>JBBMOL010000014.1:1707500-4561577 GCA_037954665.1 Laguncularia racemosa | reverse complement strand
TATCTGATTTCAGTATTATTTTAATTCACAAACAAAACCCCCCATTCTTCTTTTCCTCTCTATTCTCTTTTAATAGAAATATATTTAACCAATTCCTGTGGATATGACCCTACTCACTGCCGTATACAAATTATATAATTGTCTAGGAGTAGGTTTTTATTTTGTTGGATTCAACACCCATCAAATTTTGGCATCGTTGCCGGGGATTGGTGTCAAATTTATTTCTATTCTTGCATGACTCGTTCTTCTCATACAGGTGAACTCATTTATAATCCAGAGATTGAGAAGACTTTTAAGAGACTGCGAAGAGAAGCTAGGCTACGTCAAAAAGAAATCGTATCATCTTCATCCCCTGGACTGAACTTGGCATTGGATTTGTCTTATTCATCCATTGATTCTGAAAAAGAAGAAGATATGGCAAATCCTGAAAGAACATTAAGAGAATTAGCTGCACCGGATGTGAATCAATAACCACTTTGTATTCAATATCCTGAATTGGCTGTTGAATTTGAATTGAAATCTGGTTTGATACATTTGCTACCCACTTTTCATGGTCTTGAGAATGAAGATCCTCACAAACATTTGAAAGAGTTTCACATAGTGTGTTCTAGTATGAGGCCGCAAGGAATATCCAACGATCAAATCAAGTTGCATGCCTTTCCATTTTCTTTAAGTACTAGAGCTAAAGATTGGTTGTTTTATTTGCCTCCAGGTTCTATAACTACTTGGACAGATATGGTGAAGCTCTTCCTGGACAAATTTTTCCCTACGTCTAGAGCCGCTGGCATAAGAAGAGAGATTTGTGATATAAAACAGAGGGATACTGAGACTCTTCATGAATATTGGGAGAGGTTCAAACAACTTTGTGTAAGCTGTCCACAACATGGGATATCTGAACAACTTCTCATTCAATACTTCTATGAAGGTCTGCCTTCGATGGAGAGGAAGATGATGGATGCAGCTAGTGGAGGTGCCATAGTGAATAAAACCCCTAGTCAAGCTAGGGAATTGATCTCCATTATGGCTGCTAATTCGCAACAATTTGGGTATAAACATGACTCTTCTTCAAGGAAGGGGTAAGTGTTTCTAACCTTGAACATCAAATTTCTAACCTAACCTCCCTTGTACAGCAGATAGCTCTTGGAAATACATAGCAGGTGAAGGCTTGTGGAATTTGTGCTGCCCCTAATCATCCTACTAACATGTGTCCCACATTGCAAGATAACAATCATGAGCATGCCAATGCTGTAGGAGGATTCCCAGGACAGCCACAAAGGAAATATGATCCCTACTCGAATACTTATAATCCTGGATGAAGGGATCATCCTAACTTCAGATATGGCAATAAACCACAAAATTTCCAACAATTCCAGCCTAAGCCATCAAACCAAGTACCACAAGCTCCTTCCACTTTAGGTATGTCTCTTGAGGAAATTGTTAAATCGCTTGCTGTTAATACAAAACAATTTCAAGATGAGACAAAGCAGAGCATTCAAAACTTGGAGAATCAGGTAAGCTAACTTGCTTCTTCTATAAATAGGTTAAAAACTCAAGGTAAGTTACCTTCTCAAACTATCACAAATCTAAAGCAAAGTGCTAATGCAATTACCTTGAGAAGTGGAACGGAATTGCAGGGATCAAATGAGAAAGGACACCGAACTAATCTTGAGGAAGAGACTGAGAAAGAGATTTCGACTCCGAGCCAGCAGGACAACCAGACGAGAGGATCCCTCGTTAAACCACCAAAGGTCATGGTGATAGGACCCCCTTTCCCTTCTAAATTAGCAAAATCCAAGAATGAAGCTGAAGAAAAAGAGATTCTTGAAACTTTTCGCAAAGTTGAGGTAAATATTCATTTGCTTGATGCAATAAAGAAAGTACCTCGCTATGCTAAATTTCTCAAAGAATTGTGCACTAACAAAAAAAAGCTGAAAGGTAATGAAAAGATTAGTGTGGGTGGGAATGTTTCAGCTATTCTTCAGAAGAAGCTTCCTCCTAAATGTAAGGACCCAGGTATGTTTACTATTCCTTTCAAAATAGGTAATCTTGGAATCGCTAAAGCTATGTGTGATCTAGGAGCTTCAATCAATGTCATGCCTTATCTAGTTATCAATGTTTGAATGTTGGTCCCTTGAAGGAAACAGGTGTTATTGTTTAACTTGTTGACAGGTCCAATGTTTATCTTGAGGGAGTTCTAAAAGATGTTTTAGTACAAGTGAATGAGTTGGTTTTCCCTGCTGATTTTTATGTGCTTAACATAGAGAATGATGATTCTCATAATTCATCACTGATATTATTAGGAAGACCATTTCTTAAGACATCCAGGACGAAAATTGATGTACATGACGGTACCCTCACTATGGAATTTGATGGTGAAGTGATTAAATTTAACATTTATGATGCCATGAAATATCCTAGTGATATCTCTCCTGTTTTTGTTGTGGATGTTATTGACCCATTAACACAGGCTACATTTGACTTGATAGACGATGATGAGTTGAAAATTGTACTTAATAGGAGTCTTACTATTAATGCATTAAAAACTCTTAAGGAGAAGCTTGTAATATCCTCTAATTTGCATAACATGATTTGTGAGCTGGAATCATTAAAACCTATCAGGTATGGTGTGTCCTACATTAATTTACCTCCTTCTAACATAAGACTTCTTCCCTCTATTGTGCAGGCACCAAAGCTGGAATTAAAACCCTTACCCGAACATCTAAAGTACATCTTTTTAGGAGAAAATGAGACTCTTGTTATGATAGTCTCTAACAAACTAAGTACTTTAGAAGAAGAAAAGTTGATTCGGGTGTTGAGAGAGTATAAAGAAGCCATTGGATAGTCCATAGCTGATATCAAAGGACTAAGCCCCTCCACATGCATGCACAAGATATTAATGGAAGATAATTGCAAACCTTCAAGGGAAGTTCAACGTCGTTTGAACCCGCCTATGATGGAAGTAGTTAAGAAAGAGATCTTGAAACTTCTTAATGCAGATATGATCTATCTAATTTCCGATAGCAGATGGGTAAGTCCAATTCAAGTTGTTCCAAAGAAAACGGGCTTAACTATGATTGAAAACTCTAATGGTGAATTAGTTCCTACTCGTGTTCAGAATTGATGGAGGTTTTGTGTTGATTATAGGAAGTTGAATGCGTCAACTAGAAAAGATCACTTCCCTCTTCCTTTTCTTGATCAGATGCTTGAATGTTTGGCTGGCCATTCTCACTATTGTTGTCTTGATGGTTATTCAAGTTTTCATCAAATTCCAGTGGCGCCAGAAGATCAAGAGAAGACTACTTTCACATGTCCATTCGGTACTTTTGCATATCGAAGGATGCCTTTTGGGCTCTGCAATGCCCCAGCCACATTCTAAAGGTGTATGGTTAGTATAATTTCAAATTATGTGGAGAATATCATAGAAGTTTTCATGGATGACTTCACTGTCTATGGTAACTCTTTTGATTCATGTTTGACTAACCTTACAAAAGTGCTTCAAAGATGTATAGATAAGAATCTTGTGTTGAATTATGAAAAATGTCACTTTATGGTTGAATAGAGTCTAATTTTAGGTCATATTGTATCTTCTAGGGGACTTGAAGTCAATAAAGCTAAAATAGAATTGATTAAATCTCTACCTTACCCTGTAAGTGTACGGGAAATTCGCTCTTTTCTTGGGAGTGCAGGATTCTATCGACGCTTCATCAAGGATTTTTCCAAGATTACTCAGCCCCTATGTAGATTGCTGCAAAAAGAAGTGGCATTTAAGTTCGATGAGGCCTGCAAGCATGCTTTTGACACATTGAGGGATAAGTTAACTTCTGCTCCAATCATTCACCCACCTGACCGGAACCTTCCCTTTGAAATTATGTGTAATGCGAGCAATTATGCAGTTGGAGCTGTTCTTGGCCAAAGAGTTGGAAGAGCTTCTCATGTCATTTATTACGCTTCCAGAACATTGGATAGTGCTCAATGCAACTATTCCACAACGGAAAAAGAACTCTTGGCTGTTGTTTTTTCTTTAGAAAAATTCAGATCATATTTACTTGGTACTAAGGTAATTGTTTACTCTGATCATGCAGCTCTCAAGTACTTGCTCACGAAGAAGGAGGCGAAACCAAGACTTATTCAATGGATACTCTTATTACAAGAGTTTGATCTAGAAATATGTGATAGGAAAGGCTCCAAAAACTTAGTTGCCGACCACCTCAGTAGAATACTTATCAGTGAAGGGTCAATGCCACTACAAGATGATTTTCCAGATGAGCATCTCTTTTCTATTCAAAAGACAATTCCTTGGTATGCTAATATTGTCAACTATTTGATTACTAAGACACTACCAAGTGATTTTTCTAGGGCTCAAAAAGATAAAATTAAAAGTGATGCTAAGTACTATGTATGGGATGATCCGTATTTGTGGAAACATTGTGCTGATCAAATCATTAGAAGGTGTATTTCTCAAGACGATATTCCTTCTGCCTTGCAATTTTGTCACTCATATGCATGTGGTGGACATTTTGGCCCTAAGAGGACAGCTCAAAAAGTGTTAGGGTGTGGGTTTTTTTGGCCTACCTTGTTTCATGATTCTTATATGTTTTGTAAGTCTTGTGAACGATGTCAAAAAGTTGGCAACTTAGGACATAGAGACCAAATGCCACTTACCCCTATTTTTGCTTGTGAAATATTTGATATATGGGGTATTGACTTTATGGGTCCTTTTTCTCTTTCTTTTGGTAATGTTTACATCCTTCTTGCTGTGGATTATGTCTCAAAGTGGGTGGAAGCCAAAACGACCCGAACTAATGATGCCAAAGTTGTTGTGGATTTTGTCAAATCTCATATTTTTGCTAGGTTCGGGACACCAAAGGTTCTTATCAGTGATCGTGGCACACACTTTTGTAATAGAGTAGTGGAAACTCTGCTTAAAAAGTACAAGGTCACTCATCGCACTTCCACCGCATACCACCCTTAAACTAATGGATTGGCAGAAGTCTCAAATCGAGAAATCAAGTCTATTCTGGAAAAAACTGTCAATCCAAGCAAGAAAGATTGGAGCACAAGACTTGAAGATGCATTATGGGCCTACCGGACAGCTTACAAGACCCCTATAAGTATGTCTCCTTACCGTTTGATATTTGGCAAACCGTGTCACCTCCCTATGGAGTTGGAACATAGGGCGTACTGGGCTGTAAAACAATGTAACATGCAAATGAATGAGGTTGGTGAGCACAGAAAACTTCAATTACAAGAACTTGAGGAAATTCGAAGAGAAGCTTATGAGAGTACTAAAATCTACAAGGAAAAAACAAAGGATTTTCATGATCAAATGATTTCTCGAAAGAATTTTTCTGTAGGTCAAAAAGTATTACTTTATCACTCTCGATTGAAGTTGTTTTCTGAAAAACTACGATCACGGTGGGTTGGTCCTTTTGTTATCACTAAGATATTTTCACATGGTGCAGTTGAGATCGCAAGTCTTGAAACTGGTAAGAATTTCAAAGTCAATGGTCATCACTTGAAACCATTTTATGAAGGATTTCAAGTATGTAATATTGAAGAAACCAGTTTAACTTACCCCGAGTATTGTGATTAATTACTAGGAATGTCTAGCCAAAGACGTTAAAGAAAGGCGCTTCATGGGAGGCAACCCATGTCAAAAAAAAAATCAATTTATTTTATTTTAGTTTTGTTTTGATTTTTTCTTTTGATTAGCTGCAGAAAATGGTACATATCATCAGATAACACTCTCTAGTGCTTAAGGGGAGAACTCCAATCACTTTACACTTTATACCAGGGAAGTAACAGTATTCCTTTTCTCTTATTTTCTAATGTTCCTTATGTTTTTAATTCCTCTTTAATTGTGCTGAATTAGGAACAGTGCAGACACTGTTCAAACTAGGTGTGGGGGAGAGGATAATAAAATATAGAGAATAGAGAATTGACTCATACTTTGAATATTTGTCCTTAAGCATTATATGGCAAAATTTTAAGCCAAATTTTTCAAAATTTTCATGAAATCTGGAGATTGTACTAAATGTTGTAATAAGTATCTACAAAATGTGAAATTGACTTGTTCAAGTGCTTTATTCACCTACTGCTATGATTAGAATACTTAGTTAAAATTAAGTAGTGAAATCTTTAAAAAACAAATTTACCTTGTATTTAGCTTTAGAATTGGAAGTTTAAGAGTAGGTCGAGTTCTTAAGTGAAAAATAAACAAGTTTACTTCTAGGTTATATTAGTTACTGGATACTCTTTGAAGTTGTTTTTGAAACAATGATAACACTTAGTGAAAGATGTTGAAGAAACTTTTTCCTTAGTAACCCTTTTTAAAAAATGAAATATATATATATATATGAAAAAAGAATCAAGCATAGCCAATACTCCAATTATTCAAGTAATTGAGTTAAGAGTATTCGAACTTGAATGTTAGAGTGAGGAAGAGTTCGTAGGGGTATCTTAAAACCCGGTCATTTGAGTGACAAGCTCGGGATGTTGCCGACTCGATGAACTCACTATAACGATAAGGGCGGAAAAGGCGAAAGTTCATGAAAAAGAAGCGGGCAAAAACCCGTCAAAATAGATACTTGATTAAATCAAAAGAATATGAATGTAAAAAAATCATTGAATGAAATAAGACTTATAATAAAAAGGGAGAAAATCTAGGGGAAGAGTAGATACCATATGCTTTTACTTTGTATTGCAAAGATTATATACTTGCTAATATCCAATGAAGTTTAATTGGGAGTTTTTTCTTATTGGATTAAGTATTTACTTTTGGAATAAAAGTTCTTTTGCTAAACATGAGGATTAAAGTTTGTTTTGTTTAGATTAGCTATTAAATTTTGTCTATGGTAATTTAATCACAGGAAACTAGTGATTCTTCAAAGGATCATCAAAAGTTTAATTCTTCAAGAATTGTGAGATCTAATTGATTTATCTTTACTCTATTCTTTGTTTTTTGATATTTATATATCTTCTGAATGTTTTTTTATTATTATCTTGGTTGATTGGTATGAATTAGAGCTCTTCTACTCAATTAGCAAGTTAATATATTGTCAACTAGTACGTCAGGTCCGTAATTGTTTGATAGTTCTAGTTTCCGTGACACAATAACATGTTTGATTATAGATTAGATAGTTAAATTCATGTTATGGAGATATATAATCTTGTTTAAATAGGTTATCTTATAATCTACTAGTACGAATTGGTAGTCTCTCTAGTTTTTAATGCTATTGATAGATTAAATCCTAAGAGCTTGTTTAGGGTTGTTTAATTAATAAGAGAAGTAATCAAAGAGCTTGTTTTGATCATCAAGAAAATAAGGAGAGATAGGTTATTAGAGCTTGTTAATAACCATAACCAGTTTATCTTAGATAAAGAATAGAAAATATTTACATCAATAATCAGTTCTATGAATTAAACTATAGTGATTCATTTGGTTAGGATTTTATCATTATTCAATTTTATTATCTAATTTCAGTATTATTTTAATTCACAAACAAAACCCTACATTCTTCTTTTCCTCTCTATTCTCTTTTAATAGAAATATATTTGACCAATCCTTATGGATACGATCCTACTCACTGTTGTATACAAATTATATAATTATCTTGGAGTACGTTTTTATTTTGTTGGATTCGACACCCATCACCTACTAACCAATAGAAATATAACACATGTAATACAACTTGCACCTACCGTGTGCAAACTCTTCAAATATGGAATGTGGCCATAACTTCCACGAAAACGGACAGCGAGCTCCACAAAATAAACGTATAACGTCATGTTGGTTGCAAGCCACTTGCGTCCTAATAAAATTCTTTTGGCTGCAAACCACTTGACATCGGAATAAAACTCCTTTTTAAAATAATTCACTGCTGTACACTAAAATATTTTTTTTAATAATTAAAAAAAAAAGATATTTGATAAATTTATTTTCAAAATTGTTGGTGAATATGTATTCTGAGAATGCCCATTCAGTTAAAACAAAATTTTGCATATTCTAAGTATGTACTTTTAATACAAGACACATTTTGAGTATATGTATCACCAATTTTTTTAATAAATTTTAAATTAATTTTTAAATTTATGAATTTTTTTGTTATTCGTATATAAACTTTTAATTTTTTTAAATAAAAAAATTAATTTAAAAAAAATTATCATTAAAAAAAATACAAAGAATCATGTAAGAAAAATCATAAATAAATTTTGTAAAAAGAATTATAAAAAAAATTATAATAATTGTTAAAAAAAATAAAAGCGTAGATATAAAAAATAAAAATAAAAAAAGGAGACTTGTAGACCTATCTAACAACCGATTGCAGAGTTGGCAAAGAATCTTTGGCGTAAATCAAACAATATAATATTGTCGGTATAAGATCGAGCCACACTCCCATCTGATCAAGCAAAATCACTCTCCTCCAATCCCGCGCTCTATAACTTTCTTCATGGGCTCCAAGTTCTCCAGAGTAGGTAATCAATTATTCTACGTTATACGATATCGGTTTTCATTCTTTTCCAGCGTACGTTGATCGTATTTTGCCTTTCTCATTTACTTCTCTACGCTGTGAATGAGATCAACTGCAGCGATGCTTCCATACCTGTGGTTTCAAAACAGGACAAGGTGGCTACTCCCCTGTGTCGGCTTTTCAGTTCATAGAAGATTTCTAAATCTTACTTAGTCGATTGTCTTCAGTTTTTGCTTCAAAAACTTATTGGAGCCGAAACTGCCGTAACAGGGGGCTGGTTACAACGCAGTTCTAGACCTGTCGGTTCTGGGGACGTTACTCCCCTGTTCCGATTTCACAGGCTCTGTGTAACTTTGCTGGCATAAATTTGCTTTCTGCACATGTTGCTCAGGATGTTGAAACAGATTTGAGTATATCTGACCTTTCATATGTTTAAAGAGGATTTCAGTTGCATTATACGTGGTTGTTTATTTAATTAGAACATTTGAACTCAATTGTTTGGAGGCCACCTGGACTGGTAAATAGGCAACAGAACAAATCTTGATATACGGTAGTGTTCTAGTAATTCTTTTTCACTTCATGTGTTTAAATATCATCTATATAACATATGAATATACCAAATTAAACCATTTCCCTCAAAATAACATTTTTTTTATAAGTTAAATTTTGAAAAAGATCATTAAAGTTTTGCAAGCAGCCATATTACAGGTGCATCACGTCTTGTAGATTATTCACTTAATTACTAATGCAATGCAGGTAGTGCCTAAATACTTGTTTAAGTTTCAATCTATTAAGTTATTCGTAGTTAACTTTGTCTCGCTTCTTTCTTTTCGAAATTGTTATTCAGGTTTTGCTTTCCGTAAAACATGCAAAATCACCAACGCAAGCACTGTGGATCTTGATTTGGTGAAAAGAAGGTATGTGGGGATGTCTCCTTGGACCGCCGAGGAAACCTTTCGGCTTCCTCCTGCAAAGACTAAGAAGATCTTGTGCAGCGAATTTAACCTCCGGTCTTGCAATCCGGGAATCGTCGTGATAGTTCACGTGTATCCGGTGAAAGAGGTAAATGGTGGCGACGGTCCAAAGGAGATTCGGATTGATGTCCAAGAGAATGAGATTTCTCACCCTCATTTACAGCGCAATGCTGCCATTAATATAAATTACAGGGATGATCCTAAACCTATGATTGAGTTCATACGAATTTCTAGAGTCTAAGTTGTTTGGATTGTCTTTTTTTTCTTATCTATAACTGTTTAAAATTTGGTGTCTATATAAATAAATGAAATAAAAGAAGTACGACTTTGAATTGATATTTGTGTTTTCGTTTGAAATTTTAGTTCATGCAAATTTGTGGAGTCTTGAGTCTTGACCTTTTGAGTATGTATAATATTGAGTTTGCAAAGATTAAGGTTTGAGTCGTCGGTCCTGTTGTCGCTGTAATATAATGTTTTCATAGTCGTACTTTCTCTTTTGCTCAAATATTCATTTCTGTTACTAGAAACACTCTTTTTACTAGTGTGGCACTGCTGGATGCTTCTGATTGATAGGAAGAGCATCTATTTGAGTTGATTATTTCCAAGATATGATCGTATGCAATCTAGTTCCTAAGCCCATTCCATATGAGCTAGAGCTTCTAGAATGTTGCATTAAGAAACTCTTCCACATAGAAGTTTCAGCCACTTAAAGTGCATTAGAGGAGTGGGAAAAAAAAAAGGAGTAATGAAACTTATATTATTTTTATAAATATATAATGCTTAGATTAATTTCTTTTTATTATTCTTTTCAATCAAAGCAAAAAATATATCACAAAGACCCAAGAAATGAAACTTGTATTATTTTATAAATATAAATGTTTAACAAGTTACATAAGCTTCCTACATTATAGGATTTAGGTGGAGCAACGGATGCTAATGGATACTAAAACTTCCTACCCTAGAGTTTTATATAAATATTAGGTTATTTAAAGAAATAATTCCTAAAAATAGATGCTTTAAAAAATAATTAGATCAATAATTATTATTTTGCACTAAAGGCCATGATTTATACATAATGTTTTTTCAAAGTAAATACAATTTATATTAAAGTTACATACACTAACATCTTATATATGTCAATACGAAACAAATATCAATATCATAAGTGTAACAAACATATCATGTGCAACAAATATATTAGTACATTATGTTTGCAATGAAAACATGCCAAGACACATACTTGAATCAAAACGTAAGCTCAAATGTCAAAATCTCAACATCACAAACTCAGGCAACAAACGATAGCTTTAGCATCCAACCTAAACTCAAACCCCAAACGTAATCGAATTTATACTGATTTGGCCTTTAATTCAATACTCATTTTATGTTACTACCTAATATACTCGTTAACATCCGCATATATAAAATTCGTAGACCATTCTTTTAGCACTATTACCAAGGATTAGAAATTAACATTATAAAGCTTTGATTTTGTTATGAGTCTAAAGAAAAAAAAAATGTTCTTTTCTTATCAATTTCATTTATTTATTTATTTTCTATTGATTTTAGTCTTATTTCTTTCCTATTACTAATTTGTTGGTTTTGCTTCTATTATTTGTGCAAGTAGTTAATGCTATGACGTAGAAGTTTTAAGCAAGTGCTATTCGATTTAGAGATAAATTGTACTTATCACTTGTTACTGAGAAAGAATAGAGCTCGACTAGAGACCAAAAAATTTAAAATATATATATATGGAAAAATAAAACAATTGGTTGGGATAGAATGGTAGAGCTTTGGGAGAATATGTAGTGCCTACTATTTGAGGTCTGTGATCTGGAGACTTACTGTATAGGCCAACAATTTGAGATTAAAGTTATACTCACTCAAATGGTTCAAGCAAATGAGTTTGGAAGACAACTACATGAGGATGAATAACCATAGGAGTATTCTCAAAACTCATGACACTTTTAAGAACAATGGTGTACATGATGATGCAATTATTTTAAGGTTCTATCCATTTTTTATATAAGACAAGGCAAGAAGCTAGATGCATTCTATGCCTCATGAATCAATAATTACTGAAAACCAAATGTTTCAAAAGTTTTTTCTAAGACTTGTTTATTTAGAAGTAATAGAAAAAAATAAAATAATTATTTTTAGAATATTCTTATTATCTTATTTACTTGGAAATTGGTTTAGGAATTTTAATTCTCTATGATTTTTCAATTCCCTTTCTATGGGAAATAATTATTACTTTCTACAATATGGAATTTTTTATTCCCTCTTCATAAAGAATAAAAAGTTCAAATATTAGGAGAATCATGCCCTCAATTAAGTAACTTTTTGTTATTTTCCAAAGGGTTAAATCTTGCATTTAGTACCTCAATTTTATTTATTTTTGCTATTACATAAAGTTTTAAAGTATTAATTAACTATATAAATTTACTTATTTTTGTAATTAATTACCTAAACTCTACCTATTTTTTGCAATAAACTATCTAAAATTTATTTATTTTGCAATTAACTATCCCATCTAGATGCTATAGAAGACCTTAAAAAATTTATAAGTAGTAAATTGATAATTTTAAACTTTAAGATTTTTATTGTAAAAATAAATAAAATATAAGTACCAAATATGATATTTACCTTTTCTAAAAAGACTAAATAGGGACATATTGGTACTTTTGGTTATATTTTCAATTTAATACTGCAGTTAATGAGGTAAAATAAACTACTCTTGCTTCATCAAATAAAATTCCAAGATAAACTTGACATAAATTAAAAAAAAATTGAGGTATAATCACTCAAAAGTAACGATATAGTCTAAAGTATACTATCGCAAATTATACTACATAAGATTCATTAGTATTTTTTATGTAAGCTATCGATGATATCAAGGAGGTTGTTAATAATTTCATTTGTATTGCTAATGGACCTTATATACTGTAGTTCGGGTTAGTATATTGTAATTGTACCATATAGTTACTTTTGAGTGACTACACTCTATAATCCCCTCACTTAAAATTTTTAGTTAATTAATTTGTTTCTTTTACTTATGCTATAGTGTGTGACCCTCTAGGTTTCCATATATGACAACAGCATTTATCCATGTAAAAATCAAAATAATCATTTAATAACAATTATTGGTCACCTAATATAAGAGAAAGGTTATCTCTTCATCAAATGATATCCTAATTAAATAATTACATATCATATCATCAATGTCCAATCATTTACTTGGCTACTATGATACATTGAACTTAATAAAACTTGTTAAAATTAGCAACTTACAAGTCACTTTTATCCTTCCAAGAAACCTAGATATTGACTTTATTAATCTAAGAGAGTAATGAATTCCATCTTAGCCCATTGCTATTTTCACTATATTTTATGTTGTACCCAATAAGCATGTATTTATGATCTCAATCATTGTTGTATTTAACATCATTGAAGCACAACATTCTATATATAGAATATATGAAAACATGTAGTTTAGATATTATTTACATTCTTTTATACAGAGCAAAGACCAATAACATTAGACATGTGGTATACTCTATTAGTATATCATGTCTGGTATATCTATTTAAATTTTAGTCAACCACTTGTATAAATTTGATATTTATTGGGAAAATATACACAAAAGAATCAATATTTGATGTCAAGATCAAATAAAGAATTAAACTTTTAAATAGTTAAAATAGATTAAAACCAACTTTATAATAAGTAATTTAAATAGAGTATCGAATTTTTAAGTGGTTAAACTAGAAAATCAATTTTAAAATAAGCAATTCAAATAGTGATTAAAACTTTAATGTTTCCCTAATTTTAATCCCTTATTTAAATCACTAATTACAGTACTAATAATTGTTTTAACCATTTGAAATATCGATCATCTATTTAAACTTGATCTAGTGAAAAAAAAAAAAAACTTAATCATACAATATGTTGATCTAAATATCTACATTCACTTTAGATATTTATCTATCCATTGACAACTTTTAGATGATATAATACTGGCCATCGACGTACTTGCAGTTTGTGTACAAAATTTTGTACAAATGCAACTGGACTATTGATGACTAGTACCAATGATGAACCAAGTGGAGGACATTGGTGATGCACTTTAGATTATGGTATTGGTGTTGCCACTATAATCCTAGGGACTATTTCTAACTGCGTTTGCATACATAGACACACCAAAAACAAGATGAATAAACCATACTGTAGTTGTCGTTTGTTTTATCTGTGCATTTAGTTAATTATGTGTATGAGCTTACATGCAACTGATTGTCGTGCCTACTTCTGGAACTCGTAGCTTACTCACTAAGAATCTTGATTTCAAGTACTGATGAATTTCATGATATTGACTATTGTGATGGTTTGGGATGCCAAGTCTGGATTGGTATTGAGAGCAGTGATAATCAAATGGATGGGTTTAGCTTTCCAATGTGAAACTAGTGTGTACTTGTTTATATTTGGAAGGTCGATTTTAGCTTTTGTAAGGTTGGATGCTTCTGATTTATATTTCTTTTAAACTTAAATCCCTAATCTTCCTTGGATACATTATGGTTCACAGAACTATGTAACTTTAAGGTATTTTAAAGACTATCATGTATTTGGGCCAAAAAAATAAAAAATAAAATACTATTATATATACTTATGATTTATGAATTTCAATAAGGTATGATTCTAGAGTCGTCTATATTCTTGTTATACGTAAGAGCGTGAGGTGAAGTGAAGCGAGCATGTCTTGATGCTCTTGTGGCATGAACTTTGTTGTAATAATATCAGAGTACTCAATGTCTCGTAGTTTTGTTTCATCTTGTAATATTATGTGTACAATCGAAAATTTGGGCATATTATATAACTTCTACAACTTGGATCGATGTTGGAAAAGATGTGATTAAGCTTAATTTATCATTCTTAACATAGACTTTTACGAACTTTACTGAAGAATTACAAGTAATTGTCCTCTAAATTTTGTACTTATTTTTAAGCTTTTTTTTTTTTTGATATTGTGGTCAATAGCTTTTAAAAATGTTAAAAAAAAATTATGCAAAAATATATCAAGACACTATTTTGTCACCAATCAAATGAATTCATTGTTGTTTCTAGATTTTACCCTAATCTAATTTGCATTTCATCCAAAAATAAACAAATAAATAAATAAAACACAAATATTTGTAATATAATAATATTATAGATCTATCAATCTAATATCTTAAACATTAATAGTCCATTCACTTCACTAATAGAATAAGGAGTTGATGAATTATAATTTAGTAAGAATGTAATAGAATTGTAATAACTATTATATGGCTATTATATCATTTAGTTGACATTGAAAAAAATGTAAGGAATTAATTAGTAGTAAAAGTAAAATATATCTGTTATACCCTTAGTAATAACAAATAGTTATTACATTAAACAAAGATTGTAGTAGTGATAATGTTTCAAATACAGAGGTATTTATGAGAGTATGATAAATAAGTTATTGAATAATAATTCATAAAAGTGTATTATTTTGCATAATAGAATTGCTATTATGATATTTAAGATGCAAATAAATATTATGATAATAAATCATATGGAATAAGGAGGAAATAGAATAATTATTTATTCAAGTGAACATGTATTAAGTCTAACTAGTGATTGTAATAAGTGTAAAATTTCTTTGGGGAATAAAGAAATCCATTATGAAAGTATAAAAGAAAAGGAAAGAGATATCTTATTCGAGTATGGAAAACTTGGAAATCCCTAGTGTTCAACCCTTGAATATACAAGCTCTTGGGCTTATAGTTGGTGTGGATTCTATTATTATGAAAAAGTGCAAAACTGAAGGGAAAAAAAATCTAATAGAAACTCCAAGAAAACTATATGGGCCGTACTATTTTTCGTTTGTGCGACCTCCTTTAGTATTGCCTTTGTTATTTTATAGCTAGACTTGTCTTCGATTGGGCTTCAGGTGTTGACACATGCTTGGACCAGCTTCATGGACGTGAGCCTAAGGGATTTATGGATTGGGCTTTACCTCAATTCTAGGTCCCATTTTTTCGTGTAATTTTCATATTTTAATTAACTTTTTGTATTTCCTGTTACCCCATTAATAGTACACGATAGCACATATCATGTTAGATTCACACTTATTAGAGATCCCTAAGTTCTTTTATTCCGGAAAATTTTACGGAAGAAATTGGGAATAAAATTGCTTTCTAGTTCATCGTGCCATTCACAAATCAAGGGAAAGAGGGGTTAGCCAATGCAGTCTTAGTCCATTATTAAGAGTTTATCATTGGTAAGAATCTTAAAGACTAACATAATTAATTGCCATATAATGAGTCTGCATGTGTTTATAGTGCTACTAACTAGACATTATTTGAAGTTGTATATCGACTTAATCCTTTTACTTTTTTGGATTTGTTACTATTTCTTTTTTATGAACAAGTTAATTCAATAAATAAGTAAAAACGAATTTTGTTAAAAGATAAGAAAGCGAAACTAATAATAAAGAAAAGATAATCGATAATGAGAAATATGCCAATAAAAAAAGGAAATCACTTACAAACTTAGGGACGTAATGTGGGTTTATCTTAGGAGTGAGAGATTTCTGGACAAACGCAAATCTAAGTTAATGCATACTCTGACAATATGGGCTTTTTGTATTGTTGAGAGGATGAATAATAGTGCATATAGGATAGCTTTCTTGAAAAATTGTCCCAGTTGTTCAACAAATTGTTTAGCTTTTCTTCCATTTCCTCATCTTTGGTTAAAAAGAAATTTGAATAAAATAGCTTATAAAATTGCTTATAGTATTAGAAAGAATCTGTGTCCTATAAATTGTGTTGAAAGACCTTAATCCCTTTTCTTGATCTGCTTATTTATGATTAAGTATTTTTCGCAGTGAATTATGTAATTAATGCTCAACCCAAAAATCCTTTTTAACAATCATATATATATGGTTAATGTTTATGTTTCGACACAGTTGATATCGTATACCATATTAAGCTCTACGTTGGCCCTGAATAAATGGTAATAGATAAACTCATCCGATTCGCGTTACAACCCCTAGCCAGCAGGCAACAGCTCCGGTACCTGCTCCTTTGGCCACCCTGTACTAGCTGCTGTGAAATCACAGTCAATGGTAGTTAATGCTTAACACTTAACACAACATTCTCTCAACAGAACACACCATCATATACATGTGTACTCATTTCTTCTGTCTCTACGTTTTCTTTGTTACCGCAATTTTGGATCTTTTACGTTATCACGTCACCGTTCTTTTTGTCCAGTTACCCAGAACCAGTAGACTGATAATTTCCAAAAGTCCAATAATACATGCTCATATATGGCATTGATCATTGGTTGTATTCCTATCTGGGTTTGTCAGGATACGCGTAAATAAGAAGAATTGTAATTCACTGTATTGGGTTTTGTTCATTGGTAGTCTATATGTTCGATGAAATGCATGCATGAAGTTTATCTAACTGAAATACTGAAATTTCAATTTTCTTTTTGTTTTTCTTTTTCTTTTTTTTTTTTCATATTGTTGATTCTAAGTTTTCTGGGAGTTATGTTCTAATTTGTTTTTCGGTAAATAGTCATGTTCTAATTTGTTTATTTGCAGCTGTTGGGACTTGGGTAGGTGAGGCTAAGAATAGATTGTGGAGGGTCAGGGTGATATGGATGAAGTGAAGAAGGAGCAAGTAGTCGAAGCCCGAGCAAGGAATATTAGTCACAATGTCCGATGCACTGAGTGTGAGAGTCAGTCTATTGAGGATTCTCAGGCTGATATCGCTATCCTCCTCAGAAAGGTACTGCTCTTCTACTTAGATCAAGTTGATAGAAATTAGAGGATAGTTATTCGCTATTTGAAAATTTTCTTTCTCAATGGTGTTCATCCAATGATGTTTGAGCAGCTAAGGGTTAAAGATCATACATACTTGTGTCAACTTGTTTATTCTGTGAGTAATTTAATTTCATTGAAAACCATTGAAACAAGCTTAGGACAGTGGACATGTGTGCAAGATATTGCAAAGGATGTGTTCTGAATATGTTTCGCCACAAGCAATTTCGTAATTTTTTCTCTTTTAACAACTTCTTGTAATATTGCCTTTTCACTTTAGATAAAAAAGAACTTGTACTGGATACAATTCACATTAAAGGCGCATACACAGTGCAAATTAAGTATGCGCCTTAAATGGATATCTTATACATGTCGGTATGAAACAAATATCAGTATCTTAAAAATCCTTCTTATTTTTCTTTAAACAGAAAATAGAATAAAATAAAGTATCTTAAAAATCCTTCTTATTTTTCTTTAAACAGAAAATAGAATAAAATAAAATAACAAGAAGAAGAAAGTTTCCCACCAGCAATGGGATTAATATAAATTTTCTTAGCTTTGCTTGCCCTCTTCACCACCTTCTTCCAAATAAGCTTTCTTCCTTCTCTCAGCTCTAGAGAACAAACACACCACAAGAAAACACGCAGCATAAATCCCATGAACCTTCCAATTAGTCTTAGGTGGTTGATGCAACACCATCCTATGAAACGTAGCCACATAGTAATGCAGGCCGACAGCAAAGCCCACACAGGTCTGGGTTAGGCCCAAGAACCTCGAGCCCAGCCCACATTGTGTTGAGAATACCAGAACCAAGTACATCAGTAGCAGCAGCAAGTACAATACATACCCAAGTGTCAGCATGATTTGTAAGCACACGTAAGTGGACTGTGAAGTTGTGTAGAGAAACTTCAAAGGCTCAAGCCCAGTGACTAAGGAAGTGAAACATAGGATTGAGAAGTAGATTGACAAGTAGACTTGGATGAAGATCAACAGCTTTTGGAGAGAAAAATAGGCTTTGATCCGATTAAAGATAAGAGAGACTAGAAGAAAAGGGGCCAATATGAATGCAAAAGAGACTATTGATGCGATGATGGGTGCATATTTGTTACCAACGTATGGTTTGAAACCTTTTGTCATTTGTTTATTGGCTTTTGTGATATAAGCTTTTGAAGTGGTTGAGATTTTCTCTAAATCCGGCAAGAGCGTTTGGTGAAACCTAGTGGGAAGATCTCTGAACTGTGAGACTAAATCATCTTCCTCTTCTTCACCAACCCAACTAGGCTGTTTTGGCTTCTGAGGTTTTTCAAGTTTGGGACTTTTGTTTGATTTCTCATCCTTCTTGATTGGATTGACTTTTTTCTTCAACTGGGTCTCATTTTCTTCACTTGATTGCTTCTTTTTCTGGGTCTTTTCGGGTTCTTTGGATTTCTTTTCAGACTCTGCTTTGTCACTAAGTTTCTTGCTCGAATAAGCTTGAGCATCTTTGGTTTTATGGGTTGTAGTGTTGGACTTTGTCGTTTTGTTCTTGGGTGTGCTTAGCTTGATCAGATCTAGGCTTTTCTTGGTTGAGGAAGACCCAACTTCGGTGGAATTCAAAGACATGGTAGATGCGGCATTGAGCTTTTTCACTTTAGATGTTGAATTGGTCTTTTTGAGCTCAATTTTAGTGAGAGTACCATCACTATTAATGAGTGTTTTTGCTTTTGTTGTGTTTGCTGATTTGAGAATCTTGGTTTGGTTTTTGGAAGATAAATTTGAGGATTTTATGGGTTTGGTTTGGTTTTTCGAGGACAGGTTAGTAGTGGTAGTATCAGGTTTCTTTGGCTTGGTTTGATTCTTTGAAGAGAGTACTGAAGTAACTAATTTCTCTTTCTTTTTAGGCAAGTCTATGCCTTCCTCTTCTAACACCCTCCTACTACCAAATGTATCACTAGTTCCGAGTTGAGTTTCTGAGCTAACACAAACAAGAACTGCAGTGAAGAGAAAGAGGAGGAGATAACTTAAGAGTACCTTTTTGTGTGTCAAGTACGATAGTGGAGCCATTACGAACATTGGTATTGCTGCAACTTAACAGATCAAATGAGCACTTGAATCAAGTGCAAAGAGACAGAGGAAGAGAGAGAGTGAGTGAGTAGTATTGGAACTTGGGACCTTAGATCTAGATTCTATACTTTATGTGTGATTAGAAAGAGAGAGAGGAAGTGAAGTGATGAAGATGTAAGAGAATTTAATGCAAAAGAAGCTGTGTGGTGGGATCGTTCACATGGTGCAAGTTGCCAAATTGACAAATCCCTTTTTTGTTTCCTACGCGGTTTAGGAGTAAAGATTTGGATCTTGAGATTTTATTAGTGACAATGTCTAAATCATGTATAGCAAGAACAGTTTTTTATTTATTACAAGTAAAATATAAATAATCCCTAAATGGACGCATCATTATTAAGATCCTTAAAACAATTTCATGCTTTTTAACATTAATTACTCACTATGAAATTCTTTTACTCATAGAACTAATAGAAGTTACCAGCCATTTCCAACTCATTCATGTATAGTACTACTAAGAGATTCCCTCTTTTTTCAGTATCATAATGTCCTTTTCATGCAGTGGACCAGTTATTATAATCCAATAATCACTATAACTAATATCTATGGAGACAGTGACCTCGTCAGCATAAATTTAAATATGATGACATCGATTGATTAATACGTAAAATGAGGAAGAGGAAGCATACCCGATTTTTTGTTGACGATTGCATGAAATGATTGGAAGGATGATTCCCATGAGTTAAATCTACTTATATTATTTAAGTTTGATTTCATATTTACTTAAATTTAAATTGGCCATATTACACTTATAGCTCATTTAATTGTGAAAATATGAATTTGATAAATGAAAACAATAAATCTCTATTTAAGATTAGATAATCTTTTGAAACGATGGTACTCAATACAGTACACTATGTAACTGACTAATATTATTAAAACTAATAACCAACTAATTTTTCTAAATATAGTTTTGGTTCATAAGCTCCATGCATTATGCCATAACATATCCATCTTCAAAGAGTACTCCATAAGCTCTAGGGTTTTATTCTCTCCTACTCTGACAAATCAGATATTGTGCACCGTGGCATGTAAATAAACTGTTTCTGTGTTCGACGGGCGAGTTTGCTCGTCATACTCAAGCACTGTTGCTGTGGGTTGGTTCGTCTTCAACCGACAAAATGAATTTAGAAAAAATAGTTAACCTAATAATTTTCGTAATACACTTTTGGGTCATAACATAAGGCTTCCAAATTACCAATGAATTTAGAAAAATAGTTACAATAGGTGCCATTTGAATAGGAACATCTATATGATATGTTGATCTTGTATTCAGGATTAGCAATGTGAAAATGAAGGTAGTTATTATACTAAAGCTGTAATAAATCTCAAATGTAAAAAGCGCCCAACATAATTTAACTTGACCTTATATTCGTAGATTAAATGGTTAAAAATATCAGAACATTGACTGCATCGAAATATCAAGTAGATGATTATTTGTCCCGGGAGGAATTTGTCCAGAATGCAGTGGTGCAACCAAGAGGAAAACAGGGAGAAAACGGTGTCCTGTGGTGGGTCCTATTGGCGATATAGCACGGCATATTCTAACAGCCACCGACAAAATGGGACCTAGTGGTGCATGGAGCCCGGGCATTGGTCCATTGCATAGGATTCCAGTTCACGGGTCCACGTGTTTGGAAATATAGATGGCTACGTTGACATCTCTCTACTAACTTTTTGATAAATAGGAAGAAGGATATATGGATTATATATATATATATTTTAAACCAATCATCTCATGGTGCAATTGGGATGGCTCGAGTTATATGGTCATAGTATTATTTAGGCATTTTCTTATATTTTAAGTAATATTCTTGTAATCTTCTCTTGCAAGAGTTGTCTAGTAAATAAATTCAATAGCGAGAAACACTCTCCATCTCTTCCCTTCTCTATATCCAAAAAAAAACATACCCTTAGATTGTAAAATCTTAGGAGCAAGCCCTTTTGCCAGCTGTACCTTCCATGTCCATCCCACACCCATCAATTCTTCATTACCCAAACTTTCTTCTCCATTTTTGCTTCTATTTTTTATATTCAGCTTAAAATACTACTTACAACCCTTTTCTTCTCTCTCACATCCCTTTTCCAAGGACACACCATGACACTGCACTCTCAAGCTAATATCCTTCTTATCATAAGAACATCCTATTTATTGCATATCCTCACTGCATCTATCCTCATCCACTCTTTAGTATGCATGTTGTATGAGTACTTTATTTTTCTTCTTGATTTTTTTCAATTAACATAGCTCTCTATCCTTGTGGTTTTTCTCCAATCATAGTATTAGATTTTTGCTCTCTCAGTAATTTTTTTATTTTTGAGAGTTCTTGATGCCTATTTTTATTATAATAAATGTGCTCGTTATGATTTTAGTGTATGATTCCATTCTTTAGTTTGTTTTTTTTAATACCTTATGTTTCTCAAATTCTATGAGTAGATGGATATCTTATCCTTAGGGAAAGGAAAAGGTAATTACTTCTAACTATAAATTATAGTTGCTAAAAAGAACTTTGAAAACTTTATTTATGAATTTATATTTGAAATATATGTTTGTAAGAAGTTGTTGATGTTAAGAAAATGGATTGGTAGCACAAAGCGAAAATCTAAAATGGTACTTGAAAGCAAATAAGATAAAAAAAAATAATATGAGAATTAATAGAGGTGTGCAAGTGAGTCGAGACCATTGGGTCGATCTGTTTAACTTACTTTAAAAAGCGAGTTAGGGTTGAGCTTTTCAACCCGTTTAAAAAGTAAGTTAAATAAACCCAATCCATTTAACCCATAGGACAAAGTGAGTTAGCATCAAGTTGGTCCGCTTTCCAAAGAAATTTAAAAAAAAAAAACATAAGAAATTGAAAAGAAAAAATGCTAGTTATGATAATTATAAATTTTATCATTATAGTTTCATCCTTAAAGGTAAGTTGTTCTAAGTTACAATATTTTTTGTCTTTTCTATTATCAATTTCTTATTTATTTATATAGTTTCTTTTGTCATTGCAATTCAAGAAAATAGTAAAGAAAAGTATCAAAATGTTATATTTAGATTTCTTTGGAAAAAAATATATAAGCTGCAAAAAAATATATTTAGATTTCTTTTCTTTTATTTGATGAAATAGGTTGAAACTAAAAGATAAATGTAAATTAATTTTAAAAGAAACACTATATTATTTCTACATAATTGTACCAAATTTTCAATTTTGTTCTTATTATGAAATGTTTATATAAAGTAAAGTATCTTATTGGCTTGTGGATATGTATCTATCTTATTATGTTTTTCTTTTAATCTTAAGAAGTTTTAATCTTGAAAATGGTAAATTTATTGGTCATTGGAAAATCAAATGGTAAAAATCAATTTAGAAAGAAAAACATATTTTAAATATATAAATAGATTAAATTATATTTTAGTGGGTTATATTTTAATGAGTTAACTTATATAACCTACTAAAATGTATAAATAGGTTTAAATGGGTTAAGTTAACCTATTTAACTTACCAAAACATATAGTGAGTTAAATGGCCCAGTTGATGAGTTAGCTCGTTTAACTCATAAGATAAAATGGATTTGGTTATGGCCAACATATTTTAGTTCATTTAATAAATGAGTTATGATGAGCTAATTTATTTAACTCGCGAGCTAAAGTAGGTCAAGCCAAGTTAGCTTATTTAACTCATTTACACAGCTCTAGAAATTACCACATGAGCATAAGCAAGTGTTTAAGATGAATATTCTATAAAGAATACACTTTGCAAGTGAAGGGGGTTGCAATCCTTAGAAAGTATTATACCTCTTATGCTTAAATTGATAAAGGAATTTTATTAACATTTCTTTCTCATGATGCAACTAAGTTTAAAGAATTGATTAGTAATTTTAGAAAATCTTTAAACCACATTAAGAATTTAAGAAAGAGTATTATGTTGTTTTTCAAATAATTTGGACCATGAGAGAAAGAGAGAGCTTAGTGTTTTTCTCAAAACATTTATAACAATATTCTTAAAAAGAAAAAAAAAGGAAAAAAATCTTATTTTTAAGTAATTATCAAACAACATAAAGAAACCCATCTTATTTAAGAAACACAATGATTGAATCTTATTCTCAAAGTTATTTTCAACCGTTAGATGTGGTCAAGAGCAATTAGGAACTAATCAACACATTAAATACTATAAGGCACTTCTTTGATTGCTTGAAATAACATGTTTTTTTTTTGAATAAATGAAATAACTTATTGATTCAATTTTGAGCAAACAAGAAATTTTACCAAAAAAAAAAAAAAGAACTTTATTTGACCATCAAACACACAATTCCTCCTTTTTTGCTTGTAGGACTTCAGTCAAATCTTGTGTAATGAGATCAAATGAAATCCCTTAATAAGGATAGGGAACAACATAGAACCCAATTCGATCAAAACTCATATAGTGAGATTTGAATGAGATATAATCCCTCATTTTCATATTTCTTTTGAATCTCATTTATGATATTCAAATGTCTTTTTATCAAAAATGTCGATTCCTTAACCCAGCATTTAATCTTGATACCGCATTTGACTAAACAAGGAATTTCTAATGCATTCAAACATTCATTTAAACACTTAATTAAAATCTAAACACTGAATTAATAATCTATTCAATAACATTTAATTATATAATCGACAATATATTTAACAAACAAAACAAATTCATTTTTGGCAACCCAATTGCTAAATGATGTAATATAATGATCCCTTATTCCCCTAGTCTTTGATGATAACAAAGCGAAGACTTTATATTTCATTCTTGCATCAACTTACATAAATGTCAGTATTCGCTTTTTGTCACATTAAGTGGGACATGTATGCTTATATCTAAACAGAGAGACCTACGAATGTCTTAGATTATGAGGAGTAAAATGGAATAATAATTTGTGTTTCAAATTCTTGAAAGGCTAGGTTTGAGCTATTTAAATATGTGTGAAATTCATGTTTATTACAATATGGGGTCAATATAAATATGAATTTTAAATTATTAGGCCTAACTCTATTCACATAATAAGAAATTCTAATTATTTAAGTAAATAAGGAAAAATTACTTTAAAAAATTACTTGTATTTTAAACCTTTTCAAACAAGGGACTTGGGTTCTATTTTTTAACAAAAATATGACCTATTTTTTAATATTAAGAGTCAATGATATGTGTTGATATATCATAATGAAATAAAATATAAAAAATAATTAAAAATACAAAAAGTGCAAAAAAATAAAAAAATAAAAAATCTTGTGGCCATCTTTCACCACCCCAAGGGTAGGGTGAGCCAACGACCATGTTAAAAGGAGTTGTTAGCCATTGGCTATCCCTTATCCTTAGGGTGGCTGAAGATGGCCTTATATATGTGGTAGGCCATACTTAATGGATTGTATAACTCACCTCCAATAGTAGGTATTACCTCCAATGATAGGCAATTGCTTAGCAAAACTTTAAAAAAGAAAAAATCAATGAAAACTAGTTAGGTCACGTGATTGGGTTTTCATTGATTTTTCTTTTTTTTTTGAGTTTTAGGATGGTGGTTAGTCACCTGTAGTAGGCCATCTCTAGTGTGACTCAATACATGTATTAGGCTAACTCTAGTGATCTCTTACCCTTTGGGTAGATGGAGATAAGATTTTTTTTTTTTTTTTTTGCATTTGTGAACTATTTTTTATATTTCATTGAATTAAATTATTGAATAATATTTTATTTATTAAAGTAATTATTGTAGCACAATAAAATGCTAGCATGTATGAATGACACTTAATATTAAAACTCAAGTGATGTTTTTATCCAAAAAAATAACTCAAATCACTTATTTGCAAATAGACAAAAACATAGATAAAATTTCTATAATTTACCCTTTAAATAACTACATGATCCAAATTATGAAGATCAAAATCATTGGATCGCTACTCAATCCCAGCTTTGACCTCTTTCAACAAAGCAAGTATTATATCACCTAAGATTTTTCAAGGACCCCTAGGAATATTTTTTTATACATATTTTAGAAAGTAGTCCAACAGTAACTATTAACCACCATTTACTCCAATATTTGTATATTATGCCGACATGGGACCTACTAAAACCGATTGTTCTTTTTCTCTTATACATCTCATTTTGTTCAAAAGCTCGAAGTACAACATCCATTCCTATTACATGAAGTACATAATTTATGCAGCATTTGTGCATGATAAACATACGAATCCCCCATTTGTAGAATGAAATTACTTAAAACAAACTATGATTCCCTTATAATATAATAAATGAGATCTTATCATTGCTTATTCTATTATGTAATTAGTTAAGTCATTATAGTTTGGATTACTAATCTGCAAATAAGGTAATTTTTTTTTTTAGGAAAATTAAAAATTTAATTCTTAAGATTTGGCTATTTTTCTATCTAAGTTCTTAACTTTTTCTTTAGCTATTTAAGCTCTAAATTGACTAACAAAAAATAATTTTACAAAAAAGAATACTAAATATATACATTTAGATCAAAAAGGAAAATTCATAAAGTAATAAAAGGAAAAAACCTAGGAAGTAGCTAACCCACCTACCGCCAGTCGGGCCACCATGAAAAATGTTATAGATTGGGCGACTCAGGTAACATGGGAAACCGTCATTCAAAAGCAAACCCAAAAAAAAAAAATTAATTTCCATTAATGGGCTTTGTTATTCAACACATTTTTCGTGGGGCATAGCTCGGCCAACTCAAGTAGGGATTTTCCTTTTTATTTATTATTTTTATAATACAAGTTAATTAAAATATATTTAACAATAGCACGAACAAATCAACTGTTGACACATGCCAACTCTTAACTAAATATTTATTGCAGATAACAAAATTATTCAAATAGAATATTTTCAAGTTATTGAGGATTTAAATAAAAAACAAAAAAAAAAGGTAAAATGTTAAATCTTTAAATAGAAAAGAACTCAAATGTTAAAAATTAAATTTTTACTTTTACCTTATTCTTTTGATTAAAGAATGACAAAAAAAAATACCTTGACTACTAAATTCAATCATTAAATCCAAGTATCTAACTATTAATTATATTAAATAATGAAATGTCATCATGTTTTGAATGCAAAAAAAAAGAAAAAGAAGAAGAATAAAGAGTCTATTAATTCAACATCTTATAAGTAAAAATATTCTATTGCTAAATATTAAATTGATTATATAAATGTTAGATCGATATAAAATTTCATAAATAAAAATTAATATTAATTATTTTAATTACTACTACAAGAAAGTTATAATTATAATACTATTATGTTATTTACATTTGAATTTAATCTATACATACATACATTGATACATATTCTCAAGTTATATATATAGATATATATATATATATATATTAACTTGAGAAGACAAAAATAAACCTATGATTTAGACAAAATCTAACATTAGAAAAAGATGAGAAATTAGATATTAAATATTAATTATAAATATTTATATGAGAGTAAATATAAAGATGAATAGTTATAGAGTGAGTATAGTATATAGCATTATCTATATTATACTAAATAGATATAAATTTTCAAATTTTAGAATCAGAACACACCTCGTAATATTTTAGAATCACCCTAAAATATATGCCTTACAACTAAATCAAGGAATCTTTAAATTTTCTATTACATTTTTATAATATTAAAATTATAAAGTAAACTTTTGACATATTAAACCCATTAATACTCTGTTAATATCTTATTCATTTAAACCACATGGAGGAAGACTCTCCACAAGCTTAGAAAAGTGACATTACAAAATTTACCTCACATAACATTTTGGGTAAAAATAATATCACAAAGAAAAACTTAGATTTTTAGATTATCCAGCTATTATGCTAAAGCTAACAAGCTGTACCATGATGATTTCTTGGTAAGGAGGATCGACTGTCACAATAAGAGAGACAATTTCGATCAGCAATTAACAAAACCAAAATGGGATATCTGCTAATCCAATTCCTTTGCTTTTCAACCTGCAATGAGCTTGTAAAGAATCAATCCTCCGCAATGGAGAAATCCAAACCAAAAGTTCTTATTAAAACAAGCTTAAACAGAGCAGTCTATCATTAACTTTTCTCAATTCACAACTAAGTAACTAGAGTTTAGCCCAAACATCTAATCAAAGAGATGCAGCTTATTGTCTTTCTATTTGTAAAAGCCAAAAACCAAATACTGCACAAGCTATTGTTGACATAAAAATGAGAAAGCATACGAAACAGAAAAAAAGAGACAGGAAGCATACTGATTTGGCAATTGATTCAATACTCATTTTATGTTACTACCTAATATACTCGTTAACATCCACATATATAAGATTCATAGATCAAGCTTTTAGCACCATTACCAAGGATTAGAAATTAACATTATAAAGCTTTGATGTTGTTACTAGTCTAAAGAAAAAAAAATGTTCTTTTCTTATCAATTTCATTTATTTATTTGTTTTCTGTTGATTTCAGTCTTATTTCTTTCCTATTACTGTCAGTTGGTTTTGCTTCTATTTTTTGTGCAAGTAGTTAATGCAATGAAGTAGAAGTTTCAGGCTTGTACTATTCAGTCTAGAGATAAATCGTACTTATCACTTGTTACTGAGATAGAATAGAGCCCGATTAGAGACAAAAGAAAAGAAAGAAAAAAACAAAAATGGAACAGTAGAACAATTGGTTGGGATAGAATGGTAGAGCTTTGTGAGAATATGCAGTGTCTGCTATTTGAAGTTCTGTGATCTGGAGTCCTACTATTTAGGCCAACAATTTGAGATTAAAGTTGCACTCACTCAAATGGTTCAAGCAAATGAGTTTGGAAGACTACTATATGAGGATGAATAAGCTGAAGGAGTATTCTCAAAACTTTGGTTTACATGATAAGTTAAGGTTCTATCCATTTTCTATATAAGACAAGGCAAGAAGCTAGATGAATTCTATGCCTCATGAATTAATAACTACTTAGAACCAAATGTTTCAAAAGTTTCTTCTAAAACTTGTTTATTTAGAAGTAATAGAGGATGAATAAAATAACTATTTTTAGAATATTCTTATATCTTATTTTCTTGGATATTGGTTTAGGAATTTTTATTACTCATGATTTTTCAATTCCTTTTCTACAGGAAATAGTTATTATTTCCTATAATATGGAATTTTTTATTCCCTCTTCATAAAGAATAAGAAGTTCAAATATTAGGAGAATCATGCCCTCAATTAAGTAACTTTTCGTTATTTCCCAAAAGGTTAAATTTTGCATTTAGTACCTTAATTTTATTTATTTTTGCTATTACCTAAAGTTTTAAAGTGTCAATTTACTATATAAATCTTGTATATTTTGTAATTAACTACCTAAACTTTACCTATTTTTTGCAATAAACTATATGAACTTTACTCATTTTTGCAATTAACTACCCTATCTAGATGTTATAAAAGATCTTAAAAAATTTATAGATAGTAAATTGACACTTTTAATTTTAAGATGTTTATTGTAAAAATCGATAAAATTTATGTACCAAATATGATATTTATGTTTCTAAAAAGACTAAATGGGAATATATTGGTATTTTTGGTTGTATTCTTAACTTAATATTGTAATTAATGAGATAGAATAAATATTTTTTATAATATAAATTTAAATAAAGTAAAAATCAGAATATAAAATTTTAACATATTACTGAAAATAATCATTCTCAATGTTTAATCTTTCTATTTTCTATGTTTTATTTCAGAAAGTAAATGGATCTTTAAGATTGTTGCATGCACAGATTGCAAAACTTAGGAATGATATTACAAATTTTGCTCGAATAGTGGGTCAGGAATCCCTTTATGTTACTTAGGACCAATATAAGGAATCATTTAGAAAAGTATCCACACCATAGATCACCTACTTGGGTCGTCGTCTGGGCATTCTACAATAGTTTGGGACCAGCATGACAATTAATGGAGGATGCAACATTTGAAGGTACACTCATGAATTAGTCGTATGAGTAAGCAAGACATGGCTTCCAATGAATAAGTCGTCAGTGATTTATCCAGGTGGAGGGTTTGTTTTTGGATCTCTGTTGTTCATGCTACTGCACTTGCCCTTTGTGTGCTGAGAGTCCTCAATGGCTTTCCAAGGTCAGTTCCTCCTGTTTATCTATATGATAAAGCCTCCTCTCTCCTTACATTTCTTTTTGGCATACATTAAAATTTGATAGGTCCGCATGCCATTTAAGAGGGGGATGGTTTGGAATCAAATTTCAGACTGAATAATTTTTTACTGGGGACTTGTACATGATATATGGAAGTATTCTCTTCAAGTAGTTTTCCCTATGGATGCATGACTCTGCAACATTATCCTCTACAATAGTAACATCTTTAATTATCCACCATGGTCTATTCTATGCACGTCATGACCATTCCAACGTTGGCACAATTGAGACGTGCAACTTATTTTGGTCTAACGTTAGTTTCCGTAAGAAGAGTAACGTTTCATTCCCAATTGAGATATCCAATCTTCTGATACACTTAAGACTCCTGGAAAAAAACACACCATACTGATATGATTTTGCAGCCCCCTCTCATGAGCACTCCAACTTCCTATTCTTGCTCACAGGTAAGTACATTCTACACTTGGACAATTCTTTTCAATTTCATTTTTCTCTTCACCTGATACATTACATTCAATAGATTCCATCGTGGAGTATCAATTTGTAGTTGAGCCTCTAAAGTTAACTAGTGTTGCAAGGTGCTTACATTCTTTTTGTTGTTTCAGAGAGGAAGAGTTGTTGAAGCTGACAAAGGAGATAAAGCAAATACTGTAAAATTATCTGAATTACTGTGGTCGCAATTTCTGATGTATGTATGTGATTCTTAGAGGCTCCTTTATTGGGAAATCTGTGCTATCTTTTTTTCTAAATGATTTCTATTGTCACTTTGCAGTGGTTTTCATCAGGCCTGTCCTTATGCTTTTCAACAGCTCTCTGGAGTAAACCCATATTTTACTTCTCTTCTTCTGTCTTTAAAAGCGCTAGTGTACCATCTGACCTTGCAAACCAATGCATTGCAATTGCAAATTTATCAGGTCTAGCTGAGTTTATCTTACAATGTTGTGTTTGCAAAAAGGTTAGTATTGACATTTCCTGTTATGATTTCTTATCTCGTGGGCTCTATTATTGCAATGACATTGATGGATAGACAAGGAACAAAAATCCTGCTTGTTGGGAGGTTTATGGCCCCAGTAAGTATATTCTCTTTGCAATTGATTAGTAGAAATCAGCTTTGCCCATGATTGGTGCAATCCGCATAAGTATGTACTGACTTCATATATAAGGTTTGTATTAAACAACACACATCCCAATTTTTGTTGAAAACTTATTCTCATATTGTTTAACCAAAGAAGTATATGATATTCACTTGACACTTCTGTTTTCTTAGGCCGTGAAAATGGGTATTCAAGCAACTGCTGCAAGCTCTTTGTTTTTGGCACTGCAAAAGTGTATACATCAATTGGTGGCATGCTGCTGTGAGTTCTTGCTCAGATGTGAAGGATGGAATATATAAACTGATGCATGGGGGGTAAGAAAAGAAGAGTTTGATAACTATTGTAAAGCATATGATAGTTGTTCCTTGATCTATACAAGGAGCAGCCTACCGATATGAAAAATGTTCGAAGTGATTAGGCATATGTTTTTAAGACTGAACTTGCCTGATGTAAACTGCATTCTATTTTCATCAAGTGAAAAAAGCTCTAGCATCTGGATTGCGCAGGGACTCATTCATTATCCATCTTTTGTGAAATAATCAGCAGAATGCAATATCAAACCCCACTAATTCAATTATTTGATAACAACTAATATAAGGGAATATGCTCTGAGCATTAAGATATCAATATGCTGAGCAACTTGTCTTACCATTCAATTTATTGTGCACCCATAATATATTGATGACATTACTTATCTAAGCAGAAAGACACTAGGAAAAATTTGACAAAAAGACACTTGATCCCATGGCCCACTATATGGTTTCATCTCCTAACTATATATTCCCTACACACATGGCCCATTATCTGGTTCCATCTCCTAACAATGTTTCCCTTCCCTACACATTTTAACTATTGTGACACACAAGGAAACGAGGAGCTACTAACATTATGACAAAAAAAGCAAACCAATAGCATAAAGCTCCCGTAGTACAGAGATTTGTGCCATTTCATTTTAGATTTGTTCAATCTTATCATGAATTCCTGAGAATATTCAGCAGCAGCAGCATTCTCCACGTCCTCCCACCACAGGAGGTCGTAGCGAATGTTGTCCAGTTCCTCGGAGAAATCTAAGATCTTCCTAAACGTGAAGAAAAATGCAAGTCCATTGAAGATCGACACGAGCACTGATAGAGTGGATGGAATTAACCAAAGTGCACACTTTGTGGTAGCGGAAAAAGACGGAGCGTGTGTAACTCCCTGGAAAACAAAATAGGCTAACCGATTGAATAGCCACTTTTTCTAGATTATTTATTCGCTCCTCTTGCTTAAGGATAATTCCTGCAAGCTTATCCTTGATGCCTTGCCTCCCTTGCTCCAGATCGGTTGGTGTCTACGGTAACGTTTGGTTGCATGAAAAATGTGGTACTGGACTGAACAATTATTTTTATCCTGTGTTTGATTGACAAAAATGATATAAGTATTGGACAAAAAAGAAATAAGGTATTAGACAAAATGGCTAAATTTTGTACTATGTGAAATTCGGTATAAATTTTGTAGTACTGGACAAAAATTCGATTTTTTTAAATTTCTCCAAATATCCTTCCATTTCTTTCCCTTGCATTAGAAAACAAGAAACCCTTTCTTTCTAAATGCGACCACGTTTCTCCTCGTAGCTTCAGTTGTTGACTTCTTTCTGTTGCCGATCGCCGTTCGGTTGTCAACATCTTCACGTTGTCGATCACTGTCAGGTTTGTCTTGCCTTGTGTCTCCCTCACTTGCTTTGTGCCGTTGGTGGTGTCTTTACTTTATGTCATTGGCTTAGTAGTGTTGTCGGCTTGGTGGTTTCTTTGTTTTGAGCTCGTGTGCTGTTCTTCATTTCACATTTAAAGTATTAGGTATATTAAGTAAAAACCTTAAACTGTCAATGCATCTATGAATTCATCCATTTATGAACTACAATGAATGAATTGCATTAATTTCATAAACCTCCCATGGCAAACTTCTACTCTTTACTACTTCAAGGAAAGCATTAAAGGACGATCTCGTCGGCTCTTGGAGGCGTTGACGCAATGTGGAAAGCGTAAAAACACGAGACCAATTCTAGGATTGAACTTCACGAATAAACAAAGAATAATCTGAGTTTATTCCTTGAAAATCTCAATTGCGCACAATCAAGAAAGCAAAGAAAACTCTTCTCTGAATGTGTATATTTTGACAAAAGATTAAAAAACTAACCCTAAAATGACCTAAAAGGCTATTTATAGTCTTCTGGAATACAATTAAAAGGGAAATATATATGTACACGTGGGAATAGATATATGTATACACGTCCGTCATCTGGTGGATACACGGTCGTGCATAGGGTCATGTATGTTTTTGTGGATATTCCCAACACAATACACGGTTGTGCCTTCTTGCTTTGTATGCGGCCGTGTATGTTTCTGTGGGTCTTCCAAACGCAACACACGGCCGTGTTTTCTTGCTATGTATGCGGTCGTGTATGTTTCTGTGAATTATCTCGACTCAACACACGGCCGTGCTGTTGAACCGTTTATACGGCCGTGTGTGTTTCTGTTGAGAACCAGACTCACTACACGGCCATGCTTTGTAAAAGACACATCCCGTCAACCCGTATCAACTATGATGTCCACATCAGGCGTGATATTAGATATCTTTGTCTCTAAATGATGTCTAGTGAGAGAGATGAATGCATTTGCATGGAGTTGATGCTGCGAAGGGAAACATATATGTAACTGATTCATTGGATTAAATAATACACAATGATGACGTCCATAAAATAAGAACAAGAACTATCTTTGTAGGACTACTTATCAACCTAGTAAATCTTTGCAACCAAGCAAAATGATGGTTTGAGAATTTTGGTAGTTACAGGGTCAACAATCCCAAGAGAAGCAATGTTAATTTGGATGATTAATTATTATTTATTTTATTACATTTTCTATTATTATTATTATTATTATATTACATAATATTTACTCTTTTTTCGTTGTTTTATTCATAAACATATTTTCTTGAATCTTAAACTGAAGATCAAATGTAAAATCCGCAAAAAACCTAGTTACGTATAATATCAGAATGATTAAAAAATTGTATCAAAAGCCTTAAGAATACCCTGTAAGAGATTTTATTAAGAGAAATAATCACACAAAAAGCAAATCATAAAGAATTATTGAATAAACGATAAAATAAATTTAGGACAGTCGAATGAAAATTTAGAATAGGTAATCACGCTCAGGTTAATTTAATTAGTTTAGCCGAAAAAAATTATAATAAAATACTATAATTGCTAAGTTTACGTAAACTACCACATGCAATAAACATATCCGAAATATTAAAAAATTATATATATATGGAGATTGGCCCCCTCGGCCTACGTCCAGAAATACACTCGACCAAAAAGGTAAAGAAAAGAAAAGGAGATAAGGACAAGTAGGAGAGAAAAGAGAGAGAAAAAAAAAAAGAAAAAGTAAAGAAAAAAATTGGTAACTTCCACATGCGACCTCAAAATAAAAAATCGAGATCACCAGAGCGATCCTCGAGGTGAGCTCTACGAAACTAAACTAATTTTGAACAAAACAAGCTTTATTTTTTAAATTTATATATAATTTTAATATGTATATAAAAATTAAGATTTATCTTAGGAAATAGTTAGAATAATTGAAAATACACTAGATAGAATGATATTCGTCGTGAATAGAGTATAATAGCACGATTTTTTTATGCTTTAAGAGAAGAAAATTATTTCGCAAATTTACTCAAAGATTAGTACAAGTAATCGAATATAAGAATTAGGTGAGTAGAAACTCTATGATATACTATTATGAGTGTATAATATCGATATTTATATAGATTGATATGGTTTGTTTGAGTATATATATATATATACATGCATGGATGATACCGGTATTGTGCGTGTATGTTTCCTTGAGTGTGTGTGTATGTATAATGAGTGTGTATGCGTGGAAAATAGCTGTGTTGTGTATGTAAGTTATTTGAGTGTGCGTGTGTGAGGAAGAGAAAGGAGAAGGAAAGGGGAAGAGAGGACAAAGGAAAAGGAAAGGGAGTCGGTGGGGGAAAAGGCAAGGGAGTTCGGCGAAAAAAAAAAAGGGGGAAATGAAGCCTGGTGGGGGAAAGGGAGAAGGCATCTAATGTGGGGGAAAAGAAAAGGAGTTAGCAAAAGAAGAAGGAAAAGAATGGGAAATTGGATGTAAATGGGAGTGTGCGGGTGTATGCATGTATTTAATGTGTGATAATGTGATTGTGTATATGAGGGGGCGAATTAATAAGTATAAGTGCATATGTGTATGTGTCAATGAAAAGGGAAACTATCCTTCTAATATTATGATTGTGGTTTTGTGATTATGATTGAGTGAATGCTTCGGGATTTGATTGAAACTTTTGTATGTTTGACTCTTGCATGATCGTCGTAAAACATTAAATAATTATTATGACTTAAATAAAAATTTACATGCATTACACAAAACATTACATATTGAAGGTCATTATCACTATAGAAAACATCGAAAGTAATTGATGGATTACTATTCTATTAAGTGCGAACTAAGTGATTAGCGGATTATCGCGCCTTAATGGTTCTAAGTCTGATATATTCTTGAGGGTGTTATTGCTCAGTATGTGAGTGACACTTGAGCTAAATTTATAATATTAATATTATATAGTAGTAAGAGATAATATTTAATCAAGAAATAAGACGAATCTATTAAGTGTGAGACCCGAGCACTGACGGTATGATTCGAATTCCTAACCTAAGGTCAAGGGGAGTGTAAACTCTAAACTTCACGCTGGTTACTAGAAAACCGCGCGTGATATTGCATTCATATGGCATAGCATATGTTTTGAAAACTTGTTGAAATTGATTGTATTTGTAAATAGTATTGGGATATTACACCCCTATCTCATTAGACTATTAGCTCACCCTCCTTAAAGAACGTCATAGCAAGGTATGTATAATTGCCTAAAAACTCAGGAAATAAGGATAAGGAGGTAAGATAGTGAGAATATTGTACTTAATTTGATAGACTCAGAGACTTAGAGGATTGCAAATATTAAAATCTGATCTCGAAGGATCTTAATTGTATATATTTTTTAATGGTAGTTCGACGAGGCCCTTTCTTGAGACATATATGATGTATTCGTTGAATACAAAATGAGTTTTGGTTAAGATGAAAAAATGCCAAAGGCATTTGTATTGTTAATTATTATGTCTTTAACAGGTTAAATGGTATTAATGTAAGACGCTTCGCGATTACATAGTTGAGGTTAAGCAATCGTGACGGATTGTCACGAATCAAGTACCCTATGGGACGTGACATCAAAACATCAAGTCTCCCATCATTTCTATATGCATTTCATTCACAAACTCAAATTTAACAAATTCAACCTATTGAATAAGATCAAAGATAAATTTCACCAAGAACAAAATGAATTTGAGATTGAATAGCAAATATCGTCATAATTGAAGACATTCATATTCCATAATATACTTTTTCATCACTATTTTATTCATGTTTTCCTAAACACTTCAACAACATCAAACCAAGCCTCCTTTCATTTCTATGCATATTTCATGTGTAAACACAAATTCAACATAACGAATCATGAATTTTTCCGAGAACAAATTCAACCTGTCATCTTTGAAGACATTTATATTCCATATCTTACATCCGCTTTTTCCAGCAACACAGTTCATATTCCATAACATAAGAATTTGAGCGTGTGGTGTGTGTGGGTCGATCGGTGAGGAGGATCGGGTGACGAGTGTGTGCGTGTAGTGTCGGAGTGCGGTGTGTGCATGAGGAGAGTGAATGCTTGTGCAGGAGTGTATCGAGTGGATGTGTGTGTCAGGGTGCATCGGTGAGAGAAGAATGTGCGAGTGTGTCGAATGAGAGAAATCGACGACAAGAGAGAGAGAGAGAGAGATTACAAGAGAGAAATCGAGAATGAGAGACTGAGCGGGAGAGATTTTTTGGGGGGAGAGGGAAAAAGTGTCATTTTACCGTCCCATTCCGTCCAAAATTCACCGTATTTATTAAATTACTCTTATACCCTCACTCTCCCTTAATCAACCCAAGGTTAATTAGGTAATTTAATTACTCACTTAAGAAATATCTTATATGGTTAAATTACTAATTTATTCTTCTTTCGTTTATCAAGTAAGTCCATTCGATAATTTCATCTCATTTACTTAATTTCTAATTAATCCTTAATCTTAAATTTATTTAATTACTTGATAAACTATTTTTTAATTTTTTAAAACATTTTCACCATTATTAGTTATAAAATTTTAAATCAAATAATTGAAAAATGTTTAGTAGTTTTTATTGATTTAATAATTGGGTACTTCCAATATAAGGTGATATAATATATGTATTATATATTACAACTTGTTGGATTTTTACACAGTGCTTCAATGAGGTTTTGATTTAATTTATTATCATTCTTATTATACATATTTATGCTTTAGATCAATAATTGTTGCATATTCTTATCTATTGATTTGTAATGTTAATATAGTAATGGATAAAAATAAAATTAAAGATTAAATACAACTTAAATTTTTTTTGTTATAATTAATCAGATGGTATAAAAATTTTATTACTAGGTAAATTAAAAAACTTTTTAATAAATAAATAAATAAATACCCTTAAAATAATTTTCTTTAAAAAAAACACATAGAATATGTATATTACAAGAGATTGTATTATACTATAATTTTTAATATATGTTATTATTATACTATAATTTTTATAATGTGTTATTTATACTTTTTATATTGTTTTATTACGAAAATCAAGTGTGATATAACTAATCTTCTAATGTAATATATAAGTTGGATCAAGCGTTTTTTTACTACATTCATATGAGCTAGTATGTTTTGTATGCTTAAGTTGTTACATTTCAATGAATATAATAGCTTGGGGATACATTTTACCTAAAATTAGTCATTATGCTAACATATACATATATATACCTTAATTATTATGTTTATTTAGTGAATCCATATACTCCTTTTAGATACATTTTCATTTTATATAATTAATTTTATAAATCAAATAATTTATCTTGAATATTATGAATGAATGCTATTGTTGTTGTTGTTTTTGTTTTATAAATAACGAATTACTCTTATAAACTTAAATTTATAGGAAAAATTCATTTATTTCAATAGTGAAGTCTTTTAAACACTTATTTATTTTATTCTTTTTTTTTTAAATCGATTTAGTCATTTCGACAAAGCTTTTGATAGGCCTGTATTCTTAAGCTTATTTGACCTAATTAGTTTTTTTTTTTTTATCGAGCAATTTAAATATAAACTCTAGTTTAAAAGCACAAATTATATTATTTTAAAGATACTAGCAAGTTAAAATCACGGGATATTAAAAAAAGCGTAAATAGAATAGAATATGATTGAACGATTTGTGGTCCAATGTTTCGAGACTGGTCGAACCGATCCGGTGCATGTAGACCGTAGTCTTTTCCAATCTATGCAGGGCAGGAAATCCTGGACCGGTAACACCAGCTCCAGCAGGCAACAAGTCCGGTACCTTCTCTCATGGCCATCCAGTACTAAGCTGCTGTGAAATCACAGTCAAAAGGTCGTTAATGCTTAACGCTTAACACAACAATCTCTCAACAGAACACACCATCATATACATGTGTACTCATTTCTTCTGTCTGTACGTTTTCTTTGTTACCAAAATTTTGGATCTTTTACGTTATCACGTCACCGTTCTTTTTATCCAGTTACCCAGAACCGGCGGACTGATAATTTCCAAAAGTCCAATAACACATGCTCATATATCGCATTGATCATTGCTTGTATTCCTATCTGGGTTTGTGAGGATACGCTTAAATAAGAAGAATCGTAATCCACTGTATTGGGTTCTGTTCATTGGTATTCTATATGTTCGATGAAATGCATGAATGAAGTTTAACTTACCGAAATGCTGAAATTTCAAAATTCTTTTCTTTTTTTGGTATTGTTGATTCTAAGTTTTCTGGGAGTTATGTTCTAATTTGTTTATTTGCAGTGTTGGGTAGGTGAGGCTAAGAATCGATTATGGAGGGTCAGAGTGATGTTGATGAAGTGAAGAAGGAGCAAGTGGTTGAAGCTCGAGCAAGGAATATTAGTCATAATGTCCGATGCACTGAGTGTGGGAGTCAGTCTATTGAGGATTCTCAAGCTGATATTGCTATCCTCCTCAGAAAGGTACTTCTCTTCTACTTAGATCAAGTTGAATAGAAATTAGAGGATAGGCATTCGCTATTCGAAATTTTGCTTTCTCAATGGTGTTTCATCCAATGATGTTCGAGCAACTAAGGGCTGAAGATCATACATACTTGTGTCAACTTGTTTATTCTGTGAGTTATTTAATTTCATTGAACACCATTGAAATAAATTTAGGACAGTGGATATGTGTGCAAGATATTACAAAGGATGTGTTCTGAATACGTTTTGCCACAAGCAATTTCAAATTTTTTTCTCTTTTGAAGAACAACTTCGTGTAATATTGCCTTTTCATGTAAGATAAAAAAGAACTTGTAGGCTTTGGTGTAGTGGTGGTGTCATTCATGGTCCCACACGTTTCAAGGCAATACAGTGTCTATTAGTTATGTTTTATTTGAAACAAAATCATGACTTTCAGTTTTCACATGCATGTTTAAGTAACTTCTCCTCATGTTGATAGAAACAAACTCATTGGGCTTTGTCTGATAGTAGTCTTCATTGTTGTCTTAGAATCAACTTTCAGTCATGTAGGAGTGAACTGGGTCGTTTTTGTATCTCTCCACACCCTGCAGAGCTTTGGGTCTCAAGCGTCAGCTACCATTTGTTATTAGTTATCAAAAGGTAGCAGAGCATTGAAGCTTCTAAATTTTGCTAGGGGTTTCAAAGAGATGTTTGCACACATTTACTCATGTTTGTTAGACATGATTAACGTCTTATATCCACATGTAACAATAGCTTACTTTAGTGTTATGATCTATTTGACTTTTTGCTGTTAGTTCCTGACTTCTTTTGGCCTTTAATCAGTTTGCTGGCACAGCTTGCTTTAGTTGCACTTAAGTTTTACCAGTAGTTGATGTGCTTATGCATCTATGAGGCATGGCTTGAGTTGCTTGGGATGTGAAAAAGCAAACTCATGAGCTGGCTTGAGTTATGTCATTCTGATAACTGTTGAAATGATCAAGATCTTCCGTTTTTAGAGATTATAAGAGGCTTGATAGTATCTGCTCCCATTCTGCCGCCCTAAGAGAAACAGAAGGAGAACCAGAAGCTTTAAAGAAAATGGAATTTTTTCCCTCTGAAGAGCAATTGTGTTTTATCAAGAAACAAGCTATTGATTTTATCTATATTATTAAACCAAAATGGGTTATGTGTTCACACATTATATGCTATGCAGTTTTTTTGGAAACTAAAATCTAAGAAGTGGTGGGTTTTAAATATAGTCGAGGATAGTGATAGCTTCTTAGAGTAGACATGGAGCCATACTTTTTATAATTATATTATGAACACATCAAGCCATACAATTATTTTTTACATTTAATATTGAGTAAGTTTGATCTATTTTATTACATCCAAAAAAAAAAGTTTGATCTATTTTACTTTGGGGCACATGCATTGGAGCGCATGCCCTTTTGGTATAGTATAAATTGATTTCTTTTAGAAGTTGTTAATTTAATCACGCTAGAAATTAGGATGCACAAAATATTGGAGAAGATAATTAGGTAGGTATCCTTTGTGTTGGATATGCCATAGATGAGTTAAATTGACATTTAGTGGACTGTCCACATATCAATCTATCTTGTTTCCATTCATTAACCAAAGAAAAAACTAATTTGACGTATGCATACTCAATGCTGAATGTTATATACCAGAGATATTCTCCTCGAAAAATGTGCATGCTTCATGCTTTGAATTTGATGTTGCTAGTAAAATAATGATTCAGACTGTTATGATTCCCAGTTTGGGATCGGGTCACCGGACGAAGGATTGAAAATTCTCCTTCCAACAAAGGGTTCTTACCCTTGTTCCTCCTCCTTGATGCACCTATCCTTGATAATCTAATGCAGCTCGTGAAGGGAGCTACCACCTTGGAACTCGTTAAGAGAGAGTTTCCAAATCTCTTGGAGTTTTGTTTGAAATAATTCTCTGCTTCTTTATTGCTTAATAACTCCCTAGATATAGGAAAGCTTTCTTACAATACTCAAGATAACAAAAAACTAGGATTCCTAATTAATAAAGATTAGGATTCCTTAATATTCCTAACTTTCCTAAAATAACTCCTACTCTAGATAAGGAAAGATTAAAACTGGAAATTGAAAAGATATACTAAAAGAAACAAAACTGGAAAGTAAAATATGCCTAGGATTCCTTAATTTGCATTATCCCTTTTGCTTGTGCGTCTTGTGTATTTTTTGCCCACGAATGCATCCGCAACATTACTCCCCTCCTCTACAAACAGCTTGTCCTCAAGTTGGAAGTCGGGAAATGCTAGTTTGAATTCCAATACATCCTCCCAAGTAGCATCCTCTAGCGTCCCTTTATTCCATTGTACCAGGATTTCCCAGCGACCTCGGTTCATTCGAGTTCGCAAAACAGCCAGAGGGCTGATGACAACCTGACCATCTGCTAGAGGAGGCAGCTTCGTTGGTGCTCTAGGCAGTTCGCCCTTGAAAGGCTTCAACAAAGATATGTGAAAGACATTGTGCAGCTTGTAGTCCAATGGCAGCTCCAGTTGGTATGCCACGGTTCCAATGCGTTTGGCCACCATGAAAGGCCCATAGAACTTAGGAGCAAGCTTATGCGAAAGGTGGCGAACAAGTGTCTTCTGACGATAAGGCTATAAGCGCAACCAAACATAAGTACCAGGAGAGAATTCCACATCACGATGTCCTTTATCATAAAAGGTTTTCATACGTTGCTGCGCTTGGTGGAGTTTGGTGCGAATGTCCACTAAAGCTTCATCTCTAGCAAGACATGCTTGATCCACTGCATCGACTCTCGAAGTGCGGGCAACGTAAGATGTTAAACTCGGGGGCGTGTGTCCATAAACAACTTGGAATGGAGATGTTTTAAGGGCTGTATGGAAGGCGGTGTTGTAACAGAATTCTGCCCAAAGAAGCCATTCTACCAAGTTTTTAGGACGAACACCGGCAAGGCAACGCAAGTACATTTCAATGGTGCGGTTCACCACCTCAGTTTGCCCATCAGATTGGGGATGATATGCGGAAGAAAAATGAAGATTGGTTCCGCATAAACGAAACAACTCCTTTCAAAAAGTACTAGTAAAGAGCGGATCGCGATCACTATAGATTCAGGAATGCCATGTAATCGAACAATATTGTCAAGGAATACCCGTGCAATGGTGCAAGCATTGTAAGGATGTGCTAATGGAATAAAGTGAGCATATTTTGAGAACCGATCTACCACCACGAATAAAACACTTTTACCCAATGATTTAGGTAATCCGTCAATAAAGGCCATGGAGATATTTGACCAAACTTGGTGTGGTAATTGCAGCGGTTGTAATAATCCGGCTGGGCTTAAATGTTCAGCTTTATTTCGTTGGCAAACGAGACATGCGGCGACATATGCCTTGCCGGTGGTCTTCATGCTAGACCAATAAAAATCCTTGCAAATACGCTGCAAAGTTTTCTCCACACCTTCATGAGTGTTGTCATGGATTCCCGATAAGATAGCGTTGATCAAGGAAGATGTTGGTAATAGATAGATGCGATCCTTGAAGAATATCATCTCATCACGCAAAAACCAACCCACGCCAGCTGTCCCCTGTTCAATCCGTGATTGAAGGGCCCTTAACGTGTCTGAATTCTGTATCTCTGCTCGAATTTCATCGAACAAGAGAACCTGCGGTTGGGATACTGCACATAACAATGCACCCTCTTCCTCACGGCGTGACAAGGAGTTTGCAGCAACGTTCAACCGGCCAGCATTGTATTCCATGCGAAAATTAAAACCCATTAACTTGCTAAACCAGCGTTGTTGGGGAGATGTAGACAACCTTTGTTCAAGTAAATACTTAAGACTATAGTGATATGTTCGAACAAGGAAAGAACGTCCCCAAAGATATGGTCTCCAATGTTGGACAGCCTTCACGAGACTTATTAGTTCCTGCTCATAAGCTGCAAGTTTCAAATGACGTTCAGCTAGCTTTTTGCTAAAAATGTGATGGGATGTCCATTTTGCTGCAAGACTGCGCCTATTCCTAGATCCGACGCATCATATTCAACTACAAATTCTTTTTGGAAATTAGGCAAACTTTGGACTCGAGCATCTATTAAGGCTTTCTTTAGTGCTGCAAAGGAGGTGTGAGCTGCCTCATTCCATTGGAAAGCTTGTTTCTTCAGCATGTGTTAAGGGGGCAGCAATGTGTCCATAATCTTTAATGAACTTGCGATAATACCCTGTCAACCCTAAGAATCCACACAAGGCCTTAATAGTTTGAGGTTGAGGCCACTACGTGATAGCTTGAATTTTTCTTGTGTCAGTGGAAACACCCCCTGCTGAGATCACATGACCTAAATAGGAGACTTGCGGTTCTCCAAATGTACACTTAGACCTCTTAAGATAGAGATGATGGGCCCTTAATAACTCAAAAACAGTTTGAAGGTGCAGTACATGATTTTCTGATGAATTGCTGTACACAAGGATATCATCAAATTGTTATGATTCCTAGTTTGGGATCGGATCACCGGACGAAGGATTGAAAATTTTCCTTCCAACAAAGGGTTCTTACCCTTGTTCCTCCTTCTTGATAATTAATGCAGTTCGTGAAGGGAGCTACCACCTTGAAACTCGTTAAGAGAGAGTTTCCAAATCTCTTGGAGTTTTGTTTGAAATAATTCTCCGCTTCTTTATTGCTTAATAACTCCCTAGATATAGGGAAGCTTTCTTACAATACTCAAGATAACTGGAAATTGAAAAGATATACTAAAAGAAACAAAACTGGAAAGTAAAATATGCCTAGGATACCTTAATTTGCATTATCCCTTTTGCTTGTGCGTCTTGTGTATTTTTTGCCCACTAATGCATCCGCAACACAGACCTTGTCAATTTTTGGGTCCAGAATTTATAATTTGTTGAAGGATTTTAAAAATCATAGTTGGTGATTGCATACTTATTTTTCAATCATGAATTATAATCCACTTGAGGAGTTGCATCAACACACCATCTTGCTGGTGGCATTACAATCTCATATTTATCATGGAAAAACTTTCTCTAGGATAACATTTTACATGTTTATGTATGTTGCCTTACTGTTTGATGCAGCTGATCCGTGATGAGATCCGATCTGGAAAAACAGACAAAGATATCTATAAGAAGCTTGAGGAAGATTATGGGGAGACTGTGCTTTATACCCCTAAATTTGATATGCAGACTGCAGCCTTGTGGCTGTCACCAGTTAGTCCTATACTTTCCATCTTGCGTTTGGAAAATTTTTTTCTCTCCCTCATAATGATATTATTCCAACTATAATTTTAGTTTCTGCTATAGGTGCTGTTCACAGGTGCTGCTCTAGGTGTATGGGCTTACAAGAGGCATAAGCGAATTAATAATGTCCATATCATGGCTCTAGACCTCGTGAGAGGTGTTCCATTAACACCAAGGGAGAAAGAGACCTTGCTGGATATCCTCACACCACCTCCCTCTCATCCAGGAACTGCCTCCTCCTGGTGGAGGAAGTGGCGAGGTCAATGACAGATTTGCTAATGAAAAAGCTGTGAGAAAGCTGCATTTATACCCGATACCAAGATGAAAATCATCTTCTTCAAGAATTTGCTTCACTGGCCCGCACATGCTTAAGAGAAATGCTTAAATGCCATGCTAATGAACTGTTCTATAGTATTTTATTGTTGGCACTTTGCATTAGCCATTTTGTAGTCTCATGTTGAAGTACTTTGATAAACTATGCTAGCTGATATTTTGTTTAATAGTTACTGTCAGATTCTCTTTTTTTTTTTTTTTGTGTGTATTACTGTAGATTCCCATAAAGCAGCTGAAATCGTTACTACATGTGTTTTGTCGGAAATAAGCGAGTCCCCTAAGACGTGGAATCTGGGGAAACGGGGAGATTGTAATGTGAATTCGCACAAAAAGGCCTGCTTCTTGTCACCTGATTTCTATGATTAGGTTCTTTACTATGGTCTAAATTCACTGCCGAATAACAAAGTTTTGTCTTAATCTGTTTCTTAGGTAAGTCATTTTATGAGGTGACTTTATGCATGCCGTGGGAGTCTGAGAGGTGGAAGATGTTTACTCCTCTGTCCTTTCTATTTGTTCAGATATTGAGAAAAAAAAAAAAAAACAACCTCTCCTTTCCCTTTGTTTTGAATGTATGTTTGCTTGAAGCTTCAGAGAAAATTGAGAGTCCGTGCCGTTTTGGAAAGCTGGCTTGGAATGTTAGCGTAACCACTCAGTTGAACTTTGTCACGAACAAGATAGAGAAACAAATGTGTATTTTATTTTAGACAGCTCGCGAACAATGCAAAGCTGGCACATAACTTGCGTTTTCCGGGTACCAGCCAAAAACTGTCGGCATTTGATCATAAATTACATAGCAGTCCTGAAAATGTCATGCTTATGTCCATATTATACTTTGCTTTATGTTCTTGTACCTAAGATTGGTTTGTCCGCTGAAAGTTCTTGACAAACGCGATAGTCTCCTATATATAAATTCTTGAAAACTCACCGAAGAGTTGTCAATGGTGAAACCTTAATAGGCGTAACCAGGTTTTCCCTCTTAGCTGACGGACTCTTCTGTCAGCCAATCAAATGGCTAAGCTAGAGGATATTGAGCCTAATGGAGCGCCAACACAACCTCCTCATCAGAATGCAACTATGACTCCAGTGCCGCCCATGCAACCACATGATTATCCAAATACCCACACTGTGCAACAAGTTCAGCAACAACATGATCATCCAAATATACCAATGATGCAACAAGCTCAACAGCAACAGGATCATCCAAATATAGTGATGATGCAACAAGTTCAGCAGCAACATAATCATCCAAACGTACAGATGATGCAACAAGTTCAGCGGCAGCATGATCATCCAAATACACCTATGATGCAACAAGGCCAGCAGCAACCTCATATGAATGCGCAGATGATGAACCCAGTTCAGCCAAATGGTCAATCATTTGCAAGTGATTATTCTGGTGCTGCTCTCATGACAGAAAATCAAGTTGCTAATCCTGTAACTCATGTTGACAATCTGGACGTTGGAAAGCCCTGGACGACTGCCTAGAAGATCCTAAGAATGGTAATTCAAAACACGTTTAACTATGATTGGTAGTTATATCGTTTGGGCTTTAGCGTCGAACCAGCAGTCATTGGTTCTTTCATGCATTCACTAGGAAATCATATAATTTTACACTATTTGTTACAATTGGCTGCATAACCATGCCAATTTCTCCACATCTTTGCGGAGAATGCCTTCTGTATTTTCTTATTTACAGTCTGTCTATCCCCTTAGATGTGACTTGGAGCATCTTAGTAGACAAAATAGCTTAAGAAGTTTAGTTAAGACTGATGAAAGAAGAGCATCATAGTACATAAGAAATAATAGAAAAAAACTGTATGTATCAGAAAAGTTGTACTTAGTGGACAGGATGAACAAAGACCAAACTAATCATCTTCGTTTACCTAATCAATATGCTGTAGCCATTCTGACATTAACCTTGCCATGTCTGACGTTCGGGAGGATAGCTGAATTGTTAGATGAAGGACAAATGGGTAAGTCCTCCATAACATCTCTTGCTTTCGTTTTCTTTTTAAGTTCTATCCATGTAACAAAACCTATGCATAATCCCTGGGTTATATAGTAATATTGGATTATTTTAGGTAAACATTTGTTTCTGTTCTTCTTTTCCCCTCAACAAGTATTATGAATTTCTTCTTGATACTAATCCGTATATATTTCAACTGCAGAATGGTGGCTGGGAGGTTATATATATCTAACTATGATGCCTTTCTTGTGCACTCACTGGATTATGGGATCAAAGTACAGGAAAAAATTGAGGAGGAAATATGATCTGGTGGAAGCTCCTCTAAACGATCTTGTTGCCCACATGTTTTGCCCACTTTGTGCACTTGCTCAAGAATATAGCGAGCTCAGGAACAGAGGATTGAATCCAGCTCGTGGTAATAATCATTATTCTAGTGCTTTTCATTCTAACTCTTTCAGGCTTTGTCACTCATGTAAAGAAATGCGTTGTTCAAATTAACCCACCCAACGAAGAACATTATACGATTTAAACATTTAGATTAGTTGGATGTGGATAGTGGAACAATATCTTGTTGGTTGTTTGAGAAGAATGGTGTAGGCCTTCTTGAGAAATATGTTCAAACAGGCATACCTTGACAGGCAATGTTTAACCTACTTTACACATCATGTAAACTTTCACATGCAGCAATGTGATTTTTCCTAGTATTTCTTGCAGGATGGAATCAAACAGCCGCTCAAGAACCTCCTCCTAGTCAAGGCATGACAAGATGAAGATCTGACACTAGTCGAAAGTTGTGTAATTCATTGTGTTTCATAGATGTTTGATGTAACTGCCCTGGTCCTTCATTCACACGTAAACATATGAAGGAGGAAAGAAGAAAGAAAAATGTAGTTCATCCTTCAATTTTCTTTGCATTGAACCTTTTGATCATCTCATTTCCTTGTAGCTTTCTCTTCTTACAATAAATATGTTGATTAACTTCTGTAAGTTGTTGTCTTGTTAATCATCAATGCTTGCTATGCTTGCTGGCTTTCTCTTCTTACAATAAATGTAGTCATACGCTTTTGGAAATTGTTGTCTTGTTGATCATCAATTTTGGGCATACTACAATAAAGTATGTTTTTATAAATTTTGAAGTTTTCTCCTATTGTTGTTTTTTTTCTATTCATTTTTTTTATTGTGTTTTTTTTTTTATTTCCAGTTGCACTTTTTAACACCGTATTTGCATGAAGGAAATCTATACAAATCAAGAGAAAGCTAAGGGAACTAATGGAAATTGAAGAAATTGTGCGTTTGATTGAAATGAAAATGTGATGAATTGGATGGAAATGAGTTGAATTGTCTCTACTTATAGACTTTTTTTTTCTCTCCAAATTAGAAGAAAAATCAAAGAAAATGAGTGAAAATGTTTAGAAAATTATAAAAATAACCTCATGGTGAGGGAAATAAAAAAGAAGGAAATTTATAGAGAGTAATTTAGTTGGTTATTTTTTTTTCTTCTTTTCATTTCTTTGCAATAACTAAATGTGTGAAAAGTAAACATTTCAACCCACTTCTTTTCATTTTTACTATTTATATCTAAACAAAAGTAAAACTGCATTTCGTCTATTTTTCTCTATTTTCTATTTTCTTAACATAGATTTTATTCAATTTCAACTCATTTTAAGGGTTGTCTACACAGAGGATTTTTGCCTCCTTTTTTCTATTACTATTATTAGCTAAAGTTGCTATTTGCAGTATTAAAGAATAGGGTAAATGGGATGCCTTGTAATTTATCCATATCAGAAATATGGAACCAATACATTAATGAAGCTAAAGTGGGTCACATTATGCACCTACATGTAGGTTTTTTTTAGAAAAACCTGTAATCAATCAATCTTTATTTAATCAACTTGTCCACTTATTAGGTTTCAGTTAAAATTTGGTCCATAAGTAAAGAGGAGTGTCAAGCAATAACTAATAAATATAATAATTGGCATTGTATTTACAAACTTAAACTTTTAAATCAAATGGTTATAGTGCTAGCTATAATACTTATATCCTTCTAATGTTAATTTTTAGAGAACCTATTGTTTAATAACATGATAATATAATATTAATTATGTGGTAAGCAGCACATTAAAAGAGTACTTACATTTTGTGAACCTATTTATTTACATAACAACATAAAAGGCTATGTAATAAAAATAGTTGGTCGTAGAGTAACCAAATGCAAAAGGATTTGAACATGAAATGCTTTCTCCTTAACAAGTGCCCATTGAAAAAAAAAATTAAAAGTCAGTTCTTAAGCACCAATTGCCCTGTGCATTGATAAAGTTCTCTAAAAATACTTAAGGGTAAATTACATGAGTACTTCCTAAAAAGTTTAAAAATTGCATGAATCATCTAATTTTTTAAAAATTAATGCATTGACCCCCCAAAAACAACTGTGGAGCCCATTTTTTTTATGTGTTTATTGTTTATGTGTAATTTCTTACTGTTGTAGACAGTTCGTGTTATATATTTAATTTAAAAAAATACTAAAAAATTTATAGAGTTAAAAAATAAAAAAGAAAATTGGAACAAAATTAGGTGGCCGACAATGGCCACATTTTTTTTCCTTTCAATTTCTTTTTTTTTTTCATACTATTTTTCTTCTTATAATTTTTTAAAACTTTTTTAGTAGTTTTATTCATTGAGTATATTACATACACTATCCTAGTCAAAACATAATTACACATTAACAACCAATACATAAAAGAAGTGGGTCCATTTCAGGGGTTTAGGTGTTGACTTTTGAAAAATTAGAAGTTCCATATAATCTCAAAACTTTTTAAGGAATATCCATGTAATTTACTAAAAACTCAATCATCCATATTCACAATAATACTAGATAAAAAAAATAGAGTTCTTATATTAAGAAAGAAAAAAAAGTGCTTAATCATCAAAATATACAATATCAAGTTATCTATGTACAAAGTTCATATTCATCATTCTCTTACTACATTTTTCAACAAAGATTTCGAGACTATATGATTCATTGTCATGTGGGAATTTTTTTAGGAACAATTCACACACCAACATTGCCAATATAATAATCATATGCCCAGGCATCAAGTTTTAAGATTTTTAGCCAATAGTCCTTAGAAAACTAGTAGCTACACTCTCCCCATAGAATTGAAAAATAAATCCCATTACACTAACCTGAAAAATGCAGAGTTCTTTCATATTTATTTTTATATAATTTTTATATCTTATTTGTATGTATTTCATGTCTAATATATTTTTATCTAAAATGTAAAATTTAGAAACTATTATTAGTTTTATATATTATAGGTGAATGGACTCGATTGCAATGGTTATATGTGTGCAGTATGCATCTTAAGCTAGATGTAACTTTAGAGGAGTGATGTCGTATAATACGTAAGGATAATTAGGAAAGAAAGAGATATAAAGGAGAAGAAAAGTTGAATACAGATGCATCATTCAACGGTACTACTTCCATGCCATCATTCTAAATTTCCTTTCATCATTGTATAATTTATGAACTTAACTCTCTTAACCTGCTACTTTAATATAAAAAATCAAACCCACATTATTATTGAACTTAAAGCCTAAGAATTGGATTTTGTGAATTAATGGAGAAGTGTTGCAATTTGTTTTTGTACCATTGCTTGTATTAGTGAGAACGAGAGAGAGAGAGAGAGAGAGAGAAGAACAGAACCAAGTGAGAAGTTAGTAAATTGATCAATCTGTTATGTTTAGTTACAAAATCTATTTATACTAAATGCCTATATAATAGTTATTAATATAAAACTGACAACTGTACAAATAGAAAAGTGACATGTGTATAAATAATATAATTCCACCACCCCCCCCCCCCCCCCCCCCCCCCCTTAAGTTGGAACTTCTCAAAGTCCTAACTTGACATAGATTTTTGAGATGGGAAACTCTAATAGGCTTGGTAAGTATATTTGCAACTTGAAGAAATGATGGAGCATAAATAGTGTGAAGAAAGCTAGAGCTAATATGATCACAGATGAAGTGTACATCTATGACTATGTGCTTAGTTCTGCCATGTAAACAAGGGTTATTAGCAATCATCAAAGCCGACTTATTGTCACACACAAGAGGGACTACAAATTGAACAAGAACACATAGATCTCTAAATATAAAAGACACCCAAAGAAGTTCTTTAGTTGTTGCAACTAAACTATGGTATTTAGCTTCAATCATTGAAGTGGAAATAGTCGGTTACTTCTTAGTCTTCTAAGATACTAATGCCTGTCCTAGCATAACACAATACCTTGAAATAGACTTCTAATCTAGGCTACTAGATCCCCAATCAAAATCCAAAAAACCTTGAAGCAAAATGGAATTGTTAGCGGGATAAGACAATCCTAAAGAAGCTAACCCTTTCAAATAACAAAGAAGATGAAATAGAGCGTGAAGATGTGGTTATCTAGGATGAGAAAGAAATTGACTCAGGCATTGGACTACATAAGAAATATCTAGACAAGCGAGAGTAATATAAAGAAGTCGTGTAATAAGTCTTTGATAGAACGATGGATTGGAAAGTAAGTCCCTTACTGTGTCATCAAGTTGCAGCTGAGATGTTAAGGGAGAAGACATCGATTTGGCACTTGTTAAACCAACATCTTGCAAGACATCCATGATAAACTTGCACTGCTTAATAAGAATTCCCTAATATGTTATGTACAATTCCAAGCCAAAAAAGAAATGTACTGATCCAAGATCTTTAGTTGTAATGCTTCATCTAATTTAGTAATTAACATATCGTTTACATATAAAAGAATGAAAACACTTCTAACAAAACCATAATAGGAGAAGAAAGAGTAGTAGGCTTGGATTAACCGAAAATAAGTGAAAACAGAACCTTAGAAATGTCTAAGTTCCATTGCCGAGAGACTTGCTTAAGCTCATAAAGTGATTTCTTCTAATAACAAACTTAACCCGGTAAAGCTTTATCATATCCTTTAAGGGGCTTCATATAAATCTCTTAATCAAGAGAACCATGTAAGAAAGTATTATTAACATCTATTTGATGTAATGACCAATGATTAGCAATAGTTAAAGCAATAAAGATACAAACTATACCTAGTTTGATAACCAAAGAAAAAGTGTCGAGATAATCCTCACCCTCTATTTGAGTAAAACCTTTAGAAATAAGCCTAGCTTTGTGTCTTTCAATGGTACCATCAGGCCTATATTTATTTTATAGACCTACTTAGAAACTATTGCCCTCTTGCTAACTGGTAAACTAGTCAGCCTTCTTGCCAACTGGTAAACTAGTCAATTCTCAAGTCCAAATAATTTCAAGCACATGGAGTTTGTTTTAGATGGCTTCTTGTCATTCCTTTTGTTAAGATGCTTTAAAGTAATTACGTGGTTTTTGGGTAACTAACACATTAACTAAAGAGGCCACAAAATTACTGGCATAAGTAAGGAAAATTTTGAGATTAAAGAGGGAATATTGAGGATGTGGTTTGATAATAGGTGATGTGTTTACAATAGTAGAATTAAAACTATGATGTGTTGCATACACAAAATCTTGAAGCCATTTAGGAGGCCTTGTTTGTCTAACTATTTGCTGTCAATCAGAAGGATAAAAAATAGAATCAAAAGGTATAGTATGCTAATCAACAGGGACAAATGAAGTTATATTAGAAGCATTCTGATCTAGACTAGACAAAACTCGTTGATCACTAAAAGCAAATGGACTGTCATAAGAAGAATGCTGATTCGGACTAGATAGAACATGCTGATTAGCAAAAACAAATGGACTTGGATAAAAAAAATACTTTGATCTAGTTTTAACAGAGGAGCCTTATGTGACAATGACTTGAGCAAAACATGATCTTTTAAAGAAGATGAAACTCAATTAGTATTTGAAATATTGTTATCCTTGAAAGGAAATATTTCTTCAAAGAAAACAATATCTCGAGAAACAATAATTTTTTTTTGAGATAGATCATAGACCTTATATCCTTTTAGCCCTTGCGTATAGCCTAGAAAGGTACCTTTAATTCCTCTAGAATCAAACTTTTCACTTAGACAAGGTTGTTTAGCTACATAGCATAAACACCCCAAAACCCTCAAATGATGTTTAGCTACATAACATAAGCACCCCATAACCCTCAAATGATCATAATTTAGAGGACAACTAAACAACATTTCATGAGAAGTTTTCCAATTCAAGTTTGCCATAGGCATTTTGTTGATTGAGTAAGTGGCTATAAGTACACACTCCTCCTAAAACTCCTTACGTAATTGAGCATGAATACGAAGAGCTCGAGATGTATCTAGTAAATGTTTATGCGTCCTTTCCACTTGGCCATTTTGTTGAGGTGTATATGTGGCGGTTCATTGATGCACAATGCCTAGGCTACTAAAAAGAGATTGGCACAAGATGGAAAAAAATTCGGTGCCATTATCTATTCTCACAAATTTAGGGACTATGTGGAAATGATTAGAAACATAAGCAAAGAAATTTTGAAGAATAGAATGTGTTTGACTTTTGTGGTGTAGGAAGAAAGTCCTAGTGGACTTAGTAAAATCTTCCACAATGGTTAAAAAGTATCTACACCAGAGATGGAAACAACATTATAAGGTCCCTAAATGTCAACATGTAAAAGTTCAAAAGCAAATTTTGAAAAATGTACACTTTGAGAAAAAGGAAGCCTATTAATAAGCTTCTTGGTGAACATTACAAAGGAATTTTTGAAAACTAAGATTCTTACACGAGCTTAAACATTGAAGTTTAGAAATAGAAGTATGACCCATACATACATGAATCAAGTAAAGATTATGTTTATCTATACAAGGAATAAAATTACACATTAAAAATGATTTACTCAGAACGATTATAATAGAGGTCTCTTTTTGAAATCTTCATATTGAAGTATATACAGCCCATTCACAACCTTAGCTATTGCCACTGTTGTAGCCATGCTCTAGTCCTAAAACTTACACTCAAAGGAGTGGAAAATAGCAATAAGATGTTGCTCTTTTAACAGACTATGAAGATAAAGCAAGTTATGTGTGAACTAAGGAATAAGGAAGATGTTTTGTATGGTAAGTAAAGGAGTAATGGAAATTGAACCTGCTTTAGTAACTGGAATGGTCTTTCCATCCGATAGGCTAACTTTAATAGGTTATATAAGATCACAAATGTTATGTAATAAGCTAGAAAAAGGTGTTATGTGATTTATAGCACTAGTGCCAACTATCCAAGAATGTATGCTATTACTAGAAGCATTTTAACAAAAAGAAATTGCAAGTCTACGCAAATTGAACGTTCTTAACCATGACTTTACTCTGTTGTCCTTTTTCTTTCATCATCATAAACATTTCTTGATGCATGCTATGAATCATCTGCTAGCCACAACTGTTGAACTGTTATTCTTCTTCTAATGCAACATCAGATATATGGTCAAATGGAGAACTAAGAGTGCTAGTCTCCATAGCATTAGAAAGTGCATTGTTAGCACTATAACTAGAAATAGTTAGAGTTCTTCCCTTCTAAATTCTCTTCCCTTTAAACCAATCAGGATAGCCAATACTTTAGAAATAATTTTTCATTGTATGCCCTTTCGATTTATAGTGTCTACAAAATACCTTGGTCTTTTCCTTTCTCTTATCTTGTGAATTTCCCCTACTCCTAGTATTGAAAGCTGCATTAATACTATTTGATGAAAACATCGAAGTTACTTACCTTTACTTCTCAACTTGTTGCACTAATAGAATGCTTTATTGATAGTTGGCATTAGGTCCATAGAAAGAATTTGATTTCTCACTCTATCACACACTTCATTTAAACCCATAAGAAATTGCAACAACTTGCTCTCTGATTCATATGCCACAAACTTCCCTTTAAGACCACATGTACAATACTCCATCCTCCCACAAGTACATTTGGGAAAACCATGTAATTACTACAATTTGTCCCAACACTTTTTAAGTTTATTATAATAAACTCCTAAACATTGATTATTTTGTTTCAAATTACTAATTTCATGTTGTAATTGAAACATTAAAAGACCATTAGAGACACCATACTACTTAGTAACTGCATCCCACAATTGTTTTGCAGATTGCGCATAAAAGAAACTCTGTGCAAATTTCACTTAACATTGAGTTAAGAATCCAACATCGAACCATATAGTTGCATCTTAACCATTTCACTAAGTCTGTAGACATTTCTAATGGTTTGACAATCAAACCATCAATGAAGCCTAATTTCAATTTCTCACCTAAGCCCATCTTAATTGATCTACTCTAGCTTAAGTAGTTATTTTCATTGAACATTAAAGTTTCAACAAATATATTAGGGTTATCTAACCTTGAAAGAAAAAGAGGATCCATAATAGATGGATCTCTAACTACTAAACTAGAAGTTCCTAATGAAATAATCATGATCGAAGAAGAGAATTGATCAAAATTGGTACCTAATTAGCTTTGATACTATGTGAATTGATGAAGATGTATTGCAATTTGTTTCAACATCATCACTTGTAGCAATGAGAATGAGAGAGAGGGAGAGAGAAGAACCAACCGAATGAAAAGTTGATAAATTGATAAATTTATTATGTTTAATTGCAAAATCTATTTATACTAGATGCCTATATAACAGCTACTAATTGACAACCGTACAAATAGAAAACTGACACTTGTATATTATACCTCCACAGATTTAGCCCTCCACTTATATGTCCATCTGTCATGAAAAACAATAGCACAAGATCAGAAAAAATAAATAAATAATTTCCCATAGTTGGTGCAGACTGATGCTGACCTCATTTACTTTGGTTTTATCTGAGTCTCATATGCCGATCGTCGTATCATGTTATTCCTATATTATGTGTATTAGTATGACTTGTCTCGTAGAAGAGATCATGGAAGACGATACCTTGGAAAAGACCCTAAAATGGCTAAAATACTTGTCAAGGGGTAAGGGAATAGCAGGGGCTCATGAACTTATCTTCCACACTTTACATGGCCTCCATATAATCTATGCAAAAAAGGGTCATATTCTCTGCAAATTCACTATTCCTACTAAATTATCAGTTAATATATATATCCTTTCCATTTTTTCTTTCTGTTTTTTTTTTTTAAAAAAACTAAATTTTATTATTTTGAGAAATACCCAGAAAAGATTTTGATAAAAATTAAATGAAATTATTATGTTGACAGGATAAAGATGGGAATTGGCATGTTGGAGCTATGGCAACGTTGATTGATGAAATTGGTGCTGCTACACTTTACTCTGCTACCGGAGTTATCAGGGCTTCCCTTGATTTTAATGTTTCTTGCCTTTCAACGGTCAAGATTCAAGTATGCTTCTTCTTCATCTTTGTCTTATATTGATTATCTGCAGAAGCATCATAAATTCAAGCAGCTCTTACGTTGTCGTCATCGTCGAAAAAATAACGATGCTTAGATAGAAAATTGAAAATAAAGAGATGTACACCATGATGCGTATCTAGGAAGGGTAGGGGCTCGCATCTGATTAGCTCTCCACTGACTTTTTTTTTTTTTTCGAAAAATCAGATTTTATATAGTATGAAGTCAAATATCGTATTTGGTTTTTATGGCACAGATGATATAAGGCAGAATTAGATTTATACATTTACTAGACTCGTATTCAAATTTAAGAACACCCTTCATTGCATCTCAATTTGGACTTTCTTCACCAAATTCAGTAATTTATATCGTGTTGGTTTGCGGTATTACTTGGAAGAAGTGGAAACAGAGGCGAAAGCGGTTGGTCTGAAGGGAAGGCTTGCAATGGTAGTAGTGGAAGTGAGAAGAAAAGAAGATGGCGAGTTAATTGCTTTGGCAAAGCAGTGGATGGCTTCAATTGCTTTAACACCAAATCAAGTGAGCAAGCTTTAAGAGGAGAAATACTTCCCTAGGAGCTATACATCACATGGATTGCCTATTAGTCGGTACGAATAGATGAAATTTGATAGATGGACATTCCTATAACCATCTGTGATAGTATAACACGGTGGTTAACGTGTTAAATTTTTATTTCATCAGATCCTACAAGTTTCTGCTATTTGAAATCGATTAGGTATATGGATAATCCCATTTGATCCAGTAACAACAATAAAATGTCCAAACAAAAATTAAAAAAAAAAAAGGGAGAAAAACTAGAAAGGCCCTTGTTTTCTTTTCAATCAGTAGAATACAGCAATATTGAACAAAAAATTTCACAAGCTTAACAGGCACCCACTAGCCTGCACAAAACACTTCTTTCCATATGTGAGTCATAACTTAGTTTGACATGAACAATATAGAATTCTTGTATACACGACATCTTACTTACAAGAATTAACACTAACTTCTCGGAAGCCACAACACCAAACAAATGATCTCTATATGCCAACCCAGAATGCGCACGCCTTATATTATGTCAATAAAATTTTCCTATTCCTTGCAAGTAGACGCCATATCTACCTCTTCTTGTCCTCGCCCATCTCTATGGGACGCCTCTAGTTTACACAACTCTTCTTCTGGGGTTAAACAGATTCTATTCCCTAGATTCTGTTTGATCCTGTCGACACAAGGTCCATACGCCCAGCTACAAAGAAAGTAATATAGCAAGTTGATGAAACTAAGGACTGCAAGAAGCCAATAGTATTTGTCGTAGTGGCTGTTGTTGATGTTATCTGAAATCCAACTTTCTTTTCCTCCTCTTGAAGTAATGTCATCCACCATGCTCACAACCAAGGCTGCTAATAGGTTTCCCACTGCCATTCCTAACCCGAATAAGGCAGAAGCGATGCTGGACATCGATTTGGGGAACTCAGAGTAGAAAAACTCTGTTTGGCCAATCGCGTTAAAGGCTTCAGCCAAGCCATGCAAGCAATATTGTGGCACAAGCCACGTAGCTGACATTTCCACCACTCCCTGAGGATTGTCTTGAAGGCCTTCCCGGATTGCTCTTCTTCGACGAACACCCTCAACTAGTGCTGAAACCACCATGGCGATACAAGAGAAGAACAGACCAATACCCATTCTAGTTTTTACACCAAGATACAACGGTCTCCCCATGACTTTTGATGCCAAAGGAATGATAACACGGTCGTAAAAAATGATGTAAACCGCAAGTGTGATGATCACAAACATACTATAAGAAGCTGCGGGAACTTCAAAGCTTGAACCAATATGTCGGTTCATGGAATTAGCTTGGAGTAATTGGAATGAATTCTGGTTTACATTTATAGCCATCATGATTCCCGTCGACCAAATTGGAATGACTTTGATAAGTGCCTTGAATTCTTCAACTTTCTCCATCGTGCAAAGGCTCCATGGGTTCGAAGCAGATCCATCCGGTGCTATATCTTTGTCTCGATTTTTAATGATGCAGGCTTTGTTCAAGAACCTACAAGCATATGATCGCAGCGTGGTTAGCTGAACTAACAGACTTCGTCAAAAAAACCCAAATAGGGAATTAAATGATGCTACAGAGGTGCAAACTCAACACATCTTGTGATAATGCTATATTAGATTTAGCTTGTTAACAAACTAATCGAATAAAATGGACTTGTCAGATCGGCGTGCGCTTTCATTTTTATTATTAACACATAGTATGATTTGTTAAAATATTGATCTTGGCTTGGAAGCAACGATAATGCTGTACCTTAGTTTTTTTGTGGGCACAACATACTCGGCTCCCTTCTCGGTATGGTACTGTGGTGACGCTGAGTCCTCGGATGGGAGCAACAGTTTTCTGTTCTTATAGGCAACAACAGGTACTTGTATAAAGCCAGTGAATAAACTCTTGTTCGGTTTCTGCTTGATGTAAAGTTGTGAAGCAAGAAAAAACAATAGAGTGGCAAAGAACATGAGAATTGCAGGTATTCCAAAGCCAACTCTCCACCCCAAATGTTCTTGAATATAAACGATGCCCGTCAAGGCAATGAGAACAGAAACAGATGCTGAAGCATAATACCACCCAAAGAAACTCTCCAGGACCCGATCATTCTTTGGGTTACCTCTTCGGTCCACTTGATCTGCTCCAAATGCTAATGTACATGGTCTGATCCCACCGGCACCAATGGATATGAGAGCAAATGATGAAGCCAGGAAAGCCATTTGGTCTGCAGTAGCTGATTTGCAGTTTCCCGACGTTATGTCGCAAGGAGAAGGCTTTAGTTTCGGAATCATCGCAGTCAGCCATAGGAGTGTCATTCCCTGTTGCATGAAACAGACCTTTCATTTAATAGCGCATCGAAGAACTTATCTGGTTAGCTTATTTAGTTACGCAACAATAGAACTACAAATTGGAACTCCAAATCTATTACATTAGTAAGCTTTCTTTGAAATGAAGCAAATGACATGCATGATGTCCTATGACTGAACAGGATGATGACGCATTGAACATGGTCAGTGGATTCAAATTCTTCACTAGCACTAAACACGACTTCGTATTGATGAAAACTCTTCGTTCCGATTCGTCAGTGTGAAACTTAACTCCATTATTGCCTGATCTAAATTCTGTATATGGTGGGGTTCCTTATATTTGTTATTAGGACTCCTTTTCACACTTGGGCTTGGAAATCGACTTGAGCGCATCATGGGGATTTGATTGGAAAGTCAAATGACATGCAGGAAATTAAATTCACAAGCTGTGGCTCTAATAGTACTTTGAATTCAGATCTACAATCAACTGATTTAAAAGTGATATAAAAGTTTAAGCTGATAGACCTTTTATGTATTCATATAACAATCAGCAACGAACAGTTTCATCTACATTAGTAAATAACATGAATTCTTGCCGAAAATCAGATCAAGTTTCATGTACTAAGAAAGAAACCGACAACATTATTCAACAGTCTCAAGAGTATGAGCTGCTAGTGACATAAAAAATGCTGTCTTTAAAAATCTATCCAATAATCAGATCGAGGTAGAGGGTATTACAGTTCCATTTAAGCCTTAAAATTTCAGACACGGTTAAAAAAGTCTCCGCCTGCAAATTTTCAAGTGAATCCATTGAATGTTTGCTTGTTTTGCAGCTTCACTTAGGTCTTGATGATTGTGTTCTTGATTTTTCTGCCTGATTAGTTTTTCTTTTCAAGAACCAATCACAAAACAGGCTCATGGTAAGCATGAATTTCCACGTGAAGAAATTAACAATACAAAATAATAATTAGTCAACAAAAAGTACAGTAAATGCCCAGACAACAAGAATTAGTTGGCCGCTTTGGGGACATGTTCATGAATATAATAAAGGCTCTGGACACTGTATCATGTTGAAAAATTGTGTGCAAGATTGGATCAAAATACAAGACCCTCCAAAGTCCAAACTGACAGAGACTGTCTTCACTAGAATCCTATGTAGATTCCCTGTGCACTCTTGCTAGAATTTTTCAACTACTGTACTGGCAGTTTACTGTTAAGTTACATTACTATGAAATTTTCCAAATCGAGTAACAAAACTGTTTCTCAATACCGATCTAAAGTTTAAACTTATTGATCAGTCGACAGTAGAGTAAAACTGAATATGGTATCAGGACTAGAGCTTAAAACTTCAAGCCTATATGTAATTATTCAGGCCCTACTTAATTAATTAGTTCACTTTGTGGCTTTAAACAAAATTGTCCCCTATCAAGTGAGGAGAATTTTAAATATAAAACATAAAAAAAGGCAGGCCAAACCTTGTGATAAGCTTAACTTTTACATCAGATAGCTGTCAAACTAAATTCAGTAAAAACTTACATTAATTGTTACACGGACTTAAAATGTCCCACAACAGACAGGAAAGAGATCATCCATGAACAGACTGAGACTTGAAACTAAGACAAACATATACGAAATGCAAAATTGACATAAAAGATTAAAAAAATGACTGACTGGATTTTAACAAGATTTGACACTAATAAGAAAAGTTATAATGTAAAACAACTAAGTATTAGGATTAAAATTTAGGGAACTTACCGAGAGACTTGCAATGGAACCAAAACCAATAGTGAGAAATCTACCCAGAAGAGAATCAGCAATGAAAGCTCCAATAATAGGCATGAAGTTGGTCCCAGCTGACCAGTAAAAGATAACGTTTGCTCCTTTAGCTACTCCAATCCTATAGTCTCTCGTCAAATATAGTATCATATTTGACAACAATCCATAACTAGCCACCTTCTCAAATGCCTCATTTGCTGTTTTTCCAAAACAAACACCCCCAAGTCATATTAAATCCAACAAAAACCATGAAGCAAATAAATCTTTAACCGCCGGATCACTCTAATGATCTCTATGGTATGAGCATCATTATCATTTATCTGGGATGAAAGAGGTTCGATTTTTCATAACTTGCAATGTTTAACATTATAGGACACTAAAAACTCGGATTATGAGTGCAAATATGTTACCTATGATGAATGGCATGGTAATGAGACCACCTTTGGACTTGTGCTGTTGATTAGACATAGACATAGACATAGACATATTCTTTTGATGTGGAGAGTCCGGTTCTGCCTTGATTTCAGCAGCAGGAGGGCTCATTTTTCCTTCTTGGGTAGTGCTCAATTCCATTCTTAAATTCAACAACCTTTAATAAAGAAGGAGGAGAAGAGAGAAGGAGGAGGTGACCAGTGTGATTGATCTCACACTTTACTGCTTTTCTTAGTCAATAGTACAACACGACACGAATCAAATAGACAGAAGCCTTGCGTATAGATAAAGATTGGTAATAAATGCACATATAGTGTAGGCTAAGTACATGCTGGGAAAAGGTTACAGATTTATTAAATGCTACATGTTCTTAGTCTATGTTACATCACTATATGACACTATCCCTTTTTTTTTATTATTATTATCAGAATTTTTACCCAGAAAAGTTATGTTACTTTTTCAGTCATAGGTCCAGGCACCTAACAATTATGAACCATGCATCTTTCGGAGTGAAATAATGTAGTAGTTGTGAACACATAGTATAGATGTCAGGAATTTTTTCCTTTCTATACTTCACCTACTAAAATAATATATATCTGTAGTTCACCATTTCGGACCTATATTCAAAGGAAAACATTAATAAGTGTTTTCATTTAAAAAATCTTTTTAGCTTTTTATATATTTACTTTTTTTTTTTATTAAGAGTGGATGAAAAGTTTTTTTTTTTTTTAATGCACTTTTGTCTGAAATATGTGTTAGATAATTTTTACTTGATATATATATTCATATTTTGGGTTTTATTTGCATGGATAACGTTAATAACTTTTTTGGGAACTTGTTAATTACCAGAAAAAATAAACTAAATTTTCTTTTCATACATTTGCTTCTTCTTTTTTTCATGAATTTATGTAATCATTTTTGCAAATACAAAGAGTTTCAATTTTAGTCCTTGAACCTGTGCTTCAATAACATCTTTCAACAGAACATGTTATAAAAAATGTGTTGAAAATGTAGTTACATTCTGCTGCACCCCTGGCTTCGAGCGTCTTTCCTTTTTCTTCCGAGGGAAAAAAAAAAAAAAAAGCTTAGAGAAAATTATAAATACATCTCCAAAACTGAGATCTAAATTTATAGGATGTCTAACTTTTAAACGTATTTTTATCTTAATATTTTGAAAATATATACATACTTTAAAAATAATTGTTAAAATATTAAAACTATTGTTATTTATAATATTTTTAATAATGATTTCAAGTTAAATTTGATTTAAATATTTGGATACTCGTAAAAAAAAAAAAAAAGAAATCCCGTTTTACAAATTTATAAAATCTATTCATATATATATATATATATATATATAAATTTTTGCAGCTATCCCAAAGTTTTAACTCCAAAGTCCAAGGCTATCGCGCCCTTCTATAAGTACTCGAAATAATGTATCTGAATTATGGGATTTATGTCCTCCGGTCCTGTCCCTCCACTTTACTTCTTGCTTTAAAAGTTAGGATTTGTAAAGTCAATATCGAATCTCAGGAACCCACCAGAAAATATTATTGAAAGATCAGTGCGACGACAATCATATCCAGCAATCAGACAATTATTTGGGAGAAAGATTTCATATGATGAAATGGCTGTAACCCTCATCCTAAGCCACTAATCCCATTGGTATTGGGAAAAGATCAATGACATCTGAGCTAACATATTTATTCGAGTTAAAATCCAACTTAAATTCCAAGTATTTTAATAGTTTTTATCGAGTTCTTGACTAGTTTATAAGTTTTATAAATTTAATTCAAGTTTAAATATCAATTTAGTATAAATCAAGCTATCTATTTTTATTATCTTACTCAAGAAAGATTGTTTTTAGAGAATTTGAGTTTAATAAGTTTAATCAAGTTGAATTCGAACTTATCAAATATCACTTTTATCCGTCCGAACTCAAGATTGACTTTAAAACTATGTTATCCTGATTTAACTCATTTAAGAATTAGTTTCCTTAACGATTTTTTTTTTTTTTTACTTGTGGAAGTTAGTTTGTCAATTTTAGATGCATTTAGCATGATATTATGTTAGATATTGTTTGGTATACACATATTGTAAGATGGATGCCATGTAAAAGGTACGAAGACTTAATTTTATAATCACGTCCAAACTTAAAATATCTTTCCTCTTTTAGGACATTCAACTTCTTATTTGGATAGTCTTTTTAAAATGGTTACACTAATGAGTGTTTAGCAAATACTTATTGACTTTATTTAATAAATATATACATGAAATATTTAACAGATGTGACATTTATTAAAAAGTTAAATCAAGAAATTTTTTGCTTTTTTATTATCTTTTCATAAGTGTATAATCAATACTAGAAAGCATAAAATATTTTTCTTTCTTTTTTATTTAAACCTTCAAAAATATCCGGAACACCATTAATGAGTTTCTTTTTAAAGTTTGGACTACACATTTTATGAGAGAGGATAGTGGAATAAAATTTTTATAAACTTTTATTTTTGTATACATTTAATATAAGTGAATAAGCAATGCTTATAATCCTATTATGAAAAATATCTCGTACATTGTATCCACCATTTCCCAACAACATCAACCTCCAGTGAGAAATAACAAAAATTTATAGCCTTTACTATCCTATTCCATGAAAAAAAACCAAATGAGCTTGTAATCTAGTTTATTTTGAACAGGAGGGTTCCTCCTGGACATGATAGGTGATGCATCGAATGTACAACACACATCGGTCTTGAATTTGCACAGGTTGTTTCCTGTTACAAGTAATTGCTCGCTGCCCATATCATTTTCAACAGATATATATATATATATATTTCACCATTGAAAAAAAAAAAAAAGGGGTTCAAGACTGACATTAAAGAACACCTAATGCTACAGCACCAAGTTTGGTACTTCTCTCTTTCTGCTGAATTGAAACTTACAAGCAAGAAGCAAGCAGTCAATGACTTTGACAACTGAGTAGGCCAACTTGAATAAAATCAGTGATAAAGCGAGTGACCCTTAAAATGAAAGCTGGGTACATTGATATCAATATCAAGCAACACCTTTAGCTTCTATAAAGACACGCATAGTGACTCTTTCTGCAAACATCTCATGTGGGAGTCTCGCCTTCTCTACTTTCCTAAAGTTATAAGCTTCTATTTGTAAACAACGTGGATGCCAGTTGGGGTTTGTTCCCGATAATGTTTTCTTAAGTTGGTTTTGAAGATGAAGAGAAGAGTTTTGAAATTAAAAAAATTCAAGAAGGGTATGCTTTTATGAAATTAAAAAATCTATGAAAGGTATGCTTTTATAAAATTAAAAAATCTAAGAAGAGTATGCTTTTATATTAATATTTTATCCTCTTTTCTTTTTCCCTTCATGTGTGGGGATTAAGAGCATCACATAAAAAAGTTGGATCTAATAGTAAGCTATTTAAATTGGGTTCAATATTTATTTAACTCAATTGCAATTGGATCCAACTCCAGTTCAAGCTTCAAGTATTCAAGTATTTGATCAAGTCAAGTTACTCAAGTATGTAATCAAATTGAGCTACTTTAGATATTAATATTATTTTACTTTTAAAAAATATTATTTAAAATAAAACTATTCTAAATGAGTTTAATTGAATCAAGCTATTTAAACTGGGTTCGATATTTATTTAACCCAATTGCAATTGGATTCAACTCTAGCTCAAGCTTTAGCTACTCAAGTATCTAATCAAGTCGAGTTACTCAAGTATGTGATCAAGTCGAGCTACTTTAGACATCAATATTATTTAAAATGAACTATTCTAAATGAGTTTAATCGAATCAAGTTTTCAATCATTGATTGCAATCTTCAAGTTGAGTTCAAACTCAATATTCTAAACTCAAACAAACTCAAATCAAGTTTGAGTCCCGAATTTTTTAATCAAGCTAAATACTTTGTTGTCTCAACTTGATTCAACTCTTATATACCTCTAATTAAGATGTTCAACAATGTTTATCGTGTGAAACTAATTAAATGAGAATTTAATAAATTAAATATTCACAATGCATGGATTAGAACACAAACATTTACATTTATATAGTCATATATTTATATTATTTTAACAAAGGAGATTAGTCTAGCAAAACCTTTTTGGGATTTCAATACCAAGTTTTCAATACACCATAGAATACTTATTTTTACAAGATCCAAATTATCAAAGAGATTCATATATCCAAAATCCAAATAACTAGAGATAAAAGTTAGAGTAATAAGGAGAACTAAGATTAGGCAAAATTTGGCAATAGCATTCCAATTGAATCGTAAAACGAATTGAGTGTAAGAACATTTACTTGGTTTGATTTACTTTAGATTCTTTTTTTTTTTTTGGTTTAATTTTAATGTAAGAATTTCTATTTGATTTGATTCATTCTTCAAATTGAACTGAAATACGAATAAATCCTTGAACCAAGTCATATACAAAATGAAAAGGTTTTAAATCTAGTTTGGCTTGATTCAATATTGTGTCCATCTACAAAGGAGGCTAGATTTAACCAAAAACTAAACTCATTTGGGTACTTGTTTCTATGAAGTTTCATACGTTTGCCCAATGTTTTGAGTGCATTATTAATGCCAGGAAAAAGGAGAGAGATCTGTCATTTTGCATTTGTTTTTTCCCTCATAGTGCAATCATGCTATCCTCCAAAACAAAGTCTCATCAATCTTTTATATTAACACTGTTCACTTTCTCGATTGATTTGGCATCAAAATTTTGTTTCCACGGTTCACCCATCAAAGGCCTTGTACAAATAGATGTCATCGGCTGAACCAACCAGCTCGATCCAGTTCATTAGAGAAAAGTTGGGCAAATAGAAAGCTTCTAAATTGTTATTATTGATAGGAGGGATTAAAATATGTAATTTTTAACTGATTACCTTCATATAGTTGAGTTAATTGACCAGTTGATCCTACAAAACTGAGTAGATCATGTATATTGGTCTAATTAGGATAATTGGTTTTCTTCATCTTGAAAGCTCATATTATGTTTAGTTTACAAAATGAAATAAGGGAGTATTTATTTCATATAAATATATGAAAAAAATCACACAAGAATATTATATATTTAAATATTTCCTCGATTTCAAATGTTGTAAATTGAGCATTGAAAAAGTTTATGTTTTTATGTATAGATTGAAGAAATATTTTTTTTTTTTAAAAAAGACTTATTTCTAAGATTATTTGGAAACCTAGTGGCATAAAATTCAAAATGTTTAAATGTTTAGGAAAGACATACACATTTAAATTAAAATGAAAAATGAAATATAAAGTTGAAAAAGATCATAAACATCCCGTTAAATCAAAGTATTTAATGATCCTTTTCGACTATACAAAAGGAAATCTTCAACGAATAAAAGAAAACAGAATTCAACAAGTAACGTACGTAATGATAAATCTTACTAGTGAAAATATTGAGAAAAATATGAAATTAATCCTTAACCTTATTACTTGTTTATGAGACCTTCAATTCTTTTCCCCCCTATCGTAGCCTTATAACTTTGCCAATGGTCATACTCCGTTAAATATTCCATTAGAATTGACACATTTGACCTCATGATTAACACAAAGTGCTTAAATTAAGAAACTCTTTATTAACTATGATTATCTTATTAGTAAATATATTTGATTAAATTATATGATAAAAATAATTAACATTGAAAAAATCAGGGATAAAAGGAAGAACTTAAAATGAAAAGTTAAACCGTAACGAACAGCCACCATAGTTAGCCATCTAAAGTTAGCCACCCTAGGGTTAGGAAACAGTTAGCTACCACTAATCGAATATTGCACAACCCTCTCTAGGTGAATGAAAATTTACTATATCAAGAATATTATAATTATGTTTTATTGATCTATTAAAATGCGTTATATATAAACTTTAATTCAATAACAAAAATATGTAGAGAAAATAAAAAATTAATTGTAAAAGATTATATGATACATAGCATATGTTAACAAGTTGGTACAATATAATTATAATACCCTTGGTATAGCAAATTTTCATCCTCTCTAAATAGTGAAAAATAATGAGAGAAATAATAACCATAGGGTGTTTGTGCCACTAATTACATATTTAGTGGATTGCAACCTAGGTGATTGATAGGTGGCATGACTCACCTAGATGGATGGTAGTCATGTTATGTGTATATTAAGTGAAAAGGCATGAAAACCCATATCCTAAAAACGTTAGACATATGTCGATTAATGAATTAATACTCAATCATCAATTGTAGCTAGAAATGTTCGAGTATCATTTTAATCTGCTAAAAAGCAAATTCCACCACATAAACTGCACAATCTTAATGGGAATAGATACCTCATGCTGGATTGGCAAGCAAACTACTAAACTATCGGATGATAATGGACTAAAAATTTTATTGATTTGGTTTGATTTAGGGTTTGATTTAGATTTGATAAGAATCCACCTTATGGTTACCATTATTAGTGAAATGATTTGAGTTTGAAGTTTCCACTTTAATGTGATTTAATATCGTCAAATGGAATTCTAAAAGAACTCAACTATTTTGTTAGCTGGACTCTATTTTAACTCAAGCCCATCTAGCATATGGAAGTTTAAAAGCCCAACTTCTGGAATGGCCCAAGCATAAGTTGCTGAATCCTGATTAATAGAAATCGGCCATTTTTTGAAAAACGAAAAAATAATAATAAAAAAAGAAAACATAATGAAATCATGCTAGGCCTGGGCCTTGGCCTTGGCCTTGGAGAGGGCAAATTTCTATTACATATTAGAAAAGGATTTTTTTTTTTTTTACCCAACATAAAAGGGTTCGTTGCACAAAAAATCCTTTCCATTTTTTTTTTTAGTATTTGCTATTTTAACGATAAAAATAGGCATAATTTCCATAGTCTTTTTTTTTTTTTTAGCATAGAGAAAATATATAACCTATATATATAATCAAAATTTCTATATATGAATCCATATATATATAGACCTACTTATTTCTTCTATTTTAGATCAATTTAGATAACTGGACATGATTGACAAAATTTATAGAGCAAAACTTCCCTGTATTTTCCTACAAAAACAAGAGGTCAATTTATGCTTTTTCTTAAATCTTATCCCACATCTACTTGACGATTTAGACAAACTATAGGAATTAGTCTGTCTAAACATAATACACATCTATCTATAGTATCTCCTCCACTTGTGGTCCTTCCTTGAATACATCTAAAATTTTGTGTCTCTTTCATACACATTTCAGTGCCATCCTCATGAGCTTTTACACATGCATGTGTACACACACTGCCGTCCATTTCCTCGCAGCCCCATGACATTGATATGTTGTTCTCCTGTTCCTGGCACAAGTTGGGTTGGGTTTCAATTTCTTACCAAGCTACTCTTTTCTTCTTTCCTGGTCAGATAATATGCTATACCGTTATGGCCGAAAGAGAAACAACAAATAGAAAAAGGGCGTGTACTACGCCCATAAAACAACAATTTTGTGTAGAAAACAAAGGAAATAACCAAAATGTTATGATTGCTTCTGGTTTAAGCCGACAGCACCTCTGTAACCTGTGAACAAATGCCAACTAGTGCTATAAATGAGTTGAGATCATGACAATATTGTACTAAGATTTTAAACTTGATTTGAAATTTTAAAATTTTATGTTCAACTTAGATTAAAAGTGGCATTGAATAAGTTTGAGATCGATTTGATTAGGCTTATCTAGATTTGATTTCTACTAAAAAGTATTTTTTTTAATAAAAATAATAATAATATCTAAACTCAACTTTGATTCGATTAATATTAAATTCAACTTAAACTTGATTATAGTTTGTAAGTTAGTAGAATCATACATTATAAATCTTGAGTTTGATCAATGAACTATTCGAATAGCTCACAAGTATACTTACCTCATTTATACTCACAATGCTAATAGTATAATCAAACTTTTCAATAAGGGGGGCAAGATTAACTTTCAAAAGATAAAGAGGAAAAATGAAAAGGTATTTTTTACCCCAATTTTTCTCAAATAAAGTTTTTAAATTTTGGGAAGCTTGGAAATACCCATAGAGAATAGCCTCAAACATCTATTAATAGTCTAAAGAGAAAACCGTTCATATTTTCGAATATTGATCACATACTTTACGGAGATATAAATACATAAAAATATAAAAGTTCTCTCTTTTATTTTCTTTTTTTAATTAAAATCTAGCTTTTTAATAAGTACCATTAGGATAACGGTTAATATTTTTCTAACATTTATTTTGTTCAAGATGGTGTTTATATCTCAATAGAAGGTCGACCTAATCCCTACTTTAGGCTTAGGTTGCAATGGTACTAAAAAGTGAATTTATTAACAACAAACCTCTAATCTTAGAACCGAGCGGCTAGTCGTTTCCAGCTCTCTGGGCAACACTCGTTGATTTCTTCCTAAAATGTCAGTAATATGATGTCTGGGTGCAACCTTTTCAGATTGCAATGATAATGAAGAAGCATCATGCTCTTGTTTTCTTCTTCTACTTGCTTTTTCTCTGCTACGCATGACCTGCATCTCAGATGGAAAAATCAAACATGTTACAAACGCAACAATCCATGAAGCTCGTCATTCGTCAATCGTTACAAAAAAGAGAAATGAATGATAGAAGGAAATAGGAAAGCTGTTAACTGGACATTCATGACTAAGTATACTTAGATTAAATGAAATAGCAACTTTTCATGTCGATTAAACCTAAACCTCTTCTTGTTTTTTCACGATTCAATGGACCAGCATCTCTAAACACATGTTTGCTTAGTAATTAAAAAATAAAATAAAACAAAATAGCTTATATGTGTGTGTGTGTGTGTGCGTTTTCATTTTTTTTTTTTTTAATTTATAGGCACAATAGCAATATATAAAATGGATCTGCCCATAAATAAGTGAGATACAATTTCAAATGTAAATCCATATTTTAGAAATTTGATGATACGTAATTTTTTATTTTTTATTTTTATCATCTGCAGGTGTATGAACCACTTTATACACCTATCGTGGGGAAGAATTTTTCTGTTTATAATTAATGTATAGACTACAATAATTATTCAAAATCTTGTTGCTTGTAGGCTACAAATACTTAACCTCACATTCATTTTCAAATTAATTTTTTTCTTTCCGGTAAGCAATAGGAACCGTCCATGTTGGTTGAAACTTTATTCATGTCACTGACAATATACAAGAATCATTTATATGTTCCTTATTAGTAGCATTTTATTTCATCTAATAAAATTTGCGTTGGTCGATCTTATAAAGAAAGATTTCATTAATACGTATGAATAGCTTTTTTTTATTATTATTATCATGATTATAACTGGAAAAAATTCAAATTTAATTAATCAAATATAAAAATTAATATTTATATCACTGAGCAATAATGGTCTTTACAATAATTTTCATTTAACTAATCTGTAGTAGTACCGGAAGATAGAATCCTACAGTCCACCTCAAAACATCCATCTAAATATAAGCTCAATAAGAAAAGAATCAAGAATCCCTCAATCGGCACTTATCATTGATAGGACATAACCGTATGAACATATGAAAAGCTGCCTATAATACCACGTGAAACATGAAAAATCCAATGAACGCGTCGTAAGTTAATTTAGATAAAAAGCTCACCACACATTTCTTGATTTATAGACCTTTCTGAGCTTTGAGTTGTAGCCTTTTCTCACCATACGTTAAACCCTAAAATCTTGCCATGTTTTATAAATTGGGTATTAAAAATTTAAAAAAATGCACTTAAATTCTAAAAGTTTTGTTTTTAAAATAAATTAGTAATACAGATATTACTTTTTAATAATTCTAAAAACACTTTTGAATTTTGAGGACTTAAATGATGCTCTTTAAAAACTTTTGAGACTTATTTGTACTTTTAGAATTATTGATAAGCCCTTTTGGATTTAGGCTCCTAAGGCCCACTTTGACCTACCCAAGCTTAGGGTCGAGCTCTAGAGATCAAATCCAACCTTCTAAATCCACACTTAGCCTTTATAATAAAAAGCATAGTCAGCAGTGATCAAATTGGGCTACAATAGATCTCACTGACCTACCTTAGAATCTAACCAAACTAGAACCACTTGAAAGCCCGTACCCACTCTAAGACTCGAGCCCTAAGGTTAAGTTGGTTGAGTTTCACCAAATGTTTAAATAAGGAACATGCTAAAGTTGCTCAATAGATAAGGAAAAATCTTAATTAAAGGTTCTAATTTCGTAAAATTCAAAGTGACTTTTGGAGTTATTAATCCCCTTTCAAAAATAGCTTGATCACATCTTTATAAACATGAGATCAGACCACATGGTAAAAGATTTGAACTCTTTACATTCTACCCTTATTACTCTTCATCAAGTATGTATTGACTTAGATATTTAAGTGTTTGTGATAGAGCATTCTCCGATGCTCCCATTAGCTTCCTCTTTTGCCCTACTAGTGACATCAACCACCTAATTAGAAATCCTTGCAAAACAAGAATGATTTAGGACTTAATTGATAAAACCAATAAAGATTGTAGAATTCAAGTGAATCTTTACAAACGATTGTGATTCGATTGATAAAACCTTCTATTGTCAAATCGTTTTTGACTCTGAGAATGAGAGTAAGGTAGTCTCGCCATCAACGTCTAGTCTTCTTATGCCATCGTCTTATTCTAATCGATAGAGACTTGTTTTATCATTTCTTTCTCATGGTCCAATCTCGGGTTCCATCCCATAAGCAGTCGAAGCACCAAATAAAAAATATTTATGAAAGTGTATGTGGATGGACCTAACAAGAATAATACACGCAAATAAATTATACATTTTGCCTTAAACAAGTGGAGTGATGCATAATATGATGCGAGGCTGACGACGGTGCCTAATGTTGTAGAAGCCGCGGGAGGGGGAGTGGCCCAATTTCTGTAACACTTGAGTGCTGTTCGTAAAAGTGGTCTAGAAAGACCCGATAAATGGGACCCTTACGGGCATAATCGGGTCAGGTCACCCTATACCACATGAATGCCTGCTACTCATGTCTCTTTTGCTATTGCTACAAGAATGCCCTAGTACAACCGGATGTAGATTGGCGGAATAAGTACTCAGTACATATAAAGTCGCACTAGGGACATAAAGTTGCAAAAGCAATTATCATGAAATATTTTTTGAATTAATGTTTTAGTAGATTATCCATGCGTAGATGATTAGTGGTATAATGATAATTGCAACATTATTTACCAGTTAAAAATGGAAAAATTATTCCATGTTAACTAAAAAATAGTTTAAGTAATATCTCTGTTATTGTTTACATTCTACAAAACTTTATTGACTACTTTTGAGTTGTGAAATATAATACCATTATTACTATCGCATCAACATTAAACCAACATCACTTCTTTCACCATTACCACCACCATCAATCTTTTAGCATCACCAACAACATAATGATAGTGATGGTTGTGCTACAATGTTGGTGTTAGTGTTGATGGTGGTGGTATTAGTGCAAAGGTGGGGATAGAAATGCGAGTTAGTAGTAGTGGTGATACCAATGGCAAAATTGTAATGGTGATGGTGAGGGGGAGAAAGGCAATGGTGATGGTAGAGATGGCAAAAGTGGTGGTGTAATAATGATGATAATAGTGTAGTGTCAATATAACGGTTGTGGTGGTGTTAGGATAGTGATGATGGTGGTTGTATAAGGGTAATGGTGGTGGTGACAGCATCAACAGTGTTTGTCGTAGGGTGCCAAGTTGAGAAAGTAAGTTGGTAGTAAATAGCAATGATGCAATGGTGATGGTGTTAGTAGTGTTGAGAAGATGGTAGTAATATTTGTAATGGTAGTGGTACTAATGATGGGAATGATAGCAACAATAATAGTGGCATTAATGGTGCAATGATGTTGATAATGGTGTAAATGTGATAGTTATGGCATTGATGTGGGGGTGGGCAGTGGTAAGGTAGTCGTAACAATGGTTGTGGCACAATGAGTGGTGGTGTTTAAAGGTAAGCTAAAAAATCAACTGAACCACGGAATGAACTGGATTAGACTAAACCAAACCAAATTGAACTAAATTGGATTGAACTGAATGGAACTGAATCGTAAATTAGGTTCAAACTGTTTTTTTTTTTTTTTTATGTTTGAAAAAATTACAAACTAAACTAAACCATTTTAAATTGAACTGAACCATGATAAGTAAAAAAAAAAAATGATGGTGAAAAACTAAAAAATGCATGATTAAAAAAGAGAATTTTATATTGTTTACTTAATTCTTTTTTTATTTGATTTTCATCAAGTAACTTATTAATTTTATATTTTATATTTTTGCTCATTGACTAATATATAAACTATAATTATCTTGAGAAAGATAATAAAATCTTTTTAAACAAATCAAATAAATATTAAATATGGTGAATGATATCAAAGAAATGATAATAAATTAAATATTATTATGTTAACTATAATTTTCCACTACTTATTAACTTGTTTGTATAGAAATGGTTTGAACCGTGAAGTAAATCATTTTTTTTTAGGTTTAACAAAATTATAAATCAAACGTATGGTTACATTTGATTTAAGAAAAAAAGTCAAATCGTAATAGATGATTATGTTTGATTTGAAGGGCAAACTATACCAAACCGATCCACACCTACCTTTAGACTAGGTGTTGATGATGTGGGGTTGTGGTAATAGTGGTGCAATTATAATGTAATTTTGATGTGAGTAAAATTGTCACATAATTATAAAATTTATTTCCTATCTATAACAAAATAACTAATACTATCTTATAAAAAGCAATAGTTATTTCTTATAAATAAAGAATAAAAAAACCTCTAATAAATATCATTTTTTTTTTGTCAAATCCAAGTTTACAATGTATAAATGCTAGCTTAAAAAATAACTATTATATTTCTTCTCTTTTTATCATAAAGTAATTGGGCATAAATCCTTTCTAAGGTTATGTGAGAAAACATAATGGATGCATTTGAGAAACATATATTATCGTATTTAACTAGATTAGTTAAAAACTTTACCATAAATATTTGCAGTATCACATTTGACGACCTGATTAGGTCAGCTGCAATGTGACGTTTAATTTTATGGCCAAATGTGCCAAAGGCATTCTTGCATTTATCTTTGTCACATCTAACCAGCTAGTATAGGATTTAGGGTTTTGGTTATTGACCATACAACATATAACTATAAAAGTCATAACAAATAACGAAAGAAAGGCATGTAATTTATTAGAAAAACCTCCAAAAGGACAAGAGTGAAAAAATCACCAGTAGTATTAAATCAATCCGATACAGTGTAATACCAATAATATAGTATTTTTCTTAATTACATTCTTAAAAGCGTTTAATTTTTCTAACAAATTCTTAAGGTTTTCTGTTCTATTCTTTTTCTTCTCCATATAAATTATCGGCGGAAGGAAGAAGGCAACTAGTAAAAGAAGGCTTTTAGATGTGTCAAAATCTCTAAAGAATTTCATTGTGCAAATTAACAAAAAAAAAAGAAAAAGATATATATATATATATATGTGGTGTTCGTAGAAGCGTCTACCCTAGGCAGTGTCTACACTGGCGGTGTGGTGAATTTGATAGACCAAACTGAGCAAATGTATTAAAGCCTTGATTTTCTCACACATAGAGACTTTGTTTTTATTATTTCTTTTTCACTTTTGTGTTAAGTTTATCAATTTTTCTAAATAACGATTCCCTATAAAAGGAATTTCTTAGTATACATATTATGGTTAATTATTCTCCTTTTATTTCTTCAGTTTTTTTTCCTCAAAAAATGAATCATCTGAAGTTTTTTTTTTTAATTTTATAAATTTACATTAAAATTGTCTAGATTTATAAATCAAAGAAAGTAATTTTAGAAATCCAAATCCTTCTTCTAAAGAATATCAAGGATTTGATTGGAATCATGGTATACATAATATTTTTCCCACATGTTTCATAAAAATATAGGATAGTATATAGATATAAGATATATTCGGGTTAATTTATTATTAAAAAAGAAGGGCAAAAAAAAACCTTCATTTCTTTACGGTGCCTATATATCCATTGGATGAGAAAGTGTCTCTGCAAAATCTTGTACATTTTAAAATTATTCCGTTGATGGAGGGTATAATAATTTCAGACGGAACCTTGAAGTCGTAGATATATATACTAATTTATTCTTATTGTGGAAGTTGGTATAATGGAGTCCTTTTAAGCTTTTGATCAAGACACTTGAGCTTTTGCAAATTATACATGAATAAAATACATCCATTTATATATTATGTCATCTAGCTTTTCATCGATCCTTCGGAATTTATTAGGCGATATTAAAATAATTAGCTAGCATCGAATAGGTCCGCTATGTTTTAATTATGTTGGTTATAATTAACGAATATCCTATATAGAACAACCCACCCCTCTTCTGCCTTTCTCTTTTTTTCTTTCACCTACTACATATTATACAAATGAGAGAGAAGGGTTTCAAACCTGTTTTATCTCAAAAAAAAAAAAAATTAAATAGTTTTTATATCAATTAAGTTATAATGTCTTAGCTTTCTGGGTTATTTAATGGAAATACATGGAATAATATTTGATCCCATTTTGTAGATTGCAAGGTTAACATGTATTTGCTCTCTTGAGACTAGACCAATTCAATTTGATTCATTTATTTATAATCAAATTATACTAAAATTTAAACTCAAACTAAATTTGATCAATTAAGTTTACATATATACTTAATGTAAGCTTAACGAAACCTATGATCTAGCCGAATAGTTATAAATTTAAACTAGAAGCAATAACTTAACTCATACTTTGATTAAAGTATACCCTAGTAATCAAATTCAAATATTTTGAGGTGGATTCTATGGACGGTGCATCACTTCCACGCCTACTTACACTTGAAATGACCCTATATATTTGAGGGCATCATACTATAATGTGGTGGAAGAATAAAGAATCTAAGTCACTGCTTTTGATTGACTACATGACAAAATTGGTTGCTCCGTATTTTCAGATTTGTATTAATAATTCCATTAGTACAATATAGGACAAAAAGCGTAGAGCATAGAAGTAAAAGGTAACGAAGGCTGCATTATGTGTGTTTCTTATGCATGTACCTTCGACGTCGTCAAGACGTCGAAACTATCAAACGCCCTATAAGCACTGTTTTGTACCTCTTTAGATTCTTTAATCCCCTGACATAAAGTATGATCACTTGCTTATGTATATATGACCCCGATGTTCATGATTCTAATCTATTTAAGAAAATGATATAGTTTTATGGTGGGATTAATTGAATTCATTTAACTGTGCATGATGGAAAGGGGATAATGTTTGAGTTTACTATATCAGCTTTAAGTCAATTTACAATCACAAACTTACTCAACTGAAGCTCACTACCTCACTCATCTTTGTTAATTGGCTATCATAGGCAACCAATGACCACTAGACAAGTGACATTTTCGGTGAAAATAAAAAATGTAAATTGTTCGACCATATCCCATCTTATCAAACATGTATTATAATTTAATAGGATGTGGTGCAGATTTTTCATGCCACATATAATGCGACAAGCCACAAACCATATAAATAAGTAAATAAATAAAATATTTATTTAGATATAAATATTAAACTATACTTATTTAGGCAAAAAAAATTATTATACATATACTTAATAACATGAAATAAAATAGATGAAACCAATACAAATACAATTCCTATCTTAAAGATGCTATCATTCTTACATTGAGGTAAAATGTGCGACATACCCTCACAATAGCTAGAAGAGCATCCCCATAAGGTCATTGTTCAAAGCAAACAAATGTAAGTTAAGTTGTGACCAATAGGCCTCACAACCTATCCCAAGAGATTGTTAGCATGATCTACTTGGAATAGTGGTTCATTAGCAGCAACATGTAAAATAAAAGGAATTTTATCAATCGGAATGGTGACTTAACATGATTTGTCCGACCTAAAGTGATGGGTATGGTAGAGCATCTAGTCAGCTTCCTAAGATTGCGTGGCTAATCACCACTTAGGATGGATTTCACTACATAAATCTATGTATAGCCAAACTGTAAACCCTTTATCCGGTTTGCCAACAATATTAGTAGCTAATTGCCGAATATTAATTATATTTCTCTCTCTCTCTCTCTTTTTCCATGATCATATGGGATTCCATACAATTCTTACATGGTATACCATGTCATTGCCATATAAGCGCCGGCGTAAGATTAGTATGACATGTTTTTGTGGCATAGTAAACATATTCTCGCACTTCGGAAAGTAAAAGAGATGAATCAATTAAGGGAGGGAGTTCATCGATTCATGCTTGTAATTACAATTGAATCAATGAATTTAATTTTATTGCTAATACAAAATATAAGAGGTGCTTCATACGGGTCCTTCCATCTATATATCTTGTGTTGTTTCATCTTTATATCACTAAGCACTTAAAAGGATTGTCCGTTTGTTGATATTCATTGATAAGTATTGTTTGTGGTAGCAACATTTCCATACTTTTTTCATTTATTTTTGGCTTTGAATGCCTTTTTTTTTTTTGTCACTGATAAAATAAAGTTTACTACATTTGCCATAATTTGAGTTTTGGAAGAAAACAAATCTATTTTTTTCATATTTTAATTAAAATGTTGACAATCTTATGGATAAAGATGACTTAATGGAACTCTTTTCCATTGACTTAATACTTGCTACCGATTTGTTTAGGTTATTCCTTCACTAGTAACTCACTCGAAGGTAGATATTCTTTTATTTGAAATTTCTTAAATTTATAATTTAATAGTTACAATTATCTAAATTTTTTAAATACCTTATTATATAATCATGACTCTATATTCTTTCTTATAATTCCAATTAATGAGTACAGGTGACAATATATTAAAATAATGAATTTAAAAAACTTTATAGAAAGTAACTTAAGAGAATTTAAATCCAACTCCAAGTTTATCTATTTCATTTTTGATAAAAGAAGATGTGATGCGTGGGACGATATTTATGCTCTCTATTTAAAATTCATATCCTTGCATATAATCATTATGTTGTACCTCAAGGCTAAAAGATATTAATCACATCATGAAAGTGGATAATGCATATTAAAGAAACAAAAACCATTCCATCATCTTAAGGGGAGCGTGAGCAAGAAATTATTTGCCACGTACTTGAAATCATTACAAGATTAAGGATACAATTTCAATTGAACTCTTATAAACTTAGTACACAGCAAAATAAAAACCAAAAGTTCCCAAATCTCATTAAAAATTAATGAAACCCCCTTAAAATGCTGTTAAAATTAATTCTAGCAAGAATGTATAGCATCATGAGCAATCAACCTTAGGGTTTAGCAGATTGACTGCTAATGATGTTATCTCATTCCATGGGATTAAAATCCGGTCACCACGAGTAGTCAAATCTCCGCCATCAGAAACCACCACCGAGCGCTGGAGCCCAGTAATCCGCCCCATTGTCACTCCCATCCTGGAGGGTACAAGACACAGGCACCAAACACAAACCCCTACTCCTCAAGTCCTTAGGCTTATTCTCATCCTCCTTTATAATAAAAAAATAAATTAATTGATTAATTAAAAGATGTATGTACATATAAATGTAACCATAAGTTATGTGTGCATTAAAATATATAATGGAATACCTAAATGAGCACTATACCCCATATCTAGAATAATAAAATATGGAAAAGAGAATGATGATGAATCATGATAAAAAAAATAATGATGGTGGTGAAATAATTTTATACATAAGTCAAATGGACGGAGCGCTTAAATATTTTTTTTTTTTTTAAATTGAAGAACTATTTGATTAAGAAGACCAAGAAAATAGTACTTGTGGTCAGCTATATAGGACCTCCTTAACTTTGCTTTTAGCTAGGCAGGTGTCACCCAACAGCTATAATTTCTTTAAGTTAAAAAAATAGTTAAAAAAGACAAATGCTTTTAGCCTCCAAATTCTTTTGTCCCAAAAAAAAAAAAAACTATTAATAGATACTTTAGAACACTTATTGAAAATATTAAAATAAGAAATTTTATATCATTAAATATAGATTACACATTTTATAAAAATAATAAATATATAAAATATTTAAAAAAAATTATGTAACATCTTAACAAATATACCCGATTTTTAATATTTCCCTTCTAAAAATTATTCTTAAGAAGCCAGAAGGCGCTAGCTAATTATGCTTTTAATCAACTTTTTTCTGTGAGCGAAAAAGTCGTCTTCTCCATAAGGCTGAGAATGTTTTTTATTGAAACGCTCTCTGTCTACCCTATTTGATGCTACTTGATATATCAAATTAATATAATGTCTTTCTATTGCTAAGTTGCTTTTAGGAAGTTTGATAGATCCAATAAAATCATTACCTGAATGGTGTTTTCATTAAATCCATAAGTTGCTTCTCCTTGTACCTAATAAGGAATTATATAACATAAATGTGATTATTTTATATTTAAATATATTTTTGTCTCTCGAAACTTGTATAATGTCCTTATGGTTTTCTTCTCATTCTATTCTTTTCTTTCAAAAATAAAAAAAATTTAGCGAAATGTATTGAGAAATTTTTGGTCCTTGCTTTTGAAATGGAAATCCAAGAATCAAGAAATTTCCACCAATTGGCTCTAGAAAAATAACATATAGAAAGACAAATAAAATGAAATTAGATGCACATAAAAATTACTACCGAACGTAAATAATGCAAAAATTGTACTAGCTATATTAGGCATTAATTTTTCTATAGACTTATATATATATTAGATAATAAGTCATATGATCCACATTAATCATGACGCAGATTTCGATTTTTCTGTAACTATATATAATAAATACTGAAAATTGGGAAAACATTTTGAAAATAAAAACTTTGTTAACAATTGTTCCCTTCTATACTTTGGTAACACGCCATAACAGGAAAATTTATATTTTCCAATGCATGTATGCCAGACAATTCTAAAACCTTAACCAGTGTCTCGTAGCACGGCTACTAAATTAAAAAGCTTCTCTTCTCTATTTTGAATTAAATACATGTCAATCTAACCACCCAAACAAAGGACTGGGTTACTTACTGACTGATGGTTCCTCGTGTTGCCTGAGCCATTGCCCAAGTACGGTGAGCTGAGGGCCTGCATTTATGGGGGAAAAGGAAGGAGAATAAACAATATATGACTTCCATAACTAAAAAGAATGTTTTGTTTGGGGGAAAAAAAAAAAAGAATTAGAGGGAATAGAACTTTAACTGCATGCTCTGTGGTACACTGATGATTCTGAGTTTTTTGCAGACACATATGTATATATGTTGATTATATAATATAAAATTCAATTAAAGTGTAAGAGGAAAGAGGAAAACTAAAAAGAACATAAATAAATAAATAAAAAGGAACATCTCATACCTCAATCTGACCCTGAAGGAATCTGATATACCCAATAGCTTCTAACAAGACAGATGCAGTGTCAGTCTGCAAAAGAAAAACAAATACACACAATACATACCATTCCCCCCCTTATTAATGTTAAAAGATGCAAAGCCAGAATGATAAAAGATAAAGTATAGGGTTTTTTGAATCTTTTGATAGAACAAGTATGTTGCAGTGTACTCTTTTGCATATTATGGGCTTTATTGTTTAAAAAAAACCCTTCTTGCATTCTATTGAATACAAAGTTTAAAAAGAATGACAGAGCACGGATACATCGTTTAGATAAAATAGTCGGATGCAAACAAATACTAAACTCTCTAGATGTGCTTTTGCCTCCTTGAAACTTTGAAAAATATGCACATGCATCTTTTAAACTGTTACTAAACCTTTAAAAGTGTCCCTATTTATGATCCTTTTTGCAATGGGATTAGGATTTTGTTAATAGTTTGAGATTTATGCTCATATTTTAAAAAGTTATAGGAGGAGAGTTTAGAAGGTTCATCTCCATACATGACCAATAATTTTCAAAGATGTATTTGCAATTATGCCTTCAGAAAAAAATGTAAATATCACTTGTCTTAAGCACCATGGATCAATGAAGAAAGAATAACAAGAAAAAGAAGTAGGGTTTCTGTACATGTTACTAAGTACAACTACATGATTACCTTTCCAAATGGTGAAACAAGCTGGTGAAGAGCTGTTATTCTATCTCCTAATTTCTCCTTCCTCACCTGCTAAAAAAAATAGTTAATTACCAAGAAACATTTTATAAGTTATTCATCACGTCGATCCCTCTTCAATTTGACTTTGAATTTCATTTTTTTTTTCCTTCTATCCTTGCATGTTTGTGAGAGAGAGAGAGTGAAAGAACCTTGATAGGAGATAGACTTGAAGAGGGTTGAACCCTAGCCTTCTTAAATGTTCCTCCAGTGACTGTACTATTACACTGAAAAAAAAAAAGAAAAATCAAAATAACTAAACCAGTAATTCAAATCTTAGAAAGAGGAAATAAAGAGAGAGAGACAGAAACGCCCCGACAAGTTCAAATGTTTATTTCATACACTAATTCAAGGGAAATGATATTTGCAGATCCCTTATTAATATTTGGAAGAAAAATAAATATACAAGCGCGTGTAAATATTAATTTTCGATGTGTAAATATATATAATATCGCAGATAATCATGTCCTTAAATCAAAAAAAAAAAAAGAAAAATTAATTAAAAAAAATTCTTTGTTTGCATATGTATAACGACCTTAGGTTTATCTACCTACCTCAGATGAAGAATGATGGTCGGAGGAATGATGTTGATGAGTCCTGGCATTTAATGATGTCTTGTTACTATTTGAAAAATCCAATATGTTGGCACTTGGAGTTGGACTTGGACTTGTTACACAGGACCTAGGAGACGATGATGCAACTGGATTTATATTCATGTGGTGGGGCCAGTTAGCTGCAACTTGAAAATCTTCACTTCCTATTCCTCCTCCTCCTCCTCCATGACCATACATATAGTGATGATTACTGCTATTGTTATTTTGTAGAAGTGAAGAGACTTCTTCTTGTTTCAAATCTAGTAAACTAGGACTCCCTCCAATAGTTGGGTTTAATAGTAACTGGTCATCCCAATTTGAAAACCTCTTGGTAGCTTGAAATTGACCCAAGCCCATCTTGTCATCCTCTCCACTTGACAATCCACCCCTGCAAAATAAAAAAGAAAAAGAAAAAGAAAGTTAAAAACCAAAAAAAAAGAAAAATTATTATCTCCATCTTAGGTAATTATTATAGTCAATAATTCTAATAATGTAAATATGAAACCACCAAAGTATCTGATAGCTTAAACTTTTATATTAGTATGCTACAGCGATTGAACTGATTTGGCATCTACTTTTGTACAGTAAACTACTATTGAAAATTAAACAAACGTTGTTAAATGAAGTATGAAAATCACTTGCACTTTTTTTTTTATGTGTGCGCATGTGGAAGCATGGAGAAAAACATGCGTACATAAAAAATTAATCGATCTAAAAGTTTAAACTAGTAAATATAGATAAAAGAGTGGAGATGTGTACATGAGGAATTGACTCCATGACTGAGCAAGCTGCTCATGATTATTATTGTCAGCAAAAGAATCTTGAGGAAGTGAAGAAGCTGGAGATCCACCAGCACCAACATATTGCAAGAATAAACTAGAAGATGATGAAGAATCAGTGGAAGTAGACGAAGAAGATAAGAGAGAAGAGGGTTGATGGTGGTGGGGATTAAGAGATGATGGTGGATGCATTTGCATGTTCCACCAATTAGGGTTTCCTGCCATCATTGATAATAAGCTCTCTTCACTTGATGAAGATTTTGATCATAACCCCTCCAAAAGATCAAGTGAGAGAGAAATAGGGAAAGACAAAATACATAATTAATTTTTTTTAAAACAAAGAAAAAAGTTAAAAATAAATAGAATATCTCTCCCAATAATTCCCAATAGTTGTAGCCACTCTAGTCTTCTCCTTTTATTTCCCTTTCCCTTTGCTTTCCCAAAATTTTTTATTTTACTTTCTCTTCACTCTGTCATGTTTTTTCCTTGTTCATGCAACCAAACAAGCCCTTTGTTGTTGTTGTTGTTGTTGAAGAAGCTTTTTTAATGGGCACTGTTTACTTTCTAAGGTGAGGTTGCAGTTGAAGGAAAACACTTGGAGTATCTCTCTGTCCTCTAGGAATTTATGTAGGGGGTGTGGGGTACTTTGACAAAGAAGTATTGCTTAATATTTTTCCTTTTTTTTTTCTTTAATCTCCATCTTTCTTACAGTAATATTATTTAATTTTAGTCTTTTTTTTTTATTCTTGCTTTTACTTTATCGCAAAAGTGGGGCAGAGAAAAGCTGGTAGGCAATGTTTAGAGGCCATATGGGAATAGAGATTATTATTGGGTTTATTATTATAGGTCCCTAAGGTTAGCTAGCCTTTAATCCGGATAGTACTACCTCGGGATTGTTTTTATATTGTAAGGTTGGTATTTGCACATTATTAGGGTTTCTCTAATTATAATACTGTAGATGAACTTTTTCAACTAATTGTTTTTTAAAAAGAAAAAAAAGTATAATTTTAATCTTTAATATTTATCTAATTTTTTATTTGAGTCATTAACCTTTTTTTTTTCTACTTAAAGTTTTAATATTTTAAAAACTTACAAAAATAGATCTTTTATTAAATATGTTAAATATTTTGTTCATATTTAACATGGCTTTCAATTAACTTTGAGCTAGTTGCTCAAAATGATAAAGGTACATACAATTTTTTTCAGTCTCTTTTTTAATTTTAATTAATATTTTTATATTTTTTTATTATATTATATTATTAAATATATTTAATGTTATTCTTTATTATATTATGTAAATAAATATATTTAATATCATCATTTTTTAATTTAATTATTATAAATCAATTTGAATTTGATATGTATCAAGGATTAATGCAAAACTTAATAGATTTAATAAAAAAAATTATAAGATTTTGAAAATATTAATAACTTAAATAGAAGAAAAAAAAGATTAAGGACTCAAATAAAAAAATAAATAAACGTTAATAACTAAAAATGTATTTTTCTCTTTTTTTAAGTAAGTGTAGGTAAACATTCTTAAATTTCTAAAGTATAACTTTATATCCCTATAATTTTTAATGTATACATGTTCCGAACTATGTTTGGCTATAAAATTATGAAACTATCCTTATTTATGATACTTTTTGTGCCGATTTTGAGAGTTTAACAATGATTAAAGAGTTATTGAAATGTTATGGAGAGGTGAAATTATACTTTAAAAGGATTTTTTAACCAAATATGCTTTATAAGTTTTTTCTTTAATTTTTTGTAACAACAAAAATACTTTTAAATAATCTATCTATATTTAATCAATAGCTTAAAAGACATATTTATAATTCTAAGATGCTTGTAAATTTTCTAACTTGAGGTGTTGTAATTTCCTCTTATATAATGGTGGACACTTGGTAACACTTAAAAAGTCTTAACTGTTTGGAAAAATTATAACACTGCTCAAGTTGTAATAGTTTTCAATAATGAAATATGTAAACCCAGTATCCACACATAGTTTAGACTTTCGATGTGAAATGCTTCATGTCTATATATATACCATTAATAAAAGATATAATATTCTGCTGTTAATAGAAGGAATTAAAGCGCTGCGATATGTATGGATTTTTTATTAAATAAATATATATAAAAGATTACTATAATTAATCTATTAATAATACATATTTATAAATTATTTTAAACTTGGTGTATATACTATAATTTAATCATATAAATATATATTACTATTTTAATTTTATATAACTACTTAATTGTTATTTTATATTTCATTGAAATAATATGTTATTTTAAAAGAGTTATAATTCTTTAAACCGTCAAAATGCACCATTATTTACTCTATATTAGGTAATGTAAAGTTACAGCTATGAAATATGACTAAAGTCAATACCAAAGAGGTAGTATTAAAAAGAAAAGATAACTGGTGAAAGAAAAATAATACCAAAAGGGTACAATAAAAAAAATTCAAAATTCTATATTATTATATATTTACATTTTCCATTTCCATGTGTGCTCCAAAAACCTAGCGAGATAAAAGAACTTTTAACAAAATTGAGATCCAATATCCCACAATTTCATTTTTGTTTAGGCCATGCTTATTATAAATGATTTGCAACTTAAATCCATAAACAAAGAACTATACTTTCGTACACAATTTTTTTATATTTCATGCATATTTACTTGTTAACAAAACATCAACTTATAGCCAAAAGCTCCTATAACCCGATGAAACAAAACTTATTGTCTTGTAAGTCCTAATAGATTGCATCAAGTTTGGTTTTCTTATGATACATTATAATATATATTCAACTCATAGAATTTATGTATGTGTACTTCTATTATTCATTTGGTTAGGTTTCTCTTACAGAATAGAGTTTGATGAATAAAAAAAGAAAAAACTTACTATGTTGTTTTAGTGATGGTTTTGGTGAAGATGTCAGCCGCGGATTTTGAAATATTTACGTATGAAGACATGGGTGCCAATTTCTCTGGAATTTCATCCATTTCTCCTGGTAGTTATTCAAATTCCAAGGACTCCGAAGCCACGTGAGCTCATTTTTCTTTATCCCCATCCCCATTCCAACTTGCTCCCAATAAACTTCTGAAGTTTGACTTCACCTTTACCTACCCTCTAAAATTATATGTAAAACTTTAATCCGTCATAAAATCTTTATAATTTTAAATTTTAATAATAGTTTGAAATTATTTATATATTTTTGAAAGATATTATTGAAAATAAAAATTATATTATAAAAATTTATAAGTATTAGGATTTTTTTTTCCTTATGGAAAAGAATCTATTTATCTTAACACAAGAACGAGTGCTGCTATAGGCTATACACAATATAGATGGCTTTGATGATGATGATAGTGACCAAATGGAGACATCATCACTTCACTATTAAAGGAAATGAGGTACTCTACACGTAGGTTGTTTGAAGTTATCCATATTTTACTTGTAATTCCTTTCTCTCTTCTCTCTCACTTATTAAGAATCACTTATATAAAAGTGATTTGCATTTATTCGAAACCCTCACATGTATATAAGATGTATCTAATATATATATATAACATGTTCAATTAACACTTCCAATACCGTATAAAATATATAGTTGGAAATAAAAGACCACCAAAATTATTGTTGTTGTTGTTGCTAACAGGAATTGGACTATTTTTTCTATAGAGCTTAATTTTCCTGAAAATGAAAAGCTAGATTCTCTTTAAAGAACTAAACAATTTATGAAACTTAGTAATTATATATAACATTCTAATTTGCTAGTTGCTATTGCTACTATGCTCAAAGGGAAAAGGCTTGTAAGATGGGCTGGGCCAAGAGGACCCTTGGGCCTCTCACCCCACCTTAAGTTCATTGGCATATGGAAATTTAACAAATGAAACACTCATGCCGCTTTTTAGTTTGAACGAATAGCAATGAATGGGTTAAATAGAATGCCACCCATTGGAAGAATTCTCTCTCTCCACCCTTCCTCCATTCCTCTAATGCACTTAATTCTTTTGGTCATATTTCATTGCTTACAATATATATCTTTCATATAATTTTTGCTTGAACAATTTAGTACAAGATTTTAAGTTAAAAAAAAAATTAATAAGTGAATTATAGCCGCATATACATATGTATCCAAAAAAAAAATATGGATAATTATTTCAATTAAACAAGCTCAACTTGATATTCACACTTACCCTACAAATTCCTTGCCTAAATAATTCATGTTACATTATAAGCATTGAGAGGAAAAAGGACTATATAATTAAAGAATGTTGAAGTATGCTGGTCTAAGAATTGGGGAGAGATGAGACTGAAACTATGAAAGTGTTAAGATTTGAGATTGAGATAAAATACGAGAGTGAAATCAATGAAGGTGTGAACTAAGAGAGTAGGAGTCTACTCTAACATAAAAATTGGCATGTATGAGGGTAAAATGAAGGAGTAATGGCATTAAGGAGTAATGGATTGAGAGTTAACCTCTTAAGTTTAAGATTGAGTTTCTTTTTTTGTTTTCTACATTAAGGTTTGGTAAGTTAGATCTATTTTTTGCCATTTGAAAATCAAAACATGCCAATTGTTTTTCTTTTTTTCTTTTTTTTTTTAAGTAAGAAGACGTTCAAGTAGGAACAAAGAGGTTCAGTTTAGCTCAACCACTTAAATTGAACTAAAAATCATTTGAATGGCCTTTGAATTAAACCACAAATGGAATTGAAAAAAAGAATGGCATCTTGTGGTTTGATTTAGTCTAGCTCTATTCTTAGATCAATTTAGTTTGGTTCTATGGACAAACCTATAATTAACAGAGTAAGAGATGTTTTATGTTAAAAAAATTATCGATTTCTGATTAATAATTTAAAAGAATGAAGAACTTGTAAAAACTTTACCATAGTAGAATGAAACACATACTACCATCTTAAAGTTGTAAGTGAGAATAAGAGGAAAGCAACAAAGACATCTCCAAGGGAAGTGAGGTGAGGGTTGAAAAACCCCAAATTTCTAAATAAGGTAAATGAAATTAAAAAAAGAAAAAGAGATTTGAAGTCAATTAAGAAAAAATTTACAAAAGTTAGGGCTAAGTTTTTTTTTTAAATGACCATTTTGCCCTCAAACTTGGTTTTATCGAAAATAACTCCAAAATAGTCTAGTAATCCTAAGTAAAGTCCTAAGACCCTAATTAGGTGAGGAAAATCCTTTAGGAATTACTTGGAATCAATTAGAAAGGAGAAATTAAAGTTTGGAGACCAATTTTTGTGAAATGGCTATGTTACCCCTAAACTTGATTTAGAGTCTTTGAAGTTGGCCGAAATCACTAAACAACTTAATTAAAGTCATCTAAAGTCATTTTAAACTATTGGAAGTTATCTCTTAAAGTTTAGAAATAATTTACCGAAAATGGTCCTTTTTGCCATTAAAGACAATTTTATCAAATTTAGACCTAAAATTGTTTAGAGACCCTAAACATAACTTTAAGAACTTAATGAAGTGACTAAAATTAATTTAAAAATGTTTAGAGACAATTAGAAAAGAAAATTTAAAATTTGGAGATGAATTGGGTAAAATTATCGAAATGCCCTTACACTTATTTTACGAAGGATTAACTAATTAAAATAAATTTTGAGGACATTTTAGTAATTAGAACACTATTTGGAAGCTAGAGTAAGTGGAAGAAATTAAGAACAAAATAATACCAAAATAGGCTATATTAAGATGACATATGTCATCATAAGTTACAACTTACTAACTCTTGTTGAGTCATTTACTCTTACTTTTAAACCCTCACTAAACCTTACAATAAAAACCCATTTTAGTATTAAAAAAGGGTAGTTCTGCATTTCATTTTTCTAGAAAACTCTATAAGATAAATGCTCTCAAAAACCCATTAAACTTATTTAATTCCTTAAACCTCTTAATACTCATTAACCCCATACTAATCTAGTTGTTTTCTTGTAAGTTTTATGTCAAGAAACAAGTAGGATTTTAAGCTAAAAGGGGGCATTTTACACGTGATTTGGGTGTGAAGGTAAGTAAGAAAATGATTTGATTCAAGTAAATTTTAGTTTATAGATTATAGGCCTAAGTAATGTATAATATTTATTGTGAAGGAAATCAATTAAAAGTTTGAGAAAAACATCATCTTGGAGATGGGTATGCACAATTGGGAGAAGATTTGGGTATTTCTTGGGTTTCTAACAAGATAATTTTAAAATCTTATTTAAATTGATGATTTAGAATAGTTATAAGTAATGGAATATGATAATTTGATGATTTTCTTGAATATTGATGGTGCATTGTAAGAACCCATTGTGAACACCACTTATCTTGCTTCCCTGAAGTTTCATTTGATGATTTAAGTATTAATTTAGGATCTAATGTGCTAGATGTGTTATTAGGTATTGGAAATGTGATTAGATATCAATTTGATACACTTAAATGGAGATTATGTTGAGCATTATTATGACTACCATTACGATGATGAATTTGAGACTTTAATTGTTCTTGTTAAATTTAATTTGAGTGTTAATTGATGATAATTTGAGGATTGTGATAAGAACTTATAATTTCTAGATTGATTTTGGTGATTAAATGGTAGATATACAAGGTTAAGAGTGGAAATTGGTGATACAGTTGAACTAAGTGGTTAAATAGAATCAATTGATGTTTAAATTATTGATTCCCTACATGTTAACATGTTTTGATGTGATAAATTTATTGAAAATTGAAGTTATAAGATAAATATTGAGTTTGGTAAAAACTGAGGATGAATTAAGTTGAATTAGAGAATAGTATGAACTTGAAATTTTGATTTTCTTGCATATTCTAGTATGGTGTTTGACTCTGGAAAAAAAAAGATAAATTATGTTTATTTTTGGTAAATTTGGTAAAATTATGATTTAATTATGAATAGAAGCTAAATTGGATATGAAATAAGACCTAGAAGTGATAATGTGTTGAAATTGCACTAATAGAATGGATAAAAATAAATATATTAGGGTGTGTCTTGTTTTATTTGCTTTGTTTTGATGATAGTTTAGGCTTAAAATGAAAAATAAATTATGTATTAGACATTAAGAAAGAGTAGGAACAAGTGAACTTTGGTTTTGAGTAACTTGGATACAAGTTAAATAAGTTATGGACCCATAAAGTTGAAAATTCATAATTAACATTGATTTGATGGTTCAAAGGTTTTTAATTAAATAAAATTAGGTTCTTTATGATAAAATGGACATTGGAATTGATAAGGAGACAATTGGCTTTGATTTTACTTAATTTGAGTGAATTATGGATTTTTAAAGTTAAGGCATTAAATTGTGATGAATTAAAATTACGTTAGACGATGATTTAATTAAATCGGGTCAAGACGACTCAACCACAAATCAAGCCAACGAAAACAAGCCCAAGTATCACCCCCTTACCCTCCCTTGGGTGGCCTATGAAATTAAACATATTTTGCTTACCCTACCCTCCCTTGGGTGGTTAATGAATTTAAACATGATTTGCTTAAATGATTTTAATTAACTAAACCATCATGATTAAACCAAAATAAAATTTTGACATGATAATATGAACCAAATAACTCATAGGCTCAAGATCCAAAGTTTAAAATATAATTAGGCATATTTCTTTCTAAGGCTTATACCTTAAATGAGTCTTAACATGATAAATAACTCAACCAAGTCCCAAACTAATTTGAGGCCCAAACCGAACAAACTAATTAAAATAAACTAATCATAAGCCTAATAAAATAAAATGGGCTCACATGATTAAAATAAAAACCTAAATAAGCCCAAGAGTGAAAACTTACTTGGACTCATTAATTTTTAAGGTTTGCACAAAAAATGGGCCTTAATGAATAAATTAAATTTAAATGTGCCTTCAATTCTACAAGGCCTTAAATCAAATAAAGGCTTGTAATGGAATTAAAATTTAACCTAATAATCAATTAGTCCTAAAGTATAATAAATAGGAATAACTAAACATAATAGACCTAGATTAATTAAAATAGATGGGAGTAATCTAATTGAACTTAAAATGGACTTAATAATTATAACTAAACTTAATTAATTCAATTAATAGGCTTAATTCTAAATATAATTGAGTCTACTATTTTTACAAGGCTTAAACACCCTGTTTGGGCCTTAATTATAACTAAATTTAAAATTTAAATAACTTATTAGGTTTGATTAAATAAATCATAAATGGTTCATCACATAATTAGTTAAAAGCTAATTGAGCCTAAATAACCAACTCAATCGACTCAATTTGAACTTAGATTGTGGTTTGGGAAATGTTAACCTTTCAAGTGCATTATAACTTGTGTATTGTGTGCTAGGGTAGAAAAATTAAACCTAACTAATAATCAACCTGGCTAAGTTACTACTTACTATTTGTGCATGGTGACTTGAGCCAATAAGTGACAAACCTTGAATTGGGATTATGGATGCGGTCATATACCTTGAAATAACATGGTAGTTCGGCACTTATGCCACAAAGAGTAGCTAATAAGTGAGATTACATCGGATAATGAACACTGTAAGTAAAGAGAAGATATATTGAAAGTCATTTAAGGTCATGAGACTCAGCGAGCAACGCAATGTAGTTAGATTGTGATCAATGAGTTTGCATAACGATTATATCACTTAGATGGGGCTACTTAGGTTTATGGTTTTCAGCAACATGGAGTCCAATTGCTCCTATCAACCCCTGATGTCTACTGCGATGGAATCAAACCCCTTATTCCCTGTCGTGATATCCAGAGTTATGAATACTCCCATATTGGATGTTTAGTTAAAATAATTAATTGAATTAAGTGATTGATTGTTGCATTATTTGTAGGCCTGTTTGACATGTGTGTATATGCTTGTGTTATTATGTACTGGGCCCTTGTGGCTCACTACCCCTCCTTTTTTTTTTTTTTTTTCAGGTGAGGATTTTATTAACCAACTATATGACTTAATGGGTTATGGCTCCGTAGGATGAGATTACAAAGATAGACTACATCGAGCATTTTTATGATTAAGATCCATTATGTTTTAGACTACATTTTTATATTCTTAATTGTATTGAGATTTATTGGGAGCCACTTGTGACTCAATGGCCTGTTACTTATGAATTATTTCTTTTGTGACCCTATAGTCTATAAGACCTAGTTTATCCTTTCTTGTCTTACCATGTGTTTTTATTACTAACAACCATCAAACGTTTTTTAAAATGCAACTTTTTTGCTTAAAAATTTTTAAAATTTAATGAATGATTTTAGGGTTCTCAAACTGATTTAGAAACCTATTTAGTAATCGCAATCTTGCATATTTTACTCAAATATGATAGATAATGAACTATCGGTATTATAATAGTTTCGGGTGTGACAAGAGTGGCTTAGAAGAAAGAGATGTGGCAACATAACTTAGGTGAGAGAGACAAGGAGGGAGAGAGCTAGGGTTTTGATTTCATTTCTCTGAAAGGCTTATAAAAGTTTCCGTTTGAAGGCTAGGCAATCACTTCATCTTATTTGATGAAAATTCTAGGGATAGATGACTTTTATGCCCTTAGTTTTTTAAATGATTTTATGAGAAATTTCATCCCCCTATGAAAAAGATTTTATCCTTGAAATTTTAGTATGGGTAATGACTCTTCATTTTTTAGGGTTAAAGTTTTATAAATTCATTGATTGGTAATATCCTTCTTAGTTATGTACCCATTTTGATTATTAAATCAAGCTTAGAGGCACTATCTCTTATCCCATTTAGCTTAGTCAACTTCTCTAATCTCATCAAATAATTCATTAAACTCTTTAGATGTTTCAATACCCACGATGATTCAATCTTATTTGGATTTAATCTTTTTTTTTTTAATTCTTTTCAGAAAAAGAATTAGACAAATTAATCAAGATCACCTTTTTGTTTTTTTTTTCCTATTTAAAAGCCCAGAAGAATTTTTATTGTTTCTTTGAAATACTTTACAAGAGATTCTAAAATAAGAGATTTCAATATGAAGCATATCCTAGTTGTTTATGGCCTATTAGAGGTAGGTTTATGTGGATTAAGTTATGTGGTGGAACATTCAGGTGATGATTTTAGTCAAAATTGGTTGTGGGTGCTCAAATTTGGAGAAGCAAGTAATGGATTGGTAGGGCTAGTGCTTTGAGCAAAAGTTTTGAAATGATTTAGGTAATTTTGAAAACCTTGGTAGTGTTCTTTTGGGTGCAATAGTGCTATTTATAGCCGTATGCATGGATAAGGATTGAGTTCAAAATTGCTGTGGAAAAACTTGATAAAACCTTGAGTTTTATCTTAGTTTTTTTTTTTTATAAAGCATGTTTAAGCTTTAACTGAATGGATTTTAATGTAAGTTTATGGATTCAACTGATTCCATCCATTGATTGGGTTAGTTTAGGATAAAAAACTATCCAAAACAATTGAAAGCGTGAAGAAGTCAAGTCAAAATCTAATTCTTTGTGAAACCTTCGATGGAAGGTTGAAGATGATGAGCACATGCCCACTTAGGAATGAGGGGTTGCCCACCAAGCCACCGCTATGCTAAGCAATTTTACTCAATTACCTTAGCAAAAAAATTTTATTTAAGTGTTTAATAACTTGTTCAATTTTAGGCACAAATTAATTTGGACCAAAAATCAGCTTGAGTCAACAATTTTGGAAAAATCAATTTTGCACCATGGGCAACTAACGAGTCTAGTATGCATTTGTGAAAATAAATTTTCATAATTGAATCAATTTGACAAAATTTTGAGTCCTAATTCATTCATGATAAGGCTTACAATTAAATTAATTTTCAAATAAAACAATCAATTATGTTTGAATGAGATATCTTATGAAGCTACAATTCACTTAAATTTACATTATCTTATGGCTCTAATAATGAGTATGTTAGACTAGGCTTTAAAAAATAATTTTTAATAAAAATAAGTACTTTTAACCAAAAATTGAAAAACCGTTAAATCATATATATGAGATACAACCCTAAAAATAGTCTTTGACCCAAAAAATTTCACTTTTTACCATTAAGACTTATTTTTCACCCCGAGAAGAAACTTCTCCCTTCGTTTTGGATTTCTTTTTCATCTTTCTTCCTTTTTTTATTTTCTTAATTTATTCAAGTTTTTCTTCTTCTTTTTTTTAAAAAATTTTTAGAGCTTATTTTATTTTTGCCTTTTTTTATAATTTTCTATATTTTTTTTACTAAGAAACTACTCTAAAAGGGACAAAAATAGGAGTGTTCACAAGACATTATTTGCATTTGTTTACAGAAGTGGAGGGACTAGTGATTCGTTCTATGTGACATCCTCTTTGAGCAAGTCAAGATTGGTGTACCCTACACTCAAGCATCAAGTATTTGGTCCGGATTAACTTTTCACTCGGTCTAATGGTAATGATGTAACTCAGTACATGTGTTAATCTAAGTTATCATGTCACACATTTATCCAATCACTAAGTGTTAAGATGGTTTGATTTCATTGGAGTTTTCATCTACAAAACCCTATTGCGTTCCTAGCACCACCAACATATCAAGAGAACTATCTTATTATAAGTTACTCATGAGTAAAAAAGGGATAGACAGACAACATATAATGCATGAAATCAATTGAACATTATTCCACAAATATAATTTAGAGTCTCCACATGTTCTGCATTCAAGAAACCTAATAAAATTTACTATAAAAATGAATAAATAAAAATCTCCATATTCCCCAAAGTTTGGCATATGCCTTTCTACTTCCTTCGATATTTGGGTTGATAATTGGCAAAACCCTTCCAATAATAGACATAACTTGTCATTAAGACTGATGAACATAATTGAAATATGCAAAGAAGTGCTTTTTGTGCGTAATATGATAGCACTCACGTGGTTCATGATATTCAAATTAATTAATATAAGCTTCCAGGAATAAGATTTAATAAGAAGAATTCTTTAGTAGATTTTGACAGTGGATCTTTGAATATTATCATTCGTCAATACCAGATCTATAAGATCTTTGTTAATCTACTTTATGTCCATGTTAGGTAATTCTTGTCACATTTTAAATCTTTGTATGTCTAGATGAAGTTTCGAGCCATAAGCATTGATTATAAAATCAAATAAGATTGATTAGCATTGATTTTTTTTTTTTTTTTGGGTGGCTCTATGCTTTCGTAATTAAGGGTGGAACCAAATTTAGCATTAATAATGGCCAGAGACCAAAGACGTTTAAAAGGGATACACCATATCGTAATAACTCAACTTACGTGCGTTTAGATACTACTCTTGATTATGGGATGCTATTGTGTGCGGGATCAAAGGGGGCAAGGGCAAGAAAAAAAACCGATTAAATTTGTATCAAATTAGATTAAACTAAATCGAACTATCTTTTTAGATTAAAAAAATTATAAATTGAATCGAGCCATGAAAAGTAAAAATAAATAAATAAAAGAAAATACAGTGAAGATCTAGAGAACATAGAACTAAAAAAGAGAATTTTATATTCCTTATTAAATTTCTCATCTTATTGAGTAATTTACTAATTTTTTATTTTATACTTTTGCTTACCAATTAATATAAAAATTAAAATTACTTAAAGAAAGACAATAAAATCCCATCAAATATATTAAATGAGTATTTAAAATAATAAGTGATACTATAAAAATAGTAATGAATTAAATCCTTTTTATATGAACATAATTTTTCATAAAAATAATAATAAAACACATGAAATAATAATTTGAATTGTGAACTGAACCAAACTAAACTCCTTTTTATTAGATTTGAAAAAATTATGAATTGAATGGTAAGGTTATGTTTGATTTAAAAAGAAAAATCGAGCCATACCTAACCCTAATTGTAGCCCTTCAAGTTCAAAGAAATTAATTATTTAAAATTATTAAAAAAAATGTGCGTTGCATGTATATTTTAAAAATTATTTTTAAACAAGATATTAAACATGATTGAGTAGTTAGGTTTCTAAACTTAAAAGCATGTAATCATAGGTTTAAATCTCATAAAGAGTTTTTTCTTTTCTTTTCTTTTCTAAGTTGCATTTATTTTTATATTATTTAAATAACATCTTCTTTTGATCTTTTTTTTTCTTCATAATAGCTAATAACATTAAATTTTATTAATTATAAAATTATAATTAACTAAATAAATTTTCTTAAATTGCTATATACTTTCTAAGCAATTTTTTTTTAAAAAAATATTTTAATATTAATTTAAATAAAGTAAATTTAACTCCAATCATATGATTTTACATCTGTTCCTGGATTATGTAATTTTGTAATGATGAATACCTCGACATACGTTTCCATCCAAATGATTGGGAAGCATGGTAAAATTTTTGAAAATTGAAATGTTTTTTACTTCGCAAGTAAGGCTTTTTATTACACCTTTACTAGCCGAATGTCAACTTATTTCTTGTTGAGACTACAAATGTTGCTTCTACTTTAGACAATACTAGAAACGATGCAATTGTATGAAGCAATGTGAATAACATGTCGGGAAAATGGCATGCATATTACAGAGATACTCCCTATATCTTTTTAGTAATGGCATCAAAATATAAGTGCATATATAGAAAAGATGAAGATGAAGTAAACCAAAAGAAAAGGGGACTCATCGATCCAATCTAAAAACAAACATAACTCTTATATAAATATAGGTGATATAAATATAAATATATATATATATATATATAAACCTGCAGAATTATGAGATAAAATGCAAAAGTTTAGTTAGAAAAAATCCCATATAGGAATAATAAACAAAATAAAAGATAAAGGCTAATGAAAAAACCTAGATAGAAAAACATCACTACTATACGATTTTTATTGATTGATAAAAAATAATTATAAATATTTAAATATGAATTAAAATGACCTTTTACTACAATGAGAAAGTTTTCATTGGATATTATACATTGTAAATATATGTATATATGTAATAGATGAGTATCAATGAAATTTAAATACATGGTAATAACGGTAATTTATTATTTAAAAAAAAAACTATCATCTATATTCATATATATTATCATATATCTAAAATTTTGTTAATATTTATTCACTATTTATACATACAAATGATGAAAAATACCTATTAATCTTTTTTTTTTGTTTTCAATTGTAATAACGTGTAGTAAAAATAATCGAGGCATAGGTTTGATTTGGGATGGACAACCAAAATATGATCATCATTGCCTCCAATATATATTAAAACAAGAACCCAACTATTTAATTTTTTTACTCAGATTATTTTTTAATCTTATTATATTCAACAAAACTATATGGATCTAATCAGCATGTAATCGTACATATTGTGATCAACATAAATCATACATAGTGCATTTATTATATTTAACTAACACTAGTATTTTTTTATTTTTTTAATATCAATAAGACAAGTGAATATTTTTTTTTAAAACAGAAAAGAAATAATATTGGATTGCGATCTAAAATTACACAATACTCATATGTGGTGGTTAATTATAATGAAAAATGAGCAAATTAAAAGGAAGAAACATTCATTTACGTTTATTTATCTTATAAAAAAGCTTTTATTATTATTATTATTATTATGACGTAAACCATCATAATGATTTATCTTCAGAACATTTGACTTAGGTCAATGTCTATTGCCTTGTTAAGGAATCTCAACTTCTAATCCTAATAATTGTCGCGGTTCAAGCTACAGTCATGTCGGAATTAATGATTCGTCGTCAAAGGAACACCTTATCCTTTGAAAAAAGGTTGGTCCCATTGACCCTAAAACCGCTATAACTTCCATAATATTTTTGTCTTGACGTCGTCTATCCTAGTACATATGTTGTGTGAGCCAAATTGTGAGTTGGACTCAATCTATATAGTTTTTCTCTGATTGAGGGAATCAAACTAAATTGAAAAAAAAAAAATCAAATCGAAAATTCAGATCAAATCATTTTCTATTTTTTTTTTGGCCTTTTTGCAATTAAGAAGTGCTTCATGTCATATTATTAGAATATTGGTTTATATTACTGAATTGCATAATTATGAGTTCACTTTCTGTCGTAGAATATTGGTTAACTAAAATTTCAAGACAAAGTATATGAATCCTTTTCTTGCATAAATGGTGCCAAAATGACCTTTTATATATGCCAATGCAATTTTTGCTATAGAATTGCAATAAATAAATAAATTCAAATATTTTTATATTAATTAAATCATAAATCAAACCCACTTGCAATTTTATAGTATAGAAGAATTTCTAAGTGGAAGTTTCAATCATAACAATTAAAAAATTTGGTTAGATTTGATCCCATCAAGTGAAGACTGAAGTGCTCCAAGTCCTATCGATTAGTGTCAACTGTCTTTAATGTTCATTAATTTAAATATGGGGGAAATTTCATAGTCCCACTTTTCTTGTTCTATCAAAGGCTCCACTCCATTTATTACAATAAGGGAGCTCACAAAATATTTTGCTACTACTCTATAGATATGGAAGTATTATTTAAACATAGAGAAAATTAGAATTGTAAATAAATTAAACTACTTTTTAAATAAAAAAAAAAGGTTAAGTAGTTCATAAGCTACTTGAGTTCAGCTCACTTTAAACTTAAATCAACTTGAACTCAATTTGTGAATGTGCTGAGTTAAGTTCAAAATAAAATTCATTGATTTAAACGAACCAAGTTCAAACACTTATTTAAATTTGCAAGTTGGTTCGTTAGCTAGCTCATGAGAAAACTTATTAGCTAGTTTATGAGCTTTATATGTAATATAATATAATATTTAGGCTTATAAGCAAGCATGTAAGCTTAGACTATTTTAGGCTCGATAATGTAACGAGCCAAGCTCTAACTTTAGATTCCTTGATAAGGTTAAGCTTGAGATTTTATTTTTTAAGCTTAATAGAAGCTTGATTCACCTCAAACCCAATAATTTTTTTAACGAGTTGAGTGTAAGTTTTTAAAAGCTTGGTTTGACTTGAATTAACTTATTTATAGCCTTAGGAAAAATACATGTTGATGTCATAAAATATACCAAAATCAAAATACCAGTGTTAGTTCAGGAGTTCTTGTAACATTAAAGAAAGACGACATTGAGTTATGGTAGAGTTTAATCTCTAGAAGTAATGTTCAACAGTAAACTAAGGTTTCTTTAGAGGTGAAATTAATGAATGTTTAATTAGAGTAGTAAAAGAAGGAGGAATGCTCCAACATAAATACTATTTAATAATGCAGTTTGTTAAAACAGGTTAAGATTAGAAGAAACTTTATTCCAGTCCATCACTCCAATATTCTTCATATCACCGAGTATGGCTACTTGGGACTTCATTCTAGTTGCAAATAATTAGTCTTGCATATAGTATGATTGAACATTAGACCTAATCCACGAATCATAGTATGATTTAACGGCATTAATGAATTTTGACATCAATTTTGTCAAATCAAATAAATTTTAATATTGAGTCGAATCACTGTCAACCGTTCAATCGTTAAAAATGATAAATCTTTTTTATACATTTTTTTACTACATCATTTTTTGTACTCTAATTCTGTTTTTTTTTTTTTCAATCTATTCTTCCTTTGAGAGAGCATTAAATTAAAAGAAATGTTTTCATTTTTCCTTGTTGAGCATCCGCTATACAAAAAATGTGGAAAAGAAGGAGCAAAGTAAAATGTAGACAAGATTATATATAGATCAATCATGCACTAGGAATCTTGGCCTGGGAAAAAAGAGAAAAAAGTCTTACGCTTAGAACATCTTAATCATGTGGAAGTAAAATAATCTAAGATGATTTATTTTCATAGCCTCAGATTAGATTTTATTAATTTAATAACCTTAAAACATAATCATTTCTTAAGATTTTAGCACTTGATTATAGGACTTACATGTTGGGCCCACTCTAGTAATCAATGCCCACTTTTATAAGCCCAATGTTGCAAATAAGGTCCATCTTCAAACTTGCGGATTTGGAGCCACCTTGCTTGGTCCAGATTTTAAGGATAAATTCTTTAGTGGGTAGGCCCATTTTGTTCATCATGTCCCCCATTTCATGCTTCAATATTAGACCTCATGGTATCAACCCATTGGTCTACCGCCTTTTGTGGTCTAGTGACATAAAAATAACTCTTCTATTTTGATATTGTATGTTTGATTCTCCTTTCTCTATTTAATTAGAAAAAAAAAAGAATGAAAAAGTAAAGACAACTTAAATATTTCTTTCAAAATGACGATCATGTTCTAAACTTAGGGCAAATTAAACAACCCAAAAACTATTGGTGAAATATCAATAAACCTTGAAAAGTTTTCAAAATGTATTTACTTCCACATAACTTTTGAAGAATGTGCACCAAAGTACCCCAATTCTATTTAAACTAGTTAAACAGTTTACACAATGCGTGAATAAAAGATAATAAAAACTAACCATTATGATGAAACAATAAGTTTGAATTATAACTGGACTTTTTTCTTTCTTTTTTACTTTTGAACAACAAATGTAAATGTAATGTTATAGTTTATGTATTATAAAAAAAAAAAAACTTATTACCCAATGAAATATTGATTATTCCCATCTTGATATATCATCTAAGTAAAGAAAATTGAGTAAAATTGAATTAGTAATCACGTATACAAAATAAAAAAAAATTCAAATATTGTAAAACTTGAAAGTCACATATTGCATATGTCTATAATAATTAACTAAGAATATTTTCTTTTATAGTAAATTTTTTTAGTAGAATACATAATTTAGAATAATTTGTTCCCTCCAGAATATAAAAAGAAAAAGCTTTTGAAATTATATTAAATTTAATAAATATATATATATGTGTGTATTAAATATTAATGGTTTTGGGATTTAGCAGTAGCTTAATAATATCTATGTGTGTGTAATATATATATATATAGAGAGAGAGAGAGAGAGAGATGGGGGATGGGGGGAAAAGATAAACGCTATATTGAGAGAACCCAAGAGCAATTATTCCTTCTATCGAAAAGATGCATCATCGGCTTTAAAATCGGATCATTATACAAGTTGCTAATACAAATACTTTGTTGTTTAGAATTATTATGATCTCTTAAAATATAAACTTCTTTGGCATATTTAAAACCAACAATATATATGGAATAATCCCAATATGAGCTACAATTTTTTTTGGCATTTTAGTGACCTTTTTTGCATATCATAATTGTCAAATATTATCATAATAATTTACAAAGGTTATAATTATTAATGGTTTTTAATAGTAAGTGTTTAATGATTTTCCACTAGCATTTTTAATGGTTATTAACTACCATAATTTCTTACCAACCATTTTACCACTTTCTATAGCCATTTACAATCAAAATACATTAGTTATACTCAATCTATCAAGATTAATATAATAATACTTGATAATCATTTTTTTTATGGTAGCAAATATCATTAAAAAAAAAAAGGGTTAATAAAACGTTTTCTATTACAAAAAAAGGTATCTACAGAAAATAAAATCCATTTCATCATTTTCGCTAGCTTTATGTATGAAAGTAATTAGTACTGAAATTAGATGGCAAATATGTCAATTGAAAACGAAGACCCGTCGACAGCAGGATTCGAACCTGCGCAGGCATAGCCCAACAGATTTCGAGTCTGTCTCCTTAACCACTCGGACATATCGACTTGTTGTTGCAACTCTAAACGTTGTTTATATAGAAATTTTCAATAATTGGGCTAAGGACATGCCACATACTTCGAATAATGCACAACTTATCCTCTTTTTCCTCCCTTAGCATATCTAATATGTCTTTCGTTCGTTTCTTTTTTAAATCAGACATGTTAGTATTAAATATAATCTGGGTTTTAGTTATCGATTATAGAATCTAATATAAAGAGATATAATAATTAAAGAGAAAAATAAAAATAAACACAAAATTTATATAAAAAACCTTAAAAGAAACAACTTAATTGTAGACTCAAGCGAAACACTACAAGATAAACAAAACAAAAACAAGAAGAGATTCTAATCCTAATTCGGGGCGAATAAATCATGAACAAAGGATGGGGCAACAATCTCCTGATAGCCAAAAGAGTACAGACAAAACACAATACTTCTCTTATAATGGATAAGTCCTAGCATCCAAAAAGTGTATAGGGGAAAGCGACCCCATCTACAAACTCTCACATACAGCCTCAAAGATACACCAAGACCAATTAACTCTATTCCTAAACCCGTTCATAAGCAAAATCCTATATATATATGAGTTCTAATTAAATAAGGGACAAAGCGAATTAAGTAAAATAATACAAATAGGAAATAATAGCCCCCCCCCCCCAAAAAAAAGTTGCTATTAGGTTAACATTTCTAAAAAAATCTCATTTAGAACTCTAGGCGTCTTATATCAATAATATAGATGAATTTAAGACATATTCAACACGATGTTGGAAAATTGCCTTTTTTATATACAAAAAATAACATAAAAGTTCATTGGGCATGTCTACATTGGAATGACAAAAGTTTTATTAGTTTTTATGCATTATATAGAGATAGACAGTCGTTTTATATAAATATATCAATCATAATATATTTTTAGTAATAGGTAAGTGTCTATTTATATTTATTTTTTATCTTATTTTTGCAAGTGTTCATTTCAAAATGGTTTAAAAAAAAGAACAAATTAGAAATTTTAAAAGTAAATTCAATCATTAAAATACTAAAAGGGCTTTTAAAAACATTTTTCTTTTGAATTTATTATATGTACAACTCATTACTAGATAAATCATATTTCATTACGTGCCTCTTTTCTGTTGGTGATAGCCACTCCAACCATCATTAGTAAAACTTTTTGTGTACCTACTATTAAGGGTGCTGCAGTCATATCAGCATAAATCTATCGAATCAAATAAATCAGAACAACGAAATTGAGTGTGCTTAATTGAGAGAGAACTAATATGAGTGCTCACTGAAGAAATTATGGTGATTCAACCTACTTTATATAACTGATGTTAAGAAAATTGTAGTCAACTTAGTTTTCAACTGTCTGAGCATGCGGATGATATTTCTAGATAATCTACTTATTTAAAAAGAAAAGAAAGAAAAGAACTTAGTTTTCAACAATGCAATTACTTTCAAGCTGACTAAATAAGAAATTAATGGGAAATTTGAGATAACATTTTTATTCCACGCCTTACAAGAGCCTCTATCGACAAATTTAACTATGTTGGATTGTCCAAAACTTTTGGCCTAACATAATAGAGGATGGTGATTGGTAGATTGATGAATTTAATCATTATTATTGTAATTAACTTCAGGCACTAAAACTTGTGTACCACATTTCCTAGGCGTGCTTGCTTTTTCTAATTCATAATCTTATTTGCTTGCCACTTGCCATTTAAGAAATATCCATTAAGATTGACTTTCTATGTATAACACTTGAATTGCATTCAATTTACTAAAATAAAATTGTTACTCTATTTTATTATTATAAAATAATTGTTCATACATATAATTTATATAATATGAAATAGGTAAAGAATTTTTATTCATTCTTTTCACCAAAAGAATTACCATTCTTTATATAACATAATTTTCATTCCAAAAATACTTCCCTTATAAAATAAAATAACATTAAGTTAATTGTTATTCCTTTCTAGGTTTATTTTATTTCAATGAACTAAACTAATGTTTGTATTAACTGAGAATAAATATACATTGATATTTATACCTCTATGCAGGAAACATTGTCGTAAATAATTATAAAAGTTTTCATGTGTCAAAATTTTATTTATCCATACCTATTATTAAGCAATTCACAATGATTGCTTGTAGTAAATCTTTTCTCCTTCATAATATAGTCTCCTTCGTTGAATGATATTCCTCCTTTCCCACAAATAAAAAAGTTCACAAGTAACCCTTATTCCATCAAAATAATTAATTGGATTTGAATCCTAAATGTCCTTAAATTCCATCCCTTTCCAAATCAATAGTTGTGGTTGCTTGAATTCTTGAATTATCTTATGGTATTATTGTGATATTTATTTATTTCTTTATAATCTTAACAACCGATTACACATTACAATATTTAAAAGAAGAAAACTGATAAAAATTAAATTAAGAGAATTAATGAAAATAAAGATGATAAATTTTTTAGTTAATCACCTTCTCAAATTCGATCATAACAGCAATCCTAACTCCATTATTAGAATTTCCACATGGTATTGGTAAGAGATCATTAGTATATGTGCTTGTTTCATGGTTGGTCCTTCCATCAGTAATTAGATTCACGTATTGTTCCAATTAATTTCCTTGACATAATAAAAAAATAAATAAAGTAACATAGATCATGTCTATATCGAGAGGATTTGATAGTTATAAAATACTCGTAACATGATGTGCAATTTATTTTATCTTGCAAATTTTCGTATATTTCATTGGTTCGTCTGATGCAGCATATATCTTATATATAATATATATATATATATATATATATATAATATATATATATGTAATCGTGCATTGGTATGGCACCAATAGCAAAAAGATAAAATTAAACTAAAATAATATAAAATAACATAGCAAGTGTTCTATGTGGCATATTTGTATAATATTTTGTAATATTTATCATATCTTAAATCATGTCCAACCGTGTATTCTAGATAGGCTTCTTAAATCATTTCTCTTTTGAAAGATTACCTACTAAAAAGATTCCGAAAGCAACTTTCAAGTGGGCACGTTGAAACATTTTACAACCGGAACTTGATTGGCATAATGCCTTTTTACTTATCGGTAAGCCCAAAAAGACTTTTTTTTTTTCTTTGCCGTATGGAAGAATGACATAACTGTTAAGTGGTGTAAACATCACCACATTAAGTTTGCATTAAAAGAATCAGGTTTTGGAGCATGGATAGGTAACTAGCAACATTAGAGAGCACAGGACAAACCATTATAAGAAGTGATAGGTTGTCAGGTATAAGCCATTAGGATTTCGAGATTTTTGGTATAAATCTTCTTTGCAAATTTTATAATTTGTTTTATTTCGTTTATTCCTTGTGCATGTTAAATGTCAAGTGTCATATGTAATAACGTACACATTTTTCTTTTCTTGAAAAGCTGTATTATTATATTATTCTACTAAACAATCCATATAGACGCCCGACGTACCTCCTAGATAAGCCTTTCTAGTTTCTGCCATTCAAGCAAAAAAGTTTTACCTAATCAAGCTACTGGCAATTGCCAATTTGCATGAAAACATTGAACTTTTTTTTTTTTTTTTTTTGCAGTAGTGTCTTCTAGGACATGTCGGTCCTCCTACCACTTGATCATATCTACAAAAATTCAATCATATATCATCGTAACCAGTGAATTATGTTACAAACCTAACGGGGTATCAAAAAGTTGACAACGTGTGTAAGATAATGAAAGCTTGGCCCTCAGAGTTTTGTCACTTTGAGATTTTCTTCATGTTTAATTCTATGCATTAGGGCAAATAGGGTTAACATCTTATGAAATTTCAGGTCCTTTCATGGACCTACAACTTTAATTTTCCAGCTAGAAAATTGTCAGTGATCTTTTGACAAGAAAACAAGTAAAAGTTAACAGTATAGGGCTTCCTTCAATAATTGAACCTAGTACTTTTTCCTTAGCCCCACATCGAAATTAATTGAAACAATCAATACTTGTATGTTTTAAATCTGTGGATCTAAGCGATTAGGATTTAGGATGTTGGTTTTTGCCCGAATAAAAGGATGTAAAGTAGCCTTCATGTCTTGGCTCATTCCCTTCCTCCAAATTGAAACACTATTTACCAAAGGATTGATCATGTGATATATGTCATCTAGGGACAAGTTCATACTTCCTAAGTTTTGAGTCTCTCCTCTAATACACTATCCAATTTTTTCTATAGAACATGATATAGAAAAAAAGAAAATAGGTATAATCAATTGCATCTATTTTTAGATACATTTGTTATTACTTAATTAATATAAATGATTTTAGGGTTCGTAAATAGAAAGTATAACCTCATGTTGCAAACCTTTTTTCAATATAAAACCTATTTTTTTCTTTTTTTTCCTTTTTTTTTTCAACCATAGAGAATCTCTTAAACCAATCATATTGGTCAAACCCATCCATTTACTTTGAGTTTGGAAATAAATAAATACATATATATATATATGTATTTATCAAGAAACAAATTAGATAAAAATAGATAGATCGATCAAACTCTTCAAGCTCCATATAAATAATTCAAGAATGAGTACAACTATTCTCTTTCCATATATATCATTTGATGATATTAAGAAGTGATGGATAAATTGAATTAATAAACATCAAAATGAAAGAGATAAAAAGGAAGAAAATGCACGCGAATATTCATCGTGAAAGACTAATGTAAAGGAACAAATTGGGGGTGAAAAAAAGGTGGAAATTCATTATAGACAAAAGAAAGAGGAGTGGTCACAAGAATCGCAACAATATTCTATGTGCTTATCAATTCTCACACAAATATTAGGAGATTCTCAAGAGTATTTCTCATCTATATAACTATTAAATTTACGTAGTTTACCCTGGAAAACGTGTATTTATAGCTATAGCTGGAGGGTGGAACAAATAAACATAAAATTGGTAAAGAACACGGCAAAATAGGAACCACATAAAGCACCAAACATGAGCATTCGTCGACTGACTTGGGGAAACACCTGAGTAGTTTTCGTCGATCGTAGGCATGGGATTATGAGAGTCGGCTTGGTTTGATATAGACCATGATCGGGAACAGTCGATTCATCGAGTTAATAAGGTTGGTTTCGAGATTTAGCATCGGTCAACCTCCAATGGGTGCATGTAGTCTAAACATATCACAGTGCATCAAATTATGATTTATATTTGGTGACAAAATCAAACAACTCTCAAATCAATAATACAAATAAATCGAGCTAGATTAAAAGTATAGAATCAAAACTCTTAGTTATCTCAGATGGAGATATTAACTTATTAGAAAAATGAGTAATCATTATTTTACAAGCGGAAATTATCAAAACCCTATCTCGTGTCTTGATTAAAGATGTGATATTATATCTGTCTTTTTGCTATGAATCGTAATAATTTTATTTTGCTTTATGCACTCCCATCGATTAAGCATATTAAAAAACAGCAAATTCTTATTTGTGTTGAGTGACAAGCTTAAACATTTCCAAATCAAGAATGCCAAGATTCAAATGCTAGCAATCAACATTTTGCTTGTGAGGGCTTGTCCAAAACCCTATTCAGCTTCTTGATTCAAGTTACCATATTGCATTTGCCTACTTCCAGCCAAGCTCTTAAACATTCTGTTATGACCCAAATATATATATGTTATGTTTGTTTGATACGTTTTGTAAACATTAGTAGAAGTTATTAGTGAAGTCTTATAAATAATCTTGGGGAGGTAGGAATTATCCATCTATTCATTCATTTATAGCAAAATCAAGAATTATGATATTTTTCTTCTGAAGATCACCTCGTTTCAAAGAAATATAATTTCTAAATACAACCTTGTCTTAAATAGACTTTTATAAATTTCGTTTACTAAGTTCCTATTCTCACAACAACCGAGCTTCGAGTGCAACACTTTTGGTCATATGACTTCCTGCATTTTAATCCGGGCTTGGAAAGCATAGCAACTCCAAAAAGTTTGGGCTCATCTTGAACTTTAAATCCTCATCCTGATCAAAATATCCAAGATGGCTTGGCATGAAAGCTGTGCAATTTTCTGATTAGTCACGGTCATAGAGAAGCCAAAATTCCCAATTACGGCTTAATGGAGTTGCTGTAACATTCTAAAAGGACATAAAAATGGCATTGATAAAAGAGTTTCAGATTCCTCCATTTTGGACTAGAACATTGGTCGAAGAAACGATAGCGACTCGTCGTGAAGATGGTTTCAATGAGTTTCATATGCCTGCAACTTGGCATTGTGTACTTGTTAGTGGACGGAATATTATTGAAAAGAGGATGAAGGGGTTCCTACTACTTCTTTTTTATTAGAGTAAAATACACGTGTGCACCGATGTGAAGCTCCACTACACGGTCAATTGTTCCAATGGAAACAATCAACAATAAAAGAGAAAGAAATTAAGGAAAGGAAAGGAAAAAAAAATCTTCGAAATTTGGCTTTGCTCTGTACTTCACAACCTGTAACATCTATTTTAGTTGTTATGTACAGGCTCACTTGCCTTTAGTTTGGTTATCCACGTTAAGTTAGCACACTTCTAAAATTTTCGATACTTAGTTTTATTTTATATTTTACAACCTCCAATATGTATCGTAATGTAAGGGCATCACTCACCCTTATTGTATATTCACCCTACTCATCCTTCTGTATAAAGAGCCAACCCTACACTAAGTATGTACTCTTGTTAAACTATATCCAACCCGCCCCACTCCAACACCAACTGTTGAACTTAGAAAAATAAACTACACTCTAACAACTACAGCAACTGTTATTGAAGTTTTTCAAGACTTCACGAATTATATTGGCATATGGTAGTCCCAGTGTGATGCACCGAGTGCAACTATTATGTACTAGTGCTTTTCGTCTATAACTCTTAAGAAGGGTAATAAAAAGGAGGTTCAAACTATAAAACGTGTGTTTGGATAAGAACAAGCGATAATACAAAATATAAGATGTTCTAGGGCGAGGAACACATGCGGGTTTAGGAATTAGGAACCTTGGTCTCTTTCCAATGAAGTTCCATCCACTAGCAATTAAGCAATGTCAAGTCGCATCATAGGAATATGAAACTCAATTAACCCAACTTCATGATAAGTCACTATCGTTTTTTCTAGCAATGTTATCGCCTCTTCACATGAAAATTTATGATTCTAAAAACACCTTTTTATATTTTTGGATTTGAACTTCTTTCAGCTAACAGAGAACTAAGTGCAAAGTGGTCTATTGCGGCCATTTTAGGTGAACTAATTCATCGCAAACAAAGTATGATTAAGTCAAACCTAAATTACTCTAATAAAGTGCTTTGATTAGAGAAAATCGTTTGAAATTTGACCCCAAAAAAATGTTTCAAAGAAAAATTGACTTGTTTAGTCCTAATTGGGTCTAATTTAAAGTGAATCAAGAAATAATTTGAGGTAAACTTAAACTCTATTTAGATCTAATCTAAATTTAACTTTTGTATTAGTGTCTAGTAGACTACTTCAATTGACTGTCTATATTTGTTACTAATATATGATATTTGTCCATGATAATACCAAATCCAATTAGAGAAGAAGGATAAATAGAGGAATTGGCACTATAGGATGCTTAAGAAGAAGCTCACAAATCCATTCAAGTCTCAAATGCTAAACATTTTTTCCTTGTCAAGAACAATATTAAATACTTACAAAAATACATTTTTTTACACCTATAAACTAAAGATTTCCGGACACTTATATCCCTAACTTTAGAAACATGCACTCACACCTCTTGAATTTTAAAAGATTGCATTTATACCCAGTAGCGTTTGGTTGGCATTGAAATTCGGCACTGGACTGGACAAAATTTTTTGTCCCTCGTTTGGTTGCCACACATGAAGGAAGTACTGGACTAAAAACCAATTACGTACTGGACAAAATTAGAAATTTTAGTACCACATGTAATTTGGTACTAAAAATTAGGTACTGGACTAAATGTAATTTTTCTAAAATTCCAGATTTGCCCTTCATACTTACCTTGAAAGAAAATAAAAATAGTAAGTATAATAATAAATGATAAAAATGTAAAAATTCATAAAAAAAAATAAAAATATTAGAAAAATAAAAATAAAGATTTAGATTTTGAAATAGGATAGATAAAAATCTAGGAGAAAATTTTTCAATAAAAATTTAATAAAATTATAAAAATTTAATAAAAATTATGAAAATTAATAAAAGTTAATAAAAATTATAAAAATCATAATAAATTAAGTAAAAAAGCAATAAAAATTTATAATAGTATAAATGAGTTGAAAAATAAAAAAATGAATTTTTATCACTTAGAAAAATCATTTTCTTAAATAAATCCAAAATTGGTGTTTTTCCTTAAAATTATCATTTTAAAAAAAAAATCAAATTATCAAGCCTAGGTTTAGATTTTTTAGAAAAATCCTAAAATGGTAAAAACATAAATTAAAAGAAATTTCATAATTAAAATTCACAAACACACTAAAGTTTTTCAAGAAAAGCGAACTACAGTTTATTTGATCCTGAATAGCAGGTATGTAGGCACCCATTTGGGACAACCCTAAAAAAGGAATAAAAAATATTTTCCTAGCATAATTCACTTAAAAACACAATAAAAGACGACAAAAATAAAATAAAAGATATTTTGAGATAAAGTAAATTTTAGGAGATTAGGTGGTAACCTTAGGGTTTTAATAGGTTAGCCTCTAAACTTAGAAACTCCGGTTTTCCCCTTTCCTCTTTTCACAAAAAAACGAGAAGAGGAAATCACGACGACTAATGGTCCAAATTAGGACTAATCCGCTCCATTAGTCTTAATTCAATCTTTCCCAACAACAGTTAGGTGTCGACTCCAAAAATAAAACGAAATTCTTTTTCCTATAATATTTAATATAATATATTAAACCTTCAAGTCATTTTTTTTATAATAATATCAAATATATATAAATAACTATGATATAAATAAAAGGGAAAAATTGTCAATTTTACTCTGTCCAGTTCAGTACTTTGTAATTTCAAACACTACATAACACAAAAGCCTTCTCTAGTAATTAAAAAGGGCAAAATTGTCAAATTTACTATGTCCAGTCCAGTACTTTGCAATCCAAACACTAGACAGCACAAAAATCCTTGTCCAATACTAAACAAACCAAACGTGGTACAAAAATATTTTTTGTCCAGTCCTTCTTTTTTAGTACTGTCCAGTACTCTTGTTCTGTCCAGTACCAGTAACCAAACGGTACCCCAATTTAACAATTTTGCACTTCCGTAAAAAATACCAAGTTGGAACAAGTCAATAGGATTCCCTTTTTTTTACGACCCTTGGCTCCCCCTTCATGGTGAAATGGGCACTTGGTCTTCACATAAGAATCCATTTTCTAAAAGATCCCAGCTTTCGTACATTGGTCTTTGAGATCCTCTTGATGGCCCATTTGGGTTGAAGGGATATTTAACAGGTCTTTGCAAAGTCATAACTCCATGTATAAAGATTGATGCTTACTTAGTGCCACAATGTTAACGAAATTGGTGATGGAGAAGTCAATAGAATTGGGTAACCTATTAATGCTAATTGTAAATGACGGAAACTAGATTATCTCAAAAAATTAGAAATGGAAAAAAGCCTTAGAAGCTCCTTGTCATTAAGGCCTTTTTAGATATTCATTTAAGAATATTTGTATTTACTTATTATTAGTTTATACCTTTACCGATGGACAAAATTGTTAAATTATGGCATAAGTGCAATTTTTGGGAGTTCAAGGATCTAAGTGCATACTTTTGAAGTGACGGGGAATGAGTGCAGAGACACCTTAGTTCAAAGGATTTTTTGCATTTCACGTTTTATATATTATAGCTTTTTAGATAACCTATTAGGAAATAGAAATATAAGATTGCTAGACTAACTTTAACACATGATCATTCAAGGAAAAGGAATTCCTCACTTAGCTCTTCTAATTTTTATTGACTTCCCATTTCTTTCTTTTTTTCTTTTTTTTTTTTTCTGCTCCGCTCTTTGTTGTCTTTTAGTTTATTTTCTAAAGAGTAATTTCTTTGCTCTTAGGTTTGTATTATGTTTTTGTTTTTTCTTATGATCTTCTCTTTCCAAAAGTTACATAGTAGCAGGATTCAAAACTGCATTATTTGTATTTATCCCCTCAACCTCAAGAGAACTAAACATTTTGGCATCATATCAAAATAGAACTCCTTATCAACTAAATGGTATCTAAATAGATGTATACCAACTCAAAAACACTCATGTAGATTGGAAATTCAACCTTGTATATGTAGGATTTGTTGGCACACATCAAGTGTGTGTTGCTTGCTTCTCATGCTTCGTGATAGGAATGAGTGACTGCACTTCCAATTCCCAACCAATCTTGTAACTTGCTCATCAGATCTACTATTTGAACCCAGCTTGTTATCGAAGTTATCCTTACTCACAATAAGACATTTCACATTCTCAAAGTTTAAATCATCATGGCCATAAATCACGACCTCCCTAAAGACACTATAAGAGAATAGTAGAGATACAATAATAAAAGTGCTCGATCTTCAATGTCAATCTTAAGATCAATATTCTATAAATTATTAATTAGCAACCGAGACCACACAAGTAACTCCTAAGATACGTACATTCAAAAATATGTGAAGTATACAACCTCCACTCTAAAACTAACATGTTAGCTAGTGCTTTTGTAACGTATAAAAAGATTGGCTCAGTTTCTCTCTAAGGATCTCCAAGAAAAACATTATTTAAAAGACATAATTGTACTATAACGAGAGCTTTCTCTTCTAGATCAATCCGTTGATCATTGTTTATATCACTGGGCTTCTTCGATTCGCTCAAAAGCACCTTCTTGAAACCATTTGAAACCAAAAGTACAACATCGGCACTTACCAAAGACCACAATTCGTGTCATCATCGTACTTCTCAATGTCAAACTTTGTCAATAAAATCTCAGCAACATGTTAGCAAAAACCCTAGGCTAGAGGCTCAGAACCCTAGATAAGCAAAACTACAAGCCTTGCTTAAATGCCCCTTTTATTTATTTATTTTATTTTTATTATTTATTATTTTGATAATGGAAGCATGAGAATGAATCAAATAACACAATGTAAATCTCAACTAGACCACCTAAGAGGCTAAGAAAAAAAATGCATCTGTTATGTTAATTGACCCCTACATGACTCATGTAAAAAACCTATGTCTAGAACAACTTAGATCCATTATGTATCAAGTTCTACCAAGAAACAATAAGGAATTGAGCTACACAACCTTTTCCAATGGGTTTCTTTCATTTTATGTTGCTCTTTTTTTTTCTTTATTTGGAAATCTTTAAATTGATTTGTTAGAGATTATTTTAACGCTAAGTTTCCTAAAGCACTTTTTTTTTCTTTTTTGATATACCCTTTTGAAGAATTTCACATCATAACACTTTTAAGCGATAATTTTCCTACGATTATTTGAACTAATATAATTGCAAAAACATAAACATTGCTTACTCATGCCCCGACTCATGTTTGCACCTTTTGTCAAGAGTTATACTATGGAAGTGATGGGGTGTAACTCATACTCCCCTACAACAGAAAAGCACGTGGGTCTTGCTCAAGGGGGTAGTGTCATCTGGACACTAGGGAACTTTTAGTATTTAAGTCCATATTTATTCATTAAAAGTATAGGGTTTTGACTCATGAATAGCTGTTGCTATATATTCTCTCTTTGCTTGTAATTGTGTGATAAAAAAAAAAAATGAAGAGAGTAAAGTACTAATTATAGTGGAATCCTCTACTAGACGTAGCCTTAGTTAATGGATGAACCAAGATAAAATTTGTACCTTTATTTTTTTCCTTTTTTAAACTTTACTTCATTATTTTTGTATGTGTCAACCCTCACATCCCGTATCAGAGCAAGGTTTGAGATTAGGGTTTTCTTAGTAAAGAGAGATCCAAAAAGAAAAAAAAAAATCAAATATTGGGAAGATGTCAGCAGGTCAATCACGGATTGAAGTGGAGAAGTTTGGTGAAAGGGTTTCGAGTTATAGAAGTTAAAGATGGAGGCTTCTACTCGTAGATAGAGATCTGTAGTATGTAATTGAAGAAGATAAACCTGAGTTAATTACCAAGGAGAAGGCGAAGAAAGAGGAGATTGCGACTCATCCACTTGATTGAAGGCGTAGATCAGCAGTATCGAAAAGCACGAAACCTAATTTGGCTATGTCTCGTTGATAATGTCTTGGTGAATGTGACCTTGAGAAGACAATGAAGGATCTCTGGATTAAATTAGGAAGCCTTTATAGAGCAAATCGCTCGTGAACTGGTTGTTTCTACGAAAGCGACTATACGATTTTCGAATGAGTGAAGGTGACTTTCCTTTTCTACACACTTAAATGATTTTAATACTATCTATGGGCAGCTGCATCTATTGATGTTAATCTGATGAGGAGGATAAAGCATGTACTTTAGCTATATTGTTGCCTAATTTATGGGAACATATAATTGTTTCGATTGGCACTAGTGTTAATGTGCTATCGTTTAAGAATGTTGTGTCAGCTTTATTGTCTAAGGAGATGAGAAGAGCAAGTTTTGATAATGCAACTAATGATGCTCTTTTTGTAAGAGGAAGGAATAGTGAACGATCCAAATCTAGATTTATTAGTAAGAATAAGTCCAGAGGAAGATTTAAGAGTCATGATTGATCCGAAATAAAGTGTTGGAAATGTGGAAAAACTGAACACTTGAAGAAGGATTGTGGAAGCAAAAGTGTGGGTCTAGAGAAGTGAGATGATGCATCATTGTCTAGTATAAAGAAAGATGATGATAGTAGTGTGGGAGACATGTATCTCATCTGCAACTCATCTTAGGTTGACCGCAATGCATGGATACTTGATACCGGAGTGTCTTTTCACATGACGCCTCATAGAGATTGGCTCTGCTACTATGAGCCATATCAAGGAGGTACAATGCAAATGGGAGATGATTCGACGCTTAATATTGTCGGTCGTGGAAAGGTGAAGCTGAAGATGAAGGATGGGACGGTAAAAAATCTTTTGGATGTGATGCATATTCCTGATCTTACTAGGATGTTGGTATTACTTTTATCAGCGATAAGTATTCATGTAAGCTAACTTGTGGATATATGGTGATTGCTAGAGGCGAACGGTGTGAAAAGCTGTGGAAATTGCTGAGAAGCACAGTGATTAGTGGTGAGAGTCATATAACAGAGCAAGTGAAAGAAGATTTCGCAATGCTGTGGCATCGGAGATTGGGTCATATCGGTGAGAAAAGATTGATGACCCTTACTTCAAAGAAGATGGCGGATGGAATCCCAAGCTATTCATGGGTTTCAAATTCTGTGAATATTGTCTATATGGAAAACAAAATTAGGTATCTTTTGAATCCATAGTGAGAGAGAGCAAAAGGGATTCTGGATTTAATCCACAATGATGTTTTAGGTCCTTCACCTATAGCATCATTTGGAAAATCAAGGTATTATGTTTCCTTTACTGATGATTATTCCAGATATGTGTGGATATATTTCTTATAGAGAAAGGATGATGTGTTAGAAAAGTTTCGTGAATTCAAAACTTTTGTGAAAAATCTATTTGATAGAAAGATTAAAGTGTTACGAACTGACAACGAAGGAGAATTCTGTTCAGTGAAATTTGATCAATTCTATGTAACCAGTGGCATAGCAAGGTAGAAAACCACACCATATTCACCTCAACAGAATAGGGTGGCAAAGAGACTTAATTGATCCCTCATGGAGAAAGCAAGGAGTGTGTTAAGTGGTGCAAAGTTAGCAATTGAATTTTGAGCAAAAGTAGTGGCTACTACGTGTTTTCTAAAGAATAGGTCTAACACATCAACTTTGAAGGATCAAATATTATTTGAGGCGCTATTCAAGAAGAAGCCAAATATATCTTATGTTAGAGTATTTAGTTGTGAAGTGTATGTGCATGTGCCTAAGGAAAAGAGGAATAAGCTCAACGCATCATTTACAAAAAAAGATGTGGTATTTAGAGAATCTATGATAAATCTGATTGTTTCATAAGCTCGTGAAGAGCTACAGACGGTTGAGTTAGATGTTGGTTTATAAGGAAAGATAAAGACTACATAAGTTGAAACAAAAAATTCAGATTTTGAAATTGATGAGCCTGATGTGGAGGATAATATTGTAGATTTTGATACTGAGTTTGAAGTTGAAGCTCCACCTGAATCGGCCTTAAGGTGGTCTATAAGGTAGAGAAGACCACTTGAGAGGTATACTTTATTTTCCAATAATGAAGATTATGCTCTGACTACTACAGGTGATGATCCAAATAATGTTAAGGAAGTAAGAAGTGTTGAAGATGCAAAACAGTGGGAGAAAGCCATGATAGATGAGATGGATTCATTGGATAAAAACAAAACGTGGAATTTAGTAAAATTACCTACATATCAAAAGACAATTGGTTGTAAGTGGGTATTTAAGAAGAAGATATTCGTAGATAGAAAGAGTCGATTATGGTGAGATTTTTTCTCCTGTTGCAAAATTAAATTCTATAAGACTTTTTTTATTTGTAACAGCTACATAGAATCTAGATGTAGAGTAGCTTGATGTAAAAACAGCTTTCCTACATGGTAACTTGAAGGAGGATATTTACATGAAGCAACCACATGCGTTTGTGATCAAAGGAAAAAAAGATTTTGTTTGCAAACTAAACAAGTCTTTATATGGCCTAAAACAATCTCAAGAATGTGGTACCAGAAGTTTGACTCCTATGCCTTGAAGCTTAGCTTTGTTTGCTGTGATGTTGATCATTGTGTCTATGTGGAGATGTTAGATGATGATTTTGTTATTTTAACTTTATATGTTGATAATATGCTGCTAGTTGGGAATAGTATGAGTATGATTAGTATTGTGAAGGGACTGATAGCAAAAAAGTTTAAGATGAAAGACTTAGGCCCAACAAACTTCATCTTAGGCATGCAGATAAAAAGGGAGCAAGAGAATGGAAAGTTGTGGTTAAATCAAAAGAAATATGTTGAAGATGTGTTGAAAAAATTCAATATAATAGACTGTAAGCCAATAAAGACTCTTATGTTCACAAGTTCCAAGTTATCAGTGTCCTAGTGTCCCAATACTAAAAAGGAAATCGAAGAGATGACAGTAGTTCCATATGCAAGCGCAATGGGGAGCTTGATGTATGCCATGGTATGTACTCGTCTAGATATTGCTCAAACAGTGAGAGTATTGAGTAAATATATGTCCAATCTAAGAAAGGAGCATTAGATAGCTGCAAAGAGGGTACTTTGTTATCTTCATGGTACATTTGATTTTGAGTTATGTTATAAAGGCATGAAAAGCTCATATAGACAGCAAGCATTAGAACTAAAGTTTTTTGTTGATGCTGGTTGGAGAGTTGACATTAATAGTAGAAGGTCGATCAACAGTTATGTTATTTCCTCATTCAGTTGAGTTGTGAGTTAGATGAGCAAGAGATAGAGCACGGTTGCTTTATTTAGTACTGAAGCAGAATACATGTCTCTTACTCATGCTACTAATGAAGTGATATGGATAAGCAAATTGTGTAGAGAGCTTGGTTTTACACAAGGAAAAGTGAAGATTAGATGTGATAGCCTAAGTGCTATATTTTTTGCTAAAAATCCTAGTTTTCATTCAAGAACAAAGTATATTCATATACAATATCACTTCATTCGAGAGAAAGTAGAACGAGAGAAAGTAGAACGAGAAAGTAGAACAGAAAGTTATAGTGCTAGAAAAAGTTGACACACAAGTGAACAGTGTAGATTTTTTTACTAAGATAGTAAATGTAGAAAAGTTTGAATGGTGTATAATTGTGTTGGGTTTAAAAAACATGGGAAATATCCACCAAGTGGGAGAATAATGGGGTGTGGCTCATATTCCCCTACAACAGGAAAATTTGAGTTTTGACCAATGAATAGTTGTTACTATATACTTTTTTTTTTCACTTATAATTGTGTAATAAAAAAAAAAAGAGTGTGAAGTACTAATTATAATAAAATCCTCTATTGAACGTAGCTTAATTAAAGGGTGAATCATGATAAAATCTCATGTCTTTATTTTTCTTTCTCTTTTAATTTTACTTCATTATTTTTGTAGGCATTGACTTTAACGGGAAGTAATAGCTTTCAATTACATATCCAATTAAACGAAAAAAATTTCAATAATAATAACACGGTACATTGTCATTATATGCTTATGGACATGCATGGCTCAACGAGAATTTCATTAACACAATGAGAATCGCGGAGCATTGTTCTGGACAATTCGAATTTGAGGAGCAAATAGACTCCTTTTCTGGGAAGTTGGGTGCATGATGCTTGGCCTATCATAACCTCAACATGGTGACACTGTATGGATGTGCGCATTTCAAGTGGAAATCACACGAATAACATTGCAAAACATCTGATCAACAATGATAGAGAAAGATGGGGGCCTTATCACATCACAATCAAATACTTGGTTGTATGCCAATGAAAAAAGAGTGTTGAAAACTACTCTTGTCGTAACTTTTCCTTCTAGGACCCCAAGATATGATTGATGGAAAGATTTTGAGTAAATTTCAGATTTTACTTCTCTTTTGCACACAAATCGATAAGCACAACATGGAATAGAGGAAAAAAATAGAGAAAGAAAAATTGCAACCATACGTAATAAAGTCTCATGATGCCTCTTAAGAATCCCTTACAATGTTTATATATATATATATATATATTCTTAAACTAACTTTGAATTAGATATTTGTCGAAACGTATTATACCTTGCAATATATAAGACCCACACTGGTTGAACAATACGAATGGGTATTAGACTGACATAGGGTAAATTCTAAATGATAGGGTACTAAATATGATTAAAGTTTATATCAAGTATAGTATTGGATTTAGTTTCAAGATACTATATATTTAAATATTATGATGAATTATATAGATATCTCTTAAAAGTTTTTAAAATTGTATAAATTTTTTATTTATTTTTTAAATCAATACATGTATCCCCTAAAATAGATGTAAACCCACTTTATTTATGTATTAGTTGTCTATGTGGATATTTTTGCTAACATGAACAATTAAATTAGCATATTTAATTGAAATTACAACATATTAAAAAGTTTCAATTTAAAAAAATTGCTACAAGAAAAAAAAAAAAAGAAAATCACATGAAATTAAAAAAGGGATTAGAGTGGTTGGCAACAACCACATTTTTTTTTTAAATTTCATCTAATTTTCTTTCTTTTTTTCATTTTTCACAATTATTTTAAAGAATTCAAGTACTAATTTTTATTCATGTAATTTCAAAAGTTTTTAAGGTATATCCATATAATTTATCCTTAATATTATTACATATATAATATAATAATACTTATATGATATAGTAGTGCATGTCTTTAAAATATCCTAATAAATATAATAAACTTATATGTAACAAATATATAAATAATCTGACCTACATTTAATCATTTAGTCGATGTCAAAGAAAGTCAGCTCCCTTTTTCTCAGCTTACTCATTCAGACAATCTCGATTAAATCCTCATAATGATAGCATGTGATAAAATTGGAGTTTTAATTTACTGGCAATATCAAGGTTAGTAACCTTGATCATAAAAGCAATCACAACATCTGTGGTTTTTTTTTTCCCAAATGAAATGAGCATATGTAATAAGATTGTTATATTATAGAAATGGGTAAGGTTAATGAGTGTTGTAGACACATTTATTAATAACTCAAATAAAGAAAAGTTTTATTTTTATATATAATTGTATTTTCATAAAATATATCATTAATATTAAAAAATATAATTTTTTTTTCTTAATAAGTATTATCAAAGCACCAATTGATGGGATTCTATAAAATTAAATAAATAATTCATAAATTTCATAAGTTATCCTATCACTTATAAACTTCATAGCGTGTAGGTTTTAAAACGGCTCTAAAAGATTTTAGAATAACTCAATTTTAAATTTTAAAAACCTATTCACACAAGGTAAAATATAGGCTAAAAGTTTGATTACCACGCACAAGGAGTATAAGACATTACGGTATAAGAAGTATAACATAGCATAACCTCTTATATTGTCTCTAGTTTATGTGTTTTTAGAAAATGAGAAAATTATGTTAAAAATTTTCATAAAAGTGTTTTAATTTGTCTAGTGATATGCTATTTGTACCATTTGTTACCTTGTACAAAATTTGTATATCCTTTAGGAAGCTCTTTGTCCAATATAACATTTATACCATAAATCAAACGGAAAATTAAATGTTTTATCCGGTATAATCGTTTAAAACTACGCACACAAAATGCTTCAAACTTAATCTTTAACATGACACTAGAACTAGCTACCTAACCGGCACAATTGTGCTTGGAGCACAAAATCATTTTATCCAGTTGACTTTATTCCGCTGGCCACTAGAGATCCATTAAAAAGGGGTGTTAAAGTCTGCCCACTATATTATACATATATACTTTTGTCTAGAAGTGCATTTAAAGGATGTGATTCGGTAAAATATTGTTCTCTACCAACATTATACATCTTTTGCTACATGGACGATTGAAAAATAAAACATCATAGTACTACTGTTTATACAAAAACAAGTCACAATATCGGTATTCTTTCTCTCCACGGATTTAAATTGTAAGATGAGTTTTTTAATGAGACTAGGAGTGAAATGGCTTCCACATAAGTCGAGTTATAAATTGGGTTGAGTTAAAACGGTATAATGTTCAGTTTAAGTATAAATTCGTCTTGAATTCAATCTATTTTAAAAATTTTCAACTCAAATTCAATTCAAAGGAGTATTAAATAAGTTTAAACTCAATTTAGTTAAACTTGTTTAGATTAATTATTTATGAAAAAATATTTTTCTTTTAGTTTGAACAATAGTGATATTTGAATAAGATTAATATTTAAATTTAATTTTAACTCAATTAAACTTAAAAATAATCAAAATAAATATATAAAACTTAAATTAACCAAATTCAAATAATTTACAAACAAATTTAACTTATTTACAACCTCATATATCCACGCATTCACGAAATTATCACCTCACACCCTTCTTGGAAGCCCACTACTCATGACAAAGCATACTACCACGTGGATGCATCCTTAGAGGGACCGACAAAAAGGTTTGTTTATGCTCTTAGTCAAAATTGAATGCGATTGCACATAGATTCTTTCCCTCTTATTGTCCATCTTTCTACCAATATATTGCTCGCTAAGTTCTTTATTAAGATTCTTATATGAACGAAATTAGATGTAGTATATTTAATTTATAATTAAGTTGGGTTTTTTTTTTTCTCTTAAAGTTTTGTTGGGGCAAATTGAGTAGTTGATTATTCCATTCAAGACTAGATATTGGATAACCCAATGTATATATAAATAAGATAATTGTAAATACACTTCTAAAATTATTAGTCAAATATTGATAAATTTTTTAAATAATCTAAGCATGTTTCACCTTCTCATAATTTTTAAAAATACAAACATAACATCTATATTATCATTAAAACCATAAATCATTATTAAAAGGATAATCAATAGCGACAATTTAAAAATTCTAACAATGATTTGGGGATTGTATATATATTTTCAAAAGTTATGGATAGTGTAAATATGCTTTGGGAGCTTATGGGATTTATACATACTTGATAAATAGTTTCGAGAGCATTCTTATTTTTATTCCGCGTTTGATAAAGTGTATTTATTAGAATTTATATTTGGAAGTGTTTGTATGATTATATTTTGATTTTATTATTACATTAGAAGAAGATTTTGACGAAAAGTGTTGGACTAGTTTTGGTGCGTAAGAAACGCACTATCCCTCAATGTGTAGTCATCCATTAAGAAATGTACAAAATGTTCAAATGAGAGTGAAAGAATATGATGAGCGTGGGGAGCAACTGGGACACCACGCCTCCAATCCATTGCCTTCTTGCTGTAAAAGAATATAAAGCAATATATAAACTTTAGCCAAAGTTGATGAACATTGAAAATAGGCATTATCTCTTTAAAGATCATTATTTCCATTAGAAAGGACAACCTCCAATGTTGAATAAACATTTCCTATTTCAAGATTTTATTTCACGAATGTTGTAGCCTTCGTTTTCACTTTGCTCCCTCTGTAATTGTGTTCCATTGTTTATACATGATTATGTTCCCTTTTATTTTTCAATAATTGTACACATTACAACAAAATATTCATACATACTATTCACCCTTTTGTTGGAAACAATATATAGCATAAGCTTCTCGAAATAAGATATAAGTACATACCATATATAACTGAATATATGAAACAAATATCAATTAAAATGGTCATAATTTTTTATTAAATTGTACCAAGTAAGTATTTCCTTAGATATATAAGGCTTTACTTTTTCTCTAAACTCTCTCTACTGGAGGACTCCATGAATCAACTAGGTCAAAGAGGACAAACTTCTCTATCACATTGGTAAACATCAATTTTTCTGTCATAGCCACCAACAGGAAGACCTATTACCTAAAACTTGACATCTACAACAAAACTATGAATGACAGTCCCATGAAACATGAATAAGTTGTAGAACTTAATGAATCCACCCATAACCATCAGATGTCTAGAGGAATCCCTAGAATCTCACAAAATTCTCGAGCATGTTGTCCAACTATGCTTACATGACATGTTACAAAGTAGAAGCTTAAAAACCCTATTTACAGGCATGCATTTGAGTGGAGAATAAGAAAATACAAAATGTTGGAAACTCTGGGATAATATGAAGTACCATTTCAATCGGCTCGTATGGTGAGTTTTGGGCGGTTATCACTATGTTAGGTGAACTGTGGGGACTTGGTCAGTCGATTTAGGCCATTTTACTCAATCCTCACTCCAACTTTGGTCGACCCAACCCCTAAGAGGCAAAACATATTCAGAGACACTGAAATCCTATCGAATTTTATAAATATATTATCAAGTCTCCCATCAAGAACACATAAAAAAAAAAAAAAAATCCAACAATGTTTAGTAATGGGTAGTTGATAACCATAAATTTTGTAAAGGACTTGAACAATTAAACAACATTTTGGAGATACTTAGTTATGTAATTTTTTACTGTATTTTTTTATTAAATATAGTTTACTTTTATTTTTTTAAAAAAGATTATCATGTAGCGGCAGTATATATCGGACTAATTAATTTTTTTATTTTTTTGGAAATAAAATTTCTGCTGAGAAATCCTTTAAAAGACATAACTTCCTTATGGAAATTTTACACTATAATGCGTACTTGTTCCTGTCTTATAGAAGATCATAATTTGAATGCCGTAAATGAAAATGCAGCCCCACGAGAGAATATTCTTCCATGTCGTGTTACTTTTCATGTTAATGAGATCCTCTTTTTTTAACTTAAATTCAATGATGGAAAAAAAAAAAAAAAAAAAAGAGGAAAGAAGAAGAGAGAGAGAGAGAGAGATGATATGGAAGAAGAAAAGTAGGAGAGAATTTTCATTTTTTTTATTTATTTACCTGTAAAGTTAGTTTTTGATTCCCCCCTCAACTACTTTAAGTTTTTTTTTCTTTTTATAGTATTATCCCTAAAGAGTTTAAATTTCTTTCAGACATTAACAATTTTTATAGTTTCACCATATCTTCTCTGAGAAAATAAATATGATCTCACGTCTCTTGCAACAAAATCCTGCGTATTCCAATGCGGCAAATCATTGAGAAGAAATAAAAATAATATAGGCCCATATCTATAAAAATATGAGTAAAGTTGTATTCAATTTTTCAGAAACCGCTAAGATCCAGACAACCTTTGGTCATGCCCAAAACAATATAGATATCATGGACAAAACTATATCATCATCAACAGCGACGGTAGAGACTAGGTAAGACGGAAAGTAATATATAAAAGGAATTCAATGGTATTATAGGTATTATGCTGATAAAATTTTAATATATGTATATAATAAAATTTTATTGATATTTTCATACCATATATATATAACACATTGTGTATAATATCCACTAAATCCGTTCTCCTAATATTTACCAAATCAAAGCACATTTTCCTTGTAGTAAATTTCATTATTCCATTGATTATTTCATTGGCTCATCGGTTAATAAAACCTTTTGACAACTTCTACATAATTCTTTAGTTTCAATTATAGTAGGTTTTAGAAGTTAATTATGTCCACAGAAGAGTATGTCTTGAGGTAGTTTCCTCTCATGCAATTGCTTACCGCTTAAATATATCTTGTGTTGGAGTTGTTTTTGGGGTTTCACTTGTGTAACTCTATACATGCATTAACAGTTCATTCATGAGTTACGATAGCCATGCAAAACTCAATTATAACAGTATCCGCTCTGTGATTAAGAGAACCCAGTTCTTATGCTGTTATGCTACATGAATCGTTTGTCATTTTGGCAGCAATTTCTAACCTCGGACTTGGGATTTTCCGATTAAAATTTGTGTCTCCATCTTTCTATTATGCATGTTATCTGTGTCTCTATTTTTGTTTCTTTATTCAATAAATTACGAAGAGGAGGAGGAAAGTAAGACTCAAAATAGAAATTCAACCGGATCTTAATGCACTCATATACTGACTTTAGTATCAAGGTTATTATACACTAATAGTATATTTGATTGATTTCATAACTATTGAATAAAATAGGAAATCTTTTCTTATAGCACTAATATTATGTTTTATTTGTAAAATAACTATTTCACAAAATTACTATTGCAATTGATTAAAAGAATTGCTATCTCTTGATTTTATTTTTTTTCTAACAAACTTTCATAATTTATTAATAAAATCTCATCGATAGTTAAGTCATAGCTTAGGATACAAATACGTGGTAGTTCTAAATATATTCTTAATATCATATCAAGTACAATCAAATAAAGTAAAAACTTTTACTTTCATATTATATTCCATAGGAATTATATCTCTATTCATATCCTATTCTATTCCACCAATCCAAACATGCCTTACCCCTACATTAACCATTAATCTGCCAGCTTTGGCTCATTGTTGATAACCTGTCTACTAATCATTATCATGTTCAAAGTTTGTTATTCACAGTCATCAAGATGTAATCGTACTCAAGTTTGAATAGTCCACCTTAATGCTACTTCTGTCGAAATCACATCAGAGTAATTATATAACATAGTAGGTTATACTGAGGTTTAAATGTCTTGAACCTTCGTCAAACCAACTTCTTGTCAAGAAATATATCAAAGGATATTTCAACAATCAGCTAAAACGTGTCGGCAATCTAATTAAATTTTTTAGGAAAATAGTAGTCCTCGTATGAGACATGCCATTAGCAACAGACTTTTATCAACGCAAACTAGATGTTGGTCGAGCTCACTTGCTTTTGAGGATGTGACAGCATATCTTAATTTATGGAGATTGCTTGGAGCGTGCTACAAGTATTATAATACTCCTATAGAAAAATAAGAGGCTCACTCGAATAAAGTATACAATCCAATACTACATTTTCAAATTCCAACTATAAGATTAGGTAATGAAAGTGGCAAACCCTAGAAATATTAATAAATCCGAGTTTATATGCTATTTCGCTATGGGTGTACCTACTACCTTAGAGTTGTCCATCATAATGATGATCCAATGTATTGACCCTTCAATGAAATACATAAAAGATGTGAACCATCATTGCTTGCACCTTTGTGGAGATTACACTAATGAAAAGAAAGAAAAAAGTATATCGAAATAGGTCGTCCTCTATTGGCATGTATCTACATTTGTCATAAATTTCATGAAACTAAAGTTATAATAATGTAAGTTATCGCTAACAATAAATTGTAAGCTTTTAGCAATAAATAATAACATTAAAAATATAAAATTAATTATGGCTAGTAAAATTATGGAGCACCTATTAATGAAGTCGGCATTATTTTACATGCTTGAAATTTTCCCCTATTAATTTATGGGGGCATTCAAAATTCTCCATTTCAATCCTTCCATTCTGTATAATTCAACAGCTGTGGAGACCTTGAAAGAAAACGATATTTTATAACTAAGGAAAATATTAGTATTGCTGTGGAGGAAGTTGTTAAATAAAGACCAAACAATAAACTTTTGCACTTTTTTTTTCATGAAGTATATAATCAATTTAAAAAAAAATAAAAACTTCTTTTTATAATTTACAAACCAATATCTAGAAATGCTCATTAATGAAACCCTATCATTTAGCACCATGTTTATTTGGTGGAATCCAATTTAGCTATAACATAATTCTTATTGCTTAAGAATAGAATAAGCAAATAATAGGGTACTACTTTATTTAGTTTGATGAAAAAATGTAGCAATAGATAAACTAGAAATAGAGTCTAAATAATTTATAAGTTCACAATTTTCAAAATCCTAATCCCAAACTTTAGTCACCATCCCTACCAAAATCGGCCAACCAAACTACTATCTCACTTTAACCATGGCTTTAAGACCACAAGCCCACCCCCACAAAGCAACCACCTAAATACCAAACACGTCCCCCCGCTCAGAGGCATGATTTAAACAAATTGTTTGCAATTAACACAAAACCATGGGTTTGATGTCTCTAAGCCCATAGAGAACAATTGTAGCAACTTTAGGAGTTTAGTTGTGCTAGGCTTGTGGTTTAAGCACATTATCACACCCAAAACTAAATGAGGTCATTAATTTATTGTACATTCGTACACTCAATAAAACTATATAATTCACAATATTCCATCATATCATTCATCTTCAAAATTCTCAAAATAGTTATTTGTCCATAAGTTCATAATTTATAACAAATTATAATTGATAGGAAAATCATAAATATAATATTCATCCAATATGTCTCCAAATAGTATTAAATGAGAAATCCATAATTCTCATAGCATTTTACTAAATGTTATCCAACTCAGTATCATTATTCTCGTTTCTACACCATGGGTCATATTTAAGGGAGTCATAAGGTTAAACTTTTTATAACTCATCAATACTCAAAATTGCACATTCTAAAGATGGGTGAGTTGCAAAACACGATATAAAGATACCATGTGTGTAGCACACATATTACATGCATATTTAAACAAATATAATAATATATAAATAGCAGACAACATTTATTGATTTCATGACTCGCATTACCAAGACTAATATATGGATCCATAAATCCTTACACCCAAGATCCAAGACCAAATCTTCTTATATTGATTTCATCACTCACATTAACTACCATTTAACTAGTTCATTAACACTATTTACAATAGCATCCCATACCACTAGTGGGACACAATGACTACTTCTCTCTGAAAGGGCCCACCCTTGTTAGTATAGTTAGCAATATTGATGATCCATTTACCTACTTGTGGTAATTTAGCACCTAAACTACTAACCACTTCATTTTGAATGCTCTACCCTCAAAAAGCTACAATCAATCCATAACCCACCTATCTGATTGGTTTTGACCTCAACATAAGCATAAACTACACACAACAATTAATAGTCGTATAATTATTAGATTGTTTATCTATACCTATACGTATATATAGCAAATAACAGTAACCTAAGCACCTAGATTCAGCTCACCAATATGTCTATAATCCAACCTTAATGAAAATCGTATAATTATGCATAACACAAACAATTAGTATCTTAGTTTTACTAAAAGATCACATTTTTCTCTCTAAAATTTCAAATCATCCTAAACTTGTTGATTGCTTCTACAATTAAAATACCTAGAACCCCTTCAAGCAAAAATCAATCTACCAATTTAAAATTAGGTCGTCTTATTTTAAATTAGGTAGACCAATTCCCTATCCACCTATGTGGCCAAACCAATTGAGATACGGTTGACTATTTTGGCCTTTTTACACCTCAAGTTAAATTTTTTATTGTACAACCCCTTGTCTAACACCTTATTGACCCTCTAATAGTTAAAATAACCATTAACTACCAAAATCAATAATTTCAATTACATTTTTCTCCAACAATTTCACAACACTCTATAATTCATCTTAAGTTTATAATCTCCACAAATTTATGAAAGACATCAACGATTTTCAAATCAACTCCAATAATATGATTTAGATCATAATATCAATGTTTATTTTCTCCAAATTTATGGTTATAAGTCTAAGGAACAATTTTAACTTAACTTTCTAAGGAATTCTTAATTAGATTGGGTTTAAAGCTCTTACTATAGTAAATGTGTTTGAATTGTGCAATATTGTCCTCATCACAATTATTGCTTGTCGACATTTCCTCATAATTATGTTCTTCTTTCTTATTCTCTTAGATAGAGGATCATGTATAACACAATTTAGAGTCCTTCTTCCATGCATAATGGATTTATAATCAAGATTTTCTTACTTTGGAATCTATAGGATAACATATGCGATGGCGATAAATTAGGAAGGTGGATCATGTCAAGAGATAGACACTAGAGAGACTCTATGTCCCCTTTCGGTGTCTTTAACGTTGTGTAGAAATAGGCTAGGTTTGCAATCTTTATATGGAAGGGTGTTAGGAGGCGAAATTACTATATTATCCACAACTTTAAGATATTATTTAGAGTATTTCACACATGAACTAATGCTTTGAGCTTGTGGGTCTAATTACTCTATTCTACACTATTGCAGCAAGTTTGAAGGCCCATTGGCACCTCTTTAGGAAACCTTACCCATAAACTTGAGTCAACCCCCTCCCCCCATACCAAAGGAACTCCCAATTACCACTAAATCACCATTCTTGGAATTGTTATAGCTATTGAATCTACTCCTATCAGTAGATTCTTTAAAACCACCACCAAGGACTTACTATCTGACATAGTGTAAACATGTGAAATTAATAAGAACTTTATCACAAACTGTTGATTATGTGAATGCTCGATATGCGACCTTCAAATATCAATTGATTCTCTAAATTTATTGATATTTGGCATCCAAATTCGATATTTTTTTGAATTCCAAAATTTGGGAGAAAAATAGAGCAATAACAACTTAATATTTCAATAATACTCAATGATAATGTATGCCCAATACCCTAAGGTGTACAAATAACAGCCGGCACAAAGCTACCAAAAATAGAACAAAAGAAGTTTCCAAAAATGGAAACGCCTAAAATTTACCAAAAATAGAAATGCTACAACTTAAGGACACGTAGAAAACTAGAAAACAAATACAACGCCACAAACAACACTTAAAATTTAAGTGTTTATGAAAAGTTATATCTAATATACAAATTTACCAAAAATAACAAATTCGAATGTTTAAGAGACTAAACGAAGAAATTTGCCATAAAAATAGCACAGCTCAGTATCTAAGGTACTAACTTTTTCAAATTAGCTCGTTTCCTTCAAAATAAGATTTAGAGATCAAGAAATTACAACCGACCCAATTTTATCCCATTTCACCATGTACATGTTTGGTAATACCTCCACTGATCACTATCACTATAGACTCATTGTACCCATCATACCTACCACTACAAACTTGCACTAATGAATCTACTAACGTAGGCTCATTTTAATGGTGTATGACATTAAGCCACATATTTGTAACACTAAACTTATGATCATCCTGCACTATTTGTGGTTGCAAGCACATGAGAAAAACTATCTCTTGAGCCTTTGCAAGAAATGGCTTTTTTTTATTTGACAAGATTTTTCACCTCATAAAATAGCCTTTTCACAAAATAAACACAAAAATGTTCTCTTAATTAAGAAATGGATTAATCATTTCCTCTTATTTAAGCAAGTGAACATGACCTAAGTGATAACAAATGCATATCCTTATAAGAATATTGGAGTTTCCTCATGTTTCTAAAAGTTAATTTAAGTATAAAAAATGTAAATAAAAATTATATAGGGCTAAAGATATTAGTTGCAAACTTTACCAATATATTTTGATAAGATGCATAGCAATTTTAATGATGATTGATGTTACTTATTCTATTGTTTGAGAAGAGTGAATGGACCCATCCAATAAACTGCAAACCACTAAACATTATACATGTGACCCATACGCTAGTCACCTATGTCACTATATAATTTGGTCACTAAGGTGACTCATATCAGTAGGTTAGCGATGCATAGGTGGTGTGAATTCAGTGGCTAGATGGTTGTGACTATAAGAGGAGAAATGGTTAGTATGTATATATCTTGTTGTTGGAATAGATAAGAAATAAATGTTTTGGACTCGCTACTTACCCTATAGGGTTTTAAGATAGGTTTAGGTATTACTTCAAAACCCTATAAGGTTTAGGATCAAGTCTTGGGATTTAAAATAAACTCATTGGGAAAACTCAACCGGCTATAAAATAATAGGTAATAATATTTGCAAACTCAATTTTCAAAAGTTATGGACTATGACTAACCCATTACATCGTACTAAAGAAGACTATTTTTTATTTTATTTATTAAATTTCAAGAAACCCTAGTTATATCACTATTGCCTAATTTCACTATTCCCACTTCCTAGCTACATCTACATCCCTTAATCTTATATTTCCTCTAATGTATTTTATGGAAATTTTTTTCCTTTTTATAGGTACGGATATAATTAAGGAAGTAGATGAATTGAACTTCAATTAACTTTTATGAGCAGTAGGAAAAAGATGAGATGAACCTTAGTTAATTTTTAAAATTTGGTGGATTATGTTATAAACTTGTAGGAACATGTGACTAATAAGTTAAACTTTATTTGAAGTAATATTTAGATAAATGTCTATATAGTGTATTTAACTCTCTATTACAGTAGTTTTCATGTATGATTTAATAAAGTTTATTTTTTTTTACTCCAAGTTTCCAAGTACAATTCAATAATATCTCTATAAGATTATTTTATAGAAATTGTCATTATAGGTAGTCATATTTAATACAATTATTTTCCTATAAATAATTTATACCATTATATAACATATTATGATTTTACTCTTAGTATATGCTTTTATGAATGGTAAAAATAAATTACAGGAGTCTTGACAACACATAGGAGTCTTGATAACACATTACTTATTTATTTCACATCAAGTTATTTTGCACAAATTATAATAGCAAGTTGGTGGGTCGAATTGCAGGTTCATAGTACCCTTGCTACAGCGAATTTTGGGTATTAAATAAAGAACCTATAGAGTTTTAGGGTAGATCATGAGCAGTCTTACAAGATAATGGATTGGGTTTGGATTTTATAAAACCCAACCTAAACCTAAACGAATAGCATCCTTGATTTTTATTCTATTAAGGAGCACTCCATGACTATTCCAAGAGATTAATATTCATTTCACCAACAAAACATTATATGGATGTAAAAAATGAAGGAATAATGGAATTACATTCCCACTACCAAATATACATAAAGGACTTGTAAGTCTATGTTTATTTAGACTCTTCATAACCATACTTAATTTTCAATATAGTAATCATCATGCATTTTATGAGATTCAAATAATGTAAATCATTTTATCAAATAAGGTTGATGAAAAAACACCAGCAAAAAAAAATCATGTTATTCCTACATGCTGGAAAAGTTCCACTAGACATTTGTGGCACATTTCACAGTGTCCTCCACTTCAATAAAGGAAATATGTATATTTTTAATCTATGGTTTTCTTTTCATTTTTCATCATTTAAATTAAGATTTTCTTTTTTTTTAATTTTTATTTTTCTTTTTTCTTTTTTTTTTCTGCCAGAACTACGTAGATATTTGAGTTATATAAATATATGCATACGAATCTCGGAAGGGAGCAAGATAAAAATACTCTAATGTCGAATCACCAAGACGGGCATATCTTCAAAAGAATATCGGCGCTTGTTTTGCGGCTCGTGCATGTTAAAAAGTTAATAAATGCCCATCTTTTAGTGTCATCGAAGATGAAAATAAAAATTCATGTATACTTCTATTATAGAATGAAGTGTGCAAAATATTCAATAAAAATTAGACCTTTTATCCTTCATTGTATTTAATTTGATAAAATGTCAAAATAAGGTATCTTTCGATAATGGATTGATTCTTCTTTTAAGATAATTTATTTTAAAAATAAGCAAAACTTACTTCCTAATCTTTTTCTTTCCTAATTATCAATTTTTTTCTTTTTTGGTCTGGCATCTTCTTCTAATATTTTTCTATGCATATTTAATTCAATTAATATAAGATATTGATAAGATGATTCATTGAAATATTAGACATAAAAACATAATAAATTAGAAATAATCGAGCATTTTTTAAAATAAGTTACATAAAAAAGAGAATACAAATAAAACACAAGTGAAGGAAAACAACTCCATTGCTTTTAATATGTGTTTTTTCTTTTTCTTTTTGGCCAACCGATATATGGTTATAACTAGTTTATAACCTTTTTTTTTTTTTTTTGGGCCAACCTATATGGTCATAACTAGTTTGAACCTGCACAATCAAGCTTTGTGGTGGATATAGATAATCAATGCACAATTTAAAATGATCTAAAGGGTTCATAATTGATAGACTCGATATAGTACTTGATTAAACAATACTCATGGGTTTAGACATTTCTTACCCATTTTTCCTTTTCTTACTTAGGGAAATTAAAGTTTCATTCAAGATTATTGATTAAAAGGTACATCAGAGACAAATGAATTGTGAGACTACAAAACTTTATCTAAAATAACCTTAGAAAGGAAAGATGGAAGATCTAGGTCATAATTAGGCACATCTTCCATTTACATTTAGTTGCAACCCAATTTGCAACCTTATTCATCTTATGTTTAAACACATCTTTAGGGTTTTTTTTTTATCTCTTTTCTAGTCTTTTTGAAACCATTTGGAACCCTAAACAAATTGAATATTTACCAAATAAGATAGCAAAAAGATGAAAATATTAGTGCATACATCCCCCTTTTATAAAATTATATAATCAACAAAATCCTATAAAATTATATTTATTTACACTTTATTAAGTTTTACAAAATAAATAAATAAAATTTTCATTTTCTATGAATAAAATACATTATCCTTAAATATTTTCTCTTAAAATACATAAACTTTTATTTTTCAACTCCCATTTCCTAAATACCATCTTAACTATAGTTAATTATATATCAAATGGAATATTTATGTAAACACTTTGTTTGAAATCAAAACAGATCAAATAATTTTTCAAATCAATTTTTTAATGTTATATCGATATGCCAGAATACACCTAAAATGGAATTGCAACTGTCTATAAGTACTTTTAAAAGTTAGAATAATAATTCCTTAAAATTAATGATTCTTGCTTTAAGGGTGAATTCGATTCCGCCTATGAAGAAGCAGAACCATATCACCTATTAATGATAATCACTTAAATAGTTGTTTAATCCCATTAATATATTTTTATTATATCCACAAATTAAGGCCATTTTTTATAATTATTATTAGTATATCATTATATTCTCTTTCATTCAATAGACATTTATTTCATTACTAATTTCATTATAATCTATTTCATTTTAAATTATTATCATTATTATTTATTATTATTATATATCAAATATAATATAATAGATACAAATCACATACAAATAAAATATAGCTTAGAAAAATAAATAAATAAATAAATAAAGAAAATTGACCCCCTAGAAGCAGTGTGATTGTCAACTGTTTCTTCATGGAAGGCTTGACGTTGAAGTTAGAGGTTTGACGTTTGACATTTGACCGTCAAGTAAGGCGGTCAACGGATCAATGACCTTAAGTCATGAGTCATGACCGTTTACTCCCGTCAATGCCAGCATCTAGACGCCGTTTATGTCTCCCAACTACCCTACTAAGGACTAAAACTAATGACGACGACGAATCTGAGCCGTTGATTTTTGTTTTTTTAATATTTTTTTTAAGGATTATGCAAGATAGTCAGATATCCGTAGCACGCGAAAATTTCTTTGTTTTAAACAAAAGAAACATAATAATTACGAAAAGATATAGGCGTGGTTAAATAAAGATTCACTCCGACAAAATAAACTAAAACAAATGATCAATTTTACCCGACATTTCCCTGCACCTTCACAGTAAAAAAATTAAAAAAAAAAAACAAAAAATCACAAGAGACCAAAAAGTTAACCCAGCATCATGACTGTAAATTCAATTGAAGAAATGTTAGTTTACTCGGCTATTATTTAAGATAAGCTATTATTATTTTATATGCTTATTGTTTAGGGCAAAATAGGGGGAAAGGAAATTAATATTATATTTTTTAGAAAAAAATTATAAAAATAAACTTTTTACTGTAAAAATAATATCAAGAATATAGTATTTAAGGTCGTCTCTTGAATATATGATTTTAAGAGATAATTTTAAATTGCATTAGAAAATAAGAAAATATTTTTCTTGGAAATTATGTCTTTAAGATATTATTTTAATGCAACTTAACCGCTATATTCATAGGATTATTTTTTAAAATATCTTATAATTAGGATTTTTTTTAATTATATATTTTTTTCTTTTTCTATCCAAATAGTATACAATTAATAGTAAAAGATGTAAAATGTTTTCTTTTTAAACCCTTAATAAGTACTAAAAATATACATTGACGGAATCATATTCTAATAATATATGAACACAAAGTCACTCTAAAAACTATAAGCTAAGCACATAAAAACTTTATAAACTTTTGAAGTATTTGTTCAATTTCTTATAATTTTTAAAAATGTATATACATATCATAACCTGTCGTCTGGCCTTTTAGGTGATATTCTTTTCTTTTCTTTTCTTTTCTTTTTCAGTTCTTGCAGCGGATTGATGTGAAGACTATTAGTATTTATTGTCCAAATGGCTTTATCTAATAAGAATAGCTGTCATTATATTATTAGTCTCTTGTTTCCAGCAGTTAGAACTTTCTTGAATCTCTATATAAGGGTAGCCATCTCACTTTCTTGTTCTTGAACTATAGACATTTTCTTGCTACGAAACTCAACATCAATGGAAAAAATAGTCAATTTAGTTGAACTTCACATATAATTATCCATGATATAATGCATAGTAGGAAATCTTTGTAAATATATAATATATATATATATATATATATATATATATTAAATTTAATGTGTTTGCCAACTACATACTGCTTTTGGAAAAATAATAATAATAATAATTGTCATGTTAGTGTCTTCATTAGCTACTATTTACATTTAAGCAGTCAAATCAATTTATTAGTAAATAAGTATTTCTTTTAAAATAATTAAGGATTCGTATAATTTTTAAAGTTTCTAGTAGTGTTTATGTAATTTATCCAAAATTTTATGCACATGTAAATGAAGAAATTTAGTTTTTGATTTTCATACTAATAAAAATACTATATTTGCTTAAATAAAATGCAAGACATATATTCGAGGTAAATTGTAAAATAATGCCTTAAGTATTTGTACAGTATATAAAACTTCTCAAGAAATTGCACTTACACTCCAATTTGGCAATTTTGCCCCTCTGTAAAGCAATGACATAATAACAAATACTAAAATTATTTAAATAAAAAAAGAAACCTATAATAATAATAGTGATAATATAATAATAAACGTAAGAACTTTGAATTGAGATTGATGGCAACCTTGGAACCAGACCAAATTGATCTTGAATCGGCTTGAATCATCAGTTTCTGAGTCTACAAAAAAAATGATTTAGGATCGGTTCAGGATCTTTTGGTTCATGTGGACCAATCATGAATTTTTTTTTTTCTTTAGCCTAGATTTGATCAATTCATCGTATAAGATCTGGAAGACTTTTTGAATTTGATGTTAGTGGCAAGAATCCATCATCCTAAATGGGCTGTGACTAGCTAAAATATGTAACTCATCAATTTGAAAACCCTGAAATGAAAAACTAAGGGTTTTTTTCCTTTTATTGTTTCGAATAATTTTTCAATTATTATTTTACTTTAAAAGGATAAGATGCTATATGGTATCTAAGTGAATTTACTTGCTAGGAGTCAGGTGGGTTGAGTGCAAATTTTCAGAGTTAAGGACGGAACATTGACAAACTTCATAAGTTAGAGGAGTGTTATTTTGTAATTCATCCAAATATTTATACATATATTCAATAGAATATATTTGATATAGAAAGGGAATTTACTATATAAAACATCCTTGGATACATCATTATTTTCCTCCAAAGTTTTCATGTTGTAAAATCTTCTTACTTTCAACGAAGAAATATGGGTGATTTTACATTAAATATTATTTTTATGGCAGCTAAAATCATTGCTCGACTGATAAAACATTCCAGCACTTATCGTGGGTCATTAGAACTCGCTTGGGTTTGATTAATTGGCTAAAAGTTATCAATTTTATTTAATATCTTGAAAAGTTTAATTGACACTTAATTAGAGGATAATTTTCTATATACCAATGTTTTCAGGAATACGAATGCCCAATTTTGAAAATTCGGGAGATTAATGTACTTTTAGGTATTTTCCAAATTAAAAGAAATATGACACTAAAATTTTAAAGTTGTTCCAACAAAATACCTCTATGTGTGATGAACTCTTCCATTGTTAAAATTGAACGTTTAGATCTCCTCTTTCAAACCACCGTATGATCATTTTATCCCGATAAAAGTAATGACAATTAACTATAAACAAAAATCCATAACATGTAAAAAGAAAAAAACAAAGAGAACTCCCTTTTCTGGTTTTTGGACTTTTAGTGATTTGCTATATTTAGTGTTTTGTCTTATACTTTTTTGCTATTTTCTTAAGGGTAAAATGCTCGTATAGTTTGCAAATATGTTTATAAAATTTAGGAATCTAAATGTTCATTTTAAATATTAGTAGGTTATACATATATGGAGCAAATATAAATAGATATATTTACAATTTACCTTAAAATTTTACCACTTTACTAGTTTTTAACTAAAAATGGCAAATAATCTTAGTGATTAATGAAATAAGATAGCAAAAAATACTAGAAAACAAATCCATCCATCCAACCTACTAGTTAAGGGTTTTCTAACATGACTTTTGGCATCCAAATATTTATATTTTAGGCTTAACCACTCCAAATCCCTTCCACTAACATCCCAATGTTGCAAGGTGATGACCTTGTACAAAAGCCAACAATTATGGTTCCAACAAACAATATAAAGTAAATATGGACAAATAATTTTATCAAAACTTTGAACCTGCACTATTCTATATGATTAGGTAACTCATGTGTACGTATGAATCAAACTACAGATTTTAGTTTAAATTTTTTCAAGACCTAATTCCTACATAATGGAATGAAATGTATAACTTTTTTATATTATATATTTGTTGTGAAATCTATACTATACATGATATAAATTTCATATACCGTGTACATACTATAAATAATGACACTTGGGATATTTTATAATAGACTATGGTAATTTTTCTTATATAATGCATGACATATCAAAATTTTAAATATTATTATCTACTATAAACACTTCACATTATATTGGGTTTGAACAAATGAATAAAACCAAATTACATGATATTACCAAAAAGGTCAAAAGAGAATTAAATTTAAGAAACTCAATTTTATAGTAGAGTGTATTTACTCTTGGATCGAGAGCAAATGTGGAAGTTCATGAGAAAAGTATCCCTTGGGGCTTGGTATTTTGTTGCTTGTCCGACAAGATGGCGGATGCATAAAGAAAAAGGGATCATGATAGAGAGAAAACGGGCCTACGAACTTTAATAAATACGAAAGAGAAATCGTAGGAGCATCAATGGTACCAATATGCTAGAAACGTATCACAATGTACCCATATGCTACAACCTACAAAATGTCAAAATCATGTTTTATATATACATGTGTGTATATGTATACAGGATCTTGCCGAGAGAAATTCCGAAGCATTAATCTAGATATATGTATATAAACACACAGTGCTAATAATATATTTCACATTTTTCCTTGACTTTGCAAAATACACATCCGAATAGGAGTTTACCTACACTTATTTTACATGTTTTATTATACGTTTTATCTAAATAAATTAGATTTAGATGTCTTGTAAAAAGTGATATCGATTATCATTATATGATTAAAAAGGTATATAAATAGATAAAATATGATAAAATGAAAATGAAGATTTCTTTTTTAAAATGCATCTTCGTTTATGTTTCTTTTAATTATATAATGTTACGTAAGTGAAGTAAACAAAAAAATAAGATCAACATCAAATATTTTTTATACATAATAAAATGTTAAAATTAAAATATAAAATAAAGTTTTGTAATTATAAAAATATATCGTATTCAATCTATACCCGTCCATTTATGATCGCGGTTTGCATGCAAAACTTAGAACTAAAGATGGAGTTACTCTTTTTTTTTCCTTCAAACGGAGTTAAACCCCTAATACCATATTACTCCGAAAATAATTGAGCAACAATAAGAATAAAAAATAAGAATAAGAATAAGAATTGTAATTTAGACAATATTTTAAAAAGTAGTACAATAATTAAAGCGAAAAGGACATATATTGGTGTCCATGGGGGTACCATGGAACAAACAAAAAACTGAAGCAAAGTGAAAAAAGATTACGGTAGATCCTTTACACAACACAGACAAATTTCTGATCATAAACTGCCGTAGTTTTACTGTGTATTGTGATTGTTCTATGTCAGAAATTGCAACCATGTTTTACTGCTTTCTAGGGTTTTGTTTCATGCTGTCTTCTTTTACCCATAATTTCATTTTCCACCATACTTTAGTTTCAATTTTTTATATTCATCTTTTCACTTACTGTCAATCAACAGTGTGTATGATAGTGCAGAGATATGATCACAGATCTGAATTTTTGTCATTGAGCTATATTATATATCTTCTCTCTTCTTTTGGTCCTTTTTGCTACCCTTTTTTTTTTTTCTTTCTTTCTTTTCTCTTTTTCATAGGGTTCTTCTTTACATTGAGCAAAGAAGCAACTATACTGGGATTGTCATAGGATAAAAAGGAAAAAATAAATAAAAAATTATTTTAGTGCCAAGCATGAACCGATAAGGTAAGTACTCTCAAGAAATTTTTTTTCCATCTTTTAATAGCTGGAAATTCATCTCACCGAATATCTGATTTTACTTTAAAGATTTCATTAAAATTTTTGATAAATTTTTTGGATGATGATGTAGAAGTGTGCGCTTTTTAAGATTTATTCTCATACTCTTTTATAAACTTTTAAATCTTTTTAGATAAATATTATATTAGATATATAAATTTTATTGATTTTTATAATTAATTATTTAAAATTTAAAAATATTGATTATATTTAAATTTAATATTTTATAATTAATTATCTAAAATTAACTATTTTTAAAATTAATTATCTAAATGAAGTTAATTTAAGTATTATAAACGATCTTATAAACAATAACTTTGATCTAATATTATTTTACTTAGTAGCTTTTATTGCGTTGTGCCGCATAAGTAATAGTACATAACCTGTGCAGTTCTGCCCCACGATTTCAAGAAGCATAAGAAACACGATGGTATCGAGATGTCCAGGGCCCCAACTTGTCGGTGACATTTTTAGAATAAAGAAAAAAAAATGATGCTTTTTAATTACAATTTTACAATCTATTCAATTGAATATGACAACAGCTTTACTTAATTAGAAAATTCAAATATGAGGGTTTTCGAGAATGTACTTTTCGGACATTATATTATCCCAAAAATAAATAAATAATGGGTAGGATTATATAGCTATTAGATAAGATTACATTATAGATAGTCATGCACTTAACTCATTTACTATCAAAATGCAGTTTACCAAGTTTCATTTCATTAGAAGAACTGTCAACAAACTAGCAGGTTCGGTAGAAAAAGAAAGATTTATGTTTTTCTGATTGTGACGTAAATTTCACATCCTCTCTTATTTTTTTTAATAATGAATCTATTGAATTGAAGTTGATTCCTTTCATATTCTTGATGTTAACTTGGTTGGTATTTATAAAGCCTAATTTTGGTGTTTTAAGATATGTTAAAGTCAATTTTAGCTATTAAAATTATGTTAAAAAGAAGATCGAAAGGTTAATTAAGTGAAGATTAATCAAATGAAAAGAAAAACAATCAATTATCAAATATAATAAATCGATTATCACTTTTGATCGATCGATTATGAATTATATCACTCATGGCGAATTGACAAACAAAGATGTTGATAGTCAACTAGAGCAACATGTGATGACTTATGAAGGTGTTTGCTTTATCACTCGTGGAGTATCCCAATATTGTGATTTCTTGTTTCCTACTAAGTTAGGCTTATAGGTGGGGGTACTGTTTTGATGCATCTCACGTGAAAACACTCTTGTTAGCCTTGTCAAATGAGTGAGAATTTGTGAGTTCTTAGAAGATTATTGTATACTCTCCTCCTTTTTATCGTTTAGTAAATACTCACTATTCTTCTCTTACAGCTTCCAATTAGGGTAGTTCTCGGAAACCATCGTGTGCAATTTATTCTATTTCCTATTTATGCTCTTCCATTCATTTGACACTTTTTTTGTGTAATTGTACCACTTTAATTATATATATATAGAACTATAAATAAGTTGAATCAAAATAATATAATATTAAGATCAAATTCTTATTTGAAACAAAATTCCAAGGTTTAAGCTTACTCTTAACATTTAGAGTTTGATCTCAACTCAAGATAATACTTAACGAGTTTGAACTCAAGTAAATGAAAGTCAATTTATCTAAAAAGTTTTTTTTTTTTTTCTAACCGAAATAATATTAAATGTCCAAACTTGATTCAATCTAACTAACATTTAAGCACAATTAGCTTGGACTTCCTCCACTACCCACAAAAGTAATATTTGCAAGTAACGTGAACTTAAATGGGCCTTTCTTGAGTTATTTGAATTAAACATTATGAAGTTCAAGCTTGACTTAATAAATTAATTAAGTAACTTGAGTTTTATTTGACTACTACTAAATCAAACCCAATTTAATATCAAATTAAACTTGTGTGATCCGCAATAAGATTTGACTCATATACACCTCCTACATACATAAACTTGAGTTATTGAATAGTTGAATATATTTTATGGCAAATAAAGTTTTCCTAAAAATCGGAGAAGAAATAAAATCATTTCTTAAATAAATTCTCGAAAAATCAATGGGATAAATCCATACAATACAATTAAAAGAATTAAAATGCAATTTATGATAATAGAATGGAAATGTGTTGGGCAAGGGACTTGGCACCTCTTCATTTGAGATCCAAGTTGAGTTAATTTCATCAATTTCATGATAAAGATTATCTATTTAAAGAAAAGGGGGATGGTTAAGTTAAGATCATGCACATCATCAACTATAGGACTCACTTTAGTTGTATGTAATTTATTTCAAGTAAACATGAATTTCATTGAATAAGTGAACTGCAAATCAAATAGCAAATTGATAAGAAAATATGGTTTAAACTTCTTATTTTTCTATCTAGAAGCTATTTTTTTTATTATTATTATTTCTCACAAAATATAGCTAGTATATCTATACATACTTGCTTTGATAATTGTTGAATATTAATAAATTCATCTATTGTTGTATACACCCAAAAAGAAGAAGAAGAAGAAGAGATATATCTACAATTTACCCTGAATATAGATATTTATACTACAAAAAGAGGTTTGCTGGTGCTAATGTAGCTGAAGAAGGCAGGTAACAAAAAGAGGTGTCTCCTTATGGCTTTTGAATATGTCCAATAGATAGGTGTATGCACTCTCTATATATAAAGCTAATGATATATTGCGATATATGTAATGTTATCTACATCAAAGTTATATAATAAATTAAATAATATATTATATGTACGGATATATAGATAAGGTATATATATAATAAAATTCTACAGTAACAAGCTGTAGAATCATTTATTATACCATGAAGTCAGTCAGTGTTATTTAACTGAGCTGGGACTGCATTTGGAATGAAGGAAAGAGCTCTGAATGTAAGCTGTCAGCTATGAGCTGCCAAGGATAATTAAGGAACGAAAATTGAATTTCTCTGGGGCCCATTTGTTCTTTCCTCTTTATTGATTGAAAACATGTAAGGAAAATTATTACAAAAGAAAAAAAAATAAAAAAAAAGGTGAGTTTCATTTAAATAGCCCATGAAGCAAACCAAACCATCAACAGCTATGAATTTAGTTGAAATGATATAATATTAAATTTAAATTTATAAAATTTGAATTTAATTCAAATATGATTAAATTTATAATTTCTATCTAAGCTCAATTTAATATGACAATCAAGATCAAGCTACATTAGGCTATGTTTGTTTGAGCTCAATGTGATTTGAAGGAGTAATCAACGATATCTTGCTCAACTTACTTTTAATATTATTATACTAATTAAAATTATATTGATATTCAAAATCAACTAAAACTTAACTAATATTTAAGCTTGATATAAGCTCAATTAAGTGTAAAAGTTAATCAAGTTAAACATCATGAAATTAGAATTTAATTCAATAAATTATTCAAGTAACTTGACTTTGTATAACTATTTTCAATTTGAACTCCAATAAATATTAGGATAAACATGAGCAACTCATAAAAAGTATTTTCTCATTTATGCTCCCTTAGGTGGAATCAATCACCTAGCTCATATATATATATATATATAATAATACATTTAGCAATAAAGTAATGATTACATATCTCAAATCACAAACATTTTACATTTGCTGTTTTTTTTCTTTTAAAACTTTTAAGTGCTGGAAAAATCAGTTAATAAATTTATAATAATAATAATTGAGTTGAGTTTATATCCAAGCTATTTAAATAATTTATATATATTATTCAATAATACTTGATTAAATGCATTTATTATCTTTTCAATATTGGTTTTAAGTTGAAAGAATTTAATCAAATTCAAACTACTATCAAGTATGTATAGTTTTTTTAGAAGAAAAATACTAACTGAAACATTGAAGTATTGGTTAAATATAAAAAAAGAAAAAAAATCATATTTTTATACATAAATGAATTGTATAATTGACTTAAATATGTAAGGAGAATTACATATTTAGTTCTCAACATTTTGCATATTTTTCTATTTGAGTCATAAACTTTTTTTTTTTAATTCTAGTCTTTGAAGTTTACAAAAATCTACAATCAAGTCCTTCTATTAATATCCATCAAATTTTTTGTTAAACAGTGACATGCGACATACTTCAATTGGCTTACATAATTTAAAAAATAATATGATAAAAAATAAAATTAATTAATTTAAAAACAAAAAAAAATCTAACTACCCTTTAGCTTTGAGATGGTCAAAATGGCTACAAAATGTCGTGAGTCATAATCCACTTGAAAAAAGTAAGCCATGCATCCTAAGGATGGCCCTCCCTTTTTTCTTTCATTTGAGCGACTGTGAGTGGCCACCCACTACTTAGAGGAGATTACACAATTCCTCTAGTGGTTAGTAGCTACTTACAACTGCCATGGGTTATATAACCCACTTTTTTTCAAGTGGGTTACAACCTATCGTATTTTGTGGTAATTTCGGTCATCCCTAAGCTAGAAGGGGGTTAAAATTTTTTTTTTAAGGTTTTTTTTTTCTTTTTTGAATTTTTTACTAAACTAAAAATATATATATTTATTAAAAGTATATATACATATATATTATTAAGTGAATTCAATAATGTATTTTTTTAATTATTTTCTTAATTTTCTATTTTTTAAAAATTATTTTCTATTTTTTTACTTTATCTATTTTTTTTAAATTTTATCATATTATTTATTTAATAAAATTAAATGAATGAATCAGAAAGTAACATGTATTACTATTAATGGAAAAATTAACAAACTATTTTACATATTTTTATAAATATTGAGGACTCAAAATATATATATATATATATAAGAGGTTTAGGACTCGTATAGAAATAGTGTGAAATATTAAGGATTAAATATGTAATTTTTTAAAAAATATAAAAAAGAGATAAATTGTAGATATATTCCATAAACTAATGATCAAGTATGAATAGATCTTGATCTCGTTATAACTTGTATGGATATATAGATCATTAACAATATTTTAAAGGTTATTTATATATTTTTAAAATTCATAAAAATGTAAAATTGTGCTTTAAAAATTAAAAAAAAAATATCCATATTTAAGCAATAATTTATAAGGTGTATTTGCAATTATAAAAAATAAATAAATAAATAGAACATTATTGAAGTTTAACAAGTGCTGGTAAGATGTGAATATGCTGGTTGCTCGGAAATGTATTGGTCTTGATGAAAACGAATTTGTAATAAAGTAGCTTTGATACAACAGCAGCAATAACAACTTATCCCAATGCAAATACTATTCCACTTTTTAATACGTTGGCAAAAGAAAATACACCTTTTGGTGCATTAGAAAAAATACAAAAAAAGTATTACTTTTACTTATTATGTTTGCCAACAACTAAAAATTAAAAAAACAACAGTAAACATATATTAAAATAAAAATAATTTAATATATAATTATTTAAAAATAATTATATGATATAATCATTATATATTATCTTGAATTGTAATATTATAAGATATATTAACAATATAAATAAAATTATTAATAATCTTTTTTATTTTTAAGTAATTGTATTTTAAAATATTCGTATAAAGATTAGATAGAATGTTATATTATGTTTTTAATTTTTAAAAATACTTTTTAATTTTTTTATAACGTTTAAAAGTATATATATATATATATATATATAGATGAAAAAGTGTCATTAAAGTTTAATAATAATTGTCCCGACAATTTTGAGATTTTCACTATGATTTAAAGTATGTAATGTTTTTAGAAATTAGGGAAAGATAAAGTAATAATTTAAGTTTATTTACAATCATTACATGTTTTTGTTAAATAAGAAAAGAGGAATTTCACAAAAGTGCTACAGAAAGGCCAAAGAAGCTTCTTTTTCTGCATCAACAAAACCACCCTTCTGCACTACTAAACTAAACAAAGCCAGCCTTCTCTTCCTTTCTCTGTCTCTCACTCTCTCTCTCTCTTCCACTTCTTCTTCTTCTCCTTCACTTACTAGTCCACACCTTCTCACACTATAAACTAAACAAAACCAACCTTAAAGCTTCAAACCTTGACACCAACTTTCATGTCTAAGCCATTAGAACATGATTACATAGGCTTAAAGGATTCATCCTTAATGTCATCAAAAACCCCTGAAAAACCACCACCTTCTTCTTCTCTTAAGGAGACTGAGCTGAGGCTTGGTTTACCTGGTTCTCTTTCTCCTGAGAGGAAACCAAACTCGCCCCAACTTCATAATAACAAAAATGACATGCTGGGTTTTATTACTTTGAGTCCAGTCTCAGGAGCCAAAAGGGTGTTCTCAGATGCCATTAATGGGGTTCCTGGAAAATGGGTTTTCTCCAACAATAAGTCTGATATGGAGTTGGGTGTAAAAGGAAGTACTATGTTGTTTCACGGTGAGAATAAAAGTGAAACAAACAATAAACCTGTCTTGAAAGAGGCTTTGCATGTTCCTTCTAATTCAAGTCCTAAAGCTGTTCAGGAGAAGAACAAACAAGTTGGTGTTGTTAATGAGCATGGTGCTGCTCCAGCACCTAAGTAAGCTTCACTTATTTTGCCGTTCATTTTTTGCTTTATCTGCTAAATTTTAATCTTTTTTTTTTCTCCTTGCAATTGGCTTTTGAGATTAACAAGAATAGTTTGTATTCTGATATTCTGAAGTTTTAGAACCATATTATATTTTTTAAAGTCTTTTAGTAGAATGACAATTTATGGCGTTATTTATTATTTATTTTTTCTATTTAATCTAGTCAGGATCTTATGCATGTTTACATAATTTTGGACGATAAAAAGCAATTATTTATAGAATTTTTTTATGGGTTTGGAGTGTTTCAATTGATGTTTATTTGAGATTCCAGGAAAGTTGGTATTTTAATGTTCTTTTAAGAGATTTATGGTTATTTGTTCCAAATGTAAGAACCAGAAAGATGACTTTTATAGGCAGCTTTAAAATTCAAGATGTTGCAGTCTTCTTGTTAAGTTATATTGCAGGATTTTGCTGCTGATTATTTGAGCCGAAAACTGAACAAAAAAAACCTTAAACTTCTCTGTGATTTAATCTCTCGGTTACTTGCTATTAAATGAGAATCTTGTTAAACAGGGCACAAGTGGTAGGATGGCCACCAATTCGTTCGTTCCGGAAGAATAGCATGGCCTCTAATATAGCAAAGAATAATGAAGAAGCAGATGGAAAACCAGGGTTTGGATGTCTTTATGTAAAAGTTAGCATGGATGGTGCTCCCTATCTCAGGAAAGTTGATCTCAAAACCTACAGCAACTACCCTGAACTCTCAGCGGGACTCGAGAAAATGTTTAGCTGCTTCACAATTGGTACTTCACAACATTAGTTTTTTCCAGCCTTACGGTTTTCTGGCTGTGTGCATCTAGAGCATAATACTTGGATCACTAGGTCTAACTGTTGTTGGTTCTTTCGAGTTAGATAAATGACATGGATCTGGTTTAAGGCTTTATACTGCAAAGAAACTTAACTTTGCTACTAGTAGAAATAGCTTATCTACCTCGGTCTTGTTAGAATAGTCATGACCTGGGTAATTTCTCTTGTTTGCATCAGTAGGTGAAAATGAATTAGTTGTTTTTCCCCCTACGTGCAACTTTAATCTATGGTATGTATCTAAGAACTTACAAGAACTCAGAAGCTAGACAGTGTGTAATTTATTAAAGACTGAGCTGATAATTCGCATGATGCATGCCCAACACTCTATAGTTCCTACAATGAGATTTGCAGTCCTTGACCTGTATCTTCAATTGAAGTGTCAGGACAGTGTGCTTCTAATGGGCTTCCAGGACGAGACAACAAGAATGAGAGCTGTTTGATAGATCTTGTGCATGGTTCTGAATATGTGCTCACTTATGAAGACAAAGATGGCGATTGGATGCTTGTTGGTGATGTCCCTTGGGAGTAAGTTCTTGAATTCATTCCTATAGATCTACTCAACAAGGCTGTTATGTTGAATGAACAATTGAACATTATAGATGCAGGTTTGTGACAAAAGGACTGGTCATCTTTAGGGATGGATTTGGGTCAGGTTTGGGCTGGCTACCTGAACTTACACATTAAGGAACTATAATCCGGATTACTGACCTAAACTCTAGGGTATCTTAACCTGACCAAGGACCAATAAGTATAAAAGGTAATCAATACCCAATTTACAAGATAATAGATATTTAATTAAAATTAATATTTTTATGAATAACAATGGAGAAACATCATTTTTCCCTCTAGTATTAAGATTTTATAAACTTATTTTAAGGGTGTTCCATGTCTTTTCTTAATGAGTCGGGTTAGTTAGGTTTTTATGCCGATTGCTGGCCCAGAACCTCATCCTGCTACCCATCTGGCAATACCTTATTGGGTTCTTGTCAAGTTCAGCCGAGTCATATATTGTATAGTGCCCAACCCACTTGGACTTGATCTCCATGCATCATCGCCCAATCCCCAGCTGAGTCACCCCTGGCCTGCAGTAATCTTTTTTCATGTGCCTCTAGACTCATTAGCCAAAATTTGTTAAACCTATTTTAGTGTTGAATTCTGAATAACCAGCTATTTTTTCATCGCAGGATGTTCACTGACACATGTAGGAGATTGAGGATAATGAAAGGCTCCGAGGCAATTGGCTTAGGTATAACCAACTAAATTGCAGTAACCATACATTTTCAGGCAAATTAGCAATCCTTTCCTCAACATAATCTAATCAGTTTGTGCAACGCAGCACCAAGGTCTGCAGACAAATGCAAGAACCAAGATTGAAACGACAGAATGACCAGATCTTCATCGGGCCAGAGCATTGTCTGCAGTAGCAAACCTCTCTCGAGGCGTCTCTAGCTGGATGTGAATCCTTCTATCTAATTCCTAGTGTCCTTAACTACTTTCGATTTTTTTTTTTTTTTTTTGAGTTATATCCCAAGAAGCATTCAGTTTTGTTGAAACTGAAGCTTCTGAATAGAGATATGTTCGGGGTTTATATGTTTGGCTTTCCATTTGTTTCTTCAAAATGTATGCCTCAAATTCTGATATCTGTAAATGGCTTGTCTGCTGCTTGCAATCAATCTCTCTCTGTGTTTCATAGTTTCTCTCTGCTTTTTGAAAAATGGTGCGATAATGATGAGAATCTTGATAAGGCTGTGGGGGTAAGGAAGTGGGGTTGCAAGAAATTTGGCAAATGGTCATATAGGTGGACAGATTCAACTAACTCAGGCAGACAACTTCTAATTCGTGTTACTTCCACTAGTGACTTGTTTGACTCGACTGCCGCATGCTTCATGTGGCCAGAAATCTGCCAGAATGTCCGTCAGACCATTTTGACACTTTTTTGAGAGTTCACATTTGAGAAACCAATATTCCATGATGTCATTTTTGGGGGTGTAAAAAGAGGAAACAGCCTACTAATCTTTTAGATGGATGAGTTGAATACCTAGAAAGGAAAATGGATGCTTGAAGGATTTGAAAATAACATACGTATCGTTTTGCGTAAAATGTCTATTGGACTTTTTCTCCATATTCATTATGATAAGAACCTTGCCATTAGCAATTAGTATTAATGAAAGATAACGATAGCGGTCGGTCTATGGTGGCGATTAGAGTAACTGCAATATCTTCAAATTGGATTTAGATCCTCTAAAATATTTTAAATAAAACATTAAATCTATTGCTCTGAAGTTCTTTTAGATATATTTTTCCGCTGGTTTAGCATGCAACTATATCTCTTGTTTGATCAAAGCCAAAGTTACAAGACGCATCAATCGCAGAAAGAAAGCTTAAAACGTAAAATCACATAAGAAACCTAAAAACTGGTTGAACTGCAGAGGAACTATGGGACAATGCATGCCTGAAACTAAAAATAAATCCTACAAATAGCAAAGCAGTATATCTTCACCTACTATGATTTCTAGTTTAAACTATTGTTCTGATATCTGAATATAGACCATCTGTGTGTAACCATTAAAAACAGATCTATCGAGTCTGGTTAAACCAAGACGCTGGAAGAGGCCATAGCGGCCATCTTCAACGATGGGTGGGACTGTGCGAGCTGGATCGTAACGTGATTGATGGGTCAGGGAAGGACCAGCGACAGGAGGTAGCTCCCAGTAGAGATCCAGCACCGACTCCAAAAACCGACTATTCTGAAAGTGCTCTGAGTGGGAGATGAGCTCATTGCTGTGGTTGAAATTATCCCGCACATAACCTCGGACACCCCACCATGCCTGACGGGGACCACATAATTCATCTATATCAACTGCCTTCTCCCAGAATCCCCTTCTCTTGGATCGAATCCTCGCTTCATCACTGTCCCTGAAACAGCTATGACCACCCCCTGAAATACAAATCAATTGAAGTTTAAAACTCATTCACAAGATCATTGTTTTAATTCTTCTTATCTCTTCGAGAGGAATTCCAAAGGCAAAAAGAAAAGATTCGATCAAGATATACTCCTTCACGTAGCTTTGCTATTATCCGAGACAGATTGATTGAAAATGCGAGAGAAGTAGATGACACTTCTCATTAATTAGTAATGAGACACCTTTCAATGTTCTAGTGATGAAAAGGGAAGTGTGAAACCATTTACAATGAATCAAAAGTCAGCTAACCGTAAAAACAGCAAAAATGCATAAAGCTCATCAGGACTCAACATGTAAAGCATTTACCAAGAGATATAACCCGTAAAAATAAAAAAAACAAAGTAACGTTCTTTTTTGGTCCTCACATCCAAAATAAAATTGCTACTACAGTTGCATGGTTGTAATCACCGGATGGACTCAACTCATACTTCTAACCAGCATGCAGTTGCACAACAAAAGCAAAGCAACCAGCAGTAGTAAATAAGGCAGAGCCCCAGTAGGCATACAAACGACAACTGTAGGGTCATAGGTACCCTGCATCCATCGTGGCAATCAAATATGGAAAATGTAATACAGATTGCAGATTCTGATTATGTCTTAAGACGCAGGCCTAGACCACAGGATAATATATCACCAAACAGCACAAAGCTTTACATGTAAACATGATAAGCTTAGATGAGGAACTTGGACAATATTTTGATGCAAGATACAGAAGACTATTATGTCATATATGGCTCATGTCAAGAAAGCCCAACTTAGAACGATAAAATGATTTAGGCACTCAATGGAGATATCAAGCAGCAAGGGATCCAGAGTCTATAACCTAAACGAACCCAGACCAAACTCACAATAGGACAAGGGTGCTATAAATTACACCTTTTTTAAGTACTTATCTTCTCCTCTGATGAGTTTAACCAAGTCGCAGGATTTTCATTATTTACAGATGATATGTGTAGCAAATCAAGGGAGAGTTAACTGAGAACTTAAATTCCAAACAAAATTTCACGGAAAAATATTTTCACTTGAATAAATACAAGAATGAATGAAGTGCATTTTAGTCATAGGAAAAAGAATAATGGTTAGAATTGTGCATAAAAAACTCAGTCATAGTTAAAGCATTCAGATTAGATACCACCTACGCTTTTTCTTTGAAAAGATCTATGAATCGAGTAATGTTAGTATGTATTCAACCCTTGAAAAATCAACATGTTTATATCTTTGAGATATCTTTAGGATTTACATCTTATAATATCTTCTTAAGTGCCTCTGATACACTCCATGTTTTGTTATTTAGTATATCTGCATTGTAAGCTCCTCTCTATTTGAAGAGATGATGCCATACAACAATAGACAAGTCAATTTACTCTCTAAATTAGCACGAGTGAAAAAAAAAAATCTGGCCAAACCTAATCTAATCAAACAACCCAGTCAAACTGATGATACATATACATACCCTCTACATTTTGTATAAATAAGATAAAAACTGCACAAAAATTGCATGTAACAATTTTTTCACTGCCTTTTAACGGTAGACAAACTGGAAAATTGATAATGAGTGATCCCCCGACCCCCTAAGACTTTTACATCCAAATCCAATTTTGTCGAATTAAAAAAGAACTCCTTGGAGTCATAGTTGTCAAACTCGCGATTCTATCTAGAATTGGAAAGTACAAAATTGATTAAATCGTGTAAAACCATATAGAACTGGTAAAATCGGAAACTTGTATAATCATACAACTAAACTCATAATTCTATTCAAAAGTTTATACCTGAATGATTTTGCATTCATTTTAATTATAAAAAACTTCATAAAATTATAAACTTATAGAATCGTACAATTGATTCACAATTTCAACAATCATACTTGAAGTGAATGAGTTTAGTGTTCATTCAAGGTAGGAGTGGTCAGATAAATAATAAACCCTAGTCAGCAAGCTAGTTTACCGGTTCCAAAAGCTGTCTCAGGGGAGATGACCAATTCTGAGAGAGTTTCATATACGCATCTTAGGAGACTCCGCAAGACATTGATAATGGGCTAACTTGTATCATTATACAATTTAGGTTTTGCTCGAACTAAGTTTGTATAGGTCAACTTTTGATTTGATGTCAATTTAGGGACAAGGCAGGAGTTACTGGGTTGTCAAGGGTTTCTTTGTCTTCAATGGATTGGGGACTTCTAGCTTTGGGTGGGTAAAGAAAGGGTAAATAATGTATCTCAATTTTTTTTTTGGGGGTAAGATGTATGCTCAAGCATTTGACATGTGGGAGACCACATGGATCAACACATTGGAGATTATGAGCCATGTAAAATATGATAATCATGCGCCCCATAATATTTTAAGAGGTTAAATGGTCGGGCTTGGTTAAAAATGGTGATATTGCCCAACAATCTAACCTACAGTGGGCATTATAAGTAAAAAGTTGAGTAGTAGATTTGGTATCTTGTTGAAAATTCAAAGGCATATGGTGGAATTTATCCATAAGGATATGCATGAGGCCCCATGAAACCACTTACAACAGGTTCGGTAAGGTACAGCTTCCAACAGGATATAAGCAGATCTTGGTTTCAAATCTTAAGACCTTGTTCCTACAAGATACACGCTTACATAGATGGATTTCTATCCTTGAAAAATTAGCAAAAGAAATCACTATCTTCTGAGTAATTATCATCATGAACTTACACAACAAAAAGTACTCAGGCAATTATGGTTGACTCGTTTCTTTGTTGCATGCTTCCCCGAAGATATGACAAAATCTACAAAGCTAAGACTGAATATCTTAGGAAGGGGACAAAATTCATTATTCTAACTTCTGATCACAAATATATTCATTAGGGCTGATAAATTTTTTTTTTTCTCTTGGTCATCAAGGTGAAATATCATATATTTTTTTGGCTAAGTAGGTGCAGTATCTCCCATTTGTTAAATAAATCATCGATTCTTTATTATAGTCTCATGATTTCTCTGCTATAAAGTTGATGGTAAGAAAGAATGGGAGTGCATGACGCCTTTTGCAAATTCTGCATCCAAACTCCACTTTAGGAACATTACTTGGAAAGGACAAGAGACAGTACCTCTGATATAAGATTGGTCGCAGATCTGTCGCAAAGAATAATGATCTCCTGTTCCTGTATCATAGTTATCTTCGAAGACAAGATTCCTAAATCCAGCTTTCAATGCCTGTTTTATTCTGTTCATCAATGGAAGTAGGAAAATCCAACAATCAGAAATTCTAATATTATTAACATTATAGAGTTCCAACAAACAGCCATGAGACTGATGGCCTAAGAATTGTTATGTGTACCTTTTCAGCTCATTTTGATGATCATCAAAAAAGATAAGAACCCTACTAAGATCAGTAATCCCATGTTTCTTCATCACACTTTGCCAGTCCATACTTCCAAAATCAACAAAATCCTTTCCAGCAAAATAAGTGCAGTTTCCATCAACATATGCAGGGCCCTTTCTCAGATACTTCTCTGGATGCCGAGGTGAGATTGATATAATTGGTGTATCTGGCATTGCTTGACGTAAAACCCAGGTCGAATGGCCCTTAAAAGCACCACTCTCAATCATAAGGTCTGGTTTAAGCCACCTTGTGATGAACCAGAGGCCAAAACTGTGGTCAAAGCCCATACCATACATATTGTTTTTTATCGGCCGTGTTTCATAGATGGGTACAAAGTCTTCAAGTCCTTTAATTAAGTCCTTGGATGTCCATTCAACAGTTTTACCCTGTTTCGATCTGCCTTTTGCCAAAGATAAAAAAATTATATTGCTGTATTTTTTGTACTGTGATCTTACAAAGGAATCAATAAAAAAGCAAAGAACTGTGCAACATGTGTAAATATGAAGGAAAACTAGTTGAAGGGAATGCTGCCGATAACTCGATGTTCCAACAGTATACTTTATTAAATATTCAGCATGGCATCTTCATAAATGCACATAAACACATCTTAGCAGCAACTGAAGAGTGCCAAAATATATATATGATGTCTATAATCAACATAGCTTACTTCATAAATAGACATGAAAGTGTTTAATTATACTGGGCTTCCACACAGAACCATGCTAGCAAGGAATTCAGCAAAGGACTCATGTTCATTTACAAATTGTATGCAAAGCTAAAAGGTGGCATCTCCACCAATACATCCCAAAAAAACTTCTATGCATCCCACACCACATAAAGATACTTCTCGATTTATTTACAACATACATAAAAATATTAACAAGCAGTCCAAATTGTGGAGTCCCTTTTGAGAAAGGAGTTGCGAGGATTTACATGCTGTTACTACAAATCAATCCCTAAACACAAGTTGTGAAATGAATCAAATGATTTTTTTTTATTTTTTTTGGGTGGGGGTTGGGTTGGGGTTGTGTTGCGAGGGGCTTAAGAAATGAATTAAAAACAAAATTGAATTATCCAATCGGCATTGAAGTAAACTACAAGAATGCAAGGTGTAAAGGGCCCTGCTTTTTCTTTTATGATTAAAAGACCCCATACTAACCACGCTTATCAAAATTAGCATTTAGTGCAAGTTCAATCTTCAATCATATCCCTAGAGTTCCTAGCTCGGCAATAAAGCTTATATGGTATGGATACACGAGGATGGATCAATTTCATTTACTCCTTCTGATTTCTGTAAAATATATAGCTGTCAATATATTTCGAATCGGATCCTTTTAACCAGTGCCAAAAAGAGTGAAAAAAACAGGAACTTTTTCACACATTTCAAGGCTAATTACACGCTTCGGGATGAAAAGACTATTCTTCCTGAATGGAGCATGCAATAATTATTAATTAATAAGAGTCTAGGTTAACGAGTGTAATGATTAAATAATTCGAGCCATGGCAATATTAAAAGAAATAGGCCAAAAAAAAATTCAGAGAGATTGAAAAAATGGGGATCTGATTCAATCAAAATAAACCATAAATCTATGAAGAAGAGACAGTGAAATCCTTTACGTACACCAAGGAACACCAAGAGAACCGAAGTCGGAATCAAGACCATCGAACCCGAAGAAGCGAGCGCGAGAAACCGGATCGTAGTTAACACAGACAATGTTCCGAGACCGCTGGATAAAGAACACAACGAGTAAGCATAGGAAGAGGAATGGTAAGAGACAGAGATAGTGATTGAATTTGGAGAAATTGTTGAGGATTCGTGAGAGGAGGATTGAGATGTGGTTCTGTTTCTTGGTTTTGGAGTCGTCGCCATCGGCGGGGGTGGAGTTGGTGGTGGCGGAGGAGGAGGAGAAGAAAGAGGAAGAGGTGTCGTCGGTGTGCGGCGAGGACCGTCGCATGGAGAGGACACGGTCCAGCATTGGAGATTTGAGTGTAGAGAGAGACAGAGAGCTGGGGTTTGTTCATCAAGCGAGTGAAGCGTGAGGACTGAAGAGAACAGAGCGACAGCGAGAGAGGACGCGCACACGCCGCACCTGTGGGACCCACTCTCTTTGCCCTAAAACCATCGACAATACTCATTAACGAGTTTCGACTCAGTAGTATTATTAATTTTATATTAAAAAATTTTAATTATTAATTATAATATACAATTAAATTAAACTTTTACTCAGAAAATTATCAATTACCATATCCAATTAAATTTCTATTTATAAAATTTACTATATTAGTTATTTTGAGAAACGTACTGTAAGAAATTCTCATTGAATAAAATATATAAGCAAATCAAGACTTTATAGTATAATAATATAAATATTAATTTCCTAATAAAGATATATATTTGCTATCATGGATTTTCTCTCTTAAATGTTCTTACTAATCACATTTAAATATTTAAACAAAAAAATTAATACATAACAATAGAAGTTTGTTTCACTATTATATGTGTTTGTATGTGATTAATTAAGACAAGCTTAATATAGATAATTTAAAACAGCAAATATCTATCTCTCAATAGAATAAATTGGGTTTGAGTTCTTTTTGGCATTGTAATCACTTTTAAAAAGAAAAATATATAGGTACAAGTAATTAAAGGTTAGATACTAATTTAATAAATAAAAGTTTGATTGAGTAAAAAATTTAATAACTTCAAATTTTAATTAAAAGTTTTAAAAATTCACTCAAAATTCAAATAAGAATATATACATTATCCCTAAAAAAAAGCAGATAAAGTATTAACATACTTGTAGCAATAATAGCTTACTATCTTAATTTTAGTTGTACTTGCAATACTATATGTTATCTTTTGGAAAGTCAAGGTATACTCTCATTTCTAATAAAGTAGGATATAATAGATCTACATTTGGTTTAAGTTACACATTTTAACATTTGATAATCTCACGTCACAACCTATGTCTAAAAATATAAAAGGGCTACCATCCAAGGTATCAATATAGTGAACGACGATCCATTACTTTAGTAGGTAGATCTCTAAGTATGCACTAGAATCTTTTTTTAGGGAAAAAAAATTAGGGGCTAGATCATGAGCCACTAACACAAATTAGATCTAAATGGATTGCTATCTTAGAGGTTTCTCATAATAGAGAGAAATTGACATTATGGCGTAAGTGTCTCATCCATCGGGCTATCGTCTTGGTTTACGTGTGCATGATTGAAGGAGGATATTTGACTTGACCATGATTGGATTGCAATTCAAATCAAACCAAATCAAATTATAAATTAAATTGAATATTGAATTTGCTTTAAGTTAATTTTAATTTGAAGGTAGATTTGTACTTCAGGATTTGATTCATACACTTAAATTTTTTCATAACTAAAACTGAAAATAAAATCAACTTGAATTATGATCAAACCGAACTGAACCATAACAATCCCTAATTTGTGGTGCTCAAACCTATTGAGTATGAACTATCCAACAAAAAAATTATCGAGCATGGATACAACCTATTTATAATTAAATCTTGTGTTTTATGGTGGCTTAAACAATTTGAGGTGGATGTTGCATTATGATGGTGGTGGCATGACCATAACGGTATAGTAGAGGTTGGAGGTTAGATCAAATCGAAATGATAGTTGTAGATGGTAAGGGCACCAATTATTTTGTAATCTATTATAATATATTACTTGAAATAGCCTTTTTTTTTTTTCAACTACCTTTAAATACCTTTTCAAAAGCCACCATTATATTTATGGTGTCGTTATGTTTATGTAATCACTATACTTAAAAATAATTGCTAAGAATAATGTTAACTATTGCTATGATATCCTACACGAATAAAGTCTTATATAAATTATGCAAGAGAATCAATAGAAGCTTATTTGGTCAAGGTAGATAATGTTAAGTCAATATTAATTATCAACTTTTTTGACTAAGTGATAAATAAAAAGGTTTATCAATCCCTTTTGACTAAGTTATTCACTATTTTAGAGCTAGACTTGTCCTTACTAATAGGTGTATGATTTTGGAATTAACCAAGGCAAAATTTACTAGCCTTGTTTAACCAAACTAGAGAAGAGGTCCAAAGTGGACAAGGTGTATTGCCAAGGTGCAACTACTAGTAGGCTTCTAAGATGGTATATAGATAGTGGGTCATTGAAATAAACCAAATTGCACACAAAAAATAGGGGGATGAACTAGACTCAATTGTAAAGATCTCACAACAAAGACATCATATACTTAAGGGAATAGATTATATGAGTAGTCTTAGTTGGATTATGAAACAAAACCAATAGTGGTTTATTTGGTCAAGATAGAGGATACCATAATTAGACTAAATGGTTGAAAAAGGCACATTAGCCACTCATTATTAACTTACTTTAGATAAGAGGATTATGACTACACTTTAAAAAACAACCATTAACCTACATGTGGTTTTTGTTTAATTTCTGATGAAATGAATGGACAAAGCTTTTCAAGAGAAAGGGGAAAAATAATAGATGAAGGAAATTGAATGGTTAAGGTATCATTTTGTTTTGTGGTCTTTGACCAAAAAAAGAAAAGAAAACTATTCAACCTATTTACTTTTTAGAACGAAATAAATAAGAAACAGAAAAGTTATTTTTTGGGAATGACTATTGTCGGTAATAGACTAGAAATTTATATTTCAATGTTTGCTTTGTATATTTTTTTATTATAAAAAATATTTATTTCGATATTTATCTCATTTTATTAATTTTAGTATTAAAATTAGAAATATGACTAAAAATACCAATGTATTCCTATATGATCATTATGGAATAATTAATAGTTATTTATTACCCTATAGAAGATAATAACTATTTCTAATAGAGATGGAAATAAAAAGTTATTTAGAATAAAAATTTTCAGACCAATTTGCAAATAAACAAGATAATGAAAAACATTTTGAGAATAATTATTCAATTATTTCTTTATTACCCCTAAAGAAACACCTTTTAAATTCATATTTAATAGCTATTTTTTTTAGCCAAAAAAAAGAAGAAACTAAGTTTTGACATTTCCTTTTTACTCATAATTCTTGTTGTCTCCCTTCATCAACACATTGTTAAAAGGAGTAAAGACAAATTAAAAAATTTTCCATTTTCAAACCTATAATTTATATTATGTATATCGTTTTAGCGGTTAGTCTCAAGTTTTGATATCTTATTCTATTTACCCAATCATCTTTTGTAATATTAATATTTATGTCATTTATTATTTGTTATATTACAATACATGCTTTTATATTATATTTCATTGAGATTATAAATGTCAATTGCTTTAATTCATCATTTACACAGAAAATAACTACTTTTACAATAATAAGTAGCCTAAAAAGAGGTGAGTAGCTATATTAAATACTTTAATTTCTTCTAAATTTATGTGCATTAAATTTAGTATCTTAAATTATATTATTTTTATTCTTTCCTTCTCTTTGTTAATCTCTTTCTCTATCATATAATTGACAAGTATGATTATATTGTGTATATTTGTTCATTGAAAAGACATACATTGAAAAGTATGATCATATTGTGTATATTTGCCAATATGTAAATGTTTTTAAAATTTATAAAATCTTCTTTTTCTTCTTTAGCAATTTTTTTTTATTTTTTAATAGTTAAATTTGTCAATCTTATATCGTCTTGTGTGTTAAGCAATAAGTGAAACAATGCAAATATAAAAATTTTCAATTTTCCATATGCTTCAATGAATTAATTTATGTTAGGGTTTTCAAAATATTTTTCGATATATGTACAGTTTATTTGATGTAGTAGACAAAGATTTAATAACTAAGATTATATGATGACTTCATTCAAGATATTTCACTTTTAGAAGATTTTTTTTTTTTTGTTAATTTGTATTTTATTGTGTTTTGATGTGTTGGTTTGATTTTCTTTAATGCATTTTGCTTATCAATTTAATGGAAGGTTGTCTAATTTTAGGGTTAGGTTTTGTTAGAAATTGGTTTATTTGTAATAAGTTCCTTAATAACTCTCTTTCTTCCCCTCTTAGCACATTATATACCAATTTGTTGTAAACGGTTTAAATATTTACAAGATTATCCTAATATTCTTTTAACAAAATAGATACAATCGGCATTAATGGAGCAACACATGTGGGTACTTTCTAAGAAAAGACAAATAAAAAAATGATTATTTTGGGTTTAAATGGAATTTATATAATGAAAATTTATTAGTGAAAAGATAAGTAATAACATTTTGTATTGAAATATATACTTTAATTGTTATATTATTTTCATTACAAAATTTGTAGGTAGATCAATCATTGTAATCCAATTATATACATACATTCGATATTTTCATATATACACATATTGCACGGGTATGTCATCTGCTAGTAGTTTTGTTATTTCTTTAATAAAGAAAAAATAATTATGAGTAATAATATATATATATATATGTATATATATATGTATAGACAGAAATATATATGCATATCATAGTGTTATGGTTTTTACGTGGTCATTATGGTTTAGTAACTGTTATCAAACTATCATTTTGTATAACTTCTTGCGAGTGTGGGAGAAAATGATCCATTTTTACGGATGTTATTATATAGCTCTATGCAGTTGAAATTTAAATGTGAGGAAGAAGCAAATATCTCCACGTTTACAAGAGATACATAAAATGATTGGTGGGAGTCCATCTCCTGTACTGATTGATTTAGAAAGAAAGTTGAGATTGGAGATGAAGAACGTATTGGACAGGGAGGAATGTTTATGGAGAATGAAATTAAGGATAGAATGGATAAGAGAGAAATACATAGTATCATCATTTTCTAGTCCTAGCTAGATGCTTCTAGCTTTAAAAGATAACATGGGGAATTTAACTTTTGAAATAAAGGAGATTCAACAACTAAACCAAGGTTATTTCAAGAAACTAATCATGTCTAGGAGAGAGGTAGCTTTTAGAGTGAACCCAATTCTTGAAGCTTTATCTTTACACATAAAAAATGAACTAGAGAAACCAGTGTAAAGTAAAGAAAGTTGGGATGCAATGATATCTGTTGGTCCTTAGAAAGCTTTGATGGTCCCCATGATTTTTTTTTTTTAGGAAGTGTTGGGATTTTATTAAAGAATATGTGGAAAATGTGATTCTTGGGAGAAGGGTTAGATTCCTTGATAGATGAACTAAATCTAAATGATTTTAATCCCTAAGTAAGGAGGAGCAAGTTATATTAAGCAATACAAACCGATAGGATTATGTACAATAATATACAAAATTTTATCAAAGATCTTAGTGAGTCAAATTAGGCCATGGATTGACTTATAATACATCCCAATTAGGCCGGTTTTATACTAGGGAGGAAAATGACAAACAATATTATATTCCTAAATGAAATTCTGTATAGTATGGGAAGAAGAAAGGAAGAGAGAATGGATGATATTTAAGTTGGATCTAGAAAAAGCATATGAAACTTCAAAATTTTTTTATACATTGCATTGTAGCTTACAATTTCTAGTGAAATGGGTAAGCTAATTGAAAGCTACATAACAGCAATTGCTATTGGAATTCTTATGAATGGCTCACCCCTTCCTTCTTTTTGTCCAATTAGAAGGCTTAGACAATGGTAACCTTTGTCACCTTATATTTTCATCCTAAAGTTGAAACTTTTAAGTATAATAATTAAAAAGGAGGTAATTGTAGGAAATTGGGAACATTTTAAAGCTAGGGGCAACACTTTTAAGATATCCCCATATAATGTTTGCAAACGATGTGGTATTAATGGCAAAGGCCTTAAGAAAGAATGCTCATAATATAAGGCAATTATTAGCAAGTTTCTCATAGTTATTAGGTTTAAAGGAAAATAAGAGTAAATCATATGTATTCTTTTTAAATAATGTAAAACACAATGTTTAAGAAGAAATTGTAGAGATCTTGGGATTTGGAGTAACAAATCCTTTTAGGAAATACCTTGATTATCCTCTAGACCAGGGTAAAAACCAACAAGTTCTTAATTAAATTTCATATTTGATAAGGCTTAAAAAAAAAAAAAAAAACTAATTGGGTGAAAAGCTAAATATTTGAGCAAGGTTGGTAGACTAATATTAGCTAAGTTGACATTGGAGTCCATTTCAATTTATTATATGTAGGTAGGTTAATTACCTAATAAAGTTGTTGATAAACTAGATCAAATAACTTGAAGCTTACTTTAGGATGGAAAGAAGAAAAAGAATGAGTGCATTAGATTTGATGGAATAAAGTGACACAACCAAAACAATGTGTGGGTTAAGATCAGCAAATCTTACTATTAGAAATAGAGCTTGTGCAATAAAACATGGATGGGAACTAAAGGGAAAACATGTTATATGGGGAGATATGATTAAAGAAAAGTATAAAAGATTGTGACAAGGGGACAAGTTGCAAAAATCTCCACAAGTATCAACTCTATTGAAAGAATTATTAAATGTACAAGATTGGAAATAAGAGGAAGGGTTCACCATTTTAGGTTATGGGGCAAAAACTAGTTTTAGGTTTAATAGATGGGGGGTAATTTTATAATGAGAGAATTAATTCAAGGCCCTTTGCACAAGTAATCAAGCAAGTCAAAAGTTAAAGATTGTTAGTTAGCAAATAGGAGATTAGATGATGAAAAAAAATTGGTTTTCAAATATCAAATATTATATTAGATAGAATTGGACCTATTATGTTGTGCAATAAAAAAGAGATCTCAAAAAATGTAAGGTGTATCCTAAGATTGTAAGATATTTATAGTTATTTAATGGATAACTACAAGGGGAAATATAGGCGACCTAAGGAAAAACCGCAAAACAAGCTCAAATCGATCAGGCAAGGGTTGTAATAATCAATGTTGTTTATATTAGTGATGAATTAGAAAATTTATAAACCGATTCATTATAAGGGAATAGAACGAAACAAAAAAGGGCATGGAAGTCAATCGAATTGAGGGTTCTGATCATAATCTAAAATAAGTAAGTGTACAAATTCTAGATAGTGCATTATAATTCATAGATTAAGTGATTAATTAGACTTAAAATCATAGAATTAAGGTTAGGGACCAAATTGGAGAAGAGAAAAAAGGTTTTCGCAATGAACAATGTAATATATAGTTAGATACACACCCATGTATCTGCTTATGTCAAAACAAGAGTATGCATAAAGAGATGCAGTCGGCAAACACACTTGTGTACTTGTGCGTGTTAAAGGCTAAAAATTCACATATTGCACATGACCGCCCTATACGACTGTGTACCTAACCGTGTCAAAATATATGGCCAATTACATGATCGTGTACTTGGGCGCGCTGAATTTATGAAATTTTATAGAAAGATACATGACCAATAGCACGATCATGCTCTAACTCATGTTCCTCTATATGGTCTCTTACATGATCGTGTTGTCTACAAACACCTCCCATTTGATTATATTTCATTTTATTTCAATTCTAAATTACGAGTTAAGCATAACGATACTTTGGGGAAAGGAATTATACAATTAGGATATACCTAATCAATTAGTAAACCTAAATTACTTGTAGAATAGAGCTAAATGTAGTTCTTTATAATTGAACATGTTTACTTTCTTTCTTTAGAGACGCAAAGGACTAGAGTAGGAACATCTTTCCAAGTATGTGTTGACTTTGTTTTGTCAGTTGTGCTTGCTAGGTAGTTGTTTAATAATTGTAAATGGATAATGATTTTAAATGATTAATGAACTTAATTGAATATTGGAGTTTAATCTGTATGTTGCTTGTGCTTGGCTTAACTTGGCTTAGGGGCCTATAGTGGTAGATCCCTAAGAGGTACCTTGATGATTGGTATGCCACATTGTCCATAATGGAGTCGTATATCAAAATGATCTAAAGTATATTAGGGTTAAACATGGCCCGTAGTAGCAGTTCCTATATATGTAAATATTGTATGTGTATTAGGGTTAGGAGTACCTTTTTGCTGTATGTTGATTAATAAGATAGATAACTTGATGAACTGGTGTGTTGTATACTACTGTTGCATTTATGCATGTGATATTGTAACTGTATGGAATGCATATGTTAGTGTAGTATCCACGCACTGAGCTTAGGCTCATCCCTCTTTACTTTTTTAGTTGCAGGTGAGAATGATGAACACATCTACTATGATGAAAATGGGAATTTGGTAGGGCACTGCGTGGATGAATACAAGAGAGAACATTATTATTATGTGGATGATGTGTGATGGGAAAATTGAGGAAGAATTGCGATTAATACTTTAAATTGTTGAGTTGAGAATATAGAAATAGTTACTAGATTCCAATTTATGTTAATTATTATATGAGGATAGATGTTCATCTTAGATTTTAATTTGGGATTATTTGTGTTTGTTTAAATAATAATGATTGGAATGGCTCATCTAAGAGTCATTCATTTCTTTTATTGAGTTTATAATGGTATGAATATAAGTGGAGATGAACAAGTTTTAAACATATATGGAGTTTTAGAGCCTTAGTGTGTCGCTATGTAATAGTGACATGTAGCGGGTTATGATGTTTCAAGTTTTGGGGTGTTACAATTTAGGTATCAGAGCTTAGGTTATGATCAATAGAGATTAACTTTAATGATTCTTAGAATTAAGTGATGATTCATAAGTATAGGTTTTAATCTATAGAAAGTAGGTTGAGATCTTTAGATTAATTAAGTGTGAAAATTTGTAGAACAATAGGAGATGAAGAGAGTAGGTAAATTATAGGATGATTATTGATTGTACTTTATTGTATTTCAATTATTTTATACAATTGTACTTTCCTTTAACTTTTTGTTTTATTTATGAATATACATGTATATATGTGTAGACTTGAGTATACATAGATGTATACTATCACTGACTCCCCCTACTAACTCTAACCTTTGGAACCATTATGTTGTCTCAATTTCAAATAGAATGCCTCCCAAAAGGAACATCGGTTAGGGCTCATCTAATGCTAGGTAGGGTAGAGATGCTCCAGAGGAAAAATATTCTCAAGGACCACCTCAATAGGGAGCCTCAGACCAAGCAAATGTCACAGCTGCTCAACTATTAGAGGCTATTAATGCTTTAGTAGGAATGTTGGCATAGTAGGAACAATAAGCCATTAAACCTGTCAGGTCTGCAAAAGAGCCGTGTGGATTGGACAAGTTTGTTAGATTGGTTAAGGAATTTCATCCATAGGTTGATGATCCAATAAAGGTTGAACATTGGATCAATGAGATAGAGAAGACCTTTGAAGCCTTTATGGTGCCTGAAGACAAGAAGGTAAATTTTGTTGCATATATGCTGAAGGGGTCAACTACTGATTGGTGGACTAATACGTCCAAGTTGACAAGAGCTCCTATTTAGTGGCAAAGATTCAAGGAGCTTTTCTATGAGAAATATTTTTCCAACAGTATCAGGGACAAAATGGAGGCTAAGTATTATAATTGCTAGTAGGGCAATCAAATTGTAGAAGCTCATGAAGCGAAGTTGAATCGCTAAATCAAATTCTTGCTAGAATAAGTGATAATTAATGATGTTTCTAGAGCAAGAAGATTTGTGAGAGGCTTAGAGCCAAACCTCCAGCATGAAGTAAGGGCCTTTCAGTTAACTACTTATACATAGGTAGTTGATAAGGCAGAATTCTTAAAGTAAAGTAGGAAAAAAATAAAAGAACAACTATTCTATAGATCAAGAACTGCTTTGGAGAAAAGGCTTACCTCAAGTATACCTTATGTAAACAAAGGAAAGAGATCGGTAGTGTATCAAGTCAAACCAATGGCTTATGCGCCTAGACCCCTTTAGATTAGGCTAGTGCCTTTAGCATTACCTCCATCACCTCAAGCAGGACTAAGGAGGAGATGTCCTAGATGTTTGGGACCACATGATATACATCAATGCAGTTGGCCCGAAGGGGCATGTTTCTCTTATGGCAAGACATGATACCTTAGTAGGAACTACACAGAAAGATCCATCCCTCAGACCTTTTGCTATACTTGCAAGCAAATAGGACACTAATCATTTGAATGTGGTGCCTCTCATAACTAAACGGCTGCACCTTAATAATTCCACGCACAACAACTAGTAAGACTTGCACCCAAAGGACCAATAGGTAAACCTCAATATTCTGAACCAAGATAGAGGGAACTTAGTCGAGTGTTTGCATTACAACAGCATCAACAACAAGATGCTCCAGATTAGGGTGCTATTGTAAGTACAATACTTATTAACTCAAACACCACCTATCTATTATTTGATACGAGTGTTACACATTCCTGCATATCCCCTATTTTTATGCATATATGTGGGTTGAAAGTTATCTTGTTAAGCGGTGCTATAGTTGTAAATACTCCTTTTAGAGAGGGAGGAAAATTGGATCAGATGTGTAAGGATGTAGAAATTATAATACAAGGGAAGAAAATACCAGTAAAGTTGTTTGTGTACAAATGATTGAATTTTATATGATATTAGGGGTAAGTTGGCTATCTAAACACTATGCCACTATAAATTGTTGCAATCTAGTGGTTGATTTTAATTTCCCTGATGAAGATCAAATTAAATATAAGTTAGATGCACAAAGATCTACAACTCTTCCTACATATGAGTTGTAGACTAAAGGTAGATTATCGACATTGTCAATAAAGGCAGGACAAGCCATGAAGTTGGAAGATGTCTATATAGTGAAGGAATATGCAAATGTCTTTCCGGAAAATTTGTCAAGCTTACCACCAGTTAGAAAGACAGAGTTCTACATTGATTTAGTATTAGGAGTGGCATCAATATCTAAAGCACTTTACAAAATGGCACCTACTAAATTGTTTGAACTGAAGACTTAACTTCAAGAGTTGCAAGACAATTGGTTTATCAAACCAAGTGTCACACCATAGAGTGCTTTAGTATTGTTTGTTAAGAAAAAGGATAGGAGCATGAGGCTATGTATAAATTATAAGGAGTTAAACCAAGTCATGATCAATAACAAATACCCCCTCTCTAGAATTGATGACTTATTTGACCAATTAGAGGGAGCTCAAGTATTCTCCAAAATTGACTTGAGATCGAGGTACTATCAGTTAAGGCTCAAGGAGGAAGACATCCAAAAGACTACCTTTAAGACTCGGTATGAGCATTATAAATTTTTAGTAATGCCTTTTGGATTGACAAATGCTTTAACAACTTTCATGGATTTGATGATCAGAGTGCTTAGAGATCTACTAGATCAATTTGCAGTACTATTAATTGATGACATTCTCATCTATTCTAAGAGTAAGGAAAACCATGAGGCATATCTAAGAATAGTACTGGAAAGATTACAAAAAGAGAAACTATATGCTAAGTTTAGCAAATGTGAATTCTAGGCTGGAACAAGTATCTTTCTTAGGGTATGTGGTAAATAAGAATGGTATATCGGTAGATCTTGAGAAGATAAAAGCAGTGAATGACTGGCTAAGACTAAGAATTATGATAGAGGTGAGAAGAATTTTGGGTTAGTTGGTATGAAAGGGTTTTCTTGGCTAGTAACTCCCCTGACACAATTGACAAAGAAGAAAGCTAAATTTGTATGAAGTGATGAATGTGAAAATAGTTTCACAACACTGAAAGAAAAGTTGATAACAACTCTTGTGTTAGCCCTACTAAAGACAAGAGAAGAATTTGAAGTTTTTAGTGATGCCTTAACTCAAGGCTTAGGGTGTCTGCTTATGCAGAATGGGAGAGTCATTGCTTATGTCTCTCACTAGCTAAAACCATATGAGAGGAATTACTCTATACACAATCTAGAGCTAGCGATTGTGATCCTAGCATTGAAATTGTGGAGACATTACCTTTATGGTGAGAAGTGCAAAATCTTCATAAACCACAAGAGCTTGAAGTACTTATTTACACAGAAGGACTTGAATATGAGGTAAATGAGGTGGTTAGAGTTAATGAGTGATTATGATGTAGAAATCCATTATCACCTTAGAAAAGCAAATCTAGTTGCAGATACTTTAAGTTAGAAGAAACGAATGAACATTGTAGCACTAGTCACATCTCAAAGACAAATATTAGAAGACATGCATAAGCTTGAATTCGAGATGGTGATACCAAATGTGGGAAACATGTTGGCAATACTTAGTATTTAACCAAGTATCATTGATCAAATTAAGACAATGTAAATTGAAGATTATGGAATTTAGAAGATCAAAAGCAAAATAGAACAGGGTGAAGCTACTGAATTCAATTTAAGTGTTGAAGGGACAGTTAAATACAACACGAGATGGTGTGTTTTAGATAACATGGAATTGAAGAAGGATATTATGAAAGAAGCCAATTACTTAGGATATACAACACATCCTAGAAGCATAAAGATGTATAAGGATCTAAAGAGTAATTATTAGTGAAAAAATATAAAGCGGGAGATAGCTGAATTTGTATTTTGATGTCTAACCTATCAGCAAATTAAGATTAAGCACCAAAGACCTACAAGTGGGTTATAACCACTTCCTATACTTGAATGGAAGTGAGAACATGTAACTATAGATTTTGTGACAACCTTCTCGAGGACTAAGGAGAAATATAATACAATATAGGTTATTGTAGATAGATTTACCGAGTCTCCTCATTTCCTACAAATTAAGGTGGACTACAAATCAGAGAAGCTTACTCAATTGTATATCAAAGAGATTGTCAGAATACGTGGTATACTGGCCACTCACATCTAACAAGGATACTCAATTTGTGAGTAGATTCTGAAAAAGTCTATATCAGGCTTTGGATACTAAAATACAATTTAATACTGCATTTCGCATATAAACAGATGAACAGTTTGAGAGAACCATTTAAATTCCAGAAGACTTACTACGAGCTTGTGTATTAGATCTTAGAGGCAATTGGAGTGATCATTTACCTTTGGTGAAATTCACATATAACAATAGTTATTAAGCTACTATCTAGATGGCTCCATATGAAGCATTGTATGGCATGAAGTGTAGATCTCCCTTACACTAGGATGAAGTGAGAGAAAGATTGATAATGGGGGCCAAAGATGGTGTAAGGAGTAATAGATAAGGTTAGAGTGATAAGGCAGGGGATTTTGTCAGCCTAAAGTCATCGGAAAAGTTATGCTGATACAAGGCGATGCCCCTTGGAAGTTCAAATAGAGGATCAAGTTTTATTGAATATATCTCCAACTAAAGGAGTGATTAGATTTAGAATATAGGGGAAGATGAATCCAAGATATGTAGATCCGTTCGAGATTCTAGAAAGAGTTGGTATAGTTGCTCATAGGTTGGCTTTACCACCAAGTTTGACTAAGGTACATGATGTGTTTCATATGTCTATGTTAAGGAAATTTGTACCAAACTCAAACCAAGTAATAGCTTTGGAACCTTTGAAAGTATAGCCGGATTTATCATCCATTGAGAGACTTGTAAGGATAGTTAACATAAAGGAGCAAGTATTAAGAAAAAAGAATAACTCCCTATATCAAAGTACAGTAGACAAATCAAACAGAACAAAAAGCAATTTGGGAATTAAAAGAATAAATGAGAAAGAAGCATCCATAACTCTTTTTAATCCGAGGTAACTTTCAAGAATGAAAGTTTTTATAAGGGAGGAGAATGTAATATACAGTTCATATATATATATATATATATACACATATTCTTAACTATTAAATAATAATATAATATATAAGACCAAGGTCAAGTAAATAAATAAGATTGATAGGCGAGGGTAATTCGGTTCTTAGCTAGACTATAAAAGCCGCACTAACCTAGGCTTACCTCTTTTCCCTTATTTGTGTCACTATAAACATAAACCTAAGAGAGTGAGATCTCGTAAGGACCTACAGGCGACCTAAGGGAAAACTGCAAGATAAGCTCAAATTAATTAGGTTAAGGTTGTAATTATCAATGTTGTTTATGTTGGTGATGAATTAGAAAATTTACAAACTAATTTACTATTAGGGAACAAAGCGAGACAAAAAAGGGTGTTAAAGTTAACCGAATTGAGGATTTTAGTCATAATCTGAAATAAGTAAATGTACAAATTCTATATAATGCATTAAAATTCATAAATTAAGCGATTAATTAGACTCAAAATCATAGAATTAAGGTTAAGGATCAAATTGGAGAAGAGAAAAAGGGTTTTCATGATGAACAGTGTAGTATACGGTTAGATACAGGCCTGTGTATCTGCTCATGTCAAAACAGGAGTATGCATAGAGAGATACATGGTTGGTAGACATACCTATGTACTTGTGTGTATCAAAGGATGAAAATTCATAAAAAGGTATATGGCCACCCTACATAACCGTATATCTAACTGTGCCAAAGTGTATGGCCAATTACACAATCATGTACTTGAGCGTGTTAAATTTGTGAAATTTCATAGAAAGATATGTGGCCAATAGCACAATTGTGCTCTAGCCCGTGTTCCTCTACACGGTCTCTTACTTGACTGTGTTATCCAAGACACCTTCCATTTGATTTTATTTTATTTTATTTCAATTGTGAATTATGAGTTAAGCATAACGATATCTCGAGGAAGGGAATTATACAATTAGGATGTACCTAATTAATCAGTAAACCTATATTACTTGTAAAATAAAACTAAGTGTAATTCTTTATAATTGAACATGTTTACTTCCTTTCTTTATAGACACAAAGGACTATAGTAGGAATATCTTTTTAAGTAAATGTTTACCTTGTTTTTTTGGTTATGCTTATTAGGTAGTTGTTTAATAATTGTAAATGGATAATGATTTTAAATGATTAATGAACTTAATTGAATGTTAGAGTTTAATGTATATGTTATTTGTTCTTAACTCAACTTATGAGCCCGTAGTGGCAGATCTCTAAGGGCACCTTGATGATTGGTATGCCACGTTGTCCTTAGTGGAGCTATATATCAAAATGATCTAAGGTAAATTAAGGTTAGATGGGGCTCGCAGTGTTAGTTCTCATTAGGACTACATATATATATTATATATATATATATGTAAATATTGTGCATGTATCAAGATTATGACTACCCTTTTGTTCTATGTTGATTAATAAGATAAACAACTTGACAAACTGATGTCTTGTATGCTACTATTGCATTTATGCATGTGATTTTGTAGCTATGTGGCATGTATATGTTGGTGCGGTGTTCACATATTGAGCTTAGGCTCATCCCTCTTTACTTTTTTAGTTGCAGGTGAGAATGATGAACACATTGACCATGATGAAAATGGGAATTCGGTAAGGCATTGTGTGGATGAATACGAGAGAGAATATTATTATTATGTGGATGATGTGTGATGGGAAAATTGAGGAAGAATTGTAATTAATACTTTAAGTTGTTGAGCTAAGAATATGGAGATAGTACCTAAATTCTTATTTACGTTAATTATTATATGAAGATAGATATTTATCTTGGATTTTAATTTGGGATTATTTGTGTGGATTTAAATAATGAGGATTGGAATGACTCACTTAAGACTAATTCATTTCTTTTATTGAGTTTATAATGGTGTGAATGTAAGCGGAGATGAGCAGGTTTAAATTCGTATGGAGTTTTAGAGTCTTAACGTATTATTATATAGTAGGGATATATAATGGGCTATAATGTTTTAGGTTTTAAGACGTTACAACTTAGGAGGAGAATTAGGATTCTTAAGGAAGAAGGATGTGGGGATTTTCGAAAAAATTAGGAGGATTAAATACTTTAGCAACTAAAGTATGGAGAGTTTACTAGGGATTGCATTACTCTTTAAACTTAGGCTTTAAAAGGATTGAAATTAATATTGATTGTTAGGTTGCTGCAATTTTAATAACTTGAAGATAAAATATTATAATGTCATGTTGATATGTAGGGAAAAGCTCTCTATTCTCGTGGAGAGGAAGATTGAAGAAATTCTAAGTGAGTTAACTGGAGTGGTGGATTCTTTTGCTGGAAGCGTGTAGCAAGCAGAGGATGAAGAGTGAGATTTTGATCATTCACCAAGGGAGATTTTGAAGCTTATACAGCAGGACGTTTCTAGCTATGGATGATATAGAGAATGTAAATATCCAATAGAAGGTATTGCTGCATATGATGTTCGAAACATTGTAATTTGTAGATGAACTGATTATCTTTGTGTTTTTAAATATAATTAAGATGTTATTACCAATAATATATATATATATATTGCTTAAATAACAGTTTTGCCTTTTTTTTAATGACTTTGATAATGTGATAACATTATATAGTATTTTAATGCGAATATTCATTTGCCTTATGAAGAAAAATACTTATTAATCTGTAGTAATATATAATTTCAGAAAATTTTATTATTTGCGTTTCTTCATTAATATTACCTTTTTTAATATGTATTTAACATATATGCTTTTTGTGCACAGAATGATAATAATGGTAATTTTTATATGACTTAATGCAAAATAATATAACTTTAGATATTATTAAGAGTTGTAACTCTTTTGAATAATACAATATTTCATATAAAATATGGAAAGACTCTATCTATCTATATCACTAAAGCAAAAAGCATTTGCTTCATGTCCTTCATCTCTTAAAATAATTTTATAAAATAAAAATACCAATAGACCCTAAATAATTTGCAAGGTATAACTTATAACAAAATTTTAAGCTAAATTTATATTTATTGTTTTCCAAAGAAAATTTTATAATCATAATTCATATTTTTGATCACACAATACCCAAGTTCTTTCTTAACTAGTTCTCACATAATTTTTTTTTCTTTTCCCAAAGTTCTCACATAATTTAAATGTAGCATTTATTGAAGCTCAAGACCCTTAAAAGTATATTGAAATCTATGGTAAACTTAATTTACACTTAACCCCATTTTAGGTTCGCAAATCTAGTAAAATATCCCAGCACCAATGGTTGTTTGCTTTACTAACAACTCAGCACTTATCAGGTTTCCTGTCGAACCGGAAGGGAGGTCCAGCAGGCTGTTGGAGTTGGACTCACACGTGACGTGCATCAGCCGTCAGGCTCTGGATCCACATCTCTCTCTAGAGGCAGTCTTGTCTGAGGAATGATAACTTGTACGAGGACACTCTCTCTTCATCGGTATGTATGTACTCTCTCTCCTGTCTCCTCCTTACTTTCTTGAGAAGAAAACCACCCAAAAGTTACTACTACTACTACAGACTCTACTGAAACTAACATTTTCATACTTGTACTTTATATGCAGATTGTATTCTTTAGTCAAGATCACTAGTTTACGCCAAATTCCAATACCCAGTAACCATTTTCAGGTAAAGCTTTGACCTTGATTCTGGTTTTGTTTATCTATCATGGAAACTATGCTTCTTAGTGTGGATTTCTGTGAGTACCGAATAAAAAGCCGTTTTTGGACTTGTTTGAGCGACTGCATAGTGATTAATGTAGTCGGTTTTGATAACAAGTGTCCAGACGCTCGATAAGAACATTTGCCTGCTTTTATGAGAAATATCCAAAAATTATTTAATTCACTATTTATACTTTAATAATGATTGTAATAAAATAGACAAATGTCAACTCGCCATATACGGTTCAGTTCTGGATGGTTGTAATGAGAAACCTTGCACTTCTCTATGTCACATGGTCTTTTTGTTAACGCGTGTCATCAATTGGAGTCTTGAATAGAGTAAGAACATTTGCCTGCTTTATGAAAATTTCCAAAATTATTTAATTCATGTGATTATTCTTAATATGATTGTAATAAAATAGACAAGTGAACTCGCCTTATACGGTTCAGTTCTGGGATGGCAGAATGAAGAAACCTTGTCACTTTCTATGCACATGGTCTCTTTTGTTAAGCGTGTCATCATTCCTGGAGTCTTGAATAGATGTAAGGTTTCTTTTTAGGTCTTAATTAGTGGCAGGCCCGTTAACGAGACCCTATTTATATGTATATACATATGTATACTTATAGGTGTCATTTGTATCATTAGAGGTATTTACGGTAAAACATAAATATGGGGCAAGTTCAAATTTATTATAAGTGAGTTAATTAGGTGGATGAGAGGCAAATCCTGAGGCTATGATTGGAAACATGCTTATAGGAGAAACAAATCGTATAGAATGCTGACTGGAAAAGAGATCTGCTAGTTGGTAGCTGTGCACACTTTGGCCTCATTTGGCTCTTTGATGGAATAGGAATTGAAAAAAATCCAAATTTTTATTGTTTTTTTTCCTTGTAAGAGTGGAATGAATATGAAAAGTGGAATGATGAAAAATATGATTGCACGCTTCCAATTACTTGGAACTGGATTCGTCTTCCTGATTAGGATTCCAAGCTATTGGGAACTACACAATAATATTTGGTTCATTCTATCCTACATCCTTACAGAACTCTTATGAAAAACAATGAAAATTTGTATTCTTTACGGTCCTATCCCATAAAAAAAAGCTAAACTGGCCTTAGAGTCATTAATGTGACAAAATTGCTCAACATAAAGGTTTTACGTGAATCAAATAAGTTGCTGCAAAGGAAAACATTTACAGGTTATTTGACTTATTTTAAATGTAAATGACTTGTTTGAACTTGATTCCAAACATAATTAAAGCTTGGTAAGTAATTAAATGGGGAGAAAATTCGATTTATCTGAAAGCAATGTTTGTATGTGTATTGGTTAATTAAATTCTCTTATATCAACTTTTAATGTATGGTATTTCTTTTGTAAGTTACAATGCAGTTATCGTGGTCTCCATTATAATTGGGTAATGAGTGGTGTGAAGGATTCACTCAAGAGGCGCAAAAGGGTGGACCTTGTGTGGAGAGCAGTTTCCACACAAGCTACTTCATGTGAAGGTTGGTTTGTTTTCTTCTCTTTATTTTTCTTGCATTGTGTTGACACAAGGGGTAAAGATAGAGCCAGAAGACAGATGGAAGAAAGATCTTATGGATTCTATGGAGGGACCAAAAAATACAGCTGGGAAGCCAACTGGAGAAAGAAACCCATATTACTTTTGTGATCGTATAATATAGTTCCTTAAGGATTGAGGTATTATGTGAATGATTATGTACTTGGGAGGAGCTTGGGGAGTAATTGGCCAATTCAAAATGTTTAGTTAGTAAAATGGATAGAAAAGTTTTAAGGGGACTGACAATCATGAACAAATCAAAGGCTTATTTATTTGGCCAATTTTGTTTTCGAAAATTGGATTAACCTTTTATCTGTTATTTATAGTTTGACTAAACTTAAGCTAAATAAGAACTAAGGTGCAAATGTTGTGACATTACCTAACTAGCAGGGCATTTTCAGCCTTCTAGCAAACAATAGGTTTTTTTGTTAGTTCCGATATCAAGAGTTTATTTATGTTAATTTTTATGTCCAGAACATGTAGTCAAAGAAGTTTTCGTTGAGGGAGACAATGAAGTCAAATCCAAGAAATTCAGGAGAGCAGTGCTGAGTGAAGCTTCAGTGAGTGGTGGCGCTGATGGAGAACTCATAAATTCTGTTGAAAAGCTTTCTATCTCGATGGAGGTGTGCTCCAATGAATATCTTAAAAAAAGTTTGAGGCCATAAGGATCTATGGCTTTCTTATGGCATTTCATTCTAGGGCAGTCTCTTAATGTCCTGTATTTTATAGCCATCTAGATTGATGATGCAAAAATGTGTAAAGTTTCAGTACATACCATACAATTTCTGGAACCACAAGGCCATTCTTTCCTTCCTAAGTTTGAGTTTCCTCTCTGCTTTCCAAAAATTTTCTTGTTTTAGTTATTTTATATAGGAACATCGTTCTCACTTATTAAATCATTTTTATTTGTTGAAATGTGGTTGTTTCTGTGTTTCTTCTGCAGGTAGGGTCCTCATTAATGCGGTTCATCAAAGGAAAATGGTATCAAGTGTTTAAGCATGATCTTTAGAATAAACTCACACTTTTGATATCTAATTGTTTTGTAAATCACTTCTTAGGGGATCGACCCAGAAAAATATAGAAGAGGAATTAGGGGTCAATATACTATTTCCTTCATCAAGGAAGGAAGATACTATAAGTAAGTTTTCAGGGTGGATCCTGTTTCTCTTCTGTCTCTGTATCTCCCTTTTTCAACTTGGCTCATGAACTGTCATGAGATATTTGCTTGTGAACTTCAAATATAAACTTTATCCATCATGTTTATTATGGCTTTCTTTTTTATTGTTTTCATGACCCTGCTCAATTATGTGTTACAGTCATTGAAGGAAGTTCCAATGATTCCCTAGGCAAAGCTGCAGAGAAGATACAATCCATAATTGATGAGGTTGGTTGCTCTAACAGTGGTTTTAATAGTAGCTGCTCTTTATTCCTCCACGAGAATTAGACTCTGTTCATTGCTGCAACATCCCCTTTATAGAAGGAAATTCAATATAAAGTTTTATCATGTTAATGGTTTTACTACTGAAATTGCTCCCAAAAATTTAATTAAAAAAAAAAATCACTGATGGTTTTACAAGCTGATGCCTTAAAATCACATCCTCATCAGAGTGATGTGGTTCTAAAAGCACGTATTTCTTTGTGTTCTTTCCTGTTGGTGAATTTGTTAACTTGTCACTAACCAAGAACAGATGTTGTTTTCTGTTTTCAATGCATATCACAGGCAGTTCAAAGCCGAAGTCTGGATTATTCTCACTTTATTTCACTTCCTTTGGCTATACACCCTGAGTTGGTTGACAAGCTTTTTGATTTCCAAAATTTGCATTCTGGGAAATAGCAATTGTGGCAGGAATGAAGCTCTAGAGAGTGATTCAAGTGAAGAAGAGTCAGCTGGTGAAGATAATGACCAGCAAGTAAGTGATGTTGCTGTTAAGCTAAAAGGTAATAAAGATGAGTCAGCTGGTGAAAAAAATGACCAGCAGGTAAGCGGTGTCACTGTTAAGCTAAAAGTTGAAGACAACAATGAACAAGTTAAGGTGGACATAACCAGCATACCAGTTGTTAGCTATCCACCAAAAGCATCAAAAGCCTCTGATTTATCTGGTACGAATGAAAATGCTCTCATTATCTTAATTAGAGGCTTTTAAACAATAGAAGCCTGTAGTAGATTATGTATGTAGGTCTTCCAAGAAAACACTAAAGGAAAGAGTTCTGTGCAGTGCAGCTTTCTTCTTATTGATTTCTGTGAATGGGGTGTTCAGTTAAATGCAGGAAGAATTCTTCTCCACATCATTCCTTGACCACTCTGATTTGTTTTTATTCTCACTTTTTCTCATTTTTCTATGCTTTCAGACTTGGGAATTGACAAATCTATTTTTATCAAGCCGAAAACGTTCCACTTGACTGTACTCATGTTGAAGCTGTGGAATAAAGAGCGAGTTGATCTGGCATCTGAAGTTCTACACGTAAGTTTATCCTAGATTGCATATATACTTGTTTTAAGTGGCTCTGTTTGATTTTATGTTCCTCTTCCAGAGTATTTCATCAAAAGTGATAGATGCTTTGGATAATCGGCCTATCCATGTACGGCTCAAGGGACTGGTAATTTTCATTCTACATAATAACTGTTTTAGCAAAATACTTGGTGTTTATGGAGCAGCTTGTTCTTGTTGGTGAGATGCGCCCTGTGTTGTTGAACTATTATGTAATTCCATCTTGTTTTGTGTTTATGTTAGCATATGGATCATGCTTTATTTAAAAGATAGCAGAATTCTCATCGCCATCTTACTTAGTTTGGTAATTTCTGAAGGCATTGAATTTTGTTACATGCATATAATAGGCAATGTTGCCCCATGGCTATGTTCTTGTTTGGAGTGCCATTTACTTTCCATACAACATTCATGTTCAATTTGTAAGCCCACAACAAGATTAAGAAAGGATCCTTTCTATTATTAGTAATAACCAGCAGTGTGATGCTAAATGCAAAGATAATGCTTACAAGGACAGAGTTATTTATGTCCTTGCAGGACTGCATGAGGGGTTCTTTGGCTAAAGCTAAGGTTCTATATGCACCTATTGAAGAAATTGGTGGTGAAGGCCGACTTTTACGCGCTTGTCGTATCCTTCATTTCCTGAAATGATGATCTCATACCAATTAGATAAAGCAATTATTTCTATCACCTGTCTTCTCTTTTGATTTTCTTACCTTTCTTAGAGGTGATTATTGATGCCTACAAAGAAGCAGGACTTGTTTTAGAGAAAGATGCCAAGGCAAAGTTAAAGGTATATCCATGATCTTCCAATTCTATCCACACTTTTATCTATGGTGCTGTGCTTCTGCTTAAATACTGTTATTTTTTTACTCCCTCTGAATGATATATGGACATTGCACTACAAGTTTGTCTATGCACCATAATGTTTCAGGGTTTCTTTTTTCCATCCCTTGCCTAGCCCCACCATTCTCCAGTGGAATTTAAGCTATAGGAAGTACTCACGATATTCCTAAGCATAAACGTCTGTCTACAAGCAAATTCTGATTTACTTAATCAAATAGTAGCGTGACATACATGGCATGGCTGTGTGTGTTTTATAACCTATAATGGGATTCTATGGTTTGAATCCTTTATATCCAAGACTAAGGCTTTTTTCTGTCTCTTTCATTTGCAGTTACATGCCACATTAATGAATGCAAGGCATCGGAAAGGTGCCATTCCTCTTACCTATTTACTTATTGTCTTGTTATGTTGGAGTGGCTTTACTCCCATGTGACCTATAGCTAACCAAAACGTTTGTAATTCCTCTAGCAAGCTAGGAAAGAGGAAGTTTGACTCCTTTGATGCACGGGGCATTTTCAAGCAGTATGGGTCTGAGCATTGGGGTGACTATCATCTCTGTGAAGCTCACCTCTCACAAAGGTTTTTGTTTGATGAAAATGGTTATTACCATTGCTGTGCTTCAATTTCCTTACCAGATAGCATGCAGCTGGAGTGATCTTGCTCCATTGGAGTAGATGATATTACAGCTTTAATGTTAGGAAACAAGTGGAGTTTCTGTCACATTCCTTTGCTGGTTTCTTTTCTTCCTTCTCTCTTCTTTAGACTATTAGATGACCTTAATGGAGAAAGGCTAGAGCACTGTTGTCTATTCAGCTTTTTACTGGAAGAGCATTTTGCATTCAGCTTAAATACATACATATTTTTTTTCCTTTGCTCTGTTTACATAGTTTGTTTTGGCAAAATATATATGTGTGTGTGTGTGTGTTTAGATGTGTTCTTTGAAAGAGTTCTTGTGTAATGGTTGAATATCAATGGGCATAAGTTTTCCTAGCCCATTTGAACCAGCATAAATTATTAGTGTATTATTAATGTATTGTGTATCACAATGTGACAAAATACATTAATAATACACTAATATGGATACATCTTAGTCAATTTAGTACAATCGTCATATTGGAAGACAGCTCACCTTTGATTTAGATACATGTTTCACTAGTATGCTAGTAAATTAAAGATGTCATGGACATGACAATGTAGGAAACATGTGGAATGTGTTAACTAATAAATCTAAAAGTTAAAGTTTCACATCGTATCTAGAAGTTTAAGCTTTTATATGGTTATTGTGGAGCTAAATGTAACATGGTATTTGAGCACGAGGGCCTGAAATCAAATCCATAGGCATTCATTTTACCTCCATTTAACAGGTCTTTTACTTGACAGGCTTCAATCAAGGTCCTAGTGTGGTGAATTCTTAAGTAATACATATACAAGCCTATATATCTACAAAGGTGAGCTCTTAGATCAATTGATTATGGAGCTAAATCTAACAAAATGCAAGTACACTCACTTGCACTTGGATCCACCAGCTACCCATTTTTTATTTCACATGTAGAACTCCTTTCCTCACAAATCACTTGCACCCTTTTTCCTGCGTTCTTCTCACCTCCTTGTAAATATATAGCTGTCAGGCATAGTTCATACAGGGCTAAAAATTAGGTTATGATTCTTCTCATGCCAAGTTTTTTCATTAAAATATGATGTGTCATCACAATAGATAAACAATATAGTCTAGCAATCAATCCAGAGTAGTATATTGATGACTTAAATTCTAGAAGATTCTGGTGTATCAGTGAAAGAATTATTGGAGTAGAAACAATGGCCTACCATTCTAACTTTGACTGATTAAAAAGGTATTTATATAAAAAAATGGGCTATATCTATAGTGGCCTGCATGGAGACATGCAATTGGAGTTGGACAAGTCCTGTGCAGTGAGGCATGTTTAATGTCTACTGTCCGGAGAGCACAAACGGTTGCAACAATAATTCCCAACTGATGAAGGTAGGATTTTATAACTACTAAATCCTTTCAGATGTGTATTGAAGTAACATAAATGGCCATTTATTAGTAAGATGGATGCAAAGTCATCAGATGATTAGGTTCAGGAGCTGTCCCAAAAGTTAAAGTTGCAATAATTATTCCCAACTGATGAAGGCAGGATAGTAAAACTAATGAATCCTTGCAGATGTGTATTAAAGTGACATAAATGGCCATTTATGAGTAAGATGGATACAGAGTCATTTGATGATTAGATTCAGGAGCTGTCCCAAATAAGTGTAGGATGAGAGTTGGCGTAAGAAGTTCACTCAAGGTTAGCTCCATGTATGGGTTATTTCTTTGATGTCACTGCTATTTTTCGTCAAGCAATAAATATAAAGTTTGACCCAAGTTTATAAGGTTAAACTTTTAAATCAGTTGGTTGTGATGTTGACCTTAATAGGATATCAAAGTAGGAGGTGTTAAATTTAAACTCCTACATCATCAGCAACCCCTATCTAATTAAGTAATAAATATAATACCTATACTAAAATCTGCAAGTTAAAGCTTTTAGATTGGACGTTTGTATTGCTAACCTTGGCATCTGTCTGCTACGGGTATTGCTTCCCCACATATGATCCAACTTTTAATAAGAATTGATTTTGTTGTTTATGATGAATTGTTATATGAAGTCTATGTGCTGGGTTACTGCTTACCACTGAATGGGTCAAACATCAATAATTTGGCTAGAACTAGACTTGGGGTTTCCTACTACCGACAAAAAAGGGAAGAAACCAGAATCTAGGTACTGCAAGGTGCACCAATTAGCCGTTGGTGTAGGGACTTAAAATTTATTGTGGACATATTTTCTAAAGTTAGAGGCACAAAGGTGGCTATACACAGGTCTATCTTCGGAGGTCAATGAAAATGATGTAATAGATCAGCAATGACTTGATGGTTTTTGATGATTTTTAGGACTTTGGTCTGTACCCTAGGAGTTAGGACAGATGCAGTTTTTACGAATCTGGAGTTGCATAGTGCATTTGCCATCAGCAAAATGCATGCATGTGTATTTATACTGGGCATGCAGATAAATATGGAGAAAGAGAGGAGCGTGACAGGTAATAATTCAATTTCCAAAATAACAAGATAGTTCTACAACCATGAAAGTTTATGAAACATTAAACCTGAAGCTTTTTCACTACCCATGAGGGTGATAAGACTGGACTTGTCTCAAAATCTATGACTTCTGTCTGCTCATCTTCCATATTTGAGTGTCTTAGGTTGACCTTCTCAGTTGGATAAACCTTAACTCGCCACACCTTAAATGTCTGATCCAAGCTTGCACTGTAAACAAGCAAACCTTTTACTGCAGTTTCTCTTTCCAGAGTAGCAACCAGGCACCTTATGGGTCCATGATGTCCGTCCATGACTGCTAAGCAAGAGTGGAAGCAGTTCCCTTCCTCTCTTCTCCACACCCTTATGGTAGCATCCTCAGAGCCACTAAATATTAAATCTGCCACAATTGTCAAACATAACACCGCAAAATGATGGCCCTGCAAAAACCCTCCATGATTGAACCTACCAGAAGTTGTCTCCTTCTCCCAGAAGTTAATCAGTCCATCTGAAGAACCAGAGTAGAGGGTGCAGGTGCCTGGAGAAGTGCTTAGTGCTAATGCATTGACGGGCGAGAGCTGAAACTTTAGTGTCATAGTGAGAATATGAGAACTCTCTCCAAAAACCCTTCTCCATATCTTCACAGAGCCATCAGATGAACATGAGAAAACGCATCCATCTTCCTGGTTAATAACAATGCCATTGATATGACCTTCATGAGCTATGAATGAGTCCACGCATCTCTTTTCTGGAATTTTCCAAGCTTTGACTGTTTTGTCCCAGGAACCTGTGTACAAAAGCTTCTCATCATAGTTATAAGCTAAGCAAGAGATGTTGTCCTTGTGTTGATCTGAACTTTTCTTTGGAAACATTAGAAATGAACTTTTAGGAGGTATAGTGGCAATTTTCTTAGGGCGGAGGTTTTCCATGGATGAAATCCCCCATACACGGACTCTATAGTCTCCGTGTGCAGTGACTAGGATCCTTCCATATGCTAGGATTGCTCGAACATCTCCCGAGCTTGATTTTATGTAACCTGCTTCCGCACAATCTGGCTGCTTCCAGGCATGAATTCTACTACTCTTTGTGCCTGTAAAGATGAAGTCTTTGGAAACTGCAAGAGATAAGATGCCACCTTCATGCCGGTGGAATGATGCTAAACAATGGTAGAGGAGTGGCTGTGAGGGAGATGTACGCACAGGTGAGAGTGTCCATGGTGTCTCGGGGCTCATAGGCCTTACTGGAATTGATGCTGCAGAAGCTGAAGACATTCTACCAGGTGTATACTGGACATCGCGTTCAGATGGATTCTGATGATTAACAAAAGACGGTCTGCTAGGTGCATCTACACTGTTTCTCTCTTCATTTACGAAACTCCATAGTGTAGTTTTTTCGTGGAAGTCCATGGAGATTGAGAAGAGTGAAAACAGTTGATGGCAATAAACAGGATGAAATGTCAAATCTCTTCTCTGATGCCAATTCACTAAAGCAATACTAGAAGGAATTGGAAGCTGGCCTCATCAATAGGGTAAACCAAACATTAGATACCCAGACGTGTCTTCTAGACTTCATGAGTGCTTAATTTTTACAGCTAGCCTATAGATAGTAGTGAATGTGAAACTACTGGTCAACTAAAATACTTCAAATAGTGGGACCATCCTTTTCTTTTATTTTTCTGAAATAAGAAGAGAGGTTAGCTTGTGACTTAATCACTCATTAACCAGATCAAGCCCTACTATCAAATGTTCTAGTGCAATTGTAATGAGCATTAGGATTTGATTCGATGACCAGTGGGTAGTTGATTAGGTATTTTACTACAAGTTATATGATGCGCATTTTTAGAAACTTCTGAGAAGCATGATGAATAAAATATTATGTCAGCAGCATTCCTTCTAGTTATCTCCCCTTTCCTAGGATTTGGATGTCCTCTGTATAACTAAAGTAGTAAATTGTATACCATGTTTTCAGTACTTTATCCTTTTGCATACCATAGAATTGCCATATATGATGGGTGACACAAAGTCTCATAGCTAAATTTCTTCCAGTGAGAAAAACATTTCTTGTAAATATTTCCTATGTAATGTACTTATGTCCTTGATAGGTCCCAAGTTATAGTGGATCAAGTGATAGTTTTACATTGAGAACATGACTCCTGAGCTAGGTAATGTTTTCCTTAGCTAGCCTAGGTTGTGTGTGGTTGAGCCAAATATAATTTTGACCTGTCTGCCAGTTGTATCATAATAAGATTGTAATGGCGGTTGGTCTGGCGGCTTTAAATGCCTGCATTGTATGTTTCTTTCAGTAGTGTGATACCGGGAACATATTTTAACATGAACTCTAGTATAATTTACACGTATGTTGATTTAAAAAAAAAAAAAATTTTCAATTCTTTGTTTTGCTAGTTGGCTATCATTCTTTAAAATGCACGGATGTTAGGCAGAATTTATTGAAAATACCTAAAACAACCAGCATGATTTATTGGTGGTTGCCACTTGCGGTGGTGGTCAAGAAGGGTGAGACGCGCGATTATCTAGTCGGGGGTTTCTATAACCAGGAAGCCATGATTGTTTGATGAGATAACCTTATTAATAGATGAAATGAAGCTGACTTTGTTGGTTGTTTCTTAATTAAGGAGGATGGCACAACCTAAGCAATGAACCATCTTTTAAGATCCATCTGCCTCTTCTGTTGAGTCTTTTATGGTTCCAACTACTCTAGACGAGCCACTGATCTGAAATAATTGAAGGCCGCTTTGGTCATAAAAAGCTGGCTGGTTCATGTAATTTAGCCTTCATAAATGGTTGGGGGTGAATGGAGAAAACCCGAATCCGTTTGAAAATGATGCTCATATGGAGATCCATGTATATTCCCGTGATGGTGATACCTAAGGGTGGGTGCTTTTCGATTTGGTACGATTCGTCTTTCAAACTAATTCGAATTATATTTTACGATACTTTTATATATATATATGATCTAATTTTATATTTTGATTCTTAATTTTTTTCAAATCTTAAAAAAATAGTTTGCTTTGGTGTACGGTTTGAATCATTTTTATGTATGTTATTATTATTATTATTATTTATATATACAAGTCAATAAGTTACGGAAAATTATATTTAATATAAAAAAAATTTAATTTATTATTATTTTTTTCAATATCATACATTATCTTCAATATTCATTTAATATATTTAAGAATGTGTTATTATCTTTCTTAAGGTAATTATGATTTCTATATTAATTAACAAGAAAAAATACAAAATAAAAAGTAATAAATTACTATTAAATAAATAACATGTAATTTTTATTTAATTATACACTTTTAAAATTTTACCTGCTATTTTTTTTCTTTACTTCTTACGGTTTGGTTTGTAATTTTTTTAATATAAAAAAATGATTTAAATCTAATTTACGGTTTGATATGGTTTGCAGTTTGATCGATTTTTTTTTTCTTTTCCATTCCTACCTACCACCATGGACGTCATACAAGAATTTTGATAGGAGTAAAAAATTACATAAAATTAAAAAGGGATCGCAAATAATTAGTTCATACCACTATCATGTTTATGTTGTAATCTTGCTTTTTTATCATATGTCATGTTAGTTGCATGGTCTTTGTAACTGTATTAATAATTGTATATGCATTCATGTTCATTTCATCATATTGAACTAGAAATTGCCAAACCCTAAATTTTGGCTATCTTGATTTATTAGAGAAAATATGAGAAGACAAATTGTAACACCCTGAAACCTAAGCCGCGCTACTGCTAATTATATGTCCTTATCTCACAAAAAACACGTTAAGGCTCTAAATCAACTCTAATACTTTTCGACCTATAACTATTATATAAAAACATTCCACACACCCCAAAATTTCAAAATTATTCATAATCTATATCAAAATCTAATGTAATGGAAGTCTATAATCTCTAAATTTAACAATCTCCAATGATAATCTCTATTACATTCAATTAACATAATTATTCCAAATTCTAATTATCATAATAGTAACGATAATTGTTTTCTTCTTTTCTTTGAGGTTCACCCAAACTCAAGTCATTTCTAGGTTATTATCTCCTTCGACACCTGCACTTAAAAAAAAAAATATTTCTCAAAGAGTGAGCTAATGCCCACTATGTATAACATAAGTACACACGCATAAATAAACATGAACAATTATCACATGCATTATGCAATATTTAAATATAGGCATCATTTTTGTAATTCCATAAGCAATAATAGAGTACTTATGACCTCCTTAATGCACTTAACACACTGGAAAATGATTTGGTGATGGGAATTGCTACTACGGGCCCCACACCCATGTCTACTTAAACCACTTAACCAAAATTTAGCCCAAATCATTTTCAAGTACAACTCCACTAAAGATAATGTTACACAAGGATATTGGGGTGCTCTCTAGGGATCTGCCACTATGGGCTCCTAGGCCGAACTAAGTACATACATCATACAACTTAAACACTTAAACCAAATCATTTAACTTAATCAATTTTAACACATATATTAATTAACAAGCACAGTTTAACACACAAGTTACATGTACTTTAAATCCTAACCTTAAGCGCTTCCAGTCTTAGACTTAAGCTAAATTGAAATCCGTACACATCAACAAGCTCTTTTTAGTACTTAATCTAAGATTAACATTAATTATTAGTTTTCTTAGTCTAATTCATTTAATTTCTCTAATGTCTTACTAGCTATCTAGGTTGCGTGGAAAGTAGCTTAATTGAAGTTAAATGGATATATGATTTACTCAATATGGCTATGTTGGAGGCCATATTACTCAACACGGTTAAAGCACGACCGTGTTAAGGGTCGTATATCTTTTGGTGAGGTTTTGCTTCAACACGGTTGAAACACGTCGTATTGGGAGGTCGTGTTTCTCTTAATTCAACACGGTCTAAACAAGATCATGTTGGGAGGCTATGTTTCCCTTAATTTAACATGGTTGAAACACGACCATATTGGGGGCCATGTATCTCTTAGTGTAACTTTCGAATTCAACACGGTCAAAACACAATCGTGTTGGGAGGTCGTGTACCTCTCGGCCAATTCCACGAACCCTAATTCCTTTACTCCAAATTCTTCTAAACTTGCTTCTCTTTATCCCTAAATTTGATTAGATCCCTAAAACACGCAATTAAATAGAAATTATAAGGATTTTTATACTTACATTAAATTTTCTACTAGTTGAATCCTTAAACCTTTGAGTCCCTTCCCCATTACTCCCTTCTCAAATTTTGAATCCTATTGCGCACATGATACTCATAAGTTCTAAGTCTAATAACTGAAATTGAAATTTGTATAAGATTCCTTACCTCTCATACTTGGAATTGGGTTGCGCTGTTTCCTTTCGTCGTCTTAGGGTTCTTATAGAGAGCGTTTATCCTTTGTGGTTTCTGATTTCATTGCATACAATGATAAAAGAGGCTCTTTAGTTTATTTTTGGTATTTATTCCCTTCATGTGATATGTCTAAATTGCTCCTTGAATTTTATAAAATTCTCGTCCTTGTCCCTAGCTCTTTGTGAAAATATATATATTAAAATAAATAAAAAATCAGATATTACATTCTTTCTCCCTTATAAAAACTTTTATCCTCAAAAGTACCTGATTCTGGAAGAGTTCTAGGCACTTCTTCCTCATTTCTGTTTTCAGTTCCTATATCGCTTCCCTTTCTGTTTGGTTAGTCTAGTACACTTTAACATAAGGGATTATTTTTCGTCTTAGTATCCGTTCTTTAGTATCCAAAATTCTAATTGGTCTTTCTATAGATGTTAAGTTTGGTTACATATTCAGTGGTTCCAAAGCCACTATCTGATTCAAGTTGAGTACGTACTTCCTTAGCATGGATACATAGAATACATCATGTACTCTAGCCAAATTTAGTGGAAGAGCTAACCCGTAAGCTATTGTACCTATTCTTTCCAAGATCTCAAATGAGCCTATATACCTTGGGTTTAGCTTTCATTTTAACCCGAATCTGATCACTCCTTTTGTTGGAGAAATCCTCAACAATACGTTATCTCCCACTTGAAATTCTAAAGGGTGTCTTCTTTTGTTTGTATAGCTTTTTTGCTGAAACTAGGTTGTTCGTATTCTTTGCTTGATTAGTTTCACTTTGTTTACTGCTTCTTATACTAGCTCTGGTCCCATCATCTATCTTTCTCCCACTTATCCTAATGTAGTGGGGATCAGTACCTTCTTCCATAAAGAGCTTTATATGGAGCTATCTGAATGGTTGTTTGGTAACTATTATTATAGGCAAACTCGACTAGAGATATGGGCTCATTCCAATTGCCTCCAAAATCTAATGCATATGTTTTGAGCAAATCTTCTAGTATTTGTATAGTTCTTTCAGACTGACCATTTGTTTGTAGGTGGAATGCTGTGCTAAACTACAGTTTGGTGCCTAATGCTTTATATAGGCTGTTCTAGAATCTGCTCACAAATCTTGTGTCTTTATTAAAAGTGATGATCACCAGTACTCCTTGTAGTTTAACTATTTCCTGTAAGTATATTTGAGCTAGTTTCTCTAATTTATATTATACTCTAATAGGTATAAAATGAGCAAACTTGGTTAATCTGTCCACTATAACCCAAACTGTATCATGCTTTTCCTTGGTGTTCGGGAGGGCTGTAACAAAGTCTATTGTCACATGCTCCCATTTTTACTCCGGTACTAGAAGAGGTTGTAATTCTTTAGTTGGTCTCCGTTGTTCTAATCTGATCTACTAGCATGTGAGACATCTAGTTACATATTCAGCTATTTTTTTTTTCATATTTCTCCACTAATAATAGCTCTTTAAGTCATTGTATATTTTGATACTTCCAAGGTGTATTGTGTAAGCGGAGTAATGTGCCTTTTTCAATATCTCCCTTCTTCAATTCTGTATCTTTTGGTACACATATTCTCATTTTGTATCTTATGGTCCCCTCTGCATTTAAATTGAATTCCGGTGCCTTGCCTTGTTCCATTCTGCTCTTGGTCTCTTGCATATCTTTATCTTTTATTTGATTAGCTTTAATCTTATCCATTATTATTGGCTGTATCCTTAAGGTAGCTATTTTTGCTCTCACTTCTTGTATTAAAATTTCTAGCTCCAATTTGTGCTATCTTCTAATATCTCCTTCTGTGAGGTGATGGGAATGGCTACATTGCCCTATTTCTTTTTTGCTAAGGGCATTTGCCACCACATTGGCTTTTCCTTGATGGTATTGTATCTCAAGTTGTAATCTTTGATTAACTCCAACCATCTCCTTTGTCTCATATTCAGCTCTTTCTACGTAAATATGTATTTTAAGTTTCTATGGTTAGTGAAAATTTTGCACCTTTCTCTATATAAGTAATGCCTCATAGTTTCAAAGCTAGTATTGTAACTGCCAATTTTAAGTCATGAGTTAGGTAGTTTTTTTTTTTTCATACGGCTTCAATTGTTGAGATGCATAAGCTATTACTTGACCACCTTACATCAATACACACCCCAACCTTTGAATTAAGGCATCACTATACATTGTAAACTTTTCTCCACTTTTAGGCAAAGTCAAAACTAGCATCGACACAAGTATCTCTTTAAGTCTCTAAAAATTGGCTTCACATCTGTCATCCCATTTGAATTTCACATTCTTCTTTGTCAATCTAGTAAGAGGAGTTGCTTATTTTGGAAAACTCCTATACAAATCTCCTATAATAGCTTGCTAAACCTAGGAAGCTTCTTACCTTTATAATTGTCTTTGGTTAGTGCTAATCCACAACTGCTCTCACTTTTTCTAGGTCTATAGATATCCCATCTCTATTAACCATATGACCCAAGAAGACTATTTGTTCTAGCCAAAATTTACATTTACTAAATTTGGCATACAACTTCTGTTCTTGTAACTTACTCAATACTAGTCTTAAGTGCTTTTCATGCTTCTCAATGCTTTTAGAGTATATTAGGATATTGTATATAAAGACAATTACTAATTTATCCAGAAATCCCTGAATACTCTGTTCATTAAATTCATAAATAAAGCCGGTGCATTCGTTAGTCCAAAGGGCATCACTAGAAATTCGTAGTGCCTATATCTAGTCCTGAATGTCTTCTTTTTTAATTCTTAGTTGATGGTAGCCTGATCTCAAGTCTACTTTAAAGGACACCTAAGCTCCTTACAACTAGTCAAACAGGTCATCTATCATGGGAAAATGATATTTGTTCTTAATTGTGACCTTATTTAATTCTCTATAGTCTATATAGAGTCTCATGCTTCTATCTTTCTTTTTCACAAAAAAGCATTGGTGCACCCCAAGGAGAGACACTAAGTTTATAAAACCTTTATCTATAGCTCATATAATTGTTTCCTTAGTTCTTCTAATTCCATTGGTACCATCTTGTAGACCGATTTTGATATGGGTACTATGCTTGTACTAGGTCAATGTTAAACTCTATTTTCCTAGCTGAGGGTAAACCGAGAAGATTCTTGAGAAACATATAAGGAAATTCCCTCACTATCGGTATTCTTTCCATCTTAACTTCTTCACTGACTTCAACATATATAGTTGTAATACACTTTTTCCCCACATCTTATAAGTGGGTAATCTAGTGGGTCTTTTCACTTTTAACTTGTATTCAAAATATCCATCCCCTAGTATATTAAACTACACCACCATGTTGTGATAGTCAATGGTGGTTTGATATTTTGATAGCTAGTTAACACCCAAAATAATGTCAAATTCTATCATCTCTAATATTAGGAGGTTTGCTGGCATCACTCTACTATGTATTTCTATTTTCACTTCTTTACATATTTACTTATTTTTCTTCTTACTCCCAAGGGAGTACTAATAACCAGACAGTTATTCATGTTTTCAACATTTAAAGCACATACACATACAAAATTATTAGACACATGAGATACAGAAGCACCGGTGTCAAACAACACATATGCATTGCAGAAGTATATTGGAAGCATACCTGCAATGTTGTCTATGTCAAGGATATCCTGGTGCTGCTATTGGCGAATGACAAACACTTTAGTAGAAACTCTTTGTATAGGACCCCTTACCTGTGGTTTACCTCCCTATCCTCTCACTGGAGGTCTAACTGTTTGTTGGATTGGGCCTACCTGATTTCTGATTTATCTTTGAGGAAATTGATCGCCTTATGTCTCCTTTGATTGCACACATGATAGAAGATTAATGGGACTGATCACTTCGTGCAATGCCTGCTAATGTGTCTCATCTTCCCATAAGAGAAACATGCCCCCTCTAGCCATTTGCATTCTCTTAACTCATGAGGCCCATAGCATCTGTTACATTTAATATTCGGGTTTGTTGCAGTGAGTGTTAAAGGCACTTGTCTAATCTGTAAAGGAGGGGCCGCAATACTCTGTGTTCTACCTTGCAGTACATGATGTCTTTTACTCCTGTCTTGCCCCATCCACTAGAGGTAGGTCTTTTTCCTAAAGCTATTGCTGCTCTACGACTCCTTTATTGTTCAATAATTTTCTTATTCTGCTTGAGGTACTTAGCCTTGTCAACCATTTCATCATATGTATTTAGTTGAAAGGCACCCACTACAAGTTGTAGGTCCAATTCCAAGCCTCTTAAGAATCTCCTAGCTAGGGACCTATCATCATTACGTACATTTTCGGGAAGAAATTGGATGAGGCGATTCAACTCTACCTTGTACTCTTCAACTGTTTGGTCCCCTTATTCACAATTATAGTACTCAATCTCTATCATGTCTTTGGAGTTGCTCGGGAAATATTTCTGATAAAACAACTCCTTAAATACAACTTAGTTTATGCATTCCCTTGTAAGTCTGGGAGCTGAAGCCCATCATTTTGCTACAGTTCCCTTCGCATGAATGCAATGTAATTTACCTTCATATCTTTTGGTATTTGAAAGGGAGTAAATGTTTTTTCAATTTCTTGTACTTAATCCTCAGCCTTAATTAGGTCATCCACTCTGGGGTTAAATTCTTTAGCTACTCTAATGAACCTATCAAAGCTGATGGGTTCATTGGCATTCCTATGCTGTGGGACATTGGGGGCTTGGTATTGTTGTGTCAATAGTCCCACCAGGTGGTTCACATATGTAGTAGTTGAACTGTCTCTTCAGCCATCTAACCTCTTTCCCCTTATGGTTGTAGATTCTGAACTTCCTCCTCATTGGGGTTATCACGTTTGACATCCCTTCTAGCTCTTGATCCGGTGATTCTTCTTGGAGGCATTATGTTTAAAAAGAGACAATCGGATTTATTTAAATTAATATCAGTTATAGTGTGTAAGTATATATACATATACTACTACACATGCGTCTACTCATATATATAACTTAGCTATTAGAAGAATGCAAGTAAAGTAATAATATAATTAAATAATTAATATTAAGTAAATGTCCCATATTTTACCCACTCTCTTCATGTCTTACTATCTTATAGATCAAGTGCTTAATTCTTCTAAAGATCATATCTTATACTCTATTGTTTAAAACTTTTATCTATTGATTATTGCTTAGTCCTAAGGATCATTACTTAAGCTCTTCAAGATCAATAACCTATACTTTATAGGTCAAAACTTAGGTCATAAGGATCATCAACCTATTCTCTATAGATTCAAGTCTAAGTCCCTAAAGATCACAAACCTAAAGCTCTAATACCACTTAAGGTGTAATGCCCTAAAACTCAGGCTGAGCTACTATTCGCCACGTCTCTTTATCTCATAAGAATACATTAAGGCTTTGAATTAACTCAGATACTTTTTGAATTATAACTACTGTATAAAAACATTCCATACATCCCGAAATTTCAAACTAAAATCATAATTTATATCAAACATCTAATGCAGTGGAAGTCTATAATCTCTAAATTTAACGGTCTCCAATGATAATCTCTATTACATTCAATTAATATAATTGTTCCAAATTCTAATCACCATAATAGTAATTCTAATTATCTTCTTTCTCTTTTTGAGGTTACCCAAACCCAAGTCATCTTCTAAGTTATTATCTCCCTCGATACCTACACCTAAAAAAAAAAATATTCCTCGAATGGGTGAGCTAATGCTTAGTACGTATAACATAAGCACACACGCATGAACAAACATAAACAATTATCACATACATTATGCAGTACTTAAACACAAACATCATTTCATGTTATAGTTTATGTTCGTAAGCAACAATAGGATACTCATGATCCCTTTAACACACTAGAACATGATTTGGTGATGGGAACTGCTACTATAGGCTCCACACCTAGGTCCGCTTAAACCTCTTAACCAACATTCAACTCGGATCATTTCCAAGCACGACTTTACTAGGGACAACGTCACACAAGGATTATTGGGGTACACCTTAGGAATATGTCACTATGGGTCCTTAGGCTGAGCTAAGCACATATAACATACAATTTAAACACTTAAACCAAATCATTTAACTTAATCAATTTCAACACATATACTACTTAACAAGCATAGAACAACACATAAGTTACATGTACCTTGAATCTTAGCCTTAAGCACTTCTGGTCTTGGACTTAAGCTAAATTAAAATATGTACACATCAATAAGCTCTTCTTAGTACTTAATCTAAGATTAACATCAATTCTTAGTTTTCTTAATCCTATTCATTTAATTTCTCTAATGTCTTACTAGATATCTAGGTTATGTAGAAATTAGCTTAATTTGAAGTTAAATGGATACATGATTTCATTATGTTTTACTCAACACGGCCACGTTGGAGGTCGTGTTGCTCAATAGGGCTAGAGCACGACCGTGTTAAGAATCATGTATCTTTTGGTGAGGTTTTGCTTCAACATGGTTGGAACACGGTCATATTGGGAGGCCATGTTTCTCTTAATTCAACATGGTTGAAACACAATTGTGTTGGGGGGTCATGTATCTCTCGGTGTAATTTTCAAATTCAACACGGTTGAAATACAACCGTGTTGAGAGGTTATGTACCTCTCGGTCAATTCCACGAACCCTAATTCCTTTACTCCAAATTCTCCTAAATTCACTTCTCTTTATCCCTAGATTTGATTAGATCCCTAAAACATTTAATTACATATAAATTACAAGAATTTTCGTACTTACATCAAATTTCCTATTGGTTAAATCCTTATACCTTTGAGTCCTTTCTTCGCTACTCCCTTCTCAAATTTTGAATCTTGATGCACACATGATATTCATAAGTTCCAAATCCAATAACCAAAATTGAAATTCGTATAAGATTCCTTATCTCTCATACTTGGAATTAGGTCACACTGTTTCCTTTCGTCGTCTTAGGGTTCTTGTAGAGAGCGTCTATCATTTGTGGTTTTTGATTTTACTGCATAAAACGACAAAGGAGGCTCTTTAGGTTAATTTGGGGTATTTATACCCTTTGTGTGATATGTCCAAATTACCTCTTGAATTTGATAAAATTTTTGTCCTTATCCTTAACTCTTTGTGACAATATATATATTAAAATAAATAAAAATTCAGGTATTACTCAAATATAGTAAAAGGCACCAATAAAAATTTAAAAAAAAGGAAAAAATGCAAGTATAATGACACTACTATGCTTGGTGATGAGAAAATTTGTATGAAATTGGCATCTACTATTAAATTAAGTAAATGATCTTTCAACAGACAATATAAAATTAATTTGATGAATACCTTAGGTATGGAGTTATGTTTGTGTAATACTGTTATCATGAATATAAACTAAACTAATACACGTCTGTCTAGTGAATAATATTTAGGGCAAGAGAAAAGAGTATAAATAAGGTTGTGAATGTGTCAAGTAAAGACTTTATAATATTGAGATGGAGTTCAAGCTCGAGTCAAAATTTGAGTGTTGAAATTCAATTGAATGTGCTCAAGCATGACTCGAAAAAGTAATTAACATGTTCAAGTCGGACTCAACTAGACTTATTTAGGCTCAATATTTAAAAAAAAAAAAATCCTTTTTCAATTAAAATGATACTAATATCTAAACTTCAATCAAATTCAATTAACATTAAAATTCTACTCAAGTTTGTTAGCCAAGTGGTTAAATCATTAGTCAATTATTGGATTGACTATTCACCATTGTTGGGTTGAAGCATCGCAAATAATATCATAGCAATTCACTATCGAGGGGGTGAGGAGGATAGGGGAGTTATGTGCTACATAGGGTAATGCGCTATATGATGGGACATTTATAAGGAAATACCTTTATAAGATACATCATAATATACTTCCTCAAGCCTACAAGGAAACATCTTTATAATCCTCTATTCTTGGTGTTGTTCTAGAGATACATCGTAATGATATTGACATTGATGAGGACGTAGGTGCCATAAGGTGTGGAGAAATGTGAAATTTTGAGTGATTGCCCTATATCAATTGGAAGGATAGTGACAAGACATATATAAGGTATGGTTGTGAGTATCTAAGTCAATACAAGTTAAGGATTTTTTATTAAGTGGTTGAAAACATTCATCACTTATCTGTTAGCTTATCTATTCATTTTCATTGAGTTAGGTTAAGTAAATATCAAACTGATTTTAAATAACTTGTAAGCACATTTACTTCATTTATATTGCTAATTTTAACCAAGAGTTTAGTGAAAGTATAGGAAAATAATAAGAAAATAACACTTGTTGGTGTGAAAAATAAATAATGGCACGGAGGCAATGATAAACATTAGATTTTTTTTTGGGTTACATGTAGAACATACAGAATTTGACATGAACACCAAGAAGATGAGCTTGACATACAGAGAGTAGAGGACTCCCAAGCGGACACTAAAAACATACAGAAACAGCAAGACATTAAGGACATATTGCAGGGTGTTTGTAGACTCTTTCATAGTCTTTGCAGTATAAATGTTAGATTTGCTCCGCCATATCCATCTACCTTCTCTATTTCATGTTATAAACTCCCTACTAAACTTTTTTTTTTTTTTTCTGCTACGAAAAACACAATCTCATACCAGCATAAAGCATATATTTAGACTTGGAAATCGGGCCAGTTGCATGAACCATAACTTTATTTTATTTTTATTTTTTAAAATAAATTTAATTATATAAAATTTAAGTTTAAAATTGAATGCAAAAAGAAAAACTATGAGCTTATTATGTAGATTTGGCTCATTTTCGAAATGAATTGAAGATGATATATATTTATTTATATAAAACTATACACTAATACAAAAAAAGATTAAAAGATCAAAGTTAATTTTAGTTCTACATTGTTAAATAATAAGAACTTTTTCCTCTTTTTTTTAGTGAAACTTTACAAATATTCAATCAGATATGTTATTAAAGCATATTTATTTCTTATGTTGTGAATAATGACATATTAAATGTTATAAATAAGAAGTAAATTTTTCTATTTTACATGAAAATAATTTTAATTTTCAATATTATTTAATTTAATTTTTTATTTTTAATTTAATTTTTTTTGTTTGATTCAAACCTGTAGGTTAGATGGGTTTTAAGGGTCAACCCATTCTTAACTCATGTACCTTAGTGAAATATACCAACGTGTCGGTTTTGGACTGGGTTCAATTCTGATCCGATTCGGTTCGTAGATCGACAAATATTTAATCGACAAGACTAAAGAAAACTAACAAATGACCAAATGCCAAACTTCTAATCTTAGGATTAGACTAGTGAGAGTATTATTGATAGTTCACCAACGTCTTGGACCATTACAAAATAGATGTATTGAAGATTTGTGCCCTAGCTAAATCCACCTCGCATTCAACTTTGGCGGGATTAGGACCATCATTGATAAGTTCCTAAGCGTTAAGGAAGAGGCTCACTCTTTTGGATGGCTCCATCATAAATTTCAAAAGGGAAGAAGAGAGAAAAACCTTGCGGCCATCGAAAGAAAGGCATGCCACATATTTCACTAACTAGGAAACCAAACTATTTGACATTGAACATGCATTTGTTTATCGCTATTGCTGCTAGTTTTATGTGAGAATACACCATGCTATGAAAGGAAATTAAGAAAATGTAGTTATTGCGTGTTGATACAAAAGTTTTAAACGGATAAATTGTTATAATAAAATCAATAACAATAAAGAAAAAAAAAAGGGAAAAAAAACAAAAAAAATAAATAAAGAGATGTACGTAGAAAACCCTATATGAAATTCAGATAAAAAAAATCATGAAAACTGAATAATAAATTCACTATATTGGAAATATAAATGTTTTCGTACAAAATTAGAGTCTTTTTTTATATTTGGATTCAATTACAAAGTCTATTTATAATGGAAGCCAATCTCTTGGAGGATTGGAGTTGAGTGGGAGTTCTCTTTACTTTTGGCTCTTCATATAAACTCAAGGCAAAATACGTCCAGAATAGACAAAATAAGAAACAAACCATAACTCATGGATGGATTGATTAACCACCACAGGATATGTCATCTACCGACCAAGCCTCATCAAACGGCCTCCTTTTTGGTTGACTGCCTCATCAGCTAGTGTATCTCAATTGGCCAATTCCTAACCTTGGTCGACTATGCCATTCTTCAAATTGCCCCAAAACACTAGATTTTTATTTGACTCAATAGATTTGATAAACTTCCACATGTGTCAATTATGATGTCTTTAGTTATGCTTTACTTCGCTCTGCTTTGGCACCAGCCCTTTTGACTAAGGATAAGAGTCACATTCCAATAATAGTTTATATGAAAATTGCCATTGAAGAGTGATAATCCCCACTAATCAAACATTAGCAGGCCTATAAATTAGGAGAAATGATATTTGCACACCGATATTTGATATATTTACACCCAATAGTGAAAAAAAAAATATTAATAGTATATAAGTTGGGCAAGTATCCTCTTCATATGTATGAATATCACATCACATCCTTAATTTGATTAAGAAGATTGAAACAAGCTTAAAATGTTCAAGGAGTTCCTACAGAGGAAAAGGAAAATCTTTTACATCCACATCTTTGAATTTTTTTGGGTAAAATGTTCTCTTGTTGTATAGGATCACTGGCCAAAGGGGAATTTTGGTTACAATAGAAGCAGAAGTCGTGTACTAAATCAAGAATTGAAGTCAATGTGCCTTATAGAAAGAAGATATTAATGGACTTTTATGAAATGGTTTTATAGGATTTAGTCAATTATCCATTTCGTTTCTTAAAGAATAAAAATGGTGATAAAAAGGAATTATAGATGAAAATGAAGGCGGCTTAACTTACCTAACATGCACATACAGATGCTTGTAGAATAATATACCATGGACACATAAACGCTAGGACCTTTTATAATTTAACAGTACGATTGAGACTAACTTTTAAGGGGATAAGTTAGGTTTGATTTTCCCATTTTTCCTAAAAACAAAAAAAAAAGAAAGAAAGAAATTAATAGAATTTGGAATAATCTATCAAGTGTTTATGCAACAATAACAAGTAATGAATAAATTTTAAAATTACTTCAACCTTTTAATTACACAAAATTTGAAAGGTTTCTATTTCATTTCAGTTTTGCTCATTCCATTATAGAGAGGACTTGTTTAAACCTTATTATTTATGCAATCTTATCTGGATTTTAAGCTCACAAGTAAATTGTCCATATAATCAAAAAGAAAAAGCTTTCAAGTAAAGGTAAAATTAATAAGAGTAAATTATGAATATATTTTCTTATATATATCAAATTTCTTATCTTAAAAAATTGTATGTTTAAATCTTAAATCTTAAAAAAAAAAACTTTTTAACCATATTTTACTGTTTTGTTATTGTATAAGATAACATAAAATCATAGGCAAAATCACCATTTAAATGCTAAAAATATTTTTTTACAAACATTTTGGGTTTAAATGCTTCAACAAAGAATAGAAAAGGTATATATTCATAAAATGAATATAAAAACAATTTGCTTAAATTAATATCTAGGCCCAAGATTAAAGCCAGCCACCCATATCCTTCATGAAAATCTCAGGGAGATTGCGACTGTGACATTGAAGCATGTGGAGGGCACAGCATGAAACATATTCATTGTTGCTTGAGACAAGAAAGTCCTGAAAAACTCCAGTCACTACTAGTGGTGTCTGTCAAATAATGCTGACAGGCATGCATGAAGACGAGCTTCTTTCTAAAAAATATCCATCTCTAGTGTTTCTACGTAGTATACATGTTCCATTGTTAGGATGAGCTACGTCAAAAGTCACTCTTACTTCCCTATAAAACAGCACATCCGATCTTCCAAACAAACATTTTCCATGATTTATTTAGTATAAATATTGTTTCCAACTCAGGGTTCATTTGTTACCTAGAAACGGTTTGACTAAATCTTTATTTATAGAAGGAATGTAAAGGTTAATTTGACCATTGAAGAATTTAAAAATGGGTTTGCGAAAATGTTCTTGTAAAATAAATGAAACCTACTGTATAATATAGTTATAAGCTCATGGAAAAATACACATTGATCGCATTTAGACATTGATATGAAAAGTCTAGATTTCACTTCTCAACGCAATCTCGACTTACAATAAAAAAGTGGCACTTCTTCTTCCGTTTTATTTCCCTGAATATATTTCCCATGAACATTCAAAGTAAAATTATAATATTCTGTAGACGTCTTAACCATATAGGCTTGTACTCAGATTTATTATTATTTTTTTTTTCCAGAACTAACACTATAAGAACTAAAAGCTTTGTGCCAGAATCATGTCAAAATTATATTATAACCATACCTTTAAAATTATTTATAAACTTTTAAATTATAATTTTACTTCTCTATAAACTTTGATAATGTGTATATAAATCACAAAATGACATTATAAACCTAAAATGATTGCTATTTACAATTTTTTTAGTTTCAGTTTTATGATGTTTTAGCAAGGGTTTGACTTTTTTTTTTTTTATATAAAAAAGTTATGAAAATATGAAATCATAACTTCTAAGATTATAGAGTTTATCTACACTTAACTAATAGTTTTTGAAATGTATTTGCAATTATTTAAGAAAATTTATTAGATTGTATTATGGTTAGAGCCAACTATTTTTATTAGATAAATCCAAGTGTAATGACCACTAAACATGACTTTTATCTTGAGTCCAAGGTGTAGTCTCATAGCGAAGTAGAGTTTGTGTTGGTCATTTAGGGTCAACAACTGATTAACCAAATTGTACCTATAGGCCATATGTTGACCAACACAAGGTTGATTGAGTGAGGCATGGCTTGGCAATTAGAGTTGTGTAAGTAAATTAAATAAGCCAACTCGATCTATTTCACTTTAACTTGTAAGTTAAATGGACCAATTCATGATTGTCCATTTAATAAATAGGTCAAAATTTATTAACCCTAACTCGATCAACACAGATTGATGAATCAAATGTGGTGACCTATTGAGTTAGTTCATTTAACTTATTTATACATTTTAGTGGATTAAGTAAGCCAACACAACCTGTCTAACTTATTTATGCATTTTAGTGGGTTATATGAGCTAATCCACAACCCATTAATAATAGATTTTATTTTTTTTTCTTCCATTCAAAATCATACAAAATAGAAAGTTCATAATGGCTTGTATTATTTATATAATAGCATGATGGATTAACTTGATATTTTATATTATCATATGGATATTATAATTACAGTTCTTTATAATATGAGTATTATAAAATGATAAAGACCAAGACATGGAACCCATGAGGAAGATAGAAAGACTAAGATAAAAAAAGTAAAAAAAAAAAAAGTGAGGAAGATGATAATAAATAATGATATGCGGCTTGAGTTTTATAGTTTATCATATTAAGTTTGAAAGTGAAGTAAATTACCGATTCAATGTTATATTATGAATGTAATATGCTATTAGGATAAGTTGTACCGATTTTTTTATTTTTAGTTTTTTTGGATTTTTTTATGTACAATGCAACATGGCATCTACCACAATAAATAGGGGAATCAAAAGCCTTAAACCTCATCTTGTTTAACTACTGCTCTCAAAAGTTTCCAAAAATCTCATATGTCACCTCATTCTTCTACACATATACTCGAGGTTAGTAAAATACCAACTCCTTAGCTTCTTAAGAAGCAAAGTGAGCCAAAACAAGAAATCACAAGATAACACAACAATTACAATTCAATAGGCGCTCCACATTGTGGTGCATTTCAACTGATAACTTAAATTCTTATCAGGGCTTTCTAATAATCATTTAACTTGACTTTCCTGTCAAATTCTGAAATCGTTAATCAAAAACAAATTTTGGCATATGATAGAAAACTACCTTTACACACATATTTATAAAGCCTAATCGGTATTCAACTAATAGTTATCCTCATAAGCTCCATATCACGTTAGTAACATTCAGTGCACTTTTACTTATCACAAACAAACTAAGTAATTAGATCCCCAAAGGTCACTAATATTGATTGATTCATCAACTATGCCACAAAATTACTAAGTTGGTTCAAAGGCCATACTACAAACTTATTAGGCAGGGAATAGGTTTTACTTCATTTTAAGTATATTGGGTTAGTACATAATGGTCATTAGCTAGAATCAAATCATTTCATGCCAAGTATAATTTGTGACCATTTAACATTCAGAGTTAAACCTAATTTCAAGTCACACAACATATCACATGATCTTGATTAAGACAATAAACTAACACAATCGCGAATATTAAGACAATAAACCAACACAATCGCAGATATATGACACATAGTTTCACTACAAGCATCAAATAAGCACAACAAAGATCAACTCTTACCTTTACTTCACATATTAGTATCACTAGTATGATTAGCAAAACATTACTCTAAAAGCATTTAAAGTTCAACAACATAGTCCATTAATACCAAAGTTAATTTCCAAAATCCTCATGTATTGATCACAGTAAGTGATTATATAGGATTTAGCAGTTAACAACAAGTGGTTTACATTATTAACCACTTGCACCAAAATCAATCAAGATGGGAAGGTACTCACCTAATAGCAAATTTAACACCCTTCCTTTAGCCACTTTCTTATGGCCATCTAAATGCCTTCACAACAACGCACACCCAAGTCTCTCAATTGAGCTCCCAGTGGCTCCACCAGACTAATTTCCTATTTTCTTTTACAACTTAGTACCATTCTAATTTCCTATTATTAGATTTTGATTCAGAGCAAATTATTGCACCCTAAAAGCTTAAGCTTTCTAGAATTTCTTCTTCTATTTTTATTTATTTATTTATTTTGGAGAAGTAGTATCAATGATGAGAGGGTTGTTGGAGACAAATGTTGATAATTTCTAGGTTGATAAAAATGCCTATCCTTCCTAGCTAGGTTAATTTGATATACACACTTTTTCTGATAATCCTCCACCAACTAGCTAAACGTGTTTCTGTCATTATATCAAATATTTATCATCTATTTACTTTTATGTTATTTTATTCATTTTTATTATATACATATTTTTATATCTTATTATATATTTTATAATGCTCTAAAACCTAGGTCGTGCTACTGCTCACCACGTGTCCTTATCTCACAAGAATACATTAAGGCTTTCAATCTATATTGATACTTTTTTAACCTGTAACTCCTATATAAAAGAATTCAATACATCCCACAACTTCAAAATAAATTTCATAAATCTATATCAAACATCTAATGCAGTGAAAGTCTATAAACTCTAAATTAACATTTTCTAATAGATAATATCTATTACATTTAAATAATATAATTATTCCAAATCCCAATCACCATAATTGTAATAGAAATCTTCGTCTTTCTCTCTTTGTAGTTCACCTTAACCCAAGTTATCTTATGAGTTATTATTTTCCTTAATACTGCATCTAAAAAAAATATTTCTCGAAAGGTGAGCTAATGCCCAATACGTATAACATAACCATACACGCATGAATAAGTATCACACGCCACATGCAGTACTTAAATATAGGCAACCATTTCATGATATAATTTATGTCCACAAGCAACAATAGGGTACTCATGACCCCCTTAACATGCTTAACACATCGAAACATGAATTGGTGATGGGAACTGCTACTATAGGCCTCACACCCATGATCCCTTAATCTTTATACTTAGTGATGAGAACTGCTACTACGGGCCCCACACCCATGATCTCTTAATCTTTAAACTTGGTGATGGCAACTGCCACTTCGAGCCCCACACCCATGTTCACTTAAACTACTTAATCCTGGTGATGAGAACTGCTATTATGGGCCCACACTTATGTTTACTTAATCCTCTTAAACTAACATTCAACCTATATCATTTCTAAGCATAATCCCACTAGGGATAATGCCACGTAAGTATCATTGGGGTGCTCTTTAGGGATATGTCATTATAGGCCTTTAGGTCGAGCCAGACACATATAACATACAACTTAACACTTAAGCCAATTTGTCCAATTTAATCAAATTCAATGCATAACTAACTTAAACAAGAATAATCAACACACAAGTTACACGTACCTTAAATCCTAGCCTTAAATGTTTCTGGTTCTGGACTTAAGCTAAAATGAAATCTATACACCATCAATAAGCTCTTCTTAGTACTTAATCTAAGATTAATATCAATTCTTAACTTTCTTAATCCTATTTATTTAATTTCTCTAAGACCTTACTAGCTATCTTGGTCACATGGAAATTGGCTTAATTTGAAGTTAAATAGATGTATAATTTCATTATGTTTTACTCAACACAGCCATGTTATAGGTCGTGTTGCTCAACATGGGTTAGTACTTGATCGTGTTAAGGGTCGTGTATTTTTCAATGAGGTTTAGCTTCAACATGGTTAGAACACAACCATGTTGAGAGGTCATATTTCTATCAATTCAACACGGTCGAAAACATAATCGTGTTAGGAGGCCGTGTATCTCTCAGTATAACTTTTGAATTCGATATGGTCAAAACACGACTGTATTGGGAGGCCATGTATCTCTCTTTAATTTCATGAACCCTAATTCTTTTACTCCAAATTCTCCTCAACTTACTTCACTTTATCCCTAGACTTAATTTAATTTCTAAAATGTATACATACTCCCTTAACATAGGTTAGATGACTTACCTCCAAGCATCGGCGAATCTACTCCTTAATTGATGGATTTGGTGCTTGTCTCGTCCTGTTCTTCAAATTCGAATTCTAAATGAACAAGGCAATGTAAATGGAGAAAATCTTCAAATTTTGTATTCTTGTTAACCAATTCAAAGTAAAATCTTACCTCATGTGATCGAACCAAATGTCAACAATTTCCTCTTAATTATCTCAAGTTTGTTCCAAGAGAGCCTTTCCTTTTTCTGTTATTTTTACTATGAGGGGTGAAAAAGAAAGAATGTTAGGTTATTTGAGGTTAAATACTCCCTTTTGTGAAATGTCCAAATTACTCACTCGATTTTTATAAAATCCTCATAATTATCCTTAGCTCTTTGTGACAATATATATATTAAAATAAATAAAAATTTTAGGTTTTACATATTTTTCCTCACACATCCTAAATTATATCTAAATGTATTGGAATTTGATAAGCAACCACAAAATTAACTATGTGTCTTTGATCCTTTAGCTCAAATAACGTGTGTTGTTCCATAGTAATAATTACTTATAATTTATTTAGTTTAGTGTTTACAATTTGATTTTCCAAAATTTTCTTTAGCTATGTTTGTTTTGTCATTTGTGTATATTAAGGAATTTTCTATAGTTTTGCTTGTGTTTTTAGTGAGATCAATCCAGCCTTTAATCTTATCATTAATTTAAATATTAATGGTAAAGATTCAACGGTAATCAACAGTAGATATTTAGTATATATAACTAAATGGTGAGATTAAAAATTTAACCAATCTCATTAATATTAAATACAAAATGTGAGTTTCATCTACATTTAATTATCCATCTTAATGCATGTACGTATATACTATACATGATATATCTTATGCATATTTATAAAATTTAATATCACATCATGTCATATCTTTTATTTCATAAACCATATAATTTATATATATGGTATCATTATTTTCGAAACTCGCTATTAAAGTTTTCAATAAATAATAATTAAATAAATTAAATAATTTAATTTATACTCTTTATTTAATTAAAAAAAAATTATGTAACCATTTTGGCCTTACCATAAAATTTGAGTTTGAAAGAATAATGTTGCTCAATGCCCTAACTTAATAGCTTGAATGCCGATATACATATGTCAAGTCTAATTTTGATTTTCCATTCTTAATCCGATCTATACTAGACCCTATGCTCATCTAATGTAGATTCTCGACTTGAGTTAGGAATTTCATTTTTATTTTGGAGTCGCCACCCAACTGTAGTTGGGAAAAATTGAATTAGGACTAATTGACCAGATTAATCATAATTTAGACCACTAGTCGTCGTGATTTCCTTTTTTCATTTTTGTGAAAAGAGGAAAGGGAAAACCAGAGTTTCTGAGTTCGGAGGCTAACCTATTAAAACCCTAAGGTTACCACCATAGTCTCCTAAAATCTAAACTTTTTCCAAATGTCTTTTATTTTATTTTCGTTATCTTTTTATTGTGTTTTTGAATAAATTATTCTAAGAAAATAATTTTTTTTTAGAGTTGCCTTAAATGGGTGCCTACGTACCTACTATTCAGGATTAAACGTGCCGTAGTTCGCTTTTTCTGAAAAACTTTAATGGTTTGGTGATTTTTTAATTATGAAATTTCTTTTGATTTATGTTTTTATCATTTTAGTATTTTTCTAAAAAAATCTAAGCCTAAGCTTGATAATTTGATTTTTTTTAAATACTAATTATTTTAAGGAAAAACCAATTTTGGATTTATTTAAGAAAATGATTTTTCTAAGTGATAAAAAATTTATTTCTCTATTTTTCGATCCATTTCTAATATTATAATTTTTTATTGAAAAATTTTCTCCTAGATTACTTATCTATCCTATTCTAAAATCTAAATTTTATTATTTTTTCTAATATTTTTTTATCATTTTCTTTATATATTTCACATTTTTATTATTTATTATTATAATTATTTATTCTTATTATTATTCATCCTAAATTAATTCCAAAAAAATAAAAACTAATCTAAATTCTAACTTTTTTATTTAAATAACAAATAAATAACTAAAGAAATTAAAAAAAAAAACTAAAATAACTAAATAAATAAAATAAAATAAAATAAAAACTGGAAAATCCGACTTACCTGGATCCGGGTCGGTGCACGGGTCGGTCGTCGGTAGATCGGGTCGAAGTGGGTCGGGTCGGGTCGATCAGGCATAGCGGCTGAGAGTGCTGTTGAAGGCGTTTCGGCAGCTTTCTATGGCGTTTAAAGGCGGCTTCCAAGCTTTTAAGGGATGGGGATCCTGACCGTGGCGATGGTTCTCCTCAAGATCGCCTCCAGGTGGTGGTTCCGAGCTTAATCGGTGGTCGCGGGTTGAAGAATTCCGGCGAGGCTTCGATTCTCTCTCTTTTCTCTCTTTTTCTCACTTTTGATCTGTGATCCTGACCTCCTCCCTTCTTCCTCTATTTATAGGCGTAAGGAATCGAGCTGGATAAGCTCGGATTTCCACCGATTGAAGCAAATCGGATTTGCGATTAAAACCCATCTCTAATTTGTGCAAATCCATCAATTTGTTGCGATTTGATTCTAATTGGATGATGCTTATCTTATTTCTATTGAAGATTTGCTGGATTTGTGTAAAAAATCGAATCAAAACAGTCGAAATTTGATTTTTCTTCCTCGCCGGCGATCTCGGACGAAGGTTGAAGATGATCACGCGTCGCGTGCATTCACTCCAGCCAATCAGCTGCTGCCACGTGTCCCAGGCGATGAAGAAAAATTGCAAAACGCCGATTCTGCCATTTCTGCAATTATTTTCCAAAATTGATGTATTTTTCCTATTTATTTTATTTTTTGAATATTTTTCCTATTTTTACCAAATTAGAGAAAAAATAGGAAAAAAATGGTAATTACTTATGGTTGATTATTATTGATCATTAGGAGCAAAAATAGGGTGTTTACAATATATATTATTTTTCCTTATTGTGCTTATTAGTTAGTGCCACATTTCCCATGCCTCGCTATCTTTAGTTTCTTAATACATCACTTTGGTTGATGTAACACAAATTCACACTAACATTCAATATACATGACCTTGCTACCACTTGAGTTATATATATATAGATATAAAAGCTAATTTATCCCACAATTCTTTAATATATATAGTTTTAGGGGTGGTAATTGCGGGGCGGGTCCACGGGCTGACCCGCCCCGCCCGCAAAAAAATGCGGGGTGGGCAAAACATTTTGGTCCGCTGAAGCTGCGGGCCATTTTGACCCGCACTCGCATGACCCGCGGGGCGGGGCGGGCAAGTTCCCGCCGGCGCGGGTTGGCCCGCGGACCAGGAAAATTTTTTTTTTTCTGAAGTGCCGATGACGTTGACAACTGACGAGTCATGACAGTGAGGAGTGAGGACTGACGGTGAGGGTTGAGGAGTGAGGACTGACGGTTGAACTTTCTTGAACCGTTGGTGACGACTGACGAGGACTGAGGACGGACTCTGGAGCAGTCGAGGCGAGGACGACTGAGGATTGACGGTGACGACCGACGAGGTGACTGGTGAGGACGATTGAGGAATAACGGTGACGACCGATGAGGCGAGGACGATTGAGGACTGACGGTGACGATTGACAAGGCGAGGACGACTGAGGACTGACGGTGACGATTGACGAGGCGAGGACGACTGAGGACTAATGGTGACGACCGACGAGGCGAGGACGACTGAGGACTGACGGTGACGACCGATGAGGCGAGGACGACTGGAACCATTCGGAGCTCTGACGGACACGGTAATGCTGCCAACTGCAGACGGTGACGACTGACTTGAGGCTATCGACCGCCGGACGACGACCCCTTCTTGTTCTCGCGTCTTGGGGGCTCCAAAGTCGGAAAAAGAAAACACAGTGGACGACAGTGCGAGCGTCGCGGGCCAGCCCGCATTGGCCGCGGGGCGAGGCGAGCCTACTTTTCTGACCCGCCAGCCTTGTGGGCCAGCCCGCAACGACTCGCAGGCCGGTGCGGGTTGGGGCGGGCCGGCCCATTCAGCCCGCATTACCGACCCTATATAGTTCATCCATTTCTTTCTTTCTTTAAAATATACAAGAAACAAAGAAATTCCCTATTCATACTCTTACATAATCAATTATTTTATACCTCTCTATTTAATAAAATTAGCTTTGTTAATTTACTTCTACCATTGGTCATGCTCCCATCACATTCATTTTGTTAAAACAGACAGCTTCGATCAGGATCCTAATTCATGACTTTAACTCGAGGATATCACATATATGGCATCAATGCTAAATTATATCAAAGGTCAAACATTCGAAAACATTTGACAAGTAAATAACTATCCTATAGGGGGGTTAAAAATTTTTAATTTTGTTGTAATCTACTAAAAATCTTAAAAATTTCTGAAATTCAAAAGTCTTTTTCAAGGACATCCAATGGATTCAAACCAACTGGACGTTTTACACTTTGCCTCGACCATTAAATATTATATATTGCGGATGAATTAAAAGGAGTATAAGCCAAGCTACTTGATGATCTAGGATTCATAAATTTACAAAAACCTAAGAGAGATAATGAAATAAAAAAAGAAAAAAAAAGGTAACTTATATTAAGTACTTTTAAAAATTTTTAAAATTTGACTATAAGTTAATTAGCGGATTGAGTAGATTGAATATTTTATAACAACATGCTCAGTGAAATCCTTAGGAGAACTTCTAAAGAAAATTGGGCTTGTAAAATGAGCATATATAAGTTAAAGGGTGACATTGAAGGTTGTTTCAGTATTACCACTTCAATACTCAAGTTTTATAAGGTTTGGCTTGACTAACTTATAAATTGAATTCAAATATTAATGGAGTTTTAAGTTGAGTTTGAGTATTTATATTGTTTTTATTAAAAAAATAATTTACATAAATTGAGTTCAAACGAATTTAATCGAGTCAAATCCTTGAGTTTATCGAGTGTCCTTTAACTCATGCTTGAGTTCAAAATTATAAGCTTGATTGAACTTGAGTTTGAGCTCAAGCGAGCTCACTACTGTATTGTATCGACTCTACTTGATTCATTTATAACCCTATTCAAGATCTCCATTTTTTTCTCAACCAACTCTTTCCACTACTCTACTAATTGATGTAACACAAATTCACACTAAAATTCAATATACATAACCTTACTACCTCTTGAGTTTCATATATATATATATAAGCTAGTTTATCCCAACAATTCTTCAATACATTATAGTTAATCCATTTCTTTCTTTCTTTCTTTAAAAAAAAAACAAGAAAAAAAGAAATTCCCCATTCATACTCTTACATAATTAATTATTTTATATCGCCCTATTTAATAAAATTAGCTTTACTGATTTACTTCTACCATTGCTCATGCTCCCAACTAGGGATGTAAATGGGTCAAGTTTGGGATGGGTTCATTAAAACCCAAACTCGACTCAGTAAAAAATTATATATCCAAAACCTGCCCCAACTCGATAGGGTATTTTTTTACTTAACCCAGTTAAAAAATAAAACGACCTAAATGGCAATTAAATCTTTTTTTTTTCATACTTCAACTTATTTTCATATGTCATTTATTTAATTTATTATTAATCTACTTATAATGAAAAGAGGAGAAAAATTAAAAATATAAAATTATAATGATTAAAAATATTATAATAATAAAATAAAATATATTGATTATAAATTATAATATTAATTTATTATTAAAAAAAATTATTTATCGGATTTTTCCATCAGGTTTTTTCTAAACCCTATAGGATCAAATCCTATAAGGTTTTTATCGGATCAATCAAGACGGATACCTTATTACGATCCGTCCCGGTTACATCTCTATCCCCATCACATTCAATTTTATTCAAACAGACAACCACGATTAGAGTTCCGAACAATGACTTAAACTCAAGGATATCACATTTATGGCATCAATGCTAAATTACATCAAAGGTCAAACATCCGAAAACATTTGACACGTAAATAACTATCATACAGGGAAGGGTTAAAACTTTTTAATTTTGTCGTAATATATTAAAAATTTAAAAATTTTCTGAAATTCAGAAGTCTTTTTCAAGGACATCCAATGGATTCAAACCAACTGGACGTTTGACCCTTTGCCTCGACCATTAAATGTTATATATTGCGTATGAGTTAAAAGGAGTATAAGCCAAGCCACTTGATGATCTAGGATTCATAAATTTGCAAAAACCTAAGAGAGATAATGAAAAAATGGTAAATTACATTCAGCACTCTTAAAAAAATTTAAAATTATATTGATATCTTTAGTTTTTTTTTTTTATTGTAGATCTATACCCCCTATAATGTTACATTGGAACTTTTTATAAGTTTTAAGAATGTGTAAATACTACTAAATTAGCTTCATAGTTGTACATAGATCTTGGAAACTTTTTATAAGGATGATTAAAGCATATTAGAGGGGTATAAGTATATAATTAAAAAAATTAATGATGCAGGTGTAATTTTGTAAGTTTACTGGTGAAGGCAGATAGGGTTGTCCTGGTGTTTGGGAGGAGGAATTGTTACTTCATAGATTAATGGAATGTTTTAGAATTAATAACTATGTTATATCTTATATGTCATGTATCATTCTCTTTTTTTATGTAGCTTTATATTTGAAGAAAATTTTATGTAACCTCATAAATTTTGATATAAAAGTTAATTATTTCTAAACTTTTAAATATTGAGAATAACTCCTTGAATTATGGTAAATAGCAATATAAAGTACGGTTACTTTTTTTAATTTAAAAACACACACACATATATTTAAAGTTTAAGAAATAGTAAAATATAATTTGATAAGTTTACAAGATATTTTTATATGGAAATTAAAGATTAAAAGAATTATTTTTAAAATTTAAAGGTTATATATTAATTTATTAAAATTAAAAAAGGATTATTCAAAATATATTTAAAAATCTAGAATATAGTTACACCCCAATTAAAGTTTTACTTTGTTATTTAAATTTTCATTTTCATTTGTATTTATATGTACGATTCTGACGATTTGGTTGTGTATAACTTTTTATATTTCCCTGTAGGAACCGTTAGAGAAGGGAGAATAACAGTACTTACATCGGAATGCCACCGACCGGAAAAAAGAAATGTCGACAACACGATAATATCGCTTTAAGAAATTCAAAGGACACCCAAATAATCATGAGGAAAACCACACTTTACCCTACTTGCCTGATCAAACCACGTGGTCTTTTAATGTCATTGCCCATAATTAACACTGGATAATTTGTGTATTCATTATTTACCTCTCAGTAGATAAGGTTTAGGATGAATTATAAATATATCTTTTATATATATATATATATATATATATAAAGTTCCTTACATTATTTTTTTTTCTTTTAAAAAATTTTAAAAAGAAAGAGTGCTTTTAATACTTTTTTTTCATTATTTTATCAAAGTATAAAATGGTTAAATAAGCTAAAGGTTCATGTGTTCAAATTAAAAAATAATAAGTCTAAGTAAGAGAGTGCGTTTATAATTTATTCTATAGCTTATTTAAAGTTTAAAAGATTTATTACTTGTTAATTACTTATAATATATGACAATCACAAGGTTCTCAGTTGAGGGCGGTGGTGTGGTAAATTTTAAATTTAAGAAAAATTAGGGTAAGTTTTTATGACTTAAGAAATAAAATTATGTAATTTTATTAGCATTTAATTAGTACATTGAAAATTATAAAGAAACTATATTTACTGGTTGGTATATTTACTTCATGCTCAACAATTAGATAAAGAGTTAGTTAAATTAGTCTGATTATTTGGGGGCAAGACAGTGATTAGATTAATGTATAAATAAGTTTTTTACTTTAGAATATTCATGAATGAAAACGTTAAATCTTCATAGTTAACTTCACTCCCTCAAATTTCTCGAAGATTAAGTATTTTGAATAGAGGCGTGACTTTTTTTTTTTTTTTATTTTGATTGATCAGGAAGGAGCCTGATTATCTAGATTAATGCTCAATGAATCAAGGTGGTAGGTCAAAATTGGTAGACGTAAAAAAGATAGTTTAAGGGTTTTGCATTATTTTCCATTAATACTGTAGCTACATTCATTATTATTTATGTTTGGGACAATTCTATGATGTAGTTAATAGGGTAATTATATAATATAATTATTCTTTTATTATTGATGAATTTTATTTATAATAATTTAAGATGATTTATTATTAATAGACCTTATTTTATTATAATCAAAATGATTTTATCGTAATTAGTAAAAATAACTATATGTCTAATCACTTTTGAATGATTAGAATATAGAATTCCTCCGATAGATGAATTCAATACTATTGTAGAATGGCCTCTTTGTATGCATGCAATCGTCTTATGTACAATCTGCATTTTCTGATATATGGTGATGTTTCAGGTTGTTGTAACTATTGGGTACAATGAATAAATTCAATTAAATGGATCATAGACGGTTCTCACCTATGACATGAGTGTGATGCCATAAAGTTTGATGGAGCGATGGTAACTCCACAAGAATTTCCAACGCAAAGATTTTGATGCAATTGATGATATGTCAATACCCTCCCTTTTGGGAAGATGTCTAATAGGTTGAGAAGCAGGCAAATAGCCAGCAAAGGCCACAAGGCAGACTTGCTTGTTATGATTGGACGAGCTGATTGGCCCTTTGTGGCGTTGCTGCTCGCCACAATAACCTAACCTCATTATAGTTAGCTTTGGAGATTTTTGAGGCCAACCACTTAACTGACCAAAGTAGGAATTATTTCTTGAAGAGAAGCTAATAATGTTCTTGGCAAGAGAATATTAGTGTGCGAAACAATCTTGACTCATTAAAAGCAAATTCATGATACTGCTCAATTGGAGATGATGATCAATTGAGTGCCCAAAGCCCCATATAATGAATAAAGTTGTACTAGCACTAAATTAGGTGAACTGTTCTCGGAACATAGAACGCTTACATAAATTGTATAATAAGATCATAATCATTCTTATTAATAGGTGATTTAAGTAAAAAAAAAAAGTGATGATTACAACTGAAAAAGGGTTTGAATTTGATCAATCTTACTAAAAGGTCAATACTTGTATCATTGAGTGTCCTAAGTAATTTTCTTTTGCTTGCATTGCTTGAAGAGGAGAAAAATCATACCTAACTAATATCCGAACCTTAAATATAATTAAATAAAGCAAACAAACGGATATAAATAAGTCATTAATGAAGATACAAACAAAATTTAATTCCCTTTTAATGAATAATTTTCTCACATAATCACAAGAAAAGTCAAGAGACCTAGAAGATTAAAGATTCCTCCTATCCACCATATCATCTGCATTAATCCAGCCAAATCCCTTAATTAGAAACTAACTAAAAACAATCAACATTGGATGGAATAAAAGCATATAATATAGTCTTGCAATCTTATCCACTCAATTTCAAATTCTCGCCACCTTAACTAGCTTTTCTTGTCCAATTTTCTCAGGCCTTGGTCGGTGCACTATGTGGCCATAATCGAGCGGTGCCCTGATGCCTCTATGTCATGTTTCTTTCTTTATCATTATTTTCAGACACAAATGGTCCCATCAACATTTCTCGCTCTGGGACAGAAACAAAAAATAATCATGAATCGTGTTTATAAAAATTCGATCATAAATTATAAATATAAAAAAATTATTAATCTTTTTAATTAATATTTTATAATTATTTTAAATATTTATTACATATAATATAATTTATAATCGAATTTATAAATAACCTGTACATTAATATTATCCCTTCACATGTGGGTCACTTATGCACATGGAATAATATCATTGATGAGCTTCCCGACAGTTCCATTAAAGGCATGTTAAAGCCAGCTAGGAAGCCGAAAAAAACACTTGATTGGACACGCATGGAAATATATTATATTGTACACATCCATATTCTGTTTTTATCCATTATACATATAATGAATACTACTAAAATATAGAGTTATTATATCAAAAAAAAGAAAAGAAAAATCACCTTAAATTACATCCTTTGCCATAACGATAAAAAAGGGTGTTTGTGTATAAATATATGACCTAGAAAAGATCATTGTGCCTGTAGTAGTATTAAGCCCTCCTCCTTCTCTCTCTATTTCTATTCACATAAGCCCAGCATCAAGAGCTTTGTTCTTGTTCATCACCATTACTTCATAAGCTCTCCATTCTCTAAGTAGAAATGTTTGCCATAGCCTTTGGTCGCTTTGATGAAACCTTCAGCCTTGGCTCCTTCAAGTGCTATCTTGCAGAGTTCATCTCAACCCTACTCTTCGTTTTTGCTGGCGTTGGTTCTGCCATTGCTTATGGTCAACATCTCCCTATACATAATAAATTTAGAATTTCAATACATAGTTCTATCAACACGATAGTTTAATTTATTATCCGATCATTAACATAGACATTATAAGAGTTAAAATGGTGATTTCAGCTGTTAGACGATGGATTATTAAACAATTCAATAAATTTATGTTAATTCGAGGGTTTATTTTATGCATAGCAAGAAAATTAAAATACTTCAATTGATTGTTACATACTATTAATACGACCATATCATATGTTATATTTTGCTGACATATATTAATTTTTTGGTACGTGATGTATAAAACAGGCAAGCTGACTGCCGATGCGGCTCTTGATCCGGCTGGCCTGGTTGCTATAGCGATTTGCCACGGCTTTGCCCTCTTCGTGGCGGTGGCGATCGGTGCAAACATCTCCGGCGGCCACGTAAACCCAGCGGTTACCTTTGGATTGGCTCTTGGTGGCCAAATTACCATCCTTAGTGGCATCTTCTATTGGATTGCCCAGCTTCTTGGCTCCATCGTTGCATGCTTGCTCCTTAAAGTCGTCACCGGAGGCTTGGTAAGATATACATATATTGTATTTAATTTATTTTAACAAATGGTGAAAGCACTCGCTAATTTTACTCGTTAAGAAACTAACAATTTCTCTTAGGGTTTTAAGAAAAGCTTTTTAGCTTTATAAATAATTAAATTTATAAAAAGATGATAAAGTTTAACGTTTTCATTATAATATAAGCTACTATTTTATTATTATTTAAATGACCAGCGGATGTAATTTGATTTAATCTAAAACGAGCTATTAATTTAATTTATTTATTTTCTTTAATTAATTAAGCCGGGCTCTTTTTTGGTGTTTTGTACATTATTAATTCTCAATTATTCAACACTGACGAACAAATATATACCATTCTGTAATGTGTACAAACTCAAATAAATTAAAATTAAAAAAGAAAAACTCAAATAAATTAAATAAACTGAAATATTGTGTAAGTATAGGGTTTGGTGGGAGTAATAATTGGGCGTACTCCAAAATCTTTACTTGTTTATATGACATATTAATTAAAATTAACCAAAAAGCTGCGCAACATCTGGTGTTTATTAAGTGATTATTTTTATGTCTATTAGAAAAATTAATATATTGATAATTACGAAAAAAGTTCAATATGATTATTAGATAACATATGTTTATTTATTTAAATTTTATGTAGGCCGTTCCAATCCACAGTTTAGCATCTGGAGTTGGAGCAATTGAAGGAGTAATCATGGAAATTATCATCACATTTGCATTGGTCTACACAGTCTATGCCACAGCAATTGACCCTAAGAAGGGTTCCTTGGGAATCATTGCCCCGATGGCAATTGGTTTCATTGTTGGTGCCAACATCTTGGCTGCCGGTCCATTCTCCGGTGGATCCATGAACCCAGCCCGCTCCTTCGGTCCCGCCGTCGTCAGCGGTGACTTCAGCGACAACTGGATCTACTGGGTTGGCCCCCTCGTTGGTGGTGGTCTAGCCGGACTCATCTATGGCAATATATTCATGCACACTGATCACGCGCCTCTATCAAACGATTTCTAGATCAAACAATTATTCCACAATGAAACCTCGAGTCTCCTTAGTTGAATAATTAATAAAAAGAGGAGTAGCATTTTTTTGCTGTTCCTTTTTTTTTTTCCCCTCTAATCGGCTTCTTTTTATTTCTGTCCCGTTCCCTTTTATTTATTTGTACCTGTTGTAAAGACTTGATGTTATGGTCCATCGGTTGCCTTTTTTTTTTTTTTTTCTTTTGTAAAAATTCGAGAAGTTTGGTGACTTGTTGCGACATATCCCAACTCTTGATTTGTGCATGCTTCCTGGAATAACTTTATCTTTTGTGTCATTACATGTTTTAGACGCATGCCAATAATTGAAGAGAGTGCATGGTGGGCAAATTCGTATATGTGGTCTAGGATCCTCTTGCTTTTTTCGCAATGTGACGTTTTGTCTTCTTCCTTCTGCACAAGGACCGTCATCATGGAAAGTTGAAAGCTACAGTCCGCAGATTTCTTTGTTCCTAGGGTTTATTTTCAAATGTAGTAAATATGCTCTTGAAATTTGAAAAAGCTAAGTCACCAAATCTTTCTTTTCTACTCTTTCTTTCTACTCAAGGTTTATCTTGAGGAGCAATTTTAAAGAGTAATTTTATTATTTTATAATTTTTAAAAGTGATTACTATTTAAATCTCAAAACATTACTAAAATAATCATAAATATTAATGTTTTAAAGCTTTGATTTGAAATTGTTCATTTTTTAAGTTCATGAATTTATTCACTCTTAATCAGCTATGTATTTATAATTTATTCTTAAATATTAGGTTGAATAATTAAGGAATCTTGCCTTAACAAAGATTATTATATATTAGGTGGGACTAAGTACTACCTATATTTCTTTTCGATTTAAGGCCGCCTTCGGTTTAATTTAAAGGAGGTCATGTGTTCTGAATTATGTAATCCTACTGACTACTTTGCATGCTGCTTACCATGACAACTGATACTTTTGAGTCATCATCCAAAACCCTATTAAAATATTGCTATGTAAGGGTGATCCACCGAAGGAAATATGAATATCACTATTGGACACTCTAGTTGACTTTGATGAAAGTCCAGTCTTTGTGAAGGTTTTTCAAAATGTTAACCCCTTTTCTAAAACTAATATGATACATAAACTTAAAAGGCAAAGGCTTCAATTTAAAAAGATTCATCTACTAAGTCACCTGAGGGGCTAATGCAAAGAGAAGCAATAACTTTGATATCAAATTTGACACAAGATAATAGAAGGCAAAAAAAAAAAGTGTAAAATATGAAATTTGTAGAAAAATATGAAAATTAATAAGAAAATTTAATTTAAATTGTTATATTAAGAATGTTAAGAAAATCACCAAGAAATAAATAAGTTTTTTTTTTTTAATTTTTTTTCATGAAATAAAAAGATAATATAGAAATGATATATTTAATAATCTCGTATGGTTAGATTGATTAGATAATTGTCTCATACTATTGATAAAAAAGGTATCTCATTAATTTTTGGAAAATAATTTTTATATTTAATATCAAGTCATTCTATCCAAAACCCTAATAAAAAAAAAGACTATTTATAAAAAGAGTAAGGTTAAACATGAACCTTATAATGACATAAACTTTAATCACTATAAATTAGCCAATTAAAAATATAATAAAAAAGAAACTAGCAAATCTAATTAAATCCCTATCAAATCTAATATACTAAAATAATAATGAAAATATATCTATGGTAAATAACATAAGATAGAATTATCTTTCTAGGAATGTAAAAGAGCTACTAAATTTACTATTAACCTACTCAAGTTCAATTTGGAATTTAATCTAGTTTGTTTCAATAATAGTAGTTGAACTTGAGATAACAGTAGTACTGAAAGCAAATTGACATGTTCTCATTTTAAACTTAAACTTGAAAAAGAGAGATGTGCAATTAATATTTTAAAAAATGTTCTTGTGTGGTGAATTTATTCTTGAATTTTTTTCAAATATTTTATTAAATCTTAAAGGTTTTCAAAACTTTGTAATTTTGTCCGTCTGAGGTCTGAACATCCAACGCGTTCCTTAATTTACTACTGTGTTAAATATATTGACAACCTAGTGAAAATTACTCATCTATAGTATAACAAATAATTACAAATTATACATTCTAAACCATAGGTCATTCAGGTTTTAAAATATGTAGCATTTTTTTTTATATATTTTTGAAAATATATAAATAGTAACTTTTAAACTGCTGGTGTACGTATTATCATACTTTGACGGAAGTATCGCAAAAAAAAAGGAAGCGGGATGGTGATAGTTACCTTACATTTATAAGATCTGATCGGTAATCTAATCATCTGGTCGAGAGTCATGGATGCCCATATATAGCTTTAACTAGCCTGAGAATAAGAAACTATGTTTTACACTGTTATAGTAAGTCGTGGATGCATATGCTAGTACTGCTTTTTATAATAGGATCTGTCTTCAGAATCCACAAATCTAAATAGGATAACCGCTATCCACGGATAGGATTTATATCCTATTTTATATCAATTATAAAAATGGAATCAAATAATGACGACATTTAATGAATTTATATTACTTATCCTGTCGAGTTTTATGTTTTATCTCTATTAATATAATCCTAATTGTATCAAGTATATGGTTATGCTATTGTATTATATTGATCCCTAATTTATATACATGTCGAAATTCAATATAATGCTATATGTTTTACATAGGTAATGGATTATTTAAATGCTATATGGTACGATTTAAATAGAACTTGGTTTAATTTTAATACATAAAAATGGCTTTCTCAAATACAAAAGAATTTAATTGAATTTTGATGCAATGTGAAAGCAACTCATAATCCATATTTAATCGTAACAGCAAGTGTTGAAAATGAAGCTCAAAGTTTTGAGGAGAGAAAGCCAAAGGGAATTGAAAATAAAAGATGAGAGAGAGAGACAAAGAGATTATTTAGGTATAACATGAAACCATTTATGTCAAATTCATGAATGCATAAAAATTAATAAAATTATTTGGATATTGTTGTTGCATGGTTTTCACTACTATGTGTCGGATTTAGTTTATGGATTGTGGTGGACTTCCAAGGAAAATTAGGTTTGTAAAACAAGCATGTATAAGTTAAATGGTGATATTGGGGATTATTTTGACGTTGTCAATCCAATACTTAAATCAATAAAGGTTCAAAGAGGGAGACAAAGAGATGGTACACATGTAAAGAAATCACATTGACAATGAGTAATTTAGGTTTGAGCTTAAAGTTAAATTACTCAAGTAGTTTATTAAGTGAAACTCAAGTTTTATAAGGTTTGGCTTGACTAACTTGCAAACTTACTTAAGTGCAAATTGAATTTTAAGTTAAGTTAGAATATTTATATTATTTTATTTGAAAAAATAATTTTATAAATTGAGTTCAAACAAATTTAATTGAATCTAATTCTTGAGTTTATCGAGTGTCATTTAAGTTGTGCTTGAGTTCAAAATCATAAGTCCAATCGAAGTTGAACTTGAGTTTGAGCTTAACGAGCTCAACACTGTATTAACTCTACTTGATTCATTTATAACCCTATTTATGATCTCCACTTTTTTCTCAACCAACTCTTTCATTAGTTTTCTTCATTTTTAAGTAATTTAACTAATAGATCATTTTTAACATATTTATCTTTTTAAACATACACAATGTGAGTGTATTATCCATTAGTATGCCATTATGGCAAAAACACAAGTTTTGGTTGCATACCCTTTAAACACATGCAATCACCGGCGAATTTAGGAGTCTCAATCTATTGAGTTTGGAAAAAATAATTATTAAAATTTTGAAAAACAAGGAAAAAATGTATTATATGTATAACATTATAAACCATTTTAAAGTAAAATATTATGTATGATTGAGTGGTTAGGTGTTTAATTTTAAATATTAGTGGTCATGAATTCAAATCTATTAAAAAGTATTTTTCATTTTGAAAAAGTATTTATTATTTAAATAACATTCTCTTTTGTTTTTTTTTTCTATGACTTTTTCTTCACAACAATTAACAATATTAAATATTATTCATTATTAAATTATGGTTTACTAATTATTTATTTATTACTATTACACTATAAATAGTATTTACATTGTAAATATTACAAATATTTCAGCACTATCAAGTATATATTAATCAATGAATTCCTTATAAAATTATAATAAATTAAATAAAACTTCATGATTTGCTATATATTTAATATTACCACACTATAAATAAAAATTATATTTTAAATGCTACAAATATTTTAATTTTATCAAACAAATATTAGTTTATAAGTAATTTTACTAATAAATTACATAGTTAAGTTTGCCTCCCTTGCTCATATGATTTTACGTCTACCCCTACATACAATGCAAGTGTCATTTATAATTTGTTTATTTTTGGATAATTTTATTAATCAATGATTCTTATCATATTTTTTTTTTAAACATGCAATGTTGATGGACTATCTACTAGTATTATGTTTGTTTCAACACTATTTGTAACTTTTCTTTTACACATTCAAAAAACTAAAACTATAGAACGATTCTATTGTAAGATGTCATAAGTTAAATATAATTTCTCTCATTATTAATATTTTACATATATGTGTAATTGATATAAAAAATTTCTATATTGTATATATTGATGAATTTGATGATTGCGATGAGATGAACAATCGGAATTTTTCCTAGTTAGGGTGAATGAAAAGTATAATATGCCGATATTAATAATTGATTTAACTACTCCTTTATGGAAAAGAGAGTCATTAGTTGTAATAATATATTAATAATATTAAAAGGTAAGAATCCTCTTTGATATCTTATATGTTGACAAAACTCACTTTGTTTTTTTTTTTTTTTTTTTTACTTTATAAAACTAATATTCTCTTCCACCTCAATTAAAAAAACAAATCTACCATAACCTGCTATCTCAATATCTTCTATGAATTTTGGCCATTGAAAAAAAGAAAAAAACCTTCTATGAATGTCAAATATTGATTCAAATTGAATCTCTTTTTCTTTAAATTATTTCACATTTTATTTGGGTTAATGTGCCATTTTTTTTTAGATATTTCCTATTTTATTTAGTTAGCTTGTTGATTAATTAGTTAATAGGTTAATATTATGCTTGATACTTAAACTTTATCCATTGTTTGTAATTAATTACTTAAAGTTTAAAAGTATTAATTTACTATTTATAAACTTTTCGATATCATTTATGATATTTGGACAGAATAGTTAATTGTAAAATTAAGTAAAGTTTACATAGTTGAGTGTAATAAAAGATAAAATTTAGGCAATAAATTAACATTTTAAAACTTCATGTTATTAATTATGAAAATAGATAAAATCAAGATATCAAATATAATATTTATCCTTGTTAATTTTTTTTTGTGCACATTTATTTCGAATTAGTCCTGCTAATGCCATACAGTGGTAGGTGTTAATATTGCTACTACGAATCAAGGAAGGAGTCATAACTCATGGTGACCTATATGCGCCATTTATGAACCTGATTTCTAGATCGGGCCCAAGTTCACTTTAACCCATTCACTAGGCAGGACAGTGATGGGCTTAAACCATTCGATATTAGCCCAATATTTGACAGGCCTAATCCAAACTCAAGGCCTCCGAACCCAACATTATAAGTGTGTTTATGGTACTTTTACTGAAGGTATATTTAGGGGGATTGAGTACGGGTTGGTCTAAATTTTCTAAAGAACCTACATGTTTGAATCACTCTACCCTATACAATTTAAGGATACTGGATGTATTGTGAAACTTATAATTTTTTTTTATTTTCTCATAAGTTTCAACTTTACATTTTCTTTTAAAGAAAATTTTGCCAGCTTTTTTCTTTTTTTTTTTTAATGCTAAAAGATTGCTTTCACACTTGATTGATAGTTTTGAATGTGTATATATAAATATCCTCGTTTATTTTTATAACATTGCTAGTATATTGTCACAATTTAAAGATAATTTCTTTTTTACTTGCCATTAGATAAAAAAGATCATATTAAATAGCTAAAAAAGAAGAATACATGAACTTATAAACTGCTATTGGGAAAATAAAACTAGAACAGATCAAAAAAAGAAAGTACAATAAGGAAATGACAATATAGCACATATAATAATAAGTTTTGTGATTTATAAATCGTAGAATGTAATATAATGTACATAAATAATAGAGTTAATAGTCATAGAAAATGAAATATGATCCAAAAACGCATGAATAAGCTCCAAAAGATTTGAAGTCATCACATGAATGGCCCCATCAACATTCTTCACTCCTTCTTTGGGAAGAAAAAAAATCATGAACCGTGTATGTAAAAATCCGATCATAAATTATAAATATAAAAAATTTATTAATATTTTTAATTAATCTTTTATAATTTTTAAAATATTTATTACATATAAGATAATTTATGATCGAATTTATAAATAACCGCTACATTAATATTAAAATCACTTGATTGGACACGCATGAAAATATATTATATTGTAGACATTCATATTCTCTTTTCATCCATTATACATATAATGAATACTACTAAAATATACACTTATTCTATGAAAAAGAAAAATCACCTTGTATTACATCCTTTTCCGTAATGATAAAAAGGAGAATGTTTGTGTAGAAATATATGACCCAGAAAAAACCATTGTGCTATACCTGTAGTAGTATTAAGCCCTCCTCCTTCTCTCTCTATTTCTGTTCACATAAGGCCCAGCATCAAGAGCTTTGTTCTTGTTCATCACCATTACTTCATAAGCTCTCCATTCTCTAAGTAAAAATGTTTGCCATAGCCTTTGGTCGTTTTGATGAAACCTTCAGCCTTGGCTCCTTCAAGCGCTATCTTGCAGAGTTCATATCAACCCTACTCTTCGTTTTTGCTGGCGTTGGTTCTGCCATTGCTTATGGTCAGCATCTCCCTATATATAATAAATTTAGAATTTTTATACATAATTCTATCGATACAATAACTTAATTTATTATCTAATCATTAAGATGGTTGTTATAAGAGTTAAAACGGGGATTTGAGCTGTTAGACGATGGATTATTAAACAATTCAATAAATTTATATTAGTTGAGGGTCTATTTTATGCATAACAAGAAAATTAAAATACATTGTTACATACTATTAATATGATCATATCATATGTTATATTTTGCTGACGTATATTAATTTTTTGGTACGTGATGTATAAAACAGGCAAGTTGACGGCCGATGCAGCTCTTGATCCGGCTGGCCTGGTTGCTATAGCGATTTGCCACGGAGTTGCCCTCTTCGTGGCGGTGGCGATCTGTGCAAACATCTCCGGCGGCCACGTAAACCCTGCGGTTGCCTTTGGATTGGCTCTTGGTGGCCAAATTACCATCCTTCGTGGCATCTTCTATTGGATTGCCCAGCTTCTTGGCTCCATCATTGCATGCTTGCTCCTTAAAGTGGTCAGCGGAGGCTTGGTGAGATATACATATATTATATTTAATTTATTTAAACAAAGAGTGAAAGCACTCGCTAATTTTACTAATTAAGAAACTAACAATTTCTCTTAGGGTTTTAAGAAAAACTTTTGAGCTTTATAAAAAATTAAATTCATAAAAAGATGATAAAGTTTAACGTTTTCATTATAATATAAGCTACTATTTTATTATTATTCAAATGACCAGTAGATGTAATTTGATTTAATCTAAAACGAGCTATTAATTTAATTTAATTTTTTTTTTCTTTAATCAATTAAGCCAGGCTCTTTTTTGGTGTTTTGTACATTATTAATTCTCAATTATTCAACTCTGCCGAACAAATATATACCATTCTGTAATGTGTAATAACTCAAATAAATTAATATTTAAAAAGAAAAAAAGAAAAACTCAAATAAATTAAACAAACTGAAATATTGTGTAAGGATAGGGTTTGGTGGGAGTAATAATTGGGCGTACTCCAAAATCTTTACTTGTTTATATTACATATTAATTAAAATAAGACAAAAAGCAGCGCAACATCTGGTGTTTATTAAGTGATTATTTGTATGGCTGTTAGAAAAATTAATATATTGATAATTACGAAAAAAGTTCAATATGATTATTAGATAACATATGTTTATTTATTTAAATTTTATGTAGGCCGTTCCAATCCACAGTTTAGCATCTGGAGTTGGAGCAATTGAAGGAGTAATCATGGAAATTATCATCACATTTGCATTGGTCTACACAGTCTATGCCACAGCAATTGACCCTAAGAAGGGTTCCTTGGGAATCATTGCCCCGATGGCAATTGGTTTCATTGTTGGTGCCAACATCTTGGCTGCCGGTCCATTCTCCGGTGGATCCATGAACCCAGCCCGCTCCTTCGGTCCCGCCGTCGTCAGCGGTGACTTCAGCGACAACTGGATCTACTGGGTTGGCCCCCTCATCGGTGGTGGTCTAGCCGGACTCATCTATAGTAATGTATTCATGTAAACTGATAACGCACCTCCATCAAACTAGTCTCCTTAGTTTAATAATTAATAACAGAAGGAGCAGCATAATATTCCTTTTTTTACTCTCTAATTGGCTTCTTTGTGATTTCTGTCTCGACTCGTTTAATTTATTTTTACCTGTTGTAAAGACTTGATGTTATGGTCCATTTGTTGCTTCTTCTTTTTTTCTTTTATATAAAAATTCGAGAAGTTTGGTGACTTGCTGCGACATATCCCAACTCTTGATTTGTGAATGCTTCCTGAAATAACTTTATATTCTGTGTCATTACATGTTTTAGAAGCATGCTAATAATTGAAGAGAGTGCATGGTGGGCATTTTTTCTATATGTGGTTTTATACGTGGTTTAGAGGGTAATATTTTTAAATATAATATTTTTTTATAAATATTTCGTATATATAATATTAAATATAATTATTTCAAAAATAGATTTTGAATGTATAAATTGGATCTGCGTCTCATAAATTTATATTGAAAGCACAAATAGTATCCGCACCTTCAGCAATTTTGTACTAAGGGCACGGATGACATTCACGCCTTCAATGTAATTTTTTCTTTTTATTAAAAGCACAATTAATGTCCACACCTTAAAAAGAATTTTACATTGATATCACGTGCGCCTTTAGTTTAATTTTTTTTATACTAATGGTACAAACGTTGTTTGAGCATTCACAATCTATTTTAAAATGATTTTTTATTAATATTATAAATATTTTTTAAAAAATACTATATTTAAGGGTATTATCCGTACCATAGGATCCTCTTCCTTTTTTGGCAATGCGACGTTTTATCCTTTGCCTCCTACACAAGGACTGTCATCATGAAAAGTTGAAAAAGCTAAGTCACCAAGTCTTTCTTTTCTACTCATGGTTTATCTTAAGGAGCAATTTTAAAGTGTAATTTTATTATTTTATAAATTTTAAAAATAATTACTATTTAAATTTCAAAATATTACTAAAATTGTCATAAATATTAACATTTTTAAAGCTTTAATAATGACACAAAATTATTTATATTTTTTTAAAAAACTTATGAATTTATTCACTCTTAATCAGATATGTATTTACAATTTATTCTTAAATATTAGGTTGAATAATTAAGGAATCTTGCTTTAACAAAGATTATTATATATTAGGTGGGGCTAAGTACTAACTATATTTCTTTTCAATTTAAGGCTTTCTTTGGTTCAATTTAAAGGAGGTCATGTGTTTTGAATTATGTAATCCTATTGACCACTTTGCATGCTACTTACCAATGACAACTGATACTTTCGAGTCATCATCCGAAACCCTATTAGAATATTGCTCTGTAAGGATGATCCACCGAATATCATTATTTGATGAAAGTCCAATCTTTGTGAAGGTTTTTCAAAATGTCATCCCCTTTTCTAAAACCAATATGGTGCATGTTGAGAAATTATGCTAGTAAACACATAAATAATGCAAACAGAAAGGAACACGAGATTTTACGAGGTTCGGCAATTTGCCTACGTCATCGGGAGCGATGAGCGGCTGTTTTCTTATTATTAGGAATAATCCACAATTAGGTTACAATTATAGAATATATAAGTAACTCTAGGTAAAATTACAAAAATACCCTGTACCGTACCGTAGGGGCTACACCCCCGCACCCCCAAGCCCACTTAATCCTAGCCCGCATGCTATCTTGAAACTCCCCCCAATGGACAGATGCTGGAGCGAAGCTCCCTTCGCTCCACTCGCTTCACTCGACTTCACTCCAGCATCTGTCCTTCATCCAATATATGAGCCATACCTAACAAATCTCCACCTTGGCGGATATCATGCCCCTTAGGAGATAATACATGGGAGTTTCGCACACATCAAAGTGGGTTGGATATCGTGTTTCTCTAGCAACTGTAAACATTCAACAAGTCCAAGCAATGCATGAACTTGTCAGTAGTAACTGGCTTGGTCAACATATCAGCTGCATTCTCGATAGTATGAACCTTCTGTAACAATATCTCACCAGATGCAATCAACTCTCTAATCTTGTGGAACCTCACATCAATATGCTTAGATCTAGCATGATACACCTAATTCTTAGCCAAATGAATAGCACTTTGATTGTCACAATGCAACTGAACTCCACCTTGTTGAGCACCCAATTCCTTCACTAGCCCAATAAGCCATAACGCTTCTTTTGCAGCTTCAGCTATTGCCATGTACTCAGCTTCAGTTGTAGATAATGCCACAATAGACTGAACAGTTGACTTCCAACATATAGGCCCTCCACCAAGAGTAAAAACATACCCAGTTGTAGACCTTCTGTTATCCAAATCACCTGCATAGTCTGAATCCACATACCCTACAACCAAAGGATCATCCTGCTAACTACCAAAAACGATTCCATGCCCTGCATTACCCTTTAAATACCTGAAGATCCACTTGACTGCTTCCCAATGTTGCCTACCTGGTTTAGACATGTATTTACAAACTTGACTAACAGCGTGAGCTAAGTCAGGGCGAATACATACCATTGCATACATCAAGCAGCCAACTGCACTAGCATATGGAACCTTTGCCATGTCTTCAATTTCCTTATCTGTCTTTGGGCATTGTTTTGAAGAAAGCTTAAAATGATTTGCCAGTGGAGTGCTCACTGGCTTTGCATTGCTCATCCCGAACCTGTCTAACACCTTATCAACATAGCTTTGCTGAGATGACCACAGTTTCCTTGAGCTTCTATCTCTATGAATCTCCATTCCAAGAATTTTCTTTGCAGCACCTAAGTCTTTCATATCAAATTCCTGGCTCAATAAAGCTTTCAAACCAACAACATCATGCATGTTCTTCGCAGCAATCAACATATCATCTACATACAGTAGCAGAAAAATAAAAGAACCATCATCAAGGCTCTTAACATAAACACAACAATCATACTCACATCGCTTGTAGCCAATCTGAATCATGTAGGAGTCGAATCGCTTGTACCATTGTCTTGGAGACTGTTTCAACCCATACAAGGATTTCTTTAACCTGCAGACCAGATGCTCATGTCCAGGTTGAGTGAACCCTTCTGGCTGCTGCATATAAATCTGCTCCTCTAGATCACCATGCAAAAAAGCAGTTTTAACATCCATCTGCTCTAGATGTAAATCCCAACTAGCTACTAATGCAAGTACTGCCCTAATTGAAGTATGCCTAACCACAGGAGAAAAAATTTCATCATAATCTACTCCCTTTTGTTGTGAAAAACCTTTTGCTACCAATCGAGCCTTGAACTTTTCCCCCTCTTTTTCTAACACTACTGGTTTCCGTTTGTATACCCATTTGCAACCAATAGCCTTCTTTCCCTCAGGAAGTCGAACTAGCTCCCATGTATGATTTTTCTGTAAAGACTCCATCTCTTCAACCATTGCAGCCATCCATTTCTCTTTCTCCTGACTAGTGATAGCTCCTTGGAAAGTAGCTGGATCATCACTGCTAATGTGAAGTGCAAAAGAGACCATGTCTTCAAAACCCAATCTGCTTAGAGGCTTTACATTTGTGCGTCTCTCTCTATCTCTGGCTAGATTATAATTCTGTACATCAACTGTATTCGAACCACTAAATGTTGGATCATAACTTTTATCTTTCTCAGCTGCTACTGGACACTGTTCTAAATGCATCAGCACCTTGTTTTGGTTCTGTTGCAACATGAACTGCTCATCAAAGACTGCATCTCTACTGATCACCACTTTCTTTGCAGTCAGATCCCAAAACTTGTATCCTTTGACACCTTTCTTGTAGCCCAGAAAGATGCACTTCTTCGACTTTGCATCAAGTTTTGATATTTCATCACCAGGTACATGCACATAAGCAGGACAACCAAAAATCCGTAAGTGATCAAAATCAACTACATTACCTGTCCATACCTCTTCTGCAACTTTGCCACCCAAAGATGCCCGTGGTGATCTGTTGATGAGGTAGCATGCCATGCTCACAGCCTCTGCCCAGAAACTTTTAGGAAGCTCTGCATTCAGTCTCAAGCATCTTGCTCTTTCAGTTAACGACCTGTTCATTCTCTCTGCAACACCATTTTGTTGTGGTGTCTTGCGCATTGAAAAATGTCTCTGAATCCCATGCTCTTCACAGAATTTCTGGAACTGTGAATCTGTGTACTCTGTGCCATTATCAGACCTCAAATACTTGATCTTTCTACCAGTTTGGTTCTCCACCTCAGCTTTCCACAGCTTGAACTTAGCAAAAACTTCAGATTTTTGTTTCAAGAAATACACCCAAACTTTCCTAGAAAAGTCGTCAATAAAAGTAACATAATACATAGATCCACCTAATGATGCTTCCCTGGTAGGCCCCCATACATCAGAATGCACATAATCAAGAATTCCTTCAGTTTTGTGCTTTCCAGTCGTGAAACTAACTATAGTCTGTTTACCAAGAACACAAAACTTACAAAAATCGAGCTTGCAGCTTTTAGCACCATGCAACAAATTTCTTTTATGCAATTCAGCCATCCCACATTCACTAAGATGACCAAGACGCATGTGCCATAGTTTTGTGTTATCATCATATGACTCAACAAAATGAACTCCACCTACAACTGTACTCCCTAACAATTTATATATATTCCTTGTAGTTATCTTTCCTTTCATCACAGTCAGTGCACCTCTCACAATTCTAATGGTTTCCCTATCCTCATCTGCTTTAGGAATAAAACTATTCTTATGTAGAGTGCCCAAGGAAATTAGATTCTTTGTCAAATCTGGTATATGCCTAACATCACATAATGTTCTAACAGTAACATCATACATCATAATTCTAACGTCACCAATACCAACAATATTGCAGCATCTATCATCACCTAAATAGACAGAACCAGAATTAGCTGACCTGTATGTCGTAAACCACTCCTTGTTAGGCGTTATATGATAAGAGCATCCCTAATCAAGAATCCATGCATCCGTGAACTGAGTTGTTGAAACAGAAAGCATATCACCATCACTACACTCTGCATCGTCATTCTGCACCACATTGACAGACTTGGATGATTCATCACGTTTGTCATCAGTCTGCCTTTTAAACTTTGGACAATCCGTCTTCATATGTCCTGGCTCCTTGCACTTGTAGCAATGAATCATCTTTTTTCCCCTAGACTTTGATCTGGAATTTTGTTTTCCAGAACCTTCCTTCTCTAACTTCCTTCCACGGTCTTGATTACCCTTAATATATAAACTGTCAGCATGAGAGCTTTCCCCTGCATTTTGTTTCCGCTGGTTGTGAGCCAACAAGGCTGCAGTAATTTCTTCAACTCTGATTGTTTCTTTCCCATATGTAAGAGTAGTCACCATGTGTTCGTAGGAGGGAGGCAATGAACATAACAGAATCATTGCTCTGTCTTCATCCTCAATCTTCACATCAAGTTGAGCCAAATCTGTGATTATTTGATTGAAGACATTCACGTGCTGCGCCAAATCACAACCTTTCTGCATCTTCAGCCCATACAGTCTCTACTTTAGATACAGCTTATTCGTTAGGGATTTGGACATAAATTGAGTTTCCAATTTCTTCCATATTTCATCTAGAGATGACAGATTCATTACGTGATACATAATCTCATCTGCCAAACATAACCATATAGTTCCTGCTGCTCGTTGCTGCAGTTCTTCCCAATCTTCATCCTCCATCGATTTTGGCTTTTGAGATCGCAAAGCCTTTAAAATCCCTTGCTGTGCCAACAGATCCTTTACCCTCGTTTGCCACAATCCGAAATTACCGTGACCATTAAACTTCATCGCTTCGAATTTCGCACCTGACATAGCCATCTCAACCTGCTCTGATATCACTTGTTGAGAAATTATGCTAGTAAACACAGAAATAATGCAAACAGAAAGGAACATGAGATTTTACGAGGTTCGGCAATTTGCCTACGTCCTTGGGAGCGATGAGCGGCTGTTTTCTTATTATTAGGAATAATCCACAATTAGGTTACAATTACAGAATATATAAGTAACTCTAGGTACAATTACAAAAATACCATGTACTGTACCGCGGGGGCTATGCCCCCACACCCCCAAGCCCACTTAATCTTGGCCCGCATTCTATCTTGAAACTCCCCCCAATGGACAAATGCTAGAGCGAAGCTCCCTTCGCTTCACTCAACTTCACTCCAGCATCTGTCCTTCATCCAATATATGAGCCATACCTAACAGTGCATAAACTTAAAATGAACAAGTTTCAATTTAAAGAGATTCATCTACTAAGTCACCTTAGGGGCTAATGCAAAGAGAAGAAATAACTTTGGTATCAAATTTGATACAAGATAATAGAAGGAAAAAAAAAAAGGGTGTAAAATACAAAATTTGACCAAAAAAAAAAGAAAATTAATAAGAAAATTTAATTTAAATTATTATATTAAGAATGTTAAGAAAATCACCAAGAAATAAATAAATTTTCTAATGAAATGAAAAGATAATATGGAAATGATATATTTAGTAATCTCAGATCATCAGATTAGATAATGATCTCATACTATTAATAATAATAAAAAAAAAGGTATCTTATCAATTTTTAGAAAATAATTTTTGTATTTAATATCAAGTCATTCTATCCAAAACCCTAATAAAAAAGACCATTTATAAAAAATTAAAGTTAAATATGAATCTTATGATATAAACTTTAATTAAATAGCTATTAATTAGCCAATTAAAAATATAATAGAGAAAGAAACTAACAAATCTAATTAAGTCCTATCAAATCTAATATACTAAAATAATAATGAAAATATATCTATGTAAATAAAATAAGATAAAATTATCTTTCTAGGAATGCAAAAGAGCAACTAAATTTACTATTAACCTACTGAAGTTCGATTTGGAATTTAATCAAGTTTGTTTCAATAGCAGTAGTTGAACTTGAGATAGCAGTAGTACTGAAAGCAAAATGACGTGTTCTCATTTTAAACTTAAACTTGAAAAAGAGAGATGTGAAATTTATATTTTAAAAAATTTTCATGTGTGGTGAATTTATTCTTGAATTTTTTTTTTTCAAATATTTAATTAAATCTTAAGGGTTTTCAAAACCTTGTAATTTTGTCCGTCAGAACATCCAACGTGTTCCTTAAAATGGCTTGCTAAAATATAAAAAATTTAATTGAATTTTAATGCAATGTGAAAGCAACTCATAACCCAAATTTAATCATAAAAGCAAGTATTGAAAATGAAGCTCGAAGTTTTGAAGAGATAAAGCCAATGGGAATTGAAAATAAAGATGGGAAAGAGAGAGGCAGAGACAGACAGACTATTTAAGTATAACGTGAAACCATTCATATCAAATTCCTCATGAATGTATAAAAATTAATAAAATTATTTAGATATTGTGTTGCGTGGTTCTCATTACTATATGTCAGGTTTAGTTTATGGATTGTGGTGGACTTCTAAGGAAAATTAGGTTTGTAAAGTAAGCACATATAAGTCAAAGGATGACATTGGAGATTATTTTAGTATTACCACTCTGATATTTAAATCAATAAAAATTTAAATAGTGAGATAGAGAGACAATTTATGTGTAAAGAAATCATACTAACAATGAGTAATTTAAGTTTGAGCTTAAATTCAAATTATTTGAGTAGATTATTAAGTAAAGCTTAAGTTTTATAAGGTTTGGCTTGATTAACTTGCAAACTTACTTAAGTACAAATTGAATTTAAATATTAGTTAAGTTAGAATATTTATATTAATTTTATAAATCAAGTTTAAACAAATTTAATTGGATCGAATTCTTAAGTTTGTCAAGTATCATTGAAGTTGTGCTTAATTTCAAAATTATAAGTTCGATAGAACTTGAACTATGAAATTTTGAGTTGAACTTGAGTTTGAGCTTAGCAAGCTCATCATATTGTATTAACTCTACTTGATTCATTTATAGCCCTATTCATGATCTTCACTTTTTTCTCAACAAACTCTTTCATTAGTTTTCTTCATTTTTAAGTAATTTAATTAATAGATAATTCTTAACATATTTATTTTTCAAACATACACAATGCAAGTGTATTATCCATTAGTATGCCATTAAGCAAAAACACAAGTTTTGGTTGCATACCCTTTAAACACATGCAATCATGGGCAAACTTAGTAGTGGGGGGTGGGTCTTAGTCCCCTAAGTTTGGAAAAAATAATTATTAAAAAATTGAAGAAAAGGAAAAAAAGTGTATTATATGTATAACATTATAAACCATTTTCAAGTAAAATATTATGTATGATTGAGTGGTTACATGTATAGTTTTAAATATTAGTGGTCATGGGTTCAAATCTATTAAAAAGTGTTTATTATTTGAATAACATTCTCTTGTAGTTTTTCTTTTCCTAAAACTTTTTCTTCATAATAACTAACAATATTAAATATTATTCATTATTAAATTATGGTTTACTAATTATTTATTTATTTATTACTATGACACTATAAATAATAATTTCATTGTAAATATTACAAATATTTCAGCCCTATCAAGTATATATTAATCAATGAGTTAATTGCAAAATTATAATTAAGAAAATAAAACTTTTTAAGTTGCTATATATTTAATATTACCACACTATAAATAAAAATTATATTTAAATGCTACAAATATTTCAATTTTATCAAATGAATATGAGTCTATAAGTAATTTTACTAATGAATTATATAAGTTAAGTTTACCTCTCCTAATCATATGATTCTACGTCTACCCTGCATGCAATGCAAGTGCCATTGATAATTTGTTTATTTTTGGATAATTTTGTTAATTAGTGATTTTTATCATATTTATCTTTTTTAAACACGCAATGTTGATGGACTATCTACTAGTATTATGTTCATTTCAACACTATTTTTAACTTTTCTTTTACACATTTAAAAAACTAAAACTATATAACAAGTCTATTGTGAGATGTCATAAGTTAAATATCATTTCTCTCATTATTAATATTTTACATATATGTGTAGTTGATATAACAATTTTCTATATTTTTATATTGATGAATTTGATGATTGCTATGAGATGAACAATCGGATATTTTTCCTAGTTAGGGTGAATGAAAAGTATAATATATAGATATTAATCATTGATTTAACTACTCTTCCATGGAAAAGAGATTCATTAGTTGTAATAATATATCAATAATATTAAAAGGTAAGGATCCTCTTTGATATCTTAGGGTAGCATTGAGAAATATTGCAATTTTTTTTTAAATTTTCGTAAATATTGTATTCGAAAAAAATATTTCAAAGGCACAGATCCAATTTGTAACTTCATGTTTTCCAAAATTTATAAAACCGAAGGGGCTGACCGAGTATACACCTTCAAGCAATTTGTTGTAAGGTGAGAATAAGGTTCGCACCTTTAGTATAAATTGTACTACATAATTTTTTTGTCACATTATCCAATAATAATGAAATCTTGCAAACTTATATTGCAAACCTATAAAATTATTATAAAATAATACTACAAATTTGCATAGTATCACAACATGTGACCTATAATATATAGGAAAAAATTTTGCACTAACAGTTTGTAATATAAATGCGAATTCTCAATTCACATGTTTATTTTTAGATATTTCAATTTCCCCTTCCATCTTCTTCTTTCTTAGAATTTCAAAATATTCTATTTTCTTAATTTCTATTTTACATAGATTTTGCTTGTTCAAATACATATGTAAAAATATCGAAAGGATATTTTTCCAACTTTTTTAGCAGAACTCTATTTCAATATGTTTTTATGGAGAAAAAATTAATTTATTTCCTATTATATTACTTTCTATCAATTCAAAAAAAAAATACAATTATTTGTACTCTACTAATTTTATTAAAATACTAGTAGTCATTAATTAATCGTTAATTAATAATAATTAGTCATTAGTATATAATTAATTAACATTAAAAAATGAATTAACAAAAAAATTTAGTATTTTTCGTAAGTGAAATGTCTTAATTTGTAATTATGAAAATTACTACAAAAGTAATCATTAATGATGAACTAATTAGTCTTTAATTAATCATTAATGAATCATTAGAAAATTAAATAGAAAATTCGTATTGATAATAATGAATTATCTTTGTGTGTTATTATGATGTATTTTTATAAAAGTAGTTGTTAAATTAAGTTATTGTTAATTAACTATTAATTAACAGTAATTAATCGTTAATATGTCTATATAAATCATGTCTAATATACTACAAACTAATAATAAGCAACAATATTTTTTATAAAACATAACATTATGGTAACAATTTTCTCGAATACTAATATCAAATACAATAAAAAAAATTAAAACTTTTTATTAAAAAATTACCACAATTGATTAATCGTTAATGAAACGATATATTACTTTATTAGTTCAAATCCCACCTCTTTGATATGCACAAATCCCATCTCTTCGATTTGCACAAATCCCATCTCTTTGATATGCATTTTTTCTTTTCTCTACGAACGAATGAGAGAAAAAACAAATAGATAAAGTATGGAGTTTGCAAAAGGGAAAATAAAAATAAAATTTCTCTAATTCTAATTCTCTATTTGTATCATTAATTTAACACTATAGTGCCTGTAACTTATTTTTTAATGAACAGTCGATGTTAAGATAAAAAAAAAAGGACGATGAGATTAGTGTAGGGTGGAATAATTGAAGGTACAAACTGGGTCTACACCTTCAATATAAATTGTACTCAATGTGCATTGTATCGAAGGTGCGGACTTGGTCTGTGCTTTTAGTTTTGCAAATTTTGGAAAAAATGAATTCGTAAACCAAGTCTGCACTTTCAAAACCTATTTTTCAAATATTTTGTGCGTATGCAATATTTGCAAAATATTTTTACAAAAGTGCAATATTTCCTAGTGTTACCCTAATAGCTTGTTGATAAAACTTACTCTCTCTTTTTTTAATTTAAATAACTAATATTCTCCTCCACCTCAATTAAAAAAAAAAATTAACTTAACTTGCTATCTCAATAACCAATGAATTTCGACCATTGAAAAAAAAAATCTTTAATGAATGTCAAATATTGATTCAAATTGAATCTCTTTTTCTTTAAATTATTTCATATTTTATTTAGTTAGCTTGTTGATTAATTAATTAATAGGTTAATGTCACAATTTTTTTAGATATTTCATATTTTATTTAGTTAGCTTGTTGATTAATTAGTTAATACAAAAACTTTATTTATTTTTGTAAATAATTACTTAAATTTTAAAAGTTTCAATTTACTATTTATAAACTTTTCGATATTATTTATAATATCTGGACATGATAATAAATTATAAAATTAAGTTGAGGTAGTTGATTGTAAGAAAAGATAAAATTTAGTTTATAAATTGACGCTTTAAAACTTCAAGTTATTAATTATAAAAATAGATAAATTTGAAATATTAAATATAATATTTATCCTTGTTAAATTTTTTTTTTGGGCACATTTATTTCGGATTAGTCCTACTAATACCATACAGTGCTAGGTGTTAATATTGCTACTACGAATCAAGGAAGGAGTCATGACTCATGGTGACCTATATGGGCTATTTATGAACCTAATTTCTAGGTCGAGCCCAGGTTTACGTTAACCCATTTACTTACGTGGCAGGACAGCAACGGCCTTGAACCATCAAATATTAGCCCAATATTTGACAGGCCCAATCCAAACTCAAGGCCTCCAAACCCAATCATTATAAGTGTGTTTATGGTACTTTTGCTAAGGGTATATTTAGGGTGAGTGAGTACAAGTTGGCCTAAATTTTTTAAATCGGAACCTATCCTACAACATGTTTGAATCACTCTACCCTATACTTAAGGATACTGGATATATTATGAAATTTATAAAAAAAAAATTATTTTTTCTTAAGTTTTAACTTTACACTTTTTTAAAAAGAAAATTTTGGTAACTTTTTTTTTGTTTAATATTAAAAGATTGCTTTCACACTTGATTGGTAGTTTTGAATGTGTATATATAAATATCCTCATTTATTCTTACGATGTTGCTAAGAATTTAAAGGTAATTTCTTTTCCACTTGTCATTAAATAAAAAAGATCATATTTGTAAATAGCTAAAAAAGAAGAATACATGAACTTATAAATTGCTTTTGAGAAAGTAAAGTTAGAATAGATAAAAAAAAAAGAAAAGAAAATACAATAAGAAAATGACAATATAGTACATATAATAATAAGTTTTGTGATTCGTAAATTGTAGCATTGTAATATATTGTACATATATAACAAGTTAATAGTTATAGAAAATGAAATATGATCCAAAAAGACATGAATAAGCCCTAGAATATTAGAGGTCATCATAGACTTACAGTTTACATTTGTTATCTATGTAAAATAATCACTTATCAAATTGGTAGTACACATCGAAGGCAACAACTTCTGTTTAATTTCAAGTACATAAAGTTAAACAATTGTTAAACGCCACACAACAATCATATCTAGGGACCTAAAACTTGTATCCTATAATTTTAAAATACAACTTCTAAGGTGGGTACATATAAAATATCATATACTTATATTCAACCTTGTGAAAGTAAGTTTCAAAAATTTTCTATCTAGAACTTATCCCATAATTCTCAGCACTTATTCGAAACCTACTCGTTCAAGAAAGATATGGATGGATATTTTATATAATAGAGTTATCTTTATTTTTTGAAAATATTAAAAAATATAGAGACATCCTTAATTTTTTAAATACTAAATTTACCTCCATTAAAAAATGTTAATGCTGCAAATATTTTCTTCCATCACTACATTACTGAGTCATGGAATTACATTTTAAAATTGATCTATCATTGGATTTGACCCACTTAAAGTATACTATGAATTAACTGAAAAAAATTATTACAAATGTATATTATGAATTAGCTGGGAAAAAAATTTTAGGTATTGACATTTTTTAATGAGTGTTAATACAGTATATTAGAAATGTAAGTGTGTCTAAAATTTGACAATTTTCATAAGCTGTTGTAATTTACCTTTTTTTTTTCCTTTTTTTTAACCCCTTTAAGCGACATTAATATACATTTGCTAAGAATGATAATTTAAGTTTGGAGACCAAATTAAGCATTATTGAAACTATTTTTTGTGCTTTATCTTTATCTGTCTTTTTCATGTACTTATTGTCTATACGTTAGGGAAAAAAGGAATATTTAAGAAGCTATTATACTTTTAAAATACAACAGTAATGGAATACAAATAAATCTTTCTATTTTTTCTTTTTGAGTCACTCGACAAATATTCGATAATTTTGAATGAAGTGAAATAAAAGTGGAACCAGACAAAATTAATCTTCCCAAAAAGCAATCGGGTCTCTTTTTTTTTTTTTTTCTTGCACCAACGATTACTTCACAAGTTGGGAAGTTTCTATTCTCTGTTATACCCATTTGGCTTTTGCGATGTGATATATCGATATTTATCTCTGATTAATGGTTACATTATTGCGATTTAAGCTATATTAATGTTCAAAATTTTGAAAAAAAAAAGATATTAAATCATAAAATTGGAAAGAATCTAAACCTTAATAAAAGAAAAAAAAATTCTAAAAATCAAATTGTAAAAATGTAAAAGTTTGGATTATTACAAGAAGAGTATAAAAGCAAACTGAATGTACCTGTTTTAGGTGTATTTTTAATTAACCTTTAATGCATAGGATATTAGAATTTTGTAAATAAGAAAATGAATCATGTACGTGTCAATCTTTTTTATATATATGAATAAACTATCTTTAAACAAATTCTCCAAATTAATTTTAGGAAAGAGGGATGATCGCATTTGAAAGGTCATAATTCGACTTTCATTTTCATGGTGTACTACTTTTAATACTAATAGATTATACAAGAATTGCCTTATTTAAATTCCAAAAAATAATTACAATAATGTTTTATGAAGATTCAGAAGCAGACGCATTCACTTTCTCATACTTCCATTCATGAGCCTTCCATTCGGGTAATTGCTGTACGACAAGCTGCATTGTATACAAACAAAAGTACTGTTACTCCCAAATGAAGATGCTCATGGTAATGATTTCATGAAAATTAGCTAGCTTGGGCATATATTTAAGTGAATTTGGGTGCTATTTTTACTAAAAATATATAGATAATATGTCCTTTATATGGTGTTTCATTAATATTTTTATTAATCGCATGAAAAATATAATACGAATCTTATTCTTTTTCCTTTTTATACGTATATTGAATATTTGGTTGGAGAACACACTATTGCGAACACTTTGGGAAACTTTTTTCACATGGATGAGAAGAATATAATGGTGTATGTGTTTCACGGAAAACATATTCTAAACCTTTTTATTATAATTGTTATAATGAAGACACTGCATCTTACAATTATTATCTTAGTAATCTTAAAAAAGTGAAAATACAAGGATAAATAGTGATGGAAGGTGATTACAGTAGATGACTCATTAATGGGGATAGTTAATAATCCCGAGAAATACTAATGGAATTTCTTCTTTTAAAATGTAAAAATTATTCTCTCTATTTTTATTGATATTTTCTATAATGGTTAACCACCATCACCGGTCATGATTAGTTATGGTTTTTTTTAAAAAAAAACAGGTTTTGTTCCTCCATTGAATTCCAAGAAGTGATATTGGATAAGAATAGAAGATAAGTGCTCTGCATTGTGTTGAAATGAAAGTGTCAAAAAGGAACATTACCAGTCCTTTAGAATCTGCATCACCAACCGTGGTTTGACATGCTAGTCTCCAGTTCTTAGGTTTCTGCAGACAAATTATGGAAAACAACCACAAAATGAGATCAGGACAAGCAATCTTCTAGAACAAATTATTTGGAGTCAATCTAAATTGTCTGTCCTTTATTTGATGTAATTTTGTATTTTCATGTGATTTAAATTGGATATAAATAAATGAACAAGTTGAAACAATACCAAAATAGTAGAACAGTGAAACCTTTGGTCTACTATCTAAAAAGCTGGAAAGTATGCTGTACCTTTCTAATCTCACGGATGATACTACTCATGATGTGTGAGCATGCGATATCTACAAACTAAAGAGATCGAGAAACATGATTCCACTTTTGCTTAACCAACTAGGGGAAATCGATCTTCTTCCATTCAGTAGAACAACAATGATCACACCATTAAATTGGAAAGCCTTACACGAAGATACATAATTCTAGTACTTTAAAGCTTCACCTATTATCAAGGTAGCATGAGTTAACGATGATTAGATCTTAAGAAGATAAGTTGTTGAGCTGTTTTAACCACAATAGAAGGCAGAGTTCTTGCTGAGAATGTCCATAAAGCTTGTAATTAGACTTATAAGAGAACAAGCAACTATGAAGTATGGACTAACAGGAATAGAAAAATAATCACATACCCTTTTGAGTTTTTCTTTTTCCTTGTCTGTTCTAGGATTAAGGAGCTCTTTCCCTTGAATAATCTACATGGTAATAACATTATAAGAAAGTCAGCAATCAATGATTTTTTAGCCTAAGAAGCAACCAATTTAGCTGGTTTTTCTAACAAGTGCTATGATTGTATCACAAACGTGAAATTATACTCTTTCATAAATTTTGATAATACAGGAAAAAAAAGTTAATGTTTTTATTAAGCACTCTAGGTACCCTTTTATGAAAACCTTCAATAAATACATAGAAACATGGGATAATTGCAAATATACTTACTCCTAAATTTGCATCTACCTAAATAACATAAATATACAACCTAAAGCGTAACTAAAGTTCTTAAAGCAATCACTAAAAGACACATAAATAGCTTAATTGTAGGAATTAGATGAGGGGTTTAGAAAGTATGCGCATATTTTGTGAAAGTTATAGAAAGTAAGGACGCATGTGGAGGAAATTTACAATGTGCCCTTGGAATTACTACCGTAGGCCATGCTTTTGAATGTAAGCATCAACATATCAGCAAGGATGTCAAATAAAGAATGTCGAGTGCCCTAACCTCCACCATGCAAGTAGCACAAGTTCCACCACCTCCACAGTTCAGCAAAGGTCTGGACTGAATGTAAACAAGTTCACAAATTAATAAAATTCACTTAAAGGAAGAAATAGACACTAATTACAGTTAGATTAAAAGAAAATACAAAAAGGAAGAAGAAGAAAAATAAATAAATAAGCTCACGTAAGGTCCATATAAATCAATGTTGGAGTCTAACATAATGTCCCTAAGTTTCTGACCTCCACATGCTGTTCTTAAATGAACATCTGGTGTTCCATCTGGGAGTAAAGCAGACTGCAATAAAGAAAACAAGGTATTAACACTATTAAAAAGGAAGGGAAAAAAAAAAAGCTAATAGCGCGCCCTCATGGCTCATAAATTTAACAGCATCTCAATTTAGAACAATATTAAAATCGCTATCTAAATTTTTATGTATTTTTTGTTTAAAATTACTAAATGTTATACCGCACCAAACTTCGCTGGTTAAATTGCTATCTTACCTTTTATCCATTATACTTATACCATTCACTAACTTGTTCTAAGAAAATAAAAGCAGGAAAATTTGACAAGTAAAATTTCAATTCATTACGATTTATCGCAACTTCAAACTATAAATATAATGCTGAAAAAGATGCTTCATGTGGTGATTTTTACATTATCGTGCTAAACTTGGTTGTTTTGCAATTTTTTTTCAAGTTCTCTGATCCAAATGAAAATATATTTTATTAATAATGCTGAAATTCTACAGCTCAACTCTAGAAAAGCTAATGAAACTTCAAAAAAAAAAAAAAAATTGCAGCACAAGACAAATGGAGTCATGAAGTCATGAAGTCATGACTAACACTAACAAATACCAAATTGACACAAAGCTCATAAATTCATACTAGCAGACGAATGCACCCGCATTGCGGGTACCAAAATTTTGTAACATGACTTACACTAACAAAAGCAAAGTTGACACGAGGTGGCTCATCAGATGCTGCAGTTTGAGCTTCGCTCTCAGGAACAGTCCCAACTGCTCTGATCTTACCTCTAGAATAGCATAAACTCCTGGAGATACTAATATGCTGAGGATTGTGTAAAGGGTGAGTGGCTTTTTGAGCAAGTGATAAGGAAGATAATTGATAAGAGTTTAGTTGAAGACTACCCATTTTTCTTGATATTTACAGGAGGTATTTTGTGGGAAGATAGTTTGTAGGGAGCAGGGATGAGACTTAATCTGATATTTGCATGGGGCTTTGGTTTGTAGGTTCTAAGTTTGGTATGTGGTGGAACTTGCTGGCCTTATCCAATGGAAGATGTGGGGGCAAAAAGGTAAGCTTGTGCTTAATAGTGGGTCCTATAACGATATCTAATCGATAATCGAAACCATTGTGAGGTTGGAGTGGGTAAATTTGTCTCTTGACATGTTAAATTTGGAGTTATATCATCGTAAAAACTTCTAACAAAAGTATTTTTCAAATGGATACTGTTAATTGAAAAATTTTCATCGCTTGCAAAAGAAGAAGAAAGAGGAAGCAAAAGAATGGAAACAAAGACTCGCTAGAGGAAGGGCTTGAACCTTCGACCTTGTGGTTAACAGCCACACGCTCTAACCAACTGAGCTACTCCAGCTTGCCGGTCATTCTCCATTTCTTAAAAATACTATTCATGTTTTTAACGCACAAGGAGTTACACCGACTGATATTTTTATCATTATTTCATCATATGATAGCATGCCGTATGCTTATTAAAGCCTAAATCAATAGTGTAAGTCCAGCTAAGAATTGGAATTTGTTCAACTTTGAAGTCTGTCAAATCTTGTATAATCGGATAAGTTACAAAATAGTTTTTCGTTCAATATTTTTAGTACCTATAGTTCATGGAATAGACTTCGTATTTATCCTAGAATCTACTTAAACATACTCTATATATCATAAGTTTTAAGTTTGTTGGTAGTTTATTTTGTATAGAACACCATAAAATCGACTTATTCAATACACTTATTAAATGTAATTTAATTTAAAAAATATAATAGAAAGTCAATTGTATTAATTTAATTTATAATCTATTATTTTAAATCTACTCTTAGTTGAATAGTAAAATCCATAGCAATTCTCTTATTTAAGTCATATTAAAATTTACATTTATTGTATTTTGTTATTATCTTTTTTTTTTATTGGAACTCATTATATTCATATTTGTGGTAATTTTTAATTAAAAGCAATATTAACTTATGATATTAATTCTTAATATCATTATTCAGGATATAAATGACTAATATAACATTTTAATCTACAAATGATTGAAAAAAGAAAGAAAAAACACTCACACGTTAGTTACAATAAAGTTGTGATCCAATTAGCCTTCGTATAACTGTAATAATAACCTGGAAAAACAACAAAGATGTAAACATTCAGGTTAAATAATTGAAAAACCGGTTATGGACATGCAAAATGCCTCAAAATAATCAACCAAAAACTCGAAATCATCTGATTATTTGAACAGTAAAAATTAAACAATTAAGTACACGTTCTAATGCATATGATTATATTCATATAATGCAATAGCTCCGATAAGAACCACATGATCATTGTTGCCTATTTTAAACAGACGTACCGGTAGTTCAATAATTTATAATTGTGCTAGGTGTCCCAATCCAAAAGTTTATAGCGAGTATGAAGGAATTAACTCAGATATAGAGTGTAGTGAATTATATTAGCATAATAGTTTATTCTTGAGGGTTAGGTTATCTGAAAGCAGGTGTAGCCTCTTGTAAACAAAGTAGTCGAAAGATAATGCTGCTTTTCTAATGATGTTTACGGTAGGCTAAAACTAATTAAGGTAATTGACCCTCTCAAACACACAATGGATTGTGGTAAAACCAAGAGGGTACTCTTAAAGCGAAAGATTAGCTCTAAACAGATTTTTGAAAGGATAGGAATAAGAAAGTTGACTTGATATTTAAAAATGAGATAGTTATATAAATTAAAGGATGGTAGAATATCACATGAGTACTTTAGGAGGGTGGAACCTTTTGTCCCGTGACAAGTGGTATCATAACCAACGCTCCACTAGATGGATAGTTTTTGTGGATAGAGAAGAAACCACTAGATGGAGGACATCGTTACTAAAGGATAGTTGTGTTGTGAGTTAGAGGACTCAAGTGAAAAAAGTTCAAGAGGAGGAACAACCATCAGAGTGAGGACATCATTGCTAAAGAGCAACTGTGTCGCAAGTCAATTGCAGCAAGATTTAGCCAAAGTCTTTATAAGCAATGAGTACGAGCCTCCTTACCATTGAACGACTCAGTAAAAGGAGATATGGAAGGATTAAGAGAGGTGTGTGGGTGAAAGGAAACTTGTGAAAGCCCAAAGTCCTATCGTGGATGAGCTTAGGTGGAGTCTAACAATGGGTTGAGAAGGATTGGTAATCTTGAGGAGTGGGTAGTGGCAAGATATTAGCCTCATGACAAGAGCATCATAAATTTAGGTGAGGGAGAGTATCATGGTCCGAAAGTTTAGAATGAGTATGAAAGGATTAACTTAATAAAGAGTGTAGTGAGTGACATCAGTAAGGTAGTTTGTTCTAGGAGATCGGTTTTTTTGAAAGCCGATTTGACTTTTCATGAACAAATTGGTCAAGAGTTGATGTCCCTCTTTGATAATGGCTATGGTGGGCCGAAACCAATTGAGGTAATTAGTTCTCTCCAACACACGATGGGTTATGACAGTCAATAGGGCACTCCTGAAGTGAAAGATAAGCTCAAAACAGATCTTAAAAGAATAAGAATGAAAATACTAATTCGACATTCAAAAATAAAATAATTATATAAATCAAGGGATAGTTGAATATCACATAGGTATTTTAGAAGAGTAGAACCTCATATTCCATGATACTAATGCTACTTGGTAATATCCCTTTTTTTTTCCCATAAACACAAAAAAAAAAAAATTTAACTATAGAGATAAAGTAACACATTGTTTTATCGAGTGTTTTTTTTTTTAATATTTATCCAAATTCTATTAGACAATAATTGAATTGAGATCAAACTACTTAAATAGTTTATTTAGTCAAACTTAGATTTTATGATATTTAACTCAATCAACTCACATGCTTAATTAAGTTTAAATCAAGATAAGACGTTACTCAAGCTCAAGCTACAATTAGATATCAATATTGTTTTTTCCAATGAATGATACCAATATTATTTTAATTGGAGATAATTAAACCCAAAAAAGGTTTGATCAAATTGAGCATGAGCTTTATATACCGCATCAAATTAAGCTAAATCCCAAAAAATATAAGGTCGACTGAGCTCGAATTCTAAAATTCTGAATCGAAGTTCAAATTAAGCTAAATCGTTTCGCCTGGACTCGTATACGGGTAAAAAACTCTACCTCATCTTTTAGCAATAAAAGAATGAACTCTCTTCCTTTGTTTTCTAATAACAGAAACCAAATGTACAATTACATTCTTCAGATACACTCAGCAGTAGCATAATATTTTGCTAAAAATCAGAAAGAATCTGCATCCAGCTCTATCTGAACCGAATGCAGAAGAAATCTGAAGCGGGGAAAGGCAAAAGCCAAACAAAAAGATACTAACAATGAAAAAAGAAAAGAAATAAATAATGATTAGAAACAAACAAATGAGCTTTTGCACAAGCACCCTACAGAAGAACACCACCCTGCCGTAGAATGGAAGATATGAACTCTTCAGTCCAAGATCTTCGTCACTGTACATTGATCCTAATGAAGACCAACAAAAGCAACTGAATCCCCCATGTCACGGTCCCCGTCCTCACACACGCTGCATAATCATGGGATTGTCTCCAACGGAAAGTGCATCACCACCTCCTTTCAATAGAGAATTATGATCTCATCACCTCCCCTTGGCTGAAGAAGCTGGCATTGTCATACTCGGAGCTTTAACAATGAAGCATAACCTCAAAAGTGTTTACCCCACTCTCTTCGAGTCCCGAGCTGCTGCAACATGGTCCTAGATACCAAAAAATAAAAAAAGACAAGTCAATTATGCTAGCCACCATTTAGGTCCCCTGGGGGTGGGGGTGGAATAAAATTCTACCAATGGGAACACAGCACCCAAATGATTCTTTTGTAATTTTTTTTTTTTGGATAAAACGCGGCTGTATGTTATCTGGACAAAGCTCAATCTAAACCTAAGAAGGTAATCATCAATGGGCTAAAATAAGAATCATGCACATTCCAATGATAATAATAACTCAATACTTACTGAAATGAAATCAAATGCTTTAGTTTCCTCCTTACGGTTGTTGACCATTGAAGTAGGAGTTTGAATGGGAAAGTTTGCTTGGAATATGTCAGGAAGAGGTGATGATTGACCTCCTACAGTTCCATTATCAAGATTGATGCCGGCATTCTGACCATTCATATTCCCGTAGTTTTGAAGACTAGCCATGGTAGCAAGAAACTGTTGTTGAGCCAACAAACTTGCCATTGCCTCATAATTACTGGGATGCAGGGGAAAAGCAGGAGCATATGCCACGCTGGGAGGAAGAGCATATGGCATAGGTAAACTACCAGCAGGAGACATGGCATTTGCACTCATTCCAGATATTTGAGAATTAGCTGTGTTATTCAACATTTCATTAGAAGCTTGATGAGTGGAATGACTCATCAAATCAGAAAACATATCTCCAGTGGGGGAGGTTCCCTTTTGCTTCATACTTAAGGCATTTTCTTCAATCGACAGACCAGTTACCATATCATTAATATCTTTTTTATGATCTCCATGAGCTTGAGAAATGCCAGCATTTGAGGCAAAAATATCAAATGGCATAGGTCCACTGTCTCCTGCAATATGATTTCCACTACTAATGTGCTTGTTATCAACAGCCAACCCAGAGAAAATATCATCCTCTTTGCCCTCACCACTATGAAATGATACATCAGCAAAAGGATCATCATCAGTTTTTCCTTCCTCAGTGGTCAAATTGGACCCAAAAGTGTCTCCAAGCAAATCATACACTGTTGACTGTGTTGTCACATCCCCAAGATTCTCACTCCCTTTCTTAGAAGAATCATCTGCTCCAAGGATGTCTTCTGCAATGCCTGTGTCTATTAAATCAGGCATCTGAACAGCAGCAGGTGTCTCAACATCAGTCACCTTTCTCAAAGTACCCCCTTGTATTGAAGCTCCCTGTTCTCCAGCCAGAAGGCTCAAAACCTGAACATTTATATTGAAAAGCATGATGACACTAATAACACACATCTGAATGTTGTTTCCACTTCTTTCTTTGTATAAGATAAAGGAATTACACGGACCTAATAACATGAATGAAGGACAAATACCTTGTTAGTTTTCTCCCTCAAAGAAGCTTGTGGAGACTCTGAACAAGCCCTCAAAATGTCCATGTTTCCACTGAAGTAAGATGCTACAGTTGAAAAGGGCTCTTCATTCTTCTTCCTCAATATTGACTCCAATACACAGACAACTTTAACACGGACCTGAAAATAAGATGATCACATTTAGGCCAGAAAGAAATCAAGAGGCAGAAACATTTAAATAGTTCAGATTATTTTAATATAAAGATCAAAAGAATACTATAGCCCTATTGTCCTTAACAAATTGCAAAAGAGGTCCAATAGTCCAGTCCTTCATTCATCTGTATTTTTAAGCTTAATAGTCTAAACAAAAGAAGAAAACAAAATTAAAAGAATGCTGAAAAGCTGCACCAATTTTTTTGGGCAAATAAAGCTGTACCAATTTCTCTATTGAAAGTAGCAAAAATTCATAATATTATAGATATAAAAATCTATCCAGCCAACACAATTTGTTACATAAATTCATAACACATATTCAAAGTCAGTTCTCCAGATCTATTATGACTAGGCTCTTAGGCCCAACTTTTAGGTAAGATAGTAAAGAGATCAACAACTCAAATCCTGTAACTACCTGGGAAAAGATGGGGGATAGGAACTTCAAATAGCTTACCTGCCACTGTGGGAATTGGAGCTTTGACTCAAGGGCTTGGCTTAAGGCTAACCCATCACATTTCGCAGCCTCCGCAAGGAAAGCGTGAATGGCATCACGAGTTGGTTGGAGGCGTACACCACCAGTTGTAACTATAGTTTCCAACAATCTCACCTCTCGTGTTTTACTCTCCACATTGCTTGTACTGGAACCGCGACCATCGGTCAACTCCGTCCTTCCAACTGAATTCCATGGTCCAACAACTGCATCCTTTGAGATTCCAAGGCTACCATGAACTTCATTGGGAATTCGAGCTGGTGTATACTTATCAGTATAATCATTTTCTGTTGTGAAAGATCTCCGAATATTGGGACTCCTGTAGGTCCCTGTTTCATTCTTTTTGAAAGAATTCGCTTGAGCAAAACTGGTAAGGCCCTGCTTGATAGATGCAGTTCCAAGTTCAACTACCTCACTGAGAAATGACTTCTTATCTTCTGAGGGAATAAAATTTGTGTTTCCAAATCCTTCTATTCTTCTGTTAACCTCTCCCGAAACCAGTGGCTTATTATCCTGTTCAGCAAAGATAACAGATATAGCCTCATGAGCTGTGTCCCGTACAGCCTTGTTCAGTGCATCGCCTTTCAAAGGATCTGGCTGGCCCCTATAATGAGATAGCTCTCGGATGGCTGCAGAATTTCTCTGAATTTCCCTTCGAAACTCAACTCCAGACTTTCCAATGCAGTACTTAATCAGCCTAAGAGCCTGCAGACATCAATGAACAGCTCTGTAAGCTGTATCAAATTTCAACACTCAAAAGCAACATATGCCCTTCGAGTATAAAAGGAAACAGATTAATATTTGAAAGAGTAGTATCTTGATTTAAAGGAAACTTTGACAGCACAATCAAATTGGACATATAAAGTGAACCAGTGCTTGATGAGTATCAGAGATTGTCCTAACCATTAATGAACCACAGAGGATTCCACAAATAGGTCATACATCTAAAGCCTAAAAACAACCTGAAAAGTAGCCTGTGCCTTAAAAAAAGATATTTCACTTAATAAGGTCAAATTTTATCATTTCAACTTAGGTATGATTCCAAAGGCCTCGAAAGGAAACCTTGAACATTTAATTAACAACAGTTTGATGCTAAAGTGAAAATTATATCATAGAATTCCAATTACTTTTCACAATGAAAAGTACAAACACCTAAACCAATCCAATGTCCTACTATCAAAATGTCCTCTCATTTTCTCAACCTGTCATAACCTTTAATGTGACCTGCAGGCAAAATTAGATTAAATCAGGCCAGATAAACACATTTAAATATCTACTCGTCATTTTCTTCATAATATACAAGTTCAAAGAAACCAAAAAGCCACCTGATACTCAATAGCAATTTTTCCCTGTTTGATATTATCTCAATTCTTCCCAAGAAACCACCCAGTGCACATAAAGGTAGAAAGACTCAAAAGCATGTGCAAACTCAATAACAAAGTAACATTTCTAGTTATCCCTAGCACAAACACCTTAACTCTTAAGCATTCCAGAGAGAATTGCTCAGGTCTTATGATCCACAAAAAATGTCAATACCGTCCAATCTTCCATAAGTCCCCAAACCTCCATCTGAAATAGAGCCAAACTTTCTCTCAATTTATACATGTTTACATTTTGTCCGTCACAAGCTTTCTTCAATCTCTCACCTTCTAGACTCAACAAAAGATATAGAGCAATCAAGAAGAATCATAAACAAATTAATCAACATCCTCCAATCTTCTGCAAATCGCAAACCTCCATCTGGAAAAGACAAAATGCTCTCCTGATTTCAATGTTCTTCTAATCTCAAGCTTACTACAACCCTAATCTGCTCGATTTACAAATTGACGTAAAGCAATCGTGACAAGAAATAATCAAACCCAAAGATCAAAACCCTCCAATCTTCCATAACTCAAAAACCTCCAACTAGAAAAGAATCAAGCTTTACCTCAGTTAACATGTATTCATGTTTCCTATGGTCTTGACTTTTCTTCAACCTACCGGCTTGATTCAATAATAAAAAATTGCACTTGAGACAATCATAGTTCCAATACAAAATTAACTAACTTTACACCATATGCACATCAACCTCAAACATCTCATGTCACAATTGTCTGAACCTGCACATTTTCCATCTTATATATCTAAAACTACAGCTCTTTTCCCATGTAACGCTCCAAGTTTTAAAATCTAAATCTCAGTGTATCCATTACAACACTAACTGACAGAAAATCATTCCATCATTTCTGCCACGTCAGAATACCCAGACACTGATCGAGAAAACCAAGCACTCTCTCAGGCTCAACCATCCTAGATTCTCGGTGCACACGTTATAGTACTCGCTGAATAGAACTCCCTATCCCCATGCTGCATCCCATCCCGTACAAAGTGGGGCCTGTATTATATATCGATTGGATCATCTGTGTTGCGTATACACTTGCTAAGAGAATAAAAGAAGAAACTTTTCACATTTCCTGGATTATCCACGTCGCAAAAAAGCAATTACATTTATAGTAAGAGTGCCTCTGCACTTTGAAAATGTATATTACATATTCATCCAACATCGCAACATGTGATTAGCCGAACATAAACGGGAACTAATCCTTCCACGAATCAACTATCACATTGCACCAAATTGAATTATTTTTGCCACATCAGATATATTAATAACATCCCGATACGGAATCCAGTAAAGTTTAGACACCAAATCGCAAAACAAAAATCCAATTAATGGACTTTATAACCAAAACTACATGTACCTTTTGTTTAACGACGGGGCTCTTATGCTCGAGTCGTTTCAATACAAACTCCGATACTTCCTTCACTATACTAAAATGAGAAGACCTCAAAAGCTCACAAATTTCTTCCAATTTGTACACCGGAGTCACCTTATCCTCATCCGCCGTGGCGCCGTCGATCATTCTCGATCTCCAGTAAGATTCCACTGCTCTCCTGCTCGTATCCATCTCAAAAGACCGTAATTTTACCGATCAAAATCAGGGCTTTCGCTCAATTCGTGTAATTTAAGGCCTTTGACAAAATGGGTGATGGAGATCGACAGGTGAAATCGAGATTATGGATGATCAGTTATATCGAATTGGGGAAGATTAAAATTGTGAAGAATTCGGTAAATTTTGATTGCGAAGATGGTGAAATTAGGGATTTGCGAACGGGGGAAGAGGAGGACGAGAGAGAGAGAGGTGGGTGAGTCACCGACCAGTGAGTGTGGCCGACATTGAATATACGTTTGTAAGCTGTTTGTCTGGACTCTTGATTATGAATTTTTAATATTAAGTATATATCTCGAATGAGCTATTTGTCTTCCCAACCTGTCCTTGTCGCCTTATCACAAAAGGGTGGCGGAATCACGGTGGTGATTTATATTAAGCCATGGTGCTTTGTTTCGTATTAAATTCGTTTTAATCTTAAAAATAAGGAAATCGCATAGAGATGGAAAGTAATTGATTTATAATATAATCATATTTATTTTTATTATAATATTTTTTTTTCTTTTTTTGTATTTTTTTCTTTGTAATCATGTTTTCAAATATATTTTATTTGCATTACTATTATCATATGGTCTTATGTTAGAAACATCTTAACATACAGCAACAATATGAGTTTTTCACCTTTTTTTTTTTAACTATATATTATGTAACTAATGGGAGATGAAGGCTTCGAACATATTCAATGCCAAAAGGTGAACAGTATTCATGCTAATTGGATTAGAAACCGAGCAATTGAACTTATTTAATTGACAAATTTCCAATTGAGTTCTATTGTAGTCTATACACTTAAAAGTTGAAACCCTCAAATGCCATAAAATAGGATTTTGATTTTATCTTTATACACACTCTTGTAATCTATTTACTAATGAAATTATTTTTAAGTAGACTTTGATTTCATCAACATTATGTTTGGCAAGTTTTAAGCAAAGTAAAAATAAAAAGAAATCAATAAAAAAGAAAAGAAAATAAAGAAAAATAATGTAAATATATTTTTTATCATAAAATGGAAATGGAAGAAAATTGATAAAAATATTTTCTTTTTGGCTATTTGATTGATGCAACAAAAATGAAAAAAGAAAAGAGAGAGAGAGAAACAAAATAATGATTAATCTAACTTATTCTTTAAAATATATAATGAAGTTTTGTTTCCCTTTCTTTTTAAGGATATTTTATAATTTTTTAAAATTTCCACCCACCATTTTCTTTTTATTTTTCTCCAAATATAAAGAGAAACAAAAGTAGCTCTACAGTAAAAATGTTTCTATTCTTTTCCATATTGCTAATTAAATAGCCAAACACATATTTCCCTTCCATTTCGACTGATTTTCTTAGATTTCTATAATTTCCCTCTACTCTAAACACAATGTAAGAATTATTTATTTGTATTTATCTATAGAGACTTCAATTCTATATATACTTCTTTTGTTATTTTTTTTTATGAAACTTCACTTTAGTAAGCTCTCTCTTACTCACCTTGTGAGAGTTTCTTCTCTCTTCTCTCTTCTTCTTCTTGCTTGCTCACACAATTGAAATTTTCTTTATATGCACTATTGTCACAGGATAAGAAGTTCACCCCTTTTAAAGTTCTTATGTAACGCTTGATCATCCTTTTTCTTTATACACATTAATCATTTTCAAATAATAAGCTAACCTTCTCTTCATTTTTTTTACTTAAGACTGTTTAAAGGCAATCCTTCATCAAAAGTGCCTTTATTGGCTTTGCAACAACCCCTTTTATGTTTGAGGAACCAACCTTCTCAATTGATTTTGACTTACCATAGTCATCATCAAAAGAGTAGCATTAGTAATAATCGACCATTCTTTATTTAATACTTTTTACTCATTTCCAGATGGTAAGTTAACCTTCTTTTCCTTTTTTGCCTAAGATTATCCTGAGTCTATCCTTCGTCAAGAGTGTCATCATTAGTTTTACCATAGTCCCTCTTATATTTAAGGGAATTAATCTTCTTAATTGGTTTCAGCCTGCTATGGCCATTGTTAGGAAAGTGCTATCAGCTCTCGACTAGTCTACTCATAGGAGCCTAAAAATGCCTTCAGAGTACTCACTTCACATTAAGCCCAAGTTAATCCCTCTAAATCCACTCTATTATCGCGAACTATGACACTATCTTATTGTGTCTGCCAATTCTTCTTCTCCTTTAAGGTTACAATTTACAATAAATTACAATTCCACTTCTATTCCTTGAAAATTAGCAAATAATAGAAAGGTAATCTAATTGCCATGAATTAGATTCTTTGAAGAAAAATATATAAGATGAGTCTCTCTCTCACTCCAACAATTTGGGCTCTCCATTTTTTTATTTATGTGTGCCTTTTTCTCTATCTTCTTTATAATTCCAAAGTGGACATCAAACCTGCATAAGGACTCAACTTTTTAACCCTAATGTATGAAAGTTATGTCTTCAATGTGTGAGTCTAGACTTAAATGAGTATGTTGGGGAATTCTTAAGCGAAACCCTTAGACAGTAGGAAGTGATTTATTAAGCTTGGAAAATCAAGAGAATGCTCAAGAAATAGGCTTAAACTTATAAAGAAATTTTAAAAGATTACCTAAACTTGAAAATAGCTTAGAATTTAATGATCCAAAGTTACAAGAATAAGAGTTATAGAACCTAGAAAAAGCCTTTGACATGCACAAAAAAAAAAAATGGTTTGAAACCTATTCTTTAAAAGCTTTGGAAAAATCCTTAAAACTCATTTATTTCTTTTGCTACATAGAACCTAGGGGCTAATGAAGTCAAGCCACTTCACCACCTTAAAAGCTAATATAATTGTACCATATGGAACCCTAAAGCCAATATGATTGTGCCATCTCAAGTCTTGAAGAACCATTTTGCTTATGACACATTAACTCCAATTAGCCATAAAAGGAAATCACTTTGTGATACCTCAAGCTTTCTAAATGGATCAAATTATACCTCTTCAAAATCCATCAACTAGTGATTTTGTGCCACATCACGATCCATGACACATAGACCAATATAATGGAGGTATCTCAAGTTAGACAAGCATTAACATGATGACACCTTAAACTTCAAAGATGATAGTTAGGCATCTTGGTTTTGTGCCACATCAACTTATAATGTCACTAAGCCTCTTATTTTGTGCAACGTGTCACCAATTTCATTACACCATCTCATGCTTGGACATGTCATCAAGTGCATCAAGAGTTTAATACCTCAATCTAGCAAGTTGAGACCTAACATTTGTAAAATTATGTCATATGTATACACTTAACATTAAGCAACTTTCTCTTTAAGACACTTAGCTTCCCTTGATTTAAGGGATCCACGATACCCCTCCAAATTGCCATTCAAAAACACCCCTATCACCTTGTATATAGCTTAAGGTAGCTTCTTCATGAATCACTTGAACACAAAGCTGAGACACTACCCAAACCAAGAAAACTACCATCATAAAGAAGCTCCTAAAGCATGAGTTTAGAGCAAACTATAGCCATTCCCTACTCCTTCCACTACCTAATGCTACATCCTTGGCCAAATACACACTTCCTACTCTGAAACACAACATTAGTCTATCGATCTTGGTCACCTTAACACACCAAAGGCCTCCTAACACCCCTCTTGGCCATAAGTAAGTCAAATATCAAGGCTAGAATTGCAAATAGCATATTGTGAGACTTAGTGAAGTATAAAGCTTTTCAAGGGCAAGTTTAGGGAAAAAAGATGATATTGGACCATCTTAAGAGAATCTTTAAGAGTTAAAGAGGTCTAAGATCATCCATAATACTTAGGTTCCAATTAGGATAAGTTTCAATGGACATTCCTCTTGTTTTTGAAGTTTAGCATTTTAACTATGTGGTGCTTGAGAATTTCTAAAATGATATGGATTTTATGGACAATTTTGTTGAGTTTTCTAGTTACTTTTGGCAAGTGTATGATAACTTATTCCAAAGGTAAGTTTTTAAATTTCCTTTAAAGATTTAAAAAGTGTCAAATCAACGAAATTAAAGCCAACCAATAAGATAACCAAAATTTGAGCTAAGAAACGTAAGTTATCTTGAGATTCTCAACTTAATATGTTTCAATTAGGTATTCAAGAAGTTGATGAAAGTTGAAATATGTTTTGATGATAGGTTTGGTCTTATAACAACCTCTAAATCAGGTAGTGTAAGAATAAGTGAAATCGAAGTAGTCGAAATAGTGAAAAAGATGCTTCCAAAGAATATTAGCTGCTTTTTCTTGTAGTAATGACTAACTTGAAAGCTTGATGTGATGTTTTACAATGGTCCTCTAGACACCAAGTTTGTTGAATTTAGATAAAAAAAATAAAGAAGTTATGACCATTAGAAGTTTTATTAACAAAACCATTAAAGCTAAAGTATAAGCTTATACTTCTAAGTATAGTTTGTATGTGTTAATGATGGGTCATGGGAATATTGATGATAGCTTAAAAGAAGTTTGGTGACAATGATGAGAAGCTCAAGGAAACAAGGCCATGTTAGTCATCTTTTCTCATTCTTTATCAATAGTTGGTCATCTTATGTCACTTTTACTAAGCTTGTGAAAGGTTAGTCACTTATTCCCTTTCTTTATTGAACATGTAAAAAATTAGTTATTCTATTTTCCCTTTATTGAATAACTTAAAAGTAAGTCATCCGCTCCCCCAATTTACTAACTAGATCAAAAGAAAGATCATTCATCATATCCCTATTGAGTTCACTTAAGAGAAATTTTCTTGGCTCATTACCTCTATTTGTAAGTTAAGTAAGATTTACACATATACTTAGATTGGTGATTAGTATGTAAGTCGCTAAACCCTGTTTTACTATTTACATGCAACCCCTATCCATATTTTCTAATAAATAAGCCTAAGGTACAACTATGCACAAGCATCTATATAGTTATGGTTGTTGAGTATATATGTGAATTCTCGTACTCTTTATGTTTATGTACCTATGTTGGATATATCTCTACTAGTATCGGTGATTAGTAGGGATGTAATGCTTAGAAGTTAAGGGATAGAATATACTTAGGCTAAATCACGAAGTTCTAAAGTTATAAGATAGAATAGAGCAAGGATTGAATCATGATGAGTTATGTTAAGGAGAATACTTATTGAGAATGGAAACTTAGTAAAGGGTTAATGATAGTGATGTATTGAGGAGATCCTATTACGAAGTTAAAGCTTGAAATACATGAACCCTAAGGCTAGAAATAAGGACAAAGTTACAGTAGCTCAATCTATCACTTAGACAAGCATGACTTAAACTTTGTCCTTGAGATTTTTTTTATGCTTGTCATGTTCATTTTTACTCAATTTTTAGTTGCTTGATTATTTAGTAGCATATGTATGCATTTTATGGCATACATAGAATGAAAAGAACTTTCTATTCAATATTTTATGCTTGTTACATCCATGGTTTAAAACTATTTTTGACATTCATGAGGTCTTTTATCATAGGTGATCAAGCCCCAATAGAAACACGAATTCCTCATTCACTTCATTGAATAAAATAAGATTGTAATATAATAAGTATTACTGAGGAATAAAATAGAGTAGTAATAAGATTGTAATTTTCTAATTTTGATTTTAATGAAGATATTTTGGGGAAAAAATCAACTTTAACATTGAATTGCTATTCTTAAGTTTAAGTAATGAATTGTTGTTTAATATTTTTTATAATAGCGACTCCTTATGGGAATGCTATTACAGAACCAAAATATAATTAATCGCTATAATGGTTTTTCTGTAAGAGATAAAATGTTTTTAGATATCTATTGGTTATATGTTGCTATATAAAATGTTTTTACTAAGGCTTAAGTCCGTTTGTTTTTAATTTGATCATTAGTGCAATTTTGTTTTAGTATTTAATTTCTTGGTTTATGTTTAATTATTTTATTTTCTTTATGACTCACTTAGCTCACAAGAGCTTTAAGGGATATTTTGTTTGTATCTCTAGGTTGTAGACAAAGACAAGGTGCCATCGAGGTGTAGAAAAAGGGTTGAGAGTGTCTAACCACGAGTACCAGATCAAGATCTATAAAGAGAGATATATTATATTGATTCTATAGTAGCGTTTGGTTGCCACAAAAATGTGGTACTGGATAGGATAAATTTTTTTGTCCTGCGTTTAATTGGCATTTATGAAAAAATACTGGACAAAAATTCAATGTGGTATTGGACAAAATAGCAAATTTTTGTACCACATGTAATTAGGTACTCTAGTATTTGACAAAAATTTATTTTTTTCGAAATCCCCAACTTTGCCCTTCATATTTTTCTCTTTACAAACAAACCTTACCTCCCCTAAACCCTTTTCATTCGAACCCATCCGCGCCGCACTAGCTTGCCCTTCAAGTGTAGTAAGAATTAAGAAAACCCATTGACGCCGCTCCAACAACTGGATTCATTGTGCAATCGACCGCTATTCGAACACCATTGTCGTCATGCCAGAAGTTGTCGTTAAGTTCGTATCCTTCCGTTCTTTCTCACATTCTTGCTTGTTTTTCTATGTTTCTCGCATGCTCTACCTGTGGTTGTCGTTGTCCATTTAGATTTCCCTAGCTTGCTTTTCTATCTTCGCCACATGCTCTCCGTCTGGTTGTCGTTGTGCGTTTAAATGTCTGTTAAAATGGGACGGTGGTGATGGATCAATCTTTCATGTATAAATAGATCATCACGTATCCCAACTTGATTCCAAACTCACGTTTTGATTTCTAGTACAATAAAAACAAATAAAACTACATAGTATGAGAAAAATAATATAACATAAGTTTTTTTTTTTTAAACCATGTTTATTGCTAATTTCAAATCAAGATTCTTTTATGTTGTATATTATTTATCATGTATATATACTATATCGGAGCATCATTTTTAAGATAAAAGAAAAGTAAATAATGTGTTATTTTATTAAATATAACATAAATTATTGTAATTTATAATATGAATATTGTAATTTATAATATGAATTATTAAAATTTTTCAATCAGTGGATTTAGACGAATTATTTTATATAATTTATAATCTCTTCAAATTGTATTTTCTTATAATAATATCAAGTATGTATAAATAACCATAATATAATTAAAAAGAGTATAATTGTCAAATTTACTATATTTAGTCCAGTACTTTGCAATTCCAAACATTAGATAGCACAAAAATCTTTGTCTAGTATTGAACAAACCAAACGTGGTACAAATTTTTTTTTTTTGTCCCATCCTTCTTATTTTCTACTGTCCAATACTCTTTGTCCTATCCAGTACCAGTAACCAAACGCTACCTATAGATTTTGATTAACAAGAATATAGAAGCTATACTTAAGATTCCGTATTTTACTACTATTGTTATTAGATGAAAGAGTTCAAATGAAATCGGTAGTTGCTTGCCTAGATGTAAGTAAGAGGCCTCATCCATATCTTAGGGAAAGCCACAGAAGCACCATTTTCCAAACCCCAAGGGCTCGATAAAGTTAAGCAAAGCCTCGCAAAGCAGGACACTACACCTAATAAACAAAAATACCAGGAATTAGATTCCAACAATGGAAACCATACAAGGTTTTGGGCCTTATTTCATCTCTGATTGCTGGGGAGGTTTTCCTTAAGAAGATATGCTATTCAATTTTGCACAAAATCAAGTCAATAAACTAACAACCTTTGTTATTTACAAACACCATCGATCGAGCTCCAGGCATCTACCTCCATGCTTTCCATCTAAAATCTAGTCTCTTATGTGGGCGAATACGGTTCAGTCCACTCTCAAACCAAAATGTGACTCAAGCCTACTGTAGGAAAACTGATTTCCACATTTTTTTTTTTTGTTGTCCTTCGGTTCAACTTGCAATTTGATTCAGGTTACATGCCTACTTTAGTTTGCTAGTCTTTTGGACATAATAACATAAAGGAGAAGACCACCACCCAGAAGAAGGAAAGAAAATAAGATCCAAATATCTATGGAAAAATGGGTTCAGATCGGATAACTTAGCCAACTTACAGTTGCATGTGTAATAGAACTTCATATGTTCAACTGTACATTATGTTGCGGGCACTGCATTTGCTTATGAACATTAAAACATGTATACTTTTCAATATTTACAGCCTATCAGATAGTGTGGAAATTCAGCCATTGAAGAACATTGGAAAAGTACACTTATCACCTAACACGGTCAAGAACTTCTTGAGGAAGAACAATCTTCGAGGTTGTTCCATAACCGTATTTCCATCTTTTTAGTCCGTCTCAACTGTTTCACCATGTCTAACCGCTCGGGAGAATATGGAGAAGGGATCTATTGTAAGGGAATGAAAACATGTTAGAAAAGAAAATATCGGCTTACCACAACATGGATAAGCTGAGAAGGGTTGGTCGGATGGATGTTTACTGTTCCAAATTTTGTATCTGAAGTATACTCTAATCAATCACCTGCAGACACTTGTGATAATAGAACAAACTTCCATTCTTATATATTGATTTTTTATCTGTGTGTTTGAATGTGATTGGTAAAGACATGTTGGAGACAGCAAATCCAAGATGGCAAATATTTATCCAGATTGATCTATAGTCCGGTTGACTAGATGGTACAATCGGTAATTTGACCATTGAAATCAACTTATTAAATTTTAATAGATGATTTCATTGCTCAGATAACTAACCGGACAGTCCAGCAACTGGACCATAGAAGTCCTTGGGTGAACTTACCATCGATGGTATGTACTTTTTGATTGCTGCTAACATGGCAGCATGACCAGCAACAGAAACCTAGCAATACACAGAAGATCAGTCAGATTGTTTCATCTGGCCCACCTTAAGATCAGATTGTGAATGTGACTAATTATTATGGAAACTGATGGGACTTCAACATGACAAATAGGCAAACAGCTGTGATTGAACCATAATTCTTTTTTTCTATGTAAGTCTTGATAGTGCATTTCTTTGTATGGCTGAAAGCAGAAGCAATAAATTAAAAACATTTTGGGAAAAGAAGAATGACTTCTTTTGTCTGCATATATGTAGCTTCTTCAAAATCTCAACAATTATTTCAATGATCACCAGTGCAAGATGAGTAATTGAAGGAGATTTAGATCGTGAGCCAACTTCAAATAAGTCATGTAAGCTTTATGTTTCTAAGAGGTCATTAATGATGCAGCACCTTATCCAACTAAGTTAGTCCGTCAATTGGGACGTGATGTAACTGTTTAAACCGTCCTAGGTGGCAACTATAAACCAAGTTGGCAAATACATACCTACATCGTCGGTTTATTTTAATCTAAGAGAGGAACATACTCATCTTCCAGTATTTTATTTACTGATTTTGCTATTTATCTTCTTTATTCTTTTGGTTTTGTTATTTATTGGCCAACTACCAATTTTAGCAGTGCTAGTGAGTTCTTTTAACGGTATGACTTATTATTTATTGGGCAATGTGCACTGACCTTTTACAATAAACTTCCAAAATTACAGGACAGCTTAAACTTTCTTACTAAGATGCACTAGTCCACCTTTAATGAAACAGTATCTATGGATTTTTAAAACTTAGGTTCAACCTTATATAACAGGGAGCATAGGCATATCAATTTAAAGACTGGGGATGTTGGTATAATTTTAAAAGTTTTAAGGGGTGGTTGATGTAACTTACTCTTATTTGAGTTTTAGCCCAAAAAGCACATGATCTCTAGCAAAATATCCATATCATATATGAATACTTCAAAAGGGTTCGTAAGGTGCATCCATTGTACAGAACTATTCGTTTAGGCAATCTCATTTCATTATTAACCAAAAGCTTGTAGGGGTAGATGGCTTATAACAATATTAGAGAGAGAGAGAGAGAGAGAGAGAAGAAACAGGAGATAGAGTGAAGGTTTATCACTCACAGGAAGTAGCATCAATATTGTAATTGGTATGAGTGATGCCATATCTTTTAGTGTTCTTTGTAGTTTCTTCCTCTGTCTATTTGTAACCCCATGACCATGCAATCGCTTTAGTAAAATCTTTAGGGAGACATGTACATCTAACCAAAGCAACTGAGTTCCCATCCACAGATCCTGAAAGCATGCAATTATCATGAATATTGATGTATCATTATTTAACCTAGAGATTTCTGCAAGAGACCATCATGCTTACAGTGCTTGCTGTTAGCAAATGATTGGTATATTTCCTAAAATTTTCATTCAAGACATTGGAATTTTCAGCTTCCTTTCTCTTTGCAATGGTTGTTCTCTCCATTCTGTTTATGCAGTCAGCCTGAAATTTGAGAAGAAGATGCATAAGCATAAACGTAATGGTCCCAAGAGGTGTCAAGAAAAATGACAACATTTTATGAAGCTTTTTCCCCCTTTGAGAATCCCTAGAAACGAAATAAAAATATAAGCCTTCTAACTCTATCAAAGAGAACAGTAAGATTAAGCAAATATAGTTTACAGTCTGATGGTTATCATAACATCTGATTCAAGTAGTCAAATGTTGCTTTTTACATGAACTGAAAGAACAACACTTGAAAACCAATGTTTGGAGTCCCGGATGACGGCCTATTAAGCCAGTCAAAATACATAAAAAGGACCAAAAACAGCACAGGATTACATGCATAAAAAAGGCATTATGCAAATATTCCCATGATGGCCAATGCTGCAAACATTTCTAGTTGAGCATGCACAGAAGAAGAATTACTGGTTTCATTTTTTATCTCTCCAAATTCCGTTAAATCATGTTAGTGGTGTGCACTTGTCCATCATGGCCAGACAGTTCAATCATCTTTTATGTTCATACACTGTTTGTTGCAGCTCTGCATCCTATCCTCATAAAACAGAAGAAGCAACTGACAAAGCAAAATTAACATTGAGATTGACATCAAGGAAAATTTCTTCCTTACAGAAACTTGGGGAGAAAAACCCTCTAGACATTCTTGGGCCCTCAAGGCACTTTTCTTGTTCCAAGCTTCCTGCAATATGTATGCATTGGTTGAACATATGACTATTGCACTAGATGTGGAGATAGACATAGAGGGATATGATTCTACCATCTTCACTGGTGAGCCGCTGCAGTGGATTAAGGAAGACTGTTAGTCTTTCAAAACCCACTTTCATAATCTGTCTAGACTTTCGTATTCTTTTCATAAAAAAACAATGCAGAAAACTCTAAGTAAACTAGTGTACCACGATCTGTCATAAGCTGCCCAATAATCCTCCAGACAGACAGCTAGCAGGCTTTGACTGATAAAACGATGGATAGATCCAAAATCGCATTAGAACTCTCCTAAACATTTTCAACAGAAAAATGGAAAAGAAACGACAGGGATTCCAGACAATTGTCAATCTGAGTTACCTTCGCAACAAAAATGATAACAATTCTGCATCCAGGGGTGACAAGCTTGAGCGGCAAAAATGAGCAAACCCGTAGAAAACATCATAGCAATTAGTGAATACAGTAAATAGAATCATCTCTTTCTCTGCTTGGACCATGTGGTGCTTGGATCTCTTCCTCTCTTGATTGCTTAAAGGTTGTGAAGCACAAATGTCAAGCCATCCAATTTCATCAATTATTACCTTAGAAAAGAACTTCCTATATCAGGGTCTACATATACATCTCCACCTAAAGAACTAAAGGAAACTAACCTCCATAAAAGGCTGGTAAAGTGATATGCGAGAGAACTCAGGATACATAAAAATGATTCCGCACTCCAGGTAACTGTAGGCATAAGGACACCTGTAGAGGTGAGACAAGAAACATAGAAATAATATATATATAGTATGAATTATGAAATTACATACCTAAGAAGATCCTTAACCAGATCATCAGTATCTTCTACACCCCTACTGGACAGATACAATCTAGTCTTTCTTCCCAGGAATGCGAATAGCCCAAGAACAGCTAAAGTATCTGCTTTAACCTGCACAAACTCCAGGAGCTGAGCCTAGCACTGGCTTCACCATGGTCTATCAATCTTCATTTAACCTACTCCTATGCATTGATAACTTATTTAAACATGACAAAAGTTCATGACTTCTGACATACCCAATCATTTATGTAGTGAATATGTTAGTAGATCTTGTTGAGGACCTAGTTATGGGTAGTTGAGGATTCAAATCGTGCTCTATTCCCTTAGAAGGAGAATCTCGCCCCTGTTTACCTATGGTTACCTAAGTTGAGGGCTCGTTAGAGAGAACCCCAGATCTCTTACAAGTGTTTAGATTGGATTCAAAAGTCTAATTCCTTTTCTTTTCTTTTTCTTAAGTACACTCAGAAATGGAGGCGGAAGGAGGTGGTTGCTAACCACCTTCCTATTTTTCCTCCCACTACTTAATCCACATGCCATATCCTAACAACTATCCCTACATGGCATGATCTTTAACTGCCCCTAGTACATATCTGGCCATTACGCCACATACATACACTCTCCTACACAACAACACACACACAGACTACATGATGCTGACGCCATTCTACAGCTTGGACACATGGCGTTCCTATTCTCCTTAGACCTAGACACTGGAACGTTCCCTCGGTTGGATGCTGGAAGGTTCCTTCTACTGATCTTTCTTCCTATTCTTGTGGGTGTATACTTTCATAGGGGTGTTCGAAGGTTGTTGGCTAACATGGCTCCCTCCCTCAAGATAGCGCTTGACCTCAGGTGAGAAGTGAGGATAGCGATGACATATCATTGTTGCCTCTTCCCATGACGCTTCAGTAGGGGAGTAACCTTCCTAGTGGATCAAGACTTCCAGCTGAGAGTTGCTGTGGCATGCTTGGAGGATGGCTTGCGGTGATGGTACTGTGTGTCCGTGATTGGTGAGGGGTACCTTAGGCTAAGGAGGGGGTTAGCCAATGAAATGCTTGAGGTTGGAGACATGGAATACCGAGTGGAGTTTGCTGGTTAGAGGAAGGTGTAATTTGTATGTGATAGACCCAATACATGCTTCTATGGGAAAGGGGCCATAAAACTTCAGTGAGAGCTTGTGAATCTTGGCAGCTGAAAGTGAGGATTGGCAATATGGTTGTAAGTAGAGGAGGACTAAGTCTTTGGGATTGAAAGCAACCTCCCTGTGCTTGGAATCATATTGGGCTTTCGTGAGCTACTATGCGTGGAGGAGTTGATGACACAAATCCTTGAGGACCTCATCTCAATTTGTCAGAGCTTGATTGACCACTTCTAGTTTGGTTTGGCTAGAAGTATAGGAGATGAGGCGTGGAGGAGGGCGGCCGTAGACTACCTAAAAGGGGTTAGTCTTGAGGGATGAGTGAAACCTTGTGTTGTAGCAATACTTGGCCTAACGAATCCAGTTGGTCCAGCGGCGAGGTTGGTCACTAGTAAAGCAGCGAAGGTACATTTCAATGATACAATTGACCACTTTAGTTTGGCCATCACTTTGGGGGTGATAGGCGGAGGAGAAAGACAGCTTAGTGCTGCTGAGTTTGAAGAGCTCTTACCAAAATAAGCTGGTGAAAGTGACATCCCGATCACTAACAATGGTCTCAGGAAGTTCGTGGAGTCTAAAGATTCTATTGAATAAGACTTTGGTAATCGAGACAGTAGGGGTGACTGATGGGGATGAAGTGGGTGTACTTCGAGAAACGGTCTACTACCACTAAGAGGACAGTTTTCCGGTGGGATGGAGGAAGAGTATCGATGAAATCCATGGAGAAGTTGGACTAAACTTGGTGAGGCACCGGTAGGGGCTGTAGGAGGCCAGCGGGCTGGAGGTGTTTGGCATTGTGTTGCTGGCAGGTGGGGCAAGCACGCACAAGGTCTCTTACCTGCTGATTCATGCCTCTCCAAAAGAAGTCACAGCTAATGCAATAAAGTGTGCGCTGATGGCCTTTGTGGCATTGGTCATGGATGGTTTGCATGATGGTGGAGCAAAGTGCTGAGTGTGGCTCCAAATATACCCAATCTTTGTAAAAAACAAGGCCTGCCTCTAGGCACCACTGAGGGCCATTCTTGTTTTCGCGGATTTGCTAGCAAAGCTCTTGCAGTGTGGAGGAAGTGGTTGTCTCGTTTTTTATCAGGTCGAACAGTTAGAGTTGTGGTGCGGACAGGGCAAAGACTTCAGCTCCAACTTCTTTCCGGTAGGAAAGTGCATCAGCTACTCGGTTATGCCTTCCAGGTTGGTATTGAATATCAAAATCAAACCCCATCAATTTGCTGACCCAATGCTGCTGGGGAGAAGTAGTAATATGCTGTTCCAAGAGAAACTTTAGGCTGTAATGATCTGTCTTGACAAGGAACTGCCACCCCCACAAGTAGGCTCTCCAATGCCTCACTGCTTTGGTTAAACCGATCAATTCCTTTTCATATGCCGGTAACTTGAGGTGTCGCTATGCGAAGGGACAACTGAAGAAGGAGCTGGACTACTGCTCTTGCTGTAAGACCGCCCTTATGCCACTATCGGACGCGTTGCACTCGACTATGAATGGCTGTGAAAAATCTAGGAGTCACAACACCGGGGTTTGGGTCAAGGCTTTTCTTAGCATGATGAAGGCCCGGTCCGATTCTTCCGTCCATATAAAGCTATTTCCACGTAGCATCTTTATCAAGGGTTCTGCGATCATACCATAATTCCGAATAAATCTGCAGTAGTACCCAGTTAGCCTTAAGAATCCTCGCAAAGCTGTGATGTTGGCAGGTTTTGGCCACGTTTGTACTGCTGCAATCTTCTGAGGATCGGCTTCCACACCCACAGCAGAGATCTGATGGCCGAGATAAGCCACTTGGCTTTGCCCAAAGCTACATTTAGATCTTTTAAGAAATAGTTAGTGCTGCTTAGGTATGGAGAGGACTTGGTTGATGTGCTGTAGGTGCTCCACCCAAGTGCGACTATACACAAGGATATCGTCAAAAAACACCAAAACAAATTTCCGAATAAATCCCTTGAATACCTCATTCATGAGGGCTTAGAAGGTGGAAGGAGCATTGGTGAGCTCGAAGGGCATGATCAAAAATTCGAAATGGCCGTGATGAGTGCAGAAGGCTGTCTTCTCTACATCCGTTGGCCACATTCTTACTTGGTGGTACCCCGAGGCTTGGGGAAGTAGGCTGCCCCATGTAATTCTTCAAATAGCTCCTCAATCACCAGAATTGGAAATTTATCCTTAATGGTTTTTTCATTTAAGGCATGGTAATTGATGCAAAAGCACCATGTGTGATCTGCCTTCCGGACCAGCAGCACGGGGGAGGAGTATGGTGAACAATTGGGTCGAATGATCCCTCGATTAAGCATCTCCTTGCATTGTCACTCAATCTCGTCTTTTTGGCTGTGGGGGTACTAGTAGGGCCATACTACTATGGGTAGTGTTTCAGGTAGTAGGCTGATGGTATGGTCACATGATCATTGTGGGGGAAGCCCTTGCAGTTTTGGAAGACCGCTTCAAAGGTTGTTAGAAGCTACTGTAGTTCATGTGTTTGATCGGCTTCTCAGATGGCTGCAATGAGCCTTGGTGATTCAGTTGACCCAAAGGTTGTGAGAAGCTACTGTAGTTCATGTGTTTGATTAGCTTCTCGGATGGCTACAACGAGCCTTGGTGGTTCAGCTGACCTAACTATCCCCCGTAATCCAACCCTCTTCTTCCCCTGCTGGAGTGTCATTCTCATGGAAGAGAAATCCCATGCTATTAGTCCAAGGGATTTAAGCCACTTAACCCCTAGGACGACTCCTATTCCGTACAAGGGTAATGAATACAGGTCCAAGTGGAATGGAACTCCATCGACCAGTAGGCGTACCCTCCAACAGATACCTTCACTCTTGATTGTTTCTCCATTGGCGACCACCACCTATAGCTTGGCATGAGGCTCTACTCACAAGCCCACTTGTGACACTAGCGGGGAATTGATGAAGCTGTGAGTGCTTCCTGAATCCACTAATACCCTTGTCTCCTGTCCCAAGACATGTCCCAACACCTTCAGTGTTTGAGCCTTTGCCAACCCTACCATGGCTTGAAGTGAGATTTCCAATTCACCTTTAGTCTCATCCCTTTGATTCTCTCCTCCCGTGGGTTGCAACTCAGCATCTTCCTCTTCACATTCTAACCAAAAAAGCCGCTTACATTTGCGCCTCACTGTGAAGGGTTCATCACAGTTGAACCATAGGCCTTTAGCTCGACGTTTCAAGACATGTCCCAGCACCTTCATTGTTTGAGCCTTTGCCAACCCTACCATGGCTTGAAGTGAGATTTCCAATTCACCTTTAGTCTCATCCCTTTGATTCTCTCCTCCCGTGGGTTGCAACTCGGCACCTTCCTCTTCACATTCTAACCAAAAAAGCTGCTTACATTTGCGCCCCACTGTGAAGGGTTCATCACAGTTGAAGCATAGGCCTTTAGCTCGATGTTCCTCTAGATCAGGCTTACTCAGCCTCTTGATGAAAGGTGGTCACACCCCTCTTAGGTTGGTGGCCAGCAGACACAACTTTCCCCCCACATCTTCCCTAGCCGACGACCCTCGCCTTTCATATAGCCTTGCAAAGCTCAGGGCCTCTGAAAGACTCAAAGGCTGGTGGAGTTCAACTTCCACCACAATGAACTCCTTCAACCCGCTGATGAAGATACCAATCTCATTCTCGGCAGTGAGTATCTCAATTTGCGTGGACAGCTATTCAAATTTCCACTAGTAATTGTCCACCATGGTTACTTGCCTCAATTTGGCCAATTCCCTTACCTTATTGCTTTGGATGGGCGGCCCAAACCTCAAGTCACACAAGTGCTTGAACTCCCGCCAACTCCCTATAGCATTCTCACATGCCAGTTTCATGAACCATAGCTACACATCCCCTTCCAAGTGGAATGCTACTAGTTCCACCCTATCTTCCTCCTTCATGAGCTAATGCTTAAAGAATTGCTCACTTCAATTAAGCCATGCCAACGGATTAATGCTCCCATCATACTTAGGGTAGTCCCATTTGGGGTACTTGGGAACAATTGGGCCTCACTCATGCTACTCTTCCCCCCTAGAGTTGCCTCCTGTCTCCGACATCTGTTCCTACAGCTTAGACGTCGATCCTTCTCTCGACAGGGTCTCTACTTGGACTGCCAATTGCTCCTGCCGAGCTTCCATTTGCACCATGCGTGCCCTATCCTCTTGGTGCATGGCCACGAGGGCCTCCAACTGCTGCTACACCTTCCATAAGTCCTCCATGCCGAGCTCTGATACCAATATGTTAGCGAATTTTATTGAGGAGCTAGTTACGAGTAGTTGAGGATTCGAATCAGGCTCTATTCCCTTAGAATGAGAATCTCGCCCCTATTTACCTATGGTTGCCTAAGTTGAGAGCTCGTTAGAGAGAACCCTAGATCTCTTACAAGTGTTTAGATTGGATTAAAAAATTTGATCCCTTTTCTTTTCTTTTTCTTAAGTACATTCAGAAATGTAGGGGGAAGGAGGTGGTTGCTAACCACCTTCCTATTTTTCCTCCCACTACTTAATCCACATGCCATATCCTAACAACTATCCTTACATGGCATGATCTTTAATTGCCCCTAGTACATATCTGGCCACTACGCCACATACACACACTCTCCTACATGACAACACACACAGAGACTACATGATGCTGACGCCATTCTACAGCTTGGACATGTGGTGTTCCTATTCTCCTTAGACCTGGACGCTGGAAGGTTCCTTCTGCTGATCTTTCTTCCTATTCTTGCAGGGTGTATACTTTCAGAGGGGTGTTGGAAGGTTGTTGGCTAACAGAATACTGCCAAGAGGGATAATTAAGCTTAGTAATAATACTAGCAACAAAGATAGTGGTAATAGTATGAATAATTATTTTACCCAAAAAGAAAAATAGTACAAATAGTTGTTGCTGTTTTCACATTAAGAGAGGCTCTCTCACTTAAACTATTATTAGCCCAGGTGCAGGATCAAATCAAGGGTAAAATATGTAAAGAAAGGGTTGTTGGTGTCAGGTTGGTTATAAGGTGAACCAATACGTTGCAGCACAATCATCTGGATGTCATCACCGGCTGTTGGATTCTTGCAACATCATCTCTCACTAGTTTGTTGGAATTTGCTGGACTGGGGTGATTACAGCAATTAGCAACCAGATTCGACTTTTCTCCTCCTCCAACTATGTTGGTTTCACCAGAATGACCAGAAAGTTCAATGCTTGCCTCTACAAGGGCCAGCGTTTTGGTTATATCAGCAAATAAAGCCATAAGGGTTTTCCTTTTCTTGTTATGTCTTGCCCGGGCTTGCTCATACTGTTGAAGAAACGTTTCGAGTCAGTCTTGCTGGGAACCACTGGCGACGTTTGGCTCTATTACCAGGTTGTTACAAGCCCAAATAATGGATATAGACATGGTTGATATTTGTATAAAATAAATTGAAGGCTCCTTAGAGAGAACTCTCTATTCTCATAAAATTGAGGGCTTGTTAGAGAGAATTCTCTAATCTCATAAACTAATGATCACTCCTAACAGCTACTTCAATTCGAATATAACTTCTCTTGCATGCTTTATTCATTCTCAAGAAGAGGTACTTATACAAGCTTTTTAATAATACTTTCCCTAAGTAAAGGATAGTGATGATTTGATAATATCTCCTAAAATGAATAACAAATTAGAAAATAACGAAGATAAATATTTATTATCCTAATCTCAAGATTTTTTTTTTTTTTTTGGGATAAATCAAGATTTTTCATTCCTATTATAAAGACTTTCTTAAGACATTCTTAACAGATAACCCTGCTGACCTCCACAGAATTCTAGTCTCAGTTCCTAATTAATCTGAAGAGGTCAACTGCTTCAGAGTAATGAAACTGACCTTGTCATGAAGATCTTTCATGTCAGAAAAAAGATGCTCTCTTTGTAATGCGATCAAAAGCTTCTTCTGGGCTAAGCCAATCCAAAATTCAAGCTCTTCGTCATTCTTGCTGGGAAGGATCTTCTTACCAAAGTGAGCAAGAAATTCTGACTCAAAACCGGCCTCAGTTGCTAACTGGTGCAGTTTATCCATTGATACAAGACCATGCGAAAAATCCATGAGCTCTATCATAACAATTTTATGCGACACTGGAATAGGGCCACAGGTTGATGATGAAGGACCTAACTTCCCCACTGCTGCACAGCAACTTATAGCAATAATGATTCCTGCTACACCACTATGTTTAACATTTTTTAGCATCAGCCTAGCAGCATTTTGAGAAAATTAAACACAGATAGAACCGTGAAAGAACATTAAGTATATGCAGAAACATTAGATAAAGTTCTACTTAATTAAAGCATAGAATACAGTAAACGGACCTTCCAGCGTATTCCATGGACCATTGCTTCAACAGAGGAATGAAAAATCCTGCTATCCGTGGTAATTCCACATCTCTAAACCATTGAACCAAGTCTGTCCGCCTTTTGTGGAGTTGACTTTCTATATGATCCTCCACCAACTTAAGCTTTGGGCTCAATCTGTATGACATGATAGTATATATAGTAAGAAGCTGGACTCTACATTAAAAATATGAAAGCGAAAATAATAATAATAATAAATAACTACAAGTATAAGATCCAAAACCCATATAGCTATTTTCTCAAGAATCAAAACTTCAAGAACCAAAATAATAATAATAATAAATAACTACAAGTATAAGATCCAAATCGCATATAGCTATTTTCTCAAGAATCAAAACTTCAAGAACCAAATTCATGTGTTAAACATAATGGACTGTCTGAGAGTTCACACAAAAAGATAAAAAAGCCTGTGTACCATGTCTGCAGAAGAGCTATGAACCTATCTTCAACAATTGAAAAACCTGTTTCTGTACAATCAAAAGCTCTTCTCACTTTCATGGCAAACAACCCAAAATATTGACAAAACAGGAAGAAGTTTCTTCATATCTCTAGATATGCTGGTCCATCTCACATTCTTAACAGAAAAATCTGTCAACCTAAAAGCAATTTAGCACATAAGGAAAAAAACAAAAAAAAAAGTCCCTGCTGCCAATCGATATTAATGGCCAAATTGTACTTCTGCACTTAATATTATAGTTGTAGCTTCCATATGTCACAAATAGATCCAGTCGTGTAAGAAACTTCAGTACTGCAGCCAACATAAGGAATGAACACTCACATCTCCCCAACAAGCAAGGTGCTGTTACTACGCTCGCGTGAAAGCAAAACCTCCACCCCAATTGCTGTTCTGAATAAAGCATAAACTGCTACCTGTATGATCATGGAATTAATGACTTTTTGATATTGTTTTGCATGATGTGCAATAGCTGTGAAACAATGCACCCTCCACCCAACAAAAACTAGCAGCCAGGAAACGAGGACAAGTAATTTCGAAAAAAAAAAAAAAAAAGATATAGCTGACGGTTTCATTTGCACATTCCTTGATGCTATATCATATATTAGATTGAAAATATGTCTGTAATTACCTGATAAGCAATGCTCTTATTCCACTGACGCACATCCTTGCCAATCCATGCCATTGAAAGTTGTGCACTGTTTCCAATCAAATGAAGCGATTCAACATCATTTGAAAAGCTCTTAGCTGCTTCATGCAGCACCCACAAAAGACAATTTACACGATTATACTCCATTATTTCACAATGTGCTTTGGCAAAAGAACCTCCATTTGCACTACATATTTCATAAGCGACAGAAGGCAGCATGGATGATACTGTTCCCACAGGAAACCTCCTTTCAGAAGTGTCATCAGAAAATGTGAAATTAAAAGAGGGATTACTCTTTGAGAGGCCATAAATTTCCTTCTCCTTTCCACTGAACTTTGATGGGTATGCTGTCCTAGACTTGATCTTTGATTTGTTATCCGAGTGAAGTGTATTTCTATGAGAACAAGAAAGAAATCATGAATCCCTATCAATGACCACAACCAGAGAAGAAAAAGAAGGTTCACAATGAAACAGGAACTACACATATAGGGCCATACATACAAGATGCTGGCTATATCGTACCATTTTGGCCACAATGTTCTACACATGGATTAAAGACAATGTGTTAGTTGAGTTTCTCTTAACTTTCTCAGTTTTTATGTCTTAGAAGATGGTGGTTTCTGGCAAAACAAAAGGATAGGCCACAAAAAACACATAAACTCTGCCATACCCCTAACCTAGCAGGCAACTATATTTTCTGACGAGATAATTAGGCTTCAATTCAACTCAATTTTAAATGCTTTGAGCACGGCAAAAAAGATTTTGATATTTACGGTTTTTCTTAAGTGTGTGTCACATGCCTCCTTGGAGCACTTTCATGCACCTTTAGAATTCATTCAACTGGCTTAAATTTCTGTAATCGGATAATTTTTGAGATTTACTTGACTTGCTTTTAGCAGTTATAACCAAATTAAATTATTTCAATTTATTTTTACGAAAGAGAAGCAAGATTGTAATTAGATCCCCTAGCACATAAACTACCCTTAACACCTGCATACCAAGCTAGTCCAGCTTGCACAGTAAAAGATAGCCTCAAGAATCAGCAAAACCACGACGATAAATGATGCCTCTTTAAATTGGTATAGATTTGAACCTAAATACAGTTAATCTCTCCCACTATACCCACCGAAACCACCCCACCCCCCCCCCCTCAACTTCACTGTTAACATTAGGTGCTTAAAATAGATATGCAAGCCACTCAAATAAGTTCATTATTTATATCTTGTCAAACGGTTCCTAGACACCATCGACAACTTTTCAACAACTACACAAAATCAAAGCATGCATCAAATCTCCATATTTTTTAATTCCATTGCACCAGTGCCCTCCAATATAGTTAACAAGTCCTTGGTAAAAAAGACTTCATATTTTCAATGCTGATTACGCATTTCATGAAAAAGCAAATGTACGGAAAGTTATAAAAATTTATTTTCTTTGATCATTGATAAGTGCTATTTACCCACTATCATTTTCCTTTATTATATTAATCTTTTTATCTCCACGGTTACCATTTTATTTTACAAAAAAAAAAAACTGAAAATACAAGGACCACAAACCAAGGATTTCAAAACACCCACATGATGCATATTTCAACTTGCATTTAGTGAATCACATTTTTAGTAGAGTCAAGTTATAAGAAAGAGAGACCAAAAACAATTTTTTAAGGAAAAAATACATCTTCGCATCAAATGAAAGTATAACAGTATACTAGAATAATACCCAGATAAATTTTTTCACATTTTAGCATAATTAAACTATAAGAAAAAAGACCCAAAAGTAGAAATTAGGAAAAAACCACATCTTTACAGTACGATTATCTAATTACATGAAATGAAAACGTAAAAAAAATGTGAAATGAAAATACCCTCATAAAGAAGATCAAATTTTTACCAACGTTAAGTAATGAAGAAGAGAGAGACAGAGAGATTGCAGACTCACGAATTGTTGAGTAGTCTAGGACGTTGCAATGACAAGTATGAAGCCATGAAGAATTGGAGTGAACAAAGAGAGAACGTCTCGAGATGTGGTGAATATATATTAAAATGAATTCCATTATAATTATTATTTTTAATTAATTAAGAAAAATAAAATAGTAATAGTTTATGTTGGTGTGCGTGGCCATCGAGGTGAAGAGATGCTCTATGAGACAGAGAGAATAGAAAATTGATTTTATTTTAAGATTGGCGGCTTAGCGTTCATCAACAGCCAGTTGTGATGTTGTTGTCGAAGGATTTTGGACTATCTGGTATGAGAGGAGAAACAATTAATAAATGATGGTTGAGACCAACAAAAATTGAAATTGGGATTAGATCAAAGAGTTATTTTAACATGTGTTGGATCAAAGACAAAACAATGTTTCAGCGGAAATTTTGTTTTTTTTTTTATTGTTACATTTATCTAATAAAAAAAAACATTATTTTATCATTACTATCACTCTCTGTATAAAAAGGATTGCTTTGCTACTGATCAAGTTCTCATTCGCTACATGCACATCAACTGCTTGAGAATATCCTCATTAAGAGAACTTATTCCATTCTCATTCTCACACTTGCACCTTGGTAGAACAGCCTTCTCACTATTACATTAGGGTTACAAAATGTCATCATCCTATACAGACACTCCCCAGATACTGGATTGTAATTAAATTAATGATGCAAACAATTATTGTAATTCAAGATACAAAGCTAATAAACCATCATTTAGAATACTGCTTACTATTTTTCTTTAGTCCCTCCAGGTAATTTCAAAGCTTTTCTTTTATACAAGATATTTCATTCCATTCATATGAAGCTATCACAGACAATGTGACTCACTGCTGTAGTGCATTTCTATTTTTCAATTAGATTTCCTCGCATTGAGGGTTTGCAAATCACAAGATATGGTATCTCCCCCATTCCATCCATAATGACTTACAGACAATGTGACCATGGTATGATTTCTATTTATTGATTTCCTCATTGAGGTGCAAACAAAGATATGTTTCCTCACGAAACACTGACATGATCTCAGACATTGAAACGCAGAAATGATGACGAAGCCAAATGATGGAGACTAACTTCCAGAACCACAAACTGTAAATTCTAAAAACAGTCAAATGCTAGATATAACCGATAACTAAGCTAGAAGTCTATCACATAATCACAAAATGGCATAAACCATATTCCATCAAGTGAAACTAACTATATATCCATCCTGTTTCTGTACATAATTATGAAATGTTATCTGCTTGTCACGAAGAAATCTAGAATCGCTCCGGCTTGTGAAAAGCCTTATGAAACAGGTAACATCAATGCAAGCTAAACTCAGTAGAAGCATCCTCAAACAAATATATGTATCTCTTTTTTCCTAGAAGAAAATAGATGACAGCTGCACTCCTAATGCAAATTCTAGTTTTGCTGCATAAAACTCATCAGATGATCAAAAAGACGAAGGAACTGTACGTCAATTTCTTCGGTAATCCCTTTCTTAGATTCACAAGAAGTTGACACTACCATGAGAACAATACACTGTCAAGAAACTTCACCTACATAAAGAACAATAAAGAAGAATGTTTGGGTAGTTCAGTTTCATGTACACTCAAGACACTTCAGTCAGCAACTGCTACCCATATTTCCCAGTATCCTTGTCTCCAGAGATTAGCCAAACGTTGAAGAATATATAACCAATCAATTGTCAATTCGCTCAGCTTTTTTCTCTCCAGAAGTTTCCGAGTCAGTTTCCTTCTCAAAACCAAGTTCTGCCATGTCTTGCCTTGCCATCAGGTTCCTGAATTGCAAATAGCACTAAATTCAGTCCAGAAGAGTAAATGTCTGGAAATAAATATTTCTTTGGTGTATTACAAGCAGGTGGAGAAGAAAAGATAATGCTTTCAAAGATTATTGGAAATCTGGATTTCTTACTGAGAAATGTGAAGTTAATCATGCCAAAAATTTGGCCCTCACAAAGCTTGAATGCTTACTTAAGTAAATTGTGCAGAGGCAACCAACCACAATTAACAAATGCCCTATGACATAACCTGAGCAAAAAAAAAAAATACCATAGGAGTTCATTTGTATTCTATCAGGCAAGCCATGACATAGCTTCTTTGCATCATTCCATCTAATCCTACCATCATCGAGAGAGAACATTTTAGACAACTTTATGATCATACTTTTTCACTAAAAGGCTATGGAAATATTTTCATTTCCATGACACCGAGGATGCGTTAAACTGACCATTTTCTTGGTTTCGTTTTTTTTTCTTTCTTCCCAGTGACCAATGTCTTGTAGAATAATAACCAGGAGACAAAGTACAAAGTTTGTACTAAACAAACTATTAAAAGCCGGACTGCCGTATCTGATTGCTATTTGAGATTTCATATAGAAGACAAAAAACCAGAGTTCCACTCATTTGAGCACAATCTCTTACAAGGAACTCTACATGGTAATTGAATCATGTACCACGAAGCATCACAAATTTAACCCAGAAAAAATCCACAACAACACTGAAGACTCAACCCATCAAGAGAAAAATTTCTGCATTTGAAATCACTCACTTTTCCATTCGACACTTCAAATACTTTCTTGAGAACTGCCTACATCTTTCAGACTGATGGCCTGAAGTTTTGAGACAGCTGAGATATTCTTTCTTCTCCTGAAATGAGACGTTCAATGAAAACTGGCCCAATAGCAGAAAAAAAGCATAACAACAAAAGGTCGTACTTGCAATTACAAACAAAAGCTCATTTACAAGCATTTGGAAGGCACTACTATACCAGGTCACACTGATGTAAGTGATCCAATGGGAAGATACCCTTTTCTGGAGGAACAGGTCTCAATCCCCTATTGCCACCAAATGCGCCACCTGCAAAAAACTTCTAGTTATAGATGCCAAAAGTAGCAAAGTTGCAATATAACGAAGATTGTTAACCCAAGATGATCAAATGGACACGGCAATAATGATTGAAATTAAACTAGCTGAATAAACTAAAGACAGAAAATATACCAGAGAGCAACGCAAAACCCACTGCCTAAAAGTAAAAACCACAAGTTACAATTTGATCACACCAATATTGATGGACCAAGAAATTCTTCAAAGCTTCAGCCACAAGAATCAACAAGTTCACATCAATAGTTCAATTCAGCAATAGAATCCACAAATCAAAGACAAAGGGGGTTTTCAGAACTTAAAGCAGACAAGATAACCATGTAGCTTTAACGATCATGTATACCATCTCCTCAAAGCAACTACCACAGACTATAATCAATTAAAGATATCAGCCGACCCCGTTTGAAATCAACACTAAAAGTTCTAGAAAAGGCACATATCTGTCTACAAAGAAACCAACAAGGTTACAACCGCGGTTCAGTTCAGCTACTGAATCCATCACATCAAAGACATAGATGGAGATAAAATCTCCATACACAATCGGTGCACTTGTTTATGTCCTTATCAGTCACATGCCGCTGTGTATGTATGATTTACTCATACAGACCCCAGTTTTTACTTTCACACTTATGAAAAAAAAACAAAAAGTGATGCCCACGTGAAATAAGTATACATGGCAGCTAGTGATTGGTCGGGATATGGATTAGGACACCACTTCGTGCACAGGAATCTTGGTACTGATTGAAGGGTACATAAATGAAGATAATAAAGGGATATTGAAACTTTGACCACGGAGGGGTCGTAAACTTAGAGGCATACCAGGAACCAAGACCCTATTAGCTTTCCTAACAATAAGAGCCCATCAAATATCATGAAGTATAATCAAGTAAAAATTTGAGATTTACCACCATTTTGACAACATCACAAATAATTGCAGAAAAATCTCAAAGCTTTGGCTGAGAATGGACTACAAATCCACAACACAGCTCAATCTATTTCATCAAAGAGAAAGATGGATGCTTTCTAGACTTAAAAGCTTACCCAATACCAAATACACAATAAAATTTCAAACTATTAGGCACCCACTTCCTGAAAACCTCAATACTAACAACCTCATAAAGAGAGAGAGAGAGAGATTACCTGCACTCATTGAGATTGATCAGCATCCAAGTAATAAATAAACCTGTGCTTAAAAGAGAGAAAGCAAAAGTTTCTGCAAGTGGCGAGGGGCCGTAGCTTGTGATAGCTGATGATTGATGACTGAGGAGAGAGGTCAGAGGAGGCGCCGCCACCGATAACGGCTAAAGAGTTGAGAGTGCAGAAAGAGAAAGAGAAACGGTGGAATTAAAGCCCTTTTGCAAATTCGAACCTTGCAGATTTATATAAGGAAAATTACATATGGCATAATATATATATATATATATATGGATTTTATTTGAATACTCATCCATTACAAAAGCGTACAAAAAAAAGTACACCGTTATTGCGCCATTAATTTTTCCATTAACTGTACCGTATGTAGTTTCTTAGGTATTTTTATTATATAAATAATATAAGGATATATAAAAAAAATAAAGTAATAAAAAAATAGAAAAAATGAAGAAAAAAGAAACATATGTATATATATATATATTATATATATATAGTTTAGTAAAATAAAAAAGAAAAAAGAAAATTTCGAAAAAAATAAAAAAAGATAAAAAAATATTTTTGACCATGGTGGGTTGCTCGACCCCTACCCCACCCCCACCCCCACCCCCACCCCTACCAAATGTAACTACTGGCCATTCCCTTGCGGTCGGAATTTTTTTTATTTTAGAATTATTTTATTTTATTAAATTAAATATATATATTTTTATTCAAAATAATAAATTATATATATACACATATTTTTTAAATATTTTTTTCTAATTTTTTATTATTTTATCTTTTTTAACTTTTTTTATTTAATAAAATTACATACATGAAGTAGAAATTGACGACATAGTTAAACATTACACTAATGAGAGACTCTTTTATATATTTTTGTAAACAATGAGAATTCAAATAAATAAAAAATAAAGATTTAGGACTTAAACGGAAAATGTGTTATACATTAAGAACTAAATATGTATTTTTTTTTATACAAGTTTTTCGTGGTAACTATTTTTATGGTATCTTTTTCGTGAAAAATATGATAACCATTTCCTCATAAGCTATTTTTGATAAAGAAAACTAGAAAATTGTATGCAGATATACCTTCCTTAGTTGGATGGGATACTAATAAGGAGTAGAAGTAAGTTTGAAACCTACACTTACATGATAAGATATGGGTATAGAGTCTTTTTACTCTACATGCATCATTGGAATCTGTATTTTAAAATACATATAATACAAGTTTTAGATTACTATATATTCATTTTATAGAAAATTATTAAATAATACTAATAAATGAAGTTGATAATCTTAATAGCTTGTTTACTTCATCATATGAAATAAAAGACAAATTGAATTATAATGCAATGGGAATTAAATAGAAGTTTAATCGTTATTATATGGCTATTATATTGTCTAATTAACATAAAATAATATAAGAAATTATATTTAAAAAATAAAAAATACCAATTATACCCGTATCATTGTTTAATTAACATAAAATAATATAAAGAATTATATTTAAAAAAATCAAAATATTAATTATACCCTAGTATAGATAATATTATTAGAGGTGTTATTTATAAGGACGTGGCATTTATGAATAATTGGACTATTAAATGACAATTGATAAGTTAGAAACATGAATTGCTATATAATATTTTAGACAATAGTAAATTATTATTCGGTATCTAAAATTAAATAAAATACCATAATAATAGTTTTATATGGAATAAGGAGGAATGAAATAAAATAAATATTCATTGATGGACCATGGTTTATCGGTGAGTGAGTTTTAGCTATCAGGAAATGGGAACCTAACTTTAAAGCTTCCACAGCATCTTTCAATTTAGTGGCAGTGTAAGTTAGAGTTCATGAGAATATTATGCCACACAAGCTCTGAAAAGAATTGAGGAAGCCATAGGACCAGTTTTAATACATATACCATGAATCCAGAAAGGGGTAAATTTGCAAGATTCTGTGTTTAAATTAAATTTTGATGAACCTTTTAATTCATACTCTCATTATCGAGAACAATACATTCTCAGTCCAATTTGAGGGTACTCGAAATCTTTGCTTTAGTTGTGAAAGACTTGAACATCGTGTAGTTTATTGTCTTCACAAAAATTCTCCAGAGACTAACCAGTGAGTTGAGGAAGAAAGAAATATGAGAAAAGAGCTGGAATGTCCTAATGACAAGATTGATAATCCTAATTTGGCCAGGCCTCCAGTAAATTAAGAAATGAGGAGACACTTGACTAAAAGGATGCAAATATAGGCCTAATAGATGGCTTACAGGAATATAATGTAGAGGCTAATTCGTTTTCCAATAGCTCAAAAAATTCAAATGATTTTGCAAATGACCGGAGCAATTATGGTGAATGGATAGTGGTGCATGGACCTAACAACAATAGAATTAGCCAAGTGGCAATAGGTAATGCTCAGCCTACTATTAACAACAAAAGTAATGATAAGCCAAAGCTGCTATTTTTTAACACTAAGAGCAATCCTTCTGCTTAACTTACTACCTCTCATTGTGGTATGAAAAAAAAAAATACGACCAACAGAACAGGAAATGGATATGAAGAATAATTACGTGTGATAAGTTTGGGCCATTCATCATCACTAAATGAGAACTAGAGGCAACTCAACCGGCTGAGAAGGGTTTGAAGTCAACTGAAAGGACAATACAACAGGGAGAGATCAACAAAGGCATAAATGAGGGAGGATTTGCCTTTAAGGCTAATAAACCTCAGTGGAAAAGGAATTCCCTTCTTCTTCTCGTGTTAGGATTTTAAGTGTAAAAAAATTTAGTGTGTAAGGTAACATTCATCAATATGGAACAAAAGGAAGTGATAGTTTTCACCTCAGAATATTGCATCCAGACTCCAAACCACCCTAGCCAGCACCCAAATATAGACATTATCTATATTCCAGTTTAGGATCATTGGAAGTGAGTGTTGATAGATGTAGAGGAAGGGAGGCAAATAAAAGATGCGCAGATATCAATTCATTAGGTTCCTTAGACACGTGTAGAAATTTCAGAGCCACAGGGAACAACCTCATTGACAAGAACAAGGGAGACACTAAGGACATCGAGAGAATATTTTATACTGATGCCGGTGCCAATGCCAAAGGGGGAAAATGAGCCGGAGATAATAATGGAGAATTGGAAAAAAAACACTCGAGCTAGTGGCAGAGCTGTTGTTCTGAACCTCAGGGAGATCAATTCGCAATTACCCTACACCAACAGTCTGGAACCTAAAGAAACAAAGCCACTGCTCTTTTTTGTTTTAGAATTGAGAAGAATCTTTAATGCTGTTGGAGACACAGAACTCCAGCAAATTTCATCCTTCAAGCTCATGTGGGGGGACAGATTGCAAATGAAGTCTTAATGTACGAAGTTTTGGTCATGTAGATGGAGGATGATATATTTCATACTTTGATGAGAGCTATTAAAATAATTGTGTGGAATGTAAGAGATTTAAACTCTCAATGAAAACAAAATGCGTTTATAGAGGCAATGATTGAATATATACCTGATCTGATCATGCTCCTTGTAATATGAATGGATGGTATTTCGGTTCCTTCCTACTTTTATTAGCTCAACCTAATGGATTTTTGTGTATAGAAGCAGAAGACTGAAGTTGAGGCATGCTTCCAATGTGGGATCCTAAATTTTGAAGGAAAAAGGAAATAAATATTAGTATTTTTGAAAATATTTTTTAAATATACCAATTAAAAAACAAATCTTAAAAATATATCAGTTAAAATTGGCACTGTATCAATTTTAGATGATAGACCTTAGAGCATGATGGAGGGATTTTAATGATATTACCCACTCGCATGAAAAATGGGAAGGAGGAAAGTTTACTTGAAATTGAGCCCATCAATACCTCTCATGCTTGAATGAAAGTGGCCCTATAGGTTTGGGTTATGTAGGCCAGGACAAATAGGCATCATCTTACAAGTCTTATTTAGAAACATTTAAATAGAGGTAGGTGTAATAGTGCTTGAAGGCTTCTTCATCCGGAAGCTAAAATATTTCATCTTAAAAAATGGCTATCTAACCATCTCTATCAAAATTGTAGATTCAAAAATAGATCATTTCGTTTCCAATCTATGTGCTTTTCTCATCTTACTTGTCTTCCTTTAATCTGGCAAATTTGGATTGGGAATGATAGTGATGCTATTAAAACAATAGAAAGTCTTCCTAGTCATCTTAAATATTGGAACAAACATACTTTTGGAATAGTACATGTAAAAAAAAAAATCTCTTAGCTCAATTGCATTGGTTAGATCAACATCTTTCTTGGCAACCATCAAATGGGCTTATACATTTTGAAAAAATGTTAAGGGAACAATTAAATTCTATCCTAGACAAAGAGGAGTGGCTTTGGAAAATAAAAGCTGCAGTCAAATAAAATAAGAATGGGAGCGTAATACTAGATATTATCATTCTTTGGTCATTAATAGAAGAGCAAAGAATAGAGTTCTAGCTCTTAAGGATAACATGGTAGTTTGGAAATATGAGCAACATAAAATTCAAGAGATAATCCTTAAATATTTTCAAGAGCTTTTTCAATCTAATAAGATGTGAGGAAAAAACAAAAATATTATTTCACTAAAATTTCATGGAGGGTTGATAGAATTTGAAAATTGGAGCATTAAAAAACAATCACAAGTGAAGGGATATGGAATGCTCTTTATTCTATTGGTATTTAGAAAGTTCCTGGTAAAGATGGTCTATATGCTTTTTTTTTGAAGAAATTTTAGGATTTTCTTGAGGTTTCAATTGAAGATCTTATTATGAAATGTTATAATAAAGGGATAGTTCCTTGGCAACTAAACCAAACACAATTGGTGTTAATTCCTAAACAATGAACTATTGAGATTACTAAGTAGCTTAGACCAGTTGGATTATGCACTACCTTTATATAAAATTCTATAAAAAAATTCCTAGTTGGTCACCTTATAAATTATTTGGATTTAATCATTTATCCCAATTAGGCTGGATTTATCCCAAATAAGAAAGTGGCTGATAATATTATTAATCCTATGCAACAACATGAAGAAAATGAATAAGAAAAAATGGATGATGATCAAAATTGATTTAGAGAAAGCTTATGATACAATAGAATGAGACTTTATATATTGGGTTTTGGCAAGCTTAACAATGCTAGATTCTTGGAGGATATTGATAGGCAATTGCATTAGTTTGACCACAATAGAGATTTTGGCCAATTGCCTATGTTCCATCCAAGTGAAGGTTTAAGACAATATGATCCTTTATTACCTCACTTATTTATAGTGGGAATGGAATTCCTTAATCAAACGATAGAAAAAGAAGTGTAAGACGGAAACTAGATGTCTTTTCATTTTAGAGGTAGCTAGTAAAAAATCTCTCATATTATGTTTGCTGAAAGCCGGATCTCTATTAAAAAGGTTTTAGAATCTTTTTACACTATATCAGGATTGAAAGTAAATGAAGGCAAATCATCTATTTTCTTCTCTAATAATGTTGAAGAAGATATGAGGAAATCTTTGGTTGATCTCTTAAGCTAAAAGATGGTGTCAAAATTTAGCAAATACTTAGGCCACTCCCTAATATAAGCCAAAGCACCCACTTTGGCACAAATGAACTTTATTATTGAAAAGACACATAAAAAATCAAATGGGTGAAAAGCAAGACATTTGACCATGGTTGGAAGGTTGTTGTTTACAAAGTCCACTTTAGAGTCATTGCCAATATATTATATGCAAGTAAGCAAATTACTAGCTAGGATTATTTAGTAACTAGAACAAATCATTAGATCTTTTTTTTTTTTATGGAATGGAAATCAAGATTCTTAATAAGTTCACTGAGTGAATTGGGATATAATTACTTAGCTAAAATAGAAAGGTGGTTTTGGTCTTACTAAAAACAAAGTACGCATTTTGAAGAGGGTTAGGGGCAAAAAAATAGAAAAGTTTTATGGGCTCATTTGGTCAAAATAAAATATAAAAGGTAATGAAGGTTTAATGCTCTATAAAATGTAAGAACATCTTCCCCTATTGTAAAAGAAATTGTTCAAATGCAAAACTAGCCATAGTAAGAGGGTTTTACCATTTTAGGTGATGGTTGATGAACTAGTTTTTGGTTTGAGAAATGGGTAGGGGATTTTTGCATAAGAGAGAATATTTAGGGACTAATACACCAAAAAGCTTTGCATTTATCTATTTTTTTATTGTTGGCCAGTAGAAACAAAGTGGAATAAAGAGAAAATGGGATTTCCAATTTCATAGCTTTTGTTAATAGGATTTGTCCTATTGTCTTATAGAGATTTGTAAGTGATCACAAGGGCTTTGGCTAGGTGCAAGACAAAAACCTTATTTGAAATATATTTATAACTGGATGAGGAATTCATCAACTTAAGAAGATGGCCATTGGGAATGGATTTGGCGAAATATTTATCCTCCAAAAATCAAGTTATTGTTATGGAGGATTTATCATAATAGTCTTCCTATAGTGGATAATATAAAAAGAAGAAAGATCAAAGACAATGCTCATTGTCCTCTATGCCAACATAAAAAAGAAAGATCTAACAAACACCTATCATCCTAAAGAATATTGCTTTGGTTTTGCTTTTGAAAATCTAGTTGTCAATGAATCATAAATTGTTTAATGCAAATTTTAGCTTATCTAATCTTCACAATATACTAGATAGGTAGCTCATGAATATTGGGCATACATGAAATAACAAGAACATATTATAGCATAGTTCATGTTAACCCACAACGGCAGCTAGCTAAAGAGGATTGGGTGAAGTTAAACATAGATGGATCTGTCCTTACATCCAACAATCAAGCTGCTATAGAGGGAATTCTTAGAGATGTTCAAGGTCAATCGTTATTTGAATTTGCAAAGAAAGTTAGTCAAATCAATATCCTACTCACTAAGCTATGGGGCATATATTTGCGTTTTATGTCATTGTACTAATCTAGGATATACAAATAAACACTGATAACAAAGTAGTTGCTTCTCTTTTAAAAGATTCAAATAGCATGATTATGAGATATCATAACGCCATTATAACTTGTAGGGCAAAATTATCCCTTGTGAAAATTGAAGCAATACCTCGAGAGCGCAATAGGGTGGCCAATTTTTTTGGCTAGGTTAGCATAATAATAAGAAGAAGAAGAAGATCAGTTTTGGTTATATCCATCATAACAAGTTTTATAGCTTTTGAAAGAAGATTTTATTAGTTATGGTTTGTATAGATGTAGGAAATTTCATTGGAAGTTATGTACTAAAACTTTACCCAGTGGCATAGTTACAGATAGATAATTTGCTTGTACGTATGCTCTATTAATGTAAATACATTTATATCCTTTTCAATAAAAAAAAACTATAACATAAAAAAAATGCCATATCATTTGCTTTTTTACAACTAAGATCATATCTAACCTAATTAGATAGTTATTGATCTTTTCTTATCATATATAATGTACGTGTGTACTTCTCTAATACTTTTCTTATCATATACTTTTGTTGGCTATGGTTTAAGTGTAGTCATCCTTTTTGCTTGATCATGATTGAGGTCATAAATGGCTTAAGAAAAGATATGTGGAAACTAAAATCTAAAGTTATTATACTTAAATTAGAAATTTAATGGTATAAACTACAAGAGCAATGCATTTAACCCAAATAAATGATTTGGTAAAAGATAAAAAAAATTGAAATATATGAATTAAACTAAATGATAGAAGTTTTGTGTTGAGAATATAGGGAATCAAAAGTTCAATAAATTTTATGTTTGACGTAAGTTGAAGAGGATAAATATACTATGAATATTTATATTTTTAATTTTTAATAATTTAATATTTAAACTTTTGCTTTTTTGCAATTTAATGTCACTACTTTCATTTTTTTTTTTAATTTAGTGAATATTTAGACACTAAGTTGTCAACTAAATTGAAAATATAGATATTAAATTGTAATCAAATTTAAAATACTGATATTAAATTGCAAATAACAAAAGTTTAGATGCTAAACTTATCAAAAATTAAGAGTACAAACACTTATAGTGCATTTATCCGTAAGTGGAATGGCCCATTTTCATTTTGCTGGGTTTTAACTTAGATACTAACTTAAGTTCAAATTCAAGTAGAAACCATCATGATGCTTCCATGGGCATGGCATACACACTCTATCTTTGCTCGCCCCTTCAACAAAATATATGATTATAAACAAAGTAAATTAGTTTATAAGTGACTCGACTTTAGCTCAATATTTAGGTTTGATTCTACTTAAGTGAAGCTCAATTCAATCTTCTCAAGTAGTTTATTAGATCGAGTTTGACCTTCAATCTCTTTAACAAGCTTATGGAGACTAATTAAGCTCAATTCAAAATTCCTCGAGTAGCTCATCAAATTGAGCTAGGGCTTCAATTTGTTCAACAAGCTCATGGAGGATAATTAAGTTCAAGTCGAATTTAAATATATGTTGTACTTTATTTAGTTCAAATTAGTCTAATTGAATTGAATATAACTTTTTTCTTAATCAACATCAAATTTAAGTTTGTTAAATAATACTTTAGATTGAGTTAGAACTAAAAAAAAAGGTCAATTGAAATTTAAAATTTGAAGGTTCTAAAGTCTTCTAACTTGACTCAATTTACTTACAATACCAGTTGAGTCTCCTTTTCTTAACGAGTAGTTTGAATTCATTCTTTCTCTTTCTTCCTTTGGTGTACTCCTCTTTGTCCTCTTCTTTTTCTTCTTTTTCCTTTTCTTTTCTTTTGTTTTCTTTCTTTCTTTTCTTTTCTTTTTTTTTCATAGAAGCTTGAATTCGATCTCTTGAATTGTTTTAACTTCAACTCCATCTCTTGCATTGCATGTCAATGGGAGTGGTGTGATTTGACTTATCTTGGGCTCATCTATTAAACTATCTCTAAGGCTCAATGTCCTCAAAACTACCTCTTTAGCATGCTTAAATGAAAGCACTTCATTTAATTCAACTAATCCCAGTATATAAAGTATTGATACTATATTCGGTTTACTTCATAAGGATGGAATAAAATAATAATTCATTTCTTGCAAATCTATTCTAGCCAAATAACTATTTTATGGAATTGTTATTACTACAAAATGAAAAATTAAAATTCCTTTATATGATCAAGAGAATAGCTATTCTTTGATTTTTCCGAGCATACTTACTTAACTTTATATAAGATCTCAAAAGAATCATGAATAATACGTATTCCTTAAAAATTATAATTTTATTCCTATCATTTTTATTTTACATATCAAAACGTGCTATGAAAGAAGATTGACTTTCTTTTCTTTTATGTTTCCGCTAGCACAATAAGGTTAATTACTTAGTTTTTTCGAACATCTAATTTATAATAGATATGACACATGCTTTATTCTCACAAAATTACCAAATATGATTACCGTAACCTTAAGAGTTTACAAATGCCGATAACTTTTAGTGGTAAATAGACGTCCAAAGGTGGTAACCAAGCGAAGTTGGTAGTTAATCATCGCAAAAATTACTAATAGAATTTTCGTGATGATTAAGGTTAACCAGTATCTCTAGTTATAAATTACTAATAGAATTTTCGTTTTCTACCATCATTTTCCAATAAAAACCACTAAGAAACACAACTTGCTAATTCTACATAAGATTTAACAAGAGCACAGAAATCTTGCTCATTCAGTTAGCACTAAAACAAATTGCGGTCACGATATTACAAAACTTTTGGCAGACAAACATCACTGAACTAAGTAGCTGCTCCACTGTTTCTTGATATAACTAAGCAAAAACACTTCCTTTCTTTTTTTGTCCAGAAAGCAAAAAAATGCACTGAATTTCCATATCTATTGCTATACAACTCAAACATCCATTCCTACTTTTTAGGATGTCTGGTACCTTTTTCCCTTTTTCAGACTTTTTTCCACTCTTATTTACCTGTATCGCTGTACCACACCACAAACATTTTAGTAATAGTAAACCAGAGGGATTATTAAAGTAAATCCCAATCTGAGATGTCTCACTATTTCAATTTTCTTGATATGTATAGAAAATGAGTGTTGATGATGGTAACGGTAGAGAAAAGAGGGATAGTGGTACGATCCAAGAGTTGCTTCCAAATTTTAGATTTTCTGGATTTCTTAGTTGCTTGCAAAGAGTTGGAAAAACAACTATTGCCATATCCACATTGTAGTTCGACCATAGAGGGACACAATAAGACTGATCAAGAAAAGAGTAGGAAGAGTAAGGTGTACTTTTGATTAATTAGCAGTTTTCACTGTTCATCTGTGACTAGATGGGATCCCAGGTATTTTATACAACAAAGACACTCTTTTCTACTCTCAATTTTGCTTTGTATTTGGGAAAAAAAAAATTGTATTCATGTTCTAATAGAAATGAAAACATCAGCTTATCTCGCAAGTTGCAGGTGTGCTGCAGGAGCAATCTCTACATACATTTACTGTTGGCTCCCAATGACACTTGACAGAAGATACCGAGGAGGGCTCAAGTAAGGCAAATTGTCACGGTGCTTTAGATCATGAAGATGTATTAGTTGCTGTCATCCTATATGCGTGGGGATGCTGAATCACAACAAGAACTTCCTTGGATCTTGCATCACCAGAAGAAGTCGGCTATATGATCACAAAATCATTTCAGCAAAAACGTGATAAAGAGAAATATTTTGATTATTTCAAAGAAACCCAAAGCTGTTAAAATTCCAGGTATATTGATATTGTAAAACTAGCTATGACCATTTGAGTTTCCGCTACTCACCACCCCAATGTGCCACTTCTGTTTACTAATATCTTTAAATGTTGCTGCGTCCATTTCCTGAGATAGTATTGATTCTTCATTAGCAAAAAAATGCAATCTAAATGGTCACAACTGTTTATTCTTAACCATGCTGTTGATAGTCTGCATTTTATCTGGAAATTAAATGAAACTTACAATACTATAGATTGGAGGAATGTTTACATCCCCTTGCGGTTTCAAAGTTGGCATGACAGAAAAACGGGGTGCCAATCCTTGTAACCTAAAAGTCCACCTGTCAAAGATACAATCAAAGAAAATTAGTTCAAGCATTTGAGTCTCAAGCATATAAGTACAATTGTGACTGCACACATCTACGCATCTACTAGAACAATTAAGTTCTGTTCGGCAGGATTTTTTCCATACCCAATGTAGAGAAAGATACAGAGTATGGCCCATTCTCGAACCAATAAGCGAAGCCAGTAATTTTCTGATGAGTTGTCCATGTTAATACATATCTGAAAATACAAAAATTTTCAGCCATCTCACAACATCTTATAAGTTTATGTATTGTGAATACAACAAAATTGGCAATTAGTCATTACAGGCACCACTATTTCAGCCACGGCCACTATTTGCATTGCTCCCTGAAACTTCCTGCATGATCCAAGAGAAATTTATTAATTTCAGATTCTGGTATTTCCTGATAGTAACACAATAGTGTCAGGGAAATCACAGACAAGTAGAATTATCAAGAATAGAACCATACTTGAACATGATGTACTTCATATATACAGCATCATGCATTGCATGGACATCCTCATCCTCTATGAATGTCAGCTGTTCTCGTAGAAATGATAAATTTTGATATATGCGGTGGAAAATTGTGTAAAATGAAATAAAATAGTTTAGTAGCAAGAGGCCCTGCACCATGTGAAAATTAAGACATTAATCATGGAACATCACTTGCTGAAAATCAAGCTGAGAGCAATCGGAACACCATATGATGTTGCTAGAGAAAGCTTACTGTAAAGTACGGGACAGAAGCTCTATACCCAACAAGAGTCAGGTAAAAGACACATCCAAGTGCAGCTGTAGTTCGACGTTCTTTAACGGAAAGGCGCTCACAAGTAATACAATAACCATGGGCAATGAGCAAGAAGCAGACAAAAGAAGCAGTCTGGAAAAGCACTCCAGTTACATAGACTCCAAAAGACATCCATAAAGAACACCTTTGGAGATAAAAGCAAGAATACCTGCAGCAAGAAAAATGGTTGTGATTTCCTGGAAAGCCACACACCAAGATTGGAGCAACTACAGAATTCAAAACTTGGCTAAAGGATTTATTATCATGAGAGCTGCTTAAGATTTGAAAGCTTGGCTGAGGGATATTCTATCAGGGCATTATGAATTCCACTTTCCAAATAGCTTTTTACCAGTCAAAAAGAGTATTCTAAATTTGTGTATCAATTTACTGAGAATGGGATACAATAAATTTAAGATTCACGATTGATTAATGTAAATGCTCAAACTTATTAGATCCAATGTGCTTTTATCTTTATTGGTTAAACGACCCCTAAATGGACCACCTAATAAACAGGGGGAAATAGGTATATAAGGGTTTATACTTGGCGCCACAAGCTTAGATACCATAACGAATTTTGGATCCATGAGCAACCAATATATGTGGCATGATTTCATCTTGGGTACTGTTAATGAGTGCTTCGGACACTAGTTAACAAATCCAAAGAGAGACTTTGTTATCTTTCCAACATTAGTTGCAAATTTTACGAAAAAGCAAACACATTGAAAGGTGCATAAGTTTCTTCTTTTGGCACTTAACAAATATACTGAAACACTTTCTAACATTTTCCTTTTATATTTATTGGTTAACAGTATATAAGCATTTCTTTGCAAGCGGATTTCAAGTGCACTTCACAAAAAGCAGAGCCGATACTCTAGTTCACTCGTGTAACACCCACTAAACATCCAGATTCTGGTTCAAGTAGAGAATAACATACCAGAAGAGGAAGGAGAGACTTAATTGCAAAGCCTTCATCAAGGGAACAGTTGCTAGGGTCCATTGCAAACTATTCGTCTGCTCTAGTATAAGAATAAGAAAATATCAAAAGCTGGTCATTTCTCATAATACGAAACAAACTAAGCAACAAGAGACCAAAGAAAACAAAGTGAAATGCATTGTCACATGAACGAAAGCTGCAATCTTGGAAGGACAATAATATATATATATTTTGGATAATTGGAAGGACAATAATATTTCGAATTCCATTTTCCAGAAATAGCTTCTCATGCTACTTAAAAGGAGAAACTACAGTCACTATGATTCATACTTCTTTCCAGCCAAAGGAATTCAGAAATCAATGCATTTCATATTCTTATTCCTGCTTATCTTATGCGGATGCAAAGTAATCTAAATAATTTGAAACTGTAAGTTCCCTCATTTGTCACCTGTCAGCAAGCCAATCAAGCATGATTCATACAATGTTCATTAATTACAAACTTTATATTCAAATCCATTAATTCCATGCTTAGTGAAACAACTAACAAGATATAAACCCGCCAAATTTTCGATTATAAACCGTGATTTCCATGTAATCCAACAATCCAACAAAAAAACACAAGTAAACATTTTTAACCACAATATCGAAGGGAATCCATTCTTTAAGGGGCATTAATAAAATTATGAAAGAAACTGAATATTCTATTCCAATCAAACCTCATAGTTTCAAACCAAAATTTTAACCTTTATCTATCTTACACCAAAACCGCCAGTAGCTTATCACTCTCGAACCTATACTTCTCTCAGTTTCTCAAGCAAAACGCCATACATCATCATATTTCGAAAAACACAAAAGGAACCAAAATCAAGTAAACAATTAGAGCACTAATTAACAACGCACGGCAAAACACTGATCATTACTTGAACATAACAACGAATCAATGAAACAGTTACTCGATGAAACCGCACCAGTTTTAACCGATTCGATACGCTTATTTCCTTTCATCTCTCTCTCTCAAAAAATAAATAAATAAGAAAAGAAAAAAACTCTTCATCATAAATTGGCAAATTACGAAGAAAATCAAATGACAAAAGGAGAAAATTCCATCACAATGCATCTTAAACCAAAGCGTGCTCATAATCTTAGTAACTCGAACTTAACCATCAGCAATTTCTCTCCTTTATCGACAAAAACACAATTCGTGATGCTAAACAGGCGCAATGACTGAACAAACGCTGAAAGGTAATCGGAAATCGAGCGAATAACAACTTAGATCACTAAGCATCAGTTGACGGATTAGTTGATGAATAAAATTACCCGAAAGTGACGGCTCTTGTAAGTGTTGAAGGTCCAAGAACAACCAGAGACGAACCAGAGGAGAAGGAAAGCGAAGTAGAGAGAAGGTAGCGGTCGGTACGATTCGTTGAGTTCGGTTCGGAATGGTACGGCGGTGTCCAATTTCTCCATTGATGAAGAAGAAGATGATGAAGGAGAAGAGAGACAGAGAGAGAGGTTTGGTATTGTTGGTTTTCTCTCTCTAGGCCGTTGGTTATGGTTAGGTTGAGTGAGTTTCAGTTGCGCAGAGAGAGAAGAGAGGTGGAGAGAGGGAGAGGAAGGGGTTAATGCGAGGGGCTTATATACGCTTTTCACGTCCTCAAAGCGTCGGTTTTGTTTTTGCTTTTGAGTTTTAAATACATATATAGAAATCATGCCGAGGACCGATGCCCGAGACAACGTTGAAATTTACGAAAATTATATTACAACTTTTAGTTATATAATACAACCACGAAAGATAAAAAGGATGTTACCCAAGAATTCTTCTCTCTCTCTCTCTTAAAGAAATTTTGGCCACTATCAAAAATGGAAGAAAAATTTTATGCCGAGTAAATTTATAAATAAATCGAGTCAAGTCAAGTTTTTATAAAGTTTGAAAGTTTATTAAAAAAATTATGAAATGCGTGTTGAATCGATATATACTTAAAGTTAGCACTCCTCATTCTGATAAAGGAGTTTGAGGTCAAGCTCCTTTAGAATAGCAAGCATGTTCACTTATTAACATACCGGTTTATTTATTAGTAATATAAATAAAAGTTTACTCACGAACTTGTTCATTAATCAGCTTATTAATAATATAAACGAGAACCTACTTACAAGTTTATTTATAATAATGTTCGTGAGTTTGCTCTTTAATAATATAAATGAGTTTACTTGTAAATCGACTCGTTAGCAATATAATAAGCCTACTTTCAAGCTAATTTGTTAGTCTAAAGAAAGATGCTAGAGTGCAACTTATTTAAATGAATAAGTTTTATTTTAAGCTTAAAGTTAATTCATTTACTAATCAAACTCAAGTTGAGGTAGGCTTAAAGCAAATTGAACTCAAATAGCTTATAAGCGATTCGACTCATTTATAACCTATACTTAAGTCTTCTATGAGCTTGTCTAAAGTAGGAAAAATTTCACTAGCTTGTAAAAGTTGCATGTATATGTACGTGTGTGGTGTATAACTATTAATTATATTTCGATATATGGCAATATGGGTGATAACTTTTTTAACAAATTACCCACTATCACCATTGTGTATTTAGATATTATTAGTAGTTATAAATTTCATGTATATATGTGTGGTGTGTATCACAAATGGATCCTTTTTCACAAACTAAGGCCTTTTGTTTTATTTTTTTATCTGCATCGGTTTGATTTCTATTTTCAAATCATGCATTTGTCTAAATAAGATACTATAAGGAGGGAAATATAAATATATTTAAATCTTTTTATAACATTAAGTACCTAAAAATTATTATTAAATTATAAATATTTGCAGGTTTACTTTATTTAGTTTTACCAAAAAAAAAAAAACAACTAAAGAAACCTAAACATATGAAAAATGTAAAAATTATTATGAAATTATAAATATTGCAATTACTTTATTTAGTTTTACCAAAAAAAAAAAAAAACTAAAGAAACCTAAGCATATGAAAAATGTAAAAATTTATTATGAAATTATAAATATTTGCAACTTACTTTGTTTAGTTTTACCAAAAAATAAAAAGAAAAGAAAAAACTAAACAAACCTAAACATATGAAAAATGTAAAAATTATTATGAAATTATAAATATTTGCAACTTACTTTATTTAGTTTTACCCAAAAAAAAAAAAAAACTAAAGAAACCTAAACATGTGAAAAATGTAGTCTAGTCTTATTATTATTTATTATATTATTATTGTTTTCTAGCCTTATAACTCTATCGGTCTCCATCATATGAAAAATATATAAACCTAAGCATTATCCGATGGGAAAAGAGATGAATTGAAGAGCTACAAATTCTCTTTGAGCAAAGCTAACAGTGCAACTAAGTGTTCGATAACAAAGTAATTAATTCTCTTTGATTATTGAGCTTTTTTATTTTCTTAATTTAATAAATCTAATTAAGTTGTGAAATAGGTGGCCATGCTATTATCATATGTTATCCCATAAACTTATTAATAGACTGATTAATCTATTATTTAATTATTAAAATCTTATTACATTAGCCGTTATATCTATTTTAATGGATTAGATGATTAACTAAACCTTAAATAATCAGCTATTGATTTTGCAAATTGTTATACCTTCTAGTTCCACCCAAATGGCTTATTCCAATAATAAAATCCTTCGTTCAAGAGTTTAGAATGCTTGGTGGCTTCCCGTACCAGCTCCCACCAAATATGCATACGAAAGTTGCTTGTCATGTCGTAAATGTTGTGTCTTAACATAGAAACATGGTATGTGATCAGGCCAGTAATACAACGATTCAACCCCCAAGGAGAAGACAAGACAAGCACGGAAACCTTACTTTAATATTCTCAAACTGAGATGTAAGGTACGGTTACTGAAACATCGATATTCCCACAATAATAAAAGAACAGAAAAAAAAAGAAAAAGAAAGAAGAAAAGAAGAAAATTGATATGTCTTTTGACACAGCCTAATAGATAAAAAATATAGTTAAAATCTTATAGCCAAATGAGACGGGTGTTAGTATCTTGATAGGATGAATTAGATTTATATTTTTTATTTTTAAATATAAACACTAAAAAAAATAAACAGATAGAAAATATATTATTATTTTATTATATTTTTACATTTTATTTCAACAGTAATAAATTTTAAAACTAAATAGAAATATTAAACTTGTCATAATCAACTTACATGTGTGATGGAAAAGTGAAAGTTTAGATCTTAATGTTTGATTGCTTTTCTACTTGAATCCTCTAGTTTTACTTTTATTTATTTGAATTCTTAATATTTTTAATTTTTTTTTGTTTTCGATGGTGGTGTGGGCAATTGCTTTAGGTTTTTTTTTTTTTTTTAACTTTCTATTATATAATTTAATTATATTGTTAAATTAATTTTTGCAAGCCAATTAGAAGTTGACACAAGTCAACTCTTGATTGAATTTTCAATGGAGTTAATGGAATAACTAAAACATAAAATTTTAAGACTTTAATGATTTCAATAGAGAAATAAATGGTCAAGAACTCAAAATATAAAAACATTCAAGCATTGAAGATTTAATTTTATACTTTTTCAAAAAAAAAAAAAGAAATGAGAATTTAGTTTAATAAATTAAAAAAAAAATACACAACATAAAGTCTACAACCTCAAGGAATCAAAATCAATGACTTGGTCATCTTAACATGGTCACAATATCAATACATAATAATTATCAATCACTCGTTCGACTTTTGTTGATGGCAATACACCGATGAACGAAGGACGATAATGGACTCTATTTATACAGTCGGTTATTGAAAATAAGGTTAAAGTTACCGAATTTTTCTTTTTTTTTCTTTTTTTTTTTTTTAAATAATACAATTCGTAGCATCAAAGTGAATGGCATTTTAGGACATGTCTATCTAGTGTGTTTGACACATATATTAGTTTTTCTTTCAATTAATTTTTTTTTTGAAAATGATAAGTTTTTTATATGTTAAATATATGTCGCATACCGATGTGATTCTAAATAAAAATATCAATGAATTATAGTTTTCAAGAAATACCATTTAAATTATGCTCCTAAATCAAATTATAGTTTATATGCACATCATAAAATTTAATATTTTATATTATGCTCCATATTAATTAATTAATACATCTCCACTTCATTATAACGTGCGTTATAAAAGTCCAAGTTGAATTTAATAAGAGTACTGCATGTGTATGTTGTGAGGAGAAGTGTGATGGGTCAGGTTTTGTGGATGAATGTATAGTGAGTGGGTGGAAGTGCAAGATGGTGTCATGCAACAAATCCACTTCCTTAAACTCCTCGAATTAATAGGTCAAATCTCGCAGGATATCAGCTTTGATTTAATCATGCAAAGGTTATTGTTTCCATATTGTTAACTACGAATTCTGAGGTGCAAAGATTTGAGTCTTCGAAAATCACTGATGTGTTCTCCATGATTGTGGACGAGATAAATCCCCTTCAAATTTGAAAGTTAAATACTTTTGAATGATGAGAAGTTGTTTCCTTGATGAGTTATGAAACATTGATAAAACGAAGGAAAATACTCGAAATGGATTTTCTCTATTTTCATCTTCTCAAATTTTTATAAATTTCCAAATGAATGGTTGGGATTAATTAGATTTTTGAACTACCATATGACATTATTAGGACGTTATCTCCTTTTATATATATATATAATTTTAACTATTGATTACATGTGACAATATATTAAGAGAATAGAGAAATTTAATAAAAATTAAGAGAATATAAATAGAGAGGATCTAAATTCATTCCAATTGGTATTGATGTTTTGTAGAAGAGTTCTAAACCTTGTACAATATTTAATTGCATCACAAACACCGTAAAAGGTTTACAATTTAGTTTATTCAAAAATGGATTTTTTCAAGATATGTTATATGGAGTGTTATAATTGAACCTAATTGCAAGTTTTAAAAACAACTAAGACTCAATAAAAATATTTAAAAAGGTTACAAACTTGATTGCAAAGAAAACATAGTACTTAAATTACCATAAAAGTATTTTCTAAATTCAACCTTATAAACTGGATTTGAAAGTTCAAGATTTCAAATTTAAATTGAGTCTAATGGAATTCTCTCTCTTCCCCTCTCTTTCACACACACACATACACAAATCCTCAATTTCCTTAACCACGTATTGTTGCCCAACCTTCCTAAAGCCTTTTTCTTTCCTTAACCACCCAACATATCTTCGCATTTTAGCTAAGTAAAAGTCCTCAATTTTATTTTTCAACCATTTCAAACTTCATAGATCTATTGCTTTTACATATTCATCACTAAAAGTTTACTTTTAGAGATTTGGTTAGTTTGAAGATTGCAGGTGATTGAATTGATATTAGTTTGTTAGTAATATTCATAATAAGTAGTTATGTTTTATATGTCCATTATTTTTTTTTTGACTTTTTATTTCAATCATTTATGTGGGATTATGTTATCTTTTTTGTTGTATCCCTAGTTAGGTGGATTTTGTTCTTTTAGAAGAAATAAATATGTTTTATATGTAGGATATATTGACTCTTGAAGAGATGTATTCATTTATTTGGTTGGATTTTTATACTCTCAACTCTTTGCTTATGAGCCCTTTTGTACCATTCAATTTGGTTAATGTAACCTTTTTTGAACAAATGAGGTTCATCATTATTGGAAAGAAAAAAGACTGAGGATGAGAGATGCGATTTGAATTTTACTATAATAAAAAAAAGGCATGATATAAATTTAAAGAACATGACTCAAATTCAAATCTATGAAAATGAATGCAATTTGACTTCAAATCTAAGAAGAAAATTTCCCATGAGCATAAAATTAAAGATAAAGACCATCATAGAAGGTGTTTAACAACCAAACCATACAAACTCATCTATACTTTATATTTTTTGTTATGCTTTTAGGATAAGACCCCTATAATATGATTCTCTACTTTACTTTACAATCTCTTAAAATTTTATTTATAAATTAATAGTGTATATACTTTACTACTTTTTCAAATTAATTTAAGTTTTCATTGTTCCATTTTTGTAATTTAATTTCCACTAAATTAACATCTTCTAAAGCCATTGTTTCAATGTCCTCTTGATTGAGACAAACACCAAATGACAAATTTGATGTAGTAATGAAAATGTGGCTAGACCGCCCTCTTTTCATACCATTTGTTAAAGAGAACTGGACCAATCCAAACTTTGATATTTTACTTGATCTTGAAGAGTTTAAGGCACACTGAGAGCTTGTAATGGTAAATTGTTTGGCCTTATCCACTAGATGAAGAAAGTACTAATAAAGCTAATGAGGGAAGTAAGAAAAAAACTCAAGGATGAACCCACATAAAGATTTTATAGAGAACAATCTTTAAAAAGGGAGTTCGATTGTGTACTTAATTAGGAGGAAAAACTTTAGATTGTGAAAACTAGATCTATATGGATTGTTGAAGGGAGAGATATGAAATTCATTCATGTAAGTATTACTTGAAGACTTAAGCCTAAAATCTTTAGGTTGTATGATTTACATGAAAATTAGTAATTTAGGAGAATCATAGTTGTCAAAATTGCAACTCTACTCATATGATTATACAAGTTTACATTTTTATAAGACTTTTCTGAGTTAAATACCGTACAAATTGTTTTGATATAACTCATGGTATAATTATAAATTTAGGCATACGATTTTACAAGTTTATAATTTTACTGATTCAACACGATTTCACACGATTTTATGCGATTTACTTGATTTAAGTCTAAATAGATTATTAAAACTAACAATTTAAAGTAAACCTATTAACTTATGAGTGAAATGATACTGTATTTGCTTCTTTAACTTAAATTGATTTCATTACTAGCTTCACTATTAAAGAATTTTCATTGAGGATGAATGAGTAGTTGAGGAAGAAAATATTTAATTTATTGAATGATGATTTTTAAGTATCATTTCAAGTGAAAGGGGTAGGAAAAAAAATGAAAGTAATATATGGAGGAAATTAATACATTTATAATAAATTGAGGTATTTTAGATATTTATAATATTGATGTTATTGAAGACTAAATATAAATGGATATTTTAAAACACTCAGCATAAGAAAATGTTGATATTATTAGTGATAGTGTCAACAATGAGATTGACAATAATGATAATGATAAAGATCATAGTTAGGTGAGCTTGTGGTAGTTTTTATAATTTTTGATAATTATTTATTGATTTTTTTTAGTTTGACTTTTTTATTATAGTGATTCATATTACAATATAATTTATATTGACACTAATATATATTTTTCAGTTTTATGTATTAACATAATAATTTATAATGAACCATTTGTACTATAACTTATATTGTGACCAAAATTTTATGTTAAATTTCTTTATTTAAATTATGTATTTTAAGTTTTTCATAATTTCTGTAAATGTATTTATAGTTTTTGACTACTAATTTACATAAATTGTAAAACCTTAAATCGGATTCTATGTTTTGATTCTATAGATTTTTTTAACGATTTTAGGTGAAATTGTGAGTTTAACAACCTTAGGAGGAATGAACTCAAAAGAATGATAAATAACTACTACATCGAGTGATTTCATTCCTCTAAACTTTAAGTAAAAAGAGGTCCATCAAATTAGCAAGTGATTAGCAAGTGATGGGGAATCTACTTTCTCGCATTTAGCTAAATAATACCCTCTATGTGGATAGGATTCATCCTAAATTCTTTATGGATTTTGGGGACATTATGAGGGGAAATTTTTATGAATGTTGGTAAAGAGATGTTTAGGATTCAATATGTTTCCCTTAAGATAAAAAGACACTCATTCTTTTGATAGCCAAATTCAAAGGATAAATACTTTAAAGGAAACCTTCTCTACTAGCCCATATACTACTATTTAGATGAAGGATTACAAAAGTTCTTCTTAATAGACTTTGTCCATTCTTGGATGATTTGATTAACCCCATCCAATTCTAGCTTTATATTGAGGAGATTGTTAATAGGCTATTTGTTATACGTCATGCATTCCTTAAAAAAGAAAAAAAGGGTAATAAGGGTTAGATGGTCTTTAAGAATGATCTAAAAATGTATATAATCAAACAAAATAGGATTTTGTAAGGAATGTCTTTGAAGCCTTGAACTTTCCCTTTGATGATTGAACTAATTTGCTTGTGTTTGCCTATTGTTAATATGGTTGTTTTTGTCGACTAATTTAGCCCTAGCCCTTAGGGTCTAGCTCAGCCAGCCTTGTAATGGTTTATTTTATATATCTTTGGGTAGTTCAATTAAATTTGGAAGGTACATCTAATGCTTAAGATGCACTTCACCATATCTTTCTTTGATAAATGTAGATATTTTGAGGGAAAGATTCACTTACCATAAATATTTCACCATATCCATATTATAAATGAAGGATTACTACACCAAGATAAAACATCAAATACTCTCCACATGCTCTTACTTTCTTGCCATCTTTATTATGCTTTTTTGACTTGAGCGTTAGAGTGCAAGTGTTGGAGAAACTTCAGTGCTCTATAGCTTACGTGTGTTCATCTTGCAAGCTTAAATCGCCCTTATGCAAAGGTTGATTCAACTTAAGATTCATTCATGGCAAGAACATCAAACAATAGTAGTAATTCTTACTAGCTTTCTCCTTGAGGAGGTTAGCATAGGTTATTGTTTAAGGTAGGGTAACCTAATCTCTCCTATTCATTTCATATTATGTATAGAATAAATTTGTAGAATTACTCAATGCCATATCAATATGAAGTTGTCAAATTTGATTAGATTTAGAGGGCTATAACTTTGCTTCTCTCATCTATTCTTTATAGATGACCTTCTTGTAATGGGGGAAGCGACTATGGAAATTGCTAAAGTAATGATGAATGTGAAGAAAATATTTGGGAATTTTTATAGATAGAAGGCAAACCATATGAAAAATAAGGTTATGTTTTCAGTGAATGTAGATGAGCTAATTAGGGGGAAAATATGCAAAAAGATAGGCATAGGTTAAAACAAAACTTAAGAAAATACCTTGGCTTTCCTATCAAGAAATCATAAGGAATCAAGTTAGTTGATATGTCATTAAGATGAGGGAAGAGTTGATTAGGTGGTAGGCAAAATTTCTTGTTATAGCTAGAAGAAAAGTAGTTTTCTCCTTTGTATTTGAAAACATGGTGAACTACTCTATGCAAGCATCCTCTCTCCTTATTGTATTACTAGATAAGTTGGAAAGATTGAATAGAGATTTCTTATGGCAGCTGTTTAGAAGAAAGAGAAAGATTCATTGAGTTGCCTTATGAAAATAATAATAAAAAAAAAAACCAAAGTAAAATAGTGGATTGGTTATCTTAGACTTGTGATGCAAAAACCAAGCTAAGTTGGTAAAGCTATCCTAAAAGTTAAGCAAAAGATGAAAGCTAAGTATAAAGTAAGAAGTGACATAAGCCAAATAGGAATAATTTTGCCTTCTATAAAGGCATTTATCAGGTTAGTATTAGAGGGATTTAGAGAGGAACATGGGTACATAGACCCATTCGGCTCTCAAGGACCCACTAAATGCACTGTTCTCGTTTATGGGGCTCAATAGTGGCCTCATCTAAGGTTGGGTTGGGGAAGGATTGTTAGACTTGTTATATTTGACGAGATGGGTAAGTTTAGCTCCCCTTAAGTCTATATTAATTTTTTTAATTTCTCCATTATTTATTTATTAATATAGTTTAATTGTTTTTTTTCTCATTTAAGTGGAAACATAATCTTTTTTTTTTTGTTTTATTGGTAAAAAAAACTTGTGTACAAGGGTAGAAGTATTACTTGACTTATAAATAAATACAATACGTTAAATAAATAGGATAGTACTGCTATTCTTATATAAATTCATATGAAATAGAAAAAGAGCAAAAAGTCACTAAAATATATATATTCATAGCTATTACTATTCATCCAACATTACGGTAGCGTTTTGTTACTTGTACTGGATAGGATAAGGAGTACTGGATAATACAAAATAAAAAGGACTGGACAAAAAAAAATTTATACCACGTTTGGTTTGTTTAATACTGAACAAAGATTTTTGTATTGTCCAGTGTTTAGAATTGCAAAGTACTGGATTGAACATAATAAATTTGACAATTATGCCTTTTTAATTATATCATGGTTATTTATACATATTTGATATTATTATAAGACAATACAATCTGGAGATATTATAAATTATATAAAATAATTTGTGTAAATTCATTGATTGAAAAAATTTAATAATTCATATTATAAATTACAATAATTTACGTTATATTTAATAAAATAACACATTACTTACTTTTCTTTTATCTTAAAAACGATGTTCCGATATAATATATATACATGATAAATAATATACAATATAAAAGAATCTTGACTTGAAATTAGCAATAAACATGGTTTAAAAAAAAACTTATGTTATATTATTTTTCTTATGATATGTAATTTTCTTTGTTCTTATTGTATTGGAAATCAAAACGTGAGTTTGAAATCAAGTTGGGACACGTGATGATCTATTTATATACGAAAGATTGATCCACCACCACCGTCCCATTTCAGCAGACATCTAAATGCATGGCGACAACTAGACGGAGAGCATGCAACGAAGATAGAAAAGCAAGCAAGGGAAATCTAAATGGATGGCGACAACCACAGGTAGAGCATGTGGGAACATAGAAAAGCAAGTAAGAATGTGAGAAAAAACGGAAGGATAAGAACCTGACGGCGACTTTTGGCGTGACGACAGCGACGTTAGAATAGCGGTCGATTCATGATGAATTCCATTGTTGGAGCAGTGCCGATAGGTTTTCCTACTGTACTTGAAGGGCAACCTAGTGCGGCGTGGATGGGTTCAAATGAAAAGGGTTTGGGAAGGTAGGGTTTATTTATAAAGAGAAAAATATGAAGGGCAAGTTGGAGATTTTGAAAAAAATGAATTTTTGTCAAATATCCAGATTTTTTGTACCTAATTATATGTGGTACAAAAATTTGCCATTTTGTCCAGTACTATATTAAATTTTTGTCTAATACTTTTTTTATAAATGGCAACCAAATACAGAACAAAAAAATTTGTCCTATCCAGTACCACATTTTTGTGGCAACCAAATGCTACCTATATGTAGGATTTCTCAATGTTTTGCATACATTACTTTATAACTAGGTATAGCAACCATCAATACTATCTCTCTCCATAACGCTGCCTATTTTGATTAGATTTAAGTATTGTCATCTTTGTCTTTCTTCAATTTTTATTCAAATTTTTTTTGCTTCTCTTCCATCATTTGCTCGAACTTCAACATAATTGAAGACTTTTACAAATTATATAGATGTTCAAGCAAATAATTAAAGTGAAGCGACAAAAATGGTCCAAAATCGAAGAGAGACAAAGATGATAGTTTCTTAGATGTAATCAATACAAGTAGCAATGCAGCAAGAATAATAATGTTTTTGAAATAGCTATAAAGTTAAAAAATGAACGGAAAATATTCAAATAGGAATTTTTTTCAGAAGAGGTCTTTCATTTGCTTTGTATTTATAGATGGAGGGGTACATTTGAGTTTAAATGTTGAAGTTGTAGCCTGACAAGAGTTGCACTGATGTATTTTAGAGTATATTTTGAGGGGATTAACATTATTTGCTAAACTGAGGAATTGCTAATTATGCTGTGATGGTAATGTTTTGCTAGAAAGAGAAACAATTATACTGTGATGGCAGTAAAAGGGTGGAAATGGAAGGAAACCAGTGCAAATGAGATGTTTAGTAACTCAAATAAATATTGGAAATGAATAGAAATCGATGAAAATGAGTAGAAATATTTTTACTTTCAAGTTTACTTTTTTTTCTTTATAATAATATTTATGAAAATAATAATAAGGATAATTTCATCTAATACTAGCCTCATTTTCCTTCATTTCCTTTTTATATTACCAAACACAAAAAAAAAATTATACTTTATTTTATTTTCACCATTCTCTTTTCTTTTCTTTTGTTTTCTAGTTATTTCCACCCAGATCTCTCCTATCAGAGATTGTCAAAAAGACAGTGTTAGTCTATGCTTGGATCGAGTCCTAGCCCACCCAAAGTAATTTTAAATAATGGTCCTCTATAATATTAATATGTCACATGAATATATAAATTGATGATATATAAATATTAATAAAATTTTAATATAAAAAATATAAATAATAATTTAAAAAAATATTTACTATTATTATCACGCTTTTAAATATCATTGGTATTTATGTGCTACTCATTTAAATACGTAACATATTAATACTAATAATTTTTTTTTCTCCCAATTAACCGAGGATTGTTAAATCACAAGCTCATAAACTTTGTATGTTTTCTTTTTATGTTATGCTATCGTATTAATATGATTTCACTAGATAAAAAGAGGAAAAAAAAATCAATTAATAGACTTCCACCTGTACCGAAAGAAGAGAGTAATAATAAATATAAACAATTTAGGTTAAAGTTACACGACCAACTAGCAACTACCAAGCAAATGTGTCGAACTAATTAAGGTATATTTTAGGATCTCTTTGAGAAGTTTGATAAAGCTGGTTTGAGAGTCGCAGATCAGCATGTCGTGTGGTCAAAGAGAGAATTAAAGAAATTAGGTGAACAAAGCCAGTTACAAAGCCAAAGTCAATATGTCCTACTCCATTACTCAACCTTCCTTCTGTTTCTTCTTTATTAAAGATCTCCTAGTTATATATGGCTCATTCGAACGTTGTGGACAAGTTCAACATCCCAACAAAACATGGATGAGGGAGTTGATCTGTTTCATAAAATTGTAACTTGTATAGCTTTCGATATTATAAAAGGTTTATATTAATGAGTATTCTAGAGATATTTGTTAGGGAGTTAAAAAATAAAAAAAGAATATAATTTACACTTTTTAATATTACGAAAGGTAAATGTAATTAGGTACTCGATGACATCTTTTTTATTATAAATAGTGTAATTATTACTACTATATTGTTTGTAACATCCATATTGGGATTATGTTGGCATGTAACATGTAGCGATTCGCAAGAAAATGCGAACTAAAACCATAGAAGTCGCAAATGTTGGCCCACGTATATAAGATAATAACAATAACATGGTTCGTAGAATTGATGGGTGAGATTATATCCTCTTATTCGGAAAAGCGTGGAAATGGGAAGGAAATGATTGTAAGAAAAATTAATTTTAAGTAATTAAAATAAAATATTAATATAGTATCAGAATTATTTATTTGAATTATTTAATATATTATTTATAAAATAATAACAGATATTTTATTTGAACTATTTAATATAATATTGATACTCCATTTTAATTATTTAAAAGTTTAATATATTATTTTAATTATTTAGTATAATATTGATTTTCTTGATCCCTTACTTGTAATTTTCCCAATGAATGTATAAAGGGAAATTTTTTCTTGGATCCCACAAACACAATTTTATGAAGAGAATTGGAAAGAAATTTATTAATACTTTGATAAGCTTAAAGAAAATACTTGAAATAAAAGTTTGAACGTGGACATGGGCAAAAAAAAAAAAAAAATAGACAAGTTGACAAAAGAAAAAAAAATGGTAATGAGTACTTTAAGGGACATTTATTAAGAAATTAAACAAAAGAAAAAATTTCAATTTCTAATACACTTATTCTTTGTAAAATAAAAATAAATTAACCTTCAAACCCTTACATAACTATTTTATTTTTTTAATAAAAATTAATAAAATTAAAAATTCCACAATATAAGAAAAAGAGAGAGCTCTCAATTTTTTTTTTTTTTATGTGTGAATATCTCTTATGGTTAGTGCTATTTAGTCTTTATTTATTTTTATTTTTATCAGGATAGAATGGTTATATAAGGATTAGAAACATGTTTTTTAAGTTATGGGATCTAAATTGTTAGCTTTAAACATAGGGGAACAATATGCATGTCGAGTAAAGTAGTTTACTTAATTATTATCCAAGTCTTTTAATTATGGGAAAGTGATTTCTATTTCATTTTTATTGGAATTGGTGTATAAATTCTATGATAAACGTGGAAAGACGCTAATTGGACAAAAATCAAAAGGTTTGTTAAAAAATTATAAAAAAATAAACTAAAGAGATTGTAATCATAAGAGAAAAAAAAAAAGGTAAGCTTGTGTGTACCTATTTTTAGAATTACTTTCCATTCAATTTATAATAAATCATATTTTTGTAGAAAAATAATATAAGTTTTTTTTAATATTTTATTTGTAACAGATATACAAATTGGTACAATTTCTAAGAAATTTTGATATATCACAGACTAAAGAAAAAGACATTTATAAAAATAGGTGTACTGAAGACTTACCTATCTACTTTTCTAATAGCACGTTTGGTTTATTTTGTAAAGGTGGAATAGACTAACTATTTATTTCCTTTAGATTTATTACTGTGTTTGGCTAGCACAATTGCTGTTGCTACAAAACAAAAAATTGCAATTTATTTACAAGACTAAGAGATATCTGTTCTTTAATTTTTTGAAGTATATTTTTATATTTATTCATGAGACTTTAGCATAAATATAAAGAATAGTTATTACTTCTTGATTTCATTCTTTAGAAATTGCAATTTTACTCCTACTTTATTCCATTTTATAAGCCAAACACGTTATAAAAGAAATGACAAATAGTAAAAAAAAAAGTTGTTAAAAAAGTTTATTGAGAATTTAAAATGAACTATTAATATATTCTAGATTTTATTGTAATCCAATTCTTATCGAACACATAATTCTCAACAAATTTTCTCACTGTTTATCATTTTTATTTTCTAATTAGGAATACTAAAAATCCATCTACATTTTATACTTTAACTTTTAAATGAAAGATTTGGCATTGTGAATCTATAGTGATATATTGATGATATTTAATCAAGGTACAACTAAATTTTACATAAATTCATGTCAAATACCGGAAAAAAAAAGTCTTTTCAGCTCATTTTTATAAATACAATCAAACACATAATAATATTATTTTCAGGAAGAAAAAATAAGGGGAACCTATATTTACAACTTAATTTAAGAAGGATCCACAAAGCAAGGCCTGCTTAGACCTGAGATCGGGCCACTCCAGGAAAAATATATGTGCTTAAGCTCGATTGTTAAGCCAACAAAAGCCCAATTAATCCTATATTAAAATTGAACAGAACTTAGTAAAATCCAAGTTTTGGAGCAAACATTAGGAAGCACTTGGGCCTAAATGTCTAAAAGGTCCAATGACTTTGGACCGAATTGGGCCCAGCCCATATTACTCCTTTTATTATATTTTGAACATTATCATCCTTAATATTCACTATACTTATCGAATATTTCGTTATTATGCTAGATTATATGTCTCCTAATTATTTGCACGTCAAATTTTCCAAAATGCTCTTAAGATTTATGCAAGTATTGGTAATTAAGCATGCATGAGTTATGTGTTATTCACTTTTATTTCCTTCTTTATCCAATTTTCTTGTCGTTTTTTGTTTCTTTTTAATATATTTCGATCCTTACACTTATTATTTTTAACTCAATCTCATTACCTCACTTCATACTTGAATATCTACTAAAATTTACTACTTAAGAAGATATTAACTCTAAAATTGAGAGGACACTAAAGAAATACTTTTAATTTCCAACATTATACATCACATAACAATTCAACACATGATTCAAACAAATCTATCTAGAACCTAGCAACACACAAACATCACATTCAACTATTTACTCCGCATTGTTCCGTCCCCCAAGTTATACAATTCAATATCTCAAAATATTTATTTTACGAAATTATAGTATGGCACACTTTTGTGTAAATATTGTAGAAATAATTAAATAAAACAATTAATAATTAGAAGAAGTATAATTGCAAGATTCAAAAGAGGCATTTAGAATTAGAAACTGTACATTAGAAGGAATCTAAAAACAGTGTTATTCAGGTTTCGAACAAGTCAAGCTATTGGAAAACATAAGAATGAATCAAAAACTACTAAAGAGACTTAATTTTGAAGCTTAATTTTAAAGATTCATAACTTTTTGATTATGAAGAGTTATGGGGTCCATAATATGTTAATAAATATTGATTTGAGTTTGTTGTTAGATGGAGCAAATTGGTTTGCCGTTTAGGTTCAATATTAAAGATAAATTTGTACATTTTCATTATATACGAAAGCAAGTCTAAAATATACAGGTTTATTTTTGAGTGATTTAGTTTCTTATTATATATTTTTTTTCAATTTTCATATTAATTTTAAAGTTTCTAATCTATAAATACTTGTTAGTTAATATAATTAAGGAGAAATATCTACTTTTATCAATATCAAGAATTGTTGTGTTTCATGCTTCATGTTGCATACAAACAACATATCTTTAACCAAAGGATAAATAATTAACGCATGTTCCACGTTTTCTTTGCTTCTATAGAAAGGACAAATAGGGTTTTGCACCGTTCGCCTATTGTAAGGGTTCGATATCAAGCAACGAGTCAGTAATTGCACGTCGTGTAAAGTGTCTCATTTTCAACTGGACATCTCAGTTCCACACGTTGCTCCCCTTCATCGTTATCAAAGAGAGTACTGTAAATGGTGTTTACTTTAGTCATTTTATACAAAATTTTATGCTAATAAAACACCCATTTATTCCTGGTTGCCAGTTTCACCTTTTACCACCGCTTACATTTCCTAACTTTTAAGTTACTTTTGGTTACTAGTATAAAGTTGGTATATAGATAAATTGTAAAAGACATTTAAAAAAAAAAAAAAAACTCAAAATATGCTTCATGCGAAACAAACATAATTAAAGGTATGTTGGGCGGAGGATAATTTTTATACCTTTTTCATACTTATTATTAAATATTATTGTAATATAACTCAAGAGGTAGAAGCTTTTGGCTTATAATGGTAAGTAATAATAGAAGGTAAATGATAATAGCTGATCACTAATGATGTTAGTTGACACTTGAGAAAGTACTAATGGAGTATGAGGAAAACAATTTCCTCTTTCTAAAAGTGAAAAATTTTTCCGTTCTCCATGATGGTTTGGTTATTGGTTATGTCTTTTGATTTTGGCATTAGTTATCGTTAAAAGCTACTATAGGCGCAATTTCTCGAAATTGTTATGATAATATGTAATAATTACAAGCCTTTAATTATAATAAATATTTTAAAAAAGAAAAAAAAAATCAAGGATTGTTTATCTCAGCACAAACCCATACTCCAAGTTGGATTTTCCTTTCGAGTGGATGATTCATCACTATGATCGATATCGAGCAGGTTCCTAGGTCAGATGGAGCTTCGCATCAAACTAAGAATTAATATCCATACCAACCAAGCATCTGCACTTAAAAAAAGAAAAGGAAATGCAAAGAAAACCCTAGGAGATTTCGACACTCGTCGGTGGGAGCGGTTGTTAAAGAAGAATTTCAATGAAATCCTCAAATCGACATTTCAGGTACATCATCACAGGCCAGATTATGTTGGTATTTAGCAGAAGATGCTGGAATCTTTGTAATCTTTTCATTTCTTCTTATTAATTTGCACCAACTCTGGGGAAAAAAAAGTTGTTTTGACCAAACACATTCCCGGACATGATTGACTGAATATTAAATATATAGTTCAAACTGGCTTGCGAACAAATCCTGAAAAGCCGTCACTAACTAACTTAAAGTTGGCGAGGTAGAAGAATGCAAAGGGAAGATAGACATAGCATTGTGGAAATCATTCGAGTCAAGAGTATGTAGTATTGAGCTCAAACTCAAGTTTGAGTTCAATCCGAAAATTTAAACTTGTTTCAAATTCAATGGATTATAGAATTTTGAACTTAAGTTTTTTATATTTTATTTAACAAGTTTAAACTCAACTTAATTACACTTGTTCAAGTTGTTGTTGTTGTCGTTGCCGTTGTCATCATCGTCATCGTCATCGTCGTTGTTGTTTTTTTTTTTTTAAATTAAAAAAATATATTTCTTTTTAAATAAAATAATATTAATGCTTAACACTACTCGAACTCAATTATGTTCGCAAGCCCATTACACCTATCGTGAAGCTCGAGTGTGAGGTGATAAGCTACACGAGTGCTAGTGCCTAACTCAATTAAGGATCAATCAAACTTCAATAATATGGAGCTAAACCTAATGTAGTGGGTTTGGCTTGTTTATATCTCAATTGCTTGGATAAAAGTAAAGAAGAAAATAATGGATGGGAGTAAAATGTATTCATTTTAGTACTTTAGAAATTAAAAAGGCTATATAAATGTTTTATACGTGGAAAATCCCAATATTGGGATAAATCATGGGAGAGGAGAAGGATTGATTCACTATTGCAACGAAGGATCATAGTATACAAGAAATGATAAGATTTTCTCAATGATCTAAAACCTTAGACCAATTGCACAAGACTAATAGTCAATTGTGTTTCTAGATTATATAACTGAGACATGATACAATTGATGTAATGCATTGTAGTTATACTGGGAAATGCTTAAAATCCTATACATAAGCCCATACTGGAATGGGAAGCAAGAAACAACACGTAAAAGTACTTTAAAAACAAAATAAGAATGGGGACAGAGCTCATGCTCGAGTAGTATAGTTGACCGTGCAAAGGACCCTGTCGACAACCCAAGGGCCACGTTCGGTTGCAGTCTTGCAGAGCTCATGTTCGAGGAGTATAATTGACTGTCCCTGTCCAAAGGACCCTGTCGACCACCCAAAGGACCCGTTCAGTCGGCGATGTTCTGCGACCGCTTGCAATCCCCATGTTGCATTTGACAATAGCCACTATTTATTTCATATGGCCATCCAAGTCTGAAAATGCTTCTCAAATAACTTAGGTTGACTTCCATATGATTAATATACATACTTTACAATTGAATTTGTTATAATATCAAAGTCTCGTGTAAAAACTATATATATATATTGTAATTATATTGTAATTTTGCTGAGCCAGTCCAAACCTTCTCTCCAGCAACCCAAATCGGAGAAATTAAACTTTTAATAATGTATAGACATGCTAACTTCCACATTTGGTCATCGACAATGACCACATAGGAGCACCATAAAGCTATAATTTAATCATCACGTGAAAAAAGGACTATATTTCCTCAAAGCAATCATGCACTTTCAATAGGTAGCGCTTCGAATCATGGTACAGCTCGCGAAGGCTCCGCAGCCCATTATTTTTCTCATGTAGCCATGTGAAATTGCATTGATTTCCCTATAGAAAGCAGCTCCCTTTTTATATTCTTTTTGCGCTTAGGACATTCGTAATTTCCTTTCCTTTATTAAGTGCGTGCACATGGACAGTACTCACACAGACTACTCTCACCATTCATGTATCCTAAGGTCACTGCAAGGTTAATGTAAACAAAACATTGAAACCCTCGAATCACTCAAGAAAGCATTAATATTTAGCTCGAGTTTAAACTATTTGAATAATTCAGTAAATTGACTGTATGATTTTAAATATTAGACGAGGAATTGTGGTGTATAATCGACCTTGATTTGAGGTTAATAAGTAAACGTTGAACTTTTCCGAATGCAAAAAAAAAAAAAAAAGAAAGACTAAATTATTCCATTAAACTTGAGTTATGAATTTCTAAATCCAGCTTGAACTTTATTGTCGTACGTGTCAACACGATCCAATCACGCAGCCCCAATTATTGGGGTTAAACAATACAATTTGCATAATGGCTGAGCACTGAAATAGCTGGATTTGCCCATACGTTGACGAAGAATTTGATTGGATCTGAGATTACCAAGACAAGACGGGACCTTAATTGATGCAATGCCATATGATACACGCATGGACATAACTTGACTCTTTTAGTCAAATATAAACACTATTTACCCCTAAATAGTAAATAAATTATTTAAATATTTAATCAATATTATGTATATTGACAATTTGGCATAAGATATTTCAATCAATTGCATATGTAGATTTATATATTTCGGCATCGCACAATGGTCATATGATTGTCAGATTGAGAACCCTACATATGAGAACCTATCAAAGTTAGCATTCCCTAATTTACAAATATATAAAAGTAATCATTCAGCAAAATTTATAGAGATGGTTTTGTTTGAATACATATTGTCATAATTGACGTTCTTATATGCTAATAGGTTTTGATCTAACGTAGACTTGTAAACAAATTGACTTAAGATGATATAACACTTACTTTATCTTGAGTTTGAGTTAGATCTCGTTTAAAATCAGAATTTTGAGTTTAAACTTAACTTGAGATAACACTAAATGAACTTAAGTTTGATCCGATTAAGCCCGTTTAGGTCTAATATAAGGAAGTTACTTTTTTTTCAAATAAAATGATATTAATATTTCCAAATTCGACTACAATTAATCCCAAGTATAGCTCAATTGGGATTATAAGTTAGTTGATCTAAATATTGTAAGGTTTGAACTATACTTGATAAACTATTTGAGTAGTAATTATAAAGTTGAACTAAAATAAATATCAACATAAACTCAAATAATACACATGTAAGTTTAATTTATTTACACTCACGTTTAACGATAAAACTAAATATATAAAAGGGGTTCCATTTTCCTTTTTTCTATTCGTATTGTTTGTCTTCTTCCCTTCAACTTGTGAAAAGAAAAATAGGTACATCTATATGAACTATAAGACAATTACTTCACGTATAAGTGATCTTTAAACAAGGAGGGCGGATTATATAGTATGAAAAAACAAAAAACATGATAAGGCCATCTTAAAAGTTATACAGTATGCAGCCAAAGAACAATCCGAAAATCTTACGCTGTCCTTCACAATTGCACTGTATTTTCCCACCTAACGACCTTAGTCTCCAAGTAATCGATTACACTAGTCTTTCGCAGATACTAATATTTTAATCACCTAATATTGAATTTAATTAATATAAAAATTTATATAATTTAATAATATTAGATTGAATAAACTAGCTTTGAATCATCCCTTTTCAATTATAATAAAAATAAAATATAAATTAATACTTACTAAAGTAAGCTAATTCTATCTTCTCCTCTCGATGTAATTTACTAAAAGAAAATCGAACTATGACTATGAGCACAAAATATTAGTTACTGTTTTATGAAAATTGGTGTAATTGTTCTTATTTAATAGCTATTCTATTTTTAATAAATACTTACAACATCGATTTTCCTTTGATTCTAGGAATTCTTTTCAAAATCTATCATATGAAAGCTTTTAAAACTGTTTACAAGCAACAGTAAGGCCATCATTGATTATTTATGGCATATAATAGCATGTAATTAACAGAAATAATAGCGATTGTGCAAATAGAAACCGGAAATTTTTATTGCAAGTATAAATGTCTTATTTGAGAAAAATAATTGCATGGATATATCTAAACTTCCGCTACCGTCTCTTTTTATAGTCTAATTATTATGCTTTTGTACCATGATCCCTAGACTATAAGATTAATTTCGTGTAAATTTCCTCTGACCAATATCATTATAACCATCTTTTAATGAATGTTGACGCGCACGTTAGAAATGATTAGCAAGTTTAAAAGATAATGATAGTTATAAATATAAACATTGTACTGATCCTTTATTAAATGTTAAATGTGTCCAATTTAGAATCTTGGCAAACGTGTTAGGGTTGTTTAAACTCACACTTCTAAAAGTTAAGGAAATCTATAGGGGTTGTATTTGTAATTTTCTATTTATGTATGTTTGGTAGGATTATTATTTTTTCGGTTGGTTTTTCTTTTTATTATTTTTTATTTTTTTAATATTTTCTTTTTCTTTTTATTATTTTTTTCCCTGATAGAAACACGTTTCTTTTTCACTCAAATGGGTCCAGGTAGGGTGTCTCAACCTTTTCCTAGTATGCCCCAACTTTGTTTTAATCATTGATAATTACGAGCCTCTAAACTACTGCCTCTAGCACATTTTACATTTTATTGCAATTCTAAAGTAGGTTTCTAAATCATTCACCCTCAACAACGTACATTTTAATTAAGCTCTTATTTTTGCTACAGGCACGATCAAGTGTTCATGATTGTATAAATTATAAAAACTGCTTTTTTTTTTTTTTTTAATTTCTTCTTCTTCTTCCCCTAGATACAACATTAATAAGTAAGACAAGTTAATAAGAAATGCCACGGTAAAGCCAAAATCTATACAAGACAATAATAACCGGAAAGAAAATATTGAGCGTAATTTCATAAACATTTAATTTAAAAGTTTAAACTTACCGTATGGTATTGTATGCTTTTACATATATTAATTATCACTCATTATTTTTTAGTGGAACTTTAGTTGAAACACATTAACTAGTTAATTTGTTTAGATGGGAAAGGAATGGCAATGCATGGATTCGAACTCAAGATCTCCTCCTTCAATAACATGTTGAGTTGAGTTTTACATAAAAGTTTAAATGCATCCTTTAATATACATGACTCATCAAAAAAGAAAAAAACAAAAAAACAATGTGAAAAGAATCCAAAAGAGTTTGTTCAATTTATGTCATGAATTTACACAAGACTATATTATTGTAGACCACTTAAGCCAAGAAATGTACATGGCTAAATGAGGGTCATTATGCTCTTAGTAGTTTCCTATTTTATATTTTTTGTTAGAGAAATCAAGTACTTTGATATTATGAAAGATCATTAATGCTGTTATATTATAGTGCAATGATTTAGTCTTTTGTGGTATTTTATCATGTTCTTTTAGGGTATTTTATGTAAATATTTTTGTGCTTTTCTCTCTCTTTACTTCTCTTATGCCCATATGCCCTCTGTCTCTTACAAAAAAAATTTATATCCTATTTTGACAAATTGATCTTAGAGTGAGGTTGAGAAATTAAGAGTTTACAAGTTTATGATTTATACATTGAAGAGATGGTTAATGGATATGATATTGAGAAGTTTAACAGATGCAATTTGAGATTACGCCAAGTGCTAATGTGAGGGGTTTTGATTGATTTATAATAATTAATTTAATAAAATGATACTATTAAATGTATTAAATTAAATAAAATAATAAAAAAAAAAAAAAACAAAATTAGAGAAAAAAGAAGAAGAGGAAGAAAAACCAGAAAACTCGTCTTTGCATCTTCATTTACCTTTAAACCTCGTGTTTGAAAACTTACAGAAGGTAAACTCACTGTTAAAAGTTAAGGAGATCTATAGGAGTTGTATTTGTAATTTTTCGTCTACAATATTTGTTAGGATTATTATTTTTTACGTTTCCTTTTTTTTTGTTTTTTGTTTTAAACAATATGGGTCCGTTTAGGTGTCTACTTTTTTTTCTGGTATGCCCCACCTTTGTTCTAATCGTCAAAAGTTAGGAGCCAATAAATTAAAACCTCTATAGCTCGTTTTATATTTTATTATGATTTAAAATACGTTTCTAAATCATTCACCTTCCATGTTGTACTTTTTAATTGAGCTCTTAATTTTGCTAGAGGCACGATCAAGTATTCATGATTATATAAATTATAAAAAGTGTTTTTTTTCCCCCCTCAGACACGAAATCTATACAAGATAATGATATGTGCATAGAAAATGTTAATTGTGATTCCATAAATATCTAATTTAAAAATTTAAATTTATAGATATTGTGTTAATATATTAATTATCATTCTTCATTATTTTTGGGGTGAGATTTTAGTTGAAAATCTATTTGATTAGATGGAAAAGGAATGGCATGCCTGGATTTGAACTTGGGATCTCCTCCTTTAATATCATGCCGAGTGGATTTCTATAATCATCTAATGTAAAGGTTTATATAACATATAGAACTTATCACAAAAGACACAAAAACAACATAGAGTCAACAAGTGAAAAGAATCCAACAGAGTGTATTCAATTTATGTCATGAATTTATACAAGAGTATATTATAGAAGAGCATTTAAGCCAAGAAATGGATATGGCTAAATCTAGATCATTATTTTCTTGCTAGTTTCCTATTTTATATTGCTTGTTGGAAAAATTGAATGCTATGAGATTATAAAAGATTATTAATGCTGTTATATTATCGCGCATTGATTTAGTCTTTTGTAGGGGTGTTCGAGGTTCAGTTCAAAGGCCAAACTGAACCAAACCACATTTGAATGGTTCGGTTTAAATTCTTAAAAAAAAAACAAATCACTTTTAACAATTTAAGATTTTGAACCGAACCACTTACAATGGGATTTGGTTTAGTTCGAATTACTTTTAAACATATCTTAATCTAGTTGATAATTTTAATAGTTATTGGAGTTTTCAACCAAATATTCATATTTAAATTGATAAACATTAAGTAAAAATGTAAGCTATATAATATTATATTACGATGACATTACATCATAGGTGATAATTAAGGTACATTAGTTTGCTTGAGAGATGGGAGATGAAGATAAAGGAAAAAGAGTAGACTATGGAGATAGAGTAAAACGAGAGTTAATAAAATATATTTATTGATTTTTAATTTTTTAATAAAAAGCAATTCAGTCAATTTCAAGTGGTCAATTTAGTTTGAACCCTTGAATTGAACTGCAAACCATTTAGAGTATCTCGAAACAAAATTATGAATTGAACAAAAACATCGAAGAACCATATTTTACCATTTAATGTGGTTCAGTTTTATGAACATTCTTAGTCTTTTGTGGGTTTCTACCATATTCCTTTAGGGTGTTCTATATAAATTTATTTGTGTTTTTTTTTTCTCTTCTCTTATAGCAATATGTACTCTAATCTATTGCAAAAAAAAAAAGAAAAAGAAAAATTATATCCTATCTTGAAAAATTGGAATTGGAGCTAGGTAGAGAGATTAGGAATTTACAAGTTTGTGATTTATACATTAAAGAGATGACCAATAAATAATAAAAATGAAATTGAGATGTTTGATGGCTGCATAATTTGTGATTATGCCTAGTGCTAATGTGAGGGGTCTTGATTGATTTATATTAATCAATTTAATAAAATATTATTATTAAATATATAATTAAATTAAATAATAAAAAAATAAGAGAAAAATGAAGAAAAGGAAGAAAAATTGGAAAAATCGCCTTTGCATCTTCTTGTTCCTTTAAACCTCATCATACTATTGCATAAAGAAGAAAAAAAAAGAAAGAAAAAAATTAGAAAGTTCAAAACTTATAGAGAAAGAAAGAAAGAGAGAATCTATAAGGATTTTTTTTTTTGAGCATTACCATTATTGACCTTGATCTTTTACCATCTCCTCCTCTCTCACACCTTATTAACAATTCTTGATTAGAAATCCTTCCTCTCATCTTCCTTAGGGTCCCTAATTGAATACTTTCAGTAATTACACCACTTAAAACCTGGAATTTTATCAATGTTCATGATTTGACTTGATGATCAAAACTTGGAGTGGAATTCCCATACTAAGTTGAGGACTGCTCTTAAAAAGTTACAAGAAGGGTTTGGTCACCATAAACATGGTGAAATGAAGGATTTTAAGGCTTTTGTCTCAATCTGATGAACAAACACAACTTCTCAAGTTATGATTTTACAAGTTTTGACTTCAATCTAACGTGTGCCTTAACTTCAATTGCATTGCTTAATTGTGAGTTTGACATTAGATTAATTAGCGTGCTGGTATTAGTTAATGTGAATTGTTAGGGCATTAAGTCTTGTGTTGGGGTTCTCTGTTGAATGTTGGACTTGAAAGACATGGTAGATTGTTATGATATATTACAAATTTCTTTATCCTATGAGTTGATTAAATATATTTAATAATATTATTTTAATAAATTAATTATTATCAATCAATTGAGAATTGATACTATTAACTCCTAACATTACTTTGATGGAATTGGGGAAACCATTTAAATAAAAAAGTTTTTATACATTGAGAACTTAGATAGAAAAAAAAATATAAAGTTAAAGATTGAAATAGAAAATAAGTCAAATATTGATGATTAAATATATACTTTTCCCTTTGTATTAGGTTATAGAAAAGTTTTGTGTAAAAAGTATGTTTGGACTTTTATACATAAATAATAAAAGATAAGTAATTATTTTAGTAATAAAAATATATCATGAAAAGATGTAAGTGACAAAAAGAAAGATAATAAATAGTAAAAAATATTACTAATAAAAGGTTATACCTTATAAATGAAACAAAAAATTGAAATTATATAAAGATTTCATTCACATATACAACATACAATTTAAGGCAATCCATTGAAGATTACCAAAGTTAGTTCTTAAATAAATAAATAAAAAGTCTATATGCATATGATTGAAATTCAAATGTGTTCTTGATTCTTGAAACAAACAAAACATTATTATATAAGAGTTATGATTTGATGGAATTGGGAAAAGCATTTAAATAGAAAATAAGTTAAGTGTTGATGATTAAATATGTATTTTTCTCTTTTCTATTAGGTTATAGAAAAGTTTTGTGTACATAGTATGTTTAAACTTTTATACATATATAATAAAAGATAAGAAATTATTTTAGTGGTAAAAACATATTATGAAGAGGTATATAAGTGACAAAAGGAAAGATAATAAATAGTTAAAAATGTTACTAATAAAAAGTTATACCTTATTAATGAAAAAAAAAACTGAAATTATATATACAATTCAAGGCAATCCATTGGAGATTATCAAAGTTAGCTCTTAAATAAATAAAAAAGGTCTATATTCATATGGTTGAAATTCAGTTTTGTTTTTGATTCTAGAAACAAAGAAAACATTATTATATAGGAGTTATGATTCGATAGTAAGTACTTAGTTACAGGATTGATTTGACAGATCTTACCAAAAGATTATTTTCTTCCATTTTATATTATTTTTGTCTTCTATTTTACATTATTTCTGTCTTCTATTAATCTTTCCTTTCACATAGACTTAGTTAATCTCAAGTCCATTAACAACATCTTATAGTTAAGGAATTCTTTCTTGTTTTTTTTTTTTTGTGTTTTTTATTTTACACTGTTGTCTTTTGTTTTCTTTAAATATTTAATTAATTTCAAAATTTAAATGATATAACCAACAACAAGGAATGATGCCCTTCAGTAGTATATAATACAGTTAAATATTCACCAGAATTTGAGTCCTATCCTACCACACTTTTTTAAAAGGGAAACAATTTCCGTACACAAAAATATAAAAACCACGTTTAGCACGCCGTTTGTTGTTGTCAGTGTCTTTCATTGAAATAAGTGCCGTTAAAGTGGTGTGGATCTTCGCTGTCGGCTTTTGTTTGAGAATAAAGAAAAAAAAGGAAAATGAAGAATTCAATGTGGTGGGGGGACGAAAAGACAAATCCCGAGATTTGTACGTTTCATGGTGCATGGAATCTTTACTTGGACATGTAGGTTAAGTAGGCATAAGGATGTCTATGGTTTTATTTGGCTCTTTCCCTTTTGTTCTGCCAAGTGGAAATTGGAACTATCCGGGAAAGGTGAAGAAATCATATTGATAATTCTAAAATAATTACTTTCTATATTTTTTATAAAATATAATATAAAATAATATTAATATTTATATATCATATAACATGTAATATCTAATAAATCTTTTTTTATTATATCAAGCCTATCACTTTCATTTATTTATCCTCATGTCGTGTTGACTCAAAAAATTTTCACGTAAACATCGACATGAGGTAAAATCACCTTCAAACTAGCACTCAAATTGTGGGCCCGATTTACAAGTTGATCCCCATGGAGCTATTGGGTAATGGATTGGCTATGAACTTAAAACTTGTAACATTTTTTAACTGATTTTATAAATAATTTTAAATAGATTTATATTTATTTATATAGAATTATACCTAAATCAAAATACAAAAGTTGATTTTAGTCACACATTATTAAAAAATGAAAATTTCCTTTTAGTTAAATCTATAAATCTCTAATAAAATATACTTATATAGTGTATTTATTTATTATTTTATTAATGACAATGTATTAAATGTTGTGAATGAGAATTAATTTTTTTATTTTATATGTTTGCAGCTTAATTTTTTTATATTGTTTTATTTAATGATTTATATATATATTTTATTTTTCTTTAATTTTTTTAATTGATTCGATAAACCCTCTGCTTTCTTGGTCCAATGGCTTGAACCACCATATAACCATGAACGCTTTGGATTATTCACAAAATTTCAAGGTGCTTTTAGCATTTAGGCATTGTATTATACATGAAACGATGGTATTGTGCCTTTTAAAATAGGTGTTTAAGTACAAATTTATATAGTTCAACCATCTACAGAGACCTGGATTTTTGCGACTTATACAAAATGGGGAAAAGTGCATGGAGACAGAGCTGTTTAAAACTAAAACATATTAAAATAGCATATTCGTTTAATTGCATGAAGATTACATAGAAAATTATCTAAAATAAAGAATAAAAGAAAATTTTAAATATTGCAACAAATTTAATTTTTAGCCATCCAAATTTTAGCTACCACGTTTTTTTTTTCTTTTTTCTTTTTCTTTGGGAATAAAACCAAATTCTTAGCTATGAAAGTAATAATTGGCGAAAGATGTTATGAGAGGGAAATTTTTGGAAAGAGAGGATAATATTTTTACAACCAAAGTATTGATTTAGTTGGAAATTATGTGATTATTGACTACCAATAAGGAATAGTTTTGTTGCAAATTGTCCTTTTTAGTTTATCAAACTCTGATTTTATCTTTTTGGACCTTTCCTTTTGCTACCATTTTAAGACAATATAAATACTATAATTTAGTAGTAAACAGTAAGATTTTTTTTTTGCTACTATTAAAGTATATTTTGATAGTCTATTTATTTTAATAACCTCTTGATAGTTACCAATCACGCTTTGATAGCTAATACTTTTTATTATTAATTTTTATCTTTTTTAACTATTAATCATGTTGGCGGCTAAAGCTGAAATTTGTTGTAGTTAAAACTTCAAGAGATCTATGTTCTAAGACCAGGAGAGACAGATGCTTGCTCAATGGAAAGTCTGTATGATGAAATTATTCAAGCAACGAATATGGCAACCCTCATATGCATATGGACAAGGCTGAATTGTATATCCGTGGGCATGGTGGCTTGCTAGGTCATTGTGCATAGTATTGGGTGCCAACGAAGCATCATTACAGTGGTCCTACATTTTATCACCATAGATTTATGCCTGATGCATCGAAAGCAGCTAAGGGATTAGTAGACATCAAATTATGGATATATTTTGTTCCATAATATGAGGAATAAAATATTATTACTAACCTGTGGCCTATAACATTTTTTTTTTAGCAATTTTGAGTCCTCTATCTGAATACGGGGATCAAATACAAAAACAATATAAAATAGTGGCGGAAATTTCATTGAGTAAATTTGCGCTTGATAATTAAAGTGTAAAAGGAAATCCCAAATAAAAATGTCACTTTTACTAGAACTAGAGTCAAAGTAGGCAATGAAGATAATTTAACAGAGAACGGTGACAACTAATGGGATTGATAGCAAAATGGTTGTAGTGGATAGCGTAGAGAAAGGGAAAGAGAGAGAGATATTTGTAAGTAAATATTAGAATAGAGACTTGAATAAATAGAGAGTAAAGTAATACGCTGTAGCTATAAGCACTAGAAATTTCAATATTCAAAGGTTTTGTAGGTTTGATTTGCACACATTAAATGGGTTTGTAAACAAGTTTTAATGCATGACTCAAATCAAGATATGTTTATGAAGGGGTTCGAATGATTCTAACACAATTATTAAACGTATTGAGTTTTGCTTACTCAAAGCATTTATAATCGTATTATATCATGTTTATGTTAGCATTTATGGTGTCAAATTATTGGAGAGGTGGTAATGGATATGTGTGTGTGTGTGTGAGAGAGAGAGAGAGATGCATAGACAAACACCAAAGAAGAGACTACAATAAGTGGGTAGTTAAGTATAAAATAGAAACATCTAATGATCCTAATCTTAAATGGATCCATAGGTTAAATTTGGATCTATTTACCAAACTTGTTTGTTAAACGAATTTGTAATTCTACTTATGTTCTATATTTGAACCTAAGCATGTTTTTAAACTGGTCTAAGTGAGTTTGATCCATTCTTTAATTATGTGAAGTTTTGCTTTCCCATGCACACTTACAATCATGTTTGGGTTGTTGTAATAGTGCCAAATTGCTAGCCCTATTCTAGAGTGTAGCTTGCTAATAATTATTGTCACATAAGCTTTGCACAATTATGGGTAAGTGTTAATCACATTGGCAAGCTACATCGTTGTGTGGACTGGGTGGGGTGCATCCATACTATAGTTAGATGTTTTTGAAGACTCACTTGCTTACACGAGAACCCTTGATATTTGATGCCATACCATCATCATAACTGTGTTGGGTAACAAGTTTACTTTAAAGGTTGTTTGCATACAAAGATTGAGAATGTGGTAAAAACCATGAACATGATACAATTTCCCATCACATATGGGTTGTATAGAACTAATGAGCTTAAGGATAGTAGTAGTATTGTTGTTGCTCGCATTGATAAATATCACTTTTAGAATCCCATAGTAAGAAACAAATTCACAAATGATCAATGCAATTGCTTGCATGTTGTTGGCTTGGTCTAGTAGCTTTAAAGTAAAAACTTCTTTTGGATCAATCAATCTTGATCTATCCAATGGTCAATGACTCAAATGTAATGATTATTTGCAACAGACTTCCAAAAATCTATGTTAGTGAAATATTCTATTCAACATTCAACCTTATGAATGGTCTACCCAAGCTTTTTTCTATGCTAAGTATTTATTTCTAATATATCCCTCCTCACCGACCTAAGCAATGCTCTATTATGTGAGGGTTGGAAAGATCATTATATGCACCTTTCCTACATAAGAAAAGATGTCATTTTAAACAACCACATACTTAGTTATACAAGGAAAAAAAACATATGAAGTGTCTTTACTTTTAGGATTTGAGCAATTTAGTATCTAAAATCTCTCTCTCTCTCTCTCTCTGTAATATACGATATATATATATATATACACACACACACAAATACACGAATAAATAAATAATAAAAGGTTCTAGGCAATTTTGCAATTACGAATAAAGGATGTAGGTAGTTTTGTCTTTTCTAACGGGACAATATATATATGAAAATGACCTAGGGTTCTTTTCTTTTTTGCACATGTTTACAATAGTCGCCTAGAGACACAAAAAGAGAGAAAAGGAGAGAGAACCTCTTCAAGAAAACATAGAGCAATCCAAAGAGGTAGCGCAGCTAAGCAAAAAGCTATAGTTTTTATCATTCAATACGTATTTTATTAAGAGGAGACTCATTCACGAAAATCCATTTGGTGGTTTAACTTGAGGACAGATTGAATAAGCATGAGAGTGATTGGATTGGCAGATTTAAGAGAAATTCAGATCAGGTAAGAGATTCTAATTTGTGTTTTTAGGATTTAATTAAGCTTAGGATTAGAAAATTAGGAGATTGATGAATTAAGGATAGAAAAATTAGGGTTCGAATGATATACCGAGAGGTACACAACCATCCAACATGGTCATGTTGCTCTCGTGTTGAATTCACAAAGTGTATCGAGAGATACACGACCAATCAACATGGTCGTGTTGCCCCATATTAAAATAAGAAGAACACGACCTCCCAACACGGTTGTGTTTCGACCATTTTAAATCTAAAATTCATATTGAGAGATACATAACCTCTCAACATGGTCGTGTTTTGACTGTGTTGAATTAAGAGAAACACGGTCTCTCAACACGACCGTGTTCCAACCATGTTAAAATCAAATCTTACTAAGAGATATACGACCCCTAACACGGTTGTGTACTATCCGTGTTGAGCAACATGAACTCCAACATGGCTGTGTTAAGTGATGAACATTTTCAATATTTATCAAATTATCTTCTTAATTAACCAAGTTTTACACAACTAAGACAAATTAGTGAAACCTTAGATGACTTAATAGAATAAGAGGAATTAAGAGGGTTATATTATGTTGAATTAGTACTAAGATCTATGTGTTGATCATACATATATCGATTTAGCTTAAGCTTGAAACAAGAAGTGCGTAAGGCTATGATTCTAGTTACGTGTTTACTTTGTTTGTTGTATGTGATTGTTAGGAAGTTATAAATTGATGTGTATGTGAAATAATGAATTGCTGAGATGTAATGTGAGTTAAGTGGTATCATGAAGTAATATTGTATTGTTAGTTGAATGAGATATGTTGTTTGTGCTTGGTTCAGCCTAGGGGCCTGCAGTGGCAAATTCCTAGGAGCACCTGGATGATTGGTATGCTGCGTTGTTCTTAGTGAAGTTGTGTATCGAAATAATTTAAGGTAGATTAGGATTAGACAATGCTCGTAGAGGCAGTTCTCATTAGGACAAATGTTATGTGTACCGAGGTTATGAGTACCCCATGTGTTATAATTCATTGTTGGTATTGTTGTGTGAATGAGTTATGGACAAATGTTGCATGTTTGCATGTGATATTAATATAGTGTGTCATGTGCATGTGGGTGTGGTATTCACGTATTGAGCTTAGGCTCACCCCCCTTCTTATATTTTTTTTTAGCTGCAGGAGAAAATAATGAACAACTAGAGTATGGTGAAAACGAAAACTTGGTGGGACATTACATGGATGAGATGGGAAGAGAACACTATTACTACGTGGAGGAAGAGTGACAAGAATTTTGAATTATTGTAAATTGATGTTTTAACGTTAAATTGGAATTATAGAGATAGATTGTAGTTTAAGACTTTGTGATTATTAAATAATAAAATATGAAATGACCTATCTATGAGTCATTCATTTGATTATTGTTATAGTAGTATGATGATGATATATATATATATATGAGCAGATTTGAAGTATAATGAAGTTTTAGAGTTTTAACGTGTCACTTGATAGTATTGACACGTGGCGGATTATGATGCTCTAGGTTTTAGGGCGTTACACTCTTTCTTTTTTAATAATTCAGTACATGCACTTTGAAATAAAATACAATTTAGTATTTCTATTAGGTACTAAATTACAAAAAAAACAAAAATCAATACTAAATTATCTAAATCTAAAAATATACTTTCTGTACCTTTTTTCTTGCTGTATAAAAATAGACATCCTCTACATTGTAAAGAGAATCCATGGATGTGCCATATGTGTGTAGTGATCCTTCGTATTGTGATGAATGTGGTGTCCTTTTTGAAGATTCTTCCCTATATGTCTCATGTAATATCGTTTAATGAATGGTACAGTTGTTCGTGTTGGAAGAATTCTTTTTTATTTATGAAAAAGAAAAGTAGAAGTAGCTGAGCTTTCGATTTTTAGTGTTAGATGGTTTAAGTTAGGTCCCCGTCTCTGATTTTATGCAAGAGAGATCAAACTTAATTTTCTAATCCACTATTGAGCTTCAAGACAAGAAAAAAAAAAAAAAAAGAAGATAAATTTCTTAGCCCAATGTGCCGATCGGGGCTACATCGCCGTGTCGGACAGGTTCATGCATGTGTTGGCCCAGTTTGAGTCCCCTTAGTCAATGCCCAACTCTAGCATAAATATCAAATTGACTTTTAAATCATCATTCACACACATTTAGATACATATTTAAGTATAATGAAGCGTCTTTTGAGCACCTTTCAGGCATTGATATTATAAGTAAACGTATATTTTCCAAATTGAAGATTATATATTTGAAGGACAAGAAGGACATATGAAATAAATAGGTAAATTTTTACTATTAGTTTTTAATTAGAGTTTGGAGATAGTTCTTTGATTCCATTTTTGTTAATAGCATAAATAAAAAAGTTGCAAAGACTTTTATAGTCAGTGGTATGAATACTGATTTCTTAGTGAGATGTATCGGATTCAATTTTCTATTCTTTTAGTTATAATAATAGTTGGTAGAAAATATATACATAAATGAAAAATTGAAACCTTTCACCAAATGAATTGAAATGTTAGGACTTTTGTCGCTTGTATAATATGATTATTTAATGTTTTCTTATTGAAATGGATTTTTCTCTCGATTATCATATTAGATATAAATTTATTATCGAGGTTAAAAAGGAAAGAAAGCTTTTAGCTTGATGTTTTGGTCGATTCTTTTTCTCACCGACCCTTTACTTTGACTTGTACACCCAAGGGCCACTAGTGGTGCAAAATATGCCCTAAATTGTACTACCTATGGAGAAGATACATCCCAAAATGATGTAACTTTTGTTTAGAATGATTTAAGGAAATACTTAGACATGAATTACGTGCATTTCTCCATTTGGAAGAAGACAACATCATCTTGGTACATTTGGTACACAAACAAGAGTTATTTGATTTTAATTTTTGTTATGTTTTTTATATTTGAATGTACTTTTAAAAATTAAAATTAAAATTTCTTAAAATCTTTAATTCCGTTTTTATGAGGGATAAAAACCAAGGAATATTACCATTATTACCGTAAATGAAAAACACATGTACCAATAGGTAGGAAAAAGACAAATCAACTTATGTTTAGCCGAAAAAACCAAGGCAATCATCGACCCTTCAAACACCACATAAACACTTGCGGACAAACGAAATAAATTAAAATTCAATGCGGCTTTTCACTGCGGTACAATAATATGGGGTCCATCTCTGAAAAAGAAAAATTAAATAGAAAAATCGCATCCACCATTAATATATCATGGTCCACTTGTCTATTATTATTATTATTTTTATTTTTCCTTTTCTTCTTTTGTGCATAGATTCTTTTTCTCCATCATAATTTGTGCTAATTCTTTTTGTTCATTTATTTATCCATCTTTATTCTAAGGCTTAATTAAAAAAAAAATATTTCCAATGTTTCCGTACCTTTTTTGCTTTATTAAATTATGAGTATATGCGTGTGTGTGCGTGCAGTTTATAATATATATATATATATAACGTGAATTAATTTTGATGCATTTTTCTTTGTTAACTTGAGTTATTTTTTTCTTTAGTCACATAACATGAATTTTTTCACATTTCATTTACTAATTTGGGTTATTGTTATTATTATTATTATTATTTTCGGTTGCTCGTCATGAAAACATTACTCCACCATTATGTAATCTGAGTCTTCTAGGCTCTTATATTTTTATTTTATTTTTTAATATTTAACACTCAAGTCACCCAACCAAAGAATATTAATGTAGATCAGCAAAGTGAAAAAGTGAAAACAACTGGAAAGGGTAAAAGCACAAGTATATTTTCTTGTAATTCAATCCAATATTTAAACTAACCATGTAGGTTATTAAAGTAATATATACATTATAAAAATGAGTACACAGTCAGAAGTACCATTTGCAAACTTGTACCTAGTAAGTAGTACACTCCATAAACGAGAACCGAGTAGTATAAACGCTTTAACAAGCCTAAATTTTTATGTCATAGTCAATGCTCCATGTAATTAAACTATATTGCAAATTGCATGCAATTATTTATTTTATTCTTAAAAAGAATAAATCAATGAGCAAATCAGATTGATGGTCCTACTAACAAATGCTTCCAAACTGCTTAATAAATTAACAATAATTTTTTAGGGACACACTAACAATTATAATCATATCAAAATGCAATACATAACATATGTACATACATATATCTTGGTTAGGAGTAAAACACTTACCTTGTATTTCCATCTTTCATTTCTCCATCAAAGGTAATAATTATATTATATATCATTTTCAATCTCTTAATACGAGTTGGTTGAATGTCGCTTTAGAGGAGCGTGCCCACCTTCGCATTCACTACAAAAGCCCACCCTTTACTCCCCATTCTCCCGTCCATCTCTGCCACTCTCTCTCTCTCTCTCTCTCAATTTTGCACACACAGTTGTATTTTGTATCTACATTAAGTGCATAATATATAGTAGCTATTGGAATTCGATAACAAAAACAAATTTGTTATCACATTTTCTTCCCAAAAGCCCAAAAAAAAGAAAAAATGATTGATGCATCGAATAGTTCGGAAGCCGAAAGCACTACTACTTCTAGAAATTCTTCATTTTCATCTTCTTCTCGACATTCAGTGCCTGTTAAGATCAGGAAGCACAAAAAGGTTGTACAAGACCATGATGAGGACGACAAAAGTACAACAAGACATACCAAAAGAGCAAGAAGTGAGTGTAACACCAACACGAACAACAGTAGTAGTAACAGTACGAAACATCCTATCTATAGAGGTGTCCGGATGAGGAGCTGGGGCAAATGGGTGTCCGAAATCCGCGAGCCGAGGAAAAAATCGCGGATATGGCTAGGCACATTCCCTACGGCCAAAATGGCAGCCCGAGCCCACGATGTGGCAGCAATAGCCATTAAGGGTGACTCGGCCGTCCTTAATTTCCCCCAGTTTGTTGATATGTGGCCTCGGCCGGATTCACTAGTGCCACGCGACATACAGGCTGCTGCTGCTAAAGCAGCCTCTATGGTTTCGTTGGATACGGAATCTTTAATGTCCTCGTCCTCGTCCTCCACCTCCACCTCCAACTCCAATTCTACCTCTATCTCCTCCTCCTCCAGTATCTTGCAGGTGTCGTCCTCTGATGTCTCGGAATCAGAGGAACTGACCGAGATTGTCGAGTTGCCAAATATAGAGGGGGGATTCCACTTTGAATTCGACTCTGCCACGCCCAGGAAGGATTTTTGGGTGGAGGAGCCGCCGCAATGGTGGTGGTTGGAAGGATCGGAGTCTGGTATGGATTTTTTTGACCAAATCATGGCAGCTGAGAATGTGGATACTACTATGTGCCAAATAAATTTGAAGGTCTAAGGCGGAATTAGTGCCTAATTTGGTGCCATTTTGTAAGCTTTTGTTTGATTTTTCTTTTTCTTTCCTTTCCTTTTTGTTTTTTTTTAGCTAACTATATATAATCTTACTTGTTTTTATGTATTAATAATGTAGAAGCTTATATGCTAACAGGTCATATTTCATATGTCAATGTAATATAGTCCCTGCAAATTAGCATTAGTTTATTTTTCTTTTCAATCTGTCAATTCAGCATGGGTCTTTCTTTGCTTCCACACCATACATGTATACCAGTCAAAATTATACAAGTAGACTATGAATACTTACACTGTGGATCATCGGGTACAAACCATCTTATATACTATAATTGTATGGTTATTTATACTTATGATTTCATCATAATCATATATCAATCAATTTATAATTAAATTTATAAAAATCAGATCCATTTAAATATTTTTTAAAATACATATAAACCATCTTATATACGATAATTATATCGATATTTATACTATCGTAACTTTACTAACTTTATAAAAATCCGATCCATTTAAAAATTTCCAGAACCCGTTTCTGTAAATACTCATGATTGGCTTCTCATACACAGGCGGGGGCGACTTTTTCCTGTTGAGGTACTAATTTTATCGAGGGTTATACTAATATTTATTTATTTTTAATTTAAATAATCCTTAATTCAGAACTGAAATTGAGCAATTTCACGTAAATCTAGTAGGGTGAAAGTCAGAGGCACCTTTTCAGGAGCAAAATGGGTAACATGTCAGACAGAATGTGTATTTCCCTGCATTCGCACGGAAATAAGGCTGTTACGTAGGCTAAGATTTAGCTAATCTTATTGTACTCGATGCGACACGTTTCCTGATTCCAGTAAAACCTAAATCTCTGCTACTTGCAATTACTTATGGTAAGAACTAGGAAGATGCAACGCTGGTCTCTCTAGCATTTATGGTAATAAGGTTTGACCTAGTGTCCTACTTACCCTAATTATGCGTAAGTTTTAGGTTTGACGGACTATTGAAACTGTTTTATTTATTATTTAACTATTAAATTGGTTAGATGCTTGCAAAAATTAATGTAATAAAGATTTTAATTAGTAGATGATGAATTTAATTAACTCCTTCACCAAATGTTAAAATAGTCTTAACTATAATTATAATTTCTTGATATTATTATAAATGTAAAAATTTGTGGTTTTGCTCTTCTTAAAATTCATTATATATTTTATGGCATTAAAAATTCATTGTGAAATTTATAAGAAAAAATTAACAAACATTTCAAAGTAAGAAAATCCGTCACCATTTTAAGCACTTGTTTTTTCATAAATTTTATAATTAATATAAAAAATTACGAAATATATATTTATTTAAAAATTTTAATAAGTATTTTAAAACTTCTATCTTAACCATACTCTTTGTTTTTTTTTTTTTGGGGTGTTTTGCTTTTTGAGTTGAAAAATCGATATTTCCCCAATTCGTATGAAATTGTCTTAATTGCTATTGCAGAGAAAAATATCTGTTTTGGTACCGTTGGACGATTTTAGATTTATATTGACTTGTGAAAATTGTACCGTTGTGACACTTGGAAGGGTATGAATATCACTTGGAGCTTATTGTTCGTATATGAACGCAACTTGCGACAATAATAAATGGTAAAATAACAAAATATTGAATTTTAAATGAAAAAAAAAAGAAAAATTAAATTCCTGAAAACGAAAGGGAGATTACAGAAAACCAGCCTTATTACCATTCCTATGCAAAATACCCTTTGTAAGGGCTCCACTCCAACTCGTAAAGTCTTTATATCTCATTCATACCCTTTGGCAGGAATCTTCAATTATACAAAATATGACTTGTGACAATTTTTACTAACGCATTTCGTTTTTTATTGAATTCGTAACAGTTGTTAAAAATATATAAAAATTTATTTTTTTAATTTAATTAACCAATAAAGTTACCCCAACTTGGCTAGACTATAAATTTATGATTTTTTTCCTAATTACATCAAATTCGTGTTCTATTCAAGTTAGTTGTGTTGTGTTAGTTTTGATTTTCTATACATCTAACATGTTTAAAATAGAATCAATGATATTAGGGCAAATTAAATTGCATCTTAGTATTATGGGTTAGGTACAAATATATCTAAACTCTTATAGTGCTTTCCATAACTTTTGGAATTATGCATACATTTCTTAAACTATTGTTAAAATCTCAACATCATGACCGAAAGAATAAAAAATAGAAACCGCTTCCAAATTTTCGTTTTAAGAAGAAAACCAAAGCATATTATATTCCCAAATTAAGTTCATAAAAAAGAAAAAAAGACCTTTCAAACGTTACTATTTCGTGAAAGAAAAAGGTAAACACATTTTCTCACCTAATTTGAGCCAAGTGGGATTTTGAAAATTGTGTTGATGAAGAAGATAAATCGTGTGAAAGTGATGCGAATATAATTAAGCCATAAGGAAAACTTTATTTTTTTTTTGGACAGTTAAAATTATCTTATCTGACAGCCTCTGTTAACGGCTATCCATCACGACATAACACCTACAGATATTAATTCTAGTCGCTCTCTATCGTAAATTCTTTTTCATATGCTTTGACTTCTGATGTTTGAAGCAATAATGGGTAATCCAATCAACTTAAAAGAGGAGCCAACTGACATTTTCCGCTCTGATTTCAACACAATAATTGTTTGTAGACATATTTTGAAACGATCAAAAGTTTGATAAGGATTATAACGGTTGTTGAGAAAAAAAAAAACAGAACCTTCGTTTTTCAATAGATGAATCGAGGGTTTATCTATTTTTTCTCTTCTAATGTGACATAAAGTTTTTGTATCATTTTTACGTAAAAATAAGAGTCAACAACTTTTTACTTGATTGGATAATATAAACACGAAGTTGATATAATTAGGAACATGATTATGACTAAAATATAGAAAACATAGATAAATATGATTGTAATATAAATTAATTATTTGTAATCACTGTATTTTAAACAAATTTATGTAAGTTCAACAGGTAATAAGGCATAAATCCTACTCATTAACACAACTTTTCAACCCATATGTTCTACTATGGACACATTAATACACAAGAATCAAGATAATTAATAATTACGGACTTCCTATTTTGTATCATTTGAATATAAAATCAATACTAAGAGTATGTGACAACAGCGATATAGTAACACGATAGGGGTGACAATCAATAAAAAGGCACAATCATATAAGCATAGAAATTGCATATATGTCAAATTGCTAGTCATTTCATAATTTTTTGTTTTGTTTTTGCTTAATTATTTCCATGGAACTAAATCATCAAAAGGAAGGTTCGGCTTAGTATAGCTTTTTTTTTTTTTTTTTCACTTTGATATTACTAGTTTGAAAAGTAAGAAGAAGAAAAATAATTTATAGAAGTGCGTAGAAAAGACAGCTTAATAAGTGTGTTGAATAACTTGAGAGCATGGCTGCCTTTGTCATGGAATTGACATAAAGTTTTTGTTTATCTGGTTCAATCCTAATTGGCCACATACGCCTACTACTACTAAAAATATCCTCCAACATATGGACGGAGTAACGTAAACCCACCTCCATTGTCGCCAAGATACCTTCTTTGATGTGCCAAATTAGAACCTATCCATCAAAATCAATGGATCAAAAAGAATAGTGATGTGTAATTTTGATCAAGTACCTGGTTTACAAGTCTACTTTAGAAAAAACCAGCCTTGGAAATAATTTTATTTTTAATCACTGAAACATTTTCAGGACTCTTATAGACTCATTCAAACTTGGATTCTACGATGTCAACTAGTAGTTTGCTTTACAATTTTTATATTATTATATTTCTCACTTCATTAGAAGGATTTAGCTAATTTCTATACCCACTATGTACTTTGAGTTAATGCTTTGATCATGGGCCAAATAGAAAAGAAAAAAAAAATGAAACAATTTCAAATTATAAAGTCAGATTAGCATGTATAATTTTCATATTATAATATATGTGTGTAGCACATTGGTATATGATAGTTTAACAGTCATGACTTTAGTATACATATACCTTTTCTTTTTGGCAGTAGAATTAGTAACTTTATATCTTCCTCTTTTTTTATTTTATTTATTTATTTTTTTTCTTTTAAGCAAATAGGTAACCCTAATTTATCGAAGAACATAACAAAGGAACATATAGATAAGAGTACTTATTTCTTATCTTGTTAAAATATATTTATCAAATCATAATTGAAATTTTTGTTTGTTGACTTCGTTTCTCTAAATTACATACAAATCTTATGTATACTTTGAGTTAGAGATTTACTTAGGACGTCTTATCTTGTTAAAATATATTTATCAAATAATAATTAAAATTCTTGCTTATACACTTCGTTACCCTAAATCTATTATACAAAATCTTATGCATACTTTGAGTTAGAGGTTTACTTAAGACTATTTGCGATAGCTTTATCTAATCATCGATATGGGGAATCTTTAAACAAAATGTACTGAGCAATCTATCTTACGGATTGCAATAAAGCTATTGGCTGAGGGACATATCACTTTATTCATATTTCTTAAATTGTTTGAGTTAATAAAGGTCGACTTACTTTGGTACTTAAAGTTATATAATTACTCAAAAGGTATCTTAAAACAATAAAAAACACAATGGAATAATTTTACAATCATCACATTCTATATTTTTGAAAAGCAACAAAGGGACATATGGACTAATATCCCCACATGGGGCTACCCCTTTTTTGCCATCGCGCATCTCGTTGCCAAGGGTACATTTCTTCCATATCTATCATTCTTACAAAGAAATAAACATTAAACTGTACAAGCCCACCATTTTCAATTTTATACGGGAGTTTTCACAAACCCAGCCTAAATCTGGAGAGTAAGAGGCTGCTAAGTTCGGTTTAAGATTAAGTTGAAATTGAATTGTAATATACGATAACTCTTTTCATAATTATACTACTTTGAAACAGTTTAGTTAAGTTGAATTGCTTTAAAATAGTTTGGCTTAAATCATATTTATTATCTTTTATTTTTTTTCCATTTTACCGTATTGTTTATAGTTATTTTTTATATTTTATCTTTATTTATATTAAATTAACCTTGTCATTCTCGATTATGCTTTATTATAAAGAAATACAATTATTTTACAAAGAGTTGAATGCAAGAACTCTAGGTTAATATAATTTAGATCCAATAATAATAAATTCGAATAAATTAATTAAAATAAAATCAATAATACAAAAGGTTATATCAAGACTCTTGTATACAAATTACACTTTTTATTTTTTATTTTTTAAACAATATAGTTTCATTCAGTCTAAAACAGTTTTATCCCTATAGGATACTTGATGTTTGAAGGAGTAAAACCTATTTATAACCATATTTCATTATTTGTCTCGATAAATACAATGAATAGCTATCACCAGACTTAATCCCAACAGAACAATAGCTAGGCCTAACCTACTGGAGCACGTTGATTGGAAAATCCGACAAACATTTTATAAATTACTTGTCTAAGCAAAGGACTAGAGGGACAGGTTTGCTTTGATGACATTTCTATGTCAAGAAACCAAGCCCCCAGAATATTGAGGTTTAATGATGGGAGACATTGTGGGCATTTAACAGTCACATGACGTGAGAAAATGACATTTCATTTGCGTACGGGTTTGACAATTGACATTTTTTACGGATAATTATTATAATATCAGATTCTGTAATCTCCCCTCCTAAAAAAGTTTCTTAGGAAATTAATTAAACCCATGTAGCCATTGATAAATAATAAATTATACAGCTACAGATCTGACGTCAATTCTTTCTTCAGTTTTACATTAATTTTTTCTTGTATTATATGAAAATCACCTTACCTGTAGTTATTTATGTTCAACGCAAGCAGTGAGCAGTTGCACAAACTAACAATAAGGTTGTATTTTATCACGAAATTTCACCTTATGTGTAGTTTACAGTATTTAATTTTTACAGAAGCATAACTTTTGGTCAGCTTCAAAAAACATGATTCTATTCTTTTTTTTTTTTTAAAAAAAAATTAGAATGTTTTAGAAAATATGGTTATTTTTAAGGAAACGTCCAGAAATAAACTTGTTAATTACTTATTTACTTCTTATATTTCAGTAGTAGTTTTACATGGCTTTTAGGTAATACGGAAGAGTCATTGATTAGGTGATGTGATTAGGTGATGTGCCAAAAAGTCCAAATTGATTACTCCCCAATGTGGTCCTAAAACTGTTTTCCTTCAATTTGACCAATATAAAATCTAGATATTTCGGTTGGGTCAAATAATTAAGTTCCTAAGTCTCTGTGGAATATATAAAACTATATTAGTATAGAGAGTTCTTAGGCAAAAGTGTTCATCATATTCTTCGACTTACCATTTACACTATTTTGGGTATTTAAGGGTGTGGAATAGAATGGAATTTAAAAGGAATGGAAAATGAAAGTAAGCCGTTCAATTCCTTTTTACACGTTTGTACAGAGCTGGAAAAAAAAAAAAGAATGATAAATTAATACTTAAAAAGACATGTTTGTATTCCTTTAATCATTTATTTTTCTTGAATTCCCTTAATTTCATCTCTAATTTGAGAGAAAATAAATGCTGGTGCAACTATATTAAGGTTTTCAACTTTCATCCTTATCGGTTGTGTAGGTTCCGAATAAGATATTGGAGAGGGGGGAAGTTTTAAATTCATATCTTTAAAAATATTAGGGACTCGATTGTCCATATTGATACCGTTTTACTAATCTAAAATGAATAAAATGAAAGAAGTTACAACAAGTCTATCAATACTTGACTTCACACCCTCTTTGCTTTGTCTATTTAACCTTAAACTTGGCTAACTATAGATTTATAGAGATAAACTATAACCTTTCTCACTAACCACACTTTCAAACTCTCAAGAATAAAAATAATTTAAGGAATGTAACAATAAAAATCCTTAACAAATATTGGCTTGAAAAATAGAACAATGAAAGATGAAAGTTATATTGTAGGAAAGCCTTTGAGCAAGTCTCTAAGTATCGTAGCTGTAAGTATTTTTAATCAAATTGTTCTATCTTCAATTACTGTGTACATATAATATTCTTGATATGCAACTCTTGAATTATTCGGTAAAAAATTCTTCAGATTAATCCTTAGATATTTGTTGAAGTTGGTTATGCACAAATCTTGGAGCAAATCTTCATTTGATTTTTGAATTTAGGATTGATCATTGCCTTAATTTTATCTGCTACTTCCTAATATTCTTCTTCTATTATGTTTGTTATTTGTTAGCTAAAATCAAATTATTGTGTTGATAATCCTCACAAGCATTTTTTGATAAGTCTAGATTAGTTAATTTTGAAATTTGAAAAGATATGTAATCTTCATCAGCTTGGATATTCCTCTAACTAACTTCTTTATCCTTGTCTTGACTGATTCATCTTCACCCGATCGAGCTTGGATAACAATAACTGTCTTGATCTGATTTTCTACAAATATTTATTTTCACGCTTCAAAATTCTATAGTGAACATATAAATAATTCTACTCTTGAATATGTGGGGTTATTGGTCCGAATGCAGGGTCATGCACGTGCTATGTAGGAGTGCGCTACACATGATTTAACAAGAGAAGCGACATGTACAAAGATGATAAGTGGTAAATGGGATGAGAAAGAGGAGTAGGCAGTCTTGATTGAGGCTTTACACTATGGTGACAGGTGGATGTTTTTGGAAGTATTATAATTTTAATTTTCTGAGGAAAGTTCGGTACAGTAACACGTTTTTCCCAAGAAGAGTCCTCTTTAAATGAGGATGCATTAGGTATTTATAACATTTTGCTATGAATTTCAATCGCTGGATGATGACGACGATAAACGATTTTGAGTGAATGAGCCCACATATGGGATTTTCATGAGTTTAGGCTCATTAATTGCCTCTAATGTGTGAGCCTTATTGAGAAAAGTTGGATTGCATCAACCGATCCAATGAGTCCTATCCCAAGTTCACCATGCCAAATCTCCCATGATCATCTCAAAACATGGGTTTCGCTCTCTAAGCCTTGTCACCTCGGCTTAAAGAGTCAAATCTATTAAAATATAAGATTAAGAGTTTACGAATCGAATATAGCCTTTTATAGAATTAAAATAACAATCTTAATTTATAATCACCTTAATTAAGATTGATTCCCATGGATTTAAATAACCAACTTAAGTGGAATGGAATTGGATGTATTTCTTAAATACATCTAATAAGTAGAGTTGGGCATTCAATCTAATAAGTTGTTTAACTTAAGTTTAGAACTTGTAGTTTATTGATCTTTTGTTTTTCCAGTCATAGTTTCAAAGCTATCCTTTGAGTATAGTTATTATTCAATGCATGCACTAGATATTCTTTAAGCTATCCTCTAAGTCACTTCTATCTTATTTCAACATAATACTCTAACTTTGTGTACTTCATAAAATCATTTGTATTAACACTTGGTTATTTTGTTATTGTCAAAACTTAGAAAGAGAGAACTTAACGGATTGAAAGAATTGGACCAATTATTCTAACCCTCAATAAGAAAGATAAAAAAAAGTGTTACTAAAAATGCCAAAATTAGGTCTTCTTTAGCTGATCTCTATTAACAATTTTTTGACAAATATCCAATAGAGAGCAATGGGTGGATGTAGTTGTGGAATAATCCTTTTCCTCTAAAGGTTAAATTATTTTCATGGAAAATACAACATGATGGTCTTACTTTGCAACTAATTTGCGAAAGAGGAATATTATTGGCAATGGCTGCCTTAAACAACAATTATCGGTTGTAGGAACATGGCATGGGAAGAATTTCAATCAACAGATGATGTTAGGACACGATTAGAATAAATGTCAATTAAGGAAAAAAGATATGACAACAACATATTTACCAAAACCATTCATTTTTTGCTATCATGATTTGGAGAGTGTGGCTGCACATGAATGAATGTTTGTATAGATAAATGAGATATATTAAGTCATTACAGCAACGAATTAGATGTCTTATTCATTAATAGTATTTATATGATAAGTGTAAAATTTCACCTATTATTATTTAGTTTTTATATAGTTTTGATTTATTTTATGAGCATATATATATTTTTAATATTATATTTAATTAGCCATTTTTTTTATTATAGGTACTTAAAAGAAATTTTGGATTAAAAGAAATAAATTCATGCAAGTTTTATGTGATTCAAAATCAAAATGAACAAGTTGCAAGTATTGGAGGGAGTGACATGGTCACCGACATGATAATGTTGGGAGCCATGTCAACTTATAGAGAAGGACAAGTTAAAAGACCTAATCTACAACCATGCCAAGTGACCATGTAGAAGTACACACTACAAGAATTTTTATATTCGGTAATGTTTGCAAATTTTATAAACGTTACCGATTTGTATATAATTTAGTAACGTTTATTAAATATTACAAAAAAATATAATTTAGTAACGTTTATTAATAGATATAGAAAATTATATATATATATATAATATTTTGTTTGTAATATTTTTCTAAAATTAAATGTAATTAATCTTATAAAATATTTTTTACTTACTATATAAAAATTAAATAACCTTAAAATTAAAAAAAAAATACAATTTATTCCTCTTTGTCGTCATTCCCCCTTTACAATTTATTCAATTCCACGTTATTTTTTTCCTTATTCTTTTTTTTTTCTTCCATCTATGTCTTTGTCTCTCTCTCCCATCACCCTAGAGCACCACCATTACCTGTACGATATAGTAAGAAAAACACCACCCACAACAACCACCAAAACACTTTTCTATATAGAGGGCTAGGTATGTAATCTCTCTCTCTCTCTCCCTCCTCATATTTTCTTTTCACAAAACACTAACCACCATGTTTGATTCTTTGTCATGTGTAAAGGATGGAGGAACTATAAAAGTTACAACCTTTAGTGCAACATTCTCAAGTGTACAATTATCCAATAAGGTGCTCTCTCTCTCTCTCCCCCTCCCTCCCTCCCTCCCTTAGCTAAATGTGGCTTCTATGTTATGAAAGAACATATCTTTGTTTATAGAATTTAGGGTTTTTTTTTTTTGTTAAAGATTGAAATTTAAGTTAAATATGGTTAATTTAGGAATTTAGGGTTTTTGCAATAGATTGAAATTTGAGTAAAATAAAATTAGTTTAGCTTAGGAATTACAAATTTTGACTAAATATTAAGAGCGGAATTCATGTTTGATGATTGAAAATTATAAATTTTAATATTGAAACATAAATCACCAATATAGATGCTATTATTTTGAATTTTTATGTTGATTTATAAAGAGTAATTTGCTTTTATTACCTTCTAAATTTGTTGCCTCTAATAAAATCCTGACTCATTTGCTTCATTGCATGGAACAAAGTATTGGAATCTAATTTCCCAATGCTTTCAACAAATGCTTAGTCATATGAAAATGGGTAATTTCTATAGATTTTGTTACATTATGAATTGAATGTTTTTAGGTAATTCTAGTTCAAGTTCAAAATTGGATCTTAAGTGATGTAAATGTTATTAAAATGATTGTCTTTTTTATAAATAAAAATATAGTGATAGACTTAGTGGGAGAGATCTTTCCTGACCTCAGTTATCATGGTTGCTTATGTGGACATGTCACTTGATGATATTTTGAAGAGCTGTAAAAATGGTGACAAGTCTAGAGGGAGAGGTTTAGTGCATCATGGCTGTAGATAGGTCAAGCCACCTTTTGGTGCGAGTGGTGGTAGAAGATTGTTAGGAGCTGGTCTAAGAGGTCCTCTTGGTTTGAATACTGATCTTGTCTTACATGATTACTAAGGTAAGCTAAATTCCTAATGATATTGTGCCTCACAAATTGATAGCATTGCTAAACTTGGATATATTGGGCCTTCTTAATTGTGCTTAAAATATATATATATATAAAGTTCATCAATTTATGTTGTTGTGTCATGTAACAAATTATCAGCTTTATCTTTGTAATGTATGATGGGTTTGTTTTAATGTTTTCATTAGGAGGGTGGAGCATGATCTAATGGAGATCCTAGAGAGTGTGAAAGTTTGTGTTGCCAGAGCTATTGATTAAGCAACCATAGATGGGCACAATGTGGAAGCTGGACTGAAAGCAATTGGTTTGACAAATGAAAGAGAGACTACTCTCGTATGGAGCAAATCAACTAGCTTTCCTCTTCACAATTGCATTGTTTGGATAGATGCTCGCACCGGTAGTATCTGAAGGTAAATCAAGTCTAGTATTCATACTTTTGCTTTTGAATTCTTGTCATGATTATGCACATTGAGTTAAACATACAAAATGTCGGCAAAAAGTCCATAAATTTTGTAAGTTTCATAGGGAAAATCTATTTTGACATGTTAGATGAGTTATGTTCCAATGTTGTCTTTTTAAGATTTCATTTACCTAAGTCATGCTTTAAGTCATAAAAATAATGAACAAGTATTAGGCACTTAAGCATAGGAGCTATATAAGCCTTTTATACAAGAAAATTACTTAGTCATGTTAGTTTTCGTGATGATAGATCTACCATATTTTGAATTTGTCAGGCAAATTTGATCACTTAAAAGCATCTCCATCTTGTTCTGTCAGCATTTTGTTTTAACATTTTTTTTGTTAACATGATAAAGGACTTTTCTTTTCGGTTACTTTATTAATCACTATATATGAGTAAAATGTAATGTTCTAATCTATCTTCAATCCTTAGAAGGATAACTTGTACTTTATCCAAAATCTTCTTTTTTGAAATAGTATCGAAGCGTCAGATTCCATGTCATACTAATATAGCTGCAAACATCTTGTTTGAGACGATATGTGAAATGTTGTTATAGAAAATTGGAGAAAGAGTTATTTGGTGGAAGAATGCATTTCATAGGGACTTTGACATTAAGTTGATTCCATAGGTGGTGTTTATTTTGTTCCTGCTTTTAATGGACTCTTTGCTCTATAGTGGAGAGATGATGCTCATGGGGTCTGCATTGGGATCACACAGTACACCAACAAGTATTATATTGCCAGAACTATATTAGAGAGCATGTGCTTTTAGGTGAGAGATGTGTTGGATTCAATGTGCAAAGATGTAGGGGGGAAGGATAAAGTTAAGGGTGAGTTGGTGAAATGAATCAATGCACAAAGATGATTTTTTTTTTTTGTGTACGTTAGATCCAAATTTGTTTGAAAGGAGAAGTTGTATTCTAGATTATTGGTAAATTTAATCAATTAGTAAGCTTATTGATTGTTATTTCATAATGATTTTGTTTTCTGTTCAAGTGATGAAGGAGAGGCATTTTTAGGTAGCTTTAATAGCATTGAAGGTTCTAAATCTCAGCAACAGATACTTCTTTAGGCCATATGGTAAGCACCTGCTCTCAGATGATGCTTTTACACATTGATTTTATTGTGCTAACATATCTTCATTTGTAGGTGAGGATGTTGTTTTCATTGCAAATGATTGTCATATTGCTTTGGTCATTTGCTATTTGAAGTCCATGTACATGTGGAGAGTATATACAGGAACACAAAGGTGGTTTTTTGCATCCAAAACATAGCTTACTTGGGCATATTTGCATTTGCTGATTTTTCATTATTGAATCTTCCAAAGCGATTTAAGGGATCTTCTAGAGCAATTTATGCTAATATGATTAGAAAGGGGGCAGACTTTATATTGGTCCTAAGTAGATTTTAACCTTATGGTTTGATTCGGCTTCATGCAATGTGATATGGAATGGTATAGGTTGTTAGTTTATATTACATTTCTTTTGATCTCAGCTTTCTAATGACATGACATGTGTAGATACCTATTGTTACATCCATTGATGGGTTGTTCTCTCTATCATTGATGAGATGGTAATCATATTTAATTATCAGCTAAGGTTGTTTCGTTTATCAATGGAATAATGTGCCAATTCTTGTTTGCAGGGTTTCCTTTTCACTATTTGGTTTTGGACACTACGTTAATGAGTTAATTTAAGTTGGCAGCATCTCTTATAGTAGAGGAAGAAGGGAGATTTGCTAATGCAGCGTTAACATCTAATGCTGAAATTTCTGTTGATGAAAATGATGGAGTGGAAGAGATAAATTTAGTAAATTAGATCTCTCACTTTGCTTTATTTTCTATTAAGATGGTTGAAATCTCTCAAACATTAAAGCCTAAAAAATAATTTGTAGAGGTGAGGTCTCAAAGTGTTATTACCTTTTCTGTTGACAAAAAAAGATTCTTTTTATTGTCATGATATGTGTAATTATTTAATATTTAGACATTGCTCTAAGTTCATTGGTATTTATTTTTTATGTCTCTCACAATACTTCACCATAATTGATAAAAAGAATAAATATTTTAGCACATCTTTATTCCTTTTTCACATTGTTGGGCTTTTTGTAGGACTTACCCCTTTAATTCATTTTAGATTTCTATCACTTGATGACATATGTGATTACTTAGTTTGCTGATTTATTTGTCAACTTGAAATCATTGAAAATCTTGGTCCAGTAGTATTAGAAGTTTTGCCTCCAGATTTAGTGGCTCAAGTGACTTCTTTACTCTATAAGTAATGATTTATGTGTTTTGTTGAGGATTTTCCAGCCATATCATTGGCATGATGTATAGGGCAATCTCGCAAGCTTTAGCTTTCTAGTATAGTTCTTTGCTTGGTATGCTTTATGCTCATTTGGTGGAAAATACTATCGGTGGCATCTGATGTTTGAAACAATGCATCATTGCATGCTTTCAGATGTTGCATGCTTTGTTTCTTAGGACTAGATTGTGTATTATAATGCCTCACAATGCTTTAGGTTTTGTCATTTTTTCCTAATTGATCCAGAGCACTTTGTGGAGGTTGTCATTTTCTTGCCATATGAATTAGCACAGAGCTTACTCCATTTCGACTATGACTTACTAGGGAAACAAAGTCACCTACTTGTAATATGTTGGAATGGAATCTAGGAAAATATTGGCTAATAAGACATGTCTTACTATACTTAGGAGATGACTCTTCCCATTTTAATCTATGAAAGGCCATTGTAAGATCAATCTTGATAGCTATCTACCTTTTCCTGCCCCTTTTCTTTCTAATACTATGCAACAACTCTCTCACATAAATAATATGATCAGTAACTCTCCTACCTTTTATACAACAACTCTCTCATACTACAACTTCCTTCTTCTTCCTTTTATCTATTCTATTAGAAAGCTACTATCTTGAAGGGTGGAGTGTGTTATGGAAAGACAAACCAACAGGATGATGGTGATGTTCTTTAAAGATTTGTTTCTAGAAAATATTGCAAAAGTGGGAGTTCGAAGTGGTTAGCTACATTATTTTCTCGGCTTACTCTTGGTACTCAATAGGGCCATCAGAAATGCTGACCCTAATGGACTAGTGTGTCCGAAAATGTTGTGAGGTATAGCATGGGTATATGATCTTACTTAGTCCGGCTGGCTTTGTCTTATAGCTCTACATTTTTTGCTCTTTTTTTCCTTTTTTTTTGTTTCTTTCCCCTGTTTCTCCCTTTTGATAAGACATAGAAAGATACACCAACTTTGCAAGATGAGAAATATTATTTAATGAGTAACTTTCCCTCCCCTCCTTTTTTCGACCTATGGGATTAAATGAAGTATCAACTGCAAGGATAAGGTAGAGTAGTGGAGGATTGCTCTTAATGAAGCAAGTAGATCCAAAGGTTTTAAGGTTACATTAAATGGGTATGGTAGTGATTCCATTGTGTATTGTACTCTACTTGCTATATAATTTATATGAACTTGTTATTATTTTGGCATTTCCTCAGGTTTTAGGCAAGAGATGGTAATTTTTTTGCTTTTGAAAGAGAGGATTGAAAGGCTTTCAATTTCTGCTATTGTTAATTAGAAAGTTTAATGTTTGATAGGTAGCAAGCAAAAGTCAACATAGACATTCAAAACTATCTCTTGATTTTTCAAGTCATAGCAAGGATGAAATATGTGCCAATTATAATCCATTTGTAGTGAATTGGTACATAAAGGCAATCGTATGTAAATTTAGATGGCTCTTTATTTCTTTTTATGATCCTTATCATTAAAGAATCTTATAATATATATTTTTTTGTTCATTGTTCTTATGCAGAGAATAAGGGAAATAATGCTTTCTTATCTAGTATATTTAAGTAATCACTACTAAAAAATGTCAAGTAGCATTCACCATGCTATTGAAATGAAGATAATCAAAAGATTGATGGATGGTATTATAATATTTGATATCAACACATGGTTTTTATATTTCATTGTTATATTTCATTTTTCTTGAAATGTTTGTTAAAATAAAATTGGCTTAAATTTCATTCACTTTGCATATTGTAATAATAGCCAGTAGGCTATTATGTATACGTTTATGTGACATAAAGATTCATTTAGAATATATACGCTTTCATATTTTGCACTTAGTGACTTGTTTTAATATATGTTTCCTTTTAATTATTCCAAATAGTTTTCATATTCCCATTAAAAGTTGCAAATTAAATTAGAGAAGTTGCAAAAGTAAATGCAATAAATCTTGGCTGTAGCATATTATGCCTCCCCATGGTACTTCACTTCATCCTTATGTTGTAATATATCCCCATGGTGGTATATATGCTCATCTAACAATTCCTTTGGTGTGTTTTTAATCGTCCATCTTTACTAGTAATTCGCCCTTTTGTCTTTTCTCGAGATTTAATTGATAGGGAAACATGAATAGGGATCATATCCTTTTAGTCCATTTGCTATGCCTTAACTAAATGGGATTACTGAGGTTGGAAATTCTTTTTCTTCAAAACTGGTGTAAGTAGTGTTGTACATATAGCTATACATTTACAAAGGGATTCTCATGTTAACTGTAAGCATTTAGTCTCATCTTTTTCTTATTTTAGTTCTAAATTATATGTCTTGTATATCTTACACACATGAATAATCTCATTAGCTATATAAATTATCTAGCTCAAAGGTGAGAAAAGACTATAATTTGTTCCAACACATACTACAATTTTGTTATCAGTGCTATGTTCTAATAAGATAGTCAAGTTGATTGGTCATACTTTAAAAAACCCTGTATGTAGTATTAATGATTTGAAAATTCTTTATTAGCTATTTAAAAGATGTGTTTTGAATGCATCGTGTCTATGTAATAGGATGTTGTTGACATTTCTATTATTTAAGAAGTAATGATATTTGTAGTTGATGAAATTTTCTATTTTCTGTATATAGTACTATATCTCTCTTTTTCCAAAAGATTAGTTTTTTTATTAGATTTTTATCTTCTTGTAGCTGAATAGTGTATTTCAAGTTTTGCAAAGGTTTCTTTCGGACTCCCCATCTAATTCAGGTGAATTATTAAACATTACAATCGTGTTTATTGTATCATTATATTAATTAAGTCATCTTACACTTTTTATACGTTTATGTGATAGGATCTCCAAGCAATGGGGAGTTTATTATGCCTTCTAGAATTCTCCTTGATCATCATGATGATAGTGAAAGTGGCAAAGTAGATAGCTTGTGAAAGGGAGTTTATTTTGGTTCTAACCTTTTTGAAGAGGGTGATGAAAGTAATTTGTGAAGGATGATTTATTTTGTTAATGACTTTTTGATAAATGATAATTAGATTGAGTAATAGAATAACTAGTTTATGAATTACAGTTTATTGTATGGTAACTTTTTGGAAGTTGATTATCAATTTGGGCAACAGTAAGCTATCAATAGAGAGTTTATTTTACTACCATGTTCTGTAAAGTTTGGATAATATTGTTTAGGATATGTTTATGTCTATTTTTGTAAAGTATAGTTGATAATGGAAGCGGACAATTATAAACATATATGCAATTGTACACTTTTTTCACTTTTATTATTTTGTTGCATACTATTTTATTACAGGTTTAAGTTGTTACATTTATAAATAGGCTTATCATATCATTATAACAATCATTTTTTTTGTGACGTTTAAACGTTACTAAAACCTTTCAGTCATGCTTAAACGTTACAAAATATTAGTTATTTGCGGTATTTAAACATTACAAAAGCTATTTATTAGTAACATTTAAACTTTTTTCTATGATTTTCCACATTTTTATGACTTTTAAATGTTACTAAAAAAATAAATTTTGGCAAATAATTTTAGTGTCAAATTATTTACTTTTAGTAACATTCAAACGTTACTAAATGCCACTTATTGGTGACGTTTAAATGTTACTATTATCACTTATTGGTGATATTTATAGCATTGGTGATGTTTACCTTTTAAACATCAACAAATACTTTCCAAAACAAACTTTTAGTAACGTCTATTTGTGACATTTTATAAACGTTATTAAATGTCTTTTATAATGTTTACTTAATTTTGAGTGACGTTTACTAAACGTTATGAAACATCAAAATTCTTGTAGTAACATGGGCTAGTGCAAGCTTGTGTTCGAGACCATGTTGAAGCTAATTTTTATAATTTTCAAAGAATTCTTATTGAAAGTTACATGAGTATTTACATGGTCGTGTTGAGACCATGTCACACGTGAATTTCACTTTTCTATTTAGTTAGGTTGCTAAAGATTACTTTCCTAGTTTACAAATAATATTGAAAGTGTAATTTCTTGCCTACTGAATAGAACTTTCCTAGTTTATGAAAATATGATTTACATTCTGGGAAACTGCAACTTTCATAGTTAGAAGACACTTGATAATTATAAAGGGGGTACAAAGTCCAAGCAACAAAGATAGAATTTTCAATGTTAGAAATAGATAAATCGTAGGATTTTAGCTTTTATTGAATTTTTTTATGCTTGTTCTTATGAGTTATTATTGTAGTTTTGCTTTTGATTTTAATATAATGGTAGCTTAATTTTCTATTTGGTACTTGAGTATGTTGAACCTTAAAATGAAATTGTAATTAATGATTTTTATTCACTAAAATAATGGTTATTCTTGTAATCTAATTATGTGTTCATAATTGTTATTTGAATTAATATTGCTACCCTATTAATTCGATATTTGATTTCATTCATAAAGATTGAGAGGTCATGTGTTGGAAAATATCAAGCATAATTGGAAGAAATTATACGCAATTCTAGAGATAAGATAACATAAATCTTTTGGATTAGGGTCAAACCTAATAATGAAATTCATAGATCAGCAGTAATACAATTATAAGGGTTTTAATTAAAAAGAGATTTTTATTAATTAACCTAGAGTTAAGAATTAATATACTTGAGAGAGTTACTAGTTTAATTTAGGCATTTCTACAATCAAAGAATACGATAATGGAATTAAATAATAATCACCTAATTGCATTAGTAATTCTAAAGGGATTCAATATCTCGATATGTATTTTTATTGGTGATATTTTATTATTATTTTTTATTTTAATTAATTTTAATCATTTAGTTTTGTTGATTAAGTAATATAAAAAAGTAATTATTAATACTTATAATTCTTGTGGGATTGACACTTGAGATTAATATCCATGATAATATCAATAGAAGTATTTATTTATAGGTTTTAAGATAGAAGGATAAACCAATATCAATATATATGGGAAAACAAAAACTGATATATGAGATGGAATGAAGGAATCTAAAAAGGGCTCCTCCACTGCTAGATTGGATTAAATTAAATATGGACTCTTTAGTTAGAGCAAATACTAGTCAAGCTACGATTGGAGGAGTTTTGGGGATGCTAGTGGTAGATTGATCTATGGTTCTGCTAGAAAAGTAGGATAAATTGAAGTGCTCATTGCAATATTGTGGTGAATATTTTGGGGAATTAAACTATGCATACAGTTTGGTTTCTCTAAAGTGAAAATTAATATCGATTCAAAGGTTGCTTTTTCTTTATTAATCAGCCATGCAAATCCAAAATTAGAATATTATCATGCGATTTATAATATCGTAGGTAAAAGGTCTCCCTCCTCTTGGAGGTGAAGATTGAAGCTGTGCCACAAGAGCTCAATGGCATTGTAGACTGTGCAGTAGGAGTTATGTAGGAAGTAGATGAAGAAAGCTTTGATTTTTTTAATCCTTATCAAATCCATTCCTTTCCCAATTTATCTCTTAACTAGACAATGGAAAATGCATCGACTCCCCACCCTAATCTCATTCCTTTCAATTCGTCTCCACAAATTTCCTTTCCTTCAGAACATAGGCCAAATGAAATTTACTATGTTATCCTTCAACAATCTTCTAGTTTGAATGCACTTCATCCATTTTAAAAGTTTAAAATTTATGTGGTGTTGAATCAGAATAAAGAGATATATATATACGTATGTGTGTGTTTGGGGGTGAGGGGGTGGGGGGCGGGGGCGGCGGTGGGTGTTGGTGGTAATAGGATAAAGAGCTATATTGATAGAAAAATATTAGGGTTTAAAGAAAGTACATATATTTTGCCATCACACGACAATTTAACCATCATATCATAGTGTTTAATAGTACAAATGTGTGTCGGATGTGAGAAATGAATGGCTTGGCACTTTTGGTGTTTTGTGAATCGGTCTATGGAAGTTCCATTGCAGAACCCCAGACTGGCTTGGCCATATGCAATGTGGGGAGATAAATCCATCCTTGAATTAAGTGGAAGTGTCAGCCAAGATGTATTCTATCGCACGTTGATGACAGCTTGGCCGACCGCGACATATAAATTTTCCATATGGTCGTCTTATAAAACCTGCAGTTGTTGGGTTATGTAACGTTGTTCAATGTCTTTTTGTCTTTTTCCATTTTCACTCGATAAGCCTCACCGTCCAAGCAGATAATGCAATCAGGGGTTGGTCTCTTATAAAGTGTCTAAAATTCTTGATTTAACCTAAAAACCTAGATTAAATTTTTAGAGCAAACTTCGACAAATTTCAAATTCCATCAATAAGGCATGGTTGGTTGTAGGGGATTTGCATGAAGTCTCTAAAGAAGAGGATAAGAGTAGTGGCAGAGCCAAACTAACAAGGCAAATCTTGGTCTTTCATGAGATGATGTTTGATTGCAATTTACTAGATTTGGGTTTCCAAAGGCAACAATATACTTGGTGTCATATATAGAAGAAAACGGAAAGCTTGTGAAGGAAAGATTGGACATTGGTCTCGCCAATTCTAAGTGGATCCAATAATTTTACACATCTTTTAGCAAATGGTTCAGATCACTCACCATTCTTGATGGAGTTACTAAAAAATGATAAGAAGGGTGCAAAAATTTTCAAATTTGAGTTAAAATGGTTGTTGGACACGAGATACAAAAATGTATAAAAGCTAGTGTAACATCCTAAAACTATATAGTATTACAACTCTCTACGTGTCTTTATTATACAAAAATATATTAAGACTTTAAAACTACTATGAAATCATTTAAACCTGTAAGTCCTGTAATCTCAATTCAATATATGCAATACTACATGATATGATTATATTTCAATCATCCTTCAAACCTTGAAATCAATTTAACATGAAATCCATATTTTAAAATTTAAAGTAGAAGGATATTCATAAACACTAATATATTTTCCTCCAATATCTCAATGCTCACTACATCTATGTAACACAATTCCTATTGAAGTCTAGTCGCCATAGTAATAATGAAATTCTCCTTCCTCTCCTTTTTGTACATTTATTCCCAAGTCATCATTATGGTTAACTTGTCCCTCTGTACCTACTTTAAAAAAAAAAAATCCTCAAAAGATGAGTTAATATCCAGTACGTACAATACAAGCACACACATATGAACAAATAGGAACTTGACTCACATGCATTATGCAGATCTTAAGCAGTATGAAACTAGTTCATGATATTCTTAAATCCATAAACAGAAATAAGAAACTCATGATCCCCTTAATACACTTCAATCACTTGGTCATTTAATTGGTGATAGAAACTATCATTATGGGCCCTATACTCATGAACACTCAACCACTTAAACTTGATGATGAGAATTGCCACTACGAGCGCCATACCTATGAACACTTAACACTTAAACTTGGTGATGGGAACTGCCACTACGGCCCCCACATCCATGATCACATAAACCTTAAATCAACCTAGATAATTTCTAAGCTTGACTTCACTAGGGATAATGTCATACAAAGATCATTAGGGTGCTTTATAGGGATCAGCCATTACGGTCTCTTAAGTCGAGCCAAGCACAAACAACAGCCACTTAAATACTTAACCATTTCATTCAATTTAATCAGGTTTAATATATATACTATCTTAAACAAGTATAGGAAACACACAAATTATACGTACCTGGTATCACAGTTTTAAGTACAACTAGTTTTGGACTTAAAGCTAATATGTAATATGTCAAAACAATAATGATTCTTTCTTAGTACTAATATAAGAATAATCTAATATCTTAATTTTCTTAGTCTATTAGATTTTCTAAGATTTTACTAATTATCTAGGTTGCATGGAAATTATCTTAATTAGAAATTAAATCGGTAAAACAAATAGGGTGTGTTTTAACTTAACATGGCCATGTTGGAGGTCGTGTAACTCAACACAGGATAGTATATGGTCATTCCAAAAGTCGTGTACCTTTCTACATATTTTCTATTTTGACACGGGGTGAGACACGACTGTATTGGGAGGCTGTGTATCTTTCTGTAAGTTTAAGTTTAACACGAGGCAAAATACAGCTGTGTTAGGAGATTGTGTATCTTTATGCGCCCTTTTCATGAACCTTAATTTTCTTTTACTAATTCATCTTAAATCTAAATCCCTTGCTCTTAGGTTTAAGTTAATCATAAATATAAAATTTTTAGTTAATTTACATGGATTGGATTACTTACTTCTAAGTTTCCGTAAATCGAATCTTTAATTGGTTGATTTTTTGTGTTCGTCATGTCCCACTCCTTGATCCAGATTCTAATTGAGTAAAATGATGTGAATTGTTTAAGTTCTAAATCCCACATGCATAGTAACCATTAAATCATCAAACACTTACTTGATTGACTCATATTGGTCATTGTGGTTCACTAAGTCACCTTGTATTCTCTAGAGAGTGTTTGTCTCCTTTTCTTTTATGTTGTTACTGTATAAAATGGCAAAAAGGAGGGACACTAGGTTAACTTAGGCTTAAATACTCATTCCAGGAATTGTTCATTTTACCCTTAATGTTTTATAAAAATCCCTCTTTTGACCTTAGTTATATTTTATAATCTAAATTAATTAAACTACTTATACGGGTATTTATTGCTAGTTGGAATGATCTCGATCAATTTGTTGACCTAAATGGCTTTATGACGATATTATTAGTTCAATGCAAGATAATTTTGGTCAAATGGTGTAATACTATGTAAAGGAAAGGGCTAGCTTACATAAAAGATATGTTAAAGAGGTTAAGTGGAACTACAAAGTTACCCAGCTAATGTTATAAACTTAAGAGAAGAAAAATTGATTATGAAGGAGCTAGATAATGCTTTAAGCCAAGGGGAGATGCATTGGCATTAGAAATCTAAGATCAATAGGATGAATTTTGGTGATTGTAATAGAAAATTTTTTCCACCAAACAACTCTATAGAAGAGCATGCAATATTATTTTCAAAATAAAGGATGGAGTAAAAGGTGATATCTTAAATGCTTTCTTGGAGTACTATCAATTACTCTTCTATTATTAGGTATAGGGGAGGCAACAAGAAGTGTTGAACTATATTAGGTTGACAATTTGAGAAGAACATAATGCTAACTTGATTTAAGAAGTCACATATGATGAGGTGAAGATAGCAATGTCTCCATTGGGGCCAACAAAAGCACTAGGAACCAATAGTTTCAACGATTATTTCTTTTATTAAACTCTCACCAGGGAGTAATTGGGTCTTCTATGATAAAGGTGATTAAAAGTTTCTTCTAGTAAGGAATTGTTTCCACCCACTTCAATGATTTAGATTTGGCTTTCATCCCAAAATTGCCTAACCTTGAAAATTTTGCTCTACTTGGACCTAGTAGCCTTTACAAGTGTATAGGGCTAATTTGATAATTGTCATGGCCCAATTTATGTCTTGGATAGGTATCTTAGGTTAGTGATAGGGCTTGGGGAATTGAGCTTGATATAAGGATGTCTTAAGGAGATCTGGCTTAGTAGGTTTAGGATGAGGATCGCCAGACTAGTTTATTCTCTTTAGACCTTTTTCGAATTTCTCACATGTGAAAATAGGTTTGCAAAAAGGCCATTTGCTTATAAAAGTCCTCTTAGGCTTTCTTATAAGCCTTAGGCTTATATGTTGTAAATAAATGGGCTTCCTTATTACATGCCTTATGAAGACTTGGGCTAAGCTTAGCTAAAGTCCATTTAAAGCCCATGAGTTATAAGGAAAAAGAGGCCTTAATCTTGCTCGCTAATAGTGAAAAAGATCTAATGGCTCTCATTTATGACTCATCTAGTTTGTTTATCTTAGAATCAACCATTGGTCAATATTAAGAGCTAAACTCTATAAATATGAGCCCCCTCCTCATTTCGATTCATTCAAAGTGTTGGCAAGCGTTAAAGGAATGTTGAAATTTTTTCCAGAATCACTCCACAAAGATCAAAATATTTAATCAATTAAAAAAAATCAAGAATGATAAAAACAATTAATTTGATCCACTGTTATATGTATATTTTGAGAAATTGAGTTTGCATGTTCTGCCTCCCACACCCCTCTATAACGACATCCCTTTATGTGTTATCAATTGGAGACTACTTTAGGTCAATTGTCATATGTATTACATGAGAGAAAACATTTGCTACAACCCTACCATTCATTAATTGACAATTTCATTTTTTATTTTCAAAGTGCTAGATTAAATTATTTCTACTTTTCAAAGTTCTTTTATTCTTGGTTGCCTTATTTAAGATATTATAATGGTAGCTTATAAATTCGTTCACCATCGTAGAATTAAAATATTGTTAAATGATACTTATTGTGCAATTAAGTAGATATGGAAAAAGCATTTCATAGGGTGAAATTGACCTTTCTAGAGCATGTCCTAAGGAAATAGGGCTTTCATGATGAATGGGTGTCAAGTCTACTATTTGATTTCCCATTCCTAATCCGATCTATACTAGACCCTATGCTCATCTAATGTAGATCATCGACTTGAGTTAGGAACTTCGTTTTATTTTGGAGTCGCTATGCAACTATTGTTGGGAAAAATTGAATTAAGACTAATGGAGCGGATTAGTCCTAATTTGGACTACTAGTCGTCATGATTTCATCTTCTCGTTTTTGTGAAAAGAGGAAATGGGAAAACCAGAGTTTCTAAGTTCGGAGGCTATCTTATTAAAACCCTAAGGTTACACCTAATCTCCTAAAATTTATCCTATCTTGAAATGTTTTTTATTTTATTTTTGTTGTCTTTTATTGTGTTTTTGAGCGAATTATTCTAGGAAAATGATTTTTATTCCTTTTTAGGATTGCCCCAAATGGATGCCTACGTACCTGCTATTTAGGATCAAACATGCCGTAGTTCGCTTTTCCTGAAAAACTTTAAGTGTGTTTGTGAATTTTAATTATGAAATTTCTTTTGATTTATGTTTTTACCATTTTAGGATTTTGTTAAAAAAATCTAAGCCTAGGTTTGATAATTTGATTTTTGAAAATGATATTTTTAAGGAAAAAAACCAATTTTGGATTTATTTTGAGAAAATGATTTTTCTAAGTGATAAAGCTCATTTTTTCTATTTTTCAACTCATTTCTACTATTATAAATTTTTATTATTTTTTAATTAATTTTTTATTTTTATAATTTTTATTGAAAATTTTCTCATAGATTTTTCATCTATCCTATTCTAAAATTAAAATTTTTTATTATATTTTTTTCTAATATTTTTATTATTTTCTTTATAAATTTTCTACATTTTTATTATTTATTATTATAATTATTATTTTTATTTTTTATCATTAAATCCTAAAAAAAATCTAATTTCTAACATTTTTCTATTTATTGAATTAATAAATAAATAAATTCAAAATAAATAACATAACTAAATAAATAAAATAAAATAAAAAAATCGAAAAATCCGACTTACCTAGATCCGGGTCGGTGCGTGGGTCGGGTTGGTCGGGTCGGATCGGGTTGATCAGACGCGGTGGCTGGAGATGCTCGTTGACGGCGTTTCGGCGGCCTTTTACAGCAGGTTGAGGTGTCGATTCCTAGGTTCTCGGGGGTGAGGAACTCAATTATGGCAGTGGTTTACTTCAGAAACGCCTCCTAGTGGCTGCCCAATACTTGATCGGTGGTCGCGGTTTTTAACAACTCCGGCGAGCTTTGATTCTCTCCTTTTTCTCTCTTTCTCTCACTTTTGATCTGTGATCCTGCTTCTCCACTTCATCCTCTATTTATAGGCATTCAAAATTGGGCTGGATAAGCTCGGATTTCCATCGATCGAAGCAAATCGGATTTGCGGTTAAACAAACCAACTCCGATTCGTGTAAATCCATTGATTTGTTGAGATTTGATTCCAATTGGATGATGTTTATCTTATTTCTATTGAAGATCTGTTAGATTTGTGCAAAAAATTGAATCAAAACGGTCGAAATTCAGGATTTTTCTCCTCGCCGGCAATCTCGGACAGAGATTGAAGACGATCACGTGCCCGGCGCGTGCGTTCACTCCAGCCAATCAGATGTTGCCACGTGTCCCAAATAAAGAAAAAATTCGCAAAACGTAGATTCTGCTTCCCCGCGTTTCGAACCCCTGGCCTCGCACCCCCGCGCGCACGCCTGACCTTGGTCCGGACCAGCTGAGCTAGCCCACTTTCGCGATTTTATTTATTTCGCAAATTGCATATATGCAATGCGATTTTTTTTTTATTTTTTTTGTATTTTTTGAAATTTAAAAAATTTGTAAAAATTATTTAATCCTTATTATTGCCATTTCTGAAATTATTTTCCAAAATTGATGTATTTTCCTATTTATTTTTATTTTTTGAACATTTTTCCTATTTTTGCTAAATTAGAGAAAAAATGAAAAAATTAGAAAAATTTGAAAATCACTTGTTATTGATCATTAGGGCAAAAATGGGGTGTTTACAATGGGTTACATGGATTATGATGTGTGTGACTTCTAGATCTTATAATCTTATAGTAGATGGAAAGAGATACCAACCATTAGCTAGAATTTAAATATCCTTCGGTATGAAAAGAGATGATCATCTTCTTGATGAAGGTATCGCTAGCATCTTTGTTACAAAAAACAAACGTGTTGTATGTGTTGCTTCCACTAGGGATGTTGTTAAGGTCAATGCCTTAAGCCTTGACAAAAGTGTTACCTCCTTTCTAGTGCATTTCAATATGTTGTTGGAGGTGACCAATACTTAATTTGGAATTCTTAATAGTGGTTTATTGCAAGTCTAATATACAACCTTTTCTTATTCATGTTTGACATATTAAAATTTTCCATAATGTGCTAGCAATTGAGTTTGTAGTACTTTAGGGTTGGGAATGGAAAGGAGTGATTTGTTGACCATGATTACCACTTGACATTGAAGGTGATCATGACATGGTCGTAAAAGTATTGTAGGCATTCGCCTTGGTGTATATTATGTCTTGAGTCTTAAGCTCATTCTCTAGAACTGAAAGATAAAGAGCTCTAGGTCCTTGACTTGTTCATCAATGATATAAATTGGTTTCTCAAGGAGTATGGTTATTTACAGTAAAGATCTTTGAACACCCAAGACTTGTTGTAATCATTGGGCTGATGGGCATAGTGATTACTTTTGTTGGCCATGAGTAATGGTAGCAAGAGATAAGATATAAGAAAAGTTGAAATTTATGAAATAATAACAAAACGTAGGAGTATATTGTATGAGTCTTAGTGTTCAAGTAGAGTGAGCAAATGGGAGCTAGTGGTGTATTTATAGAACAAGCAAAACGTGGGACCAACATTGACATCTTGATGAGAAAAATGTATCTATTAGCAACATTTCATAACATTGGATAAGTTACATGATTATAGTTCGATGACATTTAAACTAATCATTGTCACTAATAGGTGACATTTCAATGTCACCGAATGTCATTCATTTCGTGAAGTTTCATATCATTAAATCGGATACATGGTTATAGTTTGGTGATGTTTAAACATCACCAAATATCACCCAATTTGTAACATTTGCATCTTTTGTTATGTTTATCTTTTAAATGTTACAAATTATTTTTCATGATGCACCTTTTGTGACATTGTATAGTAAAATTGAATAATTGTCATAGTATGGATTTTATTACTTCTTTTTTTTTGGTTTGAGAGACATATATTAAACATCACTTACCAAATTTCTTGTAGTATTAGGATTTTTCTTTTTTCTTTTCTTTTTTATGATATAATGCTTGTTTTTGCTATGAAATATTTTTTTTTGTTATTTGTCTAATGAATATTCGGTTACAAATGTAAAATGGTGTTTCGTTATGAGATTAAGTGGCTAGTAGAATTAGGCTATAGATTGTCACATGCATATAAGGAGGTTGTCAATATGACGAGCTACTCTTGATGCAAATTGGGCTACTAAAAGGAAGTCGTTACTAGGTCATAGTAGTGGAATGGGTTACTATCATAGACGATGGTACTAGTCTAGTAGCCTAAACAAATAGTGATACTAATATAAAATGATTTGTTTTTTTGGAATATTCAATCTTGGTATCGATGGGTTTATAATATTTTGAGGTCTTGGAACATGTAGATTCATATTGTTCATGGATATGGCCTTCAAATAAGGTTTTAGAATCCATGGATTCATATGTTCTCAATATGGTCTTAGATTCTACATAGTCATATGCTCTCGATATGCCTACGATTGTAGGGACTCATAGGGCCTTAATATGGTCTTAGAATTTATGGATTCATATGGTCGTGACATTGGTTTCGGTATCTTTTTGGTCATATGGTCTTGCTGTCGATTTTGGAATCCTATAGTTCTAGGGATTTGAGAATCCATATTTGTTCTTTATCTAGTGGATCTTAGGATCTATGGATTTCACTTGTTATTGATTTTGGTATTGGAATTTGATTTTGGTTATTAGCTTGGCATTTTGTTTTGTCATTCTTGGTTATTGTCATGGATTATTTTCTTACTTGTCTTGTTTTGGTTAAATAAGATAATGAATTAATTTGATGATTGTTGATTGTAGTAGATGATGGATATATTTATATATATACACATGCATACAAAGTGTGGCATACGTGTGTCTATACGTATTATCTCTATTCTAGGATTTATAGCTCATCTATGTTAGGATATTTATATTTTAGGTGCTGATGAGTTTTAAAGTACTAATGCTTGGAAGTTTGTTATTTTGACCTACTGTAGCGGCGTGATTGATGATAGCATTTATAAAGATTATGAAGAATAAAAGATTTAGTTCAAATTAAAGACTTGTCAATACTATTGGTGATGTTAGTAGGATTAGAAATTTTCTTTAATATGTTTGATCTAAATAACAATAGTTTGTAAGAACAAAATGTTTACAACTTGAGAGTTCGAAAGAATAAAATATTATGGAAATTTATGGTAGATTTTGGTTAATTGTTTCTAAACCATATATATTTCTACGATAAGCAGGAGTACATTATAAAATTATCGTATCCCGAGAGCCTCATAGAGTGACAATTAAAAGGAACAAGTTAGTTTGATGAAGCCCCCTACGCTTCACTTTAAGTTACCGTCTAGGGCCTAGGTCTCTAGATTTAAATAACTATTAAAACGGGCAACTTGTTGGGGAGGTAAAATATATTAGTTTTGCATAAGATAATAGGGAGCCAGGCGGACAAAAATTCGTTGCGTCCAAAATATTATAATTATATTATATCAATTTATTAAAATGTATTATATATATAATTTAATTTAAGAATAGATATATGAAGAAAATAAAAGATTGATTATAATCATGTGATATATTTTAACAATTGGCAAATAAATTTTTATCCCAGGCAAATGTATAAACCGTGAAAATATTACAAGTATTTATATCTGCAATAGAGCATTAATTAGTTAGTATCATTATTACATATATACGACTAATCCCCATGAAATCAGTCATTACTGAAATATTTATTCTAACAATATAAAATTCTGTTGGAAAATCTATTACTATAAAATAAAAATGACGATCCGTGAATCACGGCCCAAGTTCTGGCCATACCTTTTTCCTTGACTTCAGGTTAGAATAGTCGCTCGAACATGATGATTTACTACGAGAACTAGCACAAAATTCACAACTTTTATTTTTTATTGTGACCTTTTATAGCTTTGTCTATTATTTTAATAGAAGTAATTTAGTTTTTAATTTTATTATTTAATTAAATATATTAAATATTTATTATTAATTATTATTAAATTTTTATTATTAATACTTAAATTAATAATAAAATTAAAAACTAAATCACTTTTGTTAAAAATATAAAAAGGACCATAAAAAATTTCTTGTTAGGATATATAATTTCAGAAACATTTTTTCCCCCTCACAAGACATGTTATTTTGTACAAGTTCAAGTAACTTTTAAAATAGTTACGGCCTTCACATAAGACAAAACACCACAACTCTTTACATTTGCATGTTTTATACTTATATCGTAAAGTTTATAACACTATCTAAATTAATGTATCATTTTCATGGAAGACCATCAATAGTTGGATAAAGTTTAAAAAAAAATTATTTTTCCATATAATTAAACAATAATGTTTACCCTATATTTATAACAGCAGAAATTTGTAAGAGATTTGTTAACATGTAAATTATGATTTTTTTTTTCAAGTAAAATTCATTATTTTCAACTATAAATATATTTTAAACAAATAACCACATATAATGTGGGTATTTGGTTAGTATTTATATATGTAGTTTCAAAAGATTTTATTCAAGGACATGTTGTTTCAATTTAAGTAATATAACTTCATAAGTAGTTACAACATTTACAACATTTAATTAAAATAACACAACTTTATGCTTTTGCAATGTTTACTCCTATATTTTAAAAGATTATAACTTTTTATAAATAATATATATAAAATATTTATAGTATTTTTTAGTATATATTGTTAAATAAATACATATTAAATTAATAATCGTGCACGGTATAAGTTCTTACCTAATCTTTTATAATATATAATTTTAGAAGCTTTTCTTATTATGTTGCCTCTTTAATATTAAATTTTCTTACTGTACCTTTTTGATATTAACTTTTTATTATTATTCTATCAAAAGCCACAGTTGCTTTCTATTTTGTATAATACTTTTTCAATATTGTTTGCATTAGTATTTCCTCAAAAGTCACAATGTATTATCTATTATTTTTTAAATATATAATTTTAAAGCCTCTTATAATTGTCATTTCTTAATTAGTGATACCTTCATTATAGTATTATTCTTTCAATTTTATATTAAAAAACGTGTAATTTATGTAAATAATTGCGATGGTCACAACCTTTATATGACTTTATATGAAATGGCACTACCTTATATATTTTGAAATTGTTTATAATTCTTTTTACATGGCATATCGTTCTGTATATAGAAATAAAAATACCATCAATAGCCATATAAAATTAAAATATAAATTTGCAATATATCTTTATAGAATCAAATGGTATTACTCATATAATATTTAAGATAATATATGAGAATATAATGCTAATAGGTTAATTATCATAATTTTGAGTAAATTTATTATTTTAATTAACACTAGTTAAACCCTCGTACTATGCATGGATTTTCATTTGAGTAAATATATGTGAAAGATTAGTACAATTCATATATTAATAATATATGTCTATACATTATTTTAAAATTGACATCATTACTACAATTTAATTATATAAATGATATTGTTATTTGTAGCTTCATATAACTATTTAATTGTCATTTCACATTTGGATGAAATAATATGCTATTCTAAGAAAGTTACAATTCTTTAAACTATAAAAATGCACAATTATATGCCAAGAGTTGCATCATTTTATATCGAGCAATGCAAGGGTTATAATCCTAAAAAGGATTAAAAGTCAATACTAAAGATATACTATTAAAAAGAAAAAGTAACTAGCCAATAAATGGTAAAGGCAATATGATGGGTCTTATGACAAAAAAGCTTTTGGAACTATATAGATGTAGATTTTTGTTGAAAGTATACTAAATGGAAAAAAATAATAAATCTATTTAAAAGATATTACAATTAACATATTAATAACATATGTCTACAATATATTATGTGACAATTTAATGATTTGGATGAAATTATATATCATCCAAAAAGAATTCTTATCTTTCAAAATATAGGAGTAAAAGTACATTTGATGTGCAAAGAATTGTGCATTGTGATGCTTTATTTTAAATTGTGTAAAAATTGTTACTATTTAAAAAAATATAAGAGACATGTCTTTTCGTTTGAAATTATATATTATAATAGATTTATATATATTAAAATAAATTTTATGCATAGCATGAGGCCTTAACTAATAATATATAATTTTAAATTTTTTTATCATTTGTATCTTTTCATTAAAAATGAACTTAGCACCTTTTGACTGTTTACTTACACATTTTCATTACGGGTAACTAATAATTCTTTTTTCCAATTATGTGTTTAAGAGACATGTCCTTTGTATAAAAAAAGAGTTGCAACCCTTATATGAGTTTATAATTGCATATGAGTCAAGTTGAATGGAGCTAAGCTAAGCTTCATTAGAAAAATTATTAAGCTTGAGTCGAGTTGGGCTTTTTCTAAGATTGAAAATTACAAACTCAAGCTCAAACTTATTAAGCAATTTGAAGCTTGAGTTGGAGCTCGTTTATCTAAATGAGCCTAAATTTGAGCTTATTTAAATAAATAAGCTTGAATTGGAATTCTTTTAAATAAATAAGCCTGCTTATGAGCCTATTTGCAGGCATACTTATTAATAATACAAATGAGAGTTTACTCATAAGCTTATTCGTGAATAAATTTACTAATAATATAAATAAGAGTCTATTCACAAACTTGTTAACAAGCTGACTTATTAATAATATAAATAGAAGTCAGCCTAACAACTTGTTTGCAAGATTGCTCACAAAATTATTTGCAAGCCAACTTGTTGTTAATATAAACAAGCATGCATGTAAGCTCAAAGTCAGGTTGTTAACAATATAAATGAGTTTACTTTTGAGTTGGCTTGTAAGCTTAAATAGAAGTTAGAGCTTGGCTCGTTAAATAAATGACCATTTATTTTGAACTTAAACTAGGCTTGTTTATTAATTGAACTTGACCTGAGCTGAACTCAAAGCAAGTTGAACTCGAGTAGCTGGCGAGTAGCTCGACTCATTTGCAACCCTATATGAGCTAATATAAAATTAAATAATTATAGGTTTTCTTAAAGAGTTATAACTCTTCTTATCAATTTTTCTTTAGCCTTTGACTAAACCAGAAAATATAGGTGAATAATTTATTGAAATATGATAATAACATATTGGCGTACGCAATGAATGACAAAATGGAAAGGCTAAGGACGAATAAAAATCTCTTGAACATTAAGAGGCACTAAAATTAAATTCTAACTACTGGAGATGAAGTCTTCTTTGAAAAGGAATTCAAGTCCCGCCGTTGATGTGATTGTGCTTTTCCAACTAATCTGCCGCACCATTTGCTTTCCTCTGAAAAGGCTCGATTTTCACATTCATCTTGCAAATTGGGATGGATCCCTGGGCAACGCTTTATAAATAATAAATATAAAATTTACGAGTTTAAATTTTTAAATAAAATAGCTGTGATGTTAATCTCGACATAATATTAAAGGGAAAGGTCTTCATAAATTCTTACCTACAATGTTATTTAACTCCTATCTAATTAAAATTTCCATTCAATAAATTTTAGTTAGGGACAAATATCTTGTTACAAATACATACATACATATAATTAGGTAGGGATGAACCCAGGATCATGCGGGGGTTAACTTAATTAATAAAATGCTGTTAAATAATATCAACTTCTTGTCACAACTATATTGCATCTTATATATGTAAAAAAATTTCATTAATAATTTGATCTATAACAATTCTTAAAGCTTAATAGGATTAAAAAAGAAAAATCTTTTAAGAAATGATTAAGGGTAATCGGTGCACTTTGCAAAAAGTTAATTAGAACAATAAATCCCTTACCTTTTCATTTTGACATATATATATTAACTGAAATTTAATTATCAATTTATAAGAAAAATGAATATATAAAACTTGTGCAATTGTTTTCAACAAAAATAGATAAAAAAAAAACTTGAACAAGAAATTTTAAGTGAAAAGAGCAAATTGACATAAATATATGCACTATACTATTTCTTTTCATGATAACTTTGGATGATTTCTTTATTAGGCAATCAATCATTCAATAATCCACTTTCATTTTCATAATTTTAATTATAAAGAAATGTTACTAGACAAAGTCATATAAATTATTTATTTACCAAATTTTTATGCAAAAGATTGAAACATTTGCAATATAGGTAATGTAATCATTATTTATAATGTATTACTAATTTAAAAATAACAATTTATTAGAATTTATTTAGTTAAATATGATTTTGTAATAAATAAATTTAATATATTAGTTATTGTGAAAAAAGAAAGTTAAAAAAAAAGATTCACCAAAAAAAAAAAAACAACAAAAAGATAAAACGATTCTTATGGGATTTGACCTAAGGAATTAAGTTTATAAAACCAAACATCCATCCAAGCACATTGCTATATTTATTATTATATTATAATTTGCTCTCTAAAATATGCATTTAATATATTTGTTTTTTTATTTTAAAAAAAATTTCAAAAATGAACATTTTCTTGAGCTTTAGAGTTGGGGAGTGGGTAGGGTTAGGGAGGAGGGGGAGTGTTTATGGGTAACACCCCCCTAAATCCATCCATTTAATTAGGAAATGATTAAGGTACAAACTTTAAATTTTTTTTAGGAAATGATTAATGGTACTTGGTGCATTTTGTAAGAGGCAAGAAAACAAAAATTTACCTTTTCATTATAACATTTATTATTTGAAATTTAACTATTAATTTAAATAAAAATAAAACTTGTTTAAATTTTGTTATCAACAAAATAAATCTGAGAAACTACTTGAACAAGAAATTGCAAGTGGAGCAAAACAATTAACATGATATAAATATAAGTATTCTTTGTGTTCTTTTCATGATAACTTTGCAAGATTATTCCATAGCAATACTACAAAAAAAGATCATTTTGAATTTAAATGATTAAGCAATCACTCATTCAATAATTCACATAATATTAAATGTAAATAAATGTTAATAAATTAAGTCATGTTATTTGTATTATTTATCAATATTTTATGTAATAAAAACTAAAACATTTATAGTGTTGATAATATAATTATCATTTTTTGTTGTACTACTAGTGGATAAATAGCAATTTAGGATAATTCATTTAACTAAATGTAATTTTGTATTAAATGAAGTAAAATGGCTCTTATAAAACTTGAAACATGGCCTCATGTTTACAAAATCAAACAATTTAATACATAACTATATCTAATATTATATCAAACTTTCTTTTTATAATATAGATACAATATGTTTTATCCTCTTTAGGCTCATCAATGATTCTAGTCAACATCTCAATGCATGGGTGAGGATGAGTATTAAGTAATATATATAAAGTCTATAATAAATTTATCAAATTAATACAAAAGTAATTCATTATTTTCAAATTAAACCAAACTTTGATGTAACCTTAATCTCTCTCTCTCTCTTATCAGATATTACATTTTGTGGGGAGGGAGGTGTAAGGCTTCTAGACCCACACAACATCAAGCCCAACCAATTTGCAACTCACATAACTCAACTCTTAAGCACCCAAAGACATGTTGTTGGATGCACTTAAGTAACACTAATTGGATCTCTACTACATTTTATAAATTTTGGAAATAAGTGAAGAATGATTCTTTTATACCTTTTTTTGGTGTTGATTTGCATGCTATCTAATTTCTAAAGTATTGACTAATTCATAGTGGGAATCAATAGTTGTTCCCAATGTATAGTGTCTTGATGGATTGTATAAGATGTGAAAAATGTCATCTTTAGGAAAAGCTTTAGGTTTTTAGTCTCTAAACTGTATTGAAAGTTTTTCTTTTTCTTTTTTTTTTTTTTTTTTTTACTATTGATGGTTGGGAAAACTTGCATTAAAATGTGAGTATTTCTTACAAATATTTTTAGATTCTCGATTCGAACTGGGACTTAAATAGGATTGAACCCCTTTTTTTTCCTAAAAAATTGCAAACTGAACTGCAAGTTAGGTTTAAATTAAAAAAGAATTGAACCATGATATTAGGTTTGGTTCAATTTAGAGGGATAAATTGTACTGAACCGAACCATGCTCATCCTTACTTAATAATATTGAAACCTTAAGTTAAATGGTGCTTGTGTTTGGCGCGAGCAAAAAGATCCGAGGTTACTAGACATCATATATGGTGCCCATTGAGTGCAAGTTGTGTTGTCTTGAAGGGGGCATTAATTTGGGATGATGTGTTGATTAGTTGCCAAAGTCACTCCGTGCACATGTTCCAAATTAGTGGTTGTTGTTTAGGGAGTTATTGACATAAAGGTTAATTTGCTAGAATGAAGCTATAGTTAGATTACATTAGCAGTATGAGACACGTTTATGGATGGCTGCAATGGATCGATAGTATTGATGGTCAGTTCGATAATGACTTTAGAATGACGTGACTCTGTATTTGACTCTTGAATTGTTGGAGAGTACCAATTTTCTGTATTTGTATGTGTTGGAGAATCATAAAAGACTTTATATTGGGATGCTAAGATTATTTTTTTATTAATATGGCTAAACTAAGATAGTAATTTGCATCATATTTAAGTTGTGTGCATTGTGTTTATATAGCGTACACATGTAGGTGCGGTGATTATATATTAACCCCTGTGGGGTTATTTATCTAGGTATTGGTGCTATGGATTTTTTGTTAGTTCCACTTTGGAATGGAATCCACACTAGTATACTAAAAGGAGATTCCATATATAGCTTGATGTGATTTAGATCTTAGTGGATTAAGTTTTTCAATTGTTATCTATTCATAAAATTTAAATTTTTACATATAGTTGATACTGCTATGAGAGTTGGAAGATCTATATATTGTTATTTATAAATATTGTGAATTAATAGCAAGTTTTGAACCTTACATGCTCAAGCTATGGTATAAGTATATGCAGTAATTGTTTACATCCTTTAGTTTCAGAGCGTGATATTAGCTATACCAAAGAATTTCCTCATCACCCACTCGGATTTTATACATAAATTTCTAAAAAAGAGTTGGAAATTTATAGTCCAGCATTTTCAATATATATATAAAGTATACTGATCGATAACTTGTATAGTATGACCCTTTTTAGCTTCATTAATTAGTTCGAATATGATGGAGCAGAGCTTTACGACTTTTCATTGTGGACCATCCCATAGTAAGTATGCTAATCGACAAATCTAGTATGATTAGTTAGGGACAATAATGAAGAGATGTAATTATCTCATAAGTGGGACGATGTATCAGGTCCCAGAATATATTTTGACATATTGATAAAATCAATCACATGTGAGTTAGCGTTTCGGTTGAGTCTCAAGTCGTGTACAATAAACATCTTGCACACAAGATAATATGAAACAATCGCAAAAGTTGTTCAAAACCTCAATCTTGATTTTGGCAGAGTTATCCACTCATAGAAGCAAAATACTTCTACAGAAGTCTTGCAAATTTTTGTTGAAAAAAAAAAAAAGGGAATTTGTTGAAGCAAGACGATGTTGAGCTGCGGAAGAAAGATAATCTGAGGTGTTTTTTATAAATCTAATTCATTGATCATTTAAGATAAATATATAAAGGGCAAATTGGTTGTTTAGGTGTTTGAAAACTTATTCTTTAACATCGGGGATCTAAATTCAATTCTAAAGATTTAACTCAATGCACATCATCAAGTAATAATAAGGGAGTATATTTGCAATTTTTGTTGCTATAAAGCATTTAAAAATCAATTGAATTAAAAAAAATAAAAGAGTTTAAGCTTTGATAAAACCTATTTAAACCCTTTTTAGGTTTCAATTTAGTGCTATTTTACAATGGAAAATTTAAATATATGCTTAAAATTATTCATCAAGTATATATAAACCTCTATGAATTCTAAGACCATCTTTTCACCTTCGATAAATTTAAAAAACATGTACTAGACTTTAAATTATTTCTAAAATCCCCAAATGATCTTATTAATGGTGATTTTAGTGATTCTGTGGGGATAATATGCAATTATGCATATTTCAAAGAATCATGGGGATGAGAAGTTAGGTTCGATAGCTTATGTGTTTTATATTATTGTTCATCCCTTGTTTATTTTCAAACCGCTTCACAATTTAATTTCTATAAAAGAAAGTCATATGAAACTATTTTATCATTATCTTAGTTTGAGTAGAGAAAAATAATTTTATAAAAAGTCTTCCATTTTTGTCAGCTCATATTACGGGCAAACCATACAAGGTCACACATACTAGAACATTTTTTATTTGATTCGCTTAAGTTGGTACAACATCATTTCTTTACTTTACGTATCCTTTGTTATTTTTATTCATCAGATCTCAACTCTTGACTTTAATATTTATGATTTGAAGATGTTGTTTCTTCAGATTCTCAAAAGTATTTTCTCTGGATATATGAATAGGCCTGCTCTTAAAACCTAGAATGCGTGAATAAAAATGATCAAACAATTGCCTGCTTCATCAACAAACCAATATGGATTGAGTATTCCACAGTTCTTATAAGTAAAGCGTGCGACGTATATATGTACATGATATGTATTTGATAACCTTCTGTATTTAGTATAATATAAAGAGAGAATATCATTATATATATGTATTTTATATATCATATAAAGATAAAAAGAAATCAATTTCATTTGCTGCCCAGTAAGGCCACAAATGTTCTTACTCTACTTAGTATCACGGCATTCATTACATAGCTACAATAGACTGTAAACGAGCAAAGTTAATATAATATAATATTGAATTCCATTCGAGTCCAATTTAAAAATTTAAAATTTAAATTTAAACTCGTACTTAAATTTGTAGCGACTCAATATTTTAAAAAATACATATTATTAATTTAATTAAAATAATGTTAATATCTAAATTCGGTTTAAACTTCACTAATATTTAATCTCAACTTGAATTCAATTATGCTTACGAGCTAATTTATCAAACATTATAAAACTCAAGCTTCACTTGAATGTGATTAAATTAAATTTGAATAAACATCAAATCAAATATAAGTGGTTCATTTATATGGTTACACCCCTAAATTACACTTAACCTGCAAGAGGCGGGGTTAGATACTAATCGAAGCCTTATTTGACACCTACCCGTCCTATGAAATCGGTAAGTTGTGGAATAAATATGTTATGTAGGAAAATCGTATTTAATTTTACCAGAAATATATCAAAATCAACAAAACTTCCCAGCATTAAATGGTTTTTTCTTTTAGATCTTTCTTTCTTCGGTGGCAGGGATAGAATGCTGTCAATGGCAGGTAAGACAAAGGGATCCATACTCATGAATTTACAAAAGAAAGTAATTTCTGCTCTTTCCCTCCTTATAAGATTTGAATTTGAATACTTTATGATGCTATATCAAGATCTTAAATGGATAACCACTTGAATTTCCAAAACAATTTCAAATAATTAATTAAAGAGTTTTCTCCATATAAAAGATCTATAGGGTTAAAAATCCCATGGATTGTATGAGTCTAAAATTGAGCTAAAAGAAATGAAAATTATTTTGGTGACATATAATGTATTTTGGTGGTTAAGAGCTCAAAAGGAAATTTTCATAGAGCTCTCCTAGCATATTTTTAATTTTTGAGAGATAAGAGTGTATATATCAAGCTTCCTTCTTGGTGAAGAAAAAAAAAAAAGAAAGAAGAAGAAGAAATTCCTCATGTGCTATTAATTGTTTTCTCTTAGGTTATGGTCCTATGATGCTACTATGTGAGATTATATTGTATTGACTGTCTTCTTTTCTATTTTTGCTCAAGGGAAAAAGAAAAGACTATGATCAGATTCTATCACCTTTAATTTTATCCAATGAAATTTAGTTTAATTAAAATTATTTTGAACTTTTAGGTCATATGTTTGATTGATTACATAGAATTCATTTTCTTCATGTTATTCATATGATGTGGTGAGACTGTAAGAGGGTTCAAGAAAAACAAATAATCCAACGAGACTTCTATTTTTTTTGGAAGGTGATTCCTCTCTTCTACCAATTATTAAAATTTCAAAGTATAATTGAGAACCAAGTTTCCTTGATTCACATCTTATTGGATCATTATTCATTATCGAGTTTTATTAACAAGAAGAGAAACTAGTGTTCTATGAATTTAGCCAAAAAAAAAAAAAAGATTTAATAGATTTCATTGGTCATAAATTACAATCAATAGGGCTTAGAAAACATGGATTAGATTTGGATTCCTACTCTTGAAAACTATAATATGTAGGGGTAAGAAAAAAAAAAGAAAAATAATTTAACTATTTTAACCCATTTAAACCATTTTGTGTTGCACTTAAGCAACTACATTGTCTACTTTGTAATCACAAACAAGATGATTTGATCCAATTTGATTAGTAATGATGGATGGTTGACCATGCTTTCATAATTAAGACTATTCATATTATTTTTCACAAATATGATTTCATTCTTATTTTCCAAACTTATGTGTTTGTAGATTTTTTGTATTTCTTACTCTAATTGTTTTTTTACACACTATAAATAGCTTTTTTTTCCCTTTTTTTTCTTTATTATTACGATAGGAAAAGGGGATTCAAATCAGGGTCTTAGCTATGATAAATAAGTTTCATTCATATATTTTGGGATCATAAGATACTTCTGATATCACTAAATTCTACCATTGTTAAAAATTAATTGAATTAAAAAATTAAAAATTTTTAAAACCTATTTAATGCTTTCTTAGGTTTTAGTTTAGTAGGGATGAACGTAGTTTGGTTTGGTTTGAATCATAGCTAGAACAAAAAATCTCAAAATGTTTAGGAGAAATACTAAATGAGGCATAATTTTTATATCCTATACAATCTATTAGGGCCCTACACATTGAAAACAAATATTACGTCATATTATGATTTTGTTAGTATTTTCAAAGTTAGATAGCTTGCAAATCAATATGAGAAATATACAAAAAAATCATTTATCACTTATTTCTAAAATCCAAAAAATACAAATGGAATATTTAGAATAATTGGCATATTTTTTTTTAGAAGTAAAAACATAGATATCTTGACAAAAGATATTCTTATTATTTGAAGAATGGCACTATCATCAATTTTTCACAATTAGCATAATGAAATGATTATGACAATTATTTGTTTTCTTTTTTCTTTTTAATTATTATAGTTTTGTTTGGTTTGAAATGATCTGATTCGGTTTTTAATTTTTTCAAACCTAAAAGAAGTGGTTCAGTTTTGTTTGCAAATTTTCAAATGTATAAAAGCGATTTGTATCTAATTTATAATTTGGTTCAGTTCATTCTAGTTCAATTTAGTTTGCAATTTGATCATTTTTTTCCCCTATAGTTTAATGCTTTTTTTTTTTTTAATAATGGAAAATTCAAATATACCCTTAAAATTATTGATTAGACAAACCTCCATGAACTTTAAAAGTATTTTTTCACCTCCAATAAATTTAAAAAATATGCACGTAGTCTTCAAATTATTGCTTAATTTCCAAAATAATCCTATTAACGGTGAATTTATCGACAGTGTAAGGGTAATATGCATATTTTAAAAAAAATTCATGGGGATGTGAAGTTAGTTTGGATAGCTTAAGTGTTTTACTTGTAGCTTTTTCCAATAGTATTAAGGGTGTACTTTTGGTCATCCCTTGTTTATTTTCAAACCGCTTCTCAATTTAATTTCTATGAAAGAAAGTCATATGGAACTATTTTACAATTATCTTAGCTGAGTAGAGACAAATAATTTTATAAAAAGTCTTTCATTTTTGTCAGCTCATATTACGGGCAAACTACATAAGGTTACTCATACTAGAACATTTTTTATTTCAAAAAGGAAGATGTTGATTTACTTTAAGTTGGTACAACATCACTTCTTTACTTTCCCTATCTTTTGTTATTTTTAATCAGATCTCAACTCTGACTTTATTATTTATGATTAAAAGTAGTGTTCCAAAGTCAATAGACAATTGAAAATGGTGTTTCTTGAGTTTCTTAGTAGTGTTTGACTAGATATATGAACAGGCCAGCTCTTGAAACCTTGCTTACAAAGAATAATATATAAATTATAAAACTACTGCCTGCTTCATCAACAGACCAATATGATTGAGTATTCGATAGTTCTTATAGGTGAAACGTGTGACGTATATACGTACATGATATATATTTGATAACCATCCATCTGCATTTAGAATAATATAAAGAATATATATATAAATTCTAGCCAACTATTTCTTGGGTGTCTTTGGGATGTTGCATTATGTATATATATGATTTGCCAACGGCAATTTCTTGTGCTGTCATGTAAGGGCCACAATTGTCTTAATCTATTTAGAAATGCACCATTCATTACCTGTATTAGAGTTGTACATGAATTGAATTAAATTAAGATAATATAGTATTGAATTTGATTTTAGTTCAATTCGAACTTTTAAAATTCAAACTTAAGTTTGATCAAGTTTATAAGTTTAAGTTTGAGCTCGAGTTAAAGACTTGATAAGCTTAAGTTCAACTTGATTGAACTTATTTCGACCAATAATTTTAAATATATTATTAATATCTAAACTTGACTTGAACTTAATTAACATTTAAGTTTGACTCGAGTTTAATTAGGTCACAAGCTAATTGAGTCGAACATTGTAAAGTTTGAGCTTGACTTGACTATGGAAAAGTCAAATTGAAGTAAACACCAAGTTAAATTCGAGTAGTTCGCAAGTATGTTTATCTCATTTATACCCCTAGGCTACATTGAACTTGTGAGAGGGGGCTAGATATGCACAAGAGCAAAGTCAGGTCATTTTCTTAATTAGGAATAAAATTCAATTATTTAAGTATAAATGTAAGATTAGAGCTAGCAAATTACAACCCGATCCATGAACTTGAATGAGATATGATATAATTATAAATGGGTTCAGATTGGCAAAAACTCGACACAAATAGTAAATGGATTAGACCTAGAAGCAACACGTTAAAATTTGTATTTAGGTTCTAGTCTGTCACGTAGATCCATTCACTAACTTATCTATTAAACATGTCATGTAAACAATTCATTAGTTCAAGTTGAACTTGTTTAATATCAATAATATTTTAAATATACTTAAGTTTATATTGTTTTCTTAAATAGTTTATTCCATCTGATAGTGCACTTTCAATTTTCATTATAGAGTCTAGGGTTTCCTTTCATCATTTTTTATTTTCTTTTCATCTATCTCTTTTTCAATTTCTCTCGAAAGCAACATAACATAAGCAAAAGCCATCAAGTCATTTTACTTTTCAAGTAAAAATTTCTTTCTTAGTTTTATTTATTCTCTTATCAACTCATCTTCATGTAGCTTTGTTATTTATTATCTTTTAGATCATTTTGCTTTTTAGGTAAAAATCTTATTTTACTCATTGTTTATCCTCAAAATTTACCGCTTTTACTGTTACATTAATCCATGATGTAAACTTAATTTTGTTGAGTGGATTTTTCAAAGGATTTATGGTGATGACTAAAATAAGTTTATAAAAGTGAAAAGAACATTACTCTCTCTCTTTGATGAATATGCAAAAAAAGATGGAGTATGTTTAGATCAAAATATTAGTAGGAGTAAGTGAAAAGCCAAAAAACCTATTATTGATGAATGGGGTAATGAATTGCGGGTAACTTTATTTATTTATTTATTTTTACAACTATGTAATTTTTTTTTACACTTTTAAAGTTAATTTCATTTCTTGTCATGCTTGCAATTTTTTATCTTATCTATTAAGCCAATTTTTTTTTATATTATTTAGGAATTTAAATCTTTTGAAGCATGCAAATCCTTAGGACTGCTACCAAATTTGAATTAGAGTTATATTTAGATAAGGAGCATCATACAATGGTTAGATTGGAAGTATTGAGTTATTAGGAAACCAATTGATTATGATATCTTGAAGTTGCAAGGATAGCATATGATATCTCAAATACATCAATACCTGCGATAGCTTCTAAATCCGCATTTAGTATTGGAGGTCAAATTCTTGATCAACATCATATCTCTTTGAAGCTAGAAGCTGTAAAAACTCTTTTATGTGCAAAAAATTGACTTTATAGAGAAGAATGTCATAAACTATACTATTTATTTATTATTATTTTTTAATTTTGAATATCATATTATATATTTTTATTAATATCATTCTTTTTTCTTTATAGATTCTTGAACTAGTTTCTTTAAAGATTTAATAGAGAATGTAATGAATTCGGAAATCACCACTAGTAATATTGTTCGTTTAAGCCACGGTTTAACTTAATTTAATATTGTTATGCAACAAATGGTTTAACTTATTTTACTAAAATTATTGTTTGGGTTATAATTTTATAATAATCTTTAATACTTGATGGCATTACTATTTGTAAAAGTTAATTTTATTACCACTCTTTTGATGTAGAATATATAATTATTTTATAAATTTATTTGTAACTCTTTAATTGATAAATGAGTCTAATTTGGACACAAGACATGTAGGTAAGGTTATTGGTTTAGGTTTTTATATATGATTAATAAATAAGTTGTATCATGATATGAGATTTTTCAAACATGAACCCGTTTAGAAACGGATATGGTATACAACATGATAACATGAATTGACAACCTTATGCATGATTCTCCCACATTTGATAAATAAATTGTAATTGGTAAGGTTTAAATGTGGTGTGATTAGATGTATGTCGTGTGATCTTCGCACTACATGTAGACTTAGAGAAGTGATATGTGATGGCATGTAGAAGGATGATTAGGGGTGAATAGGATGGAGAGGAGAAGTAGGCAATCCTAGTAAGATCAAACACACTAGTGATAGGTAGATGAGGTTTTAGAGTATTAAACTCTACTAATGGTAGTGAAAGGTGATGGGCTCTTCAAATAGTTAAGGGTTTGGTTTTTTGAGAGGATAATCCAATAAAAGTGAAGTAATGGCATTTTTCTTTTCTTTTTTTCCTTTTTAAATTATCTCACTTGTTCAAATAAGGAAAGCTTATGGGTATTTATAGGGGTTGGCCAACAATGTCACCCATAGATCATATTAATTATCAATGCTTTAGAGAAACCCATTTTAAAAGAAGTTGCTTGCATGAACCATTCATGTAACCAAACCCATTGAAGAACTCTATTTAGGTATATGAGTCTTTTGGGGGAGGTTAGTAATGAATTCTACATTCCAATGGACTCTAATCTAAGTTCCCATGATCATCATAAAGTCATGACCTTGACTTTCTAAACCTTGTTACTTAAACCCAAATGGTTAGCTTAAGGTCTTAAATTAAATTTAACCCTTGACATAATCGAAACCTTATTTGACATCTACCCTATTCGATATGATTAGTATTTTGTGGGATAAATATGTTAGTTAGAAAAATTGTATTTAAGTATTCCAGAAATATGTCAAAATCAACAAAACTTCTGCCTATTACACAATTTTTTTCTTTTAAATGTTTTTTTTTTCCTTCATTGACAGTGATAGAATTGTCAATGGCGAGTACGGCAGCAAGATCCATACTTACAAATTCACATACAGAGTACTCTCCTTTTGTCCCTTCTCGTAAGGTTTGAATATGAATTTTCTAACAAGGACTTAGATTGATATCCACTTAATCTAAAACAATTTCAAATAATTAGTTAAAGCGTTTCCTCCTTATAAAAGATCTAGAGGGTTGAGTGCCCTACGAATGTTACGAGTCTAAAATTACTAGAGCTAAAAGAAATGAAAATTATTTTGGTGACATATAATGTATTATGGTGGAAAAGAGCTTAAGGGGAAATTTTCATAAAGCTATGCTGGGATAATTTTAATTTTTGAAAGATCAAGGCCTATATGTCAAGCTTCCATAAGACAAAAAAGAAAAAAAGAAGGTTCCTCGTGCGCTTTTAATTGCTTCGTCTTATTGATGCCACCATGTGTGGCTATGTTGTATTGACTTTCTTCTTTTTTATTTTTGCTCATTCGAAAAAGCAAAAGGCAATGATTATATTCTATCACCTTTAATTTTATCCAATGAAATTTAGTTCAATTAAAATTATTTTGAACTTTTAGGCCATATGTTTGATTGATTACATAGAATCCATTTTCTTCTTGTTATTCATATGATGATGTGAGAGTATGCAAAGGTTCCAAAAAAAAAAAAAAAAAAGCAAATAGTCCAGCGAGACTTCTACTAATTACTAAAATTTAGAAGTATAACTGAGAATCAAAGTTCCCTGATTCACATCTTATCGGATCATTATTCATCATCGAGTTTTATTAACAAGAAGAAAAACCAGTATGCTATGAATTTAGTCAAACATAAGATTTAGTAGATTTCATTGGTCATAAATTATAATCAATAAGGCCTATCGTGTTTAAGTTTTTATATAAAAAGTTTTACAAAATTATTAAAATTTAGTAGTATGAATATTAATCTTTTAAATGGATGATTAGATTCAGATCCCCACTTTCAAAATTGTAATTTCAAAATTGTAATGTATAGAAGAAGAAAAAAAAAACAAAGAAATAATGTCAACTATTTCAACCCATTTAAACTTTTTTTTTTCTTGTACTTAAACGACCATATCCGTCTACTTTGCTATCACAAGCAAGTTAATTCAATCCAACTTGATAGTAACAATCAGTAGTATTTGCAATTAGATTATAATGGACTTAGCTGCTATAAATAGATTCCATCCATATATTTTGGGATCTTAAAATACTATTACATTATTAAATTCTGCCATTGTTAGGAGAGTTACTCCTTTAAGGTCAATATAGAATTGATTGCTCTCCTATTTTGTTTGCCACATTAAATGGTATCAAACAATGATGGCATAGTACTCTGATCCATCGATTGACAATCATAGTGGGTATGCTGTAAAATTGCTCAAAAAGATTCATTATGAATGAAATATCATATTAATGGTTAGTTGTATATTCACTCAATATATTAAGATAACTACTAAGGATGTTTAAAATAGTCTTATATATCAATTTTTATTTATTCTTGTATATCCTATGTCAAAGTTCACGTGGCGTAGCAATTGTAGTGAAGCATTTTTCGGGTAGTTGATGAATGAAAGGCTTCGATAGTGTGTTATTCAACAATACCTCAGTAAATTATGAGTGGCAATTCAAGGAGATATCGAGCACTTTCACAGAGAAATTCAACGTCTTCTTGTGGTTATCCCAATACAAGATTGCATGGAATGAGGTCAAAGTACACCTCATGATGGTCGTGCCAAAGCAAGCTGGTGGAAGAGGTTGTGGAAGATTAGTGGTTTTCTTTGCACGAATTAAAACAGATATTTTCTTTGCACGAATTCAAGTTTTTGTTGTTGTCCTTCGATGGAGGAAACTTCTACATGGTATTAGAGTAATGTGAGATTAAGATTCAATTTTTCATTCAGAAGTGTATTCTTGCATCATTGGAAGTGAAAAATCATGAGTAATATAGTTGATACGTTTGTTAATGATCTACTATTCATATCAGGATTAGATAATCTCGGTATGTTGATAGGAAATTTAGTTTTCAATAGAAACAATTATCTTGCTTGGAGTCGATTTGTGAAAATGGCTTTACACGTAAAATTGAAGTTAGGGTTTATTGATGGTTCTATTGCTAAGCCACTTGATAATTTAGTTGAATTGGTGAAATAGATTAGATGCAATTATATGGTTTGTTGTTGGATTTTGAGCTCAATGATGAATTACCTTTCATAGAATTTTCCTTACACAATATTGCTTGTGAATTGTGGAATGAAATCAAAGAATAGTATGGTGTTGCAACGAACCACTTATTTTTCAATTATAGCAAGATAGCTACAATCTAAAATAAAATAATCAATTAGTAGGAGTTTATTATAATAAATTGAAAAGACACTAGGATAAATTACAAACATTACACAATTATCCAATGTGCAATTGAGGTTGAATGGATTATTGCATCTATGGATTAAAGGAAAGAATTCAAGAGTTTTAATTGCATAGCAAGTTGATGTAATTTTGATGGGATTAAACGAGACACATGAATGGGTTCGAAATCAATGCTATGGAGCTATTACCAAAAATTAATTGTGCATTCTACTTGATTCAACAAGTACAAAAGTAGAAGGGAGTAACTTCTTCTATGCCCTTTGATGTCAAGGTATCAACATTTCAAGTTAATAAAAGTGACATGAGTTGAAATCAAGTGGATGCTAGGAGATTGAAAGGATTTAATGGAAAAATAATTATGCAAGCACTATCATAGCGAAGGTCATATAATTGAACTATCTTGAATGGTATAAGGGTAAAAAAGTGTTTAAAGGAAAAGGAAATGCCGGTGCTACTTCTTATTGTAAATCCTCTAAGATGGATCCAGTTCTATGCACTCCTTTGGATCATTTAGACCAAAATTATAATGATAGGTCTACTGGAGTTCTTGATAAGCAAACAAATTCTAATAAAGGAAAAGCAAGGCAATAGTTATTCTAAGAATGTTCATGTAGTGTTTATGGTTTTGATAAATTAGAAATTCCTATTGCATTTTGGATGTGTTTGTTATAGTGTTTATAGATGATATTTTGATTCACTTAAAAAGCTAAGAAGAGTTTGTTGAACATTTGGGGATACTTTTGCAAAAGTTTTGAGAGAAGCAGTTATGTGTCAAGTTCAAGAAGTGCAATTTTTTGTTGGAGCAAATAGCTTTTCTAAGACACATAATCATAAGGCGAGTGTATATCAAACTTATAGAAAATCTAAACAATGATAGATTAGTAGAGGATAGAAATAGTACCAAAGACAAGGAGTTTCTTAGGACTAGTAGGTAATTATAGAATATTTGTAGAAGAATTTTCAATGATAGCAACCTCATTGATCATTTGGCTTAGAAGGGGTTAAAGATTAAGTAGGAATATAAATGTGAGACAAACTTTCTAGAGTTGAAACATAGTGAGGAAGAATACACAATTTACAATGATGTTGTAGATAGAGGATTGGGTTATGTATCAATGCAACAATAGAGGATGGTGACCTACACCTCTAGATATTGAAGACATTATCTATATGGAAAAAAAGTGCAAAGTTATACTATGAGAGCCTTAGATATTTCTTTAGCTTAAAGAAATTAGACATGAGATAAAGGAGGTGATTGGAGTTAATAAAAGATTATGACTTATAAAAATTGTATCATTTGAAAAAGGTTGATATAATGGCAGATGCTCTCATTATGAAGAGCCAAGGGAACTTAGCCATTACGATCACTTCCTATAGATGGTTGCTAGAGGATATAAGAAGAATGGAAATAGAGGTAGTGGCAAAGTAGGTTGGCATAATGTTAGCAAATTTAAGAGTGTAGCCTACCTTATAAGACAAAAATAAAGCCATGTAGGTAGAAGACTCCTTGTTACATAAAACTAGATTGAATCTAGAAAGTGATAGGGGATAAGATTCCAAATTGATTAGGATGATATATTGATACATGAAAATAAGATTTGTATGCTAGACAATTTTGGTATGAAAAGAGAGATTTTAGAAGAGCCTCACTATTTGAGGTATTTAGTACATCTCAATGGTACAAAGATGCTTAAGGACATGATAGTACATTATTGGTGGAGCATCATGACAAGAGAGATGACTAAATTTGTTTTCCAAATGTCAGTAAATAAGGATTGAACATCAAAGATCAATAGGTAAGTTACAACCACTATCAGTATTAGAATAGAATGAGAGCACATTACTATTGACTTTGTGATTGCATTCCTTAAGATAGTTAAAAGTTGCACTTGCTCATGCTATCCTTGAATCATTCCCACTATGATGTAAATTAAATTGACTAACCACTATGTCTTAATCCTTGGAGCATAAGCTTGTTGAGGTTGAGGAGCTTTAGGTTGTTGCTTCTTAGTAGCAGCATGGTTGTTATTGTTTCTCATTATCCTAGTCATTATTCTATAGGTAAATGTCATATCTAATACTTGCACTTTACTCATTTTTATAATTAATTATATAAAGTTTAAAAATGTTAATTTGCTATTTATGAAAATTTTGAGATTATTTACAGTATTTGATCTAAATTCGTTTGGGTAGTTGATTACAAAAATAAAAAGGTTTATATATTTAATTATGAAAATGGGTAAATTTTGGATAGTTAATTATAAAAAATAGGTAAAATTCAAGTATAAAATTAATATTTTTGAGCTTCAGATAATTAATTACAAATAATAATAAAATTCAAATTTTAAATATAGCATTTACCCTTTCCTACATGCAAGTAACAAAAGGCAAATTACTATACATAAGAATCTACCATCTCCAAGATGTGTAAATTTTCAAAATGATCTATCGAAACCTCAAATAAGGCTATAATAAACTATTACTTGCTCATAGTTGTAATGGCTATTTAATAAAATGCGGGACTTTTTAATCCACCGAACCTCTATCCCATGCACTCTAATGCATATAAATACAATGATAAGGAATATGCATGGAATCCATTCCCCTCTTATTCAACCAAATCGGAATGTAGTTAGTATTATCTAGGAGGGGAAATTGAAGCATTAAATTTTCTATTTTCCTTTTATTTTATCTATATATAAATATATACTCAATGCAAACGTGGCATAAGAGAATTAACAATAAACGGTTGTTAAGGTGTAAAATCCGGCTTTACGACTACCAACCTTCTTGCCCTCTCGAGATAATAAAACTCGTATATAAACAACTAATTTAGGGACCAATCGAGAGCAATTAAAATAACATAGCTGGGTCTACAAATATTTGCGAAAGCCTCCCACTTCACCTGATACACACATATGTAACGTGGCACTTCCTAAACCTCAAAAGAACCAATTTAAAATCAAACGAATATCGATCATCCTACAAGCTATTATTATGTTGAAACATAATGCGGCTAAATGTCTAGTACTAAAGACATTAGATGAGCTTCCAACATGTCTTTTTCTCTTCTATCAGATTTATAAAAGAAAAGAAAAAAAACAAAACAAAAAAAGGAAACGCGTCATTTTCTCCCCAATGTAAAATCAATGGATTGTTTATTGTTTGGACATGACTCCTTTTCCTATGTCTGCTCTTAAAGATGATAACATAGAAAAAGAGGTTCAAATTTCAATTATTGCTATGCTTTATCTTACTTATAGCTTCGAATAATTGGATGACCGACAAGGTGAATATTTTTGACAAGGAAAGTCGAAAAGGTTGAAAACTTTGTGGCTTACGATGACTTCTGCTTTTTCCCCTTTTATATATTATTTCCTTTTAACGTATGATCATGACCCTTCCACAGCATTATTCCAACCACCTTGATTTTATTTCTCGCCATGCTGTTAATTTGTGTTTAATATATATATATATATATATATATATATATATATATTTGTTATCGTGACATAGTATAGTACTTGCTTATGCACTCTAGCCTTTGAGGAAAAATATTTCTTTGAGCGGAGAGTAACTTTAGGACCCTTAACATCTGTCTATTAAATTAATTTTATTATAATGTCTAAAAAGAAACGGTAGAATTCAAGTTTATGTCATTTATATAGTTATGAAAAAAGTAATAGAATAATTATAAATACACAATCTAACTATAACTAAAGTACCAAAATCATCACCATTTATGATAATTCTGGTATGGTTTTATGGCTTCAATGATTATTTTAAAGTATATCTATATTTTTAAGAGTTATAAAAAATAAAAAAATACATTTTAAAAGTTTATGGGATTTATCTTTATATAACGAATAGTTGTAGAGGTGAATTTGCAATTAGCCCATTTTAACTCAGGCATTAACGATAAAATATCCCTGTAATAGGAAGCTGAAGGATGATTTCACTACTAAACATTTCTGGAAGCCCATGTCCTTTATGTTCTGAATTGCTTCTTATGATGCACAAAATATATAATACAACTATATAGATTATGCTTAATGAGGACAATATTAAGTTAGATATAATAACAATTAGAATGATCGGTTATTTTATACAAGCAAGATCTCACATTTTGCTAAATAAAATGGCTAAAGGAATCATTTAGTTCGGTGCGTCACAAGTTGAGGATGGACTAATCAACTTTCTTTAACAAATATATTAATTTTCTTTTATTCTTTTTATCCTACTCACCTACCATGGATTGATGGGTAAATTTATTTAATCTATTTATGATTTTTTTTTTCTTTTAAAGATTATATGGTCCAATCCACCAATCCAAGACTTTTTTTTTTTTAACTCTAATAAAAAAAGCTGTTAATAATAAATATTATTTTTTCAACTAAAAATACACAAACATTACAAATTTGTTGCTACATTACTGTCATTTATCACTTCCATAGATGCACATGGACAATAAACGAATCCTGAAAAATCCAAATAGAAGCATATCAAAACTCTTTTTATGGACCAAATAAGCATAAAACGTAATGCCATCATCATCACTATCAACATTTTTTTTATAATTATAAAAGGTAGTTTTATATATAAAACATAAAAGATAATGTAGTTAAAAGCAAATATTATTCTTAATATATATTTTTAATGCATCAAGTTTCTTTTTTTTTTTTTAATTTTAAAACTTAACTCTAAACTCTATAAAATTTTGAATCTTATCCAAATAAAAAAAAAAAGAAAAAAAAAGAAAGGAAACTCGTCATTTTCTCTTTTATGTGACATCAATGAATTGTTATTGCTTCGACAAGACTCTTTTTTCTATGTTTGTTCTTAAAGAAAATAACCCAAAAAAAAAAGGGGGTTCAAATTTCAATTATTGCTATGCTTTATCTTACTTAAAGCTTCAAATAATTCGAAGACCGAATAGGTGAATATTTTTGACAAAGACAGATCAAAGAAAAGGTTGAAAATTTGTATTTTTGCTATGTTGTTGTTGTTGTTTTTCCTTCTTTTTTTTTTTAATATTAGTACCTGTTTTACCTAAGATAATGACACTTCCACAGCAAAATACCTATTCCTGGAATTTTATTCGTCGGCGTGTTGCCTTTATATAATATATATATATATATATTCTTAAATGGATTGTATAATGAGATGATAAAAAATATATATTCGTTTTTTTTTTTTTTATAGTATCATACTTGCTTATGTACTCTTGCCCTTAAGGGGAAATGTGTGAAGAGGGACTTTTGGCTCCAACAATTTGATTTTCCTCTCCCGGTGATCTTTTGTTTGGTAATCCAATGAAATTTCCCTCCGAGGTCATGAAAGATCCTGCAAAAGTACAGAAAATTTCAAGAGTTTTAACGTTTTAATTCACTGTCTCTAAAGAAATGCTCATCACCTCAAAAATACTTTGTCAAGGAAACCACCTTCACTTGTTCTAATTGAAAAAAAAAATAATAATAAAATAAAGGAAAGGTGGGATAATCGCAAATTCACTTTGAAAGCTATTGGTCAAGTATCAGAAATTAAACTTCCAAAGCATGTTTTTAATTTGTTATAATTTGAAAATATGTATATGCATCTTTAATCTTTGGTAAATATCAAAATTGTTACTATTTATAGTTATTTTAGTGATAATTTTGAGACACTATTGAGACTCTAACAACATTTTTAGAGTACATGTATATTTCCAAAAGCTATGGGAGGTGAAAATACACTTAAAAAAATTACTGAATTTATTTATACCTAATCAATAGCTTTAGAAATATATGTTTGCAATTCAAAAAAAAAAAAAAAGTTCGAACTTGCTTGTATGCCAAATGTACTTATAGATAGAGTTCGGTAGAAAAATTAACTGAATCGTAAATCCTATTGGACTGTAAATTAGATTTAAATTGTCCTTTTTGCTTATCTAAAAAATTACGAACTGAACCGAACTATTCTTATTTGATTTTCATCAAGTAACTTACTTTTTATTATTTCATATTTTTGCTTATTGACTAATATAAAAACCATAATTATCTAAAGAAAGATAATAAAATCTCCTTAAATATATCAAATAAATATTAAAAATGGTTAATAATATAAGAGAAATAATAATAAATTAAATATTTTTTATATTAAGTACAAATTTTCATGATTTATTTACTTATATATATATAATAAAAAATTAATAATATATGTAAAAATGGTTCAAAACATGAACTGAACTAGCCTAAGCCATTTTTTTAGGTTCGAAAAAAATTACAAACAAAACCATATAATTAAGTTTGATTTAAAAAAAAAAAAACGAATCAAACCATACCAATTCTTACATATAGACATAGATGAGAAGCATATCCTTGTAAAAGGAAGCTAAACGGTGATAATTTCAATACTAAACATTTTTTAGTACTCAATTGCTTTTATACACAAAATATATGATGCAAGTATGCTTTATAGTTAGGGTAAACTTTAAATACATATTTTTAAATTTGCTTCCTACATGTTTAGACCTAATACTTTTGAAATTGAGTATTTATATTTTTATATCTTTTAAAAATAAGAAATTAAATGCATATGATAAAAATATAAATTGTATTTACTTTTTACCCTTATACTTATTTAAAAATGTACTTCGGTGATTAAAGCCATAGGCCCCGTTGAACTATTTCACACTAAAATTAAAAAAATGGAGCCAGCCAATTTTTCTTTCCTTTTCTTTTCTTTTCTTTTTTTTTTTTTTTGGTTAATGCATAACCTTAATCCCTAATTCCCATTCTCAGCTCTCATATTTTACTTTATCACTTCCACTCCTTAGTCTTCCCTAATCCTTACCTTTAGTCTATGTCCTTACAACAGTTATTCTTAGCCTCGTACCTCCATTCCACTCGGACATTACTAGCTCCATCCTTCAAAATCTAACGTTGAAATATCTTTAATGCCACTTCTCCTTAGCATTTAACAGCAGTAGGGAAGCACTAAATAAACAACCTAGGTAAAGTTATCCATTTTGTTGTGTCACTACTTCATGTTATTTCAATTTTGGTTCGTATATTCTATTTTTATCAATTTTCTAATCACACTATGCTATTGGATAGATGATTAAAAAACTATTAGATTATGATCTAGATATTTTCTAAAGTTATTCAAACCAAACCGCAATTGATACCATTCAATTGAAAATTTGAAATTATTAAAAGAGATTTAATTTACTAGAGGTTTGAATTGAATTAAAATATGTCATGAATACTCATTGATAAGTAAACAATTGATAAGATTGGTTGATTTTCATAAGTCAAATCTTACTTTCTCATTTAAGGTGACTAGGACACATACCTTTAACTAAATAATGTGACCACCATTATTCAAAGGACATAGATATCATTTAGTAGCAATATCAAAACCAAAGCAAATTTACAAGTCCAAACTTGTAGATAAAATGTTTGTGGATCTAAACTTAATGGGCTACACCTATCGTTCCTCCTCCAAATAATTGATTCAAAAGATGCTTCAAATATAGAACTCATAAATAATTGATCACATAATCCTTAGTTACCATGTAAAGCAAGAAATCGAAAATTTGAAAAGACTTGCTTGATAGGCTTCAATTTAAATTTTAATAACCACAATTGCTTTCATGCAAACCCAGCTCAAATGACCACCATCTCTTTGCACTAATTAGGTCGATCCACTGCCACTACTCCATCTCCTCTATAATGTATCCTTTTCTCTCTCTCTCTCTCTCTCTCACACACACACACAAGGGAAAAGCTCTCATTCACTACCAAACAAAACTCACCTAATCCCTAAAGTTATGAAATCTTACACTTGACTGTGCGGTTTTAAAAAATAATAAAATGGACATTCATATTTATTTTAATCTTATTCCTTTAACTATTTATTTAATGGCAAGTTTAGAAAAATAATAAGATTGTACTATTGATTAGAAATATGTTTTATTCCTATTAGGTGGTCATTTATTCTTGTCATACTCGAGGTAAAGCAACCTCTTGCATCCAAAAAAACATAACACTACTCGAATGTCCCAATATCGTGAAATGTGTAGCCTTAGTGGCTATACTTTTTCAATATCTCGTGAAATAGAAGTTTCAAACTATTGAAGTTGTGTACCAGGTATAAGATTTAAGTAAAATCTTGGTAACAACCTCATGCTTTTTTACTTCTTCTCAAGGGAGATTCAATTATCAAACGTTCAACGGATTGGAAATTAAATGTTGGCTCAGTCTCGTACGTGGAGAAACCTAAGTTGGATCTAGCCTTGTCGAACTATCAATAGCTAGTTATAGTCCAGTACAAAAATTTGTCGCCATTATCAGGTCACCCTTACGTTACGAGGTGGTCATCGTGGTCACCAACACCAACGTTATCCTAGAATTGGACCGCCTGGGAACCCTAGTGAAGATGGCACCACTAGTCCCATCATATGTTCAATTATTTCGTTTTTATTTTGATTTTATTTAATTTTTATATATTTTATGCAATTTACATATTACAAAAATGAACATAAATTTGATAAGAATGTGTCAATAAAGATTGTGTATGTTGAGTACAGTATATATAGATGCTTTATGACATATCCATGTCAAATTCGTAATAAGTCTAATGTGAATTTTTTTTTTAAAGCAAATCGTAAATGTATTCTCTAAACTATTTATTAAATATATATAAACCTTCTAAATATTTAATATATAATTTTAACTTTTTATAACTTTTAAAAATTTACATATAACCATCAAATTAAAGCTTTAAAATCATCTCTACTTATGATCTCTTTAATGATGATTTTAGGTTTAACCAACATATTGTAATTGTTTTATATAATTTTAAAAGTTTAGGAGAGGTAAAGTAACACTTTAAATAGTTATTTATGAGCCTTTTAGTGATGGTTATGGGGTTTTAATAATAATTTGAGTTTTTTTATACATTTTGAATAATTATACATATAAATGATATCATACTATAGTGTTTAGATATCTATTTGTACTTTTATATATAGATCTAGTAAATATGCATGGGCAAAATAAATTTGATCCATAAAGGCAGGAATCTCTAATAATGGACCTAAGGGACCATGAAATTAATATATATAACCAACAACCATAAATATATATTAATTTCATGGTCCCTTAGGCCTATTATTGGAGATTCTTGCCTCAATGGATTTTGCTGGTGCATATTTACTAAACCTATCCATAGATTAGACTTGGTAGCCTCTAACTTTAAGAATCGATCATTTTTATTCGACTCCGGCATTCTTTATACACATTGTTTAATTTAGTTTGTTATTTTCACTTTCGTTTTTTCTATACTAAAATATAATTTGGCGAAATTTTTAAAGCGTGTTTTATTTAAGTTTGACATATTTATCTTTACATTAAAAATATTTAATTTGTATTTTATTTTGATAAACTCTGGGATGAAAAACATAAAAATAAAATAGTGAATATAACATATTCCCATTATTCTTTAAATGTTTAAAGTTACGATCATTATAGCGTATATAAATAGACATTTATATAGTCATTTTGTTATAATACGTAATATATACAAACATATAACACATATGATATACATATATAAACATATAGAACGTTATATATGACATCTACTTAAACACATATCTAGCATATACTAGACTGTTATATACGATTATACGTTGTACATTAATATATGATATACAATCTACTTATACCACAAATATAACATGTAGCCCCGTGTGCGTAGCTAAGTATACAAATAAGTCATACACAGATGGTGCTTGTGCAACAGAAAATAATAATAATGATAATAAATAAAATATAGTTTTTTCTTTTTCTTTTTATTTTGTATTATAAAAGTTTCCTATATAAATACTTCACCGCTACAATGTTAGAATGCAAAATCAAGCACTATGTCCCGCTACTACAGCTGTATATAGAGGAAGAGACATATTATTATTATTATTATTATTATTGTTGTTGTTGTTGTTGTTATTATTATTATTATTATTATTATTACGTTTCTTCTTCTTCTTTTTTAATTGTTACATGTATTACAACTACTAGGAAGAAGAAATTTGAGTCCGATTTATTTCATTGGGTGATCGGTGTTTACATTATTTGATTACAAGAGTTTTTGTAAGTGACATATGAATTTAAAAATAATTATTTTTTTTCTTATAAGTTATTTCATTATTTAAAAAGAAAAAGAAAAGAAATACATAAGCGTGTGTATTGGTTCTGTATCATCTAGTGTCACAATAACATTAAAAAATTATAATAAATGGTAGTTTTAATTTTTAAGATAAGTTGAAATTTCTGTTTCTTAAATATTATAGAGAGAGAGAGAGAGATTGAAAAACACTCTAGTATAGCTAAATGAAATTAATTATATGGCACGTACGTACGTAAACATTTGCAATTTTATGAGTACAATGCAAGTAAATCTAAAGCAGAGGGGACAAGAATTTTTCTTTCGACCATACTCAATGATTTGGCCGTCCATCCTACCAGCATATCCCTTAATTTTTTTTTTTTCTAGAACGAAATACATATCACCCAATATGGTTTTCCATGTTTTCTTCCTTGAAAAAACAAGGCATTTTCCAGGATTTTGCCCTTGATTTATGTCTATCTCTTCGCAAATCCTCTTTCTAGTCGCATCATCAACATCTCTAGAGAACTAAACCCTTGACTTCTTGTGATATACTTTTTGATAATGGCATTGCCAAAAGTCTCCATCATGCTCATAGTTACTCTCGCATTCTCAATTTTTGCCTTCCTTATTAAAAGTAGGTCGTCCGCTTAAAAAAAAAAAAAAAAGATGCAAGGGAAATAGATTCTCTAAAATACTTTAATTAAAATTAAAAGTGTAATAATTAAGATTGTTTAAATTTTTGAAATATGATATGACATTATCATGACATTATTTTATTTTTTTAATTTCCTTGATTGATTAGTTTGTAGCTTCATTTAAAATACTTTAAATGATCCAAATATGCAAGAGGCATAGTTGAGATCCTCTAACCCTCATTAGTGTTCACATCCTTATCTCAATATGGCAATAAATGACTCTACTAAGAAATTCCATACATAGTTTGAAGGGATTTGGGAAGAACAGATCTTCCAATCTCAACCCACAGCTTGTTTTAAATTCCTTTTAGGTGGGCTAATTTGGGTTATAGCCATACTCTCTTTTAATAAACATGAATTGATAATGGTAGTCCACCAATGGGGAAAATTCAAACCTACCATGACACTTCTTACGAAATCCCCTTCCTTAAGTCTCTAATAATTTTTTCCCCATTTGCTCTTTTATAGAATGCATAGTTTCCTGTAGAATAATGACATCATCTACCACACTATGCCAAAAATATAAACCTTAGAGAATGGTTTGGTGGATTCTCAAGGAACCTGGCACAATATTCTCCCATGGAAGAAATATTTTGATAATCTGTTTATTAATATTGTCGGGTATGGACGGCAATACATTACACCATTAAATAATATGAACGGCTCTTGTTTGTATTTAAGATTCTTTTATACAAGTCTGTTAGTAACAGGATCTGTTTATGATAAGTTCTTTTTTCTTTTTTTTCTGTTGTTTGCACCAACATAGGTCGTAGGCCCATCAAATAACTGGGCTTTTTCAGCCTTATACATGAAATTGCTCTTAGAAGCTTTCCTTCTTTCCTGGTCAATATTTTCTGGCTCTCCCGTTTTCATGAAATTGCTAAAATTTGCCACATCAACAGAAATTGATTTGATACCACTTAGACAAACTTGAATAACATCCATAGAAAAATATACGAACTTCAATCTTAACCAAATACTTCGGTTATAAATAGGCTCATCCATTTAACTTAAAAAAAGAAGTTTTCTATATCATCATTCTATGTTGCAATTAGGGATATTATATATATATATAAGTAATGTAGCATAATATTAATTTAGAACTCAAGCTTGAATTCAACTTGAAAATAAAAATCATAAGTTTAGGCTTAATTCATAGTGGCATTAGGCAAAGTAAAAAAATTCAAGAATCAACTCGAGCTCAACATGCATATAGCCTTGGCTTAATTTCACTTAGGCTCACAAGCACATTAAGTCTCAAACTCGATTTAGTTGTAGTTAAATCAAACTTAAATAGTTGTTACACCACGTTTATGCATATAATTATTTAATCGATGCTCCCCCATCAACTGAGGTGAACAAAATATTTACATGTATAAAGTTCATACACCATAGCATCTTAGTAAATATAATGATAATAATAATAGTAGATATAACGAATGTGAAAAACTAACAAATAAATCAACGAGTCACACTCATAACATGAAGTAATAGCATCATAAACTGCTTCAATGCGTAAAATTTCTAATAAATCAAATACAAATGCTCATAAGATCCCCAGTGATGGAAACAAATCGAATTAAACGAAATCTCACTGAAAATATAAACAGAACATAATGGCGAAATAAACAACTATGGTGCAACCTACGCATCCAATCCTAGTCCTAGTACTAAATAGGTAACTGCCAGAGCTGCTCCTAGAGGCAACATGATAACTGAAACCAGAATTCCCGAATTCGAGCTAGGCGATGGCGCCAGGGAGCCCGCGGGGAAAGAAGTTCCCGGCGGATGGGCCGTGGATGGAGGGTACACGAGTGGCGGGTGCATTCCCATGACTTCGACGATCAATCGCTGGCCGTTCTTGCAGTGATTGGCTGCTCCACTGATGAAGTAGAATGGTCCTGGCCTGTCTAAGCTGATAGTGCTGTTTCCGTTGTCGAAGTGAATGACCGGATCAGTTGCATTGCAATGGAAGTAGCTCCATTTGTCTACCATGAGAACCGAGTCATTGTTGTACTCGAAATCTGAAAATCAATTAGAAATGTGAAATACAATCAAATAAGTAGAATTTGGCATAGAATGCAATAAATTTTCAGCACAAATGTACATTTTTGCACTGAGAACTGCCTTATGATCATCATCCATCTAATTTATAAGATATAAATTTAGAACTCCACTTTAGACTATCAGTTTTTCAAATGTGCATGGTTGTCAAATAATCATACGCATCCTAATATTTGTTTTCTAAGTAAACCTATAATCAAATTAAGCTACCAAAATTATTTTTTCCATGCACAACATTTTAATTAACTTTAAAAGCTTAAGGAGATAAACATTATGGTTTAATAAGTATTTTCTACATGGTAAAGGCATTTATGTTGTTTCTCATATCGAAATAGATTAAGTTTATATACTCTGAAGATAGAAAATCTTCAAGAAGCCAAATTTGATCATAAAATAATTGCAGCCAAATGCATTTATTTTTGCGCAGTTTCCATTTATATATATATTAAAAATCTAATAAAAGATATGTCTATTTGCACAAATAGTCCGTTTAATATATATATATATATATATATATATATATATATTCCGAGCATGAAAATCCGAGAGACAAGCATATGAGATGTAATTAATTAAAAGGCAGCTCCACAGAATAAGAGAAATAACTAGAAATTGTTTTGTAAGGTAGAAAATGAATTTCAATTGCCACTTACTAATGAAATCTCCAACATGGAATCTTTTCCTAGAAGCCCAATCGTTGTACATGGAAGTATTGTTCGCTGGAGGAACATGCCATCCTTCACTATCACCAACGTCAAAAACCCTAGCTCCTTCAGTCCACCACCCTAGGGCTCACGATGGCTAAAAGAACAACAAATCCAGCAAGGACAAAACCCTTCAAAGACGACCCAAAAGACACCATTTTCGAGCTCTTCATTTTTCCTCTCCTAGTAATGCCAAACGAATGTGAATGAAATATTGTTTGGGCACTGAAACGAACACGTAAATGAAGTAACGTAAGGAGTATTATAGGAGTGAATGAACGTGAGTTTCGTATACTGTTGAGCAGTTTCATGAACGTGTATACGATGTGGCGGTTACCTAGCAGTTTTTTGGGTCAAAAGTTGGAAACGTGGGAGTCCAGCTCGGGAGCCTTGAGTCAAACAAGTTGCATTTCGTTAAATTAAGGCCTTAAAACATGTGAGAATGAGGTGAAGAATTTAGGCTAATTTGAACTCTATCCCAAAGTTTTCGATTAATTATATTTATGCCCCTTACGATGCCGTGGCAATGTTTTCAACTTTTAAGCTTAAACTGGAGACAGCATATATACACCTATGCCGTGTGTGCATTAAAAATAAAAAAGGTTGATAAAAACCATCAAAATTTAATATATAAATTTACAAATACTAAGTTACCTATGTACAATACTTCTTGTTAGCGAAGAAAATTACCTTAAAAATTAGGCAACCCCACTATGCGTTGGTATGTGTACGCAATTTTAAGAGACTGTTTTGCATGATTTGTATGGATTTTATCATTAAATTAGCATTTCTCATTTTTATCTGCAGCAGTGATTTATAAAAGGTTTCCATGAGATTGATGGCATAGTTAGCGGGTTCTCGTGGTAATATATCCAACTAGGGAAAAATCATCAATATTACATCATTCTCAACATTATCTTCAATCATCCCAGAGACATGAGGGAACATATGTATGGGATCATCGTGTGTCGATTCTAATTAAATCTTACTCACTAATCAAGTGACTGCGTCCAAGAGAAACAACTACGGAGAAGTCAAGTAATGAGTAACAAGGACGTGACCCATTATTTTAGGAAAAACTGCATTAAGCATGTCGTTCTTTTTCCTAAGTGAATGATGCGATTAATCTTCAAATCCGAGATCATATTACAATGGACCATCATACTTTAATGCTGGCGAATGTAACCCTCCCGGAGTTGCTATTAAGCCAGTAATGAGTATGATCTTGAGAGTTCAAGAGGGATAGTGACAGATTAAGATAGAATTCATTCCTCTCCTTAATAGTGAATGGATATACCAAGGTTGATAATGCGAAAACCCTACCATCATGGATCTCAGTTACTGAAAAAGCCCAGAGTCATGGCTCTCACGATTGAATAAATTGATTAAATTAATAATGATGCAATGTCCACGAAATTGGTCAAGATTGTCGAGGTGAAGAGATAGAATTAAACTAATATGGTTTATGACGATGGTTCTTGATTATGCGATCATTTCCATAGCATCGAATGACTTATTGAATATGGCCGACCATTTTATCTAGCTTGTGGCACTACTGCCGCAAAATGAACTTACATTGTTGCATATAATATGAGAGACAAGATAGATCTTTAATGGCTAAATCTTGGGAAGCTCTGAACTGAGGCATTTGGAATCGATTATTAATTTGGAGTTATAGTTAATTGATAAATTAATGTGCTCTAAGTTTAATGGAATATTATTGTGGAGTTACAATTAATTAATTAAGGTGCTCAAGAAAAACGAGAATTAATTGATGGAGTTGAATTAAGACAAGTTTGACAAAAGCAAGACTAAGTCCAATTACATTGAGAAGTGGCATCCCATATGCTTACATGTGTGCAGTTGTATATAGGCGTGAAGAATTCTGCTATGGAAGCCATTTCTTTATTTACGTAATGAAACAGTTAGAAAAAAAATGAAGAACGGAGATTTATATTTATAGAGAGAGAGAGAGAGAAGAAGAAGAAGATTTGAGAGTATGTTTAAAGTATTTTGTTATGAGAGTTAGTTTTTATAGTTATACAAGAGTTGGGTATTTATATGGAATACAAAAATCATGAACTACAAAAACTAAGGAGCTAATAATAAATAAAATATGTACAAGTGATATGTTTAATAGTCAACAATAGTCAAGAAAAATTTAGTATCAAAGATAAACAACATATTGTAAGGTCTCAACAAATCTATATAAATTAGATTAAAAGAATGTAGTGAACTATATGAATTAGAATGAAAAGGTAAATGATGAAACTTGGCAACATGACAGGTATCGCAAACAAATTTTAAAGTATCGAATTGATTACAACTAGGAATATGTTTCATTCTTGAAAATGATATATGTCCTAGTCAGTTGTGTAATAATCCTAGAGACATTTTATTTGTTACATTAGATGTTTGAAAGCAATTTGCTACATATATAGCAGTACTAGAACATGACTATAGAACAGAAAAAGCAAGAAACGGATTCTATTGGCTTGAACTCAAGTACATAAAGTCCAAGATGTACATCAGCTTGAGAAATCTTTTCTTTAGAATTTTGGTCCTAGAAAACACAATTATGTGCTGTAAATGAGACATTCAAATTGGTATGTGAAAGAAGGAGTTTACTAATTGATAAGAGATTATATTGAAACTTAGGTACATATAGTACATTAGTTAGTAAAATGCGATTATTGATCATCACATTATCAACTAAATTGACAAATCAAGTTCAATCATCAAAAAGCTTAATGTTGATTGGGTTGATAAGGGTATGTTTTTCTATGAAAGGGTGAACAAAAGGAGTCATGTGATTAGAAGCTCCAGTATCCACCATCCACCTATTCAAAGTACTATTAGTTCAAGCTAAAAATGAAAAATAAGAATAGCTCATACCTACAAAATTCATAGTTGGAATAGACCTTTTATCACCAATATGTTGTTGCTTGCCCTTCATGATCCTTATAACCTCACGATAGACCTTTGATATCAATTCACTTTCATCGGAATTATTTTTCTTTAAATCAATCCTATCAAGAATCTACAAATTAAGTGAAGTATCAAGTGCCTTTGATTTCAGCATTTGTGCCATTTTATGAGAAGATTTATCTCTTGGGTTTCTATACCAATCTAGAAACTCAAGAAACTCAAAACAATTCTTAACAATATGTCCAGATTTCTTATAATGCGTACATGAAAATTTATTTCCAAATTTACCCCTATCTCTCTTATCATTTCCAACTTTTCTTTGCTATTGACTACGAATAGTACAAACCATCATTTCTTCACTTCCAATTGTTAATCCACACATTTGCTTTTGTTTCTCTATTTGATAAACCAAATAGTATGCCTTACTTACACTAGGCAATAGTTCCATTGAAAGAATTTGATTACAAATATTTTCATACATATCATTCAAACCCATGAGAAATTGAATCAACTAATTCCTATTTTCCATTTTTTTTTTTAGAATTTTCATTCAACTTACACTCACCTTACTCAAAAACCCCACATGTACTTTCGGGTACAATGCTGATACTACTAAGTTTATCCCATAATCTTTTCAATTTATTATAGTACATTGTAACATTGACTCCTCCTTATTTGAAATTCACAATTTCATGTTGCAATTGAAACAATAAAGGTCCATTCATAATACCAAATCTTTCACTAATGTCATCCCATAACTCTTTTGCCAATTTAGCATACATGAATCCTTTAGACAATTCTTTAGTCATAGAATTTAAAAGCCATCGTTAAATCACATAATCACTCCTAGTCCAATAATGTATTTCATTCGGATTTTTCTTCAATTTAATGCCTAAACTATGTATAAAACCTAATTTGGCTTTTGCACCTAATGCAAGTTTAATCGATCTACTCCATTCAAGAAAAATTGAACCATTGAAAATGACATTGGTTATCACAATCTCTAGATTATCTAAACTTAACAAAGACAAAGGATCATTATAAGTTGGATCAAGATTTGCATTCATATGCAATTGATTCAAAATTCGCCATCACGCCAAATACCAAAAATCAATAATAAGACTAACAAAAGTTGTAACAAAAACTTACACAAAGAATTTGATGCAATCTTGCTCTAATACAATGAAGAATTCTATTATGGAAGCCATTTCCCGTGTAATGAAATAGTTTGGAAAAATGAAGAATAGAGATGAACAGAAAAAACAAAGAGGAAGATTTAAGATTATGTAGAAAGTATTTTGTTATGAGAGTTAGTTTTTATAATTTTACAAGAGTTGGGTATTTATATGTGATACAAAAATCATGTGCTACAAAAATTAAGGAGCTAATAATAAATAAAATAAGTACATCTGATATATTTAATAAAGAAAACCTATCATATATGCATAAAATCCTTATTTTAGTTAAATGGATGGTTAAAATTAGAACGAGACGGAGCACAAAAATTAAAGCTAAGATTGCTTCATTGCTTTGATAAAGAGCTCTAATTGATTTCCACTTATATAGTGTAAAAAACATAATTACCTATGCACTTACTTTTAAAGCATAATCCTTTCAATGAGAAAACACAATACTGCTTTTGGCTTATGCATTCACACATAAAAAACAAGCACACATTCACTTCACTCTTGCTCTTGATTATCTCTTTTATCTAATTTCTTAATTCTTTCATTCAGTTAACATTAATCCAAATACTATTCTTAATTGAATATTATAGCAAATCTATCATAGAGTTAATATTCAACTAGTCTTATTTAGGTTTATGTATGACGATAAAGAGATTTAAAAAATGGAAAGTTATAACCTGGACTACTTGGACTTAGACACATTTGGTACTTGAGAGGTTGATAAATGCTTATTAGAATACATTTATGAATAAGATTTTATGATGAATTCAATAAAATTATATGAATTTTAATGAAGTATGATACCTAATTGAGTATTATTTTAATTTCAGGACTTTGACATGTTCTTTAATAAAAAAAGAAGAAGAAAGAAATAAAGAAGAGAAATGAATCAAGTTTCACTCAATTTAGAGTTAAAATGAAGGAGTTATGTACGTTTGAAGATCAACACAGTTATTTGACATGGTCATGTTGATTTTGAAGAAGAATAAAAAAGATACAGGAGGAAACAATACAACTGTGTTGGTAGTTGTGTAACTTTTAGAATAGTTGAAGCCAAATATGATAGGTTAACATGATCGTGTTGGAGTTGTGCTGGCCATATCTTCCCAAGATTTGGATAAGTTTGAAATATTTAAGTTAAACATGACCTGAACATGACCATAATGAAGGGTTATCTTGGGTTTGACAGCTGCGCACTATAAATAGATAGACATGATGCTTAAAGATTTTTTTGGATGGATTTTTTGGCAGACAAAAAGAAAGAGACTCCTAAGCGTGAGAGAACATTAAAGAGTAGATTATACACTTTATAAGTGCAAAAACAAGTTTATAAAAGGTTTTTTTTTTTCTTTTCATTATGAGTTGTTTTGATTTTATTATTAGATTTTATCTCATAATATTAGCTTAATTTCTTTTAGTATCTAGATTCGTGAAACCCTAGAATTATTATGTAATCTTATTTCAGTTATTATTCAATGGATTCTTTAGATTCTTGATTCAATTATGCATGTTATTTATTATATGAAATTGGTATTTCTAGAGTATTCATTTTAATTACTAATATTTTGCAAGTGGATTGAGAAATCACCTATATAATTAGATTTAGCGTAATTAGAAAGAGTTGCATATAATCCTAGAGATAAGATAACATAAATCTTCCAAATTAGGGTTAAACCTAATTAAGGAATTCAAATATCAATAATGCAATCTTAGGGGTTTAATTAGGGAGAGATCTTAGTTAATTAACCTAGGGTTAGAAATTAATAATCTTGAAAAAGATCTTAATTTAATTACGGAATTCCTACAATCAAGAAATTAAAGATAACATTGGAACTATCTCTAATAAGTTATATATGATTCTAGGGGGAAACTAAATCTAGATGTGTGTTCTTGTAATATTAATTCTAACTCTTTAGTACGTCTGTTTTTCCATAATTTGGAGTATTGTTAGTTAAGCAATTAAAATTTTCTTTAGTTAAGTAGTCAATCTTAATTTGACAGTTGGATAATACAGTCCTAGTTAGTATTAGTAGTTGTAGTCTCTATGGGATGACATTTGTAATTAATCCACTATATTACACTTATCGATAGATGCAGTTGCCTTACAACAAGTTTTAGGCACCATTGCTAGGGATTGCAAAATTAAGAACACTTGTTACTCTATTAATCTAATCATTTTTTTATTATTTTCTTTCCTTCCCTTTTCATCTCTTTTGCTAATCTTCTTGGTAACTAACTTCAAGGCTTTCTTTTGTAGTGTATGACCAGGTGTAGTTCAATGGACCTTCTAGAAATCAACCTTAAAGTTGAGAGAATCGTTAAGGGCTTAAGGAAGAGAGTTAAAAAAACAGTGGATGAGTTAAACCTAGGATCTCCTCTAAAAATTAAGACTAAATAGGAAAACAAACCAATAGATATGGCGAATAATGGGAACCAGAATGCAGTTAGGTTTATGTCTTATTATGTAAGACCTAAACTTACTAGAGCTAACTCAGTATTCTTAGGCCAGCTATCATACTTAGGCCAACTATCACTATGAATAATTTTGAGTTAAACCTAACATCATCTAGATGGTACAACAATTTGTCCAATTTGATAGCTTGTAGGATGAGGACCCCAGTGCTCACATTTCCATTTTTCTGGAAGTACATGACACCTTTAAAATTAGTGGGGTTAGTAATGATGCTATATGATTGAGATTTTTTTTTGTTTTCATTAAGAGGCAAGGCGAAGCAATGGTTAAATTCTCTTCCACGAGATCAATCACTACATGGGATGAAATGACTGAGAAATTTTAAAGAAATATTTCCCACCTGCCTAAACTGCAAAACTAAAAAATGATATATTTGCTTATATTTAGATTGAATCTAAGACATTATATGATATATGGGGGTGCTTTAAAGACTTGTTGAGAAGATGTTCACATTACGGCCTCCTACTTTGGATGTAAATCCAAACGTTCTATAATGGTCTCAATGTATCGACAAGGCAAATGATTGATGCTACCATTAGAGGCACATTGAATACCAAAATGCCTGAGTAAGCCCAAACCTTGATAGGGGAAATGGCTATGAATAAAAACTAGTGGGAAAATATTAGGGCAAGGCATAAGGTTATAGGGGTATATGACATAAAAGTGGCGATTGCATTAGCAGTTAAAGTTGAAGTTCTGGGTGAGAAAATTGATAGGCTTTCAGTTGCACCACAACAGTCTCAGATGATGTAAAGTGATGTTATTGCAAGAGGAGTTAGGGAACCGGATCAATTGAAGCAGGTTGATTACATGGGAAATCCCTCTAAGTCCAAAATAATCCTTACAACAATACCTATAACCTTGGGTGGAGAAATCATCCTAACTTCTAATGGTGCAATCAAAGTTAAAATAAACAAAGAATTAACCTTAACCCATCCCTACTTAGATTCCAGCAATCTTTACTTCAAGGAAAGAAACCAGGTTTGGAAGAGCTCCTAAGTAAATTTTTTCAGACATCTGAAGCTTGATTCTAGAACATCAAGATGTCTTTAAGGAATCAAGAAGCCTCTATCCACAACCTAGAAAACTAATTAGGCCAGCTTGCAAAAATGATGTTGGAAAGACAACCAGGAACATTGCTTGGGAATAAGGAAATGAACCCTAAAGAACATGTTAAGGTAGTAACCCTTAGGGGTGGAGAGAAGTTGCAAGTCAACAATTCAATGGAAAAGGAACAGGTGAAAAAGGAGAGCACAACAATTGCAAAGGAAAGTGAGCCACCTATGGAAGTCAAAGGATTCAAACCACCCATACCTTACCCTGTTCGCTTTAAGAAGGATCGCTTTGATGAGCATTTCGGTAAGTTTTTAGAACTCTTTAAACAACTACATATTAACTTACCCTTTGTAGAGGCTTTGTCATAGTTGCCCAAATATACTAAATTTTTAAAAGATTTGTTGTCAAACAAATAGAAGTAAAAGGAGCTATCCACGATGACACTCAATGAGGAATGCTCGGCGATCTTATGGAATAAGTTACTAGAAAAGCTGAAAAATCTAGGGAGTTTCACTATACCTTGTTTGATTGGTAATCTTTTCATAGAAAAAGCCTTCGCCAACTTAGGAACAAGTATAAGTCTAAAGCCTTATAAACTGTTTAAAAGATTAGGACTAGGAAAGCTTAAGGCAACACATATGAGCTTATAACTAGCAGATAGATCAGTAAAATACCCTAGTGGTATTATTGAGGATGTGCTGGCTAAGGTTGGAACCTTTATTTTTCTTGTTAATTTTGTCATTTTAGACATAGATGAGGATATAGAGGTTCCTTTAATCCTAGGTCGACCCTTTTTAGCTACTACTAGAGCTATCATTGATGTAAGTGATAGTAAACTCATTTTAAGAGTTGGTGACGAAGATTTGGTATTTAAGGTTCTTGATGCTTTGAAGCAATCTTTTAATCAAGATGATACATGTTATTTTCTTAATAGTATTGATTTGTCTGTTGTGAATTGTATGCATGATATGCTTTATGAAGATTCTTTGGACCTATGTATAGTATAGGAGGGAGACAAGTCAAATAGATAACCTTATGCACACAGAAGCTTCGACTCAAATGGAAGTTAATGAGTTTATGCAAAGGAGAAAGGAATTTGAGGAAATTGATAGGGGAAAGAGAGTGAAATTGAACCCTTCATTGAAGAATTGCTAGTTTTAGTGTAAAAACAGTTACCTGACTATTTAGAGTATGCCTTCTTAGAGAAGGACTCTAAATTATCGATGATCATTTCCTCTAATTTGGAAATAGACCAGAAAGAAAGGCTCTTGCAAGTGCTTAGGGGACATAAAAGATCCATTACATGGAAGATCTCGAACATTCGGGGCATTAGTCCTTCTTTTTGTACTCATAAGATCCTATTAGAAGATGACTTTAAATCAGTTATGCAAACCCAAAGAAGGTAATTTAACTTATGGATGTAGGTCTGATCTACCCCATTTCTAATAGCAACTGGGTAAGTCTTGTGTAAGTTGTGCTAAAGAAGGGGGGAATGATAGTGGTTTTAAATGAGAAGAATGAGCTGATCCTAACAAGAACAGTTGTAAGATGGAGAATATGCATCAACTATAGGAAGTTAAACAATGTCACACAAAAGGACCATTTTCCCCTACCATATATAGACCAAATGCTTGAAAGACTAGCCAGGCATATGCACTACTGCTTTTTAGATGGTTTGTCTAGATACTTCAAATTCCAATTGCCCTAGAAGACTAGGAAAAGACCACCTTTACTTGCCAATATGGTACCTTTGCATACTGACGGATGCCTTTTGGCCTCTATAATGCGCTAGCCACTTTCAAGTGATATATGATAGCCATTTTTTAAGACTTGATAGAGGATATAATGGAAGTCTTCATGGATGATTTTTCAGTGCTTAGAAATTCTTTTGAGCAATACCTCTACAACTTGGATATAGTACTAATGAGATGCGAAGAAACCAATTTAGTCTTAAATTGGGAAAAGTGCCATTTTATGGTGTAAGAGGGGATCGTTTTGGGGCATAAGGTTTCTACTGGGGGGATTGAGGTAGACATTGCAAAGATTGAAATAATTTCCAATTTACCGTCCCTGACTTCAATTAGGGCTGTTAGGAGTTTCTTAAGACACGCAAGGTTTAATAAGAGATTCATTAAAGATTTTTCTAAAATTGCTAGGCCTTTAACTAAGCTATTAGAGAATGATGTTCCACTTATGTTCTCATGAGAGTGCATTGATGCATTTAACACTCTTAAGAATAAATTAACTAATGCCCCTATAATGGTTTCCCTTAATTAGAATCTTCCTTTTGAGTTAATGTGCAATGCTAGTGATTTTGCAGTTGGGGCAGAAGAGATAAATATTTCCAACCTATTTCCTACGTTAACAAAACCCTCATGAATGCATAGGAAAACTATATAACAACTAAAAAAGAATTATTAGCTATCATTTTTGCATTTGATAAATTTCATTCTTATTTAATTTTATCCAAAGTTATTATTTATACTGATAATTCTACTTTGAGATACTTGTTAAGTAAATCAAATGCTAAACCACAACTCATTCGATGGATTCTACTAGAAGAATTTGATATTGAGATCAGAGATAAGAAAGGTGCTGAAAACCTAGCAATAGATCATTTATCAAGACTCGACCACCCAACCTTAGAAAAGCAAATCATTTGAATTTCTCAAGGAACACTTATATGTTGCCACTCAGGTAAGTGAACCTGAATCTCCAAGGTTTTCCAATATAGCTAATTATTTGGTTGCCCGTGTTCTCCCTAAAGAGCTTTCAGCCAACAAAAGAAGAAATCCTTTGCCAATTTGGAGCGTTATTGTTGGGAAGACCCCTATATTTTTAAAATTTGTGTAAACCAGATTATTAGGAGATGTGTTTCCCATGTGGAAGGTTAGCAAATACTAGGCCATTGTCATACTAGGCCAACAAGAGGTCATCATTGTGCAAACAGAATTGCTCAAAAGGTTTTAGAGTCAGGATTTTTCTAGCCTACTCTGTTCAGGGATGCTTATAGGTATGTAGGATTGTGCGATAAATGTCAATAAATAGGTAATGTCTCTTGACGCAATGAAATGCCCCAAAATTACATTCTTGTTTATAAAGTATTTGATATTTAGGGTATCGATTTTATAGGCCCTTTTCTAAACTCAAAAGGTAGTAAATATATTCTAGTAGCTATAGACTATGTATCAAAACAGGTAGAGGCTCTAACTGTGCCCACAAATGATGCTAGGGTAGTTACAAAGTTTCTAAAAAAGATATTTTCCTAATTTGGTGCTCCTAAGGTGATCATAAGTGATAAGAGCACACATTTGTGCAATTTGCAATTCGAGAAAGTACTTAAATGATATAGAGTTTATCATAGGATAGGCACCCCCTACCACCCACAAAATAGTGGTCAAGTGAAAGTTGCCAATAGGGATTTAAAGTGGATTTTGGAAAAAAATGGTAAAGCACCATAGAAAGGACTGGTCGAATAAGTTAGATGCTTTATGGGCTTATAAGACAACATATAAGACACTGCTAGGCACTACTCCTTATAGACTAGTTTATAGGGAAGCATGCCATTTACCTATTAAGATTGAACACAAAGCCTTTTAGGTAATTAAACACGTTAACTTAGACCTTAAGTCTATAGGAACAAAAAGAAAATTCCAATTGAATGAGCTTGAGGAATGGAGAGCAATCGCATACAAAAACTCAAGGCTATACAAAGAATAGGCCAAGCGACTTCATGATCAAAGAATTCGACAAAGAGGGAAATTCTAAGAAGGAGACCATGTTTTATTATATAATTCTTACTTGAGATTGTTCCCTGGAAAGCTAAAATCTCGATGGTCTGGCCCATTCATTATTAAGAAGGTTTTTCCATATGAGACAATTGAAGTAACACATATGGAGAAAGGAACGTTTAAGGTCAATGGTCAATGATTGAAGCTTTACCATGGAGGTAAACTTGATAAATCTGATAAGGAGGAATTTCAGCTCTAATTAGACAAACCTTAAATTACATTAGACTTTATTGAGCTAACGACATTAACCATAGCGCTTTTTGAGAGGCAACTCAATCATTAATTATATTAGGACATTTAAAAATTTTAGATTAGACTTCAACTATATATATATAAAGTACATAAACATCAAGCATGGTCATGTTGTGACCGTGTTGTTTAGGAAATATTCAATCAGAATGATACATAGCACTAGAGCATGGTCGTGTTACGATTGTGATATATAGTCATCAACATTGTGATACGCAATCCTATAACGTCGCCATGTTTTGGTCGTGTTAATAAAGAAGATAACATCAAGAGATATACGACCCTACAACATGGTCATGTTTTGATCGTGTTAATACTGAACACAACATTGAAAGATACATAATTCTACAACACGCCCATGGTATGGCCGTGTTATCTTAGTTTCATATAGTTTACATAAATACAATCATATTAGGGTAGTGTTGGGGCCATATAAAACTATCATGTTGCAATCATGTTATGGCCATATGTATTGATTTTGAGAAAGTTTATATACTATTTTCAATCATGCATTAAGCTTCTTGTTATCCATATGTTCCTAGAATTCTTTAGTTAAGTTATATATATTTGTGTATGTGTGCGTGTTTCCCTTTTTAAGCAACTTCTGATAAATTAACTTAATCCTTTCTTGCTAAAACTTTTTGTTGTTCAATAATTATATTATGAATGACTATTATATTCATCATCATCATCACATGACACTATGCTGCCAAAACAATTGCACCAAAAGCAACCCAGTACAAGAAAAACAAGTGCATAAGCTCCTGCATCATCCTCTCGACCACCCTAAGATGTTTAGCCACTGACACTCTTACCACCTACCCATTCCCAAACACAATTCATGCTAAATTTTACATAGAAAGCACATCGGGATAAGTATAACAAGTTAAAGAATAAAGAGTTTAGTAGAAGTTTATACATAGAATGGAGAGTTTTAGAAAGGTTAGGCTTAGAAGATGGAGTTGGAAATTTGATTAGTGTTGTTGGTTGGGAAAGGTTATTCTCCTTTCACGCCCCTATTTATACGAAACTCACTCTAAAGTTCTTATCTACATTTAGGATTAAGAATGATCACATATCGTGGGGAGTTAATAATAGTATGCATTTTTAAGTGGGAGGAAAATTTTACGAGATTACCATTGCTCAGCTAGCCCATTATGTGAGGCTTTATGATGAAGTGTATATCGAAACTAATGAGTTATGCAATTACCTATAAACCTACCTCGTTGAGCTACTCCTACAGCATTTTGGAAAATAGTTAACCAAGAGATGAGGTATGACCTGATATAGGCTAAGGCATCTACACTTTAAAACCCTACTCATTAGGTCATCCATTGGTTGCTTTCCCACACTATTAGTGGGCATGGGAAAAATACAAGAGTTGTTTCTATAAATGATATCCTTTATCTTTATAATATGATTAAGCACTTTCTCATCAACTTAGGAGTAATCTTAGCTTTCTTCTACTAAAATCAAGCTTACAAAACTCATGTAGGTACTATCAGCAGTAGGCCTTATATTACACTTTTAATCTAAGGAATGGGTTTGTTCTAAGAGCTTCCTCCGATGTTCCAAGTTCTTGAAGTGGAACCAATAAAATTTGAGACATTTAAACAGATGAAGTTATTACATGAAGACCCTGGCGGGTAGCTTGTTGACCAACCTCAAATAGAAAGAGAACGAACTCAGATGGACAAAATTGAGTAAAATTAGATAGGTTGTTAACTCTATAAGAAAGGTGCGAACAAGATTAGGGAAGAGTGTATAGGAGAGTTCATAGACCAGAACAATTTGCCGAAAACATTTCTTCCAAATATGACATTCCCCTTCTAATAAGAAAAAGGCATCTAGCTAGTGATGATGATGATGAAGAAGAAGAAACAAAAGTGATGGGAATCAAATCATGACCATTATAACTTTCTTCAATGTAATAATCAAATCACAAGAGCCGGGGGTGGACAATTTTAAGCCAGCTATAAAGGTCGGCAGCGTAAAGGATAAGTCGGCCACCAAAGCTAGTAGCTTTGCCACTTAGGTTGGCCATCTAGGTCGGTGGTGTAGCCTACAAAGGCCGGTTACCTTCATGTCCTTAAAGCCAGTGGCTTTCTTAGACCGAGTAGTTTCGATTTTCTTTGTACTTTATATTTACTTTAGAGCTCGAATGGGCAGTAGACAAAAGTTGTACAATTTGACTCTTTGGAGTTTTCCTCTCAAACTCTTATCAATCTTTTGATTATGGCAAGTGACAGTATTGGATTATTGTGCTTCATATCAACAAATCCTTACTAGGACTATTCTCTTGCTAGTGTGTCATATCCGGTAAGGGTTTAGGGTTTATTTTATGTTATCATTCATTATTTGATTGTTGGATTCAATTATTATGGATTGTCGCTTAGAAACTGGAATTATTTGATTATATCATGGTTTGTAGCACATCATCTTTTGGTATAAAAGCTTAAATTGAGAAAAGGGATTGTGACTGTTGAAATTCCTTTGAGAAATTAGGGTTTTGAGATTGTTAATTTGTGTTGTGGTAGATTGTTATCAAATTGAGGTTGTATGTAGGTTGTTAATTGGGTTGTGCTGTTGCTATGCGATTTAATTTAGGCTTGTTCTTGGAATTCATATCCAATTGAAATTAAGGTTTATTACTGTGATTTTGTTGTTGTGGGTTGTAGATCCTATTGTTGGATTGATTAATAGAATCAGGGTTGGATGCTATTGTTGTTATTTGTGTATCCTGGTTGTATTGTCGTTGTGCTAGAGCCTTGAATTGAAGATTGAGTGGAAGTTGTTTGTGTTGGGTTTTTGACCTAGAGATTGAGCAGAGGTTGTAATTGGGTTAATGTTGTTGGAAGATTATTGTGATGATTGTGACTTGTGAAATCCATGTATTAAGTTGCAATTTTTGTTAAGCATGTCAAACAATAGTGTTAATGGGGGAATCAGGAATGAGGCCAATAGTCAAGTTGAAGGAGGAGTATAGGGTCATCATGTTGCAGGTGGTGGGAGAACTTTGGAAGAAAAATTGTAGGATATAACCACTGTAGTTGCTAACCTAGCCATTAGGGTCGATCAAATGACCTTACCCCAACAACCAGTAGCAAATCCACTAGTACCTCCACTTAGGGTAGCCCTTAAAGCCATGGGTAGAGAAGGAGTTTTTGGAGGAAACAGGGGCAAACAAGTTGGAAGAGAGTATCAAGCTTATAGAGAGGAAAGGGATGACAACTTTGAAGATGAGGTTTATCCTCACCACGAGTTTAGGCCGCCTAGGGGTCTGGATTATGTAAAATTATAGATGCCCTCATTTGCTAGAAGGAGGTTTACAGAGGATTACCTTGATTGAGAGGATAAGGTCGAAGGACTCTTTGAGTGTTATGAGCTTAATGACCATACACAAGTTCGTTTGGCAGTAGTTGAGTTTATAGGTTATGCCACCTTATAGTGGAAGAACCTTATGGCTAATAGGAGGAGAGATGTTAATGCTGAGATTCGTACTTAGTAGGAGATGAAAAGGGTATTAAGGAAGAGATTTGTTCTAAAGAATTACAAGCATGAATTATTCATGCATCTTTAGACCTTGAGACAAAGATGTAAAACTGTGGACAAATATGTCCAAGAATTTGAGGAGCTCATGATTCGTTGTGGAACCATTGAACATCTTGAGTAAACTATGGTATGATTTGTGTCAAAGTTGAAATATGAGATTCCTTGTGTAGTGGAACTGCAACGGTGTGACACACTTGATGAGGCCATCCAGTTGGCTTTAAAAGTTGAGAGACAGAAGCACTCTAATTTATATAGAGCATCGAGTAACAGGTATGGATCCACTGCTCAGCTATAGGGGTCAGATAGTTAATAAGTTGAAAAAGAGGGAATTGATAAGGTTGTGGAATCAAATGTAACTGTTACTGATAGGGGGAGGGAAATTTTAGAAAAGGGAAAGTGGTTGCTAGGGTTGATATAAGACAAATAGTGTCGGGGTCAACAGGTGGGAAGACTCGTCAAACCCAATGCTTTAAATGTATGGGCTTTAGATCCATGGCTACTCAGTGTCCCAACAAAAGGGTGATGATAGCTATGGAGGTGGAAAGTAAGAATGGCAAGGAAGAGATACTTGAGCCAACAGATTTATCAACAGTGCTAAAGGAATATTATAAGGATCTAGATGTTGAGGTACACGAGGACAAAGGCAATGATCAATATTTGGCTATTAACATGTTGCGTAAGTAATGACTACATCTTTAGATATTGGGGATGTACAAAGGGAAAACTTATTCTATATTCCTTGCAGGGTCTAAGGTAGTCTTTATACTCTTCCTATTGATGGTGATAGTTGCACTAATGTTATAGCTGCTGCATTAGTGAATAAATTACAACTAGTCACTACACCATATCTTAGGCTTTATGAATTACATTAGTTAAGTGAATGAGATAGTTTGCATGTCACTCAGAGGGCTAAGGTTCTAATTAGCATAGGGAAAAGGTACTAGGATGAAGTTGATTGCAATGTTCTCCCTATGTGTGCATCACATATAGTACAGGGTAGGCATTGGTTATTTGATAGGAGAGTATTGCATGATGGGTTTAGAAACACTTATGTGTTTCAGAAGGACAGTAAATGGGTTATTTTAAATCCTATGTCACCAACTAAGGTGCACCGGGAGCAAATCAATAAAGCCATTGAAAGGAAGTCCTTATTAGTGAAGAGGAATAGATTGGGAGACGACCTAAATAAAGTGAATCAGTTACAGGAAATTTAGAAGTCTTTATGGTAGCCACGACTTCAAGACAACAAACATTTGCAAACCAAAATTTTCAATCGAAAGGATTATCAGAAATTTGCATCTAAAACATAGGAACCATCAGATTGGAGGAAAAATCTTCCATAGGTTCGAGGAGATAATGAGAATCAAATCACGACCATTACAACTTTCTTCGATGTAAGAATCAAATCACAAGAGTCGGAGGTTGACACCTTTAGGCCGGCCATAAAGGCCGACAGCTTAACTTTAGATTGGCCTTCAAAACCAGCGGCATAGAGGATAAGTTGACCACCAAAGCCAGCGGCTTTACCACTTAGGCCAGCCATTTAGGCCGACAGTGTAACCCACAAAGGCCGGTGGCCTTCATTTCCTCAAAGCCAGTGGCTTACCCATTTCAAAGCTAGTGGCTTTCTTGGACCGAGTAGTTTCGATTATCTTTGTACTTCATATTTTTTTTAAAGCTCGAATGGATAGCAAATAAAAGTTGTATAATTTGACTCTTTGGAGTTTTCCTCTCAAACTCTTATCAATCTTTTGATTGTGCCAAGTGATGGTATTGGATTATTGTGCATCATATCAAAAAATCCGTACTAGGACTATTCTCTTACTGGTGCGTCATATCCGGTAAGGGTTTAAGGTTTAATTTATGTTATCGTTCATTATTTGATTGGTGGATTAGATTACTATAGATTGTCGCCTAGAAACCGGAATGATTTGATTATATCATGGTTTGTGGCACATCAAAAGGGAGCAACAAAGAAGACGACATAGATGATGAGGAAGAAGAAGGGACAGAAGAAGCTAAAACTATGGACATTGATGATGATTAGAAGGAAGATGGTGATAATGAGGATGAGGGCAATGGCAACGATTTTTTTAGGAAATTATTTTAATATAACTCTGATGGCCTATTTACTTTTTCCAGTTTTTTTATTATGCTTTAAGATTTTCTTTAGTTTTTTTCTTGTTTTCTTTTATAGTTCCCCTTTTGAGGAAAAAAATAAAGCTGAAGTGTTGATGGGACGATCTGACCGTTCTAACAAGTTTAAACCTTTACTCAATCCTAGCTTACGATCAGTTCTCAGGCAAGTGTACCTATTGACTAGCAGTATAGCATAGGAGTACAGGTATCGATCCCACGAAGACTTATAAGTACTAGTACTAACGATTCTCCTACTATCTAACTTTTCACTATTGATGATCTCAACTATCCTAATTATTGCCTAAACCTAAAAGAAACAAATAAAATGAACAAAGTAAATGTAATCAAACACTCCCTTAATTAATTCAATGATCTAAACATACCCTGCCCAAGATCCACCCCTGATTCTCATGCAGCTTCTATTCAATTCCAAACTATCCAATGATTAATACTCAATCTTTGATTTGCGGAGTTTCTTACACTAGATTAGAGTCTTTCTCAAGATCAATAATCTCTAATCCTAATTAGGCCAATTAAGATCTCTCTTCAATTAACATAATCAAGATTGCAATAGGATTCTAGGACTCTCAATTGAACCAGACCGCAATGACCTCGTTCAATATAGAATACCTCCTATAACCTATCTCTAGGATTACAAGGGGTCTTTTTATTCATGCAAGATCTACTCTATTACCGATTTCTCAATCTTAATAACAGAGATATAATTCCATCCTAATATTGCGCACATATCAAGATGAATAAACTATAATTGCAACATGAACAAACTCAAAGAATAGAATTAAATTATTGAACATCAACGATTCTGTCACATGATACTCAAGGGTTTCTCGAGGGAACGGGTATGAAACAATTAGCCACTCATGAATCTAATAAGAAGAGCAAAACATAAAATAATTGAGTCCATAAAGAAAATTCGAACATGAAATATCTTGGCTTCCAATCCGAAACTATCCTGGCAACAGCTCCTGGCAGCAGCTTCTCTTCTCTAGGGTTTCTCTTGTGCCGCCTCTTCTCTTTTCTCATTAGGGTTGTTCTATTTATACTTCTTGAGGCATGGCCGAGCATCTTCAGCTGGAAAGATACGATTCCATCTTTCCTTTTCCAAGTGAATCTCGTCAAGTGAATAACAGTCGCCTGGCACGCCTAATGGCACGGCCAGATTTCAAACCGTGTCTCCTTCTGGTCGAAAATATGTAACTCCTCAATCTTGCTCAGTGTTTGGCATGGCTAGGAACACGGCTAGCAGCACTGGTAGCAACACGGCTAGAAGCACGGCTAGACTATAACCCGTGCCAAGTTCTGGAGCTTTCCACGTCTTCACAGCGTATGCCACGGCTTCAAACACACCCATATCACAAGCCGTGCTTCCTTTCCAAGTGATGCTTTCATCTTCAGGTGCGCCCACGGTTCATGACACGGCCGTGGCCTTCCACGTGTTGTCCATAAGTAACTTTAACTTGATCTTTTAAGCTTCAATTATGCTCCTTTTGTGATCTTTCTCCTTCTCTTTGGTATTATACCCTGAAACATATATTTATCTGTTAAATACCGAATCCGCATTGATTTTATTCAAAAGATTATACAAATTCATCATTAATGCCCATGATTTACCAGGGTTAATTTACTCTTATCAAGTGTACAAATCAAAATGCTCTAAAAGAATCCATGTGAAATAGAGAGTTAAGAAGTCTTCAAGAGAGTACGAGTTTCTACTTTTCTTTCCTTTACTTTATTGACTTTTTATCTTTAATGTGATGCAATGCGTACATTAGGGATAATGTACAATTATAGGGAGGGGAATTAAAGAAAGAAGAAAATTTAAATTCCTTACTATATCAAGGAAACCGACTACTATATTTAACTAATATTAATGTTTTAATTAACTTGTAATTTAGAATAGCAGGTTTTGATAACATTTTTTTTTAATACTTCACCAATAATGCATTCATTACACTTTACTAGAGTTGAATAGTGAAATTCATGTAAGGTAGAGCTATATGTCATTTAAGCTTTGATTTTAGACTTAGAATTTAGATAATGTCATTAATTAGGAATTAATCATATATGTTTTCAAAATTTACTTAGATGTATGCTTATTCCTTAGAAATGTTTAGAACACAATAATTTTTAGTAAATGAACAGAAACTTATTTCTTAAGAATTTCTTGAAAAGTCAATAAAGTTAGTGGATAAACAAATGAATTGAATTGAATAAAAGTTTAGCAGTAGGCCTTATTGACTCGAGTAATTCAACCTACATGGTGCCTCTCTTTGGAAGGATAACATTTGTTAACTTGAGTAATGAGATTGGGATTATCGACTGAAAGCTCATTAAAAGGGTCAAGAGAAATGTTTGAGAAAGTTAAATGCAATAAAACTAAAGTAGTGGATGGTTCAGAGGGGTATCTTAAAACCTAGTAACCTAAAGTCGTCTAGCTTAGGACTTATTGACCAATGAAACTACTCGACTCAAAAGAAAAAAATTGAATGAAAATGAAAATAAATCCTCTGACAAAAATTAATACTATGGGGATAATCAAGAGATGAGTAAATATGAATACATTTACTTTAAATTATGGTGCTTAATAAGATTGAAGAGGAGAATATATATATCTTAGCTAAGTGGTTAAAATATTGATGATTTTCTTTTAATTGGTTGATGTTGGATCTGATTTAAAGTTTATGAATATTTGTTTAAATGATATGAGTAAACTCTAACTCATATGGATTAACTCTTGAACTATGATACTTAGTATTCTTAATACATAAAAATGAAATGGTTAAGTACAGATGTAAAAAGTTGCTAGTGTTTTATTGTTTTTAAATTCTTACTTTACAAGTTGATTTAAGACATTATTGAGTTAAAGATGAAGTGATGAAAATTTTCCTTGAGTAATCATCGGTTTAAATAAAGATTTATTGTCCTAAATTATGAATTGATTAATTTACTTAAGGACAAGCAAATGTCTAAGTATGGGGGAATTGGATAAATTGTTAATAGAATACATTTACGATAAGATTTTATGATGAATTTAATGAAATTAAATGAATTTTAAAGAAATATGATATCTAATTGAGTAATATTTTAATTTTAGGGCTTTAACACGTTCTTTAATAAGAAAAAGGAAGAAAATGAATCAAATTTCACTCAATTCAAAGCTAAAATGAAGGAGTTACCTATGTTTGATGATCCACACAGTTATTTAACATGGTCATGTTGATTTTGAAGAACAATAAGAAAGATACATGAGAAAACAATACGACTGTGTTAGTAATCATGTAACTCTTGGAACAATTGAAGCTAAACATGATAAGTTAACACAACCATGTTGAATTAGTACAAAACAATCGTGTTGGAATTGTGCTAGCCATATCTTCTCTAGATTTAGATAAGTTCAAAAGATTTAAGTTAAACACGACCTGAACATGACCATGTTGAAGGGTTATGTTAAGTTCTACAGCTGTGCACTATAAATAGACAGACATAAAACCTAAAAGATTTTTTTGGAGAGGAAAAGAAAGAGACTCTTAGGTGCAAGAGAACATTGAAGAGCAAATTGTGTACTTTATAAGTGCAAGAACAAGTTTATAAAAGTGTTTTTCTTTCCATTATGAGTTGTTTTGATTTTATTGTTAGATTTTATCTCATAATGTTAGCTTAATTTCTTTTAGTATCTAAATTCGTGGAACTCCAAAATTATTATATAATCTTATTTCAATTATTATTCAATGGATTCTTTAGATTCTTGATTTAATTATGTATGTTATTTATTGTATGAAATTGGTATTTCTAGAGTATCGATTTTAATTATTGATATTATGCAAGTAGATTGAGAAATCACTTGTATAATTAAATCTAGCGTAATTGAAAGAGTTGCATACAATCCTAAATATAGGATAACACAAATCTTTTGAATTAAGGTCAAACCTAATTAAGGAGTTCAAAGATCAATAATATAATCTTAGGGGTTTTAATTAAGGAGAGATCTCAATTAATCAATATAGGATTAGAAATTAATAATCTTGAGAAAGATGTTTGTCGAGTTTAATTTAAAAATTTTATATTATCTCCCTAATCCGATTTATATTAGATTCTATACTCATCCAATATAAATCCTCGACTTGAACTAGAAAGTTTTTATTTATTTAGAGTTGTTACCCAACTGGAGTTGGGAAAAATTATTGAATTAGAATTAATTGAGCGGATTAATTCTAATTTAAACAACTAATCGACGGAATCTCCTCTTTTTATTTTTATAAAAGAAGAAGAAAGAAAAACCAGAGATTCTCAACTCGGGAGTTATCCTATTAAAACCCTAAAGTTACAACCTTATCTCTTCAAAATCTGAATTATGTTAAGATATCTTTTTTTAGCATAAAAAGAACTAGAACAATGATACAATGATCATACTAATAATGATTTGAAAACATTTTTTTTATTCTTTTGAAAGTTGCCCCATAAAGGTACATACGTACCCACTATTCGGGATTAAATAGGCCGTAGTTTACTTTTTATAAAACTTTTGTGAATTAGTTAATTTTAATTACGAAAACATGCCAGATTTCGTTTACTACTATTTAAATTTATTTAAAGAAATTTCTAAAAACTAAAAATTCTAATTTTGAAAAAAAAAAATCAATTATTTTCATTCATTTATTTCATGAAAAGAAGTTTTCTAAGTGATAAAAATATTTATCATTTTTATTAATTAATTTTTAATTTTTATTATTAATCTAACTTTTATTAATTATCTATTAATTATAATAGACATATATTTAAAATTTAAACCTAATTCCAATAAAAAAATATTTTATTATTATTATTTTTATTTCATTTTTTATTTTTATAATAGTAAATAAATAAATATGAAAAATAAGGGAATCGACTAACCTAGACGTGGATCGGATCGGATCGAGTCGGGTTGGCTCACAATGATTGGAGCATCTTCGACGGTGGCTATTGAGGAGTCGAAACCTAGGTTCTCGAGGGCGTGGAGTCAAATGGTGGTGTCACTTTGCACTAAAGACCGCTCTTGGTAGTGGTTCTGATGGTGGTCGTCGGTGGGGCTAAAAGAACTCCGATGAAGGCTTCAACTCGTGTATTTCTCTCTTTTTTTCTCTTCTGATTGCCCCCCCTTCACTTCCTCTCATAAAGTCCTATTTATAGGCCCCTAAAACCAAACTTGATAAGCTCGAATCTCCTTCACCGTTGAGACCCATCCTCATCTTTTTTTTATTTTCTTTTGATTCTTGTTAATCTTCAATTTTTGTTAAGATTGATGTTAATTTGATGATGTTTATCCTATTTTAGTTAAAGATCTGCTGGATTTGTACAAAAAATCAAATCAAAATGGCTGGATTTCCTTTCTCCCGCGTCGACACCGATCTCAGACAAAGGTTAAAGACAAGCTGATGGGAATCAGCTAGCATCAAAGGATCAAGAGCTAAAGTTTAATGACCCATTATATGGTATGGGAGGACCGATGACTAGAGCTCGAGCCAAATGGGTCAAAGAAGCATTGAACGGATTGATCCAAGAGATTCATGAGAAGGAAGCTGTTCAAGAAGGTCGTAAGGAGCACCACGAGTTCATTAACACTTTATATCAAGATGTCCGTTCAAGCTACTCGGACTTAGAAGCTTCAGAATAGGAGAATTGGTGGAACAAGGATTTACGCTGCCGGCCTTTATCCGGCCTAGGATTATGCCGCCGGCCTTTATCCGGCCTTGAGCCGTCCTTCTTTTACTACGCAAATCCGACGGTTAAGATTTGTTTTAGGTCATTTTTTTTTATTTTGTAACACCTTGAGGGTGTATATAAAATAGAGAAGGGAGATTATTTTGGGGCAGATGAATTTGAGAAATTATTGAGAGTTCTCTCTCTGTTGTTCTTTACGAACAACTCCTTGATTTTCTTCAATCTAACGCTTAGAGAATCGCCTAGATAACGTAGGTTTCAATCAACAGGTGTGATTGGGGTCTAGTTCCGTTCAATCGCTTGTTCGAGACGGTCCTTGGGTATCCGATTCAATTCAATCGTTGGGTTTTAGGTTTAATATATCTAGAGTTCACATCATTTGGTATCAGAGCTTCGGCTTCTTGAATCAAGTAAATCTATATCCTTTATCTTAATTGTTTCATGTCGATTAATTGTCTTTTTGTTTTCGTTCCTTTAAATTCGTGTTCAAAACATATATGTAGTGTCGGCTTCTAATTTCTTAGGTTTGTAGTCTCGTGAAAGTTCTGTTCTTTGTCTTTTCGATTTCCTTGAATCTGCATCGATTGCCCAATTTGTGGGTTTGAATCTGTCAATTTTTTTTGCGTGGAATTTTTCTGTTCGTCCAGATTCCTTGATTTATCTTCGTTGTCCTTTAGTTTCTCATTGCCATAGGATTTTGCTTAGTTAACATACACGCAGATTGACTTGTGAATTTCTGTCAAATTCTTGCGTAGGTGAATTTTATTTGTCCTTGCTGACTCGGTTGTGATTAAATTGTTCTTGATGATTAAAAAAAAAAAACAATTTAGTATTAGTCCCTATTGTTGTATTGCCAATTGGGGGGTTGTGATCCTTCGCATTTTTTTTTCTTTTGGAATTCTAGCTTTTGTTGCTTATCATCTTGTCCTCGTCTTGTTACTATTCATCATGTTTTAATCTTGTCATTGTTCTTGTTATTGTTTCTTTCATTTACTGTTGTTTTGGAATCACTTGTTTGATAGGTTGAGTTCCCTTAGCAATTATTTGGTGGAAATTATTAAGTGAGCTCTAAACAAAGAACATAAAAGAGCGAGTGAGAGGAACATCTTCCATTGAGTGAAAACACGAGTGACTCTACTCTTGTGAGTGTAAACAGGTGAGGGAGTGAATTGTGAGGCTTATATTTTGTTTTATTACTAACTCTTTTTGTTGCAGCAAAATGTCTAATCAAACTCCAGTTAATGGAGAGAAAGGAGAAGGAGCTAATAAGTTGATGTTTGAAGCCTTGATAGGTGAGATGAAAAAGATGTTGAGTGCGGAGATGGAGTAAATCCATGAGAGGATTGATGTGATAGAACAGAGTAAGGAACCAATGGGTAGTAATTCTAGAGGGCAGAAGAAGGAGAGGGGCCCAAAAGGAGGAGTAAGGATAGATGGAGAGGATACTGACTCAGGGGAGTATAGTTACATGAGGGAGAGGGGGATACCCAAAGGAGAGATGGTAATGTGGGAAGCATTAAAATGAGAATACCTTCCTTCCAAGGGAAGAATGACTCGAAGCTTTACTTGGAATGGGAGTGAAAGGTTGATCACATATTTGAGTGCCATAACTACACAGAGGAGAAAAAGATTAAACTGGCAGCAGTCAAGTTTACTGATTATGCGAGAGTATGGTGGGATCAATTAGTGCGAAATAGGTGACGTTATGGGGAGAGGCCCGTCAGCACATGGTATGAGATGAAAATAATCATGCAAAAGAGATTTATCCCTAATCACTATTATAGGGATTTGCATAGAAAGTTACAGGGGTTGACACAGGGGTCCAGAAGTGTGGAGGATTATTATCAGGAGATGGAGATAGCCATGATTCGGGCTAGAGTGGAGGAGGATGATGAGGCTACTATGGCTAGGTTCATTAATGGGCTAAATCGGGAGATCGCTGATATAGTTGATTTACAGCATTTTGTAAACATTGAGGAGTTGTTGCATAAAGCAATCAAAGTTGAGAAGCAATTGAAATCTAAAGGGAGTTCTAAATTTGGTATGGCTTCTAACTCTTCATGGAAGTCAAACTGGAAGAAGAACACCACTGATCCAAAGCCAAAGGAGGATGTCAAGGCCAAGAGCCCTGTTACTTCTACTAAAGGTAAGACTGACACTAAACCATTTACTAGAACTCGTGACATGAAATGTTTCAAGTGTCAGGGTTTTGGGCATATAGCATCTCAGTGTCCCAATCAGAGAGTCATGATCATTCGGGATAATGGCGATGTAGAGAGTGTTAGCTCTAGTGATGATAACATGCCTCCATTGGAGGACTGCAGTGATGTGGATGTTGAAGGACCTATGAAAGGGGAATTACTTGTTACTAGGCGGGTTCTTAGTACTCAGCCTAAGGAGGAAGGTGATGAGGTGCAGCGGGAGCACATTTTCCATACCCGATGTTATGTTCTAAACAAGGTATGTAGCTTAATCATTGATAGTGGTAGCTGCACTAATGCGGCTAGTACCATATTGGTTGAGAAGTTGAGGCTGAAAACTTTGAAGCACCAGCGATCCTATAGATTGCAGTGGTTGAATGAATGTGGGGAAGTGAAAGTGACTAAACAGGTGCTTATTTCTTTTTCTATTGGGAATTATCGCGATGAGGTGATGTGTGATGTAGTTCCCATGCAGGCTTGTCACATTTTGTTGGGTCGACCATGGCAGTTTGACAGAAGGGTGAAGTATGATGGGTACAAGAATCAATACTCTTTTGTTCTCAACAAGAGAAATGTGATTCTAACTCCCCAAAAACCATAGGAGGCTAGTGAGGATCAGGAGAGGATAGCAAGAGAATTTAGAGAAAAACACCTGAGTGTGCGAGAAGAGAGTGGAAAAGAAAGAAAGAGTGAGAATGCAACAGAGAGTGATAAACGAACATTGGTGAGCAAAGAGAGAGGGGAATCAAACACACTAAGTGGAGAGGCAAGAAAAAGTGAGGTTAAGAGTGCTATAGTGGCAAGGCAACAGTTACTTGTACTCATGTACAAGGATGTGTATTTTTCTACTACTAACCTTAACTCATCTTTGCCAAGTGTGGTTATGTCTCTTTTGCAGGAATATGAGGACTTGTTTCCCGAAGAGGTGCCAAGGGGATTGCCTCCACTAAGAGGCATTGAACACCATATTGATTTCCTCCCAGGTGCTTCAATTCCAAATAGGCCAGCATACCGGGCAAATCCAGAGGAAACCAAAGAGATCCAACAACAAGTTAATGACCTGGTGGAGAAAGGTGTTGTAAGGGAGAGCCTCAGTCCATATTCGGTTCCGGTCATTTTGGTTCCAAAGAAGGATGGAACATGGCGAATGTGTGTCGACTGTCGAGCAATCAATAAGATCACAGTTAAGTACAGACATCCCATTCCTAGACTTGATGATATGCTTGATGAATTGCATGGTGCTTGTCTATTTTCTAAAATTGACTTAAGGAATGGCTATTACCAGATTAGAATGAAAGAGGGGGAAAAACGAAAAACTGCTTTTAAAACTAAATTTGGTCTCTATGAGTGGATGGTAATGCCTTTCGGGTTAACAAACGCGCCTAGCACATTTATGAGATTAATGAATCATGTTCTTCGTGCTTTTATTGGGAAATTTGTTGTTGTGTACTTTGATGACATCTTAGTTTACAACAAGACTTTAGATGAGCATGTTAGGCATTTATAATGTGTCTTTACTGTTTTGAGAGAAAATAAGTTGTATGCCAATTTGAAAAAGTGTACTTTCTGCATGGAAACTGTGGTTTTTCTTGGGTTTGTTGTAGGTGCAAATGGGATTGCTATTGATGAGGAGAAGGTGAAGGCGATTAGGGAGTGGCCAACACCAAGGAATGCAAGTGAGGTCAAAAGCTTTCATGGATTAGCAAGCTTTTACAGGAGATTTGTTAGGGACTTTAGTTCTATAGCTGCTCCTTTAAACGATTTTGTTAAGAAGAATTCTGAGTTCATATGGACTAAAGAACATGAGAAGTCCTTTAATGCTCTGAAAGGTAAGTTGACTAATGCACCTTTACTTGTTCTTCCTAATTTTGAAAGGTTTTTTAGATAGAATGCGATGCTTTCGGGAAAGGCATTGGTGGTGTTTTGATGCAGGATTCCAAATCGATCGCTTACTTTAGCGAAAAACTCAATGGTGCTGCATTGAACTACACGGTTTATGACAAGGAGCTATATGCTCTGGTGAGGACCTTACAGACCTGGCAACATTACTTATGGCCCAAAGAATTTACCATTCATTCAGATCACGAGAGCCTGAAGTTTCTAAAAACTCAAGGTAAGTTGAACAAGAGGCATGCGAAGTGGCTGGAGTTTATTGAAACATTTCCCTATGTGATTAAATACAAGCAAGGGAAAGAGATTGTGGTGGTCGATGCCCCTTCTCGAAGGTACACACTCTTAACTTCTCTGCATACTAAATTGCTTGGATTTGGACTCATTAAGGAATTGTATGCATCTGATGTTGATTTTGGCCAAATTTGGGTTGCTTGTGCTGAGTCTGAATATGCTGATTTTTATAAGTATAATGGATATTTGTTTAAGAAAGATAGGTTGTGTGTGCCTAAAAGTTCAGTACGTGAACTACTTGTGAGGGAGACTCACGAGGATGGATTAATGGGACATTTTGGTGTTAAAAAGACTTTGGATATTTTACATGAACATTTTTATTGGCCAAAAATGAAGCATGATGTGCAAACTGTGTGTGACAAGTGCATTGCATGTAGACAGGCCAAATCCAGAGTAATGCCCCATGGAGAATACATTCCATTGCCTGTGCCTAATCAACCACGGACTGACATTTCTATGGATTTTGTGTTAGGGTTACCACAATCTCAAAGTAGCAAAGATAGTATATTTGTTGTTATCGATAGGTTTAGTAAGATGGCTCACTTCATTGCCAGTTCTAAAATTAATGATGCACAACATATTGCTGATTTGTTCTTTAGGGAGATTGTACGGTTGCATGGCTTGCCTAAATCCATTGTAAGTGATAGGGATGTGAAATTTTTAAGTAGGCTAGGCACTAAATTGTTGTTCTCTACTATAGCACACCCTCAGACTGATGGTCAGACCGAAGTAGTCAATAGGACTCTTTCAACTTTATTGCGTGCTGTAATTCATAAGAATTTGAAACAATGGGAGAAATGTCTGCCACATGTAGAGTTTGCATATAATAGAGCTGTGCATTCCACTACATCTTATTCTCCATTTGAGATTGTGTATGGATTTAATCCTTTGACTCCTTTGGATATCTTACCATTGCCTGTTAACGAGTTTGTTGATCTTGATGGAAAGGAGAAGGCAAAATTTGTTAGGGAATTGCATACACAGGTTCGAGCTAACATTGAGAACAAGAATGAGAATTATGCTCGACAAGCCAATAAGGGTCGAGTGAAAACTGTCTTCCATCTAGGAGATTGGGTGTGGGTGCATTTGAGAAAGGAGAGGTTTGCTGAACAACGGAAATCTAAGTTGCACCCTAGGGGAGATGGACCTTTCCGAGTGTTGGAGCGCATCAATGATAACGCTTACAAAATTGATTTACCAAGTCACTATGGTAATGTAAGTGCAACTTTTAATGTTTTTGATCTTTCTCTGTATGATACAGGTGATTCGAGGATGGAGGGAATGATGGGAATCAGCTAGCATCAAAGGATCAAGAGCTAAAGTTTAATGACCCATTATATGGTATGGGAGGACCAATGACTAGAGCTCGAGCCAAATGGGTCAAAGAAGCATTGAACGGATTGATCCAAGAGATTCATGAGAAGGAAGCTGTTCAAGAAGGTCCTAAAGAGCACCACAAGTTCATTAACACTTTATATCAAGATGTCCGTTCAAGCTACTCGGACTTAGAAGCTTCAGAATAGGAGAATTGGTGGAACAAGGATTTACGCCGCCGGCCTTTATCCAGCCTTGAGCCGGCCTAGGATTTACCCCGTCGGCCTTTATCCGGCCTTGAGCCGTCCTTCTTTTACTACGCAAATCTGACGGTTAAGATTTGTTTTAGATCATTTTTTTTTATTTTGTAACACCTTTAGGGTGTATATAAAACAGAGAAGGGAGATTATTTTGGGGCGGATGAATTTGAGAAATTATTGAGAGTTCTCTCTCTTTTGTTCTTTGCGAACAACTCCTTGATTTTCTTCAATCTAACGCTTGGAGAATCGCCTATATAACGTAGGTTTCAATCAATAGGTGTGATTGGGGTCTAGTTTCGTTCAATCACTTGTTCGAGACGGTTCTTGGGTATCCGATTCAATTCGATCGTTGGGTTCTAGGTTTAATATATCTAGAGTTCACATCACAAGCACACACCGTCATCCAATCGAGTGCTGCTACATGGTAGCTAGAAGAAAAAAATTGCAAAACGGCATGAGTGCCTCCCCTGAGTTTCGAACTTGTGACTTGTGATTAGAAGGCAAAATTGGGGTGTTTATAGTGTTAATTTAATTACAAAATTCCTATAGTTAAGAAATTAAAGACAAAATTAGAATTATCTTTAATAAGTTGTATATGATTCTAGGGGGAAACTAAATCCATGTTCTTGCAATATTAATTATAACTCTTTAGTACGTTTGTTTTTCTATAATTTTGAGTATTGTTAGTTAAGAGGTTAAAAATTTCTTTAATTAATAAATCAATCTTAATTTGATGGTTGGATGATAGAGTCCTAGTTAGTATTAGTAGTTGTAGTCTTTGTGGGATAATAATATTCATAATTAATCCACTATATTACACTAATTGATAGGTGCACTTGCTTTACAACATAGGTCATTTTTTTCGGTGTTGTTAGACTTTAGCCAATTTGGTTGGGGTTTCAATTCGATGTGTACATGGATAGTTCGATGGAAGATCAGTTCAATTCAAGTTTGGCAAGTCCAATTAAAATTTAGTTAAACTTGTATTTAAATGGTGTAAGGGAAGCTCAATTTAGTTGGGTTTGGATTTCAAAGATCCTAAGCAATTCAGGGTAGATGATCTTAGACGGTTTGAGTTGTCCATGGTATTGACCTAATCTAATTTGATTGCTTGGTATTAGATTACATATTGTTATGGTCTTGGTGGGTGTTCTTAAACCACCCCATTGAAGAAATTTGTTTACTAATGTTGTTATTAATTATGTATTATTTTATTATAATGTCATGGGGAAGGGAAAATCAATCATGTTCTATGCTAGTGAGAAAATAGCATCCTATAGAGATAATTAGTTTTTAATAGCATCCATAGATTGCAATATATATATATATATATATATATATATATATATATATAGCTACTCTTAAAATTCATAAGAAAGGAAAAGTAATTTAAGGTCCTAAACCTTTAGGGGGATTTTTCTCTGTTCGTCTTGATAGCCAATTTACTTTATATTAACAAAAAGGAAATAGAATATTATTTCTAGAGTAATCTATTTTCATATTTACTTGATACTTAACTATGGATTGAGTGTTTTAAGACATTATTGTATACCTTCTCTATAAAGAGTAATCATTACCTTCTATTAGGTGGCATTAATAATTTTCTTTTAGATAGAGCACTAGTCCTATAATAATTTGAAATTTTAACCCATCAAAATTGCTCCATCGCTATGTTGCCACCACAACCACCACTTACACATTACCAAAATCATTGGTCTTGTCACCACCATCACCATTACCTTCTTAACTATTACACCACCACCACCATCATAAACCCCCTTACACCATCACCACCATAACGATCATATCAACCATATCACTATGATAGGCATTGCATATATACTACCATTAGCATCTATGCACCATCAACACCACTTTCACTAGAGCTACCACCCCTGCCATTACCATTGCACCATTACCACCACTACAAGCCCCATCATCATTACTACTAACACCTACTAATACTAATATCCTTATTCCATCACCACCACTAGCCCCAACATCAACTATGTTGCTTCTATCACCACAACACTACTATAGCATTGTCACATCACCACTAGTTACCACTAACTTACTACCTTGTACCATTACCCCACAATAGCCATTGTCCATGCTACCTCACAAGTACCACTATCCCTATGTTGTTGCTACCATCATGTTATCACCACATCGCAATCACCATTGCATCACTAACACGATGACCACCATCACCACTACAAACCTTATTGCCAACACTACTACTACCTAGCATACTACTTAACTGTTGCACCTATACCATTGCCACCAACAAAAACACCAATATCAACACCAAAACACAACCATTACTAGCACCGTGATATTAGTGATAGTAGTGGTTTGGTGGTGATGTTGATAGTGGTACAATTATCGCAATTGTGATGGTGATCAAGTGAGGGTGACAGCAATGGTGGTACAGGTTGTAGTAGTGGTGGTGGGATGAGGGAGGTAGTGTGATGATGGCAACAATGATGATAGCATTAATAGTGATATTTTTCACCAAATGATAGTATGTTGCTACTTTTATTCTATGCTCATCTCCATAGTACAATTTGATAATATAGTATAAACAATAGAATAGTTATACCCTATAACTAGATTTATGGAAAATAGAATATAATGTATATTACTTTACTATTCTAAGTAATAGTTATTTTTCCAATGAGTATATGTATTCTTTTTAAAAAAAAAAACTTGAAAGTAAAAGGGCCCTAGCTGTTGTAATTTTAGGAATCCAATGAAAAACCTTTTTCGAAATGTGAAATTTAAGTCCTAAATCTTCTAGTTTTGCAATCAAGAATTAAATTTTTTATTTTTTATTTTCAAAGAATAAGCAAAGTTGAATGATAAATCTGTCATTTTCTACAATAGAATTCTAAATCTTTGTTATTTTTTGACATCGAGTACTTCCATCACTTTTTCTTTGTTTCTCTTAAAGACAAGTAGAATCCACACATTGGACTATGGTTTCACTCAAAAATAAATAAATAAATAAATATGGAAAAAGGAAAAACCTAAAACTAGGCTTATGGTGGATAAGAATCGTAAGATGGATCGATAGACACATTGATGAAATGGGTAGCGTTAATTTAAGTAGTTGCATGATCTATCAGCTTGTTCATGTTTATTTTAATTAAAATTTAAAAAAAATTTGACACATCTTTTATGGATAGATGGTTAAATTGATGAAATGAGTAGTGCTCATCATGTATTTCTTTTTAGTTTTTTTAAGTAGGTAGTATGCCCTTAACCAAAAGTAAAACGAAGAGAAATTGGTATTATATTCTTTAAAAATTACCACAAGACAGAAAAGGTGTTTAAATAAAGAAAAAAATTTGTAACCAAGTAAAGTGGGATGTATCCGAAGGCCGCAATTGCCTCTAACCTAGCAGAACGAACGTAAAGGGAACATACTGCTATACAAAATTTAAATTAAAACCTTGAATGTTCATAATATGTCCCACATAAGTTATGGACCTTGTATACAAATAATAGCCCACAAAATTTAAATTAAAACCTTGAATGTTCATAAAAATGCTCATTAAATAAACATAGGATAATGTATTTGCAACTTAGCCTAAGTAATACCTATTATATTTAATTTTTATATATAGATAGTTTCATTTTTCAAATGAGTTTAACTTATACTTATTTTTTCAATATACTTACCATGAATGCATAGTTTGCTAGTATTAGGATGTGGCTCATTCTCTTTTATGACAAGAAAACATGTGGATAGCAGGAATTTAGAAAAGGTGCTCCAGCGGTGGTCTCAAGGCAGCACTTCCTATACATTAAAAAACTTTTAATAATTAAATCCATATTTGTTCATTAAAAGTTTAAGTTTAGGCCATGAAAAACTGTTATTATATATATTTTTTTTGTCACTTATAATTGCTTGATGAAAACAAGAGAGTAATGTATTAATTATAGTGGAATCCTCTTGTGCCTTTATTTTTTTTTCTTTTTTTTAACTTTACTTTATTATTATTTGTGAGCATCGGCCTTAACTTCAACTTCACCGGCCCTAACATCTGTCACTCATAAAATTCCTCCACGGATAATAAACTCAATTGGACAGAGAAATATTTCCCATGCTAAGACAAGATTTAAATATCCTTAAAACATGTATTCCTGTGGTTCTCCGAGGTTCTTGCATATGTTCTCTAATCCCTCGCGTGAACATCATAAGTGTGCCATGTACCAGGGATGGGTAAGGTACAAGAGTCCTCCGTGATCACATTAGTATGGGTCATCAAGAGGTGTGACCAAATCAACTGGTGGTCCACTTTGTTGCAGTAATGGAAAATTGATAGGCACTTCAAAGAATTTCAATGATTTATTCTCTCTGACCAAGAAATATGCCTTTTATAGGGTAGGTAGTTGCAAATAAATATTTATTGTTTTTAATTTTCTATCTTTAGTATGTTCAGATTAGTTATATACATATACTTGATTTAAAAAAATAAATTTTTATACTTAAATATTAATTTATTATTTATATGTATATATAATTTATTGTAATATAATCAAAATAAAAAATTGAATACGGTAAATATTTATCGATACGTTCAACCCAATAATGTATGTCAGTGACCCGACATCCTTGAAAGCTAGCAGCAGTTACATGAACATTTTATGAAAGGAGCTCAACTTCAACATAAATAATCAAATAACAAATCAGCAACTGAATTTGATTTGATTTTATGTCCGTGAACATCACTGAATTTTTTTTCTTTTTTATTTTTTTAATTTGACGAGGTTAACCACTGCGTTCATATTCTAATCATAATAAGTACAATCCTATCTATTTATTAATGTGGCATTTTTACCACAATTTAGCGACCTCTATGGATTTTTGGTGTGAAAGTTTAGTGATCGATTCGATGTTTTTTGCAAAAAATTCAATGACATTGGGTTAATTTCAGCATTTGAAGGTTTTTTTGGACAATTATCATAGTGGCTAATTCTTCGGCAAAAAAAAAAAAAAAAATCATAGTGACTAGTTAGAACAAAGATCAAAAATTGAATAGTAGCGACGTTGGTCATGAAAAAAAGAAGAAAAAAAAATTCAATGGTTGGTTGGTACCTTTTTTTGTTTTTCACCCCCAAAGTTCTAAGAACCCTAATAGACTTTACACCCAACAATATAATGCAGGTAACCATGAACATGCCATCACACTTATAACTAAATAACAAAGTTATTAGTAAGGGTATGTAAACATCTTACTATTCATAAAGATTAAATAAATTAAGTTACAGTTGTACATTGTGCAATTATATGATTAAGAAATTTTGAGCTATATTTCTATAATAACTTTCGATGCAACTATAAGCGCTCTATTTAATTGTAAATATCAAAGTGAACGTCATGGGTTGGGCTTCTAATGGCCAAAATATTGAGTATGAGATTGCTAGTACGGATGCATCTCGATCAAGGCGTATATGAGCTCAGTTACAGTCAACTCCAATGAGAAACTTCAACTTTAGAGAGCATATTTTGTTGCTAAAAGTTACAATTTGTCACCGATAACTGTTCGTATGAATGAGCATGTCAAACAGGTGCTTAAGTTGTGATATTGATCATAAACTCCCACGAATATACAAAGTTTAAATAGTGTATAATTTTACAACTTGATGGCTTGAGTGTCGATTCAAATGGAGTAAAGGAAAATTTTTCTAACCTATTTTCTATTGAGATTTTCGGATTATCATTTTCTGCAAAGTAAACCAAAAGTATATATTAGCCAATTACGTTAAGCAACCAAAGATAACAAGAATAATAGCACTATAAACAAAGGTTCTTGATCATTATCTGTCAACCTTTGTCTCTAGTAAATATCTCACAAATGGTGTAAACATTATTGGAATAAATATACAACAACGATAAACATTTAAATGCATAAAACCTTCCTTTCACAAATTATTTAAGTACACGAGAGAGAAAGCAAAGAGAAATACATAGCTTATAGGCAAAGACAACCATTAATCCTAAGAACCAAGCTAAGATCTTTTCTCTAAGCACTAATACTAGGTAATCTAGCGCTAAGAGAGCATGTAGAGTTTTCACTTGAGGCTAAAAGTTTATACAAAATGGGTATTTATACTCATGAATTTTTGTCCCATAGATCACCAATTTGTTCGAACATAAGTTCCATTGGAACGAAATATTGTATAAATTACTCGTAAAGTAGGCAAATCTCCCTCGTTGAAGCGAGATATTACGTTTAGACAATGCAGTGAATAATATAGTAAATAATCAAAGGTATACACCTCTTTCAAATGAAACATTATGTTTGAGTACATAGAATGTTGTATGCAATTGAGAACTATGCTTTGTTCGAGACAACTTTTTTGTTTGGATAACATGTTTTGTTTCTTGACTTTTTATCCTTTTTTTTTTAAGTTTTCTCTCTTTACACTTGATCTTGCATGTGTGTCTATTTTGGCTAAATTTTACATGAATATAGGTTACAATCATCTAACTTGGACAATTATTAGGCTGTTGTACAAATGAAAAAATAAATAAATAAAATTTAAGTAGTATTTTTTAGAATCTGTTGTAACTTTTGATGCACCAATAAACACTCGATTGAACAAATTCTTATTAGAGCTAAGGATATGGATTGAACTCTTTAGGAGCAAATTGCTGGGAAGGATATTAATGCCATGAATGTGCCAAAATGTCGCCCAAGGTACAGACACACGATGGTTTAAGTCGTAGTCAAATAAACATGGAGTTTCGACTATTATTACACAACCGCGAAGATTTGGATTTCACCAAAATTATGTCAGTCATAAATATTAGTATAGAGTTAAGCATTCAAACGCTAGACAAGTAATTAGTGCTAAAATGAATAAATTAATAATGATGCAATAAGGTGGAAGAATTTTAGCAAATTTAAAATTGAGAACATCGTCAAACACCATATAATGATCCGAAAAGAAAATAAAATATACATTTCTCTTGAGATAGAAAACTAGAAGGAAGAGACGTAAATGAAACAGATTAAAATCTCTCTTTTTATCAATTATGTAATAGATAATTAGAAAAATATATATATATATAGATATATATTTATTGAGATTATGAAGTAAGGAGGCATTGAGGCAAAGTCATATAAGAAGGGAATGCATCATTACGAGTTTTGTTCAAAAGAAAACTGTCATAAAAAGTTAAATCCTCTTGGTGAAGCCCTTAGCCACAAGTGAAGTGGCACCTTGTTCCTTGTAACTATTACAATAGCTTGAAGTTACGGTTTAAATGACTTGACTCATCATCTCACAGGTTGGAAGCTCAAATAAAAGATACCAAAATTTGCAATTATGTTTGTGTTTTCCTTAAAAAAAGTATGTAAAAGGGGAATGTTTAACATGAGTGGAATTAAGTGATAAAGTAATATAGAGTAGAATATTTAGGAGGGTTTGTAACTTTTTTTTTTTTTTTGATGATACAATAAGATAAATTGGAAGATTTAAACTTGATTCATGTTATGTGGAAGATCAAACTTATATTACTAAGTTATAGGGTCTCAATAGAGGGTTTGTAATTTGCTTCTACGTTATTATCAAGGAAGATTTTGGCTTTATTTATTTGAAAGTGCTAAATATAATATTTGAAATGCTTATTACTAAGAAAGAATGAGTATGTGCTAATATCTTAGTTTAATTGGTATAAACACTATCGAAAAAGGGGGTTTCAACTGAAATGGTTACGTAAGTATTACATAAATATCATATTATATATGGCTTCAAATAAGTAATGTGAAAATAATACGTTATGAGATGACTTAGGAAAGAATAATAAAGAAGAGGAACATATGATCTTAGAGTTTTAAATGTACAAATGATAAATAAGGGAGTTAAAGGAACCTCAGATGTTAACTATAAAATTCTTAACTAATTGAGTTTGTTCTTTGCTTAACCATTTCTTTGATTTTAGAGAGTCAAGGTTTAACAATGAAATATTATTTTCTCTTATTTCTAAAGTTGTGCGAAAGAGAAATACATAGCTTATAGGCAAAGAAAACCATTAATCCTAAGAACCAAGCTAAGATCTTTTCTCTAAGCGCTAATGCTGGGTAATCTAGCGCTAAGACAGTATGTAGAGTTTTCACTTGAGGCTAAAAGTTCATACAAAATGGGTATTCGTACTCATGAATTTTTGTCCCATAGATCCCCAATTTGTTCAAACATTAGATCATTGGAATGAAATATTGTACAAATTACTTGTAAAGTAGGTGAATCTCCTCGTTTAAGCAAAACACTACGTTCAAATGTTGTTGAATGTACAGTAAAAATCAAAGGCATACACCTCTTTCGAATAAAACATTATGTTTGAACAAGGTAGTGCACGGAATGTTGTATGCGATTGAGAACTATGCTTCGCTCGAGACTACTATTTTGTTTGGATAACATGTTTTGTTTCTTGACTTTTTATCCATTTTTCTTCAAGTTTTCTGTCTTTACACTTGATCTTGCATATGTGTCCATTTTGGCTAAACTTTACATAAACATAGGCTACAATAATCTAATTTGGACAATTATTAGGCTGTTGTACAAACGAAAATAAATAAATAAAATTTAAGTTGTATTTTTTAGAATCTGTTGTAACTTTTGATCCAGCAATAAACACTCGATCGAACAAATTCTTATTAGAGCTAAGGATATGGATTGAACTCTTTAGAAGCAAATTGGTGGGAAGCATATTAACGTCGTAAATGCACCAAAATGTCGCCCAAGGCACAGACCCACAATGGTTTAAGTCGTTGTCAAATAAACATGGAGTTTCGACTATTATTACACAACCGAGAATAGACACCGGACAAGAGTCTAACCGGTACTAAACTGATCTGGACTCGCCAGTTTTCAAGTCCAAAAAAAAGAATCAAGACCGACCTGGGTTCTCCAGTTCCGAGCCAGTTCATATGAATTGACCCCAATTTTTTTTTTTACTTTAATTTAATTTATTCACCATATGAATCTATTAAATCAATAGGTTTACATGCAAATCGACTTAGACCCTCCTAACCAGCGAGTTCTTTGCTGGGTTGAACCAATTATCCTAAACCAACTCATGCCAGATTACTAATTCAACCTAGCTCATAACCTATGTATAATTGAAAAGATTTGGTTTTCACCAAAATTATATCAGCCATAAAAATTAGTATAGAGTTAACATTCAAACACTAGACAAGTAATTAGTCCTAAAACGAGTAAAGTAATAAGATGTAATAAAGTGGAAGAAATTTTAGCAAATTTAAAATTGAGAATGTCGTCAAACACCATATAATGATTTAAAAAGAAAATAAACAATACAATTCTCTTGAGATAGAAAACTAGTAGGAAGAGATATATAAAATGCTCTTTGAGACTAATACCTTGTAATTTAATTAGTATGAACACTGTTTTATTTTAGAGATGGAACAGACTATCAATTATGTAATAGATAGTTAAAAAAACAAAAAATATATACATATATACTTATTGAGATTATCATGTAAGAAGGTGTAAACACTCCATTTTTACTTTATCAAAATAATTAATAAAGAACAAGGTTAGGATAAAAATAAAAAAAAATCAATAATAATGATAATAAAATTTAAACAAAAACAAAAAAAAAAGGTGGCAAAGGAAAAATATAAGAAAATTGACCAAATAAAATAATAATATGTTAAATTTCAAAAATTAGGAAATAAATTTGGTCCATTAATTTAATCCCAAGTCTGATTTTTGTTAAATAATTTTTGGCCCAAAGTATGGTGTAGGCTTACATAAGTGTTGAGCACATTAAAAATTAAGAAAAAAGCTCAACCTAGTCGGTTGAGGTCCAAGCCTTATGTAGGAATGGAAGTCTGAGGTCACTAATTTGAGTCCCAGGAAGTGCGACGAAAACTTTTTTTTTTATCTAAGAAAAAAAGGTTGCCATGTGGTAGTGACTCATTGGCTAGGAAGTCACATGCCTTACACTTGATCTTCTTCTTCTAAGCAGACCCGAATAAGGAAAAGAAGAGGAGAAAAAAAACATAGAAAATTTCAGAGAAAAAATCTGTCCCTATCTGATTTTTTTTAACTGAATTAGTATATTAGTACATGAAGATTTAGTGTATCTTAATGATTTAGTTAGAAAAACAAACAAACTAAAAATGGAAGAAAACTATATCCAAATTTTTTTCTTACACTAAGACATAATGGAAGAAAACACTGATGGAATAATGTAAAAGATGACTTATAATGTGTTTTAGGTAATATAAATATTAGTTCAAGCACTTAAAAAAGAAAAATCCAATGTTCCCTAGGATAAAGAGCTCTGATGATATTGTTCATGGCTTATTCTATTAATGATTCGTTCTTTTTCCTTACCATACTAGTGTGTAGTTTGCTATGTATATGAGTGAGACTTTGTGGCTAATGGCATGTGATGCTAGATTAAACAATGGTAACGTCTTAGTCTTAGTTCATGGAACATTCATCTAAAGTGGTAACAAAGACAACCGAAACTCATGCTCACTTGCATGCTCGCCTGTTCACAATTAATTTTCAGTTTTGTGTTTTCCATATATCACAAAGAGTAAGATACATAGAGGCTATTGCTATTCTAGATAAGATTTAAAGCTATGAAATCTAAGATTCTAGTATTAATGTAAATTTAATCAAATCTAGACCATATTACTCCTAATCTGCTGAAAATTAATTAAAACTGTATAATATGTAAAATCTAAAATGTCTGATTATATTTTTACAAGGATTTTGGGATATCTAATATGAAATTTAAAGTCTAGGATGCAGACAGTTAATACACAGTCAATGCTTTCCTTTCCTGACTTAAAAAATTGTGATAAGAGTTCGAGACATGTGGTTTTCTCATTAATGGCAAATATACAAGTTGGTTGCTGCATTTATGCTTCCTCATGCATCTTTATCTAGTGAGCTTCCTAAAGAATAGATATGTTTTGGCCTCATCATTAAACAAATACCTACAACCTACCCCATGTACGCCATCCTTAATGCATAAAAGTGTTTGAAAGTCTAAACCAAAGGCTTCTGCATTGATTTCACTAAAAACAGCTTTTACATTAAATTATGTTCCATCCAATTAAAATATAAACTAATAGTCAAATGGGACCAAACAAACCATAGTAAAATTAATTATAAGTGAACAACAATGTAAGCAGAGGAAAAGGATACGTCCATTGACCTTTGTATTGATTTCTGTAATAATACATTGTACACTACTTCATTCTCCTAATCACATCTATCTCCCTTGATTGTTGGCAAGTATTACCATCTCTTCTCTAACGGTTATTAGCTGTTACTAATACAATTAATAATATTGTCCTTTGCTATCATACCTCCAAATACCACATGTTTATATGTTATTAGTATTTAGTTATTAAAAATGTACTACGTTTAGACCCAATTAATTACTTTTTCATTGAAGACATTGACTCCGTACTTAATTTACGAAAAAGTTAACTCACAATGGAATAGGATCGAACCATTTGTTATTATTTCCTTCACCGTTATGGATTGAAATTTTTGCATGTCTTAGTTTGAAGAAGCTTCCATTTAACTCAAATAGCGAAAAGAATAGCTGAGAACATGTCAAAGCAAATCATGAATGGTGGAGTGGATTAGAATGGGATGATGAAGCTAAATCACTTCTAATAACATAATTATGCAATAGAATTATAGTACTTACTTGGTAGTGAAAAATCTACAAATTTGACACATGGGGATAAGTTATGCTACATTATTACTATCATTATTATCATCATCATTGTTATCATCATTATTTGGAGATGGATGTTCGGAGCAAGTCATGTAGTCTAGTTCAATCTGCTCAATCGCTCTAATCAAACCAAATCACATCTTACAATTGGTTATTAAGGTGTCAAATAAAATCATATGGTTCAATTCATAAAATTTCTCAAATGAAAAAAAAAAAAAAAGAAAAAAGCTAGTTTGGTTTACAAATTATTTAAAAAAATAAAATCATTCTTACTATTTTCTTGATTAAATTACAATACCAATCAATTTAATTAAAAAGAATAACAATGAAGGCAGTGTCCATGGGTAGAGGAATGTCCATAGAAGGAAAGATTTTTAGGTGTATTTCTTGAATATAATGCATCCAATTATATATTTGCCGTTACCTAATGTCTTGTACTATTAAGGCCTTGTCCAGTCTTCTGAATAATTGCATAAGGATTGGAATAATTACTTGGAAAAAAGTTTCTAACTTTGAAATATAGATCCTGATCAAAAAGTCTAAAACTCTGATCTTTTGTTGGGAAAAATGGATATACGTGTATATTATGTTCTTGTTATGGGTGGAGTACATTTTGCTATTGTTTTGGAGTAAATTAAATTCACTTTATATAACAATAATCGGTCCAATTCGGTTAATATGATCATATTCAGTTTTAGTGCCTCAACTAATGAACCATGAACCAAAATATTTCTCAAAGTATATCATGAACAAAAACAAATTAAACAAACTAAAATTTAGTTTAGTTTAATATAGTTTGGTTTATGATTCAATCAGCTTTTTTATCAATCATGTACAACCATATAACCAAGGGAGCAAATTTATCTTATTTTAAATCAATATTAGGTTTCTGATAGAAAGATATCTACTTGTTATTACAATTAGAATAAATTATATATATATAAAAGGATTTTATTAATAAATTTACTCATTGTACTTTTTACCCTTTTCATTAAGGCATATATATTAATCAAAATTCAACTATAAACTTAATAAAAAGATTAAATTAACACATAAAACTTATATAAATTTTGTTATAAAAAAACTAACTATATGAAAATTACAAATAGTTGTAAAAGAGTAACACAAATTTAAATATGAATAATATCTATTTTTTACTGTTGACTTTGCAAGATTGTCTAATTGGAATTTTAAAAATAAATACAGCATGATCATTCAAGTAATATAAAAATAAATATAATATAAAACCGTTTAAGTGTATCTAATATCATGATAAGAATAGTTATTTAAATGATACATATAAAAGTATTTTCTTTATTTTTTAATAAATTTTAATATATTGATTTTCTCCGATTTTGAAAAGCTCGCGTAAGTGCCTCTCCATCCCCATTGTTATTATTACTGGCAACACTTTGTTCCACAACCACAACAAAATTACAAATGTTTTTTTTTCTTTTTTCTTCTTCGTCTTTTGTTTTTTCAAATGGAAATGTTGCAACATGATTGATTTAGTCAATATGGTCCAATATCAACTAAATAATTATTTAAATAATTTTACAATCATGAATCTTTAGGTCTATACAGCTACGGTTTTTATTATATTTTTCTTTTTTCTTTTTATGCATAATAAGACACTATGCTTTTTTATTTTATTTACAATGCAGCAATCTCAAGGTTAAAGGGCACTTCATCACGAGTAAATATTTACTATCACCGATTTTGTGTTTTGAATGTATCCCTACTAATTATAAATATACAAATAGATTAAAAAATTACTGTATCAGATTAGGTGTATACACAAAATTAGTTAAGTTATGCTCAAGACATAGAGTTGGGAAGAATAAATATTCATCTCTTGACTGCCCCCTAAACTTGGGGTGATTGATCAAACCCCAAAAAGTTTGAACTCAATTTTCTCTTCTTCTTTTTTTCTTTTTTTTTTTTTGTTATTTCAATTATATTATTTGATTAAATGCATTCAATAATAATATTTTTATTAAATTAATTATTGTGTACCATATAAGTTGAAACATACTAAGAATGGACAAAATATTTAATAAATTTAACCAAAATTGAAGAGTAAAAAAAAAAAAAAGGATTCAAATGGAAACCAATTAAATTTTGGAAAACTTCTCTCTCTCTCTCTCTTTTTCTTTACTTTCTTATTAAAAAAAAAAAAAACAATGATATCTAAGCTAAAGCAATATGTAGAATCTAACCTTTTTTTATCAAAGATTTTAATTTTAATTAAACTTGTAAATTAGTCAAATTAAACATTATAATACTCAAACTAAATGAAATAATATACTCGAATAGCTTATATTCGAATGTAACTCAATTTCTACCAATTCAAGTTAAATTATACAACTAGTCGAACTTGAATTTCTCGTAAACTTATACACTTCATATACACGCAAGTAGTAGATGCTACAAAATGGCATCGAATTTTCCAATTCATTTCAAGAGAGTGGACTATGGAACAAGAAATTGCCTCTACTTGATTCTTCATTGGACTAAGTATTTGAAAATTTCAAAATCATTTTAGTTGAACGAAGCAATTTGATAAAATGCATTCTAGTTTTATGTGTATTCTACCATTAGTAATTAGTGTCAAATTGTCCTGTGATTAAAATAAAATATAGACATTTATGATTTTATATATCGATTGTACAGTAAAGACACAAAGTAAAGCATGACCATAAACCTTCTTTAGTTGTTGATAGACCAGATATGTCACATCATTCTCCTTCTTACATCGTTTCCCAATGGCTGTTATTGGCTTCCATGGCATTGATACAACACAACAATATGTATAAATATTATATGTAATGTAAAATTACCTAAAATACATAATGCATCAAAACTAAAATATATGAAGTTGTATATTATGATATATAGATGCATATAGTATGTGTCATATATTGGCTATATTATATCCCATATAGATAATAGAGAAAATACCATTTAAAACATAGATTCAAAAAAAAAAAAAAAAAAAGGAAATCGTTCTTGCCGAACCTTATTTGAAAAATGACATTGCAAAAGCACACAATGGACTCCTTGTTTGGGATAGTGTGAATACATTTGATAAATGCATTGTTATTTAAATGGAGCAATGTCAAAAGATACTACTTGATTTCCCCCCTCCAATTTCACATTCGAAAATTGAAGTGATAGTTATCATAGTTATCAAGCTCAATTAAACTTTTACTTATTAAATTATATTAAAATTGTTAAATGTTATAACTTAAAGATTCCATGGCACTATTATATTTTGTGTTATTGTCATATTATACACTTAAAGATTCAACAATGATTGTACATGTAAAGCTTAATAGAAGTTTGAGCAAATGGTCTATGATGTAGGGAGATAAAATGGGATATGAAGCTACTATGGCCTCTTTCACAATGAATTTGTAGCGGTTAGTTGCAATGGAAAGTCGATTTTCAATAGTTCTCCATACATGTGGAAATACTTTATTTGGATTGATACAAAACATCATTATTGTACAATGTGTTTTTATATGAGATTTAAGATAATTAGCTTTTTATGTACAAGTTTACTTCAAGAATGAGTTTCTATAAACTATTTTTTTAGAATCAAAATCATTTTCACCCAACAAGAGATTAAAGTTTTGGATCAAGATTGTTCAAAGAATGTGTTTCATCTTCATGAGCATGGTAATCAATCCTAAAAGGTGTTAGTAAGCTTAAGTAGGATCACATGGGCCCAACTCATAATTTGGTTATATAAGTAACAAATAGCTCTAAGGTCATAATTTACATAATAATTACATTGGGCCTCGTAATAAAGTAGACAATTAAATAAAAAATAGATGTGGACTAAGATCCCTTAAGGAGGATCGAACCAATCCAAAACATGGTTCAACATAATCAAACCAGTTCCCTTTTATCCAATTCACATAGACTAGTTTTCAACATGGAAATCAACAAAATAAAATTAATTAATTAATATAAATTAAAATGAAATAGATATCCCTAATCAATTGAATCTTATCCTAGTCAAATCATAATTTTTGAATTGATTCAATTAACAAGCCGAATCACTTATTAATTAATTAGGAATTTATATTTAGGTTGAAATAGTGGGCTTAGTTAGATATATTAAATGAGTGTACTAACCTAAAGGGTTACACTTAATTTCAAACTAAATTAAACCCAATGGGCCTAAATAGTAGTTAAACTCTAATGGAATGGGTAGGTATATTTAATCAAATTATTTAATTTATATAAATACTATTCAATGATAATTATGTTCTTAACTAAATATGAATATCTAATTGAGTTGAAGGAATCTTCTAATCAATGATTGGCAATGGCTCATAGATTATAGGTATGGAATAATTGCATGCTATATGCTAGAGTTAAGGTACTACAATGAATTAATACTTAAATTTGACCCAAGCTTCTGCAATATTAATTATGCATGATCACTCAATTTAGAGGGTAGCAAAAGTAATGTAGCTACTTGGGCTACAAAGGTGGTGTAATGGGTAGTTGATAGGGTTAGTATTTGCACAAAGTAGATATGCAAATGGAGAGATATCAATTGGATGCCATATGTGTTATGGGATATATATAGGGTGGTTGGGTAGACTATGACCATAGTGGCAAGCCAAACGTTTAGAGCGAATGTCTAAACAAGACTACTTTATATTGGTTATGGTTTTAATCACGATAGCTAAATATAGTGTGATAGTCCCTGACTCTTATCGAGTAAGGTCAAACCCTCTTTAGCCCTTAGAGTGCTTAGAATGATGAGCACTCTTTATTTTAAATAACTTAATGAATCCGTACTAATACATTAGACCTAGGTATAAATAACACGCGAGAATATGCTTAGCTATTTTGTACTAAGTTCTTATAGCTCACCCCTTTCCTCTATTTTTTAGGTGATGATGATCTTTATGCTGATGATTTGTGTTATGATTACCTTAGCTATGGTTTAGATGATGAGTATTGATTTGATGGGAGCGACAAGTAATTGCTTCATATTTCTAGCTATCCTCAATTTCCTATTTTTTGTTCTCAAGTGATTGGAGAAGTAATAAGATAAATACTTTCAGTACTGCTGGTTTTAGACTATATGGACTTTGTTTTTGAACTATTATGTGGACTTTAAACTGATTTTATGTTTTGGGCTATGAAGCCTTAATAGGCTCAACTTTTGTTAAAGCTCGTTTTGCTAAAATATCTTTTATCAAATCAAATGATGTTCAAAAGTTAATAATTATGATTTCACAAACTAAAACTTAATTAGAAACCCATATAGTAAGTCGTTGTAACCTTAGTGTAATTTTACTTAAGTAGAATACATGATGGACTGTTTATGCTATGAGGTTAGGGGCATGACAGTTTAGATGGTATCAAAACTATAAGTTAAATTGAACTAGGAAAATCCGATATAGACACAAATGGGTGAGAGTGGGAACTAGTTAGGTGCACTTATATGTGAAATGTATGTTTGACTTGGAAATAATCCGATTTGAACATGTAACCACTACGAAGACCTAAAACTGGTTAATAGAATTAGAGCAAACGAATTAATAGGGTAAACATGAAAATGGACTAAACGTGATATGTATTTCTATATTTGATGTCACTAGATATTATAAATTGTATCAATGTTTTATGATGCCATGTTATGTACTTGATTAATTCAAATAATTAGATAACATAATAATCAGTTATGTGAAATTGTTTGATGAATGATCACTAATGCTTATGTCACTAGATATTATAAATTGTATCAATGTTTTATGATTCCATGTTATGTACTTGATTAATTCAAATAATTAGATAACATAATAATCAGTTATGTGAAATTGTTTGATGAATGATCAGTAATGCTTATGTGTTCGCATAAACATAATAGATGGATAAGAGAAATGTTAGATGAGGAGCCCTACCACCAAGCCCTCTAGTAGGAGATAATCCTGCTCTACCACCACCACCACCACCTCCACCTGCACCATAGGGTGGGAATGAGCATTTTATTCACCTAGTCTATGAAATGTTACAAGTGATGAGAGAGTAGAACCAACAACTTCGTCAATAGTGAGATAATCCAATTAAGCATAACAAAGGCATTGATAGAGTTAGAGGGAGGGTTTTAGTATGACTTCATGATTTTGTTAAGCTAGTTAAGCCATTTGATGCATTCACTTCTGATCCTATAGTTGCTAAAGAATGGTTGGAAGAACTTTAGAAAGCTTTTGATGCTTATGGTGTGCTTGAAGATAGGAAACTTGATTATGCTATGTTTATGTTGAAGGGAGATGCATCTAATTGGTGGAAATCAACTAGGAGATTGTTAGATGAAGTCGTTACTTAGGAGAGGTTCAGAGAGAAGTTATTTGACAAATTTTATTCTTACGGTTTAAGAAAAAAGATGGCCAATGATTTGCTAAATCTGAAGCAAGGTTCCAAGATAGCTGAAGAGTATGAAGCTAAAATGAATCACTTGATCAAATATATACCTGAGGCCTACAAAAATGATGAGTGGATGAAAATTTAGAAATTCCTATGTGGACTTGAGCTAAAGGTTTATGATAAGGTTTAACTTATTGAAAAGGGTAGCAAGGTGGTTGTTTGGATTTGTTACACATGGAAAAGTAAATATAAAACTATAAGATAAAATGACATTAAATGCACTAATTTTAGATAAGAATAACTTTTGTTAAAACTGCAATCCAACAAGCATACCAATTGTGCAAATAAAAATAATATGTAATGAGAAACAAATATAAAACTATAAGGATACAATTTTAACCTAAGAAACTGAATTTTAGTCTTTGAGAATTTAATTAACTACAACTATTTAAAAAAATCAGTACTACCATTATAATAATAATAAAAAAAAGGTCTTAAGGAGGGGATACTCTATTTGTAGACGTGTGAGATTATGTGCAACTATCCTTTAGATTCTTAGTTTTTATGTACTTGAAGGTTGTTTGCTTAGACTTTGATTAAACTCATGAGAATTCGCTTTCGAGTCGATAAAGTTCTAGTTATGTTGGAAATATCCCTATCAAATGTCAAATAGTGCATCTACAACCAATAGTTAAATAGCTAAGTCCTCTTACAATATTAACTACTTTAGTATAATACCAACATTACACAATCTACAATATTAATTTAGCTGGTATTAAGAAAAATCACAACCACAAAAAATCCAAAATTCGTCGCTAATAGTAACAAATTAGATAAGGAAAGAGAACAACTAGAAAATGGTCCCACAAATGAAAAATGCTTGTATGTGGATCAATAATGGAAATGGAAGTTCCTATACATAGCTCAATAATGGAATCACGAAATGAAGAGGAAAATGCCTTCTTAGGTTGCGTGTTTGTCTACGCCTCTTTTTTTTTTTTTTTTTGGGTCTGGCTCTACTACGAAAATGAAATGGGAGAATCCAAGAAAGAAATGCTAGGGCTAGCCTTTTGTCTTGTTCTTTTTGGCATGGCTTGATAGAAATAGTTTGTCTTCCAATGATTTCTAATGTTGATCTTTCCTTCATGGTTAGGTTAGCTACTGCTAGAAGGGTAAAAACGCAAATGGAAAAAGACTTGACCAAAATGAAATAGGACCCTTGCCATTGTTGTCACATTTGTGTCCATTACTCACGGAAATCACAAAGAAAAATTAAATCCTTCTTATGGGAAAGTGTTGGAGCTTGTGGTAAACTAAAGCAATTCGTGATTTTCTACCATTGGATAACATGAAGACTATTTGATAGTTCTTATTAGTTTTCGTATTATCACATGATAAAAATTATTAACTTACTCTCAAGTGCTTATTTGTGATTTATTCTATTAATTTTTTCTTTTCTTATGTGTAAGCATTCCAATACCACATTTAAGCATGATGTACTTTCGGCATCATTTCTCTAGCATTTTTATCCTTCTTCTAACAACTTGTGTTCGTGTCTATTTTTTTATTCCGTATATTTTTATTATATTACATATACAAAAAAAAAAAAAAACACAAATAAAAGAATTTAAAAAACAAAACACTGGGACCCAAAGTCCCTCATGATATTACATACCACTTAACAACTGTAAAGGCATTAACTAAGGCAAGACCATACCCCCACTCTCCATCTCACATCCTTCTCCAACAACTATTATAATTACTTCCATCCATGGATACTACATAGTAATTATAATTAGCTATTATAAACAGGTATCATACTTTGTGTTATAAATTGGATGAAAATACCCTTCAAAAGAACTATCTCCTTTTCTCTCTCTCTCTCTCTCTTTTTCCCTCCAAAAGAAAAGCACTTGGCAAAATCATTATGGAAAATTTTGATACAATAGTGCAAGATGTGCATTTACTTTTACGAAAACCGCAATCAATTTCATCTATGGAAAATGCATTTAACAGAGTTTTTTTTACTTACATCAATTGTTTTGTTTACTATTGCATGCGTTTTCTTTAGGATTGGAGCCTGGCCGTCACCATCATTTAACAAATACCACCCCAAAACCTATATTCTGACTGGATCTCACTTATATTAACTATATTTAAACTATTAGATAATCATAGTCATCGATAATACTGCTCTTATCGATTTTATGAACCTATATAAGAGATTTTCACTCCACATAGCTCCCCTAAAGCTACCAATAAATCTAAAAAGCATTTGAATTTTTTTTTTATATATACCAATATGTTTGTGGTAATATATATAGATGAATAGATGAAAAGCTTTTGATGGCCCCAAATTAACTTTTGACAGAATAATGACATGAAAATGGAATCAACAAATATATACCTCTTTAAGACCCATCAACTTAAAAATAATAAAAAGTTAAATTAAAGAATTCTCTAATGGACTTAATTCACGTATAATTGCTGCAAATCAATAGGTAAACATCTAAAAAATACTAAAGTAAAGAACACGTAAATGGTATCTTTTAATTAGCCATAGTAAAATTTATGCAAAAAAGAGTGATTTATGTTGCTCTTGAAAATAGCATCCTCTCTCTTTTAATCCCTAAAATAGTTTAAATATTTCATATGCATAAATTTTGAGCTAACTTAGATAAACAATTGACAAAAACTACAAGAAAGTTGAATGAGGAAATGAAAAAAAGGATAAAAACCAAAAGAATAAAACATTGCGAACTCACAAGCCCTCCTGATTTTATATACCAATTGCAAAGTAAAGAGATAAAGTAAAGCATGGCCACGAACCTACATGCCAATGGACGAAATGAATAAAAAGCAAGCCTCTAGGTCCAATTTAAATTTCGATGACTGTCTAACTTTTATGTCAACATTTCATGAATGAAGTAATACTAAATGTACTAATTTTACATAACAGTAATTTTTATAAAATCTACAATTTAACGAACATATCAATCATGTAAATAATATGTAATGAGAAACAAATACAAAACTATAGTGATACAGTTATAATTTAAGCAATTCAATTTTAGTTTTTTTAAAATTTAATCAACTACAACTATTTCTAAAAATTAGCACTACCGCTATAATCAAATGAAGATCTAAAGGAGGAGAAACTCTATTTACACGAGTATATGAGTATGTGTGGCTATCCTTTACACTTGGTTTGGTATGAGGGAAGAAAAGTGGAAGGAAAGAATATGGAAGGAAAAATTATGGGAGTATTTAATTTCTTCCATATATTTGGATAACTAAGAGAAGGAACATGAAAGAAATGTTAAGTTATAACATAAAATTATCGGTATGTGCAAGGCCAGTAACCTTCTTTATGAGTACATTATCTTATTTGAGAAATAATGGATACGAATGGATCGATTCAAGAATTCTTGTTTCGATCCAAACAAACCAATTCTTTTGAAGTCATTCCAATAAATGAATCAAGCTCACTGTCCTATCATTTAGCCTATGAGTCTGGCCAAATAATCAATATATCTAATTTCAATCATATATAAAAGTCAATCTAATCGAATCTAGGCTATATTATTTTTGATCTACTAAAAGTAATCCAAATTGTAGATATATAAATTCTACGATGTTTTATTATTATTTGTAAAAAGATTTTAGGATGCCTTTAAGTCTAGGATGTAGAGGTTGATATTGCGTCAATTCCTTCCTTTGCTCACTTAATAAGTTGACATTTTTTTTTCCTTTTTGTTTTCATTCAATCAATGAAAATATTAACTTAATGAAAATGGCAGCCAATTGGTTGATTGGATTTGTTATACACAGCAAAATAAATAAATAAATAAATAAATACAAAACTATAGAATAAAATGACACTAAATGCACTAATTTTGGATAAAAATAATTTTTGTTAAAACCATAATCCAATAAGCATACCAATCATGCAAATAGTATGTAATGAGAAAAACCATATAAAACTATAGGAATACAATTCTAACCTAAGCAACCAAATTTTAGTTTTTAAAAATTTAATTAACTATAGCTATTTCAAAAGAATTAGTACTACCATTATAATCAAATGAAGGTCTTAAGGAGAAGAAACTCCATTTGCAGGAGTGTGAGATTATGCATGACAATCCCATAGATTTTTGGTTTTTATGTACTTGAAAATTGTTTGCTTAGACTTTGATTAAACTTTCTAGTTAAGTGGAAACATTCCTATCGAATAGTGGATCTACAATCAATAGTTAAATAGTTATGTTCTCTCACAATATTAATTACTCTGATATAGGTTATACATCCCAATGCTACACAATCCATAATATTAATTTAGCTCATATTAAGAAAAATCACAAGCACAAAAACACTTGAAATTCATTGGTAATAGTAACAAATTAGATAAGGAAAGACAACAACAAAATATGGTCGCACAAATGGAAAATGAAATGCTTGCACTAGCTCCCACTCATCTCAAGGAAATGGAAATGAATGTTACTACTCACAGAAATGAAGAGGAAAATGTCTTATGGGGTTGCGCGTTTGTCTGTTTGTCTTTTTTTTTTAGGTCCAGCTCCACTACGGAAATGAAATGGAGGAATCCTAGAAAAAAAAAAAGGTAAGGCCTGTCTTTTGTCTTGACCAAAATGAAATAGGTCCCTACCCACTATTATCAGGTTGTGTCTCTTACTCACTGAAATCAAAAAGAAAAATTAAATCCTTCTTATGGGATAGTGTTAGAGCCAGTGGTGATATTCCACCATTAGACAATATAAAAACTATTTAACAGCTTTTATTAGTTCTCATATTATCCCATAATAAAAATTATTAACCTGCTCTTAAAGTACTAATTCAAGATTTATTTTAATAATTTTTTCTTTTTTTATGCATAACCATTCCAAAACCGTATTTAAGTATGATGTATTTTAGACTTTATTTGTTAAAAAATACACAAAAACTAAAAGAAAGTTAAATAAAACAAAAAAAAAAGATGAAAAATTAAAAGAATAAGACATCAGGGACCCGTGGACTTCCATGATCTTACGTACCAGCTGTAAAGCATTAAGCAAAGCAGGACCACAGCTCCATTCTCCTTTCTAGTCCACCTCTAGCAGCTATTATAATTAGCTTCCATGGGTACTTGGCAAAATCATTATATCAAAGCTAAAGTAAAGTATGACCATAAAACCTGCTTTAATTGTTGATAGACTCCATATCTAACATCGTTCTCCTTTTTACATCCCTTTGCAGCGGCTATTATTTAGCTTCGATGGATATTGGTTACTACACTATAATATATAAAAATTTATATGTAATATATATTTACCTAAAATCCATTATGCATCTGAATTAAAATGCCTGAAAATATATATTATAATATATAGATAAAATATGTGTTATATATAGGCTATGTTATATCTTATAGATAATATAAAATTGGGTGAAAATACTTCTTCAAAAGTAAATTTAGAAAAATAAATAAATAAATAAAAATAGTCTTGTCCAACCTAATTTTTAAAAGAGCATTGTAAAAACACACAATGTGTATTCTTCTTTTGAGACTCACCATCAATTTTGTCAATCAAAACACATTCAAAAAATGTGTGTGTGTGTTTTTTTTTAAAAAGATGGAGTAATGTTTAAAATATTTCTTGAATTTTGAGTTTTTTTTTTTAATTTTGCATTTGAAGTTTGAAATTGATAATAATTGTTACACCAAATCAAATATTTACTTATCAAGATATAAACTTAAAATTTTAAATTATTAAATATTATATCTTGAAAGATTCTAGTGCTAGTGCTATTATATCTTGTGCTATTTTCAAATTACATCTTCAAAAGATTCCATAGGGGTTGTGCATGTAAAGCTATACACAACATGTTATTGTAACTAAAGGCTTATATGAGTAGATTTTGTGGCGATGAAATTTTAATACTAGTTACTATGCTACTAATTTGCATCCCAGTAATTTATGATTTTCTACTTTTTCTCAATTAATGCTTTCCATTACCCATTAATATAATTATATATATATAAATATAGAGTGAATTTATATAATTAATTAATAGATAACTTTTAATATATTTATCTTTTTAAACACATGCAATACAAATATATTATTTTCTAATGACATCAAAATGAGAAGGCAAATACAACTTTCATATGCATAAATTTTGAGTTGGCTTATAAAGATTAAAAGCATTTGACAAAAACTAAAAGAAAATTGAATAAAACAAATTAAAAAAAAAGATGAAAATTAAAAGAACAAAACATTGGGAACCCAAAACATTCCTAAAACATATCCAATTTTCAATGTCATACTCAAACATTAATTAACATACCTAATTAACAAATCCTAACCAATATTATTTCAAGAAATTTAATAACAGCCAATCAAACATATCACACCATTAACACAATTTTTATAATTTTCCACAACCCATTTCTATACTTGTTCTTAATTAAATTCAAACCTCTACTAATTTATACACCAATCTCTATCCCAAATCTCCAAATAGCAGCAACTTTAACAAAAACATGATTATCTAACCTTATGATTGGAGATTGCTCCACCGATTGTACTAGACGATGCCACCAACTTCAAGTAAATCAAATCTTGGAACTAGTATCCATGTTGCCTACTTGAGCATCCAAATCTGAGCTGTCTTCTTCCCTTGCTCCAAGCTGAGTTCGTTAACTCAATACAGGAAATAGCTCCTTAACTCACCTAGTGTATCTATTGTTAACCCCACTTCTCATGTTTTCTAGAGGAAGTAGTACTATTCACTCACCGGATGGGATTACCATCATCATAGGCTTCAAGGGGGTTTTCATTAAAGAGAATATTTTATTTATGTTATAATATGACAAAATCATGGTGAAAAGTATATATATATATATACACTCATAAAAAAATCAATGAAAAATATAAAAAAGTATTCTCCCCACTTTGCTTGCATTTGATCTATAATACTGCATTTGGAGTTGTTACTTGAGATATTTTCACTATACTTATATAATGTTTTTAACGTTTATTGCTTCCATCATTAGGTTTTATATAAATTTTGTAAAATAACTACAACTCGCTTTAGCCTAATGTCATCGACATTTCACTTACATATCTTTTCTCCTTTTATAATTGTGAATCAATGCATAATGACTTTATATTAGTGTGAAAGTCATCTTTTTCTTGTAATGTATTAAACAGTTATAAAAAGAAATAAAAAAAATGTAATCAAACTTAATAAAAGTAGCCTTTATATAAAATATTATAAAAATATTTAAGTAAATCTGTATTACTAGTTTAATGTCACAAACATTATTTAAAGTATGGATATTTTTTTTCCCAATTTCGCATATGTTGGCACTTCTAAATGTGATATTTAGTTTAGTTTTCATTTGTTTGACTAATGCTTTGTTAATTCTTCTCAGTGTTGTCATCGCATGTATACATTTTCTCTAATAGCATTTATGTACCACCCCAGTTGTAAAGAAAGGTGATAAAGTAAAGCTTGACCATGAAACCTGCTTTAATGGTTGATAGGTTGGATATGTCACATCATTCTCCTTCTTGCATTCTTTGCCGACGGCTTCTATGGACTTTCGGGATTTTATATACCAGCTGTAAAGCAAAAGATAGATAAAAGCATGACTAAAAAACCTGGTTTTGTAGTCAATAGACAAGACTTGATCGTTTCCCTTCTGACATTTCTTTAGTCTTTCAAAATCTATTAGTTGTCATGGATGTAGGATGCTGCCCACAGTATATAAAATCTATATATAATAAATATTGGTTTCAAATATATAATATATTTAAAGTAAAATATATGAGAAATTTTTTTTTCTATTTTTTATAAACTTATTATTTCAAATGATGTGTATAAGATAAAAAATTTGTTTTATTAGTATTTCAATAAACAAATTCTTTAAACATTCATACAGGTTCATGTTTATTCTTCTTTAATTTTCAAGTAGTCTAGTTTTTCCTTATCCATAGTTTGGTTCTATGACACAACACGTTGTTTTCCTTTCCATTGCCCACTCATATAATTATATACATAAAAATATAGATTTTTAATATGTGTTATATATAACTTTTTTTAAATTTTAAATAATTTTTAATATACTTGTCTTTTTAAGCACATACAATACAAATATATTATTCGCTAATGACATCAAAATGAGAAGGCAAAAACAACTTTCATATACATAAATTTTCACCTGATTTATAAAGATGGAAAGCATTTGACAAAAGCTAAAAGAAAATTAAATAAAACAAATAAAAAAGATAAAAATTAAAAAGAATATAATAGCATTGGAATCGAAAGCCTTCCACGATTTTACGTCCCTTACTCAATGAAATGTCAAATCAAACAATAAGCCTTTCTTGGATACCTATCTTGCAGGAAGACCAGGAGGCCATATGTGAGCATACAATTCTTTTTTCCCCTCTTGGTCCTTGATATATCTATAATTAAAGTAAATAGGACTGATTTTAATATTACATATCTTAAAAATTAACTTTTATAAATAAATTGGTTTATTGCAATTAAAAATATATATTTTTATTACACAAAAAATTAAAGATTAGATCCAATAGATAAGTAAATTTTCAATAATTGGATTTTTTCTATATATTACATTGTTTACTTATATAAAGAATTTAAATTCTAATAAAATAAATTTTAACAACTATTTTTAACATAATTATATTTAAACTATTTTATTTGAGGCATATAAATTATGACAAGTATCCTTCTAATCATTTTATAGAGAGGGAGAGAGTCAATATTATGCTTTACATTTTAAATTCAGAAACTTTATAATTCTATTAATTTATATAGGCAAAATAGATTTCTAGTGAGACTTGATGCATCATCTACCTTTATTACTTGAAAAGTTTACATTTATTATCCAAATTAAAGTTTCATAGATTAATAATTATATCTTGTAATTTATTAATTCACTTGAATATTAAAATTTGGAGTGTCTAGTATCATTGACAATAAATATTTATATAATTGAATATTAAATGATAATAAATAGTACTTCTTTAGGATTATTATCCATTATATGTAAAAACTAAAAAAAAAGTTTATCAGTCTCTTATATAATTAAAGCAATTATTAGATTGTTATTGTTCCATAAGTAAATACCGATTTAAATGAATTTTACTGTGTTTTGGCCATTAAATATGAGTAGGTTCAATATTTCTCCATATAACATATAAAAGTGATGCATTCACTTACAGTTATAAGTGGTATGAAACTTAAATTTCTCATTCGGCCCTTTTTAAGCTTACCCTGTGGTAACTCTTTTCCTTCCTTGAATGGCACCATTTACTTTGACTTTTTTTGTGAGGTTGTGTCGCTGTGTGGTTGATGATATGTGAAATGAGAACATTTCCATGAAATTGCAGTAGGCCTCGTCGGTGTTAGTGCAACGCTTTTTCTTTTCTTTCAATAATATCTTTATTTACTATTTATTTTTATTTTATTTATTATATCATATAAATGATGATATGCAGATAAATAATTTTATCACAATTATATTATATCTTCTTTCGCGCTTATCTAAGAGTTCATGTCAGTTTTGTACTTCATTATTGATGATGTTAAATCAAACAGTGGGTCTTCTTTGGATACGTGTTCTGAGAACATCCGGAAAGTGAGATTAACCAGCTAATTTTTAATATATTTATCTTCTTAAGTACATGCAATACAATTATATTACTCGTTAATGACATGAAAATGAGAAGGCAAATACAACTTATATGTGTGTCAATTTTGAGTTGGCTTATAAAGATTAAAAGCATTAGACAAAAACTAAAAGAAAATTGAATAAAAAAATAAAAATTAAAGGAATAAAACATTGGGAAGCCCAAGTCTTCCACGATTTTACATACCAGCTATAAAGATAGTAAGTAAAGCAGGCCACATCCCCATTCTCCTTCCCAGGTCCTTCTCTAACAGCTATTAAAATTAGCTTCCGTGGATACAGCGCAATAATTATATTACAAACAGCCATCATGTTTTATGTAATGAATTGGGTGAAAATATCTTTAAAAAAAAAAAATTTCCTAAAAGAAAAGAAATTTAGCAAAACTATTATAAAAAATATCATTATAATAGTGCACGATATGTACTATTAAAGATTTCATATGCCTAAATCTTGAGCTGACTCATACATTGTTGGCCCACAGGGTGTGATGATTTATCGTACCGGCTGTAAAGTAAGGAGATCAAGTAAAGTATGATATAACATCCCACAAACCTGCTTTAGTTGTCAGTAGACGACTTGACTTCACACTATTCGCACTATACACAAGCGCCCTCCATCCTTCTCCTTGATTGTTTTGTTTGCCTGCTATTACTGTCTTTTCCAACAGCTATGAGCTTCCATGGATGCTGCAGCAAACGCTATTCTGGAAGTTGCCAAATGTTTATGGGCTTCACTAGCCGAACCAGTAAGCTACATCTATAATCCCACAAAAAATTTGAAGTCGTTAGAGGATGAACTACAACGACTGGAGAATAGACGTGTTGATATTAAAAATCAAGTTGAGGCTGAAGAAGTTGGACAAGGAGGCGAACGTACAGAGCAGGTGAAAGGCTGGCTAGAGAAAGTGCAAAATCTTCGAGTTGAGTCTGATCGATTCGTTCAAGAAGGAAAGTCCTACCAACACAGCAAGTGCCTTGTATGGTGCTGTCCTACCAACCATCGATCCAGCTACAAACTTGGGAAAAGAATATCTGAATTGCTTGATGATGTGAAAAATGCACAAGAAGATAAGTTTGATCGCTTAGTTAATAGAGCGCCTCCTCAAGTACCTTGGATGCCTACTGAGGAGACCGTCGGCCTCGACTCCATGCTTTCCCTAGTGTGGAACTGGCTTAACGAAAATCATGTAGGAGTCATTGGATTATGGGGGATGGGAGGTGTTGGTAAAACGACTCTCTTGAAAAAAATAAATGAGAAGCTCCGTGGCATGAGGCATGAATTTCGTGTCTTGTGGGTTGTTGTATCAAGTCAAGTCAATTTAGAGAAGATAAGAGAAAGTATAAGGAAGGATCTGGGAATTAAAGATGATTTGTGGAGCAATCTATCTGAAGATGGTGCAAAGGCAGAGTTATGCAGAGTTTTGAATACAAAGAGATTCGTACTATTAATGGATGACCTCTGGGAGCCACTGAAGCTGGCTGATATAGGAATTCCTATTCCTAATCTAGAGAATGGATCCAAAATAGTGTTTACGACTCGGTTTGAAGAATTATGCGGTGAAATGGAAGGTAAAATGGAAGCGAAGAAGATATGTAAAGTTGAGTGTTTGCCATCAAGGCAAGCCTTGGAATTATTTCAGCAGAATGTCGGTCTGGCAACTATAAATTCGCATCCACAAATTCGACAACATGCTGAAGATATTATTGAAGAATGCAAAGGCTTCCCCTTAGCTCTTATCACCATTGGACGAGCTATGGCAACCAAGAAGAACCCCCGTGAATGGGAGTACGCATTAATGGTTTTGAGGAGCTGTCCATCAGAGTTTTCGAGAATGGAGGATAAAGTCTATAAATTACTCGAGTTCAGTTAACAAAGCTTGAAGAATCCAACCTTCCAGCGATGCTTTCTTTATTGTGCTCTCTTCCCGGAGGACTACAATATCCGAAAGTTTCATCTCATTGGCTTGTGGACTGGTGAAGGATTCCTATGTGCTACAAATGATACATATGGAGCACGACTTGAAGGTGAATCTGTCATTGGGAGTTTGATGTCAGCTTGTTTACTAGAGGAGGGAGGGTATGAATCTACTGTTAAGATGCATGATGTCATCCGCGACATGGCACTATGGATAGCTCGTGAGCATGGAAAAAAGAGAGACAGAATCATCGTGGAAGAAGAAGATGTGCGCATGTCTAAGTGGGAGGAGGCTGAAAGAGTATCATTACAGGGTAAAAGGATTAAGATCGATCGTTTTAGAGAACTATCAGAGTGCCCAGACTTGTAACATTGCTGATTAATGATACCGAGTTGGAGACTTTGCCAGAGAGTTTTTTTAACTCTATGCCTATTCTAAAAGTTCTTGATATGTCAAGAAATAGAAGTTTTAAAAAGTTACCTGCGGGAATTGGGGGATTGGTCAAATTGCAGTACCTTAATCTATCATTGACAAGTATTAAAGTGCTGCCTAATGAAATGAAGTACTTGACCTCTTTACAATACTTGTTGTTGGACTTTACAATGCATCTTAAAAATATTCCAAAGGAAGTAATTTCAAGTCTCTTGTCATTGAAAGTTTATACGAAGTGCTATTTCAATGATGAAATTGTAGGTGATGAAATTGTAGGTATTCTTGATGAAAGAGGGTTGGTAGAGGGGCTAGAGGGCTTGGACCAATTGGATGAGTTATCAATTGAAGTTAGAACCGACTTCAGTGCTTAAAAAATGTTGGAGTCTCCAAACTTACAACGGAGCATAACAGATTTGTGGATCCAACAAGCCTCTGATTTGACTGCCCTTAAAATATTGGTGAGGAAAGTCTTACGTTTAAATTTCCTTAAGATAGAAAAATGTGATTCACTGGAGAGCATAGAAATATGTGAGGGCATTCCAAGGCATGTGAATGAGCATCCATCAAGGGGGTTGGAGTTGAGGAATCTGCATATTGTGTGTATTTATAGGTGTAATAAATTAAGGAACTTATCATGGCTTATATATGCACCAAACCTCCAAACACTTGATGTGCAAAAGTGCAACACACTAGAGAAGATCATTGATGAAGAAATTCTGCAACATGTAGATGAAAATGCAAGTGCAAGGCTCTTTTCATCTCTCATAGGGCTTCATTGTAGTGGATTACCAAAGCTGAGGAGTATTCACAATCGAACCTTATCATCTCCTTCACTGAAACTGATTCACATTCATAAATGTCTAAGTTTGAAGAAGCTTCCATTTGACTCTAATAGCGGAAGGAATAGCTTAGAGACAGTCATAGCAAAGGATGAATGGTGGAGTGGATTAGAATGGGATGATGAAGCTGCTAAGGATTTTTTCACCTCAAAGCTCAATAAATTCTTATGAAAAAATGTAGGTGGGAATTGTTCTTTTCTTTTCTTTTATATATAGGGTTGTTATTAGGGAAATTGTAGTATAGGACCTCCTTTTGTTGTGTTAATGAGACATAATATAGCACTGTTATTATTTTTATTTTAAAAAAATAATGTATAAAAGTCCCATAGGGCATGTAGTTATATAGTTTGTTTGTTGACGGGTTTTCTGGCTGCACCAATCATCTAGTTGGGTGTTAAAGTCTCTCATTGTTATAAATTGGAAGAATCATCTACTTTAATGTACTCCTAACTCCCACAACCACTTCCTCTACTTCATTATATTTCATTAACACATGATGAGAGTTATTACTTTTTTTTTTTTGGTGTGTGTGAGCTGTAAGAGGAGTGCTTTATTTTTAATATCCATGTAGTTTGAAGCTTTCATTTTATTTGTTTTTAATATCAATACTTCTATTACTTTTTTTCTTTTGGTCTTGTTCTTCATTTTGTTGTGTTAACACACACGATGAGACATAATATAGCACTGTTATTCTTTTTCTTTTTCTTTTTTCTTTTTGGTGTGTGTGAACCGTAAGAGGAGCTCTTGTGCTTTATTTTTAATATCCATATAGTTTCAAGCTTTCATTTTATTTGTTTTTAATATCTTTACTGTTATTACTTTTTTTGGTCTTGTACTTCATTTTGGTGAGTTAGCACACGATGACACATAATATAGGCTGTTATTACTTTTTTTTGTGTGACTGATCTATTATTTTGCATCTCCATAAAGTTCCAAGCTTTCATTTTATTTGTTTTATATTATTACCTCATTTAAAATCCTTCTTTTTTTCATTTGCAGTTATAATCTTTTTTTTTTTTCCATTTGCAACCATAATTTGTCCTTAAAATAGGCTATGCAATATTTTTTTGTTTTTTTTTTTAAATGTTAAGAGCTCTATTGCAATTAAACAACATCTTTTGATAGTTCAGGCTGTGCATGAAAATGCTTTTATTTGGAATAATAAAACCCATAAAAATTGATATTATATTATATGGTAGTTTATAATGCTTATACTTTCAATTTCTCTATCTTTTCATGTTCAATGAAATGGCTTAATGGGATTGTCTTGGTTGGGAACAAAAATTATACTATCTCTTGGCCTTTTGGCTATAGGTTCAATGGGATTTATGTTTTTGTTTTTCTATTTTTTTAAGGAAATTTTGGGGGAAATGAAATATATATATATATATATATATATTAATAATTGCAGAAGGTATAAAAAGAAAACTGTAAAATATATAATATTAAAGTGGAAAGTCATGTTTTAAATTTATAAAGATTATATCAATATATATTTAGGGTGTGTATAAATTTAGATAGATAATAATAAGCAACTTTAATTTGTTTTTTTTTGTCATTTTTCTTTAAACTTTTGCACCATGCCTATTTGATAAGCATTTCATTCACTTTCTTTTTATTATTTGTTAGCAAACAGGCATGCCTTCACTCATCATTAGACACTTTTATTATAACAATCCCATGGATAGTTGTTACTTCAAAGCTACATCAACCTAAAGATTCATAGCATTGAGGATGGTGGTCTCCTAAGATTTTCCTCTTAGCTTGTTTAACAATTATGAAATTTCTTTTTCCACAACACTTTTGTTCAACTTCATGGTTAGCTCTATTTTTATTCTTAATCGATCCAGTGTGCTTAAATTCATTTACATTTTTCATAAACATTTGTTGCACAAATTCATGCAATCATGTGTATAGCCATTACTTTCGACTAATGCTGATTTGTTATTATCCTGCATAGGTTGGAGAGAGCTCATTGTGGCACAAGGTAATACTATAAATTCCTTTTATAACATAGGGTGGAGAGAGAGCTCATTCCTTTTATTTGACCATTCTCTCTACACAACACTACCTCATATTAGAATATTAGAAATTGAAGAATCTTGGATGATGAAGTTAAATTTAGATGGATATTTTAGTGGAACTTGTGAGTAAGGAACATAGATAATGGCAAAATAAATCTCGTAGGCATGTTACATGGTTCTTTTACATGTAACAATTTCATAAAAGCTATTGGATGCACAATCTTTCCTATAATAAAAAAAAACTATTGCATAAAAACTATTATGGATGATTTAGGGGCCAATTTTTACTTGCTTGGTCGTGTTTGAAACTGCTCATACTTGTCTTAGTTGCTCTCTATTTGGTGTATTAATTACCATGTTTTATCCTAATTCTATACTAATAATAAGTGTGTTTTTCAGCACAAAATGCTTGTATTTGGGAAATGTAGACAAGATTGATATGAGTGCAAGAATGAAACAAAATGCTGGTGAGATATGCTAATCAAGTTGATGCAAGTGGAGAATCTTGATGATAGTACTTGATTTCCATGAAAGATAGCAACTCAGCAACAGCAATGAAGATGTAACAATAGAGCTTCTACAAGCAACAGTTTCAGAGTTGATTTCTTTGAGGAAATACCAAGAAAGAAGAAAAAACCAAAACACGTAGAAAATTCAAATGTTCAACATAGCATCCAATGAGTTGCAACAGGATGTCTAAGTTTCTTCTCAACCATGCAACAACATTTAATGACAAGCTCCATATCACAGTAACAATAGAAATAGAACAACAGCATCAGAATCTTGCATGCAATGTGTGTTCTTCTCAATTAGATATTTTCTTTTTATGTCTGTTTTGTATCAAAGGGAGTAATATTGAAGACTTTTATAATTATTAGCATATTTGAATTCTTCAATGAAGGTCTTTCAGTGAACTTTTATGCACTAAGAATATGTACATAAGTTCTCTCCATCTTAAAATGTTAGATAGGAAAAAGAAAAAAGGAAAAAAAAAAGAGCAAATCAAATGTAGAGTAAATGCTTCAGTTTTTGTGCTATAGGTAAATCACAAAGAGCAAGATACATAGTGACTATTCTAGATAGGATTAAATCTATGAAATCTTAGATTCTATTATCAAAATAAATTTAATCAAATTATAGCCAATATGAAATTCGGACTTTAGGATGCAAGCAGTTTACACATAGTGAATTATTCCCTTTAATCACTTAAAATTTTTTACAAAGTTAGACATATGTTGTGGTTTTCTCATTAATGGCAAGTACAACTTATTGCTGGCTTTATGCTTCATCAAGCATCTTTAGCTAGTGAGCATCCTAGGAATAGATAGGTTTTGGCCTTATATCTGAAATCAATCTTGATTAGTACTGGAACATTAAACTAATACCGTGCCCATATGTGCCATCCTCGCTCATAAAATGTTTGAAAAATCTGAACTCATAGTTCCTACTTAAAATTTGTCCTGTCCAATCAAAGTCTAAACCAACAGTCAATGAGATCAAGCAAACTAACAGACTATTTTATTCAGCATTCTCATTGTGCAATTGTAGATATTTGTTCAATTTTTTTTTGAAGTAACAATCAAAATTTAGTATAAGTGATAACAAATGTAAGTAGAGAAAGAGGAAGATGAAGATGAATAAGAATGGGATGATGAAGTTGTTGAGGCTTTTTTCACCTCAAAACTCTCTTGTTGGTGTCCCTAAACTCTCCCACAAGGGCCAAATGAAGGGGTGGAGATGACAGGTGGGAGCTGATGTATGCTATTTTCAATCAAATAAGAGTTAGTTCCTGTAGTCATATGAGAATATCCTGGCAGTTGCCCCTGTTTGTTGCTTGACGTTGGCTTTCACAACTTCAAGTGGTAAGTGAGAGAAAGTTAAATGCGAAATAAGGAAAGACCTTTTCCCTTTTTAAGCTGAAACATCCTAAATATAAGGTGCCTTATTCTATCTCTTATAATAATAGCTTTAAGATCCAAAGGAGGATTGTTGAAGAACCCAGCAGCTCATGTCCCAGCTTTTCCAAACGGTTAGCGCACTGATTGATTTACTGAAAGCTGAGGAGCATTCACTACAAGACCTTATCATCCCCTTTATTGACTAGAATTCAGATATTGGGATGTTATAGTTTAAAGAAGCTTCCATTTTATTCCAACAGTGGAAAGAATAGCTTAATACAAGTCGTTGCGGAGCCTAAATTGATGAGGACATCGTAGCTGACATGGGTTGATATTGGGTGTGTCTCTTACAAGCACGGTCGTGTATTATGTCAGGGAGCTTCCAGAAACACACACGACTGCATGCACGGCCCGAAGGCACGGCCGTGTAATATACCAAGATGATTCCCAGAAACGTATACGGCCAGGAGGCATGGCCGTGTGTTATGTCAGGATCTCTCCCAGAAACATACACGGTCTTCATGCACGGCTAGGGGGCACGACCGTGTGTTATGTCAGGAGTATCCCTAAAAGCCTACACGGCCTTCATGCACGGCCATGTATACTTATATTTATTTCTACGTTTACATATATATTTCCTTTTTTACCTGTTTTCTTGAGGAGTATATATAGTTGTTAGGTCATTTTTAGGGTTAGCTTTTATCCTTTATTCGATATACACTTTTAGGGAAGAGTTTCTCTACTTTCTCGATTGTGCGCAATTGAGATTTATCAAGGAATAAACTCAGATTATTCTTTTTTCATTCATGAGGTCTAATCCTAGAATTGGTCTCGTGTGTTTACGCTTTCCTCGCTGCATCATTTGGTATCAGAGCAAGGTAAATTCCTGTAGAGATGTCGACAAACGATGGTGTTGATGGTGGTCGCGTTCTCGACCTAGATCGGGATGTGGAAGTCTAAGGAGTCAATCAATGGGCTCCAAGGACAGTGGTCGAAGCCATGGAACAGAGACTTGGGCGTGTAGAGCAGCGTTTAGAAGACCTGGTTGTGCATTTTGACGCCATGGTGATGGGCCACAACGGAAACAGGGGTGTTGTTGGGAATCGACCAGGAGTAGCAGTCGCTCGTGGCGGTCCTATCAATCAACCTGCAGCCGCGAATCAGTGGAACCAAAGGCTAGATGAAAGTTCCTCTGAGGAAGAGGGTGAATTCCTGCAGAGAAGGGGCGGTGTTGGTGGTGGCAGGTACCACGGGGTCAATGACCGAATTGACCAGGAGTATGGTGGCGGATATCGAAGAAACCACCAGGGCTACAATCATACAGATGGCAGTGATTTCCGTCTCAAGGTAGATATTCCATCCTTTAATGGTAATCTCAATATAGAAGATTTCCTAGACTGGCTTGCAGAAGTCGATAGATTTTTCGACTATATGGAGGTACCTGAGGATAGGAGAGTATGGTTGGTTGCTTGTAGGCTGAAAGGAGGGGCTTCTGCATGGTGGGATCGCTTGTAGAACCGGAGGCAAAGAGAGGGGAAGCAACCTATAAGGACATGGTACCGCATGAAGAATCTGTTGTAGAGGGATTTTCTACCACCTGACTATAAGCAGATCTTTTTCCAGCAGTACCAACGATGCCGTTAGGGGCAGAGGACGGTGCATGAATACACCGCCGAGTTTATGAGGTTAGCGGAAAGTAATGATCTGAGGGAGACTGAGGGTCAGTAGGTGGCACAATTTGTGGACGGATTGAAGCCCCAGATTAGGGACAAAATAGGGGTGACGGTGTTCAGAACCGACAATGAGGCAAAGAATTTGGCCCTTAGAGCTGAGATGATGATTCAAGAATAGCGTACAAGGCTAGGTGGGGGCAAGAGAAATTATGCGTATGATAGTCTCGGCAGTAGCAGCAGGGTGGTTAGTGAAAGGGCTAGAGGAATAGTCGAGAAACCAGTTGGAAGTATGGAGAAGAAAGAAGACAAGGCTGAGGGAAAGAAGCCTCTTGAGAGCAAAGAGACCCCAAGACAAAATAATCCGTATGCTAAACTGATTTTAGGGAAGTGCTATAGGTGTAATCAACCGGGACACCGATCCAACGAATGCCCGAATCGACGAACTATAAACATTGTCGAAAGGGAGGAAGAGGAGGAAGTGTGCTGTGAACCGGATGGTGAGGATGAATACTATGATGAGGCTGATGATGCAGTGGAACCAAACTACGTGATTAGAAGGATGATGCTAGCACCGAAACAGGAGGGTAGTTCACAACAACACCAGCTGTTCCGCACTAGGTGCACAATTGGTGGGAGAGTGTTTGACTTGATTGTTGACAGTGGGAGCTGTGAGAACATAATCGGAAGAGAAATTGTGAAACGACTCCAGCTACAAATAGAGAAGCATCCGAACCCTTACACCATAGGGTGGATTAAGGCAGCGGAGCGAATTGAGGTGAAGGAGAGGTATCAGGTTCCATTCTTGATAGGCAAATATCGAGATGAAATTTATTGTGACATTGTCGATATGGATGCCTGCCACTTGCTATTCGGATGACCTTGGCAGTTTGACGTGGATGCCCAACATGCCGAGAAAGAAAACAAGTATAGATTGGAGAAAGGAGGCGTGAAATATACGTTGTTGCCATTGACGGATAAGCGGCCTAAGACACAAAGGGCGGAAGGAAAATCTTTTCTGACGATCACTCAGTCAGAAAAGGAAATGACCGAGGACATCAAAGAATCCCGATTGATGCATGCTCTTGTGGTGAAGAATGCAGGAGAGGACGTGGATAGTGTAGAGGCTCCGGAGGAAGTAAAGGGGGTATTAGAAGAGTTCAAAGAGGTAGTGCCGGAAGACTTACCAGAAGGGTTGCCTTCATTGCGAGACATCCAACACCACATCGACTTGGTGCCTGAGGCTAGCCTTCCTAATCTCCCTCACTATCGGATGAGCCCCAAAGAGACGGAGGTCCTACAGGAGAAGGTCTAGGAATTACTGGATAAAGGATTCATCAGGGATAGCATGAGCCCATGTGCCGTTCCAGCGCTTTTGACGCCCAAGAAGGATGGGAGTTGGAGGATGTGTGTGGACAAGCGTGCGATCAACAAGATCACAATTGGGTATAAATTCCCAATTCCTCGCATTGAAGACATGTTGGACAGGCTGAGTGGAGTGGTAATCTTCTCGAAAGTCGATCTTAGAAGTGGGTATCATCGGATTCGGGTCAGACTTGTGGATGAATGGAAGACCGCTTTCAAGACAAAGGAAGGGTTGTACGAATGGTTGGTTATGCCATTCGGCCTCAGCAACGCACCTAATACCTTCATGCGCGTGATGAATCAGGTACTTAAACCATTCATAGGTAGGTTTGTAGTAGTATACTTTGATGATATCCTGATATATAGCAAGACTAAGGATGAGCATTTAGTGCATTTGAAGAGCGTATTGACTGTGCTGAAAGAGAATAAGCTCTACGCCAATCTCAAGAAGTGCATATTCATGTCAAAAAAACTACTGTTCTTGGGTTTTGTAGTAAGCGGTGAGGGTATAACGGTAGATGAGGACATGGTAAGGGCCATTAGAGATTGGCCCACTCTCAAAACAATCACCGAGTTGAGGAGCTTTCTAGGGTTAGCAAGATTTTATAGACGTTTCATACGGCATTTTAGTACAATTGCTGCCCCATTGACTGAGTGCCTGAAGAAAAGGAAGTTTCATTGGGATAGGGAAGCTTAGTCTGGATTTGCTGTGCTTAAAGAGAGATTGTGTAGTGCGCCGGTGTTGGCCTTACCAGACTTTGACAAACTATTCGAAGTCGACTGTAATGCCAGTGGCATGGGCATTGGCGCTGTGTTATCTCAGGAGAAGAGACCCATGGCCTTCCATAGTGAGAAGCTCTGTGAAACCAAGAGGAATTGGTCCACTTACGATAAAGAGTTCTATTCCGTGGTCAGAGCTCTGAGGATGTGGGAGCACTACTTGGTTGGAAAAGAGTTTATCTTATACTCAGATTGTGTCGCTCTGAAACACCTGAGTAATCAGACCCGCATCTGTAAAGATATGCATGCCAGATGGATACAATTTCTGCAAAAGTTTCCATTTTTCCTGATGCACAAATCCGGGGTCTAAAATAAAGTGGCAGACGCATTAAGTAAAAGGGCGGATTTATTGGTCACCATGAGGGCTGAGGTGGTAGGCTTTGAGCAACTAAAGGAACTGTATGAAGAAGATGCGGACTTCGGAACTATATGGAGAAAATGTACTAATCAGGAACCCAATGACAGTTACTACACCCTGGAGGGTTACTTAATGAGAGGTAACCAACTCTGTATTCCCGAATCATCCTTAAGGGAGAAATTGATTAGGGACTTATATGGAGGGGGACTAGCTGGACATCTAGGGCGTGATAAGACACTAGTGGCAGTGGCTGTAAGATATCATTGGCCTCAGTTGAGAAGAGATGTAGGGAGAATCGTGCAAAGGTGCTATATCTACCAGACATCTAAAGGACATTCTCAGAATACTGGGATGTACACTCCGCTACCAGTACCTGAGAATATCTGGGAGGATCTATCTATGGACTTTGTGTTAGGTTTGCTTCGTACCCAACGAGGTGCTGACACTGTTTTTGTGGTTGTAGATAGGTTCTCCAAGATGGCTCACTTCATCCCTTGCAGGAAGACGACCGATGCACAGGGTGTTGCTAAGTTATTCTTTAAGGAGGTGGTCAGGTTGCATGGGGTTCCCAAGCTAATTACTTCTAATAGAGATACCCGGTTTCTTAACCACTTCTGGAGGACGCTATGGTACATGTTTAATTCTTCCCTTAATTTTAGCAGCACAACCCACCCTCAAATGGATGGGTAGACAGAGGTGATGAACAGGACCCTTGGAAATTTGATACGAAGCATCTGTGGAGAGAAGCCAAAATAATGGGATTTGGCACTTTCTCAAGCCGAGTTCGCTTACAACAGTTCCATTCATAGAACTACTGGGAAATCTCCTTTTTCAATGGTCTATATCAAAGTGCCGTGTCACGCCTTGGATTTAGCTTCTCTGCCCAAGGGTGTAGAAACCAATGTTGCTGCTAAACACCTGGCGGAACAATACCAAACGGTGGCATTTGACGTGAAAGAGAGAATCGAGAGGGTTAATGAGAAGTATAAGAAAGCCGTAGACAAGCATCGAAGGAAGAAATTTTTTGAGGTGGGAGATCAAGTGATAGTGTTCTTAAGGAAGGAATGTTTTCCTGTGGGCACTTATAGCAAATGGCAACCAAAGAACTATGGCCCTTACAAGATTGTCGCCAAGATCAATGATAATGCCTATATGGTCGGGCTCCCAAAAAGCATGAAAATCTCAAAAACCTTCAATGTAGCTGACTTATCCCCATTCTACGCGGATGACGAACCCTTATATCCAGAAGAGAACTCGGGGTCGAGTTCTTCATTGGTGGGAGAGAATGATGAGAACATTGTAGCTGACACGAGTTGATATCGGGCGTGTCTCTTACAAGCACGGTCGTGTATTATGTTAAGGAGCTTCTAGAAACACACACGACTGCATGCACCGCCCGAAAGCATGGTCGTGTGATATACCAGGATGATTCCTAGAAACATACACGGCCTCATACACGGTCGTGTGTTATGTCAGGATCTCTCCTAGAAACATGTACGGTCTTCATGCACGGCTAGGGGGCACGACCGTGTGTTATGTCAGGAGTATCCCCAGAAGCCTACATGGCCTTCATGCACGGCCGTGTATAAGACAGATGACAGACGTGTATACTTATATTTATTTCCACGTGTACATATATATTTTCTTTTTTACTTGTTTTCCTGAGGAGTATATATAGTTGCTAGGTCATTTTTAGGGTTAGCTTTTATCCTTTATTCGATATACACTTTTAGGGAAGAGTTTACCTGCTTTCTCGATTGTACGCAATTGAGATTTATCAAGGAATAAACTCAGATTATTCTTTATTTATTCGTGAGGTCCAATCCTAGAATTGGTCTCGTGTGTTTACGCTTTCATCATTGCATCATAAATAGTATAGTGGAATAGAATAAGGTGACGAAGCTGCTAAGGCATTTTTCTCCTCAAATTTTTTCCTTATCTAAATAAGTGAAGCTTTGACCCCTTTGTGTATGATATGGTGTTATTTCCCTACTCCATCAAATAAGAAGTTGATCCCCTAGTTGCACAAGGATTCCATGGTGTTGCAGATATTTAGTCCTTGATGTGGGCTTTCAATGGTTACTTGAATTGTCAATATTTTTGCTCCTTCAAGTGGTGAAAATGTGATCAAAATCGAGCATGGGGATATGAAAGACTAACAGACTATAGCTATAAATCAGTGTGCATGTAAATGTTTAATTGGAATTTGTATTTTATTTTGGGGGCATGAATTATTTTTCTTTTCGGTGTTATTTGGTGTTCATCTGTTGCTGGTGACTATGTTGTTTCATGTTTGATGTGGTGATATGTAATCTTATCCAACTCCTCGATTGCCAAAGTAGGAACTTGTCAGTTGCTTTATTTTCTCGATAAGGGATTGCTTTGCTTGAATATAGAGATTACGAATGGATGTTCCTCTAACTCATCCAACAAATCCTCTAACTCGAAGCAGGGGATGAATGGTGGAGTGGATTAAAATGGCAAGATGAAGCTGCTAAGGATTTTTTCACCTCAAAGCTCGAACCTCCATTGTATGTTGACGATTTTTTCTAGCACTGTTGTTACTGTTTTTTTTTTTTTTTAAATAATGTATAAAAGTCCCAGGGAGCATGTAGTTATATAGTTTATTTGCTGACGGATTTTCTAACTGCACCAATCATCTAGTTAGGTGTTAAAGTCTCTCACTATTATAAATTGGAAGAATTATCTACTTTAATGTACTCCCAACTCCCACAACGACTTCCTCTACTTCATTATATTGCTTTCATTTTGTCCATTTTCTCATTGTGTGTATATATATATATAGGGCTGTTATCATTTGTTTTTAATCTACTCCCAAGTCCCACCGCATATGTCCCTCCTATACTTCATTTTGTTGCGTTAACACACGATGAATATAGCACTCTTATTATTATTTTTTCTGTTGATCTGTAAAAGGAACTCTCATACTTTATTTTTCTTAACTAGCATTTTATTTGTTTTATATTATTACCTCCTTAAAATCTCTTTTTCTTTTCTTTTTTTTTTTTCTATTTGCAACCATAATTTGTCAATAAATAGGCTACACATTAAATTTCTTTTTCTTTTTTTTTCTTTTTTTTATGCTATGTATCATCTTTCAATAGTTCAAGCCATACATGGAAATGCTTTTATTTGGAATAATAAAATCTATTAAAATTAATGTCAAGTTATGGTAATTTGTAATGCTTATGCTTCCAATAATGTTTTATGTAAGAAATATGTATAGTGCATTTTTCTTGTTGTAGGTGGAAATTTTTCTTTTTTTATTTTTTAGTCTATATACGTATATACATAGTGTAGCTGTGGATTGGATTCGATTGGAGGAGTTTTCTTGTACTTCATTTTGTTGCACTAACATATGATGAGATATAACATAGGGCGTTTATTACTTTTTTAATTTTTTTTTTCCGTGTGATCTATAAGAGGAGCTCTTTTACTTTATTTTGCATCTCTGTTAAGTTCAAAGCTTTCATTTTATGTGTTTTATATTATTTCCTCAATGAAATCCTTTTTTTTTTTTTCATTTGCAACCATAAGTTGTCATTAAAATAGGCTTTTGTTGAAATCAAACATTGTCTTTCCATAGTTCAGGTTGGATATGGAAATGCTTTTATTTGGAATAATAAAATCTACAAAGTTAATGTTATGTTATATGGTAATTTGTAATGCTTATGCTTCCAATAGTTAAGTTGTGCATGGAAATGCTTTTATTTGGAATAAGCAAATAGGCAAAATTAATGTCATCTTATATGGTGATTTGTAATGCTTATGCTTCCAATTTCTAAATGTCTCTTCATGTAATGTTTTTGTTGAGAAATGTGTATAGTGCATTTTACCTATTAGATGAAATGGCTCAATAGCATCATCTTGCTTGGGAAACTTATACTATCCTGGGCCTTTGATTGGAGGTTCTGTGGGCCTATTTTTTAATTTTTTTATATTTTTTGAAATTTTGGGAAAAAATGGGGAAAATAACATACATACAATATGTATCTATTGTGGAAAGTCAAGGCTTAAATTTCTAAAGAGTATATGTACATATATTTAGGATGCATAATTTTAGGATTATTCTCATGGATAATAATTTCTGCACTTGGTAGAGCAATTCATATTAGTATGAAATATAATTATGTCATACTTATTAAAAGTTACTTGAACGTAATCTATAAGTTAAGGATATCAAACTTTTTATGCTCATCTATAGGAGATTTCTCTTTTTGGATAAATAGCACATGTATTGTGATACGGGTCAAGGGAGTGGGATAAGGCCCTTTGACCGAGTCTACTCATGAAGGAAATGTGGGAACAGGAAGACCACAATGGGGAAGGTAGACAACAAGGAAAACCGCAACAGCAACGAACATGGGTAGGAGACGTGCGAGAAGCTAGTAGTGATTGTAGACACTGGGAGTCGTGGGTGAACAAGAAGATAATGATAGAATAGGAAGTGGCAAAGACTACGATCAGGAAGCATCCTAGCTTGTATTTAAGGGATCGATTGAATGGATGAAATCATCTGAATTTTGAAAAAGAAATCCACTTATGAGATCCGAGGTTCTTTCTTAACAAGCCTTAACAATTATAAGGAAACTAAGAAGGAAGGATCACAAGCAAGCTTTAAAGCCGCTTCCGAACACCTCTAGACCTATGATACGTTCACAAATTTCCGTTGCCCACAATTTGGTATCAGAGCTAGCCATCATGGACGAATGGAAGAAGGTCCAACAGTAGCTTGAAGCCTTACTTGCTATACACTAGGATGACCATGAATGCCTGGAGCAAATGGAGGCGAGGCAAGACCGCCTTGCCACCCAGCTGAACAGCTTAAGGAGGTACCCCAAAGAAACCCTCTAACCTCACCCCGAAAGAAGTGGGAGAAGCCTCGGTGGAGAGTAGCAAGGGAGAGAGGAATCGGCCAACAAGTTATCTGGCTAAGTGGGAGTTCCCACGATACAACGACAATGAAGATCCCCTGAGTTGGTTCAATCGATGCGAGCAGTTTTTTGAACATCAACATAGTAGAGGAGGAGAGAGTGAAGTTGGCAACCTTCCACCTAGAAGGCGACGCCTAACCGTGGTTCCTTAAGCTGAAGAAAGACCATCCTAAGCTGAGCTGAGGGGAGTTCAAGGGGTTGTGTGACTTATGTTTTGGGCCTTTGATCCGTAGCAACAAAGTAGGCGAGCTGGCCAAGCTCCACTAAGTGGGTTCGGTTAAACACTACCAGGGTCAGTTTGAACAGTTGTCTGCCCAAGTGTTAGATTTATCTCTCAAGCATGAGATAGCCATCTTCATTAGCGGGCTTAAGGAAGTAATCGTGGTAGAAGTTGAACTACACTACCTTGCCAACCTTTCATAAGCAATGAGCCTCGCCAAGTTGTATAAAAAAAGGGGAATGACCTCTAAGGAGGTACTGGAGTTCACGAGATGCCCAGCAAGCCCCTATACACAAAGAAGTTGAGTAGGGCAGAATTGGAGGATCGGAGGAGCAAAGGGTTATGTTTCAATTGCGACAAACCTTTCCCTATGGGGCATCGATGCAAGAAGCTCTTTTGGCCAGAATGGGAAACGAAAGAGGAATAAGCAGGGGGTGAAGAGGAGGAGGCAACTGGAGATCTCTCTACATGCCATGGTCGGAATATCCTAAGCATAAACCATGAGAGTAAAGGGGAAGATCGGCTAGCGGGCTATTGTAGTGCTGATTGGCTTAGGTAGCACACACAGCTTCGTAAATGCAGAGTTGGTGGTCCAGGTTGACCTGCCTCTGTTGTCACAGGAAAGGCTTAAGGTAGTGGTAGCCAATGGGGCCAAGGTGGGCAGCGAGGGAGTATGTAGCAAGGTGCCCTTGCAATTGGGCAACCGGACCTTCATCATAGACCTCTATTCCCTACCCTTGTGTGGAGTAGATGTGGTATTGGGTGTCAATTGGCTTCAGTCCATAGGCCCCATTTCGTGGGACTTTGTGGTTATGAAGATAAGTTTCCTCTAGGGTTGAGAGAGAGTACAACTCCAAGGGGAAAAGAGGGAAACTGAAACACCCCGAGCCATAGCCATTGCCTAAGAAGGAAAGGGGGACGGTGAACTACAAAGGTTACTTTCCAACTTCGAACACATCTTCAAGCCACTATAAGCACTTCCCCCTTTTCATCCTTGTGATCACACCATCGGACTTCAACTAGGAACGCCTCCAGTAGTGGTATGACCCTATCGATACCCCCATGTCCAAAAGGACGAGATTGAACGCCAGTATGAGGAAATGCTCTAAAAGGGATTGATCAGGCCAAGTCAATCCCCCTTCTCTTCGCCGGTGCTCTTGGTTAGAAAAGGGGACTACACATGGAGATTTTGTGTGGATTACTAAGCCCTTAACGAGAAGACCGTTAAGGATAAGTTCCCAATTCCAATCATTAAAGAGCTCCTTGAAGAACTAGGAGGAGCCTGTTACTTCTCTAAGTTGGACCTCAGCTTAAGCTACCATTAGGTACGGATGAAATTGGATGACATGGAGAAGATGACCATCTGCACCCACCATGGGCACTTCGAATTCCTTGTCGTGCCCTTTGGCTGCATCAACGCTCCTTCTACCTTCCAAGCTCTTATGAACTAAGTCTTCAAGAGCTAATTAAGAAGTTTGTCTTAGTGTTCTTTGATGACATCCTTATATACAGCCAGACATGGGTGGAACATCTTTAACACCTCAGCCGAGCATTCTCCTTACTTCGCCAGCACCAATTGTGATTAAAGCCTTTGAAATGCACCTTTGGGCAACAGCAAGTGGCCTACCTAGGACACCTCATCTCTTACCAAGGAGTGGAGGTAAAACCTCAAAAGGTGGAAGCCATGCTGTCGTGGCCTAAGCCTACTACCATCTCTACCCTCTGGGGCTTCCTAGGATTGACGGGCTACTATCGAAGGTTTGTGCAAAACTATGGAGTCATTGTAGCTCCTGTAACTCGCATGTTGAGACGCAACGGGTTCCAATGGAGCCTTGAATCAGAGCAAGCATTTGTGGAATTGCACACAGCCATGATGAAGACCCCTATTCTAGCACTTTGGGACTTCGAACAGCCTTTCATGGTCGAATGTGATGCCTCCAATCACGGCCTGGGAGCTGTTCTCCAACAACTAGGCAAACTAATCACCTTCTTCAATCATCTTTTCACGTAGAGACATCTTCAGCTTGCAACATACGAAAAGGAACTCATAGGTTTGGCTAAGGTTGTGCGAAATTGGAGATCCTATTTGTGGGGGAGATGCTTTAAGGTATGCATTGACCACTATAGCCTTAAATTTTTATTGGATCAAGGGGCTTTGACTTCTCCTCAACAGCATTGGCTCAACAAACTCATGGGGTTCGACTTTGAAGTAGAGTACAAATCAGGCTGTGAAAACAAGGTAGTCGATGCCCTCTTTAGAAAGGGCGAAGCGGTGGCAACTACGCTTGCCATATCCACACCCCAACCCCAACTGATCTCTTAGGTATGTCAAGTGGTGCAAACTTCCCTTGACTTGATCAAGTTAGCAACCAGAATTCAAGCGTAAGAAGTGGGATTGGAATGGGAGCTGGACGAAGGGCTAATCCTCTTCAAAAACCGCATCTTTTTGGAACCCTCCTTCGAGCTTTGACCCATCATCGCACAAGCACTCCACAACTAATGTCACGAAGGGTATCAACGCAGCCTCCACATAGTCACTAAGGACTTTTATTAGAAGGGTATGCGCCAACAAATTGAGTAGCTCATAAGGTCGTGTCTCCATTGCTTACAAAACAAGTTCGAGCACCTTCAACCAGCAGGACTTTTGCAGCCTCTACCCTATTCTAAGTCAGATCTGGGTAGACATCTTGATGGACTTTATAGATGGCTTTCCTAAATCCCATAGCAAAACTGTCCTTATGGTAGTCGTCGATAGTTTCTCCAAATATGGCCACTTTATTGCCATGAGCTACCCTTACACAGCTCTAACTATGGCCAAGATCTTCTTTGATAACATCATTTGTCTCCACGGATTACTAGAGTCGATAGTTAGCGGCCGAGATCCCACCTTTACCAGCAACTTCTAGAAGGAACTCTTCCGAATGCAAGGCACCAAACTTTCACTCTCCTTTACCTACTATCCTCAAAGCGACGGTCAAATCGAGGCGGTTAATTGCACATTAGAGATGTACTTGAGATGCTTTACGGGGACACAACCTAAAAGGTGGACAAAGTTGTTAGCATGGGTAGAATATTACTATAACACCGGTTACCACTCATCCCTTAAGACCACCCCGTTTTAGGTAGTTTATGGAAAGTCCCCTCCTCGATTGCTATCCTATGTAGGGGGCTCGTCCAAGCTAGAAGCAGTAGAGAGAGCATTACACGATAGAGATCAAATCTTAGCTGAGCTTCAACTTTAGCCGGAACGAGTACAGTAGAGAATGAAGACCAACTATGACAACAAACATTAGGATATCAGCTTTAAGTTAGGAGATTTGGTATGGCTCAAGCTTTAACCATATAGACAAGCCACGGTACATCAAAAGGCACACCAAAAGCTATCACTTAAGTTCTATGGTCCATTCTCCATCAAAGAATGCATAGGATCCGTAGCTTATTGGCTAAACCTACCACTCGAGGTCAAGATCCACCCAGTCTTCCACATCTCCCTCCTCAAATGTTTTACGGCTCGCCACTAGCATAACCCAAGCAACCATTGATCAGCTAAGGCTTGCCAATACTAACACCACAAGTGGTCTTGGAAGTACGAAGAATAGATCAACTCAAGGAAATTCTCATCCATTGGAAAAGCTACTCTCTAGCCGAAGCAACCTGGGAAGAGTCTGACATGATCTGCTAGAGGTACCCGTTCTTTACACATGAGGTTGCGCGCTTTGTCAAAGGGGGAGTGATGATACAAGTCAAAGGAGTGGGATAAGGCCCTTTAACCGAGTCTACTCATGAAGGAAACGTGGGAACAAGGATCAGGACAACAAAGAGACCACGATGGGGAAGCCAGACAGCAATAGCAATGAACATGGGTAGGAGACGTGCGAGAAGCCAGCAACAAATGTGGACAGTAGGAGTCGTAGGTGAACAAGAAGATAAGGATAGAATAGGAAGTGGCAAAGACCACAATTAGGAAGCATCCTAGCTTGTATTTAAGGGATCAATGAAATGAATGGAATCATCTGAATTTTAAAAAAGAAATCCACTTGTGAGATTTGGGGTTCTCTCTTAATGAGCCCTAAACCATTAACAACCATAGGGAAACTAGGAAGGAAGAATCACAAGCAAGCTCTAGAGCCACTTCCAGACACCTCTAGAACTAAGACACGTTCACAGATTTCCGCTGTCAACATATTGATAGTGATATGGTTGATATCATGTTTTCATTTCTTGGTTCAATAGGTGTCTTAAGTGTATGCCTCCTTTCCCCCTAAATTGAAAGTAGGTTTTGGCATTGCATTTGACTTTGATAAGAATGGTGATGTAGTCTACTATGATTAAAACTACGGAAAATTGGAAACAGAGATTAAGTTTCTCTTTTGATGTGGGCTGATATTTTAGTGGAACTTGTGAGGGAGGAACATGGACAATGGCAAATTAAATTTCATAGGGAAGTTACGCTGTTCTTTTACATGTAATGATTTCATAAAAGTTATTGCATGCACAATCTTTCTTATAATAAAAAAACTATTGCATAAAAACTATTACAAATGATTTAGGGGGCAATTTTCGCTTGCTTTGTAGTGTTTGAAACTGCTCATACTTGTCTTAGTTGCTCTCTGTTTGGTGTATTAATTACCATGTTTTATCCCAATTCTATACTAGAATGTGTGTGTTTTTCAGCACAAAAAGCTAGTATTTGGGAAATGTAGACAAGATTGATTTGAGTGCAAGAATGAAACAAAATGCTACTGAGATATGCTGATCAAGCTGATGCAAGTGAAGAATCTTGATGACAGTACTTGATTTCCATGAAAGATAACAACTTTGGTGACAACAACGATGATGTAACATTAGAGCTTCCACAGGCAACAGTTTCAGAGTTGGATTTCTATGAAGAAATAGCAAGAAAGAAGAAAAGACCGAACATGTAGGAGATTCAAATGTTCAATGTAGCATCCAATGAGCTGTAGCAGGATGTCCAAGTTTCTTCTCAACCATGCAACAACATTCAATGACAAGCTCCATATCACAGCAATAACATAAATAGAGCAATAATGTCAGAATCTTAAATGAAGTGTATGTTCTTCTTAGTTAGATATTTTCTTTTTATGTCCATTTTGTATCAAATGGAGCAATACTGAAGACTTTTATAATTATTAGAAGATTTGAATTCTTTAATGAGGGTCTTTCAATGAACTTTTGTCCACCAACATGCCATCCACAGGCAATAAGTGAAAAATCTGTACATTTGTTCTTTCCATCTTAGAATGTTAGATAGGGGAACAAAAAAGGAAAAAAAAAGAGTAAATTAGATGTGAAGTAAATACTTAAGTTTTTGTGTTATAGGTAAATCACAAGGAGCAAGATACATAGAGGCTATTCTACATAGGTCTTAGATTCTAATATCAAAATAAATTTAATCAAAATATAGACTATATTACTCTTATCCATTGAAAATAAAACTACTCAACCTATAAGATCTATCATGTCTAATCATATTCTTGTAAAGATTTCAAGACAACCAATATGAAATTCAAACTTTAGGATGCAGGCAGTTTATATGGAGCGAATCATCCCCTTCAATCACTTAAAATTTTGATAGAGTTTGACATATGTTGTGGTTTTCTCATTAATGGCAAGTACAACTTATTGCTAGCTTTATGCTTCATCATGCATCTTTAGCTAGTGCACGTCCTAAGAATAGAGGTTTTGGCCCTCTATCTGAAATCAATCTTGGTTAGGACTGTAACATTAAACTAATAGTGAGCCCATTTATGCTACCCTCGCTCATATGAGAATATCCTGGAAGTTGACTCTGTTTGTTGCTTGACGTTGGCTTTCACAGCTTCAAGTGATGAGCGAGAGAAAGTTAAATGAGAAATAAGAGTGATGAGAAATAAGGAAAAACCTTTTCCCTTTCTAAACCGGAACATCCCAAGTATAACGTACCTTATTCTATCTTTTATAATAATGGCTTTAAGAACCAGAGGAGGATTGGTGAAGAACCCAGCAGCACATTTCCCAGCTTTGCCAAATGATCAGCACACTGATTGATTTACCAAAGCTGCGGAGCATTCACTATTGGACCTTATCCTCTCCTTTATTGACAAGAATTCAGATATTGGGATGTTATAGTTTGAAGCAACTTCCACTTGATTCTAACAGCGGAAAGAATAGCTTAACACAAGTCATTGCAAAGCCTAAATGGTGGAGTGGATTAGAATAAGGTGATGAAGTTGCTAAGGCACTTTCTCCTCAATTTTTTTTCCCTATCTAAATAAGTGAAGCTTTGTCCCCTTCACGTATGATATGGTGTTATTCCCCTACTCCGTCAAATAAGAAGCTGCTCCCCTGGTTGCATAAGGATTCCATGGTGTTGCAGATATTTGGTCCTTGGCTTAGGCTTTCAATGGTTACTTGAATTGTCAATATTTTTGCTCCTCTAAGTGGTGAAATTGTGATCAAAATCAAAATCAGTCTGTATGTAATTGTTTAATTGGAATTTGTATTTTAATTTGGGGGCTGAATTATTTTTCTTTTTGGTGTGAATTGGTGTTCATCTGTTGCTGGTGACTATGTTGTTTTCATGTTTGATGTGATCATTTGTGATCTTATCAACTCCTCGAATGCTTTATTTTCTTGGTGAGTGATTGCTTTGCTAGAATATATAGCATTACGAGTAGATGTTCCTCTAACTCATGCAACAAATTGATCATTCCAACTAAGGGTGTTCCTGCTCCATAGTTTCTGTATTGGCTTCTATACAAGCATGTCCATACATGATCAGCTAAGCGGATGGAGCAAAGGGTGGTTCCAGGAATCAAGGCGGAGGACATGACTTGGAGGGGGGCTGGAATTAAGGTAAGAGAATATAGTAACTGTTATAACTATGAATTGGTTCTCGTCTTCAAGTTAATGCTTTCTAAGTTACTAATGCAAAGGTTTTTATCAGTGAAGAGATGGGCATTGTAATTTATTTGACAGCATACGCATAATGCATATTTTTTGTTTAGTGAATTAACTCACTGAGATTGTCAATCTTGGAGTTTGTTCATCTTGTTGGGCAAGGGTGGCAATAAATTACTATGTACAAAAACCAGCTACTTTGGACTGATGAGATTTTAATGATTATTTTTATAGTACTGGAAGTAGTGTATTAGTAGAATAACCGTGATTTTAATTACTTGTTTTCTCTTTATCTATATTTACTAGCAAATACATTGAAAATGTCAATTTATAAATGTCTTTGCTCTGTGTCACATCGATCAACCAAGAAATATAAGACTTACTTATATACTTCAAGATTCCTTATGTTTAGACTCAAGCATTTAGAAAGACTAATTACGTTGGAGTGATTAAAAATGTAGATATATGATGGTTTCAGGACATACAACAGGCTGTATTCTTAGTTGGCAGAACATCTATCTGAAGTAGGAATAGGGACAACTATTAACTAATGGGATGAACCTCATGCACTGGGAATAGTTGATCATGATTTTCTGTTTCATGTTGTTGGTGTTTTGGATGCTCAAGCTAAAGTATCTACTAGTTAGATCCTCAACTGTTCACAAACTTTTGTATTTTAGAAATTATAACTAGTCCATTATGGCAAACCAATATTCTTTTTTCTTTTTCATTTTTGGTTAAATTTTTATATTGTGCAAGGGAGGTTTTTGAGGGATGCATCCACTCTTGTCCAGAATACACCACCTTCAACTATATCTTACTCATTTCAGGGCATATTATTGATCTCATTACTTACTTACCTTATCTATTGTGGTTTTCCCATCAATGGCAAGTACAACCTATAACTAATACGTATCTTTATCAGGTGCACCTCTTATAAAGATGGATTTATGACGAGCAGGTTTAGCCTTCCCTATTGCCATTCATATTTGCCTTCGTATTTTTTTAGTTGCTTTGGCTTTGATTGCTCTATTCATGCTTATGGTAATGTAAAAAAATCATGCAACAACCGTTGGAGCTATTAAAAATTGTTAGTATTAAAGAGGTTGCAAGAAGTAGATGAAATTGTTAAAGCTAACTCAATTCCTTTGTTAATTGTTGAAGTATATAAATACATTTTCTACACAATTGTTTTGTTGTTTGTTGTTATCAAAATTACATAAGAGTAGGAGTTAAATCAGTTGTTGTGATCCTTGTTGATCTGTGATTATCTTCATCACGTGTGGTTCCTGTTGCGTATACTTTGATGTTGTTGCTGTTGCTACGGATGGTGTTGTTGCTGTTGCTGTGGATAGTGTTGTTGTTGTTGTTGCTGTTGTTGATCATTATCACGCCTCCGCAAGATGGACGGTGGTATAGTGAGTCCAATCTTATTCTTGAGGTTTTGAACTTGAGAGTGAGGAAGAGATTTGGTGAGGGCGTCAGTTAGTTGATCCGAAGAGGAGATGTGTGATACCCAAAGTAGACCATTTTGTACCTATTCACGTATGAAGTGGTAGTCAAGTGTTACATGTTTCATACAAGTGTGAAAGACTAGATTGGAGCATAGATTCATAGCGCTAACATTGTCACAATAAATGACCGGTTAGCAAGGAATTAGAATACATAGTTCTGTTAGTAAAGAGCAAATCCACTGGAGTTTAGCAACTGTAGAGGCAACGACGCGGTACTTTGCTTCTATGAAAGATCTTGCGACTGTGCATTGTTTCTTAGAGCTCCTCGAGATAGGATTACGGCAAAGATAAATGATGTAGGCATTAGTGGAGGTGTAGTCATCTTTGTTGCTAGCCTAGTTAACATCAAAGAAGGCATAGAGGTCAAGAACGGAAGAGTTGCGTAGTTTAATACCATGATCTGATGTGCCACAAAGATCCCTGAGAAGTCTTTTGGCTGCTTGCTAGTGCGTTATAGTGGGGCAGTGCATGAATTGGGATAGTTTATTGATAGTGTACGCAATGTCCGAACAAGTGAGGGAGAGATATTGGAGGCTTCCAACAGCATGGCGATACTCTATGGGATTTGTGAAGGACGAGCCATCATGAAGGACAAGATGGTGTGACCGCAAGTGGTGTGGCGACAGGTTTGGCAGTAACCATGTTAGACCGATGAAGAAGACCAACAATGTATTTGCATTGATTAAAGAAGAGGTCGTCAACACAAGGAAGGACTTCAACACCAAGGAAGTAGTGAAGTGATCCTATTTCCTTTATATAGAAGCGACACGCGAGGTGTTGGATGTACTTGTTGATGGAGGGTGCATCATTTCCTATAACAATGATATCATCAACATAATAAGAAGATAAATTAAGATGCCATTGGAGTGTAGGATGACTAAGGAGGAGTCAGCCTTGGAGTTGTGGAAGCCATTTGTGAGTAAATGTTGATGAAGCTCATGGTACCAAGCATGAGGAGCTTGTTTGAGGCCATAGATGGCTTTCCGAAGTTTTCAAATGTGATGAGGATGATCAAGGTCAGTGAAGGCTAGAGGTTGAGACATGTAGACTTCTTCTGTGAGGTATCCTTGAAGGAATGCATTGTTGACATCAAGTTGCCTAAGCGACCATCCATGGCTCATAACAACACTGAGGGTGAGATAAATGGTGACCGGTTTGATGATAGGGCTAAAGGTTTCAATGTAATCCACACATAGTGCATTGATGGAAGCCTTTGGCAACCAAGAAGGCTTTGTACCTATCAAAAGAACCATTAGGTAAAAATTTAGTGCAAAAGATCCACTTGCAACCAATTATGTTTTGATTGGGGTGTGGGACCATGAGTTCCTAAGTGCCATTGTGTATGAGAGCATTGAACTCTTCAGACATGGCAACTCGCCACTTAGGATCTTTTAGGGCTTGATTGGTGGTATGAGGTTCATGAGTAGGGGGTGGAAGAGCTGCTAAAAGGTTGAGTTTTTGGATAGGTTTGTGTACATTGTGTTTGGAACGAGTTATGATTACACGTGGTGAGGAAGGTTGTGAAGGTAAGGAGGAGGGAGAGGTGTGTGGAAGGTCAGGGGGGTGAGAGGGAGGTTGAGTAGAGGAAGATGACACGAATGAGGAGTTAAGTGGAGTTTGAGGGGAAGGTAGGAGGAGCGGAAGTTGGAGGGAACACCATTCAGAGAAGGAGTAGCCAACTAACATGCAAGGAGACGATCGAGGTTCAAGTTTATGCTTTGTGTATAGTCTTAGCCAGGAGTAGCAAAGGTAACCAAAGCTCTGAAGCTTGTCATAATGAGGAGTAGTGCCAAAAAGTTTAGCAAAGGGAGACATGTTGCTGAGTGTTGGTGTGGGAAATCGGTTGATGAGGTAAGTAGCAGTGAGGAAGGCATAGTTCCAGCAGGTGAGAGGCATGGACACATGCGAGAGTAGAGCAAGACCAGTTTCAACAATATGGCGATGGCGACATTCAAAGTAGCCATTGTGCTCAGGTGTGTGTGGTGGGGTTATAAGATGAGAGATGCCATGAGTGGCTAAGTAAGTGGATAAGGCTTGATATTTACAGCCATTATCAGAGTAGAGGGTTTTGATAGTGCAATTAAAGTGATGTTCCACAAGAGTCTTAAAGCGCATGAAGACATAGAGAACATCTGATTTACGGTTTAGAGGGAAAAGCCATATGTATTTGGTAAATTGATCAACAAAGATTACATAGTACTTAAAGTTATTAACAGACGTAATTGGGGAAGTCCATACATCAGTAAATACAAGTTCAAGTGGTGAGGAAGAAGAGAGTATGGAGGAAGCAAATGGTAACTTGTGACTTTTATCGCAATGACAAGAATTACAAGGAATAGACAAATCGGATAAACTAGAAATTGCTAAGTTTTTGGAGGATAGTAGATGCTTGAGGACGATTAGCGAGGGATGGTCAAGGTGGTGGTGCCAGGTAGGGAGAGACATGACAGCACTTGAGAAGGTAAGGAGTGGTGGCGTGGTGGAGGGCCAAATATAGATGCCATCCTTAGCTTGACTACAAAGGAGAATTGCCCCTGTGCAAAGATCCTTCACAAGAAATGAGGAGGTTAAGAATTCAATCGATGTATTATTAATGTTACAAAATTGAGAAATGGAAATAAGGTTACGATGTATAGATGGAACACATAAAACATTGTAGAGAGTAAAGGAGCGAGATGGAGTGGGAAGAGAGGTGGAACCGGTGTGTGTGATGGAGAGCCTCGAGCCATTGCCAATAAGGATTTCATCCATGTCATCATAGGGGTTGTGGATGGCTAGATTGTTGAGGTCAGTGGTGGCATGATGAGAGGCACCACTGTCCAATAACCAGGAGTTGTTTGTTGAGGTTGTGAGGGTAGCATGGGCCTGTGTTTGCTAGGGGGGAAGTTGGGAGGATGGAGTGTACTGTAGGATCGATGTAGGTGGTCTTGCTTGAGGATATTGTTAGCAGAAGAGAGGATAGTGAGCGATAACATGGCCCTGTTTATGGCACCACTAACATTTGCCAAGGAAGGGTCGAAGTGGGTGAGAGGTTGATGGTAGGGGATGGTTTGGAAGAAAATGTTGCGGTAGGAACAAGTGAAGAAGTGGTTATGGTTGATTTAGGCCCACGATTGTGATGAGGCCAGTTGTAAACATCTCATTTTTTACCCTAATAATTAATAAGGGTTAATTTTTTAAATTTTCTACAATTTTTCTCTTAATTTAGCAAAAATAGGAAAAATATTCAAAAAATAAAATAAATAGGGAAAATATATCAATTTTGGAAAATAATGATAGGAATAATAAGAAAAGGAGTTAAATAATTTTTACAAAATTTTGGAATTTCAAAATAATAAAAATTGCATTGCATATATACAATTTGCGTAAATTAAAAAAAAAAGAGAAGTGGGTTAGCCCAACTGGTCTGAACCATGGCTTAAGGCGTGGGGGAAGGGGGTTTGATCAGGCGTTCGAATTATGGGGGATGCATTCCGCGTTTTGCAACTTTTTTCCCCTCCCCAGGACACGTGTCAGTAGCTGATTGGTCGACGCGAACGCATGCGCCGAGCATGTGATCATCCCCTTCCTTCGCCCAAAATCATCATCAGCAGCTGGAGAAATGGAATCTGGCCGTTTTGATTCGATTTTTTACACAAATCTAATAGATCTTTAGCTAAAATGAGATAAACATCATCCAATTAGAATCAAATCACAATGAAATCAAAGATTTGCAAGAATCAAATCAAATCGAAGGAAATTTCAACCGCGAATCCAATTTGCCTTAATCGTAAGAAATTCGAGCTTATCCAACTTGATTTCTAATGTCTATAAATAGGAATCAAGGGGAGGAAGCTAAAAGAGGAATTAGAAGAGAGAAAAGAGAGGAAATTGGAGAGTTAGGAAGCTTCGCCGGAGCCTTCGAACCACGACTGCCGATCAAGCTCGAAACCACTACCAGGAGGCGATCTTGAAGAAAACCACCGCCACGGTTAGGGTTCCCATCCCCTAAAGGCTTGGAAGCCGCCTTCAAATGCCGTCGAAAGTCGCCGGAATGCCACTTGTGATGATCTCCGACCACTACCCGATTCGACTTGATTTGACCCGACTCGATCCGGTTTGACCCAACCGTGCACTGTATTCAGATCTAGGTAAGTCGGATTTTTCGATTTTTTTTATTATTTATTATTTATTATTTATTTATTTATCATATTTTATTTATTTATTCGTTTGTTATTTATTTATTTATTCATTTGTTATTTATAATTCAAAAAATAACATTAGGAAAATATTAGAATTTAGATTAGTGTTTTTAGGTTTAGTTTAAAATATAATAAATAATAAAAGAATTATAAAAAAACATAAAAAATAAAAATAAAAAATAAAAAGAAAAATAATAAAATAATAGATAGAAAAATAATAATAAAGATAAAAATATTTCCCCAATAATAAGAAGTCATTTTATCACTTAGAAAAAATTCTTTTCTTAAAATAAATCCAAAATTGGTTTTTTCTTAAATTAATTTTTTCAAAAATAAAATAATAAAGCTTAGGTTTAGATTTTTTTTTTTCAAAAAACACTAAAACGATAAAAATGTAAATCCGAGGTAATTTCATAATTAAAATTGACAAACCCTCTAAAGTTTTTCATGAAAAGCGAACTACGGCTTGTTTGATCCTTAATAGCAAGTACATAGGCACCCGTTTAGGGTAACTCTAAAAAGAATAAAATCATTTTCCATATTAGAATAAGTTGTTTTTTAATCAATAAGCAAAAACACAACAAAATAACAATAAAAGACATTATGATAGGGTTTAGATTTTAAAAGAATAAGGTGGTAACTTTAAGGTAATAGGTTAGCCTCCGAGTCCAGTAACTCTGGTTTTCCCTTTCCTCTTTCACAAAAATGAAAAGAGGAAACCTCGTTAACTAGTTGTCCGAATTAGGATTAATCTGCTCAATTAGTCCTAATTCAATAAGATTTCCCAACTTCAGTTAGGTGGTGACTCCAAAATAATACGAAATTCCTAATTCAAGTTGAAGACTTATATTAGATGAGCATAGGGTCTAGTATAAATTGGATTAGGAATGAAAATGAAAATAAAAAATTAGACTCGACAAGATGGCGACTCCACTGGGGACCTCTCTCTAGTAGGCTAGCCATCTGAATCTCCTCAAATCACCTTTTCCAGAAACGTTTTTTTATTGTTATACTGTTGCTAACCTTTCAGGGATTTACTGAAATTTAGGGTTTGGTTATTTTTACTATTGAGTCTGCATGCAAGTAATTGTGTGAATAGATACGGTCAAACCCGGGCCATCTTAGGACCCTTAGAAGAGGGGCCATTGTGTAGGTTTCGGGTGAAGTGATATGATCACCGTTCGGGACTGATTAGGCTACCCCACCCAATGCTTCGATATGGCCTGAGATCCATTTCTTTGAGAATGTGAGAGGCCATAAAGCTTGGGGACCTGTTAGAACATACCTATTTGCATACATGAAGTCATGGGCTGGCAATTGATCAATGATGTAATGCTTTTGTTCTGTTCCTGGAGTTCATATACATTTCCCTATAATAATACCATTTGTACTTTGTAAAAGTTTTTGTAATTGGGGATTTCTATTGTAATAGATGGCTAGTTCTACAGTTGACCGCCTCCCCCGCAAAGAGATTCAGGTTTGCAAACCTTTAGATCCAAAGTTGGTACTAGACCATTGGTTTACTCTGCACAACCCTGAAGAGCAGGCCTTCATCCAACAAAAGATAAGGTCCATCCTTTCACTGATGAAGATGGAAATGAACTTACCTTTGATACGGGCTATCCTCCATCTATAGGAAGTAGAGCCCGCAGCTTTCTTCATTGGGCCACATGAGATCACTCCCACTCTAGAAGAATACACCTAACTTCTACAGGCTCCATCACTAACCAACAAGATATATGTGCCAGATCTTGAGGCTGGGCCAGCCAGATCTTGAGGCTCCGTAAGACAACAATCAACAAGGCCTTAGCAAACTGCAACGGATATTACATACGGATGGACGAGTTAGAAGCCTAGTTCATAGCTTAGGAAGATGACGGGGATAGGAAAGACATATTATGCGGGGACCCCAAGAGCTACAAACAGAGAACAGTAAACGCTTTCATCTTGACAGCCTTCGCCACCATACTTTTCCCTACTGGAACCTTTTATGTCCACTATTGAGTCGCAGAGCTGGTGGCCCAATTCTTGGAAGGGAAATCTTATATCTCTACAAACAGAGAACAGTAAACGCTTTCATCTTAACAGCCTTCACCACCATACTTTTCCCTACTGGAACCTTTTATATCCACTATTGAGTTGCAGAGCTGGTGGCCCAATTCTTGGAAGGGAAATCTTATATCTCGACTCTACTGGCTGAACAAATCCGGAACTTGAACTTTGTCAAGAAGAAGGGCCACGGGATCCTTCACTCAAACATCAACCTCATCCTGATTTGGTTTGTGAGCCACCTCAAATGTTTTGGGTTGAACCTGGTCCGGAAATCTTTAGCCCAACAAGTGGACCTTGTGGACTCATGCATAGAAAAGATAAAGATGTCCGACGACCTTACTAGCCATAGTTGGGTGGAAGTTCTCAAGAGTTTCAGTGCCGACGACATCCTATGGACAGCTAGATGGAGTTGCTGCAACCAAGTCATCCTAACCTGTAGAAACCTTCAGGCTGTTCCTCTAATTGGTATAAGCGGATGTATAGGTGTCGAGTCTAATTTTTGAATTCCCATTCCTAATCCGATCTAAACTAGACCCTATGCTCATCTAATCTAGATCCTCGACTTGAGTTAGGAATTTCGTTTAATTTTTGGAGTCGCCACCCAACTGTTTGTTGGGGAAATTGAATTAAGACTAAAGGAGCGGATTAGTCTTAATTTGGACCACTAGTCGTCGTTCTTTCCTCTTCTCGTTTTTGTGAAAAGAGGAAAAGGGAAAACCAAAACTTCTAAGTCCGGAGGCTAACCTATTAAAACCTTTACGGTTACCACCTAATCTCCCAAAATTGTTTATCTTTAGAAATGTGTTTCATTTGTGTTTCTGTTACTTTTTATTATGTTTGAGAATTATTTTGAGAAAATGATTTTTCTTTATTTTAGGGGTTGACCCGAATGGGTGCCTACGTACCTGCTATTCAGGATCAAACAAGCCGTAGTTCGCTTTTCTGAAAAAACTTTAGATTTGTTGGTGAATTTTAATTTTGCAAACTCTTTTGATTTATGTTCTTAACATTTTTGGGATTTTTCTAAAACTTCTGAGCCTAAACTTTGAATTTGATTTTTTTTTTAAAATGATTTTGAAGGAAAACATCAATTTTGAGTTTATTTGAAGAAAAGGATTTTTCTAAGTGTTAAAACTTAATTTTTCTTCTATTTTCATAATTTTTTATTATTTTTTTAATTTTTATGATTTTTGTGATTTTTTATAAGTTTTTGTGATTTTTATAAATTTTTGTAATTTTTATGCTAGAACATTTTATCCTAAGTTATTATCTATCCTATTTTGAAATCTAAAGTTTTATTATTATTTTTCCTAATCTTTTTATTATTTTATTCTATTTTTTTATTCTTTTATTCTTTTATTATTTTTTTTACATTTTATTTATTTTATTATTTTTTTTACATTTTTCTTAATTCTAGAAAAATCTAATTTCTACATTTTTCCTATTTATTGAAAATATAAACAAATAAATAAATAAATGGCTAACAAAATAATAATAAATAAATAAATTCGGAATAAATAAATAAACCAAATAAATTAATTAAATAAAAAAAATCCGAAAAAAATCCGATTTACCTGGATCCGGGTCGGTGCGCGGGTTGAATCTGTCGGGTCGGATCGGATCGGGTCGGATATGTCGGAGACGGCGGCGGGGTTGGCTCGTTCACGACGTTCCGGCGGTCGTTTGCGGCGGGTGAAGTGTCGAATCCTAGCTTCTTGAGGGTGCTGAATCCGATGGTGGTGGCGGCTTACTCCCAGATCGCCTCCTAGCGGTTGCTCCAACTCCGATCGATGGTCTCGGCTTCAAGTTCCTCCGGCGTACTCCGATTCACTCCTTTCTCTCACTTTTTCTTCGTGTTTTTCCGTGCTCTGGCTTCCTCCTGTTCTCCTCTATTTATAGGCACCTCGAACTCCTCTTGGATAAGCTCGAATCGGCCGATTTAGATAAACCCATATTTTTCCGTTTCTTAGATTCGATTTTATCCCGGCGATTTGATGTTAATCACTTGTGTTCCTTTGGTTTATCTGATGGATTTGGCCTTATCTTGACTTTAATCTAGAAGATTAAAAAGAAAACGGCCGATTTCGCCTTCGTCGGACTTCTGTCGGATTTTTTTCCTCCGGCTGGGCTCGCGAAGAAGACGATCACGCGCGACGCGCGTGACTTCCCTCGGCCAATCACATGCTGCCACGTGGCAGCTCCAGGGAAAAGAACGAAAAACTTTTGCCGAGCGCCTGCGGGGGGATTCGAACTCGCAACCTTCAGCCTTCACACGGTTCCCATGCGCACACACGAGCCAGCTGAGCTGGCCCAATTTCCCGATTTTATTTACATCGCAAATTGTACATATGCGATGCAATTTTTTTATTTTTTTGTATTTTTTGAAATTTCAAAAATTTGTAAAAATTATTTACTATTCATTATTGCTATTTCTAAAATCATTTTTCAAAATTGAAGTGTTTTCCTATTTATTTTCATTTTTTTGAATATTTTTATTATTTATGCTAAATTAAGGAAAAAATTGGGAAAAATTAGGAAAAATTGAAAATTGATTATTATTGAAAATTATTGATTCCTAGGGCAAAAATGGGGTGTTTACAGCTGCCCCTCTTTGTAGTAAAGTTTGAAAAACTTAACTACAAAGACAAACAAAAGACGCCATTTTTGGCCTCCTAAATTAGGTTTTGGTAGGAAAATGCCCCAAGAGCTGATAATCCTACGATTTGAAGATGTTCCAAATGATTCAAGGTAATGTTCCTTCTCCAAAAAGTGCTTTATGAGCTAACTAATTGGCGATAGGACATATCTCAAGCTTTGAGTAGAAATGTATGAGAAATGATGATAGGAAGCGTCTTATCAGACTTGCAACCTTGGAAAGAAATATGACCGAAAAGTGCCCCGAGAGCTGACTAATCGGGAGGGTTTAGGAAAGTGCCCCTCATGGGCTGACTAACCTTTGATAAAATGCCTCGGAAAGTGCCCCCTATGGGCTAACCTTGAGGTAGAAAGTTTTAGGAAAGGGCCCCCTATGGGCTGCCTAACCTAGAATGGAAATTTGCCTCAAAAAGTGCCCCCTATGGGCTGACCATGAGGACAAGGTTTTTAGGAAAGGCCCCCCTATAGGCTGCCTAACCTAGGATTGAGAATTTGCCTCAGAAAGTGCCCCCTATGGGCTGACCATGAGGACAAAGTTTTAGGAAAGGGCCCCCTATGGGCTGCCTAACCTGGATTGAAGAATTTGCCTCAGAAAGTGCCCCCTATGGGCTGACCATGAGGACAAGGTTTTTAGGAAAGGGCCCCCTATGGGCTGCCTAACCTGGATTGAAGAATTTGCCTCAGAAAGTGCCCCCTATGGGCTGACCATGAGGACAAAGTTTTAGGAAAGGGCCCCCTATGGGCTGCCTAACCTTGAATTAGACTTGTCTCAAAAAGTGCCCCCTATGGGCTGACCATGAGAACAAGGTTTTTAGGAAAGGGCCCCCTATGGGTTGCCTAACCTAGAATTGAAATTTGCCTAAAAAAATGCCCCTTATGGGCTGACCATGAGGACAAGGTTTTTAGGAAAGGGCCCCCTATGGGCTGCCTAACCTTAAATTAGACTTGTCTCAAAAAGTGCCCCCTATGGGCTGACCCTGAGAACAAGGTTTTTAGGAAAGGGCCCCCTATGGGCTGCCTAACCTAGAATGGAAATTTGCCTCAAAAAGTGCCCCCTATGGGCTGACCATGAGGACAAGGTTTTTAGGAAAGGGCCCCCTATGGGCTGCCTAACCTTGAATTAGACTTGTCTCAAAAAGTGCCCCCTATGGGCTGACCATGAGAACAAGGTTTTTAGGAAAGGGCCCCCTATGGGCTGCCTAACCTAGAATTGAAATTTGCCTCAAAAAGTGCCCCTTATGGGCTGACCATGAGGACAAGGTTTTTAGGAAAGGGCCCCCTATGGGCTGCCTAACCTTGATTGAAGAATTTTTGCCTCAAAAAGTGCCCCCTATTGGCTGACCATGAGGACAAGGTTTTTAGGAAAGGGCCCCCTATGGGCTGCCTAACCTAGATTTGACTTGTCTCAAAAAGTGCCCCCTATGGGCTGACCCTGAGAACAAGGTTTTTAGGAAAGGGCCCCCTATGGGCTGCCTAACCTAGAATGGAAATTTTTTTAGGAAAGGGCCCCCTATGGGCTGCCTAACCTAGAATGGAAATTTTTAGGAAAGGGCCCCCTATGGGCTGCCTAACCTTGAATTAGACTTGTCTCAAAAAGTGCCCCCTATGGGCTGACCCTGAGAACAAGGTTTTTAGGAAAGGGCCCCCTATGGGCTGCCTAACCTGGAATTAGACTTGTCTCAAAAAGTGCCCCCTATGGGCTGCCTAACCTGGAATGGAAAGTTTTAGGAAAGGGCCCCCTATGGGCTGCCTAACCTAGAATGGAAAGTTTTAGGAAAGGGCCCCCTATGGGCTGCCTAACCTAGAATGGAAATTTTTTTAGGAAAGGGCCCCCTATGGGCTGCCTAACCTAGAATGGAAATTTTTAGGAAAGGGCCCCCTATGGGCTGCCTAACCTTGAATTAGACTTGTCTCAAAAGGTGCCCCCTATGGGCTGACCATGAGAACAAGGTTTTTTTTTTTTTTTTTTCCCGGAAAGTGCCCATATTGGGCTGACTAACCCTTAGATTGATTTTTAGGAAAGTGCTCCAAGAGCTGACTGACCTAATTGAAAATGATGGCTCAAAAGGTGCCCCATGTGGGCTAACCTCGAGAGATCTAGGGGAGTGCCCCTCTTTGGGCTGACTACCCCATTAAAGGAAGAATATCCTAAGTGAGAATCTTATTCATTTTTTTTTTTCAATAACAATCAAATGCAAGATGACTTAAGACTTCTGAACAAGTGATAACTAAAATTTTTCTGCAAATTTTAAAGGAAAAATGGTCTTTTGAAACCTAAGGATAATGTGGCAAAATATTAAAGTGTTCCTTTTTTTTTAGTGAGCATTGCTAACGAGTAAAGAATCTGACAAGGCTCCTACAAATACAAATAAAGGGTAAGCATTCCCTACTGCTCAATAATCACTTACTCTTTTGCCTCATTTTTCTCAGAGGGTTTAGTTTAATCTTAGAAACAAAATGTTGTCTTAGCTCAATCACTCATCTCTTGAGGGGTTTCTTGTAATTAAGGCTCAGATCTTCTTGTTGAGGGACATCAGTACATAAGGCTAAACAATGCCAAGGAGTAAATTCTCTCATTCCATTTATAACTGGATATCTTGTTTTTGATTAGTTTAATCTAAGAGGACTTCCTTACAATCTCTCGGTTTAGATGTCACTCTTGACTTCTATTCCAAAAATTATGGTCTTTCTTGTAAGTAATACGCTTTAATCAACCCGTTAGGACTTTTTGATACTTGTAATGCAATTTAGGCTCTTTTGGTTTCAGAAAAGTATGTTAATGGTTTATTTTGAAAGAATCGTCATTTCAACTTGGGTTTGTAAGTCAAGAAACTTTGAGAAAAAGAACTGGAATAGTACTTGCCCTAGCAATTTTTGCTTAAGATAAGTTATTTTCAATGATTTGGAGAAGTCTTCGAAAAGGGTAGTATATCTTTGAACTACTCTCGTATTTGGCCCTGGTATTTTTCAAGCGTTGTTGGGCTTTTTATAGGTTTAGCTACATTCTTGGCTTTTCTCATTTCTCTTCTTTTCTTTTTCTTTTCTTTCTTTTTCTTTCATTTTTTCATTCGTCATTTTTTTCATTCATTCTCTTTTTTCCATTTTTTTTCCTTTTTTCTTTTAGGCCCAATGGTGATCATTTCATGTGGTTCATGTGTATCTTTTCAGAATGTGGACTTCTCTTCAGCTCAAATAAATTATCTATGGCTAAAATTTTGAATTGTTGCAACTAGGGCAAGCACTATTGATGTCTCTATCTTCCCAAGTATTCCATCGTGGGGTGGTTGATGGTGAGGTTCAATTTTGAAACTCTTGTTTATCAAAGGATGATTGTGTTTAGGGTAGCAAAAATGAATGCCTAACATTATTTTGATTTAACGTATCAAATTCAAGATAGACCTCCTTTAAGGAATGAGTCCAAAACCTCACATTAATAACACTCAACTCTCAAGTGTTTAAGGGTTAGTGTTTGGGACATAGTTTGCCTCTTGTCATCTTAAACCTTTTAAACCAAGATATCCTTCCATTTTATTAACTTTGCCTATGTTCTCCACTTCTCATGGTGTCCTTATGTACTGTTGTCAATTTGAACAAGCGATTTGGTCTTAAGACTCAAGGATTTGGAGTAGTCTTCTTTATACCCTCATTGATAATTGACCATAGCTACTTTGAAAGTGTACTAAAAAATCTGTGTCTGGTTTAGATGACTTTTGGTGGAAAGGAAACTTCAAGTGCAGCTTTTAGGGTTGGAGGGTGTTGGGACGTTTTATGTTTCGAGGCTTAAATCAAGATACGAGGAGACCTTTTGAAGTTAATGGGGTCTTTTGTTGGTTATAGAGGTCTTTGGTTATTTAGAGCAAGTGACTATGAGCTTTAGGTTAAGCTGACCATTTAGAAGCAACTTTGAGGACCTTGAAAAGATCTCTAATTGTTAGTAACTCTTCAATTTTCTTTCTTTCTTTATTTTTATTGGTTGTTCTTATTTTTTAGTAAATATGTAAACAAGATGCTCATACGGATATAAATATGTAAACAAGATGCTCACACAAGATGCTCACACGGATGCTAAAAGCTGAAGGGTTGACAATCTGACTGATAATGTATTATCCAAACTTTACTTAATAATTCTGGAGTTCAAATAAAAATGAAAGATTACAATGATAATCTATTTCCTAGCTTTCTTTGTCTTCTGCTGTGGGGGCTCAGGTTTCCTACTGATGATAGCTTCTAGTTCTTTGACCTTGGCTTGGGATTTCTCCAATTGTGCTTCTAAGGCCTTGTTCCTTTGGTCGAATTCCTTGAAGCGACCATTCCAGATGTCTTTCTTGTAATCTGCGGCTTCGAAGTACACCTCCATCCGGGCTTTGACCTGCTCCAGGTAGATTTCTGTCTCGGGATCGATCCTATCTGGTCTTGGTTGAGTGACGTCAGGAACCCGGTATGCTCTTTCCCCTGTCTGGTATAGCTGGCGGATTACAAACTCTCTGGTGGCTCGGTGTTTTCCCACTTCGCCATCTAGCTCTCCGAGGTCTACGTTTGGGCTTTCGATTCTGGCTTCCCAAAGTGCTTTGACCTCTGCCAGCTTGGCAAACTTCTCGGCTACCAACATGTTCGGATCTTGATACTCAAAGGTGATTGTTTCGAGTGAGGGCCGATAAACTATGTCTTGGACGATACCGAATTGGCGGACTACGGAGTTGGGGTGATATCCGATGCATCCGTTGATCTTGATTAATGGCACTGCTTGGAAATTACTGCAGGTTAAGATGATTTTATCGCAGCAACTCCACCTGGCTGTCCATAGAATATCTTCGGCGCTAAGGCTTCTAAGCAGATCTACCCAACTGTAGCTGGTAATGTCGTCGGGTAGCTTCACCTTTTCTATACAGGAATCCACCAGATCCACCTGTTGGGCCAAGGTTTTCCTGACCATGTTCAGCCCGAAGCATTTGAGGTGGCTTACGAACCATATCAGCAGAAGGTTGATGCTGGAGCGTAGGATCCCATGACCCTTCTTCTTGAGGAAATTCAGATTTCGGATCTGTTCAGCCAGTAGAGCCGGGATGTAAGATTTTCCGTCTAGGAATTGGGTTACCAGCTCTGCAACCCGGTAGTGAATATAGAAAGTTCCGGTGGGGAACAGTATGGTGGCGAAGGCTGTCAAGATGAAAGCCTTCACCCTTCTTTGTTTGTAAGTCTGAGGGTCCCCACACAGGATGTCCTTTCTATCCCCATTGTCTTCTCGGGCAATAAACCAGGCTTCTAGATCATCCATGCGTATGCAATACCCGTTACAGTCTGCCAAGGCTTTGTTGACTGCTGTTTTGCGAATGCCCAGTAGTCTGCTGAACGTACCAACTAGCCCGGCCTCAAGGTCTGGCGCGTAAATCTGATCAGTCAGTGCTGGAGCCTGTAGCAACTGAGTATACTCCTCCAGGGTAGGGGTGATCTCATGCGGTCCGATGAAGAAAGCTGCGGGCTCGATCTCCCATAACTGGAGCATGGCCCGGACCATAGGCAAATTCGCCTCTGTCTTAGTCAGTGAGAGGACGGGGCCGGTCTTTTGTTGGATAAAGGCTTGCTCCTCTAGGTTATACAAGGTAAACCAGTGGTCCAGTACCAATTTTGGGTCCAAAGGTTTGTACACCCGAATTTCTTTGCGGAGGAGGCGGTTGACTGCACTGCTAGCCATCTATTACAATAGGAAACAACCTAGTTACAACAAGAACTATGAAAACGTTACAGGGAAATAGTCCTGAACTCCAAGGACAAAATAACAAACCATTACATTGTCATCCAATTGTCAACCCCTTGTACGATGTTATGTATGCAAGTAGGTTGGTTCTAACTGGTTCCCGAGCTCTATGGCCTCCCGCATTCTCGAAGAAATGGATCTCAGGCCATATCGAAGCATAGGGTGGGGTAGCCTAATCGGTCCCGAACGGTGAATCAACTCACTTCGCCCGAAACCTACACAATGGCTCCCCGACTTAGGTTGCTAAGACGGTCCGGGTTCGACCGCATCTACTCACACAAGCATATGTATGTATGCAAGAAACCCCCACAATAAAGAAAATACAAAATCTAACTAAACCCTGAAAAGTTAGCAACAGAATAATAATAAAAAAAACACATTTCTTTAAGATAAAGATTTGAAGAGATTCAGGTGGCTAGCCTGCTGGTATGGAGTCCCCAGTGGAGTCGCCATCCTGTCGAGTCTAATTTTTGAATTACCATTCCTAATCCGATCTAAACTAGACCCTATGCTCATCTAATCTAGATCCTCGACTTGAGTTAGGAATTTCGTTTAATTTTTGGAGTCGCCACCCAACTGTTTGTTGGGGAAATTGAATTAAGACTAAAGGAGCGGATTAGTCTTAATTTGGACCACTAGTCGTCGTTCTTTCCTCTTCTCGTTTTTGTGAAAAGAGGAAAAGGGAAAACCAGAACTTCTAAGTCCGGAGGCTAACCTATTAAAACCTTTACGGTTACCACCTAATCTCCCAAAATTGTTTATCTTTAGAAATGTGTTTCATTTGTGTTTCTGTTACTTTTTATTATGTTTGAGAATTATTTTGAGAAAATGATTTTTCTTTATTTTAGGGGTTGACCCGAATGGGTGCCTACGTACCTGCTATTCAGGATCAAACAAGCCGTAGTTCGCTTTTCTGAAAAAACTTTAGATTTGTTGGTGAATTTTAATTTTGCAAACTCTTTTGATTTATGTTCTTAACATTTTTGGGATTTTTCTAAAACTTCTGAGCCTAAACTTTGAATTTGATTTTTTTTGAAAATGATTTTGAAGGAAAACATCAATTTTGAGTTTATTTGAAGAAAAGGATTTTTCTAAGTGTTAAAACTTAATTTTTCTTCTATTTTCATAATTTTTTATTTTTTTTTTAATTTTTATGATTTTTATGATTTTTGTGATTTTTTATAAGTTTTTGTGATTTTTATAAATTTTTGTAATTTTTATGCTAGAACATTTTATCCTAAGTTATTATCTATCCTATTTTGAAATCTAAAGTTTTATTATTATTTTTCCTAATCTTTTTATTATTTTATTCTATTTTTTTATTTTTTTATTCTTTTATTATTTTTTTTACATTTTATTTATTTTATTATTTTTTTTACATTTTTCTTAATTCTAGAAAAATCTAATTTCTATATTTTTCCTATTTATTGAAAATATAAACAAATAAATAAATAAATGGCTAACAAAATAATAATAATAAATAAATAAATTCGGAATAAATAAATAAACCAAATAAATTAATTAAATAAAAAAAAATCCGAAAAAAAATCCGATTTACCTGGATCCGGGTCGGTGCGCGGGTCGAATCTGTCGGGTCGGATCGGATCGAGTCGGATATGTCGGAGACGGCGGCGGGGTTGGCTCGTTCACGACGTTCCGGCGGTCGTTTGCGGCGGGTGAAGTGTCGAATCCTAGCTTCTTGAGGGTGCTGAATCCGATGGTGGTGGCGGCTTACTCCCAGATCGCCTCCTAGCGGTTGCTCCAACTCCGATCGATGGTCTCGGCTTCAAGTTCCTCCGGCGTACTCCGATTCACTCCTTTCTCTCACTTTTTCTTCGTGTTTTTCCGTGCTCTGGCTTCCTCCTGTTCTCCTCTATTTATAGGCACCTCGAACTCCTCTTGGATAAGCTCGAATCGGCCGATTTAGATAAACCCATATTTTTCCGTTTCTTAGATTCGATTTTATCCCGGCGATTTGATGTTAATCACTTGTGTTCCTTTGGTTTATCTGATGGATTTGGCCTTATCTTGACTTTAATCTAGAAGATTAAAAAGAAAACGGCCGATTTCGCCTTCGTCGGACTTCTGTCGGATTTTTTTCCTCCGGCTGGGCTCGCGAAGAAGACGATCACGCGTGACGCGCGTGACTTCCCTCAGCCAATCACATGCTGCCACGTGGCAGCTCCAGGGAAAAGAACGAAAAACTTTTGCCGAGCGCCTGCGGGGGGATTCGAACTCGCAACCTTCAGCCTTCACACGGTTCCCATGCGCACACACGAGCCAGCTGAGCTGGCCCAATTTCCCGATTTTATTTACATCGCAAATTGTACATATGCGATGCAATTTTTTTATTTTTTTGTATTTTTTGAAATTTCAAAAATTTGTAAAAATTATTTACTATTCATTATTGCTATTTCTAAAATCATTTTTCAAAATTGAAGTGTTTTCCTATTTATTTTCATTTTTTTGAATATTTTTATTATTTATGCTAAATTAAGGAAAAAATTGGGAAAAATTAGGAAAAATTGAAAATTGATTATTATTGAAAATTATTGATTCCTAGGGCAAAAATGGGGTGTTTACAATAGGTTATCATCCAAACTCAGTGGTCCGCTAGTTCGGTACCATTCAAGACATAGTTTATTGACCATCACTAGAAACAATCATGTTCGAATACCAAGACCCAAATCTGTTGGTAGCCGAGAAGTTTGCCAAGCTGGTAGAAGTCAAAGCCCTATGGGAAGCTCGAATCGAGAGCCCCAACGTAGACCTCGGAGACCCGGATGGCGAAGTGGGCAAACATCGATCCACTAGGGATTTCGTGATCCACCAGCTATATCAAACAGGAGAAAGGGCATACCAAGTCCTAGATATCACCCAACCTGAGCCAGATAAAGTAGACCTAGAGCTGAGAACCTACTTGGAACAAGTCAAGGCCCAGATAAAGGTATACTTCGAAGCTGCAGACTACAAAAAGGATATCTAGAAGGGCATATTTAAAGAGTCTGATCAAAGGAACAAGGCCTTGGAAGCTCAGCTAAAGAAGACCCAAGCCAGAGTTAAAGAGATGGAAGCTATTATTAGGGGAAAATCGACGCCTACGTAGCAGAAGAAGAAGAGGACTAGGAAATAGATTAACATTGTACTTTTACTTTTTCATGTTTCAAGTATTGAACTCCAAGTTTCCAATATTAATAAAAATAAAATTTCAGTATTATATCATTAATCGATTGTTGACCCCTTTATTTTAGCATTTGTGTGATACATGCATCATATTTACATATATGCATTAAACCAAGAAAAATGCGTGCCAGGTATCAAAGATAGCTCTCAAACAACCAAACCCTCCAAAGAGCCCAATCTGCACTCACTCAAAGACCAAAATGGCAAACAGTGGCAACAACAGCGACAACTGCAACAACACTAGTGCTGATACCACCTCAGATCCTAGGATCGTATCCTTGGAACAAACAGTCCAACAATTGGCTACACAAGTCCACCTCCTGACTGAGAGTATTGGCTTCCTTCGCACAACCCAACCAACTTAGGAAGAACACTTAGGGGCCAAAAAGGGGAAGTATTAGAGGGTTAACCTCCAAAATATAAAGAGATCAATTCCCACCTCAACTTGGCTTTCGAGTATGAACCGAGAGTCAACCTCGGTCCAACCTTGGACGACATAAAGAAGGAGATGGAGGACGGGTAAAAGGAAATGGAAAGAAAACTTTTTCAACAGCTGGCTGATAAGATGAAAACAATAGAGGGGCTTGACGGTTTTGAGCAGGCAGGGATCACTAGCTTACCAGTATATGGGGAAGAGGAGTACCTAGAGAAGTTCAAGATCCTAGAATTTGAAAAATATGATGGCATTGGATGCCCCAAGATGCATACATGGTTGTATGTACGGAAGACAAGCAAGTATGCCCAATATGACTAGTTCATGATCCAGACTTTCCAAGATAGCCTCACAGGCCCTGCCCTCGTCTGGTATGCACACCTAGACTTCAACCAAGTCAATACTTGGAGAGACTTGCTCGGGCATTCTATAACCAGTACAAATTCAACATCAAAGTTGCCCCTTCAATAATCGACTTGGGAAGTCTTCTAAAGAAACACATTAAGTCTTTCAAGGAATATGCTTAACGCTGGAGAGCTCAGGCTGCTAGGGTAACGATCCCAATTTCTGAAAAGGAGTTGACATTCATCTTTGTCAACATGCTGGATAAGACTTACTTCTCACATCTAGTGGGTCATACGTCATCTAACTTTGCAGAAGTAGTGGCAGCGGGGTGCCGAATCGAGAATGCCATCACATCAGAGAGACTCTGATCCACACAAAAAGAGATATAAAATAAGCGTGAATAAATACCGACAAGTGTACCAGATCGGATCAAGCAATATAGTGAGAGAAGAGTGTCGAACCACGAAGATTGATTAAGTAATAGACCTATATCAATTTCTACTATTATTTAGGTAATGATATTTGATGAGAATAAAATGTGAATGAATTATACTAAATGTGTAAAAAGAGAATTGTGTTGAAAAAGAATGAATGGATGGTGGGAAAATAAAATCCTCCCTAATTTTTACTAATCATATTTCCTTCATGTTATAATAACTTATAGCTATATGGATTTTCACAAGAAATTTGACAAAACCTTAATCCTTTTTCAAGTTTTAAAGTATCAAAACCCCAATTTAATTTAATAGCTCCCGCTAAATAAAATCAATGGAGGATTCTAATTTGCGATCATAAATTTCTCAATTATATGATTGCCTAATATCTTTAAAATAATTTATCCTAATCCCTTAGTGAAAAATTAAATAAAAAATATTGCACGAAACACTTAGGTCAATTTCTAATAAAATTCAATAACGCTACTTCCACGTAAATTATTAAATCTTACTTGGGAATTCTTAATAAATCCTAAATTTCTCTTTCAAGTCGTTTAAATTTCTATGCATTGATTTCAATTACAAAATACAATTCATAGTAGAAATTCTCATATGAAAATTTCACATATCTATATGTTCTATAACATGAATACAATGGTCATTTTAGTTGAATTATGGCTTCATCATGTTTCCCACAGAGATGATTTAGAACATTATGGTGTGGATTGCATAAAACCAATTTAAATGAATAGGTGCAATGGAATTCATTTTGAATAATAAAAATAAACTGATAAATTGCATAAAAGAAAATAAAATAAATGAAACAATTGCTATAATCTTCAAGAGTTTGTAGAACTTCAATCTTCCAAAATGATTCCTTGAATTCTTCAATTGAAAGCAAACTTCAGCAAGGTAACATTCTTTCTTCAAACTAAAATTTGGAATAACATGAAATGAGAAAGAATTAAAGAGAAGATAAAATCCTAGAAACAAGAATGCGCTCATAGGTTCACGCAAGGGGTCTATTTATAGATCCAAAGAGGAGGAGGATAAGGTTGATCTGATGAGGAATTGAGTTAGCAAATCAATCAACATAAGGTTTTGGAGAGATTTTCGCATGGACATCCCATAAATAGTCAAGGCCGGCAGTCTTCAATGCAATTTTCCATTTGCTTCTTCAATTTTGTGAACAACTCCTCCAATTAACTTGTATTTTACTTTTAGGTCCTCAAAACCTAAATTTTCATAATAAACGCCATTAAGTACCATTTCTTTATATTTTCTTATAATGTTGAAATAAATTTAATATAAATCCCAAAAGAAAATATAAGTATAGTGTGATCTTATCAACGTCCCCACACTTGACTTTTTGCTTGTCCTCAAGCAAAATAATTGAAATGAATAAGAGAAATCTGTCATTGAACTTTTGGTGTCCATTGCTCTAACCATACTGAAACTTGTAACTAGAATAATCTAGTTGAAATTTAGTAGTTAATCTAAATGAAACAGATTTTTAATCCCAGTGTTTAACAATTGAATTCTCCTTCAAAAGAAGAATACTTAGTCCATACGGAAAAACATTCATTTACTTCATTGGTTATTATCAAGTATAATCTCTCTCAATTTTTCTTCTCTAAACAAGATAACAAAAAGTGAAAGCATATGGTATCCATTTTTTCCTAGAATTTCTCCCTCTTCAATTTAGTCTTTATTTCACTTATTGCCTTGTATTCAACATTTTCTTTTTAATTTGCCTTAATTGACAGCGGAGTCAGCTTTCACTCTTCTAAGGGACCAAAGCCTACCCATGTCATCCTGGCTTTCATTAAGGTACTAAAATTTTTGCCTTTCCGCCCTTCTCATTATTGTGAGTTCATTAAGTCGGCACATCCCGGGCTCATCACCCAAGTGACCAGGTTTTAAAGGGACCCCTACGAACTCTTCCTCACACTAACAGTTAAGATTGGATACTCTTAACTCACTTACCTGAGTCATTGGAGTATTCTCAAAGAAATTTCAAGAGAAATTTATCCCAACCAATTTTTCCATGAAGTAAACCTGCTTGTTTTTTTTTTTTTTTGAACTTAAGGACTTCAAATCTTAACTTCACAAGCTAAACATAGGGTAAATCCGTTCTCTAGAGACTTTACTATTAAATTTTAACTATGTAAACCAGTCACAACAGTTGGTGAGTGGGGCACCAATCTAAGTCAATTTCAAGATTTTATTGATTATAAACACTTAAGGACATAAAGAAAGCATGGGAATTGCAAGCTCATGATGTGTGCAATCAATCATTATACTTCTACATTTATAATCCCTTCCCCACACTTCAATTGGACAATGTCCTTATTGTTCCTATAATAGCACAAACTTAGGGAAAAGAATATCAATGCAAAAAAATTTTGAAAAACTGGTACTTCCCTGGTGTCAAGTTTTTCATCAGCAAGAAAATTCCTCCAAAATGTCTGTCATCCCTGAGGGTCTTTTGCTTCTTCCTCCTAGGCTGGAACTTTTTAGGTGGCATTTTTGGAGTGTCTTGAATGCAAGAGGAGAGTGAGAAAGAGATTGAAGAAGAAATTGGTTAAAGAGGGAGAAGAAATGCGAGAGAGAGGGAGAGCAGTCGTGAGAAAATAAGTAAGAGAGAGAAATAAGTGAGCAAATGAGAGAGAGAAGGGCCGGCCAACGTCTAAAAACTAGACCAAGGCCGACACCTTGTACCTGTATGCTGCCGGCCTTGAATTCAAATTCTTTTATATATATATATATATATATATATATATCATCGGAAATAAAACACTAGTGTATACAAATATTGAGCATGGGCTGCCTCCCATAAAGCACTTAGTTTATAGTTGCTAGCCCGACTTTTCCAGTTCATGTCCTCAAATCTCCTAAATCCATAGCTATGGCATCTTTATTAACATTTTCCCCTTCATAGTAATGTTTGAGAAGATAACTGTTTACTTTGAAAGTATGGTTGTCTTCTGCCTTCAACTCAACTGCACCATAAGGAAACACATTAACAATTTAAAAGGGTCCAGACCATTGTGACTTCAACTTACCTGGGAACAACTTCAAGCAGGAGTTGTATAGTAAGACCTTCTGACCAGGGAAGAATTCTTGCCTCACAATGTTCTTTTCATGCCATCGCTTTGTTTGTTCTTTGTAAATTTTGGCATTTTCATATGCTTCTTCTCTCATTTCAGCCATCTGATTTAGTTGAAGCAATCTTTTTTTACCTGCAGCTTCTTCATCAAAGTTAAGGTATTTAATAGCCTAATATGCCTTGTGCTCAAGTTCTGCGGGTAAGTGACACGATTTACCAAAAACAATCTTGTAGGGGGACATTCCTATAGGGTTTTAAACGCTGTTCTATAAGCCCATAATGCATTATCGATTTTTAAAGACCAATCTTTCCTGGATGCATTGACAGTCTTCTCTAGAATTTGCTTAATTTCCCTATTGGATACCTCAACCTGTCCACATGTTTGTGGATGATAAGGGGTGGCAATTTTGTGAGTAACTCTATATTTTAATAACAATGTCTCAAATTGCCTATTACAAAAATGTATTCCCCTGTCACTTATTATAGCTTTAGGTACCCCAAATCTTGAAAATATATTCTTTTTCAAAAATTTAATAACAACCCTGCTGTCATTAGTTTGTAGAGCAACTGCCTCTACCCATTTTGAAACATAATCAACAGCTAAAAGAATGTATTTGTTTGAAAAAGATAATGGAAAAGGACCCATAAAGTCGATTCCCCAAACGTCAAAAAGCTCAATTACAAGTATATTGTTTTGTGGGAATTCGTGTCTTCTAGAAATGTTACCAGTCCTTTGACATTGAGCACAAGACATGATATAGTTCCTACAATCACTGAACAACTTGGGCCAATAAAATCCACATGATAAAATTTTAGCTGCCGTTCTTTCTACACCAAAGTGGCCTCCTGCCTCCTTAAAATGACAATGTTGTATAATGCTAAGCTGTTTACTTTCAGGCACGCACCGTCTAATTATTTGGTCAGCACAATTTTTAAAGAGATATGGTTCATCCCAAAAATAAAACTTTACATCATGTAAAAATTCCTTTTTTATGTTGGTAAGATAGACCATATGGAGTGATTTTGCTAACCAAATAATTAACGATATCAACATATCAAGGTAATCCTTTGACTTCTACTGCATGCAATTGTTCATCAGGGAACTTTTCATTAATAGGTGAATCAAAACAATTAGATTCCAAACGAGATAAATGATTGGCCACCACATTTTCAGTTCCCTTCTTATCTTTAATTTCCAAGTTAAATTCTTGCAGTAGTAGAATCCATCGAATTAACCGAGGTTTAGCATCATTTTTAGAAAATAAATACTTAAGGGCAGCATGGTCAGTATATACTATGATTTTAGAACCGATCAGATAAGGCCATAATTTATCGCATGTAAATATGACTGGTAAAAGTTCTTTTTCAGTTGTGGCATAATTCCTTTGGGCCTCATTTAAGGTTCTACTTGCATAGTGTATTATATGAAATGACTTATCTTTCCTTTGCCCAAGTACCGCTCCTACAGCATAGTTGCTAGCAGCACACATCAACTCGAATGGAAGCTCCCAATCAGGTGCAACAATCACTGGTGTAGTAGTGAGCTTCTCCTTCAATAGATTGAATGCTTGCAAACAATTGTCATCAAAGACAAAGGCATAATCTTTTTCTAATAATTTACAAAGAGGTCTTGAGATTTTAGAAAAGTCCTTGATAAATCTCTTGTAAAAGCCAGCATGTCCTAAGAAGCTTCTAATTCCTTTCACTGTAGTAGGTGGTGGTAGCTTCTCTATCACCCCTACTTTTGCCCTGTCAACCTCAATTCCCTGTTTAGACACTTTGTGCCCTAAGACTATTCCCTCTCTTACCGTGAAATGGCATTTTTCCCAATTAAGAAGCAGATTAGTTTCCTTGCATCTCTTAAGCACAGATCCTAAATTTGTCAGACATGTTTCGAATGACTTCCTGAAATCAGAAAAATCATCCATGAATATTTCAATAAAACTTCCTAACATGTCAGAGAATATAGACATCATGCATCTTTGAAATGTAGCGGGTGCATTACAAAGACCAAAGGGCATTCTCCTAAAGGCAAATGTGCCATAAGGACAAGTAAAGGTGGTTTTCTCCTGGTCTTCGGGATGCTATTTGGATTTGATTGTAACTAGAGTAACCATCTAAAAAGAAATAATAATCATGCCTTGCAAAATTTTCTAATATCTGATCTATGAAAGGGAGGGGGAAATGATCTTTGCAGGTAGCATCATTTAGTTTCCTATAGTCTATACAGACTCTCCAACCAATTACAGTGTGAGTGGGAATTAATTCATTAGCCTCATTTTTTACTACAGTCATACCACCTTTTTTTGGTACAACTTGGATAGGACTAACCCATTTATTGTCGGAAATTGGAAAAATAATGCCTGCATCTAACAATTTAAGCACTTCTTTTTTTACAACTTCCTTAAGAGTTGGGTTAAGTCTTCTTTGTGGTTATACTATACGTTTGCACTCAACCTCAAGAAATATCCTATGAGTACAAATTGAAGGGCTAATTCCCTTAATATCAGTAATGGTCCAATCGATGGCTTCCTTATGCTCTCTTAGAACATCCAAAAGTTGTTGCTCTTGATCACCTGTCAAAGAAGAAGAAATGATTACTGGCAAAGCATCATCTGTTCTAAGATATGCATATTTTAAATGACTAGGTAATGGTTTAAGCTCAAGCATCGAGGGTTGTGTCAATGATGGGACTGGCTTCTTTTCACTTGTTCCTAGCTCCTCATAGTATTGAGCTCGAACTTCTAATGCTTCTTCCACACATTCTTCAATTGGTTCTTCATCATCACTCCATTCATCTATATGTTTAAGAACTGATTCTATTGTCTCCATACCTGCATTCTCTTCAATATTCTCACAAGAAACTTCATCAATAATCAACGTGTAACAAGACTTACAATCATCAAATTTCCTAATGGTCTCATAAACATTAAAAGTAACTTCTTCATCCATAACTCTCAAGGTCAGCTTACCTTGTTCCACATCTATCAATGCCTTACTTATTGCAAGGAATGGTCTTCCTAAGATCATGGGTACCTCTTTATCTTCTTCCATTTCCAGGACTATAAAGTCAACTAGAAAGATGAATTTATCCACTTTTACTAGGACATTCTCCACTATACCCTTTGGGTACATGACACTTCTATCAACAAGTTGTAGGGTGACATGCATTTCTTTACATTCTCTAAGTCCTAGTTTTCTGAAAATGGACAGAGGCATTAAGTTTATACTTGCACCAGAATCTATAAGGACTTTATCAAAATGAAAATTACCAATAGTGCAAGGAACAGTAAAAATTCCCCGATCTCTTTGTTTTCTTGGTCGATTGGATAAATTCTTTTGTAGGATCATAGAACATTCTCCTGTAAGCATTGCAGGTTCATTCCCATCTATCTTTCTCTTCTTGATGAGCAAATCCTTCATGAATCTAGCATATGAAGGCATTTGCTGAAGTGCCTCTACAAAAGGAATGTTAATTTGCAATTTTTTAAAGACTTCTAAAAATTTAGCAAATTGTGAATCCAATTATTGTTGCTTCAGCCTTCCTGGGAAAGGAACGAGAGGAACATATGATTTCACCTTTGTTGAATTTTTCTTTGGTTCCTCTTCCTTTTGTTTCCCTTTATCTTTCTTTGGGTTAACCTCTTTTTCCTCAAGTTTCTTATCAACTAATTCCTTACCACTTCTCAGCATAATAGCATTTACACCCTTAGGATTCTGCTCAGTATTGCTAGGTAAAGACTCAGATGGTCTATTACTCAACTGTTGAGACATCTGACTAAGTTGATTCTCAAGATTCCTAATGGTAACTTGTTGATTTTGCAACATTGTATCTGTTTTTTGCATATAACTTATCACGAGTTCTTCCATTTTAGACTGACTTTGCTGAGAAGAGGTATTATGATTAGAATATAGTTAATGGGGGATATTATGATTAGGACCTTGCTTTTGAAATCCAGGTGGTTTAAGTGCGTTGTTATCATTTCTCCATGAGAAATTTGGATGGTTACGCCACCCTGGATTTTAGGTGTTTGAATAAGGTCCTTGATTACCTCTTTGGAAATTGTTGACAAAATTTACTTGCTCTCCATGGGATGAGGAGGAAAAGTTTCCAGATGGGCACTCAAGAGTTGAGTGTTGTCTTGAGCATAACTCACAACAAGAAATTTGATTAACATTAAAAGAAGATGCAAAGGTGAGTTTACTTACCTAGGCTGTGAGAGCTGAAATCTGAGATGTTACGGTGTCCATGTCATTGACAGATGCCGCTATAGACTTACCTCTTTCATGTTGCCAATTATGTGCACTAGAGGCCATTTCATCAATCAAAGCATTAGCCTCATCATACGTCTTACTCATTAGTGCACCACCAGAAGCAGCATCTACCAAAGACCTCAATGTCTCATCTAAACTGAGATAGAAAATCTCAATAAGGAGATTATCTGGTAATCTATGATGGGGGCATTTTCTAATTGCCTCCTTGAATATTTCCCATGCTTCATAAAGTGATTCACCACTAAACTTAGTGAAGTTTGTGATGTCATTCCTTAACCTAGCAGTTCTAGTTGGTGGAAAAAATCTCCTTAAAAATTTATATGAGAGATCAGCCCAAAGTGGTTACAGAGTCTTGTGGCAGTGAATTATACCAAGCCCTAGCTTTATCTCTAAGTGAAAACAGAAAAAGTTGTAACCTAATTACATCATCAGATACATTATTCATTTTCATTGTATTCCCATATTGAAGAAATACTGCAATATGCTCATCAGAACTCTCATTTGGATATCCTCCAAATTGATTTGATTGAACCATTTGAATGAGTGCTGGTTTCAACTCAAAATTGTTAGTCTGGATCGTAGGTCTTCTGATTGCAGGACTTGAAGCAACAGGTACCGTATATTCCTGAAGTGCTCTACCAGCACCCTAAATTCGATTGTTGTTATCATATGCCATGTCAACTTCTTTCCTTCTTCTTTGCTCTCTTCTAAGTTGTCGCAAGGTGCGTTTTATCTCAAGATTAATTGGTAGAAGTTCAGCACTTCTACTCTTGCGCATAAAAAACCTTCAAAGAGAATGAGAAACGATCACACAATGATAGAAAAAAAAAAACAATTGCACCTAAATTAACAATAGAATCTGAAGATAGTCTAATATTAATCAATCCCCGGCAACGGCGCCAAAAACTTGATCCACGCAAAAAGAGATATAAAATAAGCGTGAATAAATACCGACAAGTGTACCAGATCGGATCAAGTAATATAGTGAGAGAAGAGTGTCGAACCACGAAGATTGATTAAGTAATAGACCTATATCAATTTCTACTGTTATTTAGGCAATGATATTTGATGAGAATAAAATGTGAATGAATTATACTAAATGTGTAAAAAGAGAATTGTGTTGAAAAAGGATGAATGGATGGTGGGAAAATAGAATCCACCCTAATTTTTACTAATCATATTGCCTTCATGTCATAATAACTTATAGCTATATGGATTTTCACAAGAAATTTAACAAAACCTTAATCCTTTTTCAAGTTTTAAAGTATCAAAACCCCAATTTAATTTAATAGCTCCCGTTAAATAAAATCAATGAAGGATTCTAATTTACGATCATAAATTTCCCAATTATATGATTAACTAATATCTTTAAAATAATTTCTCCTAATCCCTTAGTGAAAAATTAAATAAAAAATATTGCATGAAACACTTAGGTCAATTTCTAATAAAATTCAATAACGCTGCTTCCATATAAATTATTAAATCTTACTTGGGAATTCTTAATAAATCCTAAATTTCTCTTTCGAGTCGTTTAAATTTCTATGCATTGATTTCAATTACAAAATACAATTCATAGTAGAAATTCTCATATGAAAATTTCACATATCTATATGTTCTATAACATGAATACAATGGTCATTTTAGTTGAATTATGGCTTCATCATGTTTCCCACAGAGATGATTTAGAACATTATGGTGTGGATTGCATAAAAACAGTTTAAATGAATAGGTGCAATGGAATTCATATTGAATAATAAAAATAAACTGATAAATTGCATAAAAGAAAATAAAATAAATGAAACAATTGCTATAATCTTCAAGAGTTTGTAGAACTTCAATCTTCCAAAATGATTCCTAGAATTCTTCGATTGAAAGCAAACTTCAGCAAGGTAACATTCTTTCTTCAAACTAAAATTTAGAATAACATGAAATGAGAAAGAATTAAAGAGAAAATAAAATCCTAGAAATAAGAATGCGCTCATAGGTTCACGCAAGGGGTCTATTTATAGATCCAAAGATGAGGAGGATAAGGTTGATCTGATGAGGAATTGAGTTAGCAAATCAATCAAGATAAGGTTTTGGAGAGATTTTCGCATGAACATCCCATAATTAGTCAAGGCTAGCGGTCTTCAATGCAATTTTCCATTTGCTTTTTCAATTTTGTGAACAACTCCTCCAATTAACTTGTATTTTACTTTTAGGTCCTCAAAACTTGAATTTTCACAATAAACGCCATTAAGTACCATTTCTTTATATTTTCTTATAATGTTGAAATAAATTTAATATAAATCCCAAAAGAAAATATAAGTATAGTGTGATCTTATCAGACTCCAAATAGTGAACCCTCCCAGAACCGCATCATTGTAGAGGCCCTTAGGGTGTAACAAAGCCAAGGAGTCCACTGTTAGCATGGTTAACTCCGGCAGAGTGGATAAGGTTGGGACCCGCGTGACATTCCGGACCACGAGTGCCCCAATACAGCAGTCCTCGATGAATCACACCTAAGCCACTAAGGTCTTAAGAAAATTCACTCTGATCTCGATCCCACTTAGCCAGGTGTTTGCTCGGCTAAGAGTAGATAATTTGATCAGCTTCGAGATCCCAAGTGACCGGTACAAGCCTAGAAATTTTGACTCAAGCCTTAAGTGTGATTATCATATAGGCCAAGAGGGGCATTCTACAAACAAATGCTAGAGGCTCCAAAACAAGATTCAAGATCTAATTGACGCTAGAATAGTGCAATTGGACTTTATTAACACACCAACACCCAGTGTCAACACTAATCCGCTGCCCAACCATAAGCCTACTGTCGATATGATCACATCCGAAGAGTCGAACTCCAAAGAGTACCCAAAACAGAAAAAAGCGATAGTGCAATGAGAAAGTCACCCACCCTAAGTCCCAAATGAAACCCTTAAATCACATATCAAGAAGGGATAGTTAGCTGGAGACCCAACGGTCGGTACCCTAGGCAAATCTCATGGGAGATTTGAGTATCTGGTAAATTACTCCTTCACACCAACCGAGTATGGGCCACCTAGTAGATGGGGGCCCAAGTTTGAGAAAGAAGACAACCCACCAAAAGAGGGGGATAGGTTCGTAAACATGATTAAATCGGACCAAAAGCCGATAGTCATAAAGTGCTACAAGGGACAATCTCCTGAAGTGTAGATTCCAAAGAAGAAATATGTATTCAATGTCCCAATACCCGTAGAGAGGTATAAGGCGGTACCATTTGACTATTGGGCTCTCAATTAAGAAATACCCCCTATCGTAGGAGGGATCATTCTTTTTGGGAGAATTTATGACCCGAAATACAGGATCTCAACCAAAGAGCCCAACATTGAGGTAGGAAAAGAGGAAGAAGAGGGGCTCTTTGCATTTACAAAGATGGTCAAAGCAAGTGAATACAAAATCATGGAACAACTGAACAAGGTTCCAGCCCAGATATCACTTATGGGCCTCTTCACAACGTATGAGCCTCACAGGGAAGCACTCTTCAAAGTGCTCAAACAGATTAAGGTACCAAAGGGTATCGCGACGGAGAAATTAAGCCATGTGGCAAATTCAATCTTCACCATGGACTAGATATCTTTCTCTCCCGAAGAGTTGGGGGAAGACGGAAACCAACATACAAAACCACTGTTCATAGTGGTGAAATGCAAAGACACAATCGTCTCGAGAGTACTCATTGACAATGGGTCTTTTCTCAACGTGTGCCCTTTGGCTACCCTTAACCTATTGGGAGTCGATCCAAGCAACATCAAGCCAAGCTCAACGATGGTTAGGGTCTTCGACGGGTCAAAGAGAGAAATAGTGGAGGAAATAAACTTGCTAGTGGAGATTAGTCCACAGATATTCCACATATCCTTCCAAGTCCTCGACATTCCAAGGTCTTTCAATTTGCTATTGGGAAGGCCATGGATACATACAGCTGGAGCCATACCCTCAAGCTTCCATCAGAAAGTCAAGTTCATAGCGAATGGATAGATCATCACCGTGCTGAGGGAGCAAGATTATGCCATCTATAAAGAGACCGCCATACCCTACATTGGGGAAGACGGTTTTGAAGACTTTGGCCTCCAAATATTCAACGAGGTGAACATGGTAATTAGCAAGGAGAGCCATTAGTTTAAGGAGAGACAGCAAGGGACATTTGGACTAGGGTACGTTCCTACAGCCTAGGAAGAGGCATAGGCAAGAAGTATCAGAGGCAGAAGGAAAGAGAAGCCAAGCGATACCCCTATGCATTTTCCACCCCTCCAGCAATCATTCAAGCAAGCAACTGCCATTCAAAAGCCAAGGATAAGTGAAACCGATGTCAGCAATGAAGGCCTGACCTCTCGCACGTCTGATTGGCATCCAGCTCTTAACAATTGGTTTTATTATCCTATTAATAGCGCTAGGTCAGCTGAAGGATAAGGAACAAGTATTAAACAAATTCCTATTGTGGTTATTTTTTAGTTTCAATAAATTGCAATTTATTCCTTTTGCTTATATATACATGCTCTCGTTTCACTTCACCTACAGATTCCCTACCGTTGAACATCAGGGACATTTCCTGCAGGTAAGTAATGAAAACACCAATATCATTTCCAACACTGCCGGGTCAGCCGTTGGAGGCGATTTCCTTAACCACGAAATAATAAAAGAAAATTGGCAAAAACATGAATAAAGTGGGATTTCAAATGACGAGCCGGTAGAGACAGTGAGTCTAGGAAGTACCGAGAAACCCAAAAACCTCAAGATTAGGGCCAATTTGAGTGCTGAGCAAAAGTGCGAAATAGTCGAGCTATTAACTGAATATGCAAATGTATTCGCCTGGTCATATGGCGACATGCTAGGACTAAACCAGTCAATAATAGTTCACAAGCTTCCCATAAGGAAAGATTTCAAACCTAAAAACAGAAATTGAGAAGATTTAAGCTTGACATCTTATTAAAGATTAAAGAGAAAGTAAAAAAAACTACTAGAAGTGGGATTCATTGAAGTGTTTGACTATCTGGAATGGATAGCGAATATAGTCCTCATTCTAAAAAAGAATGGGAAAGTACGTGTATGCGTAGACTTCCGAGATTTAAACCAAGCTACGCCAAAAGACAACTTCCCTTTACCTGACATCAATGTCCTGGTAGACAACACCGCAAGAAACCATCTCTTCTCATTTATGGACGGTTTCTTAGGATATAATTAGATAAAAATGGCTGAAGAAGATAAAACTAAAACGACCTTTATCACAACATGGGGAACTTTCTGTTACAAAGTAATTCCCTTTGGTTTGAAAAACGTCGGGGCAACGTATTAGAGAGCCATGGTCGCGATACTTCATGACATGATGCATCGAGAAGTTGAAGTATATGATAGCTAAGTCTAAGGAAGAAGAAAGCCATGCAGTTATTTCTGAGAAAGTTGTTCAAGCGATTGAGAAAGTTTCAGCTCAAGTTAAATCCAAAAAAGTGCACTTTTGGGGTCACAACAGGCAAGTTATTAAGGTTTGTCATAAGCCGAGAAGGCATTAAAATCGACCTTGACAAAGTAAAGGCCATACTGGAACTACCCTCTCTACGTACTATCAAAGAGGTAAGAGGTTTACTGGGAAGGTTGAATTATATAGCCTGTTTCATCTCACGGTTCACAGACAAGTGTCGTCCATTATTCTGTTTGCTAAAAAAGAATGTTGTAATAGAATAGGACGATGAATGTGAAGAAGCATTCAGGACAATCAAAGACTATCTCATAAATCCCCCAGTCTTGATAGTTCCAAAACAAAGAAAACCCGTATTCTTATACCTCACAATACTTTATGAATCCATGGGGTGCATGTTGGGACAGAAAGATGAAGAGAGGAGAGAACGTTCCATATATTACCCAAGCAAGAAATTCACAGACGGAGAACAGAGGTATTCTGAAATAGAGAGAACTTGCTGTGCTCTAATTTGGTTCATGCACCGATTGAGGCAATACACCCTTTACTATCACATTGAGTTGCTAACAAGACACGATCCTCTGAAGTACTTGGCAAAGAAGCCCGTCTTGTTAAGGAGAATCTCCAAATGGAAAATGCTTATATCATAATTTGATATCACATACATAAATCAAAATTCGATAAAAGGTCAATCTTTAGCCGATCAATTAGTAGAACACCCAGTTGAGGGAAATCCCCAAGAATCACAAGCCCAATTCCCTGATGAAAATATATTAACAGCAAAGGACGAACTAGTAGAAGACTACGAGACAGAACAAAACCTTAAATGGAAGATGTTCTTTGACGAAGCTGCCAATGTATTTGGTTGTGGGATCGGGGCAGTGTTGATATCACTAGAAGGAATACAATTCCCTTCAGCAACAAGACTCAAATTTCCATATACTAATAATATCGCGGAATATGAGACATACATACTCGGACTCAAAATGGCTTGCCACATGGAAATCCGTGAATTAAAACTGTAGGAGATTCTTCACTCATCATATTACAAATAAAAGGGGAATACAAAACTAAAGACCCTAAATTGGTCCCATACCATCAGCATTTGATAGAGCTAATAGATGAATTCGAAGCAATCACCTTCACATATATCCTGAGAACTCAGAATCAGTTTGCAGATGCACTCACCACACTAGCATCTATAATTCAGATAACAGGGAGAGTCGAAGTCCAACCATCGAAAATAGAAATCGAAAATCGGCCCACCTACTATTTGGTAATCGAAAAAGAACAAGATGGTAAGCTTTGGTATTATGATATCAAAACTTTTCTTCAAGAGAGCAAATACATTGAAATGGCTAGCAAAAATGACCAAAGAATACTCAGAAGGTTAGTAAGTCATTTCTTATTAAATGGGCCTGTGCTTTACAAAAGATCGCCTGATACCACCTTGTTAAGATGTGTGGATAGAAATGAAGCGTGTGAACTGATGAAAGAAGTGCATGAAGGAGTATGTGGACCTCACATGAACGACTACATGTTCGCTCAAAAAATCATGAGAATGGGCTACTATTGGCTAACCATGGAATCAGATTGTATCAAATATGTCAAGCACTGTCACTTGTGTTAAGTTTATGCAAACCGAATAAATGCTCCGTCTAAAGAACTTCATTTGTTGTCTACACCATGGCCTTTCTCCATGTAGGGAATCGACATCATCGGCCAAATCACTCCAACAGCATCCAATGGCCGTAAATTACTTCACCAAGTGAGTGGAAGCTTCATCATATGCTAGTGTCATAAAAGGGCTAATAGTTCGATTCCTGAAGAGGGACATAATAGCTCGATACGGAGTTCCTGAGTTAATCGTCACCGACAACGGAACCAATATCAACAACAAGTTGATGACATATTTGTGTCGATAATTCCACATAAACTATAGAAATTCAACTTCCTATCGACCTCAGATGAATGGGGCAGTGGAAGCAGCTAATAAGAATATCAAAAGAATCATCGAAAAGATGACAATCACTTACAAAAATTGGCACGAGATGTTGCCATTCGCTCTCATGGCTTACAAAACCTCAACTAGAACATCTATTGGAGTTACCCCATATTCTCTAGTAAATGGTATTGAGACGGTCCTACCAGTTGAAGTCAAAATACCATCCTTTAGAATTCTATTAGAAGCACAGCTAGATGAGTTAGACTGGGTAAAGAAGAGACTCGATCAATTGAATTTGATCGACGAAAAAAGACTCATTGCATTATGTCACAACCAGTGTTACTAACAAAGAATGGCCCGAGCATTCAACAAGAAAATGAGACCTCGATGTTTCAAGGAAGGAGATCTGGTGCTAAAGAAAGTTCTCTTGAATGCTCAAGATTCCAGGGGGAAGTTTACCCCAAACTATGAGGGCCCATATGTTGTAAAAAAGGTATTGTCATGAGGTTCTCTGATATTAACTCAAATGGATGATCTGGAATTGAGAGACCCCATTAATACAAATACTGTTAAGATGTACTATCCTTAGGCAAGGAAATTAAGATTTCGCCAATGTTTATGAATGCCAATATTCAGTACAAGTTTCGTTGAGTCTAGTTTTCATTTCTTTTACAAGTAAAGGTAATGTCTCTGAATGATCAATAACTTCAACCAATTCTCATTAAAATAAACATTCCTAAACACGTTACTCATCATTCCACCAATGAATAATGAACATTGAAATGATAATGAATCTCAATAAATTTTGTGATATAATTCTACCTACTTTTGAGCATTAAACCTGGTACATTAATAGGAATCAAAAGAGCCATGCGCATAAGAAAGGAAGCACATCAAGACCCTCAGCCCTATTGTTAAGCAAGAGCAAGCAAAGGAAACGCAAACCAGCACGAAGGTTTGGTTGTTTGGTTGCTATCGGCGATAAATTGGTAAGCATCTTAGAATAAATAACCATCATTCACATATTATAAAACATCTTTTATCAAATCATTTGACCCGTTCGCTAGAAGCATTTTCAAAAGTGTTAGGTTGGTTAGCCTACAAATGGGGCACTTTCCTAAACATCCTCTCTCAAAATTAGCCCATAGAGGCACTTTTCGAGACATTTCTTCCCCAAGGTCGCAAGTCTAAGAAGACGCTTCCTACTATAGGTTAGTCAGCCCACAATGGGGCACTTACCTAAACATCCTCTCTTAGAGTTAACCCATAAGGGCATCTTTTGAGACATTTCTTCACTAGGGTCGCAAGTCTAAGAAGACGCTTCCCGTTATAGGTTAATCAGCCTATAGTGGGGCACTTTCCTAAACAATCCTTGAGATGTTTCTTATCATTAGTTAGTCAGCCCACAGAGGGACACTTTCCTAAACCCCCTTTCTCAATGTTAGCTCATAGGAGCACCTTTCGAGACACCTATTTTTCAGGGTTGCAAGTCTAAGAAGGCGCTTCCCTCTATCGATTAGTTAGCTCGTAGGAGCACTTTTCGAATCTATCGATTAGTTAGCTCGTAGGAGCACTTTTCGAATCTATCGATTAGTTAGCTCATAGGAGCACTTTTCGAATCTACTGATTAGTTAGCTCATAGGAGCACTTTTCAAATTTGTTGATTAGTCAACTCATAGGAGCACTTTTTAAATTAGTCGATAACCAATTAGTCAGCTTATAAGAGCACTCTTCGAAGGCATTTCTCCCCCAAACAGTCACTAATCTAGCCAGACGCTTCTGTTGACAGGTGGCCAGCTCATAAGAGTGCTTCCTGAGACAATCTTCTCTTTAGGGTTATTAGTCCGATAAGACGCTTCCTATTATCAACTATTTCATTTACAATAACACACTCCTAAACAATTATTGAGATGTTTCCTATCGTCGATTAGTCAGCCCATAGAGCACTTTTCAGGAGGATACATTACTTTAGGTTGTTAGGTTGTTTAAGACCATTTCTTAAGAAATACCGATCATCACAAAATACTCGTGGGATTATTAGCTCATGGAGCATTTTCCTACTAAATACCAAATTCCAGATAACCAGTCAAACTAGAGCGTTATTCATTCAATCTAGAGGCCAAAAATGATGTCTTTCTTGTCTTTGTAGTTAAGTTTTGCAAACTTTACCACAAAGAAGGGCAGCTATAAATACCCCATTTTTTACCCTAATAATTAATAAGGATCAATTCGCAATTTTTTTCAAATTTTCTACAATTTTTCTCTTAATTTAGCAAAAATAGGAAAAATATTCAAAAAATAAAATAAATAGGGAAAATATATCAATTTTGGAAAATAATGATAGGAATAATAAGAAAAGAAGTTAAATAATTTTTACAAATTTTTGGAATTTCAAAATAATATAAAAATAATAAAAATTGCATTACATATATACAATTTGCGTAAATTAAAAAAAAAAAAACTGAGAAGTAGGCTAGCCCAGCTGGTCTGAACCAGCCTAAGGCGTTGGGTAAGGGGGCTCGGTTAGGCGTTCGAATCGCGAGGGACGCATTCCGTGTTTTGCAATTTTCCCCCCTCCCTAAGACACGTGTTAGCAGCTGATTGGTCAACATGAATGCACGCGACGGGCGTGATCACCCCCTTCCTTCATCTGAAATCGTCGCCGGTAGCGGGAGAAATGGAATCCGGCCATTTTGATTCGATTTTTTACACAAATCCAACAGATCTTTAGCTAAAATGAGATAAACATCATCCAATTAGAATCAAATCACAATGAAATCAAAGATTTGCATGAATCAAATCAAATTGAAGGAAATTTTAACCACGAATCCAATTTTCCTCAATCGTAAGAAATCCGAACTTATCCAGCTCGATTTCTAATGTCTATAAATAGGAATCAAGGGGAGGAAGCTAAAAGAGGAATTGGAAGAGAGAAAAGAGAGGAAAATGGAGAGTTAGGAAGCTTTGCTAGAGCCCTCGAACCACAACCACCGATCGAGCTCGAAACCACCATTAGGAGGCGATCCTGAAGAAAACCACCGCTACGGTTAGGGTTCCTATCCCCTAAAGGCTCGGAAGCTGCTTTCAAACATTGTCAAAAGTCGCCGGAACGCCACCTATGATGATCTCCAACCACTACCTGATTCGGCCTTATTTGACCTGATTCGACCCGGTTCGACTCGACCCGCGCTCCGTATCCGAATCCAGGTAAGTTGGATTTTTCAAAATTTTATTATTTATTATTTATTTATTTATCATATTTTATTTATTAATTCGTTTGTTATTTATTTATTTATTCATTTGTTATTTATAATTTGAAAAATAATATTAGGAAAATATTAGAATTTATATTAGTTTTTTTAGGTTTAGTTTAGAATAGAATAAATAATAAAAGAATTATAAAAATCATAAAAAAGTTGAAAAAAAATAATAAATAATAAATAATAATAATATTAAAAATAATAGATAGAAAAATAATAACAAAGATAAAAATATTTCCCCAATAATAAAAAAGTCATTTTATCACTTAGAAAAAATTCTTTTCTTAAAATAAATCTAAAATTGGTTTTTACTTAATTTAATTTTTTCAAAAATAAAATAAGAAAGCTTAGATTTAGATTTTTTTTTCAAAAAACACTAAAATGATAAAAACGTAAATCCTAGGTAATTTCATAATTAAAATTGACAAACCCACTAAAGGTTTTCATGAAAACCAAACTACGACTTGTTTGATCCTATATAGCAGGTACGTAGGTACTCATTTAGAGCAACTCTAAAAAGAATAAAAATCATTTTCCATATTAGAATAAGTTGTTTTTTAATCAATAAGTAAAAACACAAAAAAAAAAAACAAAAATGAATAACAATAAAAGACATTAGGATATGGTTTAGATTTTAGAAGAATAATGTGGTAACTTTAAGGTTTTAATAGGTTAGCTTTCGAGTCCAGCAACTCTGGTTTTCCCTTTCCTCTTTCACAAAAATGAAAAGAGGAAACCTCGTTGACTAGTTATCCGAATTAGGATTAATCTACTCAATTAGTCTTAATTCAATAATCTTTCCCAACTTCAGTTGGGTGATAATTCCAAAATAAGACGAAATTCCTAGTTCAAGTCGAGGACTTATATTAGATGAGCATAAAGTCTAGTATAAATCAGATTAGGAATGAAAAAAATTAAACTCGACACCAGTGACTAGATCGTGCTTGGGAGAGGTGTGCGGAGGTAGGATAGACGGAGGCAAGTAGGGTGGTGTGTTGAAGGGAGAGTTCTTTGTTGGTGAGTTTCTCATGGAGCTCATCAAAGGAGATAGAGGAATCACGATTGTTGACAACATCGATGATAGATTGGTAGGTATTATCTAGTCCGTCAAGGATTTTCTCAATGAGGTCTTCTAGATCGAGCGGTTTGCTAAGTGCTGCGAGTTCATTAACATGAAGCTTGATGCATTGCTTATAGTCAGTGATGGAGTTGGAGCCCTTGGTCATGTGTTTTAGGTTGTCTTTGAGTTGCTTGATGTGGCTATGGGTGGGTTTGGCATAGGTGTTGGAAAGAATCTACCAAGCTTGGTGGGAGGTGGCTGCTTATGTGATGAGAGGGATAATGTTAGAGGAGAGGGTACCAACAAGGGCTCCAAATAGCAACTTGTCCTACCTGCACTAAGTATGATAGGCTAGGTTGGAGGAGATGGTGTCATCTACGATAATGGTGGTTAGCAGAGGTGGATGGGAACTATCTATAAATTTGGAAAGATCATATCTTATAAGGATGACTTCAATATGAGTTTTCTAGGAGAGATAATTGGACGTGTTGAGTTTGATTAAGGTGTGAATGGTTATCATGATGAGAGGTTGGGTGGGTTCTAGGTTGTTTTGGATGATTATTGATGTGTCTTCTGGTGACATGTTGTCAAGGAGTAGCTTAGGTGATTGTTGAGTTTAGGTTAGATCAGAAGCTCTAATAACATAAAGAGGTTGCAAGAAGTAGATGAAATTGTTAAAGCTAACTTAATTCCTTTGTTAATTGTTGAAGTACATAAATACATTTTCTACATAATTGTTTTGTTGCTTGTTGTTATCAAAATTACATAAGAGTAGGAATTAAATCAGTTGTTGTGATTCTTGTTGATCTGTGATTATCTTCATCACATGTGGTTGTTGTAGCGTATACTTTGATGTTGTTGCGATTGCTATTGCTGATCATTATCAAGTATGTCAAGATATGGTGCTTTTGTTTCTCCTTATGATACTATTCTTTGATTCTTTGCATTTCCCCCCCAAATTTCTTGATGTCAGTATAGTTTGATATTTGATCTTTTATTTAGTGCACTAGAGTGGATTTCTTAATTTGCCTAGAAGGATATGCGGTCAAGCTTGTCATCTATCCACTCAGTGTCATGGTTGTTCTTATGATACTGGGATTATTATAGTTTCATCTATTGCTTCTGTTAAATACCATCGAATTGATGTTTGCTATATATTCGCTTATTTGGTAGTTAATGTTTGAAAGTTGTTGGAACGGTAAAACACTTTTAGGTGTTCCATTGTAAAGCTCTGCACAGTTCTTGATCGCAACACTCATTAACCATTACTACCATAGTAGATCAGGTTTTATCAAGTATGTCAAGATATGGTGCTTTTGTTTTTCCTTATGATAATATTCTTTGATTCTTTGCATTTCCCCTCCAAATTTCTTGATGTCAGTATAGTTTGATATTCGATCTTTTATTTAGTGCACTAGAGTGGATTTCTTAATTTGCCTAGAAGGATATGTGGTCAAGCTTGTCATCTATCCACTCAGTGTCATGGTTGTTCTTATGATACTGGGATTATTATAGTTTCATCTATTGCTTCTGTTAAATACCATCGAATTGATGTTTGCTATATATTCGCTTATTTGGTAGTTAATGTTTGAAAGTTGTTGGAACGGTAAAACACTTTTAGGTGTTCCATTGTAAAGCTCTGCACAGTTCTTGATCGCAACACTCATTAACCATTACTGCCATAGTAGATCAGGTTTTATCAAGTATGTCAAGATATGGTGCTTTTGTTTTTCCTTATGATAATATTCTTTGATTCTTTGCATTTCCCCTCCAAATTTCTTGATGTCAGTATAGTTTGATATTCGATCTTTTATTTAGTGCACTAGAGTGGATTTCTTAATTTGCCTAGAAGGATATGTGGTCAAGCTTGTCATCTATCCACTCAGTGTCATGGTTGTTCTTATGATACTGGGATTATTATAGTTTCATCTATTGCTTCTGTTAAATACCATCGAATTGATGTTTGCTATATATTCGCTTATTTGGCAGTCAATGTTTGAAAGTTGTTGGAATGGTACTTCAAACACTTTTAGGTGTTCCATTGTAAAGCTCTACACAGTTCTTGATCGCAACACTCATTAACCATTACTGCCATAGCAGATCAGGTTTTATCAAGTATGTCAAGATATGGTGCTTTTGTTTTTCCTTATGATACTATTCTTTGATTCTTTGCATTTTCCCCCCAAATTTCTTGATGTCAGTATAGTTTGATATTCGATCTTTTATTTAGTGCACTAGAGTGGATTTCTTAATTTGCCTAGAAGGATATGTGGTCAAGCTTGTCATCTATCCACTCAGTGTCATGGTTGTTCTTATGATACTGGGATTATTATAGTTTCATCTATTGCTTCTGTTAAATACCATCGAATTGATGTTTGCTATATATTCGCTTATTTGGCAGTCAATGTTTGAAAGTTGTTGGAATGGTACTTCAAACACTTTTAGGTGTTCCATTGTAAAGCTCTACACAGTTCTTGATCGCAACACTCATTAACCATTACTGCCATAGCAGATCAGGTTTTATCAAGTATGTCAAGATATGGTGCTTTTGTTTTTCCTTATGATACTATTCTTTGATTCTTTGCATTTTCCCCCCAAATTTCTTGATGTCAGTATAGTTTGATATTCGATCTTTTATTTAGTGCACTAGAGTGGATTTCTTAATTTGCCTAGAAGGATTTGTGGTCAAGCTTGTCATCTATCCACTCAGTGTCATGGTTGTTCTTATGATACTGGGATTATTATATTTTTCATCTATTGCTTCTGTTAAATACCATCGAATTGATGTTGGCTATAACAAGTTCAGCGGTCCATGGAATAACGATTCAGAGTAGAATAGCAATTACCTCATTCATCGGATCACCATTCCTGAGCTGATCCTTTGTAATCCCTATTCAGAATCCTTCTTTCCAAATCAAATCGATATCAGATTGGGACCAAAGGAGCGCTGTGTAGATCTGTCGGTCGAGATCACGTTATCCACAGCCGGCACTGGTCGCTTGCCCTCCATCGTCATTGCTGTCCATCCTCCCTTGCTCCGTCGACCAGTGGCGATGTCAACCGTCCGTTCGAACAGTCGTCGAAGAGAAAAGCTGCATGAAACAACAAAAACAATGCGGGATCTCGCGAGCTGCCTGCCGAAATCACCTCGCCGGATGTCAACACAATCGTCTCCTTCACAATCGAGGATGCATGGTTGCGGTTCGGTTTTTTTTTTTTTTTTTTGTCCGTCGGTTGCTGTATGTTTTGGTTGCGCTTAGTTTTTTTTTGTTCGTCGGTTGTTGTATGTTTTTTTTCCCATCGATTTGCTCCGAAATAATTCTTATTATTCATTTATTTATTATCTCAACAAGTAAACAATATAATTTTAATTCTATTATAACTAATATATCATATTAATTCATTGTAATATTATTCCTCAATAATAATAATTCTAGCTTCTATTCTATTGACGAAATAAACAATCATAATTCATACTCCTAGTTCCCTATTCCTACCGTCTCTCTCGTCACTTTCATTTCAGTCCTCACCGGTCACACTCACAGTTCAACCAGCACTGCACAGCTTCACAAAGCCACAAACCGCAGGTCTGTAAACGCAACTCAAGCACTCTCGTCTCTCTTTCGTTTCGTCTAATCATCTCGTCTCTCTCTTTACTCAGCAATCAGCACTCTGTTTCTCTCCATTTCTCGTCTCTCTCAAACTGAGCTAAATAACTCACAGTGTCCCTCAGTCTTGTTAGTTTTGTCTCTCAATCACAACTATTTGGACTCTGGTGACCACACGTCATCGGTCGTCTCTTTCATCTCTCACTCAAACTGAACAACTAGTATTCATTCCATGTCTCTCATCTCCCTGAGTCTCTAAGTTAGCCACGTTATCTGTCTCTCGTAGTCGTCTCTCTCAAGTAGTCGAACTCCGGCGACCCATATAGGCACACATCGGACCGCGCAAGCTCTCGGCTCTCTTTCGTCTCAGCACTCTATTTGGACTAGGAGATCAGTTGTGCTTTTTGAAGGTATGAGAAGGTTATTTAATGAGTGTAATTACGGTGTTCACAAGATACTAAAAGAATCGCATAATATTTTTTGCAGGATGAGCAAATTAAGCTGCAATATAGACAAACTTTATAGATTAACTACATTTAGTGTTCCTTAAGGAGCAATATGGCTCAGCTAACTTAGAAATATAAAAGAGCATATGAAATCCCAATTGGGTAGTTTACATAGGTAACATTGCTAAGCAGGACAATGCAATCTAGAAATTTTAACATGTGTCACTTTAATAGGGATAGATAGAACTTGTTAAAGGCTCAAAATAGATTCTTTTCACATTTTCTAAGATTGATAAACAATTCCGTGAAGCAGGTGCATAGAAATGTAAAAGGTTTCTTTATTTGTCTTGTTAACAAGAGTGCCTAAAGCAAGTGTTGGAGTATTTTTAAGTGCCTTCCGTACATGACAGTCAATGAGGTTTACATTAGAATTTTAGAATGTAATAGATTATAGAGATCATTGAGCACCTTGTTGAGTTTTTGTATCAAATTATAAGCTATTTGTCTATTATTTATTATGCATGTATAATTAAGTGTTGACAATCTCATTTATGTAATATAGAGAAAATGGATTTAGATAACATTATGATGAACATCAATGCAAATGCAAATGCAAATACCATTGGCAATGAAGAAAGTCCATTACCAAATTCTAGATTCGAAAGGGAAATAGCATCAAGAAAATGACTAGCTATGACAAGTTCTCAATCTCAAGTAGCAAGCAGTGGTGACCAAAGCGACAATCCTAATAATCATAAGTTAACTTCTCTTATATAGAAAGAGATGGTTAGAAAAACCATTGATGGGGAGGACTATGCTATTTGCAATCAATGTGAGAAAAAAAATTGAAACCAAATAGTTAAAAGGGAACAAAGTACTTGCATAATCATTTAGCAAGTTGCATGAAGAAAAAAAAAATAAAAAAGACTTGAGGCTATGTCTTTTATCAATTGAGAGAAGACAAAGTAAGAGTGAAACTTGTGTAACAATAGGAAATTGGTCATTCAATCAAGAAATTTTGAGGCAAAAACCTACATGGGCAATTATTATTCATGAGTATCTTATCTTAATAGTTGAGTATGAATATTTCAAAGATTACATTAATAGTATTCAACCTCTTGTTAATTATGTGGGTTGTACTACAATGAGAAAAGAAATTATAAGTATCTATAATGGGGAGAAGGACAAATTAAGAACTCTATTGAAAGGTCTTAATTCTCAAGTTGTGATAACAATGGATATGTGGAAACGTAGTTAGAAAAGGAGATACATGATTATCACAACATACTTTATTGACAGCAATTGGAAGCTTCAAAATTGATTATTGAAGTAAGTTTATTTGTTAGTGTATCTTCTAATTTTAACTTGTATCTAATGGAAAAGTATATTTTTATAACCGTGTTTAAATTTTTATACAGTTTTATCTATGTTCCAACTTGTAACTATTACAATAGCTTGAAGTTATGGTTTAAATGACTTGATTCATCATCTTACAGGCTCAAAGCTCAAATAAAAGATACCAAAATTTGAAGTTATGTTTGTATTTTCCTTAAAAAATATATATAAAGGGGAATGTTTAACATGAGTCAAATTACGTGATAAAGTATTATCGAGTAGAATATTTATAAGGGTTTGTAATTTTTCTTTTTTTTTGGTGATTAAATAGAATAAACCAAGAAATTCAAACTTGATTCATCTTACTTGGAATATCAAACTTCATACTATTAGGTTATAAGGATCTTGATAGAGGGTTTGTAATTGCTTCTTTGTTATTATTAAGGAAGATTTTAGCTTTATTTATTTGAAAGTGCCAAATATAATACTTGAAATGCATATTACTAAGAAAGAATTAGTTTAATTAGTATAGACAATATAGATGAAGGAGGTTTCAACTGAAGTGGGCACATGAGTATTACATGAATATCACATTCTATATGGTTTCAAAGAAGTAATGTGAAAATGGCATGTTATGGATGATTTAGGAGGGAATAATAAAGAGAAAGAACAAATGATCTTTGAGTTTTAAATGTACAAGTGATAGATGAGGGAGCAAAAGGAACCTCATATGCCAACCTTGTAATTCTTGAGTAATTAAGATTTTTTTTTGCCTAACCATTTGTTTGATTTTAGAGAGTTGAGGTTTTACAATGCAATACTATTTTCTCTTATTTCTAAAGTTTTGTAAAATGAGGAGGAACAATTGAGTATTCTCTTGGACCTGATGACATCTATCAAATTATTTGGATGATCAATAGATGAGATAAAATATACTCATCTTAAATTTATCCCGATGAACTTGTTATAGGCTTAAGATTACTAGCATTCACCATGAGTTTATGAGCTTACCTAAAAAAAATTGAAAGCGGATAAACCAATTCAACAATCCTTATCTCGAGTCTATTAAGCTAAATAATTAATAAACTTAATCCAATATGTTAATATAGTAATTTTAGCCATTTACAATGCCATCTTCTTATGGAGGTAGTAAAGGTTCGTATCTTTTCTCTTTATTATGATTATTGAAGAAAAAATTATAAAATAAAATAAAATAAAAGGATTTAGTTTGTGCATATATACACTACGTAGGCACATCTTGTTAAAAGGTTTTTAAAACATAATATGACGTATTGTCACGAAATTAAAGATTTATGATAAAGATGTTTTAGAATATAATAATCTAGTGATAGTGACATGGTATTTTATAACGAAAGCAAAGCAACAACAATTACCATATCCTTACAACAATCGAATAAATTTTTTAGCAATGATGATAACATCACATCTTGTAATTACATTAGCCCTAGGTCAGCACTCAAGTTCTAGCTTCCTAGTTCATGTTCAACCACTATAAAACTTACCAAGATATCAAACTAAAAGGATTTTTATTATTTAATACATTTATGTTTTTCTATAAAATGTATAATTTACTTTCTCATACTCTTAACGGATATCTTGAAGGCATTCCATAATGGCATACTCCGATAAAAAATATGCCGTAAAATTATAAAAATAAAGATAAAATTCTGAAATGGTTATGGGAAGTTTTCGAAAAGTGTTGTTGAAATTTCCAAAGAATAACTGAATCGATTCTTCGTGTACTGGGTGTGGAAACTCGTCCAAAACTCCAAAGTGAAAACAGAGCATCGATTCCATTGTGCTGTGACTGTGAACTCACGGGCTCCCCCTTGCTACAACCCAACCATCAATCGCCTATCACATATGCATCTAGTTTGCAAAGAAACATAGACGATAATCGGATCCCAAAAATAAAATAATTTTGAAAAAAAAAAAAACTGCCTTCAAGATTGATTTGATCATTAATCTCATCGGGATAATTCTTAATCTAAACAAAAATTACTAAAATAAGAATCAATTGTAAAGGTGCATAATATAAATATTAATCTTTCAAACCAAATGAATTATATTATATTAAAAAAAATTAATTGTTATAATAGATATACTAGTTGGTTTAAAAAAAACAATAATAATAACCAATCGGTATGCCATCTGTGTCTAAAAGATAGTTGATAAAAAACTTTAGTACATTAGGTCGGGGAGTCGTTGTCATTTTGAATTTTGATTTAAAAAATGGTAATACGTTTATCCTATTGGTTGTGGGTGCCAAATTGAAAAATGCTTCACCAGAAATCATGGATTACGTATGCCGATAAATATTTAAGAAACTATCTTTTAAGTTTTTACAATTATCGAAGCACATTTATACATATATTGTGGCGTTGGAGGTTGGGGGGTAACAATTTGTGAAAATGAAATATGAAAACCACTTGATTAAGTGACCATTATTATTACCTCCACTTCTCGGACCACAATTTCATAATTCAAACTAAGTTTTTATGGTACAAACACCTAAACATTATTATATTATATGGTATAATCATTTTTTTATTATAATAAAACTTTTCTAATTATAACAAAAATAAAATTTATTTAATAATAAAAAATTACTGATAATCTTTATAAAATTATTAATAATTTTTATTTAATAATATATAACCCTTTATAATAAAATAAAAGTCCTTAATAGTTGATTACATTATATAATAGTTGATAGTTTTTAAGTTTTGATATGACTTTCAAACCCTAACCGACAAACTCCTTAAGTTTTCAATATGATGCTAGGGAAAGGCCAGAAACCTATGCTATGATTATTTTAAGGCCAGCACGGCAGCCTTTGGCATTTTTTTACTTTGACCATTGGCATTTTCTATGATGCGAGGGCTTGGGTAAGAAAGTAATTCCGCACCACACATGTCCTTTGAATTTGGTAATAACTGCTCACCTATATTTTTATCAACCTTATATTTAATAGGACGGTTCGGATGGTGATTGCAAAAAATCACAACAGAAATTACTAAGTTTTCTTTCAATTTTATACTTCCATTGTTAAACATCATATTCATAGTTAATTGAAATTTTAATATAAATAATAATAGATTTGTAAATTTACAGTATAAACTAAAAAAAAATATTTAAAAATGAAGAATAACGAATGATTACTTCTTACATTTAAGCTTAGACTTGTTAAGGAATTTAAATAGAAATAACGTATTTGATTATATTTGAAGATCTCATATTGCATACAGCTTATATATATATATATATATATATATATGTGTGTGTGTGTGAATGATTAAGTTCTTTCCATCGTTTTCTATTAGCCTAAAGTCAAGTAAAACGATTGTGGGGTTCTTATGCTATGCACCCGTGAATTTCTAGAATACAAATTTCATGAAAAAATGTCTGAACTTTAAATTAAATTTTCGACATAGAGCCACGCAGTTATATTCTTAATTGTATATTAGTCGTGTCGTTCCAGATTAATGTACAGAATTCCGAAAAAGAGGTTAAACTTTTTATGTGTTGTTCATATGAATTGAAATAGATAAAATGAGGAAAAATTGTCGTCTACAAAAATGGAATAGAATGGGTGCTCTTTTGTCCTCCGAATTTTGGCCACCTCAATTTCGGCTCTTTCCTTAGGCGGTTGATATTGCTTCCTTGGCACCCTCTAAATTTAATGGATTATTTATTATATGCATAATTACAGAAAGAATCAAATATAATCTATCTTGTTTAAATGTTAATATTTATCCCATTATATTATTACGATCTTATTTAACAAAATGTTTAGTAACTAAAACTATCTCTATTTTCCATTTTCCACGTCAAAGTACAGAATCTAGAAAAAAGTAAAATGTAAATAAATATCTAAATTTTTAGAAGGTGAGTTTATCCTTTATAACTTTTAAAATTGCATATACGTGGCAATGCCGCCACTTATTAGCAATGCTGAGATTTAGTAATCTTATGGAGAGTAATTGTATAATTTTAAAAATTATGGAAAGTTAAAAGTAAGTTCAAAAGTAATTCTTTCACTCTCTAGTCCACATAGCAAAAACCAAAAGACAACCTCCATTTACTAAGTTTTTTAATTCAGAAGCATCATGGCAGGTGTTAATTGAACCATACAAGTCTAAAGCTTCTCCATTTCACACCCATCTCCCCCTCATTGTACCCCCTCACATCACCACGCCCCGCCGCCGCCCACCCTCCACCCACTTCAGTCGTTTCAAATTTACCCTTTCACAAAATCGTCAACCCTCACTATATATTTATTCAACATGGAATCAGATCAGAAGCCAGTGCCACCAGCCGATACGAAAATGGCAGCAGAACTCGAGAACGGTCATGTTGTGAATGAAACCACCGTCAAGGAAGCAAAACCTGTGTCTATCCCCCACCGGAAGATGGAGTACATGAACGTGGTACTGAGACTGGCATGCATGGTGACTACGGTTGTTGCCTTGTCCTTCATGGTCACTGCCAAGGAGGCTAGCACTGTTACTATCTATGGCTTTCAGCTTCCTGTTAGCTCGAAGTGGTCTTTCTCTTACTCGTTTGAGTAAGTATATTTATTGTTCATCTTTCGCTTGATAATTTTACTTTTGGCAAATTGCAATATATAATCCTCTTGATCAGCTGCAGATCTAAACTTTTAAAATACAGCTTTGTCTGCACATAACTTGAAGCACAATTGCACATTTATTTTAAATTATTACTGAAACTCAAAAACTGTTATTTTAGTAAATTAAAATTTTATTTACACTTTATTAATAGTTTACGCCTTATTTAAAATTATCACTTTATTTTTTTTTTCTTTTTTTAACCTTTAATAACTTTAGCTGCTTTTATCATCAAATAAAATTTAGTGGGTATTATAGTTGGAAATTTCATAATGATGCATTGATCGAAAGTGTGAATTGCTAGCTGACAGCAGTTGATAGTCAGAGATCGCATGATGCCAGGAGATTATTAAGAGTGTTTATTGATGTTGGTATTCTAATATTAGGAAAATGATTTTCGATTTTTAGGGGTAAAATTATCTTGGTTATTTATTTGCCAATGAGCTTTTTTTCTTTTTTTTTTTTTAGTAAAAGGCTTTCATTTCCGGATATATACTTGAAACTTGAAATGTAATATTTATACACGTAAAAATGATTTACATATATCATTTTGCCGTATTTTTTATTTGAAAATCTCAGCAGTAAACTAAAGGCACCTTTCTATATGCTAGGAAAAGAAAATGAATCAGGTTGGAAAAAAAGGGACGAAAATTTTCTTTTCGATTTTATTTTATTTTATTATTTATTTATTTTTTGTTGTGTAAGTAATGGATAAGAGATAGGGAAAAATTTTCCATGGCTACACACAAAACCAGTCTCTCCAGGAGTAAGGGAATCGAGGAAGAAAATGTCCCAAAAAAAAAATGATTATCCTTAATTTATAAACAAATAGGTCGTGTTTTACAAATTAAAAGAATGCATTAGTAGATTTCCATATAAAAATTTATCACCCATATATTCTTCCTTTCCTTTTTTATCATTCCCTTTGTCCGAATAAAATTTTCTCCACCATTTTAGTCTCTTCAAATTTTTTATTTACTTTCTTAGCATTTTACCTATTTCCTTTCATAATCACGGTTATATTACGGTTCTAAAAATCGAATCGAACCATACAGTTTATAAATTGATCATTAAAATCCCAATACATTAACTTCTATAATTCTTTTAACGATCAAATAACGTAATCAAAGTTTCATTAACGGGATAGGAGAAATTGGATCAAGAAGTAAGAAAAGAGGAAAAAGCTTCTTTCTTGGAATTAAAGATTGCCCACAAAATTGACTAATGCAACAGACTTCTGACTTCATAAATAGGTTAAGTTTTACGATTTGGGTTAATTTGTTTGGTCCAGAAGCGAATGACATTTATTGCAAAAGTTGCTATTGCTTAATGCTTATCCCAAAAAGACATTTATTACAGGAGCAACACTTATGGGATTTCGTAATTTCTTTCCAAAAAAAAAAAAAACAAAAAGGGTTCAAGATCTCTATTTACTAAGCCTTTTTAAAGGACATTTTAATGAAAGAAACTGGACAACGGGCATTATGAATTTTTATTACATTTAATGTTTCGTCCACTCCGACCGCACTTCCTAAATTTATTACTTAGTAAAGAAGTATTTAAATAGTTGGCCCAGAAAAACAAAAGGAAATATTTAAATATTAAAACACTTCACGTAGTTTCAAGAAAGATAACCATATAAACCAGGAAAAATGTTTCTTTGCAATCTTTAATAAAGTTTGGTTCCCTTCGAGGTCTTTCACTAAAACCTAAAAAGTAAAATATTCCTTATAGTATAAAAAAATAAAAAAAAAATTCCTTAACAAATATCTCGATGAATCTGTTAATGCCTTTCTTATATATATATCCTGTGTTTTTATTATTCCATGTAATGGATTAAGAAACACATAGGCATTTAGAACACATTTTCTAATGTAGTGCTCCTAAAGCCCCGTTGAATGACTCATTATGAACTACATGAACGGGAGGAGCAGTTAAAAGGGTCTTAATCCTTGTTTGGTGGAATGTCTTGTCGTAAATGATTAATCTACTGTGATGTTATTTGCTATGTAAACTTTTTCTGCTCTAATTGGATGGACAAAGTTCCCCTGGGGTACTCTTTATTTATATTTGCGACTGGAAATCAGACCCGTGAGCGTCTTTCGGTGGTCTAAAGGACAAAGTTGTTCCTGTGTCGTCTTCTGATCGAGACCTGAACTCGAAAGCGTTGGCTGGTTTTGCTGAAATATTCATCCTAGAAACTATTTTCAAAAAGTAGTTCCCCCTTTATTAAGTGATTTACAAGGTCAAGATGTAAACTACCCAAACCTACTTACAAACTATTAGAAATCAATTTGATATTTACTCTAATTTGACAAAATAATAGTTGAACTGAATTTGCTCTTAAACTACTCGAGTAATGGTTCGATAACTTTTAATAAAGCTGAATTTAAACTCAGTTTAGATGTTAATATTATTTAAATAAAAAAATATATTTTTTAGATGAATGGGATCTAAAAAAGTTTGATTGAGTTGAGTTGAATACTAACTCAAGTAGAGCTTGAACACTGAAATCTTCATTATGTGCTGACGTGTGTAATTTGTGTCTTACTTATACCTATGGTTTTTGGGCAACTGTCTATCTTATTTGTATGAATATCCTTATTCATTTACGTCTAAATTTGTCCGACTTATGGATAGGTGAGTGAAAACAAATCAAATAGACTAGTTTGCCGAACGATTTTCATTTGATTTTGCATGAAATTGCATGAAGATTGATTTTGTTCTCATTCGAACCTCTCTTCTGGGGATGCCTGTAAATTACAAGGTAGGACATTACGGGACTATGTTTCTCATTCTTCATGCTTAAATCCCTTCCGTAAACCCCTCATGTCATTTATATAGAAAATTTGATGGGTATTCCACGTTTGCTTGTTTTGTTCAAACGTGACAATATGTAATCGAAAAGAATATAAGATTGAATCTCAATAATTTCGGAGTTCTATCAACGGTTTGCGGTTATTTACACATTTTCAAAAGTTAAAATCACATTTTAAAATTTTAGGAAATCTACCTATAGGTGATGAATTGTTAAGGATTCGCAACTATCCCTATATTCCATTAAGTTTTGAAAAAATGGCTAGTTGGGATTTCATGCTTGCATTGTTTCTGTCTTACTATAGGTATCTAGTGGGCGTGGCGGCAGCTGCCGCAGCTCACTCTCTAGGGCAGCTGTTGATTGGCATGATAAGGATGCTAAGGAAATCATCAGTGATTTCCTCCAGGAATTATGCGTGGCTTGTATTTGCTGCGGATCAGGTAAGGATGGAGTTCTATCCTTATTCTAATGGCTGTTTTATTTCAAATTTGCCTTGCCTTGAATGCATATTCAACAATAAATCCTAGAATATTAACAACATTCTCTCACTTTCTGCGCATTAAGGCACCAATCTTAGGGTTACCAACAAGTTTTCAAGGCTTTAATCATATTAAGCCGGCCTGCAGGTATTTGCATACGCGTTAATGAGTGCGGGTTCAGCTGCATCCGGGGTCACGAATCTGAACCGGACCGGAATTAGACATACAGCACTGCCAAATTTTTGCAAGCCTCTTCATACTTTCTGTGATCATGTGGTGGTTTCAATAGCCTTTACTTTCTTCAGTTGCATATTACTGGCTACATCCGCTGTTCTAGATGTGATCTGGCTATCTAGGTACTCAAATTAGGTCTATTTAGACATTCTACATAGAAACTATCCTTATCTTATATATGTTGGTCGTGTTAATGTGATCGATGTGGGCATTCGAGGATGCCGGTATCTTTGCACTGTAGGGTTTTGTAAAAACGGTTTGGTAAATTAATTTTGTGGTCCGAGCCGGCATAGGTAAAACCGGTTTATTTGCAACCATTGGCATATTTATCATGTTTTCGTAGTTTATCGAAGGCACAAAATTAGAACGATGGCAGAAAATTAAAGTGTAAATGAGTCAGCATCGATCAGCCAAGTGTAAATGACGAAGGGCCGGATAAGATGTATTTATGGTTTTTTGGCTCCACTGTAAAAAAACATTGCACGAAAAGGAAATGATTCATCAAAACTGACAAGTCAAGTCACGTGAATTATAATATTGGAGGTAACATAGAACAAGAAATTGGCATTTCATCGTTATAATAAAAATAAGTATTACAAATGATTATATAAGTATTTCTTATAAAAGGTTTGTCCATGATAATTTACCTGTTTTACTTCACCTGCCTTTTTTATAAGTTTATGACAAGTTTTCTTGCCTTTTTAAACAAATCAATAATAATCGCACTAAAGTGAATACAACATCAACATTCAAGTCCATTCCCAGTATATGGAGTCTAACTACTTGGATAACATTCCACCATTGCTCTCTATCATGAATTATATTTCTATGAATATCTAAATATATCATATCATCTTTTATGGCTTCTCTCAACATCTTTTGTTTTTTTTTCCCTCTGATTTATCCACTACATATGTTAGTGGCCCCTAAAAGCCTTGCATTGCCTAACTCTAACATGAAGATATTTCTTGATCCCCTACTTTCATGAAGAACTCACTCATCCACTTATTATTGGTAAATCGCAACTCCATTTGTTTTTACCCCCACAACGTGTGAAAAGCCTTTTTGATGGGAATAGGATTTCGACTCAAGGAGGATTTATGAATCAATCAAGAACTAGAGGCTTGAATAACTTAGTGGAGGATTTTAACTAGTTGTATGCTGTAGGGTGAGCAGATATTGTTGGAAGATTACTTAGTTCATAATATTATTTTAGAAAGGAATTTGTTGCTATTGAAAGTAGCTACAAGATCAAGTTCTGATCAGAAGACTACTTGTACTTCTAACTCTATTCAAAGTATTTATGCTTATATTGCCAATAAGATTAAATTTGTTTATGAAGAAGGAGATGTATCTAATTCCGAAGAATGTGCAAGCAAAGGTTTGGTTTAAATATTTAAAGAATATTCTCTTGATCTACATATGGAAGTTATAGATATTAATCTCAATAGATTCGGATGTGGTTATTTTAGCAATTATTATCTTTCTTTTATATTTTATGTACTTTTCTTTATGATAGTTATTCCACACAGTCTCCAAGTATAAATAGTAAATGTAATCCTACAAGAACAACTAGATGAATGATATTGCTACTTTCCCTAATGATTGAGATCTTCTCCTTCAATACCCCATCCTTATCAAGTATTTGTGATTGTAGTGAACAAATTGGTTATTGTATGTGTTATATCACATAGGATAAACATAGTTCAATCTTTCTTTGATACATCATGTCAAACAGAGGAGTCATCTATATCTAAATACTTTATTTTGCATTCCATACTTAAAGTCTCTTTTAAAAAGTTGTGTCTATAAGATCTAATGGTCGTTTTCTCGAACTCGATATTTCATTGCTCTACGGATCAATCTAGCCTAGATCTTCCTCCTAAGTATATTACTTTCCCTTTGAAATTTCCAACTAAGATGCAAACTTAGCATTCACTCTTTTCCAAGACTTATCCATCAAAAGGATATCACCGACAAACAACACAAACAAAGGTACCATCTCCTTAATATCTTTCATAAGTTCTTCCATAACTAATGTGAATAGACAAGGCTTTGAGTTGAAACTTAATGAAGGCATATCTTCTCAAGGAATTCATGTCATACCTCAATGTACTTACCCTATTAGATTCATCTCTACATATATCTTTGATAACTTCAATCTATACTGCTCTTACAATGTTTCTTTCCAAAACTCTCCACAAGGCTTTCCTAATTCTATCATATACACTTTTTAGATCAATAAATACCACGTGCATGAGTTGCTTTTTTGCTTTATTTATTTATTTTTCCAATCTTCCCATGAGGTGTGTAGCTTCATTATTGACCTTCTTTGCTTAAGACCAAACTAACTCTCAAACATATTAGTTTCTCCTCTTAATCTTCTTTCAACCACTAGTTTCTAAAGTTTCACGATATGCTGTTGTATGTCTAACATTAATATTGTATATCTCCTATATAATTAAATATCAGAACCAAGATACTTTCCTCTATTAATCATGCTTTTTTTTCAGTCTTCAAGATCATGTTAAAAAAGATCCATGAGTTATATTATACCTTCCAATCCAAGGCGTTTTCATACTCCAATTGGAATGTCATTCTATTCGACCAGCTTTCTATTTTCATCTTCTTCAATACAGACTCCTCTTCGATATGTAAATTCCTCGGTAAAAAGTTAAATTCTTATGAAAAAAAATATCTTAGTCATCTTTGCTTAGTTGCCCTTTCGTCAACCAGCACATTATTATCGTCCTATATTCATAAAAACCTTTGAACACCTTTTCTTTCCTTTACTTACTGCTTTCTTAGCTTCTTTCTTGGCAAATCTATACGTTCCTAGATTTCCTCATTTCTAGAAGAGAAAAAAAAATGCTATGTAGATATTGTCTAACACGAAAAAGATTTATTAGTTTATATACATTACGTGTTATATATATATAATATATAAATATCAATAAGATTTTAATATATATAATTTGAGCAAAATACATATGATAATTGTTAGGTACAGATTGATTATAAGAAAAACACTTGAGACGGTTATTGAGGTAGTGGATTGGGAACATTGTAACAAGGTAGAGACTAGTGTATATAAAACCATTTAGAATGATAAAAACCGAGTGAAATTCCAATAATAAAACTTAATTTTTTTTTGCAATAAAATATTATAATAACTGAAATTGTAATTAAACTTTATTATAGAAGACTAATTGATAAATAGAAGGTGTAGACACCAACAATCTCTACCGACTTAAATATAATAGACAAAACATTTTAATGAAATAATAAAATCAAACAAAATATTCCAATATAAAACAAATAGGAAAGAATTACCAAAAAAAAAAAAACCTCTATTAGGAACCCAAAAGAAAATTAGTCAAGAGAAAAAAAAAATCAATTGAATTTTTTTTTAAAAAGAAAGAAAGAAAGAAAAAAGAAAATGAGTGACTGTACATCTTCATGCACAATCTAAAAGCTCTCATTTTGCTTAGCAAGTTTTAAGTAGAGTAGATATAGAAAGAAACTAGAAAAAAAAAATAAAAGGAGAAGAAAACAATGAAAATATAATTTTTACCTATTTTTGAATATGAAGCATAAAAATAAAAGTAAATGAGTATGCTCCATTTTCTCATGTTTAGTTAATGTAAAAGAAATGAAAGGAAGAGATACAAAATAATGATTATTCTAACATACCCTTTTAAGTCATATGATGAATTTTGTTTTCCTCTCTTGTTAAGGGTACTTTTGTAATGCAACCTAAAACCTTTAATTTCTCCCAAAATTTGGAGAGAAACAAAAGTGGTTTTAAAATGGAAAATTTTCTACTAATTTTTATTCATTTCATTTGATATCCATAGCTCATTAAAATAGCTAAACAAAAGTTTTTACCCATTTCCATCAACTTCTTTAATGGCCTATTTACTCTTTGGAGTGGAATTGATAAGAAATTGAAACGTTATTCCTTGTGATTAACTATTGGTTGTAATAAGGTAGAAACTTATATTTTAGTGTTTATTTTGTATAAATATTTATTATAAAGAATATTTATTCTAATTTTTATCCCACCCCATTCATTATAATATTAAATTAGAAATATGACAAAAAATTCCAATATGTCCCTATTTAGTTCTTATGGAATATAACTAATAGTTCTTTTATTGAGGGTATGATTGTCCATTAATTAAACTTTTTATTATCTATGGAGAGTGAATAAAAAAATACCACTCTTTAGAAGGTAATAACTATTCCTAGTAGAGAGAGAATCGAAAAGTTATCTAAAATAAAAATTCTTATACCTTTTTACAAATAAATAAGGTAATAAAAAAGTATTTCGAGAATAATTATACTACTCCCTCTCCATTAACCCCAAATACACATCTTTTAAAATTCCATAGTTTCCACCCATCTAATCATAATGTCCATCTTCTTCACCAACAAAACCTTAACCACTTTTCACTATGAACTAATGGTATCGATAGCAGGGCAACTACTTTTGCTATGAACCCCCACCATTAATGCCCACCACCAAACCCAAACTCATTACCAACTATGAACCCCCACCACTAGACCTAAACTCATTACCTGTAAGCACACTAAAGGCCTATTTACTTTGCTGATGGAATAAGGCTGTAATGGAATAGCTATTAGTGGGAAATAACTATTATGGCAAATTGGTATGATGTTGTTTGCTTGCATGTAATAGAATTAGAACTACATTGTTTATTTGAGGAAATAAGAAAAGGAATAAGGGTAAAATAATAAATGATTTAACGAATAAATCCTTAAATACCGATACATAATATTAAAGCCCAAAATTAGATTACGTCTAAAAAAAAACCATAATCCTTAATTGACCACAGTGAGAAACTACATAGATGTATCTGAGATCTATGCTACTGTCAATTTTTTGCTATTGTAAGTGACATTAGAATAAACCTATCTAAGTTAAATGTTTTCAAGATTACAAAATATCTATTGGTCGTCCAAAGCATTGTTAAGTACAATAGCATACGAGGTATGCCATACATAAGTCTCCTATTAATAATTATGGAAATGTCGTTCCCTTATCATATTAAAAAAAAAAAATCAACTACTAAGAAGAACATCATATTTTTTAGTTTTCCTTTAAAAGCATTTTGGAGTACGTTATACGATGTGATGGATCAAGCTTATAGAGGACGCCAACATTCTCTAACATCCGTGAGAGCTTAATTAATGCTTGATACAATTCTCTCTTAGATAGACCCTCAATTGTCGATAAAATTAATTAATTACAAAGGAGACACTACCGTTGAACTCCGGTGATGTTATGTTCACAAGTACCTTGTGACGATCGACGACTTCCACTACGGCCAATAGAACCACCACCAACGACAACCGGTGGCTCCACCAACAGATGAGATGCAACTCTACAACCAACGATGATGACGAAGGGCAACAACGATGGAGATCAGCAATGACGAGGGTAGATCCACAATTGAGATCGGCGATGATGAGGGCAGATCCACGATCGGGGGGCTGGACGGAAGTAGCTACGATGGAGTGGGCAATGACCACAGTGAGGGACGATCGAGATCAATAATAACAGGGGCGAGGGACGAGGGTGAGGGACGGCTAACAATGCATGAAGACAAAGGCAGATCCACGACGGTGAGGGACGACCAAGGCTGCACGAGGACAAAGATGATGGCAGATGCACAAGGACGGGGGACAATACACGATGTTATATTGACAACCACCGGCGATAACCGAGGCGAGCTACGATCAACTTCAGTGATGATTGGGGTAGATCGATGCTTCCACTGACGTTTCCACTAGCAATAGGTTGATTAATGCTTAAACAGACGATGGATAGCCGATGGCAATGGGAGCAAAAGGGTTCAAGTTGTGAAATCTGTGTCCATGGCTGTAATGTGTTTAAGGAAAAGGGGCACTGAATTGCTATTACAAGGAATAGGGTAGGGAATGGTGATTCAGGATTTTATGAAATTGTAATTCCATGTGAATTGTTATTCTGCAAAGCAAACAATGTAATAGTTATTCCATACTTAATAAACCTGTGATAAAATAGCTATTATGCTCAAGTAAACATGCCCTAAAGGAGATTCCATTAAAACCATTCAACAGCTTACTTGAACTCTTGTTGTAGTATTTCAAAGAGCCACTACTCCCACCTCCATTTGAGAGCTTTCTCCATCACCATCAGATCTCTATAGTTTTAACAACCATCCCTAACACATATCTAACACTATTTCCACTAACTTTCACACCAAGCCTATGGCTTCAATCACGCTTAACCTTGAAATGCAAATCTAAACACCACCACAAATCCAAAACCTGAAACACATATAGAAACAATGAAGCCCCATATCCAAACCTAAACCACACCACCATTAGTCTTATTCTTCTTACCTTATTAGATGTGATAGTCTTATTCTTCTTACCTTATTAGATGTGACCCAAATGTTAATTCCCACACTGTACAAATTTGTTTAAAAACAAAGGAGATAAAGATGAAAAAAGAGAGAGATGAAATCTGAATAAAGTTTTAACAAATGACCATTTGATTTTTATGCTTTAAATCTAGTTAAACAATGATGATACAAAGTCATGGTAATTTTTTATCATTTGATATCACTTCTTTGAACCACTAATGGACCATTTTGTCTAAAGAGAATTGAGAATAATGAGTGAAGGGTATGATAATGTGAACCAAATAGGTTCCTCTTTTGTATTTTCTATTTTTTTTTTTCAGTTTGATTTAGTTAAATTATCATAGATGTATATTAATGATGCCACACTATCATTGGTCCTAAATCTATGCTACATCATTTGATGTCAGCAATGAACTTAGTTGGCTTAATAACTTTAGCAATAAAATGTTGGATATTAAAATCAACAACAAAAAAAATTCAAAAAATTAATTGTAAATTAAGTTAAGATTCAAATGATAAATGTAATACTATTCTTTGATATACTTGCAGGACAAGGAAATTGAAAGCCATCTATGCACACAAGTTATCATGCATGGAGAAAATGACCCCTTAGTGTGGAAAAATAGAGGAAATATATTGTCTCATGGAATTTATATTTTAGTATGTGTGAGTTCTATACCAGTAATGTGTGCTTTTCTTAGGTAAAATTACTAATAGTGTTTGTTTGAGTCATGAAGTTAAATTATTTTTCAATTTGCATATCACAAGTAAGCAATATCAGCAAAACTTACTATTATTGGTTGCCTATAGTAAGCGTGGTTGCTCAATTTATTAGCACTTTAGTGTAATGAGTGGGGTAAAACAAGGCTAAAGCCTTTGAAATAAATGGTTTCTCAAATCATCTTTACTAAATTACCTTACTACAAAGCCCTAAGAATTTATTCCTTAATGAATTCAACAATCATAAAAGTGAAATCCTTACTAACCTATACTTAGAACAATTTAAGTAATTTATTACATCCAGCTCAAATTTCATGTTACTTAAATTAACAAACTAGTGAGCTTAATTTGACTCTAGTCATGGTTAAATGTTACTCGAGTTAAGTTTACATGTCACTATTATTTAGTTAGCTTTTTCTTAAGGAAAGTTCAGTCTAAACAATTTTAATCAAGTCAAGCTTAAGCTAAAAAATCTAAGCTTGAACTTGCTTTAGTGGAGTTTGAAATTGAAATTTATAGTTAACCTTCTTACTTATATGCAGAGAGGGATTAAAGAGGAACATGCACCAATCTTAGATAAGAGAAAAATAATGGCAAGGAAGGCATATTACGTGTTATTTTCCTCTCATATCGTTGTTATTTTCTCCATTATATGGATCATGGTTCTTTAAAATCTCCCACAATGTTGTGACTTCAATCTCTAGCATACTATAAGGTGAATTGGAAATGATGCTTATGGCACATTTGGTATGCACCTAGAAACTGAAATGGAATCTCAATTCGAGGTTCTAGTCTTATTACTGCATTTAGATCCACTCTTAGAAAGTGGAATCGCAACTCTTTAGAGTTGACGATTCAACTTTGAATAGGATTTTGATTTTTAAACTTGAGAAGGGAATTGCAAATTTACAATGTTGTTCTTATCCAGTACATTCTAAACCATGTTATTCCTAACCAATCCCACATGCCGAATGTGATATAAGATAATAATGTTTTGATGGGTTGATTACAACGATGTGACTTGTGTGTTTTAGGGTATGATGTTGGCATAAAACCAAATTGATTATCAAACATATTAGTTTCTCCTATTAATCTTCTTTCAACCAATACAATAGTTCCCACTACTTCATGGTATGATGTTGTATGTCTAACTTTAATATTCTGTATGCTTCAATGTAGGAACCAAGATCCTTTCCTCTCTATTGATCATATATTTTTTTAGTCATCAAGATCATGTTAGAAAAGATCCATGAGTTATATTATACCTTCTAATCCAAGGCATTTCCACACTTCAGTTCATCTTATTTGACCAACTTTCCATTTTCATCTTCTTCAATATAGACTCCTCTCTTATACCTAAATTCTTTAGTGAAAAGTTAAATTCTTATGCTCCTAAAACTTACTTAGCTTCCCTAAATTGAGCTCACATATATATGTGTATGTGTGTGTATCGATAAAAACCTTCAAACACCTTTTCTTTGCTTTACTTATTGCTTTCTTAGCTTCTTTCTTGGTATACACATATGTTCCTAGGTTTCCTTCATTTCTAAAATAGAAAAAAAAAAAGTATCTTATAACTAACTCTCTTGGCTTTCACTCCATTTTACACTTCCTCTTTCCATCATCAAGATTCTTTACCTATAAGGGTACATCCTCTCGACTCTCAACGAATATTCCCAGCAACCGTCTTTAAACTTATAGACAATCTCCCAAACAACATTAAAATCACACTCTAGATTCTTACAATCAAGGTCTAACACAGTTTCTTCAAGGTACCTCACCTCTCATTTCTTAATTCCCACCATTTAATCTTAGGTTCCGTATGGATCTTTCTCTCCAACTTTTCACGTTTAATATGTATATCCAATAGCTTTAACTTGTATTATATAGATGAACTTTCTCCAATTATGATTTTACAATTCTTATAAGTCTTCATATTTCTCCTCTGTATGAGGAAAAATTCAACATGCGACTTAGTATACAGTATACGCACTGTTGCAGGTGAATATGCGTCCCTCCATCATGTCAAAGAAAGGATTGAGTAGAACTAGCTGATATGCTGTTGAGATATCTAAAATAAAATTTTCGCCCTCGTTTTTATCCTTGAAACCAAATCCTCTATGTACATTTGCATACTCATTACCTTCATTCCCTACACGTACATTCAATGTGTGTTTATGTTTCCCCAATTTTTGGGAATGCCTCAACCTAGCTGAACTGGATCCTCCTAAACTGTACCTTAGTTGCCTTGTCTAATCCTACTTGAGGTACATAAATGCTATAAATATTAGTCGTGCCATTTCCTATTAGTAATTTAAGAGCATAATTCCACGACATTTTTCTAACTACACTTACCATTAATACTTCAAAGAGCCACACGTGATAATGGCTATTCAATTTATACTTTTAATTTTTCTTTTCTTTCTTTTTTTAACTATACCACAATTTAAAATTTGAGTTATCTAACATCATAGCTTTCTAACCTACCCATTGGTCTCTTAAAAGTAGATAACTCACGTTGTAGATAAAAAACAAGTAAATATAGTAAAATAATTTTTACATTTATCTCTTAAAAGTAGATAAGTCATGATGTAGATCATGAACTAGATATAATAAAATAATCTTTACATAGATGTTATTTTATTATCTAAGTTAGGTTAAATATGATTTTATTATTATGTTTTATTTAATTAAATTTAGTTTCTTATTTCTAGGATTTAGTTAGATTAGTATCTTTATTTTAAGATAGTAAATCTTTTTATTTTTCTTAGTTTTTTAGAATATTAATTATTGTTATACCTATAAATAGGTGAGGATTGTAATTACTTTATAATAAAATAACTTGATATTTAATAATAGAACTATTTTTCAAGTGAAGTGTTATGCCTTCTTTTTAATTGATGGTGTGAGGCCATAAAAAATTCACTATATGGTGTAAAGTCGTACAAATGGGTAGAAATTAATAGGAGTTTAAGTGATTTGCTAAGGTGTCTAGTTGGTAACCACATTTCTACTTAGGATCGCATCCTTTTGATAGCAAAATTTGCTTATAATAGTTTACTAAATAAATCCATTGTATTAAGTCCCTTTGAAGTTGTACTAGGCTATTAACCTAGATGCTCCATTGATCTTATACCACTCCTACTTACATATTGGCCATCTGAACTTGCTAAATCATTTGCCACCCATATTCATGACCTACATGCAAAAATTAGAAAGAAAATTAACTTGAATAAATTATATAAGTCTACTACAAATGTTCATCGCAAATATAAGGAATTTAAAGAGGGGGATCTAGTGATTGCTTGGATTAGACCAAAGAGGTTTCCACGAGATTCTTACAAGAAATTGCATACTAGAGACATCAGACCTTTCAAGGTTTTGAAGAAGGTCAATACAAATGCTTATATTTTGGAGTTGCCACCAAATGCAAGTATTGGCAACATTTTCATTATTAAGGATCTCTTAGCTTACCATGTGCCAACTAAGATTATAGATTTGTCAATTAAGCCAAAGTCTACTTTTCCTACTCTTCCAATGCCACATGCTCCACCATTGAAAGGAAAGAAAGAAGAGATAGAAGATAATATTGATGATCAGATTATTAGTGATGGTAGGTATTTTCTTGTTAAATGGGTAGATCATCTACTTTCAAATACTATATGGATTACCGAGTTAAAATTTGAGGGAATTAAGTATGATCTTTATGAGAGATACATCAATTTTAATTCACCGAAGGTGAATCTTGCCAAGTCGAGGAGAGATGATGGGGATCACGAATACATACATAGAAGTTCATGTCAGCGTTATCGGTGTATATGGCATAAAAATTTTTATATTTAGTTATTTTATTTAGACTACTAGATTTAGTTATATTATTATCTTTTATTTAAAAAAAACATATTAGTTTCCTTTTATTATTTTTAGATGACTAATTATTAGCAGTTAAATTGTTTTTAAATTGTAGAGTCTATATTTGTCATTTCCTTTATATAAATAATCTCTTTCATTAGGGTTTTAAATATGATTGAGAAAATATTATTGAATTGAATTACTTTCTTCAAAAAAAAAATCCTTGCTCTTTGCTCATTGAAAAAAAATATTATTCACAAGAGAATATGATAATTGTTATTAGAAAAAAAAAAGGAAAAATCAGAGGCATTGAAGAAGACCAAAACAAATATTAAACAGTTTGCTAGAGATTAATTTTCTCAAATAAAAAAGAATTGGTGGGGAACATGAAGAGCCACTATTTCATGAGTTCAAAATTAGTTTTTCCAAGCTGCAATTTGATCTAAGAGAACAAAAAAAAAAAAAAAATTCAAAGATTTGAGGACAAATCCTTTTAAGAGAGGGGCAATGTTATAGATCAAGAACAAACATGTATAGTAAGATAATTTTTACATAGATATTATTTTATTATCTATGTTAGGTTAGATATGATATTATTATTATATTTTATTAGGTTAAATTTAATTTCTTATTTCTAATATTTAGTTAGATTAGTATTAAATATTTTTATTTTTCTTAGTTTTCTTGAATATTAGATATTGTTATGCTTATAAATGGGTAAGGATTGTAATTATTTTATAACAGAATAACTTAATATTTAATAATAGAACTATTTCTCAAGTGAGGTGTGATGCCTTCTTTTTAATTAATGGTGTGAGATCATAAAAAATTTACTGTATAGTGTGAGGCCATACAAATCAAGAGTGTTGTGAGGCAATCATAAAAATTCATTATGTTATGTAAGGTCATGCAAATTAAAGGTGGTATGTGGCTATCATAAAAAACACATGTGGTATGAGACTATATAAATTAAGAGTAGTATGAGACTATTATCTAAATCTAGTGGTGTGAGACTGGTAGATATATTCTTTTTATATTATCTTTTTATATATAAAAAAAATATTTCTTAGTAATTTTCTTAGCAAGTTTAGTATAATCATTATTTAGATTAACTTTTCTTATCAATTTTTGTATTTTTCCACAATTTTCATCTTTTATAATTTTTCTGCTTCTGCCTCCTGCATCAACTCAATCTTCTAATCACTGTGTTACGCTCATTGCATTTCTAGTAGGAGATCCGATATTCCGGGTTTCGAACCTAAAGCAATTGTCTTTCATATGATAAGTACTCCTAAGTCCTAACCACCCTAGGACATGAGAACTCTTTGGCACTCCATCGGAGTTCTCAAGGGAATGTAGTGATTCTAGCAAGTACCCTTGACGCCGCACGCAGATAATGTGATGCATTCCCTTCCGGGAATGATCTAGCCTTGCCAGAGCCACACAGGTTTTGAAGGTGATGCAGCCGTTTAGTTCCACCGACGCCGCGCTCGGACAATTAGGTTGAATCGTAATCCAATCCAAACCAGTTCGAGATAGTCACTTCAACTTGACAAATGATCTGGGTTTTTAAAGATTAAAAAAAAAAAAGTTAAGACCGGTTTAGGTAGGAACCATATTCATGTGAACTGACAAAGCTTTGGAAATAGTTACATTGGCTCTCGGAGAGATCGGAGGTGTCCTAGAAAAAATGAATTATTAGAACTTTTTTTAAAAAATGATGAAAGTTTTATATGTATATTTATATTTTAAAAAGCAAGTTATATGAGGTTTTAGGTTTGATTCTCACTAGTATCATTTTTTTTTCAAAAAAAAATTACATATATTGCTTGTCTCATAATAAATGGTGTTTCTTTTTTCCTTTTATTTTTCAATACATAATAAAATTAAATTTTATTAATTAAAAAATAATAGTTAATAAAAAAATTAAGTATAATATCAAATGGATTTTTTTAATTAATTATAGTGATATAAATAAATAAGTCCGGCCTGGCTCCCCGATTACGTGATTTACGCTTGTCTCTGCATTGGTTGTCAACCTAATATACAACCCTCTTCCTTTTCCAAGCTTGGGACCAACTAGCACCTCGGTGGAGTTGTCAAAATAGATATTTTTAGGGATTTTTACAGAAGAAGCAAGAAACGAATACAATTCTTAAAGAAAGTCTCCCGAACACTTGTTATCATAACTACAAAATTAAATCCATCATCTCAATCACTGCACAAAACAAAGCCTTATAGATGGTCTAATTTTAATCAACCAACAAGCGTCACTTCTTTCTGATGTGGGGAAGTCATATCTAGACAAATTAAAACAAAACCCTTCTAAAAATATTACATGTAGTTTCACTTAAATATTTCATTTTATACCATGTTTGATGTATAGAAAAGACTCAAGATGGAATGGATTAGAATGAAAATAAGAACGGAATGCCCAATCTATTCATGTATTTAGAAATATTCATGAAATCATCAATTTCATTTTAATATTATAATTGATTATGCTATATTCAAAATGAAATGGAAGGGATATATAATTGTATTTATTAAAAATGCCCTCAATTTGTGATATTCGTGTATATATGTTAATATAATACACACATATATATATATATATATATTATATAACAAACAAAGAAGTAGTATTTATTGTTGAAAATAAAGATTGTCGAAAGTGAAAGACGGAATTCCCAATAACTTCTGATTAATCTTCATTTCCCTGAAAATTGGTGTTTGTGTGTCTCCATAAAACCACTAAAAGGAAAGCCATGTTTACGAACAACAACATCAACATATACGTAATAATAAATATAACATATATGTGGAAGGTTAAAAAGGTTATTGTTTAGATAAATACACACTAATAAGGTTGAAATAGAATCTTAATTTTACTTTTATATAGATAGTATTGAATTTCCCCTTAAAACTTGTAGAAGATTAAATTGATTTAATAGTTTTTAACCTAATATTTTAATGCATTTGACTTTTTGGGTCGAGATAACATGATTCAAGAAGTCAATCCCATGTATTTGGGATAATCATAAGAAATTTGGCGTGATAGATTTAGAGTAGGGCTCATTGAATTAGTTTGGTTCAATCCAACATTTCTTAATAAAGCTATATAAACAGGCCTTTAGTGGGTCTAGTTTCATTAGAAACCTATATTAAGATCCATATGTTTTCAATTATTGATCACCATTCCCATCCAACGATTAAGATGCATAACCAAAAACACTGTAAATACTTACACTCTCTCATTTGAAATGGGGGATTTTTTTTTTAGGGGAAACGTTGTTGCTTTATTGATTTTATTTTTTTTTTCAAAAGATCAAAACCACAATATATTAAAATAATACCAACCTATCACCAAATGCACTCGAGTCTTATTCGAGATCACCTGCTCCTCTTTCCCATTCCATTTATCCCTGATCATCCTTATACGCGTCGCTTCTCTCATTAGGCCATGTGTAGCGCAGCCTCATGCAACATACAAGTGACCCTTGTACCCATACTCACACCCACAAAACCAAAATTATCAAATCTAATAAATTATGATTTTGACTTTTGAAACCACTTGCAAATAAGGAGAAGAAGTGAAACCCAAAATCATAATTTTATTTTGAAGAGCTTTTTGATACCAAACATAGAAGTAAAACAATAGCCTAAAATAATAGTAAGACAGGACAAAGGCTAATAATGTTTTATGAAATTTGAAAACATTGATCATCCTTCAAGTCTTTGATGATGATGATCCCTCCATTTCTTGATATCCTCTGAACACATTTGGTTGTTGATCACTAGTAGGGCATCGCGAATTAGATGGTCACTAACCACTCTTAACCTTAAGGTGGTGAGAAACTCTTTTTTTTTTAATATATATATATATATATATATATATATATATATTCAAATTTTTTTCTTGTTTAATTTTCAAATTTTTGTTATTTTTATTTATTCCTAATTTATATTTATCAAATTATTTTATTGAATTGAATTGACAATTAGATGAATCAAGTTGCAACACCTATCAAATGTGGACAAAAAGTTAACATCCTATTTTATAAATATTTGTAAGTGCTGAGAATTCAAATAAAAAAGTAATTAAACATTGAGACTAAAAATATATTTTACCCCATTATTTATTACTGTCATATTGAAAGAATTGATTTAATACTATGCTGATATGATGCAGTGAGTTAACATGTACATAAGACCAATCGACGATTGATCTTCAAACTTAATAGAGAGTGACAAAGTTTCTCTCTCAAAACCGTTTCAACTCATAATAATGTGATAAGATAAAACTAAAAACAAAAAGAATACTATAAACCCCTAAAACATGGATTAGTACGGTCTTCAACACTAGCGTGTAGAAGCTTGTGTCACGTTCTATGGCATTTTGCTCTTAGACACCTTAGCACACCCACTTGCATAGGCATGCTAGCTATTGTGTCCATCAACGACATGGGTGTGTTGGAGGGCATGTTAGCCACTACATAAGCCTCCATGCTTCCCCCACTCCCTTCCTTGCACAAGTGCTCCATCTTGAATTATTTCTTGGCTTTTGCTCCACATCATTCTCTCTTACTTGAGAAGAACTCAACTGCAAGTTCTCTTCTGGATATAAAGAAACATCATTTGGGTAAAATGGGAAGATATCCACCACATTGAATGTCTTGAAATGCTCATACGATTAGGCAATCAAACTATATAGGCGTTGTCGTTAATCCTCTACACTATCTGATACGAGCTATACTTCCTAGGTTGTAGCTTGTTATACTTCTCCACTAGAAACCCCTCTTTTCTCAAGAACACCATCACTCGATCACCCACTGAGAATAACTTATTTCTGTGATGTTTATCTACTTCTGTTTTGTCCTTAACATTTGTTTGCCTTATCTTTCCTCACACCCCTACTATTAGTACTTGCTTCACACTTGGCATATAATACAGTTTTTGACTACCTAATTGTGAGGAATGAATGTCTCTGTACCTTAGAAGGTTTAAAATCATTCGCAAACTTTAAAGGTAAGAGAGTAAACTTCACCCCATCTTTTTCCACTTTGTACACATTCTCTTTACCTACATGCTAAGTATTGACATCATACTACCAAGGTCTACCCAAAAAAAGTGATGGGCATCTATATCTACTATATCACAATACACCTCATCTCGGTATTTATCAATGGAAAAAAGTATTTTACAACATTCTCTAACCTCAATCTTCTCTATTACCTTGATCCATCTAATGGTATATGGATTGGGATGTTTCTCTATTAGTAATTGTAATGTTTGTATAGCCTCTCTACTTATGATATTCTCACAACTGCTGCTATCCACTATAAACTCAAAAATCCATCCATCAATTGTACACTTAGTGCGGAATAACTGATGTCGCTGAGTCTTATCCTCCCACTTTGGTGCCAGCATCAATTTCCTTATTACATGGGCTTGCTCATCATAATCATCTTCCTCTTCATAGTACTCATCACTCCCATGATGCTCACAATTAATGCCATCTTCCTCATCTCTCTCCACTATATTAATTGCTCTTCTGTTAGGACATTCATTGGACCGATGCCTAAGTTGATTACAACAGTAACACTTCTTTAGTATCAGCTTCATATACGAATTGTTCTATCTTTAAGTGTCCTTTGTTTCAACTAGCTTCTTACCTATGGCTCTCTCTTCTTTCTTTTCAGTAACTACCCCTTGTAACTTAGATTTGGTTCTACTCTTCTCAACTATAGGTTTATTCAAACTTTTAGCCCTGAATCTACTACTGCCATTATCTAATCTACTATTCTTTTACAACATCCACTTAACCCTAAGAGCTATATTTTTAGCCTCATTCAAAGTTCACAGAACATGTATCCTAATTTTGTCCCTAATCTACAGTTTCAAGCCATCTAAATATCTGGCCACTTGTTGACCCTCACTCTCTCTCAAGTCATTCCTCTTTGCTAACTGCATGAATTTTGCGGTATATCCATGTACGGTCCTTTGCCTCTGGCAATACCTTTGATATTGTTGAAAAAGGATTTGCTAATAATCAAGTGGTAAGAAATCCCACCAAAGCAATTGCTTCATTCTAGACCACGTTTTAATGGTTTGTTTACTCTCACGAGACTACCTACTCTAGAGCCTTTCCCATGAGGTTGAAGCACATCCTTTCAATCTACATGCTACTAATTTCACTCTCTTTCCCTCAGGAATTTCCATATATTCAAAGAATCTCTCTCTTTTAGCAATCTAATCAATAAAATTTTCAATATTTAAATTACCATTAAAGCTAGGAATATCAACCTTTAGCTTGAATTCTCCAATGCCTCTAAAGTTGAACCCACAATCGATTCTCTAGTATTTGCCACCATCACCACCTCTCCTACATGGTCGTTCTTCCCCAAACAACATCTGGTCTTCATCCTCCAAATTATCATCATACATTTATAACCCATGATTTGCAACTAAAAGTTTGATAACAAGATTGACATGCGCATACCCTACCCTAGGTCACATCCTACCTTCGTTCCTATCTTTATTGGCATCGAATCCTGTAAACACCCCATTTTTACCCTCGGAATCAACAATTCTCGATAATAATCAATTTTTCAATTTTTCCTAATTTTTCCCAATTTTTCCTAATTTTCCATAAATAATGAAAATGTTCAAAAAATAAAAATAAATAGGAAAACACTTCAATTTTGAAAAATGATTTCAGGAATGGCAATAATAAATAATAAACAATTTTTACAAATTTTTGAAATTTCAAAAAATACAAAAAAATAAAAAATTGCATCGCATATGTACAATTTGCGATGTAAATAAAATCGGGAAATCGGGCCAGCTCAGCTGGCTCGTGTGTGTGCGTGAGGAACGTGTGGAGGCCAGACGTTGTAGGTTCGAATCCTCCCCCGAGCATTCTGTGCAAACTTTTTTTTGCCTTTCGCCTGGAGCTGCCACGTGGCAGCATGTGATTGGCCGAGGGAAGTCACGCGCGTCGCGCGTGATCATCTTCTTCGCAAGCCCAGCCGGAGAAAAAATCCCGCAAAAGTCCGATAAGGCTGAAATTGCTGGATTTCATCAAATCTTTTTAGATTTCAATAAATCCAAGACCGAATTATCCAGATAAATGGTAAGATTACAACAAATCGGTATCAAATGGATTGGATAAAATCAAATCTAAGAAACGGAAAAATATGGGTTTATCTAAATCGGCCGATTCGAGCTTATCCAAGAGGAGTTCGAGGTTCCTATAAATAGAGGAGAACAGGAGGAAGCTGGAACAGGAAGAAAAAGTGAGAGAAAGAGAGAGAAAGGAGCGAATCGGAGTACGTCGGAGGAGCTTGAAGCCGTGACCGCCGATCGGAGTTCAAACCACCGCAAGGAGACGTTCTGGGAGTAAACCGCCACCACCATCAGACTCAGCACCCTCGAGAAGCTAGGATTCGACACTTCACCCGCCGCAAACAACCGCTGGAACGCCGTGAACGAGCCAATACCGCCGCCGTGTCCGACCGATTCGACCCGACCTGCGCACCGATCCGGATCCAGGTAAGTCGGATTTTCCAGATTTTTTATTATTATTTATTTTATTTATTTTGTTTATTTGTTTATGTTGAATTTATTTATTATTATTTATTATATTGTTAGCCATTTATTTATTTATATTGTCGATAAATAGGAAAATGTAGGAATTGTATTTTTCTAGGATTTAATAATGTAGAAAATAGAAAATAGAAAATAGAAAATAGGAAATAAGAAAAAATAAAATAAAAATGAAGAAAAATGAAGAAAAATAATAGAAATATTAGAAAAATAATAATAAAATTTTAAATTTCAAAATAGGATAGAAAATAAACTTAAGATAAAATTTTCAACAAAAAATATAAAAATTATAAAAATCATGAAAAACTTACAAAACTTATAAAAATCACAAAAATCATGAAATACTTATAAAACTTATGAAAATCACAAAAATCATAAAAATCACAAAAATCATAAATAATTCAAAAGAATTATAAAAGAATCGTAAAAATAAGTTTTAACACTTAGAAAATCCTTTTCTTCGAATAAACTCAAAATAGATGTTTTCCCCCAAAATCATTTTCAAAAATCAAATTCAAAGTTTAGGCTTAGAAATTTTTAGAAAAATCCCAAAGATGTTAAGAACATAAACCAAAAGAGTTTGCAAGAATTAAAATTCATCAACAAACTTAAGATTTTCGAAAAAAAGCGAACTACGGCTTGTTTGATCCTGAGTAGCAGGTACGTAGGCACCCATTCGGGTCAACCCCCTAAAATGAATAAAAAATCATTTTCTTGAAATAAATTCAAAAACATAAAAGTAACAAAGACACAATGAAACACATTTCTAAAGATGAACAATTTTAAGAGATTAGGTGGTAACCGCATAGGTTTTAATAGGTTAGCCTCCGGACCTAGAAACTCTGGTTTTCCCTTTTTCTCTTCTCACAAAAACGAGAAGAGGAAATAACGACGACTAGTAGTCCAAATTAAGACTAATCCGCTCCTTTAGTCTTAATTCAATTTTTCCCAACAACAGTTGGGTGGCGACTCCAAAAATCAAACGAAATTCCTAATTCAAGTCGAGGATCTAGATTAGATGAGCATAGGGTTTAGTTTAGATCGGATTAGGAATGGGAATCCAAAAATTAGACTCGACAGGATGGCGACTCCACTGGGGACCCATGCCAGTAGGCTAGCCACCTGATTCTCTTCGGATTGTTATCTTTAAGAAATGTGTTTCATTTTGTTACTCTGTTGCTAACCTTTCAGGGTTTAGTTAGATTTTCAGTTTTTCTTTATTGTGGGGGCTTTACATGCATATATCTGTGTGAGTAGATGCGGTCAAACCCGGACCATCCTAGAAACCTAAGACGGGGGGCCATTGTGTAGGTTTCGGGCGAAGTGAGTTGATTCACCGTTCGGGACCGATTAGGCTACCCCACCCTATGCTTTGATATGGCCTGAGATCCATTTCTTCGAAAATGCAGGAGGCCATAGAGCTCGGGAACCAGTTAGAACCAACCTACTTGCATACATAACATCACAGAAGGTTGACAATTGAATGATAATGTATTGGTTTGTTGTTTTGTCCTTGGAGTTCAGGACTATTTCCCTGTAATGTTTTCATAGTTCTTGTTATAACTAGGCTGTTTCCTATTGTAATAGATGGCTAGCAGTGCAGTCGACTGCCTCCTCCGCAAAGAAATTCGGGTATATAAACCTTTGGACCCAAAATTGGTACTGGACCACTGGTTTACCTTGTATAACCCAGAGGAGCAAGCCTTCATCCAACAGAAGATCGGCCCCGTCCTCTCACTGACTAAGACAGAGGCGAATTTACCTATGGTCCGGGCCATGCTCCAGTTATGGGAGATCGAGCCCGCAGCTTTCTTCATCGGACCGCATGAGATCACCCCTACCCTGGAGGAGTATACCCAGTTGCTACAGGCTCCAGCACTGACTGATCAGATTTACACGCCAGACCTTGAGGCCGGGCCAGCCGGTACCTTCAGCAGATTACTAGGCATCCGTAAGACAGCACTCAATAAAGCCCTGGCAGACTGTAATGGGTATTGCATACGCATGGATGATCTAGAAGCCTGGTTTATTGCCCGAGAAGACAATGGGGATAGAAAGGACATCCTGTGTGGGGACCCTAAGACTTACAGACAAAGAAGGGTGAACGCCTTCATCTTGACGGCCTTCGCCACTATACTGTTCCCCACCAGAACTTTCTATATTCACTACCGGGTTGCAGAGCTGTGACCCAATTCCTGGAGGGAAGATCTTACATCCCCGCTCTACTGGCTGAACAGATCCGAAACCTGAATATTCTCAAGAAGAAGGGTCATGGCATCCTGCGCTCAAGCCTCAACCTTCTACTAATATGGTTCGTAAGCCACCTCAAGTGCTTCGGGCTGAACATGGTCAGAAAAACCCTAGCCCAACAGGTAGATCTGTTGGATTCCTGTATAGAAAAGGTGAAGTTACCCGACGACATTACCAGCCACAGTTGGGTAGATCTGCTTAGAAGCCTTAGCACCGAAGATATTCTGTGGACAGCCAGGTGGAGTTGCTGCGATAAAATCATCTTAACCTGCAGTAATTTCCAAGCAGTACCGTTAATCGAGATCAACGGATGCATCGGATATCACCCCAACTCCGTAGTCCGCCAATTCGGTACCATCCAAGACATAGTTTATCGACCTTCACTCGAAGCGGTCACCTTTGAGTATCAAGATCCGAACTTGTTGGTAGCCGAGAAATTTGCTAAGCTGGCAGAGGTCAAAGCACTCTGGGAAGCCAGAATTGAAAGCCCGAATGTGGACCTCGGCGAACTAGATGGCGAAGTGGGAAAACACCGAGCCACCAGAGAATTTGTAATCCGCCAGCTATACCAGACAGGGGAAAGAGCATACCAGGTTCCAGACGTCACCCAGCCAAGACCAGATAAGATCAATCCAGAGACAGAGATCTACTTGGAGCAGGTCAAGGCCCGGATGGAAGTATACTTCGAAGCTGCAGACTATAAGAAAGACATCTGGAAGGGACGCTTCAAGGAATCTGACCAAAGAAACAAGGCCTTAGAAGCACAATTAGAGAAATCCCAAGCCAGGGTCAAAGAACTAGAAGCCATCATCAGTGGGAAGCCTGAGCCTCCACAATAGAAGACTAAGAGAGCAAGGAAATAGATTTTCCCTATAATCTTTCATTCGTTTATTTTGATCTTTGAACTCCAGAATTTTCAAAATTAATAAAAGTGAAGTTTTCAACATTACGTTGTCAATCAGTTGTCAACCCTTTATTTTTAGCATCCGTGTGAGCATCTGATTCGCATATTTACTAAGAAATAATAACAAAGAAAAAGCATCCGTATGAGCATCTGGTTTGCATATTTACTAAAAAATAAGAACAAAGAAAAATAAATGGTGAAAGAGAATTGAAGAGTTACTAACAATTAGAGATCTTTTCAAGGTCCTAAAATTTGCTTCTAAATGGTTAGCTTAACCTAAAGCTCATAGTCGCTTGCTCTAAAAACCAAAGACCTCTATAACCAACGAAAGACCCCATTCACTTCAAAAGGCCTCCTCATATCTTGATTTAGCCTCGAAACGTAAAACGTCCCAACACCCTCCAATCCTAAAAGCTGCACTTGAAGTTTCCTTTCTATCAAAAGTCATATAAACCAAACACAGATTTTTTTTTTTGGGCACACGTTCAAAGTAGCTATGGTCAATTATCACTGAGGGTATAAAGAAGACTCTTCCAAATACTTGAGTCTTAGGCACTTAAGACCAAATCGCTTGTTCAAATTGACAACAGTACATAGGGACGCCATGAGAAGTGAAGAACATAGGCAAATTTGATAAAATGGAAGGGTATCTTTGTTTAAAAGGTTTAAGATGATAAGAGGCAAACCACGTCCCAAACACTAACCCTTAAACACTTGAGAGTTGAGTGTTATTAATGTGAGGTTTTGGACTCATTCCTTAAAGGAGGTCTATCTTGAATTTGATACGTTAAATCAAATAATGTTAGGCATTCATTTTTGTTACCCTAAACACAATCATCCTTTGACAAACAAGAGTTTCAAAATTTAACCCTACCATCAACCACCCCATGATGGAATAATTGGGAAGATAGAGACATCAATAGTGCTTGTCCTAGTTGCAATAATTCAAAATTTTAGCCATAGATAATTGAGATGAAGAGAAGTCCACATTCTGAAAAAAAATACACATGAACCACACGAAATGATCACCATTGGGCCCAAAAGAAAAGAAGAAAAAAAAAAGAGATAGAAAAAGAGAATGAATGAAGAAAAATATGAGAAAAAAAAACTGAAAGGAATAGAAAGAAAAGAAAAGGAAAAGAAGGGAAATGAGAGAAGCCTGAGAATGTAGCTAAACCTATAAAAAGCCCAACAAAACTTGAAAATACTAGGGCCAAATACGAGAGTAGTTCAATGATATACTACCCTTTTTGAAGACTTCTCCAAATCATTGAAAATAACTTATCTTGAGCAAAAATTGCTAGGGCAAATACTATTCTTATTCTTTTTCTCAAGGTTTATTGACTTACAAACCCAAGTTGAAATGACTATTCTTTCAAAATAAACCATTAACATACATTTCTGAAACCAACAACCAAAGAGCCTAGATTGCATTACAAGTATCAAAAAGTCCTAACGGATTGATTAAAGCGTATTACTTACAAGAAAGACCATAATTTTTGGAATAGAAGTCAAGAGTGACATCTAAACCGAGAGATTGTAAGGAAGTCCTCTTAGATTAAACCAATTAAAAACGAGATATCCAGTTATAAATGGAATGAGAGAATTTACTCATTGGCATTGTTTAGCCTTATGTATTGATGTCCCTCAAGAAGAAGATACGAGTCTTAATTACAAGAAACCCCTCAAGAGATGAGTGATTGAGCTAAGACAACATTTTGTTTCTAAGATTAAACCAAACCCTCTAAGAAAAATGAGGCAAAAGAGTAAGTGATTATGGAGCAGTAGGGAATGCTTACCCTTTATTTGTATTTTTAGGAGCCTTGTCAGATTCTTTACCCGTTAGCAATGCTCACTAAAAAGGAACACTTTAATATTTTGCCACATTATCCTTAGGTTTCAAAAGACCATTTTTCCTTGAAAATTTGCAGAAAAATTTTAGAGGTCTTAAGTCATCTTGCATTTGATTATTATTGAAAAAAAATATAATAAGATTCTCACTTAGGATATTCTTCCTTTAATAGGGTGGTCAGCCCAAAAAGGGGCACTTCCCTAGATCTCTCAAGGTTAGCCCACAGGGGGCACCTTTTGCGCCATTCATTTTCATAATAGGTTAGTCAGCCCAAAAAGGGGCACTTCCCTAGATCTCTCAAGGTTAGCCCACAGGGGGCACCTTTTTGAACCATCATTTTCGTAATAGGGTAGTCAGCCCAAAAAGGGGCACTTCCCTAGATCTCTCAAGGTTAGCCCACAGGGGGCACCTTTGGAGCCATCATTTTCGTCATAGGGTAGTCAGCTCAAAAATGGGCACTTCCCTAGATCTCTCAAGGTTAGCCCACAAGGGGCACCTTTTGAGCCTTCATAATAGGGTAGTTAGCCCAAAAAGGGGCACTTCCCTAGATCTCTTAAGGTTAGCCCACAGGGGGGCACCTTTGAGCCGTCTTCCGTTAATAGGGTAGTCAGCCCAAAAAGGGGGCACTTCCCTAGATCTTTCAAGGTTAGCCCACAGGGGGCACCTTTTAAGCCATCATTTTCATAATAGGGTAGTTAGCCCAAAAAGGGGAACTTCCCTAGATCTCTCAAGGTTAGCCCATAGGGGGCACCTTTTGAGCCATCATAGGGTAGTCAGCCCAAAAAGGGGCACTTCCCTAGATCTCTCAAAGTTAGCCCACAGGGGGCACCTTTTGAGCCATCCAAGGGTTAGTCAGCCCAATATGGGCACTTTCCCGAAAAAAAACCTATTCTCAGGGTCAGCTCATAAGGGCACCTTTTGAGACAGTTCTAGTTTAGGTTAGTCAGCTCTTGGGGCACTATCCTAAAAATTAATCCAAGGGTTAGTCAGCCCAATATGGGCACTTTCCCGAAAAAGTCTGTTCTCAAGGTCAGCTCATAAGGGCACCTTTTGAGACAGTTCTATGTTAGGTTAGTCAGCTCTTGGAGCACTTTCCTAAAAATCAATCCAAGGGTTAGTCAGCCCAATATGGGCACTTTCCCGAAAAAACCTGTTCTCAAGGGTCAGCTCATAAGGGCACCTTTTGAGACAGTTCTAGTTTAGGTTAGTCAGCTCTTGGGGCACTTTCCTAAAAATTAATCCAAAGGTTAGTCAGCCCAATATGGGCACTTTCCCGAAAAAGCCTGTTCTCAAGGTCAGCTCATAAGGGCACCTTTTGAGACAGTTCTATGTTATGTTAGTCAGCTCTTGGAGCACATTCCTAAAAATCAATCCAAGGGTTAGTCAGCCCAATATGGGCACTTTCCCGAAAAAACCTGTTCTCAAGGGTCAGCTCATAAGGGCACCTTTTGAGACAGTTCTAGTTTAGGTTAGTCAGCTCTTGGGGCACTTTCCTAAAAATTAATCCAAGGGTTAGTCAGCTCAAGATGGGCACTTTCCCGAAAAAAAAAAAACCTGTTCTCAGGGTCAGCTCATAAGGGCACCTTTTGAGACAGTTCTAGTTTAGGTTAGTCAGCTCTTGGGGCACTTTCCTAAAAATTAATCCAAGGGTTAGTCAACCCAATATGGGCACTTTCCCGAAAAAACCTGTTCTCAGGGTCAGCTCATAAGGGCACCTTTTGAGACAGTTCTAGTTTAGGTTAGTCAGCTCTTGGGGCACTTTCCTAAAAATCAATCCAAGGGTTAGTCAGCCCAATATGGGCACTTTCCCGAAAAAACCTGTTCTCAGGGTCAGCTCATAAGGGCACCTTTTGAGACAGTTCTATGTTAGGTTAGTCAGCTCTTGGGGCACTTTCCTAAAAATTAATTCAAGGGTTAGTCAGCCCAATATGGGCACTTTCCCGAAAAAACCTGTTCTCAAGGTCAGCTCAGAAGAGCACCTTTTGAGACAGTTCTATGTTAGGTTAGTCAGCTCTTGGAGCACTTTCCTAAGAATTTCATCTAAGGTTAGTCAGCCTAAGATGGGCACTTTCCTAAAATCCATTTTAAGGTTAGCCAGCCTAATATGGGCACTTTCCTAAAAATCCATTCTTAGGGTCAGCTCATAAGGGCACCTTTTGAGACACTACCACAGGTTAGTCAGCCCAAGATGGGCACTTTCCTAAAATCTATTTTAAGGTTAGTCAGCCCAATATGGGCACTTTCCTAGATTCTCCCGATTAGTCAGCTCTTGGGGCACTTTTCGGAAACATCCTTCCCAAACAGTTGCTAGTCTAACAAGACGCTTTTGTCGACAGGTAGCCAGCTCATAAGGGCGCTTCCTAAATAAATTTTCTTTCCAAGGTTGCAAGTCTGATAAGACGCTTCCTATCATTATTTCTCATACATTCCAACTCGATGCTTGAAATGTGTCCTGTCACCAATTAGTTAGCCCATAAAGCGCTTTTTGGAAAGGGAACATTACCTTGAATCGTTAGGAACATCTTCAACCGTAGGATTATCAGCTCTTGGGGCATTTTCCTATAGAAAACCTAATTCAAGAGGTCAAAAATGGCGTCTTTTGTTTGTCTTTGTAGTTAAGTTTTTTAAACTTTACCACAAAGAGGGGCAGCTGTAAACACCCCATTTTTGCCCTCGGAATCAACAATTCTCGATAATAATCAATTTTTCAATTTTTCCTAATTTTCCATAAATAATGAAAATGTTCAAAAAATAAAAATAAATAGGAAAACACTTCAATTTTGAAAAATGATTTCAGGAATGGCAATAATAAATAATAAACAATTTTTACAAATTTTTGAAATTTCAAAAAATACAAAAAAATAAAAAATTGCATCGCATATGTACAATTTGCGATGTAAATAAAATCGGGAAATCGGGCCAGCTCAGCTGGCTCGTGTGTGTGCGTGAGGAACGTGTGGAGGCCAGACGTTGTAGGTTCGAATCCTCCCCCGAGCATTCTGTGCAAACTTTTTTTTGCCTTTCGCCTGGAGCTGCTACGTGGCAGCATGTGATTGGCCGAGGGAAGTCACGCGCGTCGCGCGTGATCAGCTTCTTCGCAAGCCCAGCCGGAGAAAAAATCCCGCAAAAGTCCGATAAGGCTGAAATTGCTGGATTTCTTCAAATCTTTTTAGATTTCAATAAATCCAAGACCGAATTATCCAGATAAATGGTAAGATTACAACAAATCGGTATCAAATGGATTGGATAAAATCAAATCTAAGAAACGGAAAAATATGGGTTTATCTAAATCGGCCGATTCGAGCTTATCCAAGAGGAGTTCGAGGTTCCTATAAATAGAGGAGAACAGGAGGAAGCTGGAACAGGAAGAAAAAGTGAGAGAAAGAGAGAGAAAGGAGCGAATCGGAGTACGTCGGAGGAGCTTGAAGCCGTGACCGCCGATCGGAGTTCAAACCACCGCAAGGAGACGTTTTGGGAGTAAACCGCCACCACCATCAGACTCAGCACCCTCGAGAAGCTAGGATTCGACACTTCACCCGCCGCAAACAACCGCCGGAACGCCGTGAACGAGCCAATACCGCCGCCGTGTCCGACCGATTCGACCCGACCCGCGCACCGATCCGGATCCAGGTAAGTCGGATTTTCCAGATTTTTTATTATTATTTATTTTGTTTATTTGTTTATGTTGAATTTATTTATTATTATTTATTATATTGTTAGCCATTTATTTATTTATATTGTCGATAAATAGGAAAATGTAGGAATTGTATTTTTCTAGGATTTAATAATGTAGAAAATAGAAAATAGAAAATAGGAAATAAGAAAAAATAAAATAAAAATGAAGAAAAATGAAGAAAAATAATAGAAATATTAGAAAAAAATAATAAAATTTTAAATTTCAAAATAGGATAGAAAATAAACTTAAGATAAAATTTTCAACAAAAAATATAAAAATTATAAAAATCATGAAAAACTTACAAAACTTATAAAAATCACAAAAATCATGAAATACTTATAAAACTTATGAAAATCACAAAAATCATAAAAATCACAAAAATCATAAATAATTCAAAAGAATTATAAAAGAATCGTAAAAATAAGTTTTAACACTTAGAAAATCCTTTTCTTCGAATAAACTCAAAATAGATGTTTTCCTCCAAAATCATTTTCAAAAATCAAATTCAAAGTTTAGGCTTAGAAATTTTTAGAAAAATCCCAAAGATGTTAAGAACGTAAACCAAAAGAGTTTGCAAGAATTAAAATTCATCAACAAACTTAAGATTTTCGAAAAAAAGCGAACTACGGCTTGTTTGATCCTGAGTAGCAGGTACGTAGGCACCCATTCGGGTCAACCCCCTAAAATGAATAAAAAATCATTTTCTTGAAATAAATTCAAAAACATAAAAGTAACAAAGACACAATGAAACACATTTCTAAAGATGAACAATTTTAAGAGATTAGGTGGTAACCGCATAGGTTTTAATAGGTTAGCCTCCGGACCTAGAAACTCTGGTTTTCCCTTTTTCTCTTCTTACAAAAACGAGAAGAGGAAATAACGACGACTAGTAGTCCAAATTAAGACTAATCCGCTCCTTTAGTCTTAATTCAATTTTTCCCAATAACAGTTGGGTGGCGACTCCAAAAATCAAACGAAATTCCTAATTCAAGTCGAGGATCTAGATTATATGAGCATAGGATTTAGTTTAGATCGGATTAGGAATGGGAATCCAAAAATTAGACTCGACAAATCCCATCACAACGAAATGCTCAATCAAGTCATCAAAGCATTGTTCTAAACACCAGAATTCTAATCCATATTATTCAACACCACCTTTTGATCCTACACCTCAGTTCGCAAGGCTTCCACATCCTAAGCAACATTTAGAACGTGATTGCCTACTAAACTGCTATTTCTTAACATCACGGCAAGAATTTCTTGCCCTAATACCAATTAACATAGTGAGTTAGCATGTACATAAGACCAATCGACGATTAATCTTCAAACTCAATAGAGAGTAACAAAGTTTCTCTCTCAAAACTGTTTCAACTCATAATAATGTGATAAGATACGATAAGATAAAACTAAAAACCAAAAAAATACTATAAAAATCCTAAAACATAGATCAACACAGTTTTTAACACGAGTTTGTAGAAGCCTATGTCACATTCTATGGCATTTCACTCTTGGACACCTCGGCACACCTACTTGCATAGGCATGCTAGCTGTCATGTCCATCAACATGCCCTTTGACATGAGCATGTTGGCCACCATGCAAGCCTCCACGCTTCTCCACTCTCTTCCTTGTATGAATGCTCCACCTTGGATTGTTTTTTAACCTTTGCTCTACATCATGATGTGTCTACCTAATAAATATAGCATATCAAGATAATGGAAAAATAAGGAGAGTAAGGTTATGAGATTCAAGTAGATATTTTAGCTTTAGTGAAATTATATATTTTAAATATTCAATAAATTAAAAACAAACCAAGGGTCTAAGACATCAACGGTATCTTATTCTTTAAATATATAACTATTATTAAGAGGACTTGTGGGGCACTCATTATTATTATTATTATCATGATGCTAGAATTGATATCTTTTGATGTTCTCTTAGTATCATCATTTGTATTCATTTTTTCCTTCTTTATCATATTGGCCATGTTTCACGAATCCTTTATCTCATCTGAATTATTTCAAGTGATGATATTATTATAAAACCAATCCCCTATGGAAATTGACTCTAAGGTCTTCACCTTTAGAAGATAGATTTTACTTTTGGAATACATAATGATTGACAATTGAAGGGGAGAAAGGCCAATTGCTGGTCAGTTTCTTGGTCCTCCAAAATTTCCCACCATGATATGCTCCGTGGGATCCTCTGAATGTTAATTGGTAATTGGTTTGTAAGTGGATGCTAGGCGTAAGCCTAACTCAAAACACCCAAAACCAACCCAATTCACCGAGTATAAATAAATTATGCATACTTGTGGATTACTTTAGTTCAATTTAATAATTATCAAGTTGAATTTGAGTATTATAATATTTAATTCGATTAATTTATGAGTTTAATTAAATTTGAATCAAGCTTAAATGCCAGTTGAATTTGAATATTAATATTATTTTAATTATTTTTTTTTTAAATAAATCAAATCTAAATAAATTTGAAGGAGTCAAATTTAAGCTTCTCCAGTGCGATTTTGAGTTGAGCTCGAGTTTTAAAATTTTAAAATTTGCTTGATCTAGTACTATATCATTTTAACTCAACTTTTTCAATCTCTTCAGTAATGATGACATGTATTATTTTAATGTAGTTAGAATTTTCATATTGACGGAAAATAAAGCTAATGTAGAAATTTTACATAAGCAAATAATGTTTATATTGGAAATAAGAAAATATTTCTCTCTATGGGACCATCAAGATTTTCACTATATTTACTTACATGTTTGCTACTAAAATTACTACTTAAAATCATTTTGAAAAATTAACATTCTCTTGATGCACCATTACAACTTTTAGATCTAGCTTTTCCAACCTCGTATATCAAAATAGGTTCATGCTTTCACTAAATGTTGGTTTGGTTTTCTCAAGGGGAAATTGTGAGTCGAAGTATAAATATAAGGTCGAATAGCAATACAGGATGAAACTTTTTAGTGATTTAAATAGAGGGTGAATATAATGTAAAATAGCACAAATATAGACAATATATTATCACAAAGTACTCTCATGATTTATTTTCAATCCTTTATCATGTTCAACAAGGAACTCTGCTCTATATGAAATAATTCTATTATACTTATTTTCTTTTCCAATTTTTTCCATTATGAAAAAAACAAAAATCATTCAAGTTGGACGAGCTCACCAAATTCACATTACGTAGATAAAGATTTTTTTTTTTTTAAGCTGCGTTTACTGCTTGTCCCCCAGTAAATGGTTTTTATTATCTTTTTATTTTTTATAAAAAAAATAACAATGACTTAAATAAGATAAGTTGGACGAGCTCACCGATTGTATGATTTTCCAAGCTTGGGACCAACTTGTGTTTAGGCGGAGTTGTAAAAATGAATATTTTTAGGGATTTTTACAGAAGCAATAAATGCATACAATTCTTAAAGAAAGTCTTCTGAACATTTGTTATCGTAACTACAAAAATAATCCAACATCTGAATTACTGCACAAAGCCTTGTGGATGGTAATTTGAATCAGCCAACATGCGTCACTGCGTTCTGACGTAGAGAATTGACATCTAGACAAATGAAAACATAAACCTTCTGAAAGAAAATACATATTGTGCTATTCCTTCGATATCCCGTCTATGTCACATGTGAATAACCTAAAATAGATGAATTTAAAAAAAAATAAAAATGGATTGGCTAATTTATTTTTATATTTAAAAATATTTATGAAATCTTCAATTTATTTTCAGTATTATATTTGATTATATTATATTCAAATAAAGTAAAATAGATATATAGTAATATTTGTTAAAAATAGTATCAATTCATGAATATATATATATATATTTCTATAGCATATGTAATGTATGTAGATTATACATGTTACATTTATATATATAACGGATCATAGAAGTAGTATTTATTGTTAAAAATAATGACTTTGAAAGTGAATGACCAAAATCCAAATAACCACTCATTGGTGCTTGTGTGTCTCCACAGAAACCAGTAAAGAAAAAAATCCTGTTTTCGAACAATTATTAACATATGTGTATATATAACATACATGTGGCAAGTTGAAAAGGTTATTTAAAATTTGAAGAGGGAGAAAAAAAAAATCGAGCTGAACAAATCCATAGATTCAACCATACTAAACTAAAAATACAGTTGCTTTTTTTTTCCTGAAATTATAAACAATTCCCTAAACTTTGATCTAGGTATAGATTTGATAACTTAACATTATAAAGGATATTTACTTTTTTTTAGTTCAAAAAAGGTATACTAAGGTTAAATTTTATGTGTGTATTAATCTCTAAACTTTCAAATGTTGCAAATTACTTTTCTAAACTTTAATAATATGACAATATAAAGAACATTTGCTTCTTTTTTTTAATTCAAAAAAAGACATATTAAAGTTAAAGTTTAGAGGGTATTAGAGCACATTTTAATAAGTTTGAGTGGATATTCCACACCAAGGTCAAAGTTTAGAGAGGTTGTTTATCAATTTATTAAAGTTTAGAAGATGATTTATAACGCTTGAAAGTTTAGCGGATATATTTGCATATAGATCAAAGTTTGATGGTATTTTTTGCATTTCCCTTTTTCTTTCTTTTTTGGTTTGCAATTTGGTTTAAAAATTTTCCAATCTAAAAAAACAAAAAAATTATCGTTAGTTTGAAGGAAAAAAATTGAACCAAACTACTTTGAAAAAATATACTAATTTTTTTAGTTTATAATTATTGGAATGTATATGAATTTAAATTTTAAAATCATTATTTAGCTAACATATTTATAAATTAACTCAAAAGTTATACCATGTGTTAGCTTTTGGAATAAATATAATTGATAATACATATTTAAAAATTTTTAGTTACATCAATATTGATTTTATCAATCTCTTATATGATATTAATATATGTTTATTAAATAAAATTAATATGTTTCATATAAGATTACATGTTAAAAAAACATAGATAATAAAATATGATTTAATTTGTAAATCAAATTAAAATTTTATAATTTAGAAAAATCCCTAAACTAAACTATATGATAGGGTTTGAAACAATAAAAAATAAAACTGCATTTTTATGGTTTACTTTGGTTTGAAGAGAAATCTAAACCAAACCAAACTGTGCCACCCCTAGTTTACATAAATATACACTAATAAAGTTAGAAAGAAATTGTGATGTCATCCCCACATAAATGAAATTGAATTTTTCTTTAAAAGTAACATTATCGATTCCAAAAAATTATGATTTAACTTTTAAAAACGTTTACAAATAATAATAATAAAGCCCACAATCATAATGCCATTTAGGATAGATTTTTTCGGGTAACACTCTTTAATATGGTACTTTTAAAAAAAAATTTATAAATATTGTATCCGAAATAATTATTTTCGTGCTTACGTCTTCATAAATTTAGACTGAAGGCACTGACTTTTTTTTTTTTGAACTAAAGATGTAAATGATGTATGCACCTTCACTACCTATTTTTAAAATAATTTTTTTATATAATATTTATAAAATAAATTAAAAATTATTATATTTAAAAGTGTTACCCAAATTTTCCACACCATACATGCTATTAGTATTTAGATGAAGTGAAACTCTAGCCAAAGATAATAGCAAGACATGAGATTGCTTGTACAAGGCACAATTATATTTTATGAATTGAAGCAGTGATCGTCCTTCAAGTTTTCGATTTAAGATGATGATTCCACTTCTTTTTTTTTTTTTTAACTCTCTAGTGGTAAGTTTGGTCGGTCACCATATGTGGGGTATCACGCAACCTCGTTATGTAGTTGTTGATTACTCTTAGCCTTAAGGTGGTAAGAAACTTTTTTTTTTATTCTTGAATTTTATGTTTTTTTTTTCATAATTTTTATTTATTAAACTATTTTATTAAAATGAATTTATAATTAGACAAATCAAGTGACAATGTGTTAAATATAGAATTTAACATCTTAGTTTGTAAACATTTATAAACATTGAGAACTCTAATCAGAAAAAAAAAAAAACTAAAAAAAAAATTCAAACATTAGATTATAAAAGTGTACTTTACCCTATTATTTATTATTATCCCGTTGTTAGAATTGATTTAATACTATACTAATGAGACCATAGCCGTCATGTGTCTGCTTAACAAATATAGCAAATTAAGGTAATGGTCAAAATAAGGAGAATGGGCTCATGAGATTTTTACAGTGAAAGTGCTTAACAACTTAAATACAATAACAGTGTAAAATCAAATTAACAAGAACATCCAATATCTATCCTTTTTACTCATCATAGTATATGTATTCCACATTTTCCTCAATATTCTAATTTGTCTTTACTAAGTTCTCATCATATCCTACCACTTTTCCAATGGTACTTGTAACTAAAAAAAAAAGGTCTAATGAGGAGTGAGCTAACACTCAATACAATACATACCAACATACACATATGCAAGCCATGACAAAAACATCAACACATACATAATATAACATGTTACTCATACACAATTTATTTTCTTTCACAATCAATTAAACCAACATACAATCTCATAACTATAACCATCATACAATCCTTCCAAAAATACATATATATAAATATATATACGACAAAGGGTATTCCCCTTTGTCCATAAGTCTATCCTATACATAATAATAACATATATACCATAGTGAGTACTTCCTACTGTCCATGAATCTATGAGTCCTTTTACATCTCACACAACAATCCTTCCATATTCAAGACATTAGTCCTTCCATACTAAATAACCCTAAATCTACTTGGATCATTTCGGTACATGACTCTACTAGGGATAACATCACATACTAATCATCAGGTTGCAACATTAAGAATACTGACCCTCACTCGATTTCTCAGACCTAGCTAAACATAATCATACACATAACCAATTATATTCATTATTTAATATTATTTAAATTCATATACATTTTTAAACTAACAAGCACAAACAACAAACTTGGTATACATGTACCATAAAACCAACGAGTGATTCCTCTTCACACTTCTACAATCTCTCAGTTTCTCAAGCCTATACATATTCACAATTACATACCCTTAAGATTGCAAGTGAATGAAGGAAAATAAACTAAGGAGCATCTTGAATCAACATAGCTGTGTAGAAAGCCATGTAGAGGCACACAAGTTAAAGCATGGTCATGCTAGTGGCCACATACCTTTTTATGTGTTTTTTGTTTTCTAGCACACCTAAGTACATGATTATGTATTTAACTGTATACTTCAACACGGTTTTGTGAGTGGCTATGTACCTTTCTATGAATTTGTGCAATTTGGCACACTCAAGTACACAGGCATGTCAAGTAACTGTGTACCTTTCTATATGCCTTCACATTTCAATATAGGCAAGTACATATGCATGTACCTGACCATGTAGGTCATTATTCATCATGAATTCCCCTTTTTCCAATTAATAAATTTTTCTTTGACCTAATTTCTAAGGAAATATGTCTAATTGATCCATAATTGTGCTATTTCTAATGCATTACAAGGGGATTTTATACTTACTTATATTGGATTGTAATTTAGATTCTTTGATCGTCTATTCCTATACCCATTTTGTCTCAGTCCTCATTCTAAATTCTAATCACATTTCATCAAATAGTCTTTAGGCTATGCATCCATAGTCCTGTACAAATATTCTAACAATTGAACTCTTTACTTCAACGAAAATGTTAATTCCACTACTCACCCTTTAGATTCTCGGTAGGTCACTCTATAGGTTCTCTGAGATAGTTTCTAGGTTTGCAACTATGGGAAAGTGAGAAAAGAGTAACCTTAGGTCAAATAGAGGTTTAAATACCTCGAACTTGAAACAACCACCTTGCCCCCATTTCTTTAAATTAATTACCTTATTAACCTTGGCTTAAATTTTGATAAAATATAATTATATATATATAAATACCCGAGTGTTTACATTATCCCCCTTTTACAAAATTTTTGTCTTAAAAAATTACCTAGATTGTGGAAGAATTCAAGATTATCTCTTTTTCATTTCTTCTTTCAACTCCTAAGCTGTCTTTCTCTTTGTTTAGTTGCTCCATTGCATCTTGACATATTTGATAACCCGTTTTCTTAGAATCTACTCCTTAGTGTCCACAATCTTGATAGGTTTTCCTACTGTTGTGAGATTTGGACCTCCAATGGGTGTTTTTCTCTTATCTCCATAGAATTTTTAATGACTTTAGACTAATTGCACCCTCTGCTTGATCAACTTAACTTTGTCCACTACATCTTATACTAGATTAGGTCCCAACACTTGTTTCTCACCCACCTTATTCCAATGCAAAGGTGATCGGTACTTTCTCCCATATAATGCTTCATACAATGCCATTTGGATGATAACTTGATAGTTGTTGTTGTAGGCAAACTCTAATAAGGGTAGGTGTTTATCCCGATTTCCACCAAGATCCATTGCACATACTCTCAACATGTCCTGTAATATCTAAATAGTTTGCTTTGATTGGCCATCCATTTATAAGTGAAAAGTTGTACAGAATTACAACTTTGTTCTTAGCATCCATGCAAACTGTTTCAGAATCTCCCCACAAATCTAGTATACTTGTCTAATACTATTGAAACCAATACTCTATATAACTTCACAATCTCTTTGACATATAATTGTGCTAGCTTCTCGAGTTTATACCCAATGTCTATAGGTATAAAATGAGCAAATTTTGTGAGTTGATCTACAATCACCCAAACAGTGTTCAACTTAGTCATGACTCTTAGTAATGCTATGATAAAGTCCATGGTCACGTGCTCCCATTTCTACTTTGATATTTGTAGAGGTTGTAACATTTCAGCAAGTCTTTAATGTTCTATCTTTATTTGTTAGCATGTTAGGCACTTTAATACATAATTTGTGATTTCTCTCTTCATGTTCCTCTACCAGTGATAGCACTTCAAATTCTTATACATTTTAGTACTCCTAAGATAAATGGAGTACCCAGAATAATGTACCTCTTTGAGTATCTCATTCTTTATTTCATCTATTCTCAACACACATACCATGTGACCATATCTCAACATTCCCTCTTCATCTTCATTAAATTCTATAGCTTTTCCATCATCTATTGTTTTCTTAATCTCCTGTAACCCCACGCTATCAACTTGTGCAGCTTTTATTTTGTCTATTAGTGCTAGTTGTATGCATAAGTTAACAAGTCTAACTCCAATCTCTTAAGTCCCAATCTCCAAATCTAATTTCTGCATTTCTTCCAATATTTTCCTCTAAGTTGTAATTAAAGTTGCTAAATTATCATGCTTCTTTCTGCTAAGTGCATCAGCAACTACATTCGCCCTCTTAAGATGATACTAAATCTCTATGTCATAATATTTTATTAGCTGTAGCCAGTGTCTCTATCTCATGTTTAACTACTTTTGGGTAAAGAGGTACTTAAGGCTATTGTGATATGTGAATATATTGCACTTCTCCTTGTATAAATAATGCCTCCATAATTTGAGTGTAAGAATGACAATTGCTAATTCCAGATCATAAGTCGGGTAGTTCTTCTCATAAGGCTTCAACTATCTAAATGCATAAGCTATTATCTTCTCATTCTGCATTGATACACACTCAAGTTTTCGTATAGATGCATCACCATACACTACAAATTCCTCACCACTAATAGGTAAGGTAAACACTGGTATAGAGATCAATCTCTCCTTCAAAGCTATGAAGCTTGCTTCACATTTGTCATCCCATACAAACTTCATCCCTTTTTGAGTTAATTTGGTTAAAAAGGTTACTAGCTTGGAGAATCCTTCTACAAATCTTTTGTAATATCCAACTAGCCTCAAGAAGCTTCCGTTTTCTATTATCGTCTTTAGTCAAGGCCATTCATTCACAGCTTCTCAAGATTTATAGCTAACTTGTCCTTATTAATCACATGGCCAAAAAATGTTACCTGCTTCAACCAAAACTTAAACTTCTTGAATTTAACATATAACTTCTCTACCTGCAATCTTCTTAAAACCATCCTTAAATGTTGTTCATAGTCCTCTTCACTCCTAGAGTATGTTAGAATGTCATTAATAAATACAATGACAAATTTTTCTAAATATTCCTTGAATACTCAATTCATTAGATCCAAGAAAGCTACTCGTGCATTTGTGAGTCCAACTGGCGTTACTTGGAACTTATAATACCCGTATTTAGTTATAAACATAGTCCATTGAATGTCTTCCTCCTTAATTCTTAATTGATGGTATTCGAATCTCAAGTCAATTTTTTAGAAAACTTGAGCCCCTTGCAATTGATCAAATGTGTCATCAATCCTTGGGAGGGGGTATTTATGTTTAATAGTAACCTTGTTTAACTCCTTGTAATCTATACTTTACTACATACTATTGTCTATCTTCTTTACAAACAATACAAGTACACCATAAGCCAAGACACTTGGTCTAATGAATTTCTTGTCTAACAATTCTTGTATCTGGTCCTTCAATTCTTTCAACTCTGTAGGTGTCATATGGTACAAGGCTTTGGATATGAGAGTCATACCCAGCACTATATCTATACCAAATTTAACTTCCCTTACTAGGGGTAAACTTAGAAAATCTTCAAGAAATATTTGAATAAATTCCTTCACTATCCTTACTTAATCAATCTTCATCACGTGTTCAATTTCAACTATCATTGAAGACATCATACTCTTGCCCTACAGTTCAAATGTTGGTAGCCCTATTGGCTTTTGTGCTTTAAACTAAAAACTAAATTGTTCTCCTTCTGATGTATTGAAATGGATTGTCATATCATGACAATCAATGGTTATATGATGTCTAATCAACCAATCCATTCCTAATGTCACATCGAAGTCTATCATTTCTAAAACTAGGAGATTTGCAACCAATAATCTACCCTACACTTCTATATTAACCATTCTACATGCTTTATTCAATCCTTTACCTACACCCATTGATGTACTCAAACTCAACGTAGTATTCAACACCTTAGTACATATATTATGTATACTTCTAAATGTATCAGACACACATGAATATGATGAACTAATATCAAATAGAACGTATGCCTTAGTAAAATGTACCAATAGTGTACTTGCTAATGTCTCTATATGTGAAGTGTCCTATCATTGTAGTGTAAACACTCATGCCAATGTCCTTTGTCTTGGCCCTGCATGTTGAGGTTTGTCACCATTATTCCATTTGTCCCAACTTGATGACTCCCTACTTATGTTAACTGCACATTCCATCCTCTAGTGTTTGGGCAATCAACTATTTTGTAACCCCTTTGTTTGCAAGAGAAATAGAGTATGAGGGGTATCGATTTCTCCAGACAGGTTTTATTGCTATGTCCTGTCTTCTCGCATAAAAAACATGCACCCTCTGGCCATTTACATTCATTCAACTCATGTGGCCCATAGCATCTCACACACCCATTACTTTGACCTATTAATGAGGTCCTGGCTTAAGAGGAGGGCGCTACAATGATCATACACGTTATGGAGTTTCTTGCCCTTCTCTTGAATTACCACACCTTAAGTAGGTCTCTTTCCCAATACAATTATACTCCCTAGTGTCCTCATCTCTTTAATCCTCTTGCGACTCTGTTTCAGGAACTTGGCTTTATTTACTGCTTCAGAGTAAGTGTTTAGTTCAAATGCACCCACTTTATGTTGTAAAGTAGGTTCTAGGCCCAATACAAATCAATGAGCCCTAGAGTTCTCATCAGTTCTAAAAGCAAATGGCATAAATTTCATTAGGTGATTGAGTTCCACCTCATACTCATCTATTGAGCTCTTCCTTTGATAGAAACTATAGTACGCTACCTTCATCCTATCCCTTATGCTACTAAGGAAATATTGTTCATATAGCATCTCCTTGAACCTCTCTCGTGTGATTGGTCCTACAACGAGTCTTGAAACACTTGACCACCATTCAGAAGCCAAGACTCTTAATAAATAAACAGCATATTTCACTTTCTTATCATTAAGAATTCCTAGCGCTTCAAATGTCTTTTTTAGCTCAACAACCCACTACTTAACATCCAGTGGATCATCTACCTTAGGCCTAAACTCTCTTACCATTCTAACAAAATGGTCTAAACTCATTTGCCTAGCAAGCCTCTTTCCAATCTCCCCCATCATTTACACTTGTCTCACATTCAGCAACTATAGCTCTCATATTTGTTGTTGCTATTATGCCACCACTCCTACTAAAGTATTAATAGCCTCTAGCATCTGCATACCATTGACCTCATTTCCTCCTTATCTATGCTAAGGAGGTTGGGTGGCACCTAATTATCAAGAGCATCACCTTTAGCTCCTAAAGTTGATTCTGGTCCTAAGATTCTCTTAGGTATTCTACAAAATGAATAAGAGTTATCTTAGGATATCATACTATATTAGTAATATAGTAAGTACAATTAGAATAAATATTTATTCACATGTGTTAGTCTCATTCACTACCCACTCTCATCATGTACCATTGTCTTTAAATCATATTCAAAGGTAGTCTAAAGATCAATAAACCTGGCTTTGATATCACTTAAGCTGTAATACCCCAAAACTCGAGACAAGTACAACCTACTACATATCTTCTCTAAGTGAAGACACATAAAGGTACAGACGCTGTAAATCTCTAACATTAACATTTAAATATTCATAATGATTAATGAATCCTTCACCACATACAAAAGATTAGAAAAAATATCTATCTTCAGAAATAAACCATGATCCACTTCTTCAAATGATTACAGTAGAAGCGTTTAACAACTTAAATACAATAACAGTCTAAAATCAAATTAACAAGAATATCTAATATCTATCATTTCTCCTCATCAAAATACTACTCATCATAGTATACATATTCTACATTCTTCTTAGTATTTTAATTTGTCTCTACTAAGGTCTCATCATATCCTATCATTTCTCCTATGGTATCTGTAACTAAAAAAAATGTCCCACAAGGGGTGAGCTAACACCCAATACAATGCATATCAACACATATATACACAAGCCATGACAAAAAAACATCAATACATACATAATGCAAAATGTTATTCATACACAATTTATTTTCTTTCACTATTACTTAAATCAACACACAATTTCATAACTATAACCATCATACAATCCTTCCACAAACACATATATATAAATATATATACGACAAAAAGTACTCCCCTTTGTCCATGAGTCTATTCCATATATAATAATAATACATATACGATAGTAAGTATTCTCTACTATCTTTGAGTCCATGAGTCCTTTCACATCTCACACAACAATCTTTCCACATTCAAGACATAAGTCCTTCTGTTCCAGATAACCCTAAATCCACTCGGATTATTTCGATACACAACTCCACTAGGGACAACGTCACATACCGATCATCGGGTTGCTAACTTGAGAACAGAGATCCTCACTCGATTTCTTGAAACCAACCAAACACAATCATACACATAACCAATCATATTCATTATTCAACATTATTTTAATCCACATACATTTCTAAACTAACAACCACAAACAACAAACATTGTATACATGTACCTTATAACCAATGAGTGATTCCTCTTCACACTTCTACAATCACTCAGTTTCTTAAACCTATACACATTTACAATTATGTACCCTTAAAATTGCAAGTGAATGAAGTAGAATGAACTAAGGAGCATCCTAAATCAACACAACTGTGTAGAAGGTCGTGCAAAAGAACATGAGTCAAAGCACAATTATGCTAGTGGCCATATACTTTTTTGTATGCTTTTGTTTTCCAGCAAGCCCAAGTACACAGTCATATATTTGGTCGTGTACTTTAGCACGATTAGGTATATGGTCATGTGAGTGGTTGTGTACCTTTTGTGAATTTGTGCAATTTGACATGCCCAAGTACATAAGTGTGTCGAGTGACCGTGTACCTTCTCATATACCTTCGCATTTCGGCACGAGCAAGTACATGGGCGTGTACTTGGTCATGTGAGTCACTATTCATCATGAATTTCCCTTTTTCCAATTCATAATTTTTTCTCTAACCTGATTTCTAAGGAAATATGTCTAATTAATCCATAATTGTGCTATTCCTAACACATTACAAGGGGATTTTGTACTTATTTCATATTGCAATTTAAATTCTTTAATCATTTGTTCCTATGCTCGCTTTGTCTCGCTTCTCATTCCAAATTCTAATCACATGTCATCATATGGTCTTAGGGCTATGAGTTGATAATCCTATATAAATATTCTAACAATTAAACTCTTTACCTAAACAAAAATGTTGATTCCACTACTATCCTGTTATCTTCCCAATAGGTCGCTTTATAAGTTCTTTGAGAGAGTTTTTAGGTTTGCAATTGTGGGAAAGTGAGAAAAAAGTAACTTTACGTCAAATAGAGATTTAAATATCTTGATCCCGAAATGACCACCTTACCTCATTTCTTTAGGTTAATTATCCTATTAACCTTGACTTAAATATATATATACTCGAGTATTTACAAATAATATAGTTAACTACTTATTAGGGGGCCTATTATTATTGTCGTGTTGTTAGAATTGATATCTGTTTATGTTCTCTTATTATCATCACTTGTATTCATTTTTTTCTTCTTTATTATATCGGCCGTGTTTCACGCATCCTTTACCTCATTTAAATTTCTTTTATAACACGAAATGTTTCGAGTGATAATATTTTGAAATCAATCCACTATGGAAACGGACTCTAAGGTCTTCACCTTTAAAAGATAGATTTTACTTTTGGTATATATAATGCTAGACAACTGAAGATGCTCCAAATTAAAATGCTTATCTTTAAGCTTAGAAACCTCCACGTATGGGGAGAAAGGCCAATTGCTTGTCATTTTATTGGTCCTTCAAAATTTCCCACCATGATATGTTTCGTGGGTTCCTTGAATGTTAATTGGTGATTGGTTTTGTAAGTGGATGTTAGGCATGAGCAGGATTCGTAATTCATATTAATCTATTATATTTTGTGTTTATATTTAAACAGGTTTATATTTTGAAAACCTTAATTCATAACTTGATTTTTTTATTAATTATGTATGAAAACTTAAACCCATAATTTAACTTGTTTAATAATCATATTTCATATCCAAGTTTAACCCACTTGTTAATTAAAAAGTTATAATTAGATTTATAAAATAGTTATAAATAAACATAATATAATCTTAAAACTTAAGTTTAAAATTATAATATAACAAAAGTTTAATAAAATAAAGTTATATAATTTATAACATAGTATATATATATAGATAGATTTATAAAATAGTAATAAATAAAAATAATATAATCTTAAAACTTAAGTATAAAATTATAATATAACAAAAGTTTAATAAAATAAAGTTATATAGTTTATAACATAGTATATATATATATACATAAATTATCTACATAAATATAGGTTATATATTTATTATATAAGTTCTCTTTATATATATATTATATAGTTTTATAATCTATATTTATATAAAGTGTATATATGTTATTGTAATGTATAGGTTGATACATATAACATATGTATTTATATATATGTAACATCTTGGAACCTGGAGTGAGTATAGCCTGCCATGTATTCTCTCTAAGTAAAGACGTGTAAAGACTCAAAATCTACTAAATTCCATAATCAATATTCAAATAACCATACTAGTCAATTTAGATTTCTTCAAATAACAATGTGTCCACAATAGTCAATCATAATTACTTTCTTACAACCAAATCACAGTGGAAGCTTAATAAAATCTATTACAATCAAAGTCTTAAACATAACACCACCAAACAAAATTTCTAACACCATGATCTAATGGTAGATATCTTTCTAATTTGCAAGTCACTCTTCATAGTATACATGCTTTACATCCTCCTCCAAATTTTAGTTCATGTTCACTATCATCTCATCATACCCTATGATTTCACATGGAGCACCTATAGCTAAAAAATGGTCTCATGAAGAGTAAGTTAATGTCCAGTGCAATGTATACCAACAATCACACATACATGCCATGCCAGAAATACCAACACAAACATAATGTAATAGGATATCTAAATACAATTTGTTATCCTTCATATCTTATATTCCAACACACAATTCTCATCATCACAATCACCATATACACCTTACACACATATATATATGACAAAGGGCCCTTTTGTCCATAAGTCCAATCCATACATAGTTATACATATATAATAGTAGGTGCTCCGTACTATCCATGAGTCAAAAAGTTTATATCATACATACATACATTTATATATATGTGACAATGGGCCCTCTCCATTGTCTATGAGTTCATACCATACATAAATTATACATATACGATAATGGGTACTTTCCACTATCCATGAGTCCATAAGTTCTTCCATACTATACAATACATATATGATAATAGGTACTCCCCACTGCTCATGAGTCCATCCATACCATATCATCTTAAATCTACTCGAATCATTTCAATACACAATTCCACTAAGGACAACATCACATACTGATCATTGAGGTTCCACCCTACGATCATCGACATTTTCAACTTCTTGAACTTAGCCAAACACAATCATAAACAACAAGTCCATTTCAATTTCAATATCAATTTAGTTTACATTTCTAACCTAACATGCATAAATAACAAGCATAATACACATGTACCTTGTAATCAATGAATGATTCCTTCACACTTCTATAATCTCTCAGTCCTCAAACCTACTTAAATCTACAATTACACACTTAGAGAGTCTATAATAATTGTCTTAATTTATGTTTAGGTGCTTGATTAAGTTAGGAGAGGTAAGGAGACATGAAAACTCAACTCTAGAATATCAAGGGTCTGATACATCCAAGTACACGAGTGTGTTCTTGTTTGTGTATTACGTGTGTTATTTCGGGGGTTAGACATGGCTTAATACACGGGCGTGCCTACTACTCGTATATTTTACTATTCATTTCTAAATGTTTTGCACAATAGGGTACACGATCGTGTAATGTGGTCGTATACCTTTCTGTAAACTTTCACAATTTGATACACCTAAGTACACGGACATGTACTATGGCCATATACCCTTTTGTTCACTTTTGAAATTCAACACAGAGCCATGTAAGTCATCTAAATGGGTACAGGGGTGCAACACGGTCAAGTAGGTGATCATGTACTTTTGGAATTCTCCAATTTTGCAAAAATTTGAAGTTCCACTCCCTAATCACCATACTCTCCAAATTCTTCTCCATTTTCAAAGATTTTGTAAATATTAATTCCATATTAATTAGACAAAGTTTAGAGAACTTACTTAGATTGTCACTCTATAATTGATTGTCCAAACTTCTTATTGTGGATATCAGTTCATCTTGACGATATTCAGATCAATCTAACAATCGAAGTTATTTCACACGACTCTTTCGTGTGAAATTTGCTGGATCAAAGTCCTCTTCTTCCTAAGGTTCTATAGCACACAAATGGGAAAAGGGTTAAGAAGACATGTGTCAACCTATTTATACTTTCTTGTTAAATGACCAAATTGTCCCTATCATCAAATCCTTTTTACTGCCCTTTGCCCCAACCTCATTATTTTTTTTTGTATTTTGATTTATTTTCTCTATTGTTTATACATTATTATTCAATATATATATATATATATATATATATATATATATATATAATATTTATATTTAAGTATTGAGTTCCAATAAGTTTTTCATGATTTTTCTTTTTTACTTTCTTTTAATTTTAAGGGTAGTGGAAGATCCCTCATCACCCTATCAAGGTTGAGTGACCCCCCAGGGTAGTAGGCAATCACCCACCACTATGTGTAGGTCGCAAGACCCACCTGCCATGGTGGGTTTTGACCTAAACTACATGGTGGCTATTTTCCAACCACCCCTTGGCCTTAGGGTGGCTAGAAAATGGTCCCTAATTTTTTTTTGTTCAAATTTATTTTATGTTATTTTTTATTATATTAATTATTTTTCATTAATTAGATGTTGACACATGTCCTTTCATATATATAAAATAATATTAATACTTTTTTTATAAAAATTGATTCACTTGTTTGTCAAAAATAATAAATCAGGTCTCCTCTTTGCAAAAGGACAAAAACATAAGTAATAATTTGTAACTTACCCTTTAAAATATCATGTTATCAAGACTTAATGATGTTACATTTTAACCACCTTATATGACATCTATCCTTTATTTAAACCATTAAAAAGTTTTATCCTTTATTTGAATTTGATCCTAAATGTTCATCTTTTAGCAAACATTTTTTCCTAAAGTCATATGAAATAGTAATCTCATGGGAAATTTAATTTTTATGTTTATCTTCAATCATTTATCATGTTTGTGGCAAGGAATTCCGCTCTATGTGAAAGCTATTATGATTATTTTCTTTTCCAATTTTCTCCATTAGCAAAGATCATTTGAGAGTTGGATTTTTCTATCTCTTGTTCAATCACCAAATTCTCAAGACATGGATGATATTTAGTCCGATCACAATTGGATTGCAATTCATTGTGTTGTTAAACCAGTCAAAATTATTAAAAAGAAAAAAAAATGTTCATTATAACTAGAAAGATGCGTTTTATTACTCTTCTTTAGGTGCAAATTTTAATATTCAATTGAATTTTACATTGTTAAAATCACTAGGTCACCTAACACCATTGAACGCTACACACTGACATTTTGCGTCATTCCTATATGTGTCCTTTCTTATTAATATGAAAGTAAAACTCCATAACAAGATCTTGCCACGTTGGATTTTTATTTTAAAAAAAACGAAGAAACAAAACATTTTACCAAATTATTAAAATACAATAATAAACAATTACCAAAAAAAAAAAAAGCGAAAACCCATCAAACCCAAAGAACCTAAAGATAAAAAATTTTCCACAGTAATAGGAAAAGTATCCACTAAGACCACCTTGATAACTACTATTTAAAAACAAAAGGGAGAAAGATACAAATAAATAAATACTATATATAACTATGATTGGAAAAACACACGTTTGTTACTGTCATTTTGGTAGATTGCTTTTTTTAGATACATTATCAAAATTATTATATGAATTATAAGTGTTTTTTAAAATTTCCTATTTAAAGTTTAAAATCACTAAATGATATAACTAATTGAACTGTTATTTTTCAAATTTATTAGTTTAATGATGAAGGTAATAAATTTGACTTGCAAAGTTCATCTCAGTATAACATTTAGCAAAGTGTAAATCTTGACATATAAAAGTTTGATTGAGTAAAACATTTAGCATATGTAAATTTTAAGATATAAAATTGAAAAAAGCCCAAAATTCGAATTGTATTTTTTACATAACCCTTTTTTTGTAATGTCTTGTTAGTTTCTTCTATGAGTCGCGCTTCACTCATTTACCACGTTTATGTATCTTTTATAACATAAGCTATTTCAAGTAGTAACATTACGAAACCAATGCACTTTGAAACGTAACCCTAAGATCTTCACCTTTAGAAGGCAGATCTTACTTTTATAAATAACTCTAGACAATGGAAGATGCTATCAATCAAAACCTCTTGTCTTTAAGCTTGGGACCACCACCAACTTAATTCATAGTTTTGCTTTCGGACTTCTATGATTGATTATGATTTGTGAGACTTTTAACTTCAACCCTCTTGCTTATAAATAGAGAGGAACGTACATGATACACCACATCTCCGAGACTGTAAGGGAAAAACATATGTCGAGAAAGGCTAATTGCTTGTTATTTTCACTTCAAATCATCATTATTTTCTCCATTTTATTGATCATGATTCCGACAAGTAACGTTACTCTTACATTATATCTTTAGAGGAATATAATCGACTGTCTGTGTGGTTTTGCTGCTTCGGGGGGTCACCATAACCTTGCGCCACACCGCCCGTGTCCAGCCCAGCAGAACAACATTGGTACCATGAAACTCCGATGTTAGTCCATCAAACTCTCAATTAATAAAGGGTAATGTCGACTCCAAACTTAGTTGTTTTTTCAATTTTATACCTAAAATTTAAAGCTACTAAATACCATTACTCAATTAAACTTCTACTAATAAATTTTATATTATATCAAATTGATTATTTACTTATCAAATGAATTACTCTTATCATCTTTAAAAAACTGATGTGACAAACATTTAAAGTTTAAACAGTGATTTTAACATGATTCCATTAATGAATCCTCATAAGGAAGCTTCAATTTGACAAATCTGTATCTAGAAATCCACAAAAGAGAGAATGGTCAGCTGGAGCCTATCAACTATAGTATGTAAACATAAGAAATAATTGAATCAATCTTAGTTGCGGTTCCAAAACATATAGTTCTCATAGTCTCCCATTCAAAATCTATAGCTGTTCCCTCTACCATAGTATAAGTTCTGACCCAAATAATCAAAGCCAGTAATATCTTCATAACCACCTAAAATGAAACCTAAAAGGAGTTAGCAGCAAAACCAGTACGAAACTACTATGTACACACACATACGAACGACGGTCTTAGCACAACTTAACGATTCTAGTGCAATAGACAATCACTAATCACACAATATATTTAATTAACCATAATTAATCATAATATCGAGAAAAATACAATCACTTGGATTAGGCTCCTAGAATTGATTTTGAAAGTATGGATATACTGTCGAGCCCGAATTTTTATTTTTTTTTTAATTTTCTAATTTATATTAAGTCTTCAAGTAATATAGATTGCTTGACTAGAAAATTAAGGGAAAAAAATTTGGAAATTGGTAAGAGTCACTCCCAGTTGAAAACCAGAATAAAAGTAAAGTTAACTTAGATCGATGGAGTGCATTGATTTTAACCAATTAGCACTTGGCTTTTGAAAACTAGGGAAAAACAAGATTTGGGGACATTACATCTGAAGCTAGAAAGGACTACCAAATAAAATTTTCTTAAAAAACAAGAGGGTTTTATAATATAAAGTAAACAAGCATGCAGCAAATGGTAAAAATAAATAAATAAATAACATTTTTTTAATTCTGATTTTATAAAAGAAACTATTGCCATTGTTAACTACGTATATACTTGCTATTTAAAATCAGGTCAAATATAATTTTTTTTTAAAGAAAACTTTAATTGGTTGGCATTTTTTAATTTCTCAAAAACCTTTTTTCACTTTAACTTTTTACATTTGGTTTTATTTTTGGAAAGCTTCACTAAAACCATAAAAGAAAATAAGATCATAAAAAGCACATATTATTTTTATTTTATTTTTTGTTATTATTTTTTACGGAGAAACAAACTTTAGCTAAGAACCTTTTTATTATATTAAAAAAAAGAGAGAGAGAGAGAGAGTGAGTTAAATAACAATCCTTTTTTTTTCCACATTTTATTTCTTTTTATTTAAATAATAAAAGGGTACGGAGACAGATTAAAGAAAAGAAGGGGGGGGGGGGAATCACCTACCTGAGTGGGCGGATCTTCAGGTCGGAGCGCGGATATGGATTGGGCCGCGTCGGCGTAGAAATGGGTCGCAGTTGATTGTTTGATCGGCAGAGCTTCCTTGAAAGACGGCGGACTTCGTTGAGTCTGGTGGCGATTTTCCGATTAGGTCAGTAAATGGTGTTTAGGGTTGAACGGGGGTGGTGATCTGATGCTCTAGGGGTTTCAGCTAATGCTTTTGGGTGAGGAAATGGTGGAGGAAGGGTGCTAAAGTAGTCTCAAGTGGGGGCTTGTGCTAAGAGTTAGCGGTGGATGGTTAGAGTAGATGGTGGTTGACGATAGGTTTGATGGGTTTCGGGTCACCGGTGGTAGTTGTGGTTATTACGCGGCTGGTTGTGAGGTAGTAGCGTAGTGGAATGATGATATTAAGTGGTTATTGGGTAGAACAAGTAGTCAAAATGCGTGCGGATTACACTTTCAAGATAAGCTTCACCGGAGTTTTGAATTTTAAACTCGGACGATCCGCCTGAAGCTTTAATCTGATGGTTAAATTTGAAAATAGTGACTTAAATGATCTTAAGACTTACGATTTGGGTAAATTTGAATAGCAATCCGCGTCAAAGAAGCGCTAAACCGGATCCGATCGACTCCTCACGGTTTCTCACGCGAATTGAATAGCAGATATCTGTAGGTTGAAGAAGGCACGTGCGAAGCAACATGTGTTACAGTAAAAAAAAAAATTAAAAAGCGATTTAAAACTTAAGCCATTGCAAGTTTCTCGAAATGAGATGCAATTTAATCGCATTTGTACTTTAAAGAGATTTAATCCTCAAATTGAAATTAGTTTAGCTATTTTTGAACTCTAATTCGTTTGTAGTCTGGTTTTCATTGAAATTTGTATACAATGATCAATTTAAGTCTAAATAAAGTATTATTTGAAGTTACTATTGCTCTTGTTTTATCTATATTATTAAAGTAATAGCATATTTTAGTATTTATTTTTTTCATTTATTTTTAATTTTTTATTATAACTTTTAGATATTTTATTTATTTATTTGACATATAAGGATAGTATAGTAAAATATCACTAAAAAACTTTTTAAATCTTCTATCCCACTCATCCCCTTTATTTTTAAGTATGTAAACTATAACTTTTTTACAAAATAAATTGAGTGCTTTTGAACCGATTTCTCAAACCCATCAAATTACGCATGCATATTGGCTCTATTTTTTTTTTTTTCATTTATCCATTCTAAATTAATTTTTTACTTGAAAAAATGATTTTTACACTCAAACAACGCTTTTCTTTTTTAATATTTATTATATTTTTTTTAATTATTATTTTTACTATATTTATTTTCTTTTTATATTTTGGATTTTTTCAAGTTTCTCATCTTTAGTTCTTCAAAGATGTTAGAAGGGCAAAAATAAAGTATCTATATCTATTAACACTCTTTAGAGTCAATTATGAAATTGGAGAACCCACCATACTCCCTAAAGCTGGTTAATGAAAAGTAGGGATCCATAATACACCCTAAACTCGATTTTGAAAGTGTAAAGCAAATCTCTAAAGTCAATTTGAAATTATAGAGTGAGCTCCTACAGTTAATTTCAAAACCTTAAAACAAATCTCAACAAGCAATTTTAGAAAGTGTGGGTAGGCCCATAAATTCATTTTTTTTTAATGTAGTTCTATAAAGATTCTAATGTTTTTGCAAGTGGTCTTTATTTTGTAGGCACATACAACAATAAATCTAAATTTATAGCCAATCATTTACTAGTCAATTATTACACTAAAATTGGCATACATAACTAACAAACAATAGCAATCAGGTACCTCAATTCCTCTTATAATCTTGATATTGCTCCAGATTAACTCCTAATTCATAATATGGCAGTAGATTGCAAACCTTAAGTCTTCCCTCACTCAGTTGCTAGATTAATCCTTCTTTTTTTTTATCAAATTAGGGTGATTTTAAGGGTTATATGATCAACCTTAGGGTGTTTGAGGTTGTCTCTCAAGTCACAGGGTCGATTGGCCTAGCAACTTGGTCATCCGTTAGTCTCCCAGTAGCTAGGTTAACCAGTTTAAGTCGAAGGTTGACCTTGCTTAGTCCTAACTTGTATTTTTCTTCTTATTTTCTCTAAAATTGATCTCTTTTTAATGTAATTTTATCTTAAAATCTATATAAAGCCTTTTCCTCATTTCAATTCATGCTTTTATCACTTTCTTCCATAAGGTCATCATTTTTATCGTCTCTTAATCAAATGATAACCTAAATTTATTTCAATGGTTAATTCCTATTAAGTTTTCTAATTTTACAATTATTATTCAAGCCTAATAGGGTTAGTGTTTTGGATTATCCTAAAGAAAAATGATTGAAAGTTCTTACCTTAGCATTGAGCAGAAGGAAATTCTTCAATTCGTTACAATCCCTTCAATGCAAACCAAAGAGGGTTAGGAATCTCTTGTTCGTCTTCCACAAGGATCTTAAGGGCCTTAAATCCTTACCATTAAATTTATTTGTTTCCTTACTCGTATACTTGTTGAGATCTTGTTTCCTTACGACAACAAGGAGAGGAAAACATAGTTCATCTCATCAATTCCACTGATTATTGAGTAGAGTAAAACGGATCAACCAAAGGAAAGATCAAAAGCATACCTTTGATACTCCTTTGTATTGTCTTGGGAAAAGATTGCGGAGAAGGAGCTAGGATAGCGGTGGTATAAAGGTTATGGCTTGGGAGAGACTCAGGCTTGCCTCACTTTGGTTTCCCATGAACGTGAGAGGGAAGGAGCTAGTCTGTATGTATAAAAGAAAACCCTTAGGGCAAATGTCCATTTTGCCTCTACTTTTGATTTTATTGCTGTAGGTATTTAAATATTATTATCCCCCTTTGTTTGTAAAGTACTCAAACAAAGATGATTGTTACGGAAAAATTGCAAATGCCCATCCTTTATGTTTTCTCTAGGGCATTTAGTAGTTTTATTTTTTAAATTAAATGTTTAAACCCTCAGATAATTTATTTAAAAAAGAAAAAGATACTTCTTGATCCCCATATGACCAAAAATAAAAAAATTATTTTTATTTTTATTAATTATTTTATCCAAAGACAAAAGTGTAAAGGTGTAAAAATGCATTTTAAAAAAAAATAAAAATTTTAAATATTTAATTTTAAAGATAAAAAAAAAAAAACTAAACCTTTGAGTAAAGATAAAAAGGGTATGTATGTAATTGATTAATTCATTATTATTATTTTTTTAATTTTGATCTAGTTTAATTATTATGGGTATATATTAATAATCTCGCAAGTTTGAGATGACATGAAGAGTCCAAGTTGAAAATTCCATTTCATTTTAATAGGTAAAGAGACACGTATCAAAGAGTCATTGATCTTGAGTGTATGCCCTGGCGTTTGATGTAAGCCAACAAATTTTGATGGGAGTCATAACTTTAGCAACAAAAAGTTAAATTACATACTAAAATTAACATCTAAAAAATTCCGGTTGGTGATTGTAGAATAACTTAAAGATTTATGTATTAAATGTAATACTGATTTTAATTTTTTTGATAATTTTTCAGGGCAAGGAAATTGAAACCCACCTAGTCATACAAAATGGTCATGCATGGAAACAATGACCATTACAGTGGGAAAGAAGAGGAAATAGCCACATGAAACTTATATTTTTGTATTGGAAATGTGTGTTTTTCTTAAGTAAGATTATTAGCGGTGTTTGTTTGAGTTGTAAAGTTGAGTAACTTTATAATTTGCTTGTCACAAGTAAACAAAATCAACAACACTTACTAGTGTTGGCTACCTATAATAAGCATGGTTGCTCAAGTGTTGGCTACCTATAATAAGCGTGGTTGCTCGATTTGTTAGCACAATGGTGTAATATATGGTGTAAAACAAGGCTTTATTAATGGTAAATTATTGAATGAGTTTGTTATATATTGCTTATGTGAAATATAATTTATTATAATTAAGTCTAAAATGTACTATTTTGCATATTAGACTTTGAGGAAGAGTAGATCCTTTTTTAAGGACCTCTCTATTTATGGGGCACACTCTAATCATTGAGGGATTCTTACTTTTGGAGTCTGCACCAAAAAACCTCCATTGAAGAAACTCTGAAATAAGAATCTCATCTTTCACATTTACAACACAAAAGATTAATATTATATAGTCTTCTTTATAGTGAAATGAACCGCTAAAAAATATGAATACATACATAAAGAACTTGCTATTAGGGATGGAAATGAGATAAACCACCTTATGAACTACTCAAGTTCGACTCAATATTTATTTTGTAAGTATCTTATAATATTATTTTCTATAAAAGTAAATAATAAGTTTGATAATAATGTTTTACATTTGAAATATAAAATTAAATAATAAATAATATATAAAACTTAGCAAGTTTAGCTCCTCCATTATTAACTATCTCAAAATCCAATCCAAAATCTTATAGGGTTTTAAGATTGTTGAACTATGAGGTTTTTAATTAATTTTTATAAGACATAACTAAAGATCAAGTAATTAAACATGCATTTTTGTAAATGAACTCAAATTGGCAATCATATTGATTCACAAAAAACCCCCAAATTAATAAATATAGTCACTTGAACTAAAAATGAAAATTTTGAATTCAATTAAAAAAGAATTTACAAAATTTAGGGCCAATTTTTCAAAATGACCTTTTAGCCCTTGGATTCGATTTTATCAAAACTAATTTTGAAATAACTCCATAATCTTAAATAAAGTTCCAAGACCCTAATTAGGTCAATAAAATCATCAAGGAATTATTTTGAGTTAATTAGAAAAGATTAATTGAAGTTTGGATGTCAATTTTACATAATGATTAAAATGCCCCTAGTTGGGTTTTCATTAAGGAATAACCAAAGTTTAAGGTCAACAATTTAATTTAGAGAATTAGACAGTATTAAACTTAGCCAAAATGAGGTGGAAATAAAAGGGATAGAAAAATTCATAAATTCCCCAAAGTAAAACACTCGGTAACATACAGAAAATTGGCATTATACAAGATAATGGAGACCTCATACAAGATCTCATTAAGTTCACAAATTTCGATTAATTGCAGAAAATCAATGTTTTCCTACTTCTAGGCAAAACATGTAATCTCTTTATTCATGAAAATCTAATTTACTAAATGAAAACTCTTTTAATCTAATAAAAATCAAGCATGCAATCAATTCACGCGCATAAATTAATCACAAAAACAATGGAAATACATGAATAGATATAAAGATATAAACAATTCATTAATCAATCAATATTTCAACACATGAGTTAGGGTTTTACAAGATGAAATATATAAAGAATTACTCCTCCATTGAGTTTTCAATAAAAACAGAAAATCTAGAAAAGTGAAATTGATTCATGATAGAAAGAGTGATCCCTTGTGTTATTTTGTGATCTCCAATTATGTTCGAACAATTCTCCTCTTGAAACTTGTAATAACACTCTCCTAGGGTTTTCAGAATGGAGATAGAAAAATATATCCTTTAAAATAAAACAAGGAGTTTTTTTATAGTTCTGTGAAAACAGGGTTCAACACGAGTGTTAGCACGGCCATGCTCAAAGCCGTGCTAACTTCGAAACACGTCATTTTTCACTACCCAGTTTAGCACAGCCTCTAACACGACTGTGCTCAAAGCAAGGTTGAAAAAAAAAATAAACTTGTATTCTCGTTACTAGCATCAGTACGAATTGCGCTGAACCTGGGGCATACCTTAATATAGCTACTAGTCATTTTTTGCATCCAACACTAGCATTTGCATGGGTCGTGCTGAAGGTTATGTTGAACTAAAAATGAATTTTCTTTATTTTTCGCCAAATTTCATCTTACCGTTGCTCATATCATCCTTAAAACTTTCTTTTGTCTCCATTAAAGCCTAAAATTAAATTTTAATCATATAAGTACCCTTTTTTTCAACAAATCACATGAAATCTACATAAAATCATAATTAATAAGCATTGGAATTAAGGGTCTTTCGATACTTATCATTTAAATACCTAGTAAAGAAGAAATTTACAACTCCTTATAACCCTCACTTTAAGATAGAAAGAAACTCTAAAAGAGTAATAGCGCAATTGGAGTATGCTAGTGTTAGAGCCAGTTTAATGTGTGCTTCAAACTGTACTAAACCTAATATTGCGTATGCTATGTGCAAATTGTGAAAATTTACTAATAATACTAGTAATGAGCATTAGAAAGCCATACCTAGAGTGTTTGATTACTTAAAGAGAACAATGAAACTTGGAATGTTTTATGGTGATTTTCTTACTATACTAGAAAGTTATTTGGATGCAAGTTGGATAATAAGTACTAATGATAGGAGTTCAACTTCTAGATGGATATTTACCTTAGGTGGTGGTGCCATAAGCTAGCCATCTAAGAAACATACATGTATAACGCATTTACAATGGAGGTTGAGTTTATAGCATTTTCTATAGCTAGTAAAGAAGCGAAATGGTTGAGAAACTTATCGATGCAAATGTAAATTTGGCTAAAACTTGTTTCAACCATTTCAATCTTTTGTGATAGTGAAGTAAAAATGTCTCAAGCCTGTGATAAAATGTATAATGGAAAGTCTAGACATATAAGGTTAAGACATAAATATGTTAGAGAATTAATAAAGGATAGAGTTATAATTATTACTTATGTTAAGACTAGTAGTAACTTAGTAGATCCTTTGATAAAAGGATTATCTAAAGATCTAGTAAAGAATACCCCTACTAAGATAGGTCTTAAACTCCTATAGTTAGTAGTGATGGGAGACTTACCTTACTCTAGGACATCACCAATTTCAATGTCTAAACGATAAAAATAAGTCACTATTAACGTAGTGTATCATAAGTATTATTAGTTAAAAAAGGATAAGATATAATACAATAAATTTCTCTTAATGGATGGATTTTGTATCTAAATCAATAAGTTTGATAGAGTCAACTTAATTGAACGTAGGAGTATGCCACTCTTAGCAAAAGTTTAAGAAGTTTACTTTTGTAAATATAAAATAAAACTAAGGTGAGCACATGGCCATAATCGCTCTACCATGAAATCCACTAATTTGATGTTAAATGATTTTGTTTGTGAGTTTTCCAGTTATAGCATATAATGTGAAAGTTCAAAAAAAAATTAGCGACTTCGCACCCTACAACAACTTTGATAACTTACATTAAGAAATAGTTCAGATTTAACGATATTATTTTTTATATATAATCATTGAGGCATTTATGTTTTAGATAATTGGCAATCTAGTGGGGAAATGTTGAAATAGATTACCAATTATATGTTTGCAAGTGTAAACTATGTGTTTAGAATGCTTGATAATTAACTAAAATGGTACCCGTGTTAATTACGAGCAAAAGAGAGAAATTTAGTGTTTGGAGAGATACACGGATAAGAACACGCTCGTGTTCTTGGCCATGTACATCTTGATGATATGTTATATTTTGCATTTAGTATGCCAAGAGATACACAGTCAAGTATATGGCTATGTACCTAACCATGTTTCTCAAACAAAGGTTGTAAATTGAATTTGAGATGTACATAGCCAAAGTACATGGTTGTATGTCTACCTGTGTACTTTATGATAGCAAAATTGAAGAATGAAATACTTAAGAGCATTGCAACTTTTAATCGAACTTTCATGAGTTTCAATCACAAGAGTCACATCACTTCATGATTGAGGCTTTAGATTCACATTTAATTAATTTAAACCTAATCCTATGAATAGTATTCAATCATTGAATCATTATAACTCTTGATAAAATGTTGCAACCTTTTGATTTGTGTTTTATAAGTAAATGTTGCAACTCTGATTTGTAGAATTCTTTACATAAGAATTTTGCACTAATTTTCCACAAATCATTTCCCCTCAAACCTGCAACAAAATAAACACCTCTTCTATATCCAAGTGTGGTTTGATATTTTGGTTTTTTGCTATCCAAATATCAAGACTTAATTATATGCTAGGAAAATTTTGCAACATAAACTCAAACAAAGTGCAAGAGGCACAAATTCTCTAAAGAAAATGAACTAATCGTGCCTCTAAATCACTTTTGTTTGTCAACTATACTCAATTCCCAATATGTATTACAGTTGCACGTCATAATATTGGCAAGAGACCACATGTTTCTCCTCATAGCCATTTTTATCTAAGTCCTATGTACAAGTGTCATCCACATGTCACTCCTCAGGGGTTATATGCAACATCAGTTCACGTAGTATCCATATGACAGCATTAATTAGAACCCTATTTCTATAACATCACGTTGAATTAGCCGGATACACATTCACTCACATTAGTTGGATCATCTAACATTTCATATTGTTCCGAAAATGATGCACTAGCGTCAAGAACTAGAAAAACAATATCTTAAGCTTTGGCTATCCCTGCGTTTACTCCCGGATTAGGGATTGAGAATACTGGATCAGCTCAAGAACTCATTTTCGTAGTTAAATCGATAGGATGGCTCAGAATCATAAAATGAATTAATATAATAAATAAACGAAATATGCAGCTCAGTTTTGATTTCCGCTAATGCGCTACTGTAATTTCTATTACAGTGTTACCTACTAAACTTCGTCGCCATTTGCCGCAAGCCTATACCAAATAACGTACTCAAACTTTTAATAGAAGCAGGTAATCGCTTGATTGCGTTGTTTAATTTTTGAAATTTTTACGAATTTTTATTTGTGTGGGATCTGTTCCAGGGTTTTTTCAAGTGTACATGTATATGTACGTTTAAGGATGAAACGAGAGCACCTGTTGAAAAGCATTTGATCATGATATGCATGCATAATATAGGATTTGATGGAGTAAGGGATCCATGCTGGCATATACCAGAACTTAACCCGTTGTAGTGTTATAATTTTAATCAAGGGAACTTAAGAATAGGAGCCTGGGGGTGTTGTAAGGCTCTGTGTGTGTGTTTTCTTTCTTTCTCCCTCTCCCAATCAATTACTATCATATTACAACTTCAAAGAAGGAGAAAATCGAATCAGGTTTATATTATTAGAAAACTAATATTCATACCATTAGATTATAATGATTTTAATGATATTTAAGTGCTTAATATTTGTGATCTTCAAAATAAGATATTGTTAATTATTATTTTTGGCCATGCAGTAGGAAAAAATGGTACAATTAGATAAGAATCGAACAAAATTAAGGAAAAATTGGCTCAAAAAAATAAAAACAAACAAAACAAATTAAAGCTAAAATAGCATTTCATGGAAATTAATGTTGAGGTTGCATCTTTTATTATTTTTCTCCAAGAGCCCAAGTACTGAAGACTGAAGAGTGAAGAGAAAAATAGACGGTACAGTTACGTGAAGTGGGGTCATTACCGGTTTGGTTGGAAAAGAAAAGTGATTGGACTTTCTATTTGCTATTCTTTAGGGCCAAACATACATAGGCTTATTTGGGAACTCGGAATAAAGAAAAAAATTATAATAATGAGCTTGCAAAAGGTAGACCAGGAGGGAATACTATTTTCCCTAGGTATGAATAGGTCCATGTGAATATTTTTGGATTAGAATAATTAAATAAAAATAAATAAACAAAGAGTTGATATGCCATAGAAAATGCAAATAAAGAACAAGTGAAATAGTGTCACTTATTACTTCTTCCTTTTCTAAAGCGGACACATCATTCTGTGAAAAACATTTTAATACGTATTTCAGATGAAACATATCCTCTAAAAAAAATATTGAATATTGACACACCTGCCTATTGAGGAAAGGGGTTAAAAGAAAGTCCTAGGTATAGGAAGTCAGCTCCTTAGGAAGAAATTAGCAGTAAGATGTGGTTATCATGTTAGTAACTTTTTCTCAACTACCTGCGTGCTATTAGCTTAATTGATTAGGGTAGTTTAAGTTGGATTTTTATTTTTGAATTCTAAATTAGGGACTTTTAGTATAGTTAGACTAAGATTTTGCATATGTTATGTAAATTTTTTATGTTTAACTATATTCAATTACCTATATATAGAACTTTAGTGCTGATTAGGTTTCATAATGGACTGCACTTTTAAGCTTATTTCTTATTTTTATCTCTAGGTAATTATAATTAATGTCATGATGGATATATGATAATTTTTTTAATAATAATCAAATCGTGCTCATATATTATAGATGCTATTTTACAATTGCAAATTATGTACGTTGCATATTCCATGCGGCTAATAGCAAATATAACAGTTTAAATCCATTCGAAGGATGAGAATGAGATATAAGTCTTTAGTTTAGCACTACCAAAATTCTTTAACCACAGTTTGATTGGTTCTTTGCCTTTGTCTATTTCTTTATATCTTCCATCTCCGAGCCGATGTCTAGTATAATTTCAGGGTACATGTTGAACGAAATTGTTTTGGTTTTGGTTATGGTTTCACTTATTAAATTTATGCTTTTTATTTGTTCTTATACTAATAAAATAAATTTTGAGTTTTATTTTATAAATATGGAACGTTATTCACACGGGTCAATTATTAATATTCAAAATTTTATATTTTTCTTACTTGTAATGAGTCCTTTGTACCCAAATAACCAAAAGGAGAATGCAAAAATAAAAAGAGAATTGAAGGAAGTGCAAAGCATTGGAGGTCTTAAAAACATCAATAGAGAGACAAAGCTGATAAGGAAACTAGAGCTGATGTGGAAAAGGGAAGAAATATATCGGTGCTAGAGTTCTATGTTGAAATGATTGATGGACTAAATTGTTTGAGAATACATTCAATTATGATAGTAAAATTTATTAAGTACTTGTAAGGATTATATATAATTATAAGGGTCACACATATAGCCCAAGTAGGAGATTGTTAGGTTTATTTTATAGATAAACTGTATAAGCTTATATGTATTAATAATAATAATAATTATTATTATATAATAGGATTATCATATTAAATAAAGTCCAAATAAAAGTAATCTAATAAAGATATGGAATGAATTAAAGAAGCATGGCATATCATGTGTGATGACAAAAGATATTGTTTTCTATTTTATAATAGGTAAAATTAGAAATAACAAGCAATTAATTTATGGGTATATATATATATATATATATATATATATATATATATATATGGTCGTGATTCTCAAGTCACAAATGGCATTATTCTATTCTCTTTGATACCTCATTATTAGAAAGAATAAAAGACAAGAAATATCTAAAGAATATCCTATTAACTTAGAAGGCTGCACTATTATATTAAATAAGGAGTTTCACAAATCATAGATTTAGGTATGCTTTCATTCAATACTTTTATATTTTGTGCCCTAATTTTATGCATGAATTGTTCTTAGACGAATTTAATTATGGAAATCATTACAAATAAATCCCAACAAACCTAACTTCTAATGCATGTCCAAAATTCTACCACATGTACTCAAATGATTATTCTTATGCATCCATTGATACCACTAAGATGTTTGATCCTCCATTGCAAATGATGCTATTGTTATTCTCTAATTTTCTAGGATGCTATGAAAATTGAAAAATTACTTAGCTTTGAAAATCTATCCTAATGATTAGTTCCACAAAATTTAGGTAATTCTAGTTTGATTCCTTTCAATATATTGTCACATGATTGTAAAGATGAGTCATTCATGTTATCATTATGATGAGAAGATGAATGAGTAGATTGAGATTTTTTTACCACTAACTATTGAAGTTTTTGAGAAAGTTCTTGAATGGAATTTTTAATATTCAAATCCTGTTGATTTTGTTGCGACCAAATTGCCAAGAACATATTCTTGATCCTGTCCACATCTATTGCTTGAGAAGAAGATCTGGCATTCGATGCCATGTTCGACGAGAGCACCATGACCCACTTCCTAAGTTGTAAAGTCTCACTCTAAAGAGACCCTAGGTAGCACACTTGGTTAGTTTCTCCTTCTCTTTCTCTCCTCCTATTCTTGCCTCTTTCACTATTTCAAATGTCTTTGAAATTAGGGTTTTCACTCAAAGCGACGAACTAACTAATTTTCTGTTTTGCTAGGTAACAAAGGTGAAGAAAATGGTTGATTCGAGAGAACCAGTCTTCTACAACTACTTTTAGGGTGTAATCATTTGATACCCTTTTCATTATTATTATTTCTTTTATATGTAGTTGCAATAACACTTGGGATTGAATTGATTTTTTCGCTCATGCAATTGCTACATGTGATTACTATCTAGTGTAAACACTCCTATCATATTTCTGTATTCCTACTTATATATTCTCAAATGTAATAGTCCTCATGCCAAAGTGATAATTTCCATACTCTTGTTGTAACAAAACCACACCACTATCCCCTACTATTCTTCTGGGCTTCTTGGATGCGACTTAAACCCCAGTTCCAAACTTCATAAACTTAATTGAGGACACAAGAGAGAGGGATATAAAGGGAAATAGATAAAATTTTAACAAAGTTTTTATAACTATTTTATCATTTAATGTCTCTTCCATAAAACGTTAATGAACCATTTTGTCTTGTTTGATGATGACAAGAAAGAAATGAGAATGATGAGTGACAAGTTTTATGACGACCAGAGAAGTCTTCTTTTTTAATTTATGATTTTTTTAAATATATATATATATATACATATATATATATATATATATATGGTTTAGATCGATTATTAATGTATATACCTTAACGGCACATAAGTTGTCATTGTCATTGACTCTGGACTAGAATACTAAAGTTGGCACACCGAAAATATCGGCTGTTGGTCGCTAAAAATCCCCAACAACATCATCAACGACTTTCTTAGAGCCGGCGGCACAAAACGCCATAGAAGCAGGAATCGCTCGATGGAATTTAAAATTTAAAACCCAGTTGTAAAACCATTGAAAAGTAAAACATGCAGAGTGGGGCCATGTAGTTGTGGTCACCAACGACACGTGTACGGTAGCAGCAACCCATTCACTTTCTTGGCGTATTAATTCAGCTGAGAGTGAGAATGGAACTTCACAAACAAGACTAGGGGAAAAAAATACCAAGTTCAAGGGTGAAGTTAGTTCAATTGTAGTGTGTTAATAGAATGGCAGGTTTTGCTGGCAGTAATATTCCCCTTCTTACTCCATACAAAATGGGAAAGTTCAACCATTCACATAGGTGATTCGATATTAATTCCAAGTTTTTTTTTTTAGGTAGATTATTAATTCCAAGTTTAGAATTGGTAGTATTTGTATATTGAATTAATTTACAAAACTAACCTAATATGGCACGGTTTGGCTTGTTTTTCTGTATTTTCTTCCATGGTTATCCTAATCTAATATCTCAGGTCCTATAATTTTTCGCCTACTAGTTTTAGGCTTTCATAATACTAAATTCAGGTTTCATGTGTCATATAAAACTAAGTTTCAAGTGTGTGTTTTTTTCTTTTTCATTGAAAATATTCTAAACATTGAAAGCATCGAAATTCACAAATTTAAGGACATAGATAATTTGAAATCAAAGTTTGTCTTGTATTAGGTTTCTAATTTAATAATTTCTTCTTCTTTTTATTAAAATTGCACAATTAATATCTAAATTATAACTTTTCCTAAAAGGTTTAAATTAGGCTATTCTAAATTTTAAGAACTGGAAATCAAAATGGTAACAGCACATTCTAACGTGGATATTCAGCGTGATCACGAGATGATTATTACAAAAAGCTTTTGTATAATATTTATAAGTTAATTTATTAATTAATAAAACAATAAATTAATGACATCATTATATTAATGATGATTCTTGATTGATAAAACAGCTTCATTGTAAAAGAAGTTTCTACGTTGTTTTTATTAAATCAGTCAATAATAAAACAGTAAAGGAGTAATTAAGAAAAACGGCCCGCCCAATTAATCAAATAATCAATAGTAATTGATTTACTTCCTGATCTCATACTTAGTTATTTAATTATCATAATAAAAATGATAATCAAAAGAATGATTATATGGAAATAACAGTGACACTTATAAAGTTTACCGTTGATTCGGTCAAACCCGTTTATATCGCCAGATTTTCGGGGCTTAAATAAACAAACGGGTGGGTGTTAATATCAGTGCCAGACTGCCATTAGCTAGTGATCATAATAAATAAGAAATGAGTTTTTGGGGAGGTTGGTTCTTGTGCGGTAGAAGTGGAGAGTGCTTTGTGTATATTGTCTACATTTGGCAGACGAGTCACGAGACACAGTTCCGGTCGGTGAATAGTGAATTTTAAATTTGATGAGAAAAGATAAGCTCATCACAAGAGACTAGAACACCATACACAAAAGTCAACAAGCGATTTTTAAGGAAGATGATGAACCAACGTTCCGCTTCTTCCAGTAAATTTGTTATGCCCCTCCTCACTTCCTACAAAATGGCTAACTTCAACCTCTCTCATAGGTATAGGGTAATATCAGTATCAGCAAAACCACTTCTTTTCTAGCTAGTTAGCTAGATGGCTTTGTAAGTTGTGTAATCCATGTATTTCCGGTCACTTAAAATTTAACAAATCTGCACTGCATGCGATCGCAGGATTGTGTTGGCTCCACTAACAAGATGCAGATCTTACGAGAACATACCACAACCCCATGCAATCCTATACTACTCACAGCGTGCTACAAAGGGAGGGTTACTCATATCCGAAGCAACCGTGATTTCGGAGACGGGTCGAGGCTACCCGCATACTCCGGGCATCTGGAACCAACAGCAGGTTCAAGCATGGAAGCCTGTAGTGGATGCTGTTCATGATAAGGGTGGACTCTTCTTCTGCCAAATTTGGCATACCGGCCGTGTCTCTAACACCAGTACGACTTTTTTTCATTTCATTCATTAAATAAACCTATTCAAACTTGTGATGGTTGGCACTTGCTCAAAGGCCAGAGCGTCCTAGAAACTTGTGATATGAGTTATAACCATGTTGAATATTCATTGCAGGTTTTCAGCCTAATGGTCAATCTCCAGTCTCAAGCACAAACAAGGGGGTGTCTCAAGGCAAAGATGGAGTTGAATGGTCACCTCCTCGCCGTTTGAGAACCGACGAAATCCCCGGAGTCGTCGATGACTTCCGTAGAGCTGCCCGAAATGCCATCGAAGCAGGTAATCGCTTGATTGTGCTTATTTTTTATTTGTGAAAATTCTATGCATGTTTTGTATTTATATGTACATTTAAGGATGAAGTAAGAGCACTTGTTGAAAAGCATTATTTGATCACGATATGCATGCATGCATAATATACAGGATTTGACGGAGTAGAGATCCATGCCGCTCATGGCTATTTAATTGAACAGTTCTTGATGGATTTCGTAAACGATAGAACAGATGAATACGGGGGGAGTTTGGAAAACCGGTGCCGCTTCATGCTGGAAGTGGTGGAAGCAGTGGTTGATGAGATTGGATCAGATAGGGTTGGAGTGAAGCTTTCCCCCTTCTCATCTTTCATGGACTCGAAAGATTCAGATCCAGAAGCTCTAGGACTCTATATTGCTAACCAACTCAACAAATATGGAGTCGTTTATCTCCATGTAACTGAACCTAGGATAAAACAGGGCAATATAGAAGATGATGAAATTCCAGAGTCACTTCTTTCCACGAGGAAAGCTTTCAAGGGTACTTTCATAGCTGGAGGAGGGTACAAGAGAGACAGTGGAAACAAGGCCATTGCAGAAAATTACGCGGATTTGATAGCATACGGGCGTATTTTCTTGGCAAATCCGGATCTGCCGAGGCGGTTTGAGCTTGATTCTCCACTCAACAAGTACGACAGAAGCACATTCTACACACAAGATCCTGTTATTGGATACACTGATTACCCATTCTATAATGTTTAAGCGCTCCTTATTTACTGTATTCAGACTGCTTTAAATACTTCACATGCATGTTTATGTAACAAGCGTACATTCCTTCGCACAAAATTCAAATTCTAAATATCCCCATATAAGGTTTTCCATTACCATGTAGTCCAGAATAAGCCCATTCTACCGATTCCTATAAATCCTCGAAACTGACATCAGAAAGAAAGATGTTATAATTGTTATGATTAAGTTTTCGAATTTTATGAAATTAGTTAGGATATTATAAATTTAGTAAAATTAGTTAGGTCAGTGGTAAATAGTTTCAATTAGCTACAATTAGTAGGTTTAGTTCCCAAATTAGTGGCTATAGAAAATTGTATAAATAGTATCATGTCAATTCATAACTAAAATGCTTAAAGGTTTATCTAGAAATTTGTCCCTAACTCAAACTAAAGACAATCTCTTTTTTTTTTTCAATTATTTCTTTTATTGAGCTATGCAAGATCTTAACATTGATGCTTTTGTTGAGAGAATGGATAGAAATTGAACGATTGTGCATACAAGTGCTAGAAATGTTAAAGGAATTAAATGAGCACATGCACCAACTTGAAGAAAGTTATGAGCATATACAAGAAACAATTGTTAACCGAAAGAAAAGCAATTAATGAACTAAAAAGATGAAGATGCTGCATCAACTAGAAAAGCTATTGGTCAAGAAAATTCTCAAGAAACAATTCAACCTATTCGTGGAAAATGATACCTAAGAAATGAAGGGAATTGTACAAGATCCTGATATGAAAAATGTTAAAGAAAACATTGCATGGAAGTGCATAGTCAACAAATGTCAGAGAAAATAAAGTAAATATGATGTTGTGGCAAATTGTTTTCAAGAAAGTCATCAAGAATGAACCAATCTAAGTTACAATCAATAACATTCACCAAAATTAATAAAGCATCATGATACCAATGGGGTTTGAAGCAATTGTTATGATCAAGAACTTAATGATTTCATAATTTGATAGGATGCTATGTTGATCGTGCAAAATCGTTTCTATTTGACCATTGAAGTCCTTGGTCATGGAATTCAATTTCTCAAAGACAACTTTTATGCACTTAATTAGGTTAATGAGTTTTTTTTTTTTCACTAGATGGAATTACTTAAGATTATTCTTATCTTTCTTTTCTTGATTTCTTTGAACCTTGAGGACAAGGTTTTTGTCAAGAGTGGAAGAAATTGTTATAATTGAGTTTTGGGATTTCGTGAAATTAGTTAGATGCTATGAATTTAGGGAAATTAGTTAGGTCATTGGTAAATAGTTAAAATTATTTATAATTAGTAGGGTTGATTTAGAAATTAATGGTTATAGAAAATTATATAAATAGCATTATGTGAAAACTAAAAATATCCATTCATTCAATTCATAAATGAAATACTTAAAGGTTTCTTTCAAAAATCCACTTTAAAAGTTTGTCTTTGACTCAAACTAAAGGCAATTTCATTTCTTTTCTTTTTTTCAATTGTTCCTTTGATTGAGCTACGCGAGATCTTAACAAAAAAGTTTTATCTGCTAGAAATTCATAAAACAGTACAATAAATTAGACCTTTTACATTATCTCATCAAATTCAAACCTAGTTGTATTTGCTATTTCAATAAGTGACATAACGTGAAGCATGAAACATCACAATATGAGAGAAAAAATAATTTGTAATGTTGATTAAAATTGATAATCATCCTTGGTTACACAATTAACAAGTATTTATAAACTAAAAATCTTTAAACTAATAAGAAAACTAAATAAAAAATGTAATAGGATATTAAATTACTCAAATATAGACTTTTCCATTCTATAAAAGATTCTTTGATTCTTTGGCATGCGATGGAAATGCACGAATTTGACATTAGAGTCAATTCCAAATGGTGAAGCAATTTGCTCTAAATTAAAGTAAATTCGAATCAATCTTTATTGGCACATTACAAAATCTATAACTCTTCATAAATAAAAAAGTTTATGAGTCTTCAAAGTTGAGCTTCAAAACTAAGCCTCTATAGTAGCTTCCAACCCTTTTTTATACTTTCTGACAACTTTTGATCCTTTTGGAACTTGATTGGTACTATTTTGGAACAATTTCTAGTTCTTGACTTCTATTCCAAAACACCTCTTCCAAGCCTTCTAATTATGCTACTTTAAATGTTTTCAAAGGTCAAAGTGTTTCATAATTTTCAATTCTAACTACTCCGAGTCAATAAGTATGACAAAGAAGACAAATCTTTCAATTAAGATAACTTAATTAATCTTAAACTGCCCATTCACTTTGTTAAATAGAATAAGACTGTAATGTAACAATTATTTCAAATGGATAAAATAGAGTTGTAATAAGATTGTCATTTATTGATTCTAATTGTAATGAGGATATTTTAAAATAAAAAATCAATTCCAATATTGAACTACTATTTATAAGTTTGAGTAATGAATGACTATTCAAAATTTTTTATAGTAACAATTTCTTATAAAATTGTTATTATAAGCTTAAAACATCATTAATCATTATAATAACTATTCATAAGGAATTGGATTATAATGAAATTGTTATTACAATAAAATAAAGTCGCAAAAAGACATATATGATTAATTTCATATGACATGATTCGAAGGAATTACTTTTTTTTTTAATTATTATTTGATGTGAATGTGTAAGATTAAAAAAAAAAAAAGGCTTGTGTCTCCCAGTTCTTCCCCATGCAGCTGTTGCGAAAATAAAGCAAGTTTGCACATTTTTGTAATCCAATTCTCGAGATTCTTCTCTTTCAATAGGTCACGCATCTTCCCAAATGCTAGAAGTCAAGTGCTTAGAGAATACATCATAAGGTAGTGTTTAGTTACTAGTACTGGACAGTACAAAACAAGAAGGACTTGACAAAAAAAAATTGTACCATGTTTGGTTTGGTCAGTATTGAACAAGGATTTTTGTATTGTCTAGTGTTTTAAATTACAAAGTACTTGATTAAACATAGTAAATTTGACAATTATACCATTTTTAATGATATCATGGTTATTTATACATATTTGATATTATTATAAGAAAATACAATTTGAAAAGATTATAAATTATATAAAATAATTCGTGTAAATTGGTATCATTGAAGTTCGTAATAAAGCTCCCTTATGGTTTCCATAATGAAGCTAGAAGGAAAGAAGTCCTTTTAAAATAAAACTACGCGTCTATTTATAGTTCTCGCAAAAACAAAGTTCAGCACGGGCGTCAACACGGCCATGCTCGAGGCCGTGCTGACTTCAGAACACATTATTTTTCACTGCCCAGTTCAACACGGCCTCTAGCATGGCCATGCTTGGGGTAAAGCTGAACAGGATGTTTGTTGTCACTCATTAGCACGGGCTGTGCTAGACTTGAGGCACGTCTTAGCATGGTTTCTAACCATTTTCTTCACTCAGCACGGATGTCTACACGAGTTGTGCTGAAAGTTATGCTGAGCCAAAAATTCACTTTTCTTAAACACAAGCAACAATAGCCATTGACAGCTAGTAACACCACACACCATGACAACAAGTAACACCACATAACATTCCAGCACACACACACAATCACCAATCAAAACGTAGACACTACACTAGCCCCTACACCATTTTAGCAAACATACACAGCACACAAACACGAACCTGACGGCGAAAACCAAATAGAGAGCATGCGAGGAAGATAGAAAAGCAAGTAAGGGAGAAAAAACGGAATAACACGAACCTGACGGCGACTTGTGGCTTAACGAAGGCAACGTTCGAACAGCGATCGATTGCACAATGAAGCCCTTTGCTAGAGCAGCACGAATGGGTTTTCCTACTGCTCTTAAAAGGGTTTTAGGATGAAGGTAGCATTTTTCTATAAGGGAAATAAATGAAGGGCAGTTTGGGGATTTTGAAAAAAAAATTCTGTCCAGTACTACATTTTTTGTACCGAATTACACGTGATATAAAATTTTACCATTTTATCCAGTATCATATTGCTTTTTTGTCCAGTACATTTTTCATGGATGACAACCAAACGCAGGACAAAAAAAATCGCCATGTCCAGTACCACATTTTTGTGGCGACCAAACGTTACCTAAAGGACAACCTCCGCTTATTCCTCTTTTCTAACAGAAAATGACCGGCATTCGTTAATCATTAATTATTCAAATATATCAACATTTAAGTGGGCTGAGAATTCTTGGCCCAAAAAAAAAGTAGGTTAAGAATTCAGATTGATGGTTTTACTTGTTTACTTATTTATTTATTTTATTATTATCTTTTATTGTTGTTGTTGTTGTTGTTGTTGTTGTTGTTGTTATATTTCCCCTAAAATGGTGAAAAGGAACTCGATTAAAGTAGGATTGGGCTTGTGGTGCTAAAATATGCCATGAACTTGGAAATAAGCTCTTTTTTAGAAAGTAAAAATGAAGCAACATGAGCATAGCACCAAAAAGTAAAAGATAAAGAGTAAGACCACACAGCCACCAATGATGTATGTACGAGATTGACACCCCATTATTCACTTTCTTGGTTGTGAAATTTCAACTTGCTACACAAATAAGACATCTACCGATGATTTAGAGGCTTGATGAGCAAATCAGCAACTTGATGAAGAGAGAAAATATGATTGACTTGAAGAAAACCAGTACAAATATAATCTTGAACAAAGTGGATATCAATATCTATATGTTTATTCCTACCATACAAGCATGAGTTTGAAGCAATGAGCAAAGTGGAACGATTATCACAATATAAAGACACTGGTAGTAAAACAGGAATCTAAAGATCACATAAAATATAGCATATCCAAAGAATGTCTTTAATTGCAAATGCTAGACTTATGTATTTAACCTCTATAGTTGAAGTCGTAACTATTAATTGCTTTTTAGTTTTCCATGAAACCAGAGAATTCCCTAACAAAATACAATAGCCTAAAATGGACTTGCGATCAATCACATTTGCTGCCCAATCAGTGTTAGAATACCCTTGTAACAATAAATTATTGTCAACAAAATTGAACAATCCAAGAGATACAGACACTTTAAGATAAAAAAAGTAAATGGAATAGAGCATGAATATGAGAAACTTGGGGCTAAGAAACAAACTAACTCAAATAGTGTATAGCAAAATAAATATTTGGACATGTTAAAGTAACGTAAAACAATCATCCAATTGGTCATCAGTAAAATGTTGGACAATGAGATCCCCATTAGACTTATCAAACTTAAAACCACTAGGCAATGGTGTAGATGTTACCATTGCTACTAATAAACTAGTGATAAGTGCTTAATTAGATATATATATATATATATATATATATATATATTAAGTGAGATTTAAAGTTTTTTTTTCTTATTTTTGTGTGTTTTTTAAGAATTTGAATTTTAATTAAGTAATACTTTAGTTTTAGGGCTTTGATGGATAATTGAATTAAAAAGGAAGAAATGGAATCTAATTTTACTTAATTTGGACGTAAATAGAAGAAATTATAAAGTTTTGAAGAGAGACATGGGCAATAAACATGACCATGTCCAGAATGTATTAAATTTGAAGTATAAAACCAAGACTTACACGAGGGCTAGACACGACCGTGTTTATCGGTCATGTATCTCCTGGAGATTATTAATTTTAAAGCACGACCTAGACACGACCGTGTCCAGGCCGTGTCTACTGTAACGCCCAATTTTATAAGTTTTTTATCAACAAATTTGCCACAACCCTAAGCATGATCTTATTAGACAACATATTGGCCTAAAAAACAAAAATTTTATGCTTACTATATAAAGGACAAGGGAGACTCAACCAAAGAAAAGAAAAAGACCTTTTTATTTGTTTTAGGGTTTTTTGAGAGACTAGAAAGTTATTTCTCTATACTTCAAAAATTTATGGTCTTTTTAGTTTTCTTTGATAACACATGTTTTTGTATTATTGAAAATTTTTGTTTTCAATATGATTAGTGCTTAAATTTTCTTAGTATCAAACATGTGGATCTTAAGATTATTATGAGATTAGATTTATTGCCATTAAATGAATTCTTAGATTTTTTTTATTCATGCATGCATTTTTTACATTGTTTTTATTAATATTTTTATAATATTATTTTATCTATTTTATATTATACATTAGGATTAAGAAATTTGAAGTATAATTAAATCTAACATATTTGAAAATAATTAATGTAATCTTATAGATAAATTACATAATTCTTCCAGAATTAATTAATTTGTTTGAGGGAATTTATTATTTTTGATACGATATTTGAAATATATTATTATAAAGAAATTCAAATATATATTTTTAAGATTAGGATTAATAAGCTTAAGAAAGTTATTAAACTGATTTAGGAATTTCCCCAGTTAGTGGAATTAAGAAGGATTTGAATGAATTTTGTTAATATCACATAATAATTCCTAGGAGAAATAAGGTCTAGATACTAGTTTTACTATTTTAAAATTAATTATAATTTGCTATGCTCTTCTCTCTTTCAATTTATTCTTTAGTTCATTAATTAATACTTAGTTATAGGGTTTAGATCAATGAATCTTTATAATTTACCAATTAAATAATAGGTTTTATGTTAATATTAATACTCATAATCCCCATAAAATGATATCTGTATTTAATATATTATATTATAAAATTTGATAGGTATACTTACCTTCCATCAAGTTTTTAGCACAATTAGTAGAGATTTCGATATTGAGAATACTAATCACTTTATTAATTTAACCATTTTTTCTTGTTTTTTGTTTCTTTTCTTTCTTAGTAGTGCATGACCAGAAATATTCCATCAAACACACTAATTTTCTTTCTAGAAATTGAAAGAACAACCGAGCATTTATGGAGAACAGTTCGACAAATTGTGGAGGAATTAAATCAAGAGTTTACTCTAAGAATTAAAGTAGAAGAGGAAGACGACGAGTTAGAAATAATGGGTGATGAAAACCAGAACCAACAACAGACTATGCCCAATTACTCCAAACCCTCTTTAGTCGGAGTTAACTCGAGTATCGTCAAGCTACCTATTACTGCTAAAAACTTTCAAATTCAACCCCATATCATACAAATGGTATAGTAGTTTCTCCAATTTGACGAATTATAAGATGAGGACCCCAATGCTCACATATCAAATTTCCTAGAGATCTATAACACCTTTAAGATCAATGAGGCCTTGGATGACACAACCAAATTGCACTTCTTCCCCTTCTCACTAAGGTATCAAGCAAAACAATGGATGAATTTGCATACAAGGGGATATATCACTACTTATGATGATATGACTCAAAAGTTCCTTGGAAAATACTTTTCACTTGCTAAAACCGCCAAACTCTAAAAGGACATATCATCCTATGCTTAATTGAAAGCTTAGACTTTATACGACACTTAGAAGAGATATAAGGAGCTATTGAGGAGATGCCCACATTATGGCCTACACCTATGAATGCAAATTCAAACTTTCTACAATAGTTTGAATTTATCAACTAGGCAAATAATAGATACCGGTACTAGAGGAACATTGAACACTAAAACACCCAAAGATGTTTAATCCTTAATTGAGGACATAGCTATGAATAGCTCTCAATAGGAAGGTGCTAACGTGAGGAATGGTGCAGCGAGTATCTACAAATTAGATGTGATGACAACTCTAGCCAATAAAGTTGGATGCACTTTTCGTCAATCCCCAAGGTAACTCAAGAGAGGTTGATGTAGAAAGAATTGGGACTTAGCATCATTAAGAACAAGTAGATTATTTAGAAAACCCCTCTAGAGCACAAAACAACTCATATAGTTACACCTACAATCCAAGATGGAGAAATCATCCAAATTTCTCTTGGAGCAATCGGAAACAAAATCAACAGATGATGAATTTGCCTCCACCAAGATTCTAGCAACCTTTACCACAAGAGAAGAAATCAAGTTTGGAAGAACTTTTAATTAAATATATTTAAACTAATTAGGCTAGATTTCAGAATACAAGAAATTCTTTAAGGAATCAAGAAGCCTCCATTCGTAACTTGAAAAATTAAGTGAGTCAACTTGCAAAAATGATGGCTAAAAAACAAGAAGGGACACCACCAAAAAACACCGAGATGAATCCTATAAAGCATATGAAAGCGATGATTCTTAAAAGTGGAAAGGAATTGCAAGTTAAATAGAAAATTAGTGGAGAATTAAAAAAGAAAGACGGGGAAGTTAAGGAAAAAGAAAGTATAGAGCCACAAAAAGTGAAGGAATACAAACCACCTCTACCTTATCCTCAACGCCTAAAAAGTATCGTTCTAACGAACAATTTAGTAAGTTCCTTGAAATTTTTAAATAATTACACATTAGTTTACCCATTGTTGATGTCTTATCATAGATGCCCATGTATGCCAAGTACTTGAAGGAACTACTCTTAAACAAGAGGAAGTTGGAAGAGATATCAACTATAACATTAAATGAGGAATGCTCAACATTGATGCAAAATAAACTACCACGAAAATTAAAGGATCTAGGGAGTTTTACTCTACCTTGTATTATTGGAAATTTATCAATAAATAGAGCTCTAGCTAACCTAGGTGCAAGTATAAATTTAATGCCACATCATATGTTTTAAAATTTAAGATTAGGGAACCCTAAACCAATACATATGAGCATTCAATTAGCTGACAGGTTCATAAAGTACCCCATTAGCATTATTGAAGATGTATTGGTTCAAGCAAATACATTCATTTTTCCACTAGATTTTGTAATCCTATATATAAATAAAGACATTGAAGTACCACTAATTTTAGGTTATCCTTTCTTAGATACTACTAAGATAGTTATAGATGTAAGAAATTAGACGTTGACTCTAAAATTTGAGGATGAAGAAAGAACCTTCAAAACATCTAACACAATTCAACAACCCTCTAAGAGTAATGATACCTGTTATTTTCTAAATGCATCTAACCTACTTGGTTCCACTTGTGTGTAGGATGGCATTTATATAAAACCAAGTCAACAATGTCTCATTTATGGCAAGCAAAAGGGTCTTGATAAATTTAAACAATTTGAACACAAAAAATTTTATAGTCATCCACCTGATTAACAAAAAAGAAGTGCATCAAGTTAACAATGTTAAAAAAAAATATTAAAAAAAAAGGCAAGCCAATTTTTATTTTTTTTGCAAGTTTGACACAACCACCAAACATGATCAAGTCAAGGACATGTTGAAAAAAAGATGTTCTCTGAATGTGACATGACCATCAAACACGAACATGTTGAAGTCATGCCAAGATTGTTTATCAAAAATAAATTTTTTCGAGAGTTACATAACACTTTGACATAGTCATGCTTAAGTCGTGTCTAATGGGATTTTGAAATTAATTTTTTCCAAGAGAAAGACGACCCATAGACACGATCATGTTAAGGTCGTGTCACAACTTCCAAAGAATGTTCATTATTTTAGAGAGTTACACAAACTTTAGACATTTCTATGTCTAAGGTCGTGTCAGGTGTGCCCTGTTTTAATTTTTTTTCGAGAGATACACCATCTTTAAACACGACCATGTCTCAAGTTGAGACTCTCAACCGTGTTAACCCTGAATCCCCTATTTTATTTTTTGGGCACAAACATAAGGAAATGAGAAGATTCTAATCAAGATTACAGTGACTAATTTTTTTATCCTTGTTTTCTTTGTTATAACTAATGAGACTAATGTAGGTTACTAAACTAGATTATAATAACTTTTTCTTTTCTTTTAACTGCTATTTGAGTTTTCTATTCTTCTTCACATTTTTGTAGCTTTTACATATTTAGAGCATTCAAAATCAACCATTTTACATGCTAAGCTCATTTTGGAATGAAACAAATACCATATTCAAGGAATTACTAGTTCTTTTCCCCACTACCTTCCTCAATTTTTTGTTTTCTTTTATTTTTATTTTTCTTTCTAATTGTACATTTTAAGTAAGATTTAAAATATTGCTCCCTTATTTTGGCGTGTTTTTGAAGAATTTGAATTCTAATTAAGTAATATTTTAATTTTAGGAATTTGATGGATCATTGAATTAAAAAGGAAGAAAAAAAATCCAGTTTTACTCAATTTAGAGTTAAATAGAAGAAGTTTTGAAGTTTTGAAGATACACACAGGTAGCAAACATGATCATGGGTTAGATACGACTGTGTTTATTGATTATGTATCTCTCGGAAATAATTAATTTTAAAGTGCGACTTAGACGTGACCTCTAGACATGACCGCGTCTAGGTCATGCTACTGTAACGCCCAAATTTCTAAGTTTTTTACCAACAAATTTGACACAACTCAAAGCACAACCGTGTTAGACAGGGTGTTAGCTTCAAAAAATAGAATTTTTGACACTCACTATATAAACGACAAGGGGGACTTGACCAGAGAAAAGAAGAAGACGTTTTTTAATTTGTTCTAAGGTTTTTTTGAGAGACTGAAAAGCTATTTCTCTATACTTCAAGAATTTAGGTTTTTGTTTTTTAGTTTTCTTTGATTTGTTTGATGATGCATGTTTTTACATTATTGAAGATTTCTATTTTCAATATGATTGGTGCTCAAGTTTTCTTAGTATCTAGACATGTGGATCCTAGGATTATTATGTTATTAGATTTATTGCTATTCAATGAATTATTAGATTTCTTGATTCATGCATGTGATTTTGACATTGTTTAGATTCATATTTCTAGAATATTATTCTATTTATTTGATATTATACATTAGGATTAAGAAACATGATGTGTAATCAGATCTAACATGTTTAAAAAGAATTAATGTAATCTTAGAAATAGGTTACATAATTTTTTTTGAAATTAATTAATTTGTTTAAGCAAATTTATTATTTTTAATATGATCTTTGAAATATGCTATTATAAAGATATTCAAATAGTTATTTTTAATATTAGGGTTAATAAGCTTGAAAAAGTTATTAAACTAACTTAGAAATTTCTCCAGTCAATGGAATCAAGAAGGATTTGAATTAATTTTGTTACTGTCACATAATAATTCTTAGGGGAAACAAGGTCTAGATACTAGTTTTACCATCTTAAAATTAATTATAATATGTTTCGCTCTTCTTTCTTTCAATTTAATCTCTAGTTCATTAATTAATACTTAGTTATAAGGTTTAGATCAATTAATCTTTATAATTTACCGATTAGATAATAAGGTATAGGTTAATATTAGTATTCGTAATCCCTGTAGAATAATATCCATATTTAATACACTACATTACAAAATTTGATAGGTTTACTTGTCTTCCATCAACCAACATCTAAAAGAACATCCAAAATAAACTTTCTTTGATTAACTAAAGTGCCCTCATTTATGTGACAAATCTCTAAACCAAGAATAAACCGAGCTAGACCAAGATCTTTAATAGTAAATTGATTATTTAAGGCTTTCTTCAAATAAAAAATTGCACATTCATCCATTCCTATGATAAGCATATCGTTAACACATAACAATATTATCATGAGTAGATTGTAAAAATCCCCGTGCAAGTAGAAAATTAGAAAGTTCAATATTTCATTGCCTTGATGCCTATTTCAAACCATATAATGACTTCTTAATCAACACACTAGGGATGGTTTAGCCTTATCATATCCTTCAAGTGTGAGCATATATATCTCTTCATTGAGACCATGTAAGAATGCATTGTTGATGCCGTTCTAATGAAGAGGCCACTAACAAGCAGGAGCAATAGCAAGTAAAACTCGAAAAGTACTCAATTTAGCAACACGTGAGAAATTTTCATGAAAATCTTCAACTTTTACTTAAGTAAATCCTTTAGCCACTAGCTGTGCTTTGTCTCTTTCCACTCTTCCATCAGGCATATACTTGACTTTATAAACCCACTCCAATCATATTGCTTTCTTTCCTTTAGGAAGTAAAGCAAGTTTCCAAGTGTCATTTAATTCAAGAGCATTCAATTCATTACACACTACATCTACCCATTCTAGTTGCTTAGATACCTATAAGTAATTAAAAGGTTCTTGGACTACTAAAACAATAGATAGTGATGCAACATATTCAAGTGGATAGTGAACAAAAGAATTGTCATTGAATAGAAGATTAAGTGTAGAAATTTTAGGTTCTAATGCAACAAAAGTGAAGGTGTTAGAATGAGTGTTCTATGCTGAATGAACAAAATGTTGACGCCAAGCTGGTGTTTTGCATAATCTAGTTGATCATCTTAAAGCATTATCATCAAGGAAAGGACTAGGAAAAATTGGAACTAATGAATTATCACTAGAAGAAACAAGAATAGATGATGATGAAAAAATAGACTATGTAGACAGATTATTAAAAGAAATAAAATCACATGAATGAGATAGAATCGGAGGATCTATAGATGTAATGTCTTTGAAAGGAAAAATATGTTGAAAGAACACTACATCTCAACTAACAAGAACAACCTTTTGAGCAAGATTAAAAACTTTATAGCCCTTTTAACCATATTCATACCCTAGAAAAATACATCGTACACCCCTTGCATCAAATTTCTCTAAGTGTTGTATGTGTTTCTCAACATAGCACAAACATCCCATAACTCATAGGTTATCATAAGATGGTGGTGTACCAAAGGGTTTCTCATAAGGTGTTTTCCAATCAAGAATGAACATTGGCATCTTATTTATTAAATAAGTAGTTGTAAGCACACTCCCCCCAAAAATCTTTGGGCAAATTTGCATGTATACACAAAGCTTGTGAAGTATCTAATAATTGTCTATGCTTTCTCTTCACTCACCCATTTTGTTATGATGTATATGGCATAGTGCACTGGTATATTATTCTTAAAGTATGAAACAATGATTTACAAGCATTGTACGTAAATTCTCCTTCATTATCAAACCAATCATACTTTGGAGTGGCACAAAAATGATTAGACATAGTTGAAAAACTATTTTAGAACAGGATAAACTTGGAACTTATGATGTATTAAATAAGTCCACATTAATCTTAGGTAATCATCTACTAAAGTTAAGAAATATCTTTCACCTAATAAAGGATGGAAAATGAAAAAACCCCAAACATCCACATGTAGCAATTGAAAAGAAAAAGATGACACACTTGTACTTCTAGAAAAAGGAAGTCTATGAAATCTAGCTCCTTGACAAGTATTACAAACAAAGTTATCAAGATTCTAGTGTTTACACCCTTCTAAAATGTTGATGTTTGTAAACTAAAGTGTGACCTTAATGGGCATGTAAAACACCAAGATGAGTATCTTTATTGCTCAAAGAATTATTACAAGTTGATAATTGCTTATTTCAATCAACAAAAGCATGGAAAACACTAGATCGTTCTGAGTGAAGAATGTACATACCATTAATCACCTTAACTATAGCAATTGGTCTGTTATGTTTTGGGTCCTGAAAAATGCACTAAGAAGAATTAAATTCTACAGTGACATACTAATCAATGGTAATCTTATAAACCAACATAAGATTGTGTGTAAATTGTGGAACAAAAAAGACATTGTGTAAGATAGGTGTTGTAGTAACACAAATAGATCTAACTCTATCCACATTTAACACTTGTCCATCAAGTAATTTGATAGAAATGATTTTCTTTAAATGGTGTATATTATATAATATCTCTAAAAATGATGTCATAGTCAGTTACACCAAATCTATGGTCCAAGAATTCATCTTATTACTTATAGAGCTATAAGAAGGAGAAAAAGGTAAATGTACTTAAATAATGGATTGCATTAACATCTACTGTAACCACCCTTTTCCTAGAGCATTTTAAACATCTCAGACCTAATGCTTTGTATCATTCCTTTATCAACAATTCCTAATTGCTTGAAACATTTTTTCATCAATAACATCAATTCCTAAATCAAACATTGTATCCACATTCCGATCAGCTCTACTAGCGATAGCTAAATTATCTCATTTTCCTTTAGATGCCCTTTTTCCTTTATACTATTCAAGATAACCTATGAGTTTGAAACAATTCTTCATCACATGTGCTTCTCCACAAAAGTATTTGCAAATAGCCTTCTTATTCTTCTTTCTGTCGCCCAAAGCTTTATTATTATTTGTCTTTGTGGAATTAAAAGCTAACATCTCAATACTTCTAAATAGAACACTTGTCATTTGTCTTTGTTTTTCAACTTGTTGTACAAGATAAAAAGCTCTGTTCACATTAGAAAGGAGCTCCATAGACAAAATCCGATTCCTTACCACTTCATAAGCATCATTTAAGCCTATGAAAAATTGAATAAGTCTGCTCTGAGATTCAAATTCTTATACTTTCTCCAGTATATTACAAGTACAATAGTCTATGAAGCCACAAGTACACACTAGATATGCATGAAGTGCATTCAACTCATCCCAACATCCTTAAAGTTTGTTGTGATAAGTCCTAATAGACATATTTTCTTGCATTCGATTACTTATTTCATGTTGTAGTTGGTATATTAAAGGTCTACTTGCTACACCATATTGTTCTAAAATTTTATTCCAAAGTTCCACCACCAATTTCGAGTAAAGAAAATTTGATACAAGATCACTATACATTGAATTCAAAAGCCAACATCTCACTATGTAACCACACCTTAACCATTTAACACGATCAAGTGTATTCTCTTCCGATTTAAAAATCATTCCATCTATAAAACCTAGCTTTAATTTCACGCCTAATGTAATCTTAACTGATCTACTCCAAGACAAGAAATTATTTCCATTAAAAATCAAATTTCCTATACTCATATCAAAAGCATCTATACCTGACAACTAAAACAAATCAAACACAACTTATTCACCAATATTCATATTGATTTGATCTCAATTTTGATTGGAATACAATTTCAAAGCACCAATTCGAAGTATCAATGAATAGAAATACTAAAACTTACAGTAAAAAGAATCAAAACCTAGAATTGCTTTGATAACATGTGAAGTTTGCAAGCATGCCACTAATGAGAACTTGAGAAAGAAAGCTAAACTGTGTATTGATAGATTATAAAAAAGAGAAGTCTACTTAACTAACCATTTCTCCTATATTTATACTAATGTCTTATCAATAATAGAATACTAACTAAATCAATACAAAAATGACACCTATCATCAGCTAATAAACTTATTAATTCGCTAATATAAATAACTCTCATAATAATCACTCAATTGTCTTTTTTTATTTTGAAATTTTTATGAGTGTTTTATATGTGTTGGATCTATTCTAAGGTTCTTCCAAGTGTACATGTGTATGTACTTTTAAGGATGAAATGAGAGTACCTATTGAAAAGTATTTGAACATGTTATGCATGCATAATACAAGATTTGATGGAGTAGAGATCCATGCTAACATAGACTAGATCTTAAACTATTGTGGTGTTAAAATTTTAACCTAAGGCACATAAGAATAGAAGCTTGGGGGCACTGTAAGTTTTTTTTTTTCTTTGGCTGACTATTATCATATTACAACTTTAGCGAGTAGAAGAACCAAAACGGTTCATAATATTAGAAAGTCGATATTTATATCATTCTATTACAATAGTCTTAGCGATATTGTCTATGCTTAAAATATATGATTATCGACCTAAGATGTTGTTAATTATTGTTTTTGGCCATGTAGTAGAAAAAAATGGTACAATTAGATAAGAATTGAACAAAATCACAGCTAAATTGCTCCCCCTTCAAAAAGAAAAAAAAAAAAGAAATTAAAGTTAAAATGGCTTTTCGTGGAAATTAACGCTGAGGTTGCATATTTTATTATTTTTCTCCAAGAGCCCAAGCATTGAAGAGTGAAGAGAAAAATAGATAGTACAGTTAAGTGAATTGGACTCATTACAGGTTTGGTTGCGAAAGAGAAGTGATTGGGCTTTCTATTTCATATTCTTTAGGGCTAAACAAACATAGGCTTATTTGGGAATTCGGAATAAAGAAAAAAATAATAATGGGCTTGCAAAAGGTCGACCAGGAGGAAGTACCATTTTCTCTAGGTATGAATGGGTCCATGTGAGTATTTTTGGACTAGTATAACATAAATAAATAAATAAACAAAGAGGTGATATGCCTTAGAAAATGCAAATAAAGAACAAGTTAAATATTGTCACTTATTATTTCTTCCTTTTCTAAAACGGACACATCATTCTGTGAAGACCTTTTTAATACGTATTTCTAATGAAACATTTCCTTTTTAAAAAAAAAATTGAATATTGACACATCTGCCTATTGAGGAAAGGGGTGAAACAAAAAAAAAAAAAAGTCCTATTCATTGATGATACATGTTCAACAAAATTGTTTTGGTTTTGGTTTCATTGATTAAATTTATGTTCTTTATTTGTTCTTATACTAATAAAATGGAATTTGAGTTTTACTCTATAGTTTATACCCTTATGGTTTGTATACATTACATCATGGGATATGGTATAGAACTTTGTGTTAATTTCATTCAAATATTCGTTATAATATCATAATGATATAAAGTAAATTGTATAATCCTATTAATTTTATCATATCAATCGATCTAGACACCATTTTGATTAATTTAAACATTTAATAACATACGCGGAAGAATATAATTAGCCAATAGAATATCCAATTTATAATCAAGAATCCTAATAGTATAACAGTAACCCCAATAAACAAAAAAGCAATGATGGTAAACCTCATCCTTGTGGAGTTTTCCTTCCCAAGTGTTACGCGTTAGCGTCACATTAGCAAGCCTCCCAAACAACGTATGACAAGCATATTCATATCAATTATATCATGGTAAACCTCATCCTTGTACCAGTTAATGGGAAAAGACACCTTGTATTGCTTAATGACATGAGCTTTCTTTCTTCCCCAGCTTGAACCATCATATTCATAAGTCATGACGCGGCAAGGATGTGGATGCTTCTCGATTGGCAAGTTTCCTGTTTATTCCATTACAAGTTCTTCTCTAGAGTCATTTATTAACATGATCATTCTGAAAATGTTTTTTTTCTTTTTCTTTTTTAATACTGGCGTCTTATATCATAAAATGTTAATTTTTGCTTTAAAAATTTTATTTTTATTATTTCATTCTGCGAACCTTCTATTGCTAGCTTGTGAATCGAATTAATCTCTCAATAGAACCTGCATCTCTAAGCTCGACACATGACTCTTGTTTTTCGAGCTAAATTTGAATAGTTATTCAACAAGCTCCACTTTGAATTCGGTTCCTTTAAATTATCATGAAAATTAACTTCAGCAGTTATAAGTATAGGCAAACTAAACTCGAACCATTTCTAAACCGAACTCGTAGCTTGCTTGGCATATGGATGCATTTACACCCTTTAATTAACTTTTTTCAGAAAAAAGCAGAGCCAGCAGGTTGAGCATGTCCAGTCCAGTCTCCACTGAACATATAAGATACAGTGGAGGGACCCCTTTCCCTTCGTGCTCATGAGATTTGAAATCATAGCATCTAGGTGCTAAATTATGGAAAAGCTTCGGAAGGGCTCTGAAGATCTGATTACCATCCGGACAAGACCGGGTTCAAATTCTATGAAGAAGGAGCTAAATAAGAGACATTCCATTAACTAGTTGTAATCCTAGAATTCAACACACAGAGAGAGAGAGAGAGAGTAGTTCCATTACTCATTCTACAGTACACTTGTCAATGTTTTAAACAAAGAAAGTTTTCATGTTTTACAAATATTAATGGCACACTACCAAAATGTAAACACGTAAGGAACGAAGAGTTTAATACCATAACAAGTATTTTAAGAATTAAGATACCAGTTAATATTAGAAAGAAAAAAAAAACACAGAAAACCAATACCATAACAAGTCATGTCAATAACAAAAGTGAGAATCAGGAAGTGAATCTAAACTATAAACAAAAAGTGTAAATGCAATGCAGTTTGCAGAACATTGGGAATTGCTTCTGGCTTTAGAACCCTAACCCTAGTGCCCCCGACCCATCATTGCTCAAAGGGCATACCCCGTAGCTCCTGTTCTCTGCAAAAGTCCATTAGCCCATTCCAGCTTTAGACCTGGTAGGCTCATTAGAAACAGGAACGGCCTTAATATTCACTGGTCAAGCAATCGATTACAATCTTGACTAGGGCTGTGAGAAAGTTATTGGATTCCGTTGCGTGGGGGAAATATTCGCACACTCTGACTGTTGTTTTACTTTTATTACATTTCAGATCTTTGATGGAAGGGTAGGGCTGATAAAAAGAAGACAAATTAGAAACACGGTTAAAAAAGAAAACTCCATATGATACGATATATAACATAAAAACATAATAATAATATAAATACATATATTTATATTATAGTTTAATTATTTATTATTTACATTCAATTCTATATATTTTTTGCACTAACATAAATTGAATACAATTTAAAAATGCAAACATAGTTTGCTAACACCAATTATCTATCCTATGTAAGAATATAAATCTATTCTCTAGCAATTTCTTTTGTAATATTTACATTTTTAATCTTTTTTTTTCTGATTCAAGTCTTTAATATAAGATAAAATTTTCTATTTGAGTCCTATTAATTCTGTTAAAAAATCCATTAAGAGTTGATACACATGGACAAGATATATTTATTAAATTAAATAACTATCTACCAAAAATAAATAAACAATAGTAAATATCAACTATCAAACTCTTGGCTTACAAAAATTAATCTTTCTTAGTAAAGTCCATTCATGAGGATAAAGTTTTTATCCCTTAAGAGTTGTACATGAATATTTTGATGCATAGGTTCATAAAAAATTATGAAAAAAAAAATTAAAAAAAGAACAATGTAGATTCCATTCTCCTTCCTTTCTTTCTTTCTTTTTTTATTCAATAGTAGAATTTTTTTTAACTTAATTTTAAATTATCGTAAAAAAAAAAAAATTCTTCAATTTTTCAAGTCTGTTAAATTTATTTAAATCTATGATAAAAAGAAACATCTATAATATACAAAACTCATTAAAATTATCAAGCTAATTCCTCATTGTTGTATTCCTTTATTTACAAAAGATATATATATTTTGTTAGAGAAAAAAAAAAAAAACCTAACGACAGCTACAGTATTGTCCCATCCATGGCAGGGTCACATTATGCGGTAAATCCTAACTAGTTTGTGTTTAGAGTTCAGACTAGGACACCGCGAGACAACTCGATAATGATCCCCAAGCTTAAGTGGGAAAGCTCGGATGGCTCTACCAAAGAGTGTGTGCAGCGTGCAGCATTCAGCATGCAGCATGCAGCATGACACAAAGAAGGTTTTGGTAAGTTCTGTTGCTTTACACTTCTTATAAGCTATACCTAAACAACTCTATTTGAAGTGATATCTACACTGCATGTAGACTACGGTGCAAATGCAAAAGTGGGCAAAGGGTCATCTATGCGTAGTGGAGGAGAATGGGGGATGAACCAATCAATGATATCAAGGGACTACTTCAGCCATGCCATGTTTGAAATTTAAATGCTGTGTAGGTGGACCATATTTTATTGATTTAACAGGTTTGTACGTTGTTACTGTAGTTGCATGATGAAGTTCATGCCCGCTACAATATGCCTTTTAAGTGGCGAAATACTCGCCAGGATGACAAAATAATCGGTTAGGTAGGCTAATTGTGTATGTTGTTTGACAAATAATGCATAATAGGTATTCAATTCACCCACAATGCGTCTTAGAGTCTTAAAAGTCGGGGTTTGCTCTCCCTAACGTTGAATGGAGAAGCGAAAGCAATTAAATAAGGCTTTAAACGTGGCTTATGAAAACATCCATCTTTCATTTTGGCATCGGCTGATCGTGCACTAACGCGTTAATATTACAACATGTATTCATTGAATGGTGGACAGATTCGACAGTTGTTGAGCCCTGGTTTGATGATATAAATCCAGCTTTTCAAATAATTGTTGACTATTGACCATTTGATTATTCTAAATTTTCGGATCGCTTCATGTTAGATTAGTCATAATACAACAGTTGAAAATTGCATTTTTTTTTTCTACTGCTGTATGCCCGATACTTTCATACTGTCAGTATTGCTGCAATAGGTACATACTAAAAGTAAAATTACTATTATAAATTTACGACTACGGTAATTATTCATAAACCGCTTTTACTTACAATTTCTACTTTCTCATAGCAATGAGTTCGTCAATGATTGAGTAAATGAATTAAGAAATTGTTACTTCATCTATAAGAGCACGGTTAAATGGAGTAAATTTTTTTGAAATATGAAGGTTTATATATATGCTCATCTTATTATGAGAGATATCCTTTTGTTTATCCTATGTTTTATAATGTCTTCTTATTATTACCAAGCAATTAAGTGGCATAAGTTTGGCACAATATAAAAATGGTTTAGAAAATGTTTCAATACACTTAACTGACCAATGTGCTAGATCATATACACTAATAAAACTAATGAGTATTTACTACGTCAATCTCTCAAATAAAAAAAAAAAAAGAGGATATCTAAGTATTAGATTAATGCCTACTACTTTAATCTAGGTGAAATTAAAACTGGGTTTTGGAGGTTTTAGAAGTAACATAAATGATTCATAAAGGTGAGGGTTTAGTGTATTTCATCATTTAATTTCTCAAGCAATAAATGTAATTAAGTTAAATTGGATAGTATTAATGAGGATTTTAAATAAACTCATTAGAACCCATTCCACTCATAAGCAATGAAGTTCTTTCTATAGCAAAAGTTCTAAATCAAAAGCAAATCTCCTGTATAACCTATTAAACACTTAGCTATTATCACTAACTAAGTGCTCCAATAGGAAATATGAATTGAACACGGTAAAGTTGAATAACCCACATTTTCAATAGCATAAATAGTGGGAGTTCGATTGTTTTTAGTCAAACCCAATGTCACTTACGATTGAAAAAACTCTTAACTACAACCTAACACCGATCAAAGCTATTAGAAGGTCACATGTATGAAAACCCAAGGTCAATCACAAATTAAACAAACTTACAAGAGTACATATACCACACAAACACAACACCCATTTAACAAAAATACACCACTCATGCAATTTCCATCATCAAAAATACATCAAGCCCACTAAAAACTACGTAGCCATGCATATTAACAATGGTACCAAAAAAAGAAAAAGAAAAAAAACTGAAATTGAGTTTAAAATAACATTGAAATAGGTTTAGAAGCCACCAGGTGCAATTACAATGAAAAACCACTTGAAATGCTTGAATTCTTAAGTCCTCAATGTGTTTCCAAGCTCTAAAATGATAAAATTTCACTAATATATGCTAGATTACCCACAATCTACACTAAATCCTAAGCTAAACAAGGAAAAATGCTCTCTAAAGCCATAGAAAAGGTAAGCATTTTGTTTTGCATCATTCTACAGGTTTTTATATTAGATGCATGCTATTCGATCGATAGTAGACCTATCAACCGGTCAATAGGCACATGGAATCTCCAGCTTAGCTACTTTGTTAGTGAAACGATGCGTTTTATCTAAAATCCTAGCTAGGGTTTGAGACTATTGAGTGGTTGGTAGGAGAGAGACTTCTCTCAGCAAAAATTCCTCCTCTCCTATCCTTAAAGCCTTTCGATTGATGCTTAGGTCAATAACCCCTCAAGCTCCACTAGCCTACAGTCGGATAATCAATCATTATTGATCAATTGATAGGTACAAAACCCTAACTCTCCGGTTTTTCTTCTTCTCAACTAATTGATGGAGACTACTATTTGGACAATAGCCCCCTAGCACCTACACCAAGTACTAAAAATTAGTCTTTTCATATCAAAATTTGATCTTTTTCATTCTTTTGCCAATTTAAGTCTTTTTGGTCCATTTTGTGTACAATTTATACTTTTTACATATAATTGATAAAATTAACTCCTATATTATGCATTAGTGTAGCTTTCAAGTTGGATAAAATGTAAAATTAGTGTGTTATCATTAAGCAAGATTCAAAAAGATAAAAAGATGATGATAACTAGTGGGTCTGGTATATATGACGATAGAAATTATTTGGTTTACTAACGAAATCGATAGACTAGGGTGTGTGTTCATATCTTATACTTTTTTGGCATTAGTTTAAGAGCAGAAAATATTAAATGGACTGAAGATATTTTCGGTTAAAAAAATATTTAGCAAATTGATGCAAACTGTTTCGTTAAACTACCCGATATAAACTTTCCAAGTGAAAGTGATGATATGATGATATAAAACTAGCCTAGTCACTCATGTCCAAATAGATGGAATGCAATATTAAACGCCCAGAAGATCTCGGTAAAACTCCTTTGAACCAAGTTTCAATACCTGCTTTTTCTCAAGACAAAATGAAACCATTCGGTAGAGTAAAATGGAATATTAGTACTTAAAATTGATTGGGATAATTGGAAAAAATGCACTTATAAATTATTAGTCAGATGAAGATAAACCATCTAAATTTTTAAGTCAAACTTTACCTATAAATAATATTTGAAAATATATAGATAATTTTCAAATCCTCACTAAAACTCCAAAAGCTATAAAGATTTAGTAATAGTTTTAGATATATATGTATATTTTTAAAATTTACGAAGAGATAAAATTACACTTTAAAAATTTAAAAGATCTACTCATACCTAATCCATAATTTAACGAATATATGTTTTACTTTATTGTAATTACTGAGACAAACCAGAAGAGACAAGATTCAAAAAGTGAATACATCTCTTGCACAAAAAAGAGCGATCATAATACCAGATCTTGAAAGATTTAGCAACCTTCATACCCATGGTAAGTTTAGTTTAATTCATGAACCCCAACAACGTTTTCCTTTACCATTCATATGTAGATTGATAGTTATTTTGTTAAATGTTCTTTCGCATGATAACTAATTAAAGTGGACTTTATATTTTACTTCCATAATTAACAACATAGAGGCAGTACTAGAAGTGCAATTTTTTGAGAAACTAGACGAAATAAAACCAATTAACAATATTTGATTTATTAAATAATTCTAGTATTAAATAATATTTGATAGTAGAAAAATCTTGAATCAAGAAAAAATGAAATCTCTTAATCAAGATATGAAACTCACATTTCTTTTCAATCACTATCTGAACATTACCTCATTACTACTACTATCATTGCTACCACCACTACTGCCACCTTTCTACATCTCAATCTTATTACAACCGCTATTGCCGCCTTTGTCACTACCACCATCGCTCATTGCCATCACACCATCTATACAGCACTAGCATAGCATTAAGTCACTTTCACTAGGACTAGGTAAAAAAAACCAATAATACTAGACCAAACCAAATCAAATAAAACCAAACTATAAATTAGGTTAAAAAAATTTACAAACTGAATCAAACTGCCTTTTTTTAAGTTTAAAAAAAATTAAGAACCAAACCAAACAGTAAGAAGTAAAGAAAAACAAAAGGCAATGAAAATTTAAAAATGTATGACTAAAAAAAAAGAATTACATATTACTTATTCAATTTCTCCTCTTATTTTGTTTTTATTAAGTAACTTATTACTTTTTATTTTATATTTTTACTTATTAACTAATATAGAAATATTATTATCTTGAAAAAGATAATAAAATCACCATAAATATATTAAATGTACATTGAAGATGGTAAATAATATTAGAGAAATGATAATAAATTAAATTTTTTGTCAAGAACAATTTTTCATAATTTATTAACTTACATATGAAAAAAAATTAATAGTACATATAAAAATGGTTCAAATTGTAAATCGAACCAGACTAAATTGTTTTATTTTTTAGTTCAAAAAAATTACAAGCTGAACCATAATACATAGTTAGGTTCTATTCGAAGAATGAACTGTACTAAACCAAATCATGCCTATCCCTAACTTTCACCATTATGAAATTATTAGCATAGCACCACTACTATGCCACTCGTAGCACCACCATGAGACTTTTTTCACTACTACCATTACTATCTCAAAAACCTTATACTATCTTACTATCATGGCAACTTTACTATTACCACCATTGGCATAATCACCACAATCATGGCATTATTAAACTTCTAGTACGCTACACTATCATTACCATGGTCATTATCTTCCACACATACCTACTTCCCCTCATCACCATCATCACTATGGTGATGGCGAGAAGTCAACAATATATTTGATATTATAGGAGTGGCGATTATAGCCGCGACAGCAGCACTAAGATGGTGGCGAGATAAAAAATATGTGATTAAAAAGAATATGAGATAACACAAATAGTATAATAACTATCAAGGATGCTATCAATATTCTTTATAATCACCTTCTCTTTCTCTTTCTATGTATGTATGTATGTATATATATTGTCAGGACCGCGTCTCTCTAATCCAATTGCTTCCTTGTGACTAAGTGCATATTTTCAATATTATTTTCATCGTTTATACTTATTTTGAATTTACCATTCAATTTGTAGGGTTACTACACAAGTCTTGTTCTTTGTTTTGACGAGTAACATGCTTTTGCCCAGGGAAATGGATAATAAGCAAAACAGAGACACTGTGCAATGAGATAAAGGCCTGTCATCATTAAAATATGCAAACATATCCGGGCCCAGTGTTTGACAATTTTTTTTGTATTTTTTTATGAAAGAGAAACGAGCAATAAAAATGTTTGACAAATTTATTAGATAGGTTATTTGTTGCCTCTATGCGATAAAAATGTTTCTTGCCTCTAAGCGAGAAAAGTGTTATCTTGTTGTTTTAAAGCAACGACAACATTTCTGAAATGCTACTTCCTTTGTTTAACAAAACTCATATGACACAAAATATTTAAAATCACGTGTGCTTGGTACACCAAGAGTTCGACAAAACTTATCCTAAGAAAATGTATGCACCAAATATAAATACAACAAAACTGTTGTGGATACATTTAAAAAGCGATAAAATGTCATCTTGGTCAATATCTTCTTGCTTATAATTGTGGGATTAGTTTAAATTTTTGAACGGGCAACTTATAGTATGTTTGCTATTGCAACATAGGATGCATCCTAGATAAATCTCACATGATCATCTAGAATCATACTTGTGAAAATACATCACATGTCCCACAATTTCCTCTATTTTTTTCTTTTTTCCACTTTAGCCCTTTTGGTTCTTCATTCCTTATTAAATGTAACATCCCTAACCCTACTCTAGAAACTGGGCAAAAAAAAGCCCAAATCTCTGAAACAAAACCAAAAAGTTGCGTTGATTTTTATATCACATTATTCATGGCAAATGCCTCCCAACTCCAAACAAAGTAAAAATAAACAAAGAAATTAATCGGCACAATTATTACATGCATCAATGTGTTTTTTTTAAAAAAAAAAAAAAAAAAAAACCTAACTTGCTTTGCGCCACTGCTTTCAAAATGGACAATTGCACCCACTTTCGCTTCCCATGCACGCAATTAATTAAAATATTAATTTTTTATTTATTTGTCCCTATATATTGAACCGGACACCGGTTGCACTGCCGGGTTAATCGCCGAGGAATTCAGCGACAACAATCATTACGGGTTTGACTCCATGCCACGTAATCCTCCAGCTCAGCATTGTTTAGCCCTCCAAGTTATGACCTGAGTTCAAGGTGGGTCCTACCAAGTTAATCATCATTCACAGGACATACTATTTAAGATATGACTTTATAGTTAATTATTATTATTATTATTACGTTGGGGTAATTCCTTATTACCCTTGGTAGAATGAATGGAGCGTAATGGTGCAGTATCTTACGTCACAACTTCAACTAGCAATTTAGGATACGCTGATAATCTACTTTAATATAGCAAAATACGAACAAAATTAATAAGGAAACAAGAACCATGATGTCAGCTTCAACATCCAATGTTAATAATACTAGAACAAAATTCAAAAGAGAGTTTCACATTCAGTATTCTGGATCATCTTCATCTATAATTATATTTGACAAACTAACGAATATTTCATGCAGTGCCTCCCAATATTTCATGCAATCTAACTATCAATTTATAAAAACAAAATAATATTAATAAATAAAAATTATATAAGATTTCATTGTTAATATAGTTCGATGACATAAAATATTTAAATAAAAAATATAAATATAAACATTCTACTATTTTTTATAATGAATTTTTATTCTTTAAAAACCCAAGTATAAATCATTCCTAATCATTATATAATAACAAATCCAACACGAAGAAAGTACTATGAATCTAATGGTCCGAACCCCTGCCCTCACTTACACAAGGGTGTGCCCGACCGATCAACCATGTCTAGCATCATTAAACTTTCTACCCTTTAATATATAAATATAAACTTCCTTTTAAAAATTTGTAGAGGCATTACCTTCACAAAATGTGTGATAGAAAGCCACATTTTAAAACCCATCAAGGATAGTCCTACTGTATCAAATAGTGCAAAGAAGAGGGATTAACTTATTGATATGTGGAGTGTATGGACGATGTAAATCGAGATATAATCTCCATAACTCCAACATAAAACTAATTGTGAACCCAGTATGCCTAATGAATCCTGAAAACCATCTACTATTGTGATCTCAAATTAGTCCTTCCCATGAATGGAGACAATGTCTCAAATACTCATTAGCGTCTTTAGCAAAAGAGCATTTACTTGATTTTAAGCAAAAAATGTTTGTAACCAGTATTTACAACACTATAGATGAATGCTCAATATTTGTTTTAATGCTTTTGCTATAAATTAGGATATCATCAAAGACTACTGTGATGAACTTCTTGCGAAAAGGTTGAAACATTTCATTTATAATAGTTTGAAATGTTACATGTGTATTACTAAGCCTAAAAACCATAACTAAAAATTTATAACGGCCTTACTTTCTCTACATCATTTGTGCTCATACAAATCTAATAATACCCTGAGTGTAAATCTAGTTTACAAAAAATTGAGGTACCATGTAAATCTAATAATTCGTCTATGGTTGAGATGGGGAACATATCTTCTATCGGCACTTGATTTAACGCTTTATAATCCACACAAAAATACCAACTACCATCCTTATTTTTTTACCAATAACATTGGTAAAAAAAAAAAGGATTGGTATTATGTTGTTTATTCAGTTTCTCCTTTTATTTAGTTTTCATCAAGCAACTCATTATTTTTTTATTTCATATTTTTATTTATTAACTATTATAGAAATTAGATAAAGCCTCATTGGATATATTAAATGAATATTGAAAATAGTGAGTGATACTAAAAAGGTGATAATCAATTATATTTTCTTCATATCTAAATAACTTTTCATAATTTATTAATTTATATATAGAAAAAAATTAATAACACATGCAATAATGGTTTGAATTGTATACCAAATATTTTTTAGCTTTGAAAAAATTATGGACCAAATAGTATAGTTAGATTTGATTTTTTTTTTTTTTGAAAAAAAAACCATAAAATACAGTTCGATTTGGTTCGAATGACAAACCATACTAAATCAAACTATGTCCAACCTTAATTTAGTCTAATTGAAAAAATAGTTATATCTTCTATGGTGTAACGATTGCTTGGAAGGCCCATGAGGAAGTAAGTGTAAGAGAAGGCCTAATAACCATATCATGGGAAAAAGGACACGTAAGTGGTTGCACTTTCAATGTAGGCAAATTTGTATCTATACTTAAAAAAAATGCATTTTAGTGCTCATAAGTTTAAAATATGTGCAAGTAAGTATCTCGATCCACTTTGAATGTACTAAGTGTTATATAATTGCTAATACGGCTTTACACGTGGACTTTTTAACACATGGATAAGGTTTGCTTAATAGATGGGGTGAAATTATCTTAATGACCCTCTATTGATTGCAAATTTTCCCCTCCTTTGAACAAAAGTAATGGCATACATATGTACAGTAATGTGAGACCCCTTCCTAAAAATTTATTATCATTTACTTCAAATTAAAATCTCACAACTACTTGTATATGTTGAAGAAGCTACCATCATACAAGAATTAACTCCATCCATAAACACAATTTATCACCACCATCAGCTATATACAACATTTTAGAACCACAACCACTTCCTAGTAAAGATACATACCATCTAAAAAACCCACATTTGCCTTCCCTATAGAGTGGGCATGTGAGGAAATGCTTTCAAGGGTTATCATGCATCCATAAAAACATCAACAAATGAGGCCTGCCACACCCACACCATGAGTCCATTGCCATTGTCGTTTGTCATCATAAAGGATCTTGAAGGTAACAAACACTACTCACTTCAATGACACCCGCTATGGCTTGATCTGCTAGCCATCACATCTTCCTTAAATCTCCTTCGACTTCTCCTCTTCAATCAAGGAAAAAACACAACCTTGTTGACTTGTTTTTTCTAGGGTGAGAGATTCCAACTACAAAAGAGAGACAAGTAAATTGATTAAAAGCAAAAGGAGTAAGTGTTTATTTCCATTTTGGCAGCATATCTATATGTTAAAAAAGTCAATATGTAAAGCCACATCAGCAATTATATAACGTCCATTATATTCAAAGTAAATAGAAATATTTATTTATACATATTTTAACCTTATAATTATTAAAATACAGTATTTTCAAGTATAAACACTAATCTCTAAAAAAAAAGCATAAATACTAATCTGCCCAAAATTCAAAAAATAGCCACTAATGTAACTTTGTTAAAACCACCCCCCACGCCTTCCATCACGGTGTAAACAAGAGTAGAGCCGGCAAGTACATATCGAAAGAAAGAGAAGATACGGTTTCCAAGCTGTACTTGTCAGTCAGGAGAATTCCCTCCCCATCCTCAAGCTATATGATGTGTTCCCAATGTTGGCGTTTTGTTAAGGCCACTTGGTGATGGTATCCCTTATTTCCTTCCCCGTCTACGATCCGATTTGTGTAGAATTTGGTTGCTCGGAGAATTATTATTATTTTTTTAATGCAATGTTTAAAGACACTTAGATTGTAATTCGTTTCAGCAAAAATATATTATTAATCAAACACGAATAGACTTTTTAAATTTTTAAAATATGACTCATACTTCCTAAAATTTAAAAAAAAAAAATGTGCACATTTATCCTTAACCATGCTAAAGTTTCATTACTTTCATGGTCCATTTAGCTATAATTTTGAGGTTCTAACAATGATTTGAGTTTTTTTTTTTTTTTTTCACATCTTCAAAAGTTGTCAAAAGATGAAGTTATGTTTTTAAAATTTAAGAGGTTTACGGTACTTAAGTAAAGGTTAATAAAGGGTATTATTTACAACTATCTTGAGTCTTTATTTGTACGTAACATTCACCGTGCACAAATAAATTAAGCACTAAGTTCCAATTCGAAGCCACCCATATATAAATACTTACAAAATAAAAACATCAAACAGTCTCATGTGACAGTTGACAGCAATAAATTACTTTTCTTAAATGTGCTATCAATGTTGAGAAATCCGCAATCATGAGCAGGAATTGTCTATCCACATGCAAATTTATCCTGAATGTCAAATAAATACCTAGACGTGTTGATGAGAATTAGGTTTAGGGATATGGATCATTTACCTTGTACAGTAAGCAAGTTTTAAATATACCTCAACTTGGCATGTAATTATTAATGCCAAATATACCTTAACTTGGATAAAATCGAAATCCCCATCCACAACTTTCATTTACTTTACTCGTTGCCCCACTTATGATGGTGTCTTCAATCCATTTTTATTTTTATTCTTTTTTTTTATTATAACAAAAATAACAGATTTAAACATAATTTATCTCACTAAAAAACCAGCATTTATATCACTAATTTTATAAGAGTCTTGATATTTCTTATGCATTATAATATTTTATTTGCCAATATCTACCTCCAACTCTTAGTACCGACTTAATAAAAAAGTTTTCCTCACTTTTTCAATATTTTGATAACTAAAAGTTTAAGTTTGTTGGTCAAATGTAGTAACCTCAAGAGCTTGTGGTTACTAACAATATAAGTTTTAACAACAGGTGGTGTTAGAGGTGAAGATTGCAATTGCAATGGAAAAATATCAATAGAAAATGATAAAAATGATTTTTATTTTTATAAAAAAAATTATTTTCATTATAATCTATTAGTATTTTTCATAGTTGTCACCGACTACTATTAATAATAAATAATTGCTACATTAGCTTTTATATTACTTTTTACTGTATGAGAGTAATACTCATAACCTTTTTTTTATATAGATTATCAATAATACTTAAGAGTATTATGATCATAAGGCCTACAGAACTTTTTTTTCCGCATAGAATATCGAAAGATGTTTTGATAAACCTTTTTCTCCGCGAAGCCCGCAAACCCTAAGTATTGATCGAATGTCTCATGCTTTCATAGTGGATATAAGCTGAATGGTAGTTGTCCTTGCTGACGATTGTTTCTTCCACACCACAATATACGTATAGAAGCCATCCAGCACAGTATAGCCCTTGAGCAATGTCATTTAATAGCCAAGCGTCAGCGTGGCTGTACAGAATAAAGATATGTAAGCGTCAGCACCTCCCAAACGTTTAGGAACTTAGTGGACCTTTGTCAACAGCTTTAATGAGCAATGATGGATGAATGCCTTCCCATTGTGTACATTTAGGGTTTTTTCTCTGCGCGGTTTCTTCACAATCTTAAATGAATGTCATCTTTCTAAATATCTGGGTCAGTGCAGGCGCAACGAAGGAGAAATTCGATCTTGTATTAATTGCTAGACACAGATATTTAAATTTATGTATACAAAAATAAGAAGGATTTTTTTTATACATAAATAATTTAAGGAAAATACATTTTTAATCCTTAAAATTTAATCTTTTTTATTTTAATCTTAAACATTTTCTTTTTCATATTTGAGTTTCCAGTATTATCAAACATTAATAGAGTTAAAACTATCAACTTTTCCGTCCATTAATTACACATGATAGCATGAAATTTGTCAAAATAATTAATACAAATAATACAATTAAATATGACTAAATTAGCTAAAACAATAAAAAAAATTGAAAATTGAAAATATAAATCACTAAAAAATTGTTTCCAACCACTCCAAAATTAGGGTGTACCCAAAATAGCTATCTAGCAACAAGCTAGTCATGACCCACAAACAAAAGTGGGCCATTTTGTCTAACCCGTAATGGTAGGTGCCATAAAAAAAAAGAAATAAAAAAAAAGAAAAGAAAAGAAAAGAAAAAGCTAAAAAAACCCAATCAAGTTGGGTGATCTTACTGTGACCTAGTTGGTTTTTTAGCTTTCTTCATTTAGGAAAAAAATAAAAAGAAAAATTGTGGTAATGGGTGGCCCTTAACCATAGGGTAGAACTAGACATAGAAGAGGGCCAATTCTGGCTCATGAAATGGACCAGATCGAACCGATCGATTCAAGCCCTCAAACCGATCCAAATTTGGAATTGGCCCGATGGGTAAGCACCACCAGGTTGACAGTTTAAAGATCGGGTTGCATTACGCAACCTGACTAACTAGCAGGCCCTGAATTGACCCTTAACCTACCGATTCATGTATGGATTAAATCGATGGGTTGAGTCAGCCCTAATACAGTCATCTATTTTAAAAAATGAATTAATAAAAAAATAATCCAAAAAAAAAACTTTATAACGCCGATTCAGGGCCCAAACCAGCCCATGAATCGCTAAGTCAAGGGAACTGTCCCAGCTCTTCCTCCCCTAAGTGGGTTCCAATTCCACCTCTTGGTAACCCTTGACCCGACAGTTTCAAACCGATTCTAAACTAGCCCCATGTCTAGGTTGAACAACCCACTTTGTTCATGAGTTGCAACCTATTTGTTGTTAGATAGCTATATCAGTCATGCCTTAACCTTGAGATGGCTAGAAACTTTTTTTTTTCTAGCTTTTTCTTTTTAATTTTAATTATTTTAGTTATATTTAAACATATTATTTATTTATATTAATTATATGGTAATTACTTTCACATATCATTAATAAACGGAAAAACTAACGGTATCCTGTTTTGTAAATGTTTAAAAACACTCATCACTCAAATAAAGAAAAAAATGGTTTAAAACCCGAACAAAGAAATTGTTAAATGATGATGTTAAAAATGAGTTTTTTTTTTTCAAATTTTAATAAAATATACACATAATTCTATATATAACCCTCGGATCCATTTATTTTTAATCTTCACAACATTCTTGGCACATCTATCTCAAGTTTTTTTTTTTTCAATGTCAGATTATCCATCTCAAGTTTGTTCTTATAATTTTTTTTTTTCCTTCATTTCGTTTAGCGCTTCAGAAATATGCAAAATTAAGTGGCAACAATCATAGGAATGCCACTTGCAATTACCGGTATAATACAAGATGCTGTAATTTATTTAATGTTCAAGAAATATATATAAATTGTCTGGCAACTACCTGGTATATATTAACCTATATACCTAGATCTAGATACACACCACATATATGTACTTATTAGCATATATTCGAACAACTATAGTTCCTGACCTTTTCGAAAACCCGAAAATGTAGTCAATAACTTTGAGAGCTTGTCATATTCCAAAATGAAGAAAGGACAAACCAATCTTTTATTTTATTTTTTAAAAAAGATGAAATTTAATTAACCCAAAGTACATAAATTTTTTAGGGTTTAGTTATTCAAAAGATAAAATGCAACAAAAATACATCAGTTATTACGTTTAAAAAGATAACATTTGAGATATATAATCTTATATTAAACAACAAATTAGAACATCAAAATCAATAATAAGAAGTTTGATAGTACAGTTAAAATAAGTAATCATAAACAAAATTTGTTTTAATCACTTAACAAATTAAAATCAATGGCTTGAATCTCGAGAAACACTGAGTCGTCCACAAGCATGCTTGACAAGAGCTCGACATGAGATCTTTATGTTTTTTCTACGAATATTTGATTCCATATGTCTATGCTTTTTTTCTTCTTTTTTATCGTAAGGTATTTATCGTGTAAGAAAGCAGCCGAGATACTGTCCCAATATTAGGAGATATTGAGAGATACAAAGTTTGACATTTTATCTTTTCCTTTGATCGTCCGTACACCCAATGATCTTGTTTTGTATCACCCGGGAGAGGGTGGAGGCTGCGGGGCGGAAGGGAAAATTATTATAATTTTTTTTGAAAAAATAAGAAAATATATATATTATATTATAAATATATATTTCAAATATATAATATAATAAATTATGAGGTATAATTTAGTAATAAGGTATATATCTCTTTTCAAGAAATAATCATGGGTTTGACTCCTAGTCTCCTACTAATATAATTTTACTTTTTCTTATATTGTATTTAATTTTACATTATTCAAATGGTATTCTCTTTTTATTTTTTTTATTTCTTATTATAATAATCAATAAAATTAAATTTTATTTAATATAAAATTATAGTTAATTAATTGATTCTTTTGAATTTTATATAAATAAAAACTAAAATTTTTATTGTGGTATACTTGTCTTATAATATATATATATATATATATATAAGATTATAAGTCATTGTAATATTAAGTTAAATATAGTAAACCCGACTCCCTAATCTCATGGTTCTGCATTCGCTCCTGGTATCATCAATCGCAATCTTGGCATTTTTCCATTGTTCTAATGATAATGGTCCTCACGTAGGTTATAATTTATGCTATGATTTAGATTGGTAAACGTTTCTGTCATTATGAAAACACACGCCGTCATCAAAATCTACAGCTTATTCAGGTAGGATATTGTTGCGATTTACAATTGTTCGGTTTTCAAATATTTGGAATCTATATCTAGTATAAGTTTTTCTTGTTAAACATGAAACTATCTTAAATGAATATAATTTATACAATATTATTAGGAAATATAGAATAATGTATTTTTAGGGGTCAAGGCGGTTCTATTTGATACAGTTGTTCACATCTTCACATTGAACCGAAAGTAAATATTACGGTTTGGTTTTTTTTTTTTTAATTCTAATGTAACCTTATAGTTTACTTCACAATTTTTTCCAGCCTACAAAATACAGTTCAGTTCATGATCAGAGCCAAGAGTCTCAAGAAATATAACTCGATATTGTTCACATCTTACACAATCCATCAGGACATTACACATTGAAAATAACTATTAAGTTATGTTATTATTTAGTTAATACTTTAGAAATTAGACAACATCAATAAATATACAAAAAAATAATTCTTCACTTATTTTTCAAATCCACAAAATACAAGTAAAATATTTAGAATAACTGATACATTTTTATTTAGAAGTAAAAATACGACATATTAATTAAAAAAAATTCATATTATTTGGACAAAGGCATTATCATCAAATTTTCATAATTAGTATAATGATTATCACAAAATTTTCTCTCTTTTTTTTCACTTCTCATAATTAAGTTCGATTTGAAACGATTCAATTCGGTTTGTAGTTTTTTTTTTTTTTAACCTTAAAAAAGGGCTAGGTTTGGTTTATAATTTTTTCTATCCATGGTTCAAGTTTAATTTACAGTTCAATTCAATCCAATTTTTGATTCGGTCAATTTTTTTATCCAGCCCTATATAGTATCTAGTATATATCCACCGTCCTACAATTATATAATAATAAAAATTTATAAAAGATGTATTTGAAATAGCGTGGTGATAGCAAAACCAGTTCAACATTGTACTTGAGAGCTTCCTTCCTTAAAATTTTTTAGTCTCTTCTAGGGCAAAATATGTTACCAAGAACCCCAACTTGGTCTCTGCTGACTCATTACACCACGAACTTAGAGAGCTGAGTCCAAGTCAGATTGAGTGAGCCCAAGTCATCGACTTCCAACCCGGAGTTCGCTGATATCACTTGAAACCCAGTAATCCCCTTTATGACTTGGGGTTCATTAATATAGGGAAAGAAATGACGAGAGCCATAGATGAGATTAGTGAGAGAAGACGAGTTGGTTTATTGAGTTTGTTGGGCACGTTGCTAGTGGTGATTTCAATCTAACAAACACGAAGCTAAAGAGACCAACAATAGCTATTTTGAGACCAGACCTGTCGGTTTGAGAAAATCTAGTCGATTTTCAGTGACATCATAAGGACAAAACTTTATGTTTGGTAATTAAAGAACGGAATTAGTTGAGACTTGATGGTCTTAATTGTGAATAGATAAAAATTTTTGATTAAAAAAATATTGAGTTAAGATTAGCATTAGGTAGAAGAACAAGAAGCAAAAGCAGTAAAGTTTTCAACTTTTCAATGACATTATTTATCTTTCAATGAAGTGCTAACCGAAGTAACATGATGAGCTCTCATTGGGTCATAGTGATGATGGGGATGATAGATATTAGCCAACATTTATTAGATAGTAATGTTAACAATGCTAACAATAGAACTCCTAATTGAGCGTCACATTAATTTGGCAGCTTTTGCCATACTTGTGATTAAAAAAGAAAATATATACATGATAGTCTAGTATACAAATTGCTTAGAACTTTTTCTTACTTTGTGATGTTAAACCTAACCTTGGGTAATGGAAACTTGATTTAAAGAGTGCAATATAACTTTATTATGCATCTTTTAGTTATTAATTCTAACGTTTAGTGATTTGTAAACATTTGATTAATTAAGTAATTGATTGATAAAAGTTGCTTGGATTGAGCTTTCAGTGAATATGCTAAAATAATAATTTAAAAAAAATCACAAAATAATGTACTTAGAAAAATTATTCTAAAAATAGGTTTTAAAATCATTGACCCTGAACCCATCTTCAGTTTTGTAAATTTTGGCAAAATTGAATGCGCGAACTGGATCTGCACGTTCAATTGTTATAATTTTTCTTTTTAGAAGGTACAAACGTCGTCTACGCCTTCAATTATATATTTCTCTTTTTTAGTAGGCGCAGATGTGTCTACGCCTTTAGTTGTGATTTTTTTTCTTTAGGTTTAAGGTCGTAGGCATAGATTGTGTATGTGGCTTCAATAAATTAATTTGACAACTTTTTTTTTTTACATCATCCCCACCATTCAATAATTTCATTTGATACTACAAACCTATAAAAATTATTATAAAGTGATAATATAAATTTGCATAATATCACAATATGTGAAGTTGAATTTGCAGAGAAAAAAATTTTGCACTGATAGTTTCAATTATAAATTCACTTCCTCGATTCATCAATTCATTATTCGGACATCTCAATTACTTCTTTCAATATTCTTCTTCTTCCTCATGGATTTGCACTTTGTGGTTTGTTAAAAAGATTTTTTACACAGGTTTAACTTATACATATACAATTACAGGTATATTAACAGCAAATCTTCCCAATTTTTTCAATGAAAAAGTTTGACTAGGCTATATTAAGTGCCTCTCCGAGATTTCAATGATATCCCCCAGCACCACTCAACACAAGAGTCTCGGGCTCCTCTTGCTCCACATCCAAGGTCGTTAAGAAAATTGACAAATACATTTGCCCAACTAACAAGACAGTTCACTAAGAGTAACAATAGTAGGAGATAGGATTTTATTTTTTCTTATTTATTTCATATGTAAATCTTTCATCGAAATTTTTTACTAATGTTCATCAATTTTTGTAAGTGATAAATTTATTAACATTATCTAATAAATTTATTTTTTACTCTCTTTTTTTTTATCTACACTTTCACATTTTTTTCTAGTGATAACTTTTCTTAAATTCCAATTTTTTTAAAAAAAAATTAAAGATTCACATACTAATAAAAAAATTCATAATTTAAAAAATTATCAATTGACGCAGCGAGGAAAGCGTAACGAAACGAATCCGAGATTGGATTGGTTTCGCACAACAAAGAAACGATCTTTGATGTAAATCTGGTTGCGCACAACCCGGAAATTGGAGAAAACTCTCTCTCAAAGTGTATTCCAATATGATAATAAAACATAACCCTAATATAGCTGACAAAAGAGTATTTATATGTCCCCGTAAAATATCTAAAAGGAAAAAATCTAAGTGTACACGTGGAAAGAAATAATAAAATACACGCATAGTACACGGTTTGATACACGGCCGTGCCTCTAAGCCGTGTATGTTTCTGGGCATGCGACACGCATAGTACACGGTCTCATACACGACCGTGCCTCTAGGCCGTGTATGTCTCTGGGCATGCGACGAGCATAATACACGGTCGAGTACACGGCTGTTCCTTTAGGCCGTGTGGGCTTTTGTGTATATGACGAGCATAGTACACGGTTTCATACACGGCCGTGCCTTTAGGCTGTGTATGACTCTGTGAGAATCCTACTGGAGCACACGGTCGTGTCGTTGGGCGTGCCTGTGCCCGTGTAAGTGATACACGGCCCGGGTAAAATTATACACGGCCGTGCCCTTGGGCCGTGTAAGCTGTTGTGCCCTCCACAATGTCCGCATCATTCTCTCCCACCAAGGTAGAACTCGACCCCGAGTTCGCTTCTGGATAAAGGGGTGCGTCATCCGTGTAAAATTGAGATAAATCCACCACGTTGAAGGTTCGAGAGATTTTCATGCTTTCCGGAAGGCCAACCACATAGGCATTGTCATTGATTTTGGCCACTATTTTGTAGGGCCCATACTTCTTCGGCTGCCACTCGCTATATGTACCCACGGGGAAACGCTCTTTCTTTAAGAACACCATCACTAGGTCTTCCACGTCAAATAACTTCTTCTTCCTATGTCTGTCAGCGGCTTTCTTATATCTTTCATTCACTTTCTCAATTTGTTCTTTGATTTCCGACGCCACTATGTGGTACTGTTCTGCCAGGTGCTTTGCTGCTACGTAGGTCTCCTCACCTTTGGGTAAGGAAACTAGGTCCAGAGCGTGAGAAGGTGCCTTGATATAGGCCACTGAAAAAGGTGATCTTCCAATAGTTCTATGGATGGAACGGTTGTACCTCTCCATGTATCTAGAAAATAGGTTCAACCTCTTCTTATTGGCATCTTTAGAATTGATATCCAAATACTTTCCAGTTAATGATCTACCACCCAATGGAGAATAACAAAGGAGGCCTATGTTGCGAATTTTCGGGTGGCGTACTTCAACTAGATCCACTTCAAATCGGGTTCTAACAGGCAAACTATAGCTATTCTGTATGCTAACAATCTTTGGAACCCCTTCAACTTTAGAAGCTTGAATAAATTCCATTACTCCACATGAAGCCTCATTTGAAACACCAATGTAGCGATCATTTCCTTCATTGATAACATCTTGTAGGGCCTGTAACTGCTCAACAAAAGGCACACTTGGCCGCCACTTTGAGAAATCATATGAGTACTCACCAAACAATGGAACATAGCGATCTAGCCAATGAATTTGCAGCAAATCAATGTCGTTAGTGCCAAGTCTCTTAAGGCTTTTTTCTACACTCTCTTTGATGTTAGCAGCATCAACCCGTAAAACCTTTGCATTTTCACGAATATAGCTTGACCTTTCTGAATAACTACAAACTTTTGTTACCACAATGGCCTTGTCATGTGGCTGAGACTTTAACTAGCTACCAATATAACGATCTGTTTTTCCTTGAGTTTCTTTCTTCGTTGGAATTGGATAAGCCTCAGTAGTGTCCAAAGTATTTATGCCACTCTCAAATGCATAACTGAGAATGTCATGAGCTTCTTTATCTGTATTTTGTACTCCATAAGTCATCTCTAGCGCTTCCTCTGGTTTGAAGTATAAGTTTTTGGGTAAAACATTAAACTCTACATCCTTAATCTCCTTCGTTGGTGCAATGATTATGCTCAGAGTACCTCCAGCCTTCGACTCTTCAGTCACCGTTATCTCCGGCTCGTCATTCAACAAAGGCTCCGCCACAATAGCTTCCTCACCAACACAAATTTTGTAAGCTTCAACTGCTTTTCCACCGCCCCCACCATCACCAATCAAAGTACTATGATCGTTAAGGGTTGAGTTTGCCTCTTGTTCAGACATCTCCTCCTTAAACACTTTAGGAATTAAGTTTATCGGCTTAGGTGTTTGTGGAATTTTCTGAGGAAGGATTCGCTCGTAATCAAGGAGAAAGAACTTTTGTTCTAACAAGTATTGCATCATAAACCAAGTCCTCACCGGTTCTTTACCCTCAAGGCGTCTTACTCCTCGAAGTCTTTCCCACCAATACAATGCATCACCCCACAAACGACTCTCCACTAACTCTATCTTCATTCCCTCTGGAACCCTCATATGGTCAAAGAATCTTTCTATATCCTCTACCCACACCCAAAACTCATTCAGACTCTCGGTACCATCAAACTCCGATACAACATATTTAAATTGAGAAAAGATTTCATCTTTATACCTGTAATCACATCTGTTGTATCGTCTTACGCTACCATGGCCTCTTCTCCTAGGCAGATTACTAAAAATCTCGTCTTCATCATCCGTATCATAAGTAACAAATCTGTTCCTTGGATCGCCTTCCGGTCGTCTCCAATAAACCTGCCTGCTACTGTTGGTATTGGATCGATAGATCAGGGCCTCACGACGCTGTTCCTCTTGCCGGATTTTCTGACCCATGGTCTCCTCTACCGCCCTTCGTATTGGTTGCCCGTAACGTAGGACTTCCGTACCCCGAACACCGTCAAGAATACGACCGCAGTCATCACCGTCGTTAGCTGACATCCCCGCAGGAAATTACCTTGCTCTGATACCAACTGACGCAGCGAGGAAAGCATAACGAAATGAATCCAAATATGGATTGGTTTCACAACAACAAAGAAGTATTCTTTGATGCCAAATTCTGGTTGCGCACAACCGGTAAAGGAGATAATTCTCTCTCAAATGTATTCAAAGTGTGGTAAAAGCGTAACCCTAATCTATCTGACAAAAGAGTATTTATATGTCCCCGTAAAATATCTAAAAGGGAAAAATCTAAGCGTACACATGGAAAGAAATAATAAAATACACGCATAGTACACGGTTTCATACACGGCCGTGCCTCTAAGCCGTGTATGTTTCTGGGCATGCGACACGCATAGTACACGGTCTCATACACGGCCGTGCCTCTAGGCCGTGTATGTCTCTGGGCATGCGACGAGCATAATACACGGCCGTTCCTTTAGGCCGTGTGGGCTCTGTGTATATGACGAGCATAGTACACGGTTTCATACACAGCCGTGCCTTCAGGCCGTGTATGACTCTGTGAGAATCCTACTGGAGCACACGGTCGTGTCGCTGGGCGTGCCTGTGCCCATGTAAGTGATACACGGCCCGGGTAAAATTATATACGGCCGTGCCCTTGGGCCGTGTAAGCTGCTGTGCCCTCCACGATGTCCACATCATCAATTATCAACATTGATTTAAAATTTAATATATATATCACAACTAAAGGCGCATAATATATATATCACAACTAAAGGCGCGAATAGGTTGCAAAATTTGGCAAAAACTGAAGGCATATTCTGGATCCACAACTTTAAAACCTATTTTTGAAATAATTTTTTCGAGAATCTTATTTCACGCATTTAAAAAAAATGATATTGTTTTGGTATATTTCCCTTGAGCTTTCAATAAAGTTGATGCGATTTTTAAACATAGTGTTAGCTAGTATTACTCTTGAGTATGATGTTTGTCTTTAAAGTATAGATTTAAATTTGCTCGAAAACAAGCAAAACTTTTAGGCATTGGGTCATTGACAATGTGTAAAACTACACATTATTTTCAACTTAAAGATCATACACATGCATTTTAATGTGATCCCATTGCGAAAATTGAATGAGAGTGATAACATGTAGAACGAATAGATCAAATGCACAAAATTTTGAAAAAAGAATCAAAATTATATATTAGATAAATTAATTTGAGCAAGTCATCTAAACCTTAAAATCTAAATCTTGTGCATTTGTTCTATTGATTGCACATGTTATCACTTTCAATCAACTTGGACAATGACATCTCATTAAAATACACATGAGTATGGTCTTTAAACTAGAAATAATGTGTAATTTTACATATTATCAATTATCCCCAACTTAAACTTTTGCCCTTCCTCAAGCAAATCTAAACCTATAGTTTAAAAACACAACTTTTAATGAAAACTAATACACTCAAGGGCACCATTAGCTAACATCAACTTCAAAAATTGCAACAACTACATCAAAAGCTTGATCATTTAGTTGCATTTCTTATTCATTTAAAGGCTCAATTCAAAAGCAACTTTCATGGACTATGCATGTTCAACCAATCAAATGCTCACAAATCACATAACATCAAAATTAAATTGCTAATCCATGTGCAACAAAGTTATATTTAACCATGTTTTCGTTACTCTAAATTAGGTTTAATATCACTAAGCAAGGAAAAGTTCCAAGTACTTTGTATACTAGAATATCTTCTATCTACTCACTCTTTCAAGTCGTAAGGTAAAGAACTATAAAATTGAAAAACACTCAATTTTTTCCCTCACTCTATTTTCTCCAAAGCTTTTTGTTTCTCTTTTTTTTTTTAAAAAAAATCTTTTTTCAATACTTGACATGCATTTTAAAGGTCTTATTCTTCACTTTTTTCCACACTAATTGGTTGGCCAAGAGCTTTTGTATAACTCACTAATTTATTGTAAAAAAAAAACACTTATCGAAACTCATAACTTCCTTGAAATACCCCAAAAAGGGCTTTTTCTTTAACAAAGGGTAAGAAAGTATTTTTTTGCCCTTTTATTCTTTATTAGTTCTTTGTAAACCTAAAACAATAGAAACCCTAAGCTTTTCTCTCTCTTACGTTTTTGGATCTTACACCACCACCCCTCCCTCTTCTAAGCTGTTACCGCCTCCCTTCCCATGGAGATATTGCCATCACTTTTTTCTCACTATCATGCACAACTTTAAGAAAGTAATACGTGTTTCACTCTATTAAGATAAATTATATACAAGTGTCTCATTTCTTTAAATTATTAATTGGACAATGTTATAGTAGAAAAGAGCTATTTTATTTCTATAAACTATATAAGAATTGCTTCCGCCCTTATCTATTTTGTTTTTGTATTTCATTAATTGATTTGCATTCACTGAACAATTAGGTCATCAATTCCGAAAATGGACTATATAATGTACTTTTCCAACTAGGTTATAAGTGAGGATTCAAGGAAAGATTATAAGTGACAAACAATTGGTAAATCTTTCTATAAATGTCCTTTAGGAAAAGTTTTGTTTTATGGGTAACATGAAATCATGTGTCCAAGGTGAAGTATAATAAGGAATTGCTAGGACATTGATAAGACGATAAGATTCTACACCAATTCCTTCCTTTTTTTTCTTAATAGGTTGTTAATCCACACAATCCCTATTTCATCTTTTGAACAAGGGGATACTATTAGCCGCAAAATAACAACAACAACAACAATAACAATAAAAGCCATTTGTGAAAATAATTCAAGTAAAAGATTGATGTTCTTCATTGTTCTTTCAACATAAGTTATAACGGTTTCTTTTCTGTTTACCTTTAGGAATTAATCATTCATTTGGATATTAGAATTACCATAAGCTAATTATCACAAAAGATAATTGGTATAAATAATGAATTAATCATGAAAATTGAATATTTGAGTGCAATTATGGAAGTAAAGGATTAACTTTTGGAAGAAATGGTTAAAAATTTTGAATAAAAGGACAAAACAGCCCTAAGTAGTGAAGCAAGCCAATCTCTCCACATAAGGTAGTTGATCACCATTTACCCCCAATTAACTGGCCCAATTTAACTAAGCCGACTACCTTTCTTTTGTATCCCTCGTTGACTGCCCTTACACCTTAGGTCAACCAAGTGATTAATAAGGACCCTTTAGTGAACTTAATAGGCTTTTGATCACGTTTATTTAAGGAAAAATTAAGTATTGACTTTTGTTTTCTAATACTTTAGTACTATAAAGATTTTGAGTAGATTCTAGATACATAACTGCTATTGCATGATACATGTATGCATAAGATAGTTGTAACATAACTAATAAATAGCAAACCTTAATAATGTGCGTATTGCTTGTACTTGGTCATTTGGACCTACAAGTGACAACCATTGATAGGCAAATGGTGGTCTCAAACCTCCCAAATGGCGTGGCTATAGTTGTTGTGGTGATTTAGTGGATCATTGATATGAGTAAGTCGTATCTAATATGGGTTAGTTGAATATGAATGAAGTTGTAACAATCGGTAAATCCAAATGAGGCACTAATTCTAGCATTGTAAAATGATTTGTTCTCTTAGTGACATGATGGCAGAAGATAAACTCAATATGAGATGATAATGGTTTCAACAGCTAGAAGCATAATCGTATCTTATGAGTATGTTTCACAAATGATTACCTTCAACTTAGTTGTATTATGTGTAATAGGCTACAAGTTGTATTTTTGCCATGTTTGGAAAGTGGAATATAAGTTATCTCGTACCTTAATTATCAAGGTTGCATTGTTATGAATTGTCCTAAATTTATAATTTCACGAGTTTGATTGTTAAATTTAGTAATTTATAGTCTTGTGTGTGATGTGGCATATAATTGCATATTTGTGTGTGTGTGTAGTAGTGGTTATGTATTAGGTTTTACGACTCATCTATTTGGAACTTTAAATTTTAGGTAGTGATGAGTTTGACTTGACCTTTGGATTAGGATGGAAGCAAACTTTAATACAGTTGTTGAATAGTAGGTGGATTAAGAAAGATTTAGGTTAACGATTTTTCATAATATTTATATGTAATTAGGTTGCAAATGAGCCAAGTTTTTAAAGGCTCGAGTTTAGCTCATTAGAAAAATTATCGAGCTCAAGCTTGACCTGAGTTTTTACCAAGTCTAAAAATTATAGACTCAAACTTGAGCTTATTAAGCAATTTGAAGCCCAAACTCAGCTTGTTTAAATGAGCCCAAGCCTAAACAAGCCTAAGTTTAAAGTCGAGCTTGTTTAGATAAACGAGCTTAAAGGAGTTTGAACTTGAGCTCGAATTTTTTTAGATAAATGAGTAAAAAATAAGTTTAAATTTGAATTAAAGCTCGAAATTAATTCAAAATTTTAAAATTTGCCTTTTCATCTTTTTATTGAAATTGATTTAAAATTTTATTATTTCAAGAACAAATTCATAAGATAACAATAAGTTGTTACATCTATATAAAATCATGCATTATCCAAGCATAATGTATTTCAAAATCTATTACTTGTTAATATGAAGACAACAAAAAAACATGGGAGTCAATAACATGGGTTTTAAGTGACTAATTCGTAGAAGTCCCCTCTTATATTAATTTTTTTAATATAATATGATTTTTAATGTAATATATCGATTCACAAGCCTATTCGCAATCTAACTTGTTAATAATATAAACGTAAGCTTACTCATAAGCTTTTTGTAAACTTGTTCATAAGCTAACTCAATAACAATATAAACAAGATTACTCGCAAGACTATTCACAAGCCTATTTGTAAGCTAGCTCATTAACAACATAAACAAGCTTGTTCTCAAACTTGTTTACTAGCTTGATTGCGAGTTTACTCGTCAGCAATATAAACAAGGCTACTCTCAAACTTGCTCATAAATTGGCTCGTGCATCTAAACAAGAGCTCAAGTATGACTCATTTAAATAAACGAGCATTGTTTTAAGTTCAAACTCAACTCATTTACTAATTAAACTAAAGCCGAGTAGCTTGTGAGTAACTCAACTCATTTACAACCCTATATGTAATTAGATATTGTAGAATTTTTTAATGAATAAAAATGATTATTATCAGAGTTGGAAGATCTATTTGTGAATATGGTAAGTTTTAAGCCTTAGATGTCCTTATTGAGGTAAGAATATGGGGTAGGCTAATCACATCTTGATTCATGGGTATAACATTCATAATTTTTATTTTATTTTTGAATTTCTTATTTATTTATTTATTTTTTGGTTAGGGAGTATTTTGCCTCCAACTTTATACATATATATATATTCTTATTTGGAAAAATTTCAAGGATAACAAATTTTCCAAATTTTTACTAAAAATTACTAAGCTATCAAAATGTCCAAAAACGACTATTCACAAAAGTCACCTTAAAAAAAAAATAGTTAGTTCATATTTGATAACATTGCTTCAATCTTGAATCCTAAAATCCGAGCTTAAATGATGCATAATTAAACATTTGGATTGCACTATCTAATTCAAAAAAAGTGATAAATGCTCGATAAGTTGAAATATGTGTGATTTTTTTTTAAAAAAAGGATCAACTTCGGACAAATGCATTTAAAATTCGAAAAAACTTTATTGCATGAATTCGATGCCAGCAAATGGTGGCACTAATGTATCAATGCAACACAACAAGGCCATCACAAGAATAAAAATCATGTAAAATCTCTAGCTCCTAAAATCGATCTCTCTATCAAAGCACAAACAAAGGCAATAATAGCTATGTAGGATTTTCTATCAAACTCCATCAATCATGTTATCCATAACTTCAAAGCATAAGGATTTAAAATGTTTAGCACCTAAAGGGACATTTTTCTAAAGATTTAGGATTTGATCGCACAAAATATTAGTATGTGGAACCAATTTAATATTTAAAATAATTTAAATTTATAATATATATATATATATATTAAGTATATATGTTGAAGCATAGTTTTGAAGCACATTTTGTCGGTGTACTACGTTGCAGTACCTCCAAGAACATTTCTTTGTAATCTCAGAAAACGAAATTTAACCAAAAAAGTAGGTAAATATAATAGAGTTCCAACAAAGCTTGAAGAATATTTTATAGCACAACATAATTTAAATATATCATTAGAAATTTACCATCCAATATACATAACTTAAACTCCAAATCCGAATGACTATGCAAGATGAAATGGCATTTAGCTTCAAAACATAAGCGTCTTCCATGGTGAAACGCAATGAGGATGATAGCCATACAAAAGTTTTGTCTTGAACATAAGAGCTGTTGATCAAGCATTGCAAGTGAAAAACGAGAATGAAGGAAAAATGATTTTAGTTTACAGCTTATACTTAACCTAACTGGTTAGTAATTTCTTAAAAAGAAAAAAAGAAAAAAGAAGGAAATATGCAGCTCAAGCATGATAAGTAGGCACTCACAATATGTCTTTGTGCTAAACATAGGACTTAGGGTGAGTTAAATCGGCAATCCGATCCAATTTGAGCTTGCTAGTCCAACCCAATATTGGATCCGCCAATTAGGTAAGTTCAAGCTGGTTCAGTGGTTTCACATATTGAATAAGCCAAATTTAGGTAAAAAAAAAAATTATGACCATTCACATAAATCAAATTGGAATGGGAAACCTCAGATCGATCCCAAGTCTTTTTTTTTTGTACTTGGAAACCAATGGATCCAAGCCGATTCGGCCTGGTTTCTATGATTACTCCATGCTCCTAGCAGTGTTGACACTCAAATAATATAACCATTGTTTAACTTAGATATGTATAAATTATTTGTATTTTGATGTATTCAATAATATTTATCTCCACTGATACTGCATGTCAAGTTGAAAAGACATGTAAATAATTCTAATTTAGTATTTATATGCATTGATTAGATTAATTGAGAAAAATTCACCATTTGTTTGATCATGATGAGGCCAAATGGATAAGAAATTTCTTTGTTAAAATTCCATTTAGCATGAAACCAAAAACCTGTATGTCAATACCTAGTGATCTCCAAGTGACACTAACTGTTATAATGAATAAAAAATTTAATTGTAAAACTTAATATATTGGTGACCCATCATGTTATTAAGACGCTTTCTTTTCTTTTCTTTTTATTAACGAAGCTACTTGAATATGGAATTATTTCCATGGAAAGTCAAAAGCAAATTTAGTCAATCTTTGGACTAAGGCCTTAAAATAAAATTATTCTACGTAACATTGAAGAAACTGAAGCTAAAAGTTGGTTCATGAAATTAATACACAGTAGGCTAACCAATGTGATTGGAGATCCAATGAAGTATGTTCATATGTGTAATAACAAATGAAAGTGAGGTAGAGATCATGCTTCTAATAATATCATATCCATTGTTGATGATCTACAAAATTGCAATATATAATAGATGAGATCACGTCTTACATGAATGTGGAGTAAGGTTACTTCTGTTGAATCTCCACAGCACTTATGAATATCCAAGTTGCGCAAGCTCTGCTAGAGCAAAACGCATTGTATAGCATAAAATATGAAAATGTAATCATTGAAACTTTAGCTTATGATAATAATTTTTGTTCCATGGAAGCCGAAAACAATTCTTTTTAAATCAGTTTTAGAATCTTAAAATTATTTAATTAATTTTATAAAAATTTTTATAGTTCGTTTGATTTGGATTAAGAATAATCAATACTAACTTCAAAATGATGTTCTAAAGCCTATATAGTCCATAACAAAAGTTTATAAACATGAATAAAACAAGCCATAAAATCATAGATAGCTCCTAATAAATCTAAAATAGAGTATAATAGATAAGTAAAGTATAAAGTGAAAAAGGATGGGCTAATAATTGTCATTCGCTATGTGGCTCTTGCATCCCCACAACTCTTCCTCAAAGCCGTACAACATGGAATCGTAGAGGGGATTTGTAAGCGAGTCTTCACCTAAAAAAGAAAATAGTGAGCCAAAAAACCAAGTACACAATAACACATACTCATGACTCTAAAAACACAATAGGGGACTTTAGTTTGACACCACCACACTGGTCATTAGAGGATGATGAAAGTAACCAGATTTCACATCAATATGCAAAACTTTTGATTGATAAAATAGCATCATCATCTAGGTTTCATCAATGTTATGTGATCGTCACTAATCATAGTCTAAGTATGTTGTATTACCTACCAAGTCCCATAAACCTTAAGCGATTCCTGATATACTTTCTCTCCATTTATAGTATTCATTATCTGTCATAATAACACTTATCAACTACTTACTAAGCCATAATTGATGGCCTAAGTGCCTAAACTACTACAGTTAACTAGAATTATGATTGTAACCATAATTCCAAACCAAGGGCGTTACTTGCTAAATCAAGTGACCAAGTACAAGTAGCAAGTAGATACTTAGCTAAGTTTGATTATTAGTCAAGTTTATAATTTATACCCTAGCGTGCAACACATAGTTACTACATGCTTGGAAGGTTAAAGGTATTTCAAAACCAAAGCTGGTTCCCAATGATTATGATTGTTCAATTTTATACATTAAGAGAGAAAATTACAAGTTAGTAAGTTTGATTTTAATCATGGGGTTATTATTACAATTTCTATACTTTGCTTGAAATCTGGCTAAGAACAACACTAGTTATGGGTTCGATAAGGGTTAAGAGGGCCCATTAAACAATCTATTTATTATTTTATTATTTAAATTATTATTACACCTATTTTCTTATCCAAATTTCAAAAATTGGAAATTTAAGCCACAAACACATTTTTATTAAGTTCTTCCTATTCTACGAGATCAAACAACCTTCTTCATCAACTTTGATTCTCAAACTTATCCTTAAATCCGGGTTTTATATGTTTGGTTTTTGAAGATTTTCATTTAAAAAATGGATTTAGTACTCAAAAATCTCTTTGCAAACACCTTTTGCGAAGAGATTAAAAAAAACACATTTTTTATGAAAATTGAGACTAAAAAAAAAAAAATCAAAAAGGTAGTTTTGTTGAGAACATGTTCTTATGAACACTCAAGAATGTCTAAAGTTTCAATTTTTTTTTTGAAAAATAATACCACACTTTTAGGCTTTAAGATTAGCTAGGAAACATTCCTTAAACATCCCTAATTGCTATTATGCATTAAGATATCATCTCTAGCATCAAAATCATTTTATAAGAGTAATTCAAATATGCTAGAAAAATGTTGGAAAATGCTGGAAATTAATAGGATTCTATCACATTCAAACACATATACATCAAAATGACCATTTTAGGGCCCCAAATCACTATACATGTATTATATCTCAAAATTAACATCTTTTAACTTCCAAATTAATCAAAATCATCAAGTAAACATATAAATACATCAATTAACATAAATTAAACAAATTCCAAGCCAAAATCATACATGAAGGTGGCGGTCACAAATTAGGGGAGGTTTTAAATTTGCAATTCTTGTTCCAATTCAACCTTTAATCTAGTAAACTATATCCAAGCTCTAAATTATCAAGAGGACTTCGATCAAACATTGAATTTTCTTCCAATTAAAGGGTGTATATGCTAGAAATTTTAACAAGTAATATTAAAATACTCACTAAACATCTTAAGTCGCCAATTGTGCAAAGATAACCATTCTAAACATCATTTATGCCTCAAATAGCACCCAAATCATCATCCAACTTAGAAATTATCATCTAAAGCATCATCGAAACATATTTTAACAAGAAAATCACATTTTTAATCAAAATCTCACATTGGAAATCGATAGGGGTTGTAGCATGCACCTACAACACATCAAACATGCAAATTTCCACTTTAATCCAACTTTTGATCTTCCAATCTTTATTTAAGCTTTAGATTAACCTAACACATCAAAATGTCAAAATATACCCTAGACTAGTATTAGTATTGGTGGCATTAGAGGGTTTAGGCACCATTTCTACTCAACTTCATTAAACATTCATTTTAGAGGTTCTCATATTTCAAATCATAATTTAAGCTTAACTTGTTCACTTATCTTTTGAAGGATTTCACAATCTTCCTTCTCCAAAGTTAGCTACCACTCTTAGGATGTTGCAAGGGGAAGAACTTTCAACTCTAAGATGAACTTTAACATTACAATCACCAATTAAAGCTTAAACTTGAGATTAGTGTACTTAAACTTGCTTAAACTTAACAAATTACCTAGTTACCTTAAAAAACAATCTGCCCCAAGCTTGTATGAGCCCCCTATGTTCTTTACCCTGATTAAAGCTTAAGACAAACAAGATAAAAACACTAGATTAGTATCAGGATTAAGATTTAACTAGGGTGAAGCTATGGAATTGGGGTTTATGAGGAGGTTTAAGGCTTTTATTTTAGAAAAAATCTATGTGAGAGAGGAGGTGGGGGGCTTCTAGAAACCGATAGCATAAGGAGTAGGGATGTCATTGGGTGGATCATTATAGGGTACCTTACTTGCTCGACCTAATAAAAACCCTATAAGGTCAACTCTATAGAGTTTTGAGATGGGTTTTGGGAAAAAAAATTTAAAATTCTATAGGGTTTTAGGCCAAATTTTAGGATATAGAAAAAAATTGATGAGAAAGGAAACCCTAATATCCTCATTTATTCTCATTCTCTTAGTGGCTTATAGCATCTAACTTTAACTTGTAATTTTGTGAAAAAAAAAATGAAAACATATAATTTGATAAGCACATTAATGGATTAGGTTGAGTTATAAATAGGTTTGAAAAAACCCCATAGGATTGGATTCTAGTAATAGAGTAAAATTTTTATGAGGTTTTGTGTTAGGTCATAAATAGTTTTATAAAGTAGTGGGTTAAACTTGGATTATATAAAAATTGTCAACTTGGTAGCATTTCTAACAAGGAGCTTAGAAAAGGAGAGGTTTGCAAGACACAAAACCCTAGGTTGATTTTAAGTGGGGCCCACCATCACATGCCTTTTCTCTTTACTTTGACAAATGTCATGCTAAGGTTCAATTAAGGTTATTAAGCTCCTAATTTTATTCCAAACTTCATTTTAGCCTAATGATATTCTATTGTTTTGATTTTATTGTCTAGATTCAATTATTGTCATCTTTTGTTAAGATCAAATATATGGACATTAAGGGTTTTTTTAGAAAAAAATTGACCTTAATTCTTATAAAATCATTTTTAATTGATCTTGAGTTTGGAAAAAAAAAAAAAAACCCAATCTTGAGAATTTAATGACTTTGATTATCAATTCTAGATTTTTATACATACTAATGATTTTTAGGGGAGGTATGGGATCACATCCCATACTTCATTGATTTAGGTTTTAAAAATTTGAAAGGGAAGGTTCTCTTTTGATGTTTGATATTAATTTTGGGTTTTAATAGAAACTAATGCTTTTAATGATAAAAGGTTGTGGTAGATATCTTTCGCACAATTATTTTTTTAGAGAGGTAGAATGATTCTTGAAGAATAATGATAATATGCTTCGAGTCGAGCTATCTTTTATCTTTAGATTCATCTATTTTATTTTAGTCGTTGCTGTTATTATTCTTAACATTAATATTTTAAGTATAGAATTTTCTTTTTTAAATTCTCATTTTTTAGTTTGATTTAAATTATTTCAATTTACTTTCTTAAAATATTTTATATATGTAATTAATTATTAAGATCACATAAAAAAAACTAGTCTTATGATGATATCATTAATTATTTTAATAATTAATTTACAAATTTTTTTAAAATTAAGAGAATCCAAACCCTTCTAATCAAGTCTCAAGTAAAATCCTGATTCCAGCCCTATGGTCTGTCCAATGCACCGGTTGCTCGATATCACAAGAAGAAGTCTTTCAAAGTTCGAAATATGCAAATTAAGAAATGCCAATGGTTATAAATATGGCTTGGGTTGGTTGGCATTTATATGGAGTCGATGCCAGAACTGACAGTAACAACTTTCAGTAAAAAAAGAAAAAAGGAAAAGAAAAGAAAAGTAAAAAAGCCCTACTAGATAAGAAAACCAAGATTCAACAGAGACTAGAGAGAGCAGACAGTGATGTTCGTGTAAAACTCATGGGTTTTCTAGATTAGGTATTCTGCTAAGGCTCCATACATGCTCTGCTCTGTGCCCATCAAAATGCTACAGATTTTCTGATAAATCCCCTTTTGTCGCAGACACACACATCCAACGATGAGTCCATCCAACACACCTCACCTTTGTCCTTACTTTCTCTCACACTCTCACTATCTCTCTATTACATCACACCCACCACCTACAACCCATATGTCACATTCTATGTCCTTTCATGTCATGTCAGTTTATATATATATATATATATATATATATGCAAAATATGAAAGGTTATCGGATAACTTGAAACACTTCAAAAGTGTTAGATGAAAGAACTTCTTGCATTCCACATATTTATTTCTATAAAACATGTTTAATAATTGGAAATGAAAAAAGAAATTTTTAATTTTTAAAAATAATCTTAAAATTGCATTAATTAAGAAACTAATCTTAAAATTCTACTACTTGAATTTGCATTTTAAATATCGATTTTACTATTTATAAATACCAATTTCAACAAATAATAAAAATAATTAAAAATAAAAGTAAAATTGACATAATATCAATTTCTAGTCAAATTAAAATTGATACTTTAATTATTGATCAAGTGGTATAATTTTAGAAATTTTTTTAATTAATATATTTTCTGTAATATTAAAAAAATTTATTTTGTCCTTTTCTCCATAATCCTTACAAAATATATAATTTATTTATTTATTTTTAAGATCCAAAATGCTTGTCACGGGGACTCATATTATAAAAGCAGATGCCAGGGCTCAGCTTGTACAGTATATGGATAGGGGCGTTGTGATGACGTAGCTTCATGAAACCACAATGACAAACAGGAGATTACTTCGTATTAAATTTGTTTTTCGAAACCTAATACTTTTGATTTCTGGTTGAATGAGGAGTCTCACGAATTGACTAATTTATGTGTATGGATTTATATTGAAAGTTTCAAAGCTCACCAAGTTCGACAATTGAAAAATTTTGATTGCTTGATAGCAAAGATTAAAATACACACATCCACATAGTAATCAACGTCTATAACTATTAATAAAAAAGAAATCTTCCTACTAAGTATGCTTTATTATAAAAAAAAACTTAATAAATTTATATTATATGCATCAAAGTTTCTCATAGATTATGGCATCCTAGTTCTTATTGTGTCATATGAGGACATATCCCAAACATGGAAAAAGAGGAAAATGAAAATAGTTCTTTTTTTTTTTTTGACTTTGATTTTGATGTGATATGCTATCTAAATTTATAAAATGTATTTTTATACACATAAATTTATATAAAATCAGTAAGTAACTCTTTAACTTTAAAATCAACACGCTTTTTTACCAAAAAAAGCAAAATTTTTAATATTGTTAATTTATAAGAATTTAGAAAGTGTTAAAAATTGAGGAGAAGTTGACTATAATTAAGTCTCATTAGAGGAGTCCGAAACCCTTATCAAAACATCACAAAGAAAATATTCATAATTTTTAATATTAATTATGCATTAATAAAAAAAATACATGAAAATGATTTTTTAACGAATGTAAAAAAAAATACTAAGGATGTCAAGTTCAAAAAGTACTATGATCTACTCACCTAAAACTCTCAGAGTTGTTTATGTTTGAAGGTTTTTTTTTTACTTTAGACATCTACTCACACTCAATGGTTAGGATGAAAACAACATTTACAAGCTATCTTGCTATTCATTGCTCTAATTCACCTTTTTTTGCCACTTCAAAAGTTCATTCTTAGTGGAGGTAAACTGATAAAACTTCATGGAGAATACTGTTGGCAGAGAACTAAATTGCAATCAATGGACTTCATATGATTTGAAAAATATATAATTTAAAAAATATTACTAGATGTCTAACAAGAAAAATTTTAACTTTTCATGTAATTGGTATAAAATGTATATTAATATTAAAATGATATAAATATACATATTTTTTAAAATTCTCAATAAATATCTTGAAACATATTTATGGGTATTTGTAATTTTGATTTTCGGATAAAAAAAGTCATAGATTATTCATTGCATTGGGTTTATGTATATCTATATCTATATCTATATAAATATATATATATATATATTAAGTTATATTCATCTTTAAATTCGAGACGCATGCAAGGAACTCATGATGGTGTCTTCTGTGTCCCCGCAGACCTCGCTCATGCTTTTTTGAGTATTTTATAAGCTCCTCCTTGAAGCTTTTATATTCCCCATTTACCCCTCCTTTTGTTCTAATTTACCATATTTGCCATTTCAATATTTATTCTTTTGTGGTGGTAAAACTACAATTACCCAAAATTTGGTAGACAAATCCTGTTGACAGAATTGCCATCATACAAGCCCCATAAAAAGGCATACGATACTCTTTAAAAATGAAAAACTGTTTCCCTCTAACCAATGGAAAAAATAAATAAAAGGAAAAAAACATTGGAAAGTAAAAAAAATGGAAACAAAATTTACATTTTTATATTATTCAAAGGAGTTGTAATTTGTTTCCTTATAGTCGTAATCGGATATGTGTGCATATACATATTATATTAATGAAAAAAATTCTATGCAAAGGTAGATAAATCCGTCATCTAATACATTAAATATTACAAATTATGTGTGCACTAGTTTTATTAATGAAATTTTGCATTTGGTTTGAATTTTAATGATCATTTTTGTTGATCTTACAACTATTAAATATATAAAGAATTTTGTTAATGTGCATTTTTGAGCTTTGTTTGATGGTTAAAAAAAAGTTTTTATTCCTGAAATTAATTACACATTTTATAATAAAACAAATGAATGATGAGATGATAAGTTTCTTTGTTTGGTCTTTCCATGTGAAAAGAATTTTTGTTTTCTCTTTCCACGAAATGGGCCTATTTCTTTATTCTTTTCAAAGTCTTTCTATATTACAGTAGAAATTCTTAAATTAGCAATTAAAAGATAAATCATGAATGGGGAAGTCCAAGGATAAGAATGTCCTGAAACTGTTAAGGATAGGAATCTTGGACCAGTTTGGTTATATAATGCCAGAATCACCAGCCAAAATGGCATTTTGTTAGGTGCATACTCAGTTTTCTTGACAGTGATTCCTATGTCTTTTCCTTTTAATTAGTTAGAACTTTCCTTTTAATCCGGTTAGTAATTAGTATTTATCCCAAAATCACCCTTACTGTAAGAAAACTTTCAAAGTCATTATTTCAAAATATTAATAATCTTCACAAAATGGATGGCCTGTAAATTTCAAGAAATTCCCCTAATTATTAACATTTTATTCCAAGAGATTAATGATTTTGTAGGGAATATTAGACACAATGAAGTCAAGAGGTTGACTTTCCAGAAAGGAGACAAACCTTTGTGGCTCAATAGTAACACAGTAAACTCCACAATAACTTTTCTTTTTTTTTTTCCATTTATAAAAATTAAATGTTTTGATTACGGATTTATTCTATACTTCTGTCAATAAAAATTGTATGATTAAACATCTGATCATAAAATTAAATATCTTGATGGAAAGGGGTTGATAAATCATAATTTTTTTGATCCTTAAAAAAAGTTTCGGTATAGATGTGGATTATACCATTGGTTGAAATGAAACAACCCATTGTTATATACTTAATTGGTTGGAAAATAGATTGAAAGGGTATATTAGTCTTTAAAAGGACCAAAAAGTGAAAATCCAACAATTGTTTTCTTTTTTGGAAAAAAAAGGAAATCATTGAAATAAAAATAAATTAAATTATAATAAAAATATGAAAGTTGAGTTGAAACCAGCTCCATTTGTTTTGCACAGTGGAACAGAGAGAGAGAAAGAAAAGAAAAACCTCTGAGCCGAAAGTGACGAACCAATGAGAAACGCATAAAACAGAGCACAAGAAACAGAGTCACTTGTAACGGAGAGAACACCCTTCTGTTCGCTTCATATTCTCTCACTTTCTCTCTCTGCCTTTACTCAAATTCAATGAATTGAATGGTGTGTTTTGCTGCTTTTTTTCCCATTTCCTCAGTCGTAGCAGAGGAATAATAATTATATCTGAGATAGAGATCTCTTCCTTGTTTTGACTCCTCATACAACTGCTCTCTTCATTAAATGGCTGATCTTTCTCTTTCATCGAAAATTCCTGCTACTGCTTATGTTACAGTGAAAACCCATTAAATATGTTAGCAAGCACAACGATTTGGGTGTCTTTCTTGAAGCCATGATGATCTTCTTCACGACTCATCAGTTATCATGGGTTATGCTCTGTTTGGCTCTGTTTTCGCTCTCTTTTCAGCTAGAATTTGGATCTAGTTTGAATAAAGCTTGAAACTTTAGGGATAAATAAGGAAATTCAGCATCTGCGTTCTTGGAGTTACTTCTCGAAGGATCTATCTTTTGTGGCTTTTTGTCTAGTTGTGGCTCAGTTTGTGATGAAATTTCAAGAATGTGGAGTGTTCTGTTTTCTTTGTTTTTGGCCGTTTTCATGTGTCATGAGTGAAGTTCGTAATTTTAGGGAAATATAAGCATCTGGATCTGTTAAATCACTTCCTAAAGGATCTATCTTTAGTGGATTTTGTCTAGTTTTAGTCATTTTGTGCTCATATTTTAAGTATGATAAGGATAAGGAAATTCTCTGTTTGCTCCGTTTACTCTGTTTTTGGTGTTATCATGGGACAATTGTTTTAGAAGGGTTAGATCTTTTGGATATAGAAGCTCTGATCTCAAGAGATTCACTGTTAGTCTTGTGTTTGGTGCTGTCTCTAAATCAGACAACAAGCATAACCAAGAAGTTTGTTGGTCTTGTGTTTGTTTGGTGATAACAAGGACTTATGGACATTACCATGTGAAATAGAGTATTGGAATTTTCAATAATTTGGAGGACTTGGGTTTTGGTTTTAAGGTTGGAGAAAAGGTTTGGACTTTGGTGAATATGATGGCCACATCTTGCAAAGATGGGAAATTAGGAAGCAACAATCATAGTAATAGTAATAGTAGCAATAATAGTATGGATAACGGGAAGTATGTAAGATATACGCCTGAGCAAGTTGAGGCATTGGAGAGGCTCTATCATGAGTGTCCAAAACCAAGTTCTTTGCGGCGCCAACAGCTTATAAGGGAGTGTCCTATTCTATCCAACATTGAGCCCAAGCAGATCAAAGTTTGGTTCCAGAATAGAAGGTTTGAATTTGTAATTTTGCTTATCGAAGAGTTTTATCTTTTGATTTATAGGAATTGATATTCTGTGGCCTGAAGTTGTTTTCATCATGCTGTGCATTGTTGTGTAAAAGTAGTAACTGAAGCAGCATAATAACATGATTTAACCTTAACAGAAAAAGAAAAGTTTCATTTTTTAAAAATAATTTTTGGGACGAAGCAATCTTTTATGGCTATTATATGGTAGGAAAAATTGAACTTTGCTTGCATATAAGATCTGTCCAGCTCTTTTTGTTGGTCCTTTCATTTTCTAAAATTTTTTATTTTTATTTTTATTTTTTTTGGCTATGTTTGCGTATAATGGGAGCTCATTCTGAAAGTAGGAAAATTTTAGTTACTGAAAAAATAAGAAAGGGGTAGCTCATAACATATTATAGTGAGAAGATATAATCAGGAAGTGTCAAATTTTTAAGTCTTCTGTAATGGGAATTTTCCTTTGTAAGTTGTCATGTATTAAAATTATTGGCATGAGGGACTTTTTATGAACCTTTTTTGTCTTGTGGTTCCTTTGGTTTTCTGCTATCATTGGAGTGTAGTGTAAACGGAAATTCTGGAGCTGGTCCTTAGTTCTTTTTCTCTTACTTATCTAATTTATTTGTGAAGAGTTCAGTTATTATATTAAGTTATGCTGTGGCATTGGTGGGTTTTCACATTTTACGCATGTTTGATCGAATGTGTTTTTACATGTTTTTGTTGTGCATTTACAGGTGTAGAGAGAAGCAAAGGAAAGAGGCTTCACGCCTTCAAGCGGTGAATAGGAAACTCACTGCCATGAACAAGCTTTTGATGGAGGAGAATGATAGGTTGCAGAAGCAGGTGTCACAGTTGGTGTATGAAAATGGCTACTTTCGACAACATACCCAGAACGTGAGTCTCCATATTGTTGTACTGTCTGCATTATATTCATTTATAGACAAAATGTCCTCGAAAATTGGCTTTGTGTTTATTCATCTTTGAATATGTAGAGATATCAGTCATTAAGTGCTTTGTTTCAAGTTATTGTTGTTGGTTTTATTTTTTTGGGTTTTTTAAATGAGAAAGCATCTGTAAATTTTCACAGACAACTCTTGCCACAAAGGACACGAGCTGTGAATCTGTGGTAACAAGTGGTCAACACCAGTTGACATCCCAGCATCCACCAAGGGATGCTAGTCCTGCAGGGTTTGTGGGAAATTTATTGTTGTTTGGTCTTTTTTCCTAGTGAATTGCCGCCGCCTTTGGTTCTAAAGTTTCTGCTCCCTTTTTCGCTGCAGACTTTTGTCCATTGCAGAAGAGACTTTAGCAGAGTTTCTTTCGAAGGCAACTGGAACTGCTGTGGAGTGGGTCCAAATGCCTGGAATGAAGGTATTTACATTTCAGAGTAATTTTATCTCTCCAAACAGCTAGGAAGCATCAGTAATCAGTTAACAGCTAATAATTTAAGGTCACTAAATTTGTATTCCTTCTTCATAAGGTCAAATGCTTGCTTTATAGCATGTTTTCCAAGTTTTTTAGGAATCGTTGTTTTTATGCATTATAATTATTAGATTGACTTTTTTCTAATTTTACATCCTTGTGTTCTTGCATTTGTAGCCTGGTCCGGATTCCATTGGAATCATTGCTATTTCTCATGGTTGCACTGGCGTTGCAGCACGAGCTTGTGGCCTTGTGGGTCTTGAGCCTACAAGAGTAAGTAAACCTGGGATTTCCTTTGTACATTGGTTGTTTAGTTAGGAATTTGTATAACTGTTTAATGACTATCTATATTTCAGGTTGCTGAAATCCTCAAGGATCGACCTTCATGGTTTCGTGATTGTCGAGCCGTGGATGTCCTGAATGTGCTGCCAACCGCCAATGGTGGAACCATCGAGCTGCTATACATGCAGGTGATAGATTATTGATATTTCATATTTTCCTGCTTTGAGCAACGTGTATGACTTCGTTATATCTGATATTTCCATTGATGATGCAGCTCTATGCGCCAACAACTTTGGCTCCTGCTCGCGATTTCTGGCTGCTGCGCTATACTTCTGTCTTGGAAGATGGTAGTCTTGTGGTCAGTACAATTATTTACTTCTTTCCATATTATTCATTCCCTATGCCATTTGAATGTTTATATATGATGTCTTATTTCTGTCTTGCAAAAGTTCTTAATTTGGAGATAACACTTGTGCTAGGTTTGTGAGAGATCGCTCAAGAATATGCAAAATGGTCCAAGCATGCCACCTGTCCAGCATTTTGTCCGTGCTGAAATGCTGCCTAGCGGCTACTTGATTCGACCTTGTGAAGGGGGTGGCTCAATCATAAGAATTGTAGATCACATGGATTTGGAGGTAACAAACTCTTTTTGATTGATTTAGGGGGAAAAACTATTTATGCTGTTTTTTGGAATTGGTGAAATACTTTTATTTGGCAAATTGTTTTGATGGGACAGCCATGGAGTGTACCTGAGGTGCTGCGCCCATTGTATGAATCATCCACAATGCTTGCACAGAAGACAACAATGGCAGTAAGTGATCAATTCGTGTTTTTTGGATGTTTCATCTCCTTGAGTAAAAGACACATCTCTTTGAATAGAAAATGCTCAACTTTGATGTCACACTCATCCCATTGTTAGGCTCTGCGTCAGTTGAGGCAGATTGCTCAGGAGGTTTCCCAATCTAATGTTTCTGGCTGGGGTAGGCGACCTGCAGCACTACGAGCTCTTAGCCAGAGGCTGAGCAGGTTAGTAATCATAATCTAATCCAGCAAATTGTACATAAATGGTTCTTTCTGCTTGCAGTCTGATGAATTAACATATGTAGGGGATTCAATGAGGCTCTCAATGGATTTACTGATGAAGGATGGTCAATTATGGGAAATGATGGCATAGATGATGTTACGATACTGGTGAATTCATCTCCAGAGAAGCTTATGGGCTTACATCTTACATTTAATAATGGATTTTCAGCTGTTAGTAGTGCAGTGTTGTGTGCTCGAGCTTCAATGCTATTGCAGGCAAGAGCTATTTATTCCTTTAACTTTCTGTTCATGTTGAATGTTCTGTGTCTACAAATTCATGCAATGCCACACACTTGAAACACAACCCCACCACCGGCCCCCCACCCACCCACAATGAGATACATATCATACAGCTCTATTTCTTTTTTCTGCCACCTGTCATGGAGCACACTATATGCAGTAGATATTATGCCAAATTTAGTATTTTGCAAATTGAATTCTGCACAATATGGTCATTAATGTAAGACAGGATTAGGATCATGCTTCTTCTTGCTAAGGGAGGAACTCACATTTTAATGAAATCTTCATGTGTTTCTTTCAAGAGTTACCTCGTTCAGCTTTCTTGATCTTTGCTTCATAATGGTGCTCTGTTTAATCATGTTTACCATCCATTATGCAGAATGTACCTCCTGCAGTCCTCCTCCGGTTTCTCCGTGAACACAGATCAGAATGGGCTGATAGCAGTATTGATGCCTATTCTGCTGCTGCTGTTAAAGTCGGTCCTTGTAGCTTTCCAGGGTCCAGGGTTGGAAGTTTTGGTGGCCAGGTTATACTTCCACTGGCTCACACTATTGAGCACGAAGAGGTAGGGATCATTAGCTACTGGTTGTTAGCAATGCACATGCATTTGCCTTTTAACCAACTGCAGATGATGGGATTCTCTTTATTGATACATGCTTTCCTTTTGTTTTAAGTTTTTGGAAGTAATTAAACTGGAAGGAATTGGACATTCTCCTGAAGATGCAATTATGCCAAGGGATGTATTCTTTCTGCAGGTTGGTGTTTGTTCTGCTAATTGCATGTAATCTTTTAACTTTAACAACTCAGACTTGGGGACCTGTTTTGGAACTTTTCTTGCATTAAACAAGCCCTTCATTGTTGGCTATTTTCCTTGATTCACCTTTTGCTTTGTTTTGATAGCTTTGCAGTGGAGTAGATGAAAATGCTGTTGGGACATGTGCTGAATTGATTTTTGCTCCTATTGATGCTTCCTTTGCGGATGATGCACCCCTTCTACCTTCCGGGTTTCGTATCATTCCTCTGGACTCGGGCAAGGTAGCCTTTTTGTTGTCTTCTGAACATGTCTGTTAAGCTGGCATCCATAAGTCTCAGTTAATGGTCTTGCTTTGCAGGAAGCTTCCAGTCCAAACCGTACCTTGGATCTTGCTTCTGCACTTGAAATTGGACCAACTGGAAATAGAGCATTTAGTGATATCAGTGCCAGTTCTGGCTGTACACGATCGGTGATGACCATAGCCTTTGAGTTTGCATTTGAGAGCCACATGCAGGAGCATGTTGCTTCAATGGCTCGTCAGTATGTCCGGAGTATTATATCATCTGTTCAGAGGGTGGCCTTGGCACTCTCGCCTTCTCATTTGAGTTCCCATGCTGGTCTCCGGACACCTCTTGGTACTCCTGAAGCTCAGACACTTGCCCGTTGGATTTGCCATTCTTACAGGTGAGGTATTTTCTTTTTTCAACTGGGCCATATTGATAGGCAATCGTTATCATGCATATTTATAAATTTATGCCGTGGTTATTTTTGCCTTCAACTCTCATAGATGTGGGTGGTATATAAAATCCGGAAATTTGCAGGTAGGTCTAGGAAGAACTCTAGTATGATGGAGTACATCTTATTACCTGGATGAGTTGGATACTCTCTTGTTAATATGGTTCTTTTGGTGCTTGTCTATCTTACTTTAACTTAAAGTGATTAAGGTTGTCTCTCTTTTTTTTTTTTTTTTGAAAATAAATAATTAAACTAACTAGTCTCTGAAGTGAAAAGTAATATTTAACTCTATGAATCAATCATCTTTCGTGGCATCCATGTACTGTTAAATCTGTAGTTCCACTTTGTAGCCAAAATATTGGTATAGGATTAATACAGCGAGGGAACGATAGCTCTGCTTGAATGGCATTTTATGATGGGAATTACTGATCAATTACTTGTGCCATTTAGTTCACCTGAGTTATAATCCAGAGATTTAGTCATCTCTTTAAGCAGAAGTATTTGGAACCTTTTGTCTGTTATTGAAATGTATTTATTGTTTTCATGCATCAATATGGACAATCTGTGAACACGAGGAACATGTGAAAGAATCTTGTTAACTGGGTGTGACACAAAAACATTTTAGCTTCTGGGTTGTGATATTTTTTTGACACTAGGATGTCAATGTCTGCACTGCAAAGTAAAATATTTTTTTATTCTCATTCATATTTGAATTTCAAAAGACCCCTGAAGTAGTCTAATTATGACTCCCTGTCAATTTTTTGCTCCAACTCCCTTTGTCTGTTGGACGTTCCTTGTGTTTCTTCTCATCTTGAGCTGTTCATTACAGTTTGTAAAGAGTGTTAAATTTTCTATTGGCTGCTGGTGAATTGGTCAGGAACTAAGTCTGGTGTAGCATTATGGTTTAATTATAGAAATTTCAAATTTTGTACTAGTTACTCCTTTAAGTTGTCATCTGATGAAATGATTTTGCAATAATTCAAGGTGCTACTTAGGTGTGGAACTCCTCAAGCTGAACAGTGAAGGAGGTGACTCCATTCTTAAGACTTTGTGGCATCATTCAGATGCTATCATGTGCTGCTCTCTGAAGGTATACTTCCTGTTTTATCCCGTAAGCTTGACGTGGACATGTAGGTTCTTACTCTATAAAGTTCATGGCTTCTTTAAGTTCAGAACAGATCCCCTCACTTTTTTGATAATGTGCCTTTTAAGGCCACTGGTGGTAGCAACTGCCTTTAGTTTATCTCTAGAAAGAGAAGTCTCCATCTAGCATTCTTGTATGTAATTCTAAATGGTGGTTTTGTAAGTTATTTCACTTGATGGATGTATATTTGATAATTTATATTTCTTTATTCAGCTTGATCAGACTTGTTCAAATTGGTCTTAAGCTTGTTCTTCTGTGCAGGCTTTGCCAGTTTTCACCTTTTCAAACCAGGCTGGTCTAGACATGCTTGAGACCACCTTAGTTGCGCTGCAAGACATTACTTTGGAAAAAATTTTTGATGATCATGGACGGAAGACACTCTGCTCAGAGTTCCCTCAAATTATGCAACAGGTTAGCCCCTCATGCCACCCTCTCAGGGAATGCACTCTTAATTCTCTTTAAGGACGAGCATGGATCGTTTCTTTGGTTTCCCATCCAAAACCAGCATGAGCCAATCGGTTTTTTAGTTCTCTAAACCAGAGTGGACATCTCGGTTAGGTTAGGTCGTTAATTTGCCAAATTCCGAAAATAAAATGAGTCCATGCCAAAAGCCTATTCCATCAAAGAATGATTTGTTTCCTTGTCATGATTCAATCCCAATCTATCTTTCATAAATTAAATGTTCGACTTTTACCAACTTGAAGCATTCGGATTCATATATACGATTTATCAAAATAGTAGAAAAGAATTTTTTTCTTAGTACTCGTAACTCTAAATGATGTATAGAGTGACTGGAAGTTCATTTGTGGAAAATTTTACAGGGATTCGCCTGTCTTCAAGGTGGTATCTGCCTATCAAGCATGGGCCGACCCGTATCATATGAGAGGGCAGTGGCTTGGAAGGTGATGAATGAAGAAGAGAATGCACATTGCATCTGCTTCATGTTTATAAACTGGTCCTTTGTGTGAAAATCATATGGCGACTTAACAGGGAAATAGTAGAGACCCCTTTAGTATTTTATCAGCATATGTTGTCTTTTTGTTGTGTGAAGCTTAGAACACGCACATGCCTCTGCTTATATTATCTTTTGCTTAAACTCCTAGATTTACTGCTGTTTCTAGTGACATGACTCTTTGTAGTGCCTAAATATGAATCTTTCGGCTAAAAAATCTGCCATTACTGGCCCTGTGGCCATGTACTGCTTTAGTTATATTGAATTGTGTCATGTGACCTTGTGCATGCGCGTGGCTGGATCAGCACTTTTTTATCGATGAAGGAAAAAACCCTGTCAAATCGAACCAGACCCAACTGGAAGTCTCAGGGGAATGCTCTTCCTTCCATTTTCGTCTGGAAAGTTACCTGAATCAAACCAAACAAAAAGTTTACTGTTGGTTTTAAAACAATTAAGGAGATGAACTGAACTGACTTAACAAACAAAAGTAGTATATGAAATTCTTTAATCTTTACAGTGCCAATGAAACATATGTTCATGCTTGCTGATTATGTGTGCATTTGAATTTTAGTAGACTAAGTATAATTTATGTAGGTGGGCTGAAGAGTTATATTACACACTCTATTTTAGCTTTATAAATAAAGATAATTATCGGAACACATAAATTTTCAGAGATATATGAATATTGGCTTTATTAACACCTATATTTATTGATACATATTATTAAATGAATTGTGTTGTTCTATTAACCTCTTTTATAGTGTTAGTGCATATTATTAAAAATATTGTATACTTGGGATATCGAATTATATGTTATACATGAAAATTTTCTTTTATAAAAATTTGAGCTAAATCAAATGAAATTTTATGGTTAAAAGAAATTCTTAAATTGAATGGTATGATTTGTTTTTAAGTAATAAAATTCTAACTGCATATTATTTCAGTGGGAAAGCAGCTTTAGTAATAGCATCAAGGAAGGTAATAAATCAAGAGCTTAATGGATGAGATTGCTAATCCATAAATAACAAACTCACTGAAGGATGTGATGGGGGCTTGAGACATGCCATAGCTACATCTCGACCTTAGTTTGTTTTGGATAGCAACCTAGTCAGTGTTTGTATTATAGCTTATCATTTAACTAAAGGAAAACAATAGAGTCTAAAAAGATTGTTTTAGAAGACAAATATTTTAAACAATTCCTTAGCTTTTCCATGATTTTGCCTTTGATGACAGGAGAATATTGTTGTAGAAAATCAAGCAATCAGTTTCCAAAGTAACCCGTCTCCATCCCCTGTTGATTGTAACCAGCATTCCTTTTTATTGCCTTAGCTTTTATGCCTTCACTACTTCCTTTCTGGACTTGCATTGAGGTTGCTGTCAGCACGTCACCATTTGAGTCCCTGCCAATCATTAGTTCTCAGATCACACAGCACGCAAACCAGAACATTCGCACCCAGCTACAGATGAAAAGATAAATGGTCCGCCGTTTCATCATATGCCCACAGATTGCAGAAGTTGGATTTGATCGGACACTTCCCCAGAACAAACTAAAATTAGTTGTTCAAATATTTGTACAAAGCCGCCATATATGATGTTTCTGTATAGGGTGCAATGAATTTCCAAACTTTCTCATCCACATGATGAGACGATGATGTTCAGTTGGCGACTATCATAGAGTTTCTTTTCAATCAACCTAAGGCAAATAGATGTCATTATTTTCCTTTGCTATCCTCTTGAACATGTGAGAGCATAGGAATCTTTTGAATGGTTTGGATTTCATATGCTGACAGCAAGGAATAAACTCTTGACAGATTGCGTACTCCATTGGCTTAATCCAACATTTCACTAACTCTCATGGTTTGGTATGGTTCTAAAGGGAAAACTGAACCAAATTAAAGTATCATACAGTGATACGAGCCGGTTTAAGCATGATGATCCTTTAGCTTTGGTTGCACGTAGCAATTGGCAATAGATTGTTTATTCCTGTGTCTCATTTATACTTAAATTTCCATTGTCATTTGTTTCATCATACAAGTTCATTCATTTATATCGGTCATGCTTTTTACCATTAAGAGTAAATTATGCAATAATCTAAAAACACCAACTTTGTGTACCGCTATTTTCTCTTTTGCCCTCATTTATCTACTTCATTAGAAAAATTTGCATTGGCTATTTAAAAAATGGAAAAAAGTGGTACTTTTAGGCTATGATTGACACGTTGATTTGATAGCGACGGTGGTTTATAATGCTGTTGAATTACCGTGTGCTAGGTACTCCCATTGGAAAAAAAACAAGTGAAATATAGAATTTATTTTTTTATTTGTTTCTTCTTTTAAGTGCAAAAACACTTTCCTAAACTTTATTTTAGGTGTGGATATACTTCGTAAACTTTTAAATATTATAAATCACATTCTTAAACTTTAATGAATTAGTAAATAACCTCATGAAGCTACAAATAACTCTCTTAAACTTTGATCTTGGGGTAGAATATCTTCTCGAACTTATCAAGATGTGCTTTAATACCTATTAAACTTTGATTTAGTGTGACTTTTTTTGATTAAAAAAAGAAAATATTCTTTATGTTGTCAAGTTATTAAAATTTAGGAAATGATTTATAACATTTGAAAGTTTAGAATGTATCAATACCTCTGTCAAAGTTTGTAAGGATTTTGTAATTTCCCTTTTATTTTTTCTTAAACCGGTATGTATTTGGTGTTGCTAATTTCTTTATATGCTTTATTTGCATGAAATTGTTGATGTACAATTTATATAATGGAAAAAGTATAGGAAAATGAGCATAAGCTATAACTAAGAGAGTGATGTAGTTGTTAGTAAGCGGGAAGATAGGATAGAATTGGTTAAGGATGGATTAGGATATGATTGTATAAGATAATATATACTTGAATATACTGCATGTAAAATAAGTTACTATGCAGCGCTATCATTAACTCAAATGAAGTTGAATGTCAAACTACTAGATAAAAATAAATATATTTTAAAAATCTAAGAAATTAAATAATTTGAAAATAATCATATTGAAATGTGTATCTTGAATTTACTTGATTCTTAATTGTGGAGTAATAGGCAAAGAAATGGAGAAACAAGAAAGAATGACATGAAACTAATGAGGCTAATTGATCACTAAGCATGGTAGCCAACCACCATTCTTGTGTAATTGATTAGGCTTGGTTGTAGTTGATCGACCATGTCATGTAGGGCCAAGCGGTTTCTTGTTTTGTGTTTTTCTTGATTTTAAGTTATTTCCTATAATCTATATTAGGCTTTGGGCTTTTGTAAACATCAAATACAAACCAAGCATTTGGTAGTGCCAGAAAGCCTTAAAGGAAATGGCATTATGTGATTGTAAGAACTATTATACGATTACTTTTACATTATAGTGGTCTTTTCACTCTTACTCATGGTTTTTTACTTTAGTATATGAGGTTTTTCACGTTGAACTCAAATCTCAAGACTCTTTTCACTAGTTTATTTCACTTATTTATCATGTGTTTTATTTGTGATTTATAACCTAAAATCCGAGTGTGTCCTAACGAGTTATATATTTAGAAGAAGAGGCGATATGTTGCTTCTAACTTTGCTTAAATAATGTTTTGACAAGGATTTGTTTGTATAATCACAAATGGTAGACTTTTGTTTCTAGCATAATACCCAAATAACGAGATAGTATAGCACAATATAAGTAGAAAAATATTGCTCTTGTCAATTGTATTATTTTTGTTGCACTAAGTGCAACATGTGCTATAATTATTGCACTAGACATCGACCATTATATATTTTTGTCTAGTTTGTTTAATTATATTTTTGCTACACAACCATCATCTTTACAATTATAATGGCACTACCATTACAATCACTATTATACCATCTCTACCACCATTGTCTCCACTATCATGCCACCACCACCTTGCCATCCTACCTTACAATAGCTATTATTGTTACCTCAACATCATAGCACTACCACTACTACCACCACACCATTTGTCATGGTATTTGTATAATAGAGGTGGTAATGATGGTGTGTGTGGGATGGTAGGTGTAGCTTCTATGATGGTGGGGATGTGATAATGTTGCGATGGTAATAGTGATAATGCTAATGGAATGGTGGTAGTATTTATAATGGTGGTGGTGGTGGTGGTGGCAGTAACAATGAGGGTAGTAATGATGTGGTGGTGAGGAGGATGAATAAGGGGGAATTTTTTTTTTTTTAGAATTTATTTTATGGTTTCCATGGACTATTTAAGGTAGTGATAGTGGTAGTGTTATGGAGAGGTAAAATTGGTTGTACCATAGAATATATATAACACTTAAAATTTCCAAACTTAGGATGTATCATAAGGATATTTATCTAGTATATGCACTTTCTTTTAAGAAAAACACAAATATCATAGTGTTTGCCTTATGCTATCAGAAACCTAAAAATTCTTAAACCAAATGAGACATTTGAGATTACAATGTACTTAGTTTTCTTTCTTTACCAAATGTCCAAAATGATAAATGTCTCTTGAGAAAAGCTTCATTGGATATTACACTACATATAAATATATATGGAGTGATTATATGTACCAACAAAGTTTAAATATATGATAATGAGTGATAATGAGTAGTTTCAACAAAGTTACGATACATGTGCATACATATACCGAATCTTTTTAAATGTTTGTAATCATCCAATCGTTCCCATATTTTTTACAACTAAGCCAAATTCAAATATTATCGTAATTGTGCATAAATTTTCAAGGAAAGCAAAGGTTTATTCAATATATAAAGATGAACTCAAAGTACATCGTTCGTTCACTACTTAAAAAGGAGAGATTACTAGTAGAGTTCTTGAAGATTAGAACTACATGATACAAGACATATTGACCCCACCAATTTCAGTGTAGCCCCTAAGGAGAGAAGGGCAAAATTTGTCATATGACAGCCACTAATCCACCTTGGAGGGTACATTCCCAACCGATTAAGCAAATACATATCGAAGTGGGTGAAAATGGTGAAGATTCAACACCCCACCAAGAAAAAAGCCCAACAAAACAAATAAAATTACCAGACTCGGCTACAGATTAGATCTTAAAAGGACTAGGACATAGCATGGACCAACCTGTGAAAACCCTTTACTAGGATGCTGAACATAAGTCTGTCCAGTACTAAGTTAGCGGTCAAACATCATGACAGCTTCTACTTATAGTAAATTAGACTGGCAAGGAACATGGTTGATAAATAGAAAACCATGATCCTGACCGAGGATCCGTCTCATTGCATCATTGGCAAATTAACTGTCCAGTTGGAGGCCTTTCATGCCCCTAGTGATGGCCGGAATGCAGCTCGAGCTCCTCGCGATTCCGGGTTTCTTCTGCCCTTCTCTATCCCGAGGGCTGAGGGACTTGGACCTCACAGCGCCCTTCCTCAAAATTTCTCTCATGGCATGTGCTTGGAACAAAGCAGGGGATTCCCTAATCCTCTTAAACTTAGCACATGCATTCATGTGAGCATTCAGTGCCTCTTCTTTTCTTCCCCCATTTTTCTCCACTTCCTCTTTCACTGCCTCGGAGCATAGGCCGCACAACATCTTGCCCGAGTACTTTTTCCGAACTCTTTCGACGTACTCGGGTGTGCACTCCTCCTTCATGCCACAACAGTCGCATTCGGCATCCTCAACCTCGGATATGGGTGGAAGTGATGTCAATTGAGCTGTTTCTATTTCTTTCCTTAGCTCGAATGACATGTCGGATTTGGTCCGCTGGATGTTGTCATTGGACAGCCTTGGTGGCTTGGAGAAATTGCTATTCCTAGCATAGGAGCTAACAATTGCCTCTCCATGTGGTGCCATGACTCTATAATTCCTGGGAGTAGTGAAAATTAACCGTAAAATTTGCTAATTTGGATGCTAGTGCGCGATTTTGGGTTAAGGGAACTTAAGTGATTGCTAACTTAGGTGCTGAAGCTCGATGACTGTATCACAACATGGTGGTTGGTTTCGATCACAAGGCCTCATATTTATAGGACTTTGGTAGAACTACTTTAAGTGAATATGTCAATATGTTTGTATGGACCACGATGCTTGTTATGTCACTAATCGTAATCGTGCAGTGTGTGAAAACTCACGAAGTTGCTAGATTTTTCAGGAAAGTTGTGGCGGAGAAGAGCAACTTGCTTCTACTTTTTTATGCACGAATTGAGAAAGTTAAAAGCATTTAATTTTGAGTGAACTACCACATTTTTCAGTATTTCTTATTAGTTAAAACGTGATATAAGCTTAACAATTGTTCTTTTTACCCTTTCTACATCAAGAAAAAATACTATAGGGACCGCACATCATATTTGTAGCGATTTATAAATTAATGTCATAAGTTACTAATCTATGATAACAAATCTATAATAATATACATATCAACCCTCACTACGGGAAACTTCTATTGCACCACATAATAGTTGTTTTAAACCATAACTTCTTTCGAAAGGGAGAAATCACCACCGCGGCACCACCAAGATATGCCTAGGCGAAGCGCACCAGCTTGGTTTTACTTTTACCCCACTCGTTTGGTTATTGCTATGGAGTATAGACCGTAATATGGAATTTATTTTTGCTATGATTTTGGCGAGAGCTATATGAGTATGTGAGGGAATCGATTAATTGGTTGCTCTCAATTTTTTGAAATTCTGTGTTACTATCTTCTATTAGTTGACAGGATTCTAAGAACGATCAGTTTTTGATCCCTACCCTCACATCTAGGGGATGTAAATGAGCCAAGACACCTCACAAGCTACCAAAGTTGAGTTGGATTTCATAGTTACTTGAGTTTGATTCGATCACAGTCAAGTTGAGTTCGAGTTTAATTTATTTGAATAATTTATTGAGTTGAGTCCAAGCTTTATGATATTTGACTCGATGAGTGTGCAACTCTAATCAAACATAAGTCAGGCTTATGTGTAAATCGAATTCAAGTTAAACATATATATCAACTTTATTTTCTTCAAAAAGAGAAAAAGGGATATTTTATTTTGAATAAAAAGAGCATAAATGAGCTTCAATAAGTCAAGTTTGAGTTCTGTTGAGTAACAATTTGATACGAGTTCAAGTTAAATTTAAAACTCAATTGAACTTGAGTTAATATTGAACTTTAAATTTTTTAATCAAGTTTAAGTTTCACTTAGTACTAGTTAACTCGATTTATTTATTATCCTATTCATCATCACTAAACTCTTAGTGATAATCAATAAGTGGGAATTTGATTACATGACATCATATTCCGTACAATTAACCAAGGAAAGCAGAGGCTTTACTATTTTTGAATTCACCGCTCAATTTAAACAAAGGTCGTATACCAACTTTACCAAGTTTGCCGTCTATATATACATATATATAGAGTTATTTTGGGCTGGAGCTATACCAATGCATGTAAAAATACGTAATAAAACGAGTGCATGCAATGCCATCCGAATATTCGAATAAATCTTACGTTTTTCTTCCTTAACCAATGGAGCTTTAAGCTATAAGTCCACCAATTTTAGTCATTATTTTCCGAAGTTGTCCTTTTGAGACATTATTTTGGAGGCTCCAAGTTGAATATTCACGTGTGGACTAACCTCTTCTACAGGTACTTGACCCTTCGCTATATCCTTGTTCTTGTACAATGCATGAATAATGAAAGTGACCGTTGCATGAAACCTCCCCACAATAGCGTGCCCTAACTTCACGAGCAGCCAAATCATCCCTCTTGTGTGCGGAAAAAAAAAGGTGGTTGAGTTCACTTACCATGAGAAGTTATGTGTATTGATTATGAAAAGTAACCAAAGACGAAATGGCATTGTTCGTAAGTTGAAATTCAAATTTATAAAGTTACAACTACATCTGGTATTTGAATGTATTTGGACTTTAGTGTAATCATTGTATGTTTCGACTCCACAGGTGTTATTTTCTCATTATTATGCAATTGCATAAGTGAGGATATAGCAAATAAGTATATGTATAAGCCATTGATTCAAATAATAAAATTTAATTGAATGTTCTCCAATTGTTATCTTATGTTTAAAGGGATGATGTTATATTTTGTACCTTAGCTTCAAATCAACTTGTAATTTATTATCTACTTATCGTGTGCTATATTTACTATCCAATTGAAGTTTTTAACTGCAAGAGTTACTTACTTCTACCAACGACATTAGGAAATGTAGTAATGCTATCAATTGGAAATTTCAATTTAAAATATGGTCCGCAATACAGCAAATATGATATTATCCAATGAAAAACTCCTTCCCTCTCATAGCTGAAAAGGTGTTGTGGACTACACCTACAATACGTGGCCGTCGATGGACAAGAAGATTAAGTATCCTTTTATGATAAAAGAGGGTTTAACTTTTTAAGGAGGCTTCATTTCGTGGTTGTCGTTGGTGAATGCTCACATGAAAGGATTGGTGCCGGGATTTATGTATTGTATCTTTGTGGTGAGCAACTGGGGCTTCGTATTGTCGATTTTTGCTTATTTGGACTCGAAATATCTTTGGACATCAATCGCATTGCTGATGCTGGGATTTGCTGTACTGTGTCGTAAGTTGTAACTGTATTAACACATTTTGGTCATTGACAGGTTGAGCAGTGTGTCAAGACTTGCTTTTATTTTTCCTTTTGTGAGGGTGTACTTGATTTGTGACGGACGTCGGGCAGAACCTCTTTTTTCTTTTTTTTTTGGGGGGGGGGGGTCATGATAAAAGTTTTAGAATTATGAAATTTTGATGTATTAATCTTAAGTAGTTGTAACTATTAATAGTTTTTAGTGGCAAGTGATAATGAAGGAGAAGATAGCGATTATAACAATATCCAAAGGTAGTAGTTAACCATTAGGGAAATTTTCAACTAAAAATAGAAAATATTACTATGTTATATGGTTGTTAATCATCATTGCTAAAGGTTGATCACCGGTGTCACTTTCTATTATAACTTAACTATTAAATCTATCGGTATATGCAACCGCTCATGATTATTGCTAAAATAAGATTTTACAATTGCATAACAAATCTCAGAAAGATTTTTGAAAAGGTTTTTTTTTTTTCCACCCATTTTTGAGAAACAAACACACCCTTAAAATGTAATACACCGAAATTTATGCAAACTAAATATTTCATTGACAATCGGTGAAACCTCGGTCTAGGGTTATTGTGCTAAACTCGATTAGGAGAGCTCATCAGGACTCTTATCAAATCTTAGCAACCTTGATATACAGCCTGAAACCCCCACGGTGGTAGTGGCTTGTTGTCGTCTGGGGGACACACCTAGTGACGACTGGTGTTCCATATATAAAGTTGAATGTTTAATCATTAAGTAGTTTCATGAAAATGTGTAAAATGACACTTCCTAGCTAAGGTTGTTACATGTTAACTTGAACTTCAACTGAAATAATAACAGTATTTGATATATGTCCTTGGTATAAAGAGCCAAACTCTCTCTATATACGTAGGAAAGGTTCGATATATGTCCTTGTAGTTGTGTAATTGGTGATGATATAATATTAGATGTATACAACATTACATTCAACATTTAGATCATGAAGACATATTTTCTAAGCTTGATTTGGACTTGCTCAATAAACGACATACGATATTCTAGTACTTCTTTGCCCTGCATGAGACTTAGGTTAGGAAAAACCTACTTTATGTTAGTAGTAACCATTATTAAGAATGAAAGACACATGTAATTATTGAGTAATATGAATCTACATATGTGACTCTAATGCATTTAGAAGGAGAAAAGTTTCATTGATATTACATGCAATATGTGTATACGTTTGATAGATAAATATTAATAAAGTTTTAATACATAATAGTAGCAACAAATAGTTTTTTAAAAAAACTATCATCTATTATGCCATGTATTTAAATTTAATTATTATTACTTATCTACCAGTTGCATATATATGTGGTGAGAAATACTTATGTAATCGTTTTTCACTTATAAGATAGTAGATATGTTTGTGTGTGTTCTACTTATTTTGCTATCATAGCGTGAAGTTATTTGCTCAAAAAAAATTATAGGTTCATTTGTAATGAATGTTAAAAAAATGCAACTAGCCTTTAGAGATTGAGAGAGTAAAAAGAGATGAAAATACACAACTATATTTGGAGGAGCAATAAATTGGGGATAATGCTAGAATCACTTCCTAAAATATTGGCATTTTTCCAATTGTGTACTTAAGGTAGTGTTTGGTTTGTAGTATTAGACAGTACAAAGAATACTAGACGGTACAAAACAAGAAAAACAAAACAAAACAATTTTTTTTTTTATATCATGTTTGGTATGTTTAGTACTGAACAAAGATTTTTGTTTTGTCCATTGTTTGAAATTACAAAGTATTGCACCAAACATGGTATTTTTGATAATTATACCATTTATATAATATTATGGTTATTTAATTACATTTTTAATATTATAAAAAAATACAATTTGAAAAGATTATTTAATTCATGTAATTAAATGAATTATATAAAATAATAAATGTAAATCCATTGATTGAAAAAATTATTAATTCATATTATAAATTACAATAATTTGTGTTATATTTAACAATATAACACATTATAAATATTATATTAATAATATTTAATAATTATCATAAAAATTATAAATTATATTTAATAACTGTAATATTAATTATATTAATATTATAAAAAATTAATATATATTAAATAAAAATAATTTGCCTTGATATTTAATAACTATAATTTTAATTAAATTACAATATTTTGATGCATATTGTAAATTCTAATAGTAAATAAAATAAATCAATATCCTCAATATAATAAGAGATAATATAAAAATTAGTATTAACGAACTAGTATCATCATCAAAATAAAGTTCAATATTTCAACACTTGTTTTGTCCAATACTTAAACCAATTTTTCAAACCAAACGAAGAACAAAATTTTTTGTCCAATTCAGTACCACAAAATATAGGGAACCAAATCCTACCTAAAGCTTTAAAATACTAAATGTCCTATTCAATCAATTTTTTGTTTGCCAAATTTAGCACCTCATCTCTTGTAGTTTAAACATATATATATATATATTATCAATAAGCATTTATCTTGGCACCTTTTTCAAAGCTGGTGGAGGTAGTAAAAATTTAATAAGTTAAAATTTTGATTTAGTATAGCACTATAGCAAATTCAAACCTTATATGTAAAATGTGATGAGTAAAAGTTTGATTAAGTCTCAAATTATATATATCCCATCAAATTAACACAAAATTTATCGCCTTTCTCAAATATTTAAAACTATTTCCTGGTCAATGTTTGATTACCACAAAAAAAAAAAAAGAAGAAAAGAAAAAGTCTGATATCCATCGCTCTGGATGTAGTGTTGGAATAATTTTATATACTAAATTAAGCATTTCTCAAACATAATCATCACAATTATATATCTGTTGAATTTAAGAATCTCGTATTTTCGTAATATCAAAATAAATAGATTAGTTCGTATACGAGTGTGTCAAAAGCACAGTTAAATCCATGTCATCGGCATAGCATCCTTTCCAAAACAAAGTGATAGCTAACAAGTCCGAGGGATTCGAAGATTCGCCCTCCATTTTTTGGTACAACGTTGTTGATGTCGATTAAGATCCGATTCATCATAGAATATAATGTGATATACATAGTACAATGCGTTTTACATAACATGTTATAATTATTTATAACTTATAGTACTATATATACATACAATATATGGCAAATATACGATATACAAATTTTAGTATAAGCGATATAATATATTATAATACATGCCATAGTACAAAGTATATATTATTAGAAGCATATTTGGCTTATGAGAGACAATGCTCGTTGGGGATGAAAGAATCTTATATACCAAGAAATTTATCAAGAGGGCTTAATCTTTTGTTTCAAACCGGTTATGAAAATCATGCTGCCTTTGATTGATAAATATTGTATCGTAACCAATGATATCTTCCCCATGAAATTTTAATAATACAATCCCACGAGAAATATGATGGATAGATCATAAGGTTTAGAAAAGAAAGTAAAGGAGAAAGGGTGGACTTGAATTTAGTGAATCAAAGATTATCTTTAAGATGATTAGTCTTTGCAGGTGGATGGACGTAGAAGCCAGATATAGATTTCCTCACGGTATAGATAAGTAATTTGACATCCATTTAATTAAGAAGTAATTTCTTACAAAATGGATTTTATCGATTTTTATCTTTTTTAATTTTTTTAATTTATTAATTAATAATTGAAATTATTTAAAAATTTAAATAACCTTATATTATTAATACGATGTTATCTATTTTCTTGTAATGACATTTTAAATGAGTAAATTAAAAAAAAAAGAGATTATAAATAGAATGGATCCAAATCCCATCCCTTAATCATTCTTATGCATAGAACTAGAATAAGTGTTTTCTCACGATCAATAATGTAACCACTATGGAGGATCAACACAAGCCCTACTAGACCCAGTCAAGAGTCCAATCTTGAACTAGGCCCAGCTCGGAATCGGAACTAGCCCCATCCAACTGGTTTCCGACCTGTCAATGAACTTAACAGGTCTATGGGTCCATTGTGGTTGAAGCTGCTAAACCCGTGGACTTGATAGGTTCACCTAGGTTGGAAAAAATAAAATAAAAATTAAAGAAAAAAATAGAAAAATAATTTAATAAATTAAAATTAAAATAATTATAAGAAACTATTTTCATATAAAATAAGAAAAACTATTTTTCATTCATAATATTTAATGTGACTATTGTTACTAACAATACAAGAAATAAATACATTATAAAAGCATGTTCTATTAGATATTTATAGACTTTATTAAAAAGAAGTTTTCATTCTGCAATATGTGATTTTTTAAGAATTATATATATATATACATATAACATAACCTATACGGTTATGTTCCAACTATGTTGAAGCCAAAACTCACAGAGAGATACACGGCCCTTAACACGGTTGTGTACTAGCCCATGTTGAGCTACACAACCTCTAACATGGCCGTGTTGAGTAAAACATAAGTTAATTATATATCCATTTAACTTATAAATAAGTTAATTTTTATGCAACCTAGATAGCTAATAAGACCTTAGAAAATTTAAACAAATAGGATTAAGAAAATTAAGAATTGATATTAATCTTAGATTAGTACTAAGAAGAGCTTGTTGATGGTGTACATATTTCAATTTAGCTTAAGTTCAAGACCAAAAATATTTAAAGCTAGGATTCAAGGTACGTATAACTTGTGTATTGTTTTGTGCTTGTTTAAGTTAGTTTATGCATTGAACTTGATTTAATTGGAAGAATTGACTTAAGTGTTTAAGTTGTATATTATATGTGTTTGGCTTGGCCTAGGAGCCTATAATGACAGATCCCTAGAAAATACCCCAATGATCCTAATGTGATGCTATCCCTAGTGGAGTCATGCTTGGAAATGATCTCAGTTGAATGTTGGTTTAAGTGATTAAGTATACATGGGCGTGGGGCTCGTAATGACGGTTTTCATCACCAAGATTAAGTGTTTAAGAGTACATGGATGTGGGACTTGTAGTGGCAGTTCCCATTATCAATTCATGTTCTAATATGTTAAGTGTATTAAGGGGGGTCATAAGTATACTGTTGTTACTTGTGAACATAAATTGTGGATATTTAACAATTCATTTCTCCAAAATTTTCCCCCTTTATGTTTTGCAACAAGCATTGTCGAGAATGTAAAAATAGTCACGAGAGAGTGTGAGCCGCTGTGCACAAATACAAGACGGTCAAGTAAGCAATAACAGAAATTCTTTATTATTTATTTATTTATTTATTAACACTTACGTGAAGGGAAAAAAAGTACAGGAAGTTTTCTCATATGCCAAATTGTGTATTGTGTTATGAGTGTATTTTCAATATTTAATTGAGTAATTAGGATTATTTTAGTATTTTTTTTTTGTGATACATTAATTTATGTAGCTTCAAGTATTATGCTTCCATACTGCAACTTTTAATTAAGTTTAGATCCAAAACCAGTTAATCATAAAATTTAAAACTTCTTAGACACGGTGTATTTTTATAATACCATCCATGAAATTGGATATAAGTACACAATCATTAAAATTTTTTTATTTACATGACAATCTCACTATAGAAACATTATACGTATGAAAAGATTCTTGAATATAACAACGCTCAATTAAACAGACAGATAAAGGCTATAAGTTCTGTAAATGCATTATAAGTAATTGTTTTATTTTTCTAAAGTCATTAAGGTTCTTTCTTAGTCCACAGAAAAAAAGAAGAAGCAATAAATATGACTTTGATAAGCATCGAAGAGTGGCTCATCTTCCCTTTGAGCGGATGGTGAGGAAATCAAAAGTATAGCCTATTGCTGTTAAAAACATATGTACGAAAGGTAGCATGAATTGCTGGCCTGATAGAAAGTTAAATAGTATTATTATAATTTTTAGATTTACAATAAATTCATGTAAAGTTTAAATTTATTATCCCATTAAATGAATCACTTATATTTACTTTTATTTTCTTCTCTCTTTGTAGATTGAAAGCACCATAGCAAAGACATGGAAGAGCACTTTTGGTATATATAATAACAAGCCGAGATTGCAAGGATATAGAAGAAAGAATATATATAACAACATTATGAGACTAATATGAGTATATATATGTATTGAGGAACCACCCTTTCAAATAAAAATGCCTTGATCAATATGTGAATTGCTGGCCTTATAGAAAGGTAAATAGTATTTTTTTTTTATAATTTTTAGATTTACAATAAATTCATGTAAAGCTTAAATTTATTATCCCATTAAACGAATCATTTAGTTAAATAAAAGTGAAATGAATTTATCAAGAATAAAAGATTTTAATTTATTAGATCTGGTATGGGAGTATATATATATATATTAAGGAACCACCCTTTCAAATAAAAATGCCTTGATCAATATGTGAAGTGATTCATTAAGAGGCTTGTTCCTTTCTCTTGGTTTTCTAGGATTCAAATCCTTGTTTTCTATCAAAGTAAACTCAAAGCCAATTCACAATTCATGCCTTCCCTAAATGCATGGAAAACATATCAACACGTGCATTGGGAAGACGAACACGAAGTGAAAACAATTTTTCTGGATGCAAATTAAAGGCAACAATAACTAATATCTATGAATATCCTTGAATAAACAAAATATTGCATTGTTACTATACATTATATTTTGTAGACAAATGTGGAAAAGAAGGATGAAGTCACCTTGATAACCATATTTGAATAATTCCCTATAATTCAATGCAACTACAATGATAAACAAATTGTAAACATTTATTATACCCTTTATCCATAGGATAAAAGTTTATACACATTAGATATATTTATATTTGTTGTTTTATAATCATTATTCAAAATTAATATTTATGTATTGCACATTTTCTTAATTAGTAATATATAATTTTAAAAGCTTTTTCTATTATGGTACCTCAATATTAACTTCTTTTTATGGTACTTGTTGAATATTAAATTTTAATTATCGGTATTTTATCAAAAGCCACCATTAGTTTCTATTTCATTATAATACCTTTACAATATTTTTTGCATTAGTATTTTCCCAAAAATTGCAATATATTATCTATTATCTTTTCTTTATGTATATGCGTGTTATATATATATATATATTGAAAAACTTTTATTATGGTCACCTTTTCATTATTGATACTTTTTGGCTATTGTAATGATTTTTTTTTTTTTCAAATTTATATTCAAGAGACATGTATTATTGTTAAGGCTGCAACCTTTACCTTATAAGAAAAGCTTCAACGTTACAATACTAACACATCACATGAAAGGATGAGTGGCTTGCAAGTATCAAATAAATTTCAACACATGAATATATGAACAATAGTTTTTCAAAAAATAATTACTATTATTATACATATTTAAGTATTATTGGTATTTGCACATTATTCATCCAAATATATGACATATTAGTATTAATCAATCTTATTTCTTACCTTACATGACTTTATGTAAAATGATACAATTCTATGTATTTTAAAAACGAGTTATGACTCTTTATACATGGCATATCATTTCATATATAAAAGAGAAAATATTATCAATAGTCATATAAAGTTATAATTATATATTTGTAATATATCTTTATAAGATGGAATGGTATTACTCATGCCATATTAAAGACAATTTATGAGAATATAATGTTGATATGTCAATTGTTACAATTTTTGAGAAATTTTATTATTTTAATTAACATGTATATATATTAAAATAAAGTGTGCGCATAGTATAAGTTCCTAACTAGTAATATATAATTTTAGAAACATTTTCTATTATCATACTTTTTGGATGTGAGTTTTTATAAATAGCACCTCTTGATATTAACTTTTAGAAATTATTTTTTTCTCAAAAGTCATTGTTATTTTTCATATTTAATTAAAAAATGGGAAGTTTTTAATTATTCCTCTTCGGTTATATTTTTAGTGTCTATGGCATTTTAATATTTATTAGATAAAAGAAAGGAGAATTTCATACATAAAGGAGCTGCTTATTTTATCCCAAAAACAATTGCAATCCTATGACCATGTTCTTTTTCTCTTTTTCTTCATCTTTTTTTGAAAATTAGTTTTCTCTTTATTCAACCACCATTTATTCTATTTAATTTTTTGAGAATTTAACTTTCTAATAGCTTTAATTTATAATAATTAAAATTTTCATCTTTCCTCAAGTTTTCATTTATTTAATTTTAACCTTTTTTTTTCATTCTATAACTTTTCATATAACTTCTTTGTCTATAAATTTATTTAAATTGTTGTAGTTACTTTATTTATTAATTACAAATTCATTTGATCCAACTTCTTCTATCCTTAGTATTTAATTAAAAATAAAGTGTAAAATCTTATGGCTTAAATTATGTTTAGTATTTTATTTTTGATTGAATTTGTTTTTGAAGTTTGATATTGGTGTTTTGATTTGTGGAAATGTGATTAGGTACCATGAGAACAGGGTGTTGAGTTTCTGTGCTTTTGGTTTATGGATATTTTTGACTTGCCATTGATTTATTTTATTTTGTTTATTCTTTATGTATTAATTTTTATTTTGTAACATTGAAAGTGTTTGATTATTAATGTAATGTGATATGTTACATGTTAATCGTGAGTGTATTTGAAGCCAAAATTCTTTCAAAACTCCATTATGAAAATAAGGTTGACGAATTTTCGATTGCAATCTATTTTCTTTAGATGGATAGGTTTCATTTATCAAGTTTTATATTTAATATGCTTGACTTTGTTTCTACTATTTTCAGTTTTGATATTATTGAGTTTTCAATAAGAGAATAGCGATTGCTTCTTAAGAGTGCACAAAAAGGAGAAGATAACAAAACTGGTCTTGTATCAATATGTTCCTCTTTTTTTTTTTTTTTCTTATCATTTCTCTTCCTTCTTTTGGCAATTACACAATTATTGGGAAAAAAAATTAAAAAGGATGTGGTTTTCACTTAGGAACTTTACTTTGTCATTAGGTAGGACATCTTCCCTATTTTAATTTGCTACTTACATTTTTTTTTCCAAAATACACAACAAAGCTCTTGAACTTTTATGCTATATGAATTTATCATTGCTTATCCATACATTGATTTAAAATATATATTTATATTAGTGAAAATAATAAATTAACTAAAAATGGTACCATCATGAACATGATAATGGTTTATATTTGGAAAATTTTGTTGATATATCATCTATTATAATATATATAATTTCAAAGGCTTTTGCCCTTGTTGTGCATTTTCATTTTAATCTATTTAATAATAACTTCTCTTCTAAAAATTGCATTAGTTTCAATTATTTATATTTACTTTAAGTACCCCTTTAGAAGCAAACATTATTTTTCTTTAAAAAAAATAATATCCATTAGAAGGAACTATTTGCTTTTACATACTCTACTCATACCTATTTAGGAGAAGTAGTACGTTTTTTAGATTAGTTCCTTTAGGTTTTTTTAAAAATTTCCACTACCCTTTCAAAGAAAACCAAATTGCCAAAAAAAAAAAAAAAGAATGTTGCTTTGCTAATGACATCAGATGCCTTTTCAATTTGTGAGGAGAGAGGGAATATGAGATATAATCTTGGAGTGTTCTTGATGCTAGTAGTTGTTGAACCATGAATATTTGAGATGATAATCTATGTCAAAATTTGCATCAAAGGTAAGAGCAAAATTGCTAGACACCAATTGGTAGAAACATTTGTGTCAAGAAAGATGTTGGTAATGTACATGCAAAAGTGGAAGGGCATCTTGAGTATTTTAATGTGATCTTTCTAGAGTTAATAGCAAGTTCTTCTCTCCTAAAAACTCGAGAAAAAGGCATAACATATATTGTGTGGAATCAGAAGAATATCTCTAGATGATGTAAAATATTTCTACTATCAAGAAGATCTTATAATTTCATTTTTTAAATGGATCCAAAACCTTTCTCATTACTCATACTTTGGATTATAAAGCGCTCTTGAATTTTTAAGACCAAGACTCCATGCAATTTGGTTTAGTTGTCATCAGTGCTTTGTAGTTTGTTATAATTGCTTCATAGTTTTTTCTCTATCATTCATCGACAATCTTGATAATCCAAAATTGCTATAAACCTTATTGCTTTACATGTAAAAAAAATCAAGATTAAATGATAAATATAATTAGATTTTATAAATTACAAATTTTTTTTGCTATCAAAGGAAATAAACTTGTGGAAGCATATTTGTTTTATAAAGTTCAATACTAATATATCAATATCAGGAAAAAAAAAATAAAGCGCAAACTGAGTCATGTTTAAAAAGTTTTTTTTACCTTTACCATAGAATTCACCTATTTTGTAAAAGCTTTCTTCTTCCATTATAACGTGGAGATGTTACTTTTTTTAGTCTCAAAATATTTTGATAATTATCAATTGCTTTTTTATGAATTTATTAAATGTTTTGCTGATAAAACCTTCAAAATAAAATGTTCTTTGTGAATAACTCTTATTTTTGTATACAATATAAACGATTGATAATGTTTTCTTATCCCTATTACATTATAAGCGATCGAATACTATTCTTTACCAATTGTTCTCATTGTCAATTAGGAAATTAGGGGGAAAAAACATAGATCAAAAGGAAAATCCAACTTCCATATTTTTATGTTTTAGTTTGCATATAGCATGTATAACTTAAGATAAAAAGTACAATTTTTCAGAAAATTCTTACATACATATTGATGTAAATTAAAATTATTTTTTATAGATATATCTCAAAAGATAACTTCATGCAAAATGATGCAATTGCTCGAGAAGGATCATAATTCTTTTTAAATGGCATATAATTTTTTTTTTATATAAATGTGAAAACACCAAAGTCATATACAATTATAATATCAATTTGTAATATTATTTGTATAATTTAATAGTAGTGTTAATTTCATATAACGGGTATTTCTATCAAAATTGAACTTTCGTTTTGGCTTTTAATACTGAAATTCGTAAAAGTTATCGCTAATTTCTCGACTTCTCAAATGTTTTTAAAGTTGATTTCCGTGAGCTAATTAAGCACTTGGAGTTAAATGTTCTAAAAACTGACTTATAAGAACACTCTGATGATATTATCACGAAAGTGGATTCACATAGGCCCACGAGGAACTGTTATTCTTTCTAATGAGCTTCATAAGCCCAATTTCATGAAATCCAAATCCATCGTAACATTTCATTGAATGGGCCTCATGCATCTTCCTTTATGTGGAACCTACTCATAAAATGGAACTCGTCCCAAAATTCCTATCAAGACCATCCACGTGGATAGAAAGTAATTTCCAATAACATTGGTCTCATTGTTCATGAATTCCCACCCCTTATCCAAAGTCTTCTTTAAGCTTGATTGTACAAAGACCCCTCTCATCTTCAATTTCCCTAACTCATATGCCGTGCAAAATCAAACTTTCCAATCTTATGTTGAGTAACCAAATCTTATATGAGCTCTCAAAAACTTTAATCTCTCTACCTTGCTTTAATGCCAATTTGTGAGAACTTGATAGGGATTTCAGTCGTGAGTAATGGATCATACAATAAATAAAAGGGCAACAAACAAAAAAGTAGAAAGTTTAAGAATAGGGGTATAAAAAACCATAGGCAAGACTAAACATATTATTATAGAGTGAGATAGTAAAATGGTTCTTTCATAGATATGAAGCAATAATATCCTATAATTAAGTTTCTAGGAGTTTTTGTTTTCTGACTTATTCTACCGAATATATTTAATAATGTATGTAAAGAGTCACAAGAAGTTTCAATCCTAATATACACAATAAAAAAATAACTTAAACTTTAGAAAAATATTCATTTAAAGTTGAGATACAAACTGAATGATACCGACTTATAATTTATGTCCATAAATTTTTATGGACACTAAAGTGCAAAATAAAGGAGTTAGTCTCACTTAACGGCACGAAATATCAAAAGTAAAAGTAGGCTAATAAAATATGTGGTTAGTAATGTTCACTTAGCCGTAGAGGGAAGAAGCAAAGGACTCTCCTAAGGAATCTCATTTTAGGGCTTTTTGTACAGCCCATCACTGATTGAAATAATATAAACAAATATCATGCTCATCCATCTCACGAGACTCTGGACCATCAATAAGCCTTTGTCATGTCCCAAATCATTGAATATTCAATTAGATAATAATTACATCAAAAACATCTGTGTACCCACAGGTTGGTCTAGTCCAACCAAAGTACACATCCTCCTGTTTTCTTTCCATCTACCGCCTCCAACCCCTCCCCACTACTTCCCTTTATATACCCCCTCGGCCCTCATTACCTCTTCTCATCAACCAACATTATTTCTTCACCAAATTTACTTCTCTCTCTCTCTCTCTCTCTCACTCCACAAAAACAAGTAAATCAAGAAATGGAAAAAGCAGCCAAAAGAATATGTAACATAGTACGTCTAGTGTACTTCATGTTGAGAAAAGGCATAATATCAAAGAGAAAATTCATGCTTGATCTCAACATGTTAATGAAGCGTGGTAACAAAATTGCCAATAAGGCAATTGGCAACCTCATGTTCCACCACCACCAACATCGCCCCTCCTCGGCTTCACATTCGGCCTCCACCGCCTCCACCGGCCCTCTCGAGTATGAATTCAGCTGCAACAACAGCCCTGCTTTCTCTTACCAATTCCCATTCCACATCAGCAAACGTAAAAACAACCATAACAACCACTTCCACAACTTATTTGCATGCACTCAAGCTCCTCCTACCAATGAGGATGATTTGGGCACGTTCAACTATGACATGGCCATATCGGAAATGTTGAGCAATGCTAACTGTTTATCCGAAGTGGAGGCCTCCCCTATGTTGCCGGGTTTTGGCCGGACTCCGCTTGTTCGGCAGCTTCGAATTACTGACTCGCCGTTTCCATTGAAGGAGGAGGAGGATGAGGATGAGGATGGTGATGGTGATGGCCATCACGTGGACAAAGCTGCTGAGGAGTTTATAAAGAAGTTTTATAAGAACTTGAGAAAACAAGAATGAAGGGTTTATTTGGGTAATTAGGGTTCTTGAGTATTCTGTATTCTTTTCTTTTCCAAAATTTCTCCAACTTATGTTAATGTTGCTTATTGCTGGCTTTTGTTATGGCCATTTGGGATTCTCTCCATGCTGTTGATAAAAAAATAATAATAATAATACTTGTGAGTTAAGGTAATCTTAATAAATATTTTGTATTTTGGCTTTTTATTATATAGTAGTCATTACTTGCTCATGTAGAATTACAAATTGTGTTGTACTCTCTTTTCCGACTACTATATACTAGCAAATCATGCATAACTGGTATCAAAGATAACTTCTTCAAAATCGAAAGTACAATAATTATATGCTCACTTATATGTAATATTAATTATTTTAAAACAAAATAAAATACTCGTGAAAGTTATTAGTAATAAAAAAGTAAAAAAAAGATTAAAATTTTGATTGCGTATATTTTTTATTGTAAGAAGGAAATTGAAAGTTTCAAATTATATGTCTGACTTTAGAGAAAAAGTGATGGAAAAAACTGCTACTTTTAGGAACGTTAAAATGAAATATAGGGAATGAGAGGTTACATTAAAAAAAATTGCCCAACAATTATTTAAATATATAAAATTATATAGGAGTATTTTTAGGAATTTTAATGATGGAAATGTAGAATCCAAAATGAGAGATATTTGCTTAATAATAATAGATATTGCAATTTTTGGATAGATGTTGTATAGTACTTGAATAAGCCAAGTTGTGGCGAGAAGTATATTCAAGGTATTAAAGAGATGAATATGTAATACACATTACATATAGTTAGCTTTGTCTTATTTTTCCTCGAATCTTGTCTTGTTTGTTCGTGAAGCATCGCATTATGAGATTCGACTTTCATAGGAATAATTAGAGAAAGAGAATGCACTGGAGTGGAATATTAAGTCTTATGTGCACAATATGAATTTCCCCAAATTTCCTATAATCGTCTAACAATAAATTGATAAATTAGAGCTTTTTTGGCATATGTTATTTTGGCATAACTTTTTTCCCCTCAAAAAAAAAAAAAAAGTTTAAGAAGGTTTAGCTGTTTGCATACTCAAAATTTTTTATTAGCAAAGATTTTATTATTATCATGAAAATGGAAATACATCCAATTCAATTTGGAAAATTCCAATAAAAAAAAAAGATTCATCACATATAGTTATTTTTTTTTCTTTTTCCAAATGAGTTTTATATAGGAACTATTTTTTTCAATAAATTATATATGAATTACTTGGGATACTATCAACTACCTAAAGTTTATGTACTTTTTGTTTAATTTTATACTTGAAATTTAAAATTACTAGATTTCATACCTAATCAAACTTTTACTCATTAAATTTTACACCTAAAATTTGAAGTCCCTACATTTTATACTAAAATGAATTTTTACTTATCAAATTTACTACATTGATTATCTTAAAAAAAGAAAAAAAAAGGTGATAGGCTATCATTGATCAAAGAGTACAATTATAGAAATGTAGTAAATTGAGAAAAAAAAAGAAAAAAAAAAGATATGATAGTAAATTTAATAAGTAAAAATTTGATTGAATATGATATACAAAAACTTCAAACTTAACATTTAACATTAAAAAAACATTCCAAATCCAAATAGTAAATTTAATGTTATTCTTGAATTAAAATCCCACTTATAAATCTAAATTGCAAGAAGAATAGGGATCTCACATCAAAAGACACAATCATGCCATGTAATTTTTGGTGGCATATGGTGTGGTCGTATTATCAGTCTCATGCCTTGTATTGGAAGTATATCTATGTCAGATACTGCATCCAACTACTTTTAATTACTTTTACGGCCTGAATAAAAACTCTCCACCAACATTGCGATTCCACTCCATTTAAAAGTGACATAATATAGCTGGCCCTTCTTCAAAGTATCATTTAGCTTTTTTCTACTTTCCGTTTGCCTTTATTGATTTGATTAATCATTTTCCTAAAGTTTTTAGGTATTTCTTAGGAAAGTTCGCCCTCATTTTCAAACTTTTCTTCTTCTTCTTCTCTTTTTTTCTCTTCTTTTCTTTTCTTTATAAGAACTGAACTCATGGTCACACCCAAATGAAAATAAACAAAAATTATATAACGGTTCCTTTTGATGATTAAAGTTTGTGGAGGGTCTTAAAAAAAATTAAATTACTAACAGCTTTAATTTAGTGAAACTTAGAGTACATATAAGAGTAAGAATCCTTAAATTATGGGATTCAATAGCTTTCAATTCTTTTAATCTTTTTAAATAGTCGGAGGACGAGACCAAAAATTCAGAAATGAGGATTGAATCAATCACATTTTGTTACATACATCTTACTGAAGGTATGTCAAGGATATCAAAACAAGGTGGAGCTTATAAAATTATTAATGAAAACTATTTTATCGATGATTGTATGAGGTCTATGTAGAGAGTTCAAGGTGTCTTCAGCTTAAAAATACGTGCTAATTATGCATTTGACTTTTTTTCTATGTAGAAGAATACAGCTTTTGATTAATGCCCGGAAGCAAAGCTTAAAATTGACATTATAATTATCTTAAGGAACGTTTTAGATCACGATACAAATAAAATATTTCATAATTATGTCTTCACGAAAGTTTCTTCGAGGAAGTAGATAAAATAATTTAATTACAAACTAAAACGGGACAAAGGTCTCTTTCGTAGCATTATTCATGGAGGGAAATCTCCTCTCTCTCTGTCTTCCATATTGATTAAGATATAGTCTCTGATAATTTTGGCAACTTATAATTTTTTTTTTTTTTTGGTAATGCCATAAAAGGAACATGTGCTATAATTCATTATCGAGCTAAGCATAGGCTATGTAAATTTCAGTCATTTAGATAATTCAGATGGTCATTACTATGTTCGATTTGTTAAAATTTACTAATTTACCAAAAAAAGATGAGATAAATCTACACATAGCTTATTTCAGGCATCAAATTGCATTTAAATTAGGAATCATGGTGTTACATGATAATATCATCATTGCACGAAGTATTCCAATTCCTTATAAGAAATTAAATGGTAGTAATACTATATCATGTAATTATGAGTAAAATCTATGATGGAATAAAATGGGAATTTTTCACAAGAGTAAAGCATCAACGACAAATTTCTCTACAAAGTAGGTTTAATGGATTGTGCACTATATGACATTTGTCTTGACATGCTTTAAACCTAAAGTTTAGCCAATCCACGATATGTCCTTGCCTAGTAAGGACATACAAGACTTGGATCTAATGCCTTCTTGTTTTTTAGTCCAATTATATAATTAACTTCAAAAAAACAAATTCCCAAAAGTGGTAAGTAAAATGCCTAGTAAGCAACTAGGTTATCACATATATATAAACATATGACAAGCTGCACACTAAGAAGTAGTAATGTAACAATTGCAATACCAATTAAAGCAACAAGCACACACTTCAGCATCATGAGGATTAGGATATTCAAATCTCGGTAACAAACATATATATAGACATATAAATATGTAGATTTATGGATGGATTATCTACTTCCAATATCAATGCAAAATGAAAATGTAAGTCATCTCATTCCATTACAGAAAACCAAAACTAGATATTACATACAAGTTTCACCATTAGTATCACCTATCAAGCAATTGATCCATTGTAACCTTCCATATTACATCACTTTATTAGTGTGATTACTACTTCTCTCTAGAGTACCTGAATTACATCACAAGGTTTGCCACATCGGTAATCCATCTTTGCTCATGTGGTGGTTTAACACTTAAAACAAGTAGCCACTTCATTGCAGATGGTTGTCCCACTATAAATGGCAAACATCTTATCCATGACCTATCTATTTAAAATGGTTAGCAACTCAGTGCAAGTATAATTAGTATAAATTTAAAAGACCAGATATAATTAGATTTATTTACTAATTCTAACACAGACAACCAAACAACTAGACAAAATAGTTGCTAACTTTATTGTTCATACGAACTTTAACTTACTTTTTTCATCTCCAAAACAATATATAAATTATTTAATAAATTTAATAATTTTCTTTTGAATTCATTTTAATTTGTTCTTCAAATCATCCTAAGGTCTTAGAAATCCCCATTTGAAATAATATTTTAGTCAATTAAAAGAATTAGTTGACCTCGTTTAGAAGGTAGTCGACCAAATGAGTTCATAATCAATTCAATGAGCTAGTTTTATAACGTGACTAGCTAGTTTGCAACTTCTTCAGCTTGATCACACTAGGACCCTTTCATCTATATTTGCCATAACCCAAAGTTTGTATAACCATTAAACTTCTAAATATCGTATTTGGAGATCATTGACTTTCTAACTTTTTATTTTTAATTTTTCATGGATCTTGTGTAAGGATCAGGATTGATCACATGGCCACTAGAAGCCGACTAGTGTCTTGGACACAGCTATATAGTTCACAGCATGGGTCTGACTGGGATCCAACCGTATGCGTATTTAATCTCATGCATAATTATTATTATCGTTTGAGATAATTGCTCAAGCTCATATTTGTGTATAGCTAAAAGCATATATTTCCTTGCATTTCTTGAATATTGCGTAGGCAAATTGAAACATGATTAGTTCGATTTCCATCCTACAATTAATGATTCACGCAAGTTAGACCTAAAGCATGATCTTTTTAACTACATATTTACTTGCAACACGGAAAAAGCTTTAATTAAAGAAGGAAAGTATGGATTTGGAATGCCGATATCACATTTTTAATTTCAACATTGTTCTAAAGTTATAATAAATTTAAAAGGTTTCAGTAATGGGTATATTAAGCAATTTTTAAGGGTTTTAATAGAAATTTTTTATATTTTTTAATATATATATATATTTTTTATTTTAGTATCTTAATAAATCATTAACATTTTCTAGGTCAATACCGTTTTAGCATAACAATTCCATAAAAAGTACCTTACTAAGCTTTATTGGCAACAAGAAGTTTTATTTTTATTTCTTGCAGGGAAGGTTTTACTTTTTTTTTTTGTTTTTTTTTTCTTTTTCAACGTCCAAAGCATTATGGGCAAGTTCTCTAATGCCGGCTAGTCTCGATAACTTTTTTCACACGGTGATGAAAGGTGGCAACACAGAAAGAGGCTTAAAGCCAAAACTTTAGGTGAAACAGTAGGTAAGTTGTGGTACAGATGTCACCTTCTGGACTTTGCTTTGGCATTTTTCTAAATGGTTCACGTGTAACACTGGAGAAAGGGCCTCGCAATCTTTGCCGTTCGGTTTTATGAAAATGACTCTTTAATCTTTATGGTATTCAAGCGAAGTCTAAGCTTCTATCTATGATTGATTATCGTTGACTTGGAATTTATATCGAAATAATGGCATTTAATTGGCATTAGGGAAAAGTAGATCCAATCGAATTAATGGCGTAGATGGATTCATGAGATTGATAAGTTATGTAGATAAATTAATGAAGTAATAATAACATGTAGAAATATAATTGAAGGTTTTTTTTTTTAAATAATAATATTATTATGTATTTAAATATTATTAATATTTATATATTATTTATCTAAATATGTAATAAATTAGTATCATTAAATCTTTTTTATATTAATGACCATTTGTTGAGAGATTAAAAAAAAAATTTTACCCATTGATTACATATTTTATTAATATATATATAAAGAAAGGTGAATTTTTTTTTTATTTGTCATCTTAATAATTGCTTCCCAAATATTTGTTAAAATTTTCAAGTAACATGTCTTTTTTTTTTTTTTTTTTCTGTGAGACAGCTGTTTGGACGAATTCAAGATAGCAAGTCCACATTTCATCCAGAGAATTTATAAGTGAAGAATACTCTTCTTATCCCGGTTCTCACGATTTTTTGAAAGCTTGATTACAATAAATACCTTAGACAAGGCCTCAACTATTGAAGACACCCTCATCGGTAAATTTAGCATTAACATACTTAAATATGTGAACATTATGTTCTACATAAAAATGGGCTAATTCAAGAATGGCCGCAAGATATTGTTTCAACATTTTTGGATGCTTGAGTTTCCAAACAATTAGAATTGGAATCTCACATAAAGGAGTGATGTATTCTACATTGGATCACGTTAATTATCTATTATCCTGTTCAATATGAGTATTTATGATTTGGTTTTATTTAACTTAAGGATCCAATGGAACAAAACTGTGTTTAGGATTTTAAGCAGAACCACTTTTAAATGGTATGGGATTCTAAATAGAAATGCCTCAAATTTGATTATATTTAGTTTAGTTTAGTTCGGGCACTTTATTTTAGTTATTAATACTAATATGCATAAGAGTTTTTAATTAAATATTAATGTTTAAATAGAGAAAACTAAGCAATAATTTAAGCCATATAACATAATATTATGGAGACATTGCATCTCAAGTGATAGTGAAGTTATACAGTCTTCTTGAGAGTTGAGCTAAACCATAAACTATTTAGACTCTCTCTAAACCAAAATGCAAATTGAATTGGCATATAAACGAACTGTATTTTGCGGTTTTGTATAGTTCAATTTGATAAATGGTCCCATTATTCAATCAACTTGGTTTATGTGTTAAGCAATTTGGATCAAGTAGGTTTATGGTTTTCTATTTTAAGATTTACTAGTTGGGATATCGCGTTAGAAAATTCATGTATTATAGCTAAAGCAGATGATAACACACTAGATAGCAAAAAATAATTAAAATAATTAAAAGGTGGAATTGTCGAAAACGTAGATGCACACACCTACATATACAAGGATTTGCTAATGAATATCTTATTCTTGTAACTCATTAATATGGAAACTAGAAAGTTGAAAATTAAAATCAATAAATTCCTCTATTCGAAACAAGGAAAGTCTCCTAAAGAATTCTATATTGCGAAATGAATAGATCCCCCTCTACAATTACATAAATGACTATTTATACTATTAAATAAAACCACTTATCTAACTAATTTTTAATTAAAATTTTAATTAATTAATATTCTAATTAATTTGCTAATAGTTTTAACAACTTTCTCCCTCCATAAAATGAACCTTATCCATAAGGTTCAAAATGAAGCAAAACAAAAATCAACTAATGCAATTTAAAAGAAAATAAAATTCATGACCTCTTTCAATCTTCTTTTGTATCTTCAAGATTATTGCTCTTCTATGATTATCATAAACAATTTGCTCATTGATTGAAAGAATAACATCATTAGAATTACCAATATACCTCTTCACACTTTTTCCCCAAAAATAATGGTTCTCAATAATAAGATCTTGTTGTTATTTTTTCATTACCTTTGTTAGATTTTTCATTGCAACAAATTCTTGATTGTTGTCCAATGAATTACCGTGGATTTTGAATTCTTGAACCTTTGATGCTATGTCATCATATCTTCTCGATCCCATAGATCTATGATTGTTACATTTTCTATCATGGTTTCTTTATCAATATTCTCGTCAAGAATCTTGGGGTCATATACGATGGTTGAATTATCAAGATCAGTATCCATAGTCTTCTTAGCTTTGAAATCTTGATTAATCATTAGCAAACTCTCGTCATTTGCAGTCTTGACTTTGAAATCTTGATTCATTATTAGCAAACTCTTGTCATTCGTGGTCTTAGTTCTTCGTTGGTAAACTCTCATTCACAACTTCAAAATGGAATACAAAAATAATGAGATTCTGATTTTGATTATAAGAATATTCCATGTACACTACTCGATTTAACATGGATTTGATTTGAGTGTTTGTTGTTGGTAAAGAATGCATAAAACGCTAGTGGGTTGTTGTATTGTAATGAATATGTGATGAATTTCTTCCATCTCCAAATTTCGAAAATATGACCTTGTTTGTGGCGACACCTCTCAACGATAGCACCACATGTTACACTCATAATTGGTTAATATGGAAACTAGAAAATCGAAAATCAAAATCAACAAATTTCTCTTCTCGAAACAAGGAAAGTCTCTTAAAGAATTCTACGAAATTTTTATTTTATTATGAAATGAATGGATCCCTTTTTATAATTACATAAATGGCTTTTTATACTATTAAGTAAAACTACTTATCTAACTAATTTCTAACTAAAATTCTAATTGATTAATATTTTAACTAATTTTCTAACAGTTGTAACAGAATATAATGGGAAATGATGGATGATTTGACATCATCACAAAATACACTAAATTTGTTAATGGTCTCACACTTCCATTAGGGTTTTCTGAGGTCTCACCCCATTATAAAGTTTTTATATGATGTCACATTGTCATATAATTTATGATAATTCAATACTATCAAAAAGGCATCTTACCAAATGTAAATGGGAAAAAGGGATTTTGGGTTGTTTGCTCAATAGCGACTTAGGTTTAACTCTTTATTTTAAGTGATAAGGTTTAGAGAGTCATGTTCATAGACTAGGTATAATTAAGGGAGATTTAACATATGAAGCTTGGAATATAAACCTTTATAAAAAAAAAAAACTTATGTACTTAGAGAGGCTCTCTATAGGCTTTAACTCAAGAGGAGGCCATGAAGAAATCCATTAATAGGAGGATTCATCTTAGCCGTTAATCGTTAGTGAAATATGATGGACGTCGCTGATGGCCAAGCTTTATAAATATGTTAGAGATCAATATTTGATGATTTAAAAATTTTGAGAAATGTCATCATGTTGTTAGACTACTACCATAGAAGATCAAATCGAGCTTACAACAAACAACATTACTCCTACTCCCTATCTCTCACTCTTAATCATCTCCATGTCATTGTACTCCACTCTTTTGTTGCCTCTTGTAATGTGAGTTGCACATTGTATGCACATAGCCACTACAACCAAATCTCCTCTATTATACTAATTTATTAAGAAATAAATCTATCTTTCATAATTTATATCTTTATGGAGAAACCCTAATGATGAAAGAAGTATATACAAGTAGAGATAAATACAAGTCTTATAGTCTTTAACTCAATCTAACAGTTATTAGATAATGTAAAAAAACTAATAGAAAGAAACTAATAAGATTTAATATCCTAAAATAAGGAATCTAAAATGAAACTTTAGCATTTCCATATCAAATCAAATAAGTAATGATAATGATAAAATAAAGTTTTGTGTTGTTCCCAAATAAATAAAATCTATATAACAAATGTATTATTACATATCTGCTCACCACAGCCCTATCAAAAATCCGATGGATCATATTTCGCCAAGGATATATCGACAACCTGTCAAATAACCGAAGATTGATATATGTATCGTGCATATCGAAGTATACGTCACAATTTTATAAGATTTGGTTGTACCTCGTCTTAGAGTGTTTTGTCACGGGGGTAGAGAGAGAGAGAGAGATTGGCGATTTCCATAAGACATTTATGAAAAGTAAAATGGCATGTTGTCTTGATCGTTGTTAAGATTTTTCAAAAGCCTTGATTTTTATATACGGTATAATCACACGTCAATAGATAGTGCAAAATTAGTAATTATATCCTCAAATTTGCACTCACAGTATATATTAAAATCTCATTATATTTAACACCATGTGTATATAAAGCTTGATGTATAATATTTAATTAATCTTTTCTTTATTTGATAATTTAAAAAATTTTCAATATGAAAGATATTCATTATTGAATGATAAAGTAGAGGGGAAATTAGAGGAAACTAATTATAACTTGAAGAAATAAAACTATATTATCTTAATGAAAAATAAATGTCGATATAATTTATATTATGTACATGAGATGGATATAATTGTATTGAAGCACAGTTATAGAATTTGCAATAAAAAGCAATAAATTTAGGGCTTCGATATTAGATGGCATCTAAATTAAAGTGAGTAATTATCCATTTCAATTACTTTTATTGGAGTTTTAGAGAACTGAAAAGAACAGAGATTAATATATGTAGACTTTTCTCAAGATTGCATATATATCGTATCATAAAATTCACTTAGCGGCACAATATATCCACTTTGATCCAATATTGAGAATTTGAGATAAATATTTTTAAGAATAAACACTGGATTTTCACCTCTTTTATTGACAAATTGTCCTTACTATAATTGATGGTCTCCCTAAATCTCTAGAACCAAAACGGTAGAGAGCACAAGAAAATCATAGCCTAATCTTCAATCTCGATCTTAATATTAATATTTTTTGGATTGTTAATTTAAGGCGAGAAATCTTAGATTTGTTGTCTTACTGATGACTATTCTTCATTTGAGATGAATACCATCTCTACTTTGACATGAGCCGATTCACAAGAGGCTTGGTTACATACAATTATTCCAATTTTCTTCATAAATCTACAATCATCTTCTTTATCGCACCTCTTGCAAATCACCATTTAATTGGGAGGGTTGTTGCTTCAACTAGTCCTTGTGTTCATTCAATAGATCTCTTAAGTGTTGAGAGGGTTGCCCAAAAATAGCATATAAGGCATAACCAATAAAACATAAAAGTAATCAAAATATAGAGACGGCGACTATGGTTACCGGGCCTAGCTATATCACCATTAAGACTTCTCATTAAGTTTTGTCCACTCATCACTTTTCATGGACTTCAACCATTAATCCAAGACTTCTTTCAAGCATGATTATGCAACCCTTAGCGTTTGCACTTATCATAATTCAAAATTTGTGCACCCCTAAAACTTCTCAATATCGTTAATGGTCATCTCTTTAGTATATAGATCATAAACTTTTAAAATCCTTAATCTCCAAGCACTCTTTAATGCCAATTTATTAGAGTGATATATTAAATTATTTTATTAACATAGATGGTTGAATGCATAGTTATAAAAGACATAACAAGTAAAGAGTGAATTAAAACCACAATTGAATAAGGGTAAAAACCCTAACTGAATCAATCTACTTAGTAAAAGTAATGATACAGTAATTCCCTCACTATGTCTTTAGGATTTTTTGCTCTCTCGTTTAATTTATCCAATTTACATACATCACCTATATATATATAGAAAAGAGAGGGAGTTATAAAAAGAAAAATCCTAAAATATGTAAAAGGAAATAACTTGAACACCAAGAAAATACAAAATAGGATACTAACAAGGACATAACAACATTAATTTAGTTATTTATCCATTTCTTTGCCTAATGAATACTCTTTCATAATAGAATCTCATATATATTCAGGATATAAACTCAATAGAAACAAACTTATATCTATGTTGTTATCCACAAAACTGGGTGAGGACACCCAACAAATGCAACGAGATATCTCTCTGTGACCACATACAATATGCAAGAACTCGCTACCACAACTAGTAACTCTTTCACCGGTTTTCCAATGAATAATGATCTCTATATGCTTTCAACAAACGTTTTCTTTTCCTTTTTGATGATAAAAACGATTTCATGTGGGGAGATTATCCATCTTTAGGAAAAGTTTTAATATAAATCATGTGGTTAATAGATTATATATTTTACACCTTACATCTGTAGAATGCACTAGGTTTATTTATAAGCTCTATAAATCTAAATACTCAAAATACATCATCCATCTAAATCAAGTATATGAAAAAAAAATAAAAGAAATAAAAAAAAAGTTCTTCACAAAGGATTGGCTCCTAATACAATTTATAGATGGGTTAATATCATATTTGATACTTAAATTTTCTTTTTTTTATAGTTAATTATTTAAACTTTAAAAGTGTTAGTTTATTATATACAAATTTTTTGAGGTTATTTATAGTACCCAGATCAAGTATTTAATTACAAAAATAGATAAAGTTCAAGTAATTAATTATAAAATTAGCAAAATTTAGATAATAAACTATAAAAATAAACAAAAATTAAATATTAAATTAATATTTTTAAATTTTATATAATTAATTATAAAAATAAATAAAATTTAGATACAATATCCGACATTCAGAGTTTCACCTAAACGTAATGGGACAGTGCACAAAACTTCCCGTAATTATCTCATAATTTGTGTTAAATTTTCGTAATTATAGACTCAAAGTGTATCATTTATAATTGTAAATACATATGGCTTCCTATGATACACCCGCATTAAGAATTTTTCATCTATAATTGTTAGACTCAATTAAACTTTTGTTTATACTACGTCAACGTCATTTCTAATTGTTTGTGCTTATACTATTTATTTAATAAGGCATTTATCATGTTATTTTTCTTGAAAGGCAGAGATAGCAAATTTAAAAAATAAAAGTTTCATTGAATATAAAATTTAATAATTTTAGATTTTGAATATAAAACTGAAAAAAAAAAAACCGAAAATCCAAGTAGCATTTTTAACATTACGCGCAAAATTAATCATGCTATATAATATTAGCAAAGTATGCGCATAGGGAAATCATTGAACATATGCGACAATCCAAAATAGAACTCGTGCTCAAGCTTAAGCAACTAGGAAACTCGTGCGTTGAAATTAAAAGTAACGTCGACATAAAGAAAAAAGAGTGTTTGAATAATGTGCGTGGTGTTTTGACTATCATTTATAATCTCGATTAGTGCTTATTAAAGTCGGTATGGAATAAATTTCTGATTTATTTATTGTTACTTTGAATTTTAATAAATATGATTTGTTATGAAATTGATTTCTTTAACTTGGAATTCTATTCTTGATTGTGATAGAATAAGGATGTAAATGAGTTAAACTACTTATAAGGTACTTTAATTTAGTTCGATATTTACTCAAGTTTCATAATATTTAGCTCGACTTACTGAAAAGTTTAATTATGCTTAAGTTGAATATAAATATTAATTAAATTTAAATCGAATTTAAATATTAATATTATTATTATAAATAAAAGAATATCATTTTACATTAAGCAAGCCTATACAAACTTGATTGAGTCAAGTTTGAGTCTATTAAGTATCACTTTGAGTTAAGGTAGTAAAAGTCAAATTTTAAAATTTAGAATCAAATTCATGTTTGGCATTATATTGTCTCAATTCATTTTGTTTACAACTCTAGATAGGAATAGAAGGAAGTGATAAAGTTTAGAGGGTATATAAGTAATTATCTAATATAACATAAAAAGTTATTATGTAGGTGTGCTGAATTTTTAAATTATTTAGACCAATAATTTAAACCAATAAGGCATTGATTTTTCTTTTTTTCTAATTTAGAAATCTTAACGCGTAGCGGTAGCTTTTATGTACTATAGCTTTAGCTATGAAAACAACAGTTTCTTTAATTATTATAAGGTTGTCGGAAAAATATCAGGGAAGGGGGTATCATTAGTTGTACCGGCCAGCAGAATATGAATTATACTAAATAAGCATATCAATAAAAATTTTGGGTATTCCACATAAAGTGATATGTTGAGGGGAAAATTATGAGCAAAGACTAAGTAATAATGCAAGTATATATGATTAAAATGACGAAAGTCTTAAAGCATATGTTATTTTTGCTCCTTATTATGAGTTTTCATGATATTAATGGGTATTATGTGAAACAATCCTATGCATATATTACTTCTTTTTCTTTATGTTTTTAGAGACTTTACGTACAAGGATGAATCTGTACAAGATGCAATACATTAGTTTGAATGATGGTCTTCTACTTTTATCTTATAAAAGCATATTTAAAGCATTTAGAGAAAGTACCAATTTGCTCCTCACTTTTAAGGTTCCATGAGATCAAACCTCAAACGTTTTAAGCTATTCAATTGGGTTCCCAATAATATTTAAATCATAATGGAGAAATGATAGTTGTACCGTCATTATTCTGTAACTCCATTCTATAACTGTTTTATAATAATTGATTATATACTTTGTGCATGAAGTAACTAATTTATACCGAGTAGGTGCCCATATTAAGCTTTGGATCAATATCTAAATTTTTAAGTATCATAATGAGTGTAACGCTAAACCTTCTCAAGGTTAGGTTTTGTAAATTTCTACTATCATAAACATATCATTAAAAAAAATCTAAATATACAAAATGGTAAAACTTAGTCTAATATTTAAAAAGACTCAAGATTCGATTGTTCATTATCGAAGTAACAAATATGACTAAAAGTAAACATGATATAGGATTAGGTTGAATCGAAATTCGATTCGAAATGACTTGAGATGGCTAGTTCACCATGTGAACTTGTTGATGGTAAACTTGTCACTTGAAGGCTAAAAAAATAAAAAAATTTGGCTAACTCACATAAACCAGTCAAAAATTGAGAGACTTTGACTCGATCCCCGTCCATACACATGGGAATCGGTGAGTTCGAGTTGGTTTAGGCTTAAATCAATGACTAACTAAAAGATAATCTTTTTTGGGTAATAAGTAATTCGTTTAATTTATAGTTATGAAAGAAATACTGGTTAATACAAATTTTATTTGATCAATAATAACAAATTATATTATTTTTTCTACTCAAAATTATAGATAGGTATTTGCTTTGAACTTCTTATTCTAAACATATTTCTACTAATTATACTCGAATATCAAGATAAATAATCAATATAGCACTATAAAAATTTAATCTATTAAATCAAATATATAGATATAATTCGTACGAACATAGTTGAGCTAGGAAATACTTTATCTTGAAGTCATATTCATAACTATTTAGGAAGGGCTCGAAACCTCGAATCATGTCGATAGACATGGAAGTGGTACACCGGCCAGGTCCCACAAATTAAAGGGATTCATTGTTGGGTTACATAGACGCTTGCAACGTGTTCGTTGAAGAGATTGGGTGGCTCCTACATGGGTTTGAAGGGCGTTTTCAAAGGAAGATGAAAAAGACAGACGTTGTCTTGGAAGTTTGCTGAAATTACAGTTCAATTATTGGACATTGATCTCGCTAAGGAAAAAGAAAATATTGGATGTTGGATCCTCATTTGGTAGTCTCGATAATGGCTAATAATTAAATGGGATTATTAGCGGACACTTGTCAAACTTAATAGGCATGTTATATCCCAATGCGCTTTGTGCATGTGTTCAAGTATTTTTATGAAAAATATTAAAGAATATTTTTAAGAAACTAAGTATAGAAAAATTTCACATTTTTTATTATTCGTTTTTTTTTTCATGAAGCATATAATTGATATCAATAAATATAAAATATTTCTTTTTAAACTTTTAATAAGTACGTCAATGTGCTTTTTGATAGAACCCTATTTTATTAGATTTACATATATAGCATTTTCCATACAAATATATGCAATCATAAAAAATTATGGGTAATCTACTAAAATAATATATATATTTTAAAATATGCAAAATACCATACTTAAAAAACTTATTCCAAAAATATGTTTGCACCATCAATAATTTGTATTGAGGGTGTAAACTCAATTTGTGCTTTCAATACAATTGTACTGAAGGCATAAACCCTATATGTGCCCTTAGGTAAATTGCTTGAAATCTAAAATTAAAATTTTAATTATTGAAAATTAAAATTCTCAAATTAAAATTTTTACATCCATTTATCCTTTATCTTATAATATACAAAAAAAGAAAAAAAAAATCAAGTCTACTACTTTGTCTCTCTCTTTTTTTTTTAATTAATCCGATAGCCTATGAAAATATAGCAATTTGACTCTCATAAAGATATCAAATGATAATGTATTTGTTTCCAGCTATAGTACACTCAAATAAGTTATTTTTTATATATTATGAGTTCTGTAACTCTAAACGAGCAGAAAGTTATGACCTTTTAAAATTGGAAAAAAAAATGATACTAATGCGATTTTCTTTTTCAACTTTGAAAGATCATAATTTTCTACTCATTTAAAGTTACGAAGCCTATAATATATATAAGACTAATTTGAGTATATTATAGCTAAGACTAAATGTGTTGCGGTTTGTTATTTTTATGAGGGTCAAATTACTATATTTTCATAGGCTACTAGTTACCGAATTGATTAAAAAAAAGAGAGATGAAGTAGTAGGCTTGTTTTTTTTTTTTTTTATTCTTTCTTTTTTTGCATATTATACAATAAAGGATAAATGGATGCAAAAAATTTAATTTAAGAAACTTTAATTTTCAATAATTAAAAATAATTACACTAAAGGTGTAGACCAAATCTGCACCCTCAATACATATTGTTGAAGGCACAGACTCGATTTATTGCTTTACAACTTATTTTTGGAATAAGTTTTTCAAGCATGTTATTTTGTAAATTTTTTTTTTAAAATTATATTATTTTAGATGAAAGCCCCCAAAATTATCTCATGTACATAATGGACTCTAGTTATTTTACAAATCATCTACAATTTTTTTTTTTTTTGAGTCTTAAGCCTTATAGCAATCTGGTTCAACTTCTTAAACTAGTGATAGGGATAGGTAGTTAAATCCATGAATTTGGGATGACTCAAGAAAATTTAATATAATGGGCATAAAACAGGGACTTTTTGGTTGATTTGTTCACTTTCAAACTTTTTTAGGGATGCTTAAATATTTAAAAGGCAACCTTATGTAGTGGTCTATTAAGAAGATAACTCATCTCAATTATTGATTACCAAAGAAAACTAATAGATATCATCAATGACCAAATTCTATAAATACTTAAGAGTTTCTCCTCATTCAATACAATTTAAAAATTAAAGAGACAATGTTGTGTTGTGAAACCACTACTTTAAAAGTTCAATGAGTTGAAAACAAAGATTATACTATAATACAACTAGTACTCTATAATTTATTTACCTATCACTTGTGTGTTCAACCACCAAAAACTATCTATTCGTCCTTCCTACCTCCTTTTCAAATTATCTCCACATTCCAGCTCCACCTCACTCATCTAAAGCCATGTAAAGCATGGAACTCGTATTATATGCTTGTAATTACTTTAGTGAGATGCTTTTATTTATGATATGCCATATGAAGGAGGCACGTGAATTATAATATGTAATTTTTTTTATTTATATCTTAGCACATGCATAAGACACTTGTTGATAGAATCATTTTATTTTTGTTTTGTTTTTTTTTTTTAGTTTATATAACAATTTCCTTTCTTAAAAAGAAATTTACACATTTTACTAGCATCCACCTCAAAAAATGAATCATTAAAAGTGAATGAAAGGCTAAAGCCATTTTAGAATTTTAAAGATTGATTTGACCGTTGATCTATGGATAGATGACCCAATTAGCCAACTAACACATGGGTAAAAAGAATAAAGGGCATTTCATCCATGATCATCACAGGCAAAAACATGACTTATGGCGGTTATTGAGCATACATAAATTGAAATGAAAGACTAGTTACCAAGCATGTACAAGGTGTTATGGGTGATTGTAAAATAATTGAATTTCAAGCGATTTTCAATTTTATATATGAAATTAAAATTTTTAAGTATCATATCTAATTAAATTTTATTACCTTACTTCTCATTATTTACATTTTTATAATTTTATTTATCAAAAGACAATTTTCACAACATCCTTTTAAAATTAATCAAGATGGCTAATGCAACAAACAAAAATTCAATTCAATCGAATACAATATTTAATACGTAACTCTAAATATTATATGTAAAGCCAAAAGTCAAGGTAATACTTTTGTCGTTATCCTTAATGTATACTCATCATGGTTCGGATTCCTAAGATATTTTCCCGACCGGTAAAACCATGTCCTTGGCACTGAAAAGGGAAAAAGGCACCACAAGCTATTCCTTAGTAAAGTGGGTAACCTTGATTCATGCTTCACACATAAAACTATATTTGTATAAAATGAAAACGTGACTTGGTCTTCTCTTAAGAAAAGCCAGCAATAATATCAATCCATTTCAACCAAACTTTCAAAGAAAACCTTGTGCTTTGTGTATGGTCTTCGTGCAGCTCCCAAAAACAATGAACTTTAAAGGGCCTCTAGGTAGTGGAGGATGGTGGAGAAAGACTTTATTACAGAGAAAGGTTTTGAATTTTTCTAGTTCCCTTTTCGTCATGGAAGGCAAGCTTTCGCACACGTTCTCCACTAACAAAAAGACACTAGGCGAGTTGGAAATTAAAATCTAGCATGCTTTGGTTTGCTTTAACCGTGCAAATAGTACGCATTGTACTCATAATGTTGCACACAACTGTGAATCCTTGCTTTGCAATGTTACCGTATACCAAATGTTAGCCGACAGATGTAACGGTTGTAAATATGTCGAATTGAAATAATACAGTGCTGTAAAAATTTCAAGTTCAGATTTGGTTTAGAATTATGAATTTAAGCTCATTTGGTAACGGTATTCAATAATTTGGAATTTGATTCGACTAAATTCATTTAAACTCAATTTATTTAATATATATTTTGTCTAGTTAAAATAATAATCACACCCAAATTCGAATGACATTTAAAGTAATTGACAATCGAAGTTTCCTGAAAGCAAAGTTATATAAAGTGATTAGCTCTTGGTTAACCACATTTGGAATCACAGGGTTTATTAGGTTATGCTCCTATTTTAGGTAATATAAGGTATAGTCAAACCTAAATTCAAATGAAATTTAAAGTAATTGAGGATCAGAGTTTCCTAGAAGCAAAGTTATATAAAGTGATCAGCTTTGAGTTAACCACATTTGAAACCATAAGGTTTACTGGGTTATCTTCCTATTTTAGGTAATATCAAGTGTTAGATTAGATTCTCCTTTATTAGCTAGTCAAAGATGGTTCACCTAGAACTTGCATCTTATGACTAAAGCTCAACTAGGCATGCACTAATTAAACCAAATGTTACAAACCTCAAATTCAACTTGATAAAGAACTTAGGTAAATATTACACTAAACTTGAGTAGTTTTATAGTTACTCTTACCTCATTTACCTTCCTATGTATATATGATAAGAAGAAATTATGTGTACAAGATCATCAAAAAGATAGATACAAGATATAACATGCTTAGGAATTACAACGTGAAGTGAGAGCAACGTGGTTGTTGATGTTGAAAAATCCTAAACCAGATCAATAAGAGCAACAAAGCCATAAAAGCAATAACATGGGTACTATGAGGAGATTGAGTTCAAATCCTTTATGATAGTTGTGCCCTTGCGGCTTGTCTTCCTTGTTAGGCCATGAGTTTTATTATAAATTTGGGTACAAAAGGGAATGGAGAATGAATAATCTGAATAACTTGACTTAGAAACATGATGGAATTACTAATGTTTTTTTTTTTTAAGGGAATTACGTCTATTACACTAAGTTTGTTAATGAAAATTTTATAAATTATACTTTTTCATAATACAATAAGGTCTAGAGATTTGATTAGTAGTATCAAATCTCTAAACCAAACTTAAGAAATATAAAAAAAATTTACTATTGTTTTCAAAAAGTTGAGGGATGGTTTCTCATCATAGAAAAATTAAGTAATTAATATCACATAAAAACAAGAGAAAATCCATGATAAAATATAAATGGAGTTCAAATGACACACATTCATCATGAATGATGTCTCTTTGATTCATATTTAATTTAACCATACATTATTTATATGCTGATATACCATTTTAAATATAAATAACACTTATTATGGTAATAAAGTTGTATACTTACCCAAACAAATGAATTGAATTATTCATTTTGGTTAAAAGCATAAGCATTAGTAGATTCGAAATTTAACAAGTAAAAGTTTATTTTATTAGTTATTCAGTAAATTTAAATTTTATGCATAAAATTTTAAAATTCGAATAATAATTTTGATATTATCCCAGTCTATGATTATTACCAAAAACACTATGCACTAAGTTCCCTTCAAAATAAGATCTACTTTTGCTTTATTAGGGGTATCCTAAAATCGCACGGGTTGGTTTTCATTGGTAGGATCTCTGGTTTTGGGGAAAGGCTGATTCCTGAGAGCGACTTCAAAGTAGAAGTTGATGCAAGGTGCTACTAGTGGGCATAATTCAACTCTTCCTTGTACACCAATGGCCTTTCTCTCTCGTCACTCTCTTTAGCATTGCGCATGTTTTGGATCAAAATTCTAAGATTTTGTTTGCTTATGAATGGAGGAGAGCTTTTCTTTGGTAGGTTTGTTTTACTTTCTCGTAATTTGAATTAATGAACTGTAGATCAGATTTTACGCCTCGTGATGGCTACAGTGAAAACCATTTCAGGCTTGTCGCCAAACCTATACATAAAATTCCAATGAGGAAAGCTCTGGAATTAAAGGTAACCCAGTGTTACTATTATTGTTCTCGCATTAGGCTTTATGTTAATGGGTTAATGCAAAAACTTACTGAAATATTTTGTATTACTTTTATTGCTAATAAAATATAATTTTATTAATTTTAAGTAATAAAACTCTTTCTTATCTTTTTAACGAGAAGGTACATCTTATAGATTTTAAGTAATAGAAAAACTTCTTAATTACTCTTTTCTTTTCTTTTTTTAACAGGACACATATGATACCAATGGTTAACAACATTGGGATCTTGCTACATGAAATGGCTAACAAGAAATTCTTATAGGTTAAACAATGATTTCACTGAATCTATGGGCAAGAAACATTATTTTACTGATATATCTAAGTTTGATAAGACATCATTTTATTGGTTTTAAAGGCAACAACTAATATCTTCTCACTTATATTTATGGGATTTTATTACAACTTTTATCATGTAAATGTTTCATTGGTTTAGAATATTATGAGGATTGGTTTTTCTTCCCCAAATGATGATCCCTTATTTCAGTACATACGTGTAATCGTATAATACAATCAAATTTTAAATAGAGTTACAACTATAATATTATTATTAATACAAAGCGTCTAAATCAAAGTAAAAAATATACATTCAATGTAATATGAAACTAGAATATTTGTAACTGAATTGATTATTTATGATGTCTCATTAATTTTATATATTTTTAGTGCCATAAGAAATATATCATAGAAATAAAAATACAATCCACAACACCACCCTCTTTGTTACATTCCAAGCACGCAATTCACATGGGATATTTGTTCGATCCGATGTGGATTTTGAACGTTCTAGATATCTAGATCAGTCCTTTGTCGGACTTATAATAAAGTATTAATCATAATAAACAGGTATATTATTTTAATTTAGTGATTTTGGAGACGTGGCATTAGTCCAGAAAAATAATCTTGACACTTGCTGATCAATCAACCAGACAACACTAACATCAAAGACCGACCATGCTCCAAGTAATTATTAATAATTAAATAAAGAAATAATTGGTCCATCCAGACTAATTAAATCTTTTAGCATGCAAGGTTTTTCTTCCATGCAAAGTAACATCCAGAGATAGTTTTAACGTTGCTGCTTGAATTATTGGTGTTTTTTTTTTTTTTCATTAAAATGGTTTACTACATTTATGTCTTTAGATGGATATCGGGATAAATTTTCCATGGTTAAAAAGTAGGAAAGATGACTGAATGATAAATTCGATGAGCAAAAGATTAATTGTATAGTTTAAATATAAAATTGTAAAACCGAAACTTATGCAATCACATCAATAGTTAAATAAGTTATATGTTGGGCATGGGATGCCTTCACCATTGGAGAGGAGCTTTGCATATAGACCTTTTAAAGGAACACATTGGGCTGGAAACCTCTTCCAGCCTCATCAAGAGGTCATCAATTAATTTCGCTAAACCTACCCCATGAACAGTATATAGCATGCTTGCTTCCCTTACATCATGGGTTTCACATAAGTAAGCATATCACAATTGCTCACTTATTCCATCATTGTCCAACCCAAACCATCAACTCTTGTACCACTTGTTAGGCACAAGAAGCTTCATCACCAGGGAAAAACTCCACATATGGGCCTTGCGAAGGGTCACATTCATGAACTTGACATCACATCCAACCCAAAACCTTAAGGTTTAGATTAATGAGTCTTGCTTATAATTCATACTAAAAGAGATATACTATGTGCAATAATTTTATAATCTTGATTTATTAGAATTTCACATGTGATTCCTTTAGAAGAGACCTACACATTATTAATAAAGAAGGTATCCCAATTTTATAATATATTTATTCATAAGATATACTTTAATAGTTAAAATCTTGACTCAAAATGTTAGAATATTTATCTAACATTTCCTTTTATTTATTTATTTTTCATGGTAGATATTAAACGCATTTTCTATAAAAATTAATTAGTTCATAGTTTGTAAATAACCATTTTGCAATTTTACCTAATTAACTCTTCTTAATTGCCAAGTTAGCAATTTCACTTTTGTTTTGCCCAATTATCGGCAGGCAACATTAGAAGGAACTAGGGCTTTGCCAAGTATTATATTGTGTATCTTTTACCAACACTAATCTTGTTTGTTAAAGTACAGCATTATTAAGGAATGCTTTTGCCCACTATTGATAATGCAATTTCTTTCCCATGAAAAGCGAAAACATATAGTTCCCTAATTATTGTTCTCATCCACAATATAAAGCAAGCCTCTTTTTCTTAATTATATCTAGGATTTTGAAGAGATTAAACGTGGCAACAAGAGAGCATAGTATAAACTCGCACATCTGTTTGCTCACGATATATGGACGATAATTAGCCAAATGTAAATTAAGGGAATCTACTCAAACATGTAAATTGTGCCACGTAGCAGATAATAAAGATGATGATGAAATTAATGACTGATTTTTGGGCCATAATCTTTACTATGTCTGATGGGACAGTAATGATAATTCATTAAACAAAAGCTTACTTCAAGGTTGTGTCAAAGGATGCCTGTGAGTAAAGTTAGTAGATTAAAGTGAATGAAATCTTAGCTCGGGTAAGTGTATTATCACTCCATTGTGTTTTTTTGAAAATCTGGTTAAGCTATATAAGTTTTGAGTGAGTTTTTAAGTCATTTATATTTATGTTTTTATATATTAAATTGATCCCCATATAAGTATTCTCTTTTACATCTTAAAAAAAGAAAAGAAAAAGAAAGAAATACTATGCCGCAAAATTCGACTTAAGATACCAACGTAAACCGTAATAGATAGCATGGTTATTCTTTCTTATAATAAGTGCAATTTTCTTTTCTTTTCTTTTTTTTTCATTTCCGTACAATCTATAGAGATCTGATTAAAAAATATATATATATATACACACAAGCAATTTGTGATAACCATCAAATTGCATCAATTTATATTCTTAGCGTTTAATAATTCCTGGAAAAAGCAAATGGAGGGCAAATGTTATTTTTTTTTTCTAAATTTTGTTGATAAAATCAATTATCAATTGGTACAAAGTTTCAAACATCTAAATGTAGAAAATCCATATCAATTTAAACCATTATCGATCACATAGAAATTGTCCAAAGTTCTTGCTTTCTAACTATATAATTATCATCATCGTACAAAATGTTTAATTATACATTGTTTTTCTCAAACACCCCTATTATTATAGTCAGGACACAAAGAGGATGAGTCAATCTTGCCACAAATGCCCAATAAATAAATGAATGAATAAAAGGTGTGATGATAAGTATTATAAATTGATATTGGGGTTAGCCCTTTAGATTTAGAATAAAGCAAGATCCACCTAAAGATCTTTTCATCCCATTACAGTCATGCATAGCTCTCGCCGAGCAATAAGGCTCAATTTGATTTTCATTAAGCCCATTGTGTAAATAAGCTGATTCTGCTCTCATGTTTGACTCCATTTTTTTTATTCAGACTCGATTAATTTATAATTACAATCAAGCTTTAGTCAAGTATGAATATTAGTTGAATATGTATATTGATATTATTTAAATTATAAAAAAAGATATTTTTTTATATAAACTATACCTAGATAGGTTTAATTGAGCCAACTCCAATACCAATACCCTTTGAATAAATTTGAGCCCTAATTATGGATAAAACTAGATGAATAATTCATTTTTTATCATAACACAACAACATAAATTCTGTAAGTTATAATTAGGTAAATAATATAATTTTATGCTATACACATGTATCATATATATAATTTTACAATTATATATAAAAGACTGTCATGCAACATATAGTTGTAATAAAATCTATATTACATATGGATATTATATAACAGCATAATTTGTATATAGAAATTCGACACAATTGTAATTAATTTTATTTATTAAAAAATTTCGTAATTATTTATCCCGCATAATATTCGATCAATAAATTAATTTACACCTAATGCGGGCCTGGAATTGAAGTCTTATTTATACTCTACACAACAAGTGGTGGTAAAATCCTCCGTTAATTATGGTAATAGACACTCAATTTTCTTTACGATCCACTTTCACTTCATATATAATTAATACGGCTAGCAAGTATATAAATTACTGAATACACTAATTGTAGTAATTATTGAAAGATTATTTCGGAAAAAATTGAAATATAGGAAGAAGAAGTTCAAAAGAGAATCACCAACAGAAGCATTCTGGCACTGAAGGGCCCAATATGTTATGTGAACCATCTGTCGGGCCCATTTATATATATTTCTGCCTGGTCTTTGGGCTGGGATCAACCGATGATCAAGTAGTCCAATGGATACTAATAGGCTTTTTGATTGACTGTATCCATGCAAAACATTTGGAAACTCGAATTTTTTTCATTTTAGCAAACGCTTATATCCTTGAAAGATGATGATGTTGTAAAATTTATTTTCTAATATAATACCAAGTTGATATTATGTAATCGACTAACAACTTACAATTTTTTTTTTCATTTTAGTTTACTATCTAATTCAATATAGTTAACAAGCAAAAGCTAAATCAATTTTTTTTTTAAAAAAACCCAAATTAAACAAAAACCAAATAAATGTCATATTATTTAAGTAGAAAAGCTAACTTAACAATGTGCTAAATGATAAATTTTGTAGCATCAATGTATTTTTTAAGAGTAAAATACTTATTTTTAAATATACAAAGATGCCACATTTTAAAATATTTTTTCATGAGATGATGTATTTTCCCTTTCAAGTTTACAATTGTGTTTTATTTTCTACTTATTTATAATTTTTGTTGCTGTTTTTTGTCAAGGGGTAGGCTTGGGCCTAAGAAAGGATTCAAGGGTGTTTGAAGGTTTTGCAGAAGAACCAAATAAGCTAATAGCAACAACAATAATGGCCTACTCATTTCAATGAATAACATAAGGTTAAAATGTATAGTTATTTATAGGAAATGAAATAGAGCTATAATAGATTAGGAATGGTTATTACTATATTTAGTTGACCTTATTTAGTTCAAAAAATAAGTTAGGAACTACAAGTTAAAATAAGTAATAAAAGACCAAACTATCCCTATTTTATTATAAGATAATAAAATGAGAAAATTGTTCAAGCAATAAAAAGCTAAACGTATCATTGCACACCTAAGAGCAAAACCTTAGCCCAAAATCAAAAAACCCAAATCAAACCTTTACCTCAAATCAAAATTTTGGAGGCATCTATTATTTGTTTACCTTTTTTAATTTCATATATAGTTACATGATAAAATCATCGAATCGTATTTTATCGGGGTATACTCTTAAATATGGTATTTTAAAAAAAATTACAAAATATAATACTCACAAAAATTATTCCAAAAATAGGTTTTAAAAGTATGGACTTGATGCACACCTTTAGTTTTGCGAAACTTTACAAAACTAAAGGCTTGAACAAGGTTTGTGCCCTCAATACAAATTGTACTGAACAAGCGGGCCTCGCTTACGCCTTCAGTACAAATTGTATTGGGCACGGACCACTTCTACACCTTCAATTCTATCACCCCTAACTAATCTAACAATCCATTTTTTTTTAGTTAACATTGATCGTCTATAGAAAAAGCAAGTCACAGACACTACAATATATTAAATTAATAACATAAATACATTATAGCTAGTGGAGTTGATGGCAATAACTATATACTTCTGCTGGCATTCGCTCTTATAGATCATGAAATGGCTAAAACATGGGGCCGATTTTTGAGGAAATCGAAAGAATATGTTGTTGGTGACTACAATTCATGAAACCATTTTCTTTATATCGGACAGACACATCGGCATTAAGTCAACAATTGAAGAAAAAGCTAACAAATGGTGCCCTCCATTTGTAGTTTGGTGGTTTTGTTTATGACATCTTGCAAGCAATTTCAACTCGACAATTAAAAAAATGCCATGCAAGAGGTTGGTTACATACGTCAGGTTGTAAGCATAAGCTTGGAAGCTGAACTTTGTGATGGAGCAGGTAAAGATCATTAAGCTTGATGCGTTGGACTAGTTCGATGATGCATCGGACTGGTTTAATGATGAGTCAGTGGATATGTGGATGTTAGCTCATGATAGTTGCTATCAGTTTAGGTATATAACTTTCAACATTGTTGAAAACTACAATTCTGTGTTAAAGGGGATTCAAGGATTACCTATGACTACTTTGGTGAAGAAGACGTTTTACAATTGTATGAGGTATTTTGTCAATAAGCATTTGAAGGCTTTGAAGAATATAGTGAAAGTGATGTGGATATCGTGGAGGACATAGGTTGACACACGGGTTCAGGCACGGCTAGGGACACGGCCGTGTATTCGGTCAGGATTTGGGGGCACGGCTTGGGATACGGCCGTGTAATGCGATCGTCACATGCCTAGAAACATACACGGTCTAGAGGCACGACCGTGTATGAGACCGTGTACTGCGCTCGTCACATGCCCAGAAACATATATGGCCTAGAGGCACGGTCGTGTATGCGATAGGTTATAGACGTGTATATCATTATTTATTTCCACGTGTACGCTTAGATTTTCTCCTTTTAGATATTTTACGGGGGAGTATATATACCCTTTTGTCAGACATGTTAGGGTTACGTTTTGAATATACTTGAAATACACTTTGAGAGAGATTTTTCTCCGTTCATCGGTTGTGCGCAACTAGAGTTTGCATCAAAGAGTTATTCTTTGTTGTTGTGAAACCAATCCATATTCGGATTCGTTTCGTTACGCTTTCCGCGCTGCGTCAGTTGGTATCAGAGCAAGGAAAATTTCCTGTGGAGATGTCAGGTGACGGTAGTTCAGGAGGCGGTCATGTTCCGGACGTTGCTCGGGATATGGAAGTCCTACGTTATGGGCAACCAATACGAAGGGTGGTAGAGGAGACCATGGATCAGAAAATCCGGCGAGAGGAACAGCGTCTTGAGGCCCTGATCTATCGATCCAATACTAACAGTAGCAGGCAGGTCTATTGGAGACGACTGGAAGGTGATCCAAGGAACAATTCTGTTACTTATGATACGGATGATGAAGACGAGATTTTTAATAATCTGCCTAGGAGAAGAGGCCATGGTAACATAAGACGGTACAACAGATGTGATTACAGGTATAAAGATGAAATCTTTTCTCAATTTAAATATGTTGTATCGGAGTTTGATGGTATCGAGAGTCTAAATGAGTTTTGGGTTTGGGTAGAGGACATAGAAAGATTCTTTAACCATATGAGGGTTTCAGAGGGAATGAAGATAGAGTTAGTGAAGAGTCGTTTGTGGGGTGATGCATTGTATTGGTGGGAACGACTTCGGGGAGTAAGACACCTTGAGGGTAAAGATCCGGTGAGGACTTGGTTTATGATGCAATACTTGCTAGAACGAAAGTTCTTTCCCCTTGATTACGAGTGAATCCTTCCTTAGAAAATTCCACAAACACCTAAGCCAGTAAACTTAATTCCGGAAGTGCTTAAGGAGGAGATGGTCAAACAAGAGAAAAACTCAACCCTTGACGATCATAATATGTTGATTGATGATGGTGGGGGCAGTGGAAAAGTAGTTGAAGCTTACAAAATTTGTGTTGGTGAGGAAGCTATTGTGGAGGAGCCTTTGTTAAATGACGAGCAGATGATGATGGTGACCGAAGAGTCAAAGGCTGGAAATACTCTGAGCATAATCATTGCGCCAACGAAGGAGATTAAGGATGTAAAGTTCAATGCTTTGCCCAAAAACTTATATTTCAACCCAAAGGAAGCGCTAGAGGTAATAAGTGCAACTGTTCTATTGCTTCCTATCAACATAGAAGATGATTCTCCCATTAACACTCAAATCCATCCGGATTGGACACGAAGGAATTTAATAAAAGATTCGATGACAAGTGTTACTCTGAGTGTGGTGGATGATGTAGTGCGACTCACGGTCAAGCGACGAGATAAATGGGATAAATCAAGACGATTCAAAGAGAGGGAACGACATGGAAAGCATATTTATCAAGAAGAGAACTCGGGTCGAGTTCTTTGCAGGTGGGAGAGAATGATGCGGACATCGTGGAGGACACAGGTTGACACACGGGTTCAGGCACGGCCAGGGACACGGCCGTGTATTCGGTTAGGACTGGAGGGCACGGCTTAGGACACAGCCGTGTAATGCGATTGTCACATGCCCAGAAACATACACGGTTTAGAGGCACGGCCGTGTATGAGACCGTGTACTGCGCTCGTCACATGCTCAGAAACATACACGGCCTAGAGGCACGGCCATGTATGCGATAGGTTATAGACGTGTATATCATTATTTATTTCCACGTGTACGCTTAGATTTTCTCCTTTTAGATATTTTACGGGGGAGTATATATACCCTTTTGTCAGACATGTTAGGGTTACGTTTTGAATATACTTGAAATACACTTTGAGAGAGATTTTTCTCCGTTCATCGGTTGTGCGCAACTAGAGTTTGCATCAAAGAGTTATTCTTTGTTGTTGTGAAACCAATCCATATTCGGATTCGTTTCGTTACGCTTTCCGCGTTGCGTCAGAAAGGTAGAATCTTTATCAAATATGCAACCAAAAAGATAGATAGATGGAGTTTATGAGCTAGCAACCATAAGGTGATCAACTACAACAAGTAGGAAAGACTTTTTCAAGTTCTCACTAGTAGTAGTCGTGTAGCGAGCGAGTTGAGGGGAGAGGGCCGAATGCACATTGTTAACTTTGCCCATAACACATACAGTTGCCAAAAGTAATAAATATACCGAATCTCATGCTCTCACACCTATGTAGTAGCTGCATCAATTAGGCCAAACATGACGCATTTTGTACTAGATTGGAATAGGTGGATGCAGCAAGAGTTGACATATAGAATGCACTTCATGCTCATAGGCGACGAACTCGATTAGGAGTCGATACACTTCCTATCACTCTACCTAAGGGAAAATTTGCATGGAAAAAGGGGAAACCGAGGTGAAAACCACTTGGAGATGGATATTAAGGAGAATTCAAATAAAATCACATGGGACTTTGTCAAGGGGAAGGCCATAACAGAAGAACATGCCCACGTCAATGCGATAATAGTAAACAATGGATAACAATACGCATGATTTGCTGAATCTTAGTTTAACCTTGCACATTTCTGTTGTTAAATCATTGCCTGTATAATGCTAACTTTATTTGTTTCCATTGTGTAGCTTAGGTGAAGTATCGACTACTTCATCCACTTTGTTCTGATGTAGTAGAAGGGAGATCTTTCGTGTATATTGGCGATTCTTTTTATAGGTTACTATATATGCTTTTACATTTCCTTTCATAGTTGTTTGTAATCCTTTTTCAATATTCTTTAGATTAATTAGACAATGTCAAACAAATGCATTCAAATTCATTAGACAATGTTAATAAATTTATCAATTTCGCATATTAATTTTCATTTACACACATAGATGTAGTAGTTAAACTTGCATAAAATAAAAATTAAGAAAATAGAAAGTTTCAAATTGTGAGAAAGAAGACGACTGGAAGAAGAAATTTAAATGTTTGATAATGAACATTGAGAATTCGCATTTATATTACAAACTATCAATACAAAATTTTTTCTTGTGCACTTAAGATCACATGTTGTAATACTGTGCAAATTTGCAGTATCACTTTATAACAATTGTTATAGGTTTGCAGTATTACTTTGTAATAATTTTTATAGGTTTACAATATTTTATTTCATTATTGGACGGTAGGGATAATGCAAAAAAAAAAAATAATAATAATCTTACAAATTTGTATTGAAGGTGTGCAGGATCTTGTTTGCGCCTTCAAGTAAAATGCTTGAAGGTGCAAGCAACGTCCACGCTTTTAGTACATTGTGCTAAAGGCACAGTTTCAATGTGCGCCTTTAGTTTTGCAAAATTTCCTAAAATTGAAGGCGCACATCGGATACATGCTTTCGAAAAGTATTTTTGGAATAATTTTTGCGTGTACTATATTTCACAATTTAAAAAAAAAATACTATATTTAGGAGTATACCCCATACTTTATCAAGGCTATTTTTTTTTTTTTAATTATGTGATGGCAAAGGCTATTTGAGTGAGATGAAAAAGGGTGTTCAAACAACTCAACAAGGTATTTCCTTTTCCTTTTCCTTGCTTTAAGAGTGGTATTGTGGCGAATGTTTTATGGTGTTATGTGGTAGAGTGGTTTGTGTTGATTTGTTGCAATCATGGATAGAGGATTTTCTGTACATGAAGGCATGTATCCCTAAAATGCTAAGACATCTGATAGCTTCTACTACTATGGATTTATGCAAGTTTTTTTTTATGTTAATTTCATTACTGGAAGTAGCTAGAAAAAAAATGTAATTATCAAATTTTCGAAATACTTATTTACTTGTTAGATGTTACAATTATGAAGTAACTCAGAAATACAAAGGGAAGACAGTCATGACAGAAGATGAGTGCTATGAATCTCTTTGCTATTGCAAGTATGTATTTTTCCTAATCTTATTTGTCTTTGCAATACTAGTTTCGTCTATCTGGAGAATAATTGGTAAGGAAAATATGGTGCAAGATGCATCCCTTGATACTTTAACCTTATATTACTAAACAACTGAAGAAATTTAGGCTTATATATCATAAACTATCATGGATTCAGATGATAGATTTATTGATTAACAAATGCCTAAGCTTTCAAGGATTGAATATTTCATCCTTGTCCTTGCATTTTGAAACCACAAGTTTCATTTTATTCATTCATTGTCTTCTATATCTTTCCTAAAATCTAGTAGCATGTAGTAACCCCTAATTATTTTTCATTACCCTTTTGTTGTTACTTTCCAATTTGCAAAGTTGTTAACAAGACCTTTCGTGGTTATTATTATTATGATTTATATGACATGTCCATATATGTTTTAAAAGAAAATTATTTGAAAGGAAATGACAACTTTTGCTTGCAAAGTGCTTTTAGAAATCCTCGATGACATGAATGTGAATGTTTATGGATTGAAGGACCAAAATTAGGTCATGTTGTAGATCAGAAGCCTAATTCTTGACTTAGTAGAAGGGGCATCTTTAGCCTAACAAGTGATATCACTTAAGGTGCTTTACTCCATCAATAGATGCTTCAAATGAATCAATAGGACAACGAGAAGATTGTTATGTGTCATAGGTGGTTATCACTGTAATGATAAATATGTTATATTATATATGGGCAAAACATGTATAGAATGGAATATCCATGCCTAGCATGATATCAATGTTGTAAGTTATGGTTATTGTAAAAGGTTAGAAGATATTAATTTGTTAATTTGTAATAAACAAATTTTAATTTATCTAATGAGGATTTGTATTTTTTTTTCTTATTTTTCTGTTCATATCAATGATCCATACAAATATGTTATGTTATATATATATATATATATATATATATTTTCCTCACTTTTCCATTCTTATATTATCTGTAATTATAATGCTTCAAGATGGACAAGTATGGATAGGGAGTTGAGTTTCTTAATTGCAAGCTACAAAGGAACTAAGTTTTGCTTTATTCACAAAGCATACGAGGCTTGAAATCTGCATATTTAGTGGCTGTGATTATTTGCAGTCACAAAGGTAGTTATATGTATAGATCTCACTTAAAGGGGAGAAAATGAAGCAAACATTTGTTTTCACAACCAGTAATATTTGTTTCCTACTATAGATGATTTTAGACAACTTATTGCCACTATTTCTCAAATCTAGAAGTGAACAAGAGCAGGTAAAAGTCCAATATGGCCTCATTATTATCACACCAAGTCAGATATATTAGACATCTTATAGGTTTAGTTCTGTGGTGCAGAACCAATTAAATTCTATTGATTATTTTTTTTCTGTGCATATATATGTGCATACATACACACACTGAAGCATGATAGCACACATCCTTATTCATTTTAGAAGCCAAAAGTAAGAAAAAGAAGCAGCAAATTCTAGCAAATTAGTTCAGGCTTCATCTTTCGTACTTACAACAGCAAAAACGGCATAAGCAAATATCAACAACAAAATAGCACACAATAGCAAGTGACAGCAGCTCAACAATGCACAAGCAACAGTAAAAAACATCAACACAACATCACCAGCAATGACAGTAGCACAGCAACAACTAAAATAGCAAGTGATATTAGAAAATAACAAGCCAAAACAACAGCAAATAGTAGAGCAAAACAACAGTAGCATAACAGCACAGTAGCACAACGATTTGCAACCTCGATCAAACTCCGAAGCAAACCTGACTAGCAACTACATCAATGTAATATCAAAAGAGCACCTATTTTGCTGCTAATATTAGTAGCATGCTCAACAAAAAGTAGAGAAATTGTAGTAGTAACTATAGATGAGGTTAGGAGTTGTTGCTCAATTTTAGTGAGTCGAGATAAATAAAGTATGAGGGGGCCCACATGTGTGTCACCAAGGGAATAGATAGTAAATTTAATACTTGAAGAGAGCATAAAAAACATGGAGACAAACTGAAGACTTCAATTCCTTTCTAATTCTCATATTAGCTCGTTTTTTGGTAAAGACAAATTCAACCCATGAGAATGATAACATGTTGCACTCCTATTCATTCCAATGTATTCCCGTTTGTTCCAATTTTTTCAAGAAGTCAAAGGAGATCGGGAACTAGCCACAACAATCACCTTCAGTCAGAATGGAGATTAGTTTACCTATTAGCAAACATGATGGAGACAGGGGACACACGGCCTGAACACACGGCTGTGCTATAAATGATGGAGACACTGGACATACGGCCTGGACACACGGCCGTGCATATAGACTGTGTATCCAATTCAGAGCCACAGACGTATACACGGCTTCCTTACACGGCTTCCTTACACGGCTAGGAGACAACCGTGCTTCGCGACCGTGTCCTCAGTCAGATTTCCACAGAAGTATACACGGCTCCACACACGGCCGTGTATCGTGACCGTGTATAACGATCGTGTATCCGATCAGAGTATCCCACAGAGGCTGACACGGTTCCGGGCACGGCTTGGGACACGGCTTGCGGAACTTTCACAGAATCATACACGGCTTCGAGGCACGGCCGTGTATGAGACCGTGTACTAGGCTTGTCACTTGCCTAGAAACATACACGGCCTGGAGGCACGGCCGTGTATGCGACAAGTTATAGACGTGTATTTTATTATTTATTTCCACGTGTACGCTTAGATTTTCCCCTTTTAGATATTTTACGGGGCCATATAAATACTCTTTTGTCAGATAGATTAGGGTTACGATTTAATATACATTTGAATACACTTTGAGAGAGAGTTTTTCTCCAATTTCCGGGTTGTGCGCAACCTAATTTGCATCAAAGCGTGTGTCTTTGTTGTGGGAAACCAATCCAATTTCGGATTTGTTTCGTTTTAGCTTCCGCGCTGCGTCAGTTGGTATCAGAGCAAGGTTATTTCCTACGGAGATGTCGGCTAACGACGGTGTTGATGGCGGTCGTGTTCTTGACGGTGTTCAAGATGCGAGGTTTCAAGGGAACCATCAATGGGTTCCTAGGGCAGAGTTCGACGCAATGCATCAGAAGGTCGGGCGTATGGAACGGCGCCTTGATGAACTGATCGAGCGTTTTGATGCTCTGGTGGTTGACCCCAATAGGGTTGGGGGCGCTGGCAGAAATCCACCACGTGCGGTGGAGGAATTCGGGGGACGCGTGATCCGACCTGTCGTTAAGAATAGGTGGGGGCGTGTGGAGAGTGAAGAGTCCAGCGAAGAGAGTGATGATACATACGGAAGTAGACCGCGGCGAGGACGTGGTGGAAGAGGTGGTGGTCATCGGATGGCTCCTCATGGAAACTATCCTAGAGAAGTTGATCACAGGAGGAATCGTGGGGGTTATGATCACGGGGATGGCGGAGACTACCGGTTGAAGGTTGATATTCCTTGGTTCGATGGTAGTCTCAACATCGAAGGCATCCTGGATTGGTTGGCGGAAGTGGACCGGTTCTTCGACTACATGGAAATTCCCGAGGACCGTCGGGTAAGGCTGGTGGCGTGCAGGTTGAAGAGTGGTGCTTCGGCATGGTGGGAGAGATTGTAAAGTAGGAGGCAGCGGGAAGGAAGGCACCCGGTAAGGTCATGGTATCGCATGAAGCAACTACTGCAACATGACTTCCTCCCGCCGGATTACGAGCAGATATTTTTCCAACAATATCAGCGGTGCCGCCAAAGACAACGTTCCGTGCATGAGTATACGACGGAGTTCATGAGGCTGGCAGAACGGAATGATTTGAGGGAGAGCGAGGGTCAGCAAGTTGCGAGGTATGTAGAAGGGCTTAAATTACAAATCAAAGATAAGATTGGGGTGACGATGGTGAGAATCCTCGTTGAAGCAAAGAACTTAGCTCTCCGAGCCGAGCTTGTGTTGCAGGAGCAAGGGAGTAGATACGAGGGAGGACGGAAAGGGTATGTAGGCGAAGCTACAGGTGGTGGTAGTCGACCAATACTTGAGAAAAGTCGAGTTACACCATACAAACCAACGGATGACATGTCTAGGAGGGAGGAGAAAAGTGAGGGGAAGAAGCCGATGGAGCCGAAAGGAGTTCAAAGATTGAACAATCCCTATGCCAAGCCCATATTGGGCAAGTGTTTCCGATGTAACCAACCGGGTCATCGATCAAACGAATGCCCAGCGAGGAAGAGCGTCAACATCCTCGATAGGGAAGATGATGAGGAAATTTGCTGTGAGCCCGATGGAGAGGGAGAGTACTAAGAGGAAGAAGAAGAAGCAGCGGAGCCATCATATGTAATCCGGCGTATGATGCTCACTCCAAAGCAGGAAGAGTTCACGCAGAGGCACCAATTGTTCCGTACACGGTGTACGATCATGGGGAAGCTATTTGAGTTGATAGTAGACAGCGGCAGTTGCGAGAACATCATAGGAAGGGAGGTTGTAACACAACTGCAGCTGCCCGTTGAGAAGCACCTGAATCCTTATACTATTGGCTGGATCAAGGCCGCCGAGAAAATTGAAGTTAAGGAGAGATGCAGGGTACCTTTCTCAATAGGGAAGTACCGGGATGAAGCATTCTACGACATTGTAGACATGGATGCTTGCCACATCTTGTTTGGGAGGCCATGGCAGTTTGACGTGGATGCGCAACATGCGGGCAAAGAAAATGTCTACCGGTTGGAGAAGGAGGGTGTGAAGTACACCTTATTACCATTGAAGAGGGAAGGACGTGTTAAAGGGAAGCAGGTTGAGAGTCGCTCATTCTTAACTGTCACTCAATCCGAGAAGGAAGTGATGGACGACTTGAAGGAATCGCGAGTAGTACACGCCCTCATCGTGAAAGGAGTGACCGAAGGAGGGGAGGAACTTGATAGAGAAGTTCCAGGGGCGGTGAAGGATCTTCTTGAAGAGTTTAAGGAAGTGATCCCAGACGACCTACCTGAGGGACTACCTCCTTTGAGGGATATTCAACACCAGATTGACCTGGTGCCCGGGGCTAGTCTCCCAAACCTCCCGCATTACAGAATGAGTCCCAAGGAAGCTGGGATTCTCCAGGAGAAGGTCCAAGAGCTTTTGGACAAAGGTTTCATCCGGGATAGCCTAAGCCCATGTGCGGTTCCGGCATTGTTAACTCCCAAGAAAGATGGGAGTTAGAGGATGTGTGTTGATAGCCGAGCTATCAACAAGATTACCATAGGATATAAATTCCCTATACCCCGCATTGAGGATATGTTGGACCGTTTGAGTGGCGCTACTATTTTCTCCAAGATAGACTTGCGGAGTGGATATCACCAGATTCGAATCCGTCCTAGAGACGAGTGGAAAACGGCATTTAAGACCAAGGAGGGGCTGTATGAGTGGCTAGTGATGCCATTTGGGCTAAGTAACACACCGAGCACCTTCATGAGAGTAATGAACCAGGTATTGAAACCTTTCAATGGTCGTTTTCTTGTTGTGTACTTTGACGATATTCTGATATACAGTAAATCCGAAGAAGAACACTTAGAACATCTAAGGTGTGTGTTATCTACATTAAAGGCGAATAAGTTGTTCGCTAATCTTAAAAAGTGCACCTTTATGTCAAGACGACTGTTGTTCCTGGGGTTTGTTGTTAGTAGTGAGGGAGTGATGGTAGATGACGAGAAGGTAAAGGCAATTAGGGAATGGCCTGTTCCAAGAACCGTAACGGAATTGAGAAGCTTCCTCGGCTTAGCCAGTTTCTACAGAAGGTTTATTAGGCATTTTAGTACTGTTGCTGCACCCTTGACCGAATGCCTAAAGAAGGGAAAGTTCCAATAGGGCGAAGAATCTAACTTAAGCTTCATGAACCTGAAGCAGAGATTGTGTAGCGCGCCTGTACTAGCTCTACCAGACTTTGAAAAATTGTTCGAAGTGGATTGCGATGCTAGTGGGGTCGGAGTAGGTGCGGTACTATCACAGGAGAAAAGACCAATAGCCTTTTACAGTGAGAAATTGTGCGAAGCAAGGAGGACTTGGTCTACCTACGATAAGGAGTTCTACGCCGTGGTAAGGGCCCTTAAAGTGTGGGAACACTACCTGGTCAGGAAAGAGTTCGTTTTGTATTCGGATTGTGGGGCTCTTAAACATTTGAGTGGTAAGACCCGAATTAGTAAGGATATGCACGCCAGGTGGATTGAGTTTTTGCAGAGGTTTCCTTTCAGGTTGATGCACAAGTCAGGTGTGCAAAACAAAGTCGTGGACACCCTGAGCAGAAGAGCGACTGTCCTGCTTACTTTGAGTACAGACATTGTCGGCTTTGAAAAGCTAAAGGAACTGTACGAGAACGATGATGACTTTAAGGACACTTGGATTAAGTGTGCCAACAGGGAACCGTGTGACGACTACCATATACATGAGGGATATTTGATGAAAGGGAACCAGTTGTGCATTCCCGAATCTTCTTTGCGGGAAAATCTTATCAGGGACTTGCATGGTGGAGGATTGACGGGACATATGGGTAGAGATAAGACATTAACTGCAGTTACCGCCAGATACTTTTGGCCTTGGTTGAGGAGGGATGTGTACCGGATTGTGGAAAGGTGCTACATTTGTCAAGTGTCTAAGGGGTAATCCCAAAACACTGGTCTATACACTCCTCTCCCCGTGCCTTCAAACATTTGGGAGGATTTGTCGATGGACTTCATACTGGGTTTGCCTCGTACCCAACGAGGTGCTGACTCTGTGTTTGTTGTAGTTGACAGGTTTTCCAAGATGGCTCATTTCATCCCATGCAGGAAGACCGTCGACGCACGGGCTATTGCACGGTTGTTCTTCAAGGAAGTGGTGCGGCTGCATGGAGTCCCAAAGTCTATCACATCAAATAGGGATAGCAAATTCCTTAGTCACTTTTGGAAGACCCTCTGGTTTATGTTTGACTCCTCCCTGAATTACAGCAGCACCGCTCATCCTCAAACTGACGGACAGACCGAGGTGACTAACAGAACCCTCGGAAACCTCATCAGAAGCATCTGCAGTGAGAAACCGGGACAGTAGGATCAAGCATTGGCTCAAGCCGAATTCGCTTACAACAGTTCTATCCACCGAACTATTGGAAGGTCTCCATTCTCGGTGGTATACACAAAAACACCACAACATGCGTTAGACTTGCTCAAATTACCCAAGGACATGGTGGGCGATGTAGCAGCTAAACATATGGCGGAGCAACACCAAGCCACTACTGAAGAAGTTAAGCGAAAGATAGAGGAATCCAACACACGGTACAAAGGGGATGCAGATAATCATAGACGGCAGAAGCTCTTTGCAGTTGGCGATCAGGTAATGGTTTACCTTCGGAAGGAGCAATTCCCTGTAGGGAAGTATGGGAAACTTCAAGCCAGGAAGTACGGTCCCTATGAAGTTGTACGCAAGATCAATGACAACGCATATGTTGTACAACTCCCGAAAGATATGAATATATCTTGCACTTTCAATGTAGCGGACTTGTCACCTTTTCATGCCGATGATACTCCTCTATATCCGGATGAGAACTCGGGGTCGAGTTCTCCATTGGTGGGGGAGAATGATGGAGACAGGGGACACACGGCCTGAACATACGGCCGTGCTATAAATGATGGAGACAGGGGACACACGGCCTGGACACACGGCCGTGCATATAGACCGTGTATCCAATTCAGAGCCACAAACGTATACACGGCTTCCTTACACGGCTAGGAGACAACCGTGCTTCGCAATCGTGTCCTCAGTCAGATTTCCACAGAAGTATACACGGCTCCACACACGGCCGTGTATCGTGACCGTGTATAACGATCGTGTATCCGATCAGAGTATCCCACAGAGGCTGACACGGTTCCGGGCATGGCTTGGGACACGGCTTGCGGAACTTTCACAGAATCATACACGGCTTCGAGGTACGACCGTGTATGAGACCGTGTACTAGGCTTGTCACTTGCCCAGAAACATACACGGCCTGGAGGCACGGCCGTGTATGCGACAAGTTATAGACGTGTATTTTATTATTTATTTCCACGTGTACGCTTAGATTTTCCCCTTTTAGATATTTTACGGGGCCATATAAATACTCTTTTGTCAGATAGATTAGGGTTACGATTTAATATACATTTGAATACACTTTGAGAGAGAGTTTTTCTCCAATTTCCGGGTTGTGCGCAACCTAATTTGCATCAAAGCGTGTGTCTTTATTGTGGGAAACCAATCCAATTTCGGATTTGTTTCGTTTTAGCTTCCGCGCTGCGTCAAAACACCTCTTATTAGCATTTGGTTTTGGTCCTTTCGTCCAAGTTTATTAATGAATGAGAAATTATGCTGAACTATGTTTTCAAGTATTATATTTCTATCATTTAGCCAACATGTAATTAGTACCCCCATTCACTAATGCTCTAAAATCTACAAAAAGTAAAAAACTGGAAAATCTACAAAGCTAAAGACATCTTTCTCATTGAACCATGGGATTCAGGATGTTGCTAATTGGCTTGTGACGAAGCTATCAAAAATCAAATGAAACAAGCTACTTTAACAAGTATAGATGTAAAAACACTTGCATCTATTAAAGTTATCAACACTTCTTATAATAGTATTGTTATAGAACCACCTCAGAAATATTTTCACTAACCAGATATAACTACAATAACTAGTTTCTTATAATTAAATCTTAATTAGATTTAAAAGAAATTACTAAAATAAAAATTACACCTCCAACATTGCTAGATAAATAGAGAAGGTTGTTATATAGTAGATGTTGTTCATGGATTGGTTGTCTAATCTAAAAAGAATACATCAATAACCAACATTACATCATCAACCATAGCACCAAAGAAAAAAAAAATCATAACTCATGTGAACACTAGAAATCCATTCTTCAACAACGACAAGGCCACACATTAAGCATGGAAACTATGTTTAAAATTTAGCAATAACTTGCACATATCACCTTTCTTGAGAGGCTCTAAGCATACCACCTCAAAAATATTTTTTATTTACCTGATACAAGTATAACATGCAGGTTATAATAATTGGATCCAGATCAGAACCAGAATAAATTAATGAATTAAAAACTACAACTCCAATATTGGCAAATAAAGTGAAAAAGTTGTTATATAGTAGAAGTTTTTCATAGAATTGATTATCTAATATGGAAAGAGCAAATCAACAACAACACCTACACATGTAATTAACAACATTAATATCCAAATACTTGACCTACACCCTTTAATCCAAAAACATAAACTCCAGCATCCTAAAAAACAGTAGGGTGTTTCATAAGCTATTGGACATGAGCTCCAGCCTCGAATGTGCTTCAAATGTCTTCAAGAAACATTCTTACATAAGTCTAATGATGTTAAGGTGGAATCTTGTAAAGTGTAGTTACATTTTTCTTTTTCTTTTTTTCCTTTTAGGGAGCTTGATTAGAGCTTGATACACTTCTCTTTTAAATAAACCTTCAATAGTTACAAGAAATGTTATAAACTCCTCCATGTTTGTTCTCATCTTATCAGTTGTTAATTTTCATTTCTTGCATTCTAACTTCAAAGCACCTACAAGTAGATGACAACATAGAAAATGCTTCATCTCTAAGCATGGTTCTCTTCCTCTTTACATTAGGATGAGTTGCGCTTTGATAGATAGAGAGCTCCTCTACTTCCTCTCTGGTTGGCATCTCATCTACCAAGTCTTGTACTAGGGCTTTCTCTCTATCTAACCCTTCAATCACATCCTCAATTGTTTGCGCATCTTGTCCTGTAGCACGATCCTTTGCATATATCATGGATAACTCCCCAAAATATGGAAAGCTCCTGCTCATGAATGCAGTAGTGTCTTTATGGCTCTACGAATAATAAATAAAATTAGCAAAGTAATTATAATAAACCATATGAAGGATAATTCATTAAAGAAAACCATATAATCTATACCATTAAATAAGCTTTCCACACATGCTTTTTCGCAGTGACCATCTTTTGATTAACATGCCATCCAAAGCCACTCATTGATTTCTTATATACCATGTCATAAACTATACTCCAGTCTTTCTTCTAAGTCCTAATGTGTAGCCCTAGGTGTGGTTTTGCCTTTAAACCATGATTAAGCATCTTGGCTTTTAGCATTCTCTTTAGTTCATTAAGATATTCACTTTGAAAACCTATATTAGCATTTCATGTCCCATTGTTATGTAACTCAACCATACATGCAATCAGTGCATTGTCTTTGATAATTGTCCATTTCCTTTTACTTTGTTTGATATGGCTAGCATCCTTTTGTGGTTATTGAACCTCCTCCATGTAAGTAATTCTATGGGCCAAAGTAAATCATATACATTGCAAAATGTGATAACATGAGAATAATAATAAAAATATGCATGGAAACAAAAAAAAAAAAAGAAAAGAAAGAAATATGCATGCCAATGCAAATTCATAACGAAACACCATAACAATATTGCTCCACATTACATAAGATGAATTTACAAAGACATCCATTAACATTACAACAACATGAATCATTGACCATTTTATTAAGTTACGATGATGTTCATAACAATAATGTTTCATGTTATCATTTATATAAGATCAATTATGAATATGTCTTGATCCACTTAGCCATCAAACATTTGATTGGCTAGTTATAGTCTCCAATTAGACCATGCATCATTGTTTCTCAAAGTTATGATTATATTATCTCCATTATTGATGCACTCGAATCTAATTGATCGTTTAAGTTTTAAATTTATAACCAATAAAATCTACTATCGAGCTAGGCAATGTACCTATCGATTATAATATAGATTTAATAAGTGTCGTCCTCTGAGATTTAGGAAACAAGTACTAGTATTACCTTTCTCTACTATCTAGTCTAATTTGTGATGTGAAAATTATAAATTAAATTAACAACTAACAAATCCTAGTAACCTTAAAATTAAATGATATTGTCTTAAAAATGTATTCAATCACAAAATATACCCCTCATCTTGTTCTACCCTAACCTTTAAATTCTCAAAATAAGATATCAATTAACCAATCAATTTACACTTTGCATTTCAGGAATTTTCAAGTAAAATCGATTACTCCCTCAAGTTAATCAATTCTTAATCATGCATAAGATAATGGGGACCTCTCCCTCACTATCGTTATGCAAGATCTTATTAAGTTCACAAATTCCTATTAATTGTAGAAAATCAATGTTTTCCTACCTCTAGGTAAAACATGTAATTTCTCTATTTATGAAGATCTAATTTAATAGACGAAACCTTTTTCAATCTAATAAAAATCAGACATGCAATCAATTTGCATGCATAAATCAATCACAAGAACAATGGAAACACATGAATAGATGCAAAGATATAAGTAATTCATTAATCAATCAATGGTTCAACACATGAATTAGGGTTTCACAAGATGAAAGATATAAAGAATTACTCCTCCATGGAGTTTTCAATAAAAATAGAGTATATAGAGAAATAGAATTGATTTATGCTAAAAAGAATAATCCCTTGTTTGTTTTGTGATCTCCAATGATACTTAGACAATTTTCCTCTTGATGTTCGTCATAAAGCTCCCATAGGGTTTTCAGAACGAAGCCAGAAGGAAAGAAGTCCTCTTGAAATAAAACAAAGCGTTTATTTATAGTTCTTGCGAAAACAGGGTTCAGCATGGCCGTGCTTGAGGCCGTGCTGACTTTGGAACACGCTATTTTTCACTGCCTAATTCAGCACGGCCTCTAGCATGGCCATGCTTAGGGCAGGGCTGGAAAAAAAATAGCTATTGGTTATTTTTTTCATCCAGCACTGGTGTTTGCATGGGTTGTGTTGAAGGTTGAGTTGAATTGAAAATTAATTTTCTTCATTTTTCGCCAAATTTCACATCGCATTTGCTCATATCATCCTTAAACCTTTCTTTTGTCTCTATTGATGCCTGGAATTAAAATTTAATCATATAAGTACCCTTTTCTGCACAAATTACATGAAATTCATATAAAATTATAACTAATAAGTACTATAATTAAGGGTCTTCTGACACTTATTAAATCTCTCCACACTTAACCATTTGCTTGTCCTGCAGCAAACAAAATGAGGACATAATACATTTCCTCTCATCAATTGTACTCATGGTTAGACTTTAAATCACAAGTAGCATCCTCTATTTAATTCAATCTTAGTGATTCATTAGTGCCTACCACTCAAACCTATTATGATTGTACGTGTACCTGGCATACAAAAAATTGGAGTTTACAGATTAATCCAAGTAAGTTAAGCTATTACCCTTACCATTTAAAAAATGCTTCCCAAGTTACGAAGAAAGTCAAACAAAGCAAAAGTGGCTTGGTCATATCTCACAACTTACTAAAGAATATATAAATTATTCAACTACCTCTTCTAAGCACAACAACCTCAAGTGAAAGTATATGGCATCCATCATTCCCTTAGATTTTCTTCCTCTTTTTGTTAAACCTCTAAATTTTTTTTTTAGTTTTCCTCTTTCATTTTTTTTTAGATATATTAAATTCAGTTATTTAAGATCTTGCAACCTATGTAACCAATGGTCAGCCGATAATCTTGGGCTCTTCACCCAAGTTAACAGACGTTATCCCCTCAATTGAAGGTGTCCTTAAGGACTTAATTATTTAAGTTACAAGATCCATTGAACTTTGCCCTTTTTGTATCCCATCTTGTTATTATAATATTATCGGTTGGTCGATCCCAGGCCAGACGACTTTAGGTGACCGAGTTTTAAAGGGACCTCATCGAATCTCCATTATCCTAACCTTAGGGATTCATAAAGATACTCTTAACTTGGAGAACCCAAGTCATTGGAGTAGTGGCTTATTAGTTCTTTAATTGAGTGACTAGTCAGCAATGGAGTTAGACTTTGCTCTTCTGATGGACCAAAGCTTGTCCATACTAATTAAGCTTTTCTCATTATTGCATCAATTAACACATTAATTAATTAATTTTCAAAGAGATTACTTAAGAGGAATCACCAAGTGATAGATTTCATATACACCTTTCACAAAAAGTTAGAAGAGCTCTCAAAGTTTTTGAAAAGTAAATATATTAACCAATAAGCTTAAAAATATCACCATTTAACTTTGAATTAGGGACTTCTATCTATTTCACAACTCAAGACTCAATAATTAAATAACAAGTAAGATTACCCCACTTAAATTTCATCTTAAAATTCTAACTAAGTATACCAAGTCCAATAATAGGTGAATAAGGGACACATAATCACTAACTTTTATGAGTACAATTTCAAGGATCTCGCCCTTTTAATGATTAAAAATCAACATTCAAAATCAATTGCAAATTTGTAAATAGAAAAAATTTAATAAGACAGTGCATAAATAACACAAGTAAAGCAAGACCCAAATTTCGCAATTTTATTTTATTTATTTTCATTTCCTTATACCCTTCCCCACACTTATTCAAGACATTGTCCCCAATGTCTTCCTAAATCTAACACATGAAAGGGAAAAGGAAAAAAAAAAAGGAAAAATAACTGAAAGAAAAAAAACACTAAGAACTTCCCTGGTTTTTATATGTAAACAGTTGCATGTAGAGTCCAAAACCGGGTATAAGAGCAAAAAAAGGCATGTCATCATTGGAGCTGGGAACCCAAGGCTTGTGTTGCATCATCCAGATGCACTTAGTGATTAAAATTTAAACTTTTTTACTTGTCATTAGTGTTTCCCCACACTTAGAGATTACTCTCGCTCTCTTCAAATAAGCTTAGAAACTCTCCTTAAGATCTACAAATTTCTAAAAATAATAGACTTAGGATAGTGACAACAAAAAGAAAATAAAAGAAATGATACGTAACTAAGTTAGACATGGGTTGCCTCCCAAGAAGCGCACTTGTTTAATGTCGTTGGCTTGATGCTCTTCACGTTCTTCAACTAAGTCTCCGGTAGTTAGAGATCCAATTCCTCCCTGTCTTCGGCACCACTTGCTTTGGACTAAACTAGTCGCTATCAAATATGGTGTAAATAAGTCCAGCGTCAAAAAGTTTGATCACCTCCTTCATATTATGATTTAGCCGTCTCTGTAGTTGCACTACAGGCTTGAATCTTTCTTCTAATAAAATTTTGTGAGTACAAAAGGAGGGCTTGATACCTTTTATATCAGATATTTTCCAAGCGATGGCTCGCTTGTGTGCTCTTAGGATCGTGAGTAATTAGTCTTTTTGCTCTTGAGATAAATTTGAAACTATAATAACCGGTAGGCTAAAGTCTTTTATAAGGAAAGCATATTCCAGATACTCTGGTAATTATTTCAATTCCAACCCTAGCGGCTCTTCTATAGAAGTTTTAAGTCTCGCCTCATTTTTCTGTTCTCAACTTTTCAAACCTATGCTAAGGTGTAACATTTTCAAAAGCATCAAGTTGCTCAATGAGTAGCGCAACCTCTAGGTTATTTGCATCCTTCTTCTCCTCCAATGTTAAGCTCAACTCTAACTCATCTTTGCTCAGAACTTCCTTCATATGCTCATCTACTGACATATCAACAACATCAATAGAGTAACAAGAGTCATCAATGCAAATGGTGTGTTTCATAGCAGCAACCATTTGGATTACCATCTCTTCATCATCGATTTTGAAAGTAAGCTTGCCTCCTTCCACATCAACCATTGCCTTGGCGGTGGCTAGGAATGGTCTCCCAAGTATTAGAGGGATATCCCCATTGTAAACACCCCATTTTTGCCCTAGGAATCAATAATACTAAAAAATAATCAATTTTTAATTTTTTCCAATTTTTCCCTAATTTAGCATAAATAATAAAAATATCCAAAAAAATAAAAAATAAATAGGAAAACACATCAATTTTGAAAACTGATTTCAGAAATGGCAATAATAAATAATAAATAATTTTTACAAATTTTTGAAATTTCAAAAAAATACAAAAAAATGGAAAAATCGCATTGCATATATGCAATTTGCGATATAAAGAAAATCGGGAAATTGGGCCAGCTCAGCTGGCTCGTGCGTGCGTATAGGGAACGTGTGAAGGCTGGAGGTCGCGAGTTCGAATCCCCCCGTGTGCACTTGGCAAAAATTTTTCTTTCTTTTCCGTGGATCTGCCACGTGGCAGCGTGTGATTGGCCGAAGGAAATCACGCGTGTTGCGCGTGATCGTCTTCCTCACCCGGACAGACGCGAGAAGAAGCCGGAGCAAGTCCGACGAAGGTGGAGTCGATCATTTTTTTTCAAATCTTCTAGATTACTGTCAAGATAAAGCCAAATCTATAAGATAAATAAAAAAAAAAAACAAGAGATCAACATCAAATCGCCGGGATAAAATCAAATCTAAAAACGGAAGAAATTCGGATTTATCCAAATCGGCCGATTTGAGCTTATCCAAGAGGGTTTCCGGATGCCTATAAATAGAGGAGGAGGGGAGGAAGCCAATACACATATCACAATCGAGAGAAAGTGAGAGAAAGGAGTGAATCGAAGAGCACCGGAGGAAATCAAAATCGCGACCGCCGATTGGAGTTGAACCACCACCATTGGATTCAGCACCCTCGAGAAGCTAGGATTCGACACCTCACCCGCTGCAAAAGGCCGCCTGAACGCCGTGAACAAGCACCCTCCGCCACTGCATCCGACCGATCCGACCTGACCGACCCGACCCGCGCACCGACCCAAATCCAGGTAAGTCGGATTTTCCGGATTTTTTTAATTATTTTATTTAATTAATTAATTTTGTTTATTTATTTATTCTGACTTAATTTATTATTTTTATTTAGTTATTTATTTATTTATTTGTTTATGTTTTATTTCAATAAATAGGAAAATAATAGAAATTAGATTTTTTTAGGATTTAATAATGTAGAAAATAAATAAAATAATAATAATAAAAAAAATAAAAAAATATATAAAATAATAAAATTTAGAAAAATAAAAAAATATTAGGAAAATAATAAAACTTTAGATCTCAAAATAGGATAGATATTAACTTAGGATAAAATCTTTAAAAAAAATTCACAAAAATTATAGGAAATTTAATAAAAAATAATAAATCATAAAAATCATAAAAATTATAAAAAAAATCATAGAAAATCATAAAAATCATAAAAATTAATAAAAATTCAAAAAGAAAAATAAAAATGAGTTTTAGCACTTAGAAAAATCATTTTTCTCAAAAATAAATCCAAAATTGATGTTTTTCCCTAAAAATCATTTTCAAAAATCAGATTAAAGCTTAGACTTAGGATTTTTTAGAAAAAATCCCAAAAATGGTAATAACATAAATCAAAAGAGGTTTCAAAATTAAAATTCACAAACAAACTTAAAGTTTTCAGAAAAGCGAACTACGACTTGTTTGATCCTGAGTAGCAGGTACGTAGGCACCCATTCGGGTCAACCCCTAAAATGAATGAAAAATCAATTTTTCAAATCATTCAAAAACATAATAAAAGTAACAGAAACACAATAAAACACATTTCTAAAGAGGAACAATTTTTAGGAGATTAGGTGGTAACCGTAAAGGTTTTAATAAGTTAGCCACCGAACTTAGAAACTCTGGTTTTCCCTTTTCCTCTTTTTCACAAAAACGAAAAGAGAAAATAACGACGACTAGTGGTCCAAATTAAGACTAATCCGCTCCTTTAGTCTTAATTCAATTTTTCCCAACAACAGTTGGGTGGCGACTCCAAAAATCAAACGAAATTCCTAACTCAAGTCGAGGATCTACATTAGATGAGCATAGGGTCTAGTCTAGATCGGATTAGGAATGGGAATGCAAAAAATTAGACTCGACACCCATCCTCATCCATTTCTAGAACTACAAAGCCGACAGGGTAGATGAAATTCCCTACCTTTACTAAGACATCCTTGATTATCCCCTTGGGAATCTTTACAAAGCGGTTAGCAAGCTGCAAACTCATCCTAGTCGGTGTTAGGTCAGAAAGTCCTAACTTCTTGAAAAAGGAATATGGCATTAAATTAATGCTGGCCCCAAGATCAGCTAGGGCCTTATCAACTGAAGTATCACCTATGACACACAGAATTGTGAGACTGCCCAGATCCCTTAGCTTTGGAGGGAGTTTATTCTGAATGATAGATGAGCAATTTACATCAACTTCTACGGTAGACACATGCTCCAGCTTTCACTTGTTAGATAAAAGCTCCTTTAGGAACTTAGCATATTTTGGTATTTGTGAAAGTTCCTCTACAAATGGAATGTTAATGTGTAGCTGTTTAACTAGGTCAATGAATTTACCAAATTTCTCCTTATTTTTACTCTGGTTGATGTGAGTTGGATAAGGGATTTTTGGCACATATTCTTTGACAGCCGGTGGTGATCTCCTCTCAGGATATGTTTTTTCAGGTGTCATTTTCTCCTTTTCAATGGTTGATTATCCTCTTGCTTCTTTTCATGCCGCTGTTTAGATGGTAACTCTTTCCCGCTTCTCAATGTAATGGCTTTTACTTGTTCCCTTGGATTGTTTTCCGTATTGCTAGGAAGAGAGTCGGGTTGTCTCTCATACATCATTTTAGCCAGTTGGCTAATTTGCTTCTTAAGATTATGAATCAAGGCCTCTTGATTATGATGTCATGCATTAGAGCTTTAGATGAATTGACTTAGAATATCCTCCAAGGTACCTTTCTTTTCTTGTTGGGGTGGCTGCGCTGAAGGAAGCAGTAAAGGCTGATAAAGTGGCGGTTGTTGCTTTAAATACCCTGGTGGTGATAGATTAGCTCTCCGACAGTCCTAGTTTCCATAAGACAGATTCAGATGGTTTCTCATCCCCGGATGGTAGGTGTTACCATACTAATTATATTGTTGTCTGTTCGAATTCCCAAGATAATCTACTTGCTTATATTACTAAAAAAGATTCACACCCTCCTTAGGATAAACTTGATGTTGTTGTTGTGGTATTTGGGGATTCTTGAGATTTGCAACTTGGTGGCTCAAAGCTTCCATTTTAGCTACTAAAGTAGTCATTACATCTACTTCATACATTCCTGTTGCTTTTTGCTTACTCTTGCCATATCAGCAAATAACTTCAATGAGTCCTCCGGAGTCTTAGTATTCAAAGTACCACCAGTTGCGGCATCTACCAAGTGATGTGTAGCTGGATTTAACCCATTCAAAAATGTCTGAACTTGCATCCATGTAGGCAACTGGTGATGTGGACACTTTCTCAACAATTCTGTCCATCTCTGCCAAGCATCATATATTGTTTCATGATCTTGTTGAGTGAAAGAAGAGATGTTGTTTCAAAGCTTAGCAGTCTTACATGGTGGAAAATAATTGTCCAAAAACTCATTTACTGTATCATCCCATGTAGTTAAAGCCCCGAGACCCAATGATTGAAGCCAGGTCTTAGTTTTCCCTTTTAATGAAAAAGGGAATAATCTTATACGCACTGCTTCATCCGTCACCCCGTTGTTCTTGAAAGTTTCACAAATTTCCAAGAATGTTTGAATGTGAGCATGAGGGTCTTCATTAAGTAGTCCATCGAACTGGCAGTATTATTGTAGAAGTTGAATCACCACACCCTTGATCTCGAAATTATTAGCCTCAATGGGAGGCTTAACAATGGTTAGACCAGTGCCATCCAATGTAGGCCTTGCATACTCAATGTTTGTCTTTAGTGGATTCTTAGCCATTACTTCTTGTACCTTTACCTCACTCTTTGTAGATGACTATAACTTTGAACTATTAGGAAGTTGCTCTATTAGCACTTCTTCTTTAACCTCCGTTGCCACTACTATATTACATTCTCCCTCCTCATTGATTAACTGCCTAGAAGATTCAGCAGCTATGTTCCTTCAAAGTACGTGAAGTGTTCTCTCAATCTCAAGATCTAGATCAAGAATGTCAAAAGGAAGATTCCTTGTCATACACTGCAAAAGGCAACTAAGTGTGAATTAGAACTTTTCAAAAGATGGAGAGAAGAAAAATAGATAAATAAATAAAAAGAATGATTAAAGTAGCAGATACTATGGTTTTTCCTAATATTGCCTTATTAGATCCCCAGCAACAGCGCCAAAAACTTGGTATCGCTTAAATCTAACCAATTGTTTAAATTTTAAATTTATAACCAATAAAATCTACTATTAAGCTAGGCAGTGTACCTATCGATTATAGTATAGATTTAATAGGTGTCGTCCTCTAAGATCTAGAAAACAAGTACTAGTATTACCTTTCTCTACTATCTAGTCTAATTTATGATGTGAAAATTATGAATTAAATCAACAACTAACAAATCCTAGTAACCCTAGAATTAAATGATATTGTCTTAAAAATGTATTCAATCAAAAAATATACCCGTCATCTTGTTCCACCCTAACCCTTAAATTATCAAAATAAGATATCGATTAAAGAATCAATTTATACTTTGCACTACAGGAATTCTCAAGTAAAATCGATTACTTTCTCGAGTTAATCAATTCTTAATCATGCATAAGATAATGGAGACCTCTCCCTCACTACCATCATGCAAGATCTCATTAAGTTCACAAATTCCTATTAATTGCAGAAAATCAATGTTTTCCTTCTTCTAGGTAAAACATGTAATCTCTCTATTCATGAAGATCTAATTTAATAGACGAAACCTCTTTCAATCTAATAAAAATTAGATATGCAATTAATTTGCGCGCATAAATCAATCACAAGAATAATAGAAACACATGAATAGATGCAAAGATATAAACAATTCATTAATCAATCAATGGTTCAACATATGAGTTAGGGTTTCACAAGATGAAAGATATAAAGAATTACTCCTCCATGGAGTTTTCAATAAAAATAGAGAATCTAGAGGAATAGAATTGATTCATGCTTAAAAGAATAATCCCTTGTTTGTTTTGTGATCTTCAATGATGCTCAGACAATTCTCCTCTTGATATTCGTAATAAAGCTCCCTTAGAGTTGTTTTCAGAACGAAGCCATAAGGAAAGAATTCCTCTTGAAATAAAACAAAGCGTTTATTTATAATTCTTGCAAACACAGGGTTCAGCATGAGCGTCAGCACGGCCGTGCTCGAGGCCGTGTTGACTTCAAAACACGTTATTTTTCACTACCTAATTCAGCACGGCCTCCAGCATGGCCATGCTTAGGACAGGGCTAAAAAAAATTAGCTACTGGTCATTTTTTTCATCCAGCACTAGTGTCTGCATGAGTTATGCTGAACTGAAAATCAATTTTCTTCATTTTTTGCCAAATTTCACCTCGCTTTTGCTCATATCATTCTTAAACCTTTCTTTTGTCTCCATTGATGCCTGGAATTAAAATTTAATCATATAAGTATCATGTTCTTCACAAATTACATGAAATCCATATAAAATTATAACTAATAAGTATTAGAAGTAAGGGTCTTCTGACACTTATCAATTATCAACATCATTTCCCTCTAGGGTATTTACTTAGTCCTCTAAAAGATTAAGAGTCATTTTAATCCTAATAAAGTTGTGGAGAAAACAAGTCAATGTGACTTGATTGTGGATTCTAATAAGATAAAACGATGGACTTTAGAGAATGCTCTATGTCGAGTCTAATTTTTTCACTTTTTTCCTAATTTGATTTATAGTAAACCTTAGCCTATTTAATATAAATTCTTGACTAAGATTAGAAAAAGAAAATTTTCTTTTAAAAAAGAAAAGGAGTCGCCACCGGATCAAAATTGAGAAAAGTGTTAAATTAAGACTAATTGGGCGGATTATTCTTAATTTGACTACTAATCTACATAAAACAAATCTTTTATACTAGAAGTTTTGAAGTTTGAGGGCTATTTTATTAAAACTTTACATTACCACTTTTTAACCCTCCAAATTATTTTTTTAGAAGAAGGAAAAGGATGAAAATAAAATATTTTACAAATGAGGTTACCTCGAGAGTACTCACATATCTGATATTTCGTTCTATGTGTTTTGTCATAAGTGTAACAAAACACTTACATTTAACCCTATGGACTTCCTAAGTTGATGCCGTAGCAGTCATCCTCATTGCTTTGTAATCCAGCGGATGTAGAGGTGGAAGAGGTATCTTCATTAGTCCGCATTTCATCTTCGGATTTCTTCAATTGTGCAAGAGCAGTTTCCAGAACCTTTCTCATTTCTTCTGAATTCTGCGTCTTTGCCATGTTTGACATTAGAAAACCCCTATAATGGAGGAATGGGGTTTGAGTGCCTCCTTGGACAAGGTGCCTTTGTTTCGTCAGCCATTTGTCAATTGCCGACTCTGTCACCCTATCCCATAGTTTGAATCCATCCCACCATTTGACCTTGAATGTTCTGGTGAGGACTGGAGTCTGGGTTCTTCGATCGGACTTGTAACCGAAGCTCCACGCCATTACCCATGATATACCTATGTGCATATAGTATAACATGGTTTTACTGAACATGTATTCATGCTCATTTGGTTCATATATTTTAAAGAACAGGTTATACCCATTCTTGGCATTTTCATGGACAATTTCTTCAATTGCCCCATATTCATCCCACCAGTGTGCGAACCAGTAGGGTAAATTTTTAGAAGAACATTTATAAAAAAAGATCAACCAAGTGTGAGATCTTTTTTGATTCATTCTTAAAAAAGCATTGAACCAAGCCTGCTTATAATCAAAATAATTATAAGTAGCTAAGTGAGGTTCCATTGGACCCAAAGGGTTGAAGCTAAGCTTCTGTTTGCTAAAAGTTTTGCCAGGCCAATCACATAGGTGAATGACCTTGTGAATTCTGGCAGTTGAGTAAGATATTACTCCATTATTTTGGAAATGTTTGATTGACACAGAACCTGTATCAACCAAAATTTTCTTGTAAAAATCCATATTTTTCAATGGATCATACGGAACAGAAAAAATGTTTTTAGGAAATATTTTCCTGGCGAAATCAAAAGGATCTTTTTCATGCATACCTTTTTCTACTGAAAAGATATACTTGGAAATATCCTTATGATACCATTTTTGAAAAACATTTTGAGGGACTAATGCCTTTGAAGAAGACGCCACCTCAATAATAAGAACATTGGTAGATGATTTTTTAATCATTTTTTTCTGGTCTTTTATGGGAGACCTGGAACCCAAAGCATTAGTAATAGCCTTTATTAATTCAGGCGTTATTACTACATTAGTGTTTAAACTCTCAATGTTTAAACTCACATTTCCCTCAACGGGTTGTTTGGTCATTAGTTTGGATGAGGCAGTTGATTCCTCATCTCTTTCTTTGATCGCCAATAGCGCATTGGTTTTGGGAGCTGTAGCAGCAAGCTATGACCGGACATTTGTGAGTCCCTTACGGGGGACTTCCTTTTCCTTTCCCTTTCCCTTGGGAGGCATCTCCCTGCAGGAATTCACGAGTCAGGAAATCAAGAAGAGAATTGGATGTTCCTTTGATATGTTATATATCGAAATCAAAACAAGATAAAATAGCTTGCCATCTGGCAAAAATCTGTTTTGAAGCCAAATTATGAACATCTTTCTCTAAAACATTTTTGGCTGCTGAGCAGTCAATTCTTAAAAGAAATTTTTTATTTTAACAAATCTCCTTGAAATTTGGAAATCGTTAAAACAATTGCTAAAATTTCTTTCTTAATTGTGGAATAATTAAGTTGACATTGGTTCCAATGTTTAGACACAAACTGGACAACATTTTCATTTCTATTGTGGGATTTTTGTTTTAGGATCCCACCAAATCCTATGTCAGATGCATCAGTCTCTACAATCTTTAGTAGGGATGGATCTGCTAGATGGATGCAAGGGATTTCCTTTATCCTTTGCTTGATTTGTCTGACTACTTCTGTATGTTCATCAGACCATTCTGGTGGATTCTTTTTAAGCCTGTTATGTAAAGGCTTACATAAAACATTGAGATTCTTAAATAAATCTGTTACATAATTTAAGCTACCTAAGAATCGCTGGAGTTGGGTTTCATCCAGAATTCTATCAGGAAACTTAGAAGCAAATTCTATGGATCTCTTAATTGGTTGAATTGTTCCATTATGAATATCAAATCCTAAGAACCTAATCCTGGTTTGAAATAAGGAAATCTTAGAAGGTGATACTACAAGACCATTACGTCCGACTTTCCAAATGAAAGTTCTGACATGATTAAAATATTGATCTATACTTGGTGAAAAGATCAACACATCATCGATGTAGACTATTATGAAATCTAAATCGCTAAAGATTTCATTCATTATCTTCTGGAATTCAGAGGGTGCATTCTTTAATCCGAAGGGCATGACATTCCATTCATATTGTCCAAAAGGGACAGTGAATGCGGTTTTATACCTATCAGATTCTTTGATCTGGATTTGCCAAAATCCAGATTTCATATCGAACTTGGAGAATACTTTGGCATTGTGTATTCTACCAAGTAAATCCTTTTTGTTAGGTATGGGATACCTAATCCATTTAAGGACATTGTTAAGAGGCTTGTAATTTATTACCAATCTTGGTACACCTCTTTCTATTTCAGCATTTTTGTTAACGTAAAAAGCAGAGCAGCTCCAAGGTGACTTGGATTTACGAATAAGCTTTTTAGTTAACAGGTCATTGATTTCTTTCTTACAGTGTTCTAAAACACTGCTATTCATTTGCGAAGGTCTGGCCTTCGTGGGAATGTTTTTCTCATCGAAGTTACCTTCATAAGGTAATCCGACTGAGTGGGATTTCCTATCCCAGAAAGCATTGGGTAAAGTGGAGCAGATGGTGTTTCTGATTTCACTTTCTAATTTAGAAACCTGTGTCCTTACAGGGTTCTTTTTTATTTGGTCTTCAATCATGCGAAGCTCTAAATCTTCATTTAAGAAGGATAGATGGTCCTCTTTGGCTTTAATCAAACAGTTTAACTCATAAACTGAGTTCTGTTTGAGCATGTCAATCATTTTAGTTTTTGGTTTTGAAACAAAGTTAAAACAGATAACTTGTTCGTAATAATCTGTTTCAATTCCATCATTGGTAACTTGAAATGGTTGAATTAAGTTGATAAAGGGAGTTCCTAAGATAACATTCTGCTTCAAATTCTTAACTAAGATGAAGCTAGTATTATAGGAAACATTATCCTTAACAACTTCTGCATTAGGTAATTTGAAACTAATGTTTAATTTGTTACTAGAAGTAGAGCTTAGAGATTGGGTTGTCTTTTCAAAATATTTTGTAGGAATTAACTCTTTTCTAATGCAATTCAAATCTATGCCAGTATCAAATAAGGCAGTAGTTTCTAAGATAAATTCTTCATTTATCTTAATGGTAATCGGAATTACCTATTTTCTAGTGGTAACTTCTACTAGTTGCATTAAGTATTCTGGATTGACCTCTTTTCCAGATACTTCATTGGATTCAGAAGAACTTCCATATTCAACTTCTTCATCTGAATACTTTGTTCTGGACATTTTGAATTCAAAGAATTCTTGCTGCAACTTATGTTGCATTAGTTTTAATTCTTTGATTTCTTCTCTTTGGGAATTAACTTCCCTTTGAAGATCACCAAGCGTGATTGGCTTAGGACCTTTAGATTTGCCTCGATTAAGGACTTCATTAAGGTTATAAGTCAAATTGTTAGAAATTGAGGAAGTAGGTTTGGCTCCTTCCAACAATCTTAATTTCTAGGATTCTGACATTGAATCTAACTTAAGAAGAAATTCTTCTTCTTCCTTAGTTAGGGCATTGATTGAATCTTCCTCTGAGGATGATTCAAGATCATTGCATTGAAGTCATTTTTCTTCTGACGAAGAAGGTTCTGAAGAAGAATATCCTTCGAATATTTCGAGGATTTCTTCTAGATGTTTCTTATCAAGATCAAGAGAGTTTAATTTTTTCTTAATATTGCATTTGTCAACTGTGTGACCAAATTTGTTACACAAATAACATTTAATCATTTTAAAAGGTTTTTTTATTCTTTTTAGAATATTTCCTTTTAGTGTTTTCATCATCAGATTCTTTTCGGGATTTTTTAGAAAATTTCTTCTTCTTATCTTTTGATTTAAAAGATTTTTTCTTTGTTTTCCTTTTACAATCTATACATTTTGAATTGTCAAAGACAAAGGATGGATCATACTGTTGACAGAATTCTCCAAGGCTTTGCCTTTTCAATTGTTTCTCTTTCTTAAGTTGTTTTTGCAACCTAATTGTGTTGCACATCTGAGTTCCTATCTTATAAACATAAGACGTTAACTCACCATAAGAAAGATTGTTGTAAGGAATTTCTCCATTAAATTCCTCATGAATTTTGGACCTAACTTGTTCACCTATGAAAATTAGTAAACCACAGGTCAATAACAATGAAAACATTAAGGTTGAAAAGAAACCACTTTTCAAACCTTTCGAAATGATCAATCTTAGTAATGAATTTCTTCAAGCTGTCAAAGATAGAAAGAAATCATTAAAAGGAAAAATGAAAATGGAATCGGTAGAATCTTTAAAATTAGATATTCCTAAATTTAGGAATTTAATTATTGAAGATACTCCATTCGAAAAGATTAATGTTTTAAGTGAAACTAATGATTCTAATCCGGATGATTTATCAGATGACTTAAGTCTTGATAATTCTAATGGCTTAGAAGTCAATAAGATTACTTGGCAAGAACCTCAGAAACTGTATTATCAGAGAGCAACTCCTCCTGATATTCTGTTAGAAGAAAAACCAAGTAATTATTAGAACAAATAATTACTAATTTTATTAGTAATTATTTTCCTGGCGAAATCAAAAGGATCTTTTTCATGCATACCTTTTTCTACTGAAAAGATATACTTGGAAATATCCTTATGATACCATTTTTGAAAAACATTTTGAGGGACTAATGCCTTCGAAGAAGACGCCACCTCAGTAACATGAACATTGGTAGATGATTTATATATATATATGAATTACTAAGGAAAAAAAAGTCTAAATGTCTTAAAAATATAAAATAACCAAAAAAAAATTGAGAAAGGAATTTTTTTCCTTTTTTTAAAATTTTTTACTTTAAAATATATTAAAAATATATAACAACTAAAAGGAATTCTATTTTTTTCAAAAATTCTTTTTTTTTTAATGTCATAATATATATATAATAACTAAAGAATTTTTTTTATGTTGTTTATGAAAATAATATAAAATAATAATAATATAATAAATTAATTAATTAAAAAAAGGGACAAACCTGGGTTGGTCGTTGGATCCGATGACGCGTTGGATCCGATGACGATAGTGGCAAGACGACGGAGGACGGTGGTGAGACGATGGAGGACGGCAAGCGTTGGATGTAGTGGTGGCGGCCGAAGTTTCCAGAAGTGGGGAAACACGACTAGATCATCAGAGTGGAGTGATCGGGAAATAAAATTAAAGAGAGAGAGAGAAGATGTTGTTGAAAGTGAAGAAGAAAGAAAGAAAAACTTAATGGAAAGGTTGAGCTTTTTTGAGAAAAATTTCCACCATCATATTCAAGCTGGATGGGGCTCTATTTATGGGGGAATGCAAGTTGAATGGATGGCGGAGAAGAAAGGTCAAAGGTTGGAGATTTTTTTATTATTATTATTACGGAAGCGTTTTTTATTTTAATTTCTTTTATTAATGGCTTTATTGCACTTTTAATTTGATTTCAGTTATTTGCTTCTTGAATTATGTTGTTTGATCTTTCATAAGTTTTGAAACATCAAAAGAAAGAAAAAAATGTTTTTTTGGAGCTCCCCATAGTCTTCCATGGCGGACAAGTCAGAGGTAGAAGATGATGAAAACGTAGGTTCAACCCTCATTTTTCATTGTAACAGAAATGGAGAAAAAAGAAAACATGGGTTAAACCCATGTCTTTCATTATAAGGCAAAACACTGAAAGAAGAAAATGTGGGTTTAACCCATATTTTTCACCTCACAGAGAGAAAAAAATCTCGCGCATTTGCATAGGCAAGGATTCGATCATGGATCTCCTACAATTTTGTGCGTGTTTTCCAATAGCCCATTGGCCTATACCTTAGTTATATAATGAAACTAAATTGCATTTCTTCTAATTTTTTATTATTAAAAAAAATAAAAAGATAAAAAATAAAATAAAAATGGTGTGTATACACTCTACCTCATTTTTAATAGTCTAAAGCAACTCTCAATAACACTCCGAGTAGATGCATGTATCAAGTTAGACAATTCCTCTAAAGATCTTGGTTAGTGACTCTGATGCCATTTGTTTAAATGATATCTTCAATCCCTAAAAGGTGTAAGGAATCCCTTGCAATTAAGGTAATCTGCATCAACTAAGTAATAGCATCTTATATGAAGGGTGTAAATTAGGTTATGTTTTAATTCATACAGTTTTTTATTAAACGAATATAACATATTAAAGATACAAACAAATTATACCCTGTGGAACTTTAAGACCATTCGTCTTAGTGATTGCACCTTGTAGAACTCTACTGTTTGCTACAAGGCCCTTATGTCTAGCAACACATAAATAAAGTGCATGGTGAGCAAGTATATACAAGAACATTGCAACTTATTCATCAATAAGCAAGTTCCTAGTTGTCTTTAAACCTCTTATACCCTTTAACATTTCATAGGGTTTGAAAAATACTTGCCTAAGTTCCTAATTGCTCAATACATATCACGTCATCACTATGAACAAGCCTCTTAATGTATCGATGATGTTGATAAAAGTTTAATTTATAAGACTTGAGTCAAGGACAATACATATGCAAGACCAGGGAATGGAATGAAAACATGAATTGATATCAAACATTATAGTATTCCACTATAAAGCCAAAAGGAACCAAGCAAATTTCTTTCTCCTTTGTGATTCAATCATGTGTAAACCCATTTAATTCAACACTAAAAAAGCATATGTCTTGTGCCTAATTCACTATAACATTGATAGTTTGCCACGTATCCTACTTAAATATAATACATAAGGTTATAATTATTAGGTGGGCTTTTAAACTAGTTTTAGGACCTTAAAATCATTGATTAAATTTTAAAAATAATTGATGGTTCATTGATTTTAAAAAACATTTTGAAGGATTTTCAAGTTTAGAAATCGTAGTGGAAGCACAAAATAGAAATTTAAGTCTTAGAGTCTAAGGGGGTCATAGAATACATACATAGGTAAACAAGCCATGGAGCCACATGCAACTTCTATACAAATCTAATATAATACCTAAAACATAATATTAAGCTTAAGAGAAAAATAGGAAACAAAATCAATGATAGCCCTAAGAATCTAGGTCCTCACTCTCATCTCCATTCTCCTCTTTAGAGTTGAAACCTAACGAATTGAATGAGAGACCTACTAAACAGTCTTCACTTGAAAAAGAAAAGAGTGAGCCATAAGGGCTTAGTACACAATAACACAAATACATTCATGCATGTCGAGTAAGCCTACAACTAATACAACAAACAATCATTTAATTTAATTAATTATTTTATGTAAATATCTAACATAGGAGTACTTATGACTTTGGACATCGATGAGGGACAATGGGTCTGATTCCACCATAGCGAACATCAAGGGTTGATAGAAGCAGCTAAACTCTACGTCACCAAAAACCATGTACCTAAGTAACTTTGTCTAAGGATTATGCGAACTCACTAGTCACAATCTAGTTATATAGTATTGCTTAATAGGTCTCATAACCTCAAACGACTCATGATATACATTCTCTCCGCTTATAGTGCTTATTATTTGACATAATCTTAGTTATCGGCTACCCATTAAGCTACCCTTGGTGGCTTAAGTGCCTAACTACTATGTCATTTCGAGGCATATGACCACAACCATAATCTCAATCCAAGGATTGTCACTTGTGAGCTCAAGTAACCTTGAACAAGCAGTAAGCAATTACTTAGTCAAGTTGATTATCAGTTTTGCTAATTTTTCTATCATGGCACACAGCACACAAGTTACCATGTACCTAAATGTTGACCTTTCCTAAATTGTAATCCAAGTTTCAATTGAGTCGATTGAGTTGGTTTTATGCATAAAAGAGAAAATTATAAGCTCGTTGATTGTTCTAAGTGATTGAATCTTATTCTAAGGTTAGTTTAAACTACTTGAGACCTATACTAATTACGGGCCCAATTAGGGTTATGTAGACCCAATTAGCTTTTAACTAATTGTAACTCAAACCATTTAGGGTTTATCCAATTAAACCTAATAAGTTATTTGAATTTTTAAGTTTAGTTATGTTTTAGGCCTAAATATGGTGTTTGAGCCCTTTTAAAAGTAGTAAGCCTAATTATGTTTGGAATTAGGCCCGTTAGTACTAATTAATTTAGTTAAGTTTAATTATAGTCATTAAGTCTATTTTATTTCCAATTAGTTTAGTTCAATTTTCTTTAATTACCTTAGGCCCATTATGTTTAATTAATCATATTTGTTATGTTTTAGGCCCAATGGATTGTTAAGTCCAATTTTGATTTCACTTCAAGTCTTTTTTTATTTATTTATTTAGGGCCTTATAGGGTCGAAAACCCATTTTGGGTATAGGCCCTAAAATTAATGAGTTTTATGTAGGTTTTAGGCCTTGGGCCCATTTAAGTTTTATTTAACTCACGTAAGCCCATTTTATCCTATTAGGCCTATATTTAATTCATTTTAATTAGTTAATCCGATTTAAGTCTTCAATTAGTTTAAAACCCGATTGAGTTACTTTTAATTAAAACCAATTTAAGGTATGAACCTTAGGAAGAAATAGATTCAATTATGTTTTGAATTTTGAATCTTGAGCCCATGAGTTATTGGTTCACATTATCATATCACATTTTATTTTGATTTAATTATGATAATTAAATTAGTTAAGCCCATTTAATCAAATTATGTTTAATTACATGAGCCACCCAAGGGGAAGGTAAGAGGGTGATCCATGGGTCTATTTGGTTAGGTTGACTTGTGATTAGGCTAACCTTGACCCAGTTTAATTAAATCAATCATTAATTAAAATTTAATTCGTTATAATTAAAAGTTTTAATTTTAAAGGGTCATAATTTACTCAATTTATGTCCAAATCAAGTGAAATAAAAGTCACTTGTTTCCGTATCACTTCTATTATCTACTTTAACATAAAAACCCTTATTTTATTCAATTTAGAGCCTTTGAACTATCATATCAAACTTAATTATGAATTTTTAACTTTAAGAATTCATGACTTATTCAATTTAGACTCAAATCACTCTAAACCATAGACCACATGTTTCTACTTCTTCCTAATGTCTAATCAATAATTTATTTATCATTTTCAAGCCAAAAATATTGCCAAAACAAGGCAATCAAAATATAGCATGCCCTAATTTATTCTCATCAATTTAACTAGTTCAATTTTTACATATATTCATTTTTAGGCCTCATTTTACATTCAATCCAACTTTTATTTCTAGTTAAATGTTAATTCCATCAAATTTTCTCAAAATAAACATAATACATCATATTTTTACATAATTAAGTATTTGCTAAAAATCAAGCAAGAAATTAACATTTCAAGTTCTCACAATCTTCCAATTTAACCCAATTCATCTTTAAACTTCACCAAATTTAATATTTATCAAGTAACTCCAATTATCATCAAATTTATCACTCCAAAAACATAGTAACCTGTCGAAAATTCATAAATTAATGATTAGATTAACTCATCTAACCACTAATTCAATTCTTACAATAAATTCCATCTCTTCACATGCTATATCCACCATTTAATCATCAAAACCATTCTAAGTATCACAAATTCTTAGTCAAGTAATTAGTTTATCACTACCCAAATTTCTATTCAGGTTCAACCAAAATAATTAAGCCTCATTTACATTATAATAGTGGCATCAAGGATAGTAAATAGCATATACTCCATTAACATGCATTAAACTTGATTTCTACCTACAATCTCAACACCAATTACTACATTCATTATGCGTCAATATAAATCTACACCCTTATCATCAAATTACACCCAAAATACATCCATTAAAGTTGTGGCACAAAAGAGCACATTCCAATATATCTTCAACATTCAAGAAATCATTAAATCACCAAGTTCAATTATATAAAACTATCTTAAATCATTAACTTAAACAAGATTTTGAACTTATCTTATTGGAGACCCAAAAAATACCCAAATATTCTCCTAACCATGCCTACCTATTTTCAAGGTGATGTTTTTCCCAAATTTCTAATTGATTTCCTTCACAATAAACATCATTCATTACTTAAACTTACAATTTATAAACTAAAATCCACTTAAATCAAGTTATTTTCTTACTTACCTCCACACTCAAAGCAAGTGGAAAGTAGATCCCTCTTAGTTTGGAATTTTACTTGATCCTTGATCTAAAACTCATAAATAGACAACTAGATCAATATAGGGTTTAATAGGTATTAAGAGGTTAAAGGAGTAGAATACTGTAATAGATTTTTGAGAGCATTTTTACCTTAGAGAGTTCTCTAGAAAAAAAAAATAAATGGGGGGCTGCTATTTTCTATCCAAAATTGAGTTTAAATAGTAGAGTTTAGTAAGGGTTTAAGGATAAGGGTAAAATGGTCCATAAAGGTTAGTAGATTGTAACGTATGTTGACATGTGTCATCTTAATTTAGCTTATTTTGTATTTTTTCCCCTTATTTTTCTTCCACTTACTCCAACTGCAACATAATGTTTCTTCATTACAAAAATGCTAGTAGAATTTATTTTAATTAGTTATTCCTCCATAAAATAAGCCTAGGGGCATTTCAATCATTTTACTTAACTGATATCTGATTTAAATTTTTTCTCTTCTAATTGTCTCATTATATTTTGTAATTGATTTTATTCACCTAATTAAGGTCTTGGTATTTATGGTCTCTAAATAACTTCGAGTCCAAATTTGATAAAATCATTTTCAAAGGCAAAAATGATCATTTTTAGTAAATTGTCTCCAATCTTCAAGAGGTCACATCCAATAATTTAAAATGACTCTAGATGACTTTAATTTAAGTTGTTTAGTGATTTCAGTCAACTTCAAATACTCTAAATCTGGTTTAGTGGCAAAATGGTCATTTTGCAAAATTGATTTCCAAACTTAATTTTCTCATTTCTAGTTGACTTTAAATAATTCTTTAATGATTTTATTCACTTAATTAGGATCTTAAAATTTTATTAAAGGTCATTAGGCTATTTTGGAGCTTTTTTCAATAGAATCGAGTTCAAAGGTAAAAGGTTATTTTGAAAAAAAAAAATTGGCCTTAAATTTTGTAAACTTTTTCTTAATTGGCTCAAAATTTTCCCTTTTAATTCCATTGACCTTTGGAATTTTTGGGGTTTTTTAGCATAACTATGCTTACATAAAATAAAAAATAAGGGGGTGAAAAAAAAGAGTTAAGATAGCTTTCTAATTATTCATTAATTTATTTGACGACTACTAAAGCAAATGGTCGACTGTCATGCATTACAAGAAAATAGAAAAACAAATGCATTATAGATTCACTTGCACATTGTACTAATTACCCTTATAGGTTAAGTTCGATGATTGGTAAACATCGGCCGCCCTTCTTGGAAAGGTCTCTATTTCTTTCAAGAGATATATTTGCAAATAGAAATGAAGAATAGTATTACTCCTAAACCTGATGGTATTATGAATTATTCAAATGTGTTTAAGTGAAATAAACAAGTTTCTTATTTTCCTTCTATGTGCTATCATAGATTATTTGATCTTACTTATTTGATTATGTTGTGGAGAAAGGATTCATTTCATAGGAAGTTATTATGTTATGGGTCCTAACTTATTTCTTTGAAAGTACATCTATGCAATAAAAAAAAAACTAATTATCTATTTTTAAAAGGTTTTTGCTTTCTTCCAATAGGCTAGGGTATTTAGTGTAATAGGAACAAGAGAACTTTTAACTCCTAGTAAAATTCTTCAATAAGTTAGCAAGATAAAGAAAGAAGGTATGCAAATCCCTTATTTTCAACTTGTCTTACGTTGATCCAAGATTTGATATTCCTATTTATCTTGCTCATAGGAGGGAAAAATTCCCAAAATTTTAACACAATTGAGTACAAGGTTTACTCAAAATCAACAACTCTAGCCAAACATAACAACTTATTATAAAAATCTAACCAACTAAATTATGGGCAGCTATCAATATATCTTTAATCTCACAAACAAAATCGTACAAAGATAGAAACATAAGTCAATTTACTTCAAATCGATCAATTAATGCATAAATCAATCACTTACTTCGAAAAACAAAATCGAATCAACTTCATGTCACGCTAATTTATCACATGTAATTAATCGCATCAAAATAAAGAAAACTATAATGGCATTTCAACCTTTGAGAGAGAGATGACAAACCTAGGTAGGTAAATGGCGAATGGTGAGTGAACATAATGGACCTGAGAGCAATGATGGGCGAATGGATGAGAGAGATGGATAGAGAGGGCTAGAGGTAGATGATGGCTTGCTAGTTTGTTTGTTTTTTTTATAAATCATTATGTATTCTATCTACTATATGAGATTATTTATTGTCTTTTCAAAATTTGATAAGGTAAGTTCACCACCCCTAACACCCTCCTCCCCCAACTAAAAAAAAAAGACACATTGAATTGCAATTCTATATTTTAAGTAATAGCCATTTCTTGCCAAAATGCTATTAGAGGCTGAAAAGTGAAACGAATACTATAATAGTAATTCTACAATAAATAAGGAAGGAATGGAATTGTTGTTATGGTGAAGTAAACGGACCTAAGAGCTTGAGAGTATTAAGGTTTTGGATCCTTTACCTTAATGACTTCATAGGGTCTTCATAGGTAGGGGAAGAGTGCTAAATGAGACAAGCAAATCATGATCCCATGATCCTCTCCCGTTTTCAACTATTGTGCAGCATGTTATGGAGAAAATACTATATTTAGCAATCGTTTCATGAATGTTTTCTTATTCTAACCTTAGGTAGGTTAGCCTTCTTGAGCTTGGAGTCCCATGTCAAAAGGCTTATCAACAATTTTCAAGTTTAATTTCACGTTCACAATTGATTGATAATTGATTTTTTTTTTGGTTGAATCTTTTTCATAAAATGATGTTGTAACTTTGTTTTAAGCTTGTAGTCATGTTTTATTTCATCTTAAATTATAATTTCTAAGTTTTGACTCTAAGTATATAATTAATTGATTTTAGGGCTTCTGTTGTGTTGAGATAAATGCAAAATATACTTCAAACATGCTGTACCTTTTTTTTCATATCAAGGTTATAATAATTAATACACATTAATTAGTTGACATTTCTTATAAGAGAAATGCAATGATACTTGTACAAGCAATTTTCTTAAACTCCACATGCATGTTAAATAATATCCCAAAACTACTCACAAGGTTAAGAAAAGAAACTTTGGTGGCGTTTGATTGTCAATATTTTACAATACTAAACAAAATTTTTAATATTTGTTTAGTTTGTATAGTAAATTAAGTCACTGAACAATAAAAACCTTAATATACTAGACAAAAAAAAATTATATTCTATATTTGATGATATAAGCATAACCTCAAAACATCATAATAGAATCCTATATTATCACCATTTTTTTATACTATTGTGTCCATATTAAAACTTTTTTGGTGAGTTTTCATGTTAACATAAAAAATAACCCAGTACTATTACAAAAATGCATATCTTATATTATACAAACCAAACGTGGTATAAAGAAATTATACTATATTATTCTTCTAGTACAATACTATCCCATTCTCTCTGTATTAGTCCAATTTTGTCAACCAAACACTATATTTTTTCACATTGACATATACTCCTTTTAGTAAAATATGCATATGTAGTTAATTATAGAACTTTGAAATTTTTCTTTTTTGAACTGTTTAATCAATATTCAAGGGCATTGTTAACAAGGCCCTTTTAAAAATTTTACTTCTTTGAAATTACATATCAATTTTCTTGGTTTAATTTATTTTCTTTTCTGATGCAATCCTACCTAATTAGTTGCATTTGTCCAGTTCAAGCTTAAGGGACCCATGCATGGGCACTCGACCTATATGGATTTCTAGGTGCTTTCCTTTTCTAAATATCTTTAAATGCTTTACTTTGGGATTTGTTATAAAAATAGTACACATATTAACTTTGCATAACTATGTTTACTATCATATGGGATAAAAAAAAAAAAAGAACTTGAAAGCTTCTTGATCTAAAAAATGAAGGTAGAAAGAGTTTTGCCTCATAAACACTACTTGTTCCAATAAAAATTCACACTTCTTGAACTTTGCATACAACTGCTTTTCCCACAATATTTATAACATTGTCTTTACATGCACTTCATCATTGTCGAGTTTAATATTTAATCATTTTTCCAAATTTTAACCTATACCAAACCTACCCCTTTAATATAGATTATTTAACTAAATTGAGGAAAATTAATTTTAAAAGAATTCACCAACAAACCATGTTGGTAAAAACATGATTAAGATTAATGGGTAGAAAAATCTTAACAAGCTATTGATCTGCAAGATTTAGAATTTTTGTGAACTAGAGACTGATAGGTTCGGGGGCTAACCTATTAAGACCTAGACAGTAACCATATAAGATTTTCAGGATTTTTTTTTTCTAAAAGGCCTTTATATTCCTATCTTATATTTTTCATTTATTTATTTTGTTACTATTATTATTTCATTATGTATATATATTTATGAGATTATATGATTATGCTAATTTTCCTTTACAAGAATCTAAAGTTTTTATTTTAATGTGGTTGCCTCGAAGGTGCCTATGTACCTACTAATTGGGATCAAACCGATTGTAGTTTGCCCTTTTTTATATAAAATTTTAGTTTGTTGATAAATTTCAATTAAGAAAAAGCACTAGGTTTACGTTATTTAACCATATTTAATTTTATTAAGAAAATATCTAAGAGACCTAGATTGCTATGTGATAATTTTTATAAGAAAATCCTAAGAAAAACTAACTTTGCAAACCACCATATTAGTTCTTTTATTTAAAGAAAACTCTAGGTGACAAAACCTCAAGATACTAAGCTTTAAAAAAAAAAGAAAAAAAATTGATTGAAGGAAAACCCCTATTGTTTTATTTTATTATATATTATTTTTATCTCTTATTATTTTTTTTATTTTTTTTCTTTTCTAAAATTTTTATTTTCATATTTCTAAAAATTTCTATTATGATTATCTATGTTATCTTTATTTTGTTTTTTTTTTCTTTTGAAATTTATATATTTTTATTACTAAAACTATTCACCATTGAGTGGTGATATACATCACAACAACTTAAAGGTTACTCATTCTTATCTTGAAATAAAGCATAAACAGATCAATTATTTAGGGTATGCTAAAGAAAACATAATACCAAAAACCTAGGAGGCAAAACAACTAAAACCCAAATTATCTAATTATGATAACAACTAAATCATGAAATTTCATATTTATTTGTTATTTTACTTATTATTATTATGATTACTATTATTATTGTTTTAGGTTCCAATAGGGTTTGGTTGCTTTGCACGCATAGCATATGTGATGACGAAAAGGAATGTAGCAACAATGGGGGCCCAAGCTTAACTCAAAAATCTTATTCTACATTTTTATTCCTTAGACTAATAATTTTTATTTTTATCTATTATTTTTTTTAGATCTTTTCTTCTTTCTTTTCCATTTTTTGTTTAGTTCTATTTTTCTATAGTCTTACCTTTTACTCATTTATTCATTGTCGTTATCACTATTTATTCATTTTCATTATTTTATTTATTTTTTTGTTGGTAAACTTAGCTTTAGTTTAATTAACATAAAAGGAGGCAAAAATGGAGTGTTTGTGATTGCCTTTCTTTGTAATGAAGTTTGAATAAAACTTTATTACAAAGATAGAAAAGACACTATTTTTGCCCTAAATCTTGAGCGACATGCTTACTACTAATCGAGATAGGACTTTAGATTATGCTAATTACTAATGAGAATGGATTTGAATAGGGTAACACCAGTCAAAGATGATGGACTTACAAAGGTTGCTAGCTACTAACAAAACTAGACTTACTAGATTGCCATCTACTAACAAGAATGGACTTATAGATATTGCCATCTACTGACGAGAAAGAACTTAAATGGGTTGCCATCTACTAACAAGAATAGACTTTAAAGGTTGCCACCTACTGATAAGGATGGACTTAAATAATTACTAGCTACTAACAAGACTAGACCTCTTTGAGTTTATGTTCTTGAGTTTTAAAAGCATGCTAAGACATTCTTCAATTTTTTTCAATTTCAAAATCCATAAATTTGCTTTATTTAATGGATCTTACAAATCTCGCTGATTTCAATTAAGTGGCAGACCCATACTCATCATTTGGTAATCACTCACTTGTCAAGCCAGAATACTTGAAGGAATGCTTGCAACCGATTATACTGGCTATGCCACTCACATTAGTTGTAAGATCAACTCTTTTCTTGACCATCACCTCTAATGCATGTTAATTCCTGCAATCGCATTAGTCCTTTTTAATAATAAAAATCTCTTTAAAAGGATTAAGCCATAATAGAGCATTTAGCCATTTATTGCTTATCATGTGTCATCGTGTTTATGTGTATCAATCTTGTTTGTGTTTATAGTGTGGAATAGAGACAATGAGAAAGCGAACTTATTGGTGAAAGGTAAAGGAAAGGGTTGGTCAATGACTAATCCAATGTCAATGATTGTAGAGGATATCAACTTTGCTCATAAATGATGAAAATTTTATCATAAAAGAGATCAGACTTATTAGCAATCTCATCAAACGTGGCTAAGATTTCATTGATTGCTTATGGGTAATATAATTTTCACTACATTTTAATTAATAGGGCCTTTTAAATTTGGACCATCCATCTTCACTAGCACTAATGCCCCTCTTGTCAGAACCTTCCTTATGACATAAGGTCCTTCATAATTTGGAGTGAACTTTTTCTTAAGATCATGTACGTTCGATAGTACCTTCTTTAACACCAAGTCTCCCTCTTAAAAACTCCTCAACTGTACTTTCTTATTGAATGCTCCAGTCAAGGTTCTTATCGAAGTTCTATATGCCATAAGGGCAAATGGTAACATTTCATGCCAATCGGTGTAAGTGATAGCCATTTTTTTTATAATTCTTTTGATATTTTTATTAGTGGCCTCAACCACTACGTTTATTTGGGGATAATACAGAGTTGAATTTTTGTGGTTGATCCTAAACCGTTAGCACACCTTTATTGTTCAAATTGGTTCCATGATCGGTAATTATGGACTCAAGTGCCCTATACCCAGTAATTATGTCTCTTTTCAAGAATTTGACTACAACTCCTTTAGTCACATTGGCATATGAAGATGCTTCAACCCATTTAGTAAAATATCTATAGCCATTAAAATGAATATGTGCCCATTTGATGCTTTTGAAGTTATTAGACCAATCATATCAATGCCCCACATGGAAAATGGCCAAGGGGTAGATAGTACATGTAACTCTTGAGGTGGAGCGCTAATTTTATTTGCATATATTTAGCATAAGTGACAATGCCTTACATGTTTAATACAGTCCGCATCCATAGTCATCTAAAAATAGTCCATTCTCATGATTTTTCAAGCTAACATGTATCAATTCTTGTGGAATCCACAAACTCCTTCATATATCTCTTGCATTAGGGTATCTGCTTCATTTTCATCAACACATCTCAATAAAGTGGTATCAAAAGATCTTTTGTATAATGTAGACCTGCTAAGCAAGAAATGGGTAGCCAACCTCCTCAATGCTTTTTGGTCTTTCTTATTTGCACCTTCCAGGTATGTACCATTTCAGAGGAACATTTTGATGTTGTGATACCAAGGTCTTGTGTCTTGAGCCTTCTCGATTGCTAGGCAGAAAGCTGGTTTCTTTTCAATGTCAATCCTTATGGGTTAAATTTCTATGCCACTTAAGACTCGAATCATGGATGCTAATGTCGCTAGAGCATCAACGAATCAGTTTTGAGTTCTAGGCACATATGTGAAAGAAATCTTTTCAAACCTTTCAACTAATTCACTGTGATGCTGATGGTATGGTACTAATTTACTATCTCTAGTCTTATATTCTCCCAAAGTCTAGAAAATAATCAAAGATGAGTCTCCATATACCTTCAATCTCGAAATACCCATTTCTAATGCCATCTTAAGCCCCATGATGTAAGCTTTATATTCCACCATATTATTAGTGTATGGAAACGTCAACTTTGCCACTACAAGAAAGTAGTTACCTTCAAGAGATATAAAAACTTCCCTTATTCCACATCCAAAAACATTTGTGGCTCCATCGAAATATGACTTCCATTATAGACTTCCTGATCTTTCTTCTAACTCCTTCTCGACAATAGCCATAACCCCTTCATCTAGAAATTGAATTTTTGAGTTCTCAAGCATACCTTCATTCGAATATTCAACCAATTAATCTACCAAGGCTTGCCCCTTCACTAAACTTTAATTCACATAGGTTATGTTAAACTCCAAAAGCAACATCTACCATTTAGAGATTTTTCCCATCAAAGTCGGCTTTTCTGTGAGATATCATAATAGAACATGCTTAGTCAACAATTCAATTGGATAATAGAAGGTGTATTGCTGGAGTTTGTGCACTACCCATACCAAAGCATAGCAACTTCTCTCAACCTCTAGATACCTCTATTCTCCTTTAGTAAACTTTTTGCTCAAGTAATATATAGGGTACTCTTTTCTTCTCGTTCTGTCTTTCTGCCTTAGTACACAATCCATGGACTCAAGAAGTATGGTCAAATACAAGAATAAAGGTCACTCAAGGGCAGGAATCATTAAGACTGGAGGATTCATCAAATATCCCTTGATTTTAGTGTAGGCTTCCTCACATTCTGCATCTCATTCAATTGTTGCATTCTTCTTTAAAAGTTTAAACAAATGGTGACATTTATCAGTGAGTTAAGATATAAACCTAGCTATGTAGTTCAACCTTCCTAATAAGCCTCTTATCTCTTTCAAGGTCTATGAAGCCAGCATTTCAATGATCGCCTTCACTTTGTTAGGATCCACTTTAATCCCCCTCCGATTGACAACAAATCATAGAAGCTTCCATGATGTTACTCCAAACGTACACTTCTCAAGATTTAATTTCAACTGGAATTTCCTAAGTCTCTCGAACAATTTCTTGAGAACTTTTACATGATTCTCCTCTTCACGAGACTTGGCAATCATATCATCAATGTATACTTCAACTTCCTTATGCATCATGTCATGGAACAGTGCTACCATAGCTCGCTGGTAAGTTACCCTAGCATTCTTCAAACTAAAGAGCATAACCTTATAGTAAAACATTCCCCATGTGGTGATGGATGTTGTCTTGGTCTTGTCTTCCTCTGCCATCTTAATCTGATTATATCTTAAAAAATGCCCATAAAAGAGAAAATGTGGTTTCTAGCAGTGTTATCTACCAAGACATCGATATGTGGCAACGATGAAACTATCCTTTAGCGTAGCCTAATTCAAATCCTTAAAATCAACACAAACCTAAACCTTCCCATTCTTCTTGAGGATCGATACTACATTCATCACCTTCTCTGGATAATCTGACACTTTGATGAACTCGTTTTCCAACAACTTCACCTCTTCTTTGATTTTTAGTAGGATGTTAGGTTGAAACCTTCTAAGCTTCTGCCTTTTTAGTCTGATGTCAACTCTAGTGAGCAACTTATGAACCACTATTAAAGGATCAAGCCCTAGCATGTCCTCATATCACCAAGCAAACACGTCAAAGTACTCAGATAGCAATTGTGACAACTCTCCCCTATGACCTTCTAATAAACCCCCTCCAATCTTGATATTCCTAGGGTTTTTATCTATACCCAAATTAACCTTAACAACTAGTTCATCAATGACAATCTTGCCTTGCTCAAACTGATGCCAACTCTTCTGAATCTCATTTGATTTTTCGATATCATCTTCGATGACTAACCTAATAAGGTTGAAAGTGATATCGACATTTTCATCATTTACATGTACGAGATACCCTTCGCTTTCATTGATTTGATTGAATTTGAAGAATAAAGGTAAATAGGGAAGTTAATAAATAGTAAGAGAAGACACAAAAAGAAAAGAAAAAAGAAGCTAAAAACCTTATTCACAATGAGATAAATATTTATTTTCTGTTAAAGTTGGACTATATAGATACCCCATTTTTTGCCTCCTTCTAGGATAATTAAAATGACGTCTGGTTTACAAATTATAAATAGAAAATAGATAAATGAGTAAAAAAAAAAGTAGAATTGAACAAAATGGGAAAGAAAAAGATAAAAGAATAATAATATACACAATAATAAATAATATAAAATATAAAAAATCTATATATTATTTTTTAAGAAAGAACTAGAAAAAGAGGGTCTTGAAATCAAACCCAGGCACTTCAATTATGTCAAACTTGATCCAAGAAGTTAATTCATATACAATTTAGTTACAATAGGTAACTAAGAAAATGAAGAGCCCAGCTGGCTCGTGTATATGCCTGGTGCTCGATACATAATCTTTGGTCATGAGTTTGAATCCTATTGGAAGCACTTTGTGCCGTTTTTATTTTTGACGCCAAGATAAAGACGAATCTAGCCTACTCCAAACTGATTTTAACGCAAATCTATCAACATTTAACTAAAAATTTGATAAATATTATAAGATTAACATAAATGTTAACAGAAAAACAAATCAAATCTAAATTAGGGCTTTATACATCCTTATAAAAGGTCCACTGAGCTCGTTTATGGTGCCTATAATAGAATAGGACCCCATAAACTCGAGAAAAATAAAAAAAAATCACAAAAAAAAAGCACTAGTTCAAAATCTTTCTCACTTGAGACTTATACTCGCTGGTCGCCACCTTCTTTATAGGATAGCTCCACCAACACACCACCACAAACTTCCATTTAAGTACCAATAGGACTCCGATAGCCTCTAGTTTTATAAAGCCTAACCTTTAGTCCTAATTTCTTCCTACATCACGAAATAAAAAAAGCACCAATTCCACCTCTTGGCAACCCTTCCGATCACCACCCTAGGATCCCTTTCATATGAAAAAAAAAAAAAAAACCATCGAATTTGAGTTTTACACTCTCAAAAACCTAGAGAACCACTCCTTAGCCACTTCCAACATCCACCGGAGCACCAAACAGCAAAGGCTATAGTCGTCATTCCTTACTACACCAGACTTGCTGGTGATCCGACCCATGATCCAACTCAGATTCGACTCGCCTGTATAAAGTTGACCTACATCCAAACCAAATGTACTTGGTTGGCATATTTTTATTTTGTTTCCTTTCTTTTATTATTTTTATTTATTTAAGATTAGTAATAATAACGATAATAAAAATAATAACAGGAAAACATAATTATAATAAATAAATGAATATAAAACTTTGTCATTTTGCCTCTTAGATAGGAATGAGTAGCCAATGGGTTGTTGTGGTATATATTACCGCTCCATGGTAAAATATAAAATTAAATAAGTAAAAAATAGAATAAAATAATAAAAAATCTTCGGTATAAATAAGAATTTTATGAGTAAAATATAAAGAAATAATAATAATAATAAAAGACAAAAAAATAGAAATACGATACAATAAGAGGAAAAAAAAAACTTTGATAGATTTTCCCCCCCCCCCCCCCCCCCCCAAAAAAAAGATCTAATATGATGCTTTTTCAAACTTAGGTTATTTTAGGCTTTCTTAAATTATCACATAAAAACCCAGGTCCCTTAGGTATTTTTTTAAATAAATATTAATTTAGTTAAATAGCGTAAATCTAGTGCTTCTTACAAAATAAAATCGATCAACAAACTAAAATTTTATAAAAGAAAAGTAAACTATAAATGGTTTGATCCTAGTCAACTAGTACATAGGTACCTTTGGGACAATCACAATAAAATAAAAACTTTAGGTTTTTTTAGGAAAAATTAGTATAAGTACATAATCTTATAAGAATATATAAAAATATAATGATAATAATAATAAATAGTATAATGGTAAAAAAAAAAACACATACATAAAAAAAATGTAAGATAGGAATATAATAAAAATTCTTGAAAATTTTACATGATAATCATTTAGGTTTTAATAGATTAACCCATGAACTCATCAATTTTTGATTAATTTTTTTTAATTTTTTTAAAATTCACATATTAGTAGCTAGTTAAGATTAAGCCACTCAATTAACCTTGACACATTTTTATTTTCTAACTTAAGTTGGTGGCAACTCTTTTTAAAATTAATTTTTCTTAATTTACTCAAGTAATCTATATTAAATATGTCGGATTTAGTATAGGTTAAAAGCTAAACTCGATAAGATAGTGACTTCGCTAGGGACCCAAATATTTCAAAGTGGGCTAGCCATGTGTTAATTTTCATGAATATGCCTAATAGGCCTTTATTTTCTTGCACTATGTTCTTATTGCTTATCCTATGAATTATTTTGTAAATAGTGGTACAAATTGAGTTTTGAGTGATGTAGAAAAATAAAAAAAGAAAGGGAGAAAATGGCTCAAGGGGGCACCATATGGGGAATTCTGTTTTGAAATGCATGTTTTAGATATGGTCGGACTTAGGCCATTTAGGAAACTAGAGCAGAATGCTATTGTCTACCCGTTAGGTTGTAGTGGTGTATATCACCACTTAGCAGCAATTAGGCTATTCCACTCAAATCTTCAGTATAGCCACTAGTTATAGAGCAGAGGACCTTTAGAACTCACCCTCTCTACCATGCATGTGTATTTTATTTTACTTATTTATACTTTGTTTCTTGCAAATGAAAAGTAATGCGATACTGTAAATATAAAGCTACAACTCTGTTAATATTCAACAATCATATTGTATAAAGCATAAGTGTTCCTTGTACTTTATATCACTTAAAGAACTCTATCTATCCTCTAATAAGCCTTTAGGGGCTTCAGTCATACTATATCTAAAAACATTATTTATTCACACATTTGAAACCTCTGGCCATCTCTTGATAAATATAAGAACCTTAGTCATCCTTAGAAAACCTAGAAACTTAGGTTATCCTTTGATTAGGATGTTTTAGAGCCTTAGTCATCCTTAAGTTTAGGAGCCCAGTTATTTCTTAAGAAGAAAATAGGAACTTTTGTTATCCTTTATTGTCAAAAATGGAACCTTAGTCATCCTTAAGTTAAGGAGCTTTGGTTATTCTTTGCTCAAGTAAGAGCTTTAGTTGTCCTTTGAAAACTTAAGAGCTTCGATCATTTGAAATTTCAAACATGCCTATTAGAATAAGTTTTAGGTGTGCTTGTTATCTTAAGTAACAATAAAGTGTCCTTGAATTAGGGGTAATTTTTCGTTTTTTTTTTTATTATTTTTAAAGGAACATTGCTAATAAGAAGGGATTCGCACAAGGTTCTTGAAAGTTACTCTTAAGTGGACTAGCCTAACCTAAAACCTGCAATCAGTTGCTCTGAACCCAACAAGGCTTGCAATGAACCACATATTGGGAACGAAAAACCCAATCCATGAACTTGAAATCTAACATTAAGGCACAAATGGGTAAGCATGTGATGGAAGACTTGATTATCAAAAAGTAATAGAAATGGAACTCATTCACTTGCCACCAAACCAAGAAAGTCCTAAACACCAAACCCTAAGCTCAAACATAAAGTCTCTTACCCATTTTAAACCAAACACAAAGTCCATTTTCACCTACCCAACTAAGCCCATTTGATCATATCAAAGCTATTGAACTGAGCCTAAAGGGGTAATCAATTCTAAGAAAATAACAGGGCACATAGAGGATTGGCTAGTCCAACTATGTCTAGGGTAACTAGTTAGGGGCATTTTTGAAGTAGCTAATGGGGAATTTGTTTAATCCAACCAATCTAATATAGAGCAAACTAGGTGATAGCTAAGTCGGGATGATCAAAACTTTCTTGCATAAGGGAAAGGTATCTCATTATTTAAAAGTTTAAAATGAAAAGAGACAAACTATGTCCTAAACACTAACCCTAAACACATTTGAGAGTTAAGTGACAACACAGTAAGAATTTGGACTTATTCCTTGAAGGAGGTCTATCTTGAATTTGGTACATAGGTCAAAATGATGTTAGGCATTCATTTCTCTACCCTAAACATTACTATCCCTTGCTAACCCCATCTAGCCATTTTGAGAAACATTTTTTAAAGATTAGCCTTATCAAGAACCACCTCACACTAGAGCAACTAAGAGGTTATGGGCATTAATTAGGAGAAACAGATGAAATTAACTTATACTTGTCTTAGTCACATTAATTCAAGAGTAATCATTGTCATAAGATACTCTATTTCCTTAAGATGAAAGAAAGTCTCCATGCACATATCACACTTAATTTTAAGGGGGAAATCATCTCCATTCACACAAAAGCTTGCCAAAAAAAATTTAAAAAAAAAAGAAAAAATGAAAATGAGAAAAATACAAGCTAAATAGTTTGTGAAATAGAGACTCCTTATTAAACGAAATATTTTACCTTAAGCAATAATTGCTCATAAAACTAGGGTAAGCACATTTTAGTTTTGTCCTTAAGGTTCTTAACTTGTAAACCCGGTATGAAATGAATATCACTTTTTAAAATTAGCTTATGCATTATATCCCCTTTACTAAACTATTGGCTAGAAGCCTTACATTGTAGTCTTTAAAAAGACCTAGCTAATTGATCAAAATGTATCACTTACAAGACAAATCATAATTTTTGGAATCTGAGTCAAGTGTGAAAATAGGCCTTAAAGAGAGTGTAAGGAAGTCCTCTTTGATTAAGCAATTCAAATGGTGGGATGCTTATTCTCTAGGTAAGAATATTTGAAATCTAGTAAACCTTGAATGCTCCTTAGTGTAATTAGAATCCCTAACTACTTGGGAGATGATCATTTAGTTCATCATGCAAGCATTCAATTCCAAGAATTATGGCTCAAGTTTAGACACCAACTTTGAGTTGATCACAAAGGTAAGCAGATGGTTACTAGGCACTAAGGCAAAGCTATTGCTGATTTGTGATTTTCAAAACCAATAGAGATTTCTTTGCTTGTTAGCAATGTTACCAGAAAGCATATTTATCAAGTCTAATTTTTCTAATCTGATTTACATTAAATCTTAGCTCATTTAATATAAATCTTCGACTAACATTAGAAAAAGAAAAAAATATATTTATTTATTTATTTAAAAAGAAAATAAAGAGTCGCCACCCGATCGAAATTGGGAAAAATGTTAAATTAAGACTAATTGAGTGGATTAGTCTTAATTTGACTACTATTCTATGTAAGAAAAAAAAATTATACCAGATTTTTTGGAGTTTGAGGGTTATCTTATTAAAACTTGACGTTACCACTTTTCAACCTTCTAAATTCTTTTTTTCAAAGAAAGAAATGAAAGAAAGAAGAAAAGGAGAAAAATAAATAAATAAATAATAAAAAATAAAGAAGAGAAATAAAAGGAGAATTTTTTTTTTTAATGAGGTCACTCCGAAGGTGCCTACGTACTCGAAGCTTAGGAACACACCTATCGTAGTTCACTTTTTTTTTTAATTTTAAAAGAAATGTTTTAAAATCTATAATCTTTTTTTTTTAATTATATCTAAAATGTATATATATATAGACAATTTTTTAAAAAAAAAGATAAAATAACTAAAAATAATTTTTATAATAAATTTTTTTAGAAAAATAAAAAATTTAAAATGTATTACTATACATAAAATTTTTTATGTCTTAAAATATAAAATAACTAAAAAAATTCTTTTAAGAAAATATAATTTTTTATATAAATGAAAATTTAAATATATAATAATGAATAAATAATTTCTTTAAATTTTTTTATACATATAATAACTAAAAAAAATTCTTTTTATTATTTCTAAAAAACAAAACTTTACATACTTGAATGTGATGCTTTTCTAGTGATGATGAGGGACAACGGTGAACAACGAAGGGTAGTGGTGAGGCGGCATTGGTCGAAGCTTCCCGAAGTGAGAATGTGACTAGTTGGCGGAAGAGTGATCGGGAAAAAAAAAATTAAAGAGAGAGAAAATGTCGCTGGAAAAAATTTTCTTCTTTTTTGTGAGAAATTCTCAACTTTTTCCAAAAAAAAAAAAAGAGTCCCTTTCCAGCAGATTTGGGACTCTATTTATAGGCAAAATGTGGGTTAAATGGTTGGGGGAAGAAGAAAAGTCGAAGGTTGGAAAATTATTGCGAAAACATTTTTTTTCTTAATTTCCTTTATTTATTGTGCTTTAATTTGATTCCAGAAGTTAATTGCTTCTTAAATTGTGTTGTTTGGCCTTCCATAATCTTTGAAATATTAAAAGCAAGAAAGAAAGAAAAAATTCAAGTTTCTCGTGGTCTTTAATGGCAAACGGTTCCAAGTTAAGGGATAATGAAAACATGGGTTCAACCCACATTTTTCATTGTAACAGTGATGGGATGAAAATGGAAAACGTGGGTTGAACCCACGTTTTTCATTGTAATGAAAAACACTGGAAGAAGAAAATGTAAGTTCAAACCACATTTTTCACCGAGAGAAAAAAAGTCTTGCGCTTTTGCGTGAGAGAAGATTTAATCTTGGGACTAGGGGAGTATGTGAGCATATGTTTTCCGTTAGGCCATTGGCCTATGCCTCAGTCATATAATGCAATCAAATTGCATTTATTCTAAAATAAAATAAAAATAATAACAAAAGATAACAAATAATAATAAAAAATATAATAATAATGATGAAATAAAATGATAAAATTAAAAAAAAAACAATAATAATAATAAATTGTGTGTCTACAGTTGCCCCTCTTTGTGGTGAAGTTTGAAAAAAACTTTACTACAAAGACCAAAGAGATCACCATTTTTGCCTATTAGTGTACTTTGAAGAGCTATAAAAATATCTCAATGAACTGGCAAGAGATGTTTAGGATGGTATTTTATAGGTTGACTATCTTGTATTGGGAATGGTCCTTATAGACTAGTAACCCTAAGAAGAAAGGAATTTTAAGATAATGCCCATGTAGGCTAACTAATTTACTAGCAATCCTAAAAATGATTTTTGAAAAAGTGTCCCTATGAGTTGACTAATTTTATAGGAAAGCGTGTATTATAGATTAGCAATCCTAAAAATGATTTTTTTGAGAAAGTGCCCCTATAGGCTAATTAATTTTTATAGGAAAGCATCTGTTACAGACTAACAATCCTAAAAATGATTTTTGAAAAAGTGTCTTTGTAGGCTAACTAATTTTTATAAGAAAGTGTCTATTACAAACTAGCAATCCTAAAATGATTTTTGAGAAAGTGCCCCTATGGGCTGATTAATTTTTATAGAAAAGTGTCTGTTATAGACTAACAATCCTAAAAATGATTTTTGAGAAAGTGCCCATGTGGGCTGACTAATTTTTATAGGAGAGCATCTATTACAAACTAGCAATCCTAAAAATGATTTTTGAGAAACTACCCATGTAGGCTAACTAATTTTATAGGAATTTAAAATTTAACTACATATGCATGACATAGTGAAGAATTTTACCCGATTTTGCCAATAGCACCTAAACAATGAACCATTTTTCTTGAAGTTTAACACACTCATCTACTTGTCACTTTATTGAATCAACTCCTCCGACCATTAGATGAACCATGCTTGTGTGATATTCACTTCTACTCTTAGAATTTTCAACTCTTCTAATCTATTTTGGTCAAATTATCTTTGCTCCCATTATTTGGGACTCCAACTTGAAATAGCAAAAGAAACTCCTTTTCGAAAAAGATGAAACCATGATGGAATATTTGAAGAGCTTTCATTATTCATATTGTTTTATTCCTCACAGCTTCCCTCGTGTTTAAGTGTATGAGGCAAAATAGGAGTAAAGAAGAAAGAAACTTAGCGATGAGGAGGGAGATGATCAATCCGATGACTAATGGGGATATCCACTTTACACGTAGATGGTAAAAATTAAACCACAAAAAGATTAATGATGTTTTCAATAAACTTAGGTAAGATTCCCTTGATTTATCAAGGATAGTACATTTTAATTGAATTAGAATTTATAGGGTCCTTCAAATCTGGATCGTCCATATGTGACAAAATTAATGCCCCTCCAAACAACACTCTCTTTACAGAATATAGGCCCTCATAATTAGGAGTAAACTTCCCTTTAGAATCTTGTACATTTAGGAGGATTTTCCTTAAAACTAAGTCACCCTTTTAGAAACTTTAAGGTCACACTTTTTTATTAAAGGCTCTAGCCATTCTTTGTTGGTAACATTAGCCATGGCATAATGCTGCTAACCTCTTTTCATCAATTAGACTCAATTGGTTAACCCACTTTTTCACCCAATCAGCTTCATCTAGTTGAGTTTCTGACAATACCCTAAGTGATGGAATTTCGACTTCAACTGGCAACATAGCTTCAGTACCATATACCAAAGAGTAAGGGGTAACTCCTGTTGATGTTCTGATAGAGGTTCGATAGGCCATGAGTGCAAATGGTAACATCTCATGCCAGTCTTTATAAGCAACAGCTATCTTCTCAATAATCTGTTTGATATTTTTATTGGCTACTTCTATAGCTCCATTCATTTGTAGTCGATATGGAGTAGAATTCTTATGATTGATTCTAAAATGTTGGCACAATTCCATCATGAGCTTGTTGTTGAGGTTCGTGTCATTATCTGTAATAATTCACTCAGGAGATCTATATTGAGCAATAATATCCCTTTTGATGAATTTGACCACTACCCCTTTGGTAACATTAGTATATGAGGAAGCTTTAACCCATTTAGTAAAACAATCGATTGCCACCAATATGAATCAATGACCATTGGATCCTTTTGGATTAATTGGCCCAATTATGTCTAAACCCCACATAGAGAATGGCCATCGTGAAGAGAGTGTATGAAGTTCTTAAAGAGGGGCATTTATTTTGTTGGCATAGATTTGACATAGATGACAGCGTCTTACATATTTGATGTAGTCAAATTTTATAGTCAACTAGTAATAACCCAATCTCATGATCTTCTTAGCCAGCATGTAGCCATTCATGTGTGGACTACATATCTCTTCATGTACCTCTTTCATAAGGGTGTCCACTTCCTTCTCATCTACACATCTTAATAATGTGTTGTCAAATGATCGCTTATACAGTGTGGATCCACTTAACAAAAAATGACTTGCCAATCTTTTGAGCATTTTCTTGTCTTTTTTGTCATCTTTTTTCGGATATCTTCCTTCCTGAAGTAGGATCTTAATGTTATAATACCACAACTTATCATCTTGCATTCCTTCAATAGCTAAACAAAAAGAAGGTTTATCTTCAATCTCGATCCTGAGAGGTTGGATTTTTATCCCTTTTGTTATTTGAGTCAAAGATGCCAATGTAGCTAGGGCATCAGCAAACTGATTTTGCACCCTTGGTACATATATGAATGTGATCTCTCCAAACTTTCTTATTAACTGTGACAAGTGCTGGTGATAAAGCACCAATTTTGGATCTTTTATCTTATACTCTCCTTAGGTTTGACAAATGATGAGTGAGGAGTCTCCATATACTTCTAATTCATGAATTCCCTATCTAAAGCCATTTTGAAACCTAAAATGTATGCTTCGTATTATGTAATATTCTTAGTCTATGGAAACATGAGCCTCGTTACTATAAGGAATTGGTTACCTTTAGGTGAAACCAACACTATTCCTATTCCACAGCCAAATACATTGGCTGCTCCATTAAAGTACAATTTTCATTTGAGAATCTTTTCTTTTTTAGCATTAGGATCATTTTTAATCACCAATATATCTTCATCTGGAAATTGTGTTTGTGGTTCTTGGGAAGTTCTTTCAAGTGGATGTTTAGCCAGTTGATCAGCTATAGCTTGTCCTTTAACTGAACTTTGATTCATGTAGGTGATATCGAATTCAGCTAATAACATTTGCCATTTAGAAATCCTATTAATTAGAGCTAGTTTGTTTGTTAAATACTTTAGGGGATCATGTCTTGTTAATAACTTAACTAAATAGTAAAGTGTGTATTGTCGGAGTCGATGCATAACCCAAACTAATGCATAACACGTCCTTTCTACTTCAGAGTATTTTTGTTCCCTTTTAGTAAATTTCTTGCTCAGGTAGTAAATGGCTTGTTCCCTTCCCCTTTCATCCTTCTGGCTAAGCATACACCTCATGGATTCAGGTAATATTGTCAAGTACAAGAATAAGGGCTTTCTAAGTATAGGGGTTACCAATACAGGAGAATTCATGAGATATTGTTTGATTTCCTTAAAAGCTTCTTCACATTCTTCATTCCATTCTATGACAGCATTTTTCTTTAGTAGCTTAAACAAAAGGCGACATTTATCTGTAAGTTGTGAGATGAACCGAGATTCAGATGCCCAAGTAGTCCTCTAACTTCTTTGAGTGTACATGGAGGTAGCATTTCTAGTATTGCATTGACTTTATCTAAGTCCACCTCAATGCCCTTTTGATTGACCATGAAACCTAGTAATTTCCTAAAGGTAACTCCAAAAGTGCATTTTTTTTTAGTTTAGTTTCAGTTGGTACTTCCTTAACTGTTCAAACAACTTTTTTAGAGTGTCTACATAGTCTTCCCCTTCTTTGGATTTAGCGATTAGGTCGTCAACATACACCTTAATTTCTTGGTGCATCATATTATGAAATAATGCAACCATCACTCTTTAATAAGTTGCCCTAACATTTTTAAGACTAAAGGGCATAACCTTATAACAAAAAGTGTCCCAAGTTGTGATGAGGGTTGTCTTGGTCTTATCTTCTTCTGGCATCTTGATCTGGTTATATCCTGAGAAACCATCCATGAATGAGAAAAGATGATTACCAGTTGTATTATCTACCAAGACATCTATATGGGGTAAATGGAAGTTATCTTTCAGTGTTGCTTGATTCAAGTCTTGGAAATCTAAACATACACAAACTTTCCCATTTTTCTTTATTATTGGGACTATGTTAGATACCCATTCAGGATAATTTGACACCTCAATAAACCCAACCTCCAATAATTTCTTGATTTCTTCCTTGATTTTTAGTAAATTATTAGGTCAAAATCGCATTAATTTTTTTTTTTGGTTCGATGTTTTCTTGTGTAAGCAACTTATGAACTACGATTGATGGGTCAAGTCTTGGAATATCTTCATAAGACCATGCAAATAGATCAAGGTATTCAAATAATAGCTCCGTTAACCTTCCTTTTTGCTCATCATTAAGATTTCCCCCAATCTTGAGATTCCTAGGATTGTCCTCATTTCCTAGGTTGATTGTTTCAATCAACTCATTAATGGAAATCCTACCTTGTTCATATCTTTGCCAATTCTCTTGAATTACTTTATGGTCATCAATATCATCCCCAATGACTAAACCTGTAGGGTTGGAGGTGATATTAATACTTTTACCTTCTATGTGTGCAAGATATCCTTGATTTTCATCACTGGATCTGGATAAATGTATAAAGAAGAGAAATGAATAAGTAAAAGGGAAAAGATGGAACAACATTAAGGAAATGATTCAAGACTTCATTGATTTTATTCATGTAGGTTACACTTATTGAATGAAAAGAGAAAAGAGAAAAAAAAAACTCAACAAATACTAAATCATGGTCCACCCTTACTCTAAAGCAGGCCTATTGCTATTTAGAGGATAAGAGAAACAATTTTGGAGTGATTGAGAGCTACAGGATATGCTCGTTGATTCTTGTTGCTACTTGACTATGAGATCATCGGAGTTGTCTTCTCTTGCAGATGCTAGTGTCTCAACACTAATCGAGTGTGTGAATGTAGTTTGGATTAGTGGAAAATTCATTGGGGTATTGTACAGTATATTTCCCTTTTTCCTTGCTTGAACTTCATTTGAAATCTTTCTTCCGGAGTTGGGACATATCTAAGACCAAATGTCCCCATTTGGCCTTCTTTAAACTACACCTTTCTATATCCCTGCTTCTCGGAATTAGTAATCATACACACCTCATCAAATATCCGAAGTCCCGAGTCATTTGGGCCTTCTTCTCCTATGTAGGGTATGGCTATTTTTTTTATAAATGGTGTAATCTTGTTTGCCCAAGACAATGACAATTTGACCATTAGAAATGAATTTGACCTTTTGATGGAGGTTAGAAGGAATGGCCTATGCTGCATGGATCCAAGGCCTCCCAAGAAGCAAGTTGAAAGACCTTAGTATGTCTAGGATTTGGAAAGGGATTTCAAATAACTATGGGCCAATTTCTACTATCAAGTCAATTTTCCCTACAATTTCCCTCCTTGACCCATCAAAAGCCCTTACCGTGGTAAAACCTAGTTTGATATTAGATGTATCAACACCTAATAGGTTAAAAGTAGCTAGAAGGCATACATTGAAGGAAGAACCATTATCGATGAGGACTCTAGAAACAATCATGTTGTTGCATTTTACCACTATGAATAGTGGTTTGGTGTGTTGATTACCTTCTTCTCCTTATTCTTCTGTTGAGAAGGATATCCAATCAATAGCAAAAATGGAATTAACAATGTATCCCAATTTTTCAATAGATATTCATTGTGGCACTTTAATCTCCCTCAAAGTTTTAAATAAGGCTTCTTTATGAGGCTCGGAAGAGAGTAAAAGACCCATAAGAGAGATTTGGGTTGGAGTTTTTGATAATTGGTCCATGATTTTATACTCACTAGACTTGATCATCTTTGAAAATTTTGATAGCCCTTTTTCTTTTTCTGCTATTGGCTTTTTCTCACTTGATTCATCGGTTTTAGGTTTTCTCATGACCTCTTGCTCAGGGTTATAAATCCTTCATAACCGGGTGATTCCTCTAATAATAGAACTTGAGGGTTTCTTTTGATTAACCATCGCATAATTAAATGGGGTAGCTTTATAGTTTTTAGGTGCCAAGGGAACATGGAAAATATATTTCTTAGCTTTTGGGACTGTTTGCTCTTGTTAAGGTTCTTTGTAACTTTTTAGGATCACTGGTTTGAAGCCGGATCCTATCATGTTAACCATTTGATCATTATCCTTCTCGATCTGGGGATTGTCTTCTTCTTCAATCAGAACCCCAACCACTTAGGGTAGGTTCTTCGTGAATAGCAGTTGGATGGAATAGTCAACAAAATAATCAAATTTCCTTGAATATCGTCTTAATAAACCAATTGTGGGATCACCTGCATGCAATCAACTCCTTTTAAGTCGTTAGCTTATAAGGCTTGGGAGTCAACATTTCCTGAATGTAGGATGATTGGATTTTGCCTTCCAATAATAATTGATAGATAGCTTACTTAACTTGTGCTCTATTGCTTAGGTTGACCGATAGTAAGAAGCCGGTTTATTGCAAGTTTCGTGCTACCTACTCTATTGGTAACCTGTCCGAATTAATTTCAAGTTCAGGTGCTTCTAAAGTGATCATGTTAATGGTAGGAGCATGATTGGGAAGTGGATTATTGTTGACATTGGGAGTGGGTGGCTCAATGAAGTCTAGTTGTACCACTACTACATCAATCAGATCTTGGATTTTATTCTTAAGTTTTCAGCATCTGTCTGTAGAATATCCTATTTGCCCCATATGGTACTCACATTTGCAATTGGGGTCATAGGTTCTTGGCTTGTATTTCTCATTAGGAATTTCAAAACTGATTAGATTATCAGCCTCGAGGCTAGCAAAGACTTGGTTGAGAAGGATTGGGATTCTGGTGAATTGTTTGGGAGGTCTAGTGATATGGGGTTGGTTGTTTGGTTGTGTTTGGATGGAAGTGTTTATGGTTGGGTTTAGTGTTTGGAAGGAAAGGTAAGGAGTTGGCTTGTTGTTTCTATTGGAATTAACCATGCTGATTGTGGCTTCTCTTCCTTTGATATTATTTAATGGCTTGGCTGATGTTGTTCTAGGAGTTTCATTGGTAAGAAATTTTCCAGAAGTGATGACATTTTTAACCCTGTATCCTACAATTACCACTTCTATAAAGCTTGAAGATGTTTGCCTAATTAGGCGAGTAAAATAGGGTTTTTCCAATGTAATGATAAATATGGATGTAAGCTCTCTCAGAAATTGGGGTAATGACCCTTGCAACCTGAACCCTCCAATGCTGAGCATATTCTTTAAAGGACTCATTGTACTTCTTGCGGATACTCCTTAAGTCCCATATTGAAGGAGCAACTTCAATGTTGAATTTATATTGCTCATAAAAAGCTCAAGATAACTTTTCCTAATTATTGATATGATTGAGGTCTAATTGTGCATACCAAGTTAGAGCAAGTCTTGTAAGACTGTCTTGGAAAGTTTGCACCATTAATTGGTCATACTGTACGTATTTACCTATCTTCCGAACATACAGTCTAGTGTGCATTTTTGGACATCCAGTGCCATCATATTTTTCAAACTTTGGTACCTTAAATTTTTCAGGATAAGCAGTGGTACTGAAATTTGTTAAGTCAGTGATCCCAGTTTGCTCATACCCATCCGGTCCTTCTAAAGCCTTCATCTTATCAACTAATTGTTGCAAAAGCTTTGTTTTTGTTTCTTTCCATCTTTCCTAGAATTGCCTTTGTAGATCTTCAAGACTATATGAGGTTTGCACCCCTAGTTTTGACTCCACAAATGTTAGATTGAACTTGGAGTTAATTTCCTCATTTTCAGGAGGTGAAATCTCAACTGCTTTTCCCTTTTGACCCCCTGAATAGCCTTCTTGAACCGGTTGAGTTGATCGAAGAAGAGTCAAAATTTCCACAAAAAACTTCACTTGATCATTGAGATTTTGCATAGCTTGCTCCAACGAAACCATTCTCTTATTAGTAGTATTGTCACTGGTATTGTCATCATTGTTACTTGACATTTTGGCTCTAGAAAGAGTGTAGTATGGACTTCTTATGGGGTTCAATTATTTAGGCACAATCTTAAAACCTGAATCGATCAACACTAGGCCATTTGTTAGTAAATTTTTTTTTTTCAGTGCATGTGTCAAACGGATGCAAATATGGGGTTATCGAAAAATCCATAATGTGGCAAAATAGAAATTTTATTAATATTGCAACTTTAGGGTTTGATTACATGAATTGAAAAGGAATTACAAAAAAATCTAAAATCTAATTCTTCTTCTTCTTGCGATGACATGATCCTTTTTTTGTTTTCTCTTTTGCGAGAGTTTCTAGTTCCTTGATTTTTTTCCTAGCCTTTTTTTTTTAGTTGGGCTTCTAGAGCTTCAACTCGTTTGTTGGATTCTTGACATCTATTCTTCCAAATATGCCCCTTTCTTTCCATGTTTTCCATATGGACTTGCATTCGTGCTTGCACTTCTTCCATATATGTCTTCATTTCAAGAGTAGGATTTGTTGGTGCAAGTTGGAGTACAACTGGGGCACTATATTGTTTTTCACCTCTCCTTTGAGTTGGTGAAAAATGCACTCTTTGGTTGTTCGATATTTACCTAATTCACCCCTCAAATTCCCTATGTCAATAGTAGGGCTTATTATTCGAGTCTCCTCTAGGGTTTTGATTTCCAATAGTTTAGCTATCTTGTCAGCTATTATCATATGAAGATTGTGGAAATCAAGTGTGATGGGTTTGAGTGAGGGTTTATGGACTATATCCTGAATAGGTCCCAATTGACGTATTAGAGTAGCTGGGTAGCCACTAGTGCACCAGTTAAATCCAATCAAGGGAATTGCCTCATAATTTTTACAAGCACATACCATCCTAGTATAAGAATTCCATCTAGTTACCCACAATATGTCTTCAGCACAAATGTCTTGTAAGACATCAATCCAACAGCAAGTAAGAATATCCTCTAGCAATGTGATTGTAGAAGCAAAGGAATCAATTAGGTCGATTTGTTGTGCAAAGGCCCCTTAAATGAAGTCAAGTCTGTAACATCTCATATGGCTGACGAACCATATCATAATCAATGCCATGTTAGTTTTTAAATCCCCATGTCTTTTTTTCTTTAAGTGGTTAAGCGATCTAATTTGCTCAACGAGAAGTGCGAAGATGTAAGACTTTCCCTCTAGAAATTGAGCCATTATTTCTACGACCCTAAAGTGGATATGAAAAATCCCGTTTGGAAACAATATAGTCTCGAAGGCCATTAGGATAAATGCATGAATCCGGTGTTGTTGCCATGCTTCAAAATCTATGCAAAACAAGGCTCACTTTTCATGGTAACAGGATTGAGCTGCAAACCATGTCAACAAATCATCAGTTTTAATACAATTCCCATTATAATTTCCTAAGGCCTTATTGATTTCAGCCTTACGAACTCCTAGTAATTTACTAAAGATTTTTGCAGGCCCTACTTCAAGATCTGGGATATATATGCTTTTAGTGTTAAGTGGAGCCTTAAGCAATTAGGCATATCCTTCCATTGTTAGGCCTAATTGATGGGCACCCAAGTAAGAAGTGACAGTTTCTAGCTCCCAAAAATGAACCAAAGCTCGAACCAAAGTGATGTTAACATAAACATAATGTAGTGAGAAGATTGGTCCAATCATGTTTTGAATGATCTCTTGTTAACTTAGGTTGAAGAATTGGATCCATCGATCAAGTACTATTTTTGACTCCAGGGGTTTATGAACATGGATTTCCCTAAGAAGAGCTTGCATGAGGGATGAGCTTGCCATTGCTACAAAATTTATGAAAATAAATACATCATGACTATACTATTTACAAGAAAATACATTTATTACAAAGAGTTTATAGGGAAATTTACAATAAAAATGTTGCAAATTATAAAGAAATAGAAAAATAACTCCACTAAAGTTGCAATATTTTTTTTTCTTTTTTCACATCATGTTTATTCGCTAACTTAAAGGGTTCATGAATATAATTGGGTAACATCTATAGGTCCTCAAGTTCCGTGACCTCGCTCATTTTCAAAGAAAATGGTTCACGAGTCATGTCAAAACTTAAGAGGGGTAGCCTAATCAACCTCGAATAGTGGTTACCTCACAACACCCGAAGCCTACACAATGGCTCCCCTCGTAAGGTTCTAAGACGGCCTGGGTTTGATCGTATCTATCAAACATTTGATGCCTTCATTTCAAATTAACAAATAAATAAATATGCTACAAAAAAATTTAAAGGTTAAAACAACTAGATTAATATACATCATATATATCTACAAGTAAAGGAAAAAAAAATTGGAAGGTTTAAGTGGCTAACTCACTTATTACGCGTGTCCCTAGTGGAGTCACCATCCTGTCGAGTCTAATTTTTCTAATCCGATTTACATTAACCCTAGCTCATTTAATATAAATCCTTAATTGAGATTAGATAAAGAAAAATAATAATAATAATATTTTTATTTATTTATTTATTTTTAAAACAAAGAGTTGCCACCCAATCGAAATCGGAAAAAATGTTAAATTAAGACCAATTAAGTGGACTAGTTTTAATTTGACTATTAGTCTACGTAAGAAAAAAAAATTATACTAGAAATTTCGAAGTTCGGGGGTTATCTTATTAAAACTTGATGTTACCACTTTTCAACCTTTCAAAAAAAAAATTAAAAGAAAGAAATGAAAGAAAGAAGAAAAGAAGAAAATAAATAAATAATAAAAAATAAAGAAGAGAAATAAAAGGAGAATTTTATTTTTTTTAATGAGGTTGTCCCAAGGGTGCCTACGTACCCGATGCTCAAGATCAAACTTATTGTAGTTCACATTTTTTTTTTAAAAAGAAACGTTTTAAAATCTATAATTTTTTTAAAAAATTATATCTAAAATATATATATATATATATATATTAGACAAAATGTTTTTTTTTTAAAAAGAAGATAAAATAACTAAAAATAATTTTTATAATAAATTATTTTAGAAAAATAAAAATTTAAAATGTATTAATATACATAATTTTTTTATGTCTTAAAATATAAAATAACTAAAAAAAATTCTTTTAAGAAAATATAATTTTTTTATAAAAAAAGAAAATTTAAATATATAATAAATAAAAAATTTCTTTAAATTTTTTTGCATATATAATAACTAAAAAAATTATTTTTATTATTTCTAAAAAAGAAAAACTTTACGTACTTGAACGTGATGCTTTTCCTGTGACGATGAGAGATGACGGCGAACAACGAAGGATAGTGGTGAGGCGGCGTTGATTAAAGCTTCTTGAAGTGAGAATGCGACCAGTTGGTGAAAGAGTGATCGGAAAAAAAAATTAGAGAGAGAGAAAATGTCGCCGGAAATAATTTTCTTCTTGTGAGAAATTCTTTCACCTTTTTGCCAAAAAAAAAAAAAAAGAGCCCCTTTCTAGCAGATTTAAGACTATTTATAGGCGAAATGTAGGTTAAACGATTATGGGAAGAAAAAAGATCGAAGGTTAGAAAATTATTGCCAAAAAGAATTTTTTTCCTTAATTTCCTTGATTTATTGTGTTTTAATTTGATTCTAGAAGTTAATTGGTTCTTAAATTGTGTTGTTTGGCCTTCCATAATCTTTGAAATGTTAAAAACAAGAAAGAAAAAAAAAATTCGAGCTTCCCGTGGTCTTCAATGGCTGATGGTTCCAAGGTAAGGGACGATGAAAATATGGGATCAACCCATTTTTTCATTGTAATGAAAAACACCGAAAGAAGAAAATGTGGGTTCAACCCACGTTTTTCATTGAAAGAAAAAAAGCCTCGCACTTTTGCATGAGTAAGGATTCAATCTTGGGATTGGGGGAGTATGTGAGTGTGTGTTTTCTGTTAGGCCGTTGGCTTATGCCTTGGTCATATAATGCAATCAAATTGGATTTATTCTAAAATAAAATAAAATAAAAATAATAACAAAAGATAGCAAATAATAATAAAAAATAAAAAATATATATATAATAATGATGATGATGTAATAAAATAATAAAATTAAAATAATAAATAAATAGCAATAATATTAATAATAATAAATGGTGTATCTACAGTATTCTATCTTTCACAAGAAGTAGTTTTTTAAAAGAAAAGTTTTTCAAACTAATCAAGCCTTGGTTTATTTAAGTCCATTCTCATTAAGAGATGGCAAAATCCTATCTTAAGTCCATTTTTGTTAGTAGATGGAATCCTATTAAGTCTAGTCTCTTTATTAACTAGCAACATTTTTAAGTCCATCCTCATCAATAGGTAAAACCTAATAAGTCTAATATCTTTAGTAGCTAACAACACTCATAAGCCCATTAATTAGATAGCAACTTATTTAGATCCATTCTTGTTAGTTGGTGGCATCTATATTAAGTCTAAGCTTGTCAATAGCTAGCATCATATTAAAGTCCATTCTTGTAAGTAGATGGCACCTATTTAAGTCCATAGATGGCATCTATTTTATGTCTAAGCTCATCAGTAGCCGACATCTTCTTTAAGCCTATTCTCGTAAATAGATGGCATCTATTTTAAGCTCATTCTCATCTGTAGATGGCATCCTATTAAAGTCCATTATCATCAGTAGATGACATCATATTTAAGTCCATTCTTATTAGTAGATAGCAACCTTTAAAGTTCATTCTTGTCAATAGATGGCAACCTTTAAGTCCATTCTCATTAGTATATGGCATCCTATTAAATCTAGTCTCGTTAGTAACTAGCAACACTTTTTAAGTCCATGCTCATTAGTAGATGGCAACCTAATAAGTCTAATCTTGTTAATAGTTAGCAACTCTTATAAGTCCATTCTTGTAAATAGATGTCACCTATTTAAGTCCATTCTTGTTAGTAGATGGCATCTATTTTATGTCTAAGGTTGTCAATAGCTAGCAATGACATCGTATTTAAGTCCACTTTCATTAGTAGTTGGTATCATATTTAAGTCAATTCTCATTAATAAGTGGGAAGCTATTTAAGTCTATTTTTGTTAGTAGATGGCATCATATTTAAGTCTATTCTCATTAATAGATGGCAATCTATTCCAAGTCCATTTTCGTTATTAAGTGGCATTCCAAATAAAGTCCATTCCCATTAGTAGGTAGCATTCTTAGGTAAGTCCTTTTTCGCCAGTAAATGGCAACACAATCAAGCCCATCCTTGTTAGTAGGTCGCATTTTTTAAGGCCCATCTTCGACAATAGGTGGTATCATGTTTAGGTCTAATCTCGTTAGTAGTTAACATCTCCCTAAGTCTAATCTCATTAATATGAAACACATTTTTAAGTCATGTCTCATTAGTAGCAAGCATATTACATGAAATTAAATTTAAAGGAAAAAGTAAGTGTCCTTTTTGTCTTTGTAGTAAAGTTCTATTTGAACTTTACTATAAAGAGGGACAGCTATAGACATCCCATTTTTTCCTCGTTTGAAGATAATTAAATGAGGCCAGATTTACAAATTATAAATAACAAATAGATAAATGAGTAAAAAAAAGTAGAATTGAATAAAATGGGAAAGAAAAAGATAAAAGAATAATAACATACACGATAATAAAAAATATAAAAATAATAAAATATAAAAAATCTATATATTATTTTTTAGGAAAAAACTACAAAAAGAGAGTCTTGAAATCAAACCCAAGCACTTCAATTATGTCAGACTCGATACAAGAAGTTAATTCATATACAATTTAGTTGCAATTAGTAACTAAGAAAATGCAGAGCCTAGCTGCTGCATGTACTCACCTGGTGCTCAGTGTGTGGTCTTCAATCATGAGTTCAAAACCTGCAGGAGGCACTACCACATGGTAGGATGCAATTGGTTGAAGTCATGTGCCTAGCACATATTTGTCTTCTTCCTCTAACCAAAAACATAGAAAGAGAAAGACGTCTGGATAAAGACAAATCTAGCCTACTCTGAGCCAGTTTTTAAGGCAAATCTATCAACATTTAACTAAAAATTTAATAAATATTACAAGATTAACATTAATTTTAATAGAAAAATGAATCAAATCCAAATCGGGGCTTTATACGTCCTTATCCCTAATTTGATTCAATGCAATCCAAGGTCCATCAAGCTCGTTCATGGGTCCTATAAATATAATAGGACCCCATAAACTCGAGAAAAACAAGAAAAAAAATCATAAAAAGACACTAAAAAAGCACTAGTTTAAAATCTTTCTCACTCAAGACCTATACCTATTGGCCACCACCTTCTCTTTAAGATAGCTCTTCTAACACACCACTATGAACCTCCATCTAGGTACCAATAGGACCCCGGTAGCATCTAATTTTAGAAAAACCCAACTTTTAGTCCTAATTTCTTCCCATATTGTGAAATAAAAAAAAAAACAACAACAACTCAACCCCTCAGCAACCTTTCCATTTATATGAAAAAAACTACTGGATTCGAGTTCGGCACCCTCAAAAACCTAGGGAATCACTTCCCAACCACTTCCAACATCTATCAGAGCACCACCAAAGAAGGCCACAATCGCCGTTCCTTACTGCACCAAACCCGCTTACGATCTAACTCACAATCCAACCTGGATCTGACCCACATGTGTAAAGCTAACCCACATTCAACCTGTGCCTGACTTGCATTCGAACTAAATTTTCCTGGTTGGTGTATTTTTATTTTGTTTCCTTTCTTTTATTATTTTTATTTATTTAAGATTAGTAATAATAACGATAATAAAAGTAATAATAGGAAAACATAATAACAATACTTAAATGAATATAAAACTTTGTCATTTTTCCTTTTAGATAGGAATGTGTACTCGATAGGTTGTTATGGTGTATATCATCGCTCAGTAGTGAATAATTTTTAGTAATAAAATATAAAATTAAATAAATAATAAAATAAAATAATGAAAATCTTTGACGTAAATAAGAATCTTAGGAATAAAAATATAAAGAAATAATAATAATAATAATAATAACAAAAGACAAAAATATATAGCATTTATGCTTAATACAACATGATTGCACACATTTTTAAATAATTGACCAAATTCACTACAAAATTAACATCATGGAGACAGTAAAGCTATGAAAGTAATAGGAATAATGGACCATTACAGACATCACAATTCATGAAAAGGGGTAATTATTTTACATGGGCAACACTTAAGATTACAAAAAAAACAATAAATTATTAAAAGATAGTAACTTAGAAAGGGATAATATAGAAGTGACCACTATTTATAACCTAAGCGTAATAATAATTTACAAGCCTATAGAAATTTGCTATTATGTTTTTTTCTTCTTCTTTTTTTCTTTGAAACTATTGTCTTTTCTTCTTTCCTTTTTCTTCTTTTTGCTTGAAATTTTCTCTTTTTCTTTTTTTATTTTGTATTTTTTTAAAGATTTCCTTTTCCCCTTTTCTTTTCTTTTGAAAACTTTATTTATTTATTTATTTGAAAACATTTTGATTTTCCCATTTTTTTTATTTTGAAAGCTTCTATTTTTTTTCTTTTCTTTTTTAGACACCAAATAATATGACAAGAATTTATTAGAAAATTGTAAAGGTAGTTAGGTTAGTCTATAAAGATTATAACTGCCTAAATAATCTACTACAAAGTCGATAAATAAAACCTATGAAAATCAAAGGGTAACAACCTGTAAGGACGATGACTAGTTAAGATGACAACAACTATGGATGAAAAGACTTATAAAAAAAGTGATAACCTAATGGGATAACCAATTTCCTTATATAAAATGACAAATTTTATTTAAATGTGACAATTATTAACTAAAGTTGATAACTGTTTATAAAATCGACGAAGAACTTAGGTTAAGGTAGGCTAAATGTTATGTTACAAGGTTGGTAGTACAAGGGTTAGAAATATCTATAGATTAAAAGTATAAATGTTACAAATTTTTATTTTCTTGCTCTTTCATTCTTTAGAATTTTTCCTTTTCCTTTGAATATTTTTTTTATTTAATTATTTATTTTTTGTTTGTTTCTTTTTTATTTAGAAAAATTCTTTGCTTCTTTTTTTTTCAATTTTATATTATAAATTCTTTTATATACAAAGAAATTGACAAGATATGATAGAGGTTTTAATGATGGTAACACTATGTAATTGTAATTGATTGTCATAAAGGTAATAGTAAAGTTACTGATTGTTATAAAGGTAATAATAAAATTACACTTATTATTACAAAGTGGCATGGAATTTAATTTACTTTCTTTTTTTCTTTTCTTTTTTTTTTTTACAAGGATGATAGACTTCTGAAGATGGTAAACTATTAAAGCAACAGTTGTTTACAAAAGGGTGATAATCTATAAAAAAAATAATAATAATAACAATCAATAAAAGGTAACTACCTATTATGAAACTTGACATTTCCTTATTATATGAAAGATGACTAATTATAATAGAAACGGCCATTACACCTATCTTTATCCCCTTTTTATTTTTTTTTTTGTCTTTAAAATTATTATTTGACAACTAGAGAAATGTTATGAAAAGAATTGCTAAAGGTAATCTTATAAAGATAGCTAAGTTAGCATAAAAAAGGTAGTTACAAAAGGAATTTATCACTGAAATGACATACTTATTACCACTAAAGGGTAACAACTTATTAGGATGACTAGTAGTTAAAAAGGTGGCAATTAGGGAAGTTTTATTATAAAGGTATTAACCTAATTAGTACTATAAATGCAACAACTTACAGTATAAAATGTGACAAATATTATAAAGGTAGTAGTTAATAGAAGATTGCCATCAATGAGACGAATGTGATATTATAGGATTAGATGTAACAATTATTTATGAGTATAATAGCATGCTATTATGAAGTTGATAGCTTATTATTATTGAAAAAAAAATACAATTTATAGTTATAAAGGAGACAACTATGAGGTTATAACTATTTACAACTTAAGGCTAATGATTATTTGCAAGAATAGGAAATTTCTTTATAACTTTCTTCTTTTTTATTTTTTATTTTTTTTCTTTGTTTTGGAAAAATATCAATATGTAGACTTTTAAGTATACCATAGAATGAATGAATACAATAGAAGTCAACTTATGCAAATGGGGAACTAGCAACAAAATAATAGTGTGACAACTTTTATAAGTATAAAGTGTCAAGAATTGCAACTCTATTAAAATTTCATGATTACATCAATGAGCCAAAAAACCTCTAACGAGTTTGTTATTTTTCTACAAATTACAAAGAGAATATATATTAAAAAAGAAATTATAATAAAATTTGCATAATATATTCTATACATGAAAATTTCCCTTTTCATCATATGGTAAGGGTATATAGAAATAATTTACTATATACTATGTTTCAAAGGGAACTTATTATTATTATTAAATATCATACTATATCCATTTATCAACCCATAAAAATAAATGCAAAGGGGTTCTAAAGGTTTTTAAGCTACTTCACATGTTTTCTAATAAAAGGCTCACTAGTCACATCAAAGCAAGAGTGGGCTAGCCTAATCACCGCCAAGTGGGTGTATACACCTCGATAATAGAAAGGCTACACAGCCTATCTTAGGTTCTTAAGATGTCCTAGGTCCAACCTTATTTATACATACATTTTACATAAAAGAAATCCCTATGAGATGCCTCTCAACCTAATAAGTCTATTATCAATCATGTGCATCTAAAATCTAGTTAGTAATAAATATGCATAAAGAATACAATAACTAATCCACAAGAAAAGGAAAACACATTAAAGAGAAGGGGATATAAAATAAAGCCTTTCAATTTTTTTTTCTAAAAAATTCTAAGTGGCTAGCTCACTTTAGAGTTAGCATCCTTAGTGGAGTCGTCATCCTATCGAGTCTAATTTTTAACCATTTTCCTTGATTTTAACCTATACTAAACCCTACTTATTTAATATAGATTACTCGACTAAATTAACAAAAAATAATTTTAAAAGGAGTGGCCAACCAACCATGCTGGTAAAAACATGATTAGGATTAATGGGTGGAAAAATCCTAACTAGTTACTGATCTACAAGATTTAGAATTTTTGGAAACCAAAGATTGATAGGTTCAGGGACTAACCTATTAAAACCTCAATGATTATCATGTAAGATTTAAAAAAAATTACTAAAAGGCATTTATATTCCCATCTTATATTTTTCATGTATTTATTTTGTTACTATTATACTATTCATTATCATTATTATTACTATTATTATTTCATTATATATATATTTTTATAAGATTATATGATTATGCTAATTTTTCCTAAAAAAAAAAAAAACCTAATTTTTTTATTATAATGTGATTGTCCTAAAGGTGCCTAAATACCTATTAATCGGGATCAAATCGCTAGCAGTTTGCATTTTTTTAATATAAAAGTTTAGTTTGTTGATCGATTTATTTAAGAAGAAGCGTCAAGTTTATGTTATTTAACCATATTTAATTTTATTAGGAAAATATCTACAAGACCTAGATTGTTATGTGATAATTTAAAAAAAAAAAATCCTAAGAAAAACTAACTTTGCAAACCACTATATTAGTTCTTTTATTTAAAGAAAACTTTAGGTGAAAAAACCTCAAGATACTAAGCTTTTTTAAAAAAAAGAAAATTTTAATTGAAGGAAAACCCCTATAATTTTTATTTTATTATATATTATTTTCTTATCTCTTATTATTATTATTATTTTCTTTATATATGTTTTTATTTCATTTCTAAAATTTTATTTTCATACTTCTAAAAATTTCTATTATTGTTATCTATTTTATTTTTATTATTTTTTTCCTTTGAAATTTTTATATTTTTATTATTAAAACTATTTGCCATCGAGTGATAGTATACACTACGATAACCCAATGGATACTCATTCCTATCTTGAAATAAAGCATAAACAGATCAATTATTTAGGGTATGCTAAAGAAAACATAATATCAATAACCTAGGAGACAAAATAATTAAAACCCAAATTATCTAATTATGATAAGAACTAGATCATGAAATTTCATATTTATTTTTTATTTTACTTATTATTATTATGATTACTATTATTATTATTTTAGGTTCCAACAGGGTTTGGTTGCTTCGCATGCATAGCATGTGTGACGACAGAAAGGAATGTAGCAAAAATGCAAGGGTGGTGCTCTAAGCATCGTCAACTGCAACTGGGGGGTCGAATCTAGTGTTTTTGAGGGTGTAGTGCACATATTTGGTAGTGGTTTTTCTTAAAAACTAGCCTAAGGTAATGTTCTAGGAAGTGGAGGCTGATAGTGGTGATTATGTGTAATTTCAATCCGAGCTTTTGAAGTGCAATTGAACTAAAAGGAAGGTTTTTCTAACTCTAGAGGTCACTAGGAATTAGTTGGTACCTTTAGATTGCTTCGATGTTGGTACCTTTAGATTGCTTTGAGATTGAATACACATAATGAACTTCTAGAAAGAAGGTAGAGGTCATGGATATGGTGCTCTAAGGAGGGAAAGCGCGTGATTGAGTGTTCCTAAACATCTAAAACATTGATTTGATTCTCCTCTTGAACTCAGGATGTTCCCATGTATTTATAGACATGCTCAATAGATTTGGATAAGCTTTGTTTCGATTCGAGTCAAATCTTTCCTAAAGACCCATTTTTATCATTTTAGATTTGATATGTTTTTTATGATTATCAAGTTTAATCTTTAGGATAAAATGATTTTTCAGTTAAAGATTAATAATGATCTAAAAAGTTTTGATAAAAACGTGTTGAATTTGACCCCAAAGAAGAAGATGGCACATGATCTAAAAACTTTCAAAGCATGCATGCAACAAGTGGCATTGAACCCATGACTTGCAACATGTTCACACATACAAAGATAACACACGGATTGATTAAGCTATTCATTTTCTTAGTTAATTATTGCAAATAAATTGTATTTAAGTAAATTAAACTCCTAAGCCGAGTTTCACTTAATTGAAGTGGGCCTAAGGTTGACTTAAAGACCTTATTCTACATTTTTATTCCTTAGCCCAATAATTTTTATTTTTATTTATTATTTATTTATTATATATTTTTAGATCTTTTCCATTTTTATTTATTTCTATTTTCTATAATCCTACCTTTTATACATTTATTCATTATTGTTATCACTATTTATTTTATTTATTTTGTTATCGGTAAACCTGACTTTATTTTAATTAACATAAAAAAGAGACAAAAATGAGGTGCTACAATGACGTTCTCCATAACTTCGAGAGCACACTAGAATGTCATCAATAAGTATAACTATAAACTTGTCTAACTAGTCTCTAAAAGTTTTATTGATAAGGTTAATAAATACATTTAGCATGTTTGTTAACCTAAAAGACATAACAAAAAACTTGTGCGTTGATACCTTGTCTTGAAAGTAGCCTTTAGAAGATTTTCTACTTTGATTTATCTTATATAACACTTTAGCTTCTCTAAGTTCATCAAAAAGATTTTTTGCTCTCGATAAAAGGAAATTTTTTTTCATCATCACACCATTTAATTTTATGTAATCAATATATAATCTCATGCTTTCACCTTTCTTCTTAACAAACATTACAGGGGCTACCCAAGGTGAAATTGATAGGAATCTGACCTCTAGCCCCATCACAAGAGGTATAATGCATGGACTCTAGAACTTCATGGGAGAGGATTTTGTTCAACTAGCCAATTGTAGATGAAACTGCCCTTATATAATCCTACAAGTTGCACTACCTATCTAATCGAGGTACCCTTTCAACAATCACCTCAATCATAAACGATCTAAATAGGTTGACTAGGAGCAAGCAATTGGGCAGCCTCCAAGAACTCATGAGCAATGATGGCCGATTTGATATAGATTCCAACTTGTCGGATATGACTTGCACCTTGCAATTTAACTTGCTCACTCCCACCTACCCACTAACCATTCAAGACGAAGATTAAGCAAACCAACTGATGGCAGTGTTAAGGAGAACTCTCCCAGTAAACCAGTTAACTTGAACTAAAAGCTTGACCTCATCTAGTCATGTATAGTTTTGTCTTTATTTGCCAAAATGTTTTCTAGTTGTGCAATAACACATGTCTGTCCTAAGGTCTATTAATAATAGATTCCATATTATTCTTTTCGACTATCATTATTGTTTTACCCCTTTTGGCTAGTATTATTTTTATGTAATTACCCTTTTGAGATATACTACTTTTCGTTTTCTAATTTTATCGTTAACCTTACTGGACTTAATATAAATAATCCATTTGTAAGCAACCAAAATACATATTTTGAATATAGAATATACTTTTTCTAAATTATGAGTTTACCTCTCAAATATATATTTCCTTATTAACCTTTGGTAAAGGTTATGGTGAGGACCCTAACTTTCTACTTTATGTGTAACATTAGAGTAATAATTTAGGCTATGTCTTTGTTTTCGTGGTGAATAATATCCACAAGAACAACACACATCAGCTAAATCCATTTCAATCATTTTTAATTTCTTCCATAATGGGAAGGACTCATTTTCCCTTGGAGCCTGTTAAATTGATAACTTAGTGATTTGTCCTTCTAGGCACATCAAAAACACTAAGTCTTATCCTTTATCCAACAACTCTTGCACCTGCTTTTATAACTCTTTCAATTTGTAAAGTACTGTAGATACATGAGTTTCCTTTTTCTCAATAAGCATGTATAGTTCCTATTTATTTCAATCTAACATTTCTATTTCCATTCATTACATTTCAAATTCATCAAATTGTTAAAAGATGCAAAGACATATAATTTTATTTTCACAATATTTTCGCAAATAAAAGTAGAAAGAAAATAAAAGGAATGTCTTACTAGGTTTTGGTGTTAACTATCTAGTTTTGAGATTTATAAGCTATTAAATCTATATTATCTATTCAAACTTGGACCCATTTTACAATTTCAATGGTTCAAACATACAGAATATCAGGCACCAAATGGATGAAAGAAATTTCCTTTTCTCACTCCACCAAATTCTTACTTCCATCTATTAAAGCTCTAAATTCACTAAACAAATGAGAAGATATAGGGTTTTATTTTAAATAAATTTTTGTAGATAAAACTAGAAAGAAGATAAAAAAAAATAATCTTATTAGGATTGTAGCTTTTCATTAAAATTGGTGGTTTATAAGCTATTAAATTTGTATTTTTCCATTTAAAAGTTAAACTAGTCCTATAATTCTAATCAATTAAACATGTAAAATATTTTATTTAGCCTTTAGAGGACCCAAAAATCCGAATGAGGGTAAAAGCCACCTTTCTAAATTTTATTTTTTTAAAAAATGTATAACATCAAGATCTAATACAAGGTGCTAACTTTTAATCTAAAAGAATTAATTCTCTACTAAGAAAAGTCTAAACTAAAAAAAAAAATAGTATTGAAGAAAGGAGCATTCAACTCCTTGATTTGTGTTATAATGTGATTTGTAAGTTGATTCTCTTCCTTGAATATATAAAAATGATCACATCTAGCATAATCATTAAATTTTAACCCTCTTAATAATGTGAAATAAGTTCTAGCGAGGTTTACACGCATTATTATGCTAATAGACAATGGCAAGTGACTTAGATTTTACCATAATTTTGTTACACTTTGATTTTAAACAATTATCTAAACCTTGTGCCACTATATCTATATTTTCTACTTGAAATATCCTTTACCATATAACGTATCATGTACATGATGAATGAAAGAAGTTTCCTTTTCTCACTCCACCCTAGTTTTACAAAGAATGATGTTAGGTGGACTAAGAATTTGAGTCGAAAGAATGCAACAAAAATTACATTTCCCAATCATTCTTTTAGTTTAAAGAAGTAGCATTTGGTTGCTACAAAAATATGGTACTGGATAAGACAAATTTTTTTGTTCTACGTTTGGTTGCCATCCATGAAAAAAGTACTGGACAAAAAAGCAATATGGTATTGGACAAAAGGGCAAAATTTTGTACCACGTGTAATTCGGTACAAAAAATGTGGTACTGGACAAAAATTTATTTTTTTCAAAATCCCCAAACTGCCCTTCATTTATTTCCCTTCCAGACAAATGCTACCTCCATCCCCAAACCCTTTTAAAAGCAGTAGGAAAACCTATTTGCGCCGCTCCAACAAAGGGCTTTATCGTGCAATCGATCGTTGTTTGAACGTCGCCGTCGTTACGCCACAAGTCACCATCAGGTTCGTGTCCTTTCGTTCTTTCTCCCTTGCTTGCTTTTCTATCTTCCTCGCATGCTCTTCATCTGGTTGTCACCATCAGGTTCGTGTATGTGTGCTGTGTGAAAGGCGAACTGAAAATTGGCAAAAAAAAATAAAGAAAAGTGAATTTTTGGCTTAGCACAACCAGTATAGACGCCTATGTTGGGTGAAGAAAATTGTCAAAAATCATACCAAGACGTGGCCTAGGTTTAGCACAGCCCATGCTGATGAGTGACAACAAACATTCTGTTCAACCCTATCCTGAGCACGGCCATGCTAGAGGCTATGCTGAACTGGGTAGTGAAAAATAATGTGTTCCGAAGTCAGCACAGCTATGAGCATGGCCGTGCTAACGCCCATGCTGAACCCTGTTTTCGCGACAACTATAAATAGACACGTTGTTTTATTTTAAAAGGACTTCTTTCCTTCTAGCTTCATTCTGGAAACCCTAGGGGAGCTTTATTACGAACTTCAAGAGGAGAATTTTCCGAGCATCATTGGAGATCACAAAACAAATAAGGGATTATTCTTTTTAGCTTGAATCAATACTATTTTTCTAGATTCTCTATTTTTATTGAAAACTCCATGGAGGAGTAATTCTTTATATTTTTCATCTTGTGAAACCCTAACTCATGTGCTGAACCATTGATTGATTAATAAATTATTTATATATTTGCATCTATTCATGTGTTTCTATTGTTCTTGTAATTGATTTATGCACTCAAATTGATTGCATGTTTGATTTTTATTGGATTGAAAGAGGTTTCGTCTAGTAAATTAGATCTTCATAAATAGAGAGATTACATGTTTTACCTAGAGGTAGGAAAATATTGATTTTCTGTAATTTATTGGAATTGTGAACTTAATGAGATCTTGCATAACGGTAGTGAGGGAGGGGTCTTCATTATCTTATGTATGATTATGAATTGATTAACTCGAGGGAGTAATTGATTTTACTTGAGAATTCCTACAGTGCAAAGTGTAAATTCATTTGTTAATCGATATCTTATTTTGAGAATTTAAGGGTTAGGGTGGAACAAGATGAGGGGTATATTTTGTGATTGAATACATTTTTAAGACAATATCATTCAATTTTAGAGTTACTAAGATTTGTTAGTTGTTTATTTAATTTATAATTCCTACATTATAAATTAGACTAGATAGTAGAGAAAAAGTAATACTAGTACTTGTTTTATAAATCCCAAAGGATGACACCTATTAAATCTATATTATAATCGATAAGCACACTGCTTAGCTCGATAGTAGATTTTATTGGTTATAAATTTAAAACTTAAACGATCGGTTAGATTCGAGTAATACCAATTTACACGAATTATTTTATATAATTTATAATCTCTTCAAATTGTATTTTCTTATATTAATATCAAATATGTATAAATAACCATGATATCATTAAAAAAGGGTATAATTGTCAAATTTACTATGTTCAGTCTAATATTTTGCAATTCCAAATAATGGACAACACAAAAATCCTTATCCAATACTGAACAAACCAAACGTGGTACAATTTTTTTTTTGTCCAGTCCTTTTTGTTTTGTACTGTTCAGTATTCCTTATACTATTTAGTACCAGTAACCAAACGTTACCTAAACCCTTGTTGAAAAAGAGGGGATTCTATGGTATAAGTTGATAGTTTTATTTTTACTGTTAATAGGATTTATTTATTATAATTTAGGATAATTTATTATACCTTAAAAGTAACTATACTGTATAGTCATTTTTGAATGATTACACTATATAAATGTCTTAAAAAAATATGGAGATAATTATTTTGGTTGGAGTAGCTTTTGTTACGATTATATTTTTCCTTCTTACAAAACATGTATAATTGTTATTTGCTTTAATCTAATTGTACTATTTCCATTTATCAAAGCTTGAATTTCATGAAATTAATAAAAATCATAAAGACATACAATTTTATTTTCTTTAATTTTTTGCTAATAATTTAGAAAGGCAATAAAGAGAATTTTTTACTAAGTTTGTTGCTTCCTCAATATATTAGAATTTTGTGCTGTGTTTGGCTATCCAAAAAGATAAACAGGAAAAGAGAAAGACCTTACATCGAAACAAGGGGATATAGGCATAGGGGCTAAGCGTACGATAGATTAGGTAGGATCCGTACTGGATGGAAATAGAATCTTCTCTACTTTGAAAACTTTTGAGGAAAGGAAATGAGTGGAAAGAGAGTGAAATTTGTGAAAATTGAAAGAAATATAACTTTTACCTTATCTTTGGTAATATATATATATATAAAGAAAGGAAATGGAGAGAAATATTTCTATTTCTTTTGTTTGGTTGCTTTTATAAAAAGTAAACAGAAAGAAATAGAGTTAATATATGATAAAATTATTGCTATATTATTTTGATAGAAATTATTGAAATGATTAATTTTATAATTGTTTTAAATTTTCATCTATTTTCAAAAAAATTTTTCCAAAATTGAAGAGAAAAGAAATAAACACAAAAGTAGAAAAAATTCATTCCATTTCCTTTCATTTTCACTCTTTACATAATTTACCAAACACACCATGTACTCCTACTTCCATCTACCAATCCAAACATTTGTATTATCCATTCAAAAATTAAATTGATCCCACAATATGATTCACGCATATATAAGATCGGATGGATGAATGAAAATTTCTTTCCTCTGTCACTCAATTATTTGAAAGTTGTACTATTCTTATTTGTTTCAATCTAACCTTCCTATTTCCATTAAATTAAGGCCTCAAATTCACCAAATTTACAAAAAAGAAATAAAAACATACAATTTTTATTTTACTTTCACTAAATTCCTGTAAGTAATAACTAATAAGTCGAAAGTAAATGAATAAAATTTCTTACTAGTTTTGTGCTATTAATTGAGATTCGTGAACGATTGGTTAGATCATTAAACTTGTATTATTTATTTTAAAATTACGTTGATCCATTCAAACAATCTATATATGAGACATATGTGAAGTTATGCATTTTTCTATCGTTATTTGTAGCATTTAGATAATAAATTACTAATTTGTATAATTTTTGGGCGTAATATAATCCATTAATATTGATTATTGCCTCAAATTCATTAATGTTGAAGAATATGAAAAAAATATAAAGACATGCAAATTTTCACTAAATTTCCGCTGAATAGATAACATAATAAAATCTTAGGACCACGTACGGAGACTCTCTTGCACACATATACACGCACAAAAAAAAATAAAAAAAAAATCTTGTCACTATCACGCATCTGCAAATCGCACTTTCTCTCCTCCCCGCTCTGTCTCCCTGTCCCTCTCTCTCGATTACTGAGAAAACGAAGAGGTAAAAGACTCGAAACCCTAATTTATCAGCTAAGCTTGAAGCTTTGTGTTCCTTAACGAAATTGACGTTCAAGTCCTTCTTGACATTGTATTCACTCTCTCTCTCTCTCTTGTATCAACATCGAGTGATTGAGTTCTCGGTTTTTCGAGGATTTGGTGAATCGGACGTGAGATAGAGGAATCAGGTTATGAATCGGTTCATTTGAGGAGTGGTTTGTGGCTTATTGGTTGTTTTTCGGTTGATTTTAGGATTATTTTGGTTGAGAGATCGTTGAAGAAGAGTGAGTGAGAGAATTAGGGTTTTGTTTTGGACCGGAGGATGCGAATCGGACGATGAACGATGCCCATACTGCGTAACGGAGCGCGCAGAGGCCGAGGAGGAAAGCAGCAGCAGCAAGAGGTGAATCCGGCTGAAAGAGGCGAGGCGGTACCGGCGGCGATCGCCACTCGGACTAGGAGGCGGCGCGCGGAGGCGGAGGCGGCGGCCGTAGCGGAGAACGAGAACAAGAACAAGAACGGTGGAGGTGACGGTGGCGATCGGAGGCGAGGAGCGGAGGAGGAGAATAAGGCGGTTGATGAGAACAACGTAGTGGTGGTTGGTGGTGCTCGTAGGGAGGAAGATTTGAATAGGGGAGTACCGAAGGCGGCGGAAGAGGTTGGAGAGAAGCAGATGGAGGATTATGATAGCGGTGGAGGCCGGAGCAAGAAAGCGAATGGCGGGGAAGACGAAGGGAGCACTGCTCCGTTGCCGGAAAAGGTCAGTGCTTTTTCTGTGCATATTGTCTAGCATAATGAGTAAAGGCTCTATTTTGAGCTGTTTTATATGGTATATGATTGTGCTTACTTAGTGCATTATGGACTTTTATGAAAAGATTGATGCTACCTGATTCGGAGCCCATGGGATTTGGTTGGTATTGTTGTATATGATACTTTTAGTGAAAGAATGATGTTGCTTGTCTCATATACTGCGTAGTGTCTAATGCAGAAAATTTAAATTGGCCACCACTTATGTGAAGTTTTATGATCTGGGCTGTATACCCTTCTCGAAAGGGGGAATCTGGTTATGCTCATCATCTGAGCTAAGATTAAGGCAACAAGTTTTGATCTTTGCCCTCTTGCTTCATGTTTATCTGACTATGGTTGTGTATCGCTGTCTCTTTTAATGTTTAATTATATCTGATGACAACCATCAATACTCATTCGTACCTGGAGACTACGGCTATTCTAGGTGGTGCTCAGAATGACAACTTGTTTTTTGTCTATACTTCTGCAGAGCTACTCTTCCTATTCTGGATTTGAACTAGATACTGCCCATCTCTATTTACAGTGTTCATGCTGTATTGGTGAAGTAGAGGTGGTTATTAACAATTCTAGCGTTCATACTGTTGTATATGGTATTATTGGTGAAGGAATGATGTTGCTTGTCATGTATTGCTATAAAATTATCATACGATTGTGCAAGTGCAGATGTAAGGAAAATTTATCATCACTTTTTGTTTGATGTGATATATCATTGTATGAGCAATCAATTTTCTATCTTAGTATACTCATTGTGGTTGCTGTGCCCTGGTAGATTCAATGACAATGAAGTATTTTTAGAGCACCTGCACACTTGTTATTGTGTTACCCAAAAAAAAGCTTGTTAGTGTGTTTTAGTTTTTAGATTACAGTTGTGCTGGCATCCTAATTGATGAGCAGATTCAATATGTAGATTGTCTGGTCTGAACTTTTGTATATGATGATGTTTGTCTAGTAATATGGCATTCTGCTCTGTATAAATTATTGAAGTGTTGCTCATCATTTCTGTTACTTGCCTTTTGATTTATAAGTTTTGTTTTTTTTTTTTCACTGCAGATCCAGGTAGGCAATTCCCCAATATATAGATTAGAAAGGAAGTTGGGAAAGGGTGGTTTTGGGCAAGTTTACGTTGGCCATCGTATTTCTCAATTAAATGCACCTGGGCCGGTAGAGGTATGCTGCTTTTCTCTGTGATCTAAGATCATGCTCTTTTGCTTAAACGTGCCTTTCAGTAACACTCTTAAGTCATCTTCTTCTTCTTTTTTCCCTCTCTCTCTCTCTCTCAGGTGGCCTTAAAATTTGAGCATAGAAGCAGTAAAGGATGTAATTATGGGCCTCCTTATGAGTGGCAAGTCTACAAGTGAGTATACATATATTATCTCATTATTCACTTGTATTTCATACTCTGGTACAGAATCACAAAGCTGAACGTGTTTTTTCTTTTCAATGTGCAGCACCCTAGGTGGCAGCCATGGTGTACCTCGAGTGCACTACAAGGGTAGGCAGGGTGACTATTATGTAATGGTATGTGTTTGGTGTCTCACCTGTTCATGTTGCGTTTTTTGCTGCCATTTTTTGTTATCTTTGTATCTGTGAAGCTTGGATTTGTAATCACACGGGAACATGGATGTTGCAGGTCATGGACATGTTGGGGCCAAGCCTGTGGGATGTTTGGAATAATAATTCTCACACGTGAGTAGTTGGGAAAGCTGATTAACTGTTTTATATGCAGCTTGACTCTATTTTTTTTTTTCCTCTCTCTCTTTTTATAAGCTACATGCATATTGAAGATACAATTTTTCATTTCTTCTTCCAGAATGTCTGTTGAGATGGTTGCTTGTATTGCAATTGAAGCCATATCTATATTGGAAAAGATGCATTCTAGAGGGTAAGGTTTTTTTATTGCAGACTAGAATCCTTTCTTTGAGATCTGGATGACCTGCATTCAATTTAGAATTGAATGATCTGTCTAATTTTAACTCTCAGTTGTCCAAACATTAGAGTTTGGACCATCCCTATTGCACTTGTATTGTAACTTATCATCCCATTGAATCATTGATCTTCAATGTGATTTTATGTGCATTTTAAAAATGAATTCCAAGCTTGGGGTAGCCTAGGGGATCTGGAGAGTGTGCAACAAAGTGCATTTAGGGGATAGTCTTCCAAGCTTGGGTTCCGTAGCGAACTAGATTAGAGCTTACACAACTGTAATGTAATATAGGGAATTGTTTTCCATGTATTTTGTACTTTTGCTTATGCTATTATGATATAATCTTACCCGTATTTTTACAGTTGTATAACATTTCGGATCAATAAAGTTAAATTATAAAAAAAAAAATGAAGTCCAATCAATTGTATTACCAGAAAGAAAGGGTGTTCCAAGTAACATGTCTTAGTCTAAACTTTATCCATCCTGGAGCTGACTAATAAGCAACTGCATAGTCAGTTTTATTGAATACCTGACTAAATATAGAAGTATTTCCTTTTCTCAGAAGCCAGAAGTATTCTGTATAGACTTCGTGGTTGCTTTTGACCAGTTTGTATGTTATATGAAATTCCAGTGCGATTTTCCTAGATTAGAACTAAATATATAATTCTGCAGGTATGTGCATGGGGATGTGAAGCCTGAGAATTTTCTCCTTGGTCCCTCTGGGACACCTGATGAAAAGAAGTTGTTCCTAGTTGATCTTGGATTGGGTATACCCTGTTTACTTTTGTTTTCAGTGTTCAAGATGTTAGGAGAAATTAAATGTCTTGTATTTACGTGAACTTTATTTTATGCTTTTACCTTTGGTTTGCTAGCTACTAAATGGCGTGATAGTGCAACTGGTCTCCACGTTGATTATGACCAAAGGCCAGATGTTTTCAGGTAATTCTTGTATTTAACTTAACTCGGTGTATGTTATTTGCATAAACTTCCTCTTTTGTACTCTTAAATTAAAATTGTTGCTCCCCTTGGCTGGCTTTTATTGGCAGGGGAACAGTTCGTTACGCTAGTGTGCATGCTCATTTAGGGAGAACTGGCAGCAGGAGAGATGACCTTGAGTCCCTCGCCTATACTCTCATTTTCCTTCTCCGAGGTCGTTTACCATGGCAAGGATACCAGGTTGGGTTTTTGGAAGTCATAGAAAGGAACCTTTATCAAAAATGTTTAATATATGAAAGATAGAAAAGCATATCTATAATGTGATTATTTATCCCAGAAATGTTTATAATATGATTGATAATTTTACATCATTACCTTTCTGCTTTTAGGGTGAGAATAAAGGTTTCCTTGTGTGCAAGAAGAAGATGGCAACTTCTCCAGAGAGTTTATGCTGTTTCTGTGCACCACCTTTCCGGCAGTTTCTTGAACATGTTGTTAACTTGAAGTTTGATGAACAGCCTAAATATGCAAAATACATTTCCCTGTTTGATGGGATTGTAGGTCCTAACCCTGATATTAGACCAATCAATACGGAGGGTGCACAGAAGGTAGCAAAGATAAATTTGTCTGTTTCAATAGTTGCTCTGATTTATGGCCTGAAGTTTGTCTTTATTTGGAATGTCACTGGACCTGACATGAATTGTATGTTGTGAATAAAAAAGCTGATTTGTCAGGTTGGTCATAAGAGAGGACGGTTGACTATGGAGGATGAGGATGATGATGATGGACAACCAAAGAAGAAAGTTCGATTGGGTATGCCAGCAACTCAGTGGATTAGTGTTTATAATGCTCGTCGTCCCATGAAGCAGAGGTATAAATAAAATTTTTTCTTTATTCTTTTTTTTTAAGACAATTTTAATTATTGTGAATAATCTTGCACAGTTGATAAAACCCTTTTAAGAGAAATTTTGTCTGTAGATTTATTGTTGTTTTGCTGTTATTTTGCAGATATCACTATAATGTAGCCGATGCACGACTCAACCAACACATCGAGAAAGGAAATGAAGATGGCTTATACATCAGTAGTGTGGCGTCTTGTCAAAATCTATGGGCCCTTATTATGGATGCTGGCACTGGTTTTACTTCGCAAGTTTATCAACTCTCACCATATTTTCTTCACAAGGTAGTTTTGCTAACTAAATCTCTGGTTTGTGAATCTTCCCCACTTATCTTACTATGTCAGGTGGTCGTTCATAGGGCTTTTGTGAAATTCTGTTGTTGATAGTGGAAGTTTATGTTGAAGCAATATGATGATACTTGTGAGCCTGAATATTCTGATTTCAGAGGCTTAACCAAATTGTATTTGCATTGTTATACCCTCTAAATTTGAAGTGGTCAATGGTTATGGAGTACATTCTATGGAAGAAACTAACTCTGCTCTGTAACATTATATTCTTCATGGTTGAAGGAGTGGATAATGGAGCAATGGGAGAAGAACTACTATATTAGTGCAATAGCTGGAGCAAATAATGGGAGCTCATTAGTTGTCATGTCAAAAGGTACTTTATAATGAAGCTTACATTTCAGTTATACATTGCTCGACTGATCTTATTTCTGTTATATACAGGCACCCAGTATCTGCAGCAGTCTTATAAAGTTAGTGATTCATTTCCATACAAGTGGATCAACAAAAAGTGGAAGGAAGGTTTTTTTGTGACTTCCATGGCCACCGCAGGAGGTAGATGGGCAGTTGTTATGTCCCGTGGAGCAGGATTTCAAGATCAGGTCTTGCAGTCGATGGTTTCTTTTCTTCTTGTTTTATATGAGTATTCCTCTGATGTGGACACTTAAGGCCATAACTGTTTCTTTCAGGTTGTTGAACTAGATTTCCTTTACCCTAGTGAAGGCATTCATCGGCGATGGGACTTTGGATACCGCATTACAGCGACTGCTGCAACCTGGGACCAAGCTGCTTTCGTTCTTAGTGTGCCTAGACGGAAGCCTGTAGATGAGACACAGGAAACTCTTAGAACTTCTGCATTCCCTAGTGCTCACGTCAAGGTGCATATTATGTTATGACTTGGTTCAACCTTGCTCTTGGCTTAATTTTCTTGAAAATGCCCAAGTTTCTAATCATTCTGGAATGTACTTTTTTGATGATTCTACAGGAAAAGTGGGCGAAGAATCTTTATATTGCATCTGTTTGCTATGGAAGAACTGTATCTTGAGAGCGTCAAATGGTGGTGAATCTGGACTGTTGGGTTCCTGCGGTGGTTTAATTGGAGAAATGAAGTCTTGGTTTTTCGTAAGCTTACTTGTCCAAGCACAGCAAATCTCAAAGGAGCAGCAGGCGGCTTGCGATTGATTCATCCCACTTCTAATTTAGTCTGATAATTCGGCAGGACTGAATTCTGTCTTGCACATGTCCAAAGGCATGAGGAATGAAGTCCATGTTTTTCTTTGCCATCTCTATCCCTATTGTTGTAACCTCTGTTGTATAGGTAGAGAGACTTGTATGCTTAGCCAAGGTTGTTATATATAGTGCTCCCTCCTATGTGACTTTTGGGTTATTCTGGCACAATTGCTGAATTGCTGCTCATCGTATGTTTCATCTTGACTCAAGGATTAACATTATAGCTACGTATGACGATATAGTACACATTTAAATATATACAGTATCACGATGTAGTATCCTTCAATAAAATATTGTACGCATTGACCTTACCTTCTGAAAAGGAAGGTGGACTCTAAACAATTCTCTGATTGGTTTCTAATGTCGCTTCCTGCTCTAGGTCTCTATTAACTTAATTCAACGGACAGATCCGAATATTAATAAAGGCATCCTTCGATTACGTAGAAGGTTGTTAAAAGCTTTGTGCTTATTATGTCGGATACTTTGTAATTTTGTATTTAAAACTCACAAGAAACATGAACCTTCTTGTAGGGTAACTTTAATAATTCCTTTTTTTTTTTTTTTTTTGTTTTAGGCCACGACTCTAATAACTCTTCAAAAACTAGACTCAGAAATTCCTTAACGGTTTTGCCTTTAAGAAATAAAAAAAAAAAAAAAGTAGATGAACACAGAAAAATAAAAGAAATTTCACCTTGTTATTAAAAAATTAATTTGTAACTATCGTTACTTCAGGTGGTGCAAGACTGCAAGTCCTTGTTGGGACTTAGGGTAAAAGTTAAAAGACATTTTCTGCAAGTTATTTTCATTTGAAGTTACAGCAAAAAATAAAATGACGTTGATACTAGCACTATGTATACCATATAGAGATGTATGTATGGATTAGATACCCATATCTTTGACATCTATTTAGCTAGACATATACAAAATGCAGATGACTTCTTTCAACATCTATTTGAACACATATGTTTTCTCTTTAGTCCTAACGTTTTCGGATCTTTTCATTATCCCAGAGTCCGCGTGCCTATGCAAGTTGCAAAAATACCAAGCTATAGGAATATAAAGTGTAAAATGATGAAAACGCATGTATGTTTCTTATTATTAACCCTAAAGTACTTCATTTATCATCAGACATTTTCAACATTGATTTAACCATATGTATGCAAGTTGTAAAATATCAAAAAATGATTATGTGATGTGGAAAATGGTGAAAATATATGTATTTTTCTTGTAATTAACATTAAAATACTTTATCTATTAACAAATAGTTTGAGATAAATTTTGAGAATTTAGGAAAAATAGGGATGAGCAAGCAACTGTATAAGGTGCTTCCATATTTTACTCAACTGGGTAGTTTCTTGATAAGTATTGATGATCACAGGATAAGTTGAAAGTAACATTTTTTTTTCTAAACTTACTCTAACAATGTTTTTGCACTTTATACTCACTTTGAAACTTGTATTCTATGATATATAAGGTAGAAATTCTAGAGTATCCCGTACTTATTCTATAAAATCTGTTAAATAACATAATATATATTAATAAATAAAAAATAACCTTATAAATTTTTCAGTCAATAAAAGAATAAAACAACATTATATTTATGTTTAAAGAAACATCTTAAGCCCAATAAAAACCTTAAACCTAAAACTTGCTATCTTTCTCTAGTCTTTTGGTAATGGGATTTTAAGCTATCTCTTTCTTGCTGTCTTTTCATGGAAAAATACTTGAAAAAAGCTGAAAAATATGAAACATATAACCTCCTATATTAATATTTAGTTATTCCTTTTCTTATGTCAATTGTTCAACTATTACTAATTTTTTATTTAAATATTTGTTTATTCTATAGAGACAAATTCCATTATTGAAGATATTTTGGATAGTAATTGAAACAAAAAATAAGTTGCACCATGAAAATTAAAGACATTGATATGTTATTTATTACCTTTTTTTTTCTTATAATATCATTTTTGTCTAGAATTATTATTTACAGATAGTTAGTTGTTTGGAAATTTTTATTTTAGAAGAACTATTATTTTGATTTCTTAGATGATTCTTTTGTGATATTTTACAATACAGCACCTATTCTTTGGTTGTATGAGCTTTATCTTCTAAGCTCTATAGAAGTCTCTCGTTATCGTTATCTTCGGTGGCTAATAAATATAGAAGTGCCTCAAAGTGGTATTACAATTATAGGCGAATTGATCTCTAATTTATTTGTGATATTTTAACTTTTAAAATGATAATTTCCATTCTAATTTGTTACAAATTTCACAAATTTTGTTTAATATCCATAAACTTGAAATAACGAAAATACAAATATTTATTTCTTCAATATCACAGATTTTACTATAGGTTTTATATATTTTTATTATAAGTTAAATATGCTTTGTATATAAATAAACTTATCAAACTAAACATAGATTATTCTTTTAGCATTAGGTAAATTTGAAATTGTCATTAAAGTTCTATATCCTACTTACTATGTATTCACTCACTCATACTTAAAATTTTTACTTGTGTAATATTTCAATGCTAATAAAAAATGGATGCATAATTACTTAACTTTTAATTTTGATTGAGACGTGGGGAGGGGAAGGGTGGGGAATGGAATTAGATTGGAGGGATTTGATTCCTTCCCCTTATTTTAGGTATGAGTAAATCCGTTATATTGAATGGGTTTAACATTTATTATGTTTATATTAAAAATATTCATAAAAAAATGTACATTTTTTTCAACTTAGCATTTAGGATATATGTTATACAACGATTTATAAATGTCTTATAGAAGTAAAAAAATTATCATTATCATTATTAACTTGTAAATTTAAAAAATGATCAAATAACAAGGTACTTTGAAAAATCATTTTTCATATTTACAAGACATGAATGTTTTAAAAATTATACCTTTTTAACAAATAAACTAACAAAATTTCTGTGATACTTACAATATAACCCCATACAAAATTTTCGAAGGGGTTGGGACCCTCCAACCCTTTCAATCAGTCCAATTTGTTGATATTCCGATTATGTCGCCCGGGTCAAAACCGATCCTGGACTCAAACCGGAAGCTTCCGGTTCCAAACTGGTCCGACCAAGGCTGGCTGTTGGAATTCGCAGTTTCCAGTTCTGGCTTTATAAAAAACATTAAGTTTTAAACTTAAAAAAAAAAAAATCATGTAACATTTAGCCCAGATTTTAAATAAGTTGAAAAAAAATATATATTTAGTTATACAAAATTACAGAGTAACATACTTAAATATTATATTTTTTAAAAAAAATTACGTAAATGTTGTACCTGTAAAACATATTACAAAAATAGATTGCGAAGTCGTAAATCCCGTATGCAAGTTCAATATAAAAAAAAAAAAATAGGATGAAGGTGCAGACCTAGTCTGTGCCTTCAAGCATTTTGCTCGTCCGCGCCTTCAGTACATACATATATATATATATATATAAATTGAACCCTATGCTGCAAATCTAGAAAACTTGTAAAATTATAAACCTATAAAGTTTCTATAAACCTATGAAATTATTATAAAATTATGTTTGCAAACCTATAAAATCATTGTAAAAGTCTACCTGCAAACTCAAAGGTGATATTGAAAATTTAAACAATAATACACAGGAAAAAATTTGCAATGGCACTTCAAATATAAATACGAATTCTTAGTTCAGTTTATATGTTCACATTCTACATTTCGATCTTTGAATTTTCTCTGAAAACAAAACTTTACTCTGCAAATTTTTGTTTTCACAATTTGTGTTTTACGCAGGTTTTAATTTACTCAAATAAGTGTGTGAAAATATCTTCATCAAGATTGCGGTATGTTTTCTTAAGAAAATATTTAATTTTATTGCTGTTATTGAAGTAGTATACTACATAAATTTTATGATATGTAAATATATATACTGCATAAATTTTATTAAAGTAGTAATTATTGTTAAATAACTATTAATTAGTAATTAATTATTAATATATGGTTAATTACCATTAGTAAATGAATTATGTATATGATATGATAATGTATTTTTATACACGTAGTCGTAAATTAAGTTATTGTTAATTAATAGTTAATTAGTAGTGATTAGTCGTTAAGATATCATTTATTAATTGTTATGTATATGGTTTGCTGTAATGATGAAATTTATATATTATTACAATTTGTAATAAATCAGTACGCATTCTGTGTACATATACGATGTTACGTCTTTGAATATTTCATAAAATGTAACAAATCGTTTAACAAATTGACATTAAAAAAAACTTCGCAATAAATAAAAAAATTGCATGTATATATACAAAATATGAAGCATCCCCCTTCTGCCATGTCTTTAAATGAACTAAATGAAGTAGTTGATGATTTACCTAAGTTGCAAAAGAGAAAAAGCTAATGTTAGCATCACAAATGCAATGTCAAACGTAATAGAATATGTAGTGGTATTTGTGAGTTACCATTATTGCGTTGATGTGGGCACGTTCTTCTATTATGCCCCCTCCACCCCTCTCCGCAAATTCCACATGCGATTTGATCCGGACGCTCCCTAATGCCCATCTCCATGTGATATCTTTTCTGCCTCGACTTTCCCTTCTTTATTACGAGGTCTCCCCTTAGGTGAAGTCTCAAGAAGTGCATTAGCGCCCAATACAACTCGTCCCCTATAAGCATGAAGTGCATCGTATATGTTTTGTCCTGATGTGTCTATCTATACCAATCAGGTATAGAATGCATTATATCAAGCCTGAGCGAGGCAGCCACTGCATATGCATGGGAGCATGGAATTCTGCATATATGCTACTTTTGGCAGCTGCATGTGCTGCGGGCAAAGTCAATAACGTGCGTTTGGCCCCCTCCCCTTAACCCGTTGGCAACACGATGACTTCAATGCTTTTGTTCGCTTCTACACGAAATACCCGACTCAATTGTAGAACGTTTTCTTCACCAAAGCAGTCACAGGTAACCCCCGAGCCCCCTTTAATACGAAGTTACAGCTTTTGACAACATTAGAGGTTATATACCTAAATCGATAGTAGCCGTCATGAGCTAGTATCCACATATCCAACGGCATGTTATCAAACCAGTCTAATGCATCTGGCAAAATCATCCCCACTTGCTCTATCACATAATTGAACTTGCGAAATTATGCTTGCAACCCGGTATATGTGACCAACTTCTTGCACTAGGTGTTTTTATGTGACAAGTGGAAGTTGCTCGCAATGTGTTGAAGGCAGAACCACCACATCGCAAATGGAGGCCACCATCCATTCGCTGCTTCTTGAATTGCTGATCTGATGCCTGCAAATCTATCCAATATGAGGCAAATGGTTTCACGACCTTTACGCTCGCCAATGACATATTCCTTTAGTTTTGCAAAAACCATCCTCATGTCTCAGCTGTCTTCTGATCAACCAAAGCGAATGCCAATAGAAGTATATAATTGTTGTCATCAACGCCACAAGCAACTAGTAACTTGTGGGTGTACTTCCCATATAGAAAGGTGGCACCAATAGTAACAACAAGTCTGAGGAATCTCCACGCTACGATGCACGGCCCGAAGGCCTAGAATACCCACTTCAAAGTGGGCACACAGGGTTACTTGATTTACTCCACCCCCAATTTATTCATGTTCCAGGATTCGTATTTTCTATTACATTGAGAAGTTTTGGAAGTTCATCATAAGACTTCTCCCAGTTCTTGTACACGAGCTCGATGGCAAGTTTTTTCCCTCTCAAACCTATCTCCTACCAATCTTGTAGCCAAATTCCTGTTTGACAACAAAAGTCAACTCGGCTACCTTCATATCAGGATTCTCCCTAACAAGATTTACAAATCGGCTGGCAAAGAGATTACAATCTAGCTGTTGTTGATCCTGACTAATCAGAGAGTTATTACATGAGTGTGGACCCACGAATCTCGTTATCATGAACATGCCCTCTAACTTCTTCTTTCGGGCTCTAAGCCTCCATTTATAACCATCGTCCCTTCTCAAACAATAAACAGACCACAGCAGTGGGCTAGAGTCTACTATAGTGAAGTTGTAATGGTTCTTCACATGGTAAGACTTCACTGCTTGAATGACATCTACTTTCGTCTTAAATCTCATGCCCCTATAAAAATCGTCGCTGCTACTCGAACCACTGCAAGTATCGGTTTGCTCTTGCTCGAAATAAATGTAACCACTATTGCCCTCATAATTATAATACGGAACAGGATGTCTAATTGGCATGATAGGTGGTTCAGCCTACTTTGTTTGATATATTAGCTGTCTCAAGTAGGTATGTATGGTTGGAGACTCTTCTTCCGTTACTTTATCCCCTTTGTTTTATCTCTCATCATTTTCCTCATTCGAACTCTCCTCGTTATCGTTGCTCTCCTACTTAACACCCATTCCACCATTGGTGTCAGTTGCGGCCTCCGCTCCCACATGAACCATGTACGGATCTCGTGTCTCTGGTTGTTGTAACACTAGAGTAACTGCTCTATTTATTTCATCCTCATCGCTCACTTCCATCGGGTTTGGAATTGAGGATTGAAATGTTGACGGTTCTAGCTACATTTCTGTAATGTGATGTGACAACTGTGACTGATTGCTTGTATCGACTGTTTGCCTTACCAAGGGCCCCCCCGAATTGTCAGAAATTTTGATGAATAATTGTTGTATGCCACGATCTCCAAATGATTCAACCGTTTCAATAAAATTTTCAACATCTTCGTCACCTCTAATTGCCATCAACGCATAACATGTATTATCCCCATGGAACATAGGATGCTTATGAATTATCTTAACCCCCACTTCAATTGGATCAACTTCGATATTGCGACATATTATGTATAAAAATTCGTTATACTTGTCGTTTTTCTTCATTTTCAACTTCTTTATCGAATCCTTGTTATACTCTAGCCCCTAGTTACTGGCCACAATATTTCTAAATGTATAGATCATTAACTTCAAGTAATCAACCATTTTTCCCCTATCCATATTATATATAAATTATAAGTTTTTTAAATAAATATGACAATTTCCAATACCAACTTTCTAAAATTTTCAATAAAAAATTAAATTTCCATAATATTTGAAATATTAAAATTTTCCCCTTTATTAGCGAATGATTTTTTCCTAAAAATTTGTTAGATGTTTTTTTAATAACATTTTTGCTATTAAAAATTCCAACCATTTTTGTATTATTTTACAACACTGTAAAAAATATTTTACATTCCCAATATTATAAATTTTCATCATAATAATTTTATTATAATTTTCAAAAATATTTATATAAAAAAATTCAGAATAATATTTTAAAAAAATTACCTATCATTTATCATTTCAATTTTAATTTTAATTGTAATTTCAATTTCAATTTTCGTCTGGTTATTTCCAAACAAATTTTCTTTCAAATATTTGTTCGAAATTATTTTTTAATTATATTTTTCCGCTAAATTTTTGTATAATATTGCAGCAATTATTCCATATTTTACATATTTCACACTCTTTACAATACTCAATTCTCATTCTAATACAAAAATTAATATTACATGTTATGCATATAACATCTATACAAATAATATTTAATAAATTATAATTTAACAATATCGAGTAATCTTTTCTATAAAAGATACAATTATACTAATATTTTTCTAAAATCTTACATCAAATACAAACACAGATAAAAAAACTTCAATACAATTAAAAAAGTTTAACTTTTCTGGAAAAAAAAAACATATCACAACTAAGATTAACTATTCAAACACTTATATCTGGACAAAATTTTTTTGCCATGCAAAATCACTCCTTTTTCTTCCTCTTTCCTGCTTAAGAATGAGAGAAAAATGAGATATGAGTTTGTGGGTATTTTCTGTATGTTGTGTGTTTCATATTTATATTTTTAAGTTTCTGTACTGTTATTATGTGTTATAAATCAACGATGATGAGAGTAGATCGAATAAAAAATTGGATGGTGAGATGGATGGGAGTTGTATTGAAGGCATGAATCTCGTCCGTGCCTTCATCCTGATTTTTCCTTTAGGATCTGCGACTTCACAACCTATTTTTGTAATATGTTTTACAAGTACAATATTTACATAATTTTTTTTTAAAAAAATAATATTTAAGTATGTTACCCCAAAATTACACCTAAATAAATATGTAATATTAGCAATGTAAAGTAAAAGTTTAGAAAAGATGATTAAAAGATAATCTTAGTCTCACTGTTAAGGGATGGAGACTTCTTTTTAGCAAAAGTTCTTATATACATAACCAAATATACTAATAGCAATACATTAAATATAGTGAGTGTGAAATAATTTTTTCTATTTTATATGAAAATAATTTAAATTTCAACATTAGTTTTTTAAATATTTTATTTCTTAATTTTCTAATTTCTTCCTTTCTTTTTTTTACTGGTTCACATGCTGGTGGGGACTCACCGGGTCTAGGCAACGAACCCGCCTGGGACCCATGGAACCGGCACGTCCATGCTATTGCTGTCTATTTTTCATTAGGATAATATGGTCTTGTCCACTATTTTAGCAAAATTGATGCAGCATTTAATCTTATTGTTTCAATTATATATATTAAATTTTTACTATTAATATGTAAATTAATGATAACTAATTTCACAAAAAATATGAGTAAGACCATAAAAATTTCCGGATGATATTTTATTCCATCTCATCTTTTCTTACATTTTTATTCATAACGATTTTTTTTTCTTTATTATTTTTTTGGGCACAATCATGAGATACGGAAACGACTGTGGGACGTAATAGTAGGCATCTGATTGCCGGTGGAACTGGCGAACTAATATTTGTCTATGAACATAATAATTTCCATGTTTTCATGGAAAAGATAACTTTAATCTTTTTCAATAAACATAGTTTAATTAACCACTATTGCTGCCAAATGACTAATAATCAACATTTCTTGGTGATGCCCCACTCACCAGCTATTATTAAAGCTACTCATTCTTGTTTTGATTAGTTAAATTAGGAGGACAACCTAAAAATTATCAAATTTATAAAAAAAAAATCCCGAAATTTTAAAATATTGCATAAGTGTCCCCTAAAAAATATTGATATCGATTTTTTTTTCTTTACTACATTACCAAATCATATTTTTGTATTAATATATAATTGTAATTATTTTTTTAAATCAATTTATTACTTAATTTGATTCATATTGACTGATTAAATGCTAATCATCTAAGAAAAATTTCAAATTAAATGATTAATCGACCTAAAAAATAATTATAAATGTATATTTATGTAAGTGACTGAATTGGTATAGCCATGTGGGAAAATTTTTCTGTTGTCATAATTTTCAAGGGAGTAAGTGTACTATTTTAAAATTTTAGGATTTTTCTATAATTTTGATAATTTTTAGAGGATGTCATTATAATTTACCTTTTTAATTTTAAAGACAACTACTAACCATACTACATTTTGAAATATTATATGTATTCAAAACTATCTGAAAATATCTTGGCCAAAAAAACATCATCAAAAGCGTAGCATGTTACGTTTAATTTCTTTCAAAGTATTGGTAGGATATAATGCTTTGAAGGATTATTCCACTCCATATACTATTGGATTTTTAGATATCGAAACATTTAATTACGAAGATGTTCTGATGATTATAGTTTAAATTTAAAAGATGGATGCCTGTTACATTTATCATGCATGAGTTGTTTTTGCATCTTGAATTTACATAGGATTCAAGTTTGGAAAATAGAAAAAGGGTAAAATTGAAGTAGAAGGGTGCATGATGAAGTGCTAGCTGAGTTAGAGAAGCGATGGCCAAAAGCTAGAAATTGCTAGCAAAATATAGTGTGGTACAGGTCGTATAATGGGCAAATTTACATAATGTTAAATCTATATGTGTCAAAGTTATCTTATAATGTTTCATCTCTTGACTTGATAGATTATACTAGTTACTCTAGTACAATGAGATCTAGTTGTATGAAGGTATCCTATGGAGATTTGGTGATGATAAGGAGAGTTCCGTTAAGTGTAAAGTGGAGGATCCTAGTGATTGTGTCGTTTGTTATGATGACAAAGCACATATTGGCTATAAACGGAAAAAAATCGTTGCTTCACTTAGGTGTTACATGAAGGTAAGTTTTAAAATGAAGAGTTTATAAGAAAGTAAAGCTGAAGGGTTTAAATTACACTTGATAATTGAGTGTACCTTATTCGAGGAATCGTATGTGCCAACTCAATGGTCATAGTTGGGCACGACATATAGAGTCAATGAATGACATTGTATGAGCACAGGGTTATATTGGAGAAAGGTGTCAATTTGTCCATTCAAAGTAAACTAATACCTCAAAAACAGTTTAGGAAAAAAGTATTCTCTTAAATACTATTTTGAAATCGCAAATCAAAACTACGATTTCTAATTATAAAAAAAAATGAAGTAATTTTATCCTTTCCTTGTTTCTTGGGTTGGTTTATGTGTGCGTAAATGAGTACCGACTGCAACAATAGGATGGTTATGCTCCAGCTCACTTAAGGATGGGACAGTAGTGGTCCACCGACAAGCTCATTCTAATCTTGGCACAGTACATTGGAATCGCGAAACACCACCACGAACACTACCACATGTTTGCATGCGGTGCGATAAGGCACCAACTTGTTGTGCCAGTAGCTAACTTCGGCATGTCAACTTAGTTATCATTCATTGGGCAACACCTTCTTTTCTATTAAGACCCCACTACTAAATGATGAACGCCAATCTTTACCTTCGACCCAACCAGGAAAGGACACGGCAAATGGAATTATTGAATATTTGTATATTGAGCAGAAATCACAATTTTCAACATACGATTCTTATTGTAGTTGAAAATTGCAATACCATCCTACGACTTCATAACAGTATTTTAGCAATTATTTTTTCTGGAATTATTCTTTAAAAAAAGTTTATCCTGAAAAGGTAAACTCACACATATCTCGATCATTTTAGTTTATGGGTATGTGCAATAACTGGATAGGCTGAATGCCGGCAGTTTGCAAGACTGGATCAGCAGAGCTTCATTGTAGATGTTGCTCTAGTGTGTAAGCATATGCATTAAATCATGCAAATTCAAGATAAGACAGAAATATTGAACTTGTATCTCAAATTTACATGAGACTTAAGGTTTAGAAGAGTGATTAGACGAATAATGGATGAAGGATACAAAATGCATATAATAGAGGTACCAGTCGCTTGGTCAAAGGGAGGGCAACCAATAGACACTGCTAAAGTGGCTAACTGACCAATGCGCTCATGGGGTCGACCAAATTATCTTTTGTTGATTATGAGACCAATCAAAAGATAATTAATATATGCAAATGTGAAAAAAAAAACATAAATTGTATTGTTATTATTTACAATAGTGAATTGGTTCAATCTTGTTTGTAGCTTTTAAGTAAAATATTGATGTCATATTGCCTTTTTTACTTGTTTATTTCTCTTGATCTACACAATAAAATCCAAATCGATCCTACAACTCTTGACCCTCGAACACCATCCATGTCATATATTTCGATCTTCGTCATATCTTGCGTCCTCATCGAGTTGAACTGGCCAATACATGCGTCCAGATGAAGCCTCAAGGTACTGAGCGAAGGAATTGAATTACCACACTCGAGATGTCTGCGATATCGCAATTAAACTACTTCTCCAATCATCTCCATTAAATAAGTAGCACTTCTAATGTGTTTGTTACAACCATCACTGCATGAAGGCAGGTCATCCCTGGCCATTGTCACCAAGGAGACAGAAAGAATGGGGCCTTCTACTCGGAAAATTCTTGTTTGTGTTCGGTCTTTGTGGATCGAACCAAGCAAGAGCCCCCACATGGTCTGTAATGATCGAGTCTCTACTAGGTTTCTTTCTACAGGAACTGTCATAGTTCTGTTTGGAAATTTTTCAACATACCATAATTCAGATCATAAATATAGGAAGTGTATTACGATCAGTCTTTCTTATGATATTTTCCACATCAAACACCTAAATTACTGACAGACGAGACTTGAGGACACAAAAGACCATACCAATGCAAAATGTTCCTTCTAGTCCCACAAGCTTTGAGCGGAAATGCAAAATGCATCTGCTGGATGATTATCTGCTGTGGGCAGACTTCCCACAGGCGGATGAGTTCTTGCACCAGGTTGATTACGAGTTTCTTGACTTGGCCTACAACATATCCTTTTTAGCTCAACTCCCTCCTGTCACAATACCCAAAAAAAGAATAAAAGTAAATAAATATATAATCAGGAATTTAAAAAATAAGTAGCACTCTAAGCACACATTCACTCATGGCACGAAAGTGTTGGGGCTGATTTTGGTGCTAGTCCAGTAATTGCTGTCCCATCTAGGGATCGATCCAGCAAGGTTTACATGGATTATGCTGCCCATTATGCTTTTCAGACAATGAGCAATTCATATTAAATTATTAGGATAATTGCAAATATACCCTTAAAACCATTGGTTAAGCGTGCATGTATGCCCTAACTCCAACATATTACTTCATTTATTATAACTTTTGAAAATATTCATTTACCTTCCCAACCATTGGAAAAGATTTTAAACCATCACTAGCATCATACTTTCTCACCAAAACAGTTTGAATGGGAAAAGATCCACATTATTTCCGAAGGAATTGTGTGTACAGGCCTACAAGCACACAATACTTCCTCACTTAATTGTATACCTTAACAAGGAGAACTCCATACAGACTGGAAATATCATAATATTGGGGGTCCTTTGCATGATACATTCTTTGAGACTTCCCTTGGGCTAAAATACTTCCTAGTCAGTGGAAGCAGCATGTACAAGAACCACTGCCCATTACCAAAGGAAGTGGACGTCTCACACTGGAAAGGACTTGAACTGTCAATTTTTAGGAACTATTAGCAAATCTCCTAATTGAAACAAACCTCAAGTTGTGCCCATATCATATACATGGTGTGAAGCATTTACCCGCTGAGAATTCTAGCAGAATTAGAAGAAGCCTTCAGTGTAGCATGGCTATTAAATCACTGCGAACAAACTGGCAATACCATGTATAATCAACAGACATAATATCAGTCTTCAGAATATAGAACTTGCAAATGTCTTGAAGCAGCAGCTAATATGGAATAAACATGTCAGCAGGCTCTTCCAATGCAAGAGAGATAGTGGTGGGTCAAGCCTTGTGAACAAGAATGGATAAAGAGGTGGTATCAAGAAAACAAAAGGGAAAATAGCACATTGAACACTGGTCGATCTTCTGCTTTTATCCTTCCCAAAGCTATCCTGAAGTAAATCACTTTGAGAATGAAGCTATTTCACAGGAATGGGTAATGAGGAGAAGAGATCTTGTGCTAAAGAGGCATTGGAGCAGGTGTGCTTGGAAGGGGGACCAGGTATCAATAACATTGTTACTTCAAATTTTTGGGCAGGCACTGCACTTGGACATGGCACAAATTACAGTAACTCAGACCTCAAATCAATCTCATTTTTCAATAGAATATTGGGAATGCAAACCTTATCTCCCCATGGTTGCACAACTGCCATCTTCTTGGTCCATGTATGAAAAATTCAACCCAACAAAGATCTATGGTTCTGGATTTGCTCTTGTTGCTAGGCTTTGTTCAGTTATAAATAAGCTTGGAAGCAGCTCACCTCAGGGATGGTGTTGAGATGAAATCTGTACTGCTGCTGCTGGCTACTGCAATCCCTCCCCATCTGGCTTGGATTGTTTAGTTTGGAAGCCTAATCCCCGAGCTAATTACTCTATCAAGCTTGCCTATGAAGCCTAAGGATTTCCAACTAAAAGTCCCCTGGTCTAGGTGAGTTTGGTTCAAGAATTCCCTCACCACTCTTTTATTTTGTGGCCGACTCTTCAAGGAAGACTTCTCACTATGAACAAGCTACTCCTTTAGGGAGTTATAAGTACAAACAGGTGTTTTTTATCTTCTAATCACCTGGAAAACGACTTGCACTCATTCTTTGAATGCAAGTACTCTTAAGGATGTCTGGAGATCAGTATCCTCCACATTGGACTGTCCTACCTGGTCTTTGGATTGGAGAAATACCATCAATGGACTTAGTGCCCCAACTCCTATCCCTCTGAGGATTTGTTAGTGTTGGAGATTGGGTTTTTGAGCTATGGTTTACTTTCTCCAGATGGAAAGGAACAATAGATGTGCCAACAACCTAGTTACCTCTCAAGCTTTCCGAGCTAGGAAAATCTTAGCTTCAGGTTCCTCTATTCTAAGAGTTTGATGTTCCCTTGCTTTTGTATACAGTATTTGTATAGGGAGTCTCTTGCATCTTTTTGCTTCCACTGGCATCGAGCCATTCAAATACATTTTATTTGCATTGCTTGATATCTCCTTCAAAGACTCTTGGCCCTAATTGTATACTTTTTGTACATTCTCTATACAATCTTTAACTTACCCAAGAAAAAGTATTGAAGATTAAATGAAGCCATTCTAAAGTTTTTATTTTTATATATAATCTTCAGCAGATTATGCAATGCATTATTGTAATTTTGTTTATCCTTTGTAAATTGAAACTCAATTCTACTTTTGTTATTATTTTACGAAGATCAAATGGATCATAAGAGTTTTATTTTTTGGGTAAATAAATCATATAAGTTTTCATCAAAATGTTTGAGAAAGGAGAAATAAGAACAAAATCTCATCATGTGTGGATAATTGCATGTCTATGTCACATTGAAAAATAAGAAAATATTAACCTCAACAAGATCATAATCGTAGCGGACAAGAAAGATACAACTGCAGTGGCTACCATCATGTTCTTCCCTTTGAATATCCACAACCCGTGCATCAACATAAACTGCTAGCTCATATCTTTCCTGCAGTTCAACGTTGAGACTCAAAGACGTAACAAGATTGAATATAAGCAAGAGGTTACTTAGAAGGTAGGATGAAAATTTAAAAATAAAAAGACATGATTAGTAGGGATTGTGGATTCAGTCATCGCATTCAAAATTTTAAGCATTGTCTACATATTTCTTAACAGCCAAGGTCATATTCAACAAGAAAAACTTCAGGAATTAATTTATAATCCAAAGATGGTAGTACCCGAAAGCACAAAACAAGATCTCCAACAGAGACTTTATGGCATTCCGAGGGTTCCAAAGGAATAGATCGTTCACGTATTGATCTCCTTACATTTACCCATTCATCTTGATCTTTTGCAAACCCTGCAAATCGTACACGAGCTTCCTGTTGTATAGCAAGACACAAGAAGATTATTTGCCTTTGTGATCCTCAAAGAGGTTGTACAAAATATGCCATCTGCAGTGACATGTTAAATTGCGGCGCTGCAGAAAAAGTGAATTGAAAGAGAATTCCCTGTCTCATGTGTATATAACAGAGAGCTCTAAGCTTTAACACTTGCACATGATTTCAAATATGCTAATTCAGTTAAACCAAACAACATCGTCTGACAGATGCAATTTAGGCACCATATGGGGAACAATTAAATCCTAGGTGCAACTAGATATGAAAAACATGCACGTAAACATTGCAAATATGTATGAAAGCTGCCTTTTGCAATATGAAAATGCAGTCAAGAAAAAGCTATCTCGGTGAATGGTCAAATAAGATCTTACTAGTTCACCCGTAGAAAGAATCCTGTAGGTGAGAAATGAGGCCACATCATACCTGAAAATCCACAGAGATATTACTAGAAAAGCAAATATCATATGAAAGTGCTCAAACCAAAATTACATCTATTGACATTAAGTTCTTTTACTAGAAAATATTCAAAACATTTCTACTGTGAAAGGAAAAGTTGACAATGACCATTGAGATAAAACACACATCCCAATAACACATTCCAAATGCAGCACACTGATGTTCTTGTTTCACTTGAAGAATCCATCTCAAGAAAAAATTCTTTATGTCATCATTGATTTAAAAACTGGACTTTAGATTAATAGATCTAAACCCTTCCCTTTTCCATATGTTCCTTTAAAGTAGCCCTCTCCTAGAGAGGTTAACCTCAGTTCTACACAGACTACGCATAATCCTTCAAATATTTATCTAGGAGAGGACTAGGCTTACGACATGATACTATAGACATTTTGTTCTCAAGTGAGATATCTTATAAGCCAGTCACAAAAAACTGGTAAACTTATTTACTTCATAAATCCAGCTCTAAGTCCTAAGAAGCGACATTTGGAACTTCTATGCTGAACACAGCCTATCTCCACTTATCTTAGGTGTCAAAACCTTTGTGTCAAGAGACCTCCATATGAGTTTGAACTCGGTAACTGGAGGGAGTTGAGAAGGGTCATGTCCAAAGTTTCCCTCATAGTTCACAAATTATATAGCATATTAGACCATTATTCAAACAGTTATAAATCTAGATCCTGAATGTACATTTTCTACATACAAGATCCATTTTCATGATAAGAATATGCGGCAATATACTACCTAGTGTCGCAATCACAGTGATGCTTTCCTATATTCACAAAACACATGGAAGCCTATATATATTACAGTTTCATTTCTTTTCTTGATCCTCACCATGCCTGATCTTTATAGGATCTAGCTTCAAATGCCAAGTCCTGTATATCTTCCACATCACCTGTGTGAAAATCAATATGATCATCACCTTCAAACACCATTCTTGAGGTTTTGAAAAGGAAATCCTACTCAAGGTAAGATGCAGTAATATAATTTCTACAACTTAAGACATCATATGTAAGAACCACAGTGATACGTGCAGTACAAAACCACAAATATAAGTTCCTAGACAAAGGAGTATGATTTTGAAATGTAAATGCTCTATTTTTTTTTTGTATATATATTTTTTTAAATTGCACATGACCAAATACAGTGCATTAGTTGACAGAACATCCAACTAAGAAGAATAAAATTCAAAGTGGATGTCATGTGATTTATTTGTCTTTTCCATCAAAGACATCATAAAAGACCTCCTTGTGCTAACAAGCATCAAGCCTCACCTATGATTTTCATAAGCATATCCTTTGCTTCAAAAAGAATAAAGGGCATGCCATTATATTCTTGAGACTAAACTGCAGAAAGAAAACTATCTTGACAAGTAAAATTTCTTACGATGTTCATTGTGTTGATACCAAAGGTTTTATCAATCAATGTTTATATAAGATGACAACATAGGCTTTTAGATATCATTACGCAATTCTGTATTGAAATTCCTGTGAGATGATATATCAGGGTCAAAAATGAGTCTCAGCAGAAAAGAACCTTCAGGCTCTTGAGGTTCCTCGACATTTCTTGGATCAGGTGCATTTAAAAGATCAATTAATTTTAAGTCATCATCTGAGTCTGCTTTGTCAGACAGCAGTTCTTGCTGTTTATCCTGAAACCAACTTCGCACCTACCAACAAAGATAAAATTCACAAATTAAAGAGTATATCTAACCAGAGATGTAAGTATCAAGTTGAGTTCATGTGGATAATAGTGATAATGTTTATTTTCATTTTGAGACTATGCTCCAACAATCATGCTGCCTCGTGTTGGTTTTGTTCTATCCCCATTTAGAAGACAAGTCTGAGAGCCATAAGAAATAAACCTGTTGCCATGTAAGTGGAGCTTTTCCAGCACGAGTTGCTGAGGAACTACAAAACGACAAATCAAATACATAACAAGAATTCTCTCCACAAACAAAACGATATATCAAAATGAATGAAAAAGGAGAAACAGAAAGGAAATGCATATCTAGCCATTCAGTAGAACAGGCCATTTTTTGATCCAGTGAAAACATGCGAAAATTTGGTAAAACCTTAAGTTGGCTGCAAGTTTCTTGCAGAATTCCTTATCCAAACATTTTTGTCCTTCCTCTTTGTATATGTTCTCCATCTCCACAATCTGTCAAAGCAATGGAGCAGAGAAAAGTAAGGAGCCCAAAATCACATGCTAGTGTTAGATTAAGAAACAACTGATCTGCACAAAGCCTTGGATGTAAGATTATATATATCATCCACCCTGAATCACATTATTTATGCAAAGAGCTGATCAAGAGCTAATGTCGAATTATGCTCTTTAAGTGCAAATGTTCCATTAATTCCATGACAGGAGCTACTGGATGATTGTGTCTTTCCCTAACAGTTACATATTCTAGTTGACCACCATGCTGCCTATACAAAAGAACATGATATCTGCACGACTTCTACACTACCAGTACACAAGATGAGCACATAGAATAGTAACGTCCATAAGAAAGGAATATTACAATTATCTTCAAATCAGGATGCAGTCTGGTAGCCAAACCAACTCATATAAAAACTTAAGTTAGTAGATACAGCCACATTTCAACACTCTTGCAGTGTATGACGAAGAGACTAACAGAGGTTCAATCTCGTGTAACTTATTAAACAGCATTAAATAATTGTGCAGAATTCTAAACCATGAAATGCTGCTCAATTTGGCAAAAGCAAAGGAATAAATTGTTTTCAACAATTTATATTTCATAACTTTGGTTATGCTTTTCGGCAAAAAGGCTTTCGCATCAAACTTGACATAGCTAATCAGATAATATATTCTTCGTTGGTCCTCTTAGGCCAAAGGATCAAACATAAGACAAGGAAAAACTAGTAACTGGATCGAATTTAATCATGCGGAATGTTGAGATTCAACAACACAATAACAAAAAACCCCTTTCATCTTAAAGACTTTGCTATCGAGTGCTGCGGCACTTAATAAGTGAAATGTTGTAATCAGTATATTCAAAATTAACATTTTCTTCCTAAGTATGCTTATCAAGTGGCCGGACACCCCTTAGCAGAACCAATTACATAAAGGGCCTTTTTGCCTCATCGTTTTAGTATTATTTTAGAATCATTTTGAAGAATAATAAAAATGGAAAAAGAAGACACACACGCTAACTAAAACATGCACAGACAGATACAAATAAGACACTAACAAAATCAGACGAAACAAACAGTAGAATTGGAAAAAACATCTTAAAACCCCCAAACAAAAATCTGACTATCTGGGTATGCTATATTTTCATCTCAGTAATTAAAAACAAAAAATCTTTCAAGAAAACAACACGGTTTAGCAGCTAAAGAAGCAGATATGATTAAAATGAACGAATACCCAGGAAAAAAAAAAAAAGCCAAAAAAAGTATATATATATATATAGAGAAAGATTGATTAAGGTATAAACCTCAAAGAGTGAAAATTCAGAGCGAAAAGCGTTGGATTTCGTTGACCCATTGGCGTCCATCTTCCTTTAGAGGATTAACGAGTGAGTGATCTTTCAGTGATTTCATGCAAAAATGGAGAGAGAAGAGTACGGCAGAGACTCAGAACTTTTCTTTACATTTTTTCGACAGGTTAGTGAAGTGGAACATGTTCCGAAAAGAGGAACTCAGTACATTTGTACTTGCACTCCGCTGTCTTGAATACTTATGGTAAGTGTTTGGTCCAAACACAAACGAGCCCTCTGTTACCCGTTACATCACACGGAACGGTCGGAGATCTCTTTTTATCTTGGCTCTTTTCCTTATTTTTGTTTTACTTACCCCAATTTATCCAATTAAATGTTAATTGTAGCCTGATCGTGATCGAGCACGCACGTTTCGAGTCCGTAATAAGAGTTACGGAATAATTTGGATGAAACTTTCTCTTATAACGTACGGTATGGTTACGAGATTCTTTTATTATATATTAATTTTGAAAATTATATATTAAAATATATAAGGTATAAATTTTAAGTATATAAGATATAAATTTTAAAATAATTTATATTTATTATATAAAAAATATTAATTAATATTAATAAATAAATAATAAGTAATAATATTATATTTTAATATTTTAATAAAAAAATCAAGCACATAAGTTAATATTGTTAAATAACTAAACCTAATGTTACATCTTCCACTTTATGTTTTTTATTCTCTCCTCTCGTTATTTTTCTATTTACTAAGTAGTAAAATTATATAAACGTAATATAGAAAAAAATAATTTTATTAATTTTACAAAATTTTCTACAAGTTATAAAGGTTTTACATTGGGCCGATAATGCGGGCCAAATGAGCCGACCCGCCCCGACCCGCACCAGCCCGTGGGTTGTCGCGGGCTGGCCCGCAAGTCTGGCGGGTCAGGAAAGTCTGCCCGCCCCGCCCCACCCCGCGAGCCATGTGGGCTGGCTCGCAACAACCCGCAATAATTTTTTTTTTATATTATGTAAAACAGGTGGTCGGCGGTGGTGGTGCGACGGACGGCGGTGCCGTCACTTTAGTCGACATCGTCCTCAACTCCTCGTCTCGTCATCGTCACTTCAGTCGACGTCGGTGTCGTCAGTCGCGGTCACGATCGCGGGTCCTCAGTCCTCAGTCGCGGTCGCGGTCGTCAGGCGTCAGTCGCGGTCGCGGTTACGGTCGCGGGTCCTCAGTCCTCAGTCGTGGTAGCGGTCGCGGTCGTGCTGCACAGCAGTCGTCAGTCGTCAGTCGCGGTCACGATCGCAGGTCCTCATTCCTCAATCGCGGTCCTCGCGGGTCGCGGTCGTGTTGCACAGCAGTCGTCAGTCCTCAGTCGCGGTCGCAGTCACGATCGCGGGTCCTCAGTCCTCAGTCCTCAGTCACGGTCCTCGCGGGTCGCGGTCGCGGTCGTGCTGCACAGCAGTCGTCAGTCGTCAGTCACGGTCACGGTCACGGTCACGGTCGCAGGTCCTCAGTCCTCAGTCGCGGTCCTTGCGGGTCGCAATCGTGCTGCACAGCAGTCTTCAATCCTCAGTCGCGGTCGCGGTCGCAGATCAAGTTTTCCAGCGGGTTGGCCCGCCACCCGTGGGGATTGGCTGCCCCACCCTGCGGGTCAAGTGGGCGCGGGCCAAAATGGCCCGCATCTCTGCGGGTCAAAATTTTTTTGCCCACCCCGCAATTCCCACCCTTAGTTTTACATATGTAATATTATGTATAAATTACTTTTTAATATTATATAAACTTGAAATCTTATAAAAATATATATATATAATTTACAAGTTTTATTAAATACAGTTTTATAATGATTTTAAGTTATTATAAGGTAAGTTTCAGTTTCAAAATTTAGAAACATGTATTCTAAATCTACTCATCCTTAGTTAATTGAGTCACATTAACTTAATACTAATCAAGTAGTTAAAAGAAAACCTTTATATTTCTAAAAATGATTAGACACTCCACACAAAAACCATCGCATGAAAATGTATAAAATTTATTTATTTATTTGTTTATTTTAAGCTGAATAAGGATTTTGAAGATACTCATTGATATTTTCCATATTAAATAGATACACTAGTCATTTGGAAAGAGCTAAAAAGAAAAAATTTTCGTCTTTGTATGATTTTTTTAATAAAATGTATGATCGATATTTTAAAAAGGTAAGGATTTTTTTTTTCAGGCCTCATAATTAGTGTTTCAAGCACTTTATTAGCATGATCCTAAAAAATGAATGAGACAATGCATATTGACTACTTGAACTATGGACCTTTATTTACATATGACATTTATAGAAAATAAGATTATACTTAATTGAATTTTTATTTATTAAATTTAGTATACCACCTCTACTGTTTTAGTTTATACTCTTGAATCAATGAGTAATTACCACAATATCTCTTTCTTTCTTTCTTTTTTTTTTTTAAGATGATGGAAGTAGTAAACTTGATAGATGAAAATTCAATTGATTGCATTACTTAAAAACCTTAAATTTCGAGTTTAAAATTATACGAGCAAAAATTGATTAGGTATGGTATTTAATGATTTTAAACTTTAAGTATAAATTTGAAATAACACCTAAAGTTTAAATGTGATAGAAAGATCCAGAAATTTTTAAAATACTATACTTACACCTGTTGAAATCTCATCTAATGCAATGCTAAATTGATCTCTATGTAAGTATTTTCATGTAGTTATTCTTTAGGCTACTTTACGTTTGATTTGAGGGGTTTTTTTTTTTTTAATGCAGTTAATAATTTCATCGTCAAGAAGAGTAAAACTGGGTAATAAATTAAAAAAAAAAACTATTACGATTATATTACAATATAAAAGATTGACTTAGACTGCACTAAAGGAAAAATTTTCTAATATTAACATTTTTCGAGGGCATGCAAGAATTACAAAATTTTCTTAATAACTCACAAATTCCTAGGTAAATCTTACTATACTAATTACGAGTGTTTCTGGAGAGTGATTCAAGTCAAGTCATGTAGTTTGATATGATACAAAGTGATATGATATGGTGCTAAAGGAAACTTTTAGGATAAAACAAGAGACTGAATTGCTGAAATCCATTTGGAACAGTTGATCACACAAGCACCCAATGCAACATGTTGGTCATTCAATCGCCCATGTTCTATGTTCTGGCGGGTTTGGTCGAGATCAAGGTACTTTCAATTTTAGGTAATTAAATATTTAAATTTTTATTTTTAATAATTTAGTATTTATATACTTTTAAAGATAATTCATCTAAATGTTTTCATTACAAAAGTTTCTTAATGGATATTAATTTTGTTAATGTCAATAGCCAAATGTTAATTTTTTTTACATGTGGCACCCTTTGATAATTATTTTAAATAATAATATATAATATTAATCAAAAATAAAAAATTATAAAATAAAATAATTGCAGAAATCCAAATAAAAAGAAAAATAGAAGAAAAATGAAAAAAAAAACCTCAAACTATAATAATTAATTTCATTAAATATTATAACTATATATTATTTGAAATAGTTAATAAAAAATGAAAAATTCAAAAAATTAAAAAAGAGAAAATGTAAAAAAGACTTGCAAATGAAAAAAATAATATAATTATTTAAGTATTTAATTATAATATATAATTTTCCTTTTTTTAATTTTCTAATTTTTTCATTTTTATTAATTATTTTCAATAATATATAATTATAATATTTAATGAAATTAATTATTGTAGTTGGATTTTTTTCATTTTTCATTTTTTTAATTTCTACAATTTTTTATTTTCCAAGAAATTTTTATATTTTTTATTAATTTTTTTTATTAATATTATATTATTTATTTCAAATAATAAAGTGGATTGATCTAAGGGTGTTACATGTAAAAAATTTAACATGTAGTTGCTAATGTCAATAAAAGTAATGTCCATTAAGAAGCATTTGTAATGAGGACACTCAAACAAATTGTCTTCAAAGTACAAATATTAAATTACCAAAAATGAAAGTTTATACACTTGATCGCCCGAAATTGAAAATATAGCCACTAGAAATGCCTTTATCCTAGTCCATTCATTAGTCAACCGACACACAAACTCTATATAGTTTTAAAAAATTAAAAGTCAATTATGTTATCATCATTGCTTAAATCTTTTATAAAAATAAAAAGGAATTAAGTCACATTGAAACATTGTGGGTTTTGGAGATCCTTATCTCCGATGTTCTTCAGTTAGATTTTCTTTAGATTATACCATAGGTTCTGAGAGGGTCTCTTTGGTGTGTAATTTGAGTTCTAGATTGAAAAGTGTGAAAAGAATTAACCTTTGGTAAAAAGAAGTTTATATACCTAGATCGCAAAATGACCATCTTTTCCCCAACCATAAATCTTATTTCTTGTATTATCCTTGACAGATTTTTATTATTGTTAATTACACACATATATAAAATATTATTTAGGTATTTACATTCTCCTCCCCTTACAAGAATTTTTGTCCTAAAAAATTGCTTGAATCACTGAAAAGTTCTTGGTATCTTCTTCTCATCTCTTCTTCTAGTTCCTAGGTTGCTTCTCTTTCGGTTTGGTTGCTCCATTATACCTTGACATACTTGATAACTCGTCTTCTCAAAGTTTGCTCTTTAGTATCCACAATTCTAACAAGTCTCTCCACGGTTGTGAGATTTGGCTATACTTGTAGAGGTTCTAATGTAGTGATCTAGTCCGAGTTGGGTACATATTTCTTTAGCATAGAAATAGGAAATACATTGTGTACTCTAACTAGACTTGGTGGCAATGCTAATCTATATGTCACTAGTCCAATTTTTCCCAAGACTTCAAAGGATCCCACATATCTAGGGTTCAATTTCCCTCTTAGTCCAAATCTTATCACTCCATTCGTAGATAAAATCTTCAATAACACTCGATCTCCCACTTGAAACTCCAATGGGCATTTTCTCTTATCTGCATATGACTTTTGGCGGCTTTGGGCTGACTGCATCCTTTGCTTGATCAACTTCACTTTGTTTACTACATCATCCACTAGATTGAGTCCTAATATTTGCTTTTCACCCACTTCATCCCAATGCAATGGCGATCGACACTTTCTTCTGTGCAACACCTTATATGGTGCCATTTGGATTATAGCTTGATAATTGTTGTTGTAGGCGAACTTCACTAAGGGTAGATGTTCATCCCAATTTCCATTGAGGTTTAATGCACACGCCCTCAACATATTCTTCAATAACTGAATCATTCACTCTAATTGACCATCCATTTGTGGGTGAAAAGGTGTACTAAATTGTAGCTTTGTCCTCAAAGCTCTATGTAAAATATTCCAAAACCTCCCCACAAGTCTCGTATCTCTGTTTGACACTATATCAGTATCCTATGCAACCTTATAATTTCTTTGATGTAATTTGTGCGAGCTTCTTTAGTTTATACCTAATACCTATTGGTATGAAGTATGTCAATTTTGTAAGCCAATCCACAATTACCCATGCTATGTTTAATTTAGTTACTAATTGAGATAGTGCTGTAACGAAGTCCATGGTCGCATGTTCTCATTTCCACTATGTTATAGGTAAAGGTTGTAACAAGCCAACTAGTCTCTGATGTTCTATCTTGATCTGTTAGCTGGTCATATACTTAGATACATAATCAGACACTTCGCTCTTCATATTCCTCCACTAATAATGGTTTTTCAGGTCTTTATACATCTTGGTATTTCCATGGTATATAGAGTACCTAGAATAGTGTACTTCCTTTAATATTTCTTTCTTCAATTCATCTATACTTGGCACACATAGTCTAAGACCATACCTCAACAACCTCTCTATATCTTCATTAAATTCTATAGCTCTTCCCTCTTCCATTCTTTTCTTTATTTCTTTTATTTCCTTATCTTCAACTTATGCAGCCTTTATTCTATCAATTAACACTAGTTATATTCGTAGGTTGGCGAATTTAGCTTTAATTTCATGTGTCCTAATCTCCAAATCTAATTTCTGCATATGTTTGCTTTTTTGAGATGATATTGAATGTCTAAGTTGTAGTCTTTTATCAATTTTAGTCAGCGTCTTTGCCTCATATTTAGCTCTTTCTGAGTAAATAGGTACCTAAGGCTTTTATGATCTGTGAATATTTTGCAGTATTCCCCATATAAGTAATGTCTCCATAACTTGATTGTAAATACCATGACTGCTAATTTTAGATCATGTGTCTGGTAATTCTTCTCATAAGGCTTCAACTGCCTAGATGCATATGCAATCACCCTATCATTCTGTATCAACACATATTTAAGCCCTTGAATATAGGCATTACTATACACCACAGATTCTTCACCACTGATTGGTAGTGCAAGTAATGGTGTAGAAGTCAATCTCTCCTTCAATGTCATGAAGCTTGCTTCATATTGGTCATCCCATACAAACTTTACTCCTTTTTGAGTCAACTTAGTCAAAGGGGTTGCTATTGTGGAGAATCTTCCACAAATCTTCTATAGTATTCTGTTAACCCCAAGAAGCTTCTAATTTTTGTTATGGTCTTTGGCTTAAGCCATTCATTTATAGTTCTTATCTTCTTAGGATCTACAGATAATCCATATTTATTAATCATATATCCCCAAAAGGTGACTTGCTTCAACCAGAACTCACACTTCTTAAACTTGGCATACAACTTTTTTACTTGCAACCTACTTAATACTATCCTCAAGTGCTGCTCATGATCTTCTTTGTTTCTAGAGTATATTAAGATGTCATCTATAAACACGATGACAAACTTATCAAAGTATTCTTTGAATATGCGGTTCATTAAATCCATGAAGACTGTTGGTTCATTTGTGAGTCAAAAAGGCATTACTTGGAACTCATAATGCCCGTATTTAGTTCTAAACGTGGTCTTCTGAATGTCCTCCTCTTTGATCCTCAATTGATGGTACCCGAATCTTAAGTTTATTTTTGAGAAGACTTGAGCTCCTTGTAACTGATCAAATAAGTCTCGATCTTTAGGAGAGGCCATTTATTTTTAATTGTAACCCTGTTCAATTTCTAGTAGTCTATACATAACTACATGCTATTGTCTTTTTTTCTTCACAAATAATACCGGTGCACCCCAAAGTGAGACACTTGGTCTAATAAACTTCTTATCCAACAGTTCTTATATTTGATCCTTTAGCTCTTGTATTTAATCCTTTAGTTCTTTTAACTCTGTGGGTACCATACGGTACAAGGCTTTTGATATGAGAGTCGTACCAGACATGGTATCTATGTTGAATTCAATTTCCCTTATAGGAGGTAAATTGGGCAAGTCATCCATAAATACTTTAGTAAATTCCTTTACTACCCTTACTCTCTCAATTTCCATCACCTCTTTAGCTTCAATTGTTACCGATGCCATCATACCTTTACCTCACAGTTCATAAGTTGGCAATCCTATTGGTCTATAAGTTTCCAATTTAAACTTAAATTGTTCTCCTTCTGGTGTGTTGAAATGGATGGTCATATCATGACAATCTATTGTTGCATGATGTTTGATTAACTAAACCATTCCCAAAATTACATCAAAATCGGTTGTTTTTAACACTAGAAGATTTGTAACTATAAACAATATTCTACCCTACACTTCTATACAAACCTTTATACATATTTGGTTCAATCCCCTACCTGCACCCATAGGGGTATTCAAGCTCAATACATCATTTAGTACTTCTTTACATACATTATATTTACTTCTAAATGCATTAATATACATAAATGTGATGCATCGGTGTCAATAATACATATGCTTTAGTAGAATTCACTAATAGTGTACCTGCTAAGGTCTTTGTATTTGGAATGTCCTGTCTTTGTAGTGCAAGCACTTGTGCTGGTGCCCTTTACTTTGGCCCTGCCTATTAGGATCTGCCATTATTAGTCTCAGTCTGACTTCTTGTTGTTGGTGCTAGATGTACATTCTATTTTTTGTTTTTCGGGCAGTCTACCATCCTATGAACCCTCTGTTTATAGAAGTAGCAAAATGTCCATGGGATTGACCTCTCCCAATAGGTTTTGCTACTATATCCCATATTCCCACATGAAAAACAAGCACCCTCTAGCCATTTGCATTTGTTTAGCTTGTGTGGCCTGTAACATTTTCCACATTTGTTACTCTATTCCACATATAAGGTTTTCGCTTGGGAGGAAGGTGTTGCTATAACCATAGATCTAGTCTGCACTGTGTGAGGCCTTTTGCCCTTATCTTGAGTTACAATATTCTGAATGGGTTTTTTCCCTAGTACTACTCCTATTCCCAAAGTTCTCATCTCATCAGTTCTCTTGTGACTTTGTTATAAAAGTTTTTCCTTATTTATGGCTTCCGAGTAGGTTTTCAATTGAAAGGCAACTACCTTATGCTGTAGTGTGGGCTCCAATCCCTATACAAACCGATGTGCCATGGACTTCTCATCAGCTTTGAATGTAGGTGGCATGAACTTCATCAGACGATTGAGTTCCGTCTCATATTCATCTACCGATCTCTTTCCCTGGTAACAACTATAGTATGATGCCTACATTTTGTCCCTAATGGTGGTTGGGAAATACTACTCATACAACATCTCTTTAAACCTATCCTAAGTGATCACCCCCATGATGAGTCTGGAAATGCTCAACCACCATATAGAAGCTAAGTCTCTCAGTAGATATACTGCATATTTCACTTTCTTATCTTCAGGTGTCCCCAATGCTTCAAAAGTCTTTTTAAGTTCATTGATCCACTATTTAGCATCCAATGGATCATCAACATTAAGCCCGAATTCCTTGACCATTCTAACAAAACGATCCAAATCCATTTCTCCAGTTGGCCTCTCTTTAATCTATCCTATCATCTGGGTCTGTTTCAAGTTTAACACTTACATGTCTTGTATCTGTTACTGCTACTGTACCACTACTCCTACTAAAGTATTGATAGCCTTTAGCATTTGTGTAACATTCACCTCATTCCCTCCTTGTCCTTGATGAGGAGCTTTAGGGGGCATTTTGTTATCAAGAACATCATCTCTAGCTCCTAAAGATGATCCTGGTTCTGAAATTCTCCTAAGTATTCTACAAAATAAAATACAATAGTGAGGAATAATATAGGAATATATATACATTCCTTAGAGTATGAAAATTTTAAACATAAGATTTTCAAATTTACTAAAGGAGTTCATAAATCAGTAATATTAGTCCCATTTTCTAACTACTCTTGGTATATATCTTTATCCTACAACTAATACCTAATTCATTTAAAGACCATGACTTACTTTTCTATTATTTGAACTTATACTGTTGATCCTCACTTAATTCTAAAGATCATCAAACCTATGTAGTTTATAAATTCATCAACCTAAGTTCTGAAGATCACAAACCTACATTCTTTTGATTAAAGCCTAAGCTTCTAAGGATCATCAACTTATGCTCTGATACCACCTAAGTTATAACACCTAAAACCTAGGTATGCTACAGCCTGCTATGTGTTCTCGGTACTAGAAGATACACAAAGGCTCAATTGCTACAATTCTCTAAATATTATTTTTCAATTATTCGATATGATAAACGAAGCTCTTAAATTACTACAACGAAATCATTCATATACTCTAACAATACCACCATTTTTTAAAGAAATGTATATCCTCGCAAACATAATTCTTGTTCAATTTACTTAATTTAAATATAGTGGAAGCCTTTAATAATTTAAATAACAAGATAATTTAAATCACAATTACAAATTATTTCATATGCTCCTTTCTCCTCATCGAGATCCTACTTGTCATAATATAAGCACTCCACATTCTCCTCCGTATCCTGATTCATTTCTACTAAGGTTTCATCATACCCTACAATCCCTCTTGTAACGTCTGCAACTAAAAAATAAACAAATAATTTCCACTAGGGGTGAGCTAATGCCTAATATAATGCATACCTATACACACACATGCATGCCATGCCAAAAGCAATGACACATATAAGATGCAACATAATATTTATACACAATTTTATTTATCTTTCACAATCTTTAGCCAATACATAATCACATTATAAACATCTTCACATATAACATTCACAAACATCCCTTCACAATCCATCAACAAGCAATACACACACACATATATATGATAAAGGTATTCTTTTTTGTTCATGAGTCTATTACCATACATAGTAATATATATATGACAATAGGTACTCTCCATTGTTCATGAGTCCATGAGTCCTCATACATCAACCTTCTACATTACACATCACAATCTTTCACATCACAACCTTTTACATACGACCTAAATCATTTCGGTACACGACTCCACTAAGGACAACGTCACATACCAATCATCAGGGTGTTACCTTAAAAACACTGACCCACACTCAATTTCTTGGACCTAGTAATTCACAATCACATGCACACTCAATCAAGTTCATTTACAATATCATTAAACCCATACGCAAAAACCTAATTTATGAAGCACAAGTAACAAACATGGTATACACGTACTTGAATCATAATACTTGATCCTTCACACTTCTTATAGCCTTACAAATCCTCTAAACCTATACACAATCCCAATTACATGCTTTTAAAATTGAATTTCAATGAAATAAAATGGAAAGGGAAACTTTTCAACTTAACATAACCATGTTGGAGGTTGTGTTCGTGAAGATGGGATAGTACATGATCGTGCCAAAGGCCCTGTACATTTTTGTGACTCTTTGAACTCAACACGGATAAGATATGGTCATGTTGAGGGACCGCGTATCTTACTGTTCACGTTGGTTTTTTTTTTTTTTTAACATAGATACAACATGGTCGTGTATCTCTCGGTCCACATTGGGTTTTTAACATAGTCATAATACGATCGTGTTGAGAGGCCATATATCTCTTTGTCCACTATGAGTACACTTTCTAAAATTTGAAAATCCTAAACCTTTCTAACCCTAACCTAATTTTAACGATCCTAATCTTCATCATGCATTATTTTCCCACAAAAATTGCTAATTCTATTATATTAAAATGAATTATGGTACTTACTTGTTATAGAATGCAATCTAGCCTCTCGGATTAGCCGTTCTTATGCACTCATCATCCTACTCTTAACTCAAATCCTAATTATACATCATAAAAAAATCTTTAGTTTATTCCTCTACAACTATATAATGCAACAGTAGGCTTAAATTCTTACCAGATTGTAATTAGCTTGTCTCCATTGTTCTTCAATTAAATTTCCTTTAGATTATACCGTAGGTTCTGAGAGGGTCTCTTTGGTGTGTAATTAGAGTTCTGAATTAAAAAGCACAGAAAAGAATTAACATTAGGTAAAAGGAAGCTTATATATCTAGATTGCGAAATAACTATCTTGTCTCTAACCATAAATCTTATTTCTCGTATTATCTTTAGCATATTTTTATTATTATTAGTTACACACACACATATAAAATATTACTCGAGTATTTACATTTTATTACTTGCATGAGAAGAGAAACCTTGAGATCAAGAACTAAAGGTGATGAAACCTAGTCTTAAACTTTAGCCAAAACAAAAAGGGTTGACAGTATGAAACTTAAAGGTAAAAACTAAAAAAGAATAATACCTAAAAACAATACTCATTGACAAAATTATATGTTTTCCCCTCTCTCTCACATTATTATGAAAGCATACTTTCTAATGCCACTACAATGAAAACTTATGACTCTACTTAAGTCTATCACTACCACTGGCAACTCAGTTTCTAACTCCATGCATATGGTTCTCTAATGTCTTCAGCACTATTATTACCACATTGTTGTAGATCCATCTACTCCCCACTATGATAATGGTCACCACTTCAATACTCGCTAACAAAAGACTTGACTTTGTTAGTTTCATTATTAGGCTATTTTGATGAGATGTGAGTGTGGTGGTTACCTTTATAAAAGAGAATCACATCTATTTGCTATAAATAAAATGAAAGTAGAAGAAGGAAAATTATTTTCAAACGACAGTCACTTGGTTGTAGAGAAATGGGGGGCTCTTTTATTTTTATTTTATTATTATTATTATTTTTTATCATGCCTATCCTTAAAGTGCCAAAAATTTCAATGCAGTTAGTATGAAGAAAATAGCAAAAACAGTTGGACACATAGAAAGTTCAAATTCAAATGTTAATCGAGGAAATACTCAGATCCATAAAGAACGTACCTAAATTAAAAGCTTAAAAGCAAAGTGGTTATTTTATTTACACTATATATATAGGATAACATATGGAGAATAGATTGTTGGATATTATTTTATTGGTTGTTCTAGTTTTTAGTGTTTTGTTAGTAGTGTTCCTAGTTTTTAGGATATGAATTAGAGTTTGTTGTATAAAATTGTAAGGTTTGCTAATAGTGGAGTTATTAGGTCCTATTTCATTGTTTATTATTGGTGGAAACTATCACGCTTTGATAGGTCCCTTAAATGTAACAATCTGCTATACATTGTATGAAAATTCGAGAATAACCCCTTTGTTATTTTGGGATTTTCCTTATAGTATATAAAACATACTCACATCCAATTACTTGAATAAGATTTAGTATTTCCAAGTAATATGGAAACAAAATAATTAAACATGGCATGATGAGCATAATAATATTAGGAGACCAAGGTCCCATCAAATATCCATGAGGTACTATTACTATCCAGTGGATAATAATTACTGAAGCTATCAAAGTCTCTACTATAACATAAGTACAACTAAAACATAAATCTAAGTCCATAGATATAGTGGTGATCACTCTACTTGTTCCTCATCCTTCACCCATCCCATTGTGTCTCGTAATAACTTGTGGTATACATTTGCTAGGTTTTAGCAAGATGGGCTCTTGCAACAATGAAACACTATGGAGGTGTAAGCTACAATAGCTTAGTGAGAAAACCTTCATATTGCACCAACAAGCAATTACACATAAGTTATTTAAACTAACATACGAATGCTTGGTCACACATATGAATGCAACGGTATATACAGTTATCTAGAAACCACATACAACATGGATTTATTGCCTCCGTTGCTTGGGTTGGGAAATCATGAACTACATGTTGGCTCCAAGTTCCAATCACCCTAAGCTTTCTCTTTTAAGACAGTCACAAAAGTTTACTTATTTGTGCTATATTAAAAATAAGCTTAAAAATATATATACATATATGTCAATGTGGGGTATGGAGATGAATGGCCTGCAAGCTCATCTACCCTTAAGTGATGAATTCCTAGACTCGAGCTCAATTAGAGGGCAGCATTTCCCGATTTCAAGTAGTTCCCAAAGGTCGAGATAAGGTTATGCATGAAGTACACCTCCATGCAACCTCTCTGTACCACTGTGTGATGCTAATAGCCTTCTTGCATGTAGAACTATGTAATTCATGATCCAATCTAAATTATCACAGACACTAGTATTAACCTCAATCTAAATACAAGGGGATCCAATAATTAATTAACCAAATATGATTTAAAGTACTTTGGCTACCATAATCATGTCAATCATACACAAGTAGATTTCCTAACCTCTACACATATATCCAATTTCATAAACATCAATTATATACGTATATTAGTGCACTAAATTATAAGCACAATAATCATCGGATTACTCACCCAACCATGTCACTACTGGTCGTAATAATCTGGAGGTAGCTCGATCTCAAAATTAGTATCACCTGATAGGATAAATAGTAATTCTATAAGCTCAAGTAGGATATCAATTCTAAGTGGTTAAAGTAAATTCGTCGGTTTTATTAATTTAGGTTGTTTCGGTATTTTAGTCATAACTTTTTCGTCTTAAGTCTTTCTTTTTTTTTTTTTGCATATTTATAGTCGTTTTGAAGGGTTTTGTGTTTACTTTCCATTTGTAAATTCATTTTTGTCATTTGGATTTCGGAAAAAAGGTTTTTGGATCTAATCAATTTCCAATGGCCATGTTTAAGGCTTATTTCGAGGTCATTTTTCTAACTAAGCCTAGGGTTCAAGGGGAAATCAACTCTAATTAATCTATAGATCTATTTGAGCCTTCATTTGGGCATATATAGGTCACATGTGTTGTTGTAAACCTTTGGTTTTTGATCAATGGTTCAATGGTGATCACTAGGTTTTCGGTTTCACTCATCCTTTATCCATATGTCTTGCTTTTCATCCTAAATCAAAGAATTTAACTTTCCAACTTTTCCTAATGATATTATACTAAAAATATATTATCAAAATGTTGAAAAATATGGGTGAAATTCCTCCATGGCACCAATCTCTTCATAGGGAACTAAATCATCTATCTTTTCATTGTTAGTCATCTCTAATGTGTGTTAATTATCATCTCAAGTTTCTAAATGTTGGGATTCTCTTAATATAACAAAGATTATTTCTTCCTATACTTCTTAATAGTGGTTACTAGAATATGGAGTGAGTTCAAAGTATTATCCTTTCCAATTTCATTGAGATTTGCACATACAAGCTTGTTTACATGAGATTTGCAATACACTGTCTTTTATCCTAGCTAAAGTTTATAATATTTTCTTCAAAATCGTTGAGCAATATGGCTGAAATAAATTACTAAGGTTACAAAATCAGAGAGTTTCCTAATTATTCTAACCCACTAACACATGATTACAACATAAGAAAAAGAAGGAGTAAGTTTTAGTTGATGCCTACTCTTGTTGGTTGCTTAAGTGATAGGTTAGACACATTGGGTAATAGGTTAAGTTGGTCAATGGACTTGCATGTTGGTTAAGGGATTTGTTTTTGTTACATTACTTAACATTTTTTATAATGGTCTTTTCCATTAGAATTAAGGTCTTATCTATGTTTTAAACCTACACACTTAGGAATACTTGGTGGATTATAAGCCCTAGGATCAAGTGTGTTATCTCCTCTTCCTCCTTAGAATGTGGCTAGTAGTCCTTAGTGGGTTCTTAGGCCTTTAATTATTTTGTCCATTTGTTAATCACTATGGGTTAATTAGGGTAATTTTTAGAGGTCTAAATGGATCATTTGTTTAAGTTAATGATAGGTGTGAATTGGCTAAATTGTTCCTCTTGCTTCATGCCATTTAGGATTATTCTAGAGGAAATTGTTTCCTATCAATTGCATTGTTTTATTTGATTAATTGGTAGAACTAATTATCATTAAATTACATGGGTTTTGGTTTTGATTGAATTGGAAATTTAGGTTTTTTGGGCTTGGGGTTGACTTCGACAATTCTTAATGTGGCTTTAAGGTTTGTTAATCGATTTAGGATTTTGGAATATTGAATTTGGGTCTTGAATAAACCTTAGTTAAGGATTATGAATCTTAATGTAATGTTTTAGGGTTGGGATTGGTCTAAGATTTTGATCTTCTAGGTTTCGGGTACATTAGTCATGTCGATGATCTTAAAGCAAATCCTAAGTTTAAAGTTGCACTTTTGGGTTCATTTTCCGATATATTTCCTAATACTCCCACTAGACTTAGCTCTTAATCTTAATTTTTTTTTTTTGGATTTTCATCTCTTTAAAAGGAGCATAGTAGCTATAACATTAAGAAAAATATTAGAGTGCTTATTTTTGTGGTGTGCTCTTCTAATTTTATTCCTCTATTCTCTACTTTGCCATTGTAACATTGCTATTAGAGCATAAAGAGAGAAAAATACATGAGATATATAGAGAAAAGTAGCATTTTCTTATCATTCTTGTAGTAGCGGTAAATCATGATGGCTACAGACAACTTTGTACAACTAGCAATTTCTCACTTTGATGGTCACTTTGATCATTGGAGCATGCTAATGGAGAAATTAGTAAGATCTAAGAAGTATTGGTAGGTTGTTGAATCTAGGGTAATAAAGCTAGAAATTGGAGTGGTGTTGTCTGAGACATAGAGAAAGGAATTCAAAGCATTGAAGTTGAAGGACCTTAAGGCCAAGAATTATCTTTTCCAAGCCATTGATCTTGGAGACAATTTTTAGCAAAGATAACTCTAAGTAGATTTAGGACTTTATGAAGAAGAAGTATTAAGGGAACGTGAGGGAAAAGTAAGTGCAACTTCAAGCACTTTGGATTGAATTAGAGACTTTATGCATGAAGTTAGGTAAGTCATTTTCAAATTTATTTGCAAGAATGATGTCAATCACTAACAAGATGAAGGTCCATGGAGAAAGAATGGAGAATGTCACCATTATTGAGAAGAGACTCTAATTGAAGACACCAAAATTTAATTTTGTTGTATGTTCTATAGAAGAATCAAAAGATATTGACACACTTTCAGTTGATGAGTTGCAAAGCTCCTTGTTGGTTTATGAACAAAAAATTAACTAGCAAGAAATAGAGGAGTAAGCATTGAAGACCTCGATAGAAAATTGCTTGACAATGATAGGAGATAGAGGGAACAATGATCTTGGCAACCAACAACAACAACACTAGCACCATGAAAATCAATTTCTAGGAAGAGGGAGAGGATGAGGAGGCCATCACTCAACTACTCATAAGTTAAAGTTGGTAGACAAGTCCGATATTGAATGCTATCGATGTCATAAGTGTGGCCATTATCAATTTGAATGTAAAACTAATTTGAATAAGCAAGATAGAGAAAAAAAGTAATTTTGTTGGAAAAGGAAGAAGATGTGTCACTTTTGATGGTGTATCATGTGAATGAAGAAACTTAGCAAAACATGTGGTACTTAGATATAGGCTACATCAATCACATGTGTAGAGATAAGAATTGACATTTTTTGAGTTAGATGAATCCTTTCGCAAAACTGTCAAGTTTGGTGATAACTCCATAATTTCTATTATGGGAAAAGGAAAGGTAACTATCAAAACCAAAGGAAGTTCTATTCATACTATCTCTAATGTCCTCTTTGTTCTATATGTAAAGGCTAAACTACTTAGTATGGGTTAGTTGCAAGAAAAGGGGTGTGATATTTCTATCAAAGATGAATTGTGTCTAGGATGCTAATATAGGATTGGTTGCTCAAGTTAATATGACAGCAAATTGTATGTTCCCACTTTATCTCCACAATACCACTAATTCAATTTTTTTTTCAAAATTGAAGGATGTAGCATGATTATGGAATTTTTGCTATAGCTACTTAAATTTTAAAGGATTAAGGACCGTACAACAAAAGAATATGGTGATTGGTCTTCCTTAATTTGCAACTCCTATTGGTGTGTGCAAGGAACGCGTAGTTAGCAAACAACATCAAAGTCAATTTCCAAAAGGAAAATCATGGAGGCAATGCAGGTTTTGGAGTTGGTTCACTTTGACATATGTGGAGCAATAAGTCTAGTTTTTAATGAAAGTAAACGTTACATTATTACCTTCACTAATGATTGTAATAAAAAACATGAGTATATTTTTTACAGAAAAAGTCTAAAGCTTTTAAAGCATTTGAACTATTATTTTCTAAGAAAGAAGTTAGTGGTCCAAGTATGATCCTTCACATGGATTACGATGGAGAATATAGCTCACAGGAATTTGCAAATTTTTGTAAGTTAAATGAATCAAGAGACAACTAATAGCAACATACACACTACAATAAAATAGAATATGTGAGAGGAAGAATCACACTATCATGAACATGGTGAGATGTTTTCGATGAAGAGAAATCTATCTATGGAACAATAATGTTGTTGGATAACAAATTCTTACTAATTTTGATGAAGAAAATTAAGATGAAAAGCAACAGCCAGAAGAGAATGAACAACAACCAATTATAGTAGCTACATAAGAAGAGGAGCAACCTCAATGTGTTAGAAAATGGCTAGCATGGATGATTGATTATGAGGTAACTGGCATTAATTAATCTAAGGATCCATTTATGCATTTTGCTCCTTTTTCATATTGTGATCTTACCACCTTTTAAGTAGCTATTAAAGAAGTAAAATGGTGAAAGGCAATGGATGAGGAAATTGCAATAATTGAGAGAAATAGCATATGCGAGTTGACTGATCTTCTAAAAGGACACAAGACATTTATAGTCAAGGGCTATGTAAGAAAAAGTTGAATGAGAATAGAGAAATTGAAAAGTATAAGGCATGATTAGCAGCTAAAGGCTATAAACATGAGTTTAAGATAGATTATAAAGAAGTTTTTGCTCCTATTGCAAGACATGATACAATCAGACTAGTGATTACATTAGCAACATAACTTTCATGGCCTATCTTCCAATTGGATGTGAAATCGGCTTTCTTGCATGATGATCTTTGGGCATAGGTATTTATCAATCAACTTCTTGCTTATGTGAAGCTTAGAAGTGAAAATAAGGTTTATAAACTTAAGAACTCATTATATGGGCTAAAACAAGCTCCTTACTCTCACCATATAGATGCTTATTTTTATAAGGAGGGATTTAAAAAATGTCCATATGAGCATACACTTTTTACAAATATTTGAGATGGAGGAAAGTTCCTTATTGTTTGCTTATATGTGGACAATCTTATTTTTACTTCAAGTGATGGTGCCATATTTGATAAATTCACAAAATTTGTGATGGTTGAATTTAATATGTCCTATCTTGGAAAGATGCATTATTTTTTAGGCATTGAAGTGGTGCAATATGCAGTTGGAGTTTTTATTTCTCAAAAGAAGTATGCAAAAGAAAATTTGAGCAAATTTCAAATGGAAAATTGCAATCTTGTTAGCACACCATACAAAGTAGGTAAAGCTCATCAAGAATCTTGAAGAAAAAAAGAGTTGATAGCACCCTTTCCAAGCAAATTGTGGGAAGCTTACTGTATTTGATTGTCATAAGGTGAAATATTACGTATGTTGTAGTCTTATTAGTAGATACATGGAATGCCTAAAGGAGATACATCCTGCTACTAAGAGGATTTTCCAATAATGAAAGGAATAATTTTCAATGGGTTGTTCTATAAGAATGGTGAAAAATCAAATTTGTTTGGATTTACTGATAGTGATTATGTAGGTGATCTTGATGACAAAAAAAGTGCATTTAGCTATGTATTCATGATGTGTTTAGTAGCTATTTCATAGGGTTCAAAGAAGCAACCAATTGTCACTTTATTAATAACTAAAGTAAAACTTGTAGCTAAAATTGAATGTGCTTGTCAAGCTATTTAGTTTAGGAAAATTCTTGAGAAATTGTAGTGCAAACAACAAGAACCTACTCCACTTTATTGTGATAGCAATTCAATAATAAAACTATTTAAGAATCTTATTTTGCATGGAAGAAGTAAGTACATTGATGTTAAGTATTATTTCTTAAGAAACGTTATAAGAGATGGATCAATAAATCTAGTTTATTGTAGAAGTGAAGACTAAGCTGCCAACTTATTTACTGAGTCCCTCAAAGTGCTTATGTTTTAGAAGCTAAAGGAATTGCTTGGAGTTTGCACTTTAGAGAATCTAATTTAAAGAAGATGCTTTAGCTGTTGCTGGTAAACCAATGCTATGTTGATTTGTATAAGGGATTGATTTTGGATGTTGTTTTATTGGTTGCCCTAATATATTATTGGTTATTCTAATTTTTAGTATTCTATTATTAGTGGTTCTACTTTTTAGGATATGAATTAGAGTTTGTTGCATAAAATTGTAGGGGTGGGTCCTATTTTATTGTTTATTGTTAGTGAAAACTCTCCTTAAAAGGAGCACGGTAGCTATAGCCTAAAGAAAAATATCAAAGTGCTCTAAGAAAAAAAAAAGATTTCAATTTTATCCCTTCATTTTTGTGGTATAGTCCTATAGTTTTATTCCTCTATTCTCTACTATGCAATTGAAACAAAAACTCCTTTACAATATGTTTGCATGCCACATCAAATATTTGTTGTTCCTAAAAGTTACCTTGTGTAGAGATTTTAAAGATTCAACTATAATATTTGCTATTAACAAAAAACTACAATTAATTAAGATTAATTAAAACATGCTTATTAAGCATGTTTTCTTTAAAGCTAAAAGAGAGAATCTTGGAAAATAACAACCATCCTAAGACCTATCTTTGCTTTTGCTTTTCATCTATCCATGTATCTACACTTATTAAAGATACATATTCAATGTTTTCTTTTCTTAAAGTAAAAAAAAAAAAAAATTCAAGAATTATGTAAATGAATGGGTTGAATTTGTTCACAATTCCAAGTATATAAATTGTAAATATGTCTAGTTGTGTAGTAGGGAGTGTCAATGCATATGCTAATGATTGTATAGAAAATACCATAGTCAAGCTAGATAACTACTACTACAATTAGTTATTAAAATTAAGAAAAAAAAAAACAGATTATAGGAACATGTGTGGTGTGAAAATGAGCCACAAAGAGTGGACTTGTGGAAAAATTTAGTTTTTTTTTTAAAGTTAATTATGAAAGAAATTTTAAATTGACTAAAGACACCCAAAAAATAAAATAAAATAAAATAAGATAAAGCCTAGTAGCTTTAATAGTATAAATTTCAATGACTTGCAAACCATCATTTAGTTCATGCTCTAAGTTTAGGAACTTTCATATGCTTAAGTCAATTTTTAAGTTTAGCGTTAAACTTTGAGATGTAATGCATGTCATACACTAACAAGTTAGCTGTTTAGGACTTGCGCTTTTGAAATGTTGTATAAATTGTTTCAATTGAATAACCTCCGAGTTTAATTCCCCACATTATTTTTGTAAGGGGGAGGGGTGGTTTCTATGTAATGCTTTAGGAATGAAAGGGGGCAACTTCCCCTTTTGAACACTCAATTTTTCATTCCTAAGCAAGCTATGTTGGGTTGACATCTTTGGGTGAATTACATTATAGGCAATTTAAGATATGTAGATACTTTGGAAGCTGGAGAAATCTATTACCCCATAATGATTTCCTCTCACTTTAGGTTTCCTTGTCTAAATGAAATGGAGTTTTGGTGAAGCATCATAACCCATTGGAGCATACAAACACACACTTTTGTAACTTCTTAAGGTGAAATCACTCCTACATTGGAAGACATGTGTACACTCCTACATTTTCATGACTTTGGGTTAACATATTTCACCATCACTAATGTCTCTAGAGAAAACGAGGCAGCCATATCAGCCTTAGAAGCAACAATAGAGGTAAACATTGATAGTCACAAGAAATCCACATTCTCTGAATGGATTAAGTACTTCTTTAAGCAAAAAGATTCAAATGATTCAGCTGATCGATATAAGTAAGTTTTTAATCTTATACGTCATGACCTCTTTTGTTATTTAAATTTCAGTTTAATTGAATCATATATTTCTTTTTATTCTTCTTAGGTATGAACTTGAGGCTTTCTTAGCTTGTTGGCTATCTTTGTATGTATTTCCTGGTGGTTTAGCAGATAGTGTTAGTCGTCGGTTCTTTCATTTAGCTATTCATATAGTACGCAACACGTGTTTTACTTTGGGATTATTCTATCTTAGCTCCTGGTATTAACATCTTGACTTGTATCATGAAGCTTTAGTTCTGTCGAAGGGGTGTTACACCATACTGTTATATATTAATGTGGTGTTTTTACAAGTATTTTTCACTAAACGGTTCAAAAGACACTTCGGTTCACCTCAAAATAGACTTAACCCTACCGAGCCCTGAGCCTTTACTTAGATTGACAGAAAGCTTTTAGGTTCACTATTCCATTGATAGATAATATGAAGGAGGTGAACTTTCGGCCTTACACAAGTAGGTTAGCTAGTTATTTATGGTTTCTAGGGTTTTATCTTAAAGGATCAAAAGACATAGTGAATCTACTTAGGGCTTAAGAGAAGCTTAATGTCGGTGGAGTGAGATTCGTCTTGTGGTGCTAGCCTAGGGTTCTTTCTTCCCTTTATGATTGGAAAGACTTTTATAGCTATTTTCTAGATTGTAGGGTCATGCTATATTCACTTGACAGAGTTGCTCGACAATACAGATTTGATTAGGGAGCTCCTTAGACTGTTTACATTAATGAGGACTTTAACACATGTTGCCAATCACTCAACCTAGTAGATTTAGAGATATTCATACGGAAGTCAAGCAATTATATTTTTCCTCTTCATTACACTCTGGACTTGCTTCTATTGGGTGGTTGACATATTAGACCAATTGATTAGATGATTTTAAAGAGTACATAGTTAGGGTAGTTGAAGAAGAGCTACCTAAGGAGCCCACTTTAAGTATGAATTTTAATTTTGTCTTCTAAGTGAAAAGGCAAAGTCATCTACTAGTGTGAAGAATAAGGCACTGAGTGGTCATTCTATTCCTCCTTTGCTTATTATGAGACAAGTAAAACGCTCTTGCATTCAAGAGGTATTACCGTTGTCTACATTCTTTATTCTTATTTTTTTTACTATTACTCCTCCAACTTTCAATTGTTCCTATGTACTCATCTTCCCTTTTCCCTTACAAGATAAGAGAGATCAAATCACTATTGATGTTCCCACTAGGTATAGATATAGGAATAAGGGACCTAGCAGTACAGCCATGAATACCTCAAAAGAAGTTGGCCCTTCAAAATCGACTTCACCTAACATTACACCATTCCTAAATCGATATGGTGTTGGCAAGGAACTTCAAATTAAAGATTGTCTAGCTATCATTGAGTTTGCAAATGAAGAAGAGGATGATGAGATGGTTGATTTTGAAGGTACTCTTGAACGCATCATCGATAGTGAGGGGAGTACTCCTATATGTGTCATTAACAAGAAGAATGAGTCCTTACCAAGTAATAATGGTGAGACAAATCCTACCATTGAAATGGATGAGATTAGTAATGATAAAAATGGAGTACTTGGGGAACTCAACTACATAGAAGAGTAGATTAGATTTGATTTTGGGCACTTTAAGGAGCATAACATTTAGGCATATGCGGATGTCCTAAGAGACACAAGACTCATTGATAGTCAGATGGATGGGACATTAAATGAAGCTTCCATTGATGGTATTGTATCTTTTAATACACCTCCTCTCTATAGTCAGGTCACCTCACTTATGACCCTTTTTAGTATTATTCTTCCCCCAATTATTGAAATGTCAAGACAAATTGAAGAAGGATTCTCAAGTGTATCATCAGTGACTTCATTTCATGGGTTCATGATTCACTTGCAGCTCTTGCCTTCATTAGAGTGCCTGTACGAGTTAGAGGGAGAGTTTTGGTCGGAAGCAATTTGTTAAGGTTTCGAATTAAATACCACTATGGTATCGATGCTTGCACAAACTATAGCTCTTTTGAATAGACACTGGAGTTCATTATCTAAAAAGGAATTGAAGCTTATTATAGATAGTGTTGAGGGGGCACAGGCTTTGAAATTCAAGGTTGGTAGCATAGAGCCTATCATGATTAAAGTAAGGAAGGTGCTAAATTGTCAAGACTTAGTGGATTGGCACAAGAGGATTTTAGCATAACTTGTAGAAATTGATATCATGATAGAAACAAGCTTAGGTGGTATGGATGTTAATTTCATAGTAGGATCAGTTGTAGGCCCTTGATTGGACATTACTTTTGACAATGATTATGTTTTCCTTTAATTTAGTATGGCATATGTAGACTTATTTGATGAATAATTGTTTCACCTTGATTTAAAGACCCATTTCATATCTTTGTGGATTTTTTTATATGAAGTTGCACAATCTTACATTGGTAAATGGTATGTCGTTTGTAGCGCACTTAATAGAGATTACACACATGTAGCTGCACTTACATAAAAATATGAACATGATCTTTCATACATCAATAACTTCTTCCCTTTTTTTTTTTTTTTTTTAAGAAAACGCCACACATGAGGAGTACTCCATGTGCTAGCAACAATTCTTTAGAATGATGATAAGAGATAGTTGTGCTTTTTGCTAAGGGGGTATTACCCATTACTTCACAATTCACTTATGAGACTGCTAGAGAACATGTTAACTAGCAAAACCACCATATTTACTAAGGGTATTATATCATGTGCTTGGGAGGTAATACTCTCACTAATTAACATGAAATAAACCGTAAAACATTGTGCACTCAAGTGATAGATCTACTATTAAGTTGTAGCAATGTAATGCTATATTTATTAAGTCCCCAGCAATATGTATAATGTGCACTAAGGAATTAAGCTTCTATTGTTGTAGCAACAACAAATAAAAGTTTTGAACCAGGAAGTTAGAAGTAGGCTCACACGACTTGAGTTATATTTTCATTGATTTATTCGTTACATACATTTCACTTGTTACAAACAATGTTGTCAAATCACAAGTCAAACCATGGAATTGCCCGAGTTTACGGTTGTACTTTACTATCCTTGCTTAACTTGTTCAAAAACTCGTTTTGAAGCAAAATCGAGTGGAATCGCAAATGAACTTGGTAAACTCGATGAAATTGTGAGTTTGGAGCCGTTTCAACCGAGTTTGGTTCACGTTTTGCTTCTTCTCCTTTAACTATAGTTTTCTGTTCCCTCCTTCTATAGAGCAACACCAACAAGATCATCAGAATGGAAACATATATGCAGATGCCATAATGGGCAGTACTGGGCAAGGAAGTTGCCATGGCTTCAACAGAGGCTCAGGTATCTTAGGTATGTCCACTGCAACCGCGTTGGCCTCCCCAACTACATAAAGCACTGAGTTCAACAATCCTAGCCTCTCCGTTAATTCCATCATCTACACCCTCGGGACATTGCTTGCAGACTCCATCTCAATGTAATTCTATGAAACCTCATTGATCTACGTCATGAGTTAACCATTTGCCTTCTGCAATTCACCCACTTGGCCAACCAAATCCTCTAACCGTTTTTGTTTCCTCATCCGTGGTCGTCTAGCAGATTCCCTGTTCGATTCCATTCTCTTCCTTTTCTTTTCATTAATAACCACATGATGGGCATCAAAATCTGAACTTGAGCCCAAACTAGAGCTCGGTTGGCGCTGAATGGAACCCATGTATATAATTTTTTTTTTCGCTTAAGTATATAATTTAATCACGCAATGGGACAAATTTATAAATTTCTAAAGGATGTCTAAGATATGGGGACTTTTTTCTTTTTTTGCTAAAAATTTAGAATTCATAAAAATTGGACTAGGGAAGTTTGGTGATTTCAGATATCAATCAAATCGGTGAGGTGATTATTCATGAAAACACATAGAACCAATGCAAGAACACATCAAAAAAGGAATGAAGGATACAAACACGAGGCATGGCAAAATCATAATTCGTAAACTTTTCACATATAAGACACTAAATTCATTTAAAAAACCCTAATAACAATTGAACTCCCACAATTTATCCACTTTTTCTTAGAAGAAATCAAAGCGAACTAATCGTAGTTCCCTACAAATGAAGAAAAAGGGTAGACAAAGGAATAAGGAGAGAGAAACAGTACTTAGCTAAAAGAGTAGTTAGTCAAAAGAAAGAGAGTAAGAAAGAGAGCATAAAGCTAGCGAAAGAAAGTGAAACCAAAGAAGGTTAACGAAGATGTGGGGCTGTGATTATACAGAGGGTTAAGGTTGTTTTTGATCGATGGTTCGATGAATAAATAATATAAAATCGGCATGATTTTATAAGAAGGTGTTGGCTGGCAATGGTTGTGAGGAGGTGGGAGTGGGACCTATCGAACTAGAACGCGGATAGGGTTTATAACTTTCAATATACCGTCTAGTGTGTCATGCAAGACACTTTTTGAGTTTACTCAAATTTTAATTAGTTGGGTCAAATTTAATTTATTAGAATAGTTCATTAAGTTAAACTTAAGTTTTATTATATTTGACTAACTAATTATGAGTTTAATTAAATTTGAATCAAATTAAAATGTTAAGCTTATTTGGATACCATTATTATTTTAATTACAAGGAAACTATATATTTTTATTTATTGTAACTTGGTTTTATACTTATAAAATAATTATTATATTAGTTTGGAGAGATTAAGGAGGTGGTTTTGTGGTGGTCTTCTAAAACAATAGTAGCGATCTTAACCCTAATGATGAAGATGCGGATAATGATTGTGATGTTGAATTGTGATGATTTGTTTCAATTTACTTGTTATTTTGTATTATAATTTATGAACTCGTAACTTTTATTGGGATTTATGGTTGATTATCTGTATTGTATAACTTGTATTTGATTATTTATATTATGACTTTTATTGCGACTTATGACCAAAATGTATGCTAAAATTCCTTATTTCTATTATTCATTATATTTTTTATGAATATTGTAAGTAAATTTATAATATTTGTAAAAATTATTTTACAAATATTGTAAAGACTTATCTTTTTATGTTTCAATTCTACATTTTGATTTTACAAATCATTTAGCAATTCTACGTAAAATTGTAAGTTTGACAACCATGGTTACAAATGAAATTTTTTGATATATCGAAAATTGATAGGGGCGGTGATAGCATCAGTTTACGGATTACGAAGCTTGTAATAGCCACTATCATGGACCTCTTCAACAACAAAGGGTCCTTCCCACTGAGGCGTAAACTTTGGTGTTGAAGTACCTCAACACACATGCTCGGCTACTTGAAGCACAACATCTCCTTGCTAGACTGTCCTCTTTCTAACTAGATGATTGTAAGTTATGCCTCACTTGTGTTGATAGCTTAACAAATTGCATTTAGCGATATCTCGCTTTTCTTCTAAGGCTTCTAAGTCCAACATTCGTAAAGTATTTGGCTTGAGCTCAGCATTGATAGCTAATTGCACAAAGGGTATTAAAACTTCTATTAGGACTATTGCCTTGGTCCCATACACTAAAGAGAAGGGCATTGCTTAAGATGATTTTCACTTAGATAACCTATAAGCCCAAAGTGCCAGTGACAACTTATCATGCCATTCCTTATGATTATTGTGAACTATTCGGCTAAGTACTTTAAGCAGACTCTTATTCATTGCCTCTACTTGCACATTTTTTTTTTTTTGGTAATAGGGTATAGATTTGACATGGTCAATACTGTAGGAAGCCAATAATTGTTAAACATTAGAGTTGATGAAAGGAGTCCCATTATTAGATAGAATATGCTTTGGGATTCCAAATCTACATATGATATTCTCCTTTATGAAATTCGCAACTGCTGATTTTGTAGCCTTCTTTAAAGGAGTTGCCTCTACCCATTTGGTGAAACACTCAATCCCTACTAGAATCCATATACATCCTCTCGATGGCAAGTGAATGGGACCAATAAGATCAAATGCCTAAGTGTGAAAGGGCTATGAGGTTATTACACTGTGAAGTGTAACTGCTAAAGCATGAATAGTGTTTCCATTTTGCTAACAAATGACACATTTCTTGACGAAATTAAAGGCATCAAGTTCCATGGTCGGCCAATAGTATCCCATATTGAGCAGTTGATAATATAGTTTCCTTCCTCCTTGGTGTTCCCTGCACTCTCTAGCATGAGCTTTTGTCAATATTTTCTATCTCAAGGGCTATAATGTATCTAAGAGGTTTACCCATAAATGAAACCCTATACAATTTATCCTCATGCATGAGATAACTTTTAGCCTTCCATTTTACTAGTCTAGCATCAATATAATTAGTGGGCAAGACATTATTGGTCAAGTAATCAACGTATGGAGACCTCTAATCCCTCACAATGACCATAAAATTACATTCCTTTTCATTTGGTAGTTCAAAGCATTTAGGACAATTTGTTTGTACTTCAAATGCATCTTTGGACATTGATGGCAATAGTATTCAACACGTTAAATTTAACAATACAGTGGTGATCCCTCTTCTTTACACCAGATTTTGTAATATTTCTCTAGTTTGAAGCATGCCTCCTTCGTGCCAATACATCGGGACAAAACAGCCTCTAAACCTTTTTAATACAATGTGCCATTCAAGAAAATGAAATCTTTTAGTGTAGAAATAGAAACTACACGAAGGTGCGCTAATTGTTCCTTCACTAAAATGCGCCAATCATCACTTGCTTCTTCACCTTCATCAAGAAGGTTTAATGTGTTACATGGCAAGGATTTTCTGAATACTTGAATACTCAAGCTATTACAGACTTCTTAAATTAGAGCCTTTGATGCTAATGCAGCTAAAGCATCCGCATACTTGTTAATACATTGCGTTATGTGCTCATAATGAACTGATTAAAACTTTGTTATTAGAGCTTGCACTACAACCTTATAAGGCATAAGTGTAAGCACTTTAAGTGCAAACTGACCATTGGCTTGTTTGATGATCAAATTGGAATTATCTCGAATACATAACCATGAGCTTTAATCTCTTGTGCAAATATTAATCCAAGTAAAGGGCTTCATATTCAACTTTGTTATTGGTACAATAGAAATTAAGTTTAAATACCAATGGTATTTCTAATCCTCTAGTGAAGTCAACACAATTCTTGCCTCCTAACCTTTACTTCTAGTAGAGTCATCAAATTGGAGTGACCATTTACTTTTCTATCTCAACCGTTAGAGAATTTTCATGAAATTTTACTCGTATGGTTTTTTGTTACTATACTCTCTTATGTATTTGGAAGTGTGCTAGTAAATCAACTAATGCTTGTGATTTGATGGCTTTAGGGGATTGAATTGAAAAATTAAATTCCCCGAGAAGAAGTAACCACTTTGCAATTCTACTAAATGAGGCTAGTTGAGACAACAAATACTTGATGGGATCTAACCAAGTAACTAACCTAATCTTGTGTGCCAAGAAATAATGTTGGAACTTTTGTGTGGTAAATACCAGTGCAAGACATTATTTTTCATAAGATGAGTAATTGACCTCACTCCCTTGAAGAGTGTGACTCAAATAGTATATAGGTCACTCTTGGCTATCTATCTCGTGTGTAAAAAGGGCCCTAATGGACTTACTAGTGGAAGTTAAATACAAAATCAAAAGCAACCCCTTTATTGGCATTATCATGGTTTGAGGAGAAACCAATATGCACTTCTTCTTGTATTTGGTCCCACTTAGACAAAGTTCCTTTCTTCATCAACCAATACAGGGGATATGAAATCTTTACAAGTGATGACATAAATCTCTTGGTATAAGAAACTTTACCTATGGAGGTCTTTAATTCTTTTGGAGTAATGGGAGATGGTATGGATAGTATAGCTTAGATTTTTGCTAGGTCAACATCAATTCCTTTCCTATGGACCGCAAATCCCATAAACTTCTTTGATGCCACACAAAAAACACACTTCAGAGGATTCATGCAGAGCTTGTATAATTGACACTATTCAAAAACCTTTTATAGGTAAATTAAATGATTAGGTGATCTCCTTAACTTGATGACAATACCATCAACATAGTCTTCCATGAAGCCATGCATCATGTTGTGTAATATGGTAGTTATAGCCCTTTGATAGGCCACACCTGCATTCTTGAGTCCAAAAGACATAACAGTGTAATAGAAATTTCCCATCGACATTCTGATTGTAGTACGCTTAGCATCTCCAATGGCCATTATGATTTTATTATAGCCACTGAAACCATCCATGAATAAGAAAAACTCATGTCCTTTAGTTGCATTTACCAAAGTGTCAATATTTGGCAAAGGAAAACCATCCTTTGGACAAGCCTTATTTAAATCTCAAAAATCAACACAGACATGTGTTTGGCCATTCTTCTTCCTCACTGATATGACATTAGCTAACCACACAAGATGTTCAATTGGTTTAATAAAATTAGCACGAAGCAACTTTTCAATCTCTTACTTGATTTAGATCTCAATCTCAAGATGGAAGATCCTTTGTGTTTGCTTCATAGGCGCAACTCTTAGGGCGACGTTGAATCTATGCACCACCAAACTAAGATCGAGCCCTAACATTTCTTCATATGTCCATGTGAACATGTCTTTGTATTCCCTTAACAACTCAATGAGGGGAGTCTTTATCTCATGTAACAAACTTTTGTTAATGAAGATTGGCTATGGTGACTCTTCAAGTCATGCTAGATTCAATTCTTCTATCTCCTCAGCTTGAGGTTTTATTTGATCTTGTAACTGCTGTAGGGTAGGCTAAATGTCTTGAAGTTGTATGGGATCTTATGAGGATAAGCATACCTCTTCAGACCCTTGCAACCATCATAAAGGGGTATACTCATCGCCTGTCTTCCTTAACATAACTTTCAATCTCAAGTGTTTTCTTATTCATTTTCTTACCTCCACGGCATCTACACATTCCTCTCTTCTTTTGCTAGCCTTCTTGAACCTTGTCCCATGTAGGTAATGGAATGCTAATAGGCCTTGCAATAGCTGTCTCCCCTTCTTCAACAAACTTATCAAAGAAGATTGACTCAATAAAATACGATTCACCATTCTCAAAGGGATTCTTAGTAGCAGAAATAAACACATCCTTCCCCTTCTAATGGCTTTGATACATTGATGTAACGTTGAGCGAAACAAATTGTGATTATGCAGCCATTTTCTTCCTACGAGTAAGTGATAAGATATAGGTGCTTTGATCACATGAAAGGTAGTGGTGCAATGGATTGGCCCAACCATAAAATCAACATTCACTCATCCTATTGTTTTTGTTGGAGAATGAGTAAAACCATTCATCGAGACGGGTTACCTCACAAGTCGCTAAATATTAATTCTAGTAGCTTAGAATGTGGACATTGGTATGATATTCAAGGAAGAACCAATGTCAATAAATGTTCTTTTCACTAAATACCCATTAAGTGTACCTTTAACATATAGGAAACGATTATGATTCGAACTCTTGACACACATGTCAATGTTAGTGAATAAAATTGCATTTCGTGTACATAAGCCATCCTTTTCATAGCTTGCATTGCATTACACTCCACATATTGACCTTTTAGATTTGCGTAAGTGCAGCAATTGCTGTAAGCCTAGCTTTCTTATCAAAACTAAGAAGGTTGAAGAAATTTCTAAAATTTGATGTTTTCAGAAGTGCGGTAACAATAGAAGGGCACTCATCCTCCTCAACCTTGACCCGCTTTCCTTTTTCCTTACTTGCTTCGATAGGTGACTCATCATTTGTTTCCATAGTAGTAGGGTCATGAGTGGTGGCATTCACCACCCTACGTTGATTGTTATGAGTTGGAAGGGGAATGTTGCGAATATTGTTATCTTTAATGATAAGCTCTCCGGTTTATACCCTTTCGTCAAATATCTTTTTCAAGGTAAAACAATCCTTAGTGAAATAACCCACAATTCTATGAAATCTACAAAATTTTGGATCATCCATCTCTTTAGGGGTAGGGAGACTCTTAACTTTTGAGAGCTTGATATTTTTATTCTGCAGCCATATATCGAGCATCATGTGCACCTTACCCATTGGGCATGAGTATGTTAACATTTCAAACTTAGATTTCTTCATTCTAGGTTTCTTTCGTGCCTTAGAGTCATCGCCTTGAGTTAAATTCATAGATGGCCTTCACTTATTGAACCTTGTATGTTTACCTTTTTGTCTTGCAATAGAGTTATTGGCTCATCACGCATTTTCAACCAATGCTGCAAACAAAACCAAGGATAAGTTCTCCAAATGAACAACATACTTATAAACATTCCTTATATGCAAATCTTTACCAACTCCCTTTCGTTACAAATATCCTAAATATCGAGGGAGCGTTCTCTAAACCTTTCAATGTAGTCCATGAGGTCTTCTATTGAATTTTGAAAAATTCTTCCCATGTTAGTGAGGGTCACCCTTTCTTTAGTTGAGATTTTTTTTTTTAAGAACATCTTGTACATGTTCCCCTATGAGTCTATTGATCCTTGAGGAAGATTAACATACCACATATACGCCTTTTCTAAAAAGGACTTAGAGAATTCCTTAAGTTTCCAGTCATTATTTAATCCATAGACTTCTAGTGTCTTAATAAACTTCAATAAATGTTCCTTAGCACTTCTCTTCTTGCTATTAAAGAGTATGAACTTAAGACTCACATAGTCCTTTAGGTAAGGTTTCGTAACGATACACTATTGAGTCATCATGGTAAAGAGATTCATCTTCCTACTGTTCTCCTGGATTGCTTGCATGACTTAGATGTTATCAAGTACACCATCTTGTGCAGTGTTTCCTTAGTTCGCATCACTAAGGGCAGGTGTAATTTGTTCAATAGCTTCAACATTGGTATCAAATTCCTAATTGTTTCAATAAGTAGAGTCGGGTATCCTTTTCCTTAGAAGTATCATGTTGTTAGCTTCCTTCTCCACAATGGAGTTACGTACATGTTACATGTGAACGTGTTACAATTGGCCTAATAAGAGAAATGACATGTATAAAGATAATAAGAAGTGAATGAGATGGGGAGGAGAAGGTGATCTTGAGTAAAGCTCAATGCTATGGTGACAAATGAGTGTTCTTGGGTATATTGTAGTTTTGATTTTCTAAGGAAAATTCGATAAAGTAACAATGTTTTTTCCTAAAGAAGAATCCCCCTTTGAATGAGGATGCCTTGAGTATTTTGTAGGGTTTGGCCATAAATTTTCATTTGTGAAATGATAATGTTAATCAACGGTTTTGAGTGAATGAGCCCTCGTATGGGCTTTTTTATGAGTTTAAATCCATTAGAGGCTTGCAATATGTGAATCTTATTGAGAAATGTTAGATCGGATTGACCAATCCAATGAGCTCTATCCTAAGCCCCTTATATCAAATCTCTCTTGATAATCTTAAACCAGAAACTTAACTTTCTGAAGAGTCAAATTCATTAATATATTAAGCTAAAAGCCCACAAACCGAATTTAGCTCTCTCTAGTTTCATACTAAAATAATATTAACAAAATAATAAATATCAAAATCTCCTCAATACAGATTAAATACAGAACATTAATCTTTGTTCATACAGAATTACAATATACACCGTGCTCATGCACAAATTTATATATTTGCCTGCTACTATCGTCTCAAACGAATGATAACGCGCGGGCTGAATATGCAAATTGCAAAGCCATTCCATTGCATCTTCCTCTCAACAAAAAATTCAAGAAGCAAAAGGTCTATCCCTCTTTGCATTAGTATTTAGCCGCTGACCAAGCTCTCCATTCTCAAAGATTTTTGTAAATGAAACTCAGGATGTGATATACAAGAGTTAAGATTATAGCTATAACGGCTTGCTGGCTCAATGAAATGGTCTTTGTGCTGCTCTCTTTTGCATCAGAGGCGGCGGCGCGTCGAGGCGAGTAGAGGAATGCTAGGGAGATGCTGCCCTTTTGATCGCCTTTGTAAATTGGCCTCCCCACTACGTGCTTGTATTGCCCTCCACTTAGTGCCTGCACAACAATGTTGATCAAAGAAAGTAGATACCAAGAAAATACAAGTGACATCCTACAATGTTGGAAGAGAAATCTCATTATACTATTGGTCTTACGAGACACTGGTGGACAACTTCTGTTGCAAACGAAGCAACATTGAATTTCATCCTTCGGTCTGAGGTGTTGATCAGCTTATGAGGCATCAGTGGACGTTATTATTTTTGCATAAAAAACACATGAGCATGTGCAATTAGTCGATTCAAATTTAGAATCTTTTTGTTTCATGGAAACGTTTTTAATATATATATTATTGTAATTGAAACTTTATAATTATTAAATATTATCGTAATAATACGATAAAGGCTGTATTTATTAGTGATTTCTAGATACGAGTGGTATTGGAAGGCTAAGCTTAGCTAGTCGTTGCTGGTTGTATTATACCATTAGAAACTGTACATGAAAAATAAGGAAAAAGGAGGAAATCATTTATTTTCCTCCGTATTCATCGGTATTTTCTTAGTGTATCAACCACCGTTGCTGAAAATGGGTACTATGTTTTCTTCTATTATCACCTATCACTAAAAGTTATTAGTATCCCCAAGATTACTTTAATAATATAAATGCAAAACTTTACTAATATCAAATACCCAAATAAATAAAGTCAGAAAAATGTTTCCACAAAATAACCACACGACAATTTTCTGAAATTTGACGAATTCAGTTCCCATCTTGACTTCAGGTGAGCCAAGAAAAATTAAAAAAGAAAAAAAAATGATCACATCACGTATAATTGCATTAGCAAAGTTCACGTTAGGTTTCAATAAAGTTGTAAATGTATAAGCAGACAACATGAATAAGAGCAAGATCTCAAACCTGGAACTGATCCCCAACAGTGACGATGACAGAGCCCTTGTCGGGACAAAAGGACACCCACCCTTTCTTGGAATAAAGATGAAACTCCGAAGATCCATCACATATATGCAAACACAGTGCATGGGAATGGTCACTCCCCTTAATTAGCATTTTAATCACATCATATCTCAAGGAGCTAGGGCTCCTATCATCCGTCACCTTAACACAATGCTTAAACAAGCAACAGATTGCTCCAAAATGTTCCGGGACATGATCTGTTGATGTCGATTTTCGCAGCGAGTTCTTGCACAGAGCAGCTAGAAGTTTCTCCGCGATCTTCTCAACATCCGATTGAAGTGCAACCATTTGATCACTGAAGAGTCGAGGAAATGCTGCGTCATATTTCTATTGCAATGTATTGATTGGTTGTACGTCGATTCCATTCAGGTGGTATTGTTTCTAGGATTTTGATGCATGTAGATATAGAATTAAACCGAGTTTATTATTGATCATCGCATATGATTCGATTAAATAAACATGAATCGGTGCTTCCTGGACCTCCTATTAAGATATTGTATGAAAGGGTGATCTTTTCAAGTTTTCCAGGAGATGCTTAATATCGTCCAAACATCAAAGGAGAAAGAAAATTCCAGCAAGGAATAAGGTCGAAGAAGTATTTGAACTCTTGATTATGACAATTCTTTGGTATGATTGCTAGGATTGCTATTTATTAACATTATCCTCCGTTGCACATCTTCAAATAGAAAATAAAAACGACAATAATAACAATTCTCAAACCTTATTTCATTTTGTAGGATCGACGATGGCATAGATTTTGTTTCACCATTATACTCATGAATGATCACCGAAAGACGAAAAAGGGTTTAAGAATTAAATTTTCACAGAATCCTTATGAAATGCGATCTGCAAAGAGTCTAAAACACCAGTATGAACAATTTCCATTTGCATATATATAACTAAATTACCTGAAATTTGAATATCCCTTTGGCCAAATTCTCTCCAAATCTGACTTCAATCCTTCATCACTACACCAAACAAATTCTTCAGCCAAATCACTCTCTTCATCACCGTGAACTTCCTCAAATCCGTACGGCTTATCCGCCGACCGCATCATGGATCCTTTCTTCTCCGAATTCACCTCAAATAACCCACCTGCAGCATCCAGAACACGGGCTAACATTTCCCGTTGAACCGAGTAATTCACTAGCTGAAAGCACCCAACTCTAGCTATTGAATCCAACATCTTCGAAGCAGAATCGCTGTCTGGATCATCAAGTGTTGCGAAGTCGACCTTTGAGGGATTCTCAATGAATTTTTGCTTCGGGAAGATCTTATCCGGCAGGATGAGATCAGGAACCCGAAGTGAACTTTCCAGGAAGTCACTCAGGGCATCATCATTTGTTACGCATGATCGCCGGCCTGATGCCACGGGGGAAGGCGGCGGTGCACGGAATTCGAGGGGCCTATCAGGCATGGATTCTGCTGAAACAGCCATTAGTTTGGATTAAACTTTGAGCAGAGCCTGCTCTGCTTGCTTACTCCAGCTATTTCATGCAATGGTTATGCCAACTTTGGGCAGAAAAATAGCACGTCATTGAAACTTTGGGCTGAAAAGCAAAGATGTTATAGTGTAAAACAGCATCCTAGACCCACAAGGAGCCCACAAAAAGAAAACGAGAGACATTATACTTTTGATTTACGGAGTTCTTTTAGTGGGTCTAATGAGAATAAATTCTAGCTTTTTCTGAGGTTTAGGCGCTATTCAATCCTTAATAGTGTTGTAATATTTCAAGTTTGTTATTAGGTGGGATAAGACGAGAATAGTTAGGTACCTGAATTTGTGAGTTTTTTTTAATTTTACACTTGAATATTTAATCGAATTTTTGTTTATTATTATTGTCATCTATATTAATAATAAAAATTTAATTATGTATATTATTTAGCGATTTTAAATTTTAAAGTAAAATCTTTATAAGTGAAAATTCGATTGAATATAATAAGATATAAAATTAAAAAAGCATTCCGAATTCAATTAAGAAATTTGGTATTATCCTCTTTGAATACAAATCAAACATTAGGATGATGTTAGTACCCTTGTTAAAATGGCTTGTTTGCGTTCTATTTCAACTACCAAAACACGAGAAATCCACGGAATGAGATGGCAACAGTTATTCTTCTAAACAAACGTCGCATAATAGAACTAAAATTACAAGTTTGGTTATAGAATTTGATGTGTTCTTATTTTTGCTATAGCATGGTGAGAATATTGGGATAGGAAACAAAAAAAGATATGATTCTGTATTAGCCTCCTAATTCCTTAAATAACGGCATTAATTTGACACTAAACATTCATTGAAAAATAAAAATAAAAAAATAGATTTTATTCGACATTAATTCATGTAATAAACACCCAGATTTATGCTAATCATTTTTTTTTCTTTTAATTATTAGAAAAGATGGGTGATTCCTTTAAACCATGTTGTGTTTGAGATTAAATGAATATTATTGTCCTTTTCCCCATAATTGGGTTACATGAAATAAGATATAAAAGAAAATTAAAGGAGAAAAGTATAAAGTAATGATGACATGCCATAAAAATCCCAAACATTCCCAGAAACATAAAGACCTAGTTTGCTTCTTTTTCATCATCACCTCTTCCTCTTTTGCCTTCTTTTTCCTTTTCCTTTACAGCCCAGAGGACCCAGACCCTACGTTATCTTAGTTATGCTGTCTTTAATTACTAGCATCGCTAGTAACGCAGCACGGTTTCAATCATGAATTCTTACATTATAATTTCTTATAATCGTTTGGGCAAATCGTACATTTACATGTAAATTACTAATTAGATATAGATTTAAACTCTTAAGTGTACTTTTATCTTTTGAAATATCTTGAAAATATATACATACTACTTAAACTGTGACTAAAACTCCAAAAAATTACTATTTATAGCTATTTGACCCATAATTAGGGGTTTTATGGAGGTTCTAAGTATATACATATATTTTAAAAATTATGAAAATGTAAAATTACATTTATAAAAATTTATTTATATCTAATCAATAATTTTAAAGATATATCAACTTAACTTAACAGTTGAAATCTTTAAGCTATTTTATGCTTATGGACATATATTAGCTTTGAACATCGTCAATCAATTAGATCCAATGGAATTATTAAATTCATTTGGAGTTTTTTTAACAGTGTTCTAACCTGCTAAATGAAACAACAATATGATCGAAAGAAATTATAAGATTATACAGATGGAACCCTTCCAACCCCCCCCCCCCCCCAAAAAAAAATCTCAATATCATATTTTTTTTATATAAACATATATTTCTCTTTTAAAAAATGTTGAAAAATCACACTTTAAAATATTTAGGGGTTTAATCTAATGATCTAATAAAAATGTAAGTTCTACGTGTCAAAACAATGTTTGTATTGGGCTCATATCATAAACTATAATATATACTTATTAGACTTGTGGACTCACCAGACTATTATAGCAATAAACATCTTATCAGACAAATTACACCCAACAGTATAATTTTGCTTTTGTGAGTTGGATGGCACAACAAGACATATGATTTAAAGGCACCAATAATGTTGTGCCAAAAATCTACAAGGTACTAATTGGGGTCCTTTATCATGATACCACCCCCACGAGATGGTGATTACTGAAGTTTATTTTTTAAGTGGGCCTAATTAAAGATTGGGGTCCAATCAAGCATTGTTTCTCTTTTTCTCCCTCAATTTTAGGCCTGAAATCATTCCTTTTGGACCCACCAACAAAAAGGTACACAGTTTATATGTAGAGCCTATGGGTTTAACTTCCCACGAACCCCCACTCATTATTTGGGTTTGAGTAATGGTGGAATGGGGTTCGCGTAACGGGCCTATTTTTATGAGGTTTGTCCAGAAAACTTGATTAGGGTTAAACCCTAGCAATTGTGTGCTCACACAGCCAACCTATTCAATGAGCTTACCATATGGAATAATGCTATCTCTTTCATAATAAAGAGTTATTTTTTCAAATCATCTTCATAGTCTAAAGGAGATAGTGGCTTGAAAAACGGTCCATACAAGCATCCATACAAGTACGTTTCATTCATAGTAAGGGTATCATCATTCAATTAACAAATAAGAATATTTATCATTGATAATTGACAATGCAACATTGACAAGGAGATTGGTTTGAAAAACATAGTTTGTATAAGCATCCATACAAGGATATCTCATTCACAGTAAAGGTAGCATCACAGTAGACTATTTTTTTTTCTTTTTTCTTTTTTCTTCTATATAATTTACACTTGGCATGTTGTTATTGCACAACTTATCATTTTCTTATTATGCCAATTAGTTAAATTAGTTAATGTTACAATAGTAGAGTATAAATAGCAAGATGAATTAAGGTATAGTATATAGGCTAGATACTTTCATTTCCATTACCATTACACTCAAGAACTCTTGGAACTTTTATTTGATCATCATTATCAATGGTAGGTTTTCATTTTAGCTAGCTTACTTTTCACGATAAGTTTGATAGAGCATCTATATAGAAATAAAAATTAAGAAAGAGAAAGGGTTGAGTGGGACATGTCCTATTTCTAATCTTTTATCTTTTTATTTTCTCTATTTATTTGCGAGGGCTTAGATATATATTGTAAGCTTGTATATATACTAGGAAGAGTTTTGGATTACTTTGTATCTTTTTGTATAGTCATTGGTTCATTCATATCAAACATTGCATCAAATTAATTAATAGTGTTATGCCATAACTACAATTTGATAAGTCACTTGACTATCTTGTTTCAGTTTGATAAATTTATTGAAGATGCTATTACATTTAATATATTAACAATATATGTTCATAAATTGCTTTAAGTATGGTTATTTAATTATAAAAAAAATACAAATTTAGTTCTAATCTTTACTCATTTTTTTATTTGAATCTTTAACTATTGAACATCTTCCATTTGGGCCATTGACATTATTAAAATTTTCAAAAACTAAACTTATGTCAAGTTGGTCAATCTTTTTGTTATCATTTCAAGGTACACTTTTGGCTTCGATCTCATAGCCCTCAAGACTTCCCAAATATATATGGGCTTATCATTGACACATGTTGTAGGTAAACATGTTGATACATTTCAAGATATATTTTGACTTCATTCTTATGGCCGTCTAAAGTTAAAACTTATTTAAAGTGCTCCTCAACATTTTGCCATATCACTATGGTAGCATCAAAACTTATAGTGGCTAGCAATTTTCCAATAGGTGACCATGCATAGGATCTAACAATTTTTGCGTGTGTTTTTTCCAAGAGGGCTATGCAATTTTAAGAGGAATATACAGAAAGCTGCTCCTGAATTCTTATCCTTTTATCCCCATTACAAGAACTAACAAAGGAGGGAATACCAGCAACACTAGAAATAGGATTGTAAGCAATGTTTCAAACCTTATCAATGTGGCCTTCGAGTCTCTCTATGTTTCTTTCAATTCTCAAACTCCAAAGCCTATTAATTCCATGGAGAGATTGAGATTTTTTAGGATTTCAGCAGAAGTTGAGGTTCAATTTCATGCATTGCTTTGATGGAAGTTAGGGGACTGAAAGGAGTGGTGGAATCATGTTGAAGTGTGGCTAGTTAATGCTCTGTTTGGACCAAGAGAGGAAAGAAAGGTCCAATTTTTTATTTTTATTTTATTTTATTTTTTATATCATTTAATCATGACATGATAATTATATATTAAAGCAGGATAGGTTTCTTTTATACACAACCATGCATTGCACAGAATACAACTAGTATATATTATTTAGGAAGCTTTTTGATATTAATTTTACGTTTAATGGATGTAACTTGATAAATAGGATAAATCTATTTGGAAAATTAATATTATCCGATATTTTGAAAGGAGATATCATCATGTAAAAATAGCACCTTGAATATATATATAAATAGAAATTAAAATTGGTCATTTTCAAAAAGATATAGTTTTATATAAGAGCATATCACTAGATAGCCGCATGGAATGTATGTGAATGGTACAAAAATATCTTAATAATATGAATTTAAAAAAAATCTATTTAAACATTATAAATAGTTGCTAATTAAATTAATATCAGTGTGACATATAATTAAAATATTAGACATTTATGAAGTTGGTCAATATATTTTTACAAAGGTATGGAATTAAAATTGAAATAGTCAAGTTTGATGAGTTTTATGTAGCATTAAGGGAAAGGAGGGGCTTCATTGGTATATGTCCTATTTTTAATCTTTTATCCTTTTTTTTTTTAATTTTCTTTCTTTGCATCTATTGCATTGTTGGGTGGGTTTGAGGTATATATTATAAACTTGAATATATATTGTGAAGAGATTTAGACAATTTCGTATGTTTTTATATAGAGTCATTAATTCATTCACACCATTGTTGCACAGCACCAATTGAGAATGGTGATGTTATAAGTAGTCATGTGATTATACAAAATCATGTTTCAATTTGGCATATTTATTTAATATACTATTACAATTAATATATTAACAATATACATTCTTAAATTGCTTTAAATACAATATAAATGCTATTATTTAATTAGGAAAAATACATATTAATTCTAATATTTACTTACTTATCCTTTTAAGTTTTTTCTAGTTGAATATCAATGTCTACTTACATTTTCAAAAATAGACTTCCCTTAAGTCGGTCAACTTGTCTGTTATCTTTTTCATATGTAGATTTGCATTACCAAATTTAATTATTCTTCAAAAAACTTTTTAAAACATCAAATCAATTAATGTGTATTTCAAATAAGTCCATGATAGTTATATGTGTTGTTTAAAGTAGAATATGTTTCCTAATATTCACTAATAAAGGTTTATTTTATACACAACTTGTGTAATAGTATGGATATTAGAAAGTTATATATATATACATTAATTTTCCATTTAATGGATATAACTTAATACAATAAGATGAAACTATATCAAAAGTTAATAATATCTTATGAAATTTTTTAGAAGTCGTAGCATCATGCAAAAGTGTGCAATACGTTAAGTGATCAAATAGAAATTGTAATTAGTTATTTCCGAAAAGACATAATTTTACACGTGCATACAACTAGACAAACATGTATGTAATATGGAAGTAGTGGTATAAAAATATTTTAATAATATAAATTCAATACATAGTAGTTATTTATTAAAATGATATTAATGCATGTATAATTTGAATATTAGACATTTATATAGTGGGTTGTTAAATTTTTTTGAAGGCATTGAACTGAAATTGAAAGAGAACAAAGGTGAATGAGTTCGGTAGAGCATCAATGGGTAGAGCATCAATGGGTGACGATTGACCTAGAGAACCTTGAGTTGGTGAAAGGATGTCATTAGAGAGAAGCATGGGAAGAGAAATGTACAAACCGGGTTTCTCAGAATACTCGTGTGATAATAGATTGAATTTGGTATTCTTGATTGTTCTTGATTTATTCTTGAATGATTCATTGTTTTAATCTTCTAAGGAGTGATTTGATGGTCATAACGTTTCTCTAAAATTTGCTTTAGCTTCAAATATTGCAAATGAGAAAGAGGAGACTTCTATTTATAGATTTTGGTCTCAATTATGATTGGTGGATGATTTCGAGATAGATAAACTAGATGAGTCACTAGATCGATTTTTGATGGTCAATAGTTTAGATTGAAGCCTCATTTTTCTTATGGATCCATGGGCTTTGACTTGGGCTACAAAACCCTCTTCTAAGGTTATAACTTGTGCTCAAGAAAATCAAGCAAAACCATGAGCAGATGAGTTGATCTTGATCCCTATTTTGACTCTATCAAGTTAAATATTTCTTAGATATTCTTGACATTAGACCTAGTTCCTAGTATCCAATCATTAGCCCAAGAAACTAATCCGTGGTATTAAATTGGGCCATAGGAATTATCATTGAAATGACCATTTATATAATCTTTTAATTTTTTATTTTTTTCATATATTATATATATTTATATTTATATTTTTTTTCTTTTTTTTTCATTGAAATGACCATTTATATATTTATATAATATATATGGAAAAATAAAAAAGCTAAAAGATTATGTAAATGATATTAAGCAACTTTGTATGTCTTTGTAAGGAGTCATTGTTTCTTTAATGTAAAACGTTGCATTGCACTAATTGATAATGGCGATGTCATAGTTATGGACAGTGAGTCACGTGATTATATAGAATTGTGCTTCAATTTGAAGATACAATTAAAATTAATATGTTAACAATGTGCGTTTTTGAAGTGCTTTCAATATGGTATGAATGCTATTGTTTAATCATGGAAAAAAAAATGCAAATTTAATTCTAGCGTTTATCAATTTTTATATTTGATTTTTTTTATTTTTTATTTTTTTTTCAATTTTTTTTGTTAATAATTTTTTTATTCGAATTATCAACTTTTGTATGCTTTTTTAAAAATGAACTTCATCAAGTCTCTCAATTTTTCTTTCTCTCTCACATTCTCTCTTTTTTTTTTTTTTTTTAATGCATGGATTTTTCTAAGAATACATCAATTTTTCTGTTTTTATCCATATTGACACCCATTTATTAAAAAACAACTATAACCCAAATTTAAATAAATTCAAATGCAGAAATGACAATAAGGAGTTTGGAGTCGTAACCTTATAGTTTCTAAATAATTAAATTTGAGTCAGAGGTTTCAGCTACTTTTTCAGTTTTGGTATGTTAGGATAATAAATTTATATGCCATGCATGTACATGTTTGAAGGGAAAGAAATTCCATAAAAAGAAAGGTGAAGTGATGACTACTACCTAGTTTGACAAATACGGGTAATCTTCCTTTATCAATCTATTCAGCTCCCTTTGGACTCTCCAGAATGGAACAGCACAAACTCCTGTATCATGATCTATTTGTGATGCCCTAAATTTCATACTTTGATGGCATAGTTAACCATTCTCCATATAGCTTCACTATCAATTTATGTTCTGCCTTACGTTTCTTATGGCCGGTGTCACCTTTGAGGAAGACTTGTAGTCCTGCTAACGACTTGAGGAGCACTGTGCTTTATATTTTGGCGAGTAAGAGCAAAAAGCGTATATCACAAGTGTCACCATCATCAAGTTGCAAACGACTAGCAATAGACTAGTTGGCGAGCAACAACATGAAGAGCAGTGACCAATCAGCAGCAGTGCTCGTCCATCTGTCGCACGTGGGGATAGCGGCAACTAATTTCAATTCATGCTTTCGCTAGCACGCTTCGAATTGTTTTTATCCAGTCTCCTTCCTTCTTCAATCAGACATATGCTTCGAAGTAGTCCTTCTCTTAGATTTTTTTTTTCTTATTTGATTTATAATCTTTGATCTTCATGTCGGTGGCATAGTAGTTGGTCGTTGAGTAGAGGTTGTTGCTGTCCGTAACAACAACCAACTCCTTCCTTGAGATGCGTGAACATTGGCACCGGAGCAACACACTGAGAGTGTCGTGCGTGCAAGTAGCAGCAACTCACCAAGGTGCTCGAGCAAAGCCGTCGCTTGGATTATGCCAATATATAGGTCCCATATATAAATTAATCATGTGATAAATATATGTGATGTCGTTATTCCATGTTTTTTCTATGATGATAATAGGAGCAGGAAGAACCTGTCACTACAGCAATCTAGTGCAATAGCTACCAACAACTAGTAGCATTTTTGAAAAAGTGTTGCTATTGTAAATCAATTGTGGCCTTATTTTAAGCTATCTCAATAAGTATGTATATTAGGGACCCTTCTAAAAAATTGCTACTAAAAGATGGTTAATAGTAGCAGTTTTGGACTAGAAAGAGCAAATAAATCTTGGCCTAAAACCGATAAGCCTCATCCTACTTAATTTTCAGCCCCTCACTCTCACTTATTAACTTTTTGACCTTTTTCAATTGTTGACTTTGCTATTTTCAGTCTTCAATACAAACATCTCTCGTGCTTCAATGACTCTCTCCCCTGCCTCTAGTATTGTCTCACACCTTCACCATTGTTTTCATTTGCTCTCAGGCATCTCAACTTTGATTTGGCTCTTTCTTTACCACTAGGGCCGGTAATGCGGGCCAAATGGGCCGGCTCGCCCCAACCTGCACCAGTCTGCGGGTCAAGAAAGTCGGCCCGCCCCGTCCCGCGGGCCATGAGGGTTAGCCCGTGACGACCCGTAATAATTTTTTTTTTGTGCATTACGTAAAACAGGTGGCCAGTGATGGTGGTGCGACGTCGAGCTGTGAAATGCAAAGGAGAAGGTGTGGTGTGCGGGGGTGTGGCCGTGTGGGCTGCTGCCAGCTGCGTGTGGACGAGGTGCCGACGAGAGTCGAGCTGCGAAGTCTGCGAAGGAGAAGGTGTGGTCCGGTGGCGTCGATGTCGCAAGTCGTCGGTTGTCAAGTCGTCTTCGTTCGGTGCATGTACGGTTCGGGACGAGGTCGAGTTGCGAAGGAGAAGGTGCGGTCCGGTGGCGTCGGCATCGTCACGTCGTCGGTCGTCAAGTCGTCCTTGTCCGGTTGTAATTCTGTACATGATATTGTAATTTGTAAAGCATCAATTGCAGTCGCCTTCTGATCACGAGACCCTTGGACTTCACGCTCGGATCATTCTTAAGGTCACGAACGATAAAGTCCATCTCCTGCTCCCACATATCACTGTAAGTATGGACCACCTTGTTGGTAAAAAAGGGAAGGGTCATAATTCGGCGCATCTTGCGCCAATGGTCACCATACACGGTGAACACCATGTCCTGACCATTGCCAGTTAATATGTTGAAAACGACGTTCTTGGGGCGGGAACCGAACCTTGGCCTGATTTAGCTGGTGTTTGTACCATGTCCAGACAAGACATCCATTTTTTTTTTTCTGATCGCGGGTCCGCGGGCCAACCTACGCCTGCGGGAACTTGCTCGCCCCGCCCCGCGGGTCAAAATGGCCCGCTCCACAATTCCCACCCCTATTCACCACCACATTTAAGAAGGTTAGCTCTTTGACGAGCACATTTCTCAATTTATTTCATTTTATGTAGCTTTCTAGGGTTTGATGTAGAGACCTATTTACTAATTTAGCTACCAAATCATTGTGATTTGTTGTTTTTCTAGTGACTTTTAAGGCAATTTTTCTTCTACTTCTTGATAAAACTATACTTTGCTTGCTTGCCTCTAACTTTTTTCCATGTTTAAATATCTATCTTTTAGTGGTTTTTTTACCATATTTGCTAAAGAATGTTCTCATAGGTAAAATTAATCTTGAAGTCATAGAAAATTTCTCATTTGCTAGTAAAGAGGAAGAGCTGTGTCAAAGGCTACTAATTTTGGGTTGTCTATGTTCATCAAAGAAGGCGAGATAGTGGTTTTGTTAAAAACTATTGATTTTAGAGGTATGTTGTATGTTCTTTGCTCTTTAGTTGTGTTTTAGTGAATTTTAGGGTAAATTGTTCTTTCTTGATTTATTAGTGAAAAAATGTGGTGAAATTGAGTTAGAACTTTGAATCTAATAAATTAAGGTTTATGTTTGATAAAATTGTGGTGCTTGTATATTGATTTGTTAATTTGTTCATTTTTTTAGGGTTCCATCTATGTGTTTTAATCAATGTATTATAGATTATGTTTCATTAAGTGGCTATGATTATGATATTTTTTGCTTTGAAGAAGTATTTGTTCTCTTGTACCATAATATTATTGTTATGAAAAGAAATAGTTTAGTCATAAAAAACGGTTTTCTTGTTAAAGGTAAATTATTACTAACACTTGAAGAAAATGATGGACCATTTGTAATTGATTACTATCTTACTAAAAATGATAGCTTTTTTGGGAATGGAACTTGAACATGAGAATATGGTTTCTATAGTTTATTCTTCTAGTGCATTTTTCTGTTTCTATTCATACCTTATCCATTGAGAAATACTTAATAGAAGCTATTGAGTTTGAGCATATATATATACCCTCTTTCTATGGATATATATATTTTTTAAAAGCAATGGGAATTGACTTGTTAGGGCTATATATATAGTTAGCTAATCAACCTGTGATTATGTGATTAAGGTACTATGGAAAGGTAAGGAATGAAGGGATAAGTATCAACCATGTGATCATAGTTAAGACAAAGGTAATAATGCCTTGATTTAAGATAAAAATATATCTCTCTTTAGACTTTAAAGCATTTTTAATGACTTTGTATGATGTGGAGATGAGACATTTACAACAATACCTCTCATGGCCATGTGCCAACAAGTCTACTATTTTATTTGGAGCACTCACTACCTTATTGTCATGACAATAAGTGGCTTTTTTATAGCTATATTCTTATTATGTTTAGAGCTCTATTATGCACAAAGAGCTACCTAAAAATTATTAAAAATGGATTTTATCATTTTTTTCTTGAGATCTCTTTGGTCTTAATAGTAATGGTAATTGTTGTTAGGTGCTATCTACTAAACTAAGAAGATTCATGTCCAATTTGATATCATGAAATAATAGCAATAGTGCTGCTATAAGTGTGTAAAATATTCTTAATAGAAAAATAGAGAACCATTTCAATTTTTTGGTATGTAATTAAATAACTTATTCAAATTAACTTGTATCATTTTTTTTTTTATTTTGAGTTCCTTATGCAACTTTTGGGCTGTAAATACCTTATGGTGCATGGATATCGATATACTCAAAGTTACACTAGAAGAAAGAAAATGAGGTTTGGTTCTTCAATATCCCTATTGTTGATGTTATCCTTGTGCTACCCCATTATCAATGGTTAGACATCTTTTGTTTAGCTTATTCCTTCTCTTTTATAGCTCCATTTTCATACTTATTTGCTATGATATGTAGATAACTAAGGATGCTTGTCTAGTTAAATTTCTATATTCATGGCTCTTGACTTACGGAACTAGTAGCATTATCTAGGATACTATATGAGATATTCAAAATTGGTGATCTTTTGATGAGTGGCTTTCTAGTTATTGACTTCTAATGCATTTTGAAGTTGTCTTCATATACTACTGCTGATTAGCTTTGGGTGGTAATCATTGGTTGTGGGGAAAATGACATAAATGCTTTTCCAACTGGTGGAAGTGTTGCCATTGTCAATGTCTTGTATGATTCAATATATCTTAATACAGAGGAACCATTTTGTAAAAGGGGTGAGTTCCTTAGCATCTTTATCTATACATGTAACATGAAATTAGGAATTGGTTTAGTAAAATTTGTTGATAGTTTGTTGATGTTAAATATATGTTTACCTAAAAAAATTTGATGCTTATTCAAGAAATGGAGTCTTATGAAGTCAAGAGAAAATGCTTTGTTAGATGCTAATCATACCAAAGCAATTCAAATTGCATTGCAACTTATACTAGCCTCATCAACTATCTGAAGCAAGCATGACAAACAAGAAAGATGGACATTTAAGGTCTGATACAAAGGATACCACCGTAAACTATTAGAATGATTTTAAATGAAGTTTGTAGACACAAGAAAAATATACACCAAAGAAATAAAAGCCTAGAAGAAAACATGCTAAACATGTAAGTTGAGGTTGCAATTGTTGGAGGTTTGCCTTTCTTAGGCTTCTCTTTATCTTCTTGGGGTTATTTCAAAAGTCATGTAAGATTCTAGTGTAATGGAGGAATTTTTATTTACTTATTTATTTGAAATGGTTAAAGATTTAGTGGTGGTTTTAAATTGCCACTATATAAGATAAAAAATGGCAACTTAAAACAGCTACTATTTAAGTGTTTAATGACAATTTCAAGTTGCTCCAAATGGTAGAAATAGTAGCTTTCCTTAAATGATGTTGTTCCTTGCATGTAGCTTCACTTTTGCAAGGAGCTATTGTAGTTGCATATGCATCTACACCAGAAAAAATACCACTATATATATTTTAGTACTCTTATATCCTCAGCATTTTAAAACTGCTAGTGTAGATCTTTATAGCGGTTTTAATTACTGTTGTTTATGCGAGTATGGAGCTATTAAAAGTAAATATTCTTGTAGTGTGTTAAGTATCTCAAGATATTTTGATGATAACAAATCCCCATGTTAAGTGTTTAGTAGATGATATTACTAAGTGTACATACAATAAGTAATAAGAAGTTTGATAAAGAAGTAAGAGTAAGATGTTTGGACTTAAGTATTTCTAAAGAAACAAGTTTTAATATATCAAAAAAAAAATTTGATACACCAAAAAGAAGTTCTGGTTGTCTATTTAGAGAAAGCAAGAACAAAGTCTTACCAAGAAGAAGTTCTTGTTATTACTTATAGAAGAAAGAAGTTAGTTAGGGTAAGCAATTCATGTTACTGTGTTAAGTTCATATCTTTATTTTTTTTGTCAAATTTGTATCAATGTCAAAGATACGTGAAATTGAATAATAATAACAAATAATTAAGTCAAAATATGATTGTGCTTATTCATGTTATAATTATATCTTCATATCGTATGTTATGTCATGTATCATGTTTTTTCTTTGTTATTGTATTTCTATTTGTGTCGTGGTGTGAATTGGGTTATCGTTTTGTGCTACCAATTGCTAACCCTGGCTAAGGTAAAAGTTCTAGAAGAAAAAAGTTGAAGACTATAGAACCAGAAGTTCTTAATAGAAATTATGTAAGATGAACCAAAAGTAAAAATTAAGACAAAAGTAGAAGTTCTATAGAAGTTCTTTTAAACCAGAAGCAAAAGAAGTATGGTTTTTTTTTTTTTTCTCATAAGACATAAGAACAATAATGTTGTTTGAGATCTAGCTCTATGAGTTAGATATATTTAAGTAATATATCTAACTAATTCATTACAAGTAATCAATTGTTGAGAATCTTACGAAGATATATGTCCAAAAGTTTTCCATGACATTAATTCCAAAAGTTTTAGAAGAATATGAGGATAAAACAAATTTTCAAAGATCAAAGGCATTAAATGTTTCAAGATCTTAGGAGAAATATTTGAAGACTAAGTAGGATAATTTTTAGTAAAAATTCAAAGATATTTCAATTCATATTTGAAGATGAGGTTACAAGAATATTAAACTATATGAGATATTTAGAAAGAAAAATTCAAAACTAAATTTAAGACATAACTCAATGGCTAATTCTTTGGAAGACCAAGGACATTAGTTAACTGCTAGACTTTTTGAAGGACAACCAAACTTGGAAGTTAAAGGAGTTGCAATATAAGAAGACCATTGCAAGGTAAATGAAATAAATATATGAAAGCTACAACTGTTGGGAACAAGTTCTCAATGTTAAATATGACTTCTTAGAAGTAGAATATTTGTTTTACCTGAGCTATTCATTTAGAGGATATTTACTTGTATTTCCTCATTCTAATTTGAACATTTCCTTGATAAGACTATTTGAAAGTGAGACTAGATTATGTAGTTCTATGGTGTTCCTTACTTGGGTTGGGAGTATAAGATAGAGTGAAATTTTTTATTATAAGTAAGATGCTTGTAAACTTTTTAATTCTCTTAAATAGTGGAGTAGTTAGTGTGGATGATTGACTTCCGAACGTGAAGATAAAAGAGTGGATTGACTCATAAGGAAGAAAAAGTATAAACCCTACATATGATCTTCTAAACTCTATCTCCTCTACTTTTGGTATACTTTTATTTTTTATACTACTTTCTCTATACAAACTTGGATAAGCTTTGATAATTAACATTACTAAAATAATTAAAAAGGGTTAATAAAGGTAACTATAGGAAAAACTTGAATTTTGAAAACAATTAATTTAATCCCTTTTTGGTTGTTTTACTTAGACCAATAAAACTATTGTTTAGAGAGTTTGCTATCACTTAGCTCTTTTATGGAGCTTTTGATAGCATATATGGCGATCACATGTTTATGAAAAAAAAAAAAAGTTGGCAATAGTATAAAATCTTGTGAACTTGATCGCCTTAATGACGAGCCTATTCCATTTTAGAAATTTTATACATGTCTTGTTGTAAGCAAATTTACATATAATACTTTAGTTACTCAGCTAATTGGTTACATGAGCTCATATAACCAAAAGCTTTATCTTAAGATTGTGGTAGCTAGATGTGTAATCAATAGTTTCAGTATAGATATTTCTTGTTTTGAAACTTTTTGTCTCAAATACATCCTTATTAATATTATTCAAATATCAAGATAAAAAATTAGCAAATAATTATAAATATTTGTTCTACGTGTGTATGTTAAAATAAACTTGAAATAGGGAGTTCGAGACATAAATCTTTTAATTATTCCCTCTATTTGTCTCTTTCTGCCCAACCAAAAATGCTTTGATTTCCATGTCCTACACAAACAAATGCACTCGTACCACCTACCACCAACCACTTGTGTCGAATTATTTTATAAGCTAAAGCAAATCGAACTCATATTAGTTTCGCTTTTCCTTCATTTACCACATGGAAATACATCAACATCACTATTGGTTAGCTTCCTTGTCTTGTCTTCCATTTTCTAGTGGCATTAATTAATACACAAAGCTAATAGTATGATAATCCATCATTCTCACAATGTATTAACTATTAAGTATATTACTTCTCGAATTAAGAAACATCCAATACATAATCTTAGCTTGAATATTATTCAATATGGAATGCTAGCTTATAGTACAATGACACCATGTCGATAGTTTCCACCTTTGGTCTTTACACATTTTCAATTGCATTTGACTAAGAAAGAAAAATATTGTTATACTTGATTTGTCACAATTTAGTCTTATTGTAGTTATCGACAATTGTAGTTATCTTTGTATATGAGAGACACTATTAGTTAAACATATGGAAGATATCCTTTAAAATGCTTGTAACATGAATATTCTCTCAAATATATATTTAAAGACTCTACCATAGTCCATAGGTACAATACAAAAAAAAAAAAAAATCAACTTAATAGTAATTTAAGTTGAGTGAGAGAATGATGAAACACCATAGCATAGGTTATAGCCATACCTTCAACTCCATAAATGAGCACACACCATGTATATGATTTGATATGAGACTTAAACCCCACTCTACTTTAGGAAGTCCAAGAATGACAAAAGTGTCACTATATATTAAAATTAAGCTAAATTGTAAACATATTCCTTATATTTGCTTTATAAGTACTTAGCTTTCTCGTCTTTAAAATGGAATGACTCTCTATGAAATCTATGGAAAAGAATCCTTTGATTTGCAATTGCAGTTTCAGTAGTATAGTGAAGAGCAAACAAGGAAAGAGAGAGCATGACAAAAGCAAGAAAGTAAAGTGTTTAATATTATTGTTGTAAATGATCTTTCTAAAGTTTATATATATATATACAAAAGACACATACTAACTATCATAACTACTATACCCACACAAACTTAGCACTTGCAACTAATAGAAAATGATAGATATTCTTTACATCCTCCTCAAGTTGGTGCCTTTTGAAGGCCTAACTTGGAACATAAAAATTCAACATGCTTCTCTCCAAATGCTTTAGTACAAAGATCAACTAGCTGTAGTTTAGATGAGACATGATCAAGATGGAGAAAACTAAACTAAATATGATCACGAACAAAATGAATCAATATCAATATGTTTTATCTACTCATGTAATCATGGATTGTTAGCAATAAGTAAAGCCAACTTATTGTTACAATATAAAGTAATCAGCAAGGCTAAAGGAATACCAAGATCACACAATATGTAAGAAACCTATAAGACATCTTTAAAAGTTGTAGCTAGACTACGATACTCAACATTTGTAGTGGATATAGAAATCATAGATTGTTTCTTGGTTTTCCAAGAAACCAAACTACCACCTAACATAACACAAAAACTATTAAGTGATTTCCTATCAATTGCACAAGATCCCCAATTAGAATTGGAATAAGCAAACAAGAAAGATAACTTGAGAGGAATAGAACAAGCCTAAAGAAGAAGTGCCCTTAAGATAACTCGAAAGATGGAAAAGGGCTTGTAGATGAGACACTATCAGATGGGATAAAAATTGGCTCAACTTATGTATTGCAAAAGATATATCTAGCCATGTAAGTGTAATGTATAATAAATGTCTAATTGCACCCCGATAAAAGGATGGATCATCAAGTATATCTATTGTTTCATTGTCTAACTTCAAACTATTGAGCATAGGAAACTTGATTCGTTTCACACCTATTAAACTTGCATTAGCAAAAACATCTATAATAAATTTCCACTGACTGAGAAGAAGAAGAATTCTAGCATTTGTTTTGTACAATTACAAACCTAAGAAGAACCAAGCTAAACCCAACTCTTTAATGGTAAAATCGTCATGAAGTCATTACTTTAGGCTATTAATAAGCTGCTCATTAGAACTAATAATGAGAATATCATCCACGTACAAAAAAAAAAAAAAACAAAAGACCCATGTGTATCGTGAATGTGAACAATGAATAGTTATACTTGGACTGAACAAACTCATCATTGACAAGAAATTGTGAAATTTCCAAATTCCATTGTCTTAATGCCTGCTTAAGTCCATGAAGGGACTTCTTAAGTCTATAAACTTGGTTTGGTAAGGCTTTAGTATAACCTTGTGGTGGAACCATATGTATTTCTTCATCTAAATCCCCATGCAAAAACACATTGTTGACATCAATTTGAAATAAAGGCTAGCCATAAGTAGTTGCTATTGCAATTAATATGTGAATTGTGTTAAGATTGGCTACAGGAGAAAATGTGTCATGGAAATATATTCTTTCCTACTAAGTATAGTCCTTTGCAACTAAGTGTGCCTGATATCTTTCAACACTACCATCTAGTCGATATTTGACCTTTTAGACCCACTTTGAACCGATATCTCTCTTGCCTTTAGGTAATGTAGTTAACTCCTAAGTTTCACTACACTCTAAAGCATCTAGTTCCTTTTTCATGGTCTCAATCCATTCTTTATGTTTAGTTGCATGTAAGTAATCATGTAGCTTTTAAGTAGATAATACATGTACTAAAGAAGCTACATAATCACTTGGATATTTGGAAAAAGTATTAGTATCAAACAGAGGATAGTACGTAGAAGAAGATTTATTAGCAAAAGAAGAAATATTAGATGTAATGACATTAGAAGCCTTAGGTTTAAACTGTATGAACAAAATTGTTTAGCCATTTTGGAGTTTTTCTCTCCCTTCTTGACTTGTGTAAATTATGTTGTTGATTTGACTAAGGATGTGAGGACTGTTTTGTTGATTGAAGATTAGGATCAACAAATTGCACTTGATTAGTAGATGATTGATCAAAAGAAAATTGAGACTCAAATAAAATAGGATTTTTGGGAAATGACTCAAAAGAAATAGATTCAAGTGAAGCAAATTCATGAGTAAAACCTTGTTTAAAGGGAAAGATAGTTTCATAAAAAAAATAACATCTTTAGAAACAATTATTTTTTTATGAGTAATATCATAAACTTTGTACCCTTTTTGTCCATGAAGATAACCTAAGAAAACACATTTCGCTCATCTTAGATCAAACTTATCTATTGAATAAGGATGTTTTGCAATATAACATAAACATCCCATTACTCTCAAGTTTGTATAATCTAGTGGTGAATCAAATAACATTTCAAAAGGTGTTTTCCATCCTAGATTGGCCATAGGCATACAATTTATTAAGTAAGTTGCTGTAGGGATATATTCCTCCCAAAAGTCTTTGGGCAAATTTGCATATAGTATTAAAGCTCTAGAAATATCAAGAAGATGCTTATGTTTCATCTCAACTATCCCATTTTGTTGATGAGTATATGTCATAGTCCTATTATGAATAATATTGAGGCTATGAAACATGGATTGGCACATATTGGATAGAAACTTAGACCCATTATCTGTTCTTACAAATTTAGGAAAATAAAAAAAATGACCAAAAAATGATTAGAAATATAACAAAAAAATTGTTTTAGAACTAAACAAGCTTGAGATTTGTGGCTAAGTAAATAAGTCTAAGTAGATCATGAGTAATCATCCACAATGGTCAAAAAATACTTAGCCCTAGAAATGGACTCAATACCATAAGGTCACTAAATATCAACATGCAACAAAAAGAAGACACTAGGTGAAGCATGTTAACTTCTAGAAAAAGGAAGCCTATGAAACTTGGCTTTATGATAAGTATCACAAATGAAATCATGAAACTTTAAATCTTTACACATGTGTAGATGTTGTAAGATGGAAACAAAAGCATGTCCATTCAAGCATGAATCAAATGAGTAAGATTATTGTTGTTATGGGAAAAAGTATTACATTACAATACTGACTTGTTTGAATCAAGTGAAGATTCTAAACTCCTAACTTTCCGATTCAAGAACATACAACCCAGATAAGGCCTTTGCCATTGCAACTATAATTTTAGTTGTTTGGTCCTAAAAGAGACATGTAAATGAGCCGACTGTGACAACTAAATGTTGATCAACAATTAGTTTATGCATAGAAAGGAGGTTGTGAGTAAATTGGGGCATAAAAAGAACATTATGTATAGTAAGAAATGAATCAATTCTTATTGACCCTATTTTGGTTATTGGAATAATTTGTTTGTCTAGTAATTTGATAGTAATAGGACTAATCAAATCATGAATATCATGAAGTAAGGAATGGTAAGGGGCTATATGATTAGTAGCCCTTGTATCAACTATCTAAAATGCAACATTATTACTTAAAGAATTGAAACAAAAAGAAGAATTTGAAATACTTGCAAATCAAACCATGTTAACCATTCCCGTGTCCTTACTACTCATTCAATATACCTCTTGGCACACATTCTGGAATAGCTGCTTATCAAACATATCATCTTGTTGTCCTTAATCAAGATTCTTAACTAAAGTATGATCACAAGGAGTAGCTAAAGCAAAAGGATTTGTTTTGCAAATTGTCACTGAAAAAGCAGCTACATTTCTTCATTTAAACACTTTCTTGCCCTTGTACCATTTTGGATAACCTATAATTTGAAAGCAACTTTCAATAGTATGTCCTTCTTGTTTATAATGCTTGCAATACATTTTCCTTTTTCATCTTTTCTTATCATTTATACCTGCAATTACAACTTCCTTGTTTTGCCCTTTACCAACATAAAATGCTGAACTATCAACATCAGGAGTTAACAACGAAGAAACTTGTCTTTGTTTTTCCACTTGTTGTACTAAATAAAAGGCACAATTAACTATAGGAAATAGCTCCATCGATAATATCTAATTTTGTACTACTTCGTACACCTTAATTAGACCCGTTAAGAATTGCATCAATTTGGTTTAGATTCAAACTCAAGAATCCTTTCATTATTTGCACAAGTACAATACTCTAATCTTTCACAAGTGCAAACTAGATATGTGTGCAATTATTGCAATTCATCCCAACATCTTTTGAGTTTATCATAGTAAACTCTTACTGCTTGATTTCCTTGTTTCAAATTGGTTATTTCATGTTGAAGTTGGAAAATCAAAGGTCCATTTGCAGTACCATATCATTCTATTATTTCCTCCCACAACTCTCGTACTGATTCTATATACATGAAACTTTGTGATAAATCTGATGTCACTAAGTCAAAAATCTAACAACATACCATATAATCGCATATTTGCCATTTTACTAAGTTTAACAAAAGAACATCTAGTTTTTCAATCGAACCATCTATAAATCTTAATTTTAACTTTGTGCCCAATCCCATTTTTATAGATCTACTTCATCTAAGGTAATTATTTCCATTAAAAACCAAAGCACCAATTGACATACTAGGACTATCAGAACTAGAAAGGTAAGGTGGATCAATTGAAAGATCACCTAAGTTTCTTGTATGCTCAATTTGATTTTCCATCATGAACCGAGTAGAAATTGAAAATGAAATGTAAAGCAAGAATCAGTACTTTTCTTACTCTAATACCATATGAAATTTGTGGAAAAGATTCTTTTGATATGCAATTGAAGTTCCAATAGTATAGTGAATAGCAAACAAGGAAGGAGAGAGAATGATGGAAGTAAGAAAGTAAAGTGTTTGTTATTATTGTTGTAAACAATCTTTTTGAAGTTTATATATATATACATAAGACACATACTAACTATCATAACTACTATACCCATAGAAACTTGACATGTGTAACTAATAGAAAATGATAAATATTCTTTACAATCATATATTTAAAAAATGTGCTTTAAACTCTTATATTATCATTTTACCTTTAATTTTCTTTTTTATTATTTTATTATTTGTTATCATTTTGTTGAGTGGTTAAATAGTAAAATACGGCATAAAAGAACTATTGGAAATTTTGGAGATTTGAATGCTCAATTTCAAAAGATATGAGGTTAAGAATAAGTGAATCACAAAATTCGTGGTGCAATTTAAGCAAAACTTCAAACATGAAACTTTTTTTAATAAGTGTAACCTTAAACCTTTTCTGTAGCACCTTTTATAGCCTATATGCTACATGAAACAAAATGAGATTGATAGCAATAAAAAAGCAAACCAAAATGTGATTGATGATGAAAATTTATTTCCTACAAAATGTGATTACATGAAAAATTGGATCAACAAGTTAATTAAGCTATTGAACGCCTAAGGCTATATATATATAAGTCAGTTGGATGAGGACCTACTTAACAGGAGCCTTACTCTATAAATTGGCAAACTTTGTATGCTTTGAAAGACATGACATTCATCACTAATTCCCTAGATTGTAAATACTTGAAAATTATACTACATTAAAAGGGATACTCTTGATAAATTATTTATGGAAAGTATGGCTACTTATATGAATATATGACTTGATCAAATAATTATGCTTAAATTAAAATGATCTAGATAGTTTTGGATTGATGAGCCAGAAAAATGACTTGTTAGGTATATCCTACCTTGTATCAAGATATTTTAGCACGGCTTGAGTATCAACTTGGAATCTTCATGGATTCCTAGGCCCAACCACTATCCATCAAGATCTTTTCCACATTCCTCAATTCATTACACTACTTCCAAAGCCCACATTATTAATCATGAGCATATCCCAATCACTCTAGTCCTTTGTATTGAAATAATCTAATTGTAGTTATTAACTAATTCCCCCCCACAAATACCTATCAGTTCCTCTCATAAGGAGACCTGATTCTAGTATCCAGGTTGAAGATTGCTCAAGAGTTAAGATTTTTCTAGACTTTCGCTCAACTTCCCTCAAATCGTTACCATTTCATATAGAGCTACTAGAAACTATTTAGAAAGCAATGTTTATCCCTTTCACATAAAGCATGAGATACATGCAGCATGCATATGATGTGCACAAACAAATCTTTGCATTTATAGTTTGTGCAGATAAATTTATTTACATGCTTTTTGTTTCTCTTGTAAACTATAGTTCTAATGAAATGTTATAGATAGGTGCTGATCTCTTCATTTATGTTGTGATCTTGTTATTGTGGATGGTAATCTAACGTTAAAAGTAATAAAAGTTGCTTGCTTAAAATTTCAATATTGGTCCAATACAAAGATCTTATCATGTCTCCTCCCTAACGTTTTCATATCTTGTACATAGCTATTATATAATAATTGTTGTGTATTAGTGATCATGAAAAGCTCTATAAATACTTGACGAAATGCCCAAAAACTGAAGAGTGAAAATGAGCAATAAGACCGTATCACTTCTGTAAATAAAGAAATGAGAGGTGATTTAGCATTCTGTAATGCATTTTCCGTTTGCAATTTTTCCCCCTTTTTGGCGCATTTCTCTTGAGGTTGTTTAATGCATGAAAATACCATGTATTTGATTTTGGTACAATTTCATATTTATACCATCTAGAAAAACGACGAGGGATTAACAAGAGTATATGCCGTTCACGTAGGCTCACAAAGAGCATAAAAGATGCTATGAAAGTGACTGTTTGATATGCGACTAAAAATAGAAAAAGAAAAATCAAATATGTATTACTGGATATTCAATCTTAGCAACTATTTTGAATATTTATTCTTAAAATTTATGGGAAAGTGGAGTTATATTTTTATAAGTTTATAGATTAAGGATTTATTTGTAATTATCCTTAAATTTAATTCCACAACATTTGAAAGAATCTGAATAGGGTTTTAGTGGTCCAAACCAACCTAACTATGATAAAGCGACAGATAATTAAATTTAGGACTCTATAATATCTGGATATGAATTAGATAAAGAGTACACCCATGACAAGCCATCCTTCCTGGCCCTAACAAATAGATTAGCGTATATATCACATAACGATATTAATTCGTTTGTGAATTTCCATAAAGTTTTCATTTTAAGTAAAACAGTATGAATTAAGTTAGCTTCAAATAAATTAAATTTGAAGAACATTTCAGCATTGGTTGTATGTACTTCTTGTGCAATGCTAGCATGAGAACACACTAATTTTTAGATGAATTCATTCTATCATATCGAGACAATAGTACGATAATAAGTGTACATAAAGATAAAACAGTTCTACAAACAATGGGACGGGATTTAAATTTTCATATATGATTTTCGTATATCTCCATGTTGTTGCACAGGTTAAATGGACCATATCATTTAAGTATTTTCACTCCTATAGGATATATATAGTCTCCTTTACAGTGGCCATATTAATGACTCCTAGGCTTGCTTCACCTATAAAAGCAAATATAATAGATAATAGATTTATGTTTTATTAACCCGTATTAATCTAGAAATAAAATCTAAGCAAATAAATAATCGAAACTACTTTCGTCCTTCAAAAATTCACTTTCATATTGGTTATTTGACTCCATTTTCTTATTTCAAGAAGGTATCGATAGCTAAATCTATGTATATATATATATATATATATTGATTACGTAAAGGACCATTTGTTTTTGAATGTTTTCAACCGCTACACATAGGAGAATCGGGACGCGACCAACGTATGGCATGCGACAACTGCCAAATGCCATCAACATGCCGACTTGCTACATAAAGAAATTAAGATCATCCAAAGCCTCCCCAGTAATTGTCGGGTAATGCAGGCCAAATGTTCGATCGGTCTGGAGGTGGCAAAATTCACATCTAAGAAAGCGAAAAGCACATTACGTATGTACAATAATGACCGATTTTTAAATTAAAGTGGTAATATATTTTTTTACTTGGTACATACAATGGATTTCCTGTTAAATTGTCAAAATATATCTTCGTCTCCTTAATAACTTCTGAAGATATACATATATCTTCTAAAATTATTATCATTTATGATCCTTTTATTATTAGATTTAAGATTTTAACTATGATTTGGGAGTAGAAAACATATAAAAATTATAAAAAAAGTGAAAATACTCTTCGGAAGTTTAGATAGAAGAATCTTTGATCCGTGCATGACTGATGGTTTTATGGTGTTACTTGCATTGATTACTTTTGATTATGGAGCTCATACTCAAATGTTTTAATTACGTAATACTTTATTAGTTTCAGCTGGTTATGTTTGGATTCAAGTAGAAGTATCTGTATAAAATAAAAAATAATCTCTATTCCAGTTACATATGTTACGTCAATTCTGCAACTAGTAAGTGATACACAAAGCCTTATGGCAATATAAAAATAATAATAATAAAATAAAATAAACTAAAAAAAATGCTTTTCTTTTTGACCTTATCACTTGTCCGGCTTAAACTAAATTAATTGTATGGCTCGTAGAGGAAAACTTTATTAGAAGTGACATAATATATGAATTGTTTAATAAGAGCCAATAGGTATAAGCAAATATGAATTCAACACACAAAATATAACTATTGATGATAGTTTTTCCAACATAATCAGGCAATATATATCGTATTCTTATTGATTTTTATCCACTGTTAGCATTATTAGTCATCGGTTCTTGTTGAATATTTGTTCATGTCACACCCAACGTCTCTCTCCTACTTCCCTTGTATATAAATACCCAAAATATTCCTCTACGCAATGGACTCTCTCTCTCTCAACCTGACTCATCATTTCCAATCATTCCCTCATCATTAAGACTAAACCAAGTAAGTTTTATTTTATATCCATACGTACACTGCCTATATATTGTCGATCGATTTTATAAATTTTGCTATTAGCTTTATCATTTGCAGAAATTACTAAGTTTTGATCAAATATATATTTCCATAGTGTAAGGTTACAATAATAATTATATGTCCAACGTTGATCATGCAAAAAAAAAAAAAAATGGTAGTTTATAAGTTCAAGTTAGTTAAAAAAAATATCAAATCAACATCGGAACATTTTGGTTATATCAATAAAATATATATATATATACATTAGTCATGTTTGCCTGGTGTTACCCTGCCTAAGCTTTAACCCTAATATCATTACAATAACTTTGCTCAATTACTCCATAGGGTACAAAGTCTTACGTTTGTGTAACTTTCATTTTATTGAGGTTCCACGTTTGACAATATTGAGGTTCATCTAACCAGGTTGGTGAATCTTATGTTTATCAAATGGATGGTGTAGAAAAAGCAACACCCGGAAGGCGAACAAGCCGGAATATGAGCCGGAGCATGAGCTGGAGCATGGAAGAAGTTTTCTCAGGTCATGGGCACTCAAGAACTAGTAGTAGGGGTGAGGAAGATGAAGAAGCATTAAAATGGGCAGCAATCTAGAAATTGCCAACTTATGATCGATTAAGAACAAGTATTATGCAATCATTTATTGGTAAGATTGAGCATAATGGTCAGCATGAAAAGGTTGTACACAAGACGGTGGATGTGACAAAGCTAGACATCAATGATCGCCAGAATTTCATTGATAGACTTTTCAAGGTGGCTGAGGAAGACAATGAGATGTTCTTGAAGAAGTTCAGAAACAGAGTCGACAAGTATGCTTATGATCTTCTCTAAACTTTCTAAACATTATTTTTGGATTAATAAAAAAAAAAAAAAAATTCCATCCTGCTGTGTGCATCTGTTTTTAGAACTATTTTTCATTTAATTTATGACACATAAGATTATTTTTGAAAATTGCACAAGCTTTATAATATTATACTTGTTACCAACAGTAATGCAGCTGCAATTGCCAAGAAAATTTGATACAGCGTAAACGCTGAATAAAATTATTTCTAAAAATGCCTATTTATCTATTTCTTGGAGTAAAGACTCTATAAAGTAATGTTAAATCATGAAAAAGTAGCTTACATAAAATTAATACGTAATTAATATTTATTTCAATACAATAATATACACTATTTTGATTTGAATACTCTTTATTTCCATTCTTTTGATTTATTTGGGTAACCTGTATATAATTTTGAGGTATTTACAAATAATGCAGGGTAGGAATAGAACTTCCAACTGTAGAAGTGAGGTTCCAGAATGTAACAATCCAAGCCGATTGCTATGTTGGAAGTAGAGCACTTCCAACACTTCCGAATGTTGCTCAAAACATTGCAGAATCAGCTTCTGGTTTGCTTGGAATCAGATTGGCCAAGAGGACCAAACTCACTATTCTCAAGGATGTTTCTGGGATTGTAAAACCCTCAAGGTAAAATGCTTATACTATAGTTTACCAGTCCGCTTAAATAACGACTCAAAAGCAGAATAATATATACTAGACTTGATTTTATCAGAGAAAGAAGGAAAAGAGTATGTAATTTAGCGAAAAACGTCTTTTGGAATTTTTTCAATATTTACTATTATTAAAGATTTACAATAATCAAACATTAGAATAGTAAACTTAATATGTTGCAGATGTTAATAGATTTCACGTGATTGATCCATGTCAAATATGGTTGGATTTTACTGAAAAATAATTTTTCCTGGTTTTGTTGTGTGTTATGTATATTTATGGATTTAATGTTGTCCAATAATTGTTCTGTGAATTTTTAGGATGACATTGCTACTGGGTTCTCCATCCTCGGGAAAGACGACACTTCTACTAGCTCTAGCCGGAATGTTGGACACAAACTTACGGGTGAAAATATGAGGATTTCATTTTTATTTTTTATTTATTTATTTACTTATTATTATTATTATTATTTTCCCAGTGAAGGAACATCATAAGATTTACTCAGTTAAAAGTAGTCGGAAACGTTAAATTTACCAGACCGAACACAAAACCGAACCACTAATAAACAAATTACAACTTTTGGTTAAGTTTAATGTTACATATGTATGCTGGTGTGGTACGTAAGAATTCTTTATATTACATATATCAACTTAGAATATCATATTTAAATAATTGTATAATTAACTTGTAGAGTAGTGTTGATGGTGTGACTTGATCCTCCCCTTATTCTCCTTCTTCATTGATAGCTTTCAATGGGATTGACCAACTAAAGTTTTGTCAATGGTAACTAGTAAGGAGTAAAAAACGAATGTAACCTATTTATAATAATTTAATAGGATCATTCCATTATGGGTTAACTATGTTATCTAACTATATTTCTAAATAGAGTGTAAATGGACTTGACACATAAATAGATCAAATGAATAATTTAACCCGTCTAATATTGCTCATCAAACTATAATTATTCGATCTTAATTTTACACAATTAATGGAAGCTCAATAAATTGAAAATTTTTCCAACATGACATTGTTTAATTAGAAGAAAAAAGTTGTTATAAGTCATAAATATTTATGATAGGTTTGGTTTGCATAATGAAATAAGTTAGGCAATAAAATAAAAAAATTTAAAAGAGTAAGAAGTAATAGCTATTAATTATAATTTTTATGAGGTCTTATGGTCAAATGTAGAATTATTATGAGAAAGTTCAAAGAGTAGTTATTTTTTGTCTTGTAAAAGAATTGCCATTTCTCATTTCTTAATAATATTTTACAAATTAAATGCAAAAAGAGATTTGTAGGAGAAAAATGACAATTCTATTCTATATTTATGAAGTCAACTAAGTGTATTATTGGCATTTAAAATTTTTTTAGGACCTTTAATTGAAATGTTGTAGAGGCCTTGGATGATTTTTTTTTTAATTTTTTAATCGGTGTATAAGTGAGTTCCAAATATTTATAAAATGATTATATCTGAGGGGTTATAAGCTTTTCTAAGATTGCTTCCAAGTCATAAACCTTTTTCTAATCCAGCTTTAATCTATATATTAACTTTTCAATCATCTGGCCTATCCAATGTTTTTCTTTTCTTTTTGTTTTTTCCTCATATATGTGGCAGTGTCATCCTTAGAACGTTACCATCGCTGGAACCTTATCACAGTTCCCTATGACATTAAAAGTCGCTCCTTCCAAAAAACCCAGGTCCATCATGAAGGACCTTGTAAATTTGTTTTTTTTTTTTTTTTTTTAATTTCTGATTGTTTTGCGTAATTTTAATTGTAAAGGACGATCCATAAAAATTTTAAAAATTATTGAAAAGCTTTTATAAATGAACTTAAAGATAAAATAGAGAGTTCCATAAAGAAAATTCCTCAAAAAATTGTCTTAGCACTTAAAAATCTAAAATAAATTGCTTAGAATTAATGATCTTATACTTTGTTTCCCTCCTTTTTAACTTTCTCCACGGATTATCACCATGAGGCATGTACACCTATACCATGACGAACTATCTACAACCATTCTCTCTCTCCATTTGTCATTTTCATGGTGTGATTGTGGTAAGGTTCATTTGGCGTGCAAAACCTTAAGCAAAGGTATATTAGAAAGGATTTACATTTTATTTGCACATCGAAATGTTTAGGACTTTAAATAGTATTTTGCTTAAAAATTTAGCAATCTTTATTGACTATTTATAAGAAATTATTTATTTTATATATGTCAATAGAAAGGTTTATCTTTTATTGAAACTAATCTTTTATAGGTTCAAGGAGAAATTACCTATAATGGACATAAACTTAATGAGTTCGTACCTCGAAAGACATCAGCATATATCAGCCAAAATGACATTCATGCTACGGAAATGACAGTAAAAGAAACTCTGGATTTCTCTGCTAGGTGCCAAGGAGTTGGTACTCGATATGGTAATTAATTGTATAAAAGAAATTGTAGAACAAGATTAGGAAAGCTTTATCTACCACTTATTATTATGAAAAGGGTGATTAAATCATTGAAGTTTATTAAATTTTGCTCAAGAACTCCTTAATGAGCTAGCAAGAAGAGAAAAGCATGCCGGCATTTTCCCCGAATCCGAAGTGGACCTTTTCATGAAGGTAACCCCACTTTCTTTGTCGTGTCACGTTAATAATTCACTATATATATCTAAAGGTTTTGCTTATTTTTTTCTTTTTGTTTGTATATGTTAGGCGACTACAATGGAAGGGATCGAAAATAGTCTTATTACCGACTACACATTGAAAGTAAGTTGAAACTTTCCATATTTGTAAAATAGAGATGGTATCATAACTATTACTTCAATATTTGTTGCTTTTTACATTTTAACCTAGAACTTGAGATTACTAAAGTTCTTACCGAGTAAAAAATTTACATATTAAATTTATTATTTTTATCATCTTTATAAAAATGCTATGATAAATATTTATTGGTTAAAAAGTACAAATGTAAATATAAAAGATAGATTAATAAATCTGATTAAGTAAGAATTCTTCTTATTAAATATGACATTTAACGATGTTAAATTTCAAAAATATAGTTAAATAATCTTATTAGAGTTTAAAGTATCTAAATATTTGATTACAGCATGGGCAATAACATATGATCTTATACGTTTGACGGACAGAAATTTCTTGCATAGATTATGAATTTTAAAGTTGCTGATGAACGCACATATCATTTTCAATTCATATAATCAAATTTTTTGTCCAAAAAGAAAATCATAGGTTCAAATTGTTTTGTACTTCGTGTATTACATTTTGGCTTAAACAAAGTTTATATGTGGGTGAGATGTACAGATTTTAGGGCTTGACGTATGCCGGGACACAATTATTGGAGATGAAATGCAGCGTGGGATATCTGGTGGACAGAAGAAGAGAGTGACAACAGGTCAATTATCATTCGATAATGTAATTATAGTTTTTACAATACTCCTAAAAAACATGTATATATATTCTTAAACTATTGTTAAACCCCAATACCATATCTAAAAGACCATAAATAACAATGATGTTGTACATGAATAATGGTTAGAACATATGTGTATATTTTAAAAGTTACAGAATTAGAAAAACACTTTTAAGAGTTCAAGGATTAATCGGCACATGACTGTGTTTACAACTGGCCGCACGTGCTCTAAGATTTTTGTCAATCATATGGATTTTGTTTTCTTCCAACGTGAAAAATCATAGAGTTCTTCATGCAGTTAATCTCACATGACTACATTTATTTTTACTTATATACATGAAAAAACCCCTTATAGATGACAATATATTTAAAAATTTCAGGGGAAATGATAGTTGGGCCAACAAAGACATTGTTCATGGATGAAATATCAAATGGTCTTGATAGTTCCACAGCATTTCAAATAGTGAAGTGCATGCAGCAGATCGCACACCTCACTGATGCAACCATATTGATGTCTCTCATGCAACCTGCTCCTGAGACCTTTGATCTTTTTGATGATATCATTCTCTTATCAGAAGGCCAGATTGTGTATCAAGGTCCAAGGGAACATATACTCTCCTTTTTCGAGAGCTGCGGCTTCAAATGCCCCGAGAGAAAGGGAACTGCTGACTTCTTGCAAGAGGTTAGGACTTGGAAAAGCCATACAAATAAAAGTTTAGTAAGCGTAATAGGTGATGCAATTTCTAAAACATTGAAAATATATGTATAACTCTAGATCATTGCTTAAGCCATATTTTTAGTGAAGGTTTTAGGGATTTAGCAATACACAATCAAACTTTTACCTATCTAATTTACTATCCCGCCATCTTTACAAAGATGTTATAGCAAATATTTATTGCTCAAAGAGTACAACTGCAATGTAGTAAGTCTATCAAGTAAAATATTAGTTGGATATCTTCAGATGTAAATTAGGAGTACCTAAAATCTAGGTAGTTAGTTGACATCTTTTCCATATAATTGGTATAGTTTGCTCGATTACAATTGGACTATATAGATACAAAAAAAAAATTCAAAAAATATGTGACTGGCCTAATTTTTAAATAAGATGCTACAGTTAATTTTCAGGGTAGTGAGAACTATCACTTCAATGTGCTCATAAAGCTAAGCAAGATGGTTACATATTTACATATACTTATTCTGGATGGTCATGAATTTATGAAACTCGTCAGGCATGCTATGTTCTATAAAATAATATGATGGAGACTAGTGAACTTGTCCACCTGAGTTAGAGATGGATTTCATGGATAAGGACATTGCTAATTTGTGTACATATGGTAGGTTACATCAAGAAAGGACCAACAACAATATTGGGCAGATAGAAGCAAGCCATATAATTATGTATCAGTGAGTAAATTTGTGGAAAAATTCAAGCGCTTTCACGTTGGTTTGCGTATTGATAACGAACTCTCGTTACCATTCGACAAAAGCCGAAACCATAGAGCAGCTCTCGTCTTCAAGAAATACTCGGTCTCGAAAATGGAACTTCTGAGGGCCTGCTTTGACAAGGAATGGCTCTTGATCAAGAAAAATGCATTTGTCTACATTTTCAAGACGGTCCAACTCATTCTTGTGGCGACCATCGCTTCGACAGTGTTTCTTAGGAGTAGAATGAACAGCAGGAATGAGGATGATGGAGCGCTTTATGTTGGTACACTTTTGTTTTCCATGATCATTAACATTTTTAATGGTTTTGCCGAGCTTTCCATGACGATTATGCGGCTTCCGGTGTTCTATAAACATAGAGATCTTCTCTTCCACCCAGCTTGGACATTTACCCTGCCTAATGTCCTACTAAAGATCCCCTTGTCCATTTTGGAGTCACTGGTTTGGGTTCTAATCACATATTACCCTATGGATTTGCGCCAGAAGCTAGCAGGTATCTCTTATATTTCAAGGTTATCAAACCCTTTATGTCATTATGCTGCTTTAAATTAAGGGCAAATTGCAAATATGCCTCTAAAACTATCGTTCTTGTGCAAATACACTCGCCAAGCTCCTAAAGCATAGCTTCACCTCTCCATAACTTTTGCAAATATGCACATACCATCCAACTCATCACTAAAGCATTAAAACCCCAGTAATTATAGTCCTTTTGGGATGATTTCATGGCTTTAACAATGATTTAGAAGGTATATGCATATTTTCAAGGTTTTGGGGTTGAAAGAAGGTTTTAAGAGTTTAGGAGTTCTATCAACTTTTGAAAAATAGTTTCCGGTTGTATTAACAATTACCCCTAAAATTAAATTTCTTGAGAGATGGTCATTTTAGTGCAAATCCATTGTCAGGTGTACAGCTTGTATTTCATGGTATTCTTGTTTTATATGCAGGTTTTTCAAGCAATTGTTGCTGGTATTTCTTATCCAACAAATGGCATCCGGGATGTTTAGGTTCATTTCTGGAATCTGCAGGACCATGATTATTTCGAACTTCGGTGGAACTCTCATGCTTCTCTTTGTGAACATGCTTGGAGGTTTCATCATTCCACGAGGTCGATTAATATATTAAATTTTCTACAAGTATTTTCTAACCCTGAGACGCAGAGAAAAAACTTTAGTAAAACAGACAAGAATTCTTAAAGAGTTTTGATCATTCGATTACCAGTCTATCGAGCTAATCGGCCTATTAAGAAATCTTCCAAATGTTTGCAGGCGATATACCAAGCTGGTGGAGCTGGGGTTATTGGCTGTCTCCTCTGTCATATGGTTTCAATTCCTTAACAATTAATGAGATGTTTGCACCACGATGGATGAATAAATCGGTAATTGATTGGTTTCGATTCTCCCTAAAAAAATACAAGTTTATATCAATCAATCTCTCTTGCGCTATAGGCCTCAGACAATGTCACAAGATTGGGTGTGGCGGTGTTACAAAACTTTGACGTCTTTCCTGATGAAAACTGGTACTGGATAGGAGCAGCAGCCCTCGTAGGATTCATTATTCTCTTCAATGTGCTCTTTACGATCGCAATCATGTATTTTAGCCGTAAGTTTTGACATAGAAACCACAATTTATGACCTCTTTTCTAGCCATTTTCTTTATTCTTGAATTTTTTTTAATTTTTATTTTATTTTTTTAATGTTGTAGCTCTTGGAAAACCACAAGCCTTGATACCTGAAGAATCAGATGGAGAGAATGTAACCAAAAAGGAAGCATCGAAAGGGCAGCTCACAATCCAAAGACACTCATCAAAGAAAGGTTTAAATTAATCTTCGTACATTAGTTGAAATCGAAAAAATAAAAAACAATTGTCCTTCTCATGTATGCAGAGCTTTCAGACTGTTGATATACAATCATTGAACTTTCTTACATGCTTCTGATATTTCAGGAGAAATGGTGCGACAGGAAATAGCCAGAAAGGATTTATCACTTCAAGCAGATAACGGGTTGGCCCCAAAGAGAGGAATGGTTCTACCTTTCACACCTCTAGCTATGTCCTTCAATGACATAAATTACTATGTAGACATGCCTGCAGTAAGTATTTACGTTGCTAGCTGTTGATGTGAGACCTCTTGTCACAATTACATGTTTCTCAATTCAAATTTCATGCAATTTCTTTATAGGAAATGAAAGAACAGGGAATTATAGATGATAGGCTTCAACTACTTACGGCAAGTTACGGGTGCATTCAGACCAGGAGTCCTAACTGCGCTAATGGGAATCAGTGGAGCAGGAAAGACCACCATGATGGATGTTCTAGCTGGGCGCAAGACAGGTGGTCACATTGAAGGAGATATTAGAATATCAGGTTTTCCCAAGAAGCAGGAAACCTTTGCTAGAATTTCGGGATACTGTGAGCAAATTGACATCCATTCGCCCAGTTACTAAGATTACCTGAAGAAGTGAGCAAAGCAGAAAAGATGGTAAGTGCCCTGACTTGACCTTAATCTCATACGTATGAAGAAAACCATGGAAAATTTGCAAATAAATCCCGAAAAATATCAATTAAGTATGAATAGACTCCTTAAATACAATCTTGTAACCTTCAAAAATATGCACATGGCCTTGAACTCCAGCTAAGGCCCCAAAAAACCATTGCTCTTTATGGTTGTCTTTTTAGCAATAGTTTTGGGCTTCTCACAACAGTTATCAATAGTTATGGGAGATAAATCATGCTTTAGGAGCCTAGGAGCCTGTTCATACATGATCAATAGTTTTGAGGACATACTCACAATTATCCTTAGAACACTCTATTCTATGTGTGAATGATTGAAACAACTTCGTCTTCTTGGATTTTTAGATTTTTGTGAATGAAGTTATGGAGTTGGTAGAGTTGGATAACCTTAAAGATGCCATAGTTGGACTTCCAGGAATCACTGGCTTATCAATAGAACAACGAAAGAGATTGACAATTGCAGTAGAGCTTGTTGCTAACCCATCTATCATATTTATGGATAAGCCTACATCTAGTCTTGATGCAAGGGCTGCAGCCATTGTGATGAGAACTGTTAGAAATACTGTTGACACCGGGCGCACTGTTGTATGTACAATTCATCAACCAAGTATTGATATCTTTGAAGCTTTTGATGAGGTAGTATAATGCAATTTCTCACTCTTTATCTCTTCCATCTATACATTCTCTCAAAGATTAGTTTCAAAAATGTTGAATGAGAACATTTTGCATCAGCTACTCTTGTTGAAAAGAGGAGGACAAGTGATTTACTCTGGTCCCTTGGGTCGAAATTCACACAAAGTCATTGAATGTTTTGAGGTAATTAAAACTTGAATTGTCTAAACACTTATTTGCACATTGCATTATCCTCTGATACTGGCATTCATGCCCTGAATTGTGTAAAGTTTTTGTTCTGTTCTTGATCAAAAGTAAAGATGTTAATCTTCGGTAAAGACCAATCTTAAACACACAGATGAAAGTCCAAGCATATGCAGTAAAATGTATTCTTGAACATAGAGGAAAATTTTATTCTGTATTTTGAGTAATAATGAATCAATTTCGTAAGTCATAATAATGTGCTAACCTTTCTATTTATACTTCTGTACTAGATAATGGCTAATCAACTATAATTGATTTACCTAATAGATAAAATAACTTCACAACCCACCACCCCCCCCCCCGGGAAGGTGGAGCCTCACACAAGCCCAACTTGGAATGTACATTGAGCAGCTGAGCTTCAGAAAACTGGCTTTGTGAGAAAATCAACTAGCTAAGATTTAGAAGGGATGTAAACAGTTTTAATGAAGCCTTTAGAAATGGAGTCCCTTGTAAAATGAACATCAATAGTAATGTGTTTGGTAAGACTATGAAAACAAGGATGGTCAGCTAGGAGTTAAGTAGACTGTTGCCACAATATAAATCAATAGGCAAAGAAACGGGTACATGTAAATCTTAAAGAATATATAAGATCTAAAGTAATTCTTTAGTAGTAGTCATCATACTTCAGTATTTTACTTTCGTAGACGAAGTAGAAACCGAGTTTTGCTTCTTGGTCTTCCAAGAAATAAGAGATTGACCTAGTAAAATGCAATAACCAAAAACCAATTTCCTATCCATCAGACACGTACCCCAATCTGAATCTGTAAATGCCAATAGATTAGAAGAACTATTCGCAAAATAGAAAAGACCAATATTAAGAGTGCTTTTAAGTACTTCAAAACATGATAAGCTTCTTGAAGATGACCAATACAAGGTTTCTCTAAAAACTAGCTAAGACGATGAACTGCAAAAGGAGATCAGGCCTTGTGAGAGTAAGATAAAGAACTCTTCTAACTATTCGTTTGTATAGAGTCAGATCAGGAATTAATTCTCTGGCATTAGAAAGTAGCTTCAAGCCAAAAGGAAATGGAAATTGAACTAGTTTAGCTGTAGAAAGTCCACAATCACACAATATATCTAAGATAAATTTTTTCTAGTACAGGAGAATTCCTTAAGAAGTTCTACAAAGCTCAATCCTAAGGAAAGAACCCAGCAAGACCAAGATCTTTAATGGTAAATTTCTGGTCTAACATAGTCTTCAATTCTGCAATAGGATTGGGAATTATACTAGTAATGAACATGTCATCAACATAAAGTAAGATAACCAAACATCCATCAGACATTGAACGAGTAAACAAGGAATGCCATTAGAAGATTGTACGAATCTTTGTTGTATCAAAAAGTAGAAATCTCCAAATTCTACTGATGAGATGCTTGTTTGAGACCATATAAGGACCTTAACAATTTGCAAACCTTTCTAGGCCATGCTTTATCATACCCGATGGAAGAGTTATTTAGATATCTTCTTCTAAAAAGCCATGAAGAAATCCATTATTCCTATTAACTTGGAAAATAGGTTAATTGTTAATAGCATCAACATCAATTAGAATTCGGACTATCCCTAGTTATGTAATAGGAAAAAAGTACTATGATAATCTTGTCTTTCCACTTGAATGTATCATTTTATTACCAAATGAGCTTTATAACGCTCAACATTACTATTAGCAAGACATATAATCTTATACAACCATTTGCAACCAATTGCATGTTTTCTAGGTGGTAACTCTGTTAACTCCCAAATGTGATTATTTTCAAGTGCTTTTAACTCTTGTGACATAGCCTCAACCCATAAATGATCTTATGATGCTTGAGAGTAAGAAGTAGGTTCTTCTATCATGAAGACATTAGCTAATGAACTGATATATTCATTGGGATAAGAGACAAAAGTATTGGAAGAAAATAAAGGATGTGGAACAAAAGGTAACGAATCATGTTGTATAATTTTAGAAGAAATTCCTAATGGAAAAACATTGTTAATAGAATGTACATAATCTTGCAACCATTGAGGTGTTCGTTGTTCCCTTTAGAGCGCCTAACTAGTTTAGGAATTGGAAGTGTAGATTGATTAAAAACATAATAGATTTTGATGCTAAAGGTGGATAAGGAATAGGATTAGCTAGATTAAATGAGATAGAATATTTAAAGCTATATTAGATTTTAAACAAAATTGTTTGTACCATTAGATTTTGTAGGAAATAGAATGTGCAGAAGAGAAGATACAAGAAAATTTGTGTTTGAATTGTTTCAACTAAATCTTTGAAAGGAAACTTATTTTTAAATAATATGACATCTCGACTTATGATGATTTTCTAAGAGTCTAAAGCATATAACTTATATGCTTTCTATGCATGTCTATATAACTTATCTTTGTGAGGTAGAACATTGGTTGCATAACATAAACACCCCATAATTTGTAAATGATCATGGAAAGGTAATTTTCCAAACAAAACTTCATAGGGTGTTTTCCAATTTAGCTTTTCCATAGGCATCCTATTAATAAGATATGTAACCGTGAGGATGTAATCTCCCAAAACTCTTTAGGCAAGTTTACATGCAATCTCATAGCATAGGATGTTTCTAATAGATGCCTATGTTTGCGTTCAACAGTTTTATTCTGTTGAGGAGTGTAGGGTGTAGTTTTCTAATGAATGATTCCAAGCTCATTAAAAAAGATTTGACAACTTTTGGATGTAAATTCTCCACCATTATCTATACAAACAAACTTAGGTATAGTATGAAAATGAGTTCTAACATAAGTAATGAAGTGTTTAAGGTCTGATGGAACTTGGTATTTGTTTTTCAATAGATATGTCCAAGTGCCTCTAAAGAATCATCGATGATAGTAAGAAAATAGTTTGCTCTAGATTTCGAACAACATGATACGGTCCCCATAAATCTATATGTAACAATTTCAAATATAGATTTAGATACAAACTCACTTCGCGAGAAAGGTAATCGATGACTTTTTGCTAATTGACAAGTATAACCAAAAAAAAAATCTGCAAATTGAACTCTTTACAATTTTGCAAATGTTTCATTTTTTTTAAGAAGAAGTATATCCTAATCTTGCATGAAATACTTGCAAGTTTGAAATCTTAATTCATGTTACATCAGAACCTACAATTCCTAAACTTGAATCTACGAAAGGATCATAATCGTGATAGAACTACTAATAGAACCTACAAAACTCAAACAAGATCCTACAGTTGCTAAAGAGTCATTATTTCCTGCAAAAGTAAACTTTGGCACTATACTCTTCAAGGGATTACGATTACAACATCCAATGTCATTAGATTGTAGTATATATAGGTCGTTGCTTACTCGAGCATAGTAACACATTTTCTAGTTGTCAAGTCCTAAAATAAACATGAATTCTTATCAAATTTAGCTAAAAGAGGTAAGCTTTCTAATAGTTTTAGAACAGACAATAGGTTGTGTTTAAAATCTAGCAATAGAAAAACATTGCAAAGAGTTAAATCTTTTGTAATCTTGGCAAACCCTATAATTTTCACCGGTTTCTTTGTTCCATCAAGAAGACTAACAAAAATAAGAGTAGATAAATGACGTTTTTCATACATCAAAAATTCAAAAGGTGTCATATGATCACTAGCGCCCATATCCATGATCCAAGAACCATTCCTTTTATTTGAATCATTAAAGAAATTTATAGGTTTAGACATACTCACAAAATGTACAGATGTATGATTCAATTCTTCTTGTTCTTAGACTTGTTTATTTCTCATTATCCACAGTACTTCCTAACACACGCTATAGACAACCTGTTGATCAATCTTAGAATCATTATCATCAACTACATGATCAAAAGGAGTATTATGTCCAAAAAATTTGCTCTATTTATCAATCATCATATTTGTAGCTGGTCTTGAACTCTTCTCTATCACAAGATTTGCAATTGATCTTGAATTTCCTTTCTTGGTCTAATTTTGTCTTCTTTTATACCATTCTAAGTACCCTATCAATTCAAAACATGTTTTTATTGAGTGTCCATCCATATTGCAATTTTTACAATGCAATTTTTCTTTTCTACTATCTTTTCTATCATTAAAATTGTTTCTACTTGCTACAAAAATTGATACATCGGTTTCATTTCCTATGGAAGACGATATTTGTCATTGCTTTTCCACATGCAACACCAAGTAAAAAGCTTGTCCCACCGCTAGCAAAGGATCTAATGACAAAATTTGATTTCTCACCAACTCATATACCTTAGATAATCCCATAAGAAATTGCATTAACTTCATCTGGGACTCATATCCAAATAGTCTCTCCTTCAATTCACATGTGCAGTATTCAAGCCTTCCACAAGAACATGTAGGATATCGATTAACAATTGCAATTCTTTCTAGTACCTCTTCAACTTATTGTAATACATTGTCACATGTTGATTCCCTTATCTTGCATTCAAAATCTCATGTTACAATTGAAAGATTAGAGGACCATTCGTCTATCCATATTGTTCACAAATCTCTTTCTATAATTTGAATGCAGATTGCACATACACAAAACTCTAGGACAACTCACTACTCATCGTATTGAGCAACCAACATCTGACCATATAATCGGATCTTATCCATCTAATAAGATCATTTGGATTAGTCTCCAATTTAGGAATTGTTCCATCTATGAATCCTAATTTAAGTTTGACTCCTAAAGCCATCCATATGGATCTACTCCAAGCCAAGAAGTTGCTTCCATTAAAAACTATATTTCCTATTATCATGCCAGGATTATTAGATCTGGAGATGAATAAAGGATCAATTGTTGCAAGATCAACCATAGATGAATTATGATTCATGATAACTTTCGACACAATCACAATGAATATCTATTCTAACTAATAAACGTTGCCCATTTTGATACCATGTAAAGTTTTTATTCTTTTCTTGATCAAAAGTAAAGATGTTGATCTTGGGTAAAGATCAATCTTGAACACGCAAATGAAAGTCCAAGCATATGCAATAAAATGTATTCTTGAACATAGAGGAAAAATGCATTCCGTATTTTGAGTAAAAATGAATCAATTTCGTAAGTGATAATAATGTGCCAACCTTTCTATTTATACTCTTGTACTAGATAAATAAAATAACTTCACACATGTATATAACTTCACAAATTGCAGGCAATTCCTGGAGTACCAAAAATAAAAGAGAAGTATAATCCAGCCACATGGATGCTTGAAGTGAGCTCGGTCACATCTGAAGTACGATTAGAACTAGACTTTGCAGAGTACTACAAATCCTCTCCAGTGTACCGGTAAGTAAGCATCTAGCTAAAGCAGCAATGGCAGACCGTAGAACTAAACTTAATGATACAAAACATATGAACAGGAGAAACAAGGCTTTAGTACATGAGCTTAGTAGACCACCACCAGGAGCAAAAGACCTCTACTTCCCAACACAATATTCAGAGTCTTCCTGGGGACAATTTAAGTCTTGCATATGGAAACAATGGTGGACTTGCTGGAGGAGTCCGGAATACAACCTTGTCCGGTTCTTCTTCACATTGGGTGCTGCCCTGATGGTTGGATCAATTTTTTGGAAGGTCGGCACAAAAAGGTTTGTGCCTTCAATTTCTATTGTAATAATTGCAAATAGTGCCTACAAACAATTGATTTTATGTGGATAAAACTCATAAACTTCTAAAACGTGACTTCATCCCATTATAATTTTAAAAAATATACAAATTACCTAATCGATAATTTTGGGATTTATTTGCAATTTGCCCATTTCCATACGTAACTGTTTTAAAGTCAATTTTTTCCTTTTCTGCCAGTATTGACATGATTATTATATATATATATATATATATATATATTGTCCAGAGAAACTTCAGATGACCTTTTTATGATAACTGGGGCAATGTTTGTTTCTGTATTGGTTGTTGGAATCAACAATTGTGCAACAGTTCAACCGGTTGTAGCCATTGAAAGAACCGTGTTCTATCGAGAAAGAGCAGCTGGAATGTACTCTTCCTTACCTTACGCTCTTGCACAGGTGATAAAAAATGTTTTTTATCTTGTGCGGTTTTATAATTAGGGGTAATTATAAAAGTACAGCTGCCTTGACTACAAGTTGAGTCTAAAGTGTCGATTTATTTATTTATGTTACAACTTTTAAATGTAGGTTCTTTTACGTTTATATTATGATAAATTTTAGTTTCATAACGATGATCTAAATGTTCAAGCCTGTTGGATCTGAGGTGCGGTCTTATGTTTATAGTCAACAACAACTTATTCACGATTCTTAATGTTCAACTTTCTCATGTTTTTATCCAGGCTGTGTGTGAAATACCTTATGCGCTCATCCAAACAACATACTTTGCACTGATAATGTACAGCATGGTGAGCTTTGAATGGAAGCTAGCGAAATTCTGTTGGTTCTTCTTCATCTGCTTCTTTTGCTTCCTCTACTTCACATACTATGGAATGATGACTGTTTCCGTCACGCCAAACCACCAAGTCGCAGCTATCTTAGCAGCAGCATTCTACGCGCTCTTCAATCTGTTTTCGGGATTTTATATCCCATTACCAGTAAGCTCCTTTTAGCACTTCCGTAATTTGTGGTGCAATCCTCGCATTTAGAAATTCATCAATTCTTAAACCATGGGGATGGGCATTACCTGAGATCCAAAACTTTTTGAAATATGTCTCCATCATATTGATTGAGTCCCAAACCAAGTTACATTAGATCCTTTACCTTCTATATTATGTTAATTTAATTTTAGACCTTCATAAATGTGAGGCCCATTCAATCCTAAAAGGCAATTTCAAAAAAAAAAATCATTAGAAAATGAACAACTGAAGTCGTTTGCCCTTTCTCTTTTATATATATATATAGGAATTAAATGCACATTTGGTAAGTTTTAGTATTAAATTGATGTAAAGCAAGAAAATTAAGGATTAAGTCACAAAATCCAGAAATGTTTAGGACTTCTCAAGACCTTTTTCTCTTATATTTTTGTGGACATGGCTTTCATTTATATGACACGTCATGTCAACAAAATTGACATAATCATATATATTTCTAGGAGGCCTCCAACTTAAATAAAAAAAATATTTAAGTCTTATAAGAACTCGATAATTATAATATAGAGATACATTATAACGGATATATATTTTAAGTAATGTAAACTAAATATAAATACTATAATATTAAGAGTGAGTGAATAACCCTATTTTACAAGGTCTCCATCTGTACCCTACTCAACTAAATAGGTTTTGAATGGATATTGAGGGTCATAAGATATATTCTAGATGTAAATTCTTTAGAATTTGCTCCTACAAGATATGGTACAAGTATGAAGTTTTCCTATCCTATATCTACTTAGAAACATGTACTCTAATAAATATAGAATATAGGTTTTAAAATACTCTATACCCACCTTATAAAAAATTATTAAATAATATTAATAAACAAATAATAACATTACATTTTTTAGTAAAAAAAATTGAGCATGGGTCTATAAGTTAATAATCTAAATGACTAAACTAATACTGCCTCTTTTACTTTATGTTTTCCATTTTTTTTTTCTTGGTTCTCCCCCATTTTTCTCTCCAACTTCATATTTTCCATTCTTTCTCTTTACCATGCGTATTTGCTAAGTTGGTAAAATCATATAAACTTAAAATAATAAGAAAAGAAAAAATTACATTTTTAATTTTACAAGTTCCATAGATTTTGTACATGAAGAATTTTTAATATCACATGTAAATTACTTTTTTTAAATCACATAAATTAGAATTTTATATAAGAAAAGATAGAATTTATAGGTTTTATAAAGAATATTTACAGATTTTATAAAGTATCATATATCTTATAGGTTTTATAAGGTATATGATATAAAGTAGTTCTAAAGTATTGTGGGGAAAGTTTTGATTTTAAAATTTAGGAACATATATCTTACAAAGTAGGGTATAGATAAAACCTTATATCATATCCAACCTGTATCTCTCGTCTTTATATAATATCTAGTGTAGAAAAAAACATGTTTTACTGTAAATCTAAATAGAGGAAAAATGTGATGTGGTGTGTGAGAGTGAAAATTTGGTTTTGGAAGATACAATAAATCATTGAAAACAGAAAATTATTTTTTGACGGAAATTAATTATGTCTTGTGCAATGAGAATGATCTTTTGAAAAATGATAAAATAATTTTGAAATATGAAAGCCCTTCTTTACACACACACACAAAAAAAAAAAAAAATTAATATAGATGGCGTATGATTGCTTACAAGTACAAATAAAGGTCACATATATTAGAGGAGTTAACAATATATTATAACTAAAATTTATCCTCTATTACTACGTTCTCTATTTGCATTTGAGAGAAAATGTACGTCTTTTCAGTTATAATTATCCTTCAAAAGAAACATCCCTTAACCAAGTGGCAAATGTTGAAATTTCAGAGGATTCCCAAATGGTGGGTGTGGTACTATTGGATTTGCCCGTTAGCCTGGACAATCTACGGTTTGATTGTTACACAGTATGGCGACGTTAATGAAACTATCCAAGTTCCTGGCATGAAAGATAACCCTACTGTCAAATGGTACATTCAAGATCATTTTGGTTATGATCCAAGCTTCATGGGTCCAGTTGCTGTTGTTTTGGTTGGTTTCCCGGTCTTCTTCGCCTTCATGTTCGCTTACTTCATTAAAACATTGAACTTCCAAACAAAATAGGTATGAAGAAATTCTTATGAAGATCTGTACTTATCCTTGTAAGATCCAAGTGACTAATCATTATATATAGAGAGAGATGTTGCACCAAAGAGTCTATATGTATATATATTCCATCACTTTTTTCCCTTTCTATAAAGCATATCACTTTTTACAATATAGGTCAGGATTGCGGTAATGATATTATAATAAATCTCCAAATGGTGACTTAAAAGTAAATCTTCAATTCAACCCACTGGATTGATTTATGACTTAATCTCTACTATTAAATTTTCACTATCTAATCCTTATTTTAAAATCTTAACCGTCGAATCCTAATAATTTTCTTAGGATTATGTAATGTGAATTGACAAAGATGAACATTTGGTATGTGACTGGTAGTTTAGATGCTGAGCTCATGTTATACTTATCAAATCCATATTCTAGGGCAACTATTTGGTTTTAGATCTTTCAATATTTCTATTTGAAATGATGTTTAGTTTGGCTTTTACGAGAAAAGATAATAAGTGGATTCTAGTTGATTACTTGTCCAATTTACGAGAAATTAGTAGGTATAGAGTAGTTATAGTATGAATTTATACATATACTCAACCTAAAAGGAACTGATTACTAAATTTTATTACGAAAATCTATCCTATAATATTTTAAAACCACTTTGAAGCCTATATCCCATAGCATTTACAAGATGTAAAATATCCTATGAATCTGTAATTTTTTTTTTATCTTCCTATATATTCCAAGTCTATGTAATATTAAAAAGTAATCTATATGTGATATTATAAGTTATTCCATATGCAAAATCTTTATAACCTATAGCAAAACCTATGAAACATTTAGTGAAATTTGAAATATTGAAAAAGTAAATCTTCTATCTACATTATTTTAAGTCTGTGATATTAGCCAAAGCTTGTGGAACTTATAGCAAATTAGAATAAAAATAATCATTTAAAGAGAAGTAGCATGTTTTAAGTTTAAGGTTTGCATTAGGTTTGCGCTGTTTCTTTTTAATATATTATTTTTTCTTTTAAACATCACAGGCTTGAGGTCAAGCTCGATAAGGAATCTAAAGTTCAAGCTCAATTCATTTAGATAGAATCTAGGCTCATTTGTCTAAATGAACTTGAGTTTAAGTTCATTTAGATAAACAAGTTTAAACTAGTTTAAGTCTAAATTTGAGCTCATTTTATATACAAGCTAAAATTTTCAACCTAACTAGTATTTTTTTTGCAAGTCAAACAGGCTAGCTTGTATGACCCAACCCACTTGCATAGCTCTACCTAGCAAGAACTTAATAATAATACCTTATCACTAATGCTAGAAAGGTTTCACATATTCTGCAATTGTCTCTAAACTAGTGAAAACCAATCAAAGAAAAAATCGCATCTAAAAATGGAAGACAAGAGAAATATAATAGAGGATGTTAAAAAAAATGGGATAATATCATGAATATTATCTAAACTTTAGATGAAAATTCAATTTATTACCTAAATTTTAAATTTGCTAATTTTATCATCAAATTTGAAGTTTTTGTATCGTTGTTATTATTCGTGTTGAATTCCCTAATAGTGTTTGTCCAGTCATATCCTTTTGCAAATCATTGCCAAAAAATGTACGGCATGACATTAGATGGTGCACATGTGGAAGGTAGGAAATAATACCAAAAAAGTAAAATAAAAATTTTAAAAAATCATGAAATGAAAAAACACAAGTAGAAAACATAAACGCCTTCTCTCTCGCTCTTAAGAAAATCATAAGCAAATGGTTCTTGTTTACTTTCTCAATGTCCTCTCTTTATTTCTAAAATGCTAAATACATCATCTTCATGTTGAAATAGTAAAATCCTAGTCAAGTTAAAAAATTGATATAGAAAAGTAAAAAAAGCCCTTCCTTTTATTGCTTAGCAATGTAATTTGAGAGGATTAACCCCAACATAACCTCAACAAAGTGAAAAACCACATTGATTGTTGTCTTCTTGAGAGAGATAACAATGTAGACAAACAATCTCACCACCAAATATTCAAAGGAAAAAGGAGTCTAGGCCATTGAAATTGATCATGGAAGGGACCGATAGCCAAGTTGTCTTTTATATTCTCTCAAATTTTACAAAATTTTCAAGCAGGTTTTGGATGCCTTAGATGGTGAATCTGCGCAAGAAGATGAATCTGGTACTACAGGAGTGACATATTTGCAAGAAGATGAAATCTTTTTGTTAAATGAAAGCACTAAAGAAATACAAAGAAGAAGGTGCTTGTATATACATACATATTAAGTGGTATGCATAATAGAAGGAAAACTTGGTATGTAAAATTAGAGAACATAAAAGGTTTTTAATTTCAATTTAGGGCTAAAACTAGGGTTTTTTCAATAAGAGGATAAAGAGGGTTTCAATTTATTTTTTTAAGGGAAGATATATAGTCTTTTTTTTTTTTATTTTTTAGTGTAGTGAATAAGGACAAAGTATTTTTAATTATTTTATTATTCGTTTAGTTTCTTTCATGGCTTGCTCATCCATAGTGTGTAAGAGTTGGAGTCAACAATACATGTGTCTCGCTAAGATTAGCTGGAGGATATAATTAAATAGATAGTGTTAGTTGATTTAACCCACATAGTAATGGTGATATGTGAACTTCAAATTGGGTACTGAAATCAGTAAAATTAAAGGCTTGACAATAAATTGAATCTTCATCTAAAATTTAAGTAGTATTCATGACATTGTTTCAAAAATAATGTCTAATGAGATCTCGGGTGTTGATTTATAGATTGATAAAATTTTTAATCATATCTTCAAAACATATTTACTTTGAATTATCTTAAAATATGGGTTCGACGATCAAACCAACAAAGTCTGCCTATTAAACAGATAAAAACTTCCAACCTTAACTTGCTTTTTAGGTGAATAAAACGGTTCACTAGTTGGATGCAATCCATTTGCGTGCTTTGCTTCTCCTAAGAGTTTATAGCATGTTGTTCTTATTTGAATTATTAAAGAAAGAAATGACATATTGTATTTATAGGGACAGGATAAAGTCATGGACGGTGGTCTTTTCCTTTTACCATTTTACAATTATTTTTGGGTTATTGCTAATGGTATTTCATATGCATAATATAGGCATGACTAAGGAAATCAAAATACTTATCCAATAGTTCTAGTTGCTTATTGAAGAAACTTCTCTTCCTACTAGAATTATGCGTTGGGACACTGATAAACCCAAGCAAGCAAACACTAACCGATCAAAACAAGTCAGCATCTGACTAAACCTAGCCGATTTTGCGCAAGTTTGCCAAGATTCCACAAAACCCGTTTATGTGATCCAGGGAGGGGAGCAATCAACAAGAGGCGATAAGGACACGAGTGTTCTTGTCTTTAGAATTTATAATAAAAAGAGTTAAATTTAGCTGGAGGCAAAGAAAATTTCCATAGCTTCTATCAGCATCTTCTTTTGACAATAACATTTGACTTATTACTCACCATATATTTTTTCGAATCAACATTTACCCACGTATGCACATTCCTTTTATCAAATGTGCACCACAAACTAATAGCCGAGATGACTGAGAATAAATCATATTCCACAATTTTTCCACAAGGCATTTTGTATAGAGTGCGATATGTTAGGCTGTAAAAATTTTCTTCCTTTTTGCTAGATTCGTGGACATTTATCCGGACGTGCCAAAGACAACAAAATAAACACGTAGAATTGAAATCCAGATACTATAGCAGCTTGGTTGGACCAAGAAGCTATTGAAAGCTAGCTACTCTAGCTGGATGCTCCGACAGATGCTGTCCACTCATTGCCAGATATTACGTCCATATCAAGGGATTATTGTCTATCACGTTACGATGATGGAAAAATAAGCAATTTCTCATTGAAATTTCAAGTCCTTTTATTTTACTTCTAGAAGTGATACCTACACCGTAAATAGTGAAAATACGTATAATTTTTTTTTTCTTGATTTCGTAGTTTTATTTCACCATTGTAAACATTAAACAAAAATGATCATGGAGAAACATATGATGGGATAATGTTAAGATTTAAGATTGTTGATTATATCAAATCAAGAATTGAATCAAATCATTTTTATCCATAAAATGTAATTTTTTTTATATTTCAATTTAGTTCATAATTCAATTAAAAAATTATTCAAATAATTCATAATTCAGTTTAAGAATAAAATCAAATTGCTTCTAATAATAAAAATAAAAAAAAACAATATTTTTAATTTTAAAACCTATTAGCATTTAGTCTAACTCTATTTACGTTTTTATTTTTGTGATCTCTCTTCCCGCTCTTAACCTTTACAATCCATTCATTTTTCTTCACCATTGTCTCTCATCTCTGAAATAAACTTATGTGCCTTGACTATCATCTATGAGATAATGTTACATGGTTTTAATTCTTATATAATAAGTCTAAATTTAAATATTAATACTTAGTTAAAAATCTCAATAATTATCTATATTATCAACTAGAATAAGATATCTATAAAGTAGTTTAAACCAAATTGAACTGTCTTTAAAGTGGTTCGATTTAGTGCTAAACAATTAAAAGTAATTTGGTTTATTAAATATTTTGACCAAATTATTTCAAATACAGTTCAGTTTCAATTCAAACCCTAAACCAAATCAAACCAATAATACCCCTATTAAGATTCTAGTTATTTCTATCCAAATCAAACCAATAATACCCCTATCGGGAAGAAGAAGAAAAGTCTTAATAAGAGGATGAGAAGATACAAAACATGATTGGGGGAGGAAAAATGGTTCCATGACGGATACGACTTGACACAGCATGCTAACCTGTACATAATCCAAATATCATATGAATTGGAGCATAATAAAATAAACGGAATAAGTCCTTTAAGTTTGTTTAAAAAAATAATTAAGTGACCTATATTTATATCAAAATTAAATAAAATTATCTATATTTTAAGCAAGTTATCTAAATCCTTTATATTTATATCATTATCCTTTGTAAATTCTTTATGTGTAGTGAGAGTGTGAGACAACATAGAAAGTACTTAAAAAGCATTCTAATCGGTACAATAACACAACCATAAAGTATTTCAACCTCCCATTTATAATATAGATATGATTTGATTGGAGTTTGGCATAAATGTAGGAGAAAAACTCATAATGTCTTATGTATCTTTCTATTTTTGTCTAACTATGGAAGAAAAAATCTAGTACTTTTTATTTTAGGAATAGAATAAGGTAGGAAAAAAACTATAAATAAATAGAATAAAAAAATAATAATTACTTTATTTAATTATATTTCAAATAATATTAATAATAGATTATGATATATGTCTAAACATATCAGTATGCCCTTCCCTTAGATCATGGTTTGACTATTGGCTAAGGCTTTATGGATAAAACATAGAAATATGCAAGGGAAAAAAAATTAAAAAATAATTATTCTTTTAACAGTGAGAAAAATTGCAATTCCTTATTTGGCATCATGATGAATTAAGACATATAAGGTGTGGTTGGAAGATGAAAGTCAAACTACATGATAATGATGATAATGAGAATAGTAGGTATAAACGAATTAAATCTATTTATGAGCCACTTGAATTTGACTTTATATCTATTTTAATATAATTTAAGAGTTGTTAAGTTGGCTCACACTTCATAATGGTTAGCTCAATTACCTTACTAACTTAATGAAGCTTAAATCAAGCTTAAATGTTAATAGAATTCAAATTGGGTTTCTATATTAACATTATCTTAATCAAAAAAGGAAATAAATCATATTTAATACATCAAATTTAAACAAGTTTAATAAAATCAAACTTAAACTTTGTTTATATTACTTAAACTTCAACTCTATTTTTAAATTCCAAATTAATTTTAAATTCAAACTCAATAATATATCTTAACTTCGTACATGAGAATGCAAAGCGAAAGTGATGTCATCCTGAGAAATAGACGTCCACCAAGGAAACACCCAAGAAAGCCGGCTGCACAAGTACAGTTTAAATTCCACGCCTAGTCCACCAGTGAAGCCATGGGAATTGGTCGTATTCCTTAAAGCATGTAAAACATGGCACGGAACAATGATGTTTCATGATAAAATCAAATCCCAGATGCTGTCCCTGCCTGGCTAATTGAATGGAGAGTATTAATAATGACAAGTGGAAGATTAATGAAGAGTGTTGGTGGATTTAAGAAACGACTATTCCATGTTTGGCTTTTCAGCCCATTACTGGTTCAAAATTTTTTAACTTTTCCACTTTGTAATTGCCTATCTTTATGTTTTGGAATCCTTTTGTTTTTTTATGGCACAACGGAATTTGATTTTTCAAAATAACTATCGACACGCCCTGTGGGACATCAACCGATGACTTTAAGAAAATCATGGAGCAATGAGACACTAAAAGCAATAAATTATTTGAGTGCAATGATGGAAACAAAAATTTTATATTTCTATGAAAAATAATTTAAGATTTTATGTATAAAATTAAAATATAAAATTATAATAAAATATGTATGCAGAAGTATATATAAATTCATAACAAAAGCAAATCTTGAAGAGTTTTATCTTCCAACTTACAACAGTGACTTTTCCTTATTTTCTCACTAAAGAGATGTGTAAACTGTATTTGTTGCTATATTCTTAAGCACCTTGGAATACTTAATCATAACATAGTCTACACAATTGTAAAAAGTCTTCTTAACTAAAGTAGCCACCGATAATCTTCAAGCTCCTTTCAATATCGAATTGTAGCTTTTGACGATGTTCGATATTATGTAACCAAAGTGGTATCAACCATCATAGACTAGCATCTACTTCTCTACTAACATATCATCAAACCACAATAGGGCATCAAGCTTGATTGTCCTCACCTGCAGCATGAAATAGTTTACCTTTCAAACTCATATCTGCATTCCCGCACAAGAGGCCAATTTCTTACATTGAATATTTTTGTAACTGGGTTGAAGTTACTCGCAATGTATTGTATATAGAACCTCCATACTACAAAGGGAGGTCGCTATCCATTACAGGCCTCATCAAGTGCTATCTTGATGCCAAGGTGTCTGTTTAAAATCAGACAAATGGTTTCATGCCCTTCATGATCACTTATGACATGTTGTTTCAATTGTCTTAAAAACTAGCCTCATGTTTCAATTGACTCCTCATCCATAAGGGCAAATGCCAACAAAAGTAAGTGGTTGTTTCCATCAACGCACAAATAATCAACAACTCTTGAATATACTTGCCACACAAAAAAGTGTTGTTAATAGTGACAATGGGTATCTTATAACCAAATTCAGTTCAACAATAGAAGCGAGCTAAGCAACCTTCACGTCAAGATTATATTCACAACCGACTTGCAAGAAGATTGCAATTCAACTATGAGTGATCCTAATTTTTCATCAGGTTGATGCATGTGTGTAGACCTTTAAATTTGATAACTACGAACAACCCCTCTAACTTCTTCTTACAAGCCCAAAGCCTTCACTTATAATCGTCTTCCCTTTTTGAGCAATAAATCGACCAAAGTGACTTATTAGATTCATCAATACTGAAGTTATAGTGATTCTTCGCATGATATACCTTAACAACTTAAATAATATCTACTTTTGTTTTGAATCTCATGCATTTATTGAATTCCTCACTATTGCTCAAGTTACTACACATCACATTATGTTCCCACTCAAAATAGATATAACCATCATTACCGCCAACATTGTAAAAGGAAATGAGATCTCTAACTATCATATAAGTTGGTTTAGCTTACACTCACTAATATATTACTTGTGTAGAGTGCCTTGGGGCGATTGGACAATTTCCTATAGCCATATCATCTCCTTCATTAACATTTTCCTCCTTTTCCTTCCCTAAATTTTCATTGTAATCAAAACTTTTCTCTTCAATACCCATTCCCATTTTTGTGTCCGTTACAATTTCCGCTCCCACATGTACCATATAAGGATCAAGTGTAACCGGTCATTGCAACACCGGAGTAACTATTCTATCTATTTCAACTTCATCATTCAATGTTGCCTCTTCCATAGGGGTTAGATCATATGCTTCAAACACCGGTTGCTTAATCAACCATCTCTTCCCTATTTGGTGGTGTATGCATATGTCTATTTTCTTCAAATATATGTTATTGAGAGGAACCTCCTAATTTTTCAAATATCCTAACGTACAACTTTTATATCCCATGCTCTCTTAAGGATTTGGCCATTTCAATTAGATTTTTCACATCACCATCATCTTTAATTGCCATCAACACATAAATTATTCCCATGAAAAATAGAATGCCTATGTATTATCTCCACCCAACTACAGTTGAATCAACTCCAATACTCCAAAATATTCTATATAAGAATTCAGTATAGTTCACATCCTTCCTCATTTTTAACTTCTTAATCACATCTCTATCATATTCTAGCCCCCAATTGCCTCTTACAATATTTCTAAATGCATAAATAAAAATTTTCAAGTAGTCACTCATTCTTATCCTATTCGTAATATAAATAAATAATAAGTTATTTTACAATAATAGTTAATAAAGGTTACTTAACATTCACACTGCATTACAATGTCCAAAATTGAAAATTTTTAAATTATTTAGTTTATATTTAAAAATATTTTTATTAAAAATAAATTAATTTACATTTTTACATAAAAAAAATTAATTGAATTTTTTTTAATTATTTAATTACAAAAACTTTTATACAAATTTAAACTACAAAAAAATTAAATTAGAAAAAAAATCCTCCTTTATCTAAAAATATCTTCATACAACACCTATTTCGCAAACAATCATGTTCGTAAACATTAAACAGAACAAACTAATATACTGTATAGCATGGGATTAACTATTCCATCAGGTAAAGGCTCTAGTTCCGTGTGTGCAAGTGTAATTATTAAGTTCTTTTATGTGTGTACGTAATAAAATTATTAAACGGTGAGATAGGTTTGCAGAAATTATTTATAATAAATTATTTGGATTGTATATTAAAGGCGTGTATTATGTTCGTGTTTTTAGTTATTCTAATTTTGACTCAACTGAGGATATATTTTGATATATGTCTTCACTACCTATTTACATAATTTTTTTATAAATATTTTATTTTATGATTAATTTTTTTAAACTATATTATTTAAGTTGATTGGATGAAAAAAGAAAAAGCCAAATTAAATAAGACTAAATTACTATGTTTTGATCACATCAATGATGACACCTTGCTGGGGAATTGCGATAAACGAAAAATCACCTATGTGAGAGTGCACAACCTAAACAGTAAATATCAACAAAAATAGACGATTTACGAATATTTGGTTCCACGAACCAAGTACTCAAGCGACGTATACCGAGCCGAAGTCCACAGGCGATGAGGCCATGAGAAATAGGTCTTATTATTCATATATCCAAACATGCGGACGTATACTTACTCACAACAGGGTTAATCTGGATTTATTAAAATAAAACCATCCATCTGTTCAAAGTCTTCGTATTAGATACGAAGCATTAGTGTTCAGTAGTTCTTTCTTACTTTTCTATACAGTCAAGAAAAACAGTCGCAAGAGACCAATAAGATAAATATATTATTTATCTTTTCTCTCTTCCTCCTTCTTCCCCTCTGTGTTTGAATATATATATATATATATATATATATATATATATATAGCGTGTATTAATGATTTAAGATGGCACGGCGTCGAAATATATATTACAACGTACATGCACTTTGACTTCAATGACATTAAAATTTATTATAGGACATAGTGGGGGAAAAAAGAGGCATAGGGCATCAATGCTTCATCGTCACGTCATCGTAAATTAAATCTCCAGAAATGATCACGTAATATTCACCTAATTGCATTCTTTGTTTTATGAATTTAGAAAAATTATATCTCTAACAATAAAAAATATTTTAAGTGAAAATATTGAATTATTAATGAAAAAATGCTTTCTTTTTAAAATTGAAAATAGCAAGGATCAGCATAAACAAGGCACCATTTTTTGGCATCGATGTATATATAGTTATTATCCATTAATATTTTCAATTATTTATAACCATAAACGTATAGGTAACTTATTTTGACGGGACGAAGCAAGTATAGAAGACTTTAATGACTTTCTTAAATGTAAGTAACTCGATAAAATTTTTACATGACTATATGAGATTTAAATAAGCCACTCAAAATACAAAAGACACATTAGACTTTTGGCATAAATGCAAAGGACTTTATACTTATTTAAATAAATTGTACGAGAAGTATTGAGTTTATTTTTTATATAATTTTTCTTTCGGCCAAATACATGGAAATCACTTTATATTCAAAATAATATTGACAAGCTTTATACCAATTATTGTGATGTAAGTTGTTCTAGACTATCATAGACCAACAATGACCTCACCTATATATATACATTCATGTAGCATCGGGCACTTAAAAACATTGACCAGGTCCTTATATAACAACTCATTATTTGGTCCATGAAAAAGCAGTGACAGTAATTATACTAATAGATTGATATGAAATTGTTTCCCCCTTAAGCATTAATTAGGGTATTTGTTATGTTTATTAAACAAATAACACTAAAAACACTTAAGCCTCAATCTTATAAAGTGGAATCGGGTATATATAATTGAATTATGTCATTATACTCTATCATAATTTAATAAGTTTTATTTATGGAAAAATTCAAACCCACATCATGAGCTAACTTTTGAAATAAAGGGTCTAATTAGGTATGTAGCACTGTACAGATCTTTTTGGGAAGTAATATGAGACTTAGTCAGTCCTTATTAAGTAACCTCAAGAACTAGCTTGTGAAAGAGAGTTCAAACACATATATAAACGTTAGGTACAATTTTTGTTCATCCAGTTTAACATAAATACTAAATTTAAAACACTGTTTGCACATTTTACCAGTAAGATAAAGTGAACTGAAAAAATACAGAAATTCTTTTTTGTTAATCGTAATTATTTTAAAAATGTTCTTCTGGCTTCACATGAGTAATAAAAAAAAAAAAAAAAAAACTTAAACTAGCTAGATAATCAGCATTTGGCCTCTCGAAAGATGCTTCTCAGAAAAATTTACCACACTAAAAGCAGAACGTCTCGACAATATTTTCAACGAAGACGAACTTCGTGACCGAATACAGGGTCCTGTGAATTGTGATCCCATTTTTTCAAACTATCATTTATTTCCTCACCTGCCACCATGCCCATGTTGAAGTCCGATTACGACGTTGAAATAAAAACGTTAAAAATAAAACTAAAACAAATCTAGAATGCAACTTCAGTACCATTCATTTCTTCAAATATTCACATTTCAATAAAGACAAAATGGGATCCATTAAGAAGATCGTTCAATCCATTACCTAACAGAGAATTCTTTTTTATATTAACTTCTATAATCATCTCAATAATTGAATAATAAATTAAATAGTTTTATTAATAAATATATTTTAATAAGTGAAGCATAGCAATTTCGTTAAATTTCACTTTTTATCTCTTGGGTTAGATAAAAAAAAAAATCCATTTTCTATACCCTATTAATAAAACTATCCAATCATTAAATAACAGTGAAATTCTCTTTATATTAACTCTTATAATTATCTCAACAATTAGATGATAAATTGAAAAGTTTTATCAACGAATAGATTTCAATAGACTATGTATAGTAATTCGGCTAAACTTCACTTTTTATCTCTTAGTTAGATTAGAAAAAATCCCATTTCAATTCACAAGTTTTTACGGGAAAGTAACGTATCATTTTTGTCCAGTTAATGAAAACAACAGAGTTCCGCCACTTCTCCTCAGATTTGCCAACTTAGTTGCTGCGAGAAAACAGAAACTTAGATGAGAACAAGTGTCACATTTACGGTGGACCAGGTGCATAACACCCTACGGGCTTAAGGGCAAGATACCCTTGAAACTAAGTATATGAATTTTTTTTCTTTTTTTTTAATTTTTTCCCAAATTAGGTATATGATTAAGGAGATGGGTGGAGATAGTACGTAAAAGGGGTATTAAAAGGAGGTATTTGTTATTACATGGGGTAATTGTGCTACATAATGATTATTCAAGACATATTTGGTTAGAAGAGATGGATTATCTATTTCTATATTTTAAATTTAAAAGTATTGGAAAGTGATCCTCTAAAATATTTTAAGTAAAATTATGAGATTTAATGGTTGATATTATGTGGATTTTTTAAGATCGAAAAATTACTTTTTTAATTTCACATATTTTGTTACAAGTTTCATAAATTTTGCATATTAAAAAATTATAATCCATATATAAATTATATTTTTAATATCATATAAACTTGAAATTTATAAAAAAAAAGTGGTAAATTTTACATATTCCACAAAATATCATACATCCTATAAGTTTTACAAAGCATAAAGTACATCGCAGTTTCAAGATATTACAAGGTACGTTCTAATTTAAAAAATTAAAAACTTGTACCTTATAGGATAGAGTACAGGTAAAGCCCCATAATGTACCAATCTTATACCTACTCACCCTTGAATATTTACATCATGTCTCTATTTTATGGTTTGCCCTTTGGAAAAATAAAAAAATACTATATAAAAGGACTAGTGGAAAAAAAAAAGAGAAAAAGAAAAATATTTGGAAACCAAAAGGTTAAGAAAATATACTATTTATACAAATTAAATTAATTTTTTTTAAAAAATTAAAAATACAAATTTAATGAACTAAAAAATAGATTACTTGGAGGGTTTCTCTTTTATGTTCTTTAGATCTTCTTTAATTTTTTATTTTATTTATTTATTTTTTGCGTATGTATCCATTAAACTTAAATGTTATTTTTGTTTTCATCTTTTTGGCAGATTTTATGATTTTTTTCTATCATTTTTTACTATAAATATAGGAGAGTAAAATAGTCTACTAGGGGTCTAGCAACACGCTTTTAAAAGTTTAAGGGAGGTAATTTAAACACTTTGAAATACAATAGCATTAAAGGAGGTCTTCTTATAAGTTATGTAAAATCTAATTATACACTATTAATTTCAACAAACGCTAATTTTAGTATTTATAAAGAAGTACTAAATATACAATTTTTAAAATGCCAAACTTCTTGATACTTAGGAGAATTTTACAATAGAATTACTCAAAAGTAACTATATAGTATAATTACTTCTATAAGTTATAGTAAAATGAGATTCATTAATAGTAAAAGAGATTGTCTACAACTCTTAAAAAACTGTCAACAATCTTCATAAAAGCTATCAATAGTTTTTTTTTTTTTAATGATACATTACCCCAAATTAGAGTTAAATAATAACAATTCACAATAAAAAGTAACTATACTATATAATTGCTTTTAAATAATTGTATAATATTAGTCTATCCAACTATCCCAAGACTTTTAGGTAAGTACACCTATTGATTTTTATAATATAGTGAATAAAAATATTGAGTGTTGACCGCAAAAGGACTATGAGTATTGGTAATTACCCTTTTTCTATTAACTAATCTAAAAAATCAAATCAAGTAAGTAGGGAATTAACAAATAAATGGATATTGAATCTCCCTATAGTTATTAATGTAACTACCTAATTATTATTTAATTATATTATTTTATTCTTAAATCGTGAGAATTCCTAATTTAAATTAATAACTTTCTCAAGTCTGTTAATTCCTAATTTCATGATGATTAGTCAAAATCCCCTTCTCATTAAAACCCTTATAATTGCATTACCTTCGCTTTATGAATTCTACTATTAAGTTTGACCTTAATACAGAATATTTACGTCATTGTATCTCTAAGATTACATGTAATTCTTTCCGATTATGTTAAATCTATTCAAATATAGGATTTCTCGATCTCCATGAATGAAATCAGAGTTTAAACTAATATGTCGATAATATTAATTTGAAAATAAAGAAAAACACATAATTGGATTACAAAAATATCAATAACTTTATTAAATAATGAATTGGAAAATCATGTACTCATTCTATGGTTTATTATACCCAAGTACAAAAGAAAATTAAGGTAGCATTATATTAAAATTAAAAAAATATATATATAAATAGTACATAAAAAACAACATCAATAAAATAAAAATAACAGTAAAATCAAAATCTATCATTATCTTACTATTAATCTAAAACTTTACATATCTTCAACTTGAACTTTATACCCCTTTTATATAAATCAAACTCTTCTCATCTAAGAAAGTTATAATTTCCTAGAATAAAACCAAAATCTTTATAAATGAGGAAATATCGCTTCAATAGATAGGAACACCTTTTCAAACAAATAGAAAACTTAACTTCTCATAAAAGAAAATTGAATCTTCAAGATTGATAGTGCTTTTGGAAACTGAAATCAAACTTGAAAAATTGAAATGGAAAGTTGAATTTTTGCTTGATACGAGTATAACATAGTCATGCTAACTCCTATGTACCCTTTTATCTTAAAAATCCCCAAAATTTGCCTTCAACACACGCCTTGACATGGGTGTGTAGTTAGTCGTGTAACCCTACATAGCCTCTTACACGGCTACTTCTTCAAGCTAATTTCTTGCTCTATTCAAAACAATCTCAAACACAACCATATAGTGATCCGTATCATATTTTTTAATCTTGTATTTTTGATATTTTTCTCCAAAGTTTACATATTTCTTCTATTTTATTAAAAATTATATTTCAAAACTTTAAAATCAAAATAAAGAATAATTAAGTGTAATATCCTTCCAAAATATAAGAAAATTAAACAAAATACTATTATAAATATTACAATTCAATAAGTATTTTAGAGCACTTATTACTATATTATAGAATTTTTTATTTACTTGAAATACTGAAAATACAAACTTTTAGATAGTAATTGTAAAGAAATTCAAAGTAAATGCCATCCATCCCAAGACCATAGGGATAATCAAAAGAAACGATAAAAAAGAAAAAAAAAATAGAGGACTTAAATCCTACACTAGTTATTAGATCCTCCCAATAATAATAATAAAAGTGTTGCTATAATTCCTTTCCTCCCCAAATGGTCAAAGTCCTCTTATCCATTAGTTTACACTTTCTTCAATCTTGCATATGTTAGGTGATGGTGCAATAAATCTAGCTAGCTTCTAAATACGTAGGTCTTATTATTCGAATTCGGAAATGTCGTAAAATTCTTCATTCTTTCTCTTTCTTACCGAAACAAAGTTTTACTTCGAGCTTCTACACTCAACTCTGTCGTTTTCTTTGATACGGTAAACGTCCGACAATCTTGGGCTACTTGTGCTAAATAGTACGATGCATCATTATCACCAACGATAATTTGTTGACTTAATGCATCGGTTGTTACATCAGCCTTCTCGCAGCAGCTGATTTAGTAATCGAAGCCATGTTTGCAGACGAAAAACGCACTTATAAACAAATGGAAATGCCCCTCTAAATTCTTATATTGAAAACCTATGTCGAAAGGATGGAATACTTGCCTGCAGTAATTATTTCTTCTATTGTGATCGACCCGAATTTTCTTTAATTGACAAATTGAGAAAACACATACTTATAAAAAGAAAAATGAAAATAGCCAAAAATATATATATATATACATTTGTTCTATTTGAAACACCTTAAATAGATTGAACGGTCTTATCAATAAATAGATTTCAATAAGTGACGTGCAGCAATTCAACTAAATTTCACTTCTTATCTTTTAGGTTATGTTAGAAAAAAGTCTATTTTCTACGACTATTAATAAGATTGTCCAATCTATCACCCCATATTGTAATCCTCTTTACATTAACTTCTATAATCAACAAATAGATTTGAGTAAGTAAGGCATAGTAATTCGACTAAACTTCACTTTTTATTTCTTAGGTTAGGTTAGAAAAAAGTCTATTTTCTACACCTATTAATAGGATTGTCCAATCTATCACCCGATATTATAATCCTTTTTACATTAACTTCTATAATCAACAAATAGATTTGAGTAAGTAAGGCATAGTAATTCGACTAAACTTCACTTTTTATCTCTTGGGTTAAGTTGGAAATTTTTTATTTTCTACATCATATTAATAAACCGTTCAGTCTATTACTTGATAGTAAAATCCTCTTTGAATTAACTCTTATAGTCAACAAATAGATTTAAATAAATGAGGCATAATAATTCTGCTAAACTTTTACTTTGTATCTCTTGGGTTAGGTTAGAAAAAAATCCGTTTCAAATTCACAAGTTTTTATGGGAAAGTAACATATCTTTTTTGTCTAGTCGATGAAAACAACAGAGCTCCGCCATTCTCCTCAGATATTGCTCACTTAATTGCTGCAAGAAAACTGAAACTTAGATTAGATCAAGTCTCACAGTTATAGTGGACCAGGTGCATAAGACCCTAAATTAACTAGGTATATGATTAAGGAGACCGGTTGAGATGGTACTTAAAATAGGTAATAAAAGGAGACATTTATTAATACATGAGGTACTTGTTTCCTGTATACGTTCAAGGGATATAGTGAATTAGAGATGATTGTAAGAAATTCTATAAGGAAGCTTTATTAATTAATATAGGAGTTAATAAGAGTTTCAACGTTGAGACAATGGAGAGGATAATCCCGTCGAAAGAATCGTAGAGCAGTCATATCACTTTATGGGATATCCTCCCCCTTTTTTTAAGCCAAACATTTGGCCAAATTTAGACATATTTGGTTAGAAGTATTGGATTATCTATTTCCATATTTTTAAGCTAAGAGTATCTCACTCTACTTCATATCCTTTTAATGCAAAATGAACCTTGCAAAATTACCAATAAGCCCTTTGCCATTGATATTAATTACGTAATTGTTTTTTATACATAGTCGATGATTTTTAATTGTAATTGATCAGATGGTCGTATAATCGAGTTTCATTAGTTAAAAATATTGCTATCATATATGCTTTAGCAGACGAGTGCATATTAAATCATCATTTGAGTTTCTTTATTGGTCACATCTAAAATTCAATTCGGCAAAGAATTAACCAGATATTGAAAACATATCACTATTGTATTTACTATTTAACTCTAAATTGAGATTCACTTTAAATTAATAGATTTAATGCGGTTTCGCATCATATTGTTTAAAGCTCAACTTACATGAAGACTAGACTTTAAATCAAGCATGTCAAGGAATAATATAACAAACAAATCAACAAAATCATGAAAGCCTAGAGGTGGCCACCAGCCACCATCAACACCACACTTTCCTATTCAGCTACCAACCAATACCTCCATTGTCCATTTTTCCACCTTCATATTTTCATCTCCATCTTTTTTTTTTTTTTATCTCTTTTACCACCCCTCCGTTTCATCTCCACCTTCTAACTCTTATCTACTAGTCCTAGGGCTAAAAAAAAAAAAAAAAATCAAACCATGAACTAAATCAAACTAAATTATAAATTAGGTTTAAACTATTTTTTATATTTAAAAAAAGTTATAAATTGAATTGAACTATTTCTTTTAGGTTCAAAAAATTCAAACCATATCAAACAATGAGAAGTAACCTTAAAAGAAAAAAAAAAAAAAAGATTCTATGTCACTTATTCAATTTCTCTCCTTATTTGGTTTTCGTTGGGTAACTCACTATTTTTTATTTCAAAATCTTTCTTACTAATTGATATAAAAACCAAAATTACTTATAAAGAGACAATAATTTTTTTTTTTAAATATATCAAATGAGCAATGAAGATGATGGGTGATACTGAAAAAATGATAATGAATTAAATCTTTTTGTATATCAAATACAATTTTCCATAACTTGTTAACTTATATATATATGAAAAAAAATTAATAACATATATAAAAGTGGTTCAAATCATAGATCGAATCGAACCGAACCTTTTTTTTTAGATTAAAAAAAAATACGAATCAAATCATATGGTTAAGTTTGATTGAGAAAAAAAATCCAAATCAATCCATACCCACTATGTGTGTGTGTTTAGATCCGCTGTCATTTAACTATAAATTTTAAGCTAATAGAAAATCTAAAATGGTTTATATTTTATTATTTTTATGATAATAAATCTAAAAATAAATTGCAAAAAGAAAAAAAAAAACAGTTATTATTTGCCTCAATGTATGTTTACCTTCCTTTTTTTTTCATAAGGAGTATTATTCTACTCCTTTGAACTTATAAAATTGTACGTCTAGTGTCTATTTTAAGTTTTGTCCATTAGAAAAATAATTAAATCCAATATAAAAACTAATGAAAAAAAGAAATATATTTGAAAACCAAAAAATTAAGAAAAATATAATACTAATGAAAAAAATAAGTTGAATTTTCGAATAATAATAATCATAATAATAAGTTAATGAATTTAAAAATAGCTGACCTTGAGAGTTTTCTCTTTTGTAATTTTCAGGTCTTTAAATTTTATTTTTTATTATTGTGTATATATCTTTTAAACTTTTTTTTTTCATTTTTTCTTTTAATGTAATGATATTTTAAAATATTTTTACTTTTCAATCATTTTTTACTATAAATATAAGAGAAGAGAATAGTCTAATAGAAGTCTAGTTACATGCCTTTAAAAGTTTCACGGAGGTAATATAAACTCTCACTTTGATATATAATAGCGTTAAATGTACCTCGAGCAAAGATAAATAGGTCTCTTTATAAGTTATGCAAAATCTAAATATACGCCATTAGCATTCCAACAAAACAAATAATTATTCACCCTTGACATTTCAACGGACACTAATTTTAGCATTTATGAAGTTGAATTATGAGAAATGCAAAATTTTGAGATGCCAAACATCTTGATACTTAGAAATACTAAAAATACAAAACCCTTTAAGATAGGTTTTGCAAGGACATCCAGTAAATAGTATCCATCCCAAGGCTGTAGGGATAATCATAAGAAAAAAAACAAAAGGGAAAAAGAAAAAGACTTAAACACTAGTTAGTTATTAGCATAAGGAAAGTTCCAACTACGAAATCTAAAATGGGCAATTAAGGACTACAACAACATAGTTAAAATTCAAAAAAAAAAAAAAAAAGGTGTAATCAAATGTCCTATTACAAGCATAAGTCTTATAATTGAATTGAGTTGACAACACTCTCTTATAAGAATGAAATATATTCAAATCCCTTTTCTCTATACATAATTGGCCAAAAATAAAAAATATTACTATTGATATATATTAAATAATCATTTTTAACAGGCCTTAAAAAAATTAAATCCATTAATGCATCTAATGTTTTTGTACTTCTTCTTTTTCTCACTCCTTTAGTTCCCCCACCCCAAAAATATAAGTGCCTCTATAATACTTTTTTTCCCCCAATTAAATGGTAAAGTCCTCTTAAAATTTCACACTTTCTTGGATCCTGTATATACGTTAGGTGCTGGGTCTTGTTATTTGAGTTCGAAAATGTCATAAACGTCCGAAAATCCTGGGCTACTTATGCTAACAGTAACATGTATCATTATCACCAACGATAATTGTTGACTTAATGCATTAGTTATTACATAGGCCTTTTCGTGTAGTAGTTAACATAGTAATCGGGGTCATGGTCACAGAGGCGACATGCATTTATGAACAAATCGAAAAGTCCCCTTTAAACTGTTATTGAAAATCTATGTCCAAAGGATGGAATCCATGCCTACGGCCCTACAGTGATTAAAAACACATACTAAAATAATCTAAAAAAAAATAGGGAAAAAATCAATAGGGTTATTTTACTTGGAGCAGCCCAAACCTAGAGTAAAACACTACAAGTAAGACTAAAACATATTCACTAATCACTTGTATAACAATACGGATACAAGTTCTTACTCAAAATCTCATAGGGCCATATTAACCATACTCGAGGCCCCTAAGATTCTGCAGGGCTCTTTCTTACACTCAACAATACACCATATAGATAAAACATGAAACAAACTAAGGCAATTCTAAACACCCTGGTTTACCAGCCTCAACCTCCCTATCAGTCGACTGCATGCTACTTGTGTTCCCTTTAGTCGCCACATCTCATCCACTCAGCTCACTCCCAAACTTAGTCGACTAGACTATGCTCCCAATTAGTTGAAACTTTTGATTTTTATTTAAATTTGGAATTTACAAACTCTAACATGTATTGTCCCTTAGGATGTTGCCTTAGCATTAGCTCTTCAACTCAGGAAATGAGCCCCCTCCAACAATATGCAACCCCTTCGTTAACTAACAACCACCAACCACCAATAGCCGAGTAACAAACAACATTAGTTGGATAATGGCCATCGTTAGCTAATTGGTGATCAACATTAATCGACTCAAAGACTCCATCAGTTGACTAAGACCTTTGAGATCATCTCGGTCAATTCCACATCCGTCTTTGCCTTTTCTTTGTCTTCACTTATATGCTCAAAATCCAAGTCCCTTTAAAACTCAACATATTTTAACAAATGGTGTATATATTTAAAATTATATATCTAGAATAGTCAAATAGAATTTTTTAATATAAATTTATATTTAGGATATTTTATTTAAGTTATACTTATATGTAATTTTTTTTATAAAAAAATTACAATTTAAATAATTTAATAAAATAATTAATACTTGTATTAATCGAACTTGTAAATAGATAATATTTAGCCAACCTTGAGTTACCTGCAGTAAGGAAATTTCCTTCAAATATATACCGTCAACTTTTCTCTGTCTGCTCATTTCTTACCTTAAGCATTTGAAATTTCTCTCCATCTATTTTCGTAACTTTTACAATATCAAAAATCTCTTCAAACTTCAATTGTTTATAACTTTTCCAAAACATGTCCAAATGAAAAACCACAAGCAGCATTATAATCCTTGTGAAGAGTGCTTCATAACAAGACTAAGCTTGAAAGGTAAAAATTGATGAAGATACAAGAGACACAGGCTGTTACACGGCCGTGTAGTGATTGGAAGGAACTCACAGAAGCATACACGGCCTCTACACACGGCCTGAAGCACGGCCGTGTATTCGATCAGGGTATTCCATAGAAATATACACGACCTATATACACGGCCGTGCAGAACAGCCGTGTATTCGATCAGGGTATCCCACAGAAGCATACACGACTTCCATACACGGCCAGGGATATGGTCATGTATTCAGTCAGGAACATTCACAGAATCATACATGGCTTAGAGACACGGCCGTGTATGCGACCGTATACTGTGCTCGTCACATGCCAAAAACATACACGGCCTAGAGGCACGGCCGTGTATGCGACAGGTTATAGACGTGTATATCATTATTTATTTCCACGTGTACGCTTAGATTTTCTCCTTTTAGATATTTTACAGGGAAGTATATATACTCTTTTGTCAGACATGTTAGGGTTACGTCTTATTATTATTTTGAAATACATTTCGTGAGAGAATTTTCTCCATTTCCGGGTTGTGCGCAACCAGAGTTTGCATCAAAGAGCTCTTCTTTATTATGTGAAACCAATCCATATTCGGATTCGTTTCATTTTCGCTTTCCGCGTTGCATCAGTTGGTATCAGAGCAAGGCTATTTCCTATGGAGATGTCAACTCATCAAGGCGATGGTAGCGGTCGTGTTCTTGACGGTGTTCAAGATGCGAGGTTACAAGGGAACCATCAATAGGTTCCAAAGGTAGAGTTCGACGCAATGCATCAGAAGGTCGGGCGTATGGAACGGCGCCTTGATGAACTGATCGAGCGTTTCGATGCTCTAGTGGTAGACCCCAATAGGGCTGGAGGCGTTGGCAGGAATCCACCACGTGCGGTGGAGGAATTTGGGGGACGCGTAATCCGACCTGTCGTTGAGAACAGGTGGGGACGTGTGGAGAGTGAGGAATCCAGTGAAGAGAGTGATGATACGTACGGGAGTAGGCCACAACGAGGACGTGGTGGAGGAGGTGGTGGTTATCGGATGGCTCATCATGGAAACCACCCTAGAGACGGCGATTATAGGAGGAACTGTGGAGGCTATGATCAAGGGGACGGCAGAGACTACCGTTTAAAGGTTGACATTCCATGGTTCGATGGCAGCCTCAACATCGAAGGCTTCCTCGATTGGATTGCGGAAGTAGACCGGTTCTTCGACTATATGGAAATTCCCGAAGACCGTCAAGTAAGATTGGTGGCATGCAGGTTGAAGAGTGGTGCCTCGGCATGGTGGGAGAGGCTACAAAGTAGGAGGCAAAGAGAAGGAAAACACCCGGTGAGATCATGGTATCGCATGAAGCAGTTGCTGCAACATGATTCCTCCCGCCGGACTACGAGCAGATATTGTTCCAACAATATCAGCGGTGCCGCCAGGGACAACGTTCCGTGCATGAGTCTACGGCGGAGTTCATGAGATTGGCTGAGCGGAATGATTTGAGGGAGAGTGAAGGCCAGCAAGTTGCAAGGTATGTGGAAGGATTGAAGCTCCAAATTAAAGACAAAATTGGGGTTACGATGGTGAGGACTCTAGTAGAGGCAAAGAATTTGGCTCTCCGAGCCGAATTAGTGTTGCAGGAACAAAGGAGTAGATATGGAGGAGGACGGAAGGGATATGTAGGAGAAGTTGTGGGTAGTGGTAGTAGGTCGGCATTTGAGAAAGGAAAAACTACGCCATACAAACCTACTGAGGACATGACCAGGAGGGAAGAGAAGAGTGAGGGGAAGAAGCCGATGGAGCAGAAGGGAGCCTAGAAGCAAAACAACCCCTATGCCAAACCTATCTTGGGCAAGTGTTTCCGATGCAATCAACCGGGTCATCAGTCAAACGAATGTCCTGCGAGGAAAAGCGTAAACATCCTTGATAGGGAGGATGATGAGGAGATTTGCTGTGAGCCTGACGGAGAGGGAGAGTATTATGAGGAAGAAGAAGAAGCAGCAGAACCAACTTATGTGATTCGGCGCATGATGCTAACCCCAAAGCAAGAAGAGATCATGCAGAGGCACCAGTTGTTTCGCACACGGTGTACTATCATGGGGAGGTTGTTTAAGCTAATAGTAGACAGCGGCAGTTGCGAAAACATCATAGGAAGGGAGGTTGTGAAACAACTACAGTTGCCCATCGAGAAGCACTCGAATCCGTACACCATTGGTTAGATTAAAGCAGCTGAAAAGATTGAAGTCAATGGGAGATGTAGGGTACCTTTCTCAATAGGGAAGTACCGCGATGAAGCATTCTGCGACATTGTAGACATGGATGCTTGCCACATCTTGTTCGGGAGGCCATGGCCATTTGATGTGGACGCGTAACATGCGGGCAAGGAAAATGTCTATAGATTGGAGAAAGGGGGTGTGAGATATACCTTGTTACCATTGAAAAGGGAAGGACGCACGAAAGGAAAGAAGGTTGAGAGTCGTTCGTTCCTAACAGTCACTCAATCTGAGAAGGAAATGATGGAAGACCTGAGGGAGTCGCGGGTGGTACACGCCCTCATCGTGAAAGGTGTGACAGAAGGAGAGGAGGAGGTTGAGGGAGAAGTACCAGAGGCAGTGAAGAATCTACTGGAGGAGTTTAAGGAGGTGGTTCCAGACGATCTACCTGAGGGGCTACCCCCTCTGAGAGACATTCAACACCAGATAGACCTGGTGCCCGGAGCTAGTCTCCCAAACCTCCCGCATTACAGGATGAGTCCCAAGGAATTGGAGATTCTACAAGAGAAGGTCCAAGAGCTTTTGGACAAAGGGTTTATCCGGGACAGCTTAAGTCCGTGTGCGGTTCCAGCCTTGTTAACCCCCAAGAAAGATGGGAGCTGAAGGATGTGTGTTGATAGCCGAGCTATCAATAAGATTACCATAGGGTATAAATTCTCTATCCCACGCATCGAGGATATGTTGGATCGGTTGAGTGGCGCTACTATCTTCTCCAAGATAGATTTGCGGAGTGGGTACCACCAAATTCGGATCCGTCCCAGAGACGAATGGAAGACGGCATTTAAGACCAAGGAGGGGCTGTATGAGTGGCTAGTGATGCCATTTGGGTTGAGTAACGCGCCGAGCACCTTCATGAGGGTAATGAACCAGGTATTAAAACCCTTCAATGGTCGTTTCATTGTTGTGTACTTCGATGATATTCTAGTATTCAGTAAGTCTAAAGAAGAACATTTTGAGCATCTAAAGTGTGTGTTATCTGCACTAAAAGAGAACAAACCGTTCGCTAATCTTAAGAAGTGCACGTTCATGTCAAGGCGACTATTGTTCCTTAGGTTTGTAGTCAGTAGTGAAGGGCTAATGGTGGATGACGAAAAGGTGAAAGCAATTAGAGAATGACCTGTTCCGAGAACTGTTACTGAGTTGAGAAGCTTTCTTGGCCTAGCTAGTTTCTACAGAAGATTCATTAGGCACTTTAGTACAGTCGCTGCCCCCTTGACTGAGTGTTTGAAGAAGGTTAAGTTCCAATGGGGCGAAGAATCTGAAACGAGCTTCATGAACTTGAAGCAACGATTGTGTGGCGCTCCTGTACTAGCGCTACCAGATTTTGAGAAGTTATTCGAGGTGGATTGCGATGCCAGTGGGGTTGGAGTTGGTGCAGTACTATCACAGGAAATAAGGCCAATCGCCTTTTACAGTGAAAAATTGTGCGAAGCAAGGAGGACTTGGTCTACATATGACAAGGAATTCTACGCCGTGGTGAGGGCCCTTAAAGTATGGGAGCACTATTTGGTTGAGAAAGAGTTCATTTTGTACTCGGACTGCGGGGCTCTTAAACACTTGAGTGGTCAAACCCGGATTAGTAAGGATATGCACGCCAGATGGATTGAGTTCTTGCAGAGGTTTCCTTTCAGGCTAATGCACAAGTCGGGTGTGCAAAATAAGGTCGCGGACGCCCTGAGTAAAAGAGCGGATGTCCTACTTACTTTAAGTGCGAACATTGTTGGTTTTGAGAAGCTAAAGGAACTATATGAGGATGATGGCGACTTTAAAGACACTTGGACTAAGTGTGCCAACAGAGAACCTTGTGACAACTATCATATCCATGAGGGGTACTTGATGAAAGGGAATCAGCTGTGCATTCCTGAATCTTCCTTACGAGAAAAGCTTATCCGAGATCTGCACGGTGGTGGACTAGCGGGACATATGGGTAGAGATAAGACCCTAGCCGCAGTTACTGAAAGATATTTTTTGCCTCGGTTAAGGAGAGATGTGTATCGAATTGTGGAAAGGTGCTACATTTGCCAGGTGTCTAAGGGGCAATCCCAAAACACTGGCTTATATACTCCTCTCCCGTGCCGGCAAACATTTGGGAGGACTTGTCGATGGACTTTATACTTGGTTTGCCTTGTACCCAACGAAGTGCTGACTCTGTGTTTGTTGTAGTTGACAGGTTTTCCAAGATGGCTCATTTTATTCCCTGTAGAAAGACCGCCGATGCACGGGCTATTACGCGGTTGTTTTTCAAGGAAGTGGTGCGGTTGCATGGGGTCCTAAAGTCCATTACTTCCGACAGAGATAGCAAATTCCTTAGTCACTTTTGGAAGACTCTCTGGTATATGTTTGATTCGTCCCTTAATTACAGTAGCACCGCTCATCCCCAAACTGACGGTCAAACCGAGGTAACTAACAGGACCCTCGGAAACCTCATCAGAAGTATCTGCTGTGAGAAGCCGGGATAATGGGATCAGGCATTGGCTCAGGCTGAATTCGCTTACAATAGTTCCGTCCACCGAACTATTGGGAGGTCACCGTTCTCGGTGGTATATACCAAAACGCCACAACATGCGCTGGACTTGATCAAATTACCAAAGATATGGTGGGCGATTTGGCTATTAAACATATGGCGGAACAATACCAAACCACTGTCGAGGAAGTTAGACGAAAGATAGAAGAATCCAATACTCGATATAAATGGGCTACAGATAAGCATAGACGGAAGAAACTCTTTGCCGTGGGCGATCAGGTAATGGTTTACCTCCGAAGAGAGCGTTTCCCTGTAGGTAAATATGGGAAACTTCAACCCAAGAAGTACGGACCTTATGAAGTTGTGCATAAGATAAATGACAACGCATATGTCGTACAACTTTCGGAAGATATGAATATTTCTTATACTTTTAATGTTGCGGACTTATCACTTTTTTACTCCGATGATACGCCTTTATATCCTGATGAGAACTCGGGGCCAAGTTCTCCATTGGTGGGAAAGAATGATGGAGATACAAGAGACATGGGCTGATACACGACTTGTTACACGGCCGTGTAGTGATTGGAAGGAACTCACAGAAGCATACACGGCCTCTACACACGGCTTGAAGCACGGCCATGTATTCGATCGGGGTATTCCACAAAAACATACACGGCCTATATACACGGCCATGCGGAACGGCCGTGTATTCGATCAGGGTATCCCACAGAAGCATACACGGCTTCCATACACGGCCAGGGACATGGTCGTGTATTCGGTCAGGAACATTCACATAATCATACACGGCTTAGAAACACGGCCGTGGATGCGACCGTGTACTGTGCTCGTCACATGCCCAGAAACATACACGGCCTAGAGGCACGGCCGTGTATGCAACAGGTTATAGACGTGTATATCATTATTTATTTCTACGTGTACGCTTAGATTTTCCCCTTTTAGATATTTTACGGGGAAGTATATATACTCTTTTGTCAAACATGTTAGGGTTACGTCTTATTATTATTTTGAAATATATTTCGTGAGAGAATTTTCTCGATTTCCGGGTTGTGCGCAACCAGAGTTTGCATCAAAGAGCTATTCTTTGTTGTGTGAAACCAATCCATATTCGGATTCGTTTCGTTTTCGCTTTCCGCGCTGCATCAAAAATGAAGCTTGAAGTTTGAAGTCAAATAGGAACAAATATAAAACATTTAATTTCAAAATTTCATTCGAAAAAAAATTAAGCTTATTCCCATTGAAGTTTTGATGAGTTTAGTTCGTTGAATCTTTAGTAAACTTGTTATACTTTGATTCTAGGCTAAGAGTTCAATTATTCTCAATTTCCTAACAACTATTTTGAACCATAGAAGATAAGGCCAATATGAGTAGGAAATTTGATGAATTACTATAATACTTATGATTGTTGCTTGCATAATGAAAATTTAAGTATGTGTTATATGTGAGTTTTACAAGTAAACAATACATTTTGAAGGTTGACAATGCCTACCGACCAAATGGAGTAAATCTTACCATTTGAATGCTAGGAACAAAACACAACTAGGATGACCACTAGCCAAACTAACCAAACACCCCTTCCTCTACTAATCAATCATTAGCCACCTTACCAACCGGACGTCTACATTAATGCTAACTAATAGTGAAATTCCCAAATGCACCTCTTTATTCCTTTTTCCTTCTATTCCTATATATATATAAAAATTCCCAAACGCACCTCTTCGTTTATTTTTCCTTCTATTCCCATGTATGTATGTATGTATGTATGTATGTATGTATGTATGTATAAACAAAGTAACCTAGGTATATGTATGAAAAAGAAGATTGCAACAATAACAGTAAATAAGAATACTTATATACCTATGTAAAACCTTTTCAAGATCGAAGTTAGATGTACACACACACACACACAAACTAATATTAGTAAAAAGGGTGAAATATAATCGTAGATGAACGGGTTTTATCATGAATTATGTGAGGTGATTGATTGATTCATGCATTGTATGATTTTGTTACTACCAATTGTATGACTAATTGTTGCTTTGTGATCCAATTGATTCTAGATGGAAGCTTGGTTGGTCACGCTTAAATAAATTAATTAAAGGATTGACTTAATCTAAAACCCGAACATGTATTGCACAAGACATTACATTGAATTGAAGACCATTGCTATTACATTACTAGCAAGAAGTAATCATTAAAGGACTATTGCTTCGCCATCTATGAACTAAGTGAAGTGAGGGTTATTACACATTTAACAGAGCCCATTGAAGGGTCTTGCCTATCATTTTTTATATTTGTGTTTCAAGAGTGCAATAAAGGCATCTTGAATTTAAGGAAGTTAAATATGATAAGTTTGGACATCCTGGGCACTGATGGTCAATGGGAATCTTTAACCTTAGGTCAAGGGGGTATAATCTTAGACTTTTTGTTAGTTACTAGAAGACCATGTACAATATTTTCTCTACATATGATTGTTCATGTATATTATATGAATGATAACTTGCATGTAATTACTTATGTTTATACAATAATGAGAATAATGCACTTCCATCTCGTTGAGTAGTGGTTTTGCTCATTCCCTTGTAATGTAATTGATGGTGCAGGTCACAACACCCGATATTTTATTGTTAAGAGAACCATCAAAGTAAGTCATATCAACCTTTTAGGCAATGTGTGATGTCAATATAGAAGAGCTTATAGATAGAGTCACCTAGAAGATTTTTAACTAGCGAAGTATTTTGATTCTTCCATTTTGTTATCTTTTGGATATAAGCCCAAACTATTAGGTATATTTCTTTTGTTGTACTCACCTATATTTTTTATTATTTTAGTAATTAGAATAGACACTTCGTAAATGTTTTACTGTGGTAGAGTATTCATGGTGGATTGTCATGATTAAGGTTCCTTGTAGAGCATGACTAGTTAGGTCACATGGTTTGATTACTCTTAAACCTATGCTTTGTTATGAACTCTCTTGACACCAATGACACTTCTTCACTTACTCTTGTTAGCATATCCAAAGTCATAAAGTACTCCATAAACCTCCCAGGCTCTACCTTACTCCAAACTCTCTTCATCATATGACTATTTACAATGTCTAATCAAGGTTGAAGGACCTCTTTGTCTCGTTACCAATGCATGTCTCTCTACTTTAGCAAACAAATCTACAAAGATCCACCATCGTAAAATCTACATCTATAATAGAACCACTAAGAATGATATCCAATACTAGAAGAACTTTGTAAGTTTACACATTGTTATAACCGAAAAGAATTTGTCCCTATCTTTTGTACTTTCAACTCTCTACAACATATTAGTTTTTGAAGGTTGCATTCTGAAGTGAAAGTGATTCTAGATGAGGAATTTAATTTATTATGACCTAGATTTTGAAAGTTTCATATAACCTACTAGAGTGTAGCTCATATTCTAAGCTTGATGAAGGTACTAGGGTAGAGCGACATTAAGTATAATGTGTTTTAAACTTTATAATCAACTCAACATTTGAAGTTTTCAACAAGTGGAAATGTAGTGTTGGTTGATTGACATATGAGGTTACACTTGTAAAGATTAGGGTTTGAGAGGAATAGAAGATGAGGGAAATTGGTTGTAATTCTCATTAATGTGAAAGGAAAATATACAGATATTTATACCAAGGGTTACAAACTAAATAAGGTAATTAACAAGAAAAGGAAAACAAAGATATGACTAAATATACACCTAATATACAGCTAATATACTCGGTATGTATTAAACAATAAGAAAGAATTTGACATTCCCTTTCACGCCCCCTTAAGCTGAAGCCGAAGTAGGATAAAGGTGAAGCTTGTCTCGAAAATGGTGAAATAGCTTTGGGTGCCCAATGGTTTGGTAAGACCATCAGCTAGTTGATCGGCACTAGAGATGAATTTGACCATGAGACGACCCAACTTGACTTGTTTACGTACAAATGATAATCCAACTCCACGTGTTTCGTTCACCCATGAAAGATAGGATTCGTTGTCAAATAGACGACACCAATGTTGTTGCACCAGAGTTGTGCAGGAAGAGCGCTAAGAAAACCAATTTCATGAAGCAATGAACCCAACCACATAATTTATGCCGTGACATTACCAATAGCCTTGTATTCGGATTTAATAGATGAATGGGCAACTATTGGCTGCTTCTTTGAGGACCATGAAATAAGATTGTCACCTATGTAGACTAAATACCCACCAATGGATCGGCGATCATCCGGACAACCTGCCCAATCACTTTCAAAGAAGGCCTAAAGCTTAATACTAGATCGTTTAGTGAAAGTGAGACCAAGAGAAGCGGATCCACGAAGATAGTAAAGGAGACACTTGACTGCTTGCTAGTGAATATCAGTTGGACTGTGTAGGAATTGAGCTAACTTGTTGACAGAAAAAAGCAATGTCAGGCCTGGTGAGAGTCAGATATTGAAGAGAACCAAGAACTTGACGATATTGCTCAGGTTGTGGATGAGGAGAACCCATTGCTTTGCTCAAGGTGGGAGTCGTGGGCATTGGTGTAGTACACGGTTTGGAAGTAAGCATATTGGTCTCATGAAGAAGGTCCTCCAAATATTTTTGCTGACTGAGACTAAGCTTATGGGCTGATGGAGGACTTGAAAGCCTAAGAAATAATGCAAAGGGGCCATATCCTTGACAGGAAACACTTGTTTAATAGACTGAAGAAACCAATCAAGCTTAGTAACATCAGAACAAGTTAATAAAATATCATTTACATACGTTAGGACATAAAATTTCAACATGCCAATTGTAAGATATAAGAGAGAGGTGTCGGCCTTAGAAGGTGTAAAGCCAAGTTGAAGTAGGTAGTCAATGAGCTATTTGAACCAGGCCTTAGGTGCCTACTTAAGGCCATATAAGATCTCTGAAGTCAACAAACATGATTGGGAAACTGTACATGTTAGAAGCCTACCGGTTGCTCCATGTATATTTCATCCTCCAAGTAACCATGAAGGAAAGCATTGGAGATATCAATTTGTCTAACAGGCCAACCATGAACAGTAGCTAATGATAAAATAGTGCAGACAGTAGTAAACTTAATGACCTGAGAAAACATTTCTTGATATTCCATACCTTCTTGTTAAGCATAACCTTTAGCCACTAACCAAGCCTTATACCTTTAAATACTGCCATCAGGATGCCATTTGATTCGAAACACCCACTTGTTGCCAATAATGTTTTGGTTGGAGGTCGGGGAACTAATCTCCATGTTTAGTTCTCAAGCAGTGCATTGAGTTCATCCCACATAGCCTTACGCCATTCTAGAACTATTTTTGCTTGTGTTACGGTTTTTGGTTCTTAGGTAAGGTAATTCGATTTGGTGTGGGCTAAGTGAGCTTGCCGTTTGTTTTTCGTACTAGGCCTAAGTTCCATTACATGGCTACGGATTGGAATAGGTTTCTGATTGGCTAAGGGTTGTGGGTTTGGTTTGGTGGGATTGTATTTGGTAAGTTCAACCAAAAGATTTAATCCAGGAAAAGATGTGGATAATGAAGTGTTACGGGTTAAGACGTGAGAAGAAGATAAGAGGAGCGATGAGGATGAAGAAGATGGAGATGAATTTTTAGTTTGATGTATTTCTGGAAAGTTGGTTGTAAGAGATTTGGGTAAGGGTGATTCAAGTTGACCTTATAGTTGAGAAGATGAAGAGGATAAGGACTGAGGTGTTTCGGGTGAGGTTGAAGGATTAGGTGACGACTTAGATGAGTCGGCAGATGTGGGTGATTTGTTTAGAATGAGATTTGTAGGAGAAAAACAAGAAGTGGAAGAAGGATTAGGATTCATACCTGATGAGGGGGCTGATGTAGGACCCAAATTGGAGTACACAGTAGTGGTAATGTCGAGCCAAGGAACTTGTGTAGTTGTGGCGCTTGATGGAGTAGTAACCGAATCAGCATGTGGAAAAATTTTGTTCATTGAATTTTACATAACAGGCATAATAAATTCAACTGTTTTCTTGTCAAAGCATCTATAAGCAGCATGATTTAGACCGAGTCTAAGATTAACACACATAATTGTTCTAAAGGAAAATTTATGAGCTTGATATGGTCTGAGCCATGGAAAAATCGCATAACCAAATGATTTAATTTATAAATAGTTTGGATTTTTCTTGTACAAAATTTGAAAAGGAGATTGTTTAGATTGGACATGACTCGGCAATATATTAATCAAGAAGGCACTTTGTTCTAATGCAAAATTCCAAAACTTTAAAGGTAAAGATGCATGAGCTAGTAAAGTTAATGTAGTATCAATTAAATGATGAATTTTCCGCTTAGCCATTCCATTTTGCTCATGTGTAAATGGGCAAGCAATTCTATGATGAATACCAACTCATTTAAAATATACATTTAATTTCTGGTATTCATCTCCCCAATCAGAATGGAAGGATCGAATTTTTGCCTGACATTGTCTTTCAATTAATTTTTCAAATTGCAAGAAAATGTCATAAACCTCACTTTTATTTTTCAAAAATACACCTAAGTGTATCGGGAAAAATCATCAACAAACAAAACCATGTACTCGTGACCATTGAATGAAAGGATGGGGGATGGCCCCCAAACATCCGAATGAACAATATTAAATGGAAAACAACTCTCGTGTTCAACAGCAACTAATGGAATTCTAGACATTTTTCCTAATAGACAACTAAAACAAGGACTCAATTTAATATAATTACTAAAAATGCTTTTATTTTGAACCAAGGTTTGAAGCTTCTTAATGTTAGGATGGCTAAGCCTAGTATGCCATTCATCAAGCGATGCCACCTCAACTGTTAAGGCCTGCTTAACTGGTTGCAATTTGTACACTCCATCCTCACTGAGTCCTTGCATCAGCACCCTCTTGGTCACCTAGTCCTTAATAATAAAATGAGTGGGGCCAAAATTCAAAGAAGCAAGTGTTATCAAAAGTAAATTTTTGCACTGACAATAGGTTTTTAACAATTTTTGGAACGCAGAGTACTTGATTTAAATGTAAGATATCAATTTTATAATGGATTTGAACATTACCAGTATGAGTAATCTGTAAGCCTTGACTGTTACCAACATGAAGATTGTCGTTCCCATTGTAACATTAAGTAGCTGTTAAAGCCTGAACATCAGGGGTGATGTGGTAGTTAGCAACTGTGTAGGGATACTAAGCTTGTTGAAATTGAGGTGACATCGGAGAAGCTTGGTAATCATAAGGAGAGTGAACATAATTGGCTTGTGGAAAATTGTAGCGAGGTCTAGAATTGTGTGGTTGATAGCAACTAATAGACGGCACATTCTGAGGCGCATATCTACTACGGCATGTGGCAGCTGTGTGATTCCCTTTTCCGCATATTTGGCAGGGACCCCGAGGTCGCTGTTGGTTACTGTTTCGTAACCCATTGTTGCCTCCATTACATGGTCTAGGTGAAGAATGGGAAGGAGTAAGAGTGGCAGATTGAGTGGAATTCTTGAGAACCATATTAGCCCATGGATTATAAAGACCTTGCAACAAATTTTCATGGGTGACTAATTGCCCGTGCAACTCATAAAATGGGACAGGGTCAGGACGGAGATTTAAAGTAGTGATAATTGTGTGATATTCAACACCAATATTACAATATATTATTGCATTAAACTCAGCAAGTGTAAGTGGCTTACCTATGGCTTTGAGTTCATCCGCCTTGGCTTTCGCCTTTTGAAGATATTCAGAGACGGACATATCATTACGCTTGAGTTCTTGTAATTCAATATGTAATTGAAGCTATCGATTTTGTGACATGGAACCGAAGGTGTACGCAAGAGCTATCCAGACCTCTTTTGCCATTGTGAGTCCGATAATATAGGGAAAGATTTCTTCCGTCAGAGATGAGAAAAGCAAGGAAAGAAGCATTTGGTCTTTTTTTAACCACTCCTCATATGCTAGGTTCGGTATTTCATCATTGGTAGCATTGAGAATGGTGGGAGAGGCAAAAGAATCGAAGAGAAGATAATTAAGATTATGATAATTGAGAATAGGCGAAAATTAAGTCTTCCATGCCAAGTAGTTTTTGGTATTCAGTTTGACAGAGAACGAATGAGAATGAGTAGAAGTAATGGTGGAGGGAGGAGGTAGATTGGTTGGCAAGACAGTAGTGGGAACGGTGAAAAAAGCTGTTTTGATTGAAGAAGAGGCTATTGTTGTGGCTATGATACCATGAAAAGATTAAGGTTTGAGAGAAATAGAAGATAAGGAAAATTGGTTGTAATTCTCATTAATTTGAATGGCAAATATACAGATATTTATACCAAGGGTTACAAGTTAAATAAAGTAATTAACAAAAAAAGGAAAACAAAGATATAACTAAATATATACCTAATATATAACTAATATACTTAGTATGTATTAAACAATAAGACAGAATTTGACATTCCCTTACAATACTAGCCTATCAAGTTGTAGAATATCAAGAAGACTAGTCAAACAAAGAGGACTAGTAGTTGACCTAAAGTGGCTAATGGTCAACTACTAGCCTAATGTGATCAATCAAACTTTCTAATCAACTTAAATTTGTTTGCTATTTTATCTATTTTTTTATTGGCCCTATAATTATTTATAGAGTCCATATATAAATTAGTAGTAGGATTTATGATAAAAAAATAAAAAAAAAAGCCTATTATTGTGTGGAAAAATATTAGTGAATTTACTATTCCATTCTCTTGATATTTCACATGATGTTCGTGTATTGTATAACAACTTATCTATCTGGATTCCATATTGACATGCAACACTGCTAAGTATTGAGAAAGAAATGTATTGGCTTTGACATAGGTCAGCCTGAAAATGGACAAATGAGGATTTAGTCCAGAGGAAAAAAATAATGATAAAGATATATCAACACGACCTTACGCATGGGCAAAAAACCCAGTTGATTGCATTCACATGGTCGGTTAGAAATAAGCCAATAAATATTCCTAGAGACAATAAATAATCAACTTAATAGTAATTTGTAGGTAACCCAATGCATTTATCTCAATATAAAAGAAAAAAGAAGGTCAACATTAGGTGGCAATTTTAGTTTTTAAAGACGGGTCTATTAAGTTGACCAGAAAAAAAAAAAAAAGAAAGAAGAAAAAAGAAAGACGGGTCCATTAAAATATAAAAGATTGTCTCCAAAAATTCAAATGATATACCGGATTGATTAGATACCTATTATATTATATTTATACCCGACTCTTCAAAGCAACAGCAATATTTAATTCTAGCATATCTTGAAAGGGAAAGGTGGAGAAGATTTTATCAAGAAAAGATTTACTAAACAATACATGCTATATGTATAAATGTATAGTATGTAAATACTAATAATGTTTAGATAAATAGCATTTTTCTCTTTTAAAACTAGTCACTGCTATTATCATATATTTAAAGATAATTAATACTTTAAGGCTTGTTTAACAAATTCTTGATTTTATTGGTTGAGCAACTGTAGTTGTGCACAAGGAAAGTACTTTGAGAAAAGAGAATGTCACATGTATGTAAAAGTGACGACTGGTTCCGCTTTTTCTGTACTTGCTTTGCTTTGCATTACTTCATTAGTCTGTAAGGAGTTATGAGAAAGAAAGAGCTACGTTATAACAACTAGAGTCACATGAGGCTTCCAACTTAATTCAACAACTCCCATTTCAACCAATCCCCTCACGTTCATGTTGTATGATCAGATTGATCGGGTGACCAACGAAGAAAACCGTGCTTATCCAAAACAGGTATTTCACTTCGTATTGCCATGTCTTAGCTCAGCTAAACCTCATCCTTTTCTTTATTTAAAGTTCATGTATCTTTGTTACAGTGTGAATGAATGAAGAGTCAGTTTGTTGCTACTTTAGTTTAGTTTGGTATTTATTCGAGTTTGATTTGTATCAATTTGAGTTTTTTTTTGAGCTTATGTTACTAGAATAGTTAATAAAAAAGTTAAAATTGATTATATTTAACTCAATGAGCTAGTAAACCAAATCAAGCTTAAATATATATACTTAATTCTACCAAATTTAAGTAAGTTCAACATCTAATATAAATTAAATTAAAAGAAATATAGCTTCTTTAAATAATTAAACCTAAACATGCTTAATCTAACTAATCTCAACTTTGTTAAGTCGATTTTGAAATTTTTATCGAGATTTAATAGACAACTCAATTCAATATGTTTATATCCTCAAAATCTTTCTTCTCTTTTTTTTTTTTTTTTTCCTTTCTAGGTCATCTTAATCTTTGTTCATGTAAGATGTTTGTTGATACTTTTTTTTTTATTATAATTATTTGTGCAGACGTTGAATTTAATGATGGTGCCCAAAAGCGATGATGCTACATCATATATGATAAGTGACCATCACTGAAGAAAAGGATTAAACTGAAGATAACTCTCTTATGTTTACTCATTATGTATATTCTCCCATTTTTCTAAAAGTGTATGTTTGTCCATTTTAACTTTCACATTTACACATTTGGACCCTAATCTTATTATTTTATTATTTATAATAATATAATAGTAAAACAAAATCTAGAAAAGAAAAAATGAATCACAATTTTTCAAAAAAAAATTAGGGTATTGTTCTATTGTATTATTATTTTAGGAAGGGAAATTGGTCAATCTAAGGAGTGCATTGAACATTTTTAAAAGTTAAGGGAGTCAAAAACAAGTTTTTAAAGAAAAAAGGACAATGTGAACATTAAGAAAACATGAAAGAGCAATACGTAATTTACTGAAAGAAACATATATGGTGAGTGGTAATTGTGGTGACTAGTGTGATTTGACAAATGGAAATGTAAAAACGAACTTATATACCCAATTTTCTTTGCAAATCATTTTCATTTAAGTAAAATTATGTTTGCCATTTATTAATTTATTTTGCATAACGTCAATTCAAAATATGTCATTTTCAAAATGGAAATTACGGAGAAGGAAAAACAAAACCTATCCTTCATCCTTAACTATGGCAAGCTTTTTTCTTTTTTTTTTTCAATTTTCTTGTAAAAAATGTGTAACATTATTAATCTATAGAATTTTTTCTTTTATTTTTTGCGTTGGCCATGCAATCAGTGGAAATTTAATTTGCAAGGATCAAATAAATTATATATATATGGATTTGTGATAGCGGCATAACCATTCAAATATTCTTCTCCTCCCCCCCACCCCAAAAATAATCCCTTAAGACTATGAAATTCTTATAAAAATTTATCTATTTAGTGTTGAAAATTTCCACCTTGCCCTACTAAAGGTAAAGTTTGTGGCTACTGCCTTCCTATGAAATCCTCTTTTCCCATAGCTCGTAGGCATTTTTGCTTGTGAGTATTTGTTAGGAGTTAACATATGAAATTAAGATTTTCATACATTTATTTTTGTAAAATATATAATTAATATAAAAAAAGTAGAAAAATATTTTTTTTTTTCAAACTCTTATCTGATTACAATGAGCGTAAAGGCAAAGGTAGTTGGATTCTTATTTAATTTTCGGGGATGTAATTTTCAAGAAAGCTACCATATTCTATTTGGGGGTTGGTGTAATCCTAATCTCTATCCTACTTCTGTTGGCTTGATAACTACTCAATTTTTCTTTTTCTTTTTTTTTTTTTGCTCATATTTTCGTGGAAGTTAGTGTAATTAATTAAGTATGTGAACTAGTTTTCGCCAGCAAATCCGCTTTTTAGTTGAAAATGAGACCCAAATCTTTAATTTTCCTGGAGGGGCTAGCCAGTCTACCTTAATCATTTTCTGAAGAAAATTTGAAATAACTCCTGATTTTTGTTTTTCTATACGAAATTCCTTTTTTTTTTGTTTTCAGCAGATAGTTTTCACAAGTTTTTAAGAACTTATTAGTCGATCGAAACGCTCAGGGCTAAATTATGCATTAGTCAAATGTCTCTAAATTAAATTACATTTTCCCAAATGAAACTAATTATTATGCGGCTGTGTAAAAATATCATAATTACGTACGTAGAATTGAATGGGGAAAATTAAAATTGCGGGAATCTCTCTTAAAATTTTTTGTAATTGTATGAACACTCCATATTTTTAAAATAAAATACTTACACTCATGAAATGGATATGAGACCCATATTATTTAAATATTTGAGAGCTATCATTTTATTCGATTGATATAAAAAATATATTAAAATAAATATTTCGCATATCATTGCTGATGTGGCAACTATGTAATTAAGTTTTCAAATCCTTTTCTACATGACTTAATAAGCCATACACAACCAAAATAAATGTTTTGTGACTATTAAATTTAAAAAGTTTGATTGCTTCTATTTCCTTAAGAAAATTATGTTGAAGCTTCTTTAATTTTAAAGGACTTCAGAGTTTTACTATATTGGAAGACAAGTATGATTTTCACCATTTCATTTTCCTAGGTCCAACCTATTATTAGATTTCTATTAGGTAACAATTATAAAATTATAAAAAATAACCAACTCTCTCTTCTATTTTATTTCTTTTCATATATTTACTTTAAAGCAGCATTACCACATAAAACCTACTAATATTTATAAACTCATTCATGAAGTACTAGTTGGTCTTAGATTGAATTCGGTTTAAATTAGATCGCGCTTTATTTGACATAAATAATTGAGGTACACTTTGATTATAGTAGGCCATCCAATGTTGGTTAATTTTTGTTCTAAAAATAAAATTAGTCTCATTTATCAATGATTTTACTATATATTATGTTAGCATTAGTATTCATCTAATATGGGTTCAAATTATATGTATGGTTTATAAAGCCTCGTAAAAAAGAATTTGAATTATATATTTGCTAACTTAGCAACTTAAGTGACATAGCAAAATATTTATTTTAATATTTTTTAATATATGAGCCTAATAGACATATCAATAGCCAAATATTTAAATAATATGGGTTTCATACCCATTTTAAGGATATAAATACTCTATTTTAAAAATAAAAGATATTGATATAATTACTAAAGTTTTTAAAAGAGATCCACATCATTCACCTAATTGAATGTAAGGAGAATACCCACAATGAAGAGTCTTTCTTCTTATATAGTTCCACACAATAGACTAAACCATGCAAAACTAATTTATATTTATCGTATATAAATAAAAGACAACATGGACAACTTGGTTATCTTTTTGGTCCCCTTTGTGGAAACCTCGTTCAAGGCAAATTCTGTAGCTTCAGTTCTTAGACCATTATGGTCCAAGTAATGGTGACTGGTGGACTATTTATCTCATTTTTCTCTACACACGGACTGATTATTAAAGCATTAAGAAATTTCGAAGATTTTCAAGTCTACGGTCCATGTGAGATGAAAGAGTGAATCAAAATCAGCACGAGACAAAACGTGTTAGTTAATGACGTCTAACTTTCAGTCTATACCTTCCATGCGACATGATAAAAGCGTGAGGGTTCGTAGAAAACGTTAAGGGGGTCTCGAAAGAAGTTGTAACTTAAGAGGTCTAAGGAGGATTCGATAACTCACCATGTAGATGTACTGATTGACATAATCAAAGGTGTGGCTGGTGCCCTAGGAGTTCATACCTAGGATAAGGGTAGTAATTGATGATACGACTCAATAAAATAAACACGAATATGGTATCATTAAGATTACAATTATAAAAAGAACATATATCATGATACATGACATGATGATATCATTATTATGACATAAATAAACATAATTTTTTTGTTATATTTTTTTAATTTTATATACTTTTTGCACTAATATGTATTGAACATGAAATAAAGATATAAATACAACCTGCTAATATAAAAAATATATCCTTAGCCAGGAATACACCCATAGTAAATGAATGAGTGCTGTTTGGATGTTGGATTGAGGGTACTTGCGAGGGGAAGTGGGGGGGCAATGTTGTCAATTCGATTCAAGGGTTAAACAAAAACTAAATCACATTTGACAATTTGATTTGGAACCCTCCCTTCTAAATTAAACTATTTTAAATAATTTAAAGAGTTGAATTGAAAGAGATTTGTATTTGACAATTCGAATCAGTGAAATGCCCTTTCTTTTATCTCCACGCAATTCACTAAACCATGCAAAAACCAATTTATATTTGTTGTATATGGAAAAAATACAATATGGACAACTTGGTTTTTTTGTCACCATTGGAGGAACCTAGCTCAAAGGAAATTCTGCAGCTTTGGTTCTTAGTCAAAATTGCTGGTGAGCTATTTATCTAAATTTTTTTCTCCTTCACGGACTGATTATTAAAGCATAAAAATATTTCGAAGATTTTCAAGTCTACGGTCCATGTCCGATGGGAATTTAAATTTTCAAGCATTAATGGCTTCTAATCTTGTTTCGTCTACACGTTCCCATGAAACATGATAAAAACGTGAAGGGTTCGTATAAAACATTAACATTTTTCGTGGAGATGGAGGTCTGCCGGTTACCAGAAAAATTCTGAAGTCCGGTAACTTGTTCGTGCTGCAGGTGACTGATTTTTGTAGTTCTCTTGTGGATATTGATGATCATGCCATGGCAAAATCTATATGCGGTGTTGTCGGTTATGGCAAACCGGTGCATTTTAACTATGTGATAGATAGGTTCCTTTTATTTCAAAAGATAATTCACGAAATCCTAAGGTAGGACAATTTGTAAGAAGTTGACACCTTAGAGGTTCAAAGGGTAACTGATAACTCACGATATACTAACTGGTGTAAGAAGAGGTTTGGCTTAATGTCAAGGAGTCCATATCTAGGATAGGGTAGTGACTACAGACACACGTTGACATGATATAACAACACAAATACAAACATGATATGAATAGAAGGCAATTACAAAGAAAAAACTCAACACATAGTATGACACATGATATAAAAATATGATAATAATATAAATAAACATAACTAGTATAAATTTGATAGGTAATAAAGATACAAATACAATCCACTAAAATGAATTATAGCCCTAACTAGGAACATACCCATACTAAATGGATGAGTATTATTTGGATGTTGGATCCAATTTAGGAGGGTACGTAAATGTCGTTGAATTCAATTTAGGGGTAACAAAAACCAAATCGCATTTGATAATTTGATTTGGAATCGTCTTCTAAATTAAATTGTTTTAAACAATTTGGGGAATCAAATCGAACTGCTTTAAAGATATTCAATTTTTTATTAAATGGTATTTACTTTTAGTTTTTTATTTTATTATCTATTTTATGGTTTTATTTTCATATATCTTATCTTTGTTCTTGGATTATTTTGATTTCTCATCTATATTCACTCATTTCAACACTTATTGGCATGTCGATTCTTATGTCAATTTCTTGATTTTTCTTGTGATTCTACAAATACGCCATTTTATCCATGTGGGAGTGTGAGGGAGAGCCGTGTGAAATACTAGGAGAGTTGAGTGTAAAATATCACTTTGCATGGTTGTGAGAATCTTATATGTACACTGTTACGGATCTATTGTTAGTCTTATCCTTAGTTTTTTACCCTAGTTTTAGGGTATTCCTCGTAAAACTTATGTGGCAATTCTCTCTCCCCTATTCTTGCTGATCTTTTCGATTGTGTATACCGTCGGTCAATGAACAAGACCATCATCCGGTCCCAACAAGCATATGCGAAACTTCCCCATTCACAAACACATATTATAGTAATATGTGACCCTTATCGAGTCAAGGGGATGATGGAATAATGCAGCATTGCAAAGTGTAAGGAAGATTTTAAAACCCCATTAGTCTAGTTTGTAATATGATATTTTTTTTATTCGATTCTTAGTCATGCCAGATCATACAAGAAGATTTAATTTTCAATAGTAGATATGAAATAAAATGTATATATATGACTAGATTGGCCATTAATAATCAACTAAATCTAAATTACATTTTCCCAATTAAATTAATCGTTATCATGGCTGTGTAAACTTTCGTTATGATATAAAGATTTTTTTTTTTTGTGATGCGGACATCGTGGAGAACATAGAAGCTTACACGGCCTAAGGGCACGGCCATGTATAATCTTACACGGGCCGTGTATAATCCTACACGGGTACAGGCACGACCAGAGACACGACCGTGTGTTCCTATAGAATTCTCACAGAAGCTTACACGGCCTAAAGGCACGACCGTGTATGCAACCGTGTATTGAGCTCGTCACATGCCCAGAAACATACACGACCTAAAGGCACGGCCGTGTATGCAACCGTGTATTATGCTCGTCACATGCCCAGAGACATACACGGCCTATAGGCACGGCCGTGTATGCGACCGTGTACTGCGCTCGCCACATGCCCAAAAACATACACGGCCTAGAGGCACGGCCGTGTATGCGATAGATTATAGACGTGTATATTATTATTTATTTCCACGTGTACGCTTAGATTTTCCCTTTTAGATATTTTACGGTAAGTATATATACTCTTTTGTCAGACATATTAGGGTTACGTTTTGAATCATATTTCGAATACACTCGAGAGAGAATTATCTCCTTTATCGGTTGTGCGCAACCGGAGTTTGCATCAAAAATCTTTCTTTGTTGTTGCGACACCAATCCATATTCGGATTCGTTTCGTTACGCTTTCCTCGTTGCGTCAATTGGTATCAGAGCAAGGTAATTTCCTGCGGAGATGTCGGCTAACAGTGGTGTTGATGGTGGTCGCGTCCTCGACCTTGATCGAGATGCGGAAGTCCAAGGAGTCAATCAATGGGCTCCGAGGGCAGTGGTTAAAACCATGGAGCAGAGGCTTGGGCGTGTAGAACAACGCCTGGAGGATCTGATGGCACGGTTAGACACCATGGTGATGGACCACGACGGTCACAGGGGTGTTATTGGGAATCGACCGGGGGTAGCAGTTGCTCGCGACAGCCTTATCAATGACTTTGTTGCTGGAAACCAATGGAACCGGAGAATTGAACGGAAGCTCTTCTGAGGAAAAGGACGGAATTTTGCAGAGGAGGGAACAACCACCGAAAGAGGTGGTGTTGTTGGCGGCGGAAGATTTCGTGGAATGGATGACCGGAATGAACCGGCCTATGGTGGTGGATATCGACGCAATCACCAAGGGTTCGACCATGCTGAGGGCGGAGACTTCCGTCTTAAGGTAGACATCCCTTCTTTTAACGGAAATTTAAATATAGAAGAGTTTTTAGATTGGCTGGCGGAGGTCGATAGGTTCTTCGACTATATGGAAATTCCTGAGGAGAGAAGGGTGAGAATGGTTGCTTGTAGATTGAAAGGCGGGCGTCTGCATGGTGGGATCGATTGCAGCACCATAGGCAAAGAGAAGGGCGGCAACCTATTAGGTCATGGTACCGCATGAGGAATCTGCTGCAGCGGGATTTCTTGCCACCCGATTACGAGCAAATTCTCTTCCAACAGTATCAGCGGTGCTGACAAGGGCAGAGGACGGTGCATGAGTACACCGCGGAATTTATGAGATTAGCGGAGAGAAATGATTTAAGGGAGACTGAGGGTCAACAGGTGGCACGGTTTGTAGACGGGTTGAAGCCTTAGATAAGAGATAAGATAGGGGTGACGATGTTCCGAACCGTGAATGAAGCGAAGAACTTGGCTCTCCAAGCGGAAATGATGATACAAGAACAGAGCGTAAGGTTTGGAGGTAGTAAAAGGACTTACACTTACGAAAGTCCTGGTAATAGTAGTAAAGGAACTGGTGAGAGACTTAGAGGAGTGGTTGAGAAACCAACGGGAAATATGGATAGGAGAGAAGACAAGGCGGAAGGAAAGAGACCGGTGGAGACTAGAGACACCCCAAGGCAAAACAATCCATATGCCAAGCCGATACTGGGAAAATGCTATAGATGTAATCAGTCGGGGCATCGATCAAATGAGTGCCCAAATCAACACACCGTAAACATTGTCGAGAGGGAAGAGGAGGAAGAAGTGTGTTGTGAACCAGACGGTGATGAAGAGTACTATGAAGAGGTTGACGACGGGGTAGAGCCTAATTATGTAATTAGGAGGATGATGTTAGCACCGAAACAAGGGGATAGCTCACAACGACACCAATTGTTTCGCACTAGGTGCACGATTGGGGGAAGAGTGTTTGACTTGATTATCGACAGTGGAAGTTGTGAGAACATCATTGGAAAGGAGGTTGTGAAGAAGCTCCAATTACCTACAGAAAAACATCCAAGTTCTTACACCATCGGATAGATCAAAGCGGCAGATCGAATAGAGGTGAAAGAGATGTGTAGAGTTCCTTTCTCGATGGCAAATATCGAGATGAAGTGTACTACGACATCGTCGATATGGACGCTTGTCACTTGTTGTTCGGGCGTCCTTGGCAATTTGATGTAGATGCCCAACATGCAAGGAAGGAGAACAAGTATAGGTTGGAGAAGGAGGGGGTGAAGTATACACTACTGCCACTAACGGATAAACGACCCAAAATCCAAAAGGTGGAAGGGAAGTCCTTTCTTACGATCACCCAATTGGAAAGGGAGATGACCGAAGACATCAAGGAGTCCCGCGTAATGCATGCCCTAGTAGTGAAAAATGCAGAGAGGACATGAGTAACACAGAGATTCCGGAAGAAGTGAAGGAATTACTAAAGGAATTCAGAGAAGTCGTTCCGGAAGACTTACCGGAAGGATTACCTCCATTGCGAGACATCCAACATCACATTGACTTGGTGCCGGGAGCTAGTCTTCCTAACCTCCCTCACTACCGGATGAGTCCCAAGGAAACGGAGATCTTACGGGAGAAGGTCCAAGACTTGCTCGATAAGGGATTCATTCGAGATAGCTTGAGTCCCTGTGTCCGTACCAGCACTACTAACACCTAAGAAGGATGGGAGTTGGAGGATGTGCGTGGACAGCCGAGCGATCAACAAAATCACAATTGGGTACAAATTCCCAATACCTCGCATTGAGGACATGTTGGATCGGCTGAGTGGAGCTGTGGTGTTCTCCAAGATAGACCTTCGAAGCGGGTACCATCAAATTCGGGTCAGACCTGGGAATGAGTGGAAGACCGCCTTCAAGACGAAAGAGGGGCTATACGAATGGATGGTCATGCCATTCGGGCTCAGCAATGCACTGAGTACCTTCATGCGCGTGATGAATCAGGTACTTAAACCCTTCATAGGCCGATTTGTTGTTGTATATTTTGATGACATATTAGTATATAGCAAGACTCGGGAGGAACATCTAATGCATTCGAAGGATGTCCTGATGGTGTTGAAAGGGAACAAACTCTATGCTAATCTCAAGAAATGTGTGTTTCTGTCATCGAAGCTGTTATTTTTAGGATTCATAGTGAGTGGGGAAGGAATCACGGTGGATGAGGATAAGGTACGAGCCATTAGAGATTGGCCTACACCCAAGACAATCACCGAGCTGAGGAGTTTCCTGGGGTTAGCAGGATTCTACAGACGTTTTATACGACACTTTAGCACGGTGGCGGCTCCCTTAACCGAATGTTTAAAGAAAGGGCAGTTTCACTGGGACAAGGAAGCTGAGTCGGGATTCGCCATGCTCAAAGAGCGGCTATGTAGCACACCAGTACTGGCCTTACCGGACTTCGACAAATTATTCGAAGTTGACTGTGATGCTAGTGGTATGGGTATTGAGGCGGTACTCTCTCAGGAGAAGAGGCTTTGCGTTTTATAGTGAGAAACTCTGCGAGGCCAGGAGGAAGTGGTCCACATATGACAAGGAGTTTTACTCCGTGGTCAGAGCCTTGAGAATGTGGGAGCATTATTTGGTGGGCAAGGAATTTGTTCTATATTCTGATTGTGTTGCCTTGAAACACCTGAGCAATCAGACCCGCATATGCAAAGACATGCACGCCCGATGGATACAATTCTTGCAGAAGTTTCCATTTCGTTTAATGCATAAATCTGGGGTTAGAACAAGGTGGCCGACGCACTAAGCCGAAGGGCGGATTTACTAGTGACTTTGAGAGCTGAGGTAGTGGGGTTTGAACAGTTGAAGAAGCTGTATGAAACAGATGAAAATTTCGGAACTACCTAGAAAAAGTGCACTAATAAGGAACCCAATGACAGTTATTACATCCTGGAGGGTTATTTGATGCGGGAAAACCAACTATGTATCCCTGCATCCTCCTTAAGAGAGAAGGTGATCCGAGATCTCCATGGAGGGGGATTAGTTGGCCATTTGGGGCGGGACAAAACACTAGCAGTAGTGGCTGCAAGATACTATTGGCCTCAGTTGCGCAGGGATGCTAGTCGGATAGTGCAACACTGCTACATCTGTCAAACATCAAAGGGCCACTCTCAGAATACGGGACTATACACTCCATTACCCGTACCTGAGAATATTTAGGAAGACCTATCCATGGATTTCATATTAGGTTTGCCTCGTACCCAACGAGGTGCTAACACTGTTTTTGTAGTTGTGGACAGGTTTTCCAAGATGGCTCACTTCATCCCGTGTAAGAAGACAGCGGATGCTCAGAACGTGGCCAGATTATTCTTTAAGGAGGTGGTCCGATTACATGGGGTTCCCAAGTCCATCACTTCTGATAGGGACACCCAATTCCTTAGCCACTTCTGGAGGACGCTTTGGTACCTGTTCAACTCGTCCCTCAACTTCAGCAGCACAGCCCACCCACAAACCGATGGGAAAACCGAAGTGACGAACAGGACCCTTGGCAATCTGATAAGAAGTATCTGTGGAGAGAAACCAAAGCAATGGGACCTGGCATTGTCTCAGGCAGAGTTTGCCTACAACAACTCGGTCCACAGAACTACCGGTAAATCACCTTTCTCAGTGGTCTATCTATACCAAGGCACCTTCTCACGCTCTGGACCTAGTTTCCCTACCCAAAGGTGTGGAGACCAACATAGCAGCAAAGCACCTGGCATCGGAAATCAAAGAACAAATTGAGAAAGTGAATGAGCGATATAAGAAAGCAGCTGACAGGCATAAGAAGAAGAAGTTGCTCGAGGTGGGAGACCCCGTGATGGTGTTTTTAAGGAAAGAACGCTTCCCCGTGGACACATATAGCAAATGGCAACCGAAAAAGTATGGGCCCTACAAAATAGTAGCCAAGATCAATGACAACGCTTATGTGGTTAGCCTCCCGGAAAGCATGAGAATCTCCAAGACCTTCAACGTGGCGGATTTATCTCCATTTTACGTGGATGACGAACCCCTTTATCCAGAAGCGAACTCGGGGTCGAGTTCTTCCTTGGTGGAAGAGAATGATGCGGACATCGTGGAGAACACAGAAGCTTAAATGGCCTAAGGGCACGACCGTGTATATAATCTTACACGGGCCGTGTATAATCCTACATGGGTACAGACACGGCCAGAGACACGACCGTGTGTTCCTATAGAATTCTCATAGAAGCTTACACGGCCTAAAGGCACGACCGTGTATGCAACCGTGTATTGAGCTCGTCACATGCCCAAAAACATGCACGGCCGTATATGCAACCGTGTATTGTGCTCGTCACATGCCCAGAGACATACACGGCCTATAGGCACGGCCGTGTATGCGACCGTGTACTGTGCTCGCCATATGCCCAGAGACATACACGGCCTAGAGGCACGGCCGTGTATGCGATAGATTATAGACGTGTATATTATTATTTATTTCCACGTGTACGGTTAGATTTTTCCCTTTTAGATATTTTACGGGTAAGTATATATACTCTTTTGTCAGACATATTAGGATTACATTTTGAATCATATTTCGAATACACTCGAGAGAGAATTATCTCCTTTATCAGTTGTGCGCAATCGGAGTTTGCATCAAAGAATCTTTCTTTGTTGTTGCAACGCCAATCCATATTCGGATTCGTTTCGTTATACTTTCCTCGCTGCGTCATTTTTAAAGTTGCACACTGTCGACTAAATTATGTAAAACAAATATATATATTCCTTGTATATAAATAAAAGACAATATGAACAGCTTGCTTTTCTTTGTCGCCATTGTAGGTACGAGTTCTGCAGCCTGAAAGTTTGACCATACATCCATCCATGACCATGTAGTGTGACCCGTTTATCCGATTTTTTCTCATGCACGTGGACTGACTACTAAAGTATAACAAAATTAAATTTCGATCATTTTCAATCCTGCGGTCCATATACGATAGGAATAGAGAATTAAAATTAGCACGAGAGCCAAATCGTTTTAATTCATGGCTTCTAATAATGTTTCGTCCATACTTGCTTCCATGAAACATGACAAATCGTGAGGATTCATATAAAACACACACACACACATATATATCAATTTATCATAGGCTAAATTGCATATATGCATGCTTCCTTATATTAGGTTCATCTATACTTAGTATTATTGTCTTTGAAATGAAGCATTTAAATAAATAAATAAATATATATATTAAAAAACATACTTTCAAATCCCTTAATTGCCATTTGACGTATAACAAAATAGCCAAAAAGAATTACTAAATTTTGAAAAGAAAAATTACTTAAATTCACAAAAAAAAAAAGAGAAACTTCGCTTCCTAAGTTTATTAATTCTTGAAATTTTCTAAATTAATATTTTTTTGTTATGTTGATTAAGGATAAAATGATCATATACGAGTTTAAAAATTCAATTTTTTTTTTTAAGAATAAGAGCTCTAAAATTTCAATTTCAAAATAAAGAATTTAATTACATATGAAGTAGTCTTCCTTTATCTTAATTATAATTAGTTGACATATTGAGTTCAACCATAATATTCATATAGTTTATAAACTCAAGCTTAAATCTTAAAATATATTTAACTAAGCCATATAAAATTATAATATTTAATGTATGTTTATATAATTGTATAATTTCATTTACACCACCACATTCAAAACATAAATTATATGGGTTAGACGTAGAGTTTGGAGTTGATTGGATTGGCTTCGAAAAAAGATCTATCAATTAAGCAGGTTCAAGTCAATTCGATTACGAACCTACTGATTTTATATGTTTACATGGTAAATTAATCAAATCAAAGAGAAAAAAATTAAAACCAGTCCTTATTCATAAGATTTGAACCTAAAAATCAAAGAATTCGGACTGATTTAGGGCAGATTGAACCGACTCCTTATGTGTAATGCAGATACTAATGTAAAGCCTCTACATTCCCGAGAAAGTATGAAATGAAAATCCTGCTTTTTAGTGATATTCAAATATCAAAATTCACTTTTTGAATTTTGGGACATGATAAACAACCGTAGAAACTTTTGTCAATCGTAATTAGCAATCATTAAGCCGATAAATGAAGGAAACTCACAGGAAATCTCGCGAAATCTACAGCTGTTCACCTTTGAACACCTAAATTTTTAAAATATTCCAAAATCTCTAAACATTTCCCCACTGCGCTGACCGTGACTGGTGGCCCTCACCAACACCCCGCCGCCCATTTTCTCTCCCCTACTTCCTCCTCTATAAATACCCCAAATCCTTCTCTTCTCGATGGACTAAAACACTTCCTTTCTTCTTCCCTCTCTCTCTCTCTCTCTCTGAGTAAAAGCCATACACAGAGAGAGTCATTTCAAGATTTATAATAAATTCCTACAAAAAGCAGCAGACGACAACATTATTTTTATCCCTTTCCTTAATTGTTTAATCAAACCAAGTAAGGTTTCTTTTTATGTTTACACATGTTAGTTTTATTTTCATCCGTTCGTCTCATACAAATCCATATATCAATCATTTATATACTGTCATATAAAATAGTTAATTAATATATTGACTTATTGATATATGAATACAAACATACAAAAATGGGTACAGAAAAATCACGTTGCTTTAGCATATGCAAACATATTTTGCCTACATATAAGCATGTATTATCCAATATATCATTGACTTTCTGGAATTACCAAAAAAGATTAACGTATAACTTTTCATATATTTGTAATTTTCATTTCAAGCAAGCAGGAGGTACCTATTTTTGACAGCATTCATATTAAACATTAGGAGTTTGACAGATGGATGGTGTGGAGAAAGCCCGGTCGGGTAGGCGAACAAGCCGGAATATGAGCCGGAGCATAAGCCGAAGCATGAGCCGGGCTAGTTGGAGCATGGAGGATGTTTTCTTAGGTCATAGGCATTCAAGAACTAGTAGTAGAGCTGATGAAGACGAAGAAGCACTAAAATGGGCAGCAATTGAGAAACTGCCAACCTATGACCGATTGAGAACAAGTATCATGCAATCGTTTGTTGAAAATGTCGAGCACCATGATCCCAAGAAGCTTGAGCACAAGCCAGTGGATGTGACAAAGCTAGACATTAATGATCGCCAGGATTTCATTGATAGACTTTTCAAGGTGGCTGAGGAAGACAACGAGAAGTACTTGAAGAAGTTCAGGAATAGAATTGACAAGTAATGCTTATGATCTTTTCCTAAATTTTCTATGCGTTGTTTCATTAGATACATGCATCAAAAGTAACTTGCTGAACAAGGGAACTGTAGATATACTTCTACATCGATTAGTTAAGTGTAGAAAGATTTTTAGACTTTGATATATTTTTACGTTTTTTGTAACTTTGGAACATATACACTTAAACCTAAAAATTCATCACTCACAAGATTATAGATTTTTATCACTTTCGGTTTTAATGATATTTATATATTTTTAAAAATTACAAAAAGATGAATAAATTTTAACAACCTTATCAGTATATTTCAACTTTTATAAGTGTTGAACATAAAAATAAATGGATCAGACAAGTACATATGATTGGCATGCCAGCCTGTATTTTGTAGTGATTTAGTATTTAACTATTAATTTGATTATTAAGAACTTTCCGTGTTTTCACCAAACAACGGTCGGTTTTATATATCGGTACGTTATAACGGAGAAGATGTAAATATTCTTCCTAAATTTTAAATTAGATATGAATATATCCTTAAATTTTTTAATATAGTAAATAATTTCTTAAATTTTGATAAATTAATAAATAATCCCCAAAATTTATAATTAGCCCTTCTAAACTTTGATCTTAATACTAAAATATCTCCTCAAATTTATTAAATTTAGTATATTTTTTTAAACTAAAAAAGTGAATGTCATTTATATTGCTAATTTATCATAATTTAACGGGATTATTTACTATATTTGAAAGTTTGGAGGGCATATCTACACTTAAATTAAAGTTTAGGAAATTATTTATAATTTTTCTGATATAATTTATGCCATCTTATTATATAATAATTAGAAAAAATCGAAAACATGCATTTGGGTGAAATATTCTATGAGCATACTATATATATATATAGTTAGATAATAATTTCAATTATTAAGTTATATTATTATATTTTTATTTTAAGAGAAAAAAAAATTATAGGAAAGAGGGTATTTTACGCAATGTCTCTTTCCAAAAAAGAGAAGCATGACATGCACAAAATCCATAACAAGTCATATTCTGGTCGATAATAGGTTGTTTCACATAAAGGGGAGTTTGATCTAACTTCGGTTGATGCTTTAGTCATCGTCGCCAACAACTCTACCTATAGACTGATGATGTTCAACCCCACATAACATGACCAAGTCATGACAGTCGGCAGTATCGATTTGTGGTTGAAATCTAAATTTATATTCTTAATAACTAATTAAATAACAAATTCCCAAAATTTTAAAATCGTTGAAATCATTTACTCTCATTTTTTAAACTAGTATTTTGTGTTACTTCAGTTTGACAGGATTTGTATGAATTGCCTAATTCTAAATATGTCGAATATATTTTTAATCTCACTTTCTCTTTCTTAATGTGTTTAGTTTTTCTATATGATAAATTATTTAGATAAAAGTGCACAATTCAATAAACGTAGCGTAAAGGAAAGAAAGACTCTAGAAGAAATGTTTTCTTGATCAACATCATTTTTCAAAAAAATATGTTGGATGATTTATTTATTAAGAAAATTACACTTCTAATAATTACTTGAATCCGTTTTAAATGCAGGGTTGGAATTACTCTTCCGACAGTAGAAGTGAGGTTTGAGAATTTGACAATTGAAGCCGACTGCTACATTGGAAGTAGAGCACTTCCAACACTTCCAAATGTTGCACAGAACATTTTAGAATCAGCTCTTGGTTTGATTGGGATCAGATGGGCCAAGAGAACCCAACTCACCATTCTCAAAGATGTCTCCGGCATCGTAAAACCCTCAAGGTAAACAATTTAGCTCTAAATTTAAATGAAATGTTAAATATTATAATGATAATCTTAAAAGGTTCCCATATTAATAGTTCTTTTAGTGGTAAATTATGATGAAAAATGAAAGCTGCAGCTAATGATTTGTGTTCATGATTAACCATTAAAGAAAATGTCTATTAATATTTTTTTGTGAGGTGTTAATCATTATCATTAATAGTTACATTACTTCCATCATCTTTCATCATTATTTACTGCATAAGGTCAATAGTATATACAACCACTTAAGATGATTATATAACACACGACGAGAAAAGCCCACAAAATGTGTTTTGTAAAACGAACTTCCCTACACTAGAGGAAGTGTTTTCTCATGCAAAATGTGGAGCATAATTGCAGATTGACCAAAGTTAATCAAATGCGGAAACAAAGACCGGGCATACTCTCATATACAAAATACAATTTTATTTACCATAAAATACATTTTACATGCGGAGACATATATATATTTATTGAAGTAAGTCTAAACTATATTGCTTTTTGTGAAATTTTAGGATGGCACTATTATTGGGTCCTCCATCCTCTGGGAAGACGACTCTTTTACTAGCTCTAGCCGGAAAGTTGGACCCAAGCTTAAAGGTAAATCAACAACGGACATCAATTCACTTTACAATTACTTGGCACTATATATATATATTTCTGGAAAAAGGGATTATTTATTATTTGAAAAACTATTCTTTGAATAGGTGAAGGGTGAAATTACCTATAATGGACATATGCTCAACGAGTTCATACCTCAAAAGACATCTGCATATATCAGCCAAAATGACGTTCATGTTGGGGAAATGACTGTAAAAGAAACATTAGATTTCTCAGCTAGATGTCAAGGAGTCGGCACTCGATATGGTGATTTATAAAATATCGAAATGGTCATTAAAAAAAATTAACATATTAACAATAATTAAAATCACTAAACTTATTGATTCTTTTTTCTTAGAACTCCTAACTGAGCTTGCAAGAAGGGAAAAGCAGGCAGGGATCTTTCCAGAGCCAGAAGTTGATCTCTTCATGAAGGTAACTCTTTATCTTACAAATTTCCCTATATTCATTTTCTTATTCCAATGTGTTCATGGTTTTCGATTAATCATTTTTTGTGTGTGATTTGAACAACCATACATCAATCTAGCTATTTTTTTTTCATATTAAAAGTAATGTATGCACATACATGAGCCTAAAATTTATGTTGGTAGAACAAAAATCTTGAGTTTTAATTTTTTTTTTTTTTTTTAATATTATCTTTCAGGCCACTGCAATGGAAGGAGTTGAAAATAGCCTTATCACCGACTACACTTTGAAAGTAAGTTGTGAACTTCCTTTACCTATAAAGTAATAAAGTGCAGTTTACCAAAACATTATATTGCCTTCAATCATAGTAAATCTGTCGTTTAGTGTTTCGACATGTCAAATTGTGCTCCAGTATATTATATAAAATAATATTAAAATTGTTGTTCTACGTCAACGATTTCTCCTTACCTACTTTGTTGACTGGTGTCTCAAGCAAATTATTGCTGAATCATAAGGGCCCAAAATGTTCATTTTTTTTTTTTCCACTTGAGCTGTTGAACTACTTTTTGTTAGAGAGATGTGTCCAAAATAAATAAAAAAAAAAAAGTTTCCATAGCACGTTTAATTTGTTTGTATTTGCAAATTGACAAAATGATGGAAGTTCGGTAAACGTAACAAGAAGTATTTGAAAATATATAAAATGCAAGTCCAGTCTAATGCGACATTTTTTTTGGCTGTATCTTCCAGTTAGGATAAGAGTCATACCATGTGAACTAAGGTACAACAATATGCAAGCAGTATCAAATTATATGGTTCCCATTAATGTCATATAAAAAAAGAAATTATACTCTCAAATAGTGATTATACAATTTATTGAAAGTACATATATACTTAATATGTTAATCAACATCTCAGCTCTATCTATTAATATTTTCATTCAAGCCGTTATAGTTTAATGGCATAAACATCGGTCTACTATCAAAATGGATCAAATTCAATTATCTCTTCTTTCAATAGTTATAATAAGTTTAATCAATGTGGTATCAAAACAATTAAAGCACACACAATATGTAATTCAAGACTCTATAGTTATTCTTGTTTAACACTGCTAATTTTATAAGGGATTTTTACGCTAAACTCTGACCATGATTGAATCATTTGATGTTGCTGCTCACCATTTAGTACTTCAAATATTCAATTGATTTTTCTTACTCTTAATTCTTATGATTAAAGACAAACTTATATCTCTGGAATGTACAGATTTTAGGCCTTGACATATGTCGTGACACAATTGTTGGAGATGAAATGCAACGTGGGATATCTGGTGGACAAAAGAAAAGAGTTACAACAGGTTGATTACCATTTAATAAAGTATCTATTGTTTCATATATTCATTTTTCTTACCACTATTCAAATGAATGTGAATAATTGCCATAATATGATGTTGATTACCAAGGTATGCTAGATTGCTGTCCGCATAATATTGAAGTAATTTATGGTTGTATTTGTTTTGTAGAAAATGTATTCAGAATTTTTTTCATACTGGTCGAAATTTTAAAACTCTAAAATGTAATCTTGGTTGCGGATATTAGTAGCTTTTGGCCTTAAATGGTGATGATCAAACGATCAATAAAAATGCCATTGTAAAATGAGGGAAATGATTCCTTTTTATTACGGATTGCAAAATTAATTGGATGCAATCAAATATGGAGAGCACTTGAAAGTACAAATTGGTGCTACATTTTGTAAATTAATATGGATTTATGATTTGCAAATGTCAAACATATGTGTTGTTTAATACTGATAATGTTACAAGAATGCCAATTTCTTATTGACACAATGGTGATTACAGGGGAGATGATAGTTGGGCCAACAAAGACATTGTTCATGGATGAAATATCAACTGGTCTTGATAGTTCCACAACATTTCAGATAGTGAAGTGCATGCAGCAAATTGCACACCTAACTGATGCAACCATATTGATGTCTCTCCTGCAACCTGCTCCAGAGACCTTTGATCTTTTTGATGATATCATTCTCTTATCAGAAGGCCAGATTGTGTATCAAGGTCCAAGGGAACATATACTCTCCTTTTTCGACAGCTGCGGCTTCAAATGCCCCGAGAGAAAGGGAACTGCTGATTTCTTGCAAGAGGTTAGGAAAATTATACTGCAGGCAAAAACAATTTTCTCATGATGGCCATTGGATTATGTAAGACACATTTAATCCGTGGATCATCACGCGCAATATGCTTGTTGTGTTGTATTTTGATAGAGTTAATGAGCATATTAAGCTGAATAAGAGACAATTTTCGTGAATAAGAACATTGCTGATTTGTGTACCTATGGTAGGTTACATCAAGAAAGGACCAAGAACAATATTGGGCTGACAAATCCAAACCATACAGATACACATCAGTCACTGAATTTGTGAGCAAATTCAAGCAATTCCATGTCGGTATGCGCCTTGACAATGAACTCTCAATACCATTCGACAAAAGCCGAAACCATAGAGCAGCTCTTGTCTTCAACAAGTATTTAGTTCCGCAAATGGAACTTTTGAAGACCTGCTTTGACAAGGAATGGCTCTTGATCAAGAAAAATGCATTTGTTTATATCTTCAAGACGGTCCAAATCATCATAGTGGCCTTCATTGCCGCCACGGTCTTTATAAGGAGCAGAATGCACACCAGGAATGAGGAAGATGGAGGGCTTTATATTGGTGCACTTCTGTTTGCTATGATCATTAATATGTTCAATGGTTTCGCCGAGCTCTCCATGACAATCATGAGGCTTCCGGTGTATTATAAACACAGAGACCTCCTCTTCCATCCTGCTTGGACGTTTACCCTGCCAAACTTCCTACTGAAGATCCCTATGTCCATCCTGGAGTCACTTGTTTGGATATTGATGACTTACTACTCTATAGGATTTGCACCAGAAGCTAGCAGGTTATGTTTTACGCAATTCAAAAGATATTCTGGTGGTTTAGATTAAATTTTCTATAAGATTAGCTATTCTTTTCTGCTTTTGCAACATTTCTGTTAGCCTAGATGTATTTCTTGTAGATGGTGCACACGTGAGTGGTGTTCCAATGAGGCTTGATCTAACACATCAAACTTTGTTATCTCATGATGCAGATTTTTCAAGCAACTATTCTTGGTATTCTTAATCCAACAAATGGCATCAGCGATCTTTAGATTGACTGCTGGTGTATGCAGAACCATGATTATTGCCAATACTGGTGGAGCCCTCATGCTCCTCCTTGTGTTCATGCTTGGAGGTTTCATCCTTCCGCGAGGTCAGTTCAATCACTAAGCTGATAAGTGATGACGGTTATTTGAAAGGTCTCAATGGTTCAATTGCTAGTATATCGGCCATTGACATACTAAGCGAGACTTCTTCCAAATGTGGCAGGTGACATACCAAAATGGTGGAGGTGGGCCTACTGGGTGTCTCCTATGACATACGGTTTCAATGCTATATCTGTGAATGAGATGTTTGCACCGAGATGGATGAATAAATTTGTAAGAATTTGATTCCTGTCTCCATGGAATACAGTCCTAGATTTTGATCCTGTTATGTACTTAAAAAAAATCAATGTAACAAGTTAAATGATCGAACTTCTCCTGCAATGTAGGCCGCAGACAATGTAACAAGATTGGGCATTGCGGTGCTACAGAACTTTGATGTCTTTCCAGACAAAAACTGGTATTGGATTGGAATAGCAGCTCTCGTGGGGTTCACAGTTCTCTTCAATGTGCTCTTCACCTTTGCGCTCATGTACCTTAATCGTGAGTACAGACGATGCTGAAGTTATGTCCTTTTCTCTATATTTCTCTCTGTTCCTAAACTCTTCTTGCTTGATGTGATAGCACTTGGAAAACCACAAGCCTTAATATCTGAAGAAGCTGCGGAAGAGAATGAAGCTAACCATGAAGCATCAAAGAAAGGTTCAAATCCTACACATTATTTTCCTTCCAGGAATGTAGACAAACTTAGTCTCCCAAATTTTTTCGACATTTGTCATAATCAAAGTCTTGGGTTTGTCAAATATTTTCATGGTACTCTTAAGAGGTTGTAGTTAATAGGTTTTAGCAGAAAGTGATAATAGGAGTATAAGGTGATAACCAATGGTTTGATGGTGGTGGTAAATTATCACAAAATGTAGACAAAAAATTTGAAAAACGATTCCCAATTTTAAAAAGAGGAAATCATTCTCTTTTTTCCACTATAGCATATTCAATGGTTGTTAACCAAGGTCACTTGTGATCAGCCACTACCATCACCTTCCAAAACCACTTAGCTGGCTACTCGACACAACCTCTTGAAATTACAAGGATATATCTAACTACAAAGCTTTGATCATAAAAAAATATATATATAAAAAAAAATGTCGTAAAAATTTGGAAGATACCTTTTACAAAACAAACGCATCCTTTAATACATCTCATAGCTGCAGAGATTTTTTTAACTGCTGATATAGCATCTTTGCATATTCTCACAACCTTATAAACATTTCAGGGGAAATGATCCAAAGAATGAGCGATAGGGTATCTAGCAAAGGTTTAGGTAGGAATGACTCATCTCTTGAAGCAGCTAACGGTATGGCTCCAAAGCGAGGAATGGTTCTACCGTTCACCCCTCTAGCTATGTCCTTCAACGAAGTAAACTACTATGTAGACATGCCTGTGGTACTTATCCTCCTCAGATTCTTTCGTCTTAAAATCTGGAATCCAATTTCTTTCGTTATTGAGTTGTGATTTTTGTTTTTTTACCTGCTATAGGAAATGAAAGAGCAAGGAGTTGCGGAGGACAGGCTGCAATTACTACGACAAGTCACCAGTGCATTTAGACCTGGAGTCCTAACTGCATTAATGGGTGTAAGTGGAGCAGGAAAGACAACCTTAATGGATGTTTTAGCCGGACGCAAGACTGGTGGTTACATTGAAGGTGATGTTAGAATATCCGGATTTCTCAAGAAGCAAGAAACCTTTGCTAGGATTTCAGGATATTGTGAGCAAAATGACATCCATTCGCCCCAAGTCACTGTGAAAGAGTCTTTGATTTTCTCTGCTTTCTTAAGATTGCCTCAAGAGGTCAGCAAAGAAGAAAAGATGGTAAGTGCCCTAACTTAGCCTTAATCCTGTATGTACGAAGAAAAAACAATTTCTTCTACTTGTGAGTCACTAATACAACTTGCTCTTTCTGGCTTTTCAGATTTTCGTGGAAGAAGTTATGGAACTGGTGGAATTGAATAATCTCAAGGATGCCATAGTTGGACTTCCAGGAATTACTGGCTTGTCAACAGAACAAAGAAAGAGATTGACAATTGCAGTGGAGCTTGTTGCTAACCCGTCAATCATATTCATGGATGAGCCCACCTCAGGCCTTGATGCAAGAGCCGCTGCCATTGTCATGAGAACTGTTAGAAATACTGTTGACACCGGTCGTACTGTTGTATGCACAATCCATCAACCAAGCATTGATATCTTCGAAGCCTTTGATGAGGTAACTTAAATCTGAATACCATCTCTCTATCTCTCTTTCTCAAGAATCAGCGCATAAAAATCCCAACAAGAAATTTTTTGCACCAGCTACTCCTAATGAAAAGAGGTGGACAAGTGATTTACTCGGGTCCCTTGGGCCGGAATTCTCATAAGATCATTGAGTATTTTGAGGTAATCTTAACTTAAAGTGGTTTATAATTCATATACAAATCGCAATTTTCAAGTTTGACTAACAACATGATGCACCATCCTCTAATACGGCATTTTTTCACTAAATTGCAGGCTATTCCTGGAGTCCCAAAAATTAAAGAAAAATATAATCCAGCTACATGGATGCTAGAAGTGAGCTCAGTGGCAGCTGAAGTGCGATTGGGAATGGATTTTGCTGAGTACTACAAATCCTCTTCACTATACCAGTAAGCAAACATTTAACTAACAATAGTAGGAGACCTTACAACTTAGTATGGCTCTGACTCTATACTACATACGGTATGAACAGGAGAAACAAGGCTTTAGTAAATGAGCTCAGCACACCACCACCTGGAGCAAAAGATCTTTACTTCGCTACACAATATTCAGAGTCTCCTTGGGGGCAATTTAAGTCCTGCATTTGGAAACAGTGGTGGACTTACTGGAGAAGTCCTGATTATAACCTTGTGCGGGTCTTCTTCACATTGGCTTGTGCCCTTTTGGTTGGATCAATTTTCTGGAAGGTTGGCACAAAAAGGTTGGTGTCATCATTCTCCATAGTCAATCTGCTAACACATAATCATTCTTTTTCAACCACATTTAACATTTTTTGGTATTATTTTTTCTCAGAGAAAGCTCTAGTGATCTTTCCATGGTAATTGGGGCAATGTATGCTGCTGTATTATTCGTCGGAATCAATAACTGTTCAACAGTTCAACCAGTTGTAGCTGTCGAGAGAACCGTGTTTTATCGAGAAAGAGCAGCTGGAATGTATTCTTCATTGCCTTACGCACTAGCACAGGTAACAAAATGTTCCTAGCCTGTAATACTTCTGAAGAACAAGGTCGCAAGAAGTCTTAAACATTCTGATGATCTTTCCGAACTTCCTAAAGATCAATGTCATTACATGAACTTGATTGATAGAAACTTGCTTGATATAGTGATCACAACTCGAATAATCCCATTGTTCATTCCTGTCATGATTTATGCAGGTTATTTGCGAGATACCATATGTGTTTTTCCAAACAACATATTATACTCTGATAGTGTATGCTATGGTGAGCTTTGAATGGACAGCAGCAAAATTCTTCTGGTTCTTCTTTGTCAGCTTCTTTTCTTTCCTCTACTTCACCTATTATGGGATGATGACTGTTTCCATCACACCAAACCACCAAGTAGCATCCATTTTCGCCGCAGCATTCTACGCACTCTTCAATCTGTTTTCAGGATTCTTCATCCCAAGACCAGTAAGTTCCTTTTGACATTCAATTGTTTTGTTCTTTGTATTAGTACAACATCCAAAAAATGGATAAATACCTGGGCATGCTTACTTCAACCACCCTTGAAAACTTTCAAAATTAAACTAACATCTCCATTCTTTGTAATTGTACACGTAACATTCAACCTCCATATAAGTTTCAAAAATTCGTAGAGGCCCCCCTAGACAAGTTCCATAACTGCATAAACAGCCTCCCATAATTTCCACAAATGTGGATTCAACACATGTTAGAAGGATGCCATGTAAACAATTTGCTGGTGTAACTTCCAAAGTTTACAGGGCTAATCGGATTAAATTACCCTACATTTTATAAAAGCTCAAGATTTAGGCAAAACACCTTTATCTTGTATAAAATTATTTACTAATGTCTATTGCATGTATCCTTTTGAATTACAGAGGATTCCCAAATGGTGGGTGTGGTACTACTGGATTTGCCCCGTAGCATGGACAGTGTATGGTTTGATTGTTTCACAATATGGCGATGTTACCAACACTATCCATGTTCCTGGAATGGAGGATAGGCCAACTATCAAATGGTACATCGAAGATCATTTTGGGTATGATCCTACTTTCATGGGTCCAGTTGCTGGTGTTTTGGTTGGATTCACAGTATTCTTCGCCTTCATGTTCGCGTATTGTATAAAAGCATTGAACTTCCAAACAAGATAGTTCCGAAGAAATGCTTAGGAAGAGCACTCAATATTTAAGGATTCCAACATTGAACTTCCAAACAAGATAGTTCCGAAGAAATGCTTAGGAAGAGCACTCAATATTTAAGAATTCCGACGTATAAAATTATGTGTATATAGAGAGTACATGTGTTAGAGTTTTAGGGAGTGTGATTGTGTAATTTTTGTTCTATCTTTCATATAGTAGATGTAATCTTCTGCAACGTAAACTAGACAATGAAGATCTCAACGATCTCAATGCAAGTAGAAAGTTTTGAAAATGTTCCTCTCCCTTGTTAAGGTCTTAAAAAGGAAATTTTTTTATACAATAATTATGTGTTTTATAAAAATAAATAAATGTATAAAAAGGAAAAAAAAAATTCATTTGACAATTTAATAAATGATGCAGAGTTACTTGTTGATATGAATAAATTACATCAATCATCCCTTATAGATTTTATAAATTATATTGAGTTTTTTAAAAGCTTACCCTCTGCTTTTGCTTACGTAGACACTCATGTGATATAAGTATTAATGTATCATTGTTACATCAATATTAATAATATATTTTAAATTAACTATTATAATTATACATATTAATTAATTAAAACTTATAAAAAATAAAATAAATTCAAGAAAATAAAAAATATTTAAAAAGAGAGAGAGAGAAGAATGCTAAATTAAAAAAAAAAAAATAGCTTCCCACTTTACATATATATTATAGTTATATTATATAATTAATTGAATTAATTAAAATAAATTAAAATTCGAAAATAAATTTTAAAAACCGGCCACTCCAAGGCCAGGGAAGTTGGAACGATCACTTTTTCATTCTACAGTTTTATTCTTTTTTTAATTTTTAGAATTTTAATTTATTTTTATTAATTTAATTAATTATTACATACATACATACATACATATAAAGTGGGATGCCATTTAAAAAAATCATCATTTTTTATTTATTTTTTTTAATTTTAGTTAATTCATATATAATTATAATATTTCAATAAAATATATTATCTATGCTAATAAAAAGTGAGCAATTAACTTTATTGTATTTATAGGATATCCGCCCATACATTACTCAACTAGATAGATTCTAAATAGATATTATAGATCATAGAGTAAGTTTCGAAAATGATTTTTTCGGAACTTATTCTCACAAGGTAAAATATAGGTATGGGTATGGATACAAAGACTTTCTACCCTATACTCATTCTTGAACTTGTATCTAAGGTATATAAGATATAGGTTTCAAGATACTTTGAACCTATCCTATAAAAAATTATCAAATAATATTAATAAATGAATAAAAAATAATATTATTATACTTTTCAACTATTAAATGTTTTAAAGGAAAAAAAGGTGTTCAAATCAATAAGTTAATAGTTTAAACAACTAAACTTAATGTCATCTCTCTCATTTTACATTTCTCATTCTTTTTCTTGTTCTACCCCATTTGCCTCTCTAACTTTACATTTTTCCATTATTTTCTCTTATCCTTTCATATTTGCTAAGTAGTAATGTCATATAAATTTGAAATAATGAAGGTAGAAAAAATTATTTTCATTAAATTTATTGATTTTACTACAAATTTCATAAATTTTACACATAAAGAACTAGTAATATTATATGTAAATTACTTTTTAAATGTTACATAAATTTAAAATTTATAGGGAAAAAAAAAAAGAAAAATTTGCAAGTCATACACGATACGTTGTACCCTGTAGGTTTTACATGATATAAGTTTTAGGATTATTCTAACATGTTACAAGTAGGTTTCAGTTCCAAAATTTAGGAACTTATACTTTATAATATAGAGTTTAGGTAAGAACTTGTATACTATCCACTTTATATTCACTCACCTCTAGTTGACATAAGGATAACATGTCATCATTTGTGCTACATGAGTCTCCATATAGGCAAAAGGAGGTAAATGTTGTATTTTAAAAGAGTAAGATGTAGGTGTAATTTATTAATTTACAGGAATGTACCCAATTAAGTTCATAATTAGAAAGTTGAAATAGGAAAATATGACATGCCAACATAATAATTAACATTTTCCAAAGGACATGTTTAATATAAATAAGGAGAATGCATAACCCTCTGAAAGCCTTCCCATGAGCTTTTTAGCTAGTAAGTGCACCTGAATCAAACTTATTCTTAACTTCTTTGATTGATGATTATCCAAAGATTCACCAAAAGAAAGCATCAAATGTAAGATTACTGATTAAGTGTGGCAAATTTGGCAATGGAATGGAATAATGTGAGAATGAAAGTAAAAGAGAAATAATAACTATTATTTTGTTTTATTCTGATTAAAATAGCATCAATAATAAATTATAAATATGCAAGTATATCTTATAATGTCAATATACTCTTACCACAGTCCATAACTTGAATGTTGGATTGAGGTCTCATGAGTAGAGCATTGAAATGATTTAGGATTGATTGCTCATTCAATCGTGAGAGAAAGTTACAATTTCTTATTTGGCAGCAAGATGGAGAAGAGAAAGAGTGAGATTATGAGAGAAAGATTGTAGCTAAACTGCTACAGTTCATACAAGGAATACAAGAAAGAGTCACAGATTGCCAGCTAGATTTCAAGATTTTGTTATGTAACTGTTGTAACTAGAAAGAAATTGGTTTACATAACAGATTCAGCTGTAACAAACTACCAAGATCTGAACAAATATAACATATCTAAGTATAAATCAGAATATAAATAAACGGCAAAAAGGGAAAAGGGTTTTTCTTTACCCCCCTTCTGAAAATCAAGTATCAATTGAGGAGCCCCAGGACTGCTCGAAAGTCCTACCTGCATAAACCAACACAATCACGAGTTAAACATTACCGATCTAAGAAAAAACACGAGGGACAAAATAAAGAGTGGAAAAGAGAGTGAAGAACTGATCGGAAACCCTAAAGTGAGAGTGAGAGTGCGAGGCAGAGGAAACAAAAATCAACATTCCGTAAGTGAAATAGTGACGGGCTTGGGCACGGGTTAAGGTAGATAAGAGGGCTGGGCCTAAGAGAGTTTTTAGAAACCCAACAATTTGGTGCTCTCGTTATGGCTTCAACAAGATCACAAGAGGAATTTTCCAAATTGCAATCTTTGGTGTTTTCATTGGCCGAGACTATGAAGGGAATGCAATCACAAATGCACGATTCTATCAAAGCCAATTTGGTTACTCAACAAACTATGAATGATTTGAATTCTACTATCAGTACTTCTATTCAACAATTTTCAGAGAAAATGGATAACTTTCAGAATCAGAATGGGATTTCTCAACAGGATGCAACTCAAGTTCATTCAGATTCTAACCATTCATCACATTCTGCAACGGATTCCTTGTTGAAAGGCATCAAATTAGAAATTCCCAAATTTTTCAGTCAAGATGTTTTGGGATGGATCTATCAAACTCAAAAGTTTTTTTACTTTCATAAAGTACCGGATGGACAAAGACTTGAAATTGCGACATTTGCCTTAGAGGGAGAAGCCTTACAGTATTTGCAGTGGCTTGAGCAAAATAGCCAGTTGGAATCGTGGCAAGCTTTCTTGCAAGCTTTAAAGACTAGATTTGGACCTTCAGAATATGATGATATTCAAGGAGCCTTGGCAAAATTGATGCAAAAGAAGTCAGTAAGTGAATATCAAAAAGAATTTGAATCTTTGTCTAATCAAGTTGTTGGCATACCTCAATCTTTCTTGCTTTCTTGTTTCATTTATGGCCTTAAATCTCACATTTGCAAAGAGGTTCAGATTTCTCGCCCTACATCATTACCTCATGCAATTTGGTTAGCAAAAATGCATGAATCCAAGTTTCAAGACCATTCTTTCATACCTCAATATTCTATCCCTACTTCTTCCAATCCTACTTCTTATCCATTACAATTTTCTAAACCTCATCATTCTGCAGTCGACAATTCTAAAACCACCTTACCTATCAAAAAACTCTCTAAAGAGGAAATGCAAGTTAGACGAGAACAAGGCTTATGCTACAATTGTGATGAGAAATACTCTAGGAATCATAAATGTAAGGCAAAATTTCTCTTGTTAATACAAGATGAAGAAGATGGACCTGCTAGTGGTTTATGTGAAGAGCAGTTGGCAGAGGATTTGGGTTGTGCGTATGAAGGTGCACATGATAACGGATTGATTAGTTATCATGCAATGTCAGGCCATTTGGTGCCTCGTACCATTCGATTTTTTGGAATGGTGAATGGCCATCAAGTGACAGTGTTAGTGGATTCGGGATGTACGCACAATTTTGTGCAAACAAGAGTAGCCAAATATCTTGGACTGACAGTAGCTTCTACAGCCAATTTTGGTGTTATGATTGGCAATGGTAGTAAGCTATGTTGTGAGGGTCAGTGTTCCGATGTTATGTTGGAAGTTAAAGGGCTGGTTTTCAAGGAATTGTTCTATGTTTTGCCAATTCAGGGTGCTGATTTTGTTCTTGGAGTTCAATGGTTACAAACGCTAGGACCCATTACTATTGATTACACAAATTTGACTATGCAATTTGTGTATCAAAGAGTTACAGTGACATTGCAGGGAGTTAACAATAGTGCCTTAGCTCAAATTTCGCATCACCAGTTTCAAAAATTACTTAAAAGTGATTCAGTCGCTTCATGTTTTCAATTGATGGCTCAGGAGGTCAGTTCTAATTCATGCATATCCACCAACAATAAAGATATTGATCTGTTATTGGGCAAATATGCTTCCGTTTTTCAAGAACCTTCATCATTGCCACCTTTGCGATCTGTCCAGCATAGGATTCATCTTATTTCTGATAGTAAACCAGTGAATGTTAAGCCCTATAGGTACCCTCATTTTCAAAAAAGTGAAATCAAAAAACAGGTGAAAGAAATGATGGATTCAGGCATCATTCAGCATAGTACTAGCCCATTCTCCTCACCTGTAATTTTAGTTAAAAAAAAAAAGATGGTATTTGGAGATTCTGTATAGATTATAGGGCTCTAAATCAGGTTACTATCAAAGATGAGTTTCCCATACCAACTATTGATGAACTTTTAGACGAGTTGTATGATGCTGCATGTTTTTCGAAACTAGATTTACGCTCAGGTTACCATCAAATTAGAATGAAGCCGGAAGATGTGGAAAAAAAAAAGCTTTTAGAACTCATGAGGGACATTATGAGTTCTTAGTAATGCCCTTTGGCTTAAGCAATGCACCAACCGCTTTCCAAGCTATTATGAACAGGATTTTCCAGCCATTTTTACGGCGTTTTGTGGTGGTTTTCTTTGATGACATATTGGTTTATAGCAAAGATGTTACTGCACATTTACAACACCTGGAGTTAATATTATAAGTGTTACAGCAACATCAGTTTTATGTCAAGGCTTCTAAATGTATTTTTGCAGCATCTACTATTGACTATTTGGGTCATATAGTATCCGCTGATGGAGTGAGTCCTGATCCTTTTAAAGTTCAGGGTGTTCAACAGTGGCCTGTGCCTATGACTCAAAAACAGTTGAGAGCTTTTTTGGGATTGGCTGGATATTATCGAAGATTTGTTAGAAATTATGCTACCATTGCATCACCTCTGACGGATTTGTTACAACGGGATGGGTTTCATTGGAATGCTCAGGCTCAACAGGCTTTTGAAGCTCTTAAAGCCGCCCTGTTACAAGCCCCTATTTTGAGGTTGTCGGATTTTTCAAAGACTTTTGTCATTAAAACTAATACTTCTGGATTGGCTGTTGGTGCAGTACTCTTACAAGAGACTCACCCTCTTTCATATTTTAGCAAAAAATTACCTTTACATTTGCGCAAAGCTTCTGCCTATGTAAGGGAGCTTTATGCTATTGTGGCAGTGATACGCAAGTGGAGACAGTATGTGTTAGGTTCACATTTTCTTATCCGAACTAATCATGGAAGCCTTAAGGAGATTCTAACACAAGTTATTCAAACACCTGAGCAGCAGAAGTATCTTTCTAAGTTGATCGGATATGACTACACTATCACTTATAAATCGGGACAAGAGAATCAAGTAGCTGATGCTTTGTCTAGACAGTTTACAGAGGAGGGACAGTTTTTTGGATGGTCTTCTCCACATTTCTCTTTCATAGAGACACTAAAGAAAGAGTATCAAACCATTCCTACTTTTGTGCAATTAATTTCTGACCTTGCACATCGGCACACAATCAAATATCCTATAGTTTGGAAAAATAATTTGTTATACTATCATAGTAGATTGTTTTTGGTGCCATAATCTTCTTTGATCCCAACTTTACTAAAGGAATATCATGTGGCCCCTAGTGCTAGTCATTTTGGATTTTTGAAGACTTACAAGCAGATTGTTGGAGAATTTTTTTGGGACGGCATGAGGAAACAAGTTTATGACTTTGTTCGGAGCTGTATGGTTTGCCAACAGGTGAAATATTCTACTCAAACACCTGCTGGGTTGTTAGCTCCACTTCCTATTCCAGACTAAATTTGGGAAGACATTAATATGGATTTTATTACATGTCTTCCTAAATCTGAGGGACTATCTGTTATTTTGGTAGTTGTTGACCGGTTGTCTAAATATTGTCATTTGGGTGCTTTGGGATCTGGATTTACAGCCACTTCAGTAGCAGCCTTATTCTTGCATATGGGCATTCGTTTGCATGGTATTCCAAGGACCATTGTGTCGGATAGAGACCCAATATTCATGAGCCATTTTTTGAAAAAACTTTTCAGATTGAGTGGGACTACTTTGGCTATGAGTAGTGCTTATCATCCTCAAACGGACGGGCAAACCGAAGTGCTAAATAGAACTATTCAACAATACTTGAGGTGCTTTGTGATGGATAAGCCTACTAGTTGGGTCAAGTTTCTACCCTGGGCTGAATTTGCATATAATATTTCTTTTCATGACGGGGCTGGTATGACACCATTTGAAGTGGTCTATGGTAGAAAACCACCAGCTGTGCTAGCATATGTCAGGGGAACTTCCAAAATACAAGCTGTTGATCAGGACTTAATTGCTAGAGATGGGGTGCTTAAGCTGCTCAAGATAAATCTACAGCAAGCTTAGAGTCGTATGAAGCAATTAGCTGATAAACATCAAAGGGATGTCACATTCGAATCAAGAGACATGGTATTTGTAAAGCTCCGACCATATAGACAACTTTCTTTAACGCAAGGACAACATAAATTGTCTAAGCGTTATTATGGTCCTTATAAGGTGCTTAGGAAAATTGGTTTTTCGGCCTATGAAGTGGAGCTTCCACCAGCCTCAAAGATCCATAATGTTTTTCATATATCGTGTCTAAAAAAGGCTCATGGAGTAGATTTTCCATCTTTGGAATTACCTACTGGGTCTATCAACAATCAACCCTTGTTGACTCCTTTAGCTATTGTGGATACTAGAGTTCTTCGAAGAAATAGTCAGGATTGTAAACAGCTGTTAGTTCAGTGGTCGGGATTACCACTGGAAGACACGACATGGGAGGATTTCGACTCTTTTGTTACAACATATCCGGATTACAACCTTGAGGACAAGGTTGTTTTTCCAGAACAGGAGAAAAATGTTACAGTTCATACAAGGAATACAAGAAAGAGTCATAGATTGTCAGCTAGATTTCAAGATTTTGTTATGTAATTGTTGTAACTAGAAAGAAATTAGTTTACATAACAGATTCAGCTATAACAAACTACCAAGATCTGAACAAATATAACAAATCTAAGTATAAATCAGAATATAATAAACGGCAAAAAGGGAAAAGGGTTTTTCTTTACCCCCCTTCTGAAAATCAAGTATCAATTGAGAGCCCCAGGACTGCTCGAAAGTCCTACCTGCATAAACTAACACAATCACGAGTTAAACATTACCGATCTAAGAAAAACACGAGAGACAAAATAAAGAGTGGAAAAGAGAGCGAAGAACTGATCGGAAACCCTAAAGTGAGAGTGAGAGTGCGAGGCGAAGGAAACAAAAATCAACATTCTATAAGTGAAATAGTGACGGGCTTGGGCACGGGTTAAGGTAGATAAGAGGGTTGGGCCTAAGAGAGTTTTTAGAAACCCAACATAAACTCACCATGAGGCCGAATTCTTTAGGTAGCTCATATTGGGTAACATTAGTACATATTCGGATGCTCCACTGATATCAAGTCCTAAAATGGTTGCAGGATAAACAAAATAATTGCAACTTCTACTCATAAAAGAACAGAACCATCCTTGTGCTTCCTTTGCTATATCCAAGCGTAATTCAGTCCTTGCCATACCTGTTAGAGCACTGAATTGATCAAAGAGTGAGAATAAACATAAAACGAGTCTGAGAATTGTAGCTAAAGCCAGCATTTGCTAAGAAAACACATAAGTGAAGACGATGTATGTTAGATCCATAAGAATGAGGGAGACCAGTCTTAGATACAGGAAAGGATCTGGCGTTTGCAGAGAATGGCGGGCAAAGATCTTTTGATGAAACTTAGAAGTTGAGACTCTCCGGGGATAGAAGTTACAGGTACTACAAATATGTCCGCTTAAAATGCAAAGCAGAACCAAATCATCAAAACTACTGAAAAACTATGTAAAAGTAAAGAAAAATGACTATTTATTGGAGGTCATTTATCATTCTCATTGGATTCCAAATCGAGGAACTTCTGTACACATATTACAAAGCAGTTTGAAGTGAATGTTTAAATAAACACTAGGGATAAGGTGCATTGAACAAGATAGCTTTTTCTGCACTGATTACTGGTAAACATTATTAAATAAACATGTCTCTCATTATATTTTTCTTCTCTCTTTTCAGTTAAAATAAAGGTAAAATATGAATTACATCCCGTTATGTTTGCTTTACATATATTTAGTTTCTTTATTTTTGAAGTCATGCATTCAGACCTTCAAATTTTTTAAAAATTATGCATTTTGACTCTTATATGCCTATTTTGAAATCTAAATGCACCTTTCTAAAAATTTAGAGGTCTAAAAACACGATTTCAAAGATAAAAGAGCAAACTCAAAGTCAGTGCATAATTCTTTCCTTCCCTTTCTATTGCATACAAAGATAAGCTCCGCTTCATTATCTTTATATCCTCACCTCCTTCTCAAATGTCAACCAAATTTGATCGTGCAAGTTCCGTTGAACCCCAAAGGTCGTAAATATCACAAAGCATCAAACTCGCAGTGGAACCATCTTGGAGAGTAAGAACAGTAATCCATTCTTGTTGTCCCATATCAGCTCTTCAATTTTTGAATCTCTAGTCAAGATTTGATTTCACTATACAAATAAATATAGCTTGACCCCTTACTCTTTATTCTAGACATTCCAGGTCCCTAGCACCTCCAACATTCAAAAACAGGCCAAGACAACAAGTTGACGAACTTGTCGATAATCACTAAAGGTAAATAACTTTGTTAAAATTAGAATTATGTGTTAAAGTTATGACGAAGCCCTAGCACACTAATATATATATATATATATATCATAAATATAAAATTACAAAATTATCCTTGACTAATAGATATTTAACTATCCTAACACTCTCCCTAAGTTGGAGCATATATATCATATGCTCCTAGCTTGTTACATATATAATTTATTCAAATCCCTCTAAGTGACTTAGTGAATATATCAGCAAACCGGTCTTCTGACTTCACATAACATGTATCAATTCCTTTGCTCAATAACTTTTCACGAATAAAGTGACAATCGACCCAATATATTTTGTGCGTTCATGAAATACTAAATTTGATGCTATGTGTAAAGTAGCTTGATTATCACATACCAACTTCATTGGTTGTGACTGTGGAAACCCAAGTTCTTCTAACAAATTCTTAAACCAAAGTAATTCATAGGTTATGAATGCCATTACTCTGTATTCAAACTCTGCACTTGATCTTGCTACCACATTTGCTTCTTACTCTTCCATGAGATAAGATTACCACCAATAAACACGCAATATGCCATGGTTGATCTCCTGTCTAATGGTGAACCTGCCATTCAGCATCTGTGTATCCAACTACATTGATGTGCCCATAGTCTTTATACAAAATACCTTGACCTAGAGACCCTTTCAAATAATGTAAAATGCGAATAGAAGCATTCCAATGGCTAGTGCAAGGTGAGCCCATGAATTGGCTTAGTACACTAACTGCAAATGATATATTAGGATGTGTCACAATAAGATAATTGAGTTTACCAACTAACCTTCTATATCTCTCTAGATCATCTAAAATATCTCCTTCATTAGGTAAAAGTTTTACATTAGGATCCATGGGCAAATCAATTGGTTTTGCTCTAGTTAAGCCAGTCTCAAACAATAAATCAAGCACATACTTCCATTGTAACAAATACATTCCTTGACTTAGATCGAGCAACTTCAATTCTAAGGAAATATTTTAAATTAACCATGTCTTTGGTCTAGAAGTTTTGTTGTAAGAAATTCTTCAATTTCTCAATTCCAGTATGGTTATCGCCAGAAATTACAATATCATCAAACATATACAACCAATATAATTTTCTTACCATTATGGCGCCAATAAAACACAAAATGATCTAAGTCACATTTGTGGAGACCAAATTTAATCACAACTGAAACTGAATCTACCAAACCAAGCACGTGGAGATTGTTAAGCCCATACAAAGATTTCTTTAAGTAGCAAACCAACCTTGTCTCCCCCTGAACAATAAAGCCTAGTGGTTGTTCCATATACACTTCTCTTTAAGATCACCATGAAGAAAGGCATTTTTTATAGCTAGTTGATGCAAAGGCCAATGATAGGTAGTAGCAAGTGAGATTAGAAGTCGTACCGAAGTTATCTTAGCCACTGGTGAAAAAGTATCCCAATAATCAATACCATATGTTTGAGTATAACCTTTAGCAACTAAGTGCCTTTAGTGATCAACAATGCCATTACGTAACACTTTTACAGAGAATACTCATTGACATCCAACTATAGATTTACCAACAAGAAGAGACACAAGATCCCACGTATCATTATGATATAAAGCAGACATTTCTTCTTACATAGCTACCAGCCAGTCAGGATGAGCTATGGCTTCTAAAACAGACCTTGGAATGGAAATGGTAAACAATGATGCAATAAAAGAGGCATATGAAGATGAGAGGAAAGAGTAGGTAAAAACATTTGAAAAAGGATGATGAATAGGAGGGTTGATGGAACTCTTACCCTTTCTCAATGCAATGGGAAGGTCAAGATCAGTTGAAGAAGGACTTGAGTTTAAAAGAGAAGTTGATGGAGGAGGAGAGTCTTGTAAGTTAGTACGCTGCCGACAAACATAGACTTGCAAATCTTGCTGTTTAGATGAGGAAATCCTTGAGACAATGGCAAATTCGAGAAATCGTCCTGTGAGGTTGGTATAGTAGTAGTGGTATATTGATCAATTGAAAAGAGATCATGTGGAGATGGAGAAGGTAAGATCGGGGGAATATGGTTAATAGGAGACTCATCTTTGGAAGATACAGATGAAGCAAAAAAATATGGAGTAGACTCAAAGAAAGACATATCTGGACAAACATAAACTTTAAGATGTTGAGGAGAATAACACTTGTAGCCTTTTTTACTATGAGAGTAGCTAAGGAAAATGCAACGAATTGATCGAGGATCAAGTTTATCCGTCCCCGAATATAGCTGACAAACAAAACACACACATCTAAAGACACAAAGAGGCACATGAAAAAAGTGAGTGGTCTAGGAAAAGAAGATGTAATGGGACTTTACCATGTACAGGAGATGGCATTTTATTTATAAGAAAACATGCGGTAAGTATAGCATCAGCCCAAAAATACTTAGGTATATTCATATAAATTAATAACGTCCTGGCAATTTTAGTGAGATGTCTATCCTTACATTCAGCAACACCATTTTGTTATGGAGTATAAGCACATGAAGTTTGATGTATAATGCCATGCTTTTTCATATATGATTGAAAAACATTAGACATATATTCTTTGGCATTATCTGTGCAAAAAAACATGAATGGTGGAATTGAACTGATTTTGGATTTCAACATGAAATGCACAAAATAAATTAAATAACTCAGAACGATTTTTTATTAAATATAACCATGTCATTCTTGAATAATCATCAATAAATGTGACAAAATATCTAAACCCAAAAAGAGAAGTGACACATGCAAGTCCCCATACATTAGAACGAACTAGATGGAAGGAAGCAGTAGCACGCTTATTAATTCTAGGACTCTGTCTTCCCAACTAACATGACTGACATTGAAGACTAGGACAAGACTGTAAACTAGGACACATAAGATGAAGAATCTTTAAGGATGGATGGCCAAGCCGCAATGCATCTCCATAGGATCTGGTGTGGTAGCCAAACAAGCATATTTATAGGTGTTGGATCCATATAATATAACCCATTGGACTCATCTCCCCATCAATCATCCTCCCCATTCTCAAATCCTGTATCACAAAAGAGGAAAGTAAATGTGATGGAACAATTAAAAAAGTGGGTGAGTTTACTTACAGATAGTAAGTTAAAAGGTAATTAAGGTAAATATAAAACAAAATTCAAAGGAAATGATGGAATGGGTGATGCAAAACCAATTCCACTAACAGGTGAAGTGGATCCATTGGCAAGAGTGACATTTGGTAATGAGGAACAATGTGTAATATGGGTGAAGCAATCTAATATACCTGACATATGATTAGTGGTGCCAGAATCAATAACCCAAGGCTGTAGAGAAGTTTGAGTTAGGCAGGCAATAGGATTACCTGACTGGGCTAGGATTGAAGAAGAAGAAGATGGTTGTGAGGCATGTTTGAAGCTGTAAAAATCTAGCGTATTCTTCTCGACAATAAGGTAACAGTAGATGACTTAGGTTCTTCCTTATGCACATTTGGACTATACATAGTATACACTGAATCAGAAGAAGCATGGGCAAGTGTATATGTGCCAGACATAAACAACATGAGCTTTAAAAGAACGTCCATGTAAATCCCAATAAGTCTCTTAAGTATGGCCGGGGCGACGACAATGATCACGAATAAAGACATGAACCACACCTTGCCCGCTTTGATCTATATGACCTCCCCCTCGACCAAAAAATCCTCCACCCAGCATTAGACATATAACTAACAAGAGCTGAATGGTCACCAAGAGGAGCAGGAGATGATGTAGATTGTGCCAAAACACGACTAATGCGAGAATAAACCATAGCTAAAGATGAGAGCTCTAATGATCCAAGAACCTGTGATTTCATTGATTCTAGCTCCGGCTTAAGGCCATGAAGAAGTTTAACAACTGCAAGATGATCACGTTGTTTTTGCATCTCCTTCAGATTAATACTAAGAGGCATTACATCATTCATCTCCTCAAGGCATTTCTTAACCACCCAATAATATTCAGTAAAATCCTTATCCCCTTGTTGCAATTGAAAGAAATTTGCAAGAACATCATACACACGAGTATCATTCGAGGCATACAGAAACTTCAAATAATCCCACACTTCTTTACAAGCATTGAAACTATTGCATAAGTTGAATATTTGAGGTTCCATGAATTCCATAACAAATGAAGATATTGTTGATCAACTTGATCCCATTCTTCGTATTTGATGTTAGTCTCCTTCGGAGGTGAATCAATCAATATTCTAAGATGACCTTGACCACGAAAAAATGCTTGAACCATACATGCCCATTAAAAGTAATTTCTACCATTCAATTTGATGAAAGTAAGTGTCGAAACAGACGATGCAGGTAGTATAACAATGGATTCATCCATGATAAGTGACATACTGTTAATCACTTTTCTAAGTGGAAACCACAACACATTCAACAACCACAAAAAAATACCAAATCCAAATCAATATTTTTAAACACTCATGCAGCAATGCAACAACTTGACTACAATTAATGTAGTTTAATAATAAAGATTACACTCCTTGCTCTCTAACTAGTACACTACATAACGTTGTGAGTTCCTTTACAACCACACCAACCTTCAATGACTGACGTATGAGAATTTATCCATAACCAAACTAGACATGGAAACAAGAGCTCTTCAAGTACCACAACCTTCATGACATTTCCTCCTAAGGTAGATACTGTTGAGATTACCGCCTGAGACACGGTTGCAATTAACACACGGTGGCAACAGAAGAACCGCAACAGACGACAATGAAGTGACAATGGACAATGACTGATCAGCGAGCGAGTGACTCCGTGGGTGGCAGCTAAGCGACGAAGCACAGATGACGAATGAAATGACGAAGGAGAGACGACTGAAGCAAGAACAACGATGGAGGGACAAATGGGCGACGGCTAGGGTTCATGGTGTTTTAAGGTTTTTAGTGATGATTGTGTGTGTTTTGGGGTTTTAGTTTTTGTGTTGGGTGGTATACGTGGTGGTTGGTACGCTCGAATTTAACTAATTGGTTTAAGTTTTAAATTTATAACCAATAAAATCTATGATCGAGTTAGGCATTATACCTATCGACTATAGTATAGATTTAATAGGTGTTGTCCTTTAGGATCTAGAAAATAAGTACTAGTATTACATTTCTCTACTATCTAGCCTAATTTACGATGTAAAATTATGAATTAAATTAACAATTAACAAATCTTAACAACCCTAGAATTAAATGATATTGTCTTAAAAATGTATTCAATCACAAAACATACCCTTTATCTTGTTCCACCCTAACCCTTAAATTCTCAAAATAAGATATCAACTAATAAATAGATTTACACTTTACACTGTAGAAATTCTCAAATAAAATCAATTACTCCCTCGAGTTAATTAATTCTTAATCATGCATAAGATAATGGAGACCTCTCTCTCAATATCGTCATGCAAGATCTCATTAAGTTCACAATTTCCAATTAAAGTTTTAATCTTTATTGTAGAAAATCAATGTTTTCCTACCTCTAGGCAAAACATGTAATCTCCTATTCATAAAGATTTAATTTACTAAATGAAACCCCTTTCAATCTAATAAAAATCAGACATGCAATTAATTTGCCAGCATAAATCAATCACAAGAACAATGGAAACACATGAATAAATGCAAAGATATAAACAATTCATTAATCAATCAATGTTTCAACATATGAGTTAAGGTTTCATAAGATGAAAGATGTAAAGAATTACTCCTCCATGGAGTTTTCAATAAAAACAAAGAATCTAGAGAAGTAAAAATAATTCATGATAAAAAAAGTAATCCCTTGTGTTGTTGCGTGCATGGTTGTTAAAATCATTAGTCAATTATACGATTCTACGAGTTTACAATTCTATCAAGTTTTCATAATCAAAATGGAAGAAAAATCATTTAGGTATAACTTTTGATGTAATTATGAGTTTAGATATACGATTTTACAAGTTACCAATTCTACCGATTTTATATGATTCTATAGATTTTACACTATTCAATTCCAAGTAAAATTGCAATTTTAACAACCATGGTTGCGTAATCTCCAATAATGTTCGGACAATTCTCCTCTTGAAGCTCACAATAACACTCCCTAGGGTTTTTAAAATGGAGCCAGAAAAAATATATATATCTTTTAAAATAAAACAAGGCGTCTATTTATAGTTTTGCGAAAATAAGGTTCAACACGGGTGTCAACACGGCCATGCTCGAGGCCGTGCTAACTTCGAAACACGTCATTTTCACTATCCAGTTCAGCACGACCTCCAGTACGGCTGTGCTTGAGGCAGGGCTTAAAAAAAAAAAAAAAACAACTTGTATTCCCGTTAATAGCATCAACACGGGCTATGCTGAACCTAGGCCACACCTTGATATAACTCCTGATCATGTTTTTGCATCTAGCACCAACGTCTGCATGGGCTATACTAAAGGTTGTGCTAAACTGAAAATGAATTTTCTTCATTTTTCGCCAAATTTCACCTCGTCTTTGCTCATATCATCCTTAAACCTTTATTTTGTCTCCACTGAAGCCTAAAATTAAAATTTAATTATATAAATACCCTTTTCTTCAACAAATCACATGAAATCCATATAAAATCATAACTAATAAATACTAGAATTAAGAGTCTTCCGACACTTATCAATGGCGGCAAAGATGGCGACGGTGGTCAACATTGTATATTGTAGTGGTGGCAAGTGGTGGACGGTGGTTGACGTTGTATACTGAGTTGGTGGTGGGTGGTGGAATTAGTCATGCTCTGATACCATGTCAAAGTTAGAATTATGTTTTAGGGTTATGACGAAATCCTAGCACACTGATATATATATATCATAAATATAAAATAATAAAATTGTCTTGACTAATAGATATTTAACTATCCAAACAAACTTAAAGGGATTTAACATGATTTGGGTTTAGCTAACTAGATATTAACCATAATGAGTAGAATAACACATTAATATATTGTTCTTTAATCCCTATAGGCGATTTCATTGACTTTATCGAGCAACTCAAATATTCGTCTAACTAGAAATGAGAACAACGTGAGTGAGCAATTCAATGAATTTCTATATTGTGTACTTTTGATCGTATTTACTAGATAGATATTGATTGTGGAATGTTATTTGTGTGCTATGGATGCCTGTTGTGTATGATAATGGAGAGGTTACATGAGAGTGAAGGATGAGAATAAAACAAATAGTAAGTGACCGAACAAATAGGTTGTAAAATAGTCGAAGTCCCTCCTTGTCTTTCACCTTGAGATGACTTCATCGTCGTCCATCATGTCTTTCGCGGTCGCATTTGAATGAAACATGCTAACCAGGTTGAGGTAGTAGCATTTTCCAATCCCACCGATGGGATGAAGCCGATTGCTTCAAGATCACTATGGAAACCAAATAACTGTAGTAGATCTCCAAATCATAACTTCGCCCCACAAGTACATCGCAAGTAACACAATGTACGATTGGTCATCTGTAGGAACATAGCCTTGATAAAAATGGAAGCACTAACAACAGTATAACCCCATTATGCTGCCGAGTGTTGAGCTTATACCCTTTAGTTTTCGACCCTTTGATTACAATGCAAATAAAAGTAGGTTTTTTAAATGATGTAAATGGGAGATATATTTTTCTTATGACGTGTGATATATATCAAAGATGGATAATCAACAACTAGATCAACCTACCAAGTTGTATGAAAGCACCCTAATAAATATAGAAAAATAAGAGACTTAAGTGACATCTAATTAACCAAGAAATAAAAACAAGTAATAAAGGAAAAGACTCAAATGGTTGAAAAGCACTAAGTTTGTCAAAATAGGTAAGCTTAGGGTCTTGTCGTGTCAAAATTAGGTGTTGAACCCGCCTTTACCTGGCTTCATTAAGCACCCTAGCCAAATCAAAGTATTACTCTGCCCCTAGAGGAAATTGTCTATTTTTCTAGCTTCCCCAACTCTACAAAAGATTTTAGGCCTTGGCATATCTACTCATGTCATTGCCTCTACTAGATTCAGCCTATATGACCTCAGGCCGCTATTGGACCAGGCCCTTAAATCCTTATTTCTTCAAAGAAGCAACCATCTCCTCCACAACAACATCCCAACTCTAAAGATCACCTACAACCCGATTCAAAGTTGTCAACGTCTCCCTTATGAACTCCTCTTTGAGCTTATCTAAGCCATCCTCTACAAATTGGAAACAGTCCATCTAGTCACCATGACTAGCTATAACCTAACCACCGTACCTCCACCAATGCCCCACTTCCTTAAGACCTCCCTTCAACAACCAACTCATTAACTGCAAAAGCAATCATAAGTGACCCATTATACTAAGCAACACCACCAACATCAATCTTTCCCTCTATTTCAGATCAAAAACTTGCTCTACTACCACTTTTACATGCAGAATACTTTGAACACTAAGGATGCATATAGTTCGGATCAATACAGTTCATCCCTCAAACTAAACTCATTAATTCAAAAGCAGTCATAAGTAACCCACTATACTAAGCAACACACCAACATCATTCTTTCCCTCTATTTCAGATCAAAAACTTGCTTTACTACCACTTGTTACATGCAGAATACTTTAAACACTAGGGATGCATATAGTTCAGTTCAATACGATTCGTCCCTCAAATTAATCCGAATCATATATTATGATTTGATTTTATTCTAAATTAAATTTAACCATACAGTTCAATTCATAATTTTGTCGAATCTAAAAGAAAAAACAATTTAATAAATTTCAATTTATGATTCAAACCATTTTTACATGTGTTATTAATTTTTTTTCTATTACAAATCAATAAATCATGAAAAATTATACTTAACATAAAAAAAAATAATTTATTATCATTTCTCCACTATCATTCACCATTTTCAATATTCATTTCATATATTTTAAAAAAATTTATTATCTCTCTAAATAATTATGATTTTTGTATGGATCGGTAAGTAAAAAAAAAAAACCAACTTATTCAATAAAAATCAAATAAAATAATAAATCAAATAAACAACATAAAATTCTCTTATTTGATCTATACATTCTCTAAATTTTTACCATACTTTCTTCTTCTTTTTTCATTTTACTTTTCACGATTTGATTTTATTCATAATTTTTTAAAACCTTTGAAAAATGATTTAAACATAATATATAATTCATTTTCAATGGGCTTTTTTACCTAGCCTTACTAAATACCAACACATAAGCTCTCCAAATTCATTGTTAAGTGGTTAAGTTAGGCTTCCTTCCAAAACACTCAAACCCGTGCTGACCAAAGAAGTGAAACTTCAGAGAGAGAAGCCCTGCGAGAGTAGGGACTAACTCAAATGCATTAGATGATTTACAAATGAAAGGAGGACCACCAGATCAATTTTATCTAACAGTCAAGATTCACACACACAGACAGGGAACATCAAATAAGTCAACATCTTCATACAACTAACAGCGAGTGTTGCAACTTCTTCAAGATTTTCTTTTTCCAACCCTACTACAACGTAATGTTTTCGTCGGCAGCGAGTAACATGTATATTATTGATGAAGCACCAAAATGCAACGATGGCCTTGAGAATAAGATAATCGATAATACACAGTAGATAAATATGTCACAAATCGGATCCATCTGTAATCTCGCGGCGTGATTGGAAATCACTGCAATGTTTACTCCACAACGCGTAAGGTAATTTGGGTTACATAGGGCTACCAAAAAATGAGATAGAAATACACAATCTTTCTAATAGCAAATCTTAATGACTGCACTTGATAAGCTAAAAAGTTATTTTCTTTTTGGATAAAATGTCAGCTTCCTACCAAAAAAAAATCCCCTGATCCTTTAAGCTGTGATTTTTTGTAGGCTAGCTCGGCACCACTGAAGGAGGACAGCGGAGTCTACCTTTACCTTCTTTTTTAATCAGGCGTGACGGAAGTGTATAAGAACATACATGAAAACACTCTTAGCTCCCGTCCAAGGCAGAAGACGCCTTCTTTTTCCTCTTGTTCTTCGGCTTCACAGCATCTTTCAAAGTTTTTGCTCCAGTAGATTGCCCTCCACTTTCCGCTGATTGAATAGATGAAGTATCTACATCAAGCTTTTCTGTCATGGCCTCCAGCTTGGCCTCATGGGGCTGTTTGTTACGTCCAAAATCCTTTTGCTTCTTAACAGGTGCCAAAGTTACTGCAGATGAGATAAGAGATGGTTCATATAATCATAAAATCAATTTCAGTTAAATCACAAATTCCCAGTTCTAAATTTAGGCACCTAAAATATCTCAGAGGTGAAGTGGTTTAGACTTATGGTCTTTCTTTCTTTAATGTTTTGTCGATGAAGAAAGTAAACTTCTTTTCAAAAGAAAGCTAGTGACTCAAGATCAACAAACCTCTAGCTAGATTAAATCCTCGATCCTAAATAGTTAGGAGAAATTACAAAGGTATTATAAAATTAGACATTCACTATGTCAAGTCTGTTGATAGCCCTGTCCTCCATGTCATTTTGATAAGGAATTATGGTATCTGACATTGACAACGCATGGAAAATCATCACCAATAAAAAGATCTAACCTAATTCTAAAATAACAGAATCCAATCACACTTCTCAAAGCAGAATGATTGCCAATGGTTGCACAAGTAATACCATGTGATGCAAGAGAAGATCTCAGGTATTCTAGATCAACGCCCTTCGAATATGGATCCCTGATACCAAACAAAAGGGCAAAAATAAAGGCTGAATGTCAAAAAGGAAGAAGAAACTGGACAAATGTAAAACAAAGGAAGAGTAGCATTAACACAAGTACAGGAAAAAAATGAAGACAAAGATAAGAGGGATGAATATGAGGTAAATACGGTAGGCCAGTACATTTAAGTTCTATGGCTTCTGTTAATTTTCCAATAAGGCCAGCCACACAAGATTCAAAATTTTCTGGCTTCTCAACCAGATTGACCTTTCTATGGAGTAATTTCCAACAATTAATTTTACTCTTGCAGCTTTAGCATATAGTTTGAAAGGCTTATAGACATCATTTAATTTTTATTTTTTTTAATAATTTTTTGCTTAACAGAGGGATGTGGCCACAATTGACTTGGCCAACTCCAGACAAATGAATTAGAATCATGACATCATAAAATTTGTCAGAGTTTTTTTCTTTTTTTCCTTCCAGAATAAGTCTCTTTATAGAGTTCTTGGATCTTAACCACTAACTTGGGCATTTTTTTCTTTTTTCCAATAATTAAGTAATTTTTTTATTCTTTCAATGTAAGCTTAACCACTTACTAAATATTATTTGCAAGTTGAGTTGTGTGTGCAACTTGAGAAATCACAGAGGCCACCCAAGACAGTTGTTATTACTGTGCCCAAGACACGTTAGGAACTTAGGTTCTCTGAAGATTTACTTGATAGACAGTCAAAGGAAGATGATGCAATCTAGTTACATCTGGCTAGGAAGGAAGAAAAGAAGATTTGAAAATCAATAATGCAAATCATAAAGAATTTCCAATGAATATTTCAAGGAAAGGCTCCCTCTTGAATCCATTATTCTACTTTCCTTAAATAGAAGTAAACACCAAAAACTTTTTGTTATTTATGACGAACTTAACAATTAGTTCATTAAAGCTACTACATTTGCTTTCATGCCATAAAAGGTTAACTAAGACCAACATGCACTCCTAATTATTTTAGAAGTTAAATAAAAGCTCAATCCATACCAACACAATGGGCGTCCAATCAAATTCTTTGTCTGGCCAACCCTAATGTTAGTTTCTCCTTCTTGTTCAAATGATTTCCATTCCATCTTACCTTCATCATTATTACCTTGATCCATCTGATGTTGCTCAGGCTTTGACTTTGATCTTTCAGTACTATTTCCTAACAAAGCACTAATGTCCTGATCAGGTTTCTGTTGCTTTTCTTTGACATGAGCAATGGCCCCACCAATGTCCATGGCAATAGGAGCTGAATGGCGCTTAACCTTTCGCAGGTCTCTTGCTCTGTTGCATGTTTCTACCTACATGGCCAAACGAAAAGGATGACAATTAAAATATATACAGCATTATTATAAAAAATAATTTAAGTATACAGCATCCTCTCAGTAAAATCATATAGCAACAAAAAAGGAACTTGCAGCATATTTTTGACATACAGCTGATAGAAAAACAGCTGGACTCCCAAGAAACTATTACATAATATTGAAGCCATGTTTATACATCCAGGCAAGTTATATCATGCTCTGAAGGGAAGAAAAAATGTCTACTTAATTGGACATCTAGGACAAGACAAGGGAAATAAACAATTACAAGCCAAAGGAATAGTGGAACCCACAGAAAAATATTCTAATTGTATTGGTCATGTATTCTATTGACACTCTCCTCATATGCATAGCACAGAAAAAACAATTAGCTCACGCTATGAGCATGCCTCATTCTGTTAATTGCTTACTATCAGTACTCAAAGAAAATAAAGAATATGAAGTAGACTCATTTATTGATCTAAATCTTAATGTTATAATGCTGATAAATCAATGATATATAAAGTCAGTGAGGTAACAGGTAAATCCACATTACTCAAGCAAAGAGATATTTAAAGTCAATGATGCCAACAAAAGCTCAGAGTACTGACTGAAAGAATCCGAAAGCTCCCATAAAGCATAAACGTAACATATCAATTGTGCCCAAGATTCATTTCTATTGAAGTATAATTAAGCTCAAGAGTATTAACTGGATCAGTTATAATTTCTATACAATTCTTAGAATATCATCCAACAAGATAATGCAATTTCAAAACAGCCTAAATGGTAGAAAGCAGTTTCAAGGACATGTGCACAGAAGTTATAACTGATCCCAATACAACCTTAATCAATCAAAACAACAAGTAATAGTAGCATGCAAAAATTTGCAATCGTAATATAATGAACAAGGGCTTGAAAGAGAAATGTTTATGTAACATACCAAGCAATAAATACCACTATTAACTGCACAGCAAATGAATCATAAATTCTTAATGTAGATAATGCTGCTTAATCTAAAGCATCGAAGCATGGAAGTTGGACAGAAGGGGGAGAGAGTGACAAAGGCAACTATGGATTATTTCTGCAATACCACTATTTAACTGCATGGCAAATGAATCATAAATTCTTATTGTAGATAATGTTGCTTAATCTAAAGTATCAAGCATGGAAGTCGGATGGAAGGGAGAGAGAGTGACAAAGGCAACTATGAATTATTTCTGCAATACAGTAGAGGCTGCACATCTTGACAAGATATGTAACCATAGAAATGGAGACTAAAAAGGTACAAATAACAGGAAATAAAAATTTCTTGTGTTACAGGAAATTTAAATAAATTACATGCTACAAAGGCATTCAAGTATTTCAATATTTGAATAACTCACAGCATCCTTAATCTTGGATGTTATGTCAGCAGCCTTTGTGGTAGCTACTCGTAGACAGTGCATTATTATGCTCTGTGAGACACCCTCTCCTCCAGCTTTTTGAATAGCACAAACATCCCCATTTTTATTTAGTGTGGCTGTCAATCTCCCAGTCATAACATTTTCTTCCTGATGAGTCGGATCCACCACCTTGAACAAAAGAGTACATGGCATATCATAAGGAAAGAAAGGTAAAGTTTTGACCATTTATTATTGGCACTTAGTTTTCCCAAAAATGTGAATTTCAGATGTACAATATACCCACCACAATGCCCTCGTTGCTGAAGAAAGCAAAGGTTACAGCCACAGGAAGATGATGAATTATGAGCGGAAGAGGCTCCCTGGCCTGTTAAACAAAAAGCTATTTCAATCAATTTTAAAAATAAAAAGGCCAGCACGTCTAAGTACCAAACCTTATCATGGTTCCAGCATTAAGACAAATTATCCAGTTTGAGTCTATACATCAAATGCCAGCGCACAAAAGCTCCCTAATTATACCACTGCTTCAGATCCATTTTTGTTTCAAGATGCAAGTTCAATATAGAGATTCAATCAAGAGATATAAAGGCTAACCTCAGGAGGATGAATTATCACTTCCTGACCATCTTCACCTCCTAATGAGCATTCAGGCCTCCGGAATGTCAATAAAGCAACCAGAGCAGCGATGTTAGCAGCATCTACAAGATTACTGCTTCCAGAAAATAAAAATCAATATGGATAATTAAAGCAAAACTAAATGTTCTAACCATACGCATGATTAAAACCATTCCTTACCCCCCATTATCCAGAATATGGAGATCCACACGGATGGCCCACACCAACTTCCCAGCTAGAACACAGAGGGATTCTGTATCCACTGCCCTGCTTTCCCTGCAAAACTATGCTAAATTATTCAGTGAAGCTTTACAAGAACAAATTGTAAGAGAAAGGTTTGACCACACCACTACAGAATTTCAGTCTAAAACTTACAGCAAAAAGAAAAGTTGCTATTCTCCTGAAAAAGAAGAATTTATTTTTCAGACTAATATGTTGAACTAATATCCAGGAATGCCATCCAATCTTAAACAGATTTATAACATCTACAAGAAACATTACAACAGTCTCCAGCACAAATAATGTATAAATATACATGTCCAAAAGAATCTGGTTTCAAGTATTTAAGAGCCAACTGGCCAATATTGATGATTGAGAAGAACATAGAATCAGATGAAATTCAAAACCTTAGACCACGATCAATCACCCGACCCAACTCCACTGCAGATTCACCAGAACGCCCAGGCTCAAATAAAGGGTCAGCCATCGGAGAGAACTCAGTAAAAATTGATAGCACCCCTTCATTAGGCCTATCCCTGTATGGCTGAACTAGCTGGGAAGTCACTACACCCATCACACGAGTTTGGCCAAGACGAACCTCCGTAGAACCATCATCCCTGCACCATCCACATCACTTGAGTACAAGGAATATAGCTACAAATTTTAATCATAGCATTCATCCACACAAGCATCACGAGTATAACCAAATTAGAATATAACATTATCCCTATTTGACAGATTAAATGAAAAAAGAACCATTTGTTCATTACAAAAGATTAAACAAACTAAAATTAGACCTACAATTTCACACAATCATCGGATGGGTTTGCACATGCAGGAATTCAAATTTATGAAGAGAGCACTATTTAGTAAGTCCATCTGAAGTTTAAATAATAGTACACAACAAAACTAGATTCTTATACAATAATTACATAAATACTAAACATGAGATATAAGGAATGTGAAAGTCCTAGATTACAACAGGAAATAACCAATTACCAGATGGGAAAATTTGAAGTCCTATAAGATAAATATAAATTCATTCTCATCTAAACAAAAAAGATAGAAAAAAAATGAATAATGCAGTTCTTGCCTGCCGAAATTTATGGTAATCTTTCTATAATCATACACATCACGACCGTCAACACGAAGCCCCGACAATAAAGCAGTCTCTATAAAATTCTTCTCATTTACTGATATTCGCCCACTATTAGCCAATCTCTGCTCCATTTTCACTCTGCACATGGCCAAAAGCTCTATTTAAAAACATAAAAATATATTATTTCTCTTTCACATTCCTAAAATTTTGAACTTTATACAGAAACTACACTACATGATAAGCGTTAAGAGCTCCAGAATCAGATTTTTTATATACCTGAAAATAAGAGCTTTATGAATATAACAGCTCACAGTACAAACATACACATACATAACAACACACAATGCAAATAATCACATAAAACAACACTACACACACACTCACAGCAACACACACAGCAATCCACTTGTATCAAATAATCAAGTAGGTGGCACATGCCACCTATACACTCTCAACATCAGCTTACGAACTTTTGGGGTTGTATCAATGAGATTATTAATTAACCTACATGTTAAAATGCAAGGACCATGTTCTAATTTTAACGTATGAAACCTGTACATTTAATATCCTTTTTCATCCTTACTTAAATTACTTAAAAGCCTATAGGTTGGATTACAGTGTACACAGACCGAATATTTTTAAAATGCCTAGTAAATATGATTAACATAAGCCACATGGGCACTGGGCACACATGATCGCACCATGCTAGATCAAGTTGTCTTCTTGTGAATAATTTTAAAGTGGTGACCAACCCCTCTACATTCACAAAGTTCAATTGAAAAAGTGAAGCAAACATAAAGCTAAGGAAAAAACAATTCTCATTTAGTATCGGCAGCTTAGTCAAAATCATCCATTGGTTTACCCATGCTCTATGCATCAAACAGACATCTAAGAAACAAAAAGAAAAAGATTAGTTTAGTAGTAGAAAGAAAACTAATAATTGGATAATGAAGTGCGTTTGATAAGATGATAAAGCTTTTCAAAATTATACAACAAACATTGAGGCTTTTAGAAATACAACAAAGAATTTTATTTTTCCCACTTTTTCCTTAATTAGTTTTTTCCACTATGCAAAGGTCTATGGATCATCACATCCCCAGTAAGATCATGACTACTCTTCTTCCTGCTCAAGTTCTATCATAATGTTCGAAAGCTAAACAGTGATTTCATATAATTGAAGAGAACCCATGGTACCTTTTGCTATTTCAGTTTAGCATGAACTGTTAGATCATATTAATTAACAGTAATGGCAGCAAAGCTAAGCAAAAAAAGATGGATAAGGATAAAAAGGTAAGGAAAAAGGCATGGCAATCAGGATTTAGAATTCTTCACTTGCTTCCAGCTTCATTGATAATGACGCTGATACATAACTTGGACTATACTATGAGCTGTATACTATCTGCAGACCAAAAGGGAATAAAGGAACTACTACATGACTCTAGGTATGAGAAACTAGATCATAGTATCAATCAATAATCGAATTCGCAAAAGAACGGATCAACTAACAGTGCATGGATATTCCAAAACAAACCACAAGAGGGATTCCATCAAGAAAAGACAGCATAAGGTAACAATAATCACTACACCTAAACACGACTACTATGCAAACAGAGACAGCTGATATAAACATGCATATCATTGTATATTACAGTGATTATTGAAGCTCTAAAGCCCCTTCCTCTATACATATCATCACAAACAAACTTTAAAATAAAAGACTAGAATCAAGGGAGAATATTAACATCGTATCGTATTTTCATACTATGTACGATGATGATGGTAAGTTCGGTTTTAACCAAGAAGCGAAATCATGACAAGCAAGATTTCATAACATAGCGAAAATTAAATTACAGAATGTCATAGACAAGGCACCGACTTTATGATTTTACTTACAGATTATCAAAATTCAAAACCCAAAACAAACTTCTAGTTACAGATTTCGAAGGGAAAAAAAAGAGAAGAAATGAAAAGAAAAAGACGCTGACTTTAATTTACAGTGAACATTGCACGAGTTCACGGCTTCACAAGCAGGTAAATGAAAACCCTAGCTTCTCGAAGTATGTATATCCCACGTTATTCACTACTACGAACTCATATACCGATAAAAGTCAAATTTTGGAGTCTAAATACATGCAAAACAAAATAAGAAACGATTATCAATTAGATTAACAACAAAATAAGAATAATGAGCTTACCTTTTTAGAGATGATGCCTTAAACGACAGTGAGAGGACACCTGAGAATCTGAGACTCCGAAAGAGAAAATAAGAGTGAGAGTGAGAGTGAGAGTGAGAGCCACGATGAGACGGTGCAGACTGTAGAGTAGACGGCAGAGCAACTGGCCTGTCTGTTTGCCGGATGAGTAGACTAGAGAATAAGCGCAAGGGTTTTTTCTGACACTAACGGAGGATCCGTTCGGTTCGTCCACTCTAACCGGACTACCAATGCATAATTAAAAATTAAAAAATAAAAAGATCCCATTTGACGTACCCACGTTTTGGTCCATTTTTTGTATTCTTACACGTATTGACTGAGGGCAAAATACATGAAAAAAAAATGTAATTTTTTGAAAATATTATACGAATAGAGTAGTAGGAAGCGAATAAGCTAACAAAAATGCATATAATGCATATGTTTCAATACACAGAAAAGCTTATACTCAAAATACATACAATGCATATGTTCTTTATACAAAGAAAAGTTTGTACTAAAAATGCATATAGTGTATGTATTCTCAATATAAAAAAAAAAATCTATACTAAAAATCAAGCATTATATGTGTTTTCAATACAAATTTTTCTTTGTACTAAGAATAGCTCACAATTATTGGAAAAAAAAATGAAAAATGAAAAAAACAAACTTTTCATTAAAATATACACATTTTTAATATTCATAAAAATATTTAAAATAAGTCACAAAAAACTCTACCACACCGTACTCCTGCTCCTAATAAATGGTCTAGTGATTCTAACTATTATAAATCTACACTCAATTTGTTTCACATCAAAGGTAAAAAAACCTATAACTCTTGTGCTGCAGGCAATTGCAAAAGCTGTCAAAGTCAATGGAGGAACTAGACTCTATTGTATCAAAGATTGTGAGCTGTTACCAATATCTGGTCAATAATGGCATGACCTTCACAAAGCAGGTGGATTAGAAATGGGACCACTAAGCTACCTACAATGTCCTCATCTATGACGTTTAGAGGAATGTGGGCATGATGGATCTGTTCATCCCTTCGTCGTCCTCTTCTAATTCTTGCTCTATTAACCCTACGATGTGGTGGTAGTGTAAGTGCAAGATCTACCGAAGGTGCATACTCCAGGTCTATAGCAACATCCCCCTTTGGTGGCTGCTCATGCTAAGCGGTAGGAAAAAGTATAACTCTACCATAATGCTCAACTAGCTATACTCCAGCATCGGCAAGTGAAATTGCTTAAGGCAGATCGAATGTTATACGTATATAGTGTAAGGTGTCAATCTGGAAGAATTGAAAGAAAATGTTTTGGCACAACTTATTCCCTATATAATATAGTCAATGTTATATTATAAGTGTTTTTCTTACCGATTATCCAATTATTGCTCCAATATAGCCCCCATGGTGACAGTTGACACATCTGTACCACTAGATGCAGTCTAAATGTACACTATCGCCATATTCTAATAAGATCCTATAGGAGCGATAATCCTCCTAATGAGTAATGCCGAATACATGCAACATTATCCAATTAGTGTCGATATGGCCCTATAAATCAATGTAGTGCAAGCAGGGCTTTATGTTGACATTGATAAGCACACATTAGAATGCACTAAACTGACGGCAAACGCAATCTGAGTAGTGCCATTCTACAATATGAAAGCATATCAACGATACCCAAACTATCCAAATGTCTTTACCCATATGGTAGAATGGGAGCAGTATGTCGTTTAGATACTCGGGATAAGGTTGCCAAACAACCAACAATAAATGTGCATAGGTTAATAAAGATTTGTAATGTTTAACAGATATAAAAACGTAAAAAAAGACAACATACCTACTATGGTTTTGGCGATCAAACGTGTCCTTGTATGCTTGAACAACATGTGTGGGGTACCGCATAATGTTTTGGGCTATCCTCCATTGAGACACCAAGGGCCTCCCATCCTCCAATGAAACCTCTTAATGGCGTAAGGGAGCTATATATGGGAGCCTATCGCATGCCCATACTTATAGAAGAATTGCTACTCCCCCATGTCATGTACGTTAGAGAAGAATGTACGACACATTTGGCGATACAACTAGGCTAAACATATAGAGCCTTAATTATACTACCTTATAATGGGCAAAGTCCTCCAAGAGTGGAAGAAACACACAATGGACTAAGTTGCTTGATTCATCTACAAATGCAAAGCCTTCCAACAATTGCAAAATGTAAGCACATATATGACACCTAACCATCTAGTCAGATGCTTGGGCATACAAAACCCTAAATCTATGCCATAACCAGAATAAGTTAATCCGCCCACCCTTAATGTGCTTTTCCTTCGGCCTCTCACCAAGCAATCACTCACACTCAAATGCCTAATTAAGGCCGATGCTACTTATAACGGCTTGTTCGTTAACTAGTAACCCAAGTTAAATCTCGATGTCCTATAAAGTCACGATAGTCCCACCATAGGCCATGTGAAAGGTGTGTGTCTCAGGCCTTCACTTCTCCACCACCCTATAAGAAGATGCCAATGTCAGGGTGAATAAGTGGAAAGTCTACCTCCAGCCAGTGCTGGTCATCTTTAATGGGATAGAAGTGGCTCTAATAACATTGTAATCGATGTATCAACTTATATCAATGGCTAATTACCAACAAGCTGTTAAGCCTCAAATATGCTATTGCAACCATAGCATGTGAAGATGAAATTCAATATATTTGCCACTTGTTACATGTGCACGTTCGATTCTCGAGGTTTACAGTTTGCGCCTTCCTCCTCCTTTAACCCCATTCGCCATGCGTTAGGGACTAGTTAAGACCTTGAGTATTTAGTTAGGTCTGTTGAACCTAATAACCTTATGGGCATTGGCCTTGCGTCTTTATTTTTCTATTTTTTTATTAGCGTATTTTGTGAAGACTTAGTCTACTATAATTCCTTTGTACGTATCCCCGACCATCGTATCCTTATGTTTGACATAATTATAGATTTTTTTTTTTTTGCCAACACAATCACAAATAGGCCTCTTGCCTTTTTCAAAACAAAATTGTAACTTTCCACAATATTCAAAGTCATGTACCCGAAATGATACCCTCCATTATATACAAATGTCCACTGGTCTAGTGAGATGCCATTAAACCATGTAGGGGCGTCAAGCTTTATTTGTCTAAGTAGATTTATGTAATGCTGAAATTTGTGAGGTTATGCCTTCATCCTAGCAACCGTCACCCATTACTTGCATTTCTAAATTCTTATGAGCGGTGTTAAGGTTGCTTGTAATGTAGTGTAAGTAAAAGTGCCACATTGCAGAAGGAGGCCTCCATCCATTGTCTTGTTGCTCAACTGTACTGCTGATACAAGCATGCCTATAAAAAATGAGACAAATGGTTTCTTGACGATTACTTATAACATGCTCCTTTAGCTTTTAAAGAAACCATGCCCATGTCTCCGCCAATTTGTTATCCACTAAAGCAAATGCAAGGCGAACAATGCAGTTGTTTCCATCTATGCCAGATGCAATCAACAATTTATGAGTATACTTCCCATATAAAAAAGTACCGTCGACACTAAGTATAGGCCTTCAGTACTTGAATGCCTCAACACATGACCCGAATGTCTAGAAGACCCATTTCAATATGATCTCCCCAACAACTATGGAATCATGCTAACCTCATTCGACATGTGTTACAGGATTACTAATCCAGATTGCATTTAAAAGTTTCGACAATTTGTCTCAATCATCGTACATAACTTTGATAGCTTTCCTTTTTGTCTCCCATACCCTCCTCGAGGAGATTGTATACTCAAAGTTAGCTTCAACTTGGGAATTGAGGTCAATGACCTTTATATCCGAGTTTTTCCTCACATATTGAACAAAAATTCTAGCCATTATAATTGAATCTAACCTCAAATGATCTTGATGTATCACAATGTTTATGCACGTATGAGGTCCTTTGATGATTATGATGATGAAAAAGCCTTGCAACTTTTTTTACAAGCTCGAAGCCTCCACTTACAACCACTACCTTTGCTGGCATAGAAAATTAACCATAAGGCCTAATTCAATTCTTCAACGATAAATTTATAGTGGTTCTTTGTATGATACTTTTTCACAACTTGCAGTAACTCTTCCTTACTATTAAATTTCATTCCCTTCCTAAGGTAAACATTACTGTCGAAGTCCCTATACATAGTAGCCATATTTTCCTCGAAGGTGATGTAACCACTCTCCCCCAGCGTTGAAAAATGGAATGAAATCCTTGGGTTCATTGTCACCTGAATGACTCGCTTCTTGAAATCTGTGAGCCTACATTACATGCATGTGCAGTGGTAGATGTGTGGCATGCATGTCATTTAAAGCATTCCTAGCAGGACCCTCATTCTCGTCGGAATACTCTTCGTGCACTGCAAAGTACTCAACAACAGTGTCAATTTCCGTCGGAGAGTAGAGGGCACCATTTAACTTTGGATCATTAGAGCTTTGTTCATTGCACAAAGGTTCACAAGTTGGCATGAGAGCCATTTCATCATACTTGGCCCTTCCTTATGTCGAGGTGATGAGGTATTGGCTTTGAAGACCTCCCCTTCTTCAATCAGATTTTCCAATTATTCATAGATTTGAACATGCAATTTTTGTATCTGCTCCTCCTCAAAAGCTACAGCCATTTCGATCACATTCTCCACATCATCATCGTTTGTAATTGGCATTAACTTATAACTCACTCCTTTAGGGAAGTAGTACAAATGTCTATTGATGAAAAGCAAGTATACTTATCAAATTTTATAATATAGTGTATTAAATACAGATATCATCCCAAAGGGATTACATATACTAATACTAACTTGCATCATATTATCTAACTGATAAATTATAGAGATTGATCGATCTAAAACCTATAACTGAATATTAACTAATGAACTAAGAATTTATTGAAAGACAAAAAGTAAAGAAAATTAAAATTAACTTCGAGATGGTAAAACTAGTAGACTTTGTTTTTCCTAGGAATTATTAAGTGATATTAACAAAAATTGCTCAAATCTTTCTTAAATTTCATTAACTGAGGAAATTCCTAATTTAGATTAATAACTTTCTCAAACTTATTACCCATAATCTTAAAATTACCTATTTGAATCTCTTTACAATAGTACAATTCAAAGACGCATTAAAAATAGTAAATTCCTATAACCAATTTAATTAAATCCGAAAGAATTATGTAACTTATCTCTAAGATTACATTAATTCTCTTCAAGTATGCTAAAAATGATTATACATCAAATTTCTTAATCCTAATGTATAATATTAATTAGATAGAATAGTACTTTAAAAATATTAATCTAATCAAATATCAAGAACACATGAATAAATCAAGAAACATAAGAATTCAGTGAATGATAGAAACTCAAGTTACATAATAAACCTGGGATCCACAAGTCTATATACTAAGGAAGTTTAAGCACTAATTAAATTGAAGGCCAAATTCTTCAAAGATTTATAAACATTCATCATGAAGGAAATCAATTAAAATAAAGAAAAACCCTAGATTCTTGAAGTGTAAAAAGGTAGCCTTTTTGTCCCTCTAAAAACCCTAGAATAACTAAAATAATATATCTCTCTCCTTCTTCTTGGTCGAGTCCTCTTCTATTTATATAATGAGCATAAAAAACTCTATGTTTTAGGCCAATACGTTGTCCAACATAGTCATACTTTGAGTCGTGTTAAATTTGTCAATCAAAATCTTGTAAAACAAGACATTGCAGTAGACATAGCCTAGATACGGTTGTGTCTAAATCAATTAACTCAAAGAGATACACAACCAATGAACACAATCATGTCTAGCCCCTATGTAACTTTTTATGAAGCTTCAAATTTAACACATTCTGAGCATGGTTGTGTCTAAGTTGTGTTTAATTTCAAAACCTTATAACTTCTTCGATTTAGCTTTGAATTGAGTAAAATTGGATTCCTTTTCTTTCTTTTTCATTCAATTATTCACCAAAGCCCTGAAATCAAAATATTACTTAATTAAAATTCAAATTCTTTAAAAATATGCCAAAATCAAGAGAAAAATACATTAAATCTCACTTAATATATATATATCGAATTGAGCACTTATCAAACTTCCCCACATTTAAGCAATTACTTGTCCTCGAGAAAATTAATCAAATTGAGTTCTAGGACAAGAAATACTTAATCAACTTACTATTATTCAAGAAATCGGTCAAAATAATTCCTATTTGACCCTATAATAGTTTAAGCAAAAACTCTTAATTAACTTACAGTTTCAAAAGAAAATTAACTATAACTCTTATACTTTTCACTTGATCAATTGTTTTAAACATACAAAAGATTTGAAACTTAAATTATCATCTCCTTAATCAAGAAGAAATCATAAACACTTTACTATCTTTACTAAAATGCATATAACCTCTTCTTTAATTTTTCTAAACACAATAATCCAAGATAAATATATCCACTTATCCTTTAATCATTCCTCCAGGTTTTTTTTTTTAAGTAGTTTCATCGGTCAGTAAGTCCCAGACCAAACGATCTTAAGCTACTAGGTTTTGAAATATCTCTTCGAACCTTCCACTACCTTAATAGAGCTTATTACCTACATTTAACCTTAACAAGAACTTTTCTCTTAACTCATTTGGCGAGCTTTCAATTGATAATCCTGAGTTCTTTAATCAAGTTAACAGATGTTATTCCACACAAAAGAGACACCCCCGCATGTTTAATTACTCGAGTCAATGAGGCCCATAGCTAAACTTTATTCAATTTATTTATTTTGTCTTTAACTATATTGATTTTTCAAGAAATTTTCAAGGGATAAGTATCAACTATTTACTTATCAAGGATTATAGTGCTATAAAAATATCAAAGGGAAAAAAATATACATCAAAGTAAGGTCAAAAGAAATCTATGACTAATGATATTATTTAAATTTCTAAATCTTCAAGTTCAAAACTAAATAATAAGTAATCAATAAATCACTTATTGATCAAGTGTTTCTATACTACCTAAAGAGTTATCATATATCAAATTGCAAGTTAGTTTAATGATTTTTAGATTAAATAAACAAATTTGATTTCTTAAATAATCACAAATTTTATAACCCCCTTCCTTGCACTTAAAACCGTACATTGTTCTCAATGTACGAATAAAAAGAAAAATTAACAAAATAAGAATTAAAGCAAACAAAAAAAAAATTGAGGAAAGTACTCCCTTCAATAAAAGCATTTGTTATAGTCCAAAACGTGCACAGTGTGTAAAGTGGTTGATTTTGAACACTTTAAACATGTAAAGGCTATAAAAAGGTAAAAGGGAATAGAAATCTAGAAGAGGATATCCTTTTGCTTGCCATGAATGAGACATGGCTGAGCTAAGTTTGTATAATGCCACCCTACACACGAGTGGAGCCAAGTAGGTTAGATGTATTTAGGAAATAACAGGTATCATTACTCTTAGGGGATTGTTGAATTTTATCAGGTGTCTTGAAAGTTCTTTCTTCATCCCCAACTTTTAGAGTTAATGTTTGATTTCCTACATTTATAACTACCCCCATGTAACTTTCTGTGAAGCTTCAAATTCAACACGTTCTAAACATGGTCATGTTTGAGTCATGTCTAACCTGTAACTTTTTTTATTTAGCTTCGAATTGAATAAAATTAGATTCCTTTTCTTTCTTTTTCTTTCAATTATTCATCAAAGCTATAAAATCAAAATATTACTTAATTATAATTCAAATTCTTCAAAAAACATGTCAAAATCAAGGAAAAAACACGTTAAATTTTACTTAATATATATATCGAATTAAGCACTTATCACCTATATAGTATCTCAACACGAGCCATAGTTGGATCGAACTCTAACACCTCTACAAATCTTATGCGAGAATTTAGTATAGTTTGAATTCCTCCTCACCTTCAACTTGTTCACTGAGACATCATCAAAATTGAGCCCATTGTTGCTATGCATAATGTTTCCTCTGTGTTTATAATAAATTTCACCACCTTGGTCATTTTAAACCTAATTATGTGACATTTGTGTGTTTAGTCTAAAGCACAATTGTATCAATTACCTATTGCCTACTTTTAGCTTTTTCTATCCATGCATTCAAAGCAAACATTGTTTCCAATAACTTCTAAACCTATATAACTACCACACACATTGTAAAGTAATACACATCAAACACCTTTATTTTGTTTTTTTCTTAATAGTTGAGCACAAAATCTCATACTCACATAAGACACAACTTACACATTTCACACACATGTTAACACACCAGAATACACCCTCACCAAATATACAGCACAACTACAAAACCAAGCCCAAAAGCAAATATGTAATACACACATATACAACAATTTTTCAAGTAAGAAAATACAAAAATATAGTAAAACATCAAGTTCCCACTTACCTAGCAAATGTGGCCCTAATACGAAGTACTCTTTTCAAGAATCGTAGTGGTGCTTGCGATTTTTTATTTGGATTTAGTGTGAGAAAGTTATGGATTTTTTGAGTTTGCCGGGGGGGGATGGGTTACCAAAGAACAGGGAAATAAAAGAAGAGAAAGATAGAAAAGAAAGGAAAGGGGTTAGACGAGTTCTACTAAATGAGGAGAGAGAGGGAGAGTGTGGTAGGGAAAACAAAGGAAAATAGCCACATAAGTGTCTGTACTTTTATAAATGGTGTCTTCAGTTGAAAATGTGCAATAAATTGAGTAAGAGTTTAAAATAGGAAGGATGTAGTGTCTCCATCCATTTATGGAAGTAATGGATGTTAAAATACCCTGCTAATTGTTAAAGTAGTTGCATTGATCACACCGGCCTACTTTAGTCAATTCACGTAACTAATGAAAGTTCTACTAACATCAAAGTAGTTGCACCAATCAAACTGACCTACTTTAGTTGGTTTACGTATTTACAATGAAAGTTCTATTAACATCTGAGCAACTGTACCGATCAGACTAACCTACTTTAGTCGATTTAAGTATTCAATGAAAGTTTTACTAACGTCCAAGTAGATGCACCAATTAGACTGACCTACTTTATTTGGTTTACGTATTTGTAATGAAAGTTCTATTATTGTTTGAATAGCTACACTAATCAGACCAACCTACTTTAGTCGGTTCATGTATTCAATGAAAGTTATATTAACGTTTAAGCAGCTCCATTGATCAAACTGACTTACTTTAGTCGATTCACATATTAAATGAAAGTTCTACTAACGTCTAAGTAATTGCACTAATCAGACCGACCTACTTTAGTTGGTTTAAGTATTTGTAATGAAAGTTCTATTAACATCTGAGTAGCTAAACCGATTAGTCTAACCTAATATACTTAAGTCTACGAATTTTAAATTATAACGATTAGTTCAACCTACTACACTTAGGTGCATAAATTAAGCATTATAACAATTAGTTCGACCTAATATACTTGAGCCCATGGATTTTAAATTATAATTAAAAGTCCGACCTACTATACTTGGGTCAACAAATTGAGCATTATAAAGATTAATCTGACCTAATATACTAGTTACAGATTTTAAATTATAACAATTAGCTTGACCTACTACACTTGGGTACACGAATTAAGCATTATAAACATTAGTCCAACCTAATATACATGAGTCCATGGATCTTAAATCATAACAATTAGTTCGATCTAATAAACTTGAGTCTATGAATTTTCAATTATAACGATTAGCCCAACCTACTATACTTGCGTGCACGGATTGAGCGTTATAAGGATTAGTTCGACCTAATATACTTGAGTGTATATATTTTAAATTATAACGATTAGTCTATAAAGATTAGTTTGACCTAATATACTTAAGTGTATGGATTTTAAATTATAATGATTAATCTGACCTACTACACTTAAGTGCACAGATTTTTCATTATAACGTGCCAAAGAAGGAATTATAGCTACTACAATATAATCAATAAAGGAAATAAAATTAGGACATAAGCATATACAAAAAGCAATTCATTAATCATCATTGGTGTACAAGGCATCTAGCTGGCATTTTGACCATCACACAAATTGTAAAAAAAAAAAAAAAGGAAGGAAAAAAAAAGAATTATCTAGCCTATGAGGTCAACTATTAGGGTCAATGACGACACAAGGTCGGGTGAAGGAGAAGCTTCTTCAATGGCAGGAGGTGGAGGCACTTCTTCCTACAAAAGGAGGAAGAGTAATCACTTCAACCTCATCAGTAGGAGGAGAATCTTCAGCAAGTGTCATGACTAACGGCTGAGGATTGTCCTCATTCAACAGTTGTCCTTTCTTAGTTGTGGCTTGGTCAAGCTCCTTCTTCTCCTCTAGAGGGGTATTTGGTTCTTGCATTTTTTTTCCCCTTAAGTCAAGAAGGATCAAATGTCGAATCCCTTTCACGAATCCAACACTTCATCATCCTTTGGCCCTCCTTCATAACTAAGACCAGCTCATTTGAGTACTCATCGAAGGTGAGTAAAAATAATCATTTACAAACGTTGAGGTCTCAAATGTAAAAAATAAAAGGCTTAGGGCTAAAAGAAAAAATATAACAAATATAAAGAATTAAATTTGTACTTTTCCTATATTAGATATGAGGTATAAGGAATGTTGATCTCTTAGATTACAATGTGAAAAAACCAATTATGAGGTAGAAAAAATTGGGTCCTCTAAGATAAATGCTAAATATAAATTCATTCTCATCTAAACAAAAAAGATAGAATAAAATTGAATAATGCAATTCTTACTCGGTGAAATTTGTGGTAATCTTTCCAAAATCATACACATCACAACCATCAACGCGAAGTGTTGGCAATAAAGTAGTTTATAAAATTCTTCTCATTCATTGATATTCGCCTATTCTTTACTAATCTCTACACTATTGTTTACTCTACACACAACTGAAAACTCAATTTAGTAATATAAAAATTTATTTTTCTCTTCCACATTCTAAAATTTTGAACTTTATATTAAAACTATACTAGATAATAAGTGTTAAGAGTTCAAAAATAAGACTTTTTATATATGTAAAAATAAAAGCTTCGTGAATATGTTGTAATTATGAAGAAAAACTCACCCTTTCCCTTTTGTCAAGTACAAAATTTTAGAGCTGAGGTTTTCTTATTCCTTAATAGCTAAACACTAACCAACATTCAATTTTCAATTTAAAGACTACTGACTGTAGTATGACACTAAGACACTACTCAATGCCCCGACAATCCATTATCTCATTATCAAAATCAAACTTCCATTTTTTTTAAATGTTTGTTGCTTGTAAAATGGTTACATGTTGCAACCTTAAATTTTATATGATGGGATAGCACATGGTTGCATGATGCAGGCATTTATGCGATTATCTTTTGTTTTCATTTTCTAGGCAAGACTTGTGGTGAACTTGATGGGTCCATAGGTCTTAAGGTGCGACCCTTGCCAGACTTATGGACCTATTGAGTCCAACTGTAGGTCATAAATCTATCACATGAGCTTGGTTAAAGGTTTTAAACCTAGCATAAGGAATGGGTGTTGGTGTTGGGTTAATGACATGACTTGGAGACTCAAGTATATGTGTTAGAATAACTTGAGAAATTTAGCATGATGGGTTTAGAATAAGGACCATTGGGACCATTTTATTCATTGCTAACCTTTCTTAAGTAGTTTCTTACATCCAGTAGGACTTTCCATAGACTTTGACTCAAGAGAAGCTTATGAAAAGATATATGAAAAATGAAAGCTCATCTCATTTGTATACCACCAAGTTAATCCAATAGATTGCATCAAGCTCCAAACTCTAAATATTTAATTATTCATTTTCATTTGACAACAATTTAGAGAAGTAAGAAACAATATTTTGTCATGAAGTTGCTTTGCTCAAAGATTAAAGCAACATTTCAAAAGATTTTCATGTACTTTTGCTCAAGATTTGTAAAGTCATACTTTAAGTTCCCTTATTTGTCACAAGTGTATTCGAATCTTTGAGGCTAACTATTATTTCTCCTTACCATTATCTCTATCTTATTTCTTTACATGTCATCATTACAGCACCACTCAAAGGTTATGTAAAGCACACAATCCAGAGCACGCAAGTGGCATGTATCTCATAACCCTCACCCTTACATTTTATAGCTCCGCCGAGGATAAAAAGTGATTAAGAAGCAACGACACTCAAAAGGAAGAGTTGTTAAGATGGTAGCTCTTAGGAATAGGATGCCAGCATTGAGATCATTAAATAAAAGATCTCATTGCTTGAGAACACCAATTAAGGTAATACAACACAATAAGGCCTTTTCAAAATTGTGCAGATAATATAGACAATGCAAGAGAATACCAAGGCCACGAATCAATTCTTGGCATGACTTGATAATTACTAAAATAGCTTGAGCTTGAATTTGGCTTGACTAAGCCAAGTTAAACTTGAATAAGTACCAAATCAAACTCAAATCATCTCTCTCTCTTTTTTTTTTCTTTTTTTTTTGCTAGAAAGATGAATTTCATTCACTAGAAAAGAAATTACATCAATCACACAAATTGATACAAAAATAATGATAAATAAAGAATTAGGGGTATAAAAATCCACGCATATAAATGAGCACATCTCTTCTATAGTCAAAATATCCTACATAGGGGATACCATTATTTCTCATAAGAAAACAAAACCTAACCTATTGGTGAGTAAATGAAATCCCATAAAAGGGATAGCATAGTTCAATACAAGGGATGAAAATAAAAACAAAAATAAAAAACACATAATAAAACCTCTCTTATTCTAAATACTATCAATAAACAATATTAACTTAATCTCCACAATTTTCAAATCAATAAGATCTATAGATGTGATGTACGATGGTAGAAATGTAATATAAATAGATCGGTGATGATGGAAATGGTAAAAAGCACCTAGATTTGAAGCAGTAGTAATATATTTATAAATATTAAGATTAGTAGTGATGGATTTGTGGATTTAGGTTGTGGAATGATGGGAAGAAATTTAGAAAGGAGAGGAGGCCATGATCGTCACTCCATCGCAATAGGGTTTGTCAATAAGCTTCAAGAGAGAGAAACTTGAATCATCTCACCTACAACAATTATGATCATCCATGCCAACTCTTAATGATTAAATTAAGGTTGCATGGCTTCAATCATTGGTGGTGTTGATTATGTGGATGGGCAATTTAAAATCCAAGAAGAACTCTAAAGTAATAATGATTTGCTGCACAATGTAGTTATTCAATTCTTAAAATACAACTAAATATTCCAATTGCTAGTTTGCAAGAAATAAAGAAGAACAAGAATTTCCTACTAAATAAAAAGAAGAGAGGTTCAACTGATTTTATCTATTCTTGAATTTATTAATAGATTGGATTTTAATGTCTAAGAGAAAATGGGACTGTAGCTTTCACGACGTACCTACTTCTTACCTTATAGAATTTAACATCTTTTTTTTTAGGGATAATGTTAAATTTGGCACTTGAATCTTGGCCCCCTTTTTTAATTTAACTATTTGAATTTTCAAAGTAGTAATTTTATGACCCAATTCAACTTTTTGAGGTCATCTACACAATCTTGTCTAACTTCATTTAATTCTATTTGTCTATATGGAATTTTTGACTAATTAAAGCACATCACATATAAAAAAAAAACTATTAATTTAACATGCTTAAGCCAATTAAGATGCCACATGGCATTTGGGTACCGGTGGCGACAATCTTCCTCCTCCTCCTCCTCATCGTCTTTCTTATTCTTGCATGGTTAAAAATTACACTCATCATCACTGTAAATAATGATCATGGTAAGAATTACATCAAAAACAATAAAATGCCATGTACTTATTAATTAATTATTGTATAAAAACCCACTCTTTCTCCATTTCTAATTTTCCCCAATAATTACGGTGTAGATTAGATCAATACACTAAAATGATACTTAATGGTGAATCAATTTCTATATAAAAATCCAATCTTTCTTGATTAATCACCTTCTTCCTGAAAATCAAGCTCATTTACTTGATAAAAATCATTATACACTCTAAAAAATTATTTCTATTTCTCTCTAAGGTGTAACCTTTAGATGCAAAAAGTCAGGTGGAACCAAATAAACAAGATGTAAGATGACACCAAGGCTCGAAGGATTCCCTTTTGACTTGACAAAGAAGCTCAACCACCCCTTGTTTTCAAGAAATTAGAATAAAAGGGGAGAAGATAGACAAAATGTCACAACCGCCAAGATCAAGAATAAAAAAAGCTGAATAAACAAAAAAATATAGAATGGTATGGGATAATGAAAAACGAAGGAAAGTATAATTGGCCTTTAACAATGCATAGAAACGATCTACATGGAAAAGATTTTTCATATCTAAAAAATCTTAAAATTAAAAAATTAAAACTAAAGCCATAGATCTAGAGCAATAAGATAAAAGAGATGTGTTGATAGGCTATTTCATATATAAGCTTTCATGCCTAAGTTAGGTGGAATTAATGTTGATAAAATGTTATAAAGGTTTAGGTCAGATTTGGAGGATTTATCACATTTCTTAACTAGCTCATCCATCCATTATAAATACATCGTCTTTAGTGAGGAATTGAAACATCGCTATTTGACCCATAATCTCTCTCATATTACCTAAATTCTCCACTTATTATTAGTTTGAATATTGAAATAACCATGCTGGAATCAACTTTAGTATCTCCAATAGCTTACTATTTTTGCCCTATGCAGGTTACAAGAGTAAAAATGTTTGTGAAAATCTTAAGATTTGAAAAACACATAAAAATAGAAACTTGTGTAATTTTATTTTAAAATCACAACCCATCAAATAGAAGCTCAAACAACCCCCCTGTGTTTCTTTTTTTGAGTTTCATGTTTCATTCTTGGGATTCTTTTCCCTGCAACAATCATCTTTAGGTTTAAAGTCAGTTTCTTTTGTTCATCATCTTCCTTGTACGTGCTGTTGTTCACTGCTAGGATTTTTTTCTTCTCTATCTCTCTCTCTTTTTTTAATTCGTTAATTTAAGGTTTAATTCTTTTATTTTTTTTTGACGTGGTATATTTCTTTTTGCTTAAATATTGTTTGTGTTGGCTTAAATGCATTAGGAACATCCTAATTGGTTTAAGCATGTTAAATTAATGTCTTTAGAAATGTAGCGCTACTTGGCTCAAAGTTCAGAAATTTTCCCATTTTTCTACTATCCATTCCCGAGAGGGGTTGACATGCGACGTAACTCACAAGGAGACAAGGATACCTTCGTAATTGACAATGAAATCAGGGACAAGAGTGTGAGAGGGGGCAAACCCAAACAACTTTTTCTTACCAATTCCTACGCTCGCCACGAGAGTGAGAGAGAGAAACTCGGAGAAGAGAAGAGAAAGCAAGAATAGAAGGTGACTTTTCCCAACTAAATCACCCTCCTCCTGCTTCTTCTTCTTTTTCTTCTTCTTCCTCTCTCTGTCTCTCTCACCCACTAAGACCCTTCATTACTTTGCTTCTTGCAGCATGATCTCGTCAAGTACTACCACTTTCCTGGTAATGCACCAAATCCCGTTTCAGATTTTTTACCATTTTACACCTTAAAAAACTCATGACACGTTGCATTATAAAACTACCCAGAAAGAGGATTTGTTTTTAATCACTTAATCTGCATGAAGTTCCATTCTTTTACCTTGAATAAAATCGCAGAAATTTAAGTTATTTATTTATTTTTTTCCCTATACAGAATGATTCAGGTATTTTGGGGACATGTAAAGCTAGGATTTTTGCTAATACCCAGAAGAAACAAACTTCATGGGGTTTAAGAATTGTTGCTGTGGATTCAAACAATAATGGGAAAGCTACAAACGGAATAAGCAGTAGTAGTAATAGTAGTTTGGCAACCGAAAATGGTACGATGAAAAAGAAGCCCGTTGCGGTTTCGGCTGGTTTGGATAGTAAAACCACCACCGTTGGTGGTGGTGTCGGTGACGTGTATGGTGAAGATACGGCGACCGTGGATCAGCTTGTAACTCCTTGGTCTGTCTCTGTTGCTAGGTGAGAAATTTTGATCTTTGTGACTTATATTTTAGTTCCATCCATTTTGCGTTGAATTTATTTAGGTATTTATTAAAAATATATGGAATAATTATTATTTATATCTATAATATTAAAAAGAATAGAGGATTTTGATTTTTTCGTGTTTTCAATTATCAAAATAGTCCTGTAAATTATTTGTAAAACGATATATCTGTAAAATTTAATGTTGGAAACTGGAAATTTGTACGAGGGACTAGTTAGCACGATTTGTTTATAATTGTGTAAGTTTGTATCATATTTTGTAGGACTTGTTTTATCAATTTTGTATTATGATGGATTTTCGAATTGTATCGGATGGATATGAATTTTTGTATTGTGGCAGGAATTCCCATTTGTTTTTACGTATATTGATTTTATTCTAGAATTTCAATTAAAAAAATGTACATGAAAATTATTTAGTTTTCGAAAAAGTAAATATATAAAAAAGTGAAAATATTTCTTAATTTAGTATCCATTAATATTTTATTTTATCTCATTATTATTATTTAAGAAAGGGAACATTTTATTTTATTTTATTTATTTTTGGTGGGTTTCGATGATACCAATGCCGGTCAGATTCTGGTCCTGTAGGTTGATTGTTAGTTTGTGGTTGGGGCGTCCGTTCATTCCCAAGATTCATTTATTGTTTGTATCTTCCTTTCTGTATTTTTAATTGGATATCGACTTTGACCTTTTGGTGCATCTGAAGTGCTCCTCATCTTCTAAAATTTTTTTGGAAAATAATACATATCTTTGCATCCACACGTGCCATATATGTTTCAGTTGTGCAAATATACTTTCATTTTGTTTAAATCATAGATTTGTATCATAATGTAGACCAATGATGAGACTTATACTATAAAAATAGTTTTGTCTTGATTTGTTACAATTTAAGATGGATTTTTTTTTAATTACAATGGGGAGGGAGAATTCGAGGTTGGTTCATCCGAGATGGTTGGTTGTGTTATAATTTGTATTTTGAACTATAAAATAACACAAGATGGTTGTAAATGAACCTGCGATTGACGAATTCAAATGACTTCTTTTTTTTTAAACTGAGATTCCCTTTTATTAACTGATTTGCAAAAGTCCCACCATATTTATTTGTGGGAATGATAGTGGATTAAGGTGATTGTATGGATTTTTGTTATTAACCTTTATAGCATTGCGAACGATTGAGAAATGATTAAGTGTAATTGTATAAATAGATTTCGGTGGGTTCTTTTGATGGGGGGGGGGGGCGCGGGTGTGCGTGGAAATGATGTTAAAAAGCAACCATGACCTTATTATATTTTGGCTGACATGAAACATACTCAACAGAAGGATCAATTTTAAGTGGCCAACTTCTAATAGTTAAACTACTAGCGTAAATGCATTCTTAGTAACAACGAGCAGGTTCTTTTGTTGTTGAGACTCAAGACCTCTTATTGGGCAAACCCAATGGATGACTATCTTGGAAGCATTTAGGAAATCGTCCATCATGCATGATTAATCTATCCTAGGCCATGAGCTTGAATAGCATCATCTCTGAAAAAAGTAATTTCAGATAATATTTCATCTGTGTCAAAGATGAGACTTGCATTTCCAAGTAAGCCAAGCTTTTAGATGAGTTGGTTGGCGTATCATTTTTGAAATAGTATCAGAGCAGAATTTCCCGAATTCAAGTTTCTTCTATAGTCATTTGACTCTTCATTTGATATGGTTTTAATTTGATCGTTCATCCATATATGGGAACGTTGTTATCTCATCTAATTTAAGGGATATAAGGTTTACAAGTCCCAAGATGATATCCTGTGCAGCAATGGGAATGTGGGAGGCAGACAAGTAAATGATATAACAGAAAACAGATTTGGTTCCATTTGTGTTCATTTATCCTGAAAAAGGACATGATAAATTATATGGTGGTATTACAACTGAGAAAAGAGTATAAATTTACACTTCAAGCTTTACACAGCATATGTAGGACAAGATGACAAGTTAATAGGATGCATGGAGGATGACAAATACCTTTCAACAATGGAGGAGATAAAACATGCAATTATTTATGTGTAGATGATATATACTGGTTACTAAGGGCAAAGGAAAGGTGTGCAAAGAAGAATGATATCAGAAGCTTCTTAAATTGTATGCTACAAGATAAATTATGGTAGGCTAAAAAGGTTTTAAGTGTGGTTAGGGTTGTAATTTGTCATGTTAAGACTCACATAGTCAAATGCAGAAATCTAGATTTCCTTGTAATTAATACCTACCTGTCCCATGCTTCAGCAAGATTCCTCATCCATAAAAACATCCTGAAAGAAATACTATGTATATCTTTCAATATACAATTGCATCTGATGCCTAAGCTTCATTTATAATATTGTCATTGTTATGTGCTGTTATGTTCTATCTTATCTTTTTCAGTGGTTATAATCTACTACGAAATCCACACCACAATAAAGCGCTTGCCTTCTCTGAGAAAGAGAGAGATGCACACTACTTACGTGGCCTTCTTCCCCCAATAGTAGTTTCTCAAGAGCTTCAGGTAATCTAAACAGCATGCTTCCTGAAACATCAAATTTTATTAGATTCTTTACAAATACTAATATCTACATGGAAGATGAGTTTACTTTTCGTCTCTACAGGTGAAGAAAATAATGCACAATCTTCGCCAGTATCAAGTTCCATTGCAGAAGTACATGGCCATGATGGATCTTCAGGCAAGCTTATATTGCCCCTTTATTTTTATTTTATTTTATTTTATTATTATGATCATAGATCTCTAGGTTTCGGAGTTAAAACATTGTGCTGTCCCTCCGTTTTGTTAAAAATTTTCCATGACTGGGTAGATGTATATAAAATGATTGAGTGCTCTGGCAGTTCAAAGTTTGTTGATGATAATAATTGCTTCTTCAACATGCATTGCTCACTCTTCTGAGTATAGGGATGTTATTAGGTGGATCATTATAGGGTACTCGATTCGCTTGACTCGATAAAAACCTTATAGGTTAAACCTTATAAAGTTTTAGGACAAGTTTTGGGAAAGGGTTTAAAACCTTATTTAATTTCAGGTCGGATTTTGGAATTTAGAAAAAATCCGATGAGAAACCTGAACTTGGTTAAAAATAGTTAATATATATAAATATATTTAAAATCTACTATATAATTTAAAAAATTAATAATAAATAAAAATATTACTTCTCTATTTTAAGTTTTGAAAGGAAATTCTAATGCCCTTATCCACTCTCACTCTTGTTGTTTGACTTTAACTTGTGATCTTGCGAAGAAAATACGAAAATGTGCAACCTGACAAACACATTAATGGTTTAGGTTGGGTCGGGTTATAAATGGATTAAAAAAAACTCTAAAGGATTGGGTTTTGGTAATAGGGTAAAAATCCTATAGGGTTTTTGGGCAGGTCTTGGGTAACATTATAGGATAGTGGGTCGGGTTTTATAAAACTTGTCCCAAACTCGACCCGGTGGCACCTACTTGGACGGTTGCTTAATTCTAAAATTAGAAAATTGTGACTCTGTGCTGCTCATGATACCAACATTATCAATAATCCCATTTTAGCATATATCATTGATCTTGGGATGCGCTGCTTTTTCAGGAGACAAATGAAAAGCTGTTCTACAGACTTCTCATTGACCATGTTGAGGAGCTTCTGCCAGTAGTATACACTCCAACTGTAGGTGAAGCATGCCAAAAGTATGGCAGCATCTTTAGACGTCCTCAGGGTCTCTTCATTAGCTTGAAAGAAAAGTATGTTTGGTTTCTTATATCCCTTTTTCCTTTCTGTTTCCCTTGTCCCTTGAAATTTTCCTAAAAATCTCACTAAATCTTTCTACCAGGGGCAAAATTCTTGAGGTGCTGAAAAACTGGCCTGAGAGGAGAATTCAAGTTATTGTCGTGACCGATGGTGAGCGTATCTTAGGTCTTGGAGACCTTGGCTGTCAGGTATTATGTTCAGGACATTTTATTCGTTATAATATTCTTTTGGTCTATTCATATAGTAATGGCTGATGAACTCTCTTAGGGGATGGGGATACCAGTAGGAAAGCTCTCTCTATATACAGCTCTTGGAGGAGTTCGTCCTTCTGCAGTAAGTTTCACCCCACTTTATGATCACTGTATTTTTGAGTTGGTTATTCCACCACATAATTGTCAAAATCAGTGGAAATTATATTTTTCCCTGATTCATTTATGTCCTAAATTATGGCAAAATGCTTCTGTCATAAGCTCTCTGCTAAATTTCCATCCCTTTGGGATCAGTTTTACATATCTTAGGAAGATATCAAGCGTTATATGAAGTTTCATCATCTCGTGTTTATTTGATATCTGCATGTTCAACAATAATTATGCAATGTAATCTTATATATATATATATAAGATTTGAAAATTTTGTAATTGATCTTTCAATATTTGGCTGCCAATTGAATATGTCTTGTTTTCCTTTTTCAGTGCTTGCCAGTGACAATAGATGTGGGCACTAACAATGAAGACCTCTTAAAGGATGAGTTTTACATTGGGCTGCGGCAGACGAGGGCAACAGGAGAGGTTCTAATTTTTTTCTTTGAGTTATAAGATCGTTCTGCCTCATTTATGGATGAAATTTGTATAATTTTGGGTTATACTTTTTTGTTTCAGGAGTATGCTGAATTTATGCATGAATTCATGACAGCTGTTAAGCAGATTTATGGGGAGAAAGTTCTCATCCAGGTTTGCTTTGTCTCTAGAGCTGGTTAATTTCTTTTCTGCATCCATATGAATAAGTCCTTTGATTGATAAATGAAAACATCATGCAGTTTGAAGACTTCGCTAATGACAATGCATTTGAGCTGCTTGAAAAGTACAGCCCATCTCATCTTGTCTTCAATGATGATATTCAGGTGACTTCTGAGCATTTCAGAATTTTATGAGGCATCAGCTGAAAGCTCATACTCTTTGTTACTTTGGTCCAGGGAACAGCATCAGTAGTTCTTGCTGGTCTTATCTCAGCTTTGAAGTTCACCGGTGGATCCTTGGCTGAGCATCGGTTTTTATTCCTTGGTGCTGGAGAGGTTGGTTCTTATCTTGTCTTAGATGTATTTCACTCCTACGCTATAGCTAGTATAACAGACTATGGATCATCCTTGGGCACCCAGCATTCTGAATACATCGTAAGTGTTGGTTGACTTGCATATGGCATGTGATTATAATGTGTGTTTTATTTATGCTATGTCTAAGCCAACCAACACATTTGATGTGTTGCATTTATATATGTTTTTCTTAAAGGGCAACCTTATGGCACTTGCTAAAAGAATGCATGTAATTTTCAAGATCTTTTGTTTGATATTAGCTCAAATATATTAGTCCTCGTCCTACTCTTGTTATATAAATAGAGATCAATTGCCTGGTATTGCAGGCTGGCACTGGAATTGCAGAGCTCATAGCCCTTGAGATATCAAAACAGGTAATGTAGTGTCGAGCTGATTATATTTGCATCCTTCTGTGATATTTGATTAATGTTTTCCCCCAAAAGCTCTTTGGACAAAATGATTGTGATGACATACCTGGTGCTATATGCAGATAAATGTCCCAATGGAAGAGGCTCGTAAGAACATTTGGCTCAAGGACTCTAAGGTAGTGAAAATCAATGCTTTACTTGTAAAATATGATTGATTGCAGTTTTAGCTGATGGGCAATCTCCTGTGCCACGAGTGTTCCAGGGACTGATTGTTAGCTCACGTAAGGAGTCACTCCAGCAATTCAAGAAGCCATGGGCTCATGAACATGCACATATTCAGGAACTTGTAGATACTGTAAAGGTGCTTTCTCTCTTCCCCCTCTGGCCCTTGTACTGGCTAGCTGTAATTTCACAACACTTGTATGCATTTTATAGAACTATCTTTTCTGTCTCTTGTGGCTTACTGTTTGTTTCTCTCAGACAATTAAGCCAACTGTGTTGATCGGAACATCTGGGACGGGAAGGACATTTACCAAGCATGTTATTGAGGCCATGGCTGCTTTAAATGAAGTATCATTTTATTTGTTTCTCTCCTTATACAACTTTGAATATCTGGGAAAGAAGCAATTAAATTAGCTATTTCTTTGCAGAAACCCATCATCCTTGCTCTCTCAAATCCAACTTCACAGTCAGAATGTACAGCAGAAGAAGCTTATACGTGGAGTCAGGTGAGATAACTAGCAAATTTTCTTTTACTTACCTATGGAGCTCTCTCAATTCTCATTCTTCCTTTTAAGAAAATGAAAGTACATTCTTTTTGTCCTATCAATCTCTCTATATGCCTTTGTTTTTTCTGCCACATCCCGTTCCTCCCTCCCCTTTCTACCAGCCCATTTACATGGCTCTGGGTGCATCAGCACATGCAGAGACCTATTCATTTCTGTATCCTAGACACAGTGTGTTCTGAACACTCCTTATTACTTACAGGGTCGTGCTATATTTGCCAGTGGAAGCCCATTTGGGCCAGTTCAATACAATGGGAGAACCCTTGTGCCTGGCCAGGTCTCAACTTCTATTCAGAACTCTAGTGCAGATCCTTGAAGATAGGGTTAATGCAAACTAACTTTCATGCTAATTTTCTCTCTTCCAGGCAAACAATGCATATATTTTCCCTGGATTCGGTCTTGGTTTAATAATGTCTGGTGCAATCCGTGTTCATGATGAAATGCTTTTGGCAGCAGGTAAGTGCCCTGGTTCCTTTTGGTTTGGACTGGGAACCAAACTGTAAACCACATTCCAAACTTTGCCATTTGAAAAAGGAAACGTAATTTTGGTTTGATTCTGTTTGGATTACAGTTCGATAGGAATCTATGTTGAGTTTTAATTGTTAACTTTTGGTTGGTTTGAAAATTGAACAAACTGAACTGTAGTTTATGGTCTGTTTTTTTAAGAAGTAAATTGAACCGCAAACCTTAATATACAATCCAAACCAATCTGTCGCAAAAAAAAATCAAGTTTTCGGTTCAGTTTATGGTTTGGATCCGTTGGTCTCTTTACCCACCTATCCATAGCCAGAAATCAACAATTTATTTGGAAGTACCGGGCCTTCTCTACTTATCTCTTTTTCTTTTCTTTGGTGGGCAGCTGAGGCATTAGCTGCCCAAGTGACACAGGAGAACTTCGACAAGGGACTCATATACCCTCCTTTCTCAGACATCAGAAAGATTTCTGCCCACATTGCTGCAGATGTTGCTGCTAAAGCTTACGAGCTGGGTCAGTACTATACTAGCACTTCCCTTCAGCTTTCTCTAAGATACTGCATTCATCTAGCAGTCGCTTTCTCTTGTATTCATCTTCAGTAAAAATGCTTTGTAGGTTTGGCTACTCGTCTCCCTCAGCCTCGAGATTTTGTGAAGTATGCAGAGAGCTGTATGTATTGCCCTACATATCGGAGCTATCGATGAAAAGGACTAGAGGTTGTTTTTATTTTTTTTTTCGGTCAGTCTGAAGCAGAGTGTTCATCATGCTTTTTCACTTTACATCCATAATTCATAGGCTGTAGTTTTGTAATCTGTTAGCTGTGTGTAATTGTATAAACACTAACGTCAAAGAATAAAAAGAACAAGATCCGTGGTGCTAGATGACCTATAGCAGGGCTGAAAACAATAGTGAAAAGTCTTTTCTTTAGTTGTTTTATTATGTTATAGATCCTTTTTTTTTTCTTTCCTTCTTTGTACTAAGTTTTCTTTTAGGCAAGTGCATATCTTTTATTTTCAGTCTAAGCTTGTTCGAAAGTGTAATCGAAAATTACATCTTTTTATTAGTAATATTTGGGATTTATAGGTAGTTTCTTCAATAGGAGTTTCTTTTTTCATTTCTATAGGGCCGGCTTGTTATCACTGGGTGATATTGTCAGCCATTGAAAGCCATCCAAGTGGTTAATTTATCTAATTTCAGTGGTTAATACTTGATAATGACTCTAGGAAAAAGAAAAAAATTACTAACCATTCTGGATACGTAAAAGCCATTTATGAAAAGGTGATTTTTTTTTTTTTAGCACTATAATAAGCGTCGCAGCGTATCTATTAACATTTTCATATATATATATATATAATAAACAGTAGTATCTGTTCTATCAACAACGTGCAGATTAAAATTGAAGAACCTTCAAACCTAGACTTTCTGAGTAATGCAGCATTGGCAAACGATACGATAGAGTGGATTATGTTCGGGCTGCATGGGGCTGGTATGGGGTGGAATGAAGAGGAAGCCTAATAAGGTCATTTGCTTGATAGGTCAAGTTGTTGCTTGTGCGAGATATTGAGTAGAATGTGGATGCGGGAATAACATGAACACAAGTGAAAGTGATTCGATATTGAATAATCTGTTTCTATGACAAGAACATTCTCTCGTATTACAAGTTTATATATTGATGTTACCCTAAATAACTCTAGAATACGTAAAAAAACAAAAATGTCCGTATAATAAATAATAATAGTGTATATAATAATACGTCCCTGCAATCTTGAAGTGTAGGAATCAATGCCAGATTGGTGCAATGGTTAAGAGAGGCTGACACGGATGGGTTTTTGTTGAGAATATCAGCTTTTTGATAGTGTGTAGAAATGTAGCAAACAAGCATCCATCCTGTGGTAACCATTTCTAAAATAAAGTGATAATCAACATCAACATGCTTTAGGTTGTTGATAGTGTGCAGAAATGTAGCAAACAAGGACCTGTCTTGTGGTAACCATTTCTAAAATAAAGTGATAATCAACATCAACATACTTTAGCTTGTTAATAGTGTGTAGAAATGTAGCAAACAAGGATCTGTCTTGTGGTAACCATTTCTAAAATAAAGTGATAATCAACATCAACATGCTTGGTGTGATCATGCTAAATAGATTTGCATAGAGATAAATCGAACTAAGATTGTCACATCACATGAGAAGAGGACATTGAATATGAATGCTAAGCTCTTGTCTATGCCATTGTTGAATCCACTTGGATATATCATCTTGCTTGTCTAAGCCACTGCTGAATCCACTTGGATATATCATCTTGCTTGTCTATGCCACTGTTGAATCCACTTAGATATATCATCTTACTCGTGAGCTTTGTATTCAACTTTAATAGATCTACGAGACACAGTAGGCTGCTTTTTATATCGCCATGAGATGAGGTTGTCTCCAAGGTAAATGGCATGACTTGTCCTCAAGCAGTAAGTGTTGGGACAACCATCCTAATTAGTATTAACAAAGGTGGTTAGAAGTGTATAGGATGTGTTGGTGATGGGAAAACCTAAAGTAGCTATACCTTGAAGGTATTGGAGAACACGTTTAGTTGCCTACATATGATGATTGGATGGATAGTGTATGTATTGACTCAATTAAATAATCGAAAGTTGATATTTGGTTTGGTGATAGTGAGGTATTGTAATGCACCAACAAGCTCTCGATAGGCAATAGGATTTGGTAATGAGGGAGAACTAAGAGCACCAAGATGACTACAAGGAGATAAAGGTGTTTTGACAGGCTTAGAGAGATGCATCTGATGACATTTGAGAATATCGTGAATGAATTAAGATTGACTCAGATGAATGTTGTGTGTAGTACAAGTGACATGAATACCAAGAAAGAAGTGGAGATCATTGAGATCTTTTATGGAAAATTGACACAAAAGAACTAAAATGAAGTGATGAAGAAGTGAGGGGCTACTATTGGTAAAGATGATGTCATTAACATAAAGGAGAAGGACTAAGGTGTTAGAATCTTTAGTGAATATAAACATGGATGTGTTAGCTTTACTCTATTGGAAACCTAAGTGTAGGAGAAAATTGTTGAATTGATGAAACTTGGCATGAGGAGCTTGTTTTAGACCATAAAGAGATATTTGAAGTTTACACACATGGTAGGGATAGCAAAGATTGACACAGTCAGGAGGTTTCTTCATGAAGATGGTTTCATTAAGATGGCCATGAAGGAAAGCATTGTTGACGTTGAGCTAACAAATCTCCCATTTGGAGGAGATAGCAAGAGGTAGGATAAGGTGAATGGTGGTAAGTTTGATGATATGATTGAATGTATTTGTGTGGTTTATACCCTCTTGCTAGGTAAAGCCTAAAGCAACTAGATGAGCTTTGTAGTGCTCCACCTACCCCTCTACACTACATTTTAAGTGGAATTTCCATGTGCCATTGATAACATTCTAATTTGGGTAAAGGGGAACCAGAATCCAAGTTTTGTTTTTGAGAAGAGAACTAAACTCTTCTCTCATGGCAGTTGTTTAGTTTGGGTTACAAAGAGCTACTGTATAGTGATGAGGCTTGGAAGGAGAAATGCATGTGTGGAGATTAAGAATGGTACGTGGTTTAGTGATGTTGAATTTGGAGCATGTGAGCATAAAGTGAGTTGGTTATAAAGAGGCGGTCTAAGAGGTGGAGGAAATAGGGGAGATAGGTAGGGAAGATGTTGAGGGTATAGATGTAGTAGTTAAAGGTGTTGGAGGTGGGATAATTAGATTAGGTATGGCAAAAGATGTGGTGGCATTAGACTTGGAATGACGGTAGACATGGATGATTGAGGCAGGGTGGGTTTGAGAATCGATGGAAGTAGGTGAGGAGGGGATGGGAGCATGAGGCATATATGTTGAGGCTAGTGTGGTAGAAGAGGTAGGTAGGGATGGGGAAGTGAATTGGTTAGTGGGGTGAATGCTGGAATTGGTAGATGTGGAAGTAGGGATGATGCTAATGATGCTACCATCTTCATTACTATTGCTCTGATTATATAAACTACCCTCCCTACTTTTAGGGGTCGAGGTTATAGCCATGGTCGCCTTGGAATTAGGGGGCCTAGTCGCTCTTTAGCACCTACACAAAGTTCCCTTAAGTGTTAACCACAATGTCTTAGCTCCTCCAGTCATAAAAGGCTCTTACAATCGGCCTTAGCCTCCTAAGCATCCTCCTCCTCTTAGATTACTTATCAAATTTGTGACAGGCTAGGTCACTTTACCCTTCAATGGTATCATAAGTTTAATGAGTCATATGTGGATGTGTGTCAGTCTTTTGCTGCCCTATCCATTGGTGAATCAAATGATGCTATCTAATATCCTGATTTTGATGCCACTCATCATATGGCCCCAAATGTAGGTATCTTTACTGACTTAACTCCTTATGTTGGTTCTGATGTGGTGCTTGTAAATAATGGTGCATCTCTACCAATCTTTCATATTGGCAGTCTCAACACTTGTGCAAATGGTCATAAGTTGCATCTTAGAAATGTTTTGCATATTCCCTCCTTCACTCACAATCTTTTATCTATTATAAAATTGTATGAAGATAACCACTGCACTACTAGCTTTAATGACTCTTCCTTTTTTATTAAGAACTCCTAGATGGGCAAGATGAGCTGATCAACAATAATTTGAGCTTGTGAAGATAATATGATATAGAGGTAGTCAATTGAAGAGATAGTAGGCATTGTTTTAGTTCCATTTTGTGAGCCATGGAATTATCAATGAACCATTTTTTGAGGGCTATCCAAATGTCATAAGTAGCAAAAATATCATAGATCTCCATAAGAATGTCATTAGGGATTGTAGCAAGGAGAGAAGTGTGAACCATGTGATTAATCCTTAGCTAATGGGTATAGTCAAGATTTGGGAGAGCTAAGTTGCTGGTAAGATAAATGATTTCTCATGGTAGGGCAATCGTAGTACTATCAATGTACTTATATAGGTCCATTAAGATAAGAAAAGAGGTCATCAAGGAATGCCACAATTGATACTTTTCATTGGTGAGTTTGTGGCAACATTTGAAACACAATTAGGCGTTAAAGTGGGTAAAGATGTGGCGGGGTTTATGTCATTAGCGAGTGAAGGGTGAACAACTTGGTTAAAGAGAGATGTGAAGTGGATAGGTTGTGAGACAATTCAAGGGGTGGGTAGCATATAAGAAAGGGAAAGGGAAGGTTAGGACGAAAGAGAATAGGGAGAGAAAGAGGACTACATGCTAAGGTTAGGGTTTGTGTATGAGTGCATGTATTGGGAAGAGGAAGTGGTGAGGTTAGTAGAGGTGGGCAGCTATAGAAGAGAAGAGGTAGAAGCGGCTGGATGAGAGGAGGGAAGAGGAGGTGTCTAGTTGAGGTGGTAGGTGTGGGAAAGTGATGTAGTAGTGAATGGAGGGAGTGTGGAATCTATGGGGTTTAATGGGTTGTGAGTGATGGTGGTGGTTGGTGTGACTTGGAAGGGGTAGGTGGAAGTGGGTTGTACTATTTGTGAGGTGAAGAATGGATTAATGATGGTAGGGTTAGTGGCACTATTTATGAAGTTGGTGGCATTGTTTGTGCGTAGTTGTCCATCTATGGTGGTTGAATGGGGAGAATATAGAAATTGTAGAAGAAGAATTTGTTGGAACTTGTGTCTTGAGGAAGATGGCCAATGTAACTTGTTTCTTGATGAAGATGACCAGCAGTCAGCAAGGAGGTCCTGAGTGTCTTTCTTTTTCTTTTTAATATAGGGTTTCAACTTGATGCTCTAATACCATGAACATAAGAGAAAGTGATTTGATATTGAATAATATGTTTTTATTACAGGAGCATTCTCTCTTAATACAAGTTTATATATTGATGTAACCTTGACTGGCTCTAGAATAATATATATATATATATATATATATAAAAATATCCCTATAATAAATAAAAACAGTGTATGCAATAATACAACATACCATGGTATGCTATAACTTAGAAGCTGTAGAGTTTGAAATGAAGTCAAAGTGAAGACAAAGGAAATGGAGTCCTTGCATAATAACTAAATGGGAGAGTTTTGGAGCTTCAAGAAGAAAGCTTATGTTACAAGTGGGTGGATAAGGAGGAAGGGGTGGTTAAGAAAAAGAAGGGGATAAATTTAAGGCTTACTTCATAACTAAGGTTACTCATAAAGGAAAAAGGATTAATAATAATCAATCAAGACTTAGATCTTCTAAAGTTACTATTCCTAAATTTTTTAAAAATTATTCTTTTAAATATTATCACATGTAATCAATAGTTATAATTACAAGAAAAAAAAAGATGACATCATGATGATATCATTAAGTATTTCGAAAATATAGATAATTTCAAACATTAATTTATAACCTTAAAAAACTTTAGATAAAAGTATCTTTAGAAGCTCCATTTCTAATCAATTTTTGTCCCTTGTGGCAAGGCATACTTTCATCGAGTTTTTATTAGCATTAGCAATTTATGAGCACATGGAGTTAAAAGCAAATGGATGTAAAGACGATATTATGGCACAACTATGAGTTAGTTAGCCTAATCTGAGCACTTAATGTGTAAATTGAAGAATCACTTTATAAGTCAAGGTAATCTAGTTGTTAAGGTAGTGGTATAAGCAGTTTGGCTCATGTACGATTTGAATTAGCTATAGGAGATGTGAGTATGATTATTGTGTTTGCATTGGAACCTTCAAGAATGGTTCTTTCACTTTTTGTTGCTTTATATCAATAGCATGTAAACTGTTACAAAGAGCATTTGTAAGGTCAATGAATTGAAGCTTTTGTTAAGGAAATGATTTGGCATGAAGGATTTGAGTGTAGTAACAAAAATTTTTGGGATGGGAACTTTTATATACCAAAATCCAAGAAGTTATGGTTATCTATGTGAAAGTATATTGAGAATTGAGAATAACTATAATGATTTACTATGAATTGTGCAAAACTAATCAGTAAATTTTGAATGAATCACTTTAGATTGTCTAATGCTCAATGCCTAAAGTAAATGTTTGAAATTGAAGACATTTGCATGTTCAATATGCCAGTGTTGTAGTATGTCACATGTATGCTACAATTCACATAGAACTAGATCTAGTGCAGACTATCAGTTTAATAATTAAGTATATGATGAACTTAGCTAGACAATATTTGAATGTGGTTAAGTGGATTTTCATACATTTGTGACTAACATTAAATTATGGCTTGTGTTTTATGCACAACAAGATAAGGCACCATTTATAAGTTATGTGGATATAGATGTGCAGGGGACTTAGATGATAGAAGATTGTATGTATGAATATGTTTACTTTTGTAGTTGGCCCATTTGTTTGAGGTCTATGCTACAGTTTTTAGTTGCTCTATTTATCTACAAGATGGGGTTCATCTCTATTGTGATGGATGAATTGTTATCCATCTCACAAGGAAGCGGGTAATATCATGTGAGGTTGAAACATATTGATGTAAGGTTTATCTACATCAAAGAGTTGATTTACTTGCATGAGTTGCTACTTTAGATTGTTAATTTAAAGGAGGATGTAGTGAGTGTGTTGAATAAGCCAATTACTATAGGAAAGCTCAAGCATTGACTAGACTTGATTAATGTCTATTTATGCTAGAAAGAAGACAACCTTATCATATTAGTGTTAGGAGGAGGATGCATCAGTGTCTAAAATTCTCTAAGAAGATTACAAGAACATGGCTCATATCCTAAGTCCTCAATTTTGGTTCTCAAGTGAACCAAAGCATAGAGATACCATCTACTTAGTGAAGGGAGTTACCACAAGTGTAGGATGCATAGTAGATGGGATTATGGGAGGAATGATACTCTATGGTGACTCCTAGACTTAAGTAAATGTTCATTTTAGCACTTGAACTTTAGCTCTCTTTTTTTTTTCCATTTATGTTCCTCAACTATTTTAAATATGACATTTTAGGGACTTTATTAACTAGGCTAGAACAAATGTTAACTCTTGTTGATGTGGTTGTAAGGAGACCATGTGATAGTACATGTGGATGTTGATGGTTGATTGAAAATGCTTTTTGGGTTATTGTATTAAAAGAAAGAGAGAAATCATCATAATAGCTAAAAAGAAGAAAAAACTATAACCTATAGGCTTTATTTTATTTAACACATCTAGTTCATTTACTTTCTTTTTCACTCCTTGATATGCCTAATTCTAGAACAGAATCACATAATTCCAAATCCCAGCCTATAATCAATGACAATCGAGTCCAATCAATCTAAATAATGAACAATAACAAAAGACAAACCCTAAACCCTTATCGGATATGGCACACTAGCAAGAGAGTAGTCCTAGTATGGATTTGTTGATATGACGCATAACAATCCAATACCGTCACTTACCACAATCTACAGGATTGATAAGAGTATATGAAGACAAAATTCATTGTATGTAATTCTCAAAATGTCAAAAAGTCCCTCATTCTTACAATACCAAGCTATTTATAGGAAAAGGAAAAACAAACTTGTAACATTCATAAACTAAACCTGTTTAAGAAAGTAAGTTGTGGCTTTGGAAGGAAGGCGGTCAACTTAAGGAGGGAAGGCCGCTGGCTTTTGTGTTTTACGCCGCTGGCCTTTATGGTCGGCCTAAGTGGGTCCACTGCCAGTTCTTGTGAGTCGAATCTTCCATCAATTGAATTTTTAAAGGACATGATTTGATTCTCATCATCTCTTTGGACCTGTGGAAGATTTTTTTCTCAAATCTGATGGTTCTTCTGTTTTAGATGAAAATGTTTGAAAGTCACCTGGATTGAAAACTTTGGTCTACATATGCTTGTTGTCCCAAAGTTGTGGCTGCCCTTAAGTCTTCTTAAGATGTTCAAAAGTCTTTTGATGAAACGTTTGAATTTCTTATGACTGTTTTACTCTACTCAAGTTGTCTTCTAATTCCTTCTGCCCCATTAACAAAGACTTCTTTTTAGTGCTTTCATTGATTTGTTCTTAGGCTTCGTGTACCTTAGTTGGTGACATAGGATTCAAAACAACCCGTTCACCATCCTTCTGAAACACATAGGTGTTCCTAAACCCATTATACAGCACTTTTCTATCAAATAACCAAGGTCTACCTAGTAGTATGTATGATGCACACATAGGAAGAACATCACAATCAACTTCATCCTGGTACTTTTTCCCTATGTTGATTGGAGCCTTAGCCCTCTAAGTGACATGCAAACTATCTTGTTCACTCAACCAGTGCAATTCATAGGGATTAGGATGTGGGGTAGTGATTAGTTGTAATTTATTTACTAAAGCAGCATCTATTATGTTGGTACAACTACCACCATAAATCCGAAGAACACATAGATTACCTTGAACCCTGCAAGGAATATAGAATAGGTTTTCCCTCTATACATTCCCAATATCTGAAGATGTAGTCATTATCCTGCATAACACATTAATAGCCAAATATTGATCATTTCCCTTGTCTTCATGTACCTCAGCATCTGGATCCTCATAATACTCCTTTAGCACTACTGATAAATCTGTTGGCTTAAGTATCTCTTCCTCGCCATCCTTACTTCCCACCTCCATAGCAATCATCACCCTTTTATTAGGACATTGAGCAGCCATGTGTCCAAAGCCAATACATTTGAAGCATTAGATTTGACGAGACCTTGGCACTATTTGTCTTATGTTTGCCCCAACAACTGCTTTTCCTTTCCAGAAATTTCCTTCCCCCTTCCAATATCAGTAACAGTTGCATTTGCTTCTATAGTATTATCAATTCCCCCTTTTTCAACTTGTTGACTATCTGACCTATATAGCTTAGTAGTGGATTCATACTTATTACTCGCTGCTCTGTACGAATTAGAACACCTCTGTCTCTTAACTTTTAAAGCCAACTGGATGGCCTCATCAAGTGTGTCATACCACTGCAGTTCCACTATACGGGTAATCTCATGCTTCAGATCGGATACAAATTGTGCCATAGTCTGTTCAAGATGTTCAATGGTTCCACAATGAATCATGAGCGCTTCAAATTCTTAGACATATTCGTCCACAATTTTACATCCCTGTCTCAAGGTTTGGAGGCGCATGAATAATTCATGCTTGTAATGCTCTGGAACAAACCTCTTCCTTAGAACTCTTTTTATCTCTTACTAAGTATGAATCTCAACATTACCATCTCTCTTCCTACTAGCCACAAGGTTCTTCCACCACAAGGCGGCATACCTTATAAACTTGACTACTGCCAGACAAACTCGAGTATGGTCATTAATCTCATAACATTCAAAGAGCCCTTCCACCTTATCTTCCCAGTCAAGATAATCTTCTACAGATCCCCTTTTAGCAAATGAAGGCATATGCAATTTTATATATTTTAGACCTCTAGGCAGTCTGAACTCACGGTTAGAATAAAGTTCATCCTTAAAGTTATCATCCCCTTCCTCCCGATAAGCATGATAATCTCCTCCCATTCGCCTACCCCTATTTCCTCCTATTTCTCCTTCCTTACGTGCATCATTAAGGGCTACTTGAGGTGAGAGTGCCTGTGGATTTGCCACTAGTGGTTGTGGTAATGTCATCTGATCAACCCATGTTGCTAGATTAGCAACAATAGTAGTCAAGTCCTACAACTGTTCTTCTAAAGTTCTTTTTCCCCCTATAGCACGACAACCCTGAACTCCTCCTTCAACTTGATTGTTAGCCTCATTCTTGATTCTTCCATTAACATTGTCATTCGACATGCTTCACAGAAATTGCAAACTTGATACAAGAATTCACAAATCACAATCATTGCAATAATCCTCTAATGACACTAACTCAATTACAACCTTCACTCAATCTCCAATTCAAAACCCAGCACAACGAACAATACAACACACATGAACAATAACTAACCCTAATTCAATTACTCAATCCCACAATAGAATCACACAACCCACAACAATAACCATAGTATAAAACTTTAATTTCAATCACTTACACCAACAACATAACAAATTCGATAATCTGCGTACCAATCCAATTCGACCTCAACAAATCACAACACCATGCATAATATCAAAAACCCTAATTTTGTCAAAGGAAGTTCAACAGTCACAATCCCTTTTCTCAATCTGAGCTTTGATACCAAAAAGATGATATGCCTAATTCTAGAATAGAATTACGTAATTCCAAATCCCAACCGATAATCAACGACAATCAAGTCTAATCAATCTAAATAACAAAAAATAACAAAAGATAAACCCTAAACCCTTACCAGATATGACGCACTAGCAAGAGAGTAGTCCTAGTACGAATTTGTTGATATGATGCACAATAATTCAATATCATCACTCGCCACAATCTATAAGATTGATAAGAGTATATGAAGACAAACTTCACCGTATGTAATTCTCAAAATGTCAAAAAGTCCCTCATTCTTACAATACGAAGCTATTTATAGAAAAAGGAAAAACAAACTCATAACATTCACAAACGAAACTAGTTTAAGAAAGTAAGCCGCTGACTTTGGAGAAGGAAGGTCGCTGGCTTTAGGAGGGAAGGCTATCGGCCTTGGTGTTTTATGCTGCTGGCCTAGAAGGCTAGCTTAAGTATTAGAGCCATCAGCCTTGGTGGTCGGCCTATCTTCTACACTACCGTAAGCTACCGACCTTTATGGTCGGCCTAAGTGGGTCCACCACCGGTTCTTGTGAGTTGAATCTTCCATCAATTGAATTTGTAAAGGACATGATTTGATTCCCATCTCTCTCTCTATCCCTATAGAAAGCCTTTACATTCAAGTTTGCAATATTTTTGCAAAACCATTATGTCTCTAACTTATGCTAGAGCAAATGGACACTATTTTACCAAATATAGATAGCATTACCAAAAGAATTCCATAACAAAATAAATTTCATTTCCTAGTAACTCATGAAGAAAATATTTCAAAAGAAAGCAAATCCTTTAACCTTTTTATAAATAGATCTTCATCCTCTCCTCACAAATCACTCTAGTAAGGGTTCTCTTGCTACAATAAGGTAAAGGAAAATTTTGAAACATTTTTAAATAAGTAAGTGGCTAAACCAAAATGTCTTTTCGTAAGTAGTATACTTATAGATTAAATTTGTAGTAGATATTTAAAAATACAACACATAAAAGAATCAAAACAGCATAAGAAGTAGGGTATTGCAAAAGATATCAAAATTAATAAGATTTAATTATGAACAAACAACATAAGAATTAAGGGTGCATACAATAAGATAATGGTTTACGAAACTAGTATAAAAAACTTGTAAATTATGAACAAACACTCTAGAACAATTAGGGATTGTTATGACTAGTGCTATAACTATTTTATCTAAAAGCTTAAGCTTATAGATATGGTACGAGCTATTATATTTATTACTCAACACTCCCCCTCGCAAGTGGGTTGAATTTTGATTGAGGTCCAACATGTAGACGACTTAACTAGATAGGGGTTGATTGATGATAAAAGGGTTTGAACTTATGATCCCTTGTTCTAATACCATGTCAAATTAGAAGAAGGTGTTAGCATTAACCAACTTTAACACAATATTACATTATATAGTGTAAAAGTGAAAGTAAAAAAATACCTTAACTAACATAACTAACTTATTTTAATAGGGGATAACAAGTTATAAAATCAAACCTAAGAGTTGACTAACAAAAAAAACCTTTTGGATTGAAAACTTAGGGTTTTTTATGAAAGAATGAACTATAATTTGGTAAAACCTTAGATTTAGATGTTAGAAGATGCAAAAAAAAAAAAAAACAAGATAAGGAAAAATGGAAAGTAAAAGTATGAAGGCTGGTCAACTCCCCCTTAGAGCCCATCCATTACCCTTAGCCATCCCTCCCTTCAGGTCAACCACCCCAACTCTAATTTATAGAAAATCTTTGATTTGATTAATTCTTAAATTATAAAGTTTAAATAAATGATTAATTAATTAAGTTAAAATAGGAAGAATATAAAAACAAGAAGAGAATAAATTAAAATGAGTTTACAACATAATTATTTAATTCATTGCTAAATAGATACAAGGAACAAGAACAACTTTTTAGGAAAATAAAGATGAATGTTATACTACTTGTTATTATTCATGCTTGTGTAAGACAATTGTATCCTAACTATTAATTACCATACTATGAAATTGTATATATTGCTTATATGTGGCCATTTAGACTTGTGGGTGGTAGCCATTAGTGAAGGGATGGTAGTCTTGGGCTCCTCAAATGATGTGGTTGATTTAGGCATGAATGTTACTATGGAGATCGAGCAAGTTTTCAATATGAGAGAACTTTGGCTAATACGAGTTAATGAGCAAGAATGAAATTATAACTAGGATTATTAGTAGAGTAAGACATTGATTAGATAGTTGTAGATGAAATGTGCTCCTAATGGCACGATAGAGGAGGTAAACTTTGTATATGATGATTAAAAGTTGTGGTAACTAGAACTAGAGCATTCTTTACATATTATATCTTGTAGATGACAAGTCTACTAACTATATCATATTATTTGTCATAGACAATCAATAGAGGGCTTCATTATATTTATTTATTGCAAAGAGTAGGTCTACAAGCCTCATTATAGGTGGTGAGCTACAATTTTGTCACGTTTATAAAGTGGAACACGAGTCATTTTGAACCTTCGCCTAAATGTATATCTCACGAATTGGATTGTTGCATTTAGTTATTGGGAATTGTGTATGCTTGATTTATTTGGCATTCATGTGTGTGCATAGTGTCTATTGTGTTTTTGCTCACCTTATTTGGGAAATTATTCTTCAAGTAATAATTTTGGATTTAAAGACTTTGAGAGTGTAGGAGATGAGCCATGCATAAATCTATCTTCTTCTACCCTTTAGGTTTGGAGTGTGAGTACTCATAATTTGAATAATAGGTGTAAACTCCACCATAGCAACCTAGTCGCTATTGTGGCACTTGTCTAATCATTAGATTTTTCCCTCCCTGATTGATGAACTCTTTAGGATGCCAAAACTCAACTTCTCCATTGCATGTTGGTTAGGTGGGTTTTGTCAAGTTTACATACAAACGTTTAGGAAAAATTGATATAGGCTTTGAGGTATGTGAATTACTATCTTAAAGAGTTTAACATTCTATAAAAAATTTGTTAAGGAGAAGTGTAGCTTTTCCAAGATCGCAATTGAATATTTTAAGGTAAAAAATAGCAATCATTTGCTCTTAAATACCACACCGTGGAAGGTTTCTAGAGTTTTGGATTAAGAAAGAGTGCTCTTTCTTTTCTTTTCTTTTTTTAATCTATGATAAAAACATAGACAAAAGTAACTCCAGTTTTGTACATTTGAAAGCATTGCATTGATTCATAACATTTACAATGGTCATAACTATTTAAATTGATCATTTGATGTTAGTTGAAAATAGTTACAAGTGGATCTAAACTTTTAATGATGAATAAACACATCTTAATTGCTCGAATATTACAATGTTTGAAGCAAATGCCATTCAATATGAGCAAACACAAAGTCTTATAGAATTGTACTTCTTCTAGATCTCAAATACTTCATCCAAACAAAGTACTTGCTACATTTACTCTTAAAGCTCTCGTCAAGACTTTGTTTAGAGCTCTCACTCAAGTGAAATTCAAAAGAAGTCCTTGATTTACAATTAATAAGAACCAAGTTTTTAAACATTCACATGACATGAGAAAATATGGGAACATACTTCATTCAGATTTCACATGAGAGATTTGACTTAGTGCTCACATGCACTTTTTATTAGTCAAAAGAGGCTTAATAGTCGGCATTCCCATAACTCTCAACCAAACATTAAGCTTTCAATACTTTCAAATTAATGTAAAAACTTAGTTTAAAATCCAAAACACATAATTGGTAATCTATTTAATTCAACAGGTTTATGTTAGTTTACTATAAGGTTAAAGTGAAGAGGGGACATGGTGGCTGTTGAGGTCTTTGAAAGAAGTTTTAATAATAATGAAAAGGTCATGAGATATCTAATAATTTTTTTTAAGTATGTTGAACAAAAGTATTCATTCTCAGAGACACTGAGGCAGATAGTAGTTTACAAGCACTTTATCTAATAGTTAGCAAGACAATTTGTTAGACATTTCAGTAGACACTTAAACAGTTTGATACTTCGATTAGCAAATATATGCTTATACAATTATTATCTATCTTCAATACAAGTTTGATTTATTTGAAGCCTTAGTTCAACTAACTAAGTGTATTTCGGTACTATACTTAAGGAGGATTAATAATTCATGAGAATTTAGTTAAAGTCTATTTCACAAGTATTCAAGGTAGTTTTAATAGTTGCAGCAAAGTACTATTTTTTATTTTATAAAAGATGTTTGATCAATACGTTTAAAGATTTATCTCAACATAAATATCAATTAATGAAAAATGAGATAAGAATAAGTATAACATATATGGTTATTAGTTGAAGCTTATCTGCATAAAGAGGGATCTTCTATTTTCAAACTAAAGCTCATCTATATAAGGTTCAGATGAAGATATCTATGGATCACAAGGAAAACCAAGAGTTAAAAATTTTAAAAATAGATAAGATTTTCGAATTCCACAAATATAGGGATATAAAACTTATCTAACAAAGAAGCCGTTAGAAGATTCTATGAACATTTGAAGGTTTCTATAGAGAAGGAATATAAAAACTCAAGATTTCAAGTTCAAAGCAAGAGACGTAACAATGATAACGATGACAAGAGAGAACAAATACATTTACAATTCTTTTTTTTGAGCTTAAATTAGAGAATTTATATTTTCTCATTCTTGTACAAGATTTCTTTACTTTTCATGTAAAGATTATCTTAAAAAGTGAGGTTATAAGAGTCTTGTAGTCTATGACTAGCCGAGTGGAAGGCTAGAAAGACAGAGTAAGAGCTATTGGTGTTTATAACATTTCTTTATTATTGGACTAGTGGAATGACCGGTGTGGAAGACTAGATCCCCAACAATGAAGCTAGAAGAGAAGAATGACTCACTAGGAGGAACCTCTATATATCACCGTCTTCTTTATTTTTCATTGCACATTATTTTCTATCATTTTCTTTTTGCTCATCATAGACATTATTCATCAGAAAAAGAAATTTAAAAAGTGTTCATTTAATTGAAATTTGGTAAAAATTTTGAACAAAAATTTCACCTCCCCTCTTGTTTGTCATTTTGAGACCTAAAATTAGTATTAGAGCAACGACTCTTTTGTTTACAAGAGTTGATCAATGGCTAAAAATACAATCACAATTACATCTAATCATATACGAGTCTTTGATGGCACTATTTTCCTTAATGGAAATGTAGGATGGAAACTAATGTTAAAGTAGCTGATTTTGCTTTGTGGTAAATAATACATTATGGAGATCAACAAATCATTCTCACTAGTAGTCTAATCTTAGCCGATGAAGAAAAGAAAAAGGCTGAAGTAAATAGCATAGCAAAGAATTTGCTTCTGATGAGCATTTCTCAAATTGTATTCACTATAATTTCATCATGCGAATCGGCTAAGGAAATATGAAACAAATATTGTGAAACCTATGAAGTGTTGCAATGATCAAAGACACCAAGAGAGGAGCACTCATGTAGGACTATGAATTGTTCAAATTTCAATCTGATGAAACTATACTTGATGGATTTAATAGATTCACTTTAATTTCTAACAAACTTGCTTTGCTTGGTAAAAAGTTTGATGACAGTAAGCTTGTAAGGAAAATTTTGCAAATTTTTCCAAGTTCATGGGATTCAAAGATAAATGCAAGTAAAGAAGCTTGTGACCTAGACAAATTGACCTTGAGACAACTTTGAGAAAAGGTTCAAGCATATGAATTGAAATTGAAGCATATGAATGATCAAGAGAAAGTTAAAAAGTCTATAGTATTTAAGGCAATTGAGCAGGACATTGAGTTAGATGAAGAATCGAACAATGAGGAAGACAATGATGATTCAACAATGCTGGTTTGAAGATTTACAAATGGTAAGCATTTTAAATGGTCTAAACGTTTTTCTGCTAATCAATCTAAGTAGGTACAAGAAAGGTTTTCAAAGAAAAAGAAGAAAAGAAAGAGAAAATGAAAGAAATAGTTTGCTTCGAATGCAAGAGGCCAGGATACATTAACTATGAATGTTCTATGTTAATAAAAAAGATGGAGAAATACAAGAAAAAACAAAAAAGCTTTAATGGCAAAATGAAGTGATCTTGACGAGTCAGACGTTAAGTTAGGCATTGGATCAGATAATGAAGAAGAGGCAAATCTCCACTTCATGGCTTTATCTAAGGTACTCTGAATCTGAGAGTGATATGCCTGTTAGCTTTAGAAAACTAGTTAAACAATTATTAAAGACTCTATCTAAGGAAAATGATAAGATTGAATCTTTAAGAAATGAGAAAGAAGTTGTATGTTAGACTAATATGTTATTACTTGATGAAAATGATATTATCAAAAAATGATACTATGGATAAAAAAAAAAGCTTATGAGAAACACAAAATATGTTGAAAAATGAAAATAATACATTAAGAAAAGAAATTGAAGAACTTAATGTAAGAATCGACGAAGTTTCAAAAAATTTGAATTCTATGTTTATTAAGTTTTCTGAAAGTGATGAAAAACTACAAGAGTTAATATCATCTCAAAGAATGAGTAACTTAAAAGAAAGATTAAGATATAATAAAGTTGAGTCCTCAAAGCAATCCAAGAAAACTGTTTTGTTAAAAGAAAAAATCCAATCATTAAAATGATGTTGATATAGGTAAGAAGGAAAATAAAGGTGTAAATATGTAAGAAGATAAGTTTGTTAAACAAAATGAAAAGAATATTAGAAAGTATCCTAGACAGAGCTATAGACGGACATACATATAGTACTATAAAAGGAATTACAAAAGGTATTATGGAGGCTATACCAAATCATATAATTATCATCTGAGAATGGTAGCTCATATTAATATCAATGGAGACCATATCAATATAAGAGAAGTCCAGTAAGGTCTAACACTTATGCATTTTACTTTTGCAACAAGTATAGACATATAGAAAAATTTTGTTATTACAAAAATAACAAGCTCAACCAACAATAAGTAAAAAGTCGAAACAACACGGGCTTAAATTTTGATGGACCTAAGCTAGTTTGGGTTCCTAAAAGGGTTTAATAATTTCTTTTGTAAATGCAGGAACATGAAACAAAGCTAAAAGGATTGTGGTATCTAGATAGTGGGTGCCCACGACACATGTCAGGAGATGTTTCGTTGTTCATAAACCTAGAATGGAAAAATGGAGGTTATGTTAAGTTTAGTGATGATAGTAAAGGAAAAATGATAGCAACTGGTATAGTAGGCTTCCCCTCTAGTACAATTGAAAAATGTTTCTCTGGTAAGAGGTCTGAAACACAATTTCTTAAGTATTAGTTAACTCTGTGACAAAGGTTATAAAATGATTTTTGAAAAAGACAGAGTAGAAGCTTTTGATTAAAATGGAGAAAAACTGTTTGAAAGTTTTTGAAAAAGAAATATTTACATGGTTAAACCATCGAGAGTAGATGTTGAATGATTTTTTTAACAATAAATGATAATTGCATTATTTGGCATAAAAAATTTGGACATGTTAATTTTTCATAACTAGAAAAACTTTCAAAAAACAAACTTGTTATAGATTTACCAAAAATTTCTTTTATTAAAGATATTAAATGTGATACTTGTTTGAAAAATAAAATGGTTTCAAGTTCTCATAAGTCTGAATATGTTATTTCTACAAAAAGACCCTTAAAACTTTTACATCTTAATCTTTTTGGTTCGACAGGAACCTTGAGCTTATGAGGTAATAAATATAGTTTAGTAATAGTTGATGACTTTTCATGTTTTATATGGGTTTTATTTCTTAGAAACAAGAGTGATATGTTTGATGCCTTTGAAACTTTTTTAAAACAAGTTCAAAATGAAAAAAGTTTTTCAATTATAAGTTTAAGAATCGATCTTGGTAGAGAATTTGAAAATGAAAGTTCTATCAAGTTTTGTAAGAAAAATGGAATGAAACATAATTTTTTTGCTCCATATACTCCACAAAAAAAATAAAGTAGTAGAAAGGAAAAATAAAGTTTTACAAGAAATGATACGAAGTATGCTAAATAAAAGTAATGCACTTAAACATTTATGGGCTGAAGCAATATCTACATCTTGTTATATTTCTAATTGTGTTTGGGTGAGACCTTTGACGCATAAAACAACTTATGAAATGTACAAAGGTAGAAAACTGAATGTGTCATATTTTCACATATTTGAGACTAAATACTTCATCATGAAATCCAGATAGAATCTCGGTAAATTTGATGAAAGAGCTGATGAGGGAATTTTTCTTGGTTATTTGATGACTAATAAGACTTTTCCTATGTTTAATCAAGTAACTAGATTAGTAGAAGAATCTATAAATGTCAAATTTATTGATAACTCGATCATGGATGATAGTGATGAGGTAATAAATAAAAAGCATAAGGATGAATATTTAAATTATCAACAAAGTTTACAAGATATTGCTGGAATACTTATAGAACCTAAAATAGAAGGTTAGACAGATAGTTGAGTAGACGGTCCAATAGACATTTCTACAAAAGGTATGTTAGAAAATCACTCAAACAGTTTGCCTAAAGGTACTGCTAAACCTAAACAAATTGTAACTGAATCTTCTGAACCTTGGAGATTTAAGTCATATCATTCACCAAAATAGGTGCTTGGTAAAATAGATTCTAGAGTCAAAACTAGATCAAAGTTACAAGATATTGATAATCAATTTGCTTTATTATCTGAAATTGAACCTAACAATGTGAATGAGGCTTTAATAGATAATAATTAGATTAATGCCATGTAGGGAATTAACACAATTATAAAGAAATTAGGTATGGACACTAGTTCCAAGACCAAAGGACAAATTCATTATTAGAACAAAATGGATATTCAAAAATAAACTTGATGAACAAGGTAAAATAGTTAGAAATAAAGCAAAGCTTGTGGCAAAAGGATATTGACAAGAAGTAGGTATTGATTTTGATGAAACTTATGCCATATGTTACTAGATTAGAAGCTACTAGATTATTAGTAGTTTATGCTCATTACAAAGACTTCAAATTGTTTCAAATGGACATAGAAAGTGCTTTTTTTTTTAATGGATATATCAAAGAATAAGTATTTGTAGAATAACCCCTAGGATTTGAAGATCCATTAAAATGAAGACTATGTTTTTAAATTACAAAAAACTCTTTACGATTCAAAACAAGCTCCTAGAGCTTAGTATGAAAGGTTAAGTGATTTTCTAATAAAAAACAAATTTTCAAGAGGAAAAGTTGACACGACTCTTTTTATTAAACATTTGGACAAAGATATTTTGGTAGTGCAAATTTATGTAGAGGATATTATTTTTTGTTATACTAATAAAGTATATATCAAGGAATTTTCAAGTTAATGCATGTTGAATTTGAGATGTCCTTAATGGGAGAGCTAAACTTCTTTTTTTGGATTACAAATCAAGCAAACCTCCCAAGGAATATTTATTCACCAAGAGAAGTATGCTAAGCAAATGCTCAAAAATTTAGATTTGGAAATGTTAAAGGAGCTACTACTTCTATGTTAACTTTAATAAGATTAGATCCTAACATCATTGGTAAAAAGGTACATGACAAACTTTACAGAAGTTTAATTGGATTTTTGTTACCGGACACATTGTTTGTGTGTGCCAGATTTTAAACAAGTCCAATTCAAACACATTTAACAGTTGTCAAAAGAATTTTCAAATATATATCGTGTATTACAAAATTAGGAAATTGGTATCCTAAAAATCGGAATATTGATTTGATAGGATATTCAAATGCTGATTACATAAGTTGCTAGATTGATAAAAAAAAAAAACTTTAGGAACTTGTCAAGTTTTAGGAGATAAGCTTATATCATGGTCATTCAAGAAACAAAATTTTGTTGCCCTATCAGCAACTGAAGCAGAATATGTTTCAATTGGGAATTGTTGTGCTCAAGTTCTATAAATTAAACAACAATTATGTGACTATAGTTTTATGTGTAAAAATATTCCAATAAAATGTGATAATATAAATGCTATTAATCTAACTAAAATTTAGTTCATCATTTTAAATATAAACATATTGAAGTAAGACATCACTTTATAAGAGATCATGTTAATAATGGAGATATTAATCTTGATTTTATTAATGCTGAATTTCAACTGGCTGATGTATTTACAAAACCATTAGATAAAGGTAGATTTGAATTTATTAGATTTAAAATAGGCATGCGTTTTCCAATATAATAACAATAATAAAATTTTCTATTATTTTGTATAGACTTAAATAAAAGAAAGAGGGGTCATATCATCTTAGTCTTTAGTTTAACCCACACATGTAGGAATTCCTTCCTTAAAAATACCTTTTCAAAAATTAAATATTCAAAAATTCCTCCTTTCTCTCTTACTTTGAACACTCTCTCTTTCTCTTTGTTACTCTCAACTCTATCTCTCTCTTGAATGTTAACTCTACTCACGACCATGGCACCATGAAAGTTTACCCAAACTTCCACAATGCTTTCTAAAGCCAAGAAGAAAGGTAAGAAAACTGTTGAGATTCAAGACGAGGAATCTTCCATGTCCTTAAACCCTAGTTAAGAAAAATCTCAAGAAACTGTTCATAGCAAGGAATAAGGAAAACTCGACGACAATATTAGTTTGGAGGAGGTTATCGTAGATAGTGATTCTGCAATTGAACAAGACATTTCTCTGAACATTCTGGAAAGAAAGAAAAAGGTAAACCCTGGAGATAAGTTTTCTTAGAAGTTTGTACTGTTAAAAGGGAAGGTTATGGATTACATGTCTTTGGACTCTAAATTTCTAATTAAAAATGATTTCCATATTGATGAGATGTTAGATAAAATCGGTTGTAGGAAACTGTGTAATACGAGGTATATTATATTTGGAGAAGTGGTTGCAAAATTTTATGAAAATTTAGATTCAAAGAGAAAAGATAGGTTGAAATCAAATGTGTGTGGTTAGGGTATTGAAATTACTAAGAATAACCTAATTCATTGTGTAGAGCTCAAGAATGAAAATGATGATGAAGATGTACTAAACATGAATAGGTTAGAGTGATTTCAATATCTAAATGATGGTTTGAAATTGACTTAAGAAGGGCTAGGTAGTCATTTAATTTTCTTTGTTAGTTAGGAAGTTACATAAAATAGTTAGTTCATGTGTTTTGCTAAGAATTGATAGCAGAACATACATTTCTGTGGATGAGGCAAAGATTATATTAGGAATAACTAAAGGGAAGAGTGTAGATGTGGCAGAGAAAGAGAAGAGAATACAATTTCCTAAGAAGGATTATACTACATTTCTTATCAAGAAGATTACCAAAGGGATCCTTCATCATATAAATATTCATGTTTAGAAAAAGGTTTGGTTCTCTAGAGAGTACGCAATATATATGGATCATAGATATTCTAGAAGAGATATTTCTGAATGGATGTTTATTGTACACAGAGAAGCAACCTTTAAAGAGAAAAAGAAAAATGATGAAGAGGAACTTCTGACAAAAGGGTAGGAAAAGAAAAGGAAAAAAGAAGAAGAAAAAGTTGATGAAAAAGAAAGAAAGATGAGGAGGAAGGTTGGCAAGCAAAATTTGGAGACTAGGGATGAACCTATAGTTGGATCAGACACTTCTACAGATAGTTCAATAGAAGCTATTAAAAAATCCCTTACTCTTAAGAAAAATGATTTTGAAGTTGGAACTAACAATGAAGTGGTAAATCTGAAAAGCAAGATTTTAGATTTAGAAAATTTTGTAAATAAAAGCTTTATGTAGATGAAGTCCATGATGGAGTTAGTCACTACCAAACCTAGTGAAGAAAAATCTGAGAAACAACTTCCATCAATTCCCACTAGGATTGGACATAGTTCTCCAAAAACTCCTATTCACGAAGATCAACGAGATCTTAATAATGAGGTTAGAGACACTGTTGCAGTTTACGAACAAAACATGGAGACTTCACATATACAGTAAGGTGCTTACTAAAGTGGTGGGATTGAGATTTCGAATTAAGCTAAGTAAGAAATTGCTACAATCAATCTTGAGATTGATTTTACACTTGAAGATGCTTAAGAACCTAATCTTGAATTTGTTCTTGAACTAGTCTAAACCACCAAATCTGAACCTATTGCTGAACAATCCGTTCAACCATCTCGTCCTGCTGAACCAACAAAAACATAACCAGCTCTAGCTTCAGCTCCTACCGAAACCAATCCTAACCTCATCGAAAAAAAATATTAAGAAGCCTAAATTCCAAAATGACCAAGGAGAAGGGTTAAGACAACTGCTAAGAAAGTTGTCAAGCTACCAAAGAAGAAGAAAAATTGATTTTTTATTGATGATTATTAACTGCTTTATTTTTAAAGACTTGTGCATATCATTGTTAAGTATTTTACTTTTAGAAACTCATGCTAATCTTTGTTTTAAATTACTGATCTATATAATGATGCTTTATGTTTTTTGTTAATTTCATTATTAATTACTCATTGATAATCTATACTTATAAATTTATATCATATTTTGAGGGGGAGTAATATGTACTGCTTGTTTGATAACAAAAAGGAGGGAGAAGTGTAAAGTTAGTGATAAATCTGTTTTACAAATGTTTAATATATTATATAAGAGTTTATCATTAGAGAAAAGTTTTGTTATCATAAAAAAGGAGAGAATGTTAAGTTCTTTGTAAAGAAGTTTTAATGATAACAAAAATGTCATGAGATATCTAATGAATTTGTTTTAAGTATGTTGAACAAAAGTATTCGTTCTCACAGACACTTGGGCAAATAGTAGTTTACAGATACTTCATCTAATAATTGGTAAGATAATCTGTTAGATATTTTAGTACATACTTAACAAAACAATTTTTTAGACATTTCAACAGACACTTAAACAATTTGATACTTTGGTTTGCAAGTGTATGCTCATATAATTATAATCTATCTTCAATACAAGTTTGATTTATTTTGAAGCCCTAGGTCAACTAATTAAGTGTATTTCGTTACTACACTTAATGAGGATTAATAATTCATGAGAATTTTAGTTAAAGTATGTTTCACGAGTATTCAAGGTAGTTTTAATAGTTGTAGCAAAGTACTATTTTTTATTTTATAAAAGATGTCTAATTTATTAGTTGAAGCATATCCGCATAAGAAGGGATCTTCTATTTTCAAACTGAAGTTCATCTATACAAGGTTTGGATGAAGATATCTGCTGATCATAAGGAAAGCTAAGAGTTCAAAATTTGAAAAATAGATAAGATTTTCAAATTCCACAATTACAGGGATATAAATTTTATCCAACAAAGAAGCCGTTAGAAAATTCTATGAACGTTTGAAGGTTTCTGTTGAGAAGGAATATAAAAACTTAAGATTTCAAGTTCAAAGCAAGAGATGAAACAACAATAACAACGATAAGAGAGAACAAGTACATTTACAATTCTTTATTTTTGAGCTTAGATTAGAGAATTTACATTTTCTCATTTTTGTACATAATTTCTTTACTTTTCATATAAAGATTAGCTTAAAAAGTGAGGTTACAAGAGTCTTGTAGTATGTGATTAGCCAAGTAGGAGACTAGAAAGATAGAGTAAGAGCTATTGGCGTTTATAACATTTCTTTGCTATTGGATTAGTGGAATAACTGGTGTGGAAGACTAGATCTTAGACAGTGAAGTTGGAAGAGAGGATTAACTCACTAGGAGGAACCTTTATATATCACCGTCTTCTTTATTTATCATTGCACATTATTTTCTATCATTTTTCCTTTTGCTCATCACGAACATTCTTCATTAGAAAAAGAAATTTAAAAATTTTTCATTTAATTAAAATTTGGTAAAAATTTTGAATAAACAATTCACCACCTCCACCCTCTTATTTGCCATTTTGAGACCGATAGTGGCGACTGAGTTCTATAGAAGGAAAAAGATGGCATGGGGGTAGTCGTTATATGTTTTAATTTTGTTAAAGTTTGTTGTCACAGAATTAAAAAGTAGCTAGCGTTTACTGCTTATAGATTTAGTAGATGAAGGACTAGAAATAGAGTGATGTGACCGGGGTTGACACCCATCGGTTTACAATGGTCAATTGAATAATAGATCTTAATTTTACTAATCATGGTTATTAAAATCATGAGTCAATTATACAATTTTACGAGTTTACAATTTTATGATGTTTTTCATAATCAAAATAGAAGAAAAATTATTTAGGTATAGACTTTTAATATAATTATGAGTTTAAATGTACATTTTTATAAGTTCCGATTTTACCGGTTCTATATAATTTTATACGATTCTATCAATTCTATACCATTAACTTTCAAGTAAAATCGCGATTTTGACAACTATGATACTAATATTAAAGACTTTGAATATTAAAAAAGGATATGAATAGCCTCCTGAATGGATATGACACATTGCCTAGAATTCAAACTACACTTATTCATTATGATATTATGCACAAATTGAAAAGATGGTTTGTTTGCTACAAATCGCACAATTTGATAAGAATGTAATTGATGAGAATACTTAATCAAGAGGAAAAATAACCTTCAGTGATAATGATGTAATGTTGTTTTCAACCCTTATATACGTCTCTAGGGTTTAGCAATAACAACTATGGAAATAAAATAGAAAACAAACAAATTTCATAACAAAATAGTAAGTACGCAGGTATTTACATGGTCGTATACATTAATATGACTTGAAAACACGAATAACACGTCATAGAGAGTAACATGGGGTTCTACATGACTGTACAAAAGCTCGTGTTCTTTGGTATGCTTAGATACATGCCCACGTTGAATCTTATATGAAACTAAAATATTTTACGAGAGACACACGGGACATTACACAGTTGTATTGTGGCAGTGCTGACCTAATTCTTCCATTATTCCACAATAACACTCTAACTCCTATACACTGATGTAATTCCATCTAACATAACTCCTAAAATAAGCCTTAAATCCCTCGATCATGTGTTGTTCTTCCTCATTTAGCACACTATTAATAACTTTAGTCAATAAGTTCTATAAACCACGTGCTTAGGATTGAGTCATTAGTCTTTGAACTACTCAAATCTCATTATTGCATTAAGGGTGTTGGAGATTCACCCTTAAATCTTGCTTATTCTACTCTTCATCATCTGGAACATACGATCATAAAATCAAAAACATTAAATGTAGCTAACACTCCATACCTGTCAGGTAGCTTAACTCTGTAGGCATTATCATTGATGCATTCCAACACCTTAAATGGACCATCTACTCTTAGTGCTATCTTCTAAGCTCGAGCATTCAAAAATCTTTCCTTATAAAGAAGAATCCACACTCAATCACCAAGTCTAAGTATCAAGGATTTCTTACCTCTTTTCCCTAGCTCTTGTTACTTACTCACCTGTTTGCTTAAATGTTCAAACACCTTAGATTACATCTTCTAAATCTGTGTAGCTTTACCAACACCTCCCAAACTCTCGTCTTTAGCCATCAAATTGGTAGCATGTCCATGGGAATGGTAAGGTTGTATCTATAAATAGTCTAAAAGGGTGACTTGCCTGTAGAACTTAAGTGGATTTGTTGCAAGCAAACTCCATAATAGGCAAGCATAAATCCCAATCCTTCAAATTCCTTCCTATAGTCGCTCTCAACAAGGCTCCCAATGTCCTATCCACAACTTCAGTTCATCCGTCTATTTGCAGATGGTAAGAAGTACCAATTGAGGAACTTGACTTCTTTGTCGAAAATAATGCTTTTGGGTATACCATGGAGCTTCACAATTTCTTGTAAAAATAGGTTAGCAATAAAAACAACATTACCTGTTTTGTGACACTAAACAAAATGGATTATCTTACTAAACCTATATACCGCCACCATAATTGAATCCTTACCTCTCACCATCTTTAGTAAACCTAACATAAAATCTATTGACATATCCTGCTATAATGCTGATGGAACTGGTAAAGGCATGCACAGTCTATAGGCCTCTCTCCTACTCTTGGCCTTCTTACATGTAGTACATGCTCCACCAGTCTATGTACATATCTCCTCATTCCAGGCTAATAAAAGTGCTCCTTTAGTAATTCTTTAGTCTTTCTCTCACCAAATGTCCAGCCAACCCTCTAGCATGGGCTTTTCACACTTATAACTTTTGAAGAGAACCTTTTGGAATACATAACTTAGTAAAAAAAAAAAACATCAACTAAATAATACCCATCAACTATAGATCCCTCAAAATATTTTCTTGTAATAGGTGCAAAATAAGAATCATCAACATATTACTTAAATTTTACTCTAAAAACCCAGCAACCTAGACTGTAATGTAGAGATAATAACATAGCTACGAAAGAGGGCATCTATAACTACATTGGTGTTGCCCTTCTAATACCGGATGACATAGCTAAAGCTCTCCAATAACTTTGCCCATCTTGCATGTCATTTAGACAATTTACTCTAGCCAAATAACAAATTCTTTTAACAACAAGTAGTGCTACCATATTGTCACAGTGCATGCTAAAGCATATAACTCCTTATTATATGTAGAGTAATTGAGCATCGCCCCTTGTAGCTTTTCACTAAAGTAAGCAATGGGTTGTCTTTCTTGCATCAATATAGCTCCAATACCTATCCTAGAAGTATCACATTCTAACTCAAAAGTTTTATCAAAATTAAGAAGTGCCAAAACGGGGTGCAATAGTCAACTCGTCTTTGATTAGGTCAAACTCCGTTGGGCCTTGTCACTCCATTGGAACTCTGTACCTTTCTTAGTCAACTTAGTCAAAGGAGTACTATAGTGCTAAAATTCTTTACAAACTTGTTGAGCCTAATTTTTTATTTAATTTTCCTAATTTTGTTCATATTAAACTTTATGCCCATTTATTATGAGTCCTTGACGAAGAATTAGGTAAAGTCTGCATTATTAGAGTTGCCACCTCAATCGTAATTGGGAAAAAGGAGCTTAAGTTAAGATTGATTGAGTGGATTAATCCTAACTTGGCTACTAGTCTCAGGTAATTTTTTTTTTAAATGCTAGAGATTTTAAGGTTTAGGGACTATTTCATTTAAAACATAAAAGGTAAACGCTTAAAACATTCCAAATTAGAATTTTTAAAAAATAATTTTTAATTTTTATTTATTTTATTATTTATTATAATATTCATTATCATAATTTTTTTTACATATTTTTTATTATATATCTATTGTTTTTATTTTTTACAAGACTATGGATTACACGAAATCTATCTATTTAAAAAAAGAAAATTGAAAATTTTATTATTGAGATTATCTCGTAAAAACCTATATAATTGCTAATTGGGATTAGACTAACTATAGTTCACGTTATTAAAACTCTACCCTATATTTTACTATTTTATCATTTTTATTATCATTATTATTGTTATTTTATTTACTTATTTAATAATTCTATTGAATGTTTTAAGTAATTTTAAAAACATTTTTACTTTCATTATTTTTATTTATTATATATATATGTTTTGTTTATCTATTCACTTTATTTTTTCTTTTAAAAAAACAAAGTGTTTTATCTACTTTATTGTATATACACAATAAATAAAACATAAAAGCAATAATCCTAAAGAATTAAGATGCAATGGACAAACCTGGAACAGTATGAACACGTGTCAAGGGGTGGATGTTTTGGTCGAACTTGGATTGGATTATCAGAGCTTGGATCGCGTCACTGGTTCTAACGCTGGCAGAGATTTCAAGGCCTCGTGTGGCTGCTCCTAGTGAAGTTCAAGGCTCGTATAACTGTCGACCGGAGCTTCAAGAAGCTGAGGAATGCAACGATGGTGATGGAGCAACAGCAGGTCGGATTGGGACTGGTCGGAGGAGTGGTCAGTTGGGGGTAATTGGTTGATGTTGTCCAGGTTGGTTTTGGTCAGTTTCAGGTGAAATGAAGGTTAGTGGGATGATTGGCGATAGTGGTTGGTTCGATTTCGGTCTTTTCTTGACCGTAAATCCTAGAGAGAGAGGGACTTGCTCGCTAGAAAATGTTAGAGAGAGAGAAGGAGACAGCTCGAATTCATGAGATCAACGAGAGGAGAATGTATGGCGTTTTGATTTTTTTTTTTATGATTTCTGATGATGGAAACGAGCTCAGGGACCTTATTTATGCTAATTCGCCCATTAATAGTTAAAGAACAAGAAAGATCAAAGGGTCGGTTTGTATTAAAAGACTTGACCTTTTGATTCGATTTTCATATGAAAGGGCATGATTCTAGTAGATATTTATTCTAGAATCATGCCTGTTTAGTTACAATGGTGCGAAACGAGTCGTTCGAGCTCTTTTCTGACTAAAAAGCTCGAATTTGAGCTTTAATGGCAAACACCCTCGTGGTCGATGAAAGGTTGAAGAAAACGTGTTCTGTGCATGTCGTTGTTCAGCCAAACATGACTTGGCGGGTCCTGTTCATGTTTTCTTGAATAAGACACGTCTCTTTTTCTCCGATGAGTTATGTGCAATGAATTTTATTTAAGGTTTTAAACTGCCTAAGTCTTATTTAAAATATACTTAAACTAGACTTAAATGTATTTAAGATTAATTTATTTCTCATATACATTTTCTATAGTTTTATTCATTTTTTTTCTCTCTCTTTTTTAATTTAAAAAATAAACCCTATTATTTTATTTATTATTATGTTATATATTTTTATTTTTATTTATATCTTTATTAGTAAATAGCAAAAATAAGGTATTTATAGCTATATCTTTTTGTGGTGAAGTTTGAGGAAAGTTTTACTATAAAGACGAAAGAGATATCATTTTTTGCCTTGAGAAAGGATTGGATAGTGCTATGATTAGTTACCTATCTAAACTTTGACCCACTAGGGATTCGTGAATTTGAGTTTGGTATAGTGAGGAAAATGCTATGTGAATTGGAAGATAGTGTTTTTATGAGCTAGCTAATCTTACCTAAGGCAGGAATCATTCTTGTCAACCAACAACACTTTAAAGTGGATAAGAAAGTGCCCATTTGGGTTGATTTACCGATAATAGGAGGCATCTATTTAGACTAACAACTCTAAAAGGAAAGATTTTTGTTACGAAGTACTCTATGAGCTGGCTACATTGAAAGTGAGATAGGATAACACCCTTAAGGAGCAAGCAATCTTTAAACTAAACAATACTCTAATAAGCATATGATCCTTTTACTTAGGAATGTCAACGGGACGGGTTTTGTTGGGTTCCCAACCCATCCGTCCCACTAAAAACCCTATAGGATACTACCTTATAGGGTTTGGGACGGGTTATGGGTTTCATTTTAAAAACCCTATAGGGTTTGGGAAGGGTGGTGGGACAAATGTTAAACCCGTTGGAATCCCAAACCCATTAACATATATATATATATAATTTAGTTAATAAATTATATTATTATATATTTAATAAAAAAATTTAAGGGATTACTAAGATAGTGAACAGTATAGTTCTCACAAAACACAAACACAGCACAACACACTGCACCTGCACCTGCACTACGCATTGTTAATTTGTCATTGAGCTGACAGCTGAAAGCCTGAGACACAAACACGATTGGAGAACACCGTGGACACCATCACAGCGACTCCACTCCCACACAATCAATAGCACATTGCACAGCACAGACAGACACATACATAGCCAGTAGCGACAGTGAGACCGACTGACCGAGACAACATGCACACAGACACAGGTCACAGTTGAGCACTTGACTCTTCAGCACTACATAGAGCCACAAACCATAGACATGACTTGCACTCCGGCACTCGTTTTCATGTTTCACCACACAGACACAGTGATACACACCGAGCCGAGCCACCCACCCACATCCACGACCACGGTCCACTCCTAACTCAACTCACAGTCACGGTCCACTTCCACTCAACGTGTACAGTCTACCTCCACTTGAAATTTAAGACGCAATTGTAGAAACCCTAAATCTAGCTGGAATTGGAACTCGATCTCGTTCTCGTCGTCACCCTCCTCCTGTGTAAGCTGTCGTCGCCTGTTGCATGCATCAGCATCAGCTCAATCTCGTTCTCGTCGTCCTCCTCCTCCTGTGTAAGCTGCCATTGCCCGTCGCACGCATCAGCATCAGCTCGATCTCATTCGGCTACCATTACACTCGCTCACACTGTCAGGTACTAGGAGATTGTTATCTTTTGAGCTATGATGATGCTATACTATTGTTTGTTATTACAGGCTTCTCTAGGAAGATCAAATGAGAAAACGTAAAAAATTGGTTACTGGATTAGGAATTCGCTTTCCTTCATATTAATTTTTTGTCACTTGCCTCTCTCACACAACCTTATGTGCAAAACCTACGCAAATAACACACAGCCGTGTCTCATACCGCGTACTCGATTGTGTGTGCTTCTGTGGATTTTCCAAGCTCAACACACGACCATGCCTTTAACCATATGTTCAACCGTATGTACTTCTGTGGGCGTGTTTCCTTGACACACGGCCGTGCTCTTCCCCTGTTCCTTCCAAAAAGCATTTTTCTTCGTGTTTTCTTATTCGATCTCAATCCAAGTTGATATCTTCTCTCAAAATAGTGGTCCTCAGTCCTGAAACTGAAATATTTTTTTCTTTTAAGTATCAAAACTCTTCAAAATAACATCAATTTATTACATAGACCACTAGAATTCATCGGAAATACAAATGTTAATTTGTACTTATCAACTGGCTAACTTATGAATTTGGAAACTGGATTTCTGAAGTTTTGATGTTGTATACTAAATTAACTGACATCATTTTTTGGGAAGAAGAATTAATTAGGTGAATTATGTATTCTGTCTAAGGAATTATGCTAAATTTAGTATCGTATTGCTCATTACAGCATTGGATGCATGATCTTTATACTGTATGCCTTCCTCTCTTCCTATGTGCTGTATATTGCATTCTCTGCCTAGGCAAATTTGCAAAGGAAAGTGGTTACTAATAAATGATTTTTATGTTCTTGATTTTATGGGAATTTTTTCTTTGTTTGATCATTGTTTCTCCCAAATACCCATTTCTTAGGATGCCTATATCTTTTTTTGTGATTGTGGCCACATGATTTACCATAATGCGTTTTATCTGCAAAACTTTTGTATTCGTTCTATTTAATGTCTTACTGCGGTGTCACAAATGGAGGATTATGCATCTGATTCTTTTATTTGTATTTTGTTTTCATAATTGCTAGCACTTGTATTTATGTTGAAGATGAATGTTATTTTTGTTTACTTTTATATAATATAGAAATGGACGAATTTGATATGCCCATTGATGCACATCCCATTGATGTTGAGGAAGAGGAGGGTCCATTACTATTACTTGGATCTGAAATAAAAGCACCGGCAACAAATCCCACAAGCACAACAAGTTCTCAAGTAGGAAGCAATGCCGATCAACGTGATAATCCCAATAAACGTAAGTTGACTTCTCTTGTATGGAATGATATGGTGAGAAAAACGGTTAATGGGGAGGATGTTGCTATTTGTAATCATTGTTCCAAAACACTAAAAGCAGGTAGTAAACAAGGAACTAAGCATCTGCGTAACCATTTGGAGAAGTGTATACAAATGAAGAAGCAGAAAGACATAAGGCAATGCCTACTATCTATTGAGAAACAACAAAATGAGAATGTGAGTTGTTTGAACATAGGAAATTGGACTTTCAATCAAGATATTTGTAGGCAAAGACTTGCAAAAGCAATAATTGTTCATGAATACCCCATTTCAATAGTTGAGCATGAGTATTTCAAGGATTTTCTTGAAAGTATGCAACCACTTTTTAAGCATGTTAGTCGGAATACCATGAAAAAGGAAATCATGAACATCTATAATGGGGAGAAGGAAAAATTGAGAGTGTTGTTGAAAGCACTAAATTCTCGAGTTGCAGTAACAACGGATTTATGAACATCAAATCAGAAAAAGAGGTACATGACCGTCACAACACACTTCATTGATCATAATTGAAGACTTCAAAATCGACTCATGGAGTAAGATTCTTTACTTATATTATCTTTTCATAATCAATAATGGAAAATTATCTTATATTGAGGTTTTTTATATTTTCATGTAGTTTTTTGTATGTTCCAACGCTACATACAAATGAGGTGCTTGTCAATTGTTTGTTTAACTCGTTAATGAGATGGGGATTAGATAAAAAATTATCTACAATTACTATAGATAATTGTTCTACGAATGATGCAATGATTACAACTTTGACCATGAAATTAAGAAGAGATGAGTTAATTCTTAAGGGAAAGGTCCTGCATATGCGTTGTTGTGTGTATATTTTAAACTTAATTGTAAAGGAGGGTGTGGCCGTGATAGAAAGTGCGATTGAGAAGGTCCGTGATAGTGTTGCATTTTGGTTGGCGACACCATCAAGAGTCAAGAAATTTAGAGAAGCATGTAAGTAATTGGATATTCCATATGATAGAAAGCTTGCCTTAGATTGCAAAACTCGGTGGAACTCTACATATGACATGTTGATGATAGCCATTGGATACAAAGAAGTTTTTTATAGAGTTCAATTTATGGATAGACATTATAAATGTCTTCCCACCGATGATGATTGGGAGGTAGCAGAAGCAATTTGCCAGAAGCTAGCGATCTTTTATGAGGTAACCAATATTTTTTCTAGTACCCAATATCCAACTGCAAATTATTATTTTGAAAAGGTTTTTGAGATTAGAGAATCATTGGTTGAATGGAAAGGCTCTTCAGATGTGAATACTAGAATGATGGCGGGGAAAATGTTTGATAAGTTTGAAAAATATTGGGGTGATGTACACATCATTATGGCTGTTTGTACTATTTTGGATCCACATTTTAAGATGAAGGTAGTGGATTTTGTGTTTCCTTCTATTTATGGAGTAAATGCATCTGTAAATATTCAAAATGTTAGAAACATTTGTTACGAGTTAGTTCATGAATATCAATCAAGGGGTAGATCTCGACTTTCCAAAGGTTTGAATAGTAGTAGTAGTAGTTCTTCTGGGAACACTTCAGCAACTACCCAAACTGTTCCTTTCGATTCTTCAAGAAAACCAAGGTTGGTGCAATTCTTGAGCACTATTAATACTGATGGCCAAGTCAAGTCGGAATTGGATCACTATTTAGAAGAAGCTGTGTTACCTTGGACTGATGATTTTGATATGCTTAGCTGGTAGAAAGTAAATGGAATTAAATATCCTACATTACAAGAACCAGCTAAAGATATGTTGGCTATTCCTATGTCTATGGTTGCTTCTGAGTCTGCATTTAATACTAGTGGACGAGTAATTAGCTCACATAGAAGCAGACTAAATCTTGATACAATAGAAGCATTGATGTGCAGTCAAAGTTGGTTATCAAATGGGATAAGAGGTAAAAATTTTGATTATACAATAATAAGTTCTTTTATACATGGAGCAACTATTATTTGCATAATCTCTAATGTGTTTTATGGTGTTTTTTCTCCCTTTCGATAGGTTAAAAAATAGATGATGATGAAGATGGTATTTGAAGACACTGAGAATCAATTGTCAAGTAAGAATTCCCAAAAATATAAGATTAATGTCTTTTTTATATGTGTTTAGAATTTTTCTATTTCTATTAAGACTTGTTAACTATATTTTTTTGTGTTATTTATTAAGTTACGCGATTGGTATAGTAATTTTATTTTATTATAATTAGAAATGTTTTTAAGTCGACAACTTTATTTATCAACATGTAGATTTTCAAATAATATTAAAATACATATAATTAAATACATTGAAAGCACAAATATTATTTATTTTTAAGAACATAAGCTATATTTTATAAAAAATAATCATAATGAATAAGTAAAAATTTTAAATTAATAATAGAATTATTTTTTTTTAAATTCTAACGGGTTTAGGACAGGCTTCGAGTTACTTATTCAAACCCTATAAGGTTTGGGAAGGGTAGCAAGTATTTCATAAAAAAGCCTGTAGGGTTTGGGCCAGGTTTGAGAATCCCCATAAGATAATGGGACGGGTAATGGGATTACTAATCCCGGCCCAAACCCGTCCCGCTTACATCCCTACTTTTACTTTAACCCAAGATAGTGCTTTAATGAGCAAATGACCGTGATACCTATTAAACATAGATAGCACTCTTTCAGAGCAGGTGATCTATTTACTTAAACATAGGATGACACTCTAATAAGCATGCAATCCATTTACTTAAACTTAGGATAGTGCTTTAATGAGCATGTGATCCTTAAATTGGATAGTGCTTAAATGAGCATGTGATCCTTAAATTAGATAGTGCTTAAATGAGCATGCAATTTATTTACTTAAATTCAAGATAGCACTCTAATGAGTAGGTGATCCTTAAATTGGACAGCACTCAAATGAGTATACAATCCATTTACTTAAACCTAGGATAGCGCTCTAATGAGTAAGTAATCTTTAAATTGGATAGCACTCCTTTAGAGTAGGCGACCTATTTACTTAAACCTAGAGTATTGCTCTAATGAGTAAGTGATTCTTAAACTAGATAGTGCTCTTTTAGAGCCGGTGATCCATGGGGATTATAACAAGAGTGGTGACTGTAATTCTTGAATATCTTTAGATTTAAGACTTTAAATTAAAATTTAGGTACAAAGTCCTTTTGATTTAGAATGGACTAGATGACAATGGCCACTAAGGCATGGATTTTTAGAAGAAAACTAGTAATTGAATGCTAGAATGGACAAAACTTGCCACTATGGCAAACATAAGAGAATGCTTGAATGAACATTTCAAATGAGAGCTATATCTTTAAAATATACAATACTTAGCCGTAAAGGTTGATACTAGGGTAAACAAAACTAGCCTTAAGGCAAATGAATCGCTTTTGATGTAAACAAGGCTTGGCTACTAAAGCAAATGAAAAGAACAAACCTAGTCACAAGGATTGACTAAGATTTGAAAAAGCTTTCGAAAAATATCAAAACTTTCTATATTGTGAAAATTTCTCTCTCTCTCTCTTTCTCTTTCTTTTTCTTCTTCTTCTTCTTCTTTTCTTTTCTTTTTTCTTTTTTTGAAGACATTAGCAGATATAGATTTTTCACAAATTCCCAAGTGTTAGGTCTTTCTATTCACCCATAATGATTGGTTCTTCAAGGATCATTTCCTTTTGGGGGATTTCTTTCTCTTTAGGGAATCTCTTTAAGGGCTTTGAGTTCTTCCTTAAAGGCTTTGAGCTCCTCCTTTGGGACATTGATTGTTAATCTTGGGGCTAATGACTTTTATTCCACTGGGGATGACTTCAATTATCTTCTTGCTAGAGAATAGACATCTCATTAATGATTTGTTCATTTTAAGAGGACTTTCTCACACTAGGCTCAGATTTTGCTTTTAATTGCAATTCCCAAAATTATGTTCTACTTTGCAAGTGATACACTTTAATCAATTCATTGATTAGGTCTTTTTAGACTCAATATAGACTTTTGGTCATTAGTTTAAAAAAGATGTTGATAAAAGGCCTATTTTAGAAAGATCCCTTTAACTCGGGTTTATAAGTCAATAACAATTAGGAAAAATTAGAAGTGTGCTTGCCTAGGTTCAAAAGTAGTTTTTGTCCATAAAATATTTTCCATGATTTGAATAGCTTTTAGAGAGGGGTGGTATTGTGGGTGGGACTTAGCTTTTGAGCTTTAGTTCTTGGAAGCTTATACATTGGTAGCTTTTACCTTTACCTTTAGTGCTTTCAAACCTTTTTAAGCTTACTCTTATGCATGGGCCTTAACCACCTTCTTGGCTTTTTCTTCTCTCTCTCTCTTTCTTTCTTTCTTTCTTTTTTCCCTTATTCCTTCATTCTTTTTTTTTTCCTTTTCTTCTTCTTCATTTCATTTTTTTTAGCCCACAAAGGTGATTATCTTTTCCTCATTAAGTAGCTTACAACTCAAAGTGCTTGGATTATGTGTGATTATAAGGATTTAAGCTTTTCTTTATCTCAAAGGAAATAAATTACTAATGGCAATTACTCTTGAATTGATGCAACTAGAACAAGCACAAATCAGTTTAATTCTTTTCTCTTGATTGATGGCCCTATCCTCCTTATTGTCTCATTGAGAGGTAGTTCTTGACAAGTTTAATTTTTTAGAATACTTCATTCAAAGGCTCTATGAGTTGACAAGGGAATTATTGTGTTTAGGATAAAGAAATGAATGTCTAACATCATTTTAAATTAGGTATCAAATTTAAGATGGACCTCTTTTAAGGAACGAGTCTAAAAATCTCATAATGATGATACTTAACTCTTAAGTGCTTAAGGGTTAGTAATTGGGATATGGTTTTGCCTCTTTTCATCCTAATTTTTTCAAATGATGAGATGTCTTTTACCAATTTCTCTATTTGCTCCAATGTTAGGCTCAGAGTGTCTCACTAGTAAGAAATTTATAAATATGCTCCAAAGTTGCAAATTGACAACTTTATTCAAATAATTCATTTTTTGTCATTACAAATTTTGACATGGAATAAATATTTTGAAACTTACCCTTTATTGCTTAATTGCACCATAATCGCCCCCTCAATCTTTGATCTCTTTAGAAGATATCCCTAATTTCTTTAGGTGATCAATCAACTTATCATGTGGCAAAAGCAGGCTTTCAATGCTTGAAGATGGCCCTTCAGGGATTGGGGAGGAATTGTTGTTGTAGGTGAGCTCATTAGCTTTTTGGATGTCTAGTTAGATGATTTTGGCATCAATCAGATTCAACCTCCAACAATTTTTAGTGGAATGACCTTTCTAACCCATGTGGTAATCACACTGTGCCTTTAGATCATAGTTTCTTGGCTTGTAGTTTGGCTTAGGTGCTTCATTAGTCAGGACCCTTACTTCCCTCAATTATTGAAAACTTGATGCAATGGAACTCTTAGTGGCATGAAGTGTCTTCTTTGAGTGCCTTCAATGGTTTTATCCTAAGCTTGCATTCTTGTATTGATTCCTACCTCCTTTCCTTTTAGCCTATGATTAGAGTTTAGTGAAGCATTTTTAAAAAGAGGAGGCATGGTCTGAAATGTTTTTAATTCAAGGTTCATGACCATTTCCAAGTCAACAATCCTTTCCCCTAGTGTTATCACTTTCTCCTCTAGAGTTGTGAGTCTTTGTCACATTATGCATTTGGGTCATATTTTCTTGGCCTGTATCATGGCATTGGGTCTTTAGTATATAATAGACCGTCCCTCTTTAGTTGATTAAAAACTAGTGATAATGGGATTCGTATTACCGTGAACCTTCTTTTGGGTATCTTTAGGCCTTTCTTGTTCTATGTAGACTCTAATATCATAGTATTAATGCTTGTCTCAAAATTTGGTGGGGTTGGCCTCTTTCTTATTACCTTCCATATTCTTATGGCTTCTTCAATTCTACTTCCAATTGCTACAATATTTGATGTATTGATTAATGTAGAAACTAGTTCTTTTCGAAAAGAGGAGGGGTAACCATAGTTGTCATGCCTTTACATCTTTCAGCACATTCCTTTAAAATTTCTTCATTGTTTTTGCCCATTCCTTGAAGGTCCCATATTGAAGGGGCTATGTCTATGTTAAACTTATATTGATTATAAAATGCATGAGCTAATTTAGCCTACATATTGATCTCATTTATATCTAGTAGGGTGTACTAAGTCAATGCAGGCCCCGTCAGACTATCTTAGGTTTAGATCATTAGCTACTCGTGTTTGGTGTAACGAGCCATCTTGCATAAATACAACCTTATGTGACATTTAGGCCATCTACTACCATCGTATCTTTTAAAGTTTGGTACCTTGAATTTTTTTTGGTAAGTATCTATGTCATGAGTTGCAATATTGATAATTCCCATTTGATCAAACCCATTGTAACCCTTCATCTTATCAGTGAATTGTTAAAACAACCTTCTTTTCATTTCCTTTCACTTGTCTTCTAATTCTTTTTTTGGATCTTTAGACTTGATATTGATTACGGGGCTAAGCTTGGAATTGATTTGTTTAAGGGGTGAAATCTCACTCATTTTTTTCGTGGTAGGCCCTTAAATGCCCCTCTTATGATAATTAGGTAGCTTTGAAAAGCTTGATGTTCTTAGTGAGGAATTAGATTTGATTAGTCATCTTTTACATGTTTTGTTCCAAAGTAGTTATCTTTGAGTCAAGTGAGGTGTTAGTGTTGCTGTTTTTACTTTTGTCACTGGCCATCATGAGCTTTTGTAATAGTACAAGGGGGGAATCTTGGAAGAATCTATCCCTTTTAGCAATTCTTTCTTTTTTCATTTTTTTAAAACAAAAAAAAAGGACTTAGATATTAATTGCAATTCTAAGACCTTAAGGAGATGGAGATGAAGCAATATTTACAAGGAGATAAAATGGGATGATGCTTTGTTTTATTATTATTATTTTTCTGTATTACTATTATAGGATTTAGAATTAACTAAAGAAATATGGGGAGAACCTTTTTATAAAACATTGAATTATTTAAAAGAATTTTTTTCTTTTTTATTTTTTAAATAACTTGAAAATTAGAAGGAAAAAAGACTTGTGGCTCTAAGATTTTTAAAAAGATAGAGATGAGTGGAATGACTAAAAAGAAAAAAAAAATATTTACAAGGAGATGGAATCCCTCTATATACAAATATTTAAGATTTTTAAAAATTAAGTAAAGAAAGATAGGAAGGTCCTATCTACAAGATACTGACTTATTTAAAGATTGTAGTGAAGAAATTTGGAAATGACATTATTTATAAGTAGGGAGGGAGCTTTTTAAGGTGGAGGATGGAATTTTTCATTATTATTTATTTTATTATTTTATTTATTTATTTTTAGGTTACCAAAGTAAAGATGATTGGAAAGATAATGCAAAACTAAATTGTGGAAAACTAATAATTTATTTACAAATTATTATTGAAAAAGGAAACAAAGATAAAAAAGATCAAATGGCTTATGAAGAAAAATGTCATTTATTATTATTACTACTCATGAAATTGAAAATTATTCTAGATCAACTAACTAGGTTAAATATTCTTAATCTAATCTTGCAACTATGCCTCTAGTGGTTGCAGCATCCTCAACTCTTGATCAAGAACACATTTAGTTCTTGTCGACTGGTCTAATAGAATTTGAACATCCAATCCTGCTTTTTTAGCTCTTTCTCTCCAATAATTCACCTCTACTTCAAGTAATTGGACTTAAGGGTTGGGTATGTTCGATAGCCTATTGATTTTTTGCTCATTTACTTGTTGGTTAATTGCCATTGATCTACTTAATTATCAATTTCATAAGTAATAATCATGAGCCGCTAGATCTTTTAAGTAGAGAAATTAAATAAAGATGCATGGTAACATGTGGATGCAAGAACCATTAAGTCAATGCGGCACTTATTGAGTTGTAACTCTATTAGCACTCGATGTTTACATCATAATATATAAAGAAATGTCTACACAAGAAAATGCTCTACAAGATTACAAAGGTATTTATAAAGAAAGAATACAACATTCAATTATAGTACATACAAGATGCATATTTATATGACACTTTCAAGAAACTCAAGTATTAATAGGGTTGCAATTTGACTAGGTGCCACATTAACTTCATAGTTAATGAGAGTATATGCAATTTAGGTAAATTCTAAAGGTTCTAAAACTTTGTGACTTCTTGCGTTTTCGAGGAAGTAGTGGTTATTTCACTGCATCCGAAACTTACACAATGGTTCCTCATCCTAAGGTCCTAAGACAGTTTAGGTCTAGTCATATCTATCACACATATATGTTTCAAGAATAACATCCCAAAAAGTGAAACCCCCATTTTCTATATTATCTAAATAGAAAGATTAGTACAACATTCAGAAATATAATTACTGATGATGAGTAAAGCATTTATAAATTAAAAAAAAAGTAAAATTGGAAGATAAATTCTAAAACTAGACAATTTTAAGTGGGTAGCCCTCTCAATGTTTCAAATCTTTAGTGAAGTCACCATTCTGTCAAATATAATTTTTTATTTAATTTCCCTAATTTGGTCCATATTGAACCCTATGTTCATTTATTATAAATTCTTAGCAAAGAATTAGGAAAACCTTAGATTATTAGAGTTGCCACTTGATCGTAATTAGAAAAAAGGGGGCTTAAGTTACGATTGATTAAGTGGATTAATCTTAACTTGGCTACTGGCCTCGGATAAATTTTTTTAAATGCAAGAGATTTTAAGGTTTAAGGGCTATCTCATTTATCTCTTTTAAAACCTAAAAGGTAATCACTTAAAACATTTCAAGTTAGATTTTTAAAATTTAATTTAATTTAATTTATTATTATTTATTTTTATTTTTATTTTTATTATCATAATTTTTTTATATGTTTTTTATTATATATCTTTTTTTATAAGAAAATGGATTGCACAAAATCCATCTATTTTATAAAAAAAAAATTAAACATTTTTATTATTGAAATCACCTCGTAAATGCCTACATACCCTTTAATTAAGATCGAACCAGCCGTAGTTTGTGTTATTAACATTGCCTTATAAGTGCTTACGTACTCATTAATTAAGATCAGACCAGCTGTAATTTATGTTATTAAAGATCTACCCTACATTATAGAGGAATGCTCTTAAATAATATATTTTTTTAAAAAAATTGTGAAATAGCATATTCGGAAAAATTATTTCCAAAATAGGTCATGAAAGTAAGAACCCAAAATGTGCTTTCAATTTTGCCAATTTTTGCAAAATTGAGGGCGTGGGCAAAATTGAAGGCGTGGACCTAGTCTACACCCACGCTCTCAGTACAAATTGTATTGAAGGCATACATATAGTCTGTGCTTTCAATAAATTAATTTGAATTTTTTTTTTTTGCATCATCCCCCACTGTCCAATAATTTTATAGGATATTGCAAATTTATAAAAATTATTATAAAGCGACATTACAAATTTGCATAGTATCACAACATGTAAATCAAAATGTGCATAAAAAAATTTTGCACCAACAAATTTTATTATAAATGTAAATCCTTAATTTATTATTCAGACATCTCTATTTCTTCTTCCTCTCCAGTTTGTGCTTTTTGTTTTCTTAATTTTTATTTTACGTAAGTTTAACTTGTACATCTATGAGTGTAGGAATATTGATAGGATATATTTTGATACGTTTAGCTTCCCGCAGTTTGTATGTTTTTTCCTATTATGTTACTTTTCATCCATCCATATAAAATTAAATGCAATTATTCATAGTCTATTGTTTTTATTCAAATACCAATAGTTTTTAATTAATTGTTAACGTGTCATTAATTAGTCGCCGATACATTATTAATTAATATTAGAAAATTAATTAGTAAAAAAAATCTTATTGGTCATAAATGAATGACATGTCTTGGGTTGTTGTTGTGAAAATTATTGATAATTGATCATTAATTTGTAAATAATTAGTCATTAATATATTATTAATTAATTATTAAAAATTAATTGGTAAAAAATTTCATATTGCTTGTAAATGTAATATGTTAGTTTATTATTGTGAAAATTATTGTGAAATTAAGTTTTTTTAATTAATTATTAATTAGTCATGAATTAGTCTCTAATATGTCATTAATTAACATTAGAAAATTAATTAGTAAAAGAATTCTTATTAATTGTAAATGACACGTTTTGAGTTGTTGTGAAAATTATTGATAATTAATAATTAATTTGTAAATGATTAGTCATTAATTAGTTGTTAGAAATTTAATTAGTAAAAAAATTGATATTGCTTGTAAATGTAATATGATGGTGTATTATTGTGAAAACTGTTGTGAAAATAATTTTTTGTTAATTAATTGTTAATTAGTCATTAATTAGTCACTAAAACGTCATTAATTAACATTAGAAAATTAATTAGTAAAAAATTTCGTATTAATTATAAATAACATGTCTTGGGTTGTTATTGTAAAAGTTGTTGTTAATTAATCATTAATTAATAGATAATTAATTGTTAATATGTGATTAATTAGTCATTATAAAATTAATTAGTTTTAGTGCATAATAAGTTGTTTTCTTTTTTTCTTTTTTGTGCATGATAGACGAAGCTTGAACCTTTCAATCCTTTAGTTTTGACGTAGCAAGAAGAACATCAATTACAACTCGTCTAGGATGGAGAGGTAAACCACATTTATCTTTTGGGGGATTTATGTTACATTGTCAATGGTACAGCATTTAACTTCTTATATTTTTAGAGCAATCATAGCTTGTCGCCCGATGGTGCGAGATGTCACTTTGTTGCAATGAGAAAATCATCCCTATTGATCCTTGAATGGATCCATTCTTGTAGTTGGCGGGATTCTTAGGTGCGAGTTGCTTGCCACTCATACAGGTGGATTGGCACATGATAATTGCCTTAGTCAAGTGATGGATGCTAGAGGCACACATTTCACATGCCGACTGGAGAGTTCATTAATACCCTACAAGATGTTGAGGTCTAGCTAGGCCTCCTAATCAATCGTTAGGCAATTACATGGACTAGTTGCTTGGATTGGGGTGCAACATGCGAGAGATTGTTGGGGGTGAGGCCGGGGTCTAGCAATAGGGGGGGTCGCATTAACATGACATGGCTTTGTGATATGTACTGGATCTTTCCAACCCATGCCGATGGTAAGCACACATATATATTGCAACTGCTAGGGGGATTTATTTTTGCTAATAAATCCAACTCCCTTGTCTACATGATATTTTTGCCTCTACGGGAGCATTTTGACGTTGTAGAGATGTATAACTGGGGGTCCGCGTGTTTGGTTTGGTTATATCACCAACTTTACGTCGCATCATCCCCGTCAGCTCATGAGATTGGAAGGGCTATGATACTCATACAGGTTTGGGCATGGGATAGATTCCCCACACATAGTGCCCTTTAGCCAATACGGGTTGAGTATAGAGGTTGGAAAGGCACTTAGCATCACACGACCCATGTAGTTGGTGCATATCAAGATGCTCTCGACAAGTAGCATGATGAGCAAGTATTTCAGTAACCCCCATCATATACACCGTTAACAATGCATCTTATTTGCTACCCTTTAAGTTGAGTGAAAGCCATACGCTGGGAGTCTGATTTACATCTTACCAGATTTCTATAGAGGCGACATGAATATTTAGATCGCTCAAGTGCCACCCATATGTTTCTACATAGTCGAGTGGCATTACCCAGACCGTGTTGCAAGGTAGTTTGGGAGGTTTCAATATATTCCACGGGATGTAAACACACAGCCAAAGCTTCACTAGATTAACTTACGTAGGAGGGTTGATGTGAATTAACCGATGCAGCATGCAACGTACATATCTTTATGGGAAGAGCATATGGCCCAAGTGGTGTATAAGGAGGAGCTTATGACTCCTCTATTGGATGGTGTTGGGAGGTATCGTCAAAGTCTCGGGGAAGCATTAGACTAGGGACTCCTCTATTTATATCTTTTTGATGATTTCTAATGATGGAAACAAGCTTAAGGACTCTATTTATACTAATTCACCCATTAATAGTTGAAGAACATGAAAGATCAAGGGTTTATTTGTATTAAAAGACCTGACCTTTTGATTTAATTTACATACGAAAGGGCATGATTCTAGAAGATATTTGTTCTAGAATCATGCCTGTTGAGTTATAATGGTGTGAAACGAGCTCTTTTCTTGACCAAAAAGCTCAAATTCGAGCTTTATTGGTAGACTCTCTCGTAGCCGACAAAAGGTTAAAGACGATGTGTCTTATGCATGTGGTCGTCTAACTAGACATGACCTATTGTATCCTATTTACGTTTTCGTGAGCAAGACACATCTCTTCGTTGTTACTTCACTCACTTTTCTATTTTTTATTTAATTTAGTTATTATTATTTTTTTATTGTTGTTATTATTATTTTTTTTTTATTTGTTGTTATTATTATTATTTTTTTACAGCTATCTAAAATGGAAGAAGGGAAAAAAATGATAAAAAAGGAAGAAAAACTGTAAACCTCCCTTTTCATAAACAAGTTCAAACCCTTGATTAGAGAGATAAGTGCATAGATTCCTTCCACTAGAGTACTAGCAACTTCACGTGCAATAAATTTTATTTAAGATATACATAAACTAGATCTAAATGCACCTAAAACTAATTTATTTGCTCGTTTACACTTTTTATAATTTTGTTTTCATTCATTTTATTCATTTTTTCTCTTTTTTTAAATAAAAAATTATTATATTATATATTATTATTTTATTTATATCTATATTAGTAAATGGCAAAAATAAGGTTTCTACAAAACCTATGGTAAAAGGATGTCAATCAATGAAAACTATGCACATCTGCCATAAACTTTGGGGTAGACCACTCTCTAAAGGCCTTAACTTTCTTTTCATCTACATGTATCCCGTCACTTAACACCACGTACCCAAGAAATATTACTTTACTTTGACCAAATAAACACTTCCTTAAATTAGCAAAAAGTTTTTCTTCTCTCAGCACCAAAAACACCTCTCTTAAATTCCTCACGTGACTATCCAAATCAACACTATATATAACGATATCATTGAAATATACAACCCCGAACTTACTAGGAAAGTATCACAAGACGTGGTTCATTAATTGCATAAAAGTGTTTAGTGCATTTGTTAGTTTGAAAGGCATGATTGTCCACTCATATAGTTCATACCAAGTCTTGAAAGTTGTTTTTCATTCATTTGCCCAACCTCATACAAATTTGGTGGTACCCACATTTCAAATCCATCTTTAAAAAAATCTTTGAACCATGTAACTCATCAAACATGTCATCTAAGTGAAGGATGGGGTACTTGTATTTCACAATAATCCTGTTAATAGCTCGGCTATTGATATACATTTACCAGGTTCCAACTTTCTTCGGCACTAGTCAAGCTAGAACTAAACATGAACTCATACTCTCATGTACAAAGCCTTTCTCAATTAGTTTGTCAACCTGTCACTTCAATTCCCATGCTTCCTTTGGACTCATCTAATATATAGGTTTATTAGGTAGTGCAGATCCTGATAGAAGATCAATACGATGCTCTATGCCTCTCATAAGAAGTAATCTCTATGGTAATTCTTTAGGGAATACATCACTAAAGTCACAAAATAGCTCCTACACACTTTTAAGAACATGTGTTTTAGTAGTTAAACTCAATGCTTGCCTGATAGGTAGCAAAAAAGTGGTATCGCCTATTCAAATCACTTGCTTAACCTCTCTCTGACCCATCTTCAACATCAAATTCTCCTTTCTTAGACCCAACTTCTTTCCAACATGCAATCCTTACACATCACTTGGACTCATAGGCTTCAATTTAATATGTTAACCTCCCTTACTACAAAAGAATAAGTATTGGGTCTTCCCTCATGATAGACATCTTGATCAAACAACCAAGGCCTTCCCAAGAGAATTATTGAGGCACTCATCAATACAACATCACACTCAATCTCGTCAATATACACATCCTTAATGGAGATAGGCACCTTCATGCGTTTAGTAACATGTACGACTCCTTTGTCATTGAGCAAATGTAACTTATAGGGATATGGATGATTAGTAGTAAGTAGTTTCGGCTACTCCACCATGGAAGCTAATGCCACATTAGTGCAGCTACCCCCGTCAACAATGATGGTGTAAACCTACCCTCAGATACGGCATTTGATGTGGAACGGATTTTTCCTCTACTCATTATCTGCTACAACCTTTATAGTCAATACATGCCTCACCACCAAAGGGCTAAGGAATCTCCCTCTTCCCCACTAAAACTCCATTTATCCTCATCATCACTGTTAGCTAGCACCTCTTAATCAATATCCTCAACTTCATCATCACTCTTAATCTGGCCATTCACAATAGTCACGACAAATCTATTAGGACATTGAGAAGCTATGTATCTATAACCTAAACATTTGAAACATTTCACCTTACTGTGTCTACACCTCGTTAACTGCTAATTAGCTTCTTGAGCATTAGGATTGATGGGACCTTTACAATAGACCTCATCACATCGTTCCACCCTTTTCTCTTCACTACCTAGCACAACATTATGCACAACTCTCTTCTCTTCAACTCTATTTCCTCTATTGGGTTATAGTAATCAAGAACTATAAGTCGAACCATAAACTATGCCTATACATTGTTGGCACTCCAGCTTCTGTGCCAACTGTATTGCATCAATTAGAGACTCAACTTTCTACAACTTCATCACACTCCCAGTTTCAAATTTCAAGCCAAAGATGAAATGCGATATTATTTGCTCTTTCAATTTAGATACTTCATAGCGGATCATAAGTATCTCAAATTTGCATATATAATCATCCACATAAAGACTTCCTTGTCTCAAAGACTGTAACTTCTCAAACATCTCTTGTCTGTAATAGTCAAGCACAAATCACTGATGCAATAGGAACTTCATATCTACTCATGAAGCCACATCACCTTCCACCTATCTTCTCCTCTATGCCAACAGATTACTCCACCATAACTTAGTGTATCCATTAAATTCTAGGGTAGCTAACTGGGCTTTTGTGCATTCATCATAAGCATAGCACTCAAACTCTTTCTCTACTTTCTGCTTCCAATCAAGGTCAAGGTATGTATTAGCTGACCCACTACCTTCAACCAATGGATTTTTATTTTTATGGTCTCAATTTCCTAATTCTCACAACCCCCACCTACATCTACTTCAGCCACAAAATTATCACCTTCCTGCTCTAAATCAACTTCCTCCAATTGTCTTCCATTCCTCTACACACCCCCTCTTTGATTCTCTAAGGCACCTAACCTAACATTCATATCCCTGATCATATTGGATAAATCTCTAAGAGTTGTCTTTAGATTATTGTAATTGGACACATTACCACTTCCTTTAAATTGACTGAGATCTCCTGACATCTTAAACTTAATCTTACTTTAAAGAGCAACTGAAATTGAGAACTTACCATCAATTGTGGATGAAACTCCCTCTTCACATTGCACACCAACAATCTTTCGACATTAGAACACAGCCCAAAAAGTATGATGTGACCTAGATCGACACCTATTGAGTCAATTGAACAATGGATCTTGATTAAACTAATATTAAAGACTTTGAATTTCAAAAAAGGATAAGAATGACCTCCTAAATGGATATCATGTACCATCTAAAATCCAAGCTACACTTATTCAATATGATATTACACACAAATTGAAAAGATGGTTCGTTCGCCAAATATTGCATGATTTGATAATAACATAATTGATGAGAATACTCAATCAAGAAGAAAAATAACCTTCAATAATAATGATGTAATTTTGTTTTCAACCCTTATATATCTCTAGGATTTAGCAATCACAACTATGAAAATAAAATAGGAAACAAACAAATTTTGTAACAAAATAGGAAGTGCACGAGCATCTATATGGTCGTGTAGATGGTCATATGCATCAACGTGACTCGAAAACACAAATAACACATCATAGAGAGTAACACGAGGTTCTATACAACCGTGCAAAAGCCTATGTTCTTTGGCACACTTAGATACACACCTATGTCAAATCCTAAACAAAACTGAAATATTTTACAAGAGATACACAAGACACTATATGGCTGTGTTGTGCCTATGCTGGCTTAATTCTTCCATTAATGCTTCAACTCCTATACACCAATATAATTTTACTTCTAAAGTGAGCCTCAAATCCCACGATCATGTGTTGTTCTTCCTCATTTGGTATACTATTAATATCTATAGTTAATAGGTTCTACAAACCACATGCTCTAGATCGAGTCATCAATCCTTGAACCGCTCCAGTCTCATCATAGAGTTTAAGTTTGATAGGGTTTCTTGAGTTTGACTGTGTTGGCTAAGTTTAACTTGAGAAGGTTCTAATGTCGAAGGTGGTGGTGCAATGATGGTAGTGGTGAAGCAATGGTTGTGATGGTGTTGGTATAACAAGAACCTGGGCAAATCAATTAAGGGAATTTTTGTCATATTGTAGAATTTTCTCCAATATTATTTGTCTGTAATTGCATTGTTAGTTAAACTAAAGAAGCTAATGCCCTCATAGCTTAATGATATGAATACTAGTCTTCCAACTAGACAGACCTGATTTGATTTCCCTTTTCCTTAATTGTAATGGTAATTGCAAAATAAATAAATAAAATAAATTCTTTTTTTATGAAATTTCATCTAGAATATCTTCTTTAAATGATTATTTTTGTGCGAACTTTAATTATATTAAATTTAAATATATATATTTTTTTGGTTTGATTCAATATAACTCTCTACACAAACTATAAACTATTTAAAGGGTCTTCTAAGCAAATCGTGAACCAAACCTCGACCGCTATAAGTTCAATTTGGTTTAAATAAAGTGCACTTATAATTTCTTAAATTCTTCATATTGAAACTGGACATGATATCACCAATAATATTTTTCCTTTCAAAACAAAAGGGGAAATTTTTACGATCATCTGAATTTTGATTTTTCAGTTGAAATAATTTCAAGGAACATGTCTCATTCACTTGAAGTAGATTGGATAAAACTCTAAGATAGACAAAGAGAGCAAAAGGTGGATGCTACTTAGTGCTTTCAATTATTATATACCCAATTTTATGGATTCTTTATAGACAAGGGCAAAAGAGAATATCTGCTTAAAGACTACCGATGAAAGCAATTTCAAAGTAAGAGGAGATGGGCAGCTTGTGCAAGAATATGAATGCATCTGTGCCCACAAATTTTGGATTATTCTCGTGCTCATCTATATGAGCACATTGTTGATGAGGAAAGGAGAAAATGAGTACAGGGACGTATTGCTAACCTTAGACATGGCCACGTCTACTACCTATTGGTTCTCAGGTTAGACTTGCCAATTCTAGGGTTAAGGAAATGTGAATTCGGCATTATTTGTCTAGGTAGTCAGGTTAGACTAGATCTAGACCCTTTTGTTCCTATGAGGATTAGATGATGAGACCATGTCCAAATATCTAAGACATATTCTTTTTTTTTTTTTTTAAATGGACTTGTCAAGTCTCGTAGCTTGAAGAGTGGGGCTACCTCCTGTCGAGTCTAAATTTAACTAGGCTATATGCATGTCTACTTACCCTACGTTGTTCTAGAAGAGCCTTTACATCGATTAACTTGTGTCCCTTAACAAGTACTACAAAAAAAAATCGTTAAATTTATTCAATACGAAAAATATACCAGTTTTAAGGTTAATTATACATTTGGGTTGGAAAAAATATGTATGAATATATAAAAATAAATTCTTTCAATTTTTTAACAAATGTTTCAAGTATCGACTATCATTTTCCAATTGATGTTAACTATTGAGGAACATATAGGCTGTTGCACATATTACAAGAAGAACTATTATCTTATCGAATACATGGCAAACACTTGTTACAAAAATCTCATGTAACTTTTCATGGTATTGGAAATAGAGTTAATAATTCTTTGATTCCACGATGCAAGTTTACATAGTCTACAAAAAAGAATCTGATAACTTTTTTTTTTTTTTAGAAAAGCCCTTCTTAATAAACTTAATCTTTTCTGAAAAATAATTGAAGAAAGTAAAGGTGAAAAAGGAAAATAAATGAAAAATTACCATTCAACTTGCTTATGACATAAAAGATTCGAAGCATGTATATGAATAGTTTCTATTGGCTTGGGGTTTTGCTATGTTATGTGTTGTGATGCATCACTAGGATTTTTTTTTTTTTTTTACTACCTTTATGAAAAGGTATCACATATATCTCCCATTTGGTATACCCATAGCTATGGCCAGTGAAACATGTGATTTCTAGGTGTAGACATAAAATCCAAGTAAATTGTAATTACAGGTTTGAAAAAAAAAATCAAACCAAACAAATTTAAAAATTTATAGTTGGTTTAGATGAATGAACCAAATTAAACTAAAAAAACTAAATCGAATCATTTAAAAAAAGTTAATATATTATATATATATATATATATATATTTCTTAAAATATGAACTAAGGCATGGCATATTAATTATATTATATAAATGAGATAACTAAACATAATTTATAGCCTCCATCTTTTTCATAAAAATGTAAATACCAAAATTTTATCTATTAGCTTGTATTTTCTTTTATTTAGATTCCCACCTTGTAGTTCCAAAGTAGATAGAAATATTGAGTTTATATTTTGAAATTATACAAGACTTTGGTATGAAAGAGCATTTAAGCAGAGAAATTAGCTAAGATCTAAATTAGGGTGGTTATGCCCTTGAAAATTTCTTATTTTGTATTTTCAGTATGTGTAAGTTATTTCCTATTACATGTATTAGTGCTTGTCTTTTTTTAACTCTACATATATACTATCATACATATTGGGTAAAGAGAGGGCAGAGCAACGGAGTAGAGCAGAAAACCATAGGGACTTATTAGAGAAATAAGTACTTTGAAATTGTAAGAAGATCACTACATCATTTTGTGTTGTCCTTTCTCTCTTTACAACTTATTATATCTCTTAGTCTTGTCATTTGCGATATAATAAATAATCCAAATCTTGTCCCAACAAATTAGAATCGAGGTTAAGAGATCATGGATCTTGCAAGTTTGTGATTTATATATTGAAGATATGGCTACAAATGGACTTAGGTAAAGAGTTAGTTCAGCTCGTGAAACTACTTAGTGGTTCATAGACCATGAACTAGCCCTTGAAGGCTAGTTTCAAATTGACCAATAACCCATTGGGTTTAATGGGTCATGGTAATTCAAGGCTACCAATCCATTCTAATTGAATGGTTAAGGTCGGTTTAAAATTAAAAAAAAAGGTAAAATAAAATAAAAATAAAACATTTATTTAAATAATATTAAAAATTAAAATATTTCAATATAAAATAGAAAAATTTATTCCCCATCCACAATATTTATTACATTGTTATTAACAATAAAAAAAATAAATATACTTTGATAGGTATATATAGCATATAGGTTCTTCAATTTTTAAGTTGGCATCCTAAATGGACTTGGTTTCTTACATGTCTTATGACTAACCACTATGAAAAATTCTTACATCAAATTAATCATGCAACAATGCCAACAAAAATAAATTTATGTTACATTTAACTCACTTTATAAATGAGAAATGGAATAATTATTTTCCCTTTATTTTCATACCAAGACTATTTTTGCCTTTGACACTCTATGGAATACATTTACTACCTAAAAAGGAATTGTTATAATTTGGGATTTAAGGAATAGTTATTCCTTGGATATATTCTTGCTTTATCCTTGAAACTTTAGCCATCCATTGTCTAACCCAATTCATCATGAGCACATCTTTAATCACTAACTTAGTTTGGGAGAAGGATTCATTAAAAGTGATACACATCACTTATAAAATTTAGTGGTAGGAAATGAAAAATGTGGATTTGACATGTATATGACAATACTAGAAAGACTATCTATGTGCCAATATTTTATTTGTTTGTGCCTACCTAGAGGTAATTCATGTCATATATCACCTTTAATGAAGTCTTTCTCTCATAGCTTGACCAACCACTTGATCTACACCAAAGCCATGAACCACTATAAACTTTGGTAACTAGAAAACTTAACTTGGCTTACTTTTAGTGAGCCATGGTCTGCTTGGTTCGTAAACCCAATAAGCTAGTTTGCACTTGGCTTGCCATTGCAGAGCCCATGTGTAAAATCCGCAAAAATTTTAGTTGTATATAATATCGAAATGATTAGAAGACTGTACTAAAAGCTTTAAGCATACCCTATTTAAAACTATAATAAAAGAAATAATCACATGAAAAGCAAACCATGAGAAATTATTGACTAAATGATAAAATGAATTAAAATTATAGACTTAGGGTTGTCAAATGGAAATTTTGAGTAAATATTCACGTTCGAAATAATCAAATTAGCTTAAGCGTAAAATTTCGTAATAAAATACTAAAATCTTAAATTTTGTCGATACCGCCGCGCGTGAAAACACACTAAAAAATTCCTAAACCCTAATAATAATAATAATAGGATGAATATATATAGCAGCTCATCCACAGCCACATAGAAACCAACAAAAAAAAAAAAAGAGAAGAGAAAAAGGCAAGAGGACAAAACCGATAAGACGAAAGTGACAGAAGAAAAAGAAAAGGGGAAAACCAAACAAAAAAAAAATCATATCTCACACATACGACTTCTGATCAATGATTTGAGACCACCAACGTGTTCCTCGAGGTGAGTGCAACTCAACTAAACTAATTTTTCGCGAAACGGAGTTAGTTTCTAAAAGTTATATACAAATAACAAATAGGTGTAAAAATTAGTATTTCATCTAAAACTAGTTGTAATAGCTAGAGAAACACTAGGTGGAGTGATTTAGACCACGTATAGCATGTAATAATATACTTTTCCCTAATTTTTTAGGTGAAGAGAATTTTAGCTCGGAGATACTCAATGATTATTTTGATTAAACTCCGGAAAAATAAGATCAAGATGAGTAAAATTCTATTACGTGTTCTATTGTGTGCATATTGTTGATTTCGTGTACTTTATTAGGGATTTTGTGCTGCTTATATACGAATATATATGTGTATTGTGCGTGAAATGGTTGAAATGTAGCGTGCGTGAATGTGGATCTGTCTCCTTGGGAGCAAGCAGCGGCCGTTTAGACATATATATATATAAACATGACGTGATTGGAGATGGCTGCTTGTGCCGTGTGAGTGCGTGCAGGAAATTTTTTTTTTTCTTTTCTCTTCTTCCTCCTTAAGGTTGCAGGGGATAAGCATATATATATATATATACTCTGAATGTGGATCCGTTTCCCTGGGAGCAGCAGTGGCGTTTTAGACATATATATATATAAATAAGCATGACATGATTGGAGATGACTGCTTGTGCCGTGTGAGTGCGTATGGGAAATTTTTTTCCTTGTCTCTTCTTCCTTCCTTAAGGCTGTAGGATAACATATATATATATATATATAGAAACCCTTGAGCTTACTGTCCACGTTGATGCTGTAAGATAATATGTACATATATGCGTGAAATGTGGCGTTGTGATCGAGTCTGTGGTGCGAGTATGTGAAGTTCCTCCCAATAGCTGTAGCGAACGACACGTATATGTATCTATATACATAGATGTGCTGCTGGATATATATAGATATATATATGTACATGCATTTGTAAATAACTTGTTGCCCATGAGGACATCCTAAGTAGTTGAAAATGGAGGCTGATTGGGAGAGCAAGGGTTGGTATGGTAGGGAGGATATACATATGTAGCGAGTGAGTGACCTCCAACGTCTTTAGTATATATATATATATTTGTAGATAGGAGAGCTAAATGAGGGAAGTATGCCGGAGGAATGAACGGAAGAATTACATAACAACATATATATACGTATATAGGATGTAATAAGGGAAGGAGGAAAAGGGAGACATAATGAGGAAGGACCATTGGAGGGAAGATGAATTGCAAGGGAGTTAATGTTCTACGAGTAGGAAAGTCCAACTTCTTAATATATATGTATTTATAGAAGAGGCAAGAGCTTAGGAGGAAGACCAATTCATACAAGTATACATACAAGGGAGTCGAAGAGAGAGGAAAGAGTCCATGTACAAATATAGATATACTTGTATAAATAAGTATAAGATGGTGTACGCTTGAGGGATTTAACTGCAATAGTCTAGCGATTGATGAATTATAAATATATGGGGAGGGGGGATGAAGTTTGACCTTAAGGTGAAATAAAATGTATACATATGTGTAGCTATATACATATATAAACAAAAACAATGAAATCTATAATAAATACACTTGTAAACTTTCCTAAATTAGCATGGAAAGGGGAATGGTTGTGATTAAATAAACTTGGATAGAAACTCGATTCTTAGGGAATTATCTTTTGATAATCGCAGGTGCTATGTGGTGATAGTGATTGAATAATTGTACTTGTATTAGATTAATGCGATTGACCTTTATCTATGTGTTTGGTTCCGGTATGATCACCAAGAAATGTTAACTAAACATTTGGCTTAAATAAAAACCTGACATGCATCGCACAAACATTGCATGATTGAAGGCCATCACAACTACAGGATGCGCTGGAAGTAATAAGAGGATTACTGTTTCGTCAAGTGCGAACTAAGTGATTAGGGGATTGTTGTGCTTTGACGGTTCCAAGTCTAGCCTATTTCTTAAAGGTGTAAATGCTCGGTGTATAAGAGACACCTATGCTTAGATCACTAAAGCTAAGATACAGTTATAGTAAAGTTATAAGAGTAATTAAATTGTGTATAAGGCTCGAGCTCTGATGGTGGCTTTGAAATCTCTAACCCAAGGTCAAGGGAGGCATAAACCCTAGACTTTACGTCGGTTATTACAAGACCACATGAGATGCTACATTTATGTGATTGTTTATGCATAGCACTTGTTTGATAACTTACTCGAAATTGTTGTGTTTGTTGCAACACTGAGAGATTGCACCCTATCTCACTAAGCTTTGGCTTATCTTCCTATAGATTTTGCCTTGTAGGTCGAGACTACCTAAATTTCCTTATGAACTGGCGAACCAAGGTAAGTATGGTTCGTGGGAAGAATGAGATGACTAAATCAATGTAGATATTGTTTAACTGGATTATGCAATTGTTGTAAATGCTTATAAGTGATCCAATAGGATCTTAAGTATATTTGTGGTTATGTAATGAGACTCATTGGAGGCCTAGTGATAATATAGTAATTGGCTGCTTTCGTTGAGCAGGGAATGTTATTATTATGATTAACAGGCACAACACTAGAGATGAGACGCTTTACGGTTGCTTAACGGGGGATTAAGCAATTGTGGCGGGTTGTCACGAGAAGCCCTTAGAGTGGGGCATGACACTATGGTTAGTTTAGGTTCAAATCCATGGTTTGCACTCCTATGCAAGACTATGGTTCACATCTAGAGAACCAAGTGGTCTCATGTTAGTTCACATCAATGAACCTTGTGGTTTGAATCTTGTGAATCCACATTTCTTATCTAGCAAACTAAGTTTTGATTTAGTCCCTTATGCTAAGGCATGGTTTGTATATAGTGAAGGTTTCCAAGAGGTATAGGAATTTTATCTTTCTTACTATATTCTAAACCTATTCCTTGTGCACTTTATAAGTGCTAACAATTTACAGCAATAGCTATTACCTCTATACTAAATTCCATGGGATCGCTATTGCATTTATACTTTATTCCATTTCATAATTTAAATGTACCATTAGTCTTGTCATTGATTGTGATAGAGACCTAATTTTTACTTTATATAATGCAAAGCCCAATTTTCATGAAAAGAAAGGGGAAAAAATTGATGATCACCAGTCCAGGTTTGGATTCTTATCAACATATATAAGGGAAAATGATCGAAAGAAAGAATAACAATCAGTTTCATAAAAGACATCAAACATATTCTGATCCCACTCCACCCATTCACCCTTAAAGCTTTATTTATCCCATTCAACTCACAACACAACCAGATGTGACCACACATTTGTAAAAGGCAACAAAAAACACGAGTGAGAGAGAGAGATCAAAAAACAACATCACTTCTCTATTCTTCTAGCTATCAGAGAGCTGTGCAACAGAGGAACAAAGGAAGAATCTCTTCGTGAACAATTCTTCCCCTTCTAAACATCTAGGTGATGCTATAGAAGGAAGAAGAAAGACATATGTTGACAAGGCTAAGACCACCTAGTCTTTTTTTTGTCAATCATTAGTAATATTCATTTATATCCCTGTAGTGATGATTTTTTCCCTTTTAGTCACTTGATGATTCTCCATTGCTATTGTTCTCCACCAAGTAAATGCCACTACTTGCTAGTTGTTGTAACTAGTAACATCATGTGTGTCTCCACATGTGTTCAATTAGTGATGAGATTCTAAAAAATTTAGAATTAAAACTATTTTAAAATCCTTAGAATAATCTAGAACTTAGATTATATAAAATTTATAACTTTCCAAATACTTGTGGGATCCATGATTTTTTTTTGTTTTATTTAATTTAAAATTTTAAGTTGTTTATGTTTAAAGCACATGCTTTAAAAAATAAATTACAATAAATGTAAACATAACAAATTTCAAATTAAAAAAAAAAAACACAAAATGACATCATACATAAATCACAATGTGGACTATGGTTAGAGATGTGAGATAAATTGTTTATTGTCAAGCCAAGTCTTGGTCTAAGATAATAGGTTGAAAGTTAGGTCGGTTTGGTTGGATTTCTATTGCATTTGTCTAAACTGTTTAAATTATTATAGCAGATAACTATCTCATAACTAAATCAATGGACCATGTGATGAGAAATATCTTGAGTCGCTTAACCACGCTTTGGAGAGAGAAAATATTTGGTGTAAAAAGATTAGTAAAATATTAACCACTTACGATGGTTTTGGCTATCTATAGACATTAGGCAAAGCTATACATAGTTGAGTTCTTTTCGTCGATAGCACACAACCTTTCATTAGGGATACATCTATTAGGTGAAAGACCTTTTATTGTATACTAAGTCATACCAAAACTTAGAGTTTTATGCCATTTTGAAGAGTCATGATGTTCCATAATTAGGTGATTAATTCCACTAATTAGTGGATCATTCATATTAAGTATCCAATGTTTATAATTTAAGGTGTTCCCTTTACACTTTGTTTAAACGATCTTAGGATTGTTTGGATGAAGTATCCATCACAAGATAGATATTTATTGTTCTATAACGATTGACAAGACATTGTTGACTTGTGATATATCACTTTGTTTGAATAAATTCTATGCCATTCAAAAACTGTACTCATCACGCTTATTTCCGTTTGGACACTCTTCTCGTGTTTAGTCTTACAACATATTGCTTATCCTCATACATCAAATGGCTATTGTACTACTTCAATCAAACGATTGGTCAACTATACAATACACAGTTAATGAAGAAAGGGAATTCAAATTTGTTCCATTTTTTAGAGAGATCAATACATAATGTCAACTAAATTATGAAACCTTAGTTAACTGATACATTTATTGTATGCTTTTTGGTGTATTTAAGTATTAATTAAATATACTATAACTAACAGTTTATACAAGTGAAAACCTATATATAGACATATCGTAAGCCTTAAACCTCGGGGGGGACTCTTTTTTCCATTTTTTAAATGTTAATGGGAAACCTATTTTTGAGAACATATGAAAATTCTTGCCCTGAATTGAAAAAGAAAAAAGGCACACTTCCTTGCATCGATATATTAGGTTCTATTAGGAAACTGTCCCAGTATTCTAGAATATAATGCCCATCCATGTGGAAGTTAGAACCAGTTCTTGGTATATTTCTTATTAAAAACACAAGGTTCGGTTCGGGAGCACGGGGAATCTGATTAAATAATTGTGATTACCACACCATCATATCGAAAAGGAATCGACAAGTCATTTCCATGTCTTGAATATTATGTTATAGAAATGGAACTTTTAGGAGAAAATTCCATGAGAAGCAATATTAATGGATTCTTTGAAGTTATATTTCTCTAAAGTTTCTTAAGGTTATAAATTAATAGTTGGGATTATCTAAATTTTTAAAATACTTTATGATATTATTTTTATTTTTTTAATAATCTTAATCATTGATTATTTGTGTTAATATCTTAAAAGGATAATTTTATGAAACTTTAAGAAAAGTAACTTTAGAAGATCTAAATCCACTATTAAGAAGGCCCATAGAACCCTTGTTTAATGAAACTAAAGATTGCAAGCATTAATTGCTTTTGAATAATAGTTAACATAAGACATTAATGAGTCTAAATCAAATTAAGATAGCATAATATATTAAGCATAAGTTCAACTTAAGCTTTATTAGGTTTAGAATTTTAAACTTGAGCTAGATTTCAAGTACCACTTGGATAGCTCATACACAATTCAATTAAGCTCGTTTTTTACCTATTTTATTTATTGAAAAAAAAAATCCTCTAGCTAAAACAAAACTGATAGCCAACTCATTTTGCCTTATTTTTATACTTATGCTTGACTTGAGTTGGAGCTAGCTCATAAGCTCATTGAGTTAAATATCATGAAATACAAGCTTGAATCTATAAGTTATTCAAGTAATTTGAACACTAACTCAACGTTGTCATCAAATTGAACTCAAGTAAATATTAAGCTAAACTCAAATAGCTTGTAAGTGGATTCGAATTCTTTATACCTAAATAAGGGTTATTGAGTGTTAGTTGTCTTGGAGATCAAGAAATCAATATTAGCTCCTCAAGATATGGATCTTTTCTTTTTATACATTACAAATTTTTTCACCCAACTGTGTGCATATTATACTTTGTAAAGAGAAAGACCCACTTCTTTCCATTGAAAGTGCAAATGGTCATTCCAATAGACTATAAAAGCCTCTTCATGCATTTGAATGCTATTAAGCAATACTTTAGAGCATGTTTAATTAATTTTATAAGGATCAGATAGAATAACTATTCATTCTCTATTGGCCTACTCCTATGTTTGCTTAGTGAATTAGTTATTCTACAAAATTGCTATTGCTAAGAAATAAGGAATTGCAATACCTTTATAAGACCAAAGCAATAACTATTCCTTAATTTTTTCCATCGTATTTTCATAGTTACCCATGAGATCCTAACGTAACAATCTAGCCATGAATTGGAGTAAGGCATTAAAGTATTTTTAAATGTATTCCTAATCTATTATTAATATCATTTTTAGTGCAATCAAACAAAATAATAACATTATTTTTCTATTTCATTTCTTAAGAATTATAATTTATTACTACTTTATTTTATTCTGCAAACCAAACATACCATCAATATAGAACTGTGGACACGTGAGGTGAGAAAGGGGAAAAGGAAAAAAATATCTTTAAAAAATTATAAAATATATTACATCTGAAAATGATTTCAAAACTATACCAATTAAAACCAAGTGTTCAAAACCCAATTTTAAATTACACTAACATTAGGAGTTGAACACCCAATTTTACTATATTTAATTACATTTAATAAAATCAAGTGTTAAACATCCTATTTTAATGTGGACAATGACATCGAGTTTCCAATGTCCAGTTTTTTTTTTTTGCATTTTAAAATCAGGTTTTTGAAACCCGACTTTAAAGATATATTTGTAGAATTATATTTAATAAATTGTATATTTTAATTTTTTTATAAAAGAAATATTTTTTTCCTTTCCCAAGTGTAAAGCATGTTAAAAGGAAATATAAGCAAGGATTCAAAAGCTTACAACCGCCAAAAGTGAAAATGCACAAGGGAAATAGTTTACCAACAAAATTCTCGAGTTATAAAAGGTTGTCGTTTAGTTATGTTGTGAAAACTAGAAATTTTTTGGCTATATGTGATAGGTGTGGTGCAAAACCTAGGCTAATATTGGTTCTATTAGCATGCCGAGATTTTTGAAACTTGATGGCCTAACCGATTGAATTGGTTGGTCCAATTAGATTGAACACAATTGGTTAAATTGAAAGATATTGATAACGTATTTTGTCCGATTAAACTTGTGAAAGCACATTTATTTCTTCTTTTTTTTTTTAAATAGTAAATTTCATATACTTTGAACTAATTAAACACGGCCATAGTTTTAATTGTTCAATTTTTACACTTTTGCTTTTGTTGATTGTAGTACACTTTCTACACATTCATCATTAGTTCCAAAAATCCATCATGAAAAATTATCCTTATGTAAAGCCTATTGTTTTTACATTAATTTTTAAAATTGAATATTTAGATAATAAACATATAAAAAACAATAAAAGAATGAATTCACATAAGTTATAAAAATAGATGCGCAATAAGTATAGAACAAATAGAGATTAAATGCTGATGAAAAACGGATGGAATAAACAAGAGAGCATGAATAATATTATACTTAACAGACGATAGCTCGAGAATGAAGAGGTCCTTGTATTACCCTAGTTCCATAGCTCCACAAAGTTGTCTAAATTTGATATGAATAAGAATTTTGACACATGATGGACCAATAACTTATCCACCAACTTTAATAAACTTTGGAGAATAAGGAGAGGCACGTGAGGAAAAAAAAAGGGGGGCCAAAAAAAAATAAAAAAATCATACAGGTGAATCTTAAAAGCCAATCAAAAGTAATGGGAGGTTGACTTTATATTAGAATCTCTCCTCACAACTGACGACTCATATCTAAGACCACAGGCATCCAATCCCCAATACTAGTAATAGGCAACTTCTGTTCAAAGATTAGCTCAGGACCACTCAATGTTTTATGCTTTCTTTTCATCCTCGAACTATGGAGATAGATCACATGTCCAATTGAAATATCCATCTTTATACATTATATTTTGTATTAGCATATTGTGTTTATGTTTTTTTATGTATCGCATATAATGTTAGTGTTAAAAAGTATATAAAATTGAATAAAGATTATAAATAATTAGTTCACAAAGCAATCATATTTGTTTATATCAAAATCAAATTTTTTTGTGCTGTGTGATGTGTCAACTCTATGTTTTATCATTATAATCATGCTCATAATTGTATTTTACTCTTGTTCATGTTCATATTATCGTGTCATATAAAAAATTATCAACTTGACTTTTGATTCATTTAAAGCAAATTCTAAAGTTATTCTGATCTCAATTTCCCACATAATATTATTAGATTATAGTCATTTTATGAGAAAAATCATAAAATTGTCTAATACTACCCACACATATAGATTGGGTTCGTGAAATTCCTACTCTATTCCTATATTTTATCCTTTTTGCTAATTATGGAGTTTAATAGCCACTCTAGGGGATAAAAAATCTCAATACTCAACCATCAACTGCATCATTCATCAATAAAACATTCTTATATATAGATCATATTGTGGATTATATGTGTATTTGAAATCTTTAAGTTTGTGAGACCTAGTTCTTTATGTGGATTAGATCTTTGCATGAAAATTCCACAAGCCATACACTTTTTTATCCACACCAATGACACAATCCTCCACCACCTCCACTACAGCACCTCCCTAAACGAGGTGACCCACACATAGATGATATTAGACACTAGTGCTAGCAACCCATCATGCGGGTCGATTTAGAGATGACAAAGGCTTCATTAGAGGAGGAGGCCATTGGAAGATGGCGGGGCAGAGGTTGCTATTGGGTGGTGGTGAGTTCTTGTCTGTTAATTTGCAACAGGATTGGGTTATTGAGATGGGTATAGATGGCTAAGAGGATGATGGGGATTGGGGCTATTTAGATATCTCAATTTATTTATCGACATTTATATATTTCATTTTATTATACTTTATTAGAATAAACTGAATAATATAAAGTGCTACCATTCTTATTACAATCTTATTCTATATTCTAACCAAACATTGCATTTGGGTCTTAAACTTGTCAAACATTGCCTTTAAGATTTCAATGCTGTTGAGTGTATCCTGTATTTCTCACATGCAATTTTGTACAAATTTGCAAGTCTAGACGATTAATGCTTCTAGAGTAGACACTAGGATAAAAAGGCCCAAGATCAATTGCCATCTCTGATTTTTTGCATTATTCTTACGAACTTATGAATTCATCGGCAAGAATGAACATAAATTGTACCGGAAGCTACCCATCTAATAATTTGCCCAATATTTTTAGGACAAATTGCAAATACAATCTACCAAAACTATTAATATATTGATAAATTCTCTAAATTTTCAACAGGTATATATTTCTAAAAGTTATGAAATGAAAATTTGCAATTTATAAGTTTAAGATCTATCCATATTTAATTAATAATTAGGGTATACGTTTATAATTATCCCTATTTTTTGTGGTACGATAGTATCTTAGTATATAATTAGCTTGTGGCATACAACTATTATGTTTCGCATGTTATCTTAACATTCTTTTCAAATAGATAAAAAAGAAATGTATACGTTTAAACAGATGCATTAGAATATATTATTTTCTCATTATATTAAAAAACAGATGGTTATTATGATAAAAGTTCCTTTTGTTTGGTTAACATAAGTTTTTTAATTACTCGTTAAGAATTATATAAGGTAAATTTATTGAACATAACTAAAGTATAATTTTCTTTCTGTTTCTTTTTTGCATAGAAGAACCCACCAATAATCATATACGATGAGGCTTCGTATTTTTGGAATTATTGATAATGCAGGTAAATAAAATTTATTTTATATAACCTATAATCGTCAATTCTCTTAAAAAGGAACACAACAAAAAAGAAATACATAATTGACTATTATCTGAAAAATAAAGAAACAAATTTCTTTACTACTATAAGAGGTGATTTTTAAGATGCTTAAAATAAGGGTTCCCAAATCAACAGTAATGTCCAATTATGGCTCTTTTGAGCATATACTTTTGTGCGTTGGATTCAAATGTCATCATATATCTCAATTTAATTGATTGATCAAGACTCCTCATACTCGCTTCAAAATGAGTGGAAGGGATAGTTATCTCAAATTCAATAATTAATTTGGACCATTTTTCAATTTTGACACACATCACAGTCTAGCCATAACAAATTTACTTGCATACATTATTTTTAATTTAGATGCATGTTTATATGGGCAGTTTCGCACTCTGCCGAATCTTCCTAAACCCCTTTTGGAGGACCCAACATTGGCTGATATAAAGGTAGGTGTAAACATAAGAATCGACCCTGAATTGGTCTAGATTCACTAGTTCTAGGAACCAAAAAACGATCAAAGACTAGTATGAGATTTCCCAATTTTATGTCAGTTCATGTGAATAGATCATTTTATTTTTGTTGGGGCCTAACTTTGGTTTGTTATAGTTTGTAAATTGGTGGGCAAATTCAAACCAAGTTACCGATTCAACCTAACTCATCTTCTATGTTTAGGTGAGGGTAAGTCATAGACCCACCAACCCTAAAGAGTTAATTCTCGAGTCCAGACATCTCAACCTATATATTTAGTTATTTATTATTTTTAGATCTACTTTCCAAACACTAAATAATTCAATCAAACCCGACCAGTTACAACCATGTTTAGGCTATGGTTTGAGCTTGCTTTTTAACCCATTTGAGGGACTCGTTAAGTCTCAAGGTTCTATCAATTTGCTTGTAACCAATCTAGCTCATGTGCAGCTAGGGGCGGATTTAGACTAGTAGCATCTAGGATTTGAACCGAGTGTAAGGACTCAACAAGTCCTAGCTGATTTTGGCTAAAACCGATTTGTATTTATATCGATTAACATAATGAATACCAGATATTGATAGAAAAATTCATTAAAATTGAATAAAGAGTATGTTTATCCTTTTTTTTATTTTCTTAATTCTTTTAAAACAAATTTAATAATTCTGAGTTGAGAAAAAGAAAAAAGAAAAAAAGAAAAATTGGTGATGTTGTAGATGGGAGACCTAAAGAAGGAATCCTACAGGTAGTGACCATCTACTTTTTTTTGAAGTGAGGACATGGAATTTCTTTACATCTACTTATCAGATAAAGATTCCTACGTTTCACTCTAGACCGGCGTTTTCCACCCTTATTTTAATTTCCACGAGACAAAAATCTTATCCGGACATAATCATGTGAACGTGTTGGGTTCCTTGGAGGCTTAAATGGGACTTGATGCCCTTTTCTTTTTCTTTTTTTCTTTTTCTATAACAAATTGTAAATACATCCTGTTAATTAAAATTAGATATAGATAAACCTCATAAAAATTTAAAGAATGATTTTACTTTTTTGTAATTTAAAAAAAAAATACACATATACTGTTTCAATTCAAACCATCGTACTTTTAATGATGATTTTTAGAAGTTTAAATAATAATTTAGAGATTATTTACATATTTAAAAGGTTATTTCTAGAATTTATTCGTACGTGATAACATGATCAATAACTTAGGATATATATTTAATGTTATCTCTTTCTTTCTTTTTTTTTTAATTTTCGCTCACAAGGCTTGCATCATAATCCCAAATTTGACTGAAATTAATTTATGAATTCTAACTGCTTTTACGTTAACCAGAGACAAATTACAAAAACTAAAGGACATTTACGAACAAATAAAAATTGACAACATCTAGAATAGAATTCTAAAATATTATGAATGAAAATAATTAAATTTTTAATTGAAATTACGAACTTTACTGTAAAATTATGAATAATGATGTAAGCTTATGAATTCTTTGTGTTATTATGAATTTATTGTTTGAACTTATGACTGAAACTATGAAAGGATCGTTGTAAAATGTGTCTATACAATTGCAAATTATAAGCCAATTTACAAGAAAGAGAGAAAAAAATACGCTTGAGATGTTTTCCATTATTTGAAGGAATTTTATATTTGTGGCAGTATTTTTTGTTTTCTTTTAGCTTTTAACGCCTTGAATATTCAAGATCCTTCCTAACTTTTATTAAATGAATGAAGAAATTATATTCGAATGAAAAGAATAAATTTCTTGTTTAGGAAAACTAAATCTTTGAGAAAAAAAGATCTAAATGAAAAAAAAAGGAATAATTTACAATGAAAATCTCTTCCTAACATTTTTTAGGAAAAATTACCAGCAAGGGAATTACCATTTGGGATCAAATTTAAATAAGAGATCGAATTTTTAAATAATTAAAATAAATTATCAACATTATATTAAAATATTAAAATAGAAGATGAAATTTTCAAGTAATTAAAATAGAATATCAACGTTTTATTAAGTAGTTAAAACAAATGATCTATTACTGTCCTATAAATATATTCAATGGTTTAACAAAAGAATTTGTTACTGTTTATAATAGTACCATAATGAAATTATCTAATTAATCTATTTAGCATATGTTAATTTTTTATTTAAATCACTTTAAAATTCGATTTTCTATTTGAACTTAATCCTAAAAGTTAATCAATTCACTTGTAATTTCCCCAAACTAAAATAGATTTACCAACTTTGTTTAGTTTTATGAACTTTAGAATGAAATTACAATTTTTTTTTGCAAATTTACGCAATTTTGCAATGATATACTCTTTTGAGTTTTCTTATATAATATGTGAAGATAGTAATAATTTTTTTCTATAATTTTCAAATATCAATAAATGCCGTTATTTATGAATTTAAAGTGCTTTTATAAACAGCTTAAAGTACAGTAACCTATTTCAAAGTAAAATCACATACTTTTGAAGAAGGAGCCGCCACAGAGGCTGACGGTTATCACTCTCAAAGCGCAACTTATAACATATTACAAATATTTAAGTGGAAATTAACACCATTTTTTTTCCATTTTTGCCAACTTTTCTTTTCTTATTTTCCATTTTGCAAATTTTTAATGAAAATCAAGTTAAGCACCACATTATTTTTTTTTTCCTTTTTTGATAAATATAAAAGAAAATAAAGAAAAAAATATTGATATGCTAAACCATTATCTACTTGAACTTTAAAAAAAATCTACATTTAAATTTTGACTAGTTAAATCATTAGTTGCTATAAAAGGCATTTTACCGGTGTCTTATGTTTTATGTGACCTTAGTATCTCTTTTTCTACTTAATTACGCTTTATTGTGATAACAAATTAGCTCAATTAATCACTTCTAATCCATGTTTACATCTACATGCTGAACACATCGAAAATGAAATATATTTCACACTCCACAAGATTTCTAATGGTTTTCTTACTAAAGCTAATGTTTCATCCAAAAAATGCTAGTTGCTGCTCTTCTGATAAAGCCACTTGGTGAACATCAAGTACATTAATTTATCTAGCAAGATTGGTTGGGAAGAAGGTGGATGTGAAATTATTATGACAAGTAAATGATAGAGTAATGCCTATAGTGGGAGAATTCTATGGTTCAGTTATTCTAATGTGACTAAACATTATGGATATTTCTACTTATTACAGTAAAATAAAGTCTATTAATAATAAAAAAAATTGTTGACAACCTTTTGATGACTATTGATAACATGAGAGTTACTAACAGCTTTTTTTCTAATATTAAATCACCTCCCATCACATTAAAATAATGATTGTTCATAATAAAAAATAATTATACTATTTAATCATTCAAAATTTTCCCAATAGTGGTATGAAAAGTTAATTTTATGTATTTCTTTGTGTATATGACAATGGGGTATAGTGAATACAAGTTAACAACTTCCGTAGCAGAAAAGTTCATCTCCTTCATTTATTCCTTTAATTCTTCTATTCATGAAACCCTGATTTTTGCTACTTTTACACAACTTCACATGAAGGCAGCTATTTAGTAGTCCATGAGCCTCAAATAAAATTCCTATATGCTTTTTCTAATGTCATGATTCATCCTTAAGTGCATCTCTCAAGAGAATCATGTCAAAGGTCTGCAGTAGAGTGGTGGATGTATTGGGTGGAGGCGTCTTTGCTCACAACTTCACGCTAAAGGGTTTGAAGCATAGGTCACGAGATTGGAGAGCACTATGCAACTTCTACAAGATTAGCCAAGATTACGTGGTAACGTAAGTATTTTATTTCCATGATGCTTGCATTTTCTATCACCAATATTTTAATTTACAAATTTTTTCGCCAGCATCATCGAAAAGCTGACAAAGAGAATCACAGAAAAAATGCCCTCTTACGACAACACAATGGGCACACATATGCATCAAGACAGACGTGTACATTTACGTTTTTGACAAATGTATATATGATTACATATTTCATTTTAGACTTTTGAATTCATCACTAATCGCTATTACACTTATATCGTTTTATATATACCCATCACCAATAACGTAAATCAAGCAATTAGATGAACTAGATGGTAGAGAACCTACATATAAGTGTATTTTCTAGTTTTTCAACCAAACTCTTTCTTTTCCTTCTAACTTATGGTAATTAAAAGCATCATATTACCATGGAGGGAAAAATGGCATAAGAGCAGGTTGAAGCCTAGAGCGGGTATAGGCCGGTAATTTACACCCATGGGATCACAAAATCTAATTATGTGTGTTGTTTGGGTTATTATGAATGTACACCATGCAACGATCTCTCCACTCGATAATGTCACTCGCGTTGAAGAAACTGTCTAACACAACACTGAAACACATGATATAGAGAACCAGCGATTCACATACCATCTATCTCATTGCAATCGGATGCCACTATATGCTCCTTATGCGAGTGGACCTTATCTCTAGGTTCCTTCTAATTCTTTATCCAGCAGCCACTTCCGACGCCCGACCCCACCAAAATTACAACACGAAGATTACTTAGTGGATATAATTATCAACTGCTCACAAGCCCATACTATCCCTAGTGTATTATTGCCCAAGACAATACCATCGTTATATATCATGGTCTGTTTACTTTGTTGAATAGAATATGATTATAATATAATATATATTATTAAAAAATAAAATATATAATGAATTGATATGATACTGTTTAATTAGATATAATAAAATTAAGATTATATTATTAAGTTAAGAAAATAAAAAAAAATAAAGCTTAAATAATAATTGGATTAATGAAAATACCCTTCTCCAATAAAGAATATTGAGAAATACAGACCGGAGATCCGTACTTGGATGATGAAGACTCGAACTAGATAGACCAAATATCCGAGCTAGAGAAAACCCCACACATACCAGACTGGACGTGGAAGAGGATATTGGCGAGGCTCCAAGCTCCAGTGTGCACAAATGGACACCGCTAATCGAAGATCTGGACACCGATTCCGGTTGCGTACAGTTCACGATGACAATGCCTAATGCCCCAGCGACAGTGGTGATGTGGACAATGCACGGAGGCAGACGAGATCCAGTAACTCCAACGACCGATTTGGAAGGTGTGGGTACATTCGTCATAGCAATTTCTCCTTTTCTCTTGGCTAATTCCAATTGCGTATAATTCGTAACGTTGGTGCCTGACGTCCCAGCAACGATGGTGATACTGGCATGCACGGAGGTAGACGAGATCCAGCTACTCCAACAACATATGAGGATAAAGTCCAGCTGCCGGCATGCACAAAGGTGACGTCCAGATGAGGATAAAGTGGGGAAAAAAAAAGGTAATTTGCATAGAATTGGGATTCAAAGCTTTTAGGAAGAAATGGGGATTAAGTGTTATAGGTAATTAAGATTCAACACCAAATGTTTATTCCGTACTCTACAACAACTAAATATTGTAATTTTTATTCTACATAAAATGAGACCTTAATAGAATTGCTATTACGGCGAAATAAATAAGTTATAAATGCAAAGCTAATACAATTATCCTAACCAAGGAGATAGAATTTATAAACAATCTCTACATCATCTAGGTGAACGCTTTCTTTTTGGGTGATTACAATATAAAGAGAAGATTCGAATTTAGTCTATCCAAGCTAGAGACCGTCGTTTATGTCATTAAATTACTTTGAATTTATCTTCCTATTTTATGTTTCTTAAACCTTATATGTGTCAATAATTAATGTTTGCCTTGATGGACCTTATAGTTAAATTAATTTAATGTGTTTTGCTATAGTTTTAATTTCAATTTATTTCTATTTCAAATTACACAATTAAATAAATACATTTAATCTGTACCTTTATTTTGAAAATTGATATAATAGGTATCTGAATATGGTTAAAAAAAATTATCTATTGTGACGTGTTGAATCAGATATCAAAAATGTGCCAACCATTTGACACACGGTCTTAACAACGGAGCCATCTCGCTACAACATGTGCCTAGAGCGACTAACCACATGCTGCTAAAGGCTAACTGGGCCAAGTTTTTCCAGGCAACCCCCCATACACAGCGACATTGCTTGCCAATGTAAGCCCCAAACCAACAAAGGTTTGAACATGTTCATGTTCATGTCCATGTCTACGTCCACGAGATTCCTCTTATCCCCAATATTCTTATTCTCCTGGCAACTACTATATAAAACCCCCCTTGCAACACATTGTTTTGCATAGTACTCGACCAAAGTTTTAATACCCTATACTAACCAGCTTCTCTCTCTCTCTCTTATATATTTGCTGTGCATAACTAAAGACTTCCTCTCATTTCACCCTTTATTTTGCCGAGATGGAAAGGAATCAGATTCACCGACAAGTTGCTCTTATGAGACAATCCCTTTTTGATCAGGTTCATCCCCCTTATATTACATATATTTGCAGTAAATGTATTCACCTACTCGACCCAGTCTATTAAACCGCATCCAGTATGTATATTCAAGCGGTTTAATCAGTCTATCTAAGTATTTTTTCCCCTATAAAAAAGTTCTGGTTCCGCTACTATTGTTTCTTAGGATGCCTGGTATTGTAGAAACATACATCATAGGGCTAGGATTTATGTCCATAGATTACCTAGGTTAAGTTTAATTTATTTGGTGACTGGCTCATCATTACTTTTCTTAATTTTGGCTGTTTTAGATTACGTTCACTTGCACTCCTTAAATAATTGCTTTAGTAAGTTTAAATATGTATTATTGAAAGAAGCATTGCATGCGACATGTGTAAACACAAGTTATTACATGTTACTATTGTAACAAATGGACTAAAATTGACAAGGTTTTCGCTTGAATTGCAGGGATACGTTGATGAGCAGTTTGTAGAATTGGAAGATCTCCAAGATGATGCTAACCCTAATTTTGTAGAAGAAGTCGTAACACTTTACTACAGGGATTCAGCCAGGCTCATTAACAATATAGAGCAGGCATTGTGAGTTAGTAATTTCGCATGCTAGACGATACTTCTAAGGAAAATGTTAACAGGTCTAAGTCCTCGTTAAGATACTTCAGGAAGACGCATTAATGGGACCCTAAAATTTAATAAGGAAAATGTTAATATAGCAATATAAATACTAAATAGAATTTTAACATGCATGACAATAAAATTAATAGCTTCTAAAACAATTATCACATGTATTTTGTATAAATTATATATATCAAAATCTTGGTAATATTTATACACCACATATGCATAATACATAATATATATCAACTAATGAATATTAATGAATGCTTTCAATATTTATTAAGTTTTCTATTAAATAGAGAAATATTACATTTTTTCATGCACCTGTTTTTTAAATATAATATAATATTAGAAAATATGAAAGTTTTTCTAATGCTTGAAACACCATTAATGAGGACCATTCTAATAATAATACTTTAAATTTTTAGTAGTCTTTGCTTTTATGCTGTTGTAATTGTTTTCTTTATAATGTTGTACTAATTAGGGAGAAGAGTCCACTTGATTACAGCAAGCTGGACAGCTACATGCACCAGTTCAAAGGAAGCAGCTCAAGGTGAAAGCACAAAGTTGTATTTATATATTTTATTTGGAATAAATATGAAAAGCAGATGGATATATAGTACATGGAAATTATAATTGATAAGTGAAAGGAGTTGCTAGGTATATTCTTTTTTTCTTTTTTATTTTTTAATTTTCTCGTTTCATTCCTTAACAGCATTGGGGCCAGAAAAGTTAAAGCTGAGTGCACACAGTTCAGGGAATATTGCCAGGCTGGAAATGGAGACGGGTAAGCAATCAAAAACCATTTTACATTCGCATCACATAAACATTTTCTATTCGAGTAAATTGCAAATGGTCCTCTTCTTCTAGGTTTAGCATTTAAATGTCAAATCTTTAAAGATATGCTTTCAATCTCATGTTACTATATATCCTTAATAAAAATAATAAAAAGAATTACTACAATTAAAAAATTACGTGAATCATGAAAAAAGAAAAAAAGGAAGCACACCTTCATTCTTTAGTTTTTAAAAATTTTGTTATATCTAACATTATTTGTTAGTTTTTGTATTTATTTTTATTATCTTTATCAATAGTAAGTAGTAAAATGATTATATAAGGGATCAAAATCAGATTTTTTAACATTAAGACAAAACTTACATGAAACAAATGTAAGAGATTGCATTTATAATTTATTCTTATATAATCAATAAAACTATAAAATTTTCCTTATAATTTTAAAATAATATTATAAGTGAAGGGCACAAAATGCCCCTGCAAAGAAAATGGCATCTTTCTCTTTCGAGTCTGATTCTACAAAAAGCAATTATATTGCGTAAGCCGTCCAAAAAAATTATTCTAATTAGGCATGAACCATCAAACTATGTAGTTGTAATAAAAGTAAGTCCTAGGATATTTAGGAAAAACGTAAGTCTTACTCTTACGTGAGTTCTATTCAAGGTGATAGGGATCTCTTTTACATACATATATATTCGGCGCTTCACTCGTTTTCTTTGCTTTACGAAAAAGCAGATGTGTGAGAACTTTTCAGCAAATGAAGAGAGAATATGCAACCCTGAGGAAGAAACTTGAAGCTTATTTCCAGGTACATTTCTAGGAATTAACTTTACTTTAGTCCTTTAACATCGTATTAGACTAGCTATCTTCAATATATGCATTACCATCGTACAACTATTCCATCACCAAGCTAACCTCCATATTGGCTCTAATAACGGCGGATGCAGGAGCAGAATGCCTCTTCTACTTCGAAAATTAGTAACTTATTTTTGGAAATTTTAAATTTTTCTTTAACATACCGTTCATTTTTTTCATTTGATCATTTAAATCCGCATTACATCAACTTCTATAGTCATTTTAATATTTAATTGATGGACTGAATGATTTCATAAAAAGGATTACTTAACCGTGCTTATTTAAATTTTCTTGTGTAATTACAGCTAGCTAGGCAAGCAGGGCCTAAAGACACGGCTTCTCGCTCCAAATAATTAAGAGAATCTATGCTGATCAAGGTGGACAGACACTAGTATATCATATATACAGTGGGGGGAATGGAAATTGCAAACAAAGATGTGATGGTTAATTACTACTTCTAGTTTAGATAACCTAAGTCACTAAGTTCGAGTGAACCTTATTGCACTTTCTATTCCACATGCATATGGTAAAACGTGTAGCTTTATGGAGTGAGTGAAGTGAATGATAAGAAACATCCTAACCGTCTTTTCTTAACAATCATGATTCTTGTTAACGTCTCATTTTTAATTTTTTTTAACTCATAGTTCTAATAACATTTTAGAATGATTTTAGCATCGATTTAAAATTGAGTATTTGAATCATAAAGATATCAAAAAAAATAAAAAGATGAATATATATAATGGATGCAAAACAAATATATACACATGAAAAAAGATCTATCAAAAGTGAACTACCATGTCGTGGATAAGATCTAATAAAAGTTTGGCACTCTATCAATTATGTTGGATAAATACTATTGGTGATTACAAATATCCATACATATCAAATCAGCATATGCCCTAATGGCCTTAACAATGTCTTGATCCACCCCTTTGTCTTCTTCCTCACCCATTACCTCTAACTTTAGCATGCCACCTTTTACCACCATCTTGGTGATTAGAACATTGATAAGTAATGTAGCTAAAATCCAAGCATTTAAACATTTAATTTCACTAAACTTCTTCATGTGCTATCTTTGATATGAATCCTACGTGTTAGGTAAATATGAAGTCTTCTGTCTACTACCATTGCCCTATTCATAAACCTACATATCGCACCCATCATGATCTTAATTTTTACTCATCTTATCACCCTTATGCATATCAACATATGTAGGTTCACTTAAAGACCTTAGCCCAAACATAATAACTAGAGATCTAACCTAACCTCTCTCTACCTTACTAGCCAACTTAATCACAATATCAAGAATTTCATAGGGTTTGCCAATTTCATACTTCAAACCCATAATGAACACAGTAATAATTTGTTCTTTAGGCCTTATCAACTTACATCGAATCATTAATATCTCAAAATCCTTCACATAGTCATCTATGCTCATCTTCCCTTACTCTAGTGATTGCAACCATGAGATAAATTATTGACTACAATAGTCGAGTACACAGTTTACGCAGCAATTGCTTCATTTCCCAAGAAAGAAATTACAAAATTAGGGCCAAATTTTACCAAATGGCCTTTTTTATCATTAAACTCGGTTTTATCAAAAATAGCTCCAAAATAGTCTAATGATCCTAAATAAAATTCCAAAACCCCAATTAAGTGAATAAAATCATTAAAAAATTATTTAGAGCCAATTAGAAAAAGAAAATCAAAATTCGAAGATCAATTTTACAAAATCACCATTTTGTCCTTAGACTCAATTTAGAGCCATCAAAGTCGATCAAAATCACTAAACAACCTAATTAAAGTCATTTAGAGTCATTTCAAGCCATTAGAAGTGATCTTTTACAGTTTGGAGACAAATTTCCATAAAATGCCTTTTTGCCCTTGAAATCAATTATATCGAATTTGAACCCGAATAAGCTTAGAGACCCAAAATATAGTTCTAAGACTTTAATTAGGTAAAAAAAATCAATTACAAGTTATTTGGAGACAATTAGAAAAGAAAATTTTGAATTCAAAGGTCAATTGGATAAAATAATCAAAATTCCCCTAAGCTTAATTTTATTGAAATGTGACTAAACACTTGAGTTCCTAAAAGTAATTTGGAGAAAATAATGGGCATTCTTATAGCTGAAAGTGAGGGAATAAAGGAAAATGAAGTGCCAAATATGCTAAAAAGAGGGGCACTTGGCACCAAATTGCATAACCCACTAAATGCTTATGGTCCCAATCACTTTTTCACTTAAACCCTAGCTAAAACCTCCCTTAAATACCCTCTTATGATCAAAAAACAACTGCATCCCCTCCTCTTCATTTTTTAAAATCAAGGCAAAGTAAGAACCCCAAAAATGCTAAGTTGTTCAAATAAAGAATCCATTACTATCTATAATGGCACCATAATGAGATGCCTATTTGAACTACTTAGTGTAATATTGATTCTCTATTTTAATTGCTTAAAAGTTTAATCCTCTATTTAAACTTGACCCTAAACGTTAATTTCCCCACTTGTAATTTTCTTAATTAGGATTGTATGTTACAATCTCACAAAAGACTAATAAGAACAGTGGTCACTATAGCCTAGTAACAAGATTGATTAGAACAACAAGTTAAGAGAGAGAATTCTTTAACCATATAAAAAAATTATGTCCTATGTTTACAATTAAATACAAACCCCTTTAATAGCATCTTAAGATTAAATAAGGACAAAAGTATCATAAATTAAAAATAAAATCGAGAGCTAAAAGTGTAGATATGTCGATGCCATTTGCATGTCATCATTACATTGTTTAAATGGTACAACAGATCATCCTATCATTAGTGGATTTGGTCTACTATTCATTTAACCATTCAAATGATAGGCAACAAAATTATAATTCCCCCCCCCCCCCCCCCCCCCCCCCCCTTTTTATTCCATATATCAGTTTTAGCCCTTAGTTATCAAATTCGTTTATTCTTAGCTCACTTCTAGGCTTTTTTGTTAGCATTTTAGATAATGATTCACATCATTAAGGTTTGTTGGTGTAGATATGAAAATTATTGAAAAGGGAAGAGAGGTTGTGTGTTCCTTATAAAGAGAAATTTGATGGGCTTACAATTTGAAACTGCAATTTTTTGCCTCCATTCTACTTACCCATGTTGGTGTGGGGTAATGAGCCTAAGGTTATAGCTTTCAAAATCTAGACGGGGAAAAAGTCATCTCTACCTATATTGCCTATAGCCTATATGTAGACATCAATCCTTATGACTATCAACATGTGGTCCCTAGAGAGCTCTACCTACTACATGCATGTTGACAACCACGAGGCTAGATATCAACTTATACACTCTAAAGGGCTCTCTCAAGCCTACATGTGTCAATAATTAGTCCTATGGTTATTGACATATATGTAATAATTAGAAAAGGCCTTCTAATTACTACATACATGTTAACTAGTCCTATGGTTGTTGATATGTTTATAGCTAAGGGGTGAGTGTAGTTTGGTTCAATACAAGTTCATCTCTCGAACTAAACCAAACCATATATTATGGTTCGATTTTTACTTCTAAATCAAATCTAATCTTATGGTTAGATTCATAAATTTTTCAAACCTAAAAAAACAAAAAAAATTCAATCCGATTTAGTTCATAGTTTGAATTATTTTTACATGTGGTATTAATTTTTTTTATATACAAGTCAATAAGTTATGAAAAAATATACTTGATATAAAGAAAAAGATTTAATATAGTATCATTCCTTGATATCACTTACTATCTTTAATATCCATTTAATATATTTAAGAAAATTTATACTTCTCTTAAGATAATTATTATTTAAATATCAATCAATAAGCAAAAATACAAAATAAAAAAGTAATAAATCACTTGATGAAAACCAAATAAGATGAGGAATTGAATAAATAATATGGAATTATCTTTTTTTAGTCATATTTTTAGATTTTCCATCATTTTCTTTTTTAATTTGCTTCTTATGGTTCAATTCTATTTGAAATAGTTTGGTTTGGTTTGTAATTTTTTTTTAACCTAAAAAAAAGTTCAATTTGGTTCGTAATTTTTTCGAATCTAAAAAAGCATTTCAAACCTAATTTATGGTTTAGTTCGGTTTGATTTACAGCTTGATTAGCTCAATCAATTTTTTTGCTTAAACCTATTTACAACAGTAAGAAAAATTAGATTGTTGATTGTCATGTACATGTCAATAACTGGACTCGACATGTATAATCTAAAGGGCTCTCTAGAACCTAGATGTCAACAATCAGTATTATGGTTGCAAACATATTTGCAATAGTCAATAATCTATTTTTTTTAACTACCTTATACATGTCAACAACCATAGAATTGGTTGTCGATATGTAGGTTCTAGAGAGCTCTATAAAGCATATATGTCAACAACTAGTCCCATGGTTGTTGATATATGCACAATAGAAGAATTAGATTGCTAGTTGTCACAACTACATGTTAACGACCATAGGAATGGTCACTGACATGTAAGTTTTGGAGAGCAATTGTATACACATACACGTAGGTATGCAATAAAGTATGCCAACATTTCTATAATAGTTTTAGTGAGAATCAATATGGACATGTCAATAACTAAGGATGCATGTACACTAGTAGACTCGAGAGCACAATCCCTATGAAACATAAAGCATTTGAAATTCACATTTAAAAGAAGTTATACAGAGAAATGATCAAAGTATATTTACATGTATATGCATAGTTGGTGTAATAATATAATGATATACATTAAACAACACATGCATGGCCATAAGGAGTTTTGATCTCACTAAATGTTACAATATACACATCATTACAACATAGATATACAAAGTGCAAGTTTACAAAGAGCTTAACATTATCCTCATAAATTGTTTCAAGCAATGGTAGCAAATAGTGGGGTTAGTGAAGTCGTTGTCATTTTTGGAGTTAGTTACTACATGTTTACAACACCTTGAAGGTTGCCAAGAAGGCCTAATCCAATCTACTTACACCAAAGGTTTTGCCCTACCCCTCAGCATAGTTTTATAAATGATACACACACCACCCTTCATGTGTAAATTCTATGGATTGCTAATAGCATCATTTGAGATTAAACTACATTATGCTACCAATGAGACCTAATCACACATTTTAATGGTCAATCATGCAATTTCATTAGACAGAACCTGATATGTTTCATCCGACCACTTGCCAAATAGCACATTTGGCAACATCTAGCTTACAAAGTCTTCAATTAGCTAACCTTAAGTAAAACACTAGATATGCCAACGACTAAAGAGCACCTCCCTTTTACATTCTTAGTTCATTAATGGAAGATTAATTTGTATAAGATCTGATAATACTCCTCAAACTCGGCAATGTCCAATGTATGTGCACAAGGAAAGCTAGTAGTCTCCCACATGAGGCAAGAGTAGGTGATTTCAATGTAATGCACTTCTAAAGATACGATTGTAGATTGTAAGTTTGCAGGTTTAGATCCTCAGTGGATCCACAAAATAGTATAAAGCTCCATTTTTTAGCTTGAATTGCACTTTACTTAGTGATTCATATGTGTAGGCACTCATGGCTTACTTCCCAAATTTCTTAAGAATTATAGCTAACCTAGGTTTAATATATACGGTCTAGAACTCAACAAGGAGCCCCTTATACCAAAGATCATGTGCAAGGTCAAAATGTTAAAGAAACTCATACAATTTAAATATTTGTCCAAAAGATATTTTAATAACACCATGCATCTCCTCACACAACTAAGTGCTACCAACTCCACTTAAAAGTGGCCATAAAGATAAGTCTCCACTTAAGTTGACAGCACTTATTTAACTTTGTTTAGATGCCCCATTTTATACCATTTTTACTTTTAATTTCTAGCTTGGGGTGGTTTTTTTAGTCAAAAAGCCAAATGAGGGGAAAAAAAAAAAGAAAAGAAAAATTTTGAGGAAACAAAAACAAAGAATCAAAAAGAAAAAAGAAGATGGATAAGAACACATTTTTTTTTTTGGGATAAGTAAATTTATTAGGGCAAAATATAATTTCTTAAGTCATAATGTACATGTGTGATCAATGAATTTTGATCTTTCATAAAAAAAAAATAAATAAATATCTAAGAATTTGATCCCTTTGACAAAATCAAATCAAATTGTGTCCAATAATGAAATCCCCATTCACCAAGTAGCAAAACCACTCAAGCAATTATAGAAATGAATCATTTTCAAGCATAATTTGAGTTGTTTTGTCACAAGTACTCAACTCACTAAGGTTATTGTGCATCTTATGCTACTACCTAATAATGTTGTCCATTTTAAATTAAGGCAACATTAAGGAGGATCATCCCCTAGATAGGCAAACCAACAAGCTCACGCCATCATTGACTGTGTTACATCGTCTAATGAAGTGGATTTTTTAAAAACATTTTCTTAAAAAAAAAAGTTTCTTTACTTTTTTGCTAAGTAGCTCATATTAAGTAGGCTGAGCTTAGTGTAAATTAAAAATTAAGGAAAAAAGGAGAATTTTCAAGTTTGACTAAGAATATAATATTTCATAATTTTACTTTATAGTTAGTAATTTTGCATAAGATTGTAACTTGACTTTATGATTGTAAAACTACCATATCATGTGTTAGAAAGGAAAAGATTGTGTTTGCCCAGTTTAAAGAATACAAACAAAATTTTTGTTGCTTAAGAGCTAAAGGTGAAGTACCATCCTAGTAAAGGCCCTCCTAGATGTGCTTTAAAAGTGTATGTCTAAGAAGCCTATGACATGATAGATTAGAGATTCTTGCTTAAAATGTTTCATTGCATGGCCTTTCTTTGCATTTTTCTACTTTTATCATGTAATGCCTCTCCATCTAAATTCTCTCTTAATTTGAATAGTAGACCTATGAGTTTCATTTCTAGCATGCATGAACAAAGGCAAGGGGACCTAATATCTCCTTACTTGTTTGTGCTTTGTATAAAGGTTCTATCATAGATACTTCATAAATTAGCCACTTTTGGTTCCATTAGAGATGTAAACTTAAAAGAATGACTCATCAACAAAGGGAAGCCATATTTAGCACTTTTCCCTTCCAAGTGGGAACACCACCCTTCTGTTACTTGGGTGTCCCCATCATTTCTACCAAGCTTAAGAAAGAGGATTATAAAGCCCTACAAGATAAGATGAGGAACTTTCTATAGATAATTAGGCTAAAATATATCTATGAAGGCTAAAGTAAAAAAGGCAAATGGTTTGTTCCCCATGAGAAGAAAAAGTCCTCGAGATTCCAAGATTAGGTCTTTAGAGTAAAGAAGCCAACTAAACATATATGTAGTTATGTAGAGATGGTTTAAGGGGTCTATGGGTTGATATAGACTCTTTCAACTTTTCTTAGAGGAAGAAGCTTCTAGCTAATCAAAACACCTTCCTTTTGCTCTTGACATTGGAAGAAGTTATTAAAGTTACAAGCTTTTGTGCATTTTTATTTTACTTTGGAAGTTATAAATGAGATGTGTTTCCCCATGGTCAGACTACTAGCTCCTATTAGGCTTCCTTAACACAATTTACAATGCTAGAGAGATAGCAAATATAATAATTACTGGGGATGCAAAACTTGGTACCTTAATGGAAGGTAAAATTTAGAGTTTACTAGATAGAGTATTTTAGGAGAATTTTCAAATCCATACTTGAATCTAGCCAACACCTTATTAGCCTCATACCCTCGAGTAAGTCTATTCTTCTTTAAGGGCTTTCATTGTTAAGAGTGCTTGTAAAATGTTAACATCTTCAACCTTGAGGATTCCTTAGGCCATGGTGGTGTGAATTAAACTAACTATTCCTTAGCATGCTTTTTTTTTTTCTTTTTAGCTAATGTAGCCAAGGAAGCTTCAAACCTTAGACAAATTACTTTTGTAGGGGATTATTAACTTTAATGCTTGTTATTTTTGTGCTCATGGAATAACAGATCATTATCACCTTCTTTCTTAACATCCAACTCCTCTAAAGTTTAGCTAAAAGAATCCATCACCATCTACATGTCCTAAAGCGATGCTACAACTAACTAACCTATTAGTTATTGTTGCCTCCTTAGTCTACATATCCCAACCGAGTGCTCAGCTCTAATAGTGACAATTTACTATTTATAGAGACTTTTCCACTCAACTCACTCGAGGAAGCCATGCTCTATACCTAGTTTCTAGCTTGTTAAGTTCTTGCTTATTCTAAGCTTCATTGCTTAATTTTAGACTAGCTTCCTCTTATTTCCACAAGTTTTTTTGTGTACTCTTGTAATAGAATCAGGCAACTATAATACCCTTTATTTTGTCTATTAACAACTATATATTCTTTCTCTTTTGGCTAAAATGAAAATACTTATTTACAAAAAATATCTCAATGCACTATGGTTATTAGAAGTTTTTGGTGGAAACTAGTCGCTAGTGATGCAAAACAATCATGAAAAATGAATGATTTTTTATAATATCCGTTAAATAAAAGATGATGGAATTTAATCATCAAATGTCTTTTGGTATAGCAGCCTGAAGTGCATCAAAACTCTAAAGTTAAGTGTGCTTAAAGGAAAACTTCCTAAGAATATTGCAAATGACTCCTTAAATTTTTATAAATCAGTACTATAAAAGATGTTTTTATTTTTACATTTAAAAAAAAAAACTCATTGTTAAAGGGTGTTAAAATACACTTAAGTAAGTTTAATGAGGAATTTCCACACTAAGATTAAAGTTTATGGGGATTATTTGTAACATTTGGAAATTATTTGTCAATTTATCAAAATTTAGATGTTATTTGCAATGTTTAAAATTTTAAGGGTATATATCATATCAAAATCAAAGTTTGAGGTTATTGACATTTTTTAAATATATATATATATATTTTCCTATTTTTTATTAGAATTTTGTATGGTTTTAATCACCATCATTAGTAATTATCACTGCCACCATATTCTATTATTGATAAGTATCAAAAGACCCTTACTTATGCTTATTTGGACACTTTTGTTATGTATTTCTTGTGAATTATTGAAGAAAGGGATACTTATTTTATGAAAAAATTCATTTTAGGGTTTAAAGAGCTCATTTAGACTATTTCATGATGATCAAAGGAAAATCAATCCAAATTAAACAAGTTTAAAGCAATTTTGAAAATGAACAAAATTTTCTTTTTCAACCCCTATGTTCGGCATGGCCATGCTAAATGGCAAGGCTAACCACAGCAAGCATCAGAAGTAGTTAGACTCTATTTTTTAGCCCCGCCCCAAGCACAACCATGCAATAGGCCATGCTGACCTACAAATATTAAAAAGTATAAATAGTGCTATTATTTTCATATTAAGGTTATCGAGTAATTTTAGTGTTAAAGTTCTAAGCCCTAAGGGAGAAAATACGAAGAGGTTTAAGGGAGATATTTCATACACATCATTAGAGATCACAAGACATCAATTACAAAGATTTTATCTCTACATCACGAATTCTTTTATCATCTTTAGATCTTTTTTACTTATTGTAAACTCCATGAAGAAGTAAATTTCTCATACTCTATACTTTAAGAAACCCTAAACCATGTGAATTGAATTACTATTTGATTAATGAAAATTTTATGCCTTTATATCTATTCATGTAATTCATTGCTTTGTGATTGATTTGTACATGAATTAATTGCATGGTTGATTTTTATTAAATAGAAAAAGGCTTCATCTAATAGAATAGATCTCCATTAATAGAGAAATTGCGTGTTTCACTTAAAGGTAGGGAAATTCCAATTTTTTGCTATAAGAATTTAATTCTTATCATAAGGATCCTAAACTTCATGCAATCTTACGTGGTGTTAGTAAGGGAGAGGTCTCCACTATCTCATGTATGGTTAGGAATTAATTGATGAGATCATATAGTGCTAATCATAAATAATTCGTTAATCAATCTATTATTATAAGAATTTAAGGTCTATAGTGGATCAAGGTGAGGGGTATGTCTTGTGATTGCATTCATCTTTTGAAGGCATACATAATTGATGTTAGGATTGCTAAATTTGTTGTTTAGTATTTGAATCATAAATCTCACTTCAAAATTTATGCTAAATAGTAGAAAAATGGTAATAATAGTACTTATTTTCAAGATCCTTATGGACAACACCCTAAAATCTATGCTATATTAGATAGATACACTTACCTAACTCAAATCGTAGATTTAATTGGGTTTATAAATTTAGAATTTGATGCAATCAATAAGTACACATCAAGTTTTTAGCACCATTGTCAAGAATCTAGCAAGATAATATTAAGAAAAGCCTTAGTAATTACTACTTTAGTCTTTTTTTTTTATTTTCTTCTCTTTCCTCTATTTTTTGAATAATTATAATTTGTGATTTTTGCTGGTGTATGATAAGGAGTCTTTCTAAAAATATTCTTAATCTAGATCCCGAGATCGAGATGATAGTCTATAGGATTCGAAAGAACACAATTGCTAGTTCTTTTGTGCAATCGACAATTAAGGAAAAGGCTCTTAATATTAAAGTTAAGACAGAAGGAAAGGCGAAATTGTTTAGAGAAAAGAAAATACAAAATGGTTGAAGAACATCACAAAACAAATTTAGAATATACTAAGCCTACACTTGATGGCACTAGTCCAACCATTATGAAGCCTCCGATTGGAGCTAATAATTTTGAGATAAAGGTGTTGTGATTTAACTCTTACAGCAATATTGTCAATTTGATAGATTACCTGATGAAGATCCATATGCAAAAAAATCAAAGTTTCATAGAAATTTGTGAAACTTTTAAAATAATGGAATTATAGATGATGCAGTGCAATTGCAATTATTCCCTTTTTCATTGAGAGGGAAAGCCAAGACTTGGTTGACATCCTTGAGTGTTGGAGCTATTATTACTTGGGAAGACATGGTAAAGCAATTTTTTTACAATTATTTTCCTCCATGTAAGATTGTCAATTTAAGGAATAATATTTCCTCCTTTGTTCAAAATGATGCTGAAACTTTATATAATGCTTAGCAAAAATGGAAAGAGTTGTTAAGACGATGTCCACATCATCAATTGCCACCATGGATGCAAGTTCATACTTTTTACAATCGGCTCAACACAGCCACTAGACAATTAGTTGATACTGCAACTGGTGGTACTTTGAATTCTAAGATACCAGAGGAGTCCTTAAAACGTTTTGAAGACATGGCCAAGAACAACTATCAATGGGGGAATAATCGAGGCAAGCAAAGAGTAGTTGAATTGTATGAGGTGGATCACATGACCACTTTTATTGCTAAGATGAATGCACTAAGTAAACAAGTTGCTAGTATCAATAATGCATCAACACTAATGATCTAATTTGGAGAATTATCTTAAGATCATAGTAGCTTCTTTGACCATCAAGAACATGTTGACTATTTGTGCAATCAAAATAGATAGCAAAACAATCCTTATAGCAACACATATAATTTAGGTTAGCAAAATCACCCCAATCTCAACTATGGTAATACAAACACACACAGAGCTAACTATCTAGCTCCTAGATTTCAAAGACAACAATTTCCACCACCTCAACCGATGCATCAACTCCCAACTCTATCACCACTAGAAAAAATAAATAAATAAAGCAAGTTTGGAAGATCTTATAACTAAATTCATTCAAAGCTCCGAGGCAAGACATTGGAATCAATAAGCTTCTATCTACAATCTTGAGAAACAAAGTGGCCAATTAGCTAAGATGTTGTTTAAGAGACAACAAGGTTCTCTTCTTAGTAATACCAAGCCTAATCCAAAGAAGCAAGCAAAAGCTATTACCTTGAGAAGTGGGAAGGAGTTGCAATCTGATAAGCTAACCAAATGAGATAAAGAAGAAAGTCAAAAGCCTATGCTAAAAGCCGTGATACTTGAAAAGTCAGAGCCACAAAGAAATCATCATCTCCAGCTATAAAGGAGTACAAACCAAGGATTTCATACCCATCACACCTTACTCAAACCAATGACAAAGAGCAATTTGGTAAATTTCTTGATCTTTTCAAACAATTACACATTAACATTCCTTTTGTTGAAGCACTTTCACAAATGACAAAGTATGCTAAGTTCTTGAAAAAGCTTTTGTCCAACAAGTGGCGATTGGAAGATATTTCTATTGTTGAAGTTAAAGCTAGTTGCCCATTCATGATTCAAAATAAGCTTCCTCTAAAGTTAAAGGATCCGAGTATTTTCACAATCACTTGTATAGTTGGTGATATTACTATTGATACAACTTTAGCTTACTTGGAGGCAAGTATTAATTTGATGCCCTATTCTTTTTTTTAAAAGTTGGGACTTGCTAAACCTAAACCTACTTAAATGAGTTTACAACTTGTCCAACCATTCTGTGAAAATTCCAAAGGGGATCATTGAAGATGTTTTAGTGAAAGTTAGGAATTTTATTTATCCTGTTGATTCTGTGATCCTAGATATGGATGAGGATAAGGATGTGTTTTAATTTTGGGAAGACCTTTCCTTGCAACAATTAAGGCATTGATTGACATGGAGGAAGGCAAGCTTACTTTGAGGGTAGGAGATGAAGAATCAACAGTGAAATTGATCCAGCTTTGAAGTGTCTAATGAGTGTAGATGACTCATGTTATGCCTTTTAATGTTGTTGATTCTTTAGTAGATGAGCACTTTGAAGAGATACTATGCAAGTATGAGTTAGAATTGAGCTTAGTTCATGGAAAAGGAAAGGATTTGACAAATTCGAAGGTTGAATCATTATTATCGTAGCTTAATTCAACTAAGAAAATTAATCCTCAAGATAGTTTTAAAGAATTGAAAAAAGGAAGTAAAGTAAGACTTAAAACTTTTATTGAAGAAACACCAGTTTTGGAATTAAAACAACTTCCAAATTATTTGAAGTATGCTTTTATAACAAAAAATTCAAAGTTACCAATCATTATTGCTTTAGATTTGTCTTTTGAACAAAAACACCAGCTTTTAAAGGTCTGCAAGGTACATAACAAGCTATTGTTTGGAATTTTTTTGACATCAAAAGTATTATGATTCTCACATTTGTCATCCTAAGAAATTTCAAGGAGAAACTGAAGTTGTATTTAGGATAAGGAATGGAGCATGAAAACTAATAGGATTTCAATTTGTAATAATCAGGTTTGTGAGCTAAGAAATTTGCAGGACATCAAGCTAACAATTTAAAAAAGTGCGCTTAATGAGAGATAACCCATGTCTAACTTTAGTGAGTTGAGTTCCTTTTGTTTTTCACTATCATAAGTCCATTTTTATGTCAAAATTGTAAGTGTTAAGACGTTTTTGCTTATTCATGAAACAATATGAGATCAATCTTAAGTGTGGGGAGAAGCACATTTTGGTATGATTTAATTTTAAAAGAGAGTGAGGTAAGTTTTCATCCAATCTCCAAGAATTTTGTACATATTAAGTATTAGATTAATGATAAAAAGTTAAAAATTTTTCTACTACCAATTAGGAAATTTGAAACATAATTAATCATTTGAGGATGCAAAAAGAAAATTTTTTGTGATTTGGAGCCACCCTGGGCCCCAAGCATGGCTGTGTAGAAGGAGAGGCTAACTTTTGCACACATTCTGTTTACAACATTACCTCTCCTACTAAGCCATGCTGCCTAGGCCATTCAAAAATTATTTTGTTCCCCATTTTGGATTTGATGATGTTTCATGTTTGTTTCTTACTTCTATACTTCATCTATCTTCTATTATGGTTTCAATTGAGCATTATTTCCATCTTATTTTGAGAATGTATTCTTTTGATGTTACTTTTATATTAATTTTTTCTCTCAAATATTTTGATAAGGGTAAAGAAGACGATAATATGATTGATGATGGGAATGCTCGATTTTAATTCTCTGTTATTTTCTTTGATATTTTGGTCTATAATTTTACGCTCCTGACTTATGGGAAGACTTTTATTTTTAATGGCATTTGTTAGTCTTAGGATAAGTCAATTTCTTGCTTGCTTTCTTTTTGTTGTTTTTTATTATTATTTATATGTAGGTTAGAACTTCTATAGAGTTCACAAACATGCTATTGTTGCTTTTGATCTTTGACATTCTAATTTCTCCCTTCTTATACTAGTTTAAAAATTTCATGATGCCATCAGTACTTGAACCAAAGAAGTTCTTAGTTTCCTTTTCTTATATATTTTTTTTTCTTACCCTTTTCTTTTCCTTACTTGCACTTAATTGGGACGACATTAGGGACAATGTCTCATTTAAATGTGGGAAAGAGATATTCTAGAGAGAGAGAAAAATTTTGGTCTTATTTGAGCTTAATAATGCACATGATACACTTGTTAATCAAAATTCTCCTATTTATGAGTTTGCAAATAAGCTTTTAAAGTTGATATATTTTGAAGTTTAGAATCTTGAAGTTATACTCATATTTTTGTAAGGCTAACATTCAAATGATGAAGAATAATGATTTTGTGTACATTACTCACCTATTTTGAACTTAGTATACTTAGTCAAAACTTTATGATAAAATCTAAGTAAGGCAAATTTACTTGTTACTTAATAATTGAATTTAGAGTTGTGAAAAAAGTCAAAATCCCTAACTTAAAGTTAAATGGTTATATTTCTAAGCTTGTTAGTGGTATATTTACTTTTCAACCATTTCAAGAGCATTTCTAATTTTTTGTGAAAGGGGCATATGAAATCTATCAAGTGGTGATTCTTCTCAACCAATCTCTAAAAATAATAATAATAATAATAAATAAATAAATAAAACAAATGAAAGAGTAAGCTAAGTTAATATGGGCGAGCTTTAGTCCCTTGAAAGAGTGAAGTTCTAACCTCATTGTTGACTAAGTAAGCAAATATATAAAATAAAATAAAATAAGCTCCAAAAAGAAGCAAGCCAAAACCTATCTAGAGGAAAAGAAAAGATGGAGGCAAAAACCTTCCCCTCTAAAAGCTAAAAAAAAAAATGAAGAGACTTAAAAAGAAGAAAAACCTAGGGGAATAATGGATGCCATGTAGTTTCACTTTAGATTGTTATGCTTAAAGAGGTGTTTGAATAGTTTATATCCTTGCTAGTAAGTAGTGAGATGTGACTATGTCACATTTTCTTTGTTTAAATTTGTCTTTCCTTTATGACTTTAGAAGCCGTTATTAAATGGTGAGATTAATAGTTTGAGTTACTTAGATTAGTTTTTAAATTTTGACTATAGTATATTAAATACAAGTACAAATATGGTAGGTTTGAGTGATATGCACTAATGAGTTACTTTAAATTGATTGAATCAAAGAATGTTATGCTTGATTTGATATTTTCTAATAAGTATAATTAACGATAGATCCTTTTTTCTTATTTGTTTGCTTAAGAACAAGTAAACGATTAAGTGTGTAGAAGTTTGATAAGTGTCAAAAAAACCTTATTACTTATGCTTATTTGGACACATTTGTTATGTATTTCATGTGCATTATTGAAGAAAATGATACTTATTTTATGAAAAATTCATTTCAGGGTTTAAAGAGCCCATTTGGAATATTTCATGATGATCAAAAGGAAATTAATGCAAATTAAAAAAGTTTAGAGCAATTTTGAAAATCAATAAAATTTTCCTTTTTCAACCCCTACGTTTAGCATAGCCATGCTAAATGAATGGCAAGGCTAACCACAGCAAGCATCAGAAGTAATCAAACTCTGAGTTTTAGCCCTACCCTGAGCATAGCCATGCAGTAAGTCGTATTGACCTGTGAATATTAAAAAGTATAAATAGCGCCATTATTTCCATATTAGGGTTATCGGGTAATTTTAGTGTTGGAGTTCTAAGCCCTAAGGGAGAAAATGCGAAGAGCTTCAAGGGAGAGATTTCATAGAGATCACAAGACATCAATTACAAAGGTTTTATTTCTATATCATGAATTCCTTTATCTTCTTTAGATCTTTAGTGCTTATTGTAAACTCTATGGAAGAGTAAATTTCTCATATCTTATACTTTGTGAAACCCTAAACCATATGAATTAAATTACTATTTGATTAATGAGAAAATTATGTCTTTGTATCTATTTATGTGAATTCATTGCCTTGTGATTGATTAGTGCACAAATTAATTACATGTTTGATTCTTATTAGATAGAAAGAAGTTTCATCTAATAGAATAAATCTCCATGAATAGAGAAATTGCATGTTTCGCCTAGAGGTAGGGAAATTCCAATTTTTTGCTATAAGAATTTAATTCTTATTGTAAGGATCCTAAACTTCATGCAATCTTATATGATGTTAGTAAGGGAGAGGTCTCCACTATCTTATGTATGGTTAGAAATTAATTGACTCGATGGAGCAATTGATTTAATTGATGAGATCTTACACTGCAAACCATGAATAATTCATTAATTAATCCATTATTATAGGAATTTTAAGGTTTAGAGTGGATCAAAGTAAGGGGTATGTCTTGTGATTGAATTCATTCTTTGAAAGCATACATAATTGATCTTAGGATAGTTAGATTGGTTGTTTAGTATTTGAATCATAAATCTCACTTCAAAATTTAGGCTATTAGTAGAAAAATGGTAATATCAGTACTTGTTTTCAAAATTTTTATGGACGACACCCTAAAATCTATACTATATTAAATAAGTACACTTATCTAGCTCAAATCAAAGATTTAGTTAAGATTATAAATTTAGAATTTGATACGATCGGTAAGTACGCATAAATTATCAATCATTGCTATTTGCAACCATAGAGACTATTACAGTTCTATAACAATCTTTTATGACTACAAACTATAATGAAGAAGCTCTAATAAACTTATTTCACAAAACAATCACATCTTAAGTTTTTTTTTTTTTTTATAACTATTATCACAATTGGAAGAGGGGAAAAATAAACCTATCGAGCCTAAATTTTTCCTTTTTTCCTATATTTTACTTATATTAAGCCCAATCCACTTAATATAAGCCACTCCAAAAAATTAAGGAAAATTAAAAAACAATTAAAACAACTTTTTGAAAGACTAGAGTCTCTACCTAACCAAAGTAGGGAAAAGTGGGAAATTATGATTTGACCCAATTTCAACCATTAATCTACACAAAAACCTTTGTTATATAAAAAAAGATTTTTTTAAACTAGAGAAAATTAAGTTTGAGGACTATCTTATTTAAAACCTTTCAGTTTTCATATAAGAATTATAAAAAATAAAAAGGGACCTTTATTAAAAATTTCTTTCCTTTTTATTTTCTCTAAAAACAGTTAATAAGTACGTAAAAAGATACACATGAAGAAAATAATCAAAAGCAAATAATCAAGATAAATAAAGAGGCACACCTTTTCCATTATTTCCTTGCAATGCTAAAAAAATCTATTAGGTTTATATATATATAAAATAACAAAATTAACTAGAAGAACTTTTCATGATATTCTATAAGAAAGAAAAGGAAAGTTAACACTAAAAAAAGAAAAAGTTTAAATAAATTGAAAGAAAGGTATAGAGAACAATATAACCAAATTAACTAAAAAAAACCTTTTTTATATATAATTTCCTATAAAAGAAAAGAAACTAGTAATATGAAAAAAAAAACACAATTAATTTTTTTTTATTTTTACTTCTTTTTAGTTTTTATTAGATTGGGAGAAAAATAATATTTTATTTTTTATGATCGCCCCAAAGGTATCTTTGTATCATTAACTAGAATCAAACCACTATAATTCCTCTTTTTTATAAAACTTTAATATGTTGGTTATTTTTATTTTTGAAAAAGCATTAGCTTTAAGTTTTTAGCCATTTTTTTTTATGAAAAATCCAAACCTTAATTTTTGTCTCTCAATTGAAAAACTTAAAAAAAATATCCCAAATTTTGAAAAAAAAGGCTCATTAAGAGATTTTATTTGTGAAAACATCTACCTTAGTGTCCAAAAAAACTTTTTTTTTTTTTGTGAAAACATGTTCATAAAAGAAAATTAAGTATTGGGAAGAAAATTCATCTTTTTCAGAAAATTATTAGTTAAAGGAAAAGAAGAGATTTTTATCCTACTTTTTTTTATTAAAAAAAGTTTGTAATACATGAATACAAATATTACATATTTATTTTTATTTAAATAAATAAAATAATAAAATAGAGAAATTAAGGGAAAAAATTACCTTGCATGGGGATGGTTCACAACTAGTTCAAGAGCTTCTGGTAGTAATTCACAATAGTTCTTGGGTCAATCCAACTCCTAACATCATGGGTACGCAAATCCCTCAATTAATTTTAGGATCAAAAGTTTGTATTTTGATTAATTTCACTTGAACTCGTTCTTCAAGCTTATATACCCAAACTTCAATTCTTGGTCAAATTGGAGCAATTCCCAAATTCTTAAATGTAATTAATGGTTGGACTTTACTCTATCTATGATGGGGAACAATTTTATGGTTTTGATTTGCTTCAATTTGCTCTCAAATGAGAGAAATTGAAGAGAGACGAAGAGTGATTGCAGTTTAAGAACCTAGAAAGAGAAAGAGTAGATTTCTTACAAATACTTGCTTGTTAATTTTTATTATGTGTTGGAATGAGTTCTAGGGACTCCTATTTATATCAACAAGTGATGAGTGGTGTTCAAGAAATTCTAAATACGAAAAAAAAATTGAACCTTTATAAAAATGGGTGTTTTCGATTCTTAAATATTTTTTTGGCCCAATTTATCATGATTTTTGTGGAAAATTTTCAAAATTGAAGATACAAATATGTTCTATAAGCTTTACTCAACCAATTTATATGTTTGACTCATGATTTGTAAGTCAATTTAATCTATAATATTTACTTAAAAATTAGATATAATATGTTTATAATTATTTTTTTTCTAATTTTCATATTTATTTTTAGGGTACTTTCCTTAGCTATTTTATTTAAATCTAGAGTTTTTTTTATATTATCCTATGTCTACTTTTAATTTCCAAATTTTATTTGGAAAATGAATGAAATCGGGTTTAAAATATGAGAGATCACGATATTTTTCTTTCGTAATATGTGTAGTTTGATGAACTAGGAGAGGAAGAAACATCTATAGTGCATCGTGTTAGCTAATGAGAGGCTAACACATGTCCTTGACTTAAGGGAAAAAACAAGGCACATTCTGTGCCTGGCTGGAATTGAACTAGAGACCTCTAACTATCCATTGTGCGTAATTATTTAATGTGGTATAAAATTATATTTAATCTCTTTTTGCCGATTTTTAATACTTTTGATCTTAAAAATATATGCAATTAATAAGCCTATCATGCATATATATATAATCATTTTTCATAAATAACTTAATTTAATAAAATTGTGAGTCTGATTTCATTTAGTATTCGGCTTAACTTAAACATTTACTTATTCATAAAATGAGTAATTTAAATTCGTTTGAGACACCATTTGAAGCCCTAATAAACTTAATTTTTTTTTTATGAGTAAACAGAACTTAGGCTAAAAAAAATTAATTTTTTATTAAAATGGCCTTAAAGACTTATATTATGTCAAACCAAATATATATATTTTGACTGATAAATTGTTTTTTATCTCAAAAAATTATTCCCACCCCAAAATGAACTAAATGGCCACCACTTGACTTTAAAAAAATCATTTTTATTTGATTATTTATTGATATTTTGAGCTTTTTTTTTTCTAAAATTAATGCTTAAACTGAAAAAGAAAAGCAAAAATTAAGGAGACAAAAATAAAATATCTATAAAACTTAATTTTTATTACTAAAAAGTCAGTATTTATACTACTAAGCTGTAATGAAAATAATGAAAACCAAGTAAGATTTAAAAACCTATTTAATCAACTTTTGTGACCGTGGCCTAAAAAAGAAAAAAAATTATCTTTTGTCTGTCATGTCTTTCTTTCTTAAATGCAAAAAAGGACTTTTCTATTTTTGGTTTAAATTTGAGCAAACAAATAACAAAAAAAATCTAAGCCGACAGGCCATTAGACACTGCCTACATTACATCTCCCTCTCTCATATCTCTCTCTCTCCTCTCTTCTCTCTTCCTGCACCATATTTTAGAAGTTTAGTCCTTTAGCAGTTCGGCTTCGATTTTTTATCTCTATTTCTCTCTCTACTCTTTAGTTTTTTATATCAACTCAAATATCATGCTTCTGACTCTTGAATATTAGGGCTTTATAAGGATTAGACTAGAACCAGTCATTCAATCAACACGGAGGATCTGTACATATGAGGCACAATTAGGATTAAGCATTACTAATCCCCTTTAAATTCATTCCTTTTTTTTTTTTCAAAGTTAAGATCACTTGAATTAGGGTTTTTGTATTTGGAGGATTGGATGATTAATTAGTTGTGATTGGATTGCTTTGTTGAGGAAGAACGAGAATTGAATTCGAGTTTTGGATTTGATCTCTAGGTTTTTGTTAGAGGGTGAAATTTTGATCCTTTTGAGCTCTGGTACTGTGATTGTGAGTGTAGTGATAAGGTATCAATGGGTTAGGTTTTTGCTTGATTGGAGTTGTGAATTTGGGTTTTGATTAGGGTTTAGTGGATTTGGAGTGTGAAAGTTGAATTCTTACGTACCAGGGTTAGGGTTAGGGTTAGGGTTTTAGCGTTTTTTTTTCTTCCTAATTTAGGAGTTGAAAGTTGATAAATGGCCTCGTATAGGCCATACCCTCCACCTCCACAATCCTCATTCCCACCAACTTCAAATTCCAACCCAGTTTCAGCCCCTGCGCGACCACCACAGCAAAACCCTAGAGCTCAATTTTCCCAAACTTGGGGTTATAATGCTGGTCATAATGATGTGCCTTCAAATTATAGCCAAATCCCGCAAAATTCAAACTTTCACCATCAGCCTTATAATCCTCCACCTGCACCATCGTCACATTACTCGTTCCCTCCACCACCACCTCCACCCCCAGAATCTTCCTACCCACCTCCTCCACCTCCTCCCCTGCAAAATTCAGTAAACGTACAGCCTCCCCAACAGCAGCCTCCTATGTATTATCCAGCTTCATCTAGTCAGTATAATCAGTATAACCCACAATCCATAGCTTCTCAGCCACCTCCTCCCCCTTCATCCCCACCTCCGAGCTCTTCGGCTCCACCGCCTCCTCCGCCACCAAGTTCCCCACCTCCGCTCCCTCCTCCACAGAATAAAGAAAGTGGAGGGAATGACGGGAAATTGCACGGACACAAGAGAGAGAGAGAGCGTGAGCGTGATTCTGGCAGGTTTAATCATCACGGGGGGTCTGCCAAACAGCAGAGGCCACCCGTGCCAATGGTGAAGAAACCTAATGGGAATTCAGGGAGGGTGGAGACGGAGGAAGAGAGAAATTTGAGAAAGAAGCGAGAGTATGAGAAGCAAAGGCAAGAGGAGAAACATAGGCATCATTTAAAGGAATCACAGAATTCGATTCTGCAAAAAACCCAAATGTTAGCTTCTGGAAAGAGTCATGGGTCTATAGTTGGTTCTCGAATAGGTGAGAAGAGACCGGCACCTTTATTGAGCAGTGAAAGGATTGAAAACAGGTTAAAAAAGCCCACAACATTCTTATGCAAGTTGAAGTAAGTACTCTGACCTTCCCTTAGTCTTAGAATTAGTTTAAACACACATTTTCTTGTTTCCTGGGCACATTTGCTTCCCATGATGCACAAGCACATAGGATTTTAGCAACATAGGACGGGAAGTCTTGCAAGGATCTTTTTACTGCCCATGATGGACATTATAGAAACAAGCACATGCTGAACAACCCATCTTTGATTGAATTGAGAATCATATAACGTAGTCTGCATTGTTGAATTTAAATGCTGATTATTCCCACTTGCTCTTTGAAGATTCCGCAATGAACTTCCGGACCCAAGTGCTCAACTCAAGCTTATGTCTTTGAAACGAGATAAAGATCAGTACGTTATACTTTTATGTTTCTTTTTTTCCATTTTCTTGTTTTTGCATACAAGCTATCTTGGATATCTGCATGTATGTTAAAGGCGCCTTGCTATGGTTGCTTCTAGTTGCATACTTGGAATTGTGTGAAATTTATGGAAAAAGATAACATGAAGAGGCCATCGAGTGATTTCAGGAAGATAGATCGGGTGAAAGTTATCTTGTTGAAGCCCATAATGATTTAATTGATAAATATAGTTTCAAAAGATTCAATTTAATTGTTGAACTTTGAAACTGAGATTTAAGAACTTCTAGCAATCGAGGATATTTTGTGAACTCTTCTACAGATGAATATTGCTTGGGATGTGATTCCTACAGTGAAATTGGAAAAATCTGTTATGGAGAAAATCATTTATGTTGCATTGTGATTATACATCTGGTAGCTATAGCCATATCAAAAGCGTCGCAAGAAAGCACTAATCCTGAAAGCAAACAGATTGGGAATAAAAGAGGCATAAATGTTTGATGGTGGGTTGACAGACAGCAATGGAAAGATTAAAGTGATTAAATCATCATGAATCAAGATCTTTCTCAAGAAGCTTTACTCTCAAGACTTTTAATTTCTTAAAGCCAAATAGTATAAGAGAAGTTAAAGGTGATAAATCTTAAAAGCTATTGAACAAAGCAAATGAATACAAGTCATTGAATTTTATCTGACTTACTCCATGACTGATCGGATATGGTAAGAACAACCTGTAGTGCTTACTACAGTTTTAGTCATGTCGCAATTGCTGCATCTATGGCAGCAAGAAGATGTTGGTTGAATTACATGGTCTCAGCCAATCTATCCATCAGCATTCTTTCATATTTTCATTTAGTAATCCATTGAAGGCTTTATTTGCTAGACAATCTGTGGGGAATTACATACTATGCATTTTTGGTTGTGGAGCTGGAACTTGTAACTAAATTTTCTTCTGTCCCATGTTTGACTCTGGTCCGGACAATGCCTTCTTCTGGCCCTTACTTTCAATCAGTGACTGCCAACTGGGTCACATAACAAAATGCCTTACAGCACATAATCTTTTGGACAGATTTATCAGGGAATAAAAAGAATCTTTTGGACAGAAATACCAGGAAGTGAAAGTTGTGTTTTCAGCTTCAACCAATTATTCTTGAAGGGAATGAAACACGATAAGGTTGAAGGCACTGAGCCAACATGGAAACTTTACCTAGGATCTTCTTTGGTGTAATTGTGCTGATGTAGAATTGATTGGCTGCTATTTTGGCAGAAATTATAATGTTATTTTAGTGTAAGTTAGCCTCACATGTTCTTTCTTTTGTAATTTGGCTATCCTTCTTTTATTGTTTGTACTTGTTTGGTTATTCTATTTGGTCAAGCATTATTTTGAATCAGTTGAGTATAAACTGGGTCTTGAAGCCAATGAATGTGGCTTAGTTGCATGCTTCTGTATTCTTTATGAAGAAGTTGCATTAGTAAACAAGGATTACACAAATGGGCAGTCCTCACCCTTGTTCTCATGTGACATATAAACACCAATCTAACTGTTACTTTTAAAAACAAAGGATCATTCAAATACTTTTTTTTTTTGGGGGGGGGGGGGGGGGGTTGTGGGGGTGTTGGTTAGTAAATGCATTTGTTTTCAGTGTAATCATCTCTATGATTTTTATCTCAAGGGAAGACTTCAAGGAATGATTGCTGCTTTGACATTCATATTTGTCATGGGGTTGAATAAATTTCTTTTGTGATGACTTATGTGCTTTATCTATTTTTTCCTTGCAGGTATACTAGATATACCATAACTTCCTTGGAAAAACAATGGAAACCAAAACTTTATGTTGAACCAGATCTTGGAATTCCTCTTGACTTGCTTGATTTGAGTGTATACAAGTACTTACCCCAATAATATCAACTTCTATCATAGGTTCAGTTTTCCTTTTCTAACTTGAACTCTGATTCACTGCAACTTCTTTTTTCATTTCCATTAGTCCTCCAAGAGTTAGACTACCTCTTGCTCCCGAGGATGAAGAATTGTTGCGTGATGATGAAGTACTGACACCAGTAAAGAAGGATGGCATAAGAAAGAAAGATCGTCCTACTGATAAAGGTGTTTCCTGGCTGGTTAAGACACAGTATATCTCACCTCTTAGCATGGAATCAGCTAAACAGGTAAACAAAAAAGAGCTCTTTACCCTGTAATTCTCTGTATAATGTTTGCTAAACCAAATTATTGGGAAAAAAATGTTTACTAAATTTTTGCATCGGGATTTGCAGTCTTTGACTGAGAAGCAAGCAAAAGAATTGCGTGAATTGAAGGGAGGCCGTAACATTTTGGAAGATCTCAATGATAGGTTTGTTTTTATTTTTAATTTAGGACTAAACTCAGCAATAAGTTTTGTATAATGATCATATGATCGAAACACTGACTTATTCTTTTTCACCTAAATACTAAAGAGTGTGCTCAATCTCAGGGAAAGACAAATTAAGGCAATTGAGGCATCATTTGCTTCAGCCAAATCTCGTCCCATTCATGCAACTAACAAAAATCTATATCCAGTTGAAGTTCTGCCACTTTTGCCTGATTTTGATAGGTATTATATCAAGATGAGACAGATTTGTTCACTTGGATGTACTCTAAATAATTAAACGTTTAATAATCACAGCCTTTATAAAGCTTTTCTCTGACAAAATTTGCCCAGGTACAATGATCAATTTGTTATTGCCTCATTTGATAATGCCCCTACTGCTGATTCGGAAATGTATGGCAAATTACAACAATCTGTACGTGATGACCATGAATCAAAGGCAAGTCATTCTGGGGTTTATTAATCACATTACATGCTTGAGATGCTTCCATATTTTTAGAACTAATGACATTTTTACCGAAGGATCTCATCTTCTTGAAATTATTCTTTTTAGCACATTACATTTTTTTCCCCATCTGCTTTGTTGGGCTCTTCTTTATCATGTATCTTCTTTACTGATTCTCAGGAATAAATATCGTCTAATTTAGTTATTGGTTTCTCAAAAGTATAGTTGTCCTCTGTATCATCCTTGCTTGGTTACTGGTCCTCTTGCTTTCTCTATTACTAACACTGATGCTTTTGTTGTAGACTAATTATGAAATTCCATGCTAAAAAGTAAAGTAATTTAGTCCAGAGGAACTGAATCTTTGCCATTCAGTTCTAGAGTGAATTTCTACAGAAATACTTAAGGTTCCTGCAGTTCAAATTCTGTCTCTCAGCACAATAGCTATTGAGTCTACCCTTTCCTTCCCTATTATGGCTGCTATTGATTCTTTCTGTAGAACATTATGTATCGCTTGGCTGGGAAGGTTATAGTAGTGTATTGCTTGATGTGTAACCTTATAATTGATCATATTTAAGGTGCTTTTCTCAGGCTATTATGAAAAGTTATATGGCATCTGGTTCTGATCCAGCTAAACCAGAGAAATTTTTGGCATACATGGTACCTTCTATAGATGAGGTATGCTTACTCGCTTTGTTTCATACAAGAAAAAAGTACTTCACTCATGTTTATCAATTACAGTGCATTTTTGAAGCCTCACATTGATTTGAGTCAGCCTCAAATGGTTGTGTTTAGACTTTTTGTTTCCTCATTGCAGCTATCAAAGGATATGTTTGATGAAGATGAGGATATTGCTTATTCTTGGGTTCGAGAATACAATTGGGATGTATGTAAAAATGTTGTATGTATATGCCATTGCAAATTTATAGTCTTGCTACTAAATGTGGTATTCCTGATTAATATGCAACAGGTTCGAGGTGACGATGTAGATGATCCAACAACATACCTTGTTTCATTTGATGAGGATGAAGCACGCTATGTTGTAAGCACTTCATTTTGTCTCTTGGTTAGGCTTGTGATTTCTTTTTGTTCAGCAGCTTGATTTGCTCGTCACAATGTAGCCTCTTCCGACAAAGCTTAATCTGAGGAAAAAGAGGCCCAGAGAGGGCAGAACTAATGACGAGGTTGAACACTTCCCAGTGCCTGCTAGTGTGACTGTAAGGCAGAGATCTACTGTTGCTGCAATTGAGCTGAAGGAACCAGAGGTATGTGCACCTGGCTCCTATGTAATTAAGCCTACTGGAATATGTTTATTCCCCCTCTCATACAGTATTGCTTTCAGAGGTATACAAATTCTAAGGATGATGTGTCTGGCATGAAGATGAGGGACATGGAAAATGAAGATGGCCTTGAATCACCCGAAAGGGAGGGTCAACATCAAGATATTGACCAATACAGTGGGGCAGAAGATGATATGTCTGATTGAATACTTCTAGCTGATGACTCTGGACATAGCTTCCCAAGTTGTGCCGTGGCTTATTATTCACTGATGGAGGCTGCAGCTCTTCTGTCTTTTCTATCCTTTTTAAGTCTCCATAGTTCAATAGGAGTAGGTTTTTTCCCTTGGTTATTGTAGCGTGGGCATGACCAGCATAAAAAATTGTAAAGGTTTTGGAGTGTAATATTTGTTTCAATTTAGTTAGTATTTGAAATTTATTTGATAAACGGCCTAGAGTTGGCAACTTTGTGCATCGAAAACGCCGCTTCATAAATTAATGAGTTAGAGCCTTTATACATGTTTATACATTCAGTTGTAAATCAAATGAGACTTGCCTATAATGTATGGCAATGGGGTCCAGTGAATCTACATATTTAAACCTGGACTTCATGTAAATTGTCTTCTGGAGTTTTCATGTCTTGGCCACTGGTCTGGTTCATCGGCGTTACTATTCTTCTAGATTTTGTGTTTGACATCCATTATTGTTGCATGACTTGAAAAAGGTATTTGGTGTGTTCCTCGTTATGTCATTTGCCTTTAATCTGTATTTACGTAGTGATGTTGTTGGACTGTCATCAAACGGACAATTAAGTAATTGATAGAGTAGACGGGATAACATATATCTTGGAGAAAATATCAACTCAAGTTCATATTATGTTTAAGCATTACTACCTGGATTGGATTTGATTCGATCGTGTGATTCTTTTTCCTTTTTTTTGGCACGACTTGTGATGAAATTCAGTGTAGATTCAAATTTTTGTTAAAATGCTTTCAGTCAGTAAGGTTCTATTTTGATCACTTACATTGAAGCACGGATTCTCTGCATCAGGAGTGCAGAGTATTGGATACTCCGGCACTTCTTCCACAACCAGATACCTGCTCTAAAATGATGATAATTTACAAATACGAGTCATAGATATATATCTGCAAAATTATACGATATTCACGCACCCAATTACTACTAATAACTGCATGTACAAAAGTGTACGCCCACCCGTTCATTGTCTAGCCATACAGCATTGCCTAGCCACATGAGGGCTGTTTGGGTCCATCGCTTCCTGCAGTGACTAACCTGTGTCAAACAGGACAACAAAATCCTGGTTAACATTCACTTTCCATGTCCACAACTTCATCCAGCAAACAACTAGATCACGCAATGAATGAACTGGTTTTTCAAAACAAATTATTCTTTAAAATTTTCCAACTTATTTCTAAATCTTCTTTATTAATTCCACTAAATAGCGTAATAATTCGATCCATTTTGATGCATAGCATGCAGTGTGGCGCATATGAAGGGATTTTACGACAAAAATTGGAAAATGCTTTACGCCTCAATTAGATTACTTTAAATGATTTAGGATTCCACCGAATGAAATAACGACGATTTAGGACAAATTAGGAAAAAAAAAATTCATTATATATTTTAACTCAAAAATAAAACACAAGGCAATCCTGTTACCAACCTGCAACCGATCGTTATAGAACTTGCATTGTACCTCGAAAATTCGAAATATCATGTTTAGAAAAGAAATAGCTAAATTAAGCTCGAACACAAATTCGACCACCACTCCAAGCTTGTGATCAAATCAAGTCTCATTGAACAAGCTTCATGAGCTTATGAACTCGAACTCACTTGAAGTAACTTTTTTAATTGACCAGGTTTCGGTCTAATACCATATTTCCTCCCTCCTTTACATCCGCAGTCACCAAAGGTCCAAAACCTAAAGGTATGATTTAATCATTACCTTTCGTCCTTACATCGTCTCAATCTTGAAGAATCTTGATAAATAATCTATTCATTAAGTAGACAAAATGGATCCAGAAATCAACAATCAGTTTACAGGATTTTTGCCAATAACAATGTGGCTATCTACAGAATCAAGCCGTTAGTGAGAAAGGGATCAAACTGACATTTACAGCGTAGGTGTTGAATTATTGTTGTTAAGATGAAGATCAAAGGAACCCGAACTTCAAGTAGAGTTCTTTCCGATAATTGTATTTTCATGAATGCTTAACCATCGAGATGAATCTTCAGACTAACCACAATCTCAAATTTCAAAGCCTCTTTACACAATTGACGACCTATCAAATAGTCAGATAACACGAGTGAAATTTGAGGTAATGTGAAAAAAGAAATGCAACTAATAAGCTGAAGAGGCTAGACTCCCATATTGTTCGTAGAATTCTAATATTATGTCTCAGAGCACTAACCATGCCAGCCGACATCTGACTGCTTCAGAGCGGACAGCTCTCTTTGGATCATCAAGGGCCTTTGATATAGATTTCAATACCTGAAAATGATTGCATTGATGGAGATATTGACAGACATGGTAACCATGTAAGCAAATGTCATCTGCTCAAAGGAAAAGAGGATCAATCAACTTAGGGACCAGCTCAACCTACCTGTTTTCTCAGCGGATAAATCCTGGCATGGGGAAGCCCCACCATGGCAGCAAGACACTGAATAGCTGTCTCTCGAGCAAGCTAAAGCATGCAAAAAAGTGGCATATAATTATGTGCTTGTAACATATAGAACTCTCAAATCAATGGCTCAGTAGATAATTGAACATAATACTAATTATGCAAAACATTTATTAAAATAATGGGAACCAAAATCTTCAACCTAGTGAACCCAATGGGAAATTGCAAAGCCATAGCAAGCCACTTCCCAAGAACATTCATCTAACTTAATATTCAGGAACAGTCAAGTTGGATTTCATGAACTAACATACAATATACAACCAGCCTAACAAGCCTACTTTAATATGAGAGTCAGTAATGGGTTGCTTAAAGAAGCTCCATACTACGTAGATTGACATGGGTCATAGTATCAACATAAGAATTTTGCAGTACATATCCAGAAAAAAATGAGAGTCAGTGATTCATTATGTTTAAATTAGCCTGCTTAGCCAAAAGTCCTCATTTCAAGGAATAAGAAACACAGCCGACCATCATGATTATCAGTTGCCACCCAAGTATATTACCTAGGCACATGTATTTGGATCTGATGCACCCTTCCATTTAAGTGTCACCATTTTTCAATTCCAAATTACTTCTTTAAATGTGTCTTTCAAATTAATTGCACTTGGAACTCCCAAAATGCATGAACTGGGGAATTGGTTTGTACTCTTCTGAAACCTTGCATTAGCAGGAAGGGAAACATAGTAGGATATCTTTCCACGGACAGGCCAAGTTACTGCATCTGACAATTTCATTGAATGCAGTTATGTATGTAGCTCAAGCTGTTTGCTATGAGTATCTTCATTGTTTATTCTTCAGTGATAATTCCCATAAATTTACATTTCTTATATATTCATATACACATATATATCTATCTATATATTCCATTAGATTCTAATAAGAACATACATGACCATAGGTAACATATTTGATTTTTATTATTGCCCTAAGACAAAGAATTGCTATTTGATGTTGACAAAAAGCATTGCAAAGGGTTTTGTTCTGATAAAAGATAAATTTTGGTCTTCTAGTCTCCCAGTTACACTTTATTACATGAGATATGATTGTAGTATGTCCTGGACTTCCAATATAAACATCAGGCTTCTCCTTACCGATAGCATTAAAGCTTTTAATTGTTAGATTAGGGCATATCAAGATAACATGCAAAAGGAGAAAACTAGGGAAGGGTAATCTATTCTTCCACATGAAAACAATATTTTCAGTGGTTGGAGAAGGATATCATACCATCTTGTGAGGATATTGAACAACCCCTGTGAGGCAATTAACAATAATGTGTGCATTCTCGATCACCACCTCTTGTGCTGCATGCACATTCAGAAATAGAACAACATAGGTGTGAGGATCTGAAGGATAGAATTCAGTAACAAGATATATAATACAACTGCAATGGAATAGTTAATTAAGAGGTAGTTTATCCTCCCATCAAATGGACAAGATGGATTGGTGGCATCATTAGCTATGTTGTTCAAGAAGCAATAACATGGAAGCTACATTTAGAATATTTTCTTTAGTTGGAAGATTCAAAACTTGACTCCATTATTTGCCTTTTGGGAGATGTTTCTTATATCTTCCAATACCCTAGCAAAACTGCATATAGTTATATAGGCTACTGGGTATGTCAACTAAAAGCAGGTTCTTCCATGTTTAACAGCAGGACTCAATTGAACTTGATCAAAAGTGACCCCAAACAAATTTAGAGCCGACATTATTGAGTATGTGTAACTTCTTCTAGGTTAAAAGAAGACAATACATGTGATGATTAACCAACCATTTACATCCGTCAATATCCCTGACAGCACCAAGAGAAGACTGTACATCATGTCTCTGTCCTGGTCGTCCTTACTGAATAACAATAAGGTATCCAGAAGTAATGGCATCAGCTGCATGGAAAAGTCATTTTGGAATCAAAATGGATAAACATATATTTACATAATGACAAGGAATTCTGGTCCTTACCTTCTTAGATTCATTCAATATGGCTACTAGTGGAGTCTCACACATGACATGAGCAAAAGCCCGGCACAGCATGGTTCTGCAGCATTGTGTGACAGTTAAATCACTTTTAAGCTTAAATATTTTGAAGTACTGAATAATCATATGGCCCATCATCTGAAAGTGGACCTTCATGTGGCTCTAAGACAATGAATGAACATGTAAATGACACAATAAATGACAAATATTTTTCAAATTTAACACAATAAACAACTGTCAATGACTATGTTTCTGGTTACAAAAAGTTGGAATCATCTATGTTCTGACAAATGCATATATTATTTTCTGGTTCTCCAAATAGAGGGATAACTTTAAAGTGGATTTTCTTTTCTTTTTTTCTTCATTTTTTTGGCTAATGTTTTAATGGTATTGGAAAAGGCCATTTTCAGTACAATAAACATTGGAACTGAGTCAGTCATAATTGTACGACCACTGGCAGTCAACCTATGCCATGAAAGGCTTTACCTACTGTGCATTAACTGTCTGGTCTGAAGAAATTTTGAAGAACCACATTAAGTGTGATTAATTCAAATATCTTTCCACTTTTGTAGTAGGAAACTCTACCCACAGGAATAACACAGGTAATCTAATAAATAGCAGTCAACAGCACTTTGTGCCTATGGTGTGGAGACAACTGTGAAGGAAACAATAAAAGCTTAGATCTGGAATCAACAGATGGACAGAGATACTTATGGCATGCTAGAGAAAAAGTGTTAGATCCAACAAGATATATGCACCTTTTCAACAAGGAATCAGATTTCATGATCAATGATTGTAAAATGGGCATTGTAGTTGAGAAATAATGTTGCTTGTAGAGAGGTCGCACAATTGCATGGAATCTGCGACTTAAACAGACTTCTGAATCACTCATAAGAGTGCCAAACGCATCAGCTGCACATTTCATAATGGACAGAGGGCTATCTGATCCATTATCCTCTAAAGAAGCATGATTCAGATTTTCATTGTTGAATAACAAACATTCTAGAAGAATCTTGGTTACTTCTTTTATCTTTTCATGACCTCTCATCAGCAGACCTTTCCCAATCCATGCTAATCCAACAATTGAATTTTTCTGAACTGGTCTAGAATTCGCAAAATTAAGACATCCATTTACAAAGTCAATTTTTGTTTCTTGAAAAACCTCCAGACATCTCTTCAAAGGACCAGTCACTTGATTAGCCATCATATTGAAAATTATATCTGCCGCTTCTTCCAAAGAACATTTCTCTGAAGATCTTTCTTGCAAGTGCAGCTTGTTCAATATAGAGCCCAAAGCCTGTGCTGAAGGTACATGACCCCTGAGAAACATTGTTGTGAACAAGCCCAATGTTGCCCTCACATTAGGAAGCTCAGTTTGGACACGCAATGCTATAATTACAGATGAAAATAAAGAAAGGGTCCATTTGTCTTTAGCAGACATGTTTTCCATCTTGTGATTGAGTTCTAGACAATCCACTCTCAAAAGCATGGAAATGGGAGATTCATCTTGTGAAAAGTAACAACTCAATGGAAGCACACAGTAAGCTTTTTCAACAATTATTTTCTGGCTCCCTTCTGAACAATATCCCACAGAAACCTTCATAGCAGTCATAGCTGCATCAGTTATTTCCTACACAATCAAGACATCAGTTAGAAAACATAGTAGAACATGATCACTGCTGTCCACAAAGATGATGCAGGATCAGTTCCTCCTCCCTTCATGAAATCTAATGTATATAGTTGGACAAAAAGAAACTAAAATAGTTATACAAGTTACTCGAAACTTGCAATATGATACAACTTGACTAGTCTCACAGTCAACTTGGAACAAAGTAATAACCAGAGAATAACATACCTTTTCCTCTACCCTACTGCTAACGATCTTGCAAACCTCAAGCTGGCTCCATAAGTTAATCACAAACTGCACTATGGCCTCCTCAAGACCTCCAGTACTTTCTATCCTGCATTAGTCCCAGCAAACAATAAATCAGAGGCATGAAAAAGAACAAATATGGGTTAAGAAAAAACGTAAATAAGCACATTAACTAGCCTATACAAACAAATATGGCTTTGCTATTTAGATAGACCACAAACACTGACAATAAAAAAAAAATCTGACAATACCATAGGAAGTGAGATAATGGAGGAGAGAAGAATTTCAAATATCACCAAAGAAATTTAAACACACCTTTCTCAAAAGTTAAAATTCTGAAGTTTTGATTCTGTTAGCAATATTTCAAATCTTTATATATGCATTGAATGTTTTGTAGGTTAGTGCATTCAGATGGCTTGCTCAGTTTCAGCCACAGCACTGCTAATATGGAGGAGTATCTTATTTTGATGAATATGAGAGAATATCTTTAAACATAGTTACCCTGGAATGAAAGAGATGTACTAGAAACAATAATAAGAAAGAAATAGATAAAAAGGACCAAGAAAAACAGGCAAGGTTTCATATGAATTACCCAATAAAATATTAAGAGAGAGAGAAAGAGAGAATTAGGGCTCGTTTGGTTTATCTTTTTCTCGTCCATTCAGCATCTATTTGACATCCGTTCAAATATGTTTTTTCCAAAAATAAAATACCAAAAAGATGAAAATAAAAATACAAACATATTTCTCTTGCAAAATTAAATACCAACATATCCTTAAAAATTTAGACTTATTTACCCACTACTTTATTCATTTTACCAAAAATACCAACTAATATTTCTTTTTTTAATGTATAAAATATATTTTTTAAACATTTTCCCTTTCTTAAAAATACATGAACTTTTACTTCCCAAAATCACTATTTTCGTTATAATTATAAAGATAAGATACACACAAAGATAGTTTCCCAAACACTAAGTTTCAAATAAATACAAATCAAATAGAGAGGAAGAAAAAAAAAAAATCCAAACAGGCCCCTCTACAAATATGACATGTTTTGGGAGCTTTTGCAAACTCATGACCTATATTTTCTTTTTTAACAAACACCTATGTTTTATAATTAATTGTTAATGTTAGCTAGAGATGTGTGTCAGCTTCTAATTGGTCCATAATAATTAATTTAATAAAATAAAATTATTTTATATATATTAATTAATTAATTCGATTAAAATTAAAAAATTGCAGGATTTTTTTTTTAAAAAGATGGCTTAAAAATAAATGCTGCCCTTTCCTAGGTTTTAATTTTTTATTAAATCATTTAATTACTATATATTTAACAATATTATTTTATTACATTAATTGGGTGGTTGTTTGGGGGGGAAGGGGGGTAACTAGATGATGTATTCATCAAAAAGGAAAATATAGGTTATATTTGTTTAATTTTCCCAAAAAAAGAAAAAGACAAATTCTCAAGCTGCAAAAGACCGATGAAATGTACATTAATACCCCTGAGATGCAAATGAGATTCAATTTTACTTCTATTTATTAATGCAAAGATGAATTTCAGGTAAACTGGGTATCTAAGCATCAAAGCCTACATAATTTTCAGAAAGTACACGCAACATTAGGTGTATGAGATGTCATCAAACAATCAACAGCCTCTAATGCAGCCCCACAAAGCCATATTAGTCTGAAAAATTGTTGAACCAAATATACATTATGCTTGTAAGAACTCAAAAGGAGTAATGTAGACACATGCAGAAATTGTTGACTACAAAATAACAGATCATATCAGCAAGCCATTTTCTGGATATCGCTTTCAAAAGTTCTCGAGAACGCCTCATTCTGGAAGAAAGCACAATGGCTCTAACTTTGCTTTCCCTTATTATAGCTCTCAATTTTTCCTCAGCTGTTAAACTACTAAGTTCTTTGCCATAGGACATCAACCAAAAATAATGTATGGCATGTTTTGTCTAAATTCTATGATTACAAAATATGTGACTAAAACAGTTTTACTTTTGTCTTCAAAAGGAAACTAGCTTTAGCATGTGATGAAATATATGCTTGCTACATAACCAAGAGTATGGGTCTCGGCAATCATAGCAGAGACAGAGATCAGAGCGCCATAAAAAAAAATTGAAACGCCTTGAAGATAAAAGTATAGGCATGATTACCATGGCATAACTTTATTAGAATAGCATTCCAAAAGCTGTACAGTGTTTATAGCTGCATTAGCATTCCCATGAACCTGCACAAACAGAATGCAGTCAGGTGATCAAGAATTTGAAATTGAGATCAAGGCTTACTTACTCTTTAATTCAGAGGAATGCTTCATAGTTACGCACCATTGGATGCCAAATTTTATCTATTTTCAATCTTTCTACTCCTTAAAAGAAAGAGAGAGAAAAAAAAAGGAATATGTGCCATTATTATATACATAATAGAATTCTTCCCCTCTAGGAAGGATGATTTAATATAATTTAGAACATAATCTAATTACTGTATAACAGAACCATTAGTAAAGGAAAGGTTCCAATTCTCAGCTGCACAATTTAGAAAGGGCTGTCTAAGCACACTTGCTGATTCAGAAAAATATTCTACTAAACAAAAAACAAATCATTGGACCACTCCCCTTTACCTAATGAGCAAACCTGAAGCTGTATCTTAAATTCAACATTACATAAAGCTGTATCATTGGCTATTTATCAAAGTATAAAGGGCATCAAGGCGCTTACATAAAGCTCAGCAAGATTTCCGAGTATAGCTTTTTCTAGTTGTGGAATTATGCATAGCATATAAGTCTTCCCACTCATACCAATAGTAGAAAGTGCCTCCAGTCTAAGTCCATAAGGCATGCTAGAATCAACTGAAGTCAACATTGAACTGATCTTCTCAACAATAATAACCATATAGCTCGGAGCTTTCTCTAACTCAGAATATCTATCAATGTATAAGCCAATATTAACAACTGCCTTCAGGGTCATGTTCCAGAGGGACATATCATTGAAATTTTGCATCAGAATTGATCCAAGTGTGGCCAATATAAAATCAAATAAGGACTTTTCCATAGGTAATGAAGTTCCAGGAAGTGTAGCCAATATTTGCAACCCTTTCACTGCATGCATAATAAAGTTAGAAAATGAGTATCTCATTTTCTTTTTGTTGATAAATTAATTTAAAATATATATACACTAAAAATGATAATCCATTTACAAATAGGCTTAAAAGACCCAATTTCTGCATTTCCAAAGGTCATAGAGGATTCAGAAAAAAGGAGATGAACAATGCAACTAGAAGGCCTTTTCAGCCAGGAAGCAAGAATGAAACCCAAAACATTTATAGATACCCTTCTCAACACGTGCAGATTCTCTCCCTTAACTTGGAATAAGAATGGAAAGAGCAGTCATTACCCGACATCTTAAATTCACAGATGTTTTAAGTCCTAGCAACTCCTGAATTGACTTGTTTAATACCATCTTAGGCTCATTGATGACCAAATTCTAACACTCCAACTCATCATCCATCATGCTAACAAGCAACCATGGAACATAATAGGGTCAACAGTAAAGGAAATAGCAGATTTTAAACTGGTAATTTTCCATAATTGTCAGGCTCCAGTTTAACAAAGTATATCTTGGCAATGATATAACTTCAAACTTTAGATGAAGCAAGGATGTGTTTAGGTAAAAAGAGCCTTCTATAAAACAAAATGTCAAGGACATAAATAGCCAGCTACTCTGCATCCTTGGAACAGTAAATTGGGCATGTTTTTTAGGCCTTTGCTTGGGTCACACCAAGAGCTGGAGCAAAGACTTTAGGTAAGTATTTGATAAAAGACTTAAATGTTCACACGGTGATAAAGCAAAAAGCTGTAATCTAGCAGGAGGAATGGTTGTCCCTTGTCAGTATTTTCTATAATTTCAAGGATAACAGGACTTTAAACATAAATCCCAGAAATTAGTAGTATTTACAGTACTTAAGTAGATAGAAAAAAGAGACACTAGTTATTTGAAAGAAATCACAGGAAGATCAACTGCACAGCAAATATGCTTTACCATTTAGATGAAGATCTGGCAAGGAAGTATCTGCCTTACTACATCTTGCCAAGGTGGAGCTAAAAGCTTGTGTTAGTTGAGTAGAATGGTCATGCAGGACACGGCAACAAGCCTCCTGTGCATAACAAGGGCCGCCTGCATTTTTCTCAAGTCCAACAATTAAATCTCTACAGGCATCCAGCAGTATTGTAGTAAGGTAAAGTGCACCAAAATTTAACCTTCCAGAATCTACGGTGTCATTGACTAGAGAGCAATCTAGAGGTGATTTGCTGAACGGAATAACTAAATTCTCCATCAAACAAGGAAAGAAGTTCTTAAACACCAAGTTACAGGAGTCAAAGCAAGCTTTGGCAGAGACAGATAGGACACAACCAATTCCATGTAGTCTCTGTTTTCCTTGCAAGGGGATATCATTGAAGTTCCCATAACTAACCATATTGTTAAAAATAAGATTAAAATCCTCATCCTGAGCAATAAAATTTATGTATAGAACACTATTTTGCATGACAACCATTTCCAGAACATTCAAAGCTTCATTTGCGACTTCATCCTTTGAAAGTACCCAGCCATCTATAGATTCAGGGCAAAGGATAAAACTGGCTCTTGCTCTGAAGAAAATATTGCATTTTTTAGAGAAAACCAAATTGCCTCAGCATGTTTAGCCATTCTATCTGTGCCATACTTCAATGCACAGCAGCTGAGATACTTCAAGGATTCAACCTGAAATTAGAAGTCAAAATGAAAAGCCCGGCATCTAAAGCCAAAAAACATCTGAATGTTAAACGAATGAATAACCAATCTACTAAATGATAGCAGAAGCATGAACTTTCCAGTGGCACTAACCTTTGCCAATGGAAGTGAAGATGAAAGTTTCTCAAGAAACAATGGTACTGTGAAGGGCTCAAAAAGAGGAGTAGAAGCAAAAGCTAACTGTAGAGACAAAGGAAATTAAGTGAGAGTTAGACTGGATATCATAACAAATACATATTGCAAATCAAGTATACAAGCTTGCCGTTAAATAATTGACCCACATGTGACAGGTCTTGTCTGCATCAGAGTGTATCATCAAAGTTCTCATACTAAAAGATACATAGCCTAGCACATACCATATCTTCAACTACTTACACCTTTGATGCAATTCTCTGTTTATGCAGTTTTACAGTGTGAATTTTAAAGCCATTACATACCATATTTTCAATTCCTTAATTTGTTATAATAATTTTCAATTTTTTTCCATCTCAATACAACAAGGACTGATAAACTACCATTGGCTAAACATCCTTTGATTCTCAAGCTTGAAGAGTATCCTTAGAATCCTATCCAAATCTCATAATGTGCACACTCTAGGTTCCTTTGCTTTCAACAGAATATATAATGTTCTGTTACTTTCTTTATATTATTAAAGTACATCAAGAGGGCAGGGAAAGAGTGATCAGAAATTCTGAAAAAGCCCTCCTACTATCAGTTGCAAGAAATAACAAACATAAATACAAATCAAAATAACAAGGAGCAAAGAAGGAAAAAACAGAATATAGAAGGCACGATATAGTGGAGAATTCAGGGTACAAACTTCTTGTGAATTACAGCAACTAACTCAATGGAAACCTTTACATACCATTAAAGCTCGGGAAAGATCATCCCTCTTAAGCTCAGCATCCTCACCCATAGACTGGATTATAGGAAAAGAAGAAACAGGATCCATGAGTAACTTGCCAAAACAGTCGTGTTGAAGAAACAGGGTAATATAGGTAAGGATACATTTTGGATTCAATATTTTTCCTACATCATCAAACAACCTCTATATGCTGTCCACCACAAACTGCTTGAAAGTTAAGCAAGGGAAAAAAAAAAAAGAAAAAAGAAGAGAAGAAGAAGAAAAGAAAGAAATTCCTTAATGGCCAAGGAAGTCACGCATGGAATGCTTCTTGCCAATGATCAGTACATATTTACTTACAGCCAAAACAAGGCCAAAGAAGATTTTGAGGTTATAGATATTAAAGATAGAATCCTACTACATGATGCTCAAATGAAAGATGACAGTGATGGAGTTCAGATGCCTATTAGAAGTGTGTACTATAGGAGGAAGTCCGTTGGTTGTGTGGCTTGATGTATACATTTGATATCAATACTAGTACCGGTATGTAAATAAATAAGTGACAGTATTTTACAAGTGTAGTAGTGTGGGAAGTGGAATAATAAAGTATGCTGATGTGGCATACTTAAAGGGCCATTCAGTTAGGCCACAATTTCCAGAAGCTTCTGTTCACTGGACGAAGGTATAAATAAGGAATAAACAGGTCATTGGAGAAGATTTGGATATTTTCTCTCACCACCGGACCCTTGAGTTGTTCTGAGAATGGAGCTCAGGTGAGTTCCTGCAGGGAACTGTTCTCTTTAAAGTTTTATTAGTGTTTTTTTAGTGTTCTTGTGTGTGTGGCTTCATTTTGGCATTCGTGTGCTATCAATTGGCACCATCTTGTGGGAAACTTTTCTTCAAATTTCAATCAGACATGACACAGATGGAGAGTAGAGTAGAAGGATTAGAGAGAAGTGTTGAAAAGATTCATGGAGGATTGTCTAATATTTTGCAAAAATTGTCTGCAATGGACCAAAGTCGTAAGTCTCTAGAAGGTGTGGTGAATGGTTATGATTGGAGCCAAAAAGTGTTGAAGAACTGTTACATCAATTCAAGAGATGTTGACAGGAGTTCTAAGTCAACAATCTGGAAAAGCTGTGTCAAATGAAAAGAAGCACATTCTTTAGTTCAAGCTCCGCCAGTTAGACAAGCCTCTAATCGTGTATTTGGAGAGAATGAAAATATGTTGGATCGTGGTGATGAAGTAAATCAGAGAGAGGAGATTGTTGATGATGAGTACCAAACCAATGTTGCTAGGATCACATTACCAATCTTTGATGGATATGATCTGGCAAATTGGATTGCAGCAACTGAGCAAATATTTTAAGGTGCATGGAACTCGAGAAGAGAGGAAAGTAGCATTGGCATCTTTGTGTATGCAAGGGAGAACAGTTTATTGGTTGACAACCTTAAAGAGACAAATTCCCAGTTTGGATTGGGAAGCACTTGCTAGTGCTCTAATGAAGAGATTCAGTCAAAACACTTCAGGTAACCCTTTCATCATAAGCTTATCTACTATTTGACAAGTGACTTCAGTGGAGCAATACATTGACGAGTTCAAGGCTTTGTTATCTCAAGCCCCTGTTATGTCAGAATTGCAAATGCTCGGTTATTTTATAGGAGGATTACGTGAGGACAAGGACAATCCTCAAGGAGGCAGTATCGATAGAGTTCAGATGCCCTATTGAATGCGTGCACTCTAGAAGAGGAAGTCTGTTGGTTGTGTGACTTGATGTATATCTGATTCCAGTAGTAGTACGGGTATGTAAATAAATAAGTGGCAGTGTTTTGCAAGTGTAGTAGTGCGGTAAGTGGAATGATAAAGTATACTGATGCGGCTTACTTAGTTGGCCATTTAATTACTTACAGTAAATAAATAAAGTATGCTGATGTGACATACTTAAAGGGCCATTCAGTTAGGCCATGATTTCCAGAAGCTTCTGTTAACTGGACCAAGGTATAAGTAAGGAATAAACAGGTCATGGAGGAGAGTTGGATATTTTCTCTCACCACCGGACCCTTGAGTTGTTCTGAGCATGGAGCTCAGGTAAGTTCCTCTAGGGAACTGTTCTCTTTAGAGTTTTATTAGTGTTTGTTAGTGTTCTTCTTGTGTGTGTGTGGCTTCATTTTGGCATTCATGTGCAATCAGACAGCATATTTTCATCATGTGCCTGACACCCCACTAAAGCAAGAACTAGTAGTCTGATCTGTGCATGTACAGTCATATGCAAAGCTGAATGTAAAGTAATAGCAAATGATAATAAGAACGTACATGTGTAAGATTGATTGGAAAATAATCACCCAAATAATCAAAGATTTCCATAGCATAAGTATCAAAAGGACCAGATGGATCAGGAAAAAGCTGTGCCAAGAGCTCAACAATGTGAAATGTTAGCATTACGCAGTCCGGATCCCTTTCAGACTCAATAGCTCCGTAGACTCCATAAACAATGTCTTCACCCTAGAGAAGAGGTGGGAGAAATAATCAATTTAAGGAATATCCATACATATTTTGCTCTGAGATAACTTCAGTGCTAAGGCACAAACATATAAGGCCACAGAGCAAGTAGAGAGAAGGGCAAGGTACTAATACTGCAGAATGTAGCCAAATCCAAAACCACATGGTGATAGCAAAATTTTTTCAGAAAACTTAAAACCTGAAGCCAATGACTAAAAGCATCAAACAAGACATAAATAACAGATATACAAACAATCAATGGTTGTTAATGTACATCTGAATAAAGTACATGCCCACATGAAGAACTAGGGTGCATTTGTCTTCCAGAAAATGTTTAAAGTATTTGTTAAAATCAATAGTTCCAATGCTCAATATTAATCTAGAAATAGCGAGAGGATGCCAATGGGAGGGGGAAAAAAAGAACCAGTTTTCTGTTCTTTCCAAATCTAGTGTTATTTTTTTAAATAAAAAATGTTTATAAACTTTGTGTACATGATTTTCTATCAAATGATTTCTTACCCATACAATAAAAAATAAAAATAAATAAAAACAGATGTAATTGGCCAATCACTTTGCCTCTCTCCCTATATGCATACTGAAATATAAAAGAATATATAACTCAGAAAATTTAGATATCCATCACCAGCTTCTCATTTTTACTTGAAGATCAAGCAAATTTCGAAAATAAATTCAGCAAACTAATAATTTGAGTCAAAAGAAGAGCCTTGAGAATAATACCAGTGGAATAACTGCATTAGGATAGCGTTCCAAGAGAAGTTCCAAGAGTTCAAAGCAGAGCTGCATGGACATACAAAATTCAAGCCAGGAGTAAAAATGTAAACTATGCAACACTCATAAACAGCAAGATATTCCTGAATAATTCTGCAAAAGATAATTATTAGTATGAAAATAATAATTGGTGCCCAGGGGCACTTGTAAAGAGGCCATAGGAAGAAATTTTCATCTTTTTATGCATTTGTTTTTCCATCAAATGTGTAAAAACCTTCGAGGTGGTGAAAAGTTCCTTTCTTTGTCTTTATCAAGCGACACCAGGTTCACTGACCTTATTAATATATATTAAACTTATTTAAAGATAAAAAAATGCACAAGATATTTGAAATCACAAGTGCAGACATCCGAAACATGATGCTGGTACCAGCTAGATACTTACCTTCCTGTCATGCTGTGCCAATGACTGAACATGTAGATGGTGTACATATGACTCCACAACTGCCTTAGCATCAGCAACTACTACTGCTCCAACATCACTGACTCTTATCAATAGAGCCAAACAACCAACAACAGCACCACGTAAAGCTTTCCAATCTGCCTATTTCAAGTAAATATCATTCACATTTTATAAGAACATAACATCACTATCACCCTTAAAGAGAAAATCCCCAATTCCAGAGTAGAAGTTATTATTGAGAAAAAATTAATACCAGTAGATTTTCATTCAGATATATTATGAAGGTCTATTGCTTTCCAACTTTTATGCACTCATCCCTCAAAATTTATGAAGGTTCAAATATGAAAGGCGGACAAAACTCTGTGTTGCATAAAATGGTTTATTTGTCACAAGGCAGAGCCAGACATCTAAGACTGCTAATCACAATGACAGAATTTATCTAGAAATAAAAAAGGTGCTTAGTGTTACAAAAAGGGAAGCGGACATAAATATCATGATTCAGGAAAATCTGCTCTTAATAAATTTGCAGAAGTAAGATTATTAGGCACAACAATGTAGACAGCATTAATGTGGAGGAAGAAACCAATTTATGAGGATACTGTTACTTTTGAAGAGGTGAAAAGGTCACTGAGTTCCATGAGTTTGAACAACCTAGAAGAGAAGATGAACACAAAAATCCTCTTTGACTGCAAGTAGGGTAAACATTTCAAAGTGAAAACTAAAAAGCCGGTAGCAGTGAAACAAACTATGTAAACTGAAAGCAAACTGAACTAAAATGAATTTATTGGTTCAATTTCATTTCGTTCTGAACATTACTCTTCAGATTTGGTTTCCAAACAAGAAGAGACTTTGCATTGGATAAGTATGCAAACGGAACCAAACCAAACTAAGTCAACCCTTTAAGCAATAAAATAAAAGTCACCTAGCATTTCAGAGAAAACCTCAATATCAGGAGGTTAGGGATAAAACTAGAGAAAGAAAATTTGCTATTAAACACATAAATCAAGACAAAATAATATGTTAAACAGGATATAGGATTGAGCCCCCCACTTACCAATCTCTCTGTGAAGAATCCTATCAAGCTGTGGATAGTAGCTTTATCTATGGATTTCGACAAGAGATATTTGAGTAATTCTGCCAAAAGAAGAATACCTGCAAAAAACTAACATCTCAGAATTCTCATTCAATGTCACAAGGAGGGCTAAGTTATAGACAATAGACAATAAAATAAAGCATAATGATAGAAGATCCATTGAGAAAATGAATGATACCTGTTTAAATCTTAAAGAGAACTGTGCTCTTAGTAACTGAAAAATATTAGGATTTTGAAATGAAAAACTACCCTCTATATGTCTGATTAAAATCTGATCTCCATCACGGTTCTAATTTTTGCTTTTAACTGTATAGCTACCTAGATTCACTTGTCCAGGTCTACTAATTTTGGAATTACTGAAGAAAGCATAGTTGCTTTTTTTCTATTGTGCTCATATCTCCCACATGTTGTTCATTCTCTCTTCTGTTCCCTTGTTGACACTGGTTCTTCCTCTTTGATCCTTCTAATTCTTTTAATTCTCTTTCTATTTCCCGGTCTCCCTTCCCACCTATCTTCTCTCAAAATCCTTCAGGCACTACACTATTTTAGCATGAGAACTGACTTAAACTCTGCTCATCATCATCACTTCACATTTCCAAGTAAATTTAGCCCTCTCTGCCATAACAAGTCAACGACAGCCCTCTCTTGGATGGGAAGAATGATCTTTAAAGACCCCGTGAAAGCATAATCAAAAGAACTGCACAACTTTAAATTCTAACTTCAATTGTGTGAATACTTCCCGTAGAAGGACCATATTATTAAGGTTAATCATCTAAAGAACAACCGGAAAGAAAAGCTCAAAAATTTTTCAGTCTTCTCCAGTTCCCTTCATCCATTCTCCTTTCCAATACCTCAACTATAAAAACCACTCCATTTGTTTGTTTCAGTTTTTTCCTTCTCCTCCCCTTCTATTTCCTAAATTTTGCCCCTCTTCGCCTCTATTTTCTCCGTAATTCCTTCCAGTGCCACATTTGATAAGGTGTTTTGTGATATGTCAACAAAATGTCAGATCAAGATGCAGGCATGAAGATATCAAACGACAAAGTGCTTCTATGTACAGCACAGATCCTCTGTATTAGCAACATGCAATCCTCATTATAAATCTATTCACAATTTGAGAAGGCTTGAAATTATATGGTGAAGTATCAATATGAAGCTATATATAACACCTTTTGTATTGGTCAACATACCTCTAGAGCGTATAATGCTATCTGTATTTGTCAAATACAAGCCCATTTCTCTAACCTATGAGAGAGAAAGAGAAAAAAAAAAGGACATAAAGTTTGTAAAGAAGAGGAAAATTAACGTGGAAGAAAAGCAAAACAATGGGGTGTGTGCACGCGTGTGTGTATATGTGCACTGTCTTTGTGTGTGTACAAAAAGCGCATTTGCGAGAGAGAAAGTTACCAATGCTTCTATAGTTAATTGATTGTTCTTCAGGAGAGATGCAATTGCCTCCAAATTGGCAGCCTGCATTTTTAAGGAACATCACAAAAGTACCATATAACAAAATAATGATAGGTGTCCTGTGCTTTGAAGCTATATGCAGATGCGATGTTGGTGTGAACTGAATCGGTGGGGTAGGACCATAGGAGGGTCACCCTCCTAATGTGGACAAAAATACCAGCAAAGGATAGTCTTATTTCACTAGATGAAATTGCCTACATAAAATTCTCAGACCATCACAATATCTAATGAACATGCACATAAAATAATCTCCTGCTGTCTTCTCAACAGTTACTGAAAATTGAAACTGTTAACTGGGATTAAGGTGTCTCACAATAAACCACCACATCTGCCATGGTGAACAAAGTTAACCGCCAGAAACTTTCCATCACAGCCACTAGCTGATTTTGATAGCACAAACTATTAGAAGCAAAAGAATCATGTTCCCTTTTAAAAAATTATGGTAAATAATTCAGCCTTTTCTCTTCTAATGCCAAGATTTAAAAGGATTTCAAGCAACTTATTAATATTTTCTATGCCCATGCTATAAGCACATGAATGGTCAGTAGCACAAAAAAACTTTTACACATAGTTCATTGTACAAGGAAGTACCAGTAATTAAATCTGTGAGCAGTATGTACCAAAAACTATTTTTTGGATGAAATGTCAGCTTGTATGTATAAAAAACTAAGATAGTTTGAAAGTATAATCTAGATTTCAACCTGTCTCAATCCAGAGACACAACCTTAAGTCTAGGAGGCTACTGAATATAATTTGAATCAAAAGCTCTATTAAAATCAAGAAAACGATTTTTAAAAGAACAAAACAATAAAAATAAGAATCATTTCATCTACTCTCACCCACTCTAATTATGGGCCAATCCCATTGCTTTCCACCACTTCCAAAAATCACTAATAGAACTGGGGTTGGCATGTGGGGCAGAATCAGCTCTCCATGCAGTTTGGCAAGGAGGGGTAGCGCCCAAGAGTCCTTACCTCCCAAGGCTTCCCAACTTACCTAAAAAATATTTGACAACGACATATGCTTAATAATTTTTTTTTCTTTTCCATGTTGCTAATTATACATATTCATGTTAATTGACAAAGTTTTATGCTGGCTATCAACCTAATGCAACCTTCATCCAATTTTACCCAAGCTTAGCACCAACTGGGCAAAGTTTGCCAATCATACATACTGGGGTTAATTCTTGTTGGGGATATAATTCACTAGATTATTTGCTTTACAAGAGTATAAATGGCAAAACATGCCGCAACTCGTTAGCACAACTTCAACCCAACTCAACTTGGAATAAGATTACAAAAATAAAACCTAACACCACACGGCTATCTAACACATGAGTATAACACCAATGTGATGCAAACCTCTTATATGTATAACTTTGGAAACTTTTCTCACTTAACACCCTTTGGCATACCATTAATGACTTATCATTCTTATAAGTTTTTGAAGGATAACTTCTCAATTATGCATCAAAAGGACACATCTTTTAAACAATATGACTTAAAGTATCCAAAGGGTACTTGTATTCCAAAGCATCATAACTCTTTTATTATTTCATTAATATTAACACATTCTTTCAAACTAATATTCACACATAACATGGAGCTTTACCTAATTAACTTAATTAAAACATCCATCCATCGTTTTGCATATGTGACAGAAATAAGTCATTTATCTAATTGAATTTATGTATTTCTAACACCAACATAAACCAAACATGAAGGAACCCGAAACCCCCGTCAACACGAATTGCCACCCCTCATGAAACTATAGGAAACAATCTAAATTACATAATTAACCCGCTCATAAAATTGTCAAGCTATGACACAGGACACGGACACTGACACTGAAAGGGGCACTTATCTCTACCTATTTGTACTTCAAAGAACCGTGATTTTGCAAAATTTTAAGAGAAAAAATTTAAAATATATATAGATATATATCATTATAAGCCGAGAAATTTTGCATGTACAAATAATTTAAGAAAGAGAATAAGTACCTGCTGTTTGGACGGGCTAGACAAATCGACGTAGGATTCTATATATCGAGTTAACTCACTGGGTCCTGCCATTGTTTTGGCAAAATGCATAAAGGTTAGGGTTTTAGAGTCAGGGAGATAGAGAGAGCAGCAGGGTTTAAGAATAAGAAGCACTTGGAGTTTTTTTGTACTTTTTTTTTTCCTTTTTATTTTTTCTTTTTATAGTTATTGTTACATTGCAACTATGTGATACAATCTGATTTATAATTTAGAAAAAAAAAATCTTATTTGTACCTATCTATTTCTATTTTAGTTTGAAAACTGCTAGTAAATATATAGTTTCAGAAGTTTTTATTTTTTTTAATTCTGAATTTCAATTGATTAAATTTCTATTCATTGTTCATTATGTTGTCCTATTAAATACTCCTTTAATACTACTTTTTCAAATGTCACTATTATTATTGCATTTATGATTTCTTTACCATTAGTAACCATGATTTCTCTTCAACCTTTCATATCCTTATACCGACTTTTTCTTCTTAATCTTTTGTAGTTACTAATGTTGAGAGATAAAAACAAAATGTGAAATAAATACATTGGGTATTACAAATATTATATTATTTTCATCACCTCATTTGTCTTTCATCTTTTTCTAGGATAATCCACAAGTGAATTAAATCTCCTAATAGTGCTTTTCTTAGAAAAGCCAAAGAGAATCCATATTCGAATGGACATACATTCAAGACTTTGTGGTCATTGATGACCTCTCACTCATCTCCTTTGGACGTTTTTATTATTGTGATGATCCTTTTAAAGCACATTATCTTGTTTTCCATCATCATGTTTGCTTTTATTTTTTATGTGTGTTTTTCTCAATGTTGTATAGTTGCATATAACAAGACAATTCATTCTCAAGTTTCATTGAGACCGGTGGTGAATTTGAAGATTATCTCCTTTTGGATTAATTTTTTCATTTCTTAATATCTTATTTTGACAAATAAATATTTGAAAATGTAGATGAGGGGTCCTGATAGGACTAGTTACATGCGTATCACGCGGGTACCGCACTATATGTGAATTTAGAGACAAGCAATTCAAAGATTGCAAATGATGGAATGACTAAGGAGAGAGAGTGGCAAGGAGAAGGAACAAACAATCTCAAGCATCTCGAATACACAAGTGACAAACAAGGAAGCTAAGAGACCTCAAGCGTCAACCTTGCAATTCTCGAGCAATAAAGATTATTCTTTGCCTGATCTCTTGTTTGATCTTCAAGAGCAAAAAATTCTTGGTAGAGCACCATTTCCCTAATCTCCGGAATCTAAAGAAAAAAGGGGTCCCTTTATGAGGAAGAATGATTAAGTATTTATAAACTTTTGGGCCTAATAACATCCATCAAATCACTTTAGCGATCAACGGACGAGATAGAGTCTGCTTATTTTAAGGTTATTTTAATAAGCTTGTTATAAGCTTAAAACTAATAACCTTCCCCATAAGTACACGAGTCTGCCTGAGAAAGGTTAAATGTGAATGGACCAGTCTAACAATCTCTATTCCGAGCCATCAAGTCAATTCTCCTTAAGTCATCCCAATAATTAGACTAGACTTATAAGGCCTTATCACCTAACTCAATGAGTTAAACCAAATAATCAATGGGTTTAGCCCAATATATTTATATAATATTTTTAGCCCTTCTACATTTTGCCCGCTTGACTAAAATCCTTTGAATGAAGTTGAAAGGGTTTAGGTATCAAATAAACCTTTTTATTAACTATGAAATTACTTTGCGCATGCGCGCTTGTGGAATAGTTGCACTGCTACCATATACGCATCTTACATGATTCATATTATAAGAGCTTGGAACCAATGTTGCATATAATTTAGGGTTTTTTTTTTTTTTTTTGACTCCATATAAGATACTAGTTCAACTAAGAGAACTGATGTAGTGTTAAGCTTCAACTTAAGATATTTGGTAGATTGCGTTTGTTGATTTAGTCTGCGGGGCTCCTCTTCTATTTGCTTTAATCCTCATATTTGCTTCCATGTTAAATTTCTTGCTTTGAATTCTCATGTCTCTTTATGTGCCAAAAGATACATTTGCCGAAAGATTTCCTCAAAAAGGCAATTAGACATGTTGCGTGATCATCAACTTAAGAGCTATTATCACCTTCAATGAGGTACTACTTTAGTTAAAGTGGACATCCCACCAACATCGGTACCTATCGCACATTAGTAGAGGCATTCATACTTTGACCATTCCTTCCTCATTTTTTTTTATTAATGCTTAAGACAATGTAATGACTAGAAGTTGTATTTCTTATGATGTGTCTTCTTGATTTTGTATTGAACAAAGAAACCATGCGTTATATACTTGTAATTGTCTACATCTTCTTTTCCACTCAAAATCTATCATAATAGAAAAGACGGTCTTTTTTCAATTTTTTTCTAATTCTTCACTTAATTGAATACATCCTAACAAGAATTTAGTTTTCTATTCTAATATATCTCAATAACTATCAAATCCAATTTTACATATTGATAAGATTATCATAATCCATTAATTGCTAAATTTAAATCTTTGAGCTTTATTACTATATTCCAATAAATATCAAATAAAATCCTTAATTATTAATAAGATATGCCGAATCCATTAATTTCTAATTTTAAATCCTTGAGCTTCATCTTCTTTCGTCTATGCAATTAGTGATATATATAACTATGGCCATCAACTTTTACCCTCTTCAAGTTAAACGACATCAAGTTTCCTTCATGCCCTCTTTTTTTTTGTATTTTTCATATTATATATATTGTTTTGCTAATGCCTTCCTATTGTATGCGCAATGGACAGGTCGGAAAGGCTCGAGACAACCACTTGGACAGCATAACAACTCGTGTTTGACTTCGGCTCAAGAATAGGCAACACCTTAGATAGTCGTAGATTCAAAAAAGTACCGAAGCAAAATTGATACTTATCTCAATTGAGTGTCAGTTTTTTTTTTTAATCATTAAATAAGTGCATCCCATTCTCTTCTTGATTCGTTCTCCGTTACCTCCAGCTGCTCATCTTTGTCATCATAAAAGCAATAACTCTATATTATAGAAGTATTACGACTTGATCGTGACAAGCAGGGGTGGCCAAATTCATGCATTGGTTTTATTCTTGTTTCAGCAATCGGAGTCGCATCGCCGGACATTGCAGATTTGAAAGTATTCCGACAGTAACTAGAATAATGGCCTCACTTGTTTCTCAATTGCAGGTAAGGTCCTTCAAGCTTAGGAATAATGCTAATGACATGCTACGTGGAAATTCTTGCGTCCTTGTTCTTCTTGATTGTTTTACTCCTTTTTTTTTTATCAAATATGTGAAGCTCAATGAATCCAATCCTTCATCATTCCCAATTCGGGTGCTTAATAAAAAAAAAAAATCAAAAACCCGATTCTTAGAGACACACTCCTTATTTGTCAAATCGGCAAACTTATTTGAATCCAACCCATATGTATGGTTTTGCAAAGTATTATGCTCATCAATGGACTTCAAGTTATCCTTGAAGATGTCTAACTTTCTTTTCGTCTCTTGCAAATTGTTAGTTGTTTGGTTAAGGTGGTAGTTTTCTACGGTTGAAATTTGTTTCCATGGGTGAAATCTTAGGCTGTCGCTTGAGCTACGATTGAGGGAAGATGGCTGGAATCTACTGCAATTCATTGTTGCTTGGCTTTGTCGCATAAGTGCCGATCCTTTATAATGATGAAAGGAGAAATAGGAGCTCGTCAAGGAGAGAGATGCGTGAAGGTATTGTCATGGAAGGAAACTTTCCTTCTCTTTTCTTTTCGTTTAATGCTTTGTTTTCTCCTCTAAAACATTACACGACAATGGCAAGTGAAGATGTATATGTCAGTTCCATTGATAAAAGGACCACCAGTACCAGATTCATTATCTATAATCGCAGCGTACGTGCAATCGAATCTCACCAGGTCGAGTTCACTCTGTTCTACCCGCAAGTAGGGTGGGTAAAGCACGATCCAATGGAGATCCTGGAGAGTGTGAAAGTCTGTGTTGCCAAAGCTGTTGATAGGCAACCATAGATGGGCACAATGTGGAAGATGGACTGAAAGTTGGACTGGTAGGAGTGGTCAATTGTCATTAGCTTACTATCATTTTTGTTGATGAAATAGATTCCCTTCTCTCTCAGCGGAAGTCAAACGGCTCTATATGCCTCTCCCTTCATCAAAAGCAAAAGCCTGGATTGTTCGTAATCTCTTAGGGAATGATGGACTCTTTGAGCTTTCTGACGACGATAGTGCCACTATATGCTAGCTGTTCTATAGGATTTTGAGAATGAGCCATAGGAAGTGAGACCATCTGTTTCATTGAATGAATTCGGGATCTATGAGGAATGGAACAAACAATTTAGAAGTCTATTGTGCGAAAACGGGTTAATGCTTGTCTTGGCATTTGGTAAGGCATTCTGTTTGCTAAGTTACCCACGAATTACAGATGGTGATAATGAATGTTGTAATATGAAGCCCCTGTTATATAAATTGCTGCCACGCCTCTACCAAATTAAGCAAGAGAGCTAAGGTCCGTGCTTTGAATTCTCATTTGCCATATCGGCTAGTGGTGTTCAGTTCACTACGCAAATCTCAGAGAGTTAGATCAATCTCTAAATGAGTTAGGACTAACATGTTGCCATCTTATGATTCATCTATTGGTTAAATGTTGATGTATGTTTTCACTCTCATGGGATTGTGAATGACATCATGCTTCAGAGTTGTTCAAAATATTCTTCTCCACCATAATCCATGCTAACATTAGGTGGAGGTTGTTCTCAGCCTTCTAATGTGCCACCATCTCTCGATGTCGAGGCCCTGAATAAGTCTAATAGGGGCAATATATCACATACAACATTTTTTTTTAGGTTCTCTACAGTGATACTTAATATCAACTTTTCCCACAATTCTTTATTAGTAGAAGTCCAGCCATTGAGCTTATTGAACTCTACATGTTCTCTTAAGTTATACCAAATTTACTTCATTAAAATCGAAAGAGGCCATTCTGCTTCACATGGCTCTTTTTTATTTTTAAATATATCTCGACTACAACTATTTTCCCCCACAAAGCATTGCTCATGCTCAATGAAGTTGGACGTAGACATTTCTGCGATCTACTTGATAATGCTGAGTTATACTATACCTATATGGGTTATACCATGCTAACATTGCCATCTTCATGCCCCTTATGTATATAGTATTTTTTTTTTTGTGTATATATGTAATCATCTTCACCTCTCTCTCTCTCTCTCTTAATAATTTCAAGTTCTATCTCGGCATTGGTGATATTGCGCATCGATGAGAAAAAACACAAAAGTGATCAAACAAAAAGACTTGCCAGTGTACCCAGATGGGCATCCATCATTGATCCTGAATCCTTGGGATACGTGGTTAGATGAAACTATCTCTAAGGATACCTTTTGGGACAAAATCAAACATCAAGAGCTCTACGCAACGGCTTACACTGATGGCATGCTTCTCTTTATCAGATGCAAGCCCCATGTTAACTTTAGAGACGCCATCAACGTGAGTTCAATTTTGCGCTTTAAGAATGAAAGAAAGGAACTTCCCTCTCAACCACCCAGTTTGCATTCCTTAGGCAACCACCCTCTAAGTGGAAATTTTAGGTAGAACATATCATCTCAAAATCGGAGCATGTGACTCTTTTGGAAAAGGCTGGTGTCTCCCGTGCCATTACTACTTCCACTCGCCTATGTTTCCTACATATAAGCGAGTTGAAAGTGTGGCGAGTGATCATCAATCGCTAGAGTACTCAAACTCATAGATCCATCACTTTTTAGGGGGAAATTACTCTGACACTTAAGGATGTGATCATTCTCCTAAACTTAACTAGTTTTTGGCAAATCAACATTGCTTCTGCTAAAGTGTCTTATAAGGAGCATAATTTTCAAATGTCCTTACTAGATGCCTTGAAAGCTACCCACAACAACAAGAGGAAGTTGTGCTTCTCTTCATGGCTTGCATACTTTTTTGAAGAGCAGAAGAAGGACAAACCTTAGATTTCTAGCCTTAGTCATGGACAAGAGTAAGTATTCTCATCCATTCTCGAGTATACCCTTATAGTTATGTAATTATATCTCTCTTACTCTTTTTTTTATCATTTTTGCATCTATGAGCTTGCAATTTTTATAGCGTATTAGCTATTTTGTTTGTATTCCCTAGTAGACCAGAAGAAGGTGCGAGCCCCCAACTGTTTTCCTTAGTCATACAAATTGCTTAGGGTGAATATTTCATACTAGGCACCTTTTACCTAGGCTCTTTATATCGGTGCTTAGATTTGTACCACAAGGCCTCCGTTCGTTCAAAGGGCCACTACGTAAACGTGTCACATGTAGATTAGTATTTCTCTAACTCTTCTTTTGCAAACGGTTTTGGAAACACTTTACTCCTCCTCTCAATAGTGCTGGATCCAACCTTGCTATTCCTAGAGCATGGGCTTGAGTTGAAGGAACTATTAAACAAGCACTCTTGCATCTTATTGACATTGAGTCATAATTTACATTTCGCCCTTATGTGAAATGACTTGCCAGTTATGAAGACAAGATTGAATTATATCCCCCAAGCTCAAAGGATGAGGTATCTTTGGTAGATAGGCATAAAGGCCACCACAATTCTGAGGCAAGATTTATTCTATGGTATACTCCAAGGAGTCTACCCTCTCTCCTAGATAACAAAGACTCCTCCGAGTACTATTTAGAGCAAAAGGTTGTAGTATATTCTTCTTACTGGGTTGCACACCAGTTTGGGTTTAATTAAGGGGTATCTCGTGTGACTAACATTACTGAAAACTTTGATTTGTGTTGTCAATCACTCTCATCAAGTGACTTGAGAAATATTTATCCAAAAGTGCGTCAATTATACTTTCCTTCTATAAGTCGCTCTAGAGTTGCTTCTTTTGGCTGGCTAACTTATTGGTCAAATTGCTTGCAAAACTTTCAAGTACATGCTTTCGCTTCAATAGATGATACACTTCATGTGCCTACTATGTATTATTAGGGGTTTTGCCTTAAATTACCGCCTAAGCCTAATGGTGATGCCCATAAGGCTATTAAACAAGTGGATCAGCGATCAACATCTCCTACTAATGTAGGATTAAGGAGATCCTCTAAGAATAAAAGCTCATTTTTTCATTAATAGATGGTAGACAGGCTAAGCGTACCTTTATTCGTGAGGTATCATCCTTATATATTTCTTGTTATTATGTATGTACAATTATTCTTTTTTACTGACCCCCTTTTTCTATTATGTATGTGCAAGTTGAGATGGACTTTGATGTTTGCTTTAGCACTTCTACTGATTTAGCGACCATTTCAATTCGAGTTGATGATAATCAAGACTTAGTGGATTATGTAGAATCATTGGTTGAAGATGGCTAAAGTGATGATGATGACATTGAAAAGCTGCATGACTCTATTGGAATTAAAGCACTTACTACTATTACTGATGAGCCAGTCATAAAGATAGATAAGGATAATGATAACACCGATGCTGGTGACTATGCTAATGCACTACTTTGCTCAGGCACATATGAAGATGAGTGTAAGTAGCTTTTGTTGATTTCCTTCCTCCCCCAATCGCTAAGATGTCTCCCCAAGACAAAGAAGCGACTCTAAGGATTTATGCTGTAGTAGAGGAGACTACATCCTTTCGAGGATTCACCGTGCATTCCCGGTTATTAGACTCACAGAGACCCTTAATGCTATGGACAAAGACTTTTGGGTTGAGTCCCATTTGTTAGGAACTGAGCTAGCTTGCATTATGGTGAAGATGTTGGGGGAGACTATGTTATTATTGAATAGGCCTTACAATTCCTTATCAAAGGCAGAACTCAAGCAATTGATTAAATACGTTGAGGGAATCGACCTTCTAAGATTCAAGATTAACAGCTTAAAGCTCGTCGCTGGTGAAGCCAAGAAGATGTTGAGTATTGTCAAGATGCAGCATGATGAATTGATGAGTAAAGTGCAGGAGTTACAAAAAGCAGTTAAAGCAACCAATCTTAAGATAAAGGCACTTTTAAGAGATTCAGATCTTAAATCCTTAGTAGGCCTGGATTGTCTTCCTTAGTTCATCATAACTATGCTTTTGTTTTCATTCCAAAACATTGTATTAAAATCAATAAAGTTATTTTTCTTCTATGTGTGATCATTACTTATTCGCATATACTTGCCATGAGTGATGCTAGTCACAACCACATTATTTAGTTAAATTATTATGTCGTGCATTAGAGCGAAGCTTTCACTTGCTAGCAACAATATGTTAAATGGTTGAAACAATCAGTCACGCTTAAGCAACGATAGTAGTGTTTATTACGTAGTTAAATACATTAACATTAATGGTTAAGAAGGTATTACCTAATATATAACCATTTATTCTTTATTTTTGAATTTGTATTTACATTTTTGCAGGCTAAGTATTTCATTGTGCATTTGTAAGGACTTTGTAGACACCTCATTTTTGCCCCTATCTAGATTTTTTAATAATAAATAAATAAATAAAACTAAAAAAAATAGTTATAAAAGGTCTAGTTTATGAATTAGTAAAAATAAAAAAATAAACAAGTAATAAAAAATAATAATAATAAAATTTGCAATAATATTAAGGAAATATAGATCTCTAAATCAAGTTCGGGGAAATCACATCTATTGTACGTGATCTTCTTCTTCCCCAATCATAACCGAAAATAAACAAACAAAAAAGAAAAAGAAAAAAAAAACAAACATGATAACAAATCAAAACGAAAAAAGATTGAAGTTTATCAAGTTTTGCTGTGAATCAACAAGATTACAATGAAAAGATTTATTTTTCGAATTAAATCCAAAAACAAAATCAATCAAACAAATTGGATAAATCTAAAAAATAACTCTAATCTAAGGGATTTACATCATTTTTTCAAATCAGGAGAAGATAAAAATGAATCTTGATCATGGTTTAGATTCAAACTTATCAAATCCGGTCACACATGCCTATAAATAAAGCCCGATCTTTGGAGGAATTGAAAGAGAGAAAAAGTGGAAGAAACACGAAAAAAAAAAACCCGCCGAAGTTCTCTCTCTCTCTCTTTAGATCTCACCGTAGTTGCTTGAACCACCGCCTAAGGTAGTTTTCGGCAAAAACGAACACCACATTTGGATTCCTCGCCCCTGGAAGCTTCAAAACCCCCTGTTAATCACCGCCATCGAAGAGCTCCGATCGTCGTGCATGCTCAACCCAACCTGCAAACCGAACCTAACCCAACCCAAACCACAACCTACATCCAAGTTAGTTAGATTTCTTCATTATTTATTTATTTATTATTATTATTAGTTTTTTAATACTAAATAAAATAAGAATATACATAAAAAAATAATAATAATAGAATAAAAAAATAAAGATGTATGTTTTTAGGAATATATTAATGGAACTAGGTTTAGAGTTTTCTAATATATATATTATATATATATTTTATTTTTATAATTAATTTTTTATTTTAATTATTAATTTACTAATTATCTATTAATTACAATAGACATTATATTATAATAATATAATAAATATTTTTATCACTTAGAATATTTCTTTTCATAAAAAATAAAATTGATTTTTTTTAAATAAGAGGTTTTACTTTTTTTTTAAAATAAAATAATAATAAAGCTTAAACTTAGAAATTTCTTTAAATAAATTTAAATGATAATAAACGTAAACCCGACATATTTTCATAATTAAAATTAAATAATCCACTAAAGTTTTATGACAAGCGAACTACGACCTGTTTGATCCCAAATAGCAAATACGTAGGCACCTTACGGGGCAACTCTAAAAAAAATAAAAAATATTTTCAAATCATTATTAGTATAATAGTTATATCATTTTTTAATATTTTTTATGCTAAAAAAAAGAATATCATAACATAATTCAGATTTTAGAAGAATAAGGTGGTAACTTTAGGGTTTTAATAGGATAACTCCTGAGTCGAGAATCTTTTATTTTTCTCTCTTTTTCTTTTTCTTTTCTAAAAAAAAAAAAAGAGGAGATTTCGCCAACTAGTTGTTCGGATTAGAATTAATCCGCTCCTAATTCAATATTTTTTCCAAACTCTAGTTGGGTGGCGACTCCAAATAAATAAAAACTTCCTAATTCTAGTCAAAGACTTATACTGGATGAGCATAGGATCTAATATGAATCGAATTAAGGAGATAATATAAAATTTTTAAATTAGACTCGACAGGATGGCAACTCCACTAGGAACTCATAGTGGGTTAGCCACCTAAACCTTCTAAAATCGTCATTTCTAGATATCTATAATTAGCTCTTATGTTGTGAAATATTGTTTGCATTTATGTTTGTATCTATTCATGGTCTAGGGATTTAATAAGGATTAGTTCTTTTTTATTTCTATTGAGTTTTCATTAATGCAATTGTGTGATTAGATGCAGTCAAACCCAAGCCGTCTTAGAACCCTAGGATAGGGAGCCATTGTGTAAGTTCCGGGTGAAGTGAAATATTCATCGCTCGGGGCCAATTAGGCTACCCCACCCGATGCTTCGATATAGCTAGAGATCCATTTCTTCAAGAATGTGGAAAGCTATAGAGCTTGGGAACCTTTAGAACCCACCTCTTTGCATACATGAAATCATGAACCAGCAAATGATTAATGATGTAATTTCTTTCTTTGGAGTTCAGATGCAGTCGCTTGTAAAAGAATTTTTATGGTGTTTTGTAAGAAATTTGTTTGTAATTAGAAATTTTTATTGTAATTCCGTTAGATGGCTAGTGTTGTAATTAATCGCCTCTATTGCAAAGAAATCCGGGTTTGTAAACCTTTGGATCCTAAATCGGTATTGGACCATTAGTTCACCTTATACAGCCCTAAAGAGCAGACCTTCATCCAGAGCAAAATAGGGCCCATTCTCTCGCTGATGAAAATGGATGTCAACCTACCTTTAATTCAGGCTATATTCACTTCTGGGAAATTGAGCCCCTAGCTTTCTTTATTGGGCCACATGAGATCAGACCAACCATAGAGGAATATACTCAGCTTCTCTAGGCCCCTCCACTTTCCTATGGGGTGTATGTACCAGATTTAGAGGCTGGGCCAGCAAGCATCTTCAGCAAACTTCTAGGAGTTCACAAAGCAGTGATTAATCGAGCATTGGAAAGCAGCAACGGGTATTGCCTTCGAATGGATGAATTAGAAGCTTAGTTTATGGCTCGATGTGATGATGGAAGCAAGAAGGACATCTTATGTGGAGATCCCAAAAGCTAAAGACAAACGAGTTTATGCTTTCATCTTAACGGCATTTGCAACCATCCTCTTCCCTACCGGGTTTTCCACATTCATTATAGAGTCACAGAATTGGCATTCCAATTCTTGGAAGGGAAATCTTACATCCCAACCCTATTAGCTGAGTAGATCGAAACCTAAATTTCATAAAGAAGAAGGGTCATGGAATTCTCCGCTCGAACATCAACCTCATCTTAATCCGGTTCGTAAGCCATCTCAAGTGTTTTGGGCTAAACATGGTTAGGAAATCATTAGCCTAACAAGTAGATCTCATAGATTCTTGCATAGAGAGGATAAAGCTGCCAGACGATTTTTCCAGCCACAGTTAAGTGAAAGTGCCAAAGGTTTCAGTGCTAATGATATTCTGTAGACCACTAGGTGGAGTTGCTGTAATAAGGTTATTCTAATGTATAGGAACTTTCAAGCTATTCCATTGATCAGGCTTAATGGGTGTATAGACTATCATCCAAATTCAATGGTCTGTCAGTTTGGCACTATTCAAGACATAGTTTACAAACTATCATTGAAAAGAATCATGTTTGAATACCAAGACTCAAGTGTGTTAGTAGCTGAGAAAATCTCCAAATTAGTAAAGATCAAAGCCCTATGGGAAGCCTGAATTAAGAGTCCCAATATAGACCTTAGAGATCTGGATATGGAAGTAGGCAAACACCGAGCTACCAGAGATTTTGTGATCACCAGCTATATCAGACAGGAGAGAGGGTGTATCGAGTGCCAAATGTCACCCAGCCCGCACTAAACAACCTAAGTCCAGAAATAAAAACCTATATAGAACAAGTCAGGGCTTAGATGGAGGTCCATTTTGAGACCGCATACAATAAGAAGGATGTATGTAAGAGTAGATTCAAGGTATCTAACCAGAGAAACAAAGCATTAGAAGCCTAGTTAGAGAAGACTCAAGCGAGGGTTAAAGCATTAGAAGCCGTCATCAATAGGGAGTCAACACCTACGTAGCCAAAGAAGAAGAAACTTAGAAACTAGGAAGTTAGATTATAGCATTCTTTTCTTATGTTTTCAATAAAAGCATTGAACTCTAAGTTTTTTGCAATATTAATAAAATTTCAATATTATTACATTGTTAATTAAATGTTGATTCTTTTGCATTTGTGTGAGCATCTTGTTTGCATATTTACTAAAAAATAATAACAATAAAGAAAAGAACAAAGCCAAGAAAATTGAAGAGTTGCTAACAATAAGAGATCCTTTTAAGGTCATAAAAGTTGCTTTTGAATGGTTAGCTTAGCCCAAAGCTCACAATCACTTACTCTAAACATAAAGCCAAAAACCTCTATAACCTGCTCTCAATTTGAAAGACCCTATTCACTTCATAAGGTCTCCTCACGTGTTGATTTAGCCTCGAAACACAAAACCTTCCAACTCTCTCCAATCTTAAGGGTTACACTTGAACTTTCTCTCCATCAGGAGTTATATAAAATAGACACAAAGACAATTAATTTTGGGTCACATTTTTGAAGTGGCTATGGTTAATTATCAATAAGGGCATAAAGAAGAGTATCTTAACTAGTTTCCCAAGAGAGCCAAGTTAAGACTAAATCACTTGACAGGGGCACATAACTCCTAATGACATCATGAGACATGGTGAATATGGGCAAATCTAGTAAAATGGAAAGATATCTCATTTGTTTGAGTGGTTTAGGATGACAAGAGGCAAACCACACCCCAAACACTAACCCTTAAACACTCGAGAGTTAAGCGTTATTAATATGAGGTTTTTGACTCGTTCCTTAAAAGAGGTCTATCTTGAATTTGATACGTTAATCAAAATAATGTTAGGCATTCATTTTTGCTATCTTAAACACAATAATCATTCGCCAACCCCATTTGAGCTTATATAAAAAGAGTTTCAAATTTTAACCATGTTGAGAACTACCTTACAATGGGATGATTAAGAAGATAAGGACATCAATTAAGAAAAAAGGAATTAACTAAATAGTACTTAGCCTAGTTGCAACAATTCAAAGGTAATTTTTGCCGTGGATAATTTATTTCTTTTGATGAAGAAAAGTCTACATTTTGAAAAAACACACATGACTCATAAGAGATAATCACCATTAAGCCTAAAAGAAAAGGAAAAAAAATGGAAAAAGAAAATGAATGAAAAGAAAAGAAATGAGAAAAGTCTAATAATGTAGTTAAACCTATACACAATAAAAAACCGACAATACTTGAAAATACAAAGACCAAATATAAGAACCCAAACATTACAACTCAAAAATATACCACTCTTCTTTGAAGACTTCTCTAAATCATTGAAAATAATTTATCTTAAGCAAAAATTGCTAAAGCAAGTACTATTGTAGTTTTCTTGACTTATAAACCTAGGTTGAAATGATGATTCTTTCAAAATAAGACCTTGACATTGGTACTTTTTTTAAAACTAAAAGCCTATTGCATTACAAGTCCGAAAAAGGCGTAACAGATTGATCAAAGCGTATTACCTACAAGAGAGATCATAATTTTTGGAATAAAAGTCAAGAGTGACATCTAAACCGAGAGATTATAAGAAAGTCCTCTTAGATTAAACCAATTAAGAACGACATATCTATTTCCAAATAGAATGAGAGAATTTAAAGTCATTCCCCATTGGCATTGTTTGGCCCAAATTTTAAATATTGATGTCCCCCTAAGAAGAAGATATGAGTCTTAATTGCAAGAAACCCCTCAAGAAGTGATTCATTAAGCTAAGACACCACTTTTTCAAGATTAAACTAAACCCTCCAAGTAAAATGAGGCAAAAGAGTAAGTGATTATTGAGTAGTAGGAGAGGCCTACCCTTTATTTATAGTTTTTGGAACCTTATCAAACTCTTTACTTGCTAGCAATGTTTAAAAAATAAATAAATAAACAATTCTTTTAAATTTTTTTCAAAGTTTGCTAGAAAATACTTTAATACCTTATCGCCTTATTCTTAAATTTATAAGAGCAATTGTCTTAAAGATTTTTAGAAAAGTTTTAATTATTATTTGTTCAAAAGTTTTAAGTCATCTTAAACTCTTGACTATTATTGGAAAAATAAGATTCTCACTTAGGAATTCATTATCAGTTAGTTAGCCCATAATGGAGCACTTTCCTAAACTTTCTTCTTTAGGGTTGTAAGTTTAAAGAGATGCTTCCCACTGTCAGTTAGTTAGCCTATGAGGGCACTTTCCTAAGCTTTCTCTTTCAGGATTATAAGTTTATAAAAAAAAAAAATGCTTCCCACTATTGGTTAGTTAGCCCACAATGAGGCACTTTCCTAAATATCCTCTCTCAGGGTTATAAGTCCAAAGAGACGCTTCCCACTATCAATTAGTTAGCCTACAATGGGGCACTTTCCTAAATATCCTCCTGTTACAATTGCTATTCTGGTGAGACGCTTCCTATCATCGATTAATTAGCTCATAAGAGCACTTTTCTAGATAATTTCCTTTTTTAAGGTTGCTAGTCTGGTGGGACGTTTTCTATCATTGATTAGTCAGCTCATAAGAGCACTTTTCTAAGCAATCTCTTTTTTAAGGTCGCTAGTTTAGTGAAATGCTTCCTATCATCGACTAGTTAGCTCGTAAGAGCACTTTTCTAGAAAATTTCTTCTTTAAGGTTGCTAGTCTTGTAAGACGCCTCTTATTATTAATTAGCTAGCTCATAAGAGCACTTTCCTAAACAATCTTTTTTTTTAAGGTTTCTAGTCCTATAAGACGCTTCCTATTATCAATTAGTTAGCCCATAAGAACGCTTTCCTAAACAATCTCTTTTTTAAGGTTGCTAGTCTTGTAAGACGCTTTCTATTATCAGTTAGTTAGCTCATAAGGAAACATTCCTAAACAATCTCTATTTAAGGTTGTTAATCTAATAAGACGTTTCCTATCATCGATTAATCAGCTCATAAGAGCACTTTTCTAGATGATCTCTCCCTCCAGGTTGCTAGTCTAGTGAGATGTTTCTTATCTAAGACCACTCCCCAATGAGTATTAATCATCATAAAGTAATTATCTTCTTTTGCAACATGGGATTGTTAGTTCGTGGAACATTTTCCTTACTTAAACTTTTGGTCAGATAACTCCCTAATGGATCCAGGTTTTGATAGCCAGCTGATTATAGCATTATATATCCTTTCTCTTAGGCAAAAATGGTGTCTTTTTTGTCTTTGTAACTAAGTTTTTCCAAACTATACTACAAAGAGAAACAAACATGATAACAAATCAAAATGAAAAAAGATTGAAGTTTATCAAGTTTTGTTGTGAATCAACAAGATTATAATGAAAAGATTTATTTTTTGAATTAAATCAAAAAATAAAATCAATCAAACAAACCAAATAAATCCAAAAAAAACAACTCTAATTTAAGGGATTTACACCATTTTTTCAAATCGGGAGAAGATAAAAATGAATTCTGATCATGGTTTAGATTTAAACTTATCGAATCAGGTCCCACATGCCTATAAATAAAGCCCATTCTTTGGAGGAATCGGAAGAGAGAAAAAGTGGAAGAAACATGAAAAAAAAAAACCTCACCGAAGTTCTCTCTCTCTCTAGATCTCTTTATAGTTGCTTGAACCGCCGCCTAGGGTGGTTTTTGGCAAAAACTAACACCACATTTGGATTCCTTACCCTCAGAAGCTTCAAAACCCCCTGTTAATTACCGCTATCACTACCAAAAAGCCACTGTCGAAGAGCTCCGATCACCGTGCGTGCCCGACCCAACCCGATCTGACCTAACCCACGAACCGGACCCGACCAGACCCAAACCACGACCCGCGTCCAGGTTAGTTGGATTTCTTCATTTTTTATTATTTATTTATTTATTATTATTGGTTTTTTAATACTAAATAAAATAAGAATATATATATAATAAATAATAATAATAGAATAAAAAAAATAAAGATGTATGTTTTTAGGAATGTATTAATAAAACTAGGTTTAGAGTTTTCTAGAATATATATATATATGTCTATTGTAATTAACAGATTATTAAAAAAATTAATTAATAAAAAATAATAAATATTTTTATCACTTAGAAAACTTCTTTTCATAAAAAAAATATAATTGATTTTTTTTAAATTAGAGGTTTTAGTTTTTTTTTTAAATAAAAAAAATAAAGCTTAGACTTAGAAATTTCTTTAAATAAATTTATATGGTAATAAAAGTAAACCCGACATATTTTCGTAATTAAAATTAAATAATCCACTAAAGTTTTACGACAAGCGAACTACGGCCTGTTTAATCCCGAATAGTGGATACATAGGCACCCTTATGGGGTAACTCTAAAAAAATAAAAAATATTTTCAAATCATTATTAGTATAATAGTTGTAACATTTTTTTAGTATTTTTTATGCTAAAAAAAAAGGATAACATAATATAATTCAGATTTCAAAATGATAAGGTGGTAACTTTAGGGTTTTAATAGAATAGCCCCTGAGTCGAAAATCTCTAGTTTTTCTTTCTTTTTTTTTCTTTTCTAAAAAAAAAAAAAGAGATTTCTTTAACTAGTTATTTAGATTAGAATTAATCCGCTCAATTAATTCTAATTCAATAATTTTTCCCAACTCCAATTGGGTGACGACTCCAAATAAATAAAAACTTCCTAGTTTAAGTCGATGACTTATATTGGATGAGCATAAGATCTAATATGAATCGGATTAGGGAGATAATATAAAATTTTTAAATTAGACTCGACATGATATTTTGAAAGAATCATCATTTCAACTTGGAAAACTTCTTTTCATAAATATATATATATATATATATATATATAATTAACTCTTTTTTTTTTTCAACACGTGCAATGCACGTGATTTCCCTAAACTTGATTTAGAAACCCATATTTCCTTAATCTTGTTGCAAATTTTATTATTATTATTTTTTATTACTTTTTTTTATTTTTACTAATTCATAAAATAAACCTTTTTATAATTATTATTTTTTATCATTTTATTTATTTATTTATCATTAAAAAAAATCTAGATAGGGGAAAAAATAAGGTGTCTACAAACTTGCTCTGATCATGTGATGGCAATGTGATATACATTTTTGCATCGGCTAAGTATTTCATTACGCACTTAGGAGCACTTGCTTTTACCATGTGACAGCAACCTAAAAGGTGATAGTTAATCATGTTTGTGCGCTAAAGAGATGACTCTCTAACTTTGCAGCAACAAGATAAGTGAGTAGTAAAAAAGGGCATTGAAAAGGCTCTAACACTGTGAGCCATGCATATTATTCATAATAATTTGCAAATACATCATTCATTTCACATATGAAAATTTTTAACGTATTAAAAATTGATAGGTACAGTAACTTTATCAGTTGTTGGGTTTAGAAGCTTACAGTAACCATTGTCATGGACCTCATGAACTATGAAGGGGCCTTCCCACTTTAGTGTAAACTTTGGTGTCAGAATACCTCGCCGCACATGCTCTGTTGTACAAAGTATAACGTCACCTTGCTGAAAGGATTGTTTCTTAACCAAACAATCATAAGCCACACTTAACCATTATCGATAGTTGGCAAGATGATGCTTGGCAATGTTTCGTCTTGTCTCTCTTCTAAAGCTTCAAGTTCAAGCATATGCGAAGTATTCAATTCTAGCTCAGCATTGATGGCTAATCTTGCAGATGAGACTAAGACTTCTATAGGCATCATTACCTTGCATCCATATACTAAAGAAAAAGGGTAGCCCAAGTAGGGCTTCGTTTAGATGTCCCGTATGCCTATAGTGCTAATGGAAACTTGCCATGCCATTCTTTGTGATTTTCACGCACCATGCGACTAAGTACTTTTACAAAAGTCTTATTCGTTGCTTCCATTTGGCCATTTCCCTTTAGGTAGTAAGATGTAGACTTCACGTGATCAATGTTGTAAGAGGCCAATAATTGTCATATGTGCGAGTTGATAATGGATGCGCCATTATCTGAAAGAATGCGCTTTAGGATTCCAAAATAGCAGATGATGTATTCTTTCATGAAGCTTGCCACTACTTGTCCTATAGCTTTCTTTAACAGGATTGCCTCTACCCACTTAATGAAGCATTCTATACCTACTAAGATCCAAATGCATCCCTAGATGGTAGATGTATTGGGCCAATCAAGTCAAATGCCCAAGTTTGGAAAGGCCGCGAAATAGTCAAGCTATGTAGTGCAATAGTGGGAGCATAGATGGCATTTTCATGTTGTTAGCATGTGACATACCTCCCAGCAAAGTTGAATGCATCATTTTCCATTGTAGGCCCGTAATACCCCAAGTTCAATAGGTTGTAGTACAACTTCCTTCCTCTTTGATGTTCTCCACCATCTTCAGAGTGGGCTTCAATTAGTATGGTCTCCATTTCAACTAGTGTGATACACCTAAGAGGTTGTCCTATGAATGATACCCTATATAGTTGGTCTTCATGCATAATATACTTTATTGCCTTACGTTTTACTATGCGGGCACCAATGCTATTCATAGGTAAGGTGTCACTCTTCAAATAGTCTATGTAAGGGCGTTTCTAATCGCTGGCACTTGTCACGAAGTTGCATTCTCCTTAATCAAGAATCTTAGAGCATTTTAGGCAACCCATTTGCATTTGAAAAGCATCTTTAGCCATGGTTGGCCAGTAATACCCTTCATGTTGTATGCAGCGATATAGGGATGGGCCTTCCTCTCCACACCAGATTTTGTGGTACTTATCCAACATTAGGTATGCTCGCCTTGCACAAATATGTCGCGATAAGATGCCTTCTAGACTGTCGAGTCTAATTTTTTATTTTTCATTCCTAATCCGATTTATACTAGACCTTATGCTCATCTAATATAGATCCTCGACTTGAATTAGGAATTTCATCTTATTTTGGAGTCGCCACCCAATTGAAGTTGGGAAAGATTAAATTAAGACTAATTGAGCAGATTAATCCTAATTTGGACAACTAGTCAACGAGATCCTCTTTTCATTTTTGTGAAAGAGGAAAGGGGAAAACTAGAGTTACTAGACTCGAAGGCTAACCTATTAAAACCTTAAAGTTACAACCCTATCCTCCTGAAATCTAAACCTTACCTTAATGTCTTTCATTGTTATTTATTTTTTTGTTATTATTTTTTGTTGTGTTTTTGTTTATTGGTTAAAGATAACTTATTATAGCTATGGAGAATGATTTTTTTATTCTTTGTAGAGTTGCTCCAAATGGGTACTTACGTACCTGCTATTCAGGATCAAACAAGTCGTAGTTCGCTTTTTATAAAAAACTTTAGTGTGTTTATTAATTTTAATTATGAAATTACTTATGGTTTAAGTTTTTATCTAAGCTTGATTATTATTTTTTTTTGAAAAATAATGATTTTAAGGAAAAACTAATTTTGGATTTATTTAAGAAAAGAATTTTTCTAAGTGATAAAAAATTTTTATTTCCCTATTTTTAACCTATCTCTAATATTATTATTTGTTCTTTTATTTTTTATTTTTTTATTAATTAATTAATTAATTAAAATTTTTATTTTATTTTTATTATTTTATCTACCCTAAACTAAAAATCTAAATTCTATCATTTTTCCTAATATTTTTCTTATTTTTATTTTTTTATGATTTTATTATTTTATCATTTTTTATTTTATTATTATTTTTTGTGATTTTTATAATTTTCTATTATTTATCCTAAACTAAACCCTAAAAAAAAACTAATCTAAATTCTAATATTTTTCTAGTATTATTTTTTTTAATTATAAATAACAAATAAATAAATAAATAAAAACAATTAAAAAAACCGGAATATCCGACTTACCTAGATCCGAGTTGGTGCACAGGTCGGGTCGGATCGGGTCGAAACGGGTCGGTCAATCACAGCGATTGGGAGTGCTCGTTGACGACATTCCGGCGGCCTTTTAAGGAGGTTGAGAGGTTGTTTCCTAGCTTTTCGAGGGTGGGGAATTCAATGGTGGTGGTGGATTTCTCTAAAAACACCTCGTAGTAGCGGTTCGAAGCTTGGTCGACGGTCGCGGCTTAAGGAACTCCGGCGAGGCTTCGATTTCTTTGATTTTCTCTCTTTTCCTCACTTTTGATCCGTGCTTTGGCTTCCTGCCTTCGTCTTCTATTTATAGCCATCGGGGAACTCCTCCGGATAAGCTTAAATATTTTATTCGAATAAATCCGATTTTTTTTCGTTTTTTTAGATTTGATTTTATCCAACAGATTTGATGCCGATTTGTTGTAATCTTATGATTTATCTAGATAATTCGGTTTTATATTGATTGAAATCCAAAAAGATTTGAAGAAATCTAGCATTTTCGACCTCGTTGGACTTACGCTGGATTTTTCCTTCGACTGGGCTCGAGGAAGAAGATCATTACGTGCGAGGCACGTGTCTTCTCTCGGCCAATTGCATGTTGCCACGTGGCGGCTCCGGGGGAAAAGAAAGAAAAAATTTGCAAAGCGCACGCGGGGGGATTCAAACTCGGGACCTCAAGCTTTCCATGCATTCTTCAGGCAGGTATATAAACCAGCTGAGCCGGCCCAATTCTTGGTTTAAGTATACGCAGATGTAATACTTAACCACGACCATTTCTTGTTCATTTCATATTATTTTAAAATTCAAAAAATTTGTAAAAATTATTTAACTCTTTTTATTATCATTTCTACAATTATTTTCCAATATTGATGTATTTTTTCTATTTATTTTATTTTTTGAATATTTTCCTTATTTTTTCTAAATTAGAAGAAAAATTATAAAAAATGAAAAAAAATTAAAAATTGACTATTATTGATCATTACGGGCAAAAATGGAGTGTTTACATGGACCCTTGAAGGACAGGATGCCATTAATGAGGATAAAATTTTTTAAGATTGCTGCATAAGTCACATTAGGATGCGCTAGCTAGGCTTTGATGGGAGTGCACCAGTCATCCGGTGCTTCCTCTTCCTCATGTACCAATTGTAGAGCTATGCATGGAACAAACTTTCTAATGACTTAGATGTTTAAACCATCTTCTTTAGCCTGAATAGGAACTTTGGATGCTAAAGTAGCGAATGCGTCTACATAACAGTTGGCCGATCGTTTGGTGTGTTCATATCTCACTTAATCGAACTTACTAACCAAAGATTATACCACAACCCTGTAAGGTGCTAGTGTTTGTTATTTTAGAGCATATTCGCTATTGGCTTGGTTGATAAATAGGTTTAAATCACCGCAGATGCACAAGTGAGATACCCTAGCATCTTGTACTGAAATGAGTCCGAGTAGGAGAGTCTCGTACTTAGCCTCATTATTGGTGCAATGGAAGTTTAGCTTACATGTTAGCAATATTTCTTAGCCTTCGGAGTTATCAATACCACTCCAGCTCCTTGCCCTGTACTAACAGATAAGCCATCAAACTACACTTGCCATTCTTCGCCCAATTCTGTCCTCATAGAATCCTCATGAGACTTTGTCAGGATCGTATATGTGGCGTAAGTCCCATGTGCCATAAGAAAATGGGCCAAGAGGTTTACTAGAACTTGAGACTTAATAGTCTTAGGCGACATAACCATAATGTCAAACTCTAATAGGAGAAGTAACCATTTTGCGATCCGTCCTGATAGGGTTGGCCATGATAGTAAATACTTTATCGAGTCGAAATGAGTGATGAGATTGACTTTATGCGCTAAGAAGTAATGACACAATTTCTATGTAATAAATATCAGTGCAAGACAATGCTTTTCATAGATTGAATAATTGATTTCACTCCCTTGGAGGGATCAACTTAGGTAATATACAGGTTGCTCCCTACCCTCAAGTTTTTGTGCAAGTAAAGCTCTAATAGACTTGTCAATGGATGTCAAGTAGAGAATCATTGGTAATTCCTTGATAGGCATTGTCATCGTCTGTAGAGAAGTGAGTATATCCTTTACCTTCTAAATGGCCTCCTCTTGCAATTGTCCCTACTCAAACAATGTTCCTTTCTTCATGAGCTAGTGTAGGGGATAAGAGATCTCAACTAGTGTTAGGACAAATCACCTAATATAAGAGACCTTCCTCATGAATGTTTTTAATTCCTTTGGGTTAGTGGGTGAAGACATAGATCGTATAACCTGCACCTTTGCAGGATCAACATCAATCCCTTTTCTATGGACAACAAATCCAAGGAATTTTCCATATGCTACACCAAAGAGCCACTTTAGTTGGTTCATATATAGCTTATATAACTGGCACTACTTAAAAATCATCTACAGATGTATCAAGTGATTTGGTGCCCACCTTAACTTGATAACTATGCCATCCACATAGTCTTCCATAAAGTCATACATCATATCATGAAAAATGGCAGTCATTGCTCTTTGATGAGTAGATCCTGCATTCTTTAGCCTAAAGGGCATAGCTGTATAGTAGAAATTCCCTACTGGTGTCCTGAAAGTAGTACACTTAGCGTCTCTAGTGGCCATCTTGATTTGATTATAGTCATTGAAACTATCCATAAACGAGAACAACTCATGTCTAGCTGTGGCATCTACTAACATATCAATATTTGGCAATAGGAAGTTGTCCTTTGGGCAAGCCTTATTGAGATCACGAAAATCTATACAAACTCGTATTTGATCATCTTTCTTCCTTACTAGCACAATATTAGCCAACCAAGAGGGGAGCTCAATTGGCTTGATAAAGCTAGCTTAGAGCAACTTCTCAATCTCCTTTGATTTGGACCTCAACTTTTGGGCGAAAAAATTGTTTTCTTTATTTTACTAGCTTAAACTTGGTTGTAATGTTCAATATGTGTACCACTAGATTGGAGTCCAGTCCTAGCATTTCATCGTAAGTCTATGCAAACACATCTCTATACTCCTTTAGCAATTATACTAAATTAGCCTTAAGCTCTTACAAGAGATTCTTGCCAATGAAGATAGGTCTCGGAGACTCCCCTGGTTTCACTAGATTTAACTCTTCAATGTCATCAACTTGTAGCTTGAGTTGATCCTGCATCTTTGGGAGCGGCGACTTGGGTTTCTTGTATTGGTATAGGATCTAAAGAAAATGAGCAAGCTTCTTTGGATCCATCTTCTTCAAATCCCACAAACCATCATAAATAGTACACCCTCTGCCCATCTTCTCTAATGAAACTTTCTATTACCTCATTCCTCTTTTACTTCTTTTGGCCCTAATGAGAGCCTCACATTCTCTTCTTTCTCGTAGGCTTCTCTTGTGTCTCCTCCCAAGTGGGTAATAATGTACCAAAGGGTATTACGATAGTAGTCTCTGCCTCTTCGGTGTATTCATTAAAGAATGTGGCTTCAGTAAAGTATGCCTCATTATGCTCAAATGGATTGTTCGTAGCGGGAATGAACATGTTTTTTTCTTTCCAATAGCCCTTAATGCACTGATGCCATGTTGAGGGTATGAGATTGTGATCAAGCAGCCACTTTCTTCCAATTAATAGATGGTAAGATACAAGTGCATCGATCACATGGAACCATGTGGAGCTCTATATAAGGCCCACTTTAAAGCTCACATTAACATACCCTATTGTGTTTATAGGCGCATCAGTAAAACTATTTGCGGCAATAAGTTATCTCACTAGGCGCTGATTGTCAATCCTTATAGCCTTTAGTGTAGACAACGACATTATGTTTATAGAAGAGCCATTGTCTATGAATATCCTTTTAATAAGATGCCCATTTAGCATGCTTTCCACATAAAGAGAATGGTTATAATTAGGGTTCTTGGCGCACATGTCTACATTAGTAAAGAGAATCACATTTTCATGCACCTTTGTCATTCTTCGTACAGGTTGTGCTAAACTACACTCCCCATACTATTGCTCTGCAATTTGGGTAAGGACAGTTGTTGCTACAAAACGTACATCTTTGTTAAACCTCAGTAAATTAAAAAAATTCTGAAGTTAGCCATCTTCATTAAGGCGACTACCTCTAGCATATATATGTCATCATTATTTCTAGTTATAGCCTCTTGTACATTACGCACCTCAACATGTGACATATTTCCTTCTTTGGTGTTAAGATTGTGGCTGATGGTATTTACAGTACCCCGCTAATTATTGTGTGTAGGAAGTGAATTATTATGAACATCATTATTTTCTATGATAAGTTCCTCATTATAAACCCTATCATTAAAAATCTTTTTCAAAGTCTAAGACTCTTTCCTAGGATGACTTACAAATCTATGATACCTAAAAAACTTAAGATCATTCTTCTCATTTTACGTTAGTAAACGATCCACTATTAGGAGCTTGATATTCTCATCTCATAACCATTGGTCAAGCAAAGCATGTACCTTTCCCATTGGGCATGGGAAAAGGGGGAGCTAATATAGATCCTTATGATGTATCATTCATTGGCTTCTTATTGTCTCTAGAGGTCTCAACTTGGGTCGAGCTAACAGATGTTGTTCGTTTCCCAAACCTTCCATTTTCTCTTTGTTGCCTTGTAATAGAGTTATTAGTTCTTCTTGTGGTCTCAACCGGTGTAGAAAAGGAACTTAGATTAAGATTTTCTAAGTGGAGTACGTACTTAGTGAATACCCCTTGGAAACAAATTTTTAATAACTCCCTCTCATCACATACAACTTAGATGTCTAAGGTGCATTCCCTGAAGCGTTTTATATAATCCATCAAGTCTTCCTTGAGGTACTACTATGTTCTTCCCATATCTATGATCGTAACTCGTTCCTGGGTGGAGAAGAACTTCTTTAGGAATAGCTCACACATAGACCCCCATGAATCAACTAACCTTGCAAAGAGATTGGCATACCAGGTGTATGCCTTTTTAGTCAGGTCATCATCCAACCTATATACTTCTAAGGTCTCGATAAACTTAAGTAAATATTATCTAACGCTCCCTTTCTTGCTACTGAACAAGATGAACTTAGGACTAACGTAGTCCTTAGGATAGGGTTTTTCAACAATATGCTAATGGTAAGGAAGTCTTAACTCCAGCACTCCCATAGTCGACTTTGCTTGTATTTCTTTTAGGTATATGTCCAAGTCTTCCTTCGTTATAAAGGAGGTCCTTGGGGCAGATACCATGGAAGCAAGTGCAAGATTGGGCTAATGGCTAAATCCACCGAGAGCCTTAGGAGGTGGAACATCTAGTTGAGTGGTTTGCTCATAGGGAATGTTCTCCTCATCAATGGGAGGGCTAGCGGGAGGAACTAAATGTGATTGAGTTGCATGGGTGATACCTTGTTACGAAGCAACGCTAGTGTTTTGCGAAACCATAATTGGTTACACAACAGTGATGGCAACCAACCCCGTGACGAGCAGAGCAAGCATGGTCATGAGTTGATTTAAAGCCCTTGTGTTCTCCTGCATAGTCTGCATCATTTGTGAAGGATCTATGGGAACCTCAGGTTATGAATTGCTTTGATTAGTATTCTACAATATTTGAGGTAGGTTCTACTCCATCAATTCAATATTAGGACCTTGTTCTTGATAGATATTGTCATATAGTCCTCTCTTCCTAGGAGGTTTCATTACTCCCGAAAAGGGAAAGAGGATTCTCGGTTTTGTTTTGTTATGTTTTATTCTTTGTTTTGGTTTGTAATTTGGCATCATTAGTTAGGTGTTTCGGTCCATAAGAAGATAAGGCCGCAAGCTAGATTAGGTAACTTAGGTTTTGTATTTTCTTATGCGTGACATCCTTATATGACCGAGTAGGGGTCGGCACAACACACATCATTATTGAAGATTGAAACAAAACACATCTTTTCTTTTGAAAAGAAAACCCTCATTTGTTTGCAAAAGAACTCTCTTTGGAATTCTCCAACCGAATTTAATTGGGGAAATTCCTTTTGATAACTTAGGTTTCGGTCAACAGGTGTGATTGTGGTCTAGTTCCATTCTACTTATTTGAGACGATCCTTGGGGTTTGATTTTCAATTGCGTTCATCGGGTTTTAGGTTTAACATACCTAAGGTTCACGCATCATTTGATATTAGAGCTTCGGTTTCTTGAATCAAGTAATCTCTATCTTGTTTATTTGCTTGTTGTTTCAATTCCATACTTTTATTCATATCCTAGATTCATACAAAAAAAATTGATTCGATCATAAGAGCTCTATTGGTGACTGACCACAAACAATTATATCTTGGTCATTGCAAAAATCAATTGTTATTCATTCTTATTCCTTCTTTGAAGAATACGTACGTATGTATGTATGTACGTACGTACGTATTGTATTATGTATGTATGTATGTATGTATGTATGTATGTATGAAACTCATAGTAAATCATGGAAGAGATCCAATCGTCGAAATCACAAAAGAAAATTTTGTTTTATCAAGTTACAATTCAATTGTCATAATACACTTTCCAATTCCAACCGCAACATATATCTTTGTCTTTCCAAATTGTGCATTTGAATTACATTCATACTTCTTGTTATATTCGATGCAAATTGTGTGTCCTTTTAATTTGCATGATAGGGAATTGTTTTGATTTGTTTCCGAAATTAGTAGTAAGAGATTGTTCATATCTATTAGAACATACACTTATTCTTCATTGCACCGTGACTTGGAACCGACTAGTGATCATTAGGGGTTGACTTAATGATTGTGTTGAGGAGTTTTCCAATCCGAGTTCCTAGCAAAGAATTGCAAGAGTAGGTTGTGAGGACATTATTGTTGAGAGATAAACACGAGTGGATTGTGAGAGTATTAATACTTGAGAGCAATACACGAGTGAGTGTGAGAAATATATTTTATTTGTGTTACTAAATTATTTGTTTGATTATAGAAATATGTCAGGACAAAATACAACTGGAGGTGAGAATGGAGGAGGTGAGAGTAGGGTGAAGTTTGAGGCATTGATGGGAGAGATGAAAAAGATCTTAAGTGGTGAGCTTGAACAAATCCGTGAAAGACTGGATAAGATGGAAAGGAGTAGAGAACCGTCTAGCAGTACCACTATCAGACAAGGCATGGGTAGACCAAAGAGAGGAGGAGTTAGGATAGAAGAAGGTGAGGATTCCGATTCTAGTGAATACCATAATGTGAGGGAGAGAGGAAACAACCAGTGGCGAGACTGTAATTTGGGAAGTATTAAGATGAAAATACCCTCGTTTCAGGAGAAAAATGATCCAGAGTTGTACTTGAAGTAAGAGAGGAAGATGAATCATGTCTTTGAATGCCATAATTATACTGAAGAAAATAAAATCAAATTAACTACAGTAAAATTCACAGACTATGCGAGTGTATGGTGGGATCAATTAGTGCATAATAGGCGCAGATATGGAGAGCGATTTGTTAGTACTTGGGAAGAGATGAAAACCATAATGCAGAAACGGTTTATCCCTAGTCATTATCATAGGGATTTACTTAGAAAGTTCTAGGGATTAACACAAGGGTTCTAAAGTGTAGAAGACTACTATAAGGAGATGGAAATAGCCATGATTAGGGTCAGAGTGGAGGAGGATGATGAGGCAACTATGGCTAGATTCATTAATGGTCTGAACCAGGAAATTACTGATGTGGTAGACTTGCACCATTATTTAGACATGGAAGAGTTATTGCATAAGGCAATCAAAGTAGAGCGACAATTGAAATATAGGAGTAACCAAAGGTTTGGGGCAACTTCTAACTCTTTATGGAAGTCCAATTAGAAGAAGAACTCTACAAATTCGAAGCCTAAAGAGGACAAGAAGGCTAAGAGTCCAGTTGCTGCATTTAAGGAAAAAACTAACACTAAAACCTCTTCCAATACTAAAGATATTAAATGTTTTATATCTTAGGGATTTGGACACATTGCATCTCAATGTCCAAATCAACAAGCTATGATTATTCATGACAATGGGGATGTAAAGAGCATCAACTCTGAGGAGGATAAGGAGTCACCATCATAGAAGTATGAGGACGTTGATTTAGAGGGACCCATGAGTGAGGAGTTATATGTCACTAGGCGAGTACTCAGTGTATAACCCTAGGAGGACGGTGAGGGGATCTAATGTGAGCATATATTTCATACACGGTGTCATGTACAAAATAAGATGTATAGTTTGATAATCGATAGTGACAACTGCACTAACGTTGCTAGCACTCTACTGGTAGATAAGATGCAATTGAAAACTGTAAAACATCCAAGGCCATATTGATTACAGTGGTTGAATGAATGTGGGGAAGTAAAGGTGACCAGGCAGGTTTTTATAGCCTTTTCCATAGGGAACTATAAAGATGAGGTGATGTGTGATGTGGTTCCTATACAGGCTAGTCACCTATTGTTAGGGTGACCATGGCAATTTGATAGGAAAGTAACGTATGATGGGTACCAGAACTAATATTCTTTTGTGCTAAACAAAAGGAAAGTGGTTCTCACGCCACAAAAACCATGGGAAGCTTGAGAGAATCAAGTGAGGATTGCAAAGGAATTTCGAGAGAAACACTTAAGTGTACAAGAGAAGAGTGAAAAGAAAGAAAAAAGTGAGAAACAAACACTAGTGAGCAAAGAGGAAAAAGACACTAAAACACCAAGAGAAGAGAGCATGGCGAGAAAGAGTGAGGTCAAGAGTGAGGTCAGAGTGCAATGTTAGACAGGCAACAATTACTTGTACTTATGTACAAGGATCTATATTTTACTAATGCTGAAGGCCTACCCCCATTGCGAGGGATTGAGCACCAAATTGATTTCATGCCAGGCGCATCCATTCCTAACCGGCCAGCCTATAGAACTAGTCCTGTGGAGGCTAAGGAAATTCAGAGACAAGTTAACGGACTAATAGAGAAAGGGTTTGTTCAAGAAAGTCTTAGCCCATGTTCAGTTCCTGTCATCTTAGTCCCTAAGAAGGATGGAACGTGGCGCTTATGCGTTAACTACCGAGCAATCAACAAAATTATAGTTAAGTACAGACATCTTATCCCTAGGTTAGATGACATGCTTGATGAATTGCATGGTGTACATTTATTTTCTAAAATTGACCTAAAGAATGACTATTATCAAATTCGTATGAAAGAAGGGGATGAGTGGAAAACCACATTTAAAACTAAGCATGGATTATATGAATGGATGCTAATGCCTTTTGGGTTAACAAATGCACCTAGCACTTTTATGAGATTGATGAATCATGTTCTGCGACATTTCATTAGAAAATATGTTATCATCTATTTTGATGATATTTTAAATTATAGCAGAACATTAGATGATCATATACAACATCTGCAGAGTGTGTTTAATATTTTAAGGGAAAACTAATTATATGCCAATTTAAAGAAGTGCACATTTTGTATGGAAGCTGTGGTTTTTCTTGGTTTTGTTGTAGGTGCAGATGGAATAACTATAGACGAGGAGAAGGTGAAGGCAATTTGGGAGTGGCTAACACCAAAGAACGCCAATGAAGTCAGAAGCTTCCATGGATTAGCTAGCTTTTACAGGCGATTCGAGAGGAATTTTAGCTCCATTGCTGCTCCATTGAATGATCTTGTCAAGAAAAATACCGAATTCAGATGGACCGAAGTATATGAGTAGGCATTCTAGACTTTGAAAGGTAAGTTAACTAACGCACCTTTGTTAGTATTACCTAATTTTGAGAAAGTTTTTTAGATCGAATGTGATGCTTTTGGGAAGGGTATTGGTAATGTGTTAATGCAGGATTCCAAACCAATAGCCTACTTTAGTGAGAAACTCAACAATGCTGCCTTGAATTACCCTGTGTATAACAAAGAGTTGTATGCCCTAGTGAGGACATTGCAAACGTGGCAGCATTATTTATGGCCTAAGGAGTTCATCATCCATTCCGATCATGAGAGTCTGAAGTACTTGAAGAACTAAAGAAAGTTGAATAAAAGGCACGCCGAATAGTTGGAGTTCATCAAGACCTTTCTATACATCATCAAATACAACCAGGGTAAGGAAAATGTAATGGTTGATGCCCTATTTAGAAGGTATTCTCTATTGATTTCCTTACATACTAAACTGTTGGGTTTTAAGTGCATAAAAGACTTGTATGAACATGATGCTGACTTCGGTCAAATTTGGGCTGCTTGTTCTGAAAGTGGGTATGCAGATTTTTATAGACATGAGGGATATTTATTTAAGAATGATAGATTATGTGTGCCCAAAAGTTCCATACGTGAATTGTTAGTGAAGGAGACGTATGGGGGCGGTTTAATGGAACACTTTGGTGTTAGGAAAACTTTAGACATTTTGCATGAACACTTTTATTAGCCTAAGATAAGACATGACGTGCAGACTGTGTATGACAAATGCATTACATGTAGAAAGGCTAAGTCTAAAGTAATGCCCTATGGGGAGTATCTACCATTGCCTGTACCTAGTCAGCCTTGGACTGACATATCTATGGATTTCATATTAGGCTTACCTCGATCTCAGCGTAGCAAAGATAGCATATTCATTATTGTCAATAGATTTAGTAAAATGGCTCATTTTATTACCTATTCTAAAACTAATAATGCACGACATATCATTGATTTGTTCTTTAGGGAGATTATACTATTATATAGTTTGCCTTACTCTATTGTGAGTGATAGAGATGTGAAATTTTTTAGCTACTTTTGGCATACTCTCTAGAATAGACTAGGCACAAAGTTATTGTTTTCCACTATAGCATATCCTCAAACCGATGGACAAACGAAAGTGGTCAACAGGACACTTTCCACATTATGCGTGCTATGCTTGATAAAATTTGAAACAATGGGAAACATGTTTACCTCATGTAGAATTTACATACAATAGGAAAGTACATTCCACTACATCATATTCTCCATTTAAGGTTATGTATGGTTTTAATCCCTTGACACCATTAGATATATTGCCTTGACCCACTAATGAGTTTGTTAATCTTGATGGTATAAAAAAGGCAGACTTTGTTAAGGACTTACATACTCACGTCTGGGCCAACATTGAGAAGAAGAACAAACACTATGCTTGTCAAGCCAATAAGGGACGTATCAAAACCGTGTGTCATCTAGGAAATTGGGTTTGGGTGCACTTACGAAAGGAACGATTTGCAGAGCAACAAAAGTCCAAATTGCATCCAGGGGGCGATAGACCTTTCTAAGTCGTGGAGAGTGTATCAACGACAATGCTTACAAGATAGACTTGTCAAGCCACTATGGTAATGTAAGTGCCACATTTAATGTTTCCGATCTTACTCTTTATGGTGCAAGTGATTCGAGGACTAATCTTTTCGAGGAAGGAGGGAATGATGAGGATCAACTAGCATCTAAGAAGGCGGAATCGAAATCCTAAGATCCATTGCAAGGAATTTGAGGCCCAATGACCTGAGCTAGAGCCAAGAGGATGAATGACGCCTTACAAAGACTAGTCCTGGACCTACAAGCTAATGAATCAAATTACACGAAAGGAGAACCAATACCTGTCAATTTGATTCACGTTTCCATAGAAGGGTGCAAGGATTTGAAGTCCTAGAATAGATATGTTTTTATTGAACCGAAAAGGGAAAGAGGATTGTCGGTTTTGTTTTGTTATGTTTTATTCTTTATTTTAGTTTGTAATTTGGCATAATTAGTTAGGTGTTTCGGTCCATAAGAAGATAAGGCTGCAAGCTAGATTAGGTAACTTAAGTTTTGTATTTTCTTGTGTGTGGCATCCTTATATGACCGAGTAGTGGTCAACAGAACACACATCATTATTAAAGATTGAAACAAAACACATCTTTTCTTTTGAAAAGAAAACCCTCCTTTGTTCTTTGCAAAAGAACTCTCTTTAGAATTCTTTAACCGAATTTAATTGAGGAAATTCCTTTTGATAACTTAGGTTTCAGTCAACAGGTGTAATTGGGATCTAGTTTCGTTCTACTTATTCAAGACGGTCATTGGGGTTTGATTTTCAATTACGTTTGTTAGGTTCTAGGTTTAACATACCTAGGGTTCACGCATCACTTTGTCCCCATTGGAGTCACCAAAACATGTAGATGAGGGATCCTAGTAGGAGTAGTCACATGTGTATCACGTGAGTATTACGCTGCACATGAATTCAAAGACAAGTAATTTAGAGATAGCATGTGATGAGATGACTAGGGAGAGAGAGTGGTAAGGAGGAAAAACAAGCAATCTCAAGTGTCTCAAATGCATAAGTGACAGATAAGAGAGCTAAGGGGACCTTAAGCATCAACCTTCCAATTTTCAAGCAATAAAAATTGCTCTTCGCTTAATCTCTTGTTTGATCTTTGAGAGTAGAGAACTCTTGGTGGAATACCATTTCTCTAATCTCTAGAATCCGAAAAAAAAAAAAAAAAAAAAGGGTCCCTTAATAAGGAGGAATGATTGAATATTTATAGACTCTTAGGCTTGATGATATCCGTCGGATCACTTTAACGATCCATGAATAAGATGAAGTTTAGTCATTTTAAGGTTATCCTAATAAGCTTACTATAGGCCCAAGACTAGTAGCCTTCCTCATAAGTATATGAGTCTGCTTAAGAAAGGTTCGATGCGACCGAGCCCACCAAGCAATTTTCCTTAAGTCATCATAATAATTAGACTAGACTCATTAGGTATGTCACCTAGCCTAATGAAAGCCAAATAATCAATGGGCTTAGCCCAATATATTTATATAATATTTTTAGCCCTTCTATAGAAAACAATATTAAAATGATACCAAAAAGATTTTAAAAAGAACCTAAATGGCCTATATATACAAGTTATCCGGTTCTTATAGTTGAGTAGTATAAATATTGATCTTTCGATGAGATGAATCAGATTTGAATCCTCTCTTCTCTAATTATAATAGTAGTTGAAAAAAAAAAAAAAAGGAAGTTAAGCTAAAGTTTTCTAATGCACATGACCCTTGGACAAATCAATAAATCAAAGTTGTGAACAAGTGTTTAAAGACATAATTTGAAACTCTTACCTTTTTTGTATTTTACTTTTTTATGGTATCATTGATGCATTTCATAATTTCTTTTACCAAATCATATCATATTATAATATATAATTTAAAAAATCTTACCTTTTTTTTTATATTCAACGTTTTTATGGTATCATTAATACATTTCCATATTTTCTTTTATCAAATTTAATATAATTTTAAAAACTCTTGCCTTTCATATACTTACCACTAATATTTTTCTTTCAAATGATATTTTCATATTATAGCATGTAATTTTGAAACTCTTGCCTTTTATATTCTATTTTTCATTCATTACTTTTGCTTGTGGAGTTTTTAATCCAATGAATTGAATTAGCATAATTTATAACATTTTAATAATTGTTATTTTTTAGTGTCCAGTGAAAAAATAGGCGGAGGAAAAGATAAAGCTAATGATTACTATACACTTGAAATTATGATACCATTCTATATTATACATATTACATTACATTTTATAATAAGTGACATATGTTATTATATCATTGTTGTAATATGACAGATGATATTGGTACTTGCTATAAATATAAATACCATATGTTATAATACTATTGTTATAATACTTTTTACATTACATAATGTCTTACACTGTCTCTATTATTTTGTCTTCTTTTTTTTTGTTATTTTATACCTAAGCATTTATGTGGGCTTTTAATTAATTTAATATAATTTTGGAAGTTATTGCCTTTTATATTCTACATAAACAAATTATTTCAAATTACTTGTTCTAGTAAAACAAGTTCACAAAGAAAACATTCTTGATTAGTTGCTATAGACTTAATATAACACATAAATTTCAAGTTTTACAATAGTTGATTTTTATTATACATTTGTAAATACTAATTCAATTCTATTCAATTTTCTTTGCTTAAATGATATATTAAAATGGGAATGATCAATATTTCATTGTATAACATATTTTTGGATAATACATAAAAATAGTAAATTACATTTACATTTGTTGTTAAAAAAAAAAGAAAGGGAATTACAATCATAATTGAAGATTATTGTTCCATTATACTGTTTAGTTTTTTATTAGTTTCTATTTGCACATTGCATGGACTCTTTAATTAGTGATATAGAAAATATCAAAGATCTTTATTGATATGGTAAATGATCTAACAATTTGTATAACATACTCAAACAAAACTTCCATATCTAAACATCACGCTCAATAAAATTTAAATACTAATGTAAATGTGAACATGTAGAACAATTATCAACAAATTTGTACGTGATTATTTATATGAACATGTAACGAATCGTAACAAATTACTAAGACAACCTAAGAGTAGAGAGTGGATTGTATTTTGAAAATTTTGACTTTGTTAGATTTCTTTTTAATTAGTTTTTTTTTAAATAAAAAATGATCTAAAGAAGATCAAAGACCCCCTATATGCACATGAAATTGAACAAGAGTGAAAGTATTATTTGCCCAAGACTTACAAACTTGATAGAGTAGCAAATAATAGATAGAAAAAAAGATGTAATTTAGAGTTCTACAAGTTCAATAACATTTTATTAACAAAAAAAAAAAAAACTGGATAACTTTTTAACTTGCTTAAAGATAAAAATGTGTGGTATTTTCCAATTTGATATTCCCACCAAGTCCCCAATCTCCACAATGTCCAAAGAGGACTTTAAACTTCTATTTTACAATTTCTCATATCCACTTGAGTTCACCCAAGAATTTAATCTCACACAATTTTCACTTTTTCAATGTGTATTTCTCCTATTTTGTTGTATTATTTAAGCACTCCTGCTTGAAAAAAGAAAAAAAAAAGGCTATAATAAAGTGTTGAGAGATGATATAAGCTTTTGAGAATATTATAAGAATATATCCATTTTGTCTACACAAGGGGCTCCATTTATACAATAAGGAAAGGGTGAAACTGCCTAAAAACTTCACCAATTTATTTCAAGATTTGAAACATGAAGATTCTTGATACACTTTAGCTTTGTTCTAATGAAATATTGACAAACCGAAAATTGTTGAACAACTTTGTTTTGATGAAGTTAGACTTTGTTGAACTGAAGTCACTTAAAACTTTATATATCATTTCGGTTTGTTGAAGTGGTACTTTGCTAAATCAAAGTCCCTTCTTTCCATTACAAAATAACATAAGTCTTAGCTTTTTTGGATGGAAATGAATTAATACAACTATTGCCATTATCAAAATATATAAACACTTAAGTATGATTATTAAGGCTTAAACTCAATAGTCTCTCCCTTTTTAATAATAAGAATACTTGGTTTACAACATCACAATTTCGTCAAAGTAGAGATATTTATTATAAGCATTTTATTTTGACATATTTTGCCTTTTGGTTTGCGGGTAACTTGAAGTCAAATGGGAGAATACTTTCTACATTTTGTCTTTTCACTGGTTGCATGCTTTGCATACTTCAGCCAGTAGGCAAACCTTAAATTTCTACAGTGATCTAGTCGTTGTGTGTTACGTGTCAAAGTGATCAGAGCGCTACAGTTGCCTTTTTCATTTTTTTTTAATTATTCAATGTTTAGCTAGTATTTTACACTGTATACTAATATAAATATATTTTATACTTTATGTAAGGATGCAATCCCCACAAAAACTAAAATTAATAAAACAAAAAATACTTGGCTGCAAAAAATTGCATCCCTACCTTTTATCTGTTGCCGAAATATATATATATATATTATAGTGATTGATTTTTTAAATAGTAGCTTATGTTAAGTATGATTTTATTTTACTAACTATCAGGACTACTCTCCCTCTTTGTCATTATCAGAAAGACTTAAACAAATGTTAAGTCTATAACAAGTCCCCCGATGACATTGGAATAAGTGGATAGGGGGCAAACATTAGTGTAGAGTCCTAGAACATATAAATATACAATAATACATAAAATGATCAGAAATATACATTTAAGAGATAACATTTATAAATAACATCAGAGTTTAGCAAGCCTACAACAAATGGAAGCATAATGGTCGTAAGCAAGAAAAAAGGAAAACTATAAATCAAATAAAGGTGGACAAGGTAAAAAGAGATATCAGCGCAAGTTGGTAAGCTAGCATTGCATGGAACTTGTGAATCTTTAAACCGATTATTAACATTTTCTGCAAAAAGGCATTAAATATAGAAAGTAAGACAATATTCTCCATTTGGTGGCAAGAGGGATTAAAGCTGTGCAAATGAGTTATAGTACGCCAATTGGTTTATTTAATTTTCTTAAAAAATAGATTAAAATTGAATTTTTCAACCGATTTAAAAAATCAGCCAAATAAACCCAACCGTTTAATTTGTAGGCTAACCAATTCAAAAGAAACGAAAAAAAAAAACTTTGCATAACTCTTATTATAGCCGCATATCGCATTTACAATACAATGCCCATTAACTAATTTAATTTACTTTTAAACTGAATATAATAAACTACAAAATTCAAACTATATATCATTATTTATGATCATCTTTCTCATTCTTCTTTCTTATTTTTTTACCTTAGTTCTCCTATCTTTCTTGTGGTTCCATCCCTTAATTTTTTTATCATTTTATAATATTTATATTATAAAGACGTTATAATTATAATATTCATATTATACTATCAAATCAATTCATCATACTGTTATAAAAATGATACATAGTCATTATTAACTTTATATTCTTTACACTTTTAAATAAAAATTAAAATCTATTATTAGTGGATCAAAGGTTAGTTCATATAACCCACTAAAATACATAAATGAATTAAATAGATTGTATTAACCTATTTAACTCATCAAAACATATAAATGGGTTAAATAAGCTAGCTTAATGTGTTAGCCCATTTAACTCACTAATCCATGTGGATTAAGTTAAGGCTAATAGATTTTAATCTGTTTACTAAATGGATTGTCATAACGTTTAACTCACGAATCGAAGTGGATCAAATCAAATTGGTTCGTTTAACCCACTTGCACACCTCTAAAGGGAATGAGCATTTGAGCAATAATAGTACCAACTAGGAGAAAGAATATCAACCATACTATGGATTTCAACACCAAAGTATTAACACGACATGTGAATTGATTAGTACCAATAAATCTTTTCTCATGCTTAGGGGCTTTAACACACTACATGTCTATAGAAACAATACTCAATAATTGTCTCACATACACACAAGAATTTAAACTTTCTCAAGTGACAAGCTCGTTTTTGGATTGCTTAAGGCTAGCACCATATCGTTCTTGCTCATCTTTGTGATTAGTCAAATTTTTATTAAAAAAAAAAAAACCACTCCCTCTGCAAGGATTTAATTTTTAAAATTTAAGACCCTCTATACACCATTTATTTGAACTTCGTCCAAATTAGGCAAACTAAAGAATTATAAAAACTTCAAATCAAAGTTGGACTACATCCACAAACTTTTATTAATATCAGCAAGTATACCTGTATGGAAGGCATTAGTATATCCATCACTATAAAACTAACTAAACTGCAATAAAGAAGCACTTGCATTTCTCACTTTGGTATTCCCTTTTGGGTCCATAATGTTAGAAATCCATTGAGAATGGAGAAGACATTGTAACCCTATATTAATTATTTTTAGTAATTTGAATTTGATTGATTAATTAAGAGAAATTTTAAATAAGAAGACTAAGATAATTTGAGATATAGGATGGAGAAAGTGATGTGCACAATGTGTGAGGTAAGAGGGTGATATTAGAACTCTCCTTTGGTACATTTTTTCTTGGGCAAGACATTACTTGTATGTGAGAAAGAAAACATAAAATAATTTCATATGCCAATAATCTGTTTTCTCACATTCATAAAATGATTAATTGATGTGAGTGGTTGGATAGCACACATGTAAGACTCACATACACGATCCATGATTTGCACATTCATTTAAACTTGGATATTGATTTGATTACACTCACACATAAGCTATCACCATGTGTGCATACATTCACATACACATACACTGAAGGAAGATAAAGAGGCTTCTTATTTTGTCTCTTTCCACATGGGCTTAGCACCATTTGTAGGACATAGACTTGTCCATTCTTTTTTTAATTCAAACATTCTCATATATTAATTCCCTAAGTTACAAGGGCACCTTTTAATATCATTTTCTAATTCTATGACCATAGTCAATTAATCATTTAAAGGACCTTAATTAGATTATTAATGCTAAGTTCAAATTAAATCAATTAACTCTAAATAGCCAAATCCATCTATCCTTAGCTTCTAGCTATGTTATGCTCATTTCAAACATTTTGCTATTGCATATGATCCTCTAGGTATTGTATAGTGGTACTACCATAAGCATAGCTTTGCTTATTATAATATCCAATGCTCTAAAAAGGATTTTTATGATCTAATCATAACTTTTGTTTCAATATCTTGAATCAATTAAAACATGATTATGCTATCTTGAATTCTATTCTTCTTCTTGGTTTACTAGAATAACTTATACACAATCAAATCTTGCTATGACCATGGGATTTAGAGTTGCTTATGTTTGAATAGGTAGTCTAGGATATACAATCTCCAAATAGAAGATAAACATATCCATCTTGACTTGTTACTACTTAATCTCAAATGCTGCAAGCTAAACTAAATAACTAGCTTTATAATGACCTATACAAAAATTACATTTATCAACATCAAAGCATGACAATCCATTCATAGAATGCACAATAGTTCTAAAGATCTACTATTTGTTTATTAGAAAAGAAACCAATGGTGTTAACATGGTATTCCAAAATTTTGAATTGTTCCACTAGTTCACTAGCTTGAGTTGTATCATGTGTGTGTGTGTGTTTTTAATTAACTTAGTCCTTCATTCAACAAGTATGACCCATGATCAAAATGATCCATACACGTGATGATCTCGTGTCTTATATTCTCTCTAGCCACTTAGTCAATCATGAATTACTTTGAGATTACGATAATTATAATAGAAAGGATGGACAATTACTATCTAGTGCAAATAGAGATTGTGCATTTTTAATTGGTGCAAGTTAAAAATGAATTTTTATATAGGACATGCAGTACATAAATAGCCAATAGCTAAATCAATGATAATGGATTTTTTTAATTACTTAACCAAAAAGTTTCTAAATAGTATTTCTATCATAACCTTATATATCGATATTTATTTTTCCACAATCCATATAAAACTTCATTATATGACCGAAATATCACAAAACCCTCATAGACAACTACCAATACTAAAACACAACATCATATATAAATCCATGGGACTTTATTGCATATTAGTATCAATATGACTACTCTAAATAGCCAATGAATATAAAAGATTAAACTCTTATGAAATTTATTTTTAAGTTGGCTGAACATTACATGCACACAGCATCAGCAGGTAGAACCTAGTCAGGATCATTTTCTTTTTCTTAAAATTTTTGGCAACCGGGTAAGGTAATCATTAAATAATGAATAAGGAAATGAAATTCTTTCGAGCTTGTCCCTGTCTCCTGCCTTTTGTCGGTGTGTTTTGGGGAGCAAGAATAACAAGGAATAATGAATCTCTCACCACGTTGAACAGCTCCACAAAAAATCCAACCATTCATTGAATTTGCTTTGTACATGTGGGGTAATCTAAAATGGGGCAATGAATGAAATGAAGCAACCTGGCTACGGAAGGTCTCCCAATTCATTAATTTCAGAAACTGCTCTCCTATCCCCTATTTATTGCTTTAAAAAAGAAAAAATTATCAATTATATAAATATTAATAAATTTTTAATATATATAATAATAAAAATAAATAAATTTTAAAATAATTATTATTTATATTATATATATCAAAATTCTATTAATGTTTATACACAACCTACCACGAATGTTTTCTCCTCCCCATAATGACTAGAGGTATGTAATTCTTGACACCCCATGCCGTGCCCTAGCATCGGCTTAAATGATTTTTTTTTTTTTTTTTTGTGTCCATTTGCTTGTTTGTTTCATTTATTTATTTATTTTATTTTAGCTTTTCGAAAGCTCAAAACTAGCCAACAAAGAAGGTCTGAACAAGACGAAAAGATAAAAATAGAGATACTTGTTTTAGTGATTTATATCTATCACAAACTAAAAAATCTGATACACCCATATATAAGTAAAGATAAGTAATAATTTAATTGAGAATAATATTTAGTAATTTTTAATTATTTATAACTAAAATTTAGTATACAAAATTTTAATTAGGTATAAATTTTAAATTTAGTCATACTCTTTAATTATAAAATTAATAAGATATTTTTAGTGACTCTTTTCATTTTTTTTTCTTTTTTTTTGCGCTTTAGGTCCTTATATGAAGAATATATGAATGGATTATGTAAAATAAATAATATAACTTATATAAGTAACTCCTTTTAGTTTTTTTGAAAATTGCAAAAACATGACCTATATTTTGGCCTTTTTATAAATGACTTGTATTTTTTTTTTTACAATGACATCACCCCTTTTTATTTTTATTTTTTATTGTTAATTAAGGAATATGTGTTAGCTTCTAATTGGTCTATAATAATTAATATAATATAATAATATTAACTATATTTAATTAAATAATTAATGAAAAATATGGAAATTTTAGAAAGAAAAATGGTTGAAATAAGTCCCTTGCCCATGCATGGCTAGCTAAACCTATTGAAATTTCGTAGGTTATATACATTCCACCTATTACGATAGGTGGCGACGGACACCCTTAAAATTAAAAAGAAAAGAAATATAAGCAAGAGCTTGAAGGGTCCTAATTGGGTTGTACAATTCGAATATGAGCCATTAGGTATTTCAGTTGAAGTTCTTTTCTGTTTTTTTTTTAATAATTTGAGAGTGGTGTGTGGCAACTCATTAGTGTGGGTTGGTTGTAAACAACCCTCCTTACTAAAAAGAAAAAAATAATAGTTGACCACCCATGGGTCTTGGGGTAGCCAAGCATGCATGGGTATTTCACATTTTTTTTTATTAAATATTTAATTTAAAACAATTAATAATATTATTTTATTAAATTAATCATTGTAAACCAATATAAAAATCAATATCTGTCTCTTAACTAATATTAGTAAATAGTGGTAAAATGCAAATTATGTATTTATAAAAAAAAAATACAAATTATGAGTTTACAAAGTCATATTTCTATAACTCTTCATTTAGTTTTACCAATGTTAGCGTGTCAATGAGCATTTATTACACTGATTTACGTCATTATACCCCAATTTTAGCAAATCACTCGTTATTCGCATTCGTGTTGGAGTTGTTGCTCAAAAATCAGCTAAGACAAGACTCAAGGCTATCCGTCGAAATTAATAAAGAAAGTGACATATATCTGTCATGGTCACTGGTGTTTTCTAAAAAAATATAGTGGTGTTATGAAAAAAAAAAGGAATTTATATATATATATGTATACACGACGCATGAAATTTCATCAGTTCTAAAGAAAGTTTTGCAAGGAATGCATTAAGGAAAGTCAAGAATTGAAGAATGTCTAGCAGCCTTGTGAGTTTCATATGTTGTTTGGTTGTTCTGTTCCTCCTTGGCCGAGGTAAGTAAGAGTAAAGAGTGCAGCGTATATACCCATATTGTTACTGTTTTGCTCCGGATAAAGCATCCATAAATCCTCAATCATAGGCTTGCATATATGATGAGGTTCTCTTTTCTTTTGGTTGTTTTAATCTTCTCAAAGCTGAAAGTAAAGACACTTCTCATATCTTTTTTAGGTATATCTGTAAGTACAAGATTGATAAAAGATAAACGTAAAAGGAATTTTATTGTATCATCATTGCGTTGAATCCTTATGCTTGACTTAATCAACCAAGCTATAAACTGGCAGGAAGTTGCCAATGTACACCGGTCCAAGTGAAGATTGTTCAATCAAAGACGGGGATGTTTAAACAAAAGCCACAGTGGAAGGTGACAATCAACAACCCGTGTCATTGTTCTCTGGAAGAAGTGAAGTTAACCTGCAAAGGGTTTCGAACCACAAAGCAAATCGACCCTTTTATCATGTCTAAGACTGGCGGTACATGTCTCGTCAACAACGGAATGCCTGTGTATCCGTCTTCCTCATTCAGCTTCACTTATGCTTGGGACAGGCCATTTGCCTTTAAAGTACATTCAGCCACTCCAACCTGTTCCTGAACGCCAACTTCCATACTCCACTTCCACCACAGCAGGGATTGATGATGAGGAATTATCGTTATGCATAGGAAATCCTTGCTCTTCTAATTTCTTAGTATCGTTATTTTATCTTTTGTCTTAATATTGTAGGCTATTATTACTTTTAAAAGTTTACCAACAAATGTCACATCTGCGAATTGGGTGCTTAAATAAATCCTACTTATGGAACTGTTGCTAAAAATACAATCTTTTTTTTTTTATATGTGATATTTATTAGCCATATATCTATATAAAACCATCCCACGTAACTTCACTATATTTCATTTGCTGTAGCTTACATACCATCATCCAAATCGTAACTTCCATATCTCATAAAGATGTCTATAATATTTTTAGATACCTGTTAACTCCAAAAGGCCTTATTCTCTTCAATAATATATATAAGTATAAGACAACAATCGTAAATATTTGTTGTAATTGATACCTGATTTTGAGAATACCTTACATCAGTAGCAAAAGGTTAGTGATCAGCTAATGGCAAAACAGTTTTTATTCACACATACACACATGTACATGTATACTAGTGAACGTTGGGCTGCTCCCACATTATGTGCGTTTAATCAATGGTAAACAATGAAGTGTTCTAGTTTGAAACATATGAGAGTAAGCATTAAAAAATTTTGAGATAATACTTATCTTCGTAAAATGATGGTATAACGCAATGTGAAGGAGCATGCAATTGATAAATAGGCTTTCGGTCCAATTCAATTCATAAATTGGTTTTTTAAACTAGGATAAAGTCTAAAAAATCAAGCATAATAAGAGATATTTTAAGGAGATCCTGGTTGGGTAGGTTTGAAACCATTGGATCAGATTTTCCACTTTTGCTTTTCCTCGGTTGTCTCGTGCACAAAAAGTAAACTCAAGAAAGTACTTTCTGAGTTCATTTGAGCTTTGTTAGGCCTTAATAGGCCTTAAGCTTGTCTCTCTAAGTCCATGAGGACTAAAAAGGATAAGAAAGCTTTAATGATGGTTGTTGGATCCTCAAAAGCAATCCAATGGCCATTTGATCTCTATTGTGTATTTAAAAGCTACCTACCGGTCAATTTCAACCTCTAAGCTTTATAAGAAGCTTTATTCTCATTTAAGACATTCTAAACATTGGTTTACTTGAGACAATTGTCAAAACTCTACTTAAATATTTCTACAAAATATCAAAATATTAAATCAATTAATTACAATTCAATAATGAACAAGAACACCAAGTTTAATTCATTATCACACGTGTGTATTTGAGATACTGAGTTTATCTATTCCTCCAATATTTTTTCCTATTACATCCCTTAATGTATCATCAATTCAAGACTATCTTATCAGCTAATCATAGTATCTTTACCATACATATAAATTATCACAAAAATACTCATCAACCCCTTTAAAATACTCTAGAGGTATTCACCCCCCATTCATCTACAATACGTTAAGAGTGATTCTGGGAATGAATCTATGGACTCTATGCAGACTAACAAAGGAAGTGTCGATCAAGTTTCATTTGAGAATGTCACAAAATCAAACGAGACGGTTTGCTAACAAAAAGAGAAGCAAGAGGGCTTTCAAAATTAGAGACATGGTAATACTTAAGCTACAAAATACAGATAGTGAAGTTTAAGATTGCATAAGTCATAAAAGATCTCAACAAAATATTTTGGGTCGTATAAAGTTATAGATAAATAGAAGTAGCTTTCAAATTAGACCAATCTAATAAGGTCCACTGTTTATCCAGCCTTCCAGCTCCATGCCTGCCAAAAGGCAAATCGGGAGCTGCGTTTCGTTTATGTGATAAAGAAGATATGGTCCATTTGGAAGGGTTAGACCACATGGAAGGGGACTGTCAGATAATGGGCTTGGAGAGTCTCTATAAGCTTCGGACCCAGTCCATAAAGAGCAAGCCCGAGTAGATAGATGATGAGCAGCAAAAGTATAATATATCTGCAATTAAACTAAATTAAATTGATAAAATCGCCATAGGTATAAATACTGATTTCTTAACGAGATAGATGAGTTTCAATTTCTCTTCTCCAACATTGTAATAATACAATAATTGGCAAAAATAATAATAATAATAATAATACTATTATTATTATTATAACATATACACCCTTCACATGGAATATTTCTTAACCTAAATATTGGGAAAATCTTGCAAACACACATCATGTCAACGATAAAAAAAAAAAATGGATTGGACCAAGGAGCAAGCATGAAAAATACTACCCCCAATTGCTTGCATTCAAGCATACTCTACGTAAAAAAAAAAAAAAAAATCATGAAATTAAGTTTACATTTCACATATTTTTAGTAGTTCTGTGGGATTGAATCGATATAGACAGTAGACCTTGCACTCTGCCATTGGTTACTTCAATGTTATATATATGATTGTAGGGGTTTTATACGTTTATTAATCATTCTAAAGACGTAAGAGATGGAATTACAAAGGAAATGAAGAATTTGTATAATGTAATGAAAATTGATATGACTTTTAGTATCCATAATATTGCATTTTATATATTTTCACTACATGAGAAGACCATCCGGCGGTCATACAAAAATATACTATGAATATATTAATTGTAATTTTTTTTAAGATTTTTTTTTTCTTTTAACATTAGTATATAGTATAATTAGACCAATATCATCAACGCGTTGCGCAAGTTCAATATTAAAGCACCGTACTACTTACTGGGCTTTTAGGCTGTTATGAACTAATTGGGCCAGACAATTGTCGGCTCGGCCCATAGAAACTAAGCTGGAGACCCTTTTCATTTTCTTTTGAAGAAGTAAAGGCCTAAAACTATCTTTATTCAGAATTTTCTAGAGATTACCTCCAAAAGCTTTGGATATTTTAATTTCTATTACGTTTTATGGTTATTTATAGCACCGTTGGACCCAGTTTGGAAATTTTTCTAAGATTTATCTTTGAATATTTTGGAGATTTTAATTTGTATAGCTTTTGTCAAATCCTAATTTATTTTGGTTTTAGCAATGTTGGACTCCGAGCTTTGAAATTTTATATTTGAAGATTTTGCATATTTTAAATTTTGTAACTTTTACTAATTTTTTGGTTCTATCCCGTCCTTTTTTTTTTCTCGTGCGTCTTGCCAAAGCCTAATTTATTATGGCTTTAGCACTATTTGAACTCTAATTTCGAAAGTTTATAAAAAATATCTTTAAAAAGATTTTGAATATTTTAATTTTTATAACTTTTATTAATTTATGAATGTATCCCATTTTTTTTTGGAGAGTCTATGAATACTTAAAAAAAAAAAAAATCAACTTCATGCCTGCATTTTGCAGGCATCTTGTTGCGATGGAGCAACATTCAAATTTCAATGCAATTTAACACCGTGAATTCACAAGGGCATATATGCTAAAATAAAAATAATAATGAATAAATAAATAAAAATCATCAACTCATACCTATGAATTTTGCCAGCCTTTTTTCAATTCTTTCAAGTTTCGCAGTCCATGCAAACACCCACACAGAGGCTGTACAACGTGGCTCTCCTTCTAAGAGTTAGTGAATATTCTCTCTTTCTCCTTCAAAATATCTATCATGTTAATAATTTCTATACATTGTTAAATTTTGCAAATCCTCTATATCATTTATTTGTAGTGCTATATATATATATATATATATATAAGAAAATAAGCAATTGGAACAAAGTAAAATGTAGAGTTTGAAAATTAAAAAGAGATGAATACAAGAATTCTTACAATGTTTCGTTCATTTCACTTAACAAAATACGGTATTTTTCAACTATAAAAATATATAAAAAAAACTTTAGAGATAAATATGTATTGTAATTACTATCAATATTTTTTTCCCGCATTGCTACTTACTTCAGTTATGTGTAACATAAGTTGTCGTTATCATTGTTTTGACTTGAATGATACATTTGTTGCCTAATCCATTACAATTGAATCACTTGATTGAATATCTGTCTCACTTAAAAAAGAATTAGTCAATGTTGCACTTCAAGCAAATGATTGGAAAGAAAGGATTAGGTGACAAATATTTCACGTAAGTTGAGGAAACCGATAACTTACTTATAACTGATGCAAGTAGTGCCATATAAAGCAATAAAAATATTGATTATAGTATAAATTTAACTTGATAAACTTTCCATTCTTATCTATGAAACCAAAAGTAACCTAACCTTTGGCACTGGAATCAATAGGACATTAAATGAATCACCATCTCTATCTCTCTTTAATTATTGACATTTATATTTCATTTCATGTTAATCTCTTACTTTAACATCTCAAAATTTCAAGAAAAATAATTGTAACACCCTAAAACCCGAGTTGCATTATTGTTCGTCATATGTTCTTATCACACAAGAACACGTTAAGGCTCCAAACTAACTTTAATATTTTTTTATTTTAAAATTTCTATAAAAAAAACATTCAATACATCCCACAATTTCAAAATCAATTTCATAAATCTATATTCAACATCTAACACAGTGGAAGTGTATAATACTCTAAATTTACAATCTCCAAATGATACTATCTATTACACTCAATTAACAAAATTCTTTAAATTTTTAATCACCATAATAGTAATGATAACCATCTCCTTCATCTCTTTATGGCTCTCCCAAACCCAGATTATTTTCTAGGTTATCATTTCCCTTAATAGCTGCATCTAAAAAAGTATTCTTCGAAAAGTTAGCTAATGCCTAGTATGTATAACATAAACACGCATGCTTAAACAAACATGAACATGTATCACATGCATTATGTAGTACTTATGCATAGGCATAGTTTCATGATATAATTTAAGTTAACAAGCAACAACAGCGTACTCATAACCCCCTAACACACTTAACCCATTAGAACATTTATTGGTGATGGGATTTGCCATTATGAGCCCCACACTCATGTTCACTTAAGCCACTTAATCTTGATGATAGAAATTGTCACTACGAGCCCCACAGTCATGTATACTTAATCGACTTAATCTTGGTGATGAGAACTACCACTACGGGCCCCACAACCATGTATACTTAATCCACTTAAACTTAGTGATGGGAGTTGCCACTACAAACTGCACACCCATGTACACTTAATCCACTTAAACCAACATTCAACCCAAATTATTTTCAAGCACAACTCTACTAAAGACAACGTCACATAAGGATCATTAGGTGCTCCTTAGGGACCTACCACTACGGGCTCTTAGGCCAAGCCAAGCACATGTAGCATACACTTAAAAACTTAAGCCAATTCTTCCAATTAAATCAAATTCAATACATATGCTATCTTAAACAAGCACAAAAGAACACACAAGTTACACGTACCTTGAATCTTAACCTTAAACACTTCGAGTCCTAAACTTAAGCTAAGTTGAAATCTATACATCATCAACAAGTCCTTCTTAATATTAATGTAAGATCAATATCATTTCTTATTTCTCTTAATCTTAATCATTTAAATTCTCTGGGGTCTTATTAGCTATTTAGGTTGTGTGGAAATTAGCTTAATTAGAAACTAAATAGATATATAATTAAATTATGTTTCACTCAACATGGTCATGTTGAAAGTTATATAGCTTAACACGAGCTAATACATGACCATGTCAAATGTTGTGTATCTTTCAATGAGTTTTGGTTTTAATACGGTTGAAACACGACCGTATATCTCTCGATAAGCTTTGTGTTTAACATGTTCGAAATAGAATCGTATAGGTAAGTCATGTATCTCTTGGTTCAACACAGTCGAAACACGGCCGTGTTGGGAAGCCATGCATCTCTTGGTAAATTCCCATGAACCCTAATTTCTTTATTTTAATTTCTTATAAATTCGATTTTCTTTATTCCTAAGCTTAACTTAACCTTAAAACACATATTTTCTCCTCAATTAACATAAACTAGAATACTTACATCGAACTTTCCTTGAATCAAATCCTTGATCCGTGAATTTCCTTGTTCTTCATGTTCCCTCTTCAATCCTATTCTAGTGACATCATGTAGCAATAAGTTATTTTAACCTCAATTCTTTATTCATGACTTTCTCATAAGTTATAAAAATGCTTACCTAGTATGACCAGATCGAATGTTGATGAATTCCCTTTAGTCACCTTATGTTGTTTTGTGAGCGTTTATCTTTTTGTTTACGGTTTCACTACGCAAAATGACAAAAGAGACTTTCTAAGTTAATTTACGGTATTTTATACCCTTCGTGTGAAATGACCCATTCATCCATCATTTTAAGTACATTTTTATGTCCTTAGCTTTGGCTTTATGTTATAATATATATATGGATAAATCATCAAAATTTCAGATATTACAATAATAGAATGATTATTTTAATCTAATATGTAAGAATACCACGACATGACGGAGGGATGTTTGTGGTGATTGTAATACGTGTTATAGTTGCATTTATAAAAATGTATAATATGTGAAAAATATTAATATTAAAAAATGGTAACAACTTGTAAATTTATTTTACTGATTTGTTATATATGTTTGTTATTTTTTTCATATAAGAATAATTTTAATATCTTATTTTCCAACACCTTAGTATTTCATTGTAAAGGGAATAGTATTATCATATAAATGTGGTTTTCCTAATTGATGGAGTTAATCAATGTTGCACTTGAATGCGATGATCACAACTAGCTAGTTGTTTATTTTCAATTTCTAATGCACTCTAGTTTTTTACAACGCAATGATTGGCTAAAAAGCAAGGAAAAAAAAAAGAGAAAAAAGTTCTGATATCAGCTAGACAAGCACAATAACCGTAACCTGGATTCATCAAAAATACAAGAAAATAAATGACTCACGGCATACTAGTGCAAGATTCGACCAATTCATGATGGAATACTATTGGAAACCAAATATAGGATTACCAAATATAGGATGTTATAAATATGTAAATAAGTTATTTTATGTACAAGATAGATTGTAGGAATGTAATATGATTATGAGCTTCTTGTTTAGGAAGGTAGGATTACGTTTTTTATTCATAATCTTGTATATAATGGTGGGCTTGCAATGAGAATGGGAGAAGCAGATTTCCTCTCAACATTGTATCTATTACTCTGTTTTAGCATGGTATCAGAGCCAAGCTAAAGTTTTTCTTTCTGAAGAGGCAGTCATGGCCAAGGATGATAGGAAAGGCAGCGCATATGGTGATGGAATGAACCAAAGAAAAATTATTTCTCCATATGACATCACATCTAATGATAATCCTGGAATTGTGATAACACAAGTCCAATTAAAGGGTGACAACTATGATGAATGGGCTCGGTCTATGCGGACAGCCTTGAGAGCAAGAAAGAAGTTTGGTTTTGTTGATGGAATGATCAAGCAACCGAATGAGGAGTCTCCAGACCTTGATGATTGGTGGACCATCAACTCATTGCTGATCTCTTGGATTAGGAATACCATTGAATCCACTCTTCGCTCTACCATATCGCATGTGGAATTAGCTCAAGATTTGTGGATAGATATTAGAGAACGTTTTTCAATAGCAAATGGACCAAGGATACAACAATTAAAGGTAGAACTTGTCGAATGTAAACAAAAGGGATTGGCCATTGTCGACTACTATGGAAAATTGAAGAAACTATGGGAAGAACTTGCTAACTTCGAGCAAGTGCCGACCTGTAAGTGTGGAAAGTGCATGTGCGATCTCGGATCGATTCTAGAGAAGAAACGAGAAGAAGAAAGGGTGCACTTGTTTCTCATGGGGTTAGATGAGGAAATATATGGTACAGTGAGATCTAACATTCTAGTTCAAGATCCACTGCCAAGTTTAAACAAAGTTTACTCAATCCTAGTGCAAGAAGAAAGAATGAAGACAATTGTTCGAGGAAAAGAAGAACGAGGTGATGTCATGGCTTTTGCAGTTCAAGGTGCGGCTGCTGTTCGTAGTTGCAGTGAAGGAAAGGACAAAAGCATGATTTGTTCAAATTGTAAGCGTATCGGGCATGAGTCAAAAAATTGTTTTAAGATCATTGGTTTTCCAGAATGGTGGGGTGATCGGCCTCGTGGTGATGGGAAAATAAGTAATCGTGGTAGAGGACAACAGCAGCAGCAGAAAACTAATGCAGGAGGAAGTCGAGGACATGGGGGTTTCTTGCGTGCTAATGCTGCCCAAACTGCATGAGGAAGTTCTTCAGCAACATCTGCACATGATGGAGAAAAAAAAGGGACTATTGAGCTGAACAAAGAGCAGTGGCAAACCTTATTGGAGATGTTGAACAACCAAAAACCGTCGGTGAATGAGAAGATGACTGGTTAGCATGTCAACATTCCTTGGATCATTGACACAGGAGCATCCAATCATATGACAGGTAGCTTGAAAACTTTGTCTAACACGGGGGGAAATTTCCAGATGTCCTATTGGACTACCAGATGGAAGCAATACTGCAGCAATCAGAGAAGGATTAGTCCAACTTAATGAGAATATTTCTCTTAAAAATGTCCTACATGTGCCTAGTCTAAATTGCAATTTAATTTCTGTGTCTCAATTGATTGATTCTTCATATTGCATTGTTCTATTCCCTGACAACTTGTGTGTTGTTCAAGACCGTACCTCGAAGATGCTAATTGGTGCGAGTGAATGTAGAGATGGACTCTATTATTTCTGGAATATACCGCGCATAAAGGCTATGAAGGTGGATGGTGTGAACTCTTTTGACCTTTGGCACAAGAGATTAGGCCATCCCTCTCTGAAAGTGACCAAGTTGATTCCAGTAGTCGATTTTAGAAATAGAAGTGATGTTTTGAATAAAAGCTGTGATGTATGTCAACGCGCAAAGAAAACAAGAAATAATTTTTCTCTCAGTGATCATAGAGCTTTTGATATTTTTGAATTGATTCACTGTGATTTATGGGGACTATATAGAACTCCCTCTTCATGTGGTGCTTCATATTTCCTAACTATAGTCGATGATTATTCTCGTGGTATATGGATTTTTCTACTAGTTAATAAGAAAGAAGTATCTCAAACTTTGAAGAATTTTTTCTCTATGGTTGACAGACAGTTCAACAAACAAGTTAAAATTGTGAGAAGTTATAATGGAACAGAGTTCACTTGCTTGAAAAACTACTACCTCGAACATGGCATTATCTTCCAAACCTCTTGTACTGGAACGCCACAGCAAAATGGCAGAGTAGAACGGAAACATCGCCATATCTTAAATGTAGCGCGTGCTTTGTGTTTTCAAGGATACCTTCCAATTGATTTTTGGGGAGAATGTGTTTTGACGGCAGGGTACTTGATTAATCGCACCCCATCCTCAATTCTAAATGGAAAAACTCCTTATGAAATTTTATATAATCAAGTACCCGCATATGAGCACTTGAGAGTGTTTGGATCATTATGCTATGCACATACTCAAGGGAAGAAGATGGATAAGTTTGCGAGTAGAAGTAGACAATGCATCTTGGTAGGATATCCTTATGGGAAGAAGAGATGGAAGTTGTATGATTTAGAAACTAGAAAGTACATTATTTCACGCGATGTTGATTTTTATGAGAATGAGTTTCCTTTTGCCTCTGCTGTGTTAACTCAAACAGTTTCAGCAGAAGGTAAAGGACAAGAGTAAATGCAGTTAGGGCGTGGACATCGTCAGAAGCAATTGTCAGTTCGTTTGCACGATTATGTTACTCATACAATCCAGAAATTGAGTCCATCTCATCCGTTACCCAAACCGCTGCATTTTTCAGGTACACCTTATCCTATCGCACATTATGTGAGCTGTGAAAAATTTTCTAAGCGACATAGAGAATTTCTTGCAGCTATTACTGCAAACCGTGAACCAGTGACTTTCTCTGAAGCTATGAAAGATGAGCGATGGAGACATGCTATGCAACATGAAATTCAAGCTTTGGAGGATAATGGAACATGGGTGATTGACAACTTGCCTTCGGATAAGAAAGCTCTAGGATGTAAATGGGTTTACAAGATCAAATACAACTCTAATGGCACTATCGAACACTACAAAGCACGACTAGTGATCTTTGGAAATCATCAAATTGAAGGGATTGACTACACTGACACTTTTGCTCCGGTAGCCAAGATGGTGACAGTCCGCGTATTTTTAGCTGTTGCATCTGCAAAGAACTGGGAATTACATCAGATGGATGTTCATAATGCATTCCTACATGGCGAGCTTCAAGAGGAGGTGTACATGAAATTGCCTCCCGGTTTTCAAGTTACAAGTCCTGGGAAAGTTTGTCGCCTTCGCAAATCGCTTTATGGGTTGAAACAAGCTCCTCACTGCTGGTTCGCCAAGTTATCGACTGCGTTGATTGCCTATGGCTTTAAGCAATCATGCTCTGATTATTCTCTCTTTATTCTGCAACGAGGTGATACTAGCATCCATCTTCTTGTCTATGTCGATGACTTGATTATTTCTGGTAACAATCATGCAGCTATTCAAAGGTTCAAAACTTATCTTAGTGAATGTTTTCACATGAAGGATTTAGGAACTTTGAAGTATTTTTTAGGTGTTGAGGTTGCACGCAGCTCTGAAGGCATCTTCCTATGCCAGCGTAAATATGCCTTAGACATCATTTCGAAGGTAGGATTATTAGGAGCCAAACCTGCTAGTATTCCTTTGGAGCAACATCATCGATTAGCATTAGCTACTGGACGCCTACTTGATGATCCAGCACGTTACCGTCGATTAGTAGGTCGTCTCATTTATCTTTGCTTCACACGACCAAAATTGTCTTACAGCATTCACGTTCTGTCTCAATTCATGCACCAACCAAGAGATGACCATTAGGAAGCTGCTCTGCGTGTCGTGCGTTATTTGAAAGGGCATCCAGGACGAGGCATTTTGTTGAATAGGTAGAGTAATTTGCGTTTGTCTGGCTGGTGCGACTCGGACTGGGTAGGCTGTCCTCTGACTCGACGGTCTCTCACAGGTTGGTGTGTTCACTTAGGCAACTCTCCCATCTCTTGAAAGACTAAGAAACAACAAACTGTTTCTCGATCGTCTGCCGAGGCAGAATATCAGTCCATGGCAATGACAACGTGTGAACTAAAATGGTTGAAGGGACTTCTATCTGATCTTGGCGTGACTCATCCTTCTCCAATGCACCTTCATTGTGATAGTCAAGCTGCATTACACATAGCTCAGAACCCAGTTTTTCATGAGCGCACGAAACACATTGAAGTCGATTGTCATCTTGTTCGTGATGAAATCGTTAATGGCAGCATCCGACCTTGCTATGTTTCCACTCATGATCAACTAGCTGATATCTTTACAAAAGCATTGAGCAAAGTGCCACATGATCGCCTCCCATGCAAGTTGGGTATTCAGAATCTTCATGCACCAACTTGAGGGGGGTATTGGAAACCAAATATAGAATGACCAAATATAGGATGTTATAAATATGTAAATAAGTTATTTTATGTACAAGATAAATTGTAGGAATGTAATATGATTATGAGCTTCTTGTTTAGGAAGGTAAGATTACGTTTTTAATTCATAATCTTGTATATAGTGGTGGGCTTGCAATGAGAATGGGAGAAGCAAATTTCCTCTCAACATTGTATCTATTGCTCTGTTTTAGCAAATACAATTTTAAAATATCACCAAAAACAAGATTTAAGGAATAATAATAATAATTATTATTATTATTATTATTGTTGGGAAAATTACAAAGAGCAAACCCGCATTGTTTTCGACCAAACCAAGCTATGATCTAATCGCAGCTCCAGAAGCTTTGACTAAATCCATCCATAACCATAATCCAATCAAGCATATGCTTCATCTCTTGTTCAACCGGTATTGTGATTGACGGTGGATGCAAAATCATACTATTAAGAGGATTGGATTTGCGGTATCAAATCCTATGAACTTTGCCAGCCTTTTGCAATTCTTTCAAGTTTCGCAGTCCATGCAAACACCCACACAGAGGCTGTACAACGTGGCTCTCCTTCTAAGAGTTACTGAATATTCTTTCTCTTTCTCCTTCAAAATATCCCTCGCGTTAATAATTTCTATACATTGTTAAATTTTGCAAATCCTCTATATCATTTATTTGTATTGCTATATATATATATATAAATAAAACAAGCAATTGTAACGAAGTAAAATGTAAAGTTTAAAAATTAAAAAAAGATGAATACAACAATGTTTCGTTTATTTCACTTGACAAAATACAATACTTCTCAACCATAAAAATATATAGAAAATTTTTAGAGATAAATATGTATTGCAATTATCACTATTTTTTTCTTGTATCGCTAGTTACTTCAGTTGTGTGTAACATAAGTTGTCATTATCATTGTTTCAACTTGCATGATACATTTGTTGCCTAATCCATTGCAATTCAATCACTTGATTGAATATCCGTCTCACTTAAAAAAGAATTAGTCAGTGTTACACTTCAAGCAAATGATTGGACAAAAAGGATTAGGTGACAAATATTTCATGTAAGTTGAGGAAGCCAATAACTTACTTATAACCGATGCAAATAGTGCCATATAAAGCAATAAAAATATTAATTGCAATACAAATTTAACTTGAAAATTTTTCCATTCTTATCTCTGAAACCAAAAGTATCCTAGCCTTTGGCATTGGAATCAATAGGACGTTAAACGAATCACCATCTTTATCTCTCTTTAATTATTGACCTTTATATTCTATTTTATTTTAATCTCTTACTTTAACATCTCAAGATTTCAAGAAAAATAATTGTAATGCCCTAAAACCCAGGCTATGCTATTGCTCGTCTTGTGTTCTTATCATACAAGAACGCGTTAAGACTCTAGACCAACTTTGATACTTTTTTATTTTAAAATTCTCATATAAAGACATTTGATACATCCCATAATTTTAAAATCAATTTCATAAATTCGTATTCAACATCTAACACAACGGAAGCGTATAATACTCTAAATTTACAATCTCCAAGTGATACTATCTATTACACTCAATTAACATAATTGCCCAAATTTCTAATCACCATAGTTGTAATGATAATCATCTTCTTCATCTCTTTGTAGTTCTCTCAAACCCAAGCAATACGTCCATACACTTTAACCTTTCACAATACACGTTACAACCTTCCACATCACAACATTTTTATATCATAACCTTCCACATAAGACCTAGATCATTTCAGTACACAACTTCAATAGGGACAACATCACATATTGATCATCGAGATGCCACCCTAAGAACACCGACCCACACTCAATTTCTTAGATCCAGCAATTCACAATCACATGCATACACAATTAGGTTCATTTATAGTATTATTAAATCCACACACAAAAATCTAATTTATTAAGCACAACAAACAAGCATGGTATACACTTACTTGAATCGTAATACTTGATTTGGCTTATACTTTTCTAGCTTCACAAATCTCCTAAACCTATACATGATTCAAATTATTTGCTTTTAGAATTATATTCTTATAAATATCAAAAGGAAAAAAGATGCATTTCAACTCAACATGGTCATGTTATAGGTCGTGTAGTTGAATACAGGGTAGTACACGATCGTGCCAAAGGTTGTATATATTTCTCTTTTTTTTTTTTTTCAACACGGTCTCAACATGGTTATGTTGAAAGGTTATGTATCTCTTTGTTCACTATTCATCAACACAACCTCAACATGGTTATGTTGATAGGTCGTGTTTTTTTTTTTTCAACATGGTCATGTCGAAAGGTTATGTATCTCTCTGTTCACTGTTCATTAACACGGCCGAAACATGGTCATATTGATAAGTCGTGCTTTTTTTTTTTTTTAACACAATCGTGTTGAGAGGCCGCATATCTCTCTATTCACTTTAGATTTTCAATACGGCTGTGTTAGGAGGCCATGTATCTCTTGGTTCACTTTGGGTCTTCAACACAGTTCCAACATGGTCGTATTATAAGGTTGTGTATCTCATTGTACACTTGGTAAATTGATCCCTCAGCCCGATTTCTAATCAATGCAATCTAATTGATCTGTCTAACATAAAATTTACAATGTAATACATTAGTAGATATACTTACTTGACCCAAATCGTTATCATGATGAGTGAATCACTTGTTTCATCCCTTACATATCACGGATTGATCTAAATCTATAAATGACCTTACTACATTAATTCTCGTTTTACGATATACACGAATTTAACGATCAATTGTTATTGATCGATTTACTCACCTTAAACTAATTGGTGAATCGTAGCACTTACTTGTCCTTTTCTCTCTTTAGATTTCTATAGTGTATCTAGGGTTCTGTGAGGTGTACAAATGAGGAAAAAGTATTAACCCTAGGTAAAAAGGATATATATACTCAATTGCAAAAAGACTATCTTGCCCATTATTGTCAAAATCGCGTTTCAACTCGTACGATTCAATGATTTTATGAGTTTGTATATATATTCCCAGTTAACTCGCATACAAAATCGGAGATGAGCAAAATCATAATAAAATCGCGATTTTGAACAGTAAAATCGTTCAAAATCGCGATTCTATCCGTTTCAATCGATTCCACAAAATATTTACAACTACAGGCTTCCATGCAAATAACACACGGCAGTGTCTCAGACCGTGTACTCAACCGTGTGTGTTTTTGTGGATTTTCCAAGCTCAAAACACGGTCGTGCCTTCAACCGTGTGTGCTTCTGTGGGCATGTTTCCTTGACATATGGCCATGCAATTTAATTACCCGGCCGTGCTCTTCCCCTGTTCCTTCCAAAAAGCATTTTTCTTCGTGTTTTCTTATCCAAACCCAAGCTTTTAATGAACAACTGTGGGCTTAATTATTAAAAGCCCTTTAGCATCCAGGGGGCGCTGCCCCCTTGAAACCCCCACCGGGCGGGACCTATGTGCTTTCCTGTCGTAGGGAAGTATGAGTCATACTCCAACATGTTCATCGGCATCACTCATCTCTTGTCAGTGCGTTACTTTGCATTGAAGTCTTTGTGTTTGTGTTCGTCGATTGTTAGTCTTCTTGTTCCTATTTGTGATCATGTTCGTATTAAAACGCTCGTGTTTGATTGCTGCAACTTTCCTTATTTTAACTAATATTTTTGTAATAGTAAATAAAATAAATGGTAGATAACTTTAATTTTATAAGAATTTTTTAGATTTTTTTAGATTTTTAATTTTATAGGAAAGGTATAAATGTATTTATATTTCTATCTTTTCAATATATCATTCTCATAGTTAAGTAAATGTGAGATATTGTTAAGTAAATATATTTTGAATTAATAATCACGAATAGTACAAAAATTTACTTAGTAATATATAATTTTGAAGGTTTTCGTGTTATAGTATCTTCTTTATTATGTACTTTTGGTCATTTTTTAATATTGCTCCTTTCTAATAGTATATCTTCATTATCAATTTTTATTTATTAGTAATTTCTTAAAGTCACAATTGATTTTTAAATTTTATCTATTATCTTTTAGCTTTTGTATATAGAACTAGGTGAAACTTGTTTTATACATGATTTATCATTTTAGAAATAAAATATCTATATTATACAACTTATGCTCGATTATCTATATTATGACTTTTATTGCAAATTTGCGATTTATGGCTAAAATAAATACTTAATTTCCTTATTTCTATTATTAATTATATTTTTTAATGAATATTGTAAGTAAATTTATAATATTTGAAAGTTATTTTACATAGGTTGTAGAAATTTACGTTTCTACGTTCCGATTCTACGACCCCTTAGCGATTCTACGTAAAATCGCGATTTTGACAACCATGATCTTGCCCCTACTACTTTAAACCATTTACCTTTTTATCCTTAGAAGAGATATATATATATATATATATACACTCTGAGTAATTACATATTATTTGAAATGTTATTTTTAATTTATAAAAAATAAAATCAAAACATAAAACTCGTATGAGTTTTATTATTAACAAAAACAAGTCATAAGTATTTAAATAGGATAAAAATGGCAACATGATATAAATAATATGATATTTTATAATTTCTTTATATTGACTTTGCACGAGTATTTCATTATTAATGCCATAATATATATATATACTATTCAATGTAAGTGATTAGACAATTGATTATTTAATAATACTTAGTCCTTTTTATAATATTAATAGTGAAAGAAGATTTCAATACTCTAAGTAATAATGTTTCATGTGATATGATTAAAACACTTATAACATTAAATATAGTTATTATTTATTGTAAAGTTACTAATAAATAAATAGTGTCAATTGAAAAGTTATTTAGTTAACTATTATGTTTTTTGTTAATAAAATTCAATTTTACTAATTATAGTTGTGAAAAAGCAAAAATAGAATGAAAATCATTTATTGAGAAATAGTCAATAAATATAACTTAAAAAAGTAAAAATGTCTATAATGAAAACCAAACTCATAACCTTGAATATATAAAAACAAACATTTAACTACTTAATCATATTAAATTTCATGATATAATGTATACAAAAAAATATAAATATAATGTATATTTTTTATTTTTTAAATAATTTAATTTATTAATTTTCTTGAACCGGAGGTCTAGACCCCTTTTAGCACCCCCACCTATCCTTAATTATGATCTGTTGGGAAGGAGGAGAATAACAATGGGGACCTACCCCGACCCGCGGGTTAAAGTGGGTCAGCTTACGTTGACTCGCCCTACCTCGCGAGCCAATGCAAGCCAACCCACCCCACACACAAAGGAGATGACGAGGATAATGAGGAGGATGATGACAATGAGGACGACGACAATGCAGGCCGACTCACCACACTTGACGACATCAACGAAGAGATGATGACGATGATACGATAGATCAACGACTAAGACTATGATGAGGTGACAACTGCAACCAACCGATACGTGCAATTTGTACTGTGAGGATTAAGGTGAGCCATAACCATGAGTCATAAGCGACTATCGAGACTAGAACGAGAAGAGTAAAGACACTAGTGACTACTAACTAGACAATTAGACGTATAAGTACAATACAGTGAGATAAGAGTATGAGAGAGAATGTGGGAGTGAGTGAGATGAGCAAAGGCCTTAGAGCTTGTGAGTGAGACAAGGGTGAGGATTGGATGGAAGCTAGGCAACTAGCTAAATCTAATTTCAATTTTTCATTTTTAGTTTTTCTTTGTGTGTGTGTGTGTGTTTTTTAAATATTGTGCAGGCCAACCTACAACCATATCGACGTAGCCCACCCCAACTCGCGAGCCATGCAAGGTGGGCCAAAACAGCCCACACATACTGCGAGCCAAAATTTCCTAGTTTGCCCTACAAAAATTTGCGAGTTATGTGGGCTAGCCCACATGGTTCGCCCTGCATTCCTATCTCTAATAAAGAGGTCCAAAGCGTGGCTCGAATTGTCTCAATGGAGAAACCAAAATCAAATTGGATTTTGTTGTGTCATTTGCAATCTCCCTCCGAGCATAACATAACTGCATTTAATTAGTTTGATTCAAATTATAGTTATTTTATTTTTTACTTTACCATCACTTTTATTTCTATGCTTTAATTACAAAATGATTGACCTTTTACTTCTCAATCTTTTCCAAAAGAAAATGGAATGACTTTTTTAACCATTAGGTAAATTACTACATATTAAGGGGTATAAAGTTTTAATATTTATATGGTTAGAACAAGAATAAATATATAACCATCAAACTAGAAGGCCAAATTTATCTTAAATAAATGTATAATTACTCTTAGGAAAATGTTCACATATCGTGAATAGTCATGGAACATTCTATATATATATATATAATTAAATATATAATATAAATAAGTTAAAGTTTTTAGGAAAATGATAATATGTAACCAAAACACTTATAATCATAATTTACACTATAGTTATTGATTAACAAATAACATTTTAAGAAAATTTCATTTTAATTAACTGATATTTTCTAATGAAATTTTCATTCAAAAACTTATTGTATGTTGCTCATTCTTCACTAAATCCGTTTTAAAAAAATGTGTAGAAAGTGTTTTAATTGATTGTAACTTATGAATAATATGATTGTGAAAAAATTAAAAAAAATAGATATAAAAATATGTTATTGGGAATTGTGTGAAAGAAAGGGGAAAAACAAAAGGAAAAAGAAGAAAATAGAGAAAACAAAGAAGATAAAATCAAATGAAAACTAGTTTAGGAGAGTTGGATGTAAAAAGAGAGAGATGATGATGAGATTTGAACTCTTGAACTCAAGGATATAAATGTAAATTTAAACCACTTAACTATAGTTCATAATTATGCTTCAAAAGATAAATGTATAAGTATAGAAATTTATTTTACTATCATAACTATCTGTATTAAATAGTTTTATTATTCTAGTCGCAATCCATCTTTTATTTATAGTGATAAATAATAAAATGATACTTAATATAAATATTTCTTATCTGAGTTAACATACCTAATAGTAATAGGCATTTTGGTGGAGGAAATTTACGATCTATTCAATCGTTAATATGATTATAAAGATTAATATAATAAAGATATCGACGATCATATAATAAATTAAATAGTTTCATCAATGAGACTATAGAATAAACATTTTTCACAAATATATCTATTTTTGCGGTTGGAGATGCAATATGAATAATAAATCATTATTGCTTTTTGATCTGTTTGTTGGAATCTATTTTAGCTGAGCTAATGTTATATTTCTCTCTTTCTCGATATGTATTTATAAAGTCACGTTTTTTCTTTTATCATATTCTAATGGTCCCAGTCCTTTTCCTTATCATGCTTTATTTATCGAATCTTATTATATTAAATGGACTTTTGGTACGTTTGATTTTTCTCTTTCTTTGTTTTTTAAATCTGGATGAGATGTATCGGAATTGAGTAAAAGAAAAGAAAAGGAATATAATGGAATATAATTGACATTATTTTTCTCATGTTTGATGTAAAATAGGAATGGAATTAAGTGACTTTAATAATAAGACTTATGATGTTTGATGTAAAATAGGAATGGACTTGACTTCAATAATAAGTCTTATGATATGACCATATGATAGAGGTGTGCTAGCATGCGTTTCGTGCATTTCCTTATTTTTGTAAATAATTTTCATGTAAAACATATTATTTATTACCATCTTATAAAGAAGATCGTAACTTTAATAAGAAGGCAAAAAAATAATAAATAAAATAAAATAAAAGCAAGTTGCTATAAATAACGACTTGTTTTCATCTCAATTTATATCCTATAGTTTATTGAAAGATTTAATAAATCATATTTAAGTTTGGCATGTGCATGGGCCACATTGAATCTGTATCTTTTTATTTTTCCACTTTTATTCACGTAGAACGGATCTCATATTTAAAATTAATAGTCGGGAAGGCTCGTATTCGTTAAAATGAAAATTATCACGCTTTTATTGTTTCGTATTTTATTCAATGGACTTATGCTACATTTGATTAAAAAGAAAAAAGAAAAAACCAAAAAAAAATTCAAAAATATATGTGGTGGAATTGAGTAAAAGAAAAGGGATATAATGGAAACTATTTTTCTCATGTTTGAGATAAAAAAAAGGAATGAAATTAAGTCGCTTTGTTATTAGGGTTAAATGAGTATAAAATAGATAGGATATGAGATTTTACTCATATTCCATCGTGTAAGCTATAAGTTTCCATTTTTTTTAAATCAAAACCTATACTATAATACCTTAGATTTCACTCTATATCATATATCCTATAAAACCTATAGGATATTAGGTACTTTATGAAACTTGTAAATTTTATCTTTGTTTTTATAAATTTCAAATTTATATAATATTAAAAGGTATTTTATATATGAATTATAAATTCTTAATATGCAAAATTTATTAAACTTATAACAAAATATGTGAAATTAAGAAATAATTTTTCGTCTTTAATTATTTCAAGTTCCACAATCTTACTATTTAGCAAATGAAAAAAAAAAACGAAGTCAAAGAATTATAAACCTAAAATTAGATAGGAAAATGGAGAAAAATAAAGAAAAGAAAGAGAAGCGATATTAGGTTTAATTGTTTAGAATTATTTACTTATGAACTTAAGCTTTTTATTATTTTTTACTAAAATATTTATTAATAAAAAATTACGATATTATTTTTTACTATTTTTTATTAATATTATTTAACTACATCTTATAAGGTAAACACATAATACCTATAATTTATGCTTTATATGTCTTGGAATATAAGTTCTAGGGTAAGTAACAATATATCTCATACTTTATCCTACTTTGTAGAAGTAGGTTTCAAAAAATTTTGTACTCGAAACCTATCATGTAATTTTTAATATTCACCCAAACCTACTCGATCAAGTAGATATCTTATACAATAGAGTTATTTATTCACTCTTATTTATTGTGACCATATAATAGAGGTGAATTAGCACTGTTTTAGCCATTTCTTGTCTAATTAATGGCATCATTTTAATAAATTTATTTCATGTAAAATATATTATCTGTCTTTATCTCATTAAAGAAAAGATTAATAGTCGTAAGTCTAAAGATATAGGTAATTGCTTTCATCTAAATAATACAATTTATTTATATTCTATAGGATACTGAAAGATTTAATAAATTATATTTAAGTTTGGAGTATACGATGGACCGTATTCAATTATTATTATTTTTTCCCAATTAATTCAGGCAGAGAGGATCTCATCCTCAACACTAACGGTGAGGAATGCTCGTTCCAATTAAATTGGGAATTGTCATTCCAAAAGAAATGGAGCAGACAAAATCAAATTTTAAAAGGCTCAACCTTAGGCAAGGATTGAGTTTCATTCCGAACTACTAAACATGTTATTATAATACATTTAGATTTACAGAATCAAATAAGATGGAAATAATATTATAATTATTTAAGAATGAAATAAGATAGTAATAACTATTTCTTATAATTTGTTTGAGATCTTATTGATGGATATGAAAATATATTATAAGAAAAATAGTTATTCTTTAATCCTATACATGAATTGCAATTCTTTATTTTGTAGTAATAATAATTCCGAGTAATCAAACATAAAAATAAATCCATAGAAGAACAGCTATTTCATTCAATACTTTTAAAGTCAACTAAACGTGCCATTAAAAAAGAAAAAGGCTTGAAAGATAAGCACAAACATACTTGATTTGTATAGGGTTGAATTTGTAATATTAAAATATTAGACTAAGGCTATTGTAGATTTGGACTTAACTCTTTAAGTTAGGTAATATGGTTTAAAAAGTTCAATCTATATTTAGGATGACCCAAGGAGAATTATTTTGGTGAGCTCGGAACATAGATCATTAAATCGTTTCATTCATCTTTCTTAAGTAAACTCATGCATGCAAGAGAAAGGCTATTGGCCTTGGACATCATCAAGATAACCCTGAATTGAACATGCTCTGTCTTATTCATTAATTACTGAGATGATTTGACGTATGTCATTAGGTTCAAAAGTCTATCAATACCTAATCATTTCTTCTCGTTTGACACAATATTAGAGATTAAAAAAATAGTGTTCCACTCTGCAAGCTATATTGTCAAAAATCAAATGAGTAGCTCAAGTAAGAACAATCTCAATTGCTTAAGTTGTAAAGTTGACATCTAGGTTATTTTAGGCTCTCTTATATGTCGTTTGTGTAATTGAGATTTTAAGATTATCTATTTTTTCTTCGTATCATTCTCTTCTAATTAGTTCATTATGTGTCATCTTCATGTTATTTTTCTAAAATCACATGTAACACGATATTCATATAATATCCATATACCTAGTCCAATTGAAATCTCTTATCTATAGATGTACCTTGGCTATTCCTATGATAGGGGATCAGTAGACTATATAAGGGCAATAATCAACCTTTATTTTCATAAGCTGCTCGGGTTTAATTTACCAAGAAGCATAGTGTGACTAAAGTTGTGGGTGAAGAGGCTAAGGATGTCCAAGAGGAAATATCGCAGAATTATGCTGACCTTAAATATGTCCATGGTCTGTAAAGTGCCCTAAAGGGATAAGAATACGAGACAATTCCGTGTACTGATCTTAGGTCAATCTTACTCAGTCGAAGGGTGCAATCCAGATCATGACACTAGACCCTATTCATGTGTTACCGATCAAGGAGGAGCTAATTTGGAAACAACTTATAAGCGGTTAATCCTCGTTTGCCACTTTCCCCATGACTATAGATAACTGATCTGTAGAGGGGATTTGTACTCTTGACACCTAAAAAGCATAGTTTAACCTTGGTAAATGTGACACTAAGCATGGGCCTCCATCACATTGATTATTAGGTAAGGCCTATAACATTATATGAAGTAATGATTTACTATGAAGCGATCCATTCCGTTCATAAATTGAATGATTGATATCCTTAACTAGGTAACTAAGATAAGATTGACTCAAAACCCTATTATGCAACCTATGGGATATTGAAATTGAAATACTGAATTTCATTGAATCAGGTAATATATGGTTCTTCTTCTCTACGCATTTCCATTGTGTTGGATGACAGCCAACACCCAGTGATAGATGGTTACTTTGATCTGTATCAGGAGAAGTATTTTTTGCTACAATGGATCCTTACTCCTTTTTAACTTTTGGTATACACCTGAGATATCTTCACACTCATCAGGATGTTGGAATAATCCCTCTTAGTGGATTTGAGTTGGCAATGTTCTGTTCCCTTCCAATAAGGGTTTTGTTGAAATTCAAGCTCCTATTCTAATGAAGGCCATTTGGATTAAGCATACCGATTATTAAACCAATGTTGATGGTGATAGATCTTTATTCAATTAAGCAATTATGAGGAGGAAGGAAGCAGTATTTACCATTTAGCGGCCGATGATGCGTTCACATTGCTCGTTCCAAATTTTAGAATGTGGGACTTTTCCATGGTGGTCTAAGAGGCTCGTCTATACACAGAATAATGAAGCAACGTATATTATAAGGATTATTTTTATAAAATTAGGAATATGATTATAAAACTATATACAAAACAGGCACAATAATATAAAATTCACCATAAAAAAAAAATAATCCACTAATACCAACTGTTATATATCACTTATCAGTCTAATAGTAAATGATAGTACACGTGAAAGAGGATAATAAAGAGTGAAAAATAAATATATAACTATACGGTATGGATCGATTTATATTAATTGATAGTGATGGATTCATTGTAATTCTTTTAGAAAAATAAATATTTAGAGCCTATTACTGACTAGGATGAAATATCACAAGCCATGTAAGAAAATGCTAAAGAAATCTAATCGGTTTTTTCGATCATCACTGACAAGAAAAAGAAAATTGTTAGTAGCAGTGAAACCCTATTACGAAAATACTTTATTCTATGTTGAATTTATTTATTTATTTATTCGTGATAGCACTAATTACAAGGTAAATAATCAAATATACTTCCAGATTATTTTTCAAGAGACACTGATTTCCATCCGCATTCTTCATAAAAAATATCTCGAGATAAAAAGAATATTAAATGAACAATAAGGCTTTTCTTTCTTTTTCTTTTTTTTTTCTACTTTTATTTTAATTTTCAAAACATTATAAAATCTAATATTATAATTTAAATTATTTGATAGCATAACAGCTGCTGCAACTGAATCGACGCCCATGTACAAACAGAAATTTGAGGCCCTAGTAAATGTACATAAGACATGTTGATATTATTATAATAGTACGAATTATGAAAATATAAAAAGAAAAGAAAAGAAAAATCAACAAGCGTTTCCCTAAAATGACACACCCGTAAGCTGTAAACCATTCTGATTATTTGAAGTTAAGTCAATCTCAAAATATAACTTCCTCTCCGAGTATATATGCAAACACAATATTTAAAACTATGATCAGTATTTGAAAGGATTGAGGACGTGATCCTAAACAATAGAAATACAAGGTTTAATCAATAAGTATTTCTATGGCATGTTAAAGGTCTTCAAAGAAAAAATTTTAATATTTTACAATGATTATTGATGATCTAAAATTGATGAAAATATATAAAGTTTTTTTTATTTATATCTAAAATTAATCTAACTTGATTAAACTAAAATTATAATTAAACCGTGAGGTAACACGATGGCAAGTCAAAACTCAAGCTCTAGTTTAAGTACAAGATTGATTCGAAATTTTTAAATTTGATCTTAACTCGAGATATCAAAGGGATTAAGCTTGATTTGAACTTGATTGGATTTAAAATTTTGAATTCAAGTAGGACTCTAAGTGACATGTAAACTTGATTAAGCTCATTAACTCTTGATATTTCTTTTTTTTAATTAAAATAATACTTATATGGATTCAAATTTACCTAATATTTAAGTTTGACTTGAGAATGATTAAACGCATAAGCTAATTGACTTGAATATTATAAAGTTTTAACCCGACTTAAAAAAATAATCGAGTAACTCAATCTCAATAATTAAACACAAATAAATATCAAATCAAACTGAAATAATTTAAAAGTATGCTTAATTTAACCCAGCTTATAACATACTATACGTAGCAACCAATCTAATTACGTGTCTACGACTACAAGTTCGAGGATGCAATCTCCATCCTTAAATCTGTTGGGTTCATTAATTATAGCCTGAAAATCTCATATTCTGCTCATTACTAGGAGCCGACTTCACAAAGCTTCATGCTGTGCACCCTTATCTTCACTTATTGATTATCTTTATATTATATTATATGATTGATTAGATAAGGATTACAACGAATTTCTAGAACCAGTGGTCTTGCATCAGCATCTAATTGATGAGAGATCTTGATCAGTGTCTTCTTCTGCAGATTCTTCCTTGTGCTGCATGTGATGATGTAAGAAAGGTAACCTTATTTTTTCTTTGTCGGCAGCATAAACCCGTGTTTCGTGATACTTATTAAGTATATTAAAAACAAAAAATTATATTTAATTTTTTAATATTAATTATATATTTTATAAAAAATAAATATAGAAACTATACTTTTTATTTAATATTTTAATAAATATTCTTAATACCCATTGGTGTTTTTTATCACAGTCAAGAAAAGTGATGATTAGATTCAATGTAAGTTTCCCTTTTAAAGAGCATTAGCCGACTAAGAAAGGCAAGAAGTCAGTAACGCGAAACTAAACTTGGTATCCTTTTTGTTGATGCATCTTTTTATTTAGTAAAATGATTTACTTGTTGAATTTGCCGAATCAACAAATTGACCATCAACGGTCTTCAAACTATACGTTGTACATTTTAGGAAAAATGTAAATATATTAAAAGGTGTAAACTTTTTCTTTTCTTTTTTATTCCTTTTTACGAACTCTTAAAAAGTATCAAAATAACACTTGTTATCATAATTGCATTGCATTGTTAGTACACATGCATTACATAATCGAGGAAAGTTTTGCTGCGAGTGATATGCCACGTAAATAATAAAGTAAACAAATAAAATTTAACACGTGAAAATATTTACAAATACCATTTATAATTATCTTAACATAATAGATGAAATGTTTCATTTTCATTGAATCTTGCAACCCATTACTAAGCAATAGAAGTAGGAAGGAATCATTTTACTGTATAAGTTGGACAAATTATTACTATTCAAGTGACTCTTCCATTCCTAGAATGGAAACTTTTCCAGCTAAAATCTTGATTGGAACTTCTTTTTTTTTTTTTGTTAATACCACCCATCTTTATATGAGAGTTTTTTTTTTTAATTGGATTTTTTGGATTTCCATTATTTATTTATCTTATTAATACTAATATATATGTGAGAACTGCAGCAATAGACTTGCAAGTGTCAATAGTCATATTACACCATTTTCTTATAATGACAGCCTAGATAGATAGTCTAGTCTTGTGGAGTCAAAAGCAAAAATTCCAAGTGTAACTTCGCTTTCGCAGTAAAGGTTAATGTAATTGAAAAGGTGGCAAGCCTAGAGATAAAAGGATTCACATGAAGCCCCAGCTAGGTTTGATGACCAAATCCCTAGATAAGCCTATCACTCGCTCCTTTTATATAAAAAAAACAGCTATATATAGGGTGGAAACAAAAAAAAATAAAATAGATCAATTTAAATCAAACCATAAAACAAATTAAATGGAATCAAAGATTTTTTTTCTTTTCAATTGTAAAGTTTAGGATTTTATATAAATGATGAATTATGATTTGTAATTCAGTTAAGGTTAAAAAATAAATCATAAATTATTCTTTTTAATCGGGTGAAAACTTTTACTAAATATTAATCTAAATTAAATCAAAGTGAATATACGTTTTCTTTTGTGATTTAGTTTATGAATCAATTTAAAATATTGTTTAGGATTAATGGTTCATTATCTGTTTACCCCTAGTCACAAGGATGTAAAGGGCTAAAACATAAAAAGACATTTAGTTAGATATATACTGTTAGATGTTTTTTAATAGAAGTATTTTTTAAAAAATTGGAGCTCAACCAAATCTCACTTTACTCAAAAAAAAAGAAAAAGAAAAAAGGAAAGAAAAATTGGTGTTCAACCTAAACTCAATCAAGTTTAGAATTTCAAGCTTAAGCTCCACTTAATGTATCACTCAATGAGTTTGAATTTGATTAAAAAAAGTTTGTTTAAATTGGATTATTTAAAAATACTTTTCTTCTAATAAAAATAACACTAGTAATCAAACTCGATGCACTCAACTAATATTTAAATTTAATTTAAGATAAATATTACTAAGTTCCAACTCACTTAATCAACTAATCTAATGACCTAAACTCAAGTTTGAGCTCACCAAACTATTCGAATAGCTCTAACTCAATTATTATCCAATCAAATTTGTATAGCTCTTCAAGAGCTATACATGCCTTTTTATACCTCATGGACAAAAATTATACAGTGAAAAGAAAGAGATTTGCATAGAGGCTAAGATATCATGAAGAAAGGGGGAGTCCTCGATGGTGGATAGGTTTTTAGCTTCTATCTCTTTTCCACAACGACCTTTGCTTTTGATGATCACAAACCACTTTATATATTCGTTCAAAGTTGTTAGAGGATCGTGTCGCTACATGTAATTATATGCTCGAACCTAATTTAGCATCTTGGAACATTGATATTGAATTAAAGAGGTTATAATCCTTAAAAGAGATGCAATGCAAGATTCCAATTATTTGAGCATGCGCTTTGCAAGTCGGAGAGAGTGCATTCTGGGTCCCAAAAACCAAGTGTTTTCACCTATTTTGTGGAATTTACTTCAAAGCAGAGACATAAAAGGCAATGCACAAAACTATTGTTTTTGTTTTGCAAAGATAAAGTTTTCATATGTGGACAGATACATAAAATCTTGTATGTTTATCTTTTGAAGAGATAACAAGATACATAGCATCTTTATTCATTAGCAATGGGTGTTAGGCAGTTTAAAGAAAAATCGATTTCAAGTATGTAAAATCTAACCCATACTTCATAGACTAGTTTTATAATTCCATCAAGAATGTCTACTGTAGTTTGGAACCTAATTGATTGATTTCATATCGATTCTAAGGTCTGCCTAGAATTTGTTGTTTTGTGAGTTTCTAATTGCATAAAACTTAATAAGGGTAAAGTCAATATACATGTGTTATGAACTTGATGAGAAAGCTTAAGTTTATGAATATTATCTATGAAAAACAATAAATTTATATGCACATTGTAAAAGATATAAGAAAATTTTATGGAAATTTTGATTGATTAACTCTTAAGGATGGGTTTCACGTGATAAATCAAGTCGGTATACACACTAATAACTCAAGAACCGAACTAGTAAGTACCGCTTTGTGAATTTTAAAACTGAAAAACAAACTAGATTTAGAATGTAATTAGTATTGAACTTACCCTTTATGGATGGTTCACTATGCCAAAGTGCCTCATGGCTCACCCCCTAAGATTAATAATAGGAAAAAGACCGAAAAACCTAACAATTAATGTGAGCCCACCTTAGCTAAAGCAATTAACATAATGGCTAGCTTTGCGCTAAACATGGCAAACTCAAAACTAATTGAAAAATTAGGAAAACTTGACAAATACAATACATGTTAATTAAGCTAAACGAGAAGCTTCAACCTTAGCGACAAAAGTTTCAACTTGTTCCAAATAATTTGGAAAAGCCCAAAGTCAGAAGCATTACTAGGATTCTAATTTGTGATATTTAAACACTTATTCGATAATGTTTATTGAAAATAAATGTCAAATGAATTATTTAGCAATTTATATAAATAAATAAAACTTTAGCATACCAATACATTATATTAATCTAGTTAGTATTAGCACAATAAAAATGGAAAAAATTCGAAACCTTCTCTACCGTATAATATATTATTATTTTATAGAGATAGTATTACAATAAATCCCCAATAAATAACTTCAATTTAAAATCATTATTCTTTCATATATATATATTTTTTTAAAGAAAAGAAAATTCTTTTTGAATGTTTAAGGGGCTTATTTTGTCCTTACTCTATATGATATTACAAAATAAATAAATAAAGAAGAACAGAAGGCAGTTGGGATGATCAAATCAAACTGACACTAACGAAAAGACCGGATCCTGTAATGCGCTTTGCCTGACTTCCAATATAGAAATCAAATCACACACTTTGCAGCAAGTGTTGTTAGTGATAAAGAGACCATGAACACCGCATCATTTTACCTTACATTTACGTTGAAAAAGCTTACTTTGATTTGACACCCATGTCACGAGTTGTTCCCCCAACCCCACCGCCCCATCTCTCAGCAATTCACTGTCCGATTCGGTAATTATATGCAAGTAAATTGCAAATACACTAATTATTTGTATATATTCCATTTCCTCTTGTTTAGGATAAGGAATGTTTCAAATCTTCCAATATTAAAAAAGTGCATTATACGGTAATTATACCCTTAATAAAATAAGAAAAGCTATTAAATCGTATTAAAAAAAACAAAAAACAAAAAAAAATTATTTGTGAGTAATATTTTATTGTTTATCAAAATTGTCTATACATATTATCTATTAATAAAGGGAGGTGGATATTAGTTATTCATATTTTATTTGAGACCTTCATGTATTATATTATTTGAATACATTTGTTTTAATGTTATCAAATGTAATCTTATAAAAGATCGTAAATAATATGATTATTCGATAAGGTGGAAATGTAGAAAAAAACAATGAGATAATACAGAATAATTCGCCTCCCTCGCATGGTATAGGTCGATGTCAGTCAATTAGTTGAGATAGTGTGACTCGTGCACCTATAGCCATGGAAGAATAATTGACTTTATACTATCTCAAAATCAAATCCAATATTGGACTATGACGAGGCAGCATGGAATTGATAGGTGATGATATCTTTAGATGATAAACCAAAAAAAAAAAAGTCTAATTACCTATTAATGGGTTCATAATGATCTAATGTGTGGTTCTTCAACCAACTCTTTAGTGATGTGTAGTTAATAAATGTTCCAAACAATTCTCTTGTTTTATAACTGAAAAATTACCTTCTTATTTAAAAATAGAAGATTACACATAATAGCTTGCTTAAAATATAATTTAATCTATTTAGATTGTGAAAATTCTAATAAATTTGTCAAATGATCAACTCAAATCTAGGTTTCTACCAAGTTGAAAGCAAGAGAAAAATAAATAAAGGATAGTAACTAGGTAGGATGGACTAACCATTTAAAATACCAAATAAGGAGGTTTTTCTTTTTTCTTTTAATATATTTGTTTTTTCTTATAAAGATATGAAACATATAAAAGGCTTCTCTTTTAAATTCTTGGTAAGTGTTTTTAATTTAGGATACCTAATCCATACAAAAAGAGGCATTTAAATTTTAAAATACCCACTTATATACAAAGGATCGTATTAAGTTTTTGTATAAATATATCCAGCTTCACGAATCTTGAATACCTAATTAAATTTTGAAATAAAAAAGGATTATGATATTGTCCATTGTTTTATTGTATTTATATTTTTGTTATCGTAGTTCATTTATAATTAATCAACAAAAGATAGTAGAAGATAATTATGAGGAAAGATTTACTCCCCTAGATTTAGTTACTATGGTATAAGTGCAAGTATTCAAACATTAACTTAACAAAACCTTTCAGGGGAATAAGCAAAATAAAATTGGGTCTTACTAGAATTAGCCAAAATGCATAAATGCATTTGGTATGCAATTTGCTTTCCTATTAAACGTGTAAATGAGTCGAGTCAAGATGGTATAATATTGAGCTAGAACTCAAGTTTAATTTTCACCTAGATTTTCAAAGCTTAAGTTTAACTTAAACTTGATTGAGTTTGGAATTTTGAGCTCAATTTTGAATTCAACTTCAAATTTAAAAACTCAAGCTTGACTTGATTAAGTTCACTTAAACTTGATTTATAAAAAAAAAATTCTTTTAATTATAATAATATTAATTTGTAAACTCAGTTTGAATTCATTTAATATCTATACTCAAGTTAATCTCGATCAAGCTCGCAAACTAATGGAGTTAAATATTATAAAACTTAAGCTCGACTAGATTGACTACTCAAGTAGCTCGAGATTGATTTGCTAGAGCTTAACTTAAATATTCTCAAGTTGATTTCAAGTAAATATCAAGTCGACTACCAAGTAATTTGACTAGTTTACACTCTTATTTCCTATAATAATGCTAAATTTTGACTTTATTTAGGATGCAATTAAGCGAGTTTAGGATAGGTTTTCTAAAAATCGAACATGGCCAAACATCCTTATAAAATTTCCAATAATTTGTCTAAATCCTATAAATTATCTTAAAACATATTTGAAACAACTAATCCTATTTATTTAAAATACTTTAAAATTTATATCTTTTCATGAAAAAAATTAATGATTTAAATAATACCAAAGTAAATCAAACTGTGACTTAAAAGACCATCAACTACACAATTCTATGATAAAAGATAAATACCCCAAAACACTAGTAGGATTGCTTGAAATATATATATATATATATATATATTGCTAGTATAATGTAGTAGTATAAATAATTCTCCGTCGGAAGTTATTGTGTTGGAAAAATAACTAGATGCATTCCGATTGACTTAATTTTAATAAGATCTTCAATTAATATTGTCATATATTAAAAAAAATGACCACACATAAGAACTTCACTTTTGATGTATTATACTCCAATATAGGATATTGCTAAAAGAAAACATATAGGATGGTGCTGAAAATAAGTGCAAATAAATCTCCATTTACTCTTGGACAAAAAAAATAAAATAAAAATAAAATATTGCTCATTTTGTTCGGTGATAAAAAGGGTAATACTCTTAAATATAATATATTTAAAATAATTATTTTTAAAATAGGTTTCAAAAATATGAATATGATTTACGATTTTTGTATGATTTTTTTTTAAATTAAAGACATTATTTATGTTTTTAGTATAATTTATACTGAAAATATATATCTTATTCAGTTTTGAATTTTTTTTTTATAATAAAGTTATAAATCATATTAATATTTTCGAAATTTATTTTAAAAATAATATTTACGGATATTAAAAAAAATCTATATTTAAAAGTTTGCCTAGGACAAGAAGCGGATGAAGAAGTCACTGCCACTCCCGGCACGCGCGGGTTTGAGCAGAAAAGTGGGGAATGGGGAGTGCGCGTGGTGTATTCAATAATTTGGAGTAAGCAAGGATCCATAAAACCAGCGGACTTTACCTGACCGGGGCCAGGACTATGACTAGGTCTAGGATTAGGGCTAAACTAGGTCTAGGTCCACGCAGAGAGTTGCGTTTCCCAGTATCTAACCAGACCATACCAGACCAGACATATCTGTTCACCCGACCAAGCGCATCACCACCTTGCCCGTCCGAGGTTAAAAAGTTAATAACCACACGCAACCCAAATACTGAAATTGGCCTCAAGTGGGACTAAGATAATTACGTGTGCAATAATAATAATAATATGAATTTAGGAAAATATTTCTTTTTAACATTGTATATATATGATGGCTATCTATAAAAATAATATAAATATATATACATACATAATTAGCTATTATTTAGAAGATACAAATTTTTTTAAAATTGTATTATCTTGCATAAAATTACTTCTTTTTGAATGTATCCATAAGATACCATTTTAATTTTTATCGGTATGTAAATATGAAACATTTAAGTAGTTGCTTACTTTTTGTATACGGTTATGCCAATTTTTTTTTAATTTCTTATTTTCTTGTTTTTTGGGGTGATAAAAGCTGTATTTTGGGAAATATTGTTAACACATAATTTTAACTTTTATCTTATGTATATTTGAATTTTCCAATATTAAATTATACCTAATAGACGTATAATTAATATGGAAAAACTTTTGGAACTGTACATATAAATGATACAATTTACTTAGTATTTGATTTAAAATATTAAACTAACGATAGAAAATGGAGTGACTAAAATTGATCCATGTTTTTTTACTCCCGAGTAGTTACTCTATGTCCTGCTAATCACATAATGTCAAATTGTAAGAATATCTCATATTTATTTTTATTTTCTCCCCCTTACATTATACCATGTGGTCGGTAAAAGTACAGATCAAAACATCATTTCAAACAAGGAAATTATTTAGTGAAATCCTTCTTAATCAAGTTAAGCAGTCTTTCACCACTTATTTTTTTTTTTGTGATTATGGAAAATTGTAGCAATATTCCCTAAAAACATTAAAATTTTAGAAAATTTCAAAATTTCTAAAACACAAGACTTAAAACCCCTTTAAAAATTTTGAGCCTCAATTTTTTTTTATTCAATATAATAGTAAATTAGTCTTTATACACAAATATATACATCTAATTTCTTATCCACCTTAAGAGTTTTTTTAATATAGTTAATATTTTATCGATTGATATGAGTCAAAATGATTAACAAAATTGTAATATTGTATTAATACAAAAGCTTGATTCACTATTGTATTGGATAAAAAGTTTTTCTTTCTAAAATGTTTAGAGGGATCTAAGTATTACATTTTAAAAATTTGGAATCTTTTCCTAATTTTCAATTTATGTATTTAGCCATAATCTCATTTCTTCTTATCATCTATAATATTAAAATGTCGTCTTCCAATCCTAAAAAACATCATAATAATGTAAATAAATAAGAAAGGATATGGAATTTTGATTAAGGGTACGAATGTAAGGAAAAAGTTACACTCATATGCAAATAAGGAAAAGTTAGAAAAATTACATATTATATTATATTATATTAACATTCATGACAGTTTTTTTAATTGGTATTAAATGGCAAAAAAATGCGAAGCAAATGCCTGGCGATTATCTTATGTCTCTTTAATTTTTTTTTTTTAAATCATAAAGTGTGTAATCGATTTCAAAAGACATATTATTATTTTTTAATTCGATAATAAGTATTAGGGTGAAGACTTATTATCCGACCCGTTCTAAGGCTTCAATGATATGGCTCAATCATTACTGAAGATACCTTATGTCAAAAGAGTAAATTTCTCAGTGTTTTAAGAAGGGTCTCATAATGGCTAAGTGGTATCACCACTCATTCCCGAAGACATGCTATGCAAACGATCCAATGGCATGTTACCAACAATTTTGTATGGATATTCCGCCCTTTTCCCAATCCTTCTTGTGGACGGCGCAAAAATATATAGCCAGGGTCATGGGATCTATATGTTTTTTTATTGGAGTAAACGGCTGAGTATTCTGCCCTGTCTGCAGCACCCAAAAATAAAATAAAATAATAATGCAAATCAACCTTTTTTTTTTTTAAATATCACGGATATATATTAATAATTAAAACCTTAATCTAAGATACTAGAGTACTAAAAAATTAAACATAATAAATTTAGAAGAGATTGTTTTTCTTGTAAATTTATTAAGCGATCATGAATTCTATTATTTTAACTCATTATTAATAATTATTTATTTCTTCCTCTAATATCACCCTTCAAAAAGAGCTAATCCCGTTTCATTATGCTTCATTTTCTTATACACCTTAATTGGGCTACAAGTTTCAATCTTATCTTAAACATTTGATTAATTAATTTCATAACTAAGTTAAGTGGCATTATGAGTAACAACCATGATTGATCTCTTTCTCTTCAATCCATTGTTCTTTGATTACAGTAAAAACTTGATAATATTAATTTATGCACCATATTCAACTAAGAGGTCTTCTAGCTTAATTCTCTTAGTGTGTCATATAATTTAGAGTAATTCAAATTCAATTTAATTAAAAAAAACCAAAGAAAATGTTCGAGTAATTCATCGATTGTGTTTGATGCAGACTATCGGGCACATTAATTTCTTTGCTTGATTTGAAAATAAGCATTTTAAGGCTTTTAGACTGTCTAAGCATTGTGGATTAATCGCTCAAACTCTTACTTACCAAAGAATCATACCACGATTAAAGTGGGTGTTTGGAGTAGCCTCATATGGGTAAAATCGGTGGAAGTTTGACTTGATGAGAGCATGATGAACATGAGACCCAAAAAGGAAGATTGATGTAGGAATCTGTTAAGATATATCAATAATATTTATTAAGTCATACTATTGAGTGTTGAAAGGGAAAATTTTGATGGCTCATTGAGGATCTAGTAAAAGGAGAGTGTTAATGTTTGTTTGATAAGAGCTTTGAAAAAACTAACTAAATAAATATTTCAATTTCTTATACATTAAATTTTCTCAAGAAGTGTGTAATTAATGTTGGATCCTTTTAGAGCTATTGATAAGTATTATCTTTCCAGTTTCCACAAAGCATGTTATTAATGTTGGAAAGCATAGTACAAACCTAAACAAGGATTATGGATGGCAGGTTATTGGAACAGGAATTATTCTTTATTTTTTAATTTTGTATCATCGAAAGATATTATGATCGTATGTTAATGTTCAATAAATAGGTCATTAAGAACCCATCCTCAAAAACCCCTTTTTAGGCTTTTAAGTTTTACCATTAGCCAATAGCCATCATTGAATGGCTCATTCAATTAACAAAAATGCAAGACAGATGATTAAACACAAAGTAATGAAAAGCAATATTAGCATATAAAGAGGAGTCAGAACTCAGCGGCAGCACAGCAACAGTAACAGCTAGCACACTTTGCTTGCTCAACTTACCAACCTTCTTTCTTACATTTGTTAAGAAGACGTAGAACCAAAAACCAAAAGAAAGAAAGGTGGAAAGAGAAAAAGCTCCCAGCTCTGGTTGCGTGACTGTTTCTCTCTTGTCCTCGTTCCTGTTTTAGGCCCTTCTCCTTGGTCTGTTCTCTGTTCATACACTTTATATTTTAGACGGAGAAAGCAGAAACCATTTACTATATACTTTATACCCCTCCTTTCAAGCGTGCTAGTAAACTATGTTACACTATCCTTCTTACATTCTGTTCTCTATTATATAAATGTATTTCTCTATCCTTCGCTTTTAGCTTTCTTGTCATCTTTTTTCGCTTTCTTGCTCGCATTTGTAGTTACCACTAGGCAGTAACAAAACCAGAAGGGAACCATTTTCTTCTTCTGCTTTGTCAATCCTCTTCTTGTGATTGAGGGATTTAAAATACTGATAACTCAAAACTCTATGCTTCTGTAGGTACGATGTTGCTCTTTGTTTTTCTGCTTTGTAAGTTCTTGTGGAGATTTTTATAGATAGGCATACCCTTTTGGAATTTATTGCATACGGTGGGGGAAATTTGAATTTTTTGGTAAGAAAAAAGTATGGATTTTGCAAAGTGGGTGTTGTTAAAGTTCTGTTCTTTTTTAAGTTCTTGTGTAAATATCACTAACGAGGCATACCCTTCTGAACAAAATATTGCATATATTGGAGGAAAACAAAATCTGGTGAGAAGAAAGTTCAAATTTTGTAAAGTGGGTGTAGCTAAAGTTCTGTTTTTTTTTTTTTTTGGAATTTCACTTTCGAGGCATATCCTTTCAAATTTCCTTGCATGCCCCCCAAAAAGCTTGAAATTAATTGTATAAAAGTTTGAAATTTTAGTTTATCAAGCAGAAAGTTAGAAAATGTTTTACGTTCACATGCAATTGTCATTAGTTATTTTTTCCCCATTTTGTGTAACTAGGCTTACCCTTTTGAACTTAATTGTATAAATTTGTGAAATTTCAGTTTGGGAAGCAAGAAGTTGTCCTTTTGTAAACTGGGTAGGAAGCCAAAATGCAGGGTACTTCAAGAATCAGTGAAGATTGTCCAAAACTGCTAGATTTAATACCAAAAGATAAAGCAGAATGGTACATGAAAAAAGCAGCAACTAGTAACATGACACAACAGCATAGTGAAGGAGAAAGTGGTCTTGAACTTAGGCTTGGTCCACCTGGTGAAGAGTCATACTTAATCTTAACTTCACCACACAAGAATCCATCACCATACAGTAATGAAAAAATGGTAGACATGAAGACTGAGAAAAACAAAGCTTTTTCAACTGCTTCTTCTCCTGCTAATACTGCTGCTGCAACAAACACAGCTGTACCAAGCATCTCACAGAAAAGGTGCTTCAGCTTTTTTTTTTTCGTCTCTCACCTAATTTAAAAGGTCTAAATCCAAGGGCATAGCATATTTTGGTGTTTATTGACTGTATTGGATTTCTGATCTCATGTTTTGTATAGGTAAACGGTTAGCGGTTGTGCCAGACACTTATTAAAAAGCAAAATAAATTAATAAATTTTATTAAATATGTTTCTGTAAACTTGGCTTATACAGTTTTTATCGTGTGAGCCAGGTACTGGTTAGTAGAACAGATTTATGAAACATGACTTATTCTCATTGGAAGCAATGATATGTAATTTATGCATCGGTTTTGAATTTTGATAACGAAGGGTTTCGATAAAAAGGTAAATAAAGCAAATTTTATTTGCCAATTTTACAGAGTTTCTAAAGTGTGTATAATTTAGTTCGATTGTTGTTACCGTAAAAAAAAGGCATAAATTGCCTCGTTCTGTTCTTATCTCAGTGTCGGGATGCCCGTTAACAGAATCCTTTCATATGAAAGTTATTACATGTGGTTTACTTCGATTTGGTTATGTGAATTTGATCTGTTTATTCACGCTTTTCTTTTTTGGTGTAATGTTTTGCTTTTGTTCCTCCGTTTTCTCCAACATTTATCAAACAAAATGTGAACATGTCGTCTAGTGCGATTTTTATTCTAATCTTTAGCACTATAAATTTAGTATATAGAAATAAAAACCATTTACTAATAGTTATTATTGACTCTTTGTTTTTTTTGGGATTATTTAGAGCTGCTCCTGCTCCAGTGGTGGGTTGGCCTCCAGTCCGTTCATTTAGGAAAAATCTTGCAAGTAGCAGCCAAGGAAAGCAAGTTTCCGAGTCTCAAAATTGTATGGCGAGCAAAACTGTTGGCGAAAAACCTATCGAGTGCACTGGAAAGAAAGGCATGTTTGTGAAGATCAATATGGATGGTGTTCCTATAGGAAGAAAAGTTGATCTCAAGGCTTGTGACAGCTATGATAAACTATCTGCTGCTGTTGATGAGCTCTTTCGAGGCCTTCTTGCAGGTACATTCCATTAACTGCAGCATTAGATTCTATTTGCATTCCATTTTATGCCATTTACATGCTAGATTAGTTGAATGTACATCTTGATGCATTTAAGTCCCGATCGACTGGCTTTTGAGAGGTTGGAGCACACATCTTACGTCGACCAAGACTGCACACAACATTATGTCCACTGGGGCTGTAAAAATTTAGTCATCCCGCTTTAACACAACCAAATAACAATAATCTGTCACTGTCACCTTCATAATATGTTATGAGTAAACTCTTATATGACGTATCAGACTCTTTTTAACAATTATTCCTAGCTGCAATTGGACTCGCACCTTAATGTTTCTTCAAAGTGTTAAAGCAACAACTATATATTTACAGATTACATCCCACTGTGAGTTAGAAACTGTATGCAAACTGTCACTTTAATAATCAATGTTGTCGAAAAATACATTAGCTATGATGTACTCATGTGTTCGTCTGTTGCTTCTTTGTTTAGCTCAAAAAGATTCCTCTGCTGGTGGAATCCACAACAAGCAAGAGGAAGAGAAGCCGATTGTGGGCCTGTTGGATGGAAGAGGGGAATATACTCTCGTATATGAGGACTACGAAGGAGACAGAATTCTTGTTGGGGATGTCCCATGGCAGTAAGCATCTTGTTTACTGCATATCTAATCCTTTTATTATTATTGAATTCCAATTTTATATTCCTCATCTAGATCATTGAGCCCTGTTTAATAGTTTCTTAATCTGCCAAGAAATTGCCATTAGATTCTTGATCTAGTGATAATTTTATATTCTAAGTTTTGTCTCAACTTATGTTTTGCATTTCCTGAACTCGATGCAGTAGTTTGTTTCTTAGTGCGAAGAATAATGTGCAATGTGAAGCAATAAACATTTGGCTGAACTTTATTTTAAGAGACCGTGCTAATTTGTAGTACCATGCTTGATTTGCAAAATGAATGTGGAAGTAGATTATAAAAAAAGAAAAAAAGAAAAAAAGAAAACCCTTCAAAGGGCATTGGAAAAACTTAAAAATTATCCTCTAGAAAATCCCAAAACTAACCTCTTTCTTCAAGAGGGCATACATTTCTTCGATATGTCGTACATTGGACACGGTTCAAGATGGCTTGAGTTGTGTTGCTCTTTTTGTGGTGTGCTGGTCTGCTAAATGCAATTATGTATATGTTTTGAAACTTTGGTATGTACACCTTGATGTAACATAGGAGACCCCGAGCTACCGATGATATCGGTTTCTAATTTCATGCAGGATGTTTGTGTCTATGGTAAAAAGATTGCGCGTGTTGAAGACGACTGATCTTAATGTGCTGAACCGTAAGTCTGTTCATCATCATGCGAAAAAAAACCTAATCCATATATGAGGATTGTTGTTTGTTGCTTCCTTTGATTTGAATTTAAGGTTTTTCCGTTGTTATGTTTTCAGTTGGCGGCAGGAAGCAAGAGGAGATGCCCCACTTGAATTGAGCAAAAAGCAGCAGTAGAGTTTTTTTTTTTATTCTGTTTCAACCAGTAGTCATGTATGGGATTAAACTTGTTACATATTTGTCTTTAGACTAAGAGAAAGAGAAGTAAATTACTGCTAGGTCATTGTTTTAAATTCCATGGAAACTTTTGAGTGAAAAAAAAAAAAAGGAAAGGAAAGGCTAATCCTCTTCTTTTACTTTGTACTTATGCTTGAATAGTCATTTCATGAGAAATCTCTAACTTTAGTAATGCCCTTATAGCATCAGCAATGCTACATGACATGAATGTACATGAGGAGTACTGGTATTTTATTTTAGTTATAGCTATTGTATTCTGTTGTAATTGATTTGGTAGTGCCTCTGCAAAACTGCTGGAATCACCTCTTGTCCTGCATTATAGTAAAATGCCCCGAGTGGGGTTGGACGTTTATATCTGATTTGAATGTCAGCTCTAAAAGTTGCTTGAAAAGATGAAATTGAAGAGAGTTTTCTTTTGACTGAGACTTGACTCTATCATTGAAAGGTCATAAAAAAGTAGATAAGGTAAAAACTAAAGTAAATATTATATTGGATAATTGGAAATCAACAATGGAAAGTGCATACCCTCTTCTAGAAACTTTATTTGGTTTTTATATTCAATTGCAATTTGGGTAATTTGGATTACTAGACTGTAAATAAGATAATAATTCATTGCATCGAGTCATCTTCTTTACGCCATTTATTGGAAAATTTTCCCCGCTGCGTTCTGCCCTGATTCGCATGGTTGAGGACACGGTGGTTCCTACTTCCTAGCTCTTACTAGAGCAGTATAAACTATAAAGTATAAATTGCTGTTCCTAATTATTTATATAAAACGAAATCCATTTAATGCAATATATTTTTGTGGGTACCATGGTATTGACCTTTAGAGGTTATCGGTTATCAATTACCATAACCTTTTGAATTAGTTTTAGAAATTTAGTTAGATTATGAACCTTAAAATCCATATTATGCAAGGTGAAATTATTTATATAACCTCATATCATGACATTCTCTTTTAGGCTTTCAAGCTAAGTGGTATACCCCTTGTAAAGGATGAATCACTATCGAAAAAGAATGCTAGAGCACTTATTATCACAATGTATAAGCTGGGAAGCTACGTCCTTTATTTTTTTTTAATAAATAAAGACTATAATATATTAAATATAAAATGGTGTTTGAAAAACACTCCCCCGCCAAAGAAACCTTTTCAGATGATAAGAATAATGTCTGATTAAAAGGAAGCAAGCGGATGTTAATTATGTTTCTGAAAAAACAAAACAATATAGAATTAAGTAGGATCATAGGGGCTTCAATAACCATTAGAGTGAAGTCGATTAATTGCTTTTAAGACATTGGATATTCTTTCAAATATATTAGAACCCTGAAACAACACAGATGTTTACTTATATGGAGACCGTTCATTACAAATAAATAAATAAATAAAGCTTCTCATGTGTATGTATATATATTCCAACAATGAAAATAATATAAATTATTATTATTATTATTATGTAAGAAACAATGCATCATAACTCATTGTTACATATCTTTGATAAAATAAGGGATCGACAATTAATTCTTTGAAATACTGAGAGTAAAAGACATAAGAGAAATTTACTTCAAGAAACTAAGATTAAAAAACACCTATAAGTTATGTTTGGTTGGACTGTATGTATAAGTGTACTTTCAAGTTAATAACATTAAGCGATTGCTATTATTTTAAAATTGAGTTGATTTAATCATTTTGAGGTGATTGTGCTGTCGATGAATTATAATAATTATTATCCTATAAAAATTTGCATTTTGCATACATTTGAAGCAAATATTGGAAAAACAGAAGTTGTTTTACTAAATCATTTTTATTACATTTCCCTCATTCGATTTTCTTTTGTCGTTGCATGTAAAAAGGAAAAAAAAAATTCCAACAATATGAATAAGGCTAAAAGGTTGGAATTCTTAAGAATCTGTTCATTCGTACTTGAATGTATAGATAAGATATGCCTCAAGTCATAGTTATCCAAGTAGACTACATAGATAAGAAGATAGCCAAAAGGGGAAATATTTATGGGTCGATCGGATCTTCATATATGAGTTCGAGATGGTAGTGAACTCAAACTCGACACAAAATAAAATTAAGAGTTTTAGTTTCACTCAAGTTCAGGTGAGTTTAGAATTTAAAATTCTAATTAATGCTTAACTTAATTAAATTTATTTTATTAGGAAAAAAAGAAAGAATGTTTTTCTCTTCTAATTGAAATAATATTAATATTGAAATTCAACTAATATTTAAGTTTGAATCAAACTTGATTAAACTTGCGATATTATATGCCTTCAACTTAATAATTTATTTAAGTATCTTCAACTTGGGTTTGAACTTGAGGGGATTATTCTCAAGAAGAATTTGAGTAAATATAGAAAAGAATTCAAGTTGTTAAAAGGTAAGGTACTGTTACACATTCTGTTGAAAATAGTACACCATTCAAAGGTTCCTTTCGGCTATGGGTGTAGGTGGGGGAAAAGAGGCAAAGATTGGGGATTTTCATTGGAAAAACAAACGTTATTTGAGTTTAAAGAGGAAGACCAATTTGTCTTTAAGGGATGAGTGACAATGCAATGCACGGAAGTGCCCTAAGTGCTAAGAGGAATTTATCCATGCACCACACATACCTCCCTTCCACTTTGTCTTGTCTCTCTCTCACTTTTAAGCTTTTCTTTATTCCACCATGAAAAGAATAAAATTTCTATTATCGTAAAGTCAGCATTGTTTGGCAAAAGCGTAGCAGTGAGATATTTGTAATTTTGTGTTTATGCGAATATGTATCGATTATCATTTATTACTATGAAAAAAATGTCTAATTATACTACATTCCTCTCTATATATATATAATTATTATGACTATGGATTGGTATTATGAATGTGCAAAATTTTAATTTTAATTTTTTTTAAATAGCTATAGTTAGGCAGCCGCCTCACTTTGCAACGACGGCTTCGATTCAAAGTTTAAGGGGAAGCATTAGTGGTAGGGTTGAGTTTGAAGTTTCATGTTTGGATGTTAGAACTTAGAAGCATGTACAAGCAAGGAGAATTAGGAGTTAGCTAAGTGTTGAATGTGAGGAGGAAAAAAGAGAAAAGATTAATAAAGAGTGATAGAGTCATTTATGAAGTTTAACATGATTTCACATATATATATATATTATATAAAAAAACTATTATAGGTGGTTATAAATATTCTTATATATTAAAATTTTATTTGTCTATCACTATACAATACACGTTCACTAAATAATACACATAGCTAAATCGCACTTCTTTTTTTTTTGGGAAAAAGAAGAATAAGAAAGAACAAAGAGGGTATGTTTTGGGGGAATGAAGGGTCTATTTCATTGAGGGCTGCCTAACATTGGGACAACCCTTCGGAAGGGTCTTACTCTTGAAAATGATTGGTCGTGCGTTGCATACTCACGTGTGCTGCTTGGTGAATTCATAAGTTCAATTGTTTTCTTGTTGATATTGGATTTTTGTAAATTTTTGTCTGTTCTCTCGGAGAATTGCGGCAAAATTTTAGGACATTACCATAAATTGGAAAAAAAGAAAACTTGTATCGTTTTCATGGAAGAAAATTCACATTTTTTTTGCTTTAAATTGGACCAATACCAAATTATTAATGGTCAAATATAGGAGGCCGAAAGGGGAGAGAGATAAGTACAAAGGTGATTAAAACACATTTATGAAGTAACTCCATAAAGCTTTAGTATTCACCAAAATACATATGCTTTGAGATTGTTTAGAAGCAATTCAATTGGGTCAATTACAATTGAATTTTCTTTAATTATCTAGGGTAGAGATTCGTGGATGCTATCCCAAATGTTATTATAATTCATATGAACCAATCATTTTACCCTTAACTAGAAAGGATGATAATTTAACCCGCACCTATTGGGACATCCCCTCTCATGCTATTTGAGATAGGGTTGAATGGATTACTTTTCTTAAGGAATGGGATGAGGATTTTTTAAATTTTGCATTGTTAGACATCACTGTGATAGATATTAATATTAAAACCCAAAACTTGCCTCGCAAACTGCACCTAAATGTTTGCGATTAGGTTCATATTTTGACATTTTATCTATTTTTTCAAGCTTTTTTTTTTTTTTGAATAAACAAAGTCGATACTATAATTTTTTGTTTTTCCTATGGTTTGACACTTGGTCAATCATAATTGCTTGAGTCGATGATTAAAATAAAGTTATAAGAAAATGATTGTATTTAGTAATAACTACATAAGAGTTAGTGTCGTTATTCACATGTTAGGACTGATTTTCTTATTTTTAGTTTTTCCACTGGAGTTGTGAGTGCTGAATGAGTAAACTAAAGCCCATATTGGGTAGGGGATGGTCATAATCGTTCAATTAACATGCATGGATTGCAGGGCAAGAAAATGGATTATTTGTTTAAAGATGGGTGAGGCATGGAGATAGGGACATCCACCCGCCCTACCTCGTTGCTATCCCCCACCGACGGTCGGTTGTAGGTCATGTCTCCTGCGTTGTGGATGAGGACGGACTTATAATGCTGGGTTATCATCCGTATTTTCACAATGGATTGTTTTTTGGAATTATTTCTACATCATCAAGTATTTAATTATTATGTTCTAGAATTACCTTAAGTAATTATGCATCATTACCTTGCTGAAAAATACTAACGATTCGAAAGTATAAACTCAATATGCAATTACGATACATACCGCATCATTAGCAGTGAAATAATTCTCTTTGAAAGCATATATGGTTTTCCACAAAATATCCATGTTAGGTGGAGGTCTTGACCACCGTTTCGGGCTTAAGTTGTTTGGAACGAATCTTATAAAATCCAAAATTGCTCATATAAAATTTATATAGGGTTTAACATCTTTTATAGCTCGATAAAAACCTATAGATTTCTCCTTCAATTACTTAAGCTTGCCCTTGTAGGGTTATTATAGACCCTAATCTTACTGGCACCATCTTGATTTTGTGGGTTGGAGTCTATCAATAATGGGTGTAGTTGAAAAAGACTTCCAAAGTCGAGGTCTTCCATTAGGACACAAAGCAAAGAAGTGACTGCCCCCAATTTGTAATACAACATTGCATTAGGAATTGAACAAACACAGTACTTCGCTACCAAATTTTTATGCCAGAACGGGTGAAAAATACATCACTATGCATCCACATGTAAGAAAGAAAAATTATTAAACTTTTTAAGAAAGGATTACATGAATTTAAAGCTATAATTTTCGACATATAAACTGTGGAATAGAATTGGAACATGATGTTTAGGCCTTATAATTTGGTTGATTTCTCTCTTAAGGATGGAACAGTTTGAATTCCCCTTCTTCATTAGTCGCTCTAGGTGGGTGAGTCCGATCGTAATGTGATCATGTGCATGCTGTATGATCTTCATGCTACATGTGGACCAAGAAAAGTGATGTATGATGGCACATATGAGGATGATCAAGTGTGAATAGGATAGATAGGAGAAGTAGGTAGTCTTAATAGGCTCAAACACACAAGTAACAATTCTTCTAATAACCAAGAGTTTGATCTTTTGAGAGGATGATTTGATAGAGTAACAATGTTTTTCCATTTTTTTTTTCTTGTCTAAACAAGGAAAACTTGTTGATATTTATAGAGATCTAACCATCAATGTCATCCATCGAATCATGTTAGTCGTCAACGATCTAAATAAACCCCCCTCTTAATAAGAAGAAACATACATAGGTCATACATGTAATTAAGCCTAGTAAAGGGCCTCCAACCTTATGAGAAAGGTTGGTAATGAATAGTTTATTTCAACTTCCAACAAGTTTTATTCTAAGCTCATCATGCCAAATTTACCTTAATCATCTTAAGTTTATAAACTTGACTCTCTAATTCTTATCACCTTAAATAAAGAGTCAAATCCAATTAATTAATAGGCACAATGTCCTAAATTGCATTAGCCCTCTATAGTTGTATAATATGTAGATGCTTAAAAAAAAAAAAAAAAGAAGATGATAATTTGATCTTGACTCAATATTAAATTGATTGACAACATTAACAACATTCTAGCAATTTGATATGGATTCATGCCATTAGGTACTTCAGTATATCATCCAAACCAAATCGTGCTTTTGTTTTTGTTTTCCACCATATTAAATTAAGACTTTTTTTTACTTATAATAGACCAATTTACTCTGATTCAGTTTGAAGTTTGATTCATACTTGTGCGAATGAATTTAAAAAATTTAGCCATCAATATGGATTTCATTTGGTAAATGAACTCGAAAATCGAACTGAATTGAATATAAAGGTTTAACTTAGAATGATGATGATTTACTTAGGTTTTGTTTTTAGCATATTCAAACGAATAGTAAACCGACGCTCAACGTTCAACCCCCGACTTGAAACTATAATCAAATAGTTTGCCAAGGAAAGGAATAAATAAATAATTTTATTTATATTTTGATTTAATTCGATTCGATTGATTGGATTAATCAATCAATAATAAGTAGGATTATGCTTTGGGGGAGCTCTGCGGACCACATATGTTGAAGGGGTAAACTTGTGTTTGGGCCTATTTCCAATATTGGCATGGGCATGTCTTTGGAGGTCCATATTATATGCAGAACTGAATAACCCATGTGCTTTACGATGATGTATTCACTAAATCCAAACAGTCAAATCGAATGTGAGGCTGAAACCTTATTGAGTCAAAACAAAGACTGAATTGATGCCTAGTTATATATATATATATATATGAAGAAGAAAGAAGTTTGGTGGTGGTTTCTTAATTGGTTTGTTTTTTTCCTCACTCGTCCTTTCTAGCATATCAAAACTCTATAGATTGGCACCTATTTCACTTATCCCCATCTCTACTTAATTTCGTTTGAATTAGTAAGTTATTTTTGCTTTTTATCAAGGCAACAACTTGAGTGATACTGATATGCATTTGTCTTTGAATTTTCACTTTTACTTTTATTATTATTATTATTATTATTATTATTATTATTATTATTATTATTTTCTGATTGAAAATGAACATATAAATTAATAATGCCGAAGGATGTATAGCTTTGAAATTATTTTGGTAAGGATGTGATTCTAGGTTATTGATGAAAAAATATACTTAGATAAGATATGAACAAGTAGGAAATAAAGAATTTTGACGCATAAGATTAAGGTGGAAAAACCGAGATACAAAGTGAAAAGTATGCATTTGCAAATAGATTTACTAATATAAATTATATGACACAATGATTCACACAATCAAGAGAAATACTCTCACAACTAAATCCTCATAATTTGCATAGTTCCCTCTTTTACTCACCAACGCACTATTGTAATACATGCGCCTACACACACATAGAAAACACACGATAGGAAATTGCCACAAGTTACATGAGCACCTTTGGTCACATAATCCAACCTTAGTTGACCATGCCATAATGTCAATCCATCGTGTTCATTGTTATTGATTACATATGATTGTTAACAAACTATCGCTTAGAAAGCTCAATTGTTCTCTTGCTTGGTCATACTCCAAGTTCATCATTTGTCGATTTCTTTAATTATTTGCACTTTGAAAAAAGAAATCCGTCTACATTCAAGAAAATTATTTAACAAATATTCATCTATGTTTGAATTCATACAACTTTACATGCATAAAGCTTTTCTTACAATTAACTCCTCTATTTTAGTCTCTCTAACATGTTTACCTCTAAGTTACTTAGTACACCACATTCATTAATCACAAGCCTCTTATCACTTCAAGCCCAAGTCTCATCATCAATTTACTTCAAAACATGTGTTTAGTTATGAATCTTTATAACATCAAGCTCCAACCAATTAGTTGACAAACTTTGAGCGAGAGGTTTTATCACCAATATGCTATTTGCCTCTAGCCTTACTCTAGCATTTACAAATCTATTGTTGTTTTATAGTTTCTCATTCCAACCTTGCTCTACTAACCTTGGCTCCAACTATGTCATCTTTAATATCAGTTGTTGGGACATGAGTGGCTCTGAGACTACTTCGGTCAAGATCTAACTGAAATTCATTGTTACCAATCATATAACACTTACAAACACAAGATAAACATACAAGTATAGAGAGGGTTTTGCAAAGGCAGAATTTAACAAGAACTTAAAATATTGGAATGGAAAACCCATAAAGACTACAATTTACAATCTAATAGCATAATACAATGTTTTTCATAACCACTCTTAGGTAACTCCACTAGATTTAGTTCCTAAAATTTACATGATTTTCTCATACACTCACCAACATACTACTATAATATATAGAGTTACAAGAAATCCCAAAACACTAACTTTATAAAAGAAATAAATTAGGCATGAAGAAAATACAAAACGAGGATCTATCATAAGCTACAATAGCATCCTTAATTGGCCACAATTTGAGAGGAATCAACTTAAATAATATAATTTTTAAAAATTAATTGCGAAATGAGGTACCTAGGGAAGATATTGCAAAATAGGTGGCGAAAATGTATACTTGGATTGCGCCTTCAGTTAAGCCAAAATTGGCCCAACCGAAGGCATGCATCCTATGTGTGCCTTCAATCAAATGCTTCAAGGCACGCATTGGGTATGTATCTTCAATACACGATTGAAAGAATTTGTTGTAAATAATTTTTGTAAAACTACCTCACCATTTAATAATTTTATCACATGCATATAGAAGGATCGCTACCATAGTTTGTCTAGGTGCCATGGCACACTAATAATTTTACCAATACACATAGAGAGACTCCTACAAAATAGTTTGTTTTTTTCCACACGAACATGACATGTCATAGTGCACATTACACTCCTTTCTTTATGCACGGATGAACAAGAAAAACATCATCGATTCACACTCACATAGAACACCTTTCTTCACACACAACAGTAGACTTCCTTATGCAGGTTATAAGAAGAAAAGCTTATAGGTCTACAAGAATTATCAACTTAGTTTATTGAAATCGCTGGGATCTTTCCATTTCTTTAACAAAAAGCTCGATTAAGCCATATTTTGGTATGTATTTTCATTAGTAACTAAAGTTTTTTCCTTATTGTGTTAATTTTTATCATTTTAAAAAACCTTAGCATATTTTAGTTGTGATTGTGTGTAGTATTTTATCTTTTCCCAAATATCGGTGCTTGTCATCAGTTGTAATGTGTTAAACATAATTTATGTGAATTTTATAGCATATAACATGAGATAATTAGTTAACATGGAAAGAAAACAAACATTGTGATAACTTAAAATTTACATCTCATTGTATTAATTTTATCTTTTCAAAAAACCTTAGAATATTAATGTTTTGGTAGTTTGTAGTGAGTTTTTTTTTTTTAAATATTGGTGCTTGTTGCTAATCTATAGTGTATTATTTTGTTCAATTTAATATTTGCGCATAGGACTATTTGCAAAATGGGTGTTGTATAAAGATATTTTTTAAATAAAATTATTTTTTAGTTTAAATTTTTTATATAATTTCAATATTTTTTTGTAATTATATAATTTTTAGAAAAATTTAATTTGAAAAATATCTATGTGTGAAAAAAATGTAAATTTAAATTTAAATTAAATACTGTAAAAAAAATCAATTTCAATTTTTTTGTATTTTATATACAAGATTAAGAAACTTTTTATTATTTTTAAATTTATTAAATTTTTTAATATTTTTTTCTATTCTTCTTATATAAAATTTTAATTTTTTAAAAAAGAGAATTAAAAAAAATTCTAAACTGATTTTTTTTTTTGTTTTTGTTTATATGAGAAGAAGATGAACATGGTGATGCGATATAAATATTAAGCAACTGTTATTAATTTTTATTGTAAATTAGCTAATTATTTATTTATGTTACGAATAGGATAAGAATGGGTGACTATGTGAAATTTTTTATTTATGCATTTAGAAATATTATAAGTGGCAAGTAGGGGCTAGAACATGATAGAGATACGATTAAAAAGTTGAAAATGAAGAAGAACGATGAAGCTGAAGTAGACAGGGTAGTTACTTTGGTGTTGTAACGACTAACTACATTTCATCCTTTTATTGTGCGTGGGGGGGGGGGGGGGGGGGGGGGGGGGGGGGGGACTATAATAGACACAAAAATGGGAATGTGTGTTGAAAAGGAAAGTTGCGATGATGACGAAGTTCTAGGGAGTAGGAAGAGGAAAATGTAAATGAAGGAGATGATATGATTGTAGGAAATTTTCCAATTGCACTAATGCACTCCATATAAGTAATAGATTAGCTGGTGCAAAGCCTAACTTATATGGCAGTTAGAGATCTTGTTCCCCTTTTTCAATGCTGGAGATGATGATGGTTACATATATTTTGAGCATGAATATAACGCGACATGTAGTAACTTGAGCAATAATGAGGAATTCAATAATAGCATGAGATTCAACATAAAGGGAGATGTTATTTAAGCCATTAAAGCATATCATATAGAGAATCATTGTAACTTCAATGTTGATGAATTTGATAAGTCACTTTAGCCGGTTTATTATTCAAAAAGGGAAGATGGTTGCAAGTGAAGGCTTCAGACCTATAAGAAGAAGTTAGAGGGACTGATTATAGTTACCAAATTTAAAGGTTTAGACATATGTATCAATCTAATGATAAATCAGGATCACCGACAATTGGATTGTAATTTTCTTGCAAGTTGGTTTGTAAATTTTGTTAGGGATAATTTTGATATGAAGGTTATTGAGCTCGCTTTTGTTGTTGAACATGAATTTATTTATAGGATATCCAAGAGAAGGGTGTGTGGGGGTAAGAAAAGGGCAATTGAGCATGTGTACGGGAATTGAAAAAAAAAACTTATAATGAGTTCCTTAAACTACTTAATGCAATAAAAAATACTAATCTTAGAACACGAGTTGATTGGGGGTGGAGAAGATTAAATACTTCTAGGGTGTCCATCCTCAAGTGGGTTTTCTAGGCATTTGAGCCTTGTATGATAACATTTAGATTCCTCAGGCCTATTGTCACTATTAATGGTACTTTTCTTTATGGCAAGTATGCTCACAAGTTACTAATTGCTTGTGGTGTTGATGAAAATAACCACATACTTTCACTAGAGTTTTCCCTCGTAGATGAAGAGTCAATCGAAACATAGGACTAGTTTTTAAGAAAATTGAAGCAACTTGTCATTGCTGATCGTGAAGATCGCGAAACTATTTATTTCATTTCAGATAGGCACCTTGGCATTAAATTAGCACTCGATGAAGCTTCTAATGGATGGCAACCTCCCTTTGCAATATGGAGGTTTTGCATACAACACATTACGCGCAATTTCAACTAGATTCACAAAAATATTTAGTGTAAGAACTTGGTCACTTACACGAGAATGTAGGCACAAGTTCAAAAGCAAAATTATTTCATGGAGTAGTGAGGATAAGCAAGCTTGATGCCTCGTGGTGGTTTGATAACATGTCAATAGGGAAGTAGATGCTGACCAATGACTGTTGCTACTGCTTTGGGTATATGACATCAAGTATCTTCAAAAGTTACAATTCGATGTTGAAAGAAGCTCAGGGGTTATTAGTAGCTACTTTAGTTAAGAATTTTTTTTTACAATTGTGTGAGCTACTTTGTCACCAACTATTCTAAGGTGCTTAAGCAAATAGTAAAGAATAGAGTTTTCACTGATTATATAATCGAAATGATTGACAAATGGAGCTCAAGAGCCAGTGCTCATAGGGTTATCAATTATAATAGGTAGGAAAGAATTTTCAAGGTACTAACTGGTGGTCGTCGTGTAACGAGCGTGTTGAGGGGAGGAAGGTGGACGCACATTGTTGACTTCGCTCATTACACATGCACTTGTCAAAAATGACAAATATACTGGGTCGCATGCTCACACGTATGTGCTGTAATTGCTTCCATTAGGCTTAACATGTCATCGGTTATTTCGGATTGGTACAAGTGGATGCATTAAGAGCAAACATATAGGTCCCACTTCCTTCTCATAGGCAACAAGTTGGATTGGGGGGAAGTAAGCTTCCCATTGCTCTATCCAAGAAGGAAACTTGCACGGAAAAAAGGGAAAACCTAGGCATAAAAAAAATACCATATGGAGATGGATATTAGGAAGAGTCTAGATAAAACCACTTATGAACTTTACCGAAGGGAAGGGCACAATAGAAAAATATGCTTGCATAGAAATAAGAATAGTAAATGGTGGATCATTAGATTTATAAATAATTAACTGTTAGCTTAATCTTACACATTTATGATGTTGAATCATTAATTGTATAATTCTAACAATTTTGGTGTTCTATTTTGCATATTAGATGGAGCATGAATCTTTTGACCCATTCGTTTTAACTCGGCAAGACATATATCATTCATAGGCCATTTAGGATGGAGAGATAAAACACAGACAACTTGTGAAATTGATGACTTTAGATTTCATTTTTTATACTATAACATTTCACTTGTTCACTTTTAGCATCAATCATGACTTATCGTTTGGCAACGCGAGTTATCACTATGGCATGATGAGAATGTTATTTAGGTAAAATCGTGGATGAAGCCATATTTTCAATTGATAGGCTCCCTAGGGGTGGGCTGCTTGTCTTTCATATAGCTCGATTGGCATATGATCACTACCCTAGTTGAGAGGTGGAGGCCAGAGACTCATATGTTTCACATACCTATCGAGGAGTCCACCATTACTTTACAAGACATTAAGGTTTAGTTAAGCCTTTCGGTCGATGGTCAGGCAGTGATAATGATTAGTTCTCTCTATTAGATTGCCATGTGTGAGAGATTGCTCGGGGTGAGACCATGATCAGGTAGTAGAGGAGGGCACATTAATTTGATGTGGCTTCAGGATATGTTTTGGGTCCTACTAGAAAATGCAAATGTTGAACAAGTTACATGTCATACACGTGCATACATCTTGTAGCTATTGGGAGGATTAATCTTTGCTAACAAATTAGGCTCCTTTTTCTACAATATGTGTTTGCCATTATTGAAACATTTCGATGTTACAAGCACATACAATTGGGGGTCTATAGGTTTAGCTTGATTGTATCACTAGCTTTGTATTGCATCCGCCTCGTCAGTTCAGGAGATGGGACGGGTAGTGATACTACTTTAAGTGTGGCATGGGACTGATTCCCAGATATAGCTCCCTTTAGTCGCTATAGGATTGCTGTAGATGCTTAAGCTCCATTAACCACATGATAAAGGATGAGTCGAGACACTAGGTATTACTCAATGCATGCTGTTGCCGTTTATCAAGGATGCACTCGATAGGTAGACTACTAATAAGGTGTTTCTTTGACCCTTTTTAGTTTTTCCATTTGATTATATGTATTATTATGTCTAATTCTTACTTACTGCCCTTTAGGTCGAGTGGGAGCCATACATAGAAAATCTGATTCACATCTTACCCTCCTTCTGTACAACTAGTAGACTCCTTTGGACTGCTCAGGTGTCGCTCATATGTTTCCATATAGTCGAGTGGTATTTTCTAGACCATGTTGTTAGGTTGCTTGGGGGGCTTCCAGCATATTCTGTGATATGTTAACATACAACCTGAGCTTTATCAAATTGACCTATACAGGAAGATTGACACAGATTGACCAATATAACATGCATCTTATATTGCCTCATGGAACAACTTGAGTGGTTCATATAAAGGGCCTTTCTAAGGTCAAGTAAGGGTACATGAGATGGTATAGATTTATCAGCTATCGGTATGTAGGACATATAGAAGCAGTTCTTGGACATTTAGTAAGTAAAATGTCGACACTAATTAGGTAATGTAGTGCATAGCTGATACTAATTCATTTTATGGTATTTTTTTTCATGCAAGTTGATATGTTTAAACAGATCCACTTATCTCCTGATCATAGTGCGACTGTTACTTTAGCTAATCATGGTCTTTAGTTTTTACATTACCATGCGAGAGGTGACGCTGTACCTATAAGCTCACTAAGATCAGAGCTCAGAAGTTGAGGTGAAAGCTTAGCATACTGGCATTTGGTAATAGCAGTAGCCACCTCATGTATATTGTAGGATTGGGGAACTTAAACGAACCCCTCATTGAGTTCAACTATAGGAATATGCAGCATAAGCCCAACAACTCCCATTTGATGCCAATGAAATAGTAGATAGCTTGACTTCATTGCTTAGCAGTTATGCTACATCACATTGTCATTTCATTAGTGGTCCCTTCCTTACACCACCCATTTCACACAAGAGACGCTTAGGTAAGTAAATAATGTATCAAAGTGAATTTTCACAATTTGTTATACATTGGAGTTCAGTGCTTTTTCGTGACTTCAACAATGCCTTCCAGCACCATCTAATATAGGATTCATAAACTCCTACTGCTTTAGATTTAAGGTCGGCTAGATAGCATACAAATGTATTTTGGCAATTTTCACAACAATTCAATAGGAGAAGGAACAATAGGGGATAGCATGTTATTTTATATTGTTTGACATGTAAATTTTTCATTGATATTTGCAACTTATGTATATATAAGTTTTTCAAGTTTTTCCAAATTTTTTTCCATTTATTGTTGGGTACTTGCTTCTTATTGCCTTCACCATTTTCCATATATTTTCTCCTTAATTACATAGTTTTTTTTTTTTTTGAATTATACACTTTTTGACGGAACTTTTAGTTCACATATGAAATTGTGATTTATATGGAGTTTGGGATTACAAAGTCTTACAATTACAATAGTATGAAACTTGGGTTTAGAGTTTTCGGTCTTACCATGAATATTTCCTTTTCATATTAATTGCTAATATGAGGGTTCTTCATTTCATAACTCCATGAACTCTTTACTTGACCTTAAACAAGGGTATTAGGCAAGTTTCAACAATGCCATAAACTCATTACAAAATTACTAGCTCTACTCCATCAATCTTGGCCATCTTGAGCTTATGAATAAACGCTGGGCTACTTTTAATTTTCTACTTACTACTAGAGCATCCAGCAGTATTTCCTACACTTAATTAGATAGCCCCTATGACACTTACTTCACAACTTGCTTTAGGCACTTCTATTTTATGACCCTTAGTTGAGTATTTTTTAGTTTCTTTCTTAGCAGGTGCCTTTATTTTTATTAATATATTGGTATACTTATTATGTGTGAACTTTTTTTTGTATGCAATTCATTCTATTCACCAATGGAATGGCATACTTCATGAGTTATGTATTTATTAAAAATCAAAATATATAGGTCACTATAGACACACAATTTTTGCTCCCTTTATATATACATAAATATTTTATTATTTATTTATTAGTTTATTTTTGTTTCTTTTATTACAAAAAAGAAGGAAAATGGAAACAAATACTATCTGATTGCATAACAGGACTGCAGCACAGGCTAACAGCCTGTTGGAAAAACTTACACTTGCAATACAGGGAGACCAGGATTTGAATCCCCATCGTACGTATACACGCACTTTGATTTTTGGAGTTGGAAAGGGGATAAGTATAATTTGAGTGCAATAAAATCATGGCATAGACCACTAGCTAGTTAAAAAGCTCACGTGCAATGAACATAGAGGTCCAGAGTTCAATCCCTGGCAGATGCAAGATGTCCAATTTTTTTTTTCCTCACCTAGACACATGGCAGCCTCCCATTGGTTGACCGAAAGTACTGTGGATCATCTTCTTCCTTCATCAACTTAGTTTCATGCTTTTTTCCTCTTCAAGATGCCTAGTTTTCAGCTATTTTTTTCCACAATATCTACACAATTTCACCTAAATAATGGTGAAATCGTGTAGATCACATGGTCTTCTTTGGATAGAACCTTCTAACGCATATTGATTCACTCATTTATGTGGTCAAAATTGGGTTCAAAGATGGAAAAAAAATATTTTTTCCACGAAACAAATTTGCCGGATTGAACTTGATTAATGTAAATACTATCTTAAGTAATAACAGAGTATAAGGAATCAAACCCAATCAATAATTTACTGTAATTCCAAGCAAATTCCATGGGATTTGAGTATTAATTGGTCAAAACCCATTAAATTGAAAATTGAAAATTCATTACGGGAATTGACCTTATATGATTAATTCAAACTTGGGTAGTATAAAAGGGACCCCGAAGAATGCATTAGGGGCTGGAAGAAGATTCATTCTCACTTCAAAAGAATTTTTTCTCTCTCTCTAAAATTCTCGTTTTCTTTTTCTTTTTTTCCTTTTCTTGACGAAGTCAGAGCCTCTTTCACCATTCTCGGTTGGTCGAAGTGTTGCAAGAGGTTGTCGCCAGAAGCCACTATCCCAATTCCAATCCATAGCTTCGATAGGTTCGTCCTCTTTCTTTCTTTCTTTCTTTCTTTCTTTCTTTATTATTATTATTAAAAAAATTCCCTAATTTTTTTTGTCTTTATTATTATTATTATAAAAAAAACATTTTCCTTGACAATTTTTTTTATTATTATTAAAAAAACAATTTCTCTAATTCTTTTTTACATTTTAGAATTTTCTAAAAAAAGTAATAATAATAATAATATTTTTCAGAGCTATTTTTATTAAAAAATGTTTTCCTTTTTAAAAAAAATTAATAATAATAATATTTTTAGAGCTATTTTTATTAAAAAAATATTTTCCTTTAAAAAAATTATTTTTAGTATATATATATTTTTTATAAATAGATTTTGGTCTCTGTAATAAAAAAATATATAATTTTTTATTTTTTTTATGAATTACGACCGATTTGATCATGAATAGCTGGTACGTAGGCATCTACAGGGTAACCTCAAATAATAATATTTTTTTACTTTCTTTAGTTAATCATTTAAAAAAAAATAAAAAAAATAAAATTTAATATTAAAGGGTTAAAGTAGTAACCGTAAGGTTTTAATGGGATAACCTCCGATTAAAAAATATCTGGTTTTATTTAAAATATTCTACGTGGACTGATAGCTAAATTAAGACTAATATGCTCAATTAATCTTAATTTAATATTTTTTTCGATTTCGATCATGTGGCGACTCCTTTTTCTCTAAGTTAGATAAAATAAATAAATTTTTTCGATTTCGATCGGGTAGCGACTCCTAATTTTACATTAAATGAGCATAAGATTTAGTGTAAATCAAATTAGAAAAAACGAAAGGGAAAATTTAGACTCGACAGGATGATGACTCCACCAGGGATCCCTAGTGGGCTAGTCACTTAAATCTTCCAAAAAATAGATTTTATTTTTAGGATTATTCATTGAAGTTTTTTTTTTTATTTTTTTTTATATTTTGTACTAACTTTTGTTTATGTTGGATTAAGATTTATTTTATTTTCAATGTGTGTGTTAGATATGGTCAAACCTAGACCGTCTTAGGACCTTAGGAGAGGAGCCATTATGTAAGTTTCGAGTGCAGTGAAATGACCACCACTTGGGACTGAATAGGCTACCCTACTCAAACTTCTTTGTAGCCTATGATCCATTTCTTTGAAAACGTGAGAGGTTAAAGAGTTTAGGAACTTTTAGAACTTACCTTGTGCATACACAAAATCATAAATTGGCAAGTAAACGCTAAAGTGATGTGAAACAAAGTTGCAAATACGAGTTTTGAAGTACTTTCCTATAAAAGTAATGTTATAGTTAGAGATTTTTTTTAATAGAAAAAAATGTAAATTAAGAACTTTTGTAACAAAAGATTTTGAGTTGTAATTTTCTCTTGTAATCTTCCAAGTGGCTAGCATCAAGAAAACGCTAGACTCAAAACTCATACTAGATTTTTGGTTTTCCTTCTACCATCCTAAAGAATAGGCTTACATCAACAAGAAGATTGGGCCAATTCTATTTCTCATGAAGATCGATGCTAATATTTCCCTAATTCGGGCTATGGTACATTTCTAGAAATCAGAGTCTATAGCATTTTTTCTTGGCCTACATGAAATCACACCAATAATAGAGGAATATACTCAACTCCTCCAAGCCCCTTCATTAGCTAACAGAGTATATGTACCAAATCTAGAATCAGGGCTAGCTAGCATTTTGAACAGGCTATTGGGAATCCATAAATCAGTAGTCAATGAAGCACTAGGAAAATATAATGGACATTGCATTCATCTAATAGACTTGCAAACATGGTTTGGAGCTCAATATGATGTTGAAGATTGGAAAGACGTCCTATGTGGAGACCCCAAAATCTACAAACAAAACAAAGTTCATGCTTATATACTATCAGCATTTGGAACTGTCCTTTTTCCTACCAGGGTCTATTACATTCATTATAGGGTGGCTGAGCTAGTGGCCCAGTTTCTAGAAGGGAAATCCTATATTCTTGCTCTCTTAGCCGAACAAATTCACAACTTGAACTTTGTAAAGAGAAAAAGGCATGCCATCTTTAGAAGTAACACCAACCTTATCATAATTTGGTTTGTAAGCCACATCAAATGTTTTAGGCTAAACATGATTAGAAAATCATTAGCCAATTAAATTGATCTCATTGAATTTTGTGGAGAGAAAATGAAATTACTTGATGACATCCCTAGTCACTCTTGGGTTGAGATACTTAAAAGTTGAATTATGGATGATATCCTATGGACTGCCAGATGGAGCAATTGCAATAAAATCATCCTAAAGTGCAAAGATTTTCAAGCAGTTCCATTAATCAGGCTTAATTGGTGTACAGGCTACCATCCACATTCAGTGGTGAGTCGATTTGGCACTATTCAAGATATAGTCCATAAACCATCACTGCAAATAATTACATTTGAGTATCAAAACCCTAGCATGATAATTGCTGATAAGGTAGCTAAGTTGTTGGGAATAAAGGCTTTGTGGGAATCCTGAATTGAAAGCCCTAATATTGATTTAGGTGAATTTGAAGGTGAAGTTGGAAAACATCAGGTCACCAGGGACTTCATCATCAATCAATTATACAAGACTGGCAAGAGAATCTACCGAGCTCCTGATATCACACATCCTACACTAAGTAATCCATGCCCAAAGATGAAAACCCATATGGAACAGGTGCAAGCTCGAATGGAGGTTCACTTTGATTGTGTGGAGGTTGAGGCAGATACTTGGAAGAATGGATTCAAAGAGCCTCGCTAAAAAAATAAAGCTCTAGAAGCCCAACTAAGGATAGCTCATAAGAAGATCAAAGAGTTAGAAGCCCTAACCAATCAAGTGAAGCAACAAAAAAGGAAGCCATTGCAAGAACCATAAGCCAAAAAAATTGGAAAGATTAGACATTAGGTTATTTGTTTTCTCACAATGTAATCAAAACTTTGAGATTTGTAGCTTTAATAAAATTTCAATGATTTTCCGCTTTAACGATTACTTGCTAATTTCCACACTTGCATTTGCTTGAATCATGCATGCATTCATCTCCTTTATAAAAATAAAATAAATAAATAAATAAAGATAAAATGCATTAACAAAAGATTCCAGTGTTGATTCGACAGGTTTCAAGATAGCACCTAAACAATAGAACCCCATAAGACGTCCATATAACACCCGTTCTAGAGCTAAGATGTCAAGTAACAACAACAGCAACACCAATGACAATGTTGTTGATCAAAGAATGATTTCATTGGAACAAACAATGCAGAATCTTAATGATTAGGTCAAGTTTTTAGTGAAAAGTCTTACTCTTTTGTGATCCACTCAATCAAATTAGGAAGGCCATTCAGGGGGTAGAAAGGAAAAAATGTTGAAATTCCACCTCTTGAAAATGAGGAAATCAACTCTATGATCAATCCAACATTTGATGTGGAACCTAAATTAGGAGTTCGAATCTCATACCGTCCTGAAAATTTGTAAAGGCAAATGGAGGAAAGGCAGAAAGAGATGGAGAGAAAACTTTACCAACAATTTGCTGACAAAATAAGAACTCTGGAAAGGGCTAAATGGATATGAGCCAATTGGCTTTTCCAACTTGATAGTTTTTGATACCACTACCTATCTTGAAAAGTTTAAACTACTAAAATTTGAGAAGTATAATGGCATTGGATGTTCAAAGATGCATACTGGATTGTATGTTTGAAAAATGGGCAAATATGTGTAATACGATCAACTAATGGTACAAACTTTCCAAGAAAGTCTCATTAGACCTACCCTAACCTGGTATACGCAATTAGACCTCAACCAAATCAAAACTTAGGAAAGTTTAGCTCGAGCATTCGATGAATAGTACGAATTCAACATTGAGGTTGCTCCCTTAGTGTTGGATTTAGGTAGTATCTATAAGAAACATAATAAGTCCTTCAAAGAATATGCTTAGCGTTGGTGAGCTTACGCTGCAAGGGTCAGTACTCCAATCTTTGAGAAGGAATTGACATCCTTCTTCATCAATACATCAGAGAAACCCCATTTTACTCACTTGATTAGGTAGACCTCTTCAAGCTTTGCAAAAGTAATAGCAGCAGGATGTAAGATCGATAATGCCATTACTTTTGGAAAATTAACTGTTAATGAAACATCCAAAGCAACATCATCTAAACCTTTGAATAACATCAAAAGAAAAGAAACTGCCATTAGCATGGTTTGTTCCAGTAGGAACAACCAGCTAACCCCTCACCTTTCTTTCTAAACACTAAATACTTTAATGTAACCACAACCAAACAAGCAACCCAAAATCAATAGACGTCCTAGGCAATTCACCCGTATCCCAGTCCCCTTGAAATAAGTTTTTGTTAGTCTCAAGGCCCATAATCTAATCAGCTTTGAAATCCCCAACAAAAGATACAAACGCAGAAACTACGACCCTAACCTCAAATGTGAAAACCATATGGGGTAGGTAAGACATTCAACAGATAGGTGCTGGAGACTTAAAAATAAAATCTAGGATCTAATTGATGCAGGAGTAGTGCAGTTAAATTTTATTAAGTCACCCACTCTTAATGCCAACAATAACTCACTTCCTAATCATGGCCCTGCCATTAACATGATTACCTCAGAAGCAACTGAACTAGAATTTAAGTTACATAGGTTGCCAATAGAATAAATAGCGTGGAACATACAACAAGTTGGCTTCCCATTATCAGTCAATCCAAGCGACAGAGTACAAGCCAAGTCAGTCATTTGTCAGTTGTTATTGGAAGGCAAAATTCAAGCAGCATACATTTGGGAAATACTAGTTCCTAAGTCTGAAAAATTAACAACTAAAAAAGAATTAAAAAAAAAAGATGGCATGCAGGTGATCCTACGGTCGGTTTGTTAGGGCAATATTAAGGGAAGTTTGATTATTTTGTTTACTATTCTATCCAACTGTCAATTCATGAAGAGCCCACTCTAAGTGGTTGGGGTTTAGATTTTGAAGAGGAAGACAACCCCTATAATGTAAAGGAGAATGATCAAACAATTAATATGATAGGACCTGACTTTAAACCAGTACTTCTAAATGTTACAAAGAGCCTGAGTAAGAGCAAAAAGTCCCAAAAGTTAAGAAATATACATTTCATATTCCCTTAGCACTTGAAACTTATAAGGTTGCCCCATTTAATTATGAGATGATTAATCAAGAAAATCTTCAAGTTCTATCATTGGAGGAATCACTAGGTCAGGGAGGGTCTACAATCCTAAAGAAGAGACCACAAAAAAGCCTAAAACCAGTGAATCAAGCAATAAAGTCATAAAGCCGGAAGCAAAAGAAGAAAGGTTGACAACCTTTTCAAAGATGATTAAGTCTAGTGAATATAAAATCATGGACCAATTATCAAAGACCCCAACTCAAATATCCTTTATGGGTCTTCTACTCTCTTCCTAGTCTCACAAAGAAGACTTGTTTAGAACTTTGTGGGAAGTTAAGGTGCCACAATGAATGTCTATTGAAAAATTAGGACATAGTGTCAATTCCATTTTTGCCATTGATCGGACATCTTGTTCAACAGAAGAACTGGGGGAAGCTAGTAATCAACACACCAAACCACTTCTCATAGTGGTAAAATGCAATAACATGATTGTTTCTAGAGTTTTCATTGATAATGGGTCCTCCCTCAATGTATGCCCTCTAGTTACTCTTAAATTGCTAGGTGCTGATGCAAGTAATATCAAACCAAGTTCTACCACAGTGAGGGCTTTTGATGGATCCATGAGGAAAATTGTAGGGGAAATTGACTTAATGGTGGAGATCGGCTCATAGTTATTTGGAATCCCTTTCCAAGTCTTAGACATCCTAAGGTCCTTTAACTTGCTCCTTGGGAGACCCTGGATCCATGTAGCACTGGCCATTTCCTCTAGCCTCCACCAAAAAGTTAAATTCATTTTTAATGATCAGATTATCACTGTATCGGGCGAACAAGATTATGCCATTTATAAAGAAATGACTATACCTTACATAGAAGAAGAAGACCCAAATGACCTTGGACTCCATATCTTTGATGAAGTGTGCATGATTACTAGTTCCAAAAGATAGGGATGTGGAAAGGTGAAATTCAAAGAGGGTCAAATAGAGACATTTGGTCTTGGATATGTCCTTGCTCCAGAAGAAGAATTTCAAACAAGATTCAAGTAAGGAAGAAGGGGTGATAGATTGTACAATACCCCCAATGAGTTTTTCACCAATCCAAACAACATTCACCCATCCGACCAGTACTGAGACGTCGGTACTAGCAAAACAAGAAAAGTCCAATAAGCTCACCAATAAGCAACATCAAGAATCAACCGGTATATCTTGTAACTCCCAATTACTTCAAAATTGGTTCTCTTTCCCTTTAAATAGCAATAAAGCTGCTTTAAAGTAAGAGTGAACCATGGTTCAATATTTGTTGAGTTTTCATTCAAAAAATGTATCCTACATAAACAAAATCAATAAAATTTCAAATTCACTTCTTCTACTCATTCATTTTTTTTTTTACACTTATCCAGATCCAATGATGAAAATCAGGGATATCTTGCACACATAGAGGGTAAAAATGTCGATATCACCTCTAACCTTACTAGTTTAAATGATATTAATGACCACAAAGTGATTCAAGGAAACTGGTAATAATATGAACAAGGTTGGATTTCATTTGATGAGTTGATTGAAACAGCCAACCTAGGAAATGAAGATAACCCTAGGAACCTTAAGATTAGGGGAAATCTTAATAATGAATAGAAAAGAAGATTGACCCAGCTGTTATCCGAATACCTTGATGTATTTGCATGGTCTTATGAAGATATGCTAGGACTTGACCCATCAATCGTAGTTCATAAGCTATCTACACAAGAAGATATCGAACCCAAGAAACAAAAATTAAGATGATTTTAGCCTGATATTTTATTTAAAATTAAGGAAGAAGTCAAGAAATTATTGGAGGTTGGGTTTATTGAAGTATCAGATTATCCTAAATAGGTAGCTAACATAGTCCATGTAATAAAGAAGAATGGGAAAGTTCGTGTATGTGTAGATTTTCGAAATCTAAATCAAGCAACACCAAAAGATAATTTCCCTTTACCCCATATAGGTGTCCTAATAGATAATACTGTTGGAAACAATCTTTTTTCTTTCGTGGATGGTTTTTCAGGGTATAACCAAATCAAGATGTCAAAAGAAAACAAAACCAAGACAACCTTCATCACAACTTGGGGCACATTTTGTTACAAGGTTATGCTCTTTGGTCTTAAAAATGCTGGGGCAACATATCAAAGAGCAATTGTTGCATTATTTCATGACATGATGCACTAGGAAATTGAGGTGTATGTTGATGATTGATCGCTAAATCCAAAAAAAGGGAAAACTACGTAGACACTCTGAAAAAGTTGTTTGAACGGCTAAGAAAATACCAATTGAAACTTAACCTATAAAAATGCACTTTCAGAGTTACCTCTGGGAAGATATTAGGTTTTATGGTCAATAAAAAAGGCATTAAAGTGGATCCAGATAAGGTTAAAGCAATATTGGAAATGCCACCTCCACGCACACTTAAAGAAGTCAGGGGACTACTTAAACACCTGAATTACATTGCTTGGTTCATTTCCCAACTCACAAATAGATGCCAACCTTTATTCAAACCACTCAAGAAAAACGCCGCCATCAAGGGGAATGAAGAACGTGAAACAACTTTAATAGAAATCAAACAATATCTCATGAATTCTCCAATGCTAGTAGCTCCTAAACTCGGAAAACCATTATTCTTGTACCTGACAATACTACCTAAATTTATGAGGTGCATACTTAGTCAAAAAGATGAAAGTAAGAAATTTACTGGGGGGGAACAAAAATATTAGGAAATAGAGAGAACAAGTTGTGCATTAGTTTGGGTCATGCATTGACTCAGACAATACATGCTCTACTATTCAATCGAATTATTAACAAGACATGATCCCCTGAAGTATTTAGCAAACAAGCCAACCTTAATTGGTAGGATCTCTAAATGACAAATGTTGTTGTCTGAATTTGACATCACCTATATGAACCAGAGTTCAGCCAGAGGTCAGGCTATAGTAGATCAATTGGCTAGACATCCACTTGAAGGAACTTCCTAGGGACCACAAACACAATTTCCAGATGAAGAAGTATTGATAACTGAAGGTGATCCTAACTTTGAAGAAGAAAAATTTCCCAAATGGAAATTGTATTTTGATGGAGCTGCCAATGTATTTAGTTGTGGAATAGGGGTAATGCTGGTTTCACCTGAAGGCAACCAATTCCATATAGCAATAAGGCTTACATTCCCATACACCAACAACATTGTAGAATATGAAGCATGCATCCGCGGTTTCAAAATAGCTTTGGATATGGGAATTCATGAATTAAAGGTATATGGGGACTCCTCACTCATCATGTGTCAGACTTGAGAAGAATATAAGACCAAAGATCCAAAATTGGTACCTTATCATAAGCACTTGTTAGGGTTGATGGAAAAGTTTGAAAAGATCACATTCATATATATACCAAAGGTATAGAATCAATTTGCCGATTCCCTAGCTACATTAGCATCTTTGACCCAAATATCAGGAGGGGTAGAAATCTAACCTCTTAAGAGTGAGATTGAAGACAAACCTACTTTTTGTTTAACTATCAAAGAAACACACGATGATAAGCTTTGGTATTATGATATCAAGATCGTCCTTTAGGAGGGAAAGCATCTAGAAAAGGCTAATTGGAAAGATAAAAAAAAATGCTCGAAGGTTAGCAAATCATTTTCTACTAAGTGGGTCCACAATATATAAGTGATCATTTGATAGCACATTATTGAGATGTGTAGATGAAAAAGAGGCAAACACTCTCGTGAAAGAGGTACATGAGGGAATATGTGATGCTCATATGAATGGTTACGTATTGGCTAGGAAAATCATGAGACTGGGTTATTACTAGTTGACTATGGAAATTGACTGCATCAAACATGTAAGACATTATCATCCATGTCAAATTTATGCCAACAAAATAAATGCTCCACCTTAGGAACTTCATACACTTTCTTCACCATGGCCATTCTTTATGTGGGGTCTAAACATAATTGGACCGATTAACCCAAAAGCATCCAATGGTCATCAGTTCATACTAGTGACTATTGATTATTTCACTAAATGAGTTGAAACTTCCTCATATACCGATGTTACCAAATGAGTAGTTTTCAAATTTATCAAAAAGGACATTATTGCTTGATATGGATCTCTTGAGTCAATTATTACAGATAATGGCACAAACTTGAACAACAAGCTCATGATAGAATTGTGCCAACATTTTGGAATCAATCATAGGAATTCTACTCTATATCGACCACAAATGAATGGAGTTGTAGAAGCGACCAATAAAAATATCAAGCGGATTAATGAGAAGATGACTGTTGCTTATAAAGATTGGCATGAGATGTTGCCATTTGCACTCATGGCATATCGAATCTCCATCAGAACGTCAACATGAGCTACATCTTATTTTTTGGTATATGGTACTAAGGTAGTATTACCGATTGAAGTTGAGATTCCATCATTAAGAGTGTTGTCAGAAACTCAATTAGATGAAGTTGATTGAGTGAAAAATGGGTTGATCAATTGAGCCTAATTGATGAAAAGAGTTTAGCAGCATTATGTGGTGGTCAATACTACCAATAAAGAATGGTTAGGGCTTTTAATAAAAGAGTGTGACCTCACAATTTTCAAGGAGACTCAATTCTAAAAAAGATTCTCCCAAATGTGCAAGCTCCTAGAGGGAAGTTTATGCCTAATTATGAGGGGCCATATTTTGTAAAGAAAGTGTTATCGGAAGGAGCATTGATTTTGTCACAAATGGATGGTTCAAATTTGAAGAACCTTATAAATTCTGATGCAGTTAAAATGTACTATTCCTCATGAATCAAAGGAATCTTACTGAAGTTTATTAAAAATGCTGGCAATTATTGGTCTCTTGATGGCCTAATTTTTATCATTTATGTGTAAAGCTGATACCCCGATGATTGTTTGCATTGGACCGATTATCCATCCCATCATTGATAAGTTCTTCTTTCTGTACTCCTGTTTTTTCCATACACACTCAAACACGAGAGAAATTGTGAGGAATCAAACAATGACAAATGATGAAAACTTTTCAAATACTCCATCATGGTTTCATTTTTTTCGAAAAGAAGTTTTGTTTTTTGCTATTTTGGGTTAAAGTCTCAAACAGCAAAAGTGGAGATAAAATTTGAGCAAAATGAATTGGAATGATTAGAACTCTAGAAAGAAAATGAATCTTATATAAGCATGATTCATCCCACAAGGAAATAGCTAATGAACGAGTGTTTTTAAACTTCGATAAAAGAGTTCATTGTTAAAGGCCTTAAGGCACTATCTACAAAACCAGGTAAGATCTTACATTATACATCAATAGCAAGATAGTTAGACTACAATGGTACTATTCTAAAATTCATCATTTCTTAGAATCACTAATCAATAATAGACTCTTTCCTATATAAAATAGTTAGCCTACAGGGATACTATTCTAAAAATCATTTCTTAGGATTGCCAATCTGTAATAGACGTTTTCTCATATAAGTTAGTTAGCCCACATGGACACTATTATAAAAATTTATCATTTCTTAAGATTGTTAGTCTATAATAGATGCTTTCCTATGTAAAATAGTTAGTGTACATGGGCACTATTATAAAAATTCATCATTTCTTAAGATAGTTGGTCTATAATAGACGCTTTCTATGAAAATTAGTTAGCTCACAAGGGTACTATTCTAAAATTCATCATTTCTAAAGAATCATTACTTCGAGTTACTACTTTGTAATGACATTTCCCAATGCCGGATAGTCAACTTATAAAGCACCATCCTAAATATCTCTTGTTAGCAAAATTTGTGTATCTCCTCAGTCTTTGTAGTAAAGTTTTTCTCAAACTTCACTACAAAGAGGGGCAGATGTAGACACACAATTTTTTGCTCCCTTTATAAATATATATATTATTTGTTTATTTTAGTTTCCTTTATATAAAAAAGAAGAAAAATGAAAGAAAATACAATTTGATTGCATAATAAAACTGAGGCATAAGCCAATAACCTATTAGAAAAACTTACACTTGCAATACATCGAGACTGGGTTCAAATCCCCATCATGCGTACGGATGCACTTTAATTTTTGGAATTGGAAATAGAATAAGTATAATTTGAGTGTAATAAAATCATGGCACACGCCACTAGCTTGTTGGAAAGCTCATGCACAATGAACAAAGAGGTTCGGAGTTTGATCCCTAGCAAATGCAAGACGTCTAAATTTTTTTTTCCTCACCTGGACACATGGTACCCTCTCGTTGGTTGACTGAAAGCACCATGGATCATCTTCTTCCTTCATCCACCTGGTTTCATGTGTTTTTCCTCTTCAAGACGCCTTGTTTCTAACCATTTTTTTCCATGATATCTACACAATTTCACCTAAATAATGGTGAAATCATATAGATCACATGGCCTACTTTGAATAAAACCCTCTAACATGTCTTGATCTACTCATTTATGTAGTTAAAATTAGGTCCAAAGATGGAAAAAAAATCATTTTTTCCACGAAACAAATTTTTCGAATTGAACTTAATTAATGCATATTAAAGCTTCTAAATACTATCTTAAGTAATAACGAAGTATGAGGAATCAAACCCAATCAATAATTTACTATAATTCCAAGCAAATTCCATGGAATTTGAGTCTTAATTGGTCAAAACCCATTAAATTGAAAATTGAAAATTCATTACGGGAATTGACCTTACATAATTAATTCAAGCTTGGGCAATATAAAAAGGATCTCGAAGAATGCATTAGGGGCCCAAAAAAGATTCATTCTCACTTCAAAAGAAAAAAAAAAATTCTCTCTAAAATTCTCGTTTTCTCTCTCTACGTTCTCGTTTTTTTTTTCCTTTTCTCGACGAAGCCAAAGCCTTTTCTGTTGTTCTCGGTTGGTCGAAGTGTCGTCGAAAGCCACCATTTCAATTCCGATCCATAGCTTCGACAAGTTCATCCTCTTTCTTCTTTTTTTTCTCTCTTTGATTATTATTATTATTATTATTATTATCATAAAAAATAACATTTTCCCTAAATTTATTATTTATTTTTATTTTTATTAAAAAATTCCCTAATTTATTATTATTATTATTAAAAAAACATTTTCCTTCAAAAAAAGATTTTTTTATTATTATTAAAAAAAATTCCCTAATTTTTTTACATTTTAGAATTTTCTAAAAAAAGGTAATAATAATATTTTTTAGAGCTATTTTTATTAAAAAAATTTACCTTTAAAAAAAATTCTTTTAGTATAATTTTTTTAATAAATAGATTTTGGTCACTTTAATAAAAAATAATTTTTTTTAAATTTTTTTATAAACTACAATTGGTTTGATCCCGAATTGCTGGTATGTAGGCATTTATGGGGCGACCTCAAATAATAATTTTTTTTTTTTTACTTTCTCTAGTTAATTTTTTAAAATAAAAAAAAATTAAATTAAATTAATCTTGGAAGGTTAAAGTACTAACCGTAAGGTTTTAATAGGATAACCTTCAATTCCAAAATCTCCAGTTTTATTTAAAACATTATACGTAGACCGGTAGCTAAATTAAAACTAATTTGCTCAATTAGTCTTAATTTAGTATTTTTCTCGATCTCGATCGGGTAGCGACTCCTTTTTTTCCAAGTTAGATAAAAAAATAATTTTTTTCCCAATTTTAGTTGAGAATTTACATTAAATGGGCATAAGGTTTAGTGTAGATCAAATTAGGAAAAACAAAAGAGAAAATTTAGACTCAAAAGTCACTTATTTACAAAAGAACCAAAACATATATTATATTTTTATAATTTCCCTTAATTTATTTACTAAAATTCCGATGCTAAGCTCCTTTAAATAATCTAGCATCACGATTTAATTAGGTAAGTTGAAATAATTTTTTTATTTACCTTCTTTTTGTAATTTTTACTACATTTCAATTATTAATATATAAATAATTTAATCAAAACACAATTATCTTGAAGATAAAAATTAGTTTATTATACTTAACATCTTTGTTTTTATCTGTATCTATCTTATTATAAGTAATTTTTCTTATAGATAATTAAAGGGGTAGGAACTTTAAATTTTTTTCCAAAAACACTGTTAAAGTAAAAAAAAAAAAAATTAGAAAATTTTCAAAATAAAATGTTAAATTTTCTTAAATTTAAATTTTTGTGACTAAAAATTTCAATTATTTAACAAATTTTAATTTTAATTATATATATATTTTTTGAATTTAGATTAATTTTTTTAATTAAAATTTATTATTTTAAATTTATTCAAATTTTTTAATAAATTATTTTTTCTATTTTTACATCTATGCTTTTAATTTTTTTAAACAATTTTGTCTAAATTTTTTTTTTATAAATTTTTCATCAAAAATATATATATTTTTTGTTTTAGGGTTCCCTACCTATAAATATTTATGGAGGATGGACCAAGGATTAATATTGATTATAAGTTAACCACTCCATATTTGGTGACACCACGTATCATATTTATTACTAAAAAACTAACTATATATATATTTCAATAATAATAAATATATTATTATATATGAGGTTTCCCTTAATGGTCTCTTAAAATAGCACAAGTCATTTGATAAGAATATTCACCAAAGAAGAAACTTATGTAGATGTATGGTTCTTATATCGACGCATAGTATTTTTAATAAACTGGTATAACTGCTTTTCCATTGAGATAAATTAAGATCTAATTTTCTCAATAATAAAATTGTATTATATTTCATAAGAAAAAAAATGTCAATAAAAACATAAATAAATAGATTATTCAATGACAACATCATTCAACTTATCATCTAACTTCTGAAGCTCTTATACATTAATTATGATAATTATTTCAATAATCGCACGATAGGTTGGATGATCTTGCAGAGGGGTGCCCTAATAACCCTAATGCAGGATGCAAAATAAAATCTCAAACCCTTTCAATATAGTGTATTCACTCAGCGGGGTGGGGCCATACGGTGGTTATCGACTCATAAATGGGAGATGCTAAAAGCTACGTACCACTTCGAGTTGGAGACGATAATATTGTTAATTACTTAGTCTATCAACGCACTTATGAGCTCTAGTTGAACCTCCTATACAATAATGAAAGAGCATACTAAAGAGAGATTATGGCAAGATGGATATGTCAATATCAAGACTAAATTTGAATATTACAAATAAACTCCATTTGGAAAATAAAAAATTGGGAAACTTTACGTGGGAATCTTGCCTTTACCCTTTTTTTTTTTTTTTAATATGCTTGAGTTTGCATTTAAAATTTATATAACTAAAGATATGAAATTAGTAAAAAAATATCGGATTATAAAACTTCATTATAATGCTCGTTATAATTATTTTATAGTCATTAATGTTACTATATCATTGTTTATACGGTTAAGAGAAGCCAATTTCTAACCCTAGATGAAATCTAGCTATTATAATTTCATAGGACAACCAATGTTTGGAATGAGTTTACCCAACACAAAACTATAAATTTTATATATTTTCTTTTATCGACTTCTTCTAGTTTTTTACGGAGCCATCTTTTCTTATTTTGGTGTGTCTGGTTACTCGAGCTGGGGCTAGCACATTGGAGGATTTCGTTGTTAGCTTGTTTGGTGGAAAAATAGCAAAGAAGGGGCTTCTTTAGGATGAAACCTTCATAATAGCTGAGGCAATATTGAATTCCAGCACTTTGTTTGAACTAAGAAATTCTAATGAAATGTCACAAAAGGCACAAAGTAATTTTTCAAATTAATTTACAACAAGCCTTTCTGTTCGAGTATATAAAGTCTCCTACATTGTTTGGATGTTACATGGACTGAAGCTTCATATGTTAGGAGATTGACATCCACTTCTTCAATACCTTTCTTTTTATGTTACTTCTTGCTTCATAAACTTATATAATAAACTCTTTCACTATTTGAAGAATAATAAACACGTGATAACTCTTTCTTGTGGCATTATTATTGCAATTCTCATGTTAAAAAAAAAAAAAAATCTTTTCACTATTGCTTTAAACCCCTATCTTGTGTAGCTATCACGAGGTTCTCATCAACCCATGCTAGCCTGGTGTGGCGACTGGCGAACCTAGGCGGAGACATCATTAGTTGTGTGATATCCCGACAAGATGAGTTGGCGATATCCAACCATTTCATCATTGATCCGTTCACCCATACATTAAAACCAATACATATAAAGATCCCATCTCCTCCGTCGTCGGGACTAACAAGGCGTCAGTTCCGGTAGGAATGGACGTAGAGCCATGCGAATGGAGGTTAAATTACGATGTTTAAATTCAGATTAGGATTCTCCATATGCATTATATATATATAAACTGTTTTAAGCGAGTGCATCCACAGCACTTTTTATTTTCGAACACTTAAAAGGAAGGAAAAGTTAAATTTTGTTTTAAAAAACGATTAAGAATACCTAGTACACTAGCCAATCAAGAAAATTTTTTTTGTTAAGCATAATTATATAATAAATGAAATTTAATGTTATTAATTATTATAAAAAAAAGGAAAAAAAGCCATTCAAATAATGTTAGAATTAATATATAACCAGAAAAAAAAAACTAAAATGACTTTTAAGGAATTGAATCCAAGACCTTTTGTTTACAAACTTATATATTTAATCACTCAACTATATTTAGTATGTTGCTGAACTTTGTTCTTAAAATATATATATATATATATATATATATGCATTTCATTTTTTTTTAAGTAATATTGCAATTAATTCCTTTTCGAACTTAGGGGCAATGCCCCCCTTGGGCCCCCATCTAGATCCATCCTTGAGTACAAGAAAATTGAGCCATTGTCCATTAATTAAGTCTTTCAATCTAGTCTACTCTTGGGTCCTGACTCACCCTCTATAGTCTTTCAATCTAGTCTACGCATTTTTACATCCTATAGCTTCAACAAATCACTTAACCTTGCTCACCTTTGATGCAATAACACTCGAACAGTATATTATTATGCACTCTTTTTATGGGTAATTGTTTCTAGTCAAACCTTTTAAAAGTCTTTGTATCCCTCTCTCCTTTATTCCTAAGCGATCATTTAAGGATCTTAGCAACTATTACATTGTGAATGGATTGATATGGTAATAATTGTGGCTTTGGATGTTTGTTATAGTTAGGCATATCGTATAGTAGTGTAATGCTCTTAATAAATCTAATTTCAATTATATCGGGACGGGGTCATGCAATCGAGAGCTGTTAATATTCTATATTAGGGAATCGGAGGGTGTGAGTAAATTTTACTTTTTCTATATCCTGTTGGGTACTTTTGTCAACGATTCTGTCTTAGCAAACAAATTGCACTCGTCTTACAGTTAGGCCTTCTTTGCTTAAAATCGTTTTCCCCCATTCTCAGCCTCAAGAGACTTGCTATATATGAACCGATGAGGATGCCAAATATGTTTAATCGACTGTGAATAGAGTCTTGATCCCTTTCTGAGTTTCTAACAGCCCTAATTACCTCAATAGTGGTTTACATATATATTTAATTGAATTGTAATGCGAATAAGAATAAAAACTAAGAATATAAACAACTTCTACCAGAAATTAAGCAGCATAGAACATGCCAAACAAAGATTCAAGAAGAAAAAGGGAACCTTAGCAAAACAAATGAAGTTGGGATAATGTTTTGGATCTTCAAAAGAGAAAGAATTTGTTGTTTTCACACACAGCAAAGGTAAATCCATCCTTTTTTTTTTTTAAATCAACCAATTCCATTGTTCAAATACAAAAACCCACAAAATAATATTGAATAATATCTGTAGTAGATAATTCCGATTACAAAATCAACAAACACGCAATGAATTAGAGTGCAATAATAATATAATATAATTCAACACACAAGCCAGGACGTAAAAAGTTAAAAATAAATAAAGTCAGTAACATAAATTCATATACTCCATGATGTCTTGGTATGCTATCAATACGTACAACTCATGCATATATACGATCTGCTCTGCGCTGCCTGGCTCCAACCTGTGTGCCGTTCATGCACCATCTCGACACAAACACGCGTGGGAGTACACCCACGGGGGCTTCGCCGCCCCGTGATCACCGCGTACCCTTCCGGCGTCGGTGATGGTGATGCTGATGCGCCCTCCTCCTTCGTATTACATGAGACGATCCGGCAATATTTGGAACAATAGACGACATCGGAGACGATTTTATTTACGTGACTTCGGTTTTTGGTGGTTAATTTTGTGAGGCCTGAAGAGAAAATAAATGTTATGGGAGGTGGGTTCTATTTGTACTTGTAGGTTTAGAGGATATTTATTCCTTTGGATCGATTTCGACTACGCCATGATTTGAATCTGAAAAAGGTGAATTTCATATGGTTTATTGTCCAAATGGAATTTATATGGACAGTCAAACCTAATCATGTACCGGAGAATATATAATATCATGATGGTGTAGAATTTTCCCAAACAATGCGCAAAGTAGGATGATTAATCGAAATGAAAATTATTAGACCTTACACGGCCAGTTGGGTTCCTAAGTATGTGTTAGACATTACAAGGTAGATTAAATATTATAAGGTTTTAGAACTTACTTTTATATAGTAAGGTATAACATATGACCTCTTATCTATTATTAGATTTATTTGAAAAATATATTATGTTTATCATAAATTCTGAGTTTTAGAGTACCTTTATTTTATTATTATGAGTAGGGTATATTATACATATATTGTAAATATTTATGATAAATACAATTTTGTATATAACATAAGCTTATATAGTTTAATTTGTAATCGATCACCTGATTATTAGTAGCTCAGTTTTTCAAACAGTTAAAAAATAAAACCTAATAATGGTAACCTCAAATTGGACATAAAAATCCACTATAGTATTTAAGAAATCTCTCTCTCTCTCTTTTAATTTATTTTCATGTTGGTAGCATAGGAAGTAATATTATTCTTATATTATAAAAAAAATAAATAAAAATTTTCACATATTGCATATGGGGTCATATAACTTATTTCAAAATATTATAAGATAGTTTTTAAGTTCTAAATCTTAGAGATATGCATTTATCAAGTGGGATATATAAGATATCAAATGATATGCTTATCTAAAATCCTATCCCCGTAATGGTAGCATATTAGATACGAGTAGGATATTGACAAAAGGACAAAGATGTTTTTATCATGATTGAAGGAATTTTGTACCTATAAGTAAGTGGAATAAAGTGCATTATGTAGGAGGAATTTTTAATGATTTAAGTAACTTTACAATGGATAGTACAAGTAGCATAAATATATAGCATTGCATTTGTCTCAAGATTATTTCCATAACTTAAGTTTTGAATATTGTTTTTTATTCATGACTTTTTCTTTGTTTATTTTCTCTAATGTAGCTCAGTTTTACTCGGATTAGCACCTTTTGCAGATAACAGAAAAAAAAAATACAAATGATGCATAAAAAATAAAATAAATGACAATTTAAGGTTAAAATATATAAATAAGGAAGCTAGATCGAACAATAAAATATTTTAACTAGTTATCAGATGCAGATGGCTCAACAAACTAGGATGAATAGTCTATTAAATTATGTAATAGATGTCCAACTTCAATTGGGATCTAGCGAAATTATTTTATGTTGGCGTGGTGTTATAAAGAGAGACAAATCTTTAAACGCCAAAAAAAAAAAAAAAGGAAAAAAAAACTTAGTTGAATAGAATTTGGAGCAAATCGTTTATATTTTTATTCATATCTAGTGTAATTGTTAAAATGATAATAGTTCTAAGTTGTGGCGGATCTAGAATTTAACTAGATGGAGGAAACCCTATATAAGAAGGATGAAACCATAAAATAAAATAAAATTTCTTAGTTTAATTGATTTTTTTTTTTTTAAATCAAAGTTTGGGGACTGCCGCCAGTTCTAGGGCCCTCTTCAGTCCTTCCTTAATGGTAAAAAAAAAAAAAAAGGAAAGAAAAATTAAAGAGAGAGCTATTTAAAAAATTAATATGATCCACATGATTCGAAGGGTGATTGACAAAAGATAAAAAAAAAAAAAAAAGTGGTGTTGTGAACGTAGTATTGCTTGCAATCTCATTTTCCTCCAACAAGTGGAGTCGACAAGGACATTCCATTCCAAAATTTCAATCTCGATTTCATTCTCACTTGGACTAGAGCATGAATAAAGTCCCTCCAATAAGAGGGCAACACTTACAAAAATCATTCCACACATTATTCAGAATGAAACCGTCATTATTAACCATTAGATTCATAAATTCCCTTGAAAATTATACGGATCCTACACATCTAAAAACTTATAAATATGGTGTATTATACGACGGATACATGTGATAAAATCTTGTACAAATTGGGCCACTTGCATTTTGTATGTATTCTTTTAATGGGGAGTCCTTGTTGGTCAAAAAACAATCAACATGTCATCCCTTTATTGCTTTGCACGTAGACTTTTGTTGTTGAGCTTCAATGCATGGAGCATATAATCAAAAGAGTACTAAATGTTCCATGGAAAAAACATATCTCAAATAGCAGCTAGTCCTATCATAATTTCTAATGATGGTAATTAAGATTTTGTTAGTTCTTAATCTTCTAGATTTGAGAAAAAAGTTTCACAATCAAGCTTTATCTCATTGGAATAGATGTTTAGGTTATTATTGTGATTTGAACTAAATTGGATTGTACTTTCTTAATACCTTCAAAACACAATAGACTAAATTAAGGTTAAGCCACATATGCACTGGCTAGAGGAGATTTGTGGGATCATCATTGGGGAGATATTTTGACTTGTGATATTTAAGACTCCAATGATGCTTTAACAAGGGAATTCGATTAATAGTGGAAAAGAAAGTCCTAAGTATGAAACTAAGTGTCGTGAGGATATGGAAACAAGAAGATGACATGAAACATAAGTGCCTCAATCTCCTCGACAACTTAAGTTTGTTAATTTCAAGGACAAGATTTTTATAGGATAAAGGAGGTAATAACTTTGCAGTATATGGGTATTACTTGAATCATAGTGTTATTAGGAAAGGGCCTAAGTCTAATTGTAACAATTTTAATGAGATAGAAGGTACTTATTCAGTACATTAAAAAAGCATGATTATAAACTTTAATTTATTTTTTAATAAATATAGGTTAAAACCTAAGAAATCATGTTCTTATATAGGTAGTTTTCCATCAATGCATGCAGGTCTATTTATTGATAAATACGAACTATTAGTTGGCAAGTAAGACTTATCTCTTAATACATTTTATGTATTAAGAGATTTGATTTTTTTTTAATCAACTGAAACCTAAAAAACCATTTTTTTAAATTGCTACTAAAGTAAATCAAAGATTATGATTGAATGAAATCAAGTTGAGTAGTTAAACTTTTTTTGTTATTTTATGAGGTATTCTATGACTAAAATTTCTTAGAGAATGGTTTCATGACATAAAAAATACAATCTAGTTTTGGTAATTTCAATTTCAGGGTTCTTATTTGAATTTTTCTAAAAATGTGAAAAAAGTAGTATGGAGCCACTGTCAGGAAAAGGGAAATTCTGTTCTATCACTTTTATTAATTTTCGAGCTAAATCCTCCAATTTCTTATGTTTTAGGGCATTTTCATGGAGTGCATGATGAGCTATGTGGAAAAATATGAAATAGCATTTAGGTCCCTCCTTTATCATGTCTTTCATGTTTCATCTCTTTGCTGTCCTGTGGGCCTTGGGGATCCTTTATTTGGTCCAGCTGAGGAGAAGAGCTGTGTTACAAGGTTAAAGCTGCCTCAAACAGAGCATCGAGCTTGCGAAATGTTCCCTTGGGCCTGAGATGAACAGACGCATTGTACTTTTTAATGGATGGAGTCTCTGACCATTGATTAATGGGAAGCTAAGTTATTAATAGCTGAATTTTATCAATTTTTATAATTAATTAGTTAAAATTTAAAATATTAATTTTTTATTTTAATTTTATTTATTTTGTAAATAAATACTTAAACTTTATTTATTTTTACAATTAATTACCTTAATTTTTCTTATTTTTGCAATTAATTTTAAAACTATGAATAAACTTAAAAAGTTTGTAAGTAGTAAATTGATATTATTAAATCTTAGATAGTTAATTATAAAAATGAGTAAAGTTCAAATATCAAATATAGTAGTTACCACAAATACATTTCAAAATTTATTGGTCGGGTAAGAATAAATCTTCTAAATTTTTAAACTTCACTTCTCCATAACTTTTACTTGAGTCTTTAATTTTTTTTTCCTTTTAATTGTTAACATTTTTAAAATTTTATAAAAATAGGACTTCTATCAAATTCGTTAATTTTTTAACCAACCCATAACATGTTTTAGCTTCAAATTAGTCCAAAAATAATTAATTTAATAAAAAAGTAATATTGAATATATTTAATTACATGATATAATAAAAATAATATTAAATATATTTAGTTGTATAATATAATAAAAATAATATTAAATATATTTAATTATATAATATAATAAATAATAAAAAATTAATAGTAATAAAAAGGCTTGGAAAAAATTATGTAAACCTAAACCAACTTGGTCAACTATTTTAAGGCCAATCAAAGCTAACATACATATATCCAAAATGGATGGAAATTTTAATTGATTTTATAGAAGTCTTATTTTTATAAAATTTTGAAAATATTGAGAACTCAAATGAAGAAAAAAAATGATGACTCAAATAAAATTATAGGTAGACATTAAGGACTAATAGTATATTTTTTTTCCCTATTATTATTAGTGTATAATGAAGTTAATATATTTTGGACATAAAAAAAAAATGGAATAGGATTTGCCAACACCAAAACACATTTAGTTTATACACTCCCACCATGAGTCCATCTATATTACCACTAATCATTACTCTTTTATAAGTCGATCGAAAAAAAAATGGAGGCTTGCGTTAAATCTTTATTTTATATAGAAGGATACTATTGTTGATGAGGATACAAAATTTTATGCAATAAAATAGTCCCTTTTCAAGCAAAAAAAAATCTATAAATAGGTGAAAATATAAGTCTAGCACTCTTGCTTAAATATTAATTTTGGTTATTGCTCGATCTATTCTATAATTTATTTCAAAATATTAAATTGATCACAAACCTTTGGAAAAATAAATAAATATTGTGATCTAATGCATTTTTCGTGGCGGGTGTATTGAAAAGGTCATGGTCATATGTATAAAATGAAGTAAATCATAAGTTTCAAAGAGATTTATTATTTAAGTAAATGCTTGAAAAGGTCATGGTATTATGTATACAATGAAAGTTTTAAAGAGATTTATTATCTAAGTAAATACTTGAAAAAGGTTTAGAATTAAAATTGCACATTTCTTTTAAGTGCTAAACCTTTGTAGATGTGAAAATATAAGGAAATCCATTAAGGTTTTCAAACAAAATTCTGACTCAACATCCACAACAACCTGGAATTCCTCTTCCTATCTAATTTGGAATTTTACAAAGATAGACTAAGAAAAAGCAGGCCATTTTATTCATTTGGGCCACGTTGGGCCCTTAATCAAACCATCTAACTTCTACGCCTTTTTAAAACTTTAATCCGTTTGACCTGATGGGCTACTCTCCATCTTTCCTTTAGTTTTTTCTTTTCTTTTCTTTTTTGTTTTATTTAAATGAAAATCCACCACCATCCTTTAAATTTCGGTTTCACATGCACATAGTAATGTGCATACATACTTAAATTAAATAAAAAACAAAAAAGAAAAAAGAAAAACCTAATATTATTGCCGTCCCAATAAGAAAATAGCATATTAAAAAAGTTACAAAGACAAGAATGCCTAAGCTTGCATACTAAAGACAACATCAAGCACCACAAGCCACTACCTTCTTCACTTCTTAGCAATAAAATGATATGTTTTTTGAGAAAATTTCCCCAAGAATCGGATTATAATGATTAAAAACAGAAAAAGAAAGTAGAAAGACCGTTAAAGACAACACTTACTTGCAATTTCTTGATTGAATGACTATTGGAAGGGAAGAAGGGTAGAGTGCAGTTTAAGAGGAGAAAATTGTTGTTGGGTAAACAAAGAAAATAAAGTGCAAAAAGAAACAATCGTTAAAGATTTAAAGTTTTAGACTTCATCTAAAATTAAAAACTTATACCTATCTCTATAATTAAACAAATAAAGGTAATATTAATAATATAAAGGATAACAAAAAATTAGATATTTCATTTACAATTAAGTAAATTCTATACAAGATTCATAATTATGTGACTTTGTCTAGTGATCAAACTCTTGTTAGAACACAATTTAGTAAATAGGTTCACAATGGGAACCTTTTGTTAAACTATTGACTAGTCTCTATTGAGTACTAGTCAACCACTACAAGTCATTCAATGCTCTAACTCTCATTAAGTATTAGTAATCTTTAACAATTTAAGAATTGTTAAATTAAATGATTGCAGTAATTTATTTATATTCTCAATCTTTAAGATTTAATATTATTAAAACTAGCTTTGTACTTAAAACTTACCTTTCTAATTTGTTAATTGCAAGCAAAACACTTCTTAGAACTGGCTAAGTTTAGAAAATGTGTTAAAATCGAGTTTTAACAAATATCAAACAAGTTCAAGAAAACCTAATTCACCAAATCACAAATTCATATAGGTTTCACCCTCTACACCATGTTATGATGCCCTAAACTATTTAACCATAGATAATAAAGGAAAAAAAACTACAAGAGTTAACTAAAACATGAAAAAAAAAATAGAGAGAGAATGTAAAATAACATAAGGTAAAAGTACTCAAGAGCAACATAAATTTACTATGATGATGTAAAATCAATATTCGGATTCTTAAAATAAGAGTAAACCATGTAGTGAATGTCTAGATTATCAAATAAATCTAAACTAGGGGTCAATGGTGAAAACATACGACCAAAGGTAATTAGGATGTGAAAAGAAAGGTATGATAATGAAATAGGTCAATCAAGGTTTTAGGATTTCATTTGAAGTTTATGAATGAGATTTCAACGAAGTAGACATCCTCGTCTATTTTTATAGGACATGAATGGATATGCTGAACAAGAAAGGAGACTTTGCTCGAATCTTTATTGATGTTAAAATTATAATTATCATTCCAAACTTATGTATTACAATACATTTCTACATATAGTAGAATTGTTGATGTCAATATATTGGAGCCAATTTCAATCATCTAATTATTCTTTGTTTATTCTACCACGTAGAATTCCATAGACAAGATATTATTAATGTTTTTAGTGATAGTTTGGTAATATACTCGTATCATAAGGCTGATGGCGAAAATATATAAGCTTGTGGCAACCAAGTGTAGATTCCTTCCAATAGTTAATGGCAACTTGGGAAATATCATCAGAGCAATATCCTTATTTTCTGCTCGTCAACTTTAATTCCTAGTATAATATGACTAAACTCATTGAAAATCTTATTAAATTTGGATTCCGGGAATTATGCAAATGAAACAGAACAGAAGGGAGCCCAAAGGTTTTTTTTTTTAATTTTTTATATTATTAATTTGATTTATGGGCTCATGGATATTATTTCCAAATTGTATCAAGGGATATTTGCATAATGGCTTAGATTCAAGGCAATCACATGCTAACTTATCTAAAGTTTTAGTTTTAAGTTCTATCCGGGATATTTATTGAGATTATCTATATAACACAATGTATATTGAACCTATATATGGATCCTATAAAGTGATTTATATATTTGAAAGTAATCAATTGTACTACTATTATACCTCTCCATTACAAATAAAAAAAAATCCATAAATAATAAGTCTATGGCATCTATCATAAATGATAATTTTCATCTATAAAATTGGCATTGCACTCCATGCTATATAATATATATTATTTTTCAAAGTAAAAAATAGAGAATATGGAGAAATATGGATAGATTAATGAAGATTAGTGGTAGTTTTTATGTATATTTTTTTTTGTATAAAGCAAACTTATGTATGTTGTATATATTATTTGTATAAAAGATTAAAAGTTACATTTTTAATAATCAATATTATGTGTAGATTTATTTATTAATTAATTTATTTTTGAGATAGCAATGTAGTGTGTTTTTTACAAGTTTGTTTTTTTAGACTTTTTAATAACTAGATTATCTTGTTTTGCTCTACAAAATTCACAGGCACGTGTCCATACATAAGGCACGTATTACATTGCTACCCATCTGAGCATGTCTATTTTATTGCCAACCATTAAAAAATGATTATCTCATTGGTATATTCGTGTACAATAATTAAAAATGCTAATGGTCGCATCAAATTACGAAGAAAAAGATATATAATTCATAATAATTTGCAGTAAATTTAATAATATCTCAATTAGGTATATTTAATGTACAAAAACTATGTATTCAGTATAAAAGGATTAAACAATGAAAACTGTGAATTATCTCTAATCTATACATTAAGAGCATACTTGCTATTACCTGTGCTCCTCAAGTAACCTCTTATGTCAAGCTCATTGTAAACTTCTTAAAAGAATTTTATTTAATGTCATAAAATGGGTTTTATGAAGTTGTTTATTATATATTTAATATTGATGTATAAATGTAATTAAAATCAATAAAATAAATAGAATATGGTTAAATATATAAATTAGGTAATTTACAGTTGTAAATCTATAATTTACATTTAAAAGTTTGGATTAATTTAGGACAAGATTAAAATTTTTGTAAATCTAAAGAATGCTTTGTATCTTCTATAAAAAGGTCTTGACCTTTTTTTAATTTCATTATAAATACTCTTGATCTTTTATACAAAGTCTTGAACCTTTTTTTGAAAATCAGGTTTTGTGAGTTTCTATATAGAGGAAGCTCTAGACTCTCAATAATCAATTTGAATCTTTTGAACAAAACTTGCAAATTTTTGTAGATTTCATCCCTAAACAACAAATTCCACTTCCTTTACCAATCTTACACATTTTTTTTCAACATAGCACCATAACCATGCAACATTAACAACCATCTATACCATGGTTCTTAAAAGAAAAAAAAAATCATTGTTTTAATTAGACTTTTGAATCCAATATGTAATTCAAAATAACTATCATGATAACTTACTTGAAATCTTGAAACGATATACACCCAAAGCATACAAGCACTTTCACCACCTACTTGATCACCAAATCTTCACATTATTGTTGTCTCAATAACAAAATAACGTATTTGAAAAGTTACAAAGATGAGTTTGCCAAAGCTTACTCACTAAAGACAACACCAAGCAACACAAACCACTACCTTCTTCACTTCTTAGCAATAGAACCATATGGTTTTGAAAAAATTTCCCCAAGAACCGCATTATAATGCTTAGAAACAAAAAAGAAAGAAGAAAGATTGCCAAAGACAACACTTACCTTGCAATTTCTTGATTGAATGAATATTGGAAGGGAAGGAGGGAGGAGTGCAATTTAAGAGTAGAATACTATCATTTGGTAAAAGAAGAAAATAAAATGGAGAAGGAAACAATCGTTGAAGTTTTAAGGTTTTAGACTTGGGATAAAATTAAAAACTTATACCTATGTTTATAATTAAATAAATAAAGGTAATATTATTAATGTAAAGGATAACAAAAAATTGGATATTTCATTTAGAGTTAAGTAAATTCTAAGCAAATAACTAAACTTGAAATCTATATGAGGTTCATAATTATGTGACTTTTTTTTATGATCAAACTCTCGTTAGAACACAATTTAGCAAATGGGTTCACAATGGGCATCTTCAGTTAAACTATTGACTAACCTCTATTGAGCACTAGTTAACCACTACAAGTCATTCAATGCTTTAACTCTCATTAAGTATTAGTAATTTTTAATGATTTAAGAACGCTTAGATTAGATGATTGCACTAATTTATTTGTATTCTCAACCTTAATGATTTAATATTATTAAAACTAGCTTTATACCTAATTTACCTTTCTAATTTGTTAATTGCAAGCAAAACACTACTTAGAATTGGCTAAGATTTGAAAATATTGTTAAAATTGGGTTTTAACAAAAATCGAACAAGTACAAGAAAACCTAATTCACCAAATCATAAATTCATATAGGTTTCACCCCTACACCATGTTATGATACCCCAAACTACTTAAACATAGATAATAAAGGGGAAAAAAACTACAAGAATTAACTAAAACATAAAAAAAAAAAAAAAGTAGAGAGAGAGTGAGAATGTGAAATAACATAAGGTAAAACTACTCAAGAGCAACATATATTTACTATAACAATGTAAAATCAATATTAAGGTTCTTAAAATAAGGGTAAACCATGCAACAGATGTTTAGACTATCAAATAAATCTAAACAAATGGTCAATGGTGAAAACATATAACCAAGTGAAACAAGTTATTCGGGGTTTTAGAACCTCATTTGAATCTCATAAATGAGATTTCAACAAAGTAGACATCTTCGTCTATCTTTATAGAGCGAGAATGGATATGGTGGACAAGAAAGGAGACTTCGTTGGAATCTTTATTGGTGTCAAAATTAGTATTATCATTCCAATAAAACTTGTATATTAAAATACATTTCTACATATACCTTATATAAAAGTTGTTGATATCAATATATTGGAGCCAATTTCAATCATCTAATTATTCTTTGTTTTTTCTACCTTGTGGAATTCCATATTATTAATGTTTTTAGTGATAGTTTGGTAGTATACTCATATTATAAGGATGATGGCAAAATATATAAGCTTGTGGTAACCAAGTATAGATTCCTTCGAATAGTTAATGGCAACTTGGGAAATATCATAAGAGCAATATCCTTATTTTCTGCTGGTCAACTTTAATTCCTAGTATAATATGACTAAACTCTCATTAAAAATCTTATTAAATTTGGATTCCGGGAATTATGCAAATGAAACAGAACAGGGAGCCCAAAGGTTTTTAAAATTTTTTATGTAACTAATTTGATTTATGGGCTCAAGGATATTATTTTCAAATTGCATCAAGGGATATTGGCATAATGGTTAAGATTTAAGGCAATTACATGATAACTTATCTAAAGTTTTAGTTTTAAATTTACCTGCGACATTTATTGAGATTATCTATACAGCATAGTGTATGCTGAATCTATGTATGGATCTTGTAAGGTAGTTTATATATTTAAAAATAATCGATTGTACTATGATCATACCTCTCGGTTACAAATAAAAAAATTGAAAATTTCTACAAACATTAAGTCTGTGACACCTATCATAGATGATAATTTCCATTTATAAAATTGGCATTACACTTTTCCATGCTATATAATATATATTTTTTCAAAGTAAAAATATAGAGAGTATGGAGAAATACGGATAGGTTAATGAAGGTTAGTGGTAGTTTATATATATATTTATATATATTGCATAAAGCAAACTTATGAATCCTGTATATATTATTTGCATAAAAAATTAAAAGTTGCATTTTTAATAATCAATGTTATGTGTCGATTTTTTATTTTATTTTATTTTGTGATAGCAATGTAGTGTGTTTTTCACAAGTTTGTTTTTTTAGACTTTTTAATATCTGTATTATCTTGTTTTGCTCTACAAAATTCACATGTACGTGTCCATATATAAGGCACGTATTACATCGTTATCCATCTGAACATATCTATTTTACTGCCATCCATTAAAAAACAATTATCTCATTGGTATATTCGTCTACAATAATTAAAAATGCTAATGTTCGCATCAAATTACGAAAAAAAAAAGATATATAATTCATAATAATTTGCAGTAACTTCAACGATTAAACCTTTTTTTTTTTATGGTTAGTAACTGCAACGATTGCTCATAACTTATAGCTCAATTTTTTTTTTAATTTTATAATGATTAATTTATTTGTTATAACGTTATAATTAATTTCTGGATAGATTGATTCATCAACACAAAGATTGCTCGTAACTTATATAGCTCAATTATTATTATTATTTTAAAATGAAATTTTATAATGACTACTTTATTTCTCAATATTTTATTTAGCTGCTGGATAGAGTCATTCATTCATTCATCAGCAGGTGGACCATGATACATTTTCTTGGCAGACTTAATAATTTATTATTCTTATTTTACTCGAAATAAAAACTGCCTATCTACCCAATTCATTATTATCGCATTTGCTGGCATGAATGAAGAAAGCTCAGTGCAAATTCAAACACACACTCACTGTCAACATAGCCGTTTCAAAATTTGAACTTTAAACTATTCAAAAAATATTATGTCTTGATCCATCACCGCCCATCACTAACCAATTTTTTCCCTATTTATCTTACAAAATCTAATCTTACTATAATGTCCCTATCCCAAAAATCAAGCCTAAAAATCAACAATCTTTAATCCGAGTTAAAATAAATTTTGATTTCGTGTTATAAAATTGAATACATATAAAAAATTAGAAGATTAAAAAGATCCAAGTTATGGTTTTTTTTTTCTTCAACTACTGCAGGTTATGATTATATAATTATAACGAAGTGAAAATCAAAATATATTCCATTTGAAAGGTCGGTATCCATATTATTAGTAGGATAGAAGGTTACATCATATTACAGCATTTAAAACCTCCTAAACTGCTTGCCACTGTTCCGTATCTTTCTATTCCTAGTACTCTAGTCTAGTCTGTCGAAAATACCGCAAAAAAAATCAGGACTCTTTCCAAGATTAAGGATTTAAAGCAAACCACCCTTTTCATGAAACCAAAAGAAGACTAAGATTTCGTGCTCAGAGAGAGTAAATACTGAGAAACGAATCAGGTTAAAAAAATCTCTCTGATTTCCCAGCAAAAGAAGAAACAAGATACGGGAGACTGAAAGATTGCTTTGTTACTTCCGATTTAATTCTGTCTTCCCTCACTTTATGAAATAATCTTCACTACCCAATAGAGAAAAAGAGGTTTTAGTTTCAGTCCTTCAGTTTTTTTGGACAATTTTCAGTCCTTTAGTTGGTGCGTGCATTAATTTTTGTCAGAGCTTGGTGAGTAGTGAGCGACAGAAATGAGGAAGAGAGTCAATTCATTTTGGGCTTCAAAAAGGCTGTGTATGATGTAGTGTAGTTCTGCCATGCAATTATGTGTGTGCCACTAAAATCTGTTTTATAAAATTGTCTCGTAACCAGTGAGAGCAGGCAAGATGGATTTTATATAAAAATAGATGTAATTTTTATTGTTTTTTTATCTAATGGAAAAAAAAAAATATTCATGCACAAGTCCCTTTTCCTATATATAGATTAATGTCTAAAAATTACCTACATTAATTACATATATATTTCTGATCAATGGTGGGATCCACTCGAGTTTTTATCTGGATCTAATCTGTTTTTATCTATATATATTTGAACACGCAGTTGGAAACAGTGCATCGCGAACGGAATGGAGGATCTGAAGTGAATAAGAGGGCTTCAAAGTGCCTGGCTGCATGGCATTGTCAGTGGATACATACTCCAAATTGCTCCAAAAAAGTGAGTTAAAAAGGAAAAGAATATTAACTTTTATGGTATTTTTGGTTGTGGAATTAGCAGCTGAAGTAAGGCGCTTTATTTTTGAATTTGAGAAGAGAGGCATTGCATTTTGCTGTAGGTCAGACCATGAGTGATTGTAATTATGTTAGCTTTTCACACAACAAAATTTTTTTTTTTTTTAATTATTCTCTTTTACACAATTCACTTTCTTATGATTTCTTGTCTGTTAATTCCTCGTTTGCACTGGTTGAGTATGTCTTTGAGAAGGGTATATTTTATGATGTTTGAGATGAGCCTATCTCTGTGTCTTTCTGTGACATCATTTTGTCCTTTAATGCTGTTCTTCACGAGGTGTTGTCAGAATTCCAGAATTTCTTTTCAAAAGTTTCTACCTTTTTTTTGTATGTTAATAATAACGGATATTTCTATATATTTATTAAAATAAAAATATTTTATATTTTTATATAATTATTTTTTTAGAGCACATGATAATTGTAAAAATATATAATTTTTTTATTAGATCTTAATAAGTGTCTAGATGACATCCATTAATACTATCCCATTTAAAATCCACTCCCAATATTTTTATGATTTGGATTCCTTTTATTAATGTTTTGTTCCACACCTTGTTCTCATATTACTCAGTTCTCTGCTTGCAACCTGTCAAGATTCCAAGTGAGTTTTAGACTAGCCGTTTCATTCAAATTTTACCCTCCCCCATATTGAACTAGGACTTCTTCACTCTCTTCCATTATTCAAAACCTTACTCGTCTTCCCGTCGCGGGATGCAGTCTAACCCTACTTCATTTACAGATTACTGGACCCTTTAGGACATTGTTGTGTTCTCATCTCATTTACACACAATTCCTAGAGAGAGAGGGAGAGAATGGGGAAGGCTGCAAGATGGTTCAAGGGTTTGCTGGGGATGAAAAAGGAGAAACGCAAGGACCTTTCTAGTAATTCGAGTTCAGTTTCCAGTACTGACAAGAAAGAGAAGAAAAATTCGAGCAAGGACTTGGATTCCTCATCCAATGTGTTGGGTGAAATTCCTGTTAACATTCCGGGAATTATCGGGGACTCGGATGCTTCTTGGCTCAGATCCTACGTTTCTGAGACGGAGAAGGAGCAAAACAAGCATGCCATTGCTGTTGCTGCAGCTACTGCGGCGGCTGCCGATGCGGCGGTTGCAGCAGCGCAGGCGGCTGTGGCCGTGGTTCGGCTTACCAGCCAGGGCAGGGGAACTGTGTTTGGAGGGGGTAGGGATAGGTGGGCTGCCGTGAGGATTCAGACTGTTTTCAGGGGCTTTTTGGTAAGTTGAAATTTCTCACTCTGTTATGAGAAATTAGTATTATTAAGTTCATTAAAATTACATGGTTAAATGTTAATGGAACAGCCCACCATTTCCTTGTCTCGCTAGTTACTCGATTTTTTGTTAAGATCCTGAAGTTCTAGGATTTCATATTCGAATTGATTCGGTTTGGTTTGGTTTCAGGCCCGAAAGGCGCTGCGAGCATTGAAGGGATTAGTTAAGATTCAGGCACTTGTTAGGGGCTACCTTGTTAGGAAACGTGCTACTGCAACTCTTCACAGCATGCAGGCTCTCATTAGAGCCCAGGCTGCAGTCCGGTCTCAGCGTGCGCGGCGCTCCCTGGACAAGGAAAACATTTACCATCTCGAAAATCGATCTCGAAGATCAATTGTAAGTAATTGATTTGTCAAAATTCTGACAGCTTCCTCATTTATGAAAATTGGATTAATGTGATACTTGTTTTCAAATTTTTACAGGAACGTTTCGACGAAACAAGAAGTGAATTTCACAGCAAGAGGCTCTCTGCTTCTTATGAGAATCCCATGAATTCCTATGATGACAGCCCCAAGATTGTTGAGATTGATACATACAAGCCCCGGTCCCGATCCCGTCGAATGAACAATGTACTGTCTAATTGTGGTGAAGACTACCCCTATTACGCGGTTTCATCACCACTCCCTTGTCCAGTCACTTCCCAACTCTCAATCCCCAATTGCCGGCATTCCCAAGATCTTGAATGGTGCTCCATTGCTGATGAATGCCGGTTCTCGACCGCTCAAAACACCCCGCGTTTAGCCAATTCCTTTCGGTCCAATGCCACCCCTGCCACGCCGGCCAAGAGTGTGTGTGGAGACAGTTATTTCAGGCCCTACTTGAACTTCCCCAACTACATGGCAAATACACAGTCATTCAGGGCTAAACTGAGGTCTCATAGCGCCCCGAAGCAAAGGCCCGAATGCGGTCCCAAGAAGAGGCTGTCGCTCAATGACATTATGGCTGCAAGAAACAGCATCAGTGGTGTTAGGATGCATAGATCATACATTCAAGATGTCTTGAATGACCCTGAATCCTGATAGAAGTTTCTCTTTGTTTGTTTTAGTGAATTGAAGAAGTTGAAACTAAAACAGCTTTCTCTCTCGGCTTTTCTTATATTTTCCACTTTGTGTTTATAGTGGACAGGATGAAACAGAGTGGTCTTGTAAATTCACTTGACAGTTTGAAATTTTCTTATCAATGATATGAGGGAGCTTATCTTATTCACAACCCCTTTTATCTCTTTGTTTTAGTATCATCCTTGTATAATCGATTTGAAACCAAGCATTCAAATAACAAAATTACCAAACAAACACTATAATATTACATAATATAGATACATAGCAAATATAGATAAAAAAAAAAAAGAAGGAACGAAACACAGTGTTAAAATGTGTAACATGAAATGGAAAAATGGTCATCACTCTCAAATTAATGTTGGGTATTTGCTTTGAATTTGACAAATGACACTGCATGGGAAGCAATGATAATATTTCAACAAAGCCAACTAGAACCTAGCTTTCGACGAATCCTATAAATTAAAACAGTTGATAAAAGCATGCATGATCCACTTACCACCATATATATTAAATCAGTTACACTGACAAGCGGGTGTCATAAGTCACTTGATAAGATCTATTGGGAAGTGAGTAATGTTACTTGTAAGTAAGATACAATTACTAAAATCTGAACTACTTAGAACACACTTTTTGAATCACGTTGGCCAGTTGCAATTGGCGGCTTCCTTCAACCAATCAAGAAGGATTGAGTCCAGTATACTTATAAGTAACTTAGTTTATAATCGACATTTTTTTATTGCATGATTCTCCTGTTCCTTAAAACCGAAGGGATCTTTGTCGTCGCGTTTTACTTGGCCCTACGTAAAATCCTAAACATAAAAAGACAAGAAAGTAGAGATTGAGAATAGCAAATCTCTGTTGTATGCTTTTATAATCAATGTTAAGAGAATAAATCTCTCAAGGTTCCTTTTTTTTTTCTTTTTTTTTTAAATTTATTGATTATATAGAGACTGGTTGTAATTGATAAAGATTAATACTTAATTTAAATGATAATTGATTTCAAAAAAGTGGTTTTAACAAAGATGAAATTTCAAAATTTAATAAGATATTATCAATATCTTATTAAAAACTTCCACATGTTTATTTTTCATTTATCAAGGTCTTATCTTTAGCAAAATTATCATCCATGTTTTATTTGCGTCTATTTTGCGCATTTAATTTATGTTTTGTTTTGACAAACGCATAAGTGTCAAAAAAAAATGAAAATAAAAATGTGACACTAATTTTTTTTTAATAATTTTTAAACACACCTCCTTACATTTCCTCTATGAGCAACTAGCCCTCTTATTTTGAAATCAAGCTTTTAAATATGAAAATCTTAAAAAAAGAAAAGAAAAGAAAAAAGGTTTTTTTTTTGGTCCCTTACCTATCCATTATGCTCTTTAAAATCAATAAAAGGTACTTTTGGTAGTTTTTTTTTAAGTATTTTATCCAATACCAAAATAGTAAAATATGATCTAAAAACACTTTTTTTTTTAAGTTTTGAGAGTTTATGTATCTAATTTTAAAAAAAATAAAAGGTATAAGATTTTTGCTAAAATGTAAAGGTAAACTCCGAAAAAAAAAAGTCTATTGAATCTTTGTTAAAACTAAGTTATCACAATTCTAACCATATAATTTTATTTAGTTATTTATTTATTTAAGTATTACTATTCTTACTCCAAACATTTAATATGAAATACATGCTTGCTCTAGTATCTCTTTATTTACATAAAATAAAATAAATGTACCATGTTGCTTCCAATTGAAATGGAAGGTCCCATATCTACTTAATTTTTACCACTAATATAGTAACCTAATTTTGGGGGTATTTACATAAATTAGTCATGTCTACTTCTCTGTAATTATTAAGGAAAACCCACTTGGTTTTGAAGTACATATCTTCTTTTGTGAAATGGTACTAACTTTTTTGGGGAAAAACTTCAATATGGATAAGAGAGGCAGGGAGCTTTTACAGAGTCTACTTTTAGGACTGGTGTTATGTGTGTGTTTCTCAAACGTGACAGGGCATAAAGAGAGAGTCTATTGGCAAATGAAGATTAGATTCTCTTTCCTAATCTTTGCTTTTACAGAGCAAGAAAGGACATGTACATTAGTCAACCATGTTAATTGATGAACACCAATGAAATGAAAAAATGGATCTGGTTGTAGATCCTACCAGTACCCACCTACATGTACTCCATTCAAAGTTCAAACTTTAGAAAGTGCACATAATGATTCTCTTTTTAAAATCCAACACAGCAGTTATTACAATCTCTAGCTGAACATCTACTAAAAGATATGATAAAAAAGAGTTTATACTTTTCATATTTGATTAGTGAGATTACCCCTTTTACTAAAAAAGAAAAAAAGTGTACGAATATTTTTAAAAAATTATTTTAGTCTTTTATCAAATACAAGCCGAACACTTTTATATATAATTTCTATATATGTATGTATAGTTAGAGGCTTCTATTTAGCTAAATTCAGCAATATATATATATATATATATATATATATATATATATATATGTATGTATGAAAAACATCAAACTTTCTAAAGGTTAATTATAAAATAATTTTCAAACCGAGAGAAGTGGTATAAGAACTTGTCGTCTCCTAAGCCAGCCATTAATTGTGTTAACAATTCCCATGGCACCGGTTAATGGTTAAAAAAAAAAAACTACATCAATTTATAATAATGATTGATATTACTTAGATTTTTAATTATCTTATGATATTATTATAATGTTATTTTTTTATGATCCTAATAATTAATTACCTATGATAACATTTTAAAAAAAATTGATGTAAAATGAGATAATGTAAATAGAGATAATTCAATATATATATATACCTTGCGAGAAAGCATGTATGCAAAAATAAAAGATACCATATTTTAGCCTCTGAAAAAATCCCGTTATCATTTTTCTAAATGGAAATATCCCAATACAATTCAAAAACTGTATATCTTAAAAGTAGATGAACCATATAAGTACACATGCAAGAAGTTATAACATGTCCAAAGAAGCCAGTGTGCTAAAACTATAATTCTCTTTGTATGAAAACTTAATTTCCAAGTAAGCCTAAGACATGGAAGATTCCTTCCAAGCATGCCTATTGCACTAAAAAGATTTTTAAAATGCGAGTTTGCTTTTATGATAAATTAAAAAAATATATAAAATTTATCTCTAATTAATTTATATTTATGATTTAATCCGTTATGATGAATCTCTAATTAACCTTAAATTATGTACTCATTTATTTATATATCTTGCCAATTTATAAACACAAGGTAAAATAGGAAAAAAAAAAAGTTAATATAAATTATTCGTTATCTTGAATAAAAAGGAAAACAAAGTTGCCCTAACCCTAACCCTAGGCAAGGCTAGCCAAGCTACAGGTTATGGGCAAAGGCTGTTATGTACAGGCCAGAGATGGGGGTGGGTTTGTGTAAATCTAAAATTTCTTGTCAGCAATGATTAAAACTTGATTTGACTGATAAGGTGGGAGGGTATTTATTTCATATTGGAAAATGTGAGGAGGCTTGCATCATCTTTACGCCTCACATGGCTTTCACTGGTCGAAAAAAGACATAATCATAGAGGGCAGTTCCGGTAATTGTGCTGTCTTTTGACTGAATTATTACCATCTCTCTCTCTAAGCTTTTCTAGTATGGTACGACTATCACTGTACAGGATACAGTATCCCAAAATAACATTATTAACATCATCATCTAGTCCTAGTTTTTCTTATTTAACATATGTTATGAGATGTCTCGACCACCTTCTGTTAAGTCTTAAATAATTTTACTTTTTGCAATTTTAAAATATATAATTTAAAAAAAAAATTAATACGTGTTTCAAAAACACTCATTAATATGATTTTTTTTCTTTATTATTATGAGAAGATATTATATTATACAGCATGTAGATAAGGTCTGTTCCCATTTCTCACTTATACTCTGAAGTTTATGATGTCTCCTCTTTCTCTAGTTTATATCTATCCCTGTAATTTATTTACGGTTTAGTACAAATCTGGGATTATATTAATGAAAACTAGCTTTTGCCTCTTGTATTAGAAAAAATCAATATATAATACAGGTTCCTTTTCTCATGGAATGTAACCATACCAAATAAATTAATTATTTCTAGTGAATATTGGTAGGGGGATGAGGTTAGATTTTTAATAGTTTTTTTTTTTGAATTTTTAATACGAATTATAAGTAATATTGAAAAGTATATATTTATATATATATTTCTTAAGAATAAAAACCTTAATATGAAACTTCAAAATATCTATTAACATAATTCTTTTTATTACCACCAAAAGATATTATTTCGTGCAGTGTGTTGATAGTTCTACTCTTATTATTTTGTTATATTCTTAAATTTATGATCCTTCCCTCCAATCTCCTCTTTCTCTAGTTTATACTTACCCCTCTAATTTATATACGGTTTAGTACAAATGTGGAGTTATATTAATGAAAAACTAGCTTTTGCATCTTGTATTAGAAAAAAAAAAATCATTGTAAAATATAGGTTGCTTTTTTCATGGAACATGATCATACCAAAGAAATTAAAAATTTCTACGGACTATTGGTAGATAGATGAGACTAGATTTTGAAGCATCCATAAAATTTGGGTTTTTTAGGGTACTTGATATATCCCCATCTAAATATAACGCTTTATTTGTAAGATTCAATGCTTTTATAAGCCTATAGAATTTTTGTTTGCTGAGTTGTATCTTGAATCTTCTCAAGGCTTGAGCTTCGAACAACATTTAGGTGAAGAAATGAAAAACTATGAAATAATAATCTTTATACGCTTAACAGTTTTCTAGTTTGTGTGTGTGTGTGTTTTTTTTTTTATATTGAATAAATTATATCCCATTATATATATTAAGTTTCGTTCTTCTTGCATCTGTCTCTTTTATATATATATATATATTGGCAATACTATACTATGTGTATTAGAGTAAAGAAATGAGAAGAATAAAAAGTTTTAGAGAAGTTATAGAAAATAATGTTCTATGATAGTGAGAGAACTGATTGTAGTGTTGCCATTTGTAGTGTTCTGTTTCGTTTGGGCGTAGATTTTTACCTTTTTTTTCTTTTAAGGATTTCATGTAAATTTTATGTATCATAATCTCACATTCTAGTAATTATTTTTTATGTTTGTTGAGCATTATGTAATCTATAATCTAAAATCCATATATGATCCTAACATTATAAAATGGTCATTTCATTGCATTGCAGTTATTCAATATATCCTCCAAGCTCATATAAAGCTAACCAATTCATTAAAAAAAATGCGTTTATAATTATATTTAAACAATTGAAATAAAATTTATTATCAATTAATATCTATAATATTCTAGTTAAATTATTAACAGTTGTCACTTTACTTTTATAAGCACATTAATAATCTAATAAATTGATAAGCTTTAATTGTATAATTCATAAACTTCAAAATAACCACTGGATTGGACTACATATGAACTCTATTTGGGGACATAATCTAGACTGAAATGACAAACTCTATTGCAATACTTTTCAATGGTGAACTTGTTGAGATTGAGGGTAAAATTCAAAATATGACAAGATTTTAATATATTTTTTTGTTTCTTTTATCTTTTATAGGAAAATATAGAATTATAATATCTAATATGGTTATTAACGAAAAGAATCTTAATGTCCATGTGACTTAACCACTGCTCTCCTATATTAAGTTATAGTGAGATTGAGTTTCTAATTAAAAAAGCATTGCTTAAAGATTAATTTTCCCCATCCATAGGTCACTATAGTAAATTTGAACTTATAGATGAATTCAAATTTTTAACTCTTTTTTTTTTTCATTTACAATATAAAGATTATTAATTTTGTGCATAATCAATCACTGCATTTATTTATTTTTTTAGGTAAAGTAAATACAGTAATATTTTGATATTGAAAGATTAAAGGAAAAAAAAAATCACAAATTCAATACCATATTTAAGGAAGATTACAAAAAGTTATAAAGTAGGATTCAATTTCAAATATTAAAAAGTTATACCGTAATCCATTGATTCGAGCTTCAATATACATAATATGGGAGCACTGAGGAATAGATGTAATCATACTATACATTCCCTCGATCATTTCGAGTAGATTTTAGTGTTACCTTCTTAACGACAATGTGCTAACAAGTAATAACCTTGTAAATCTAGTAATAATGGTTGTAATCATGCCAATTCATTCGATAATAATAATAATAATAATAATAATAATAATAATAGGAGCATTCCGGTGTGATTATATATCCTTACATATTAAGCCCTAATGTGGATAAACATGTTGAGGGGACAAGCCTCATAAAAATTTTTGGACAGATAATATAGAAGCGCGAGAAACAAAAAGAAAGAGACATCGAACCCCTCATTAAAAAACGATAAATTATAAATATGCCTTTTGTTTTTACTCCAGCTAAAATAGAATTATAAATAATTTAAGTTGAATTATGTAATATCTAGCTTAAACTTAACTTAATTAAACTCCTTTTGGATTGACTATTTAAGAAAAAAATATTATTTTAATTAAAATAACAATTATATCTAACTTGATTTGAATTCAATTAATATTTATATTTGATTCGAATTCAATTAAGTTTACAGATTAGTTGAGTAGAAACTTGACAATTGAAAAGAAAAAACATAAAATGAAAAGAGAAAGCTTCCAATTTTTTTAAAACTTTTTAATATTATGTTATACTTAGTATTTTCTTTTCTTTTTTTGTTTTTATCTTTTGAAGTCTTTATTTAAGGCAAAATCATCTTATATGGATTGCTTAGCATGTATATTAGTGTTTGGGGGCCTAACCGTTTCTTAAAAAAAAAAAAAAAAAAGGAATAGAGATGTTAAGCTTACATTGGATATTAACCGTTTCTTTCAACAAATGTAAAGATGGTTTATTTACAACTTACACTTAAAAAGAAAAAATAAAACAATTTTTTTTTTTAATTTCCCAATTTAACCTAATGTCTCTTATGATTCAAACACTGAAGACACAAACTTTTTTATCCAATCATCTTTCAATGAGCTCTCTTTCCTAGTAAAATTTAGGACCGATTTGTTTGGCTGGAAGGCAATGCTTTCGTCATCTTTTTGGTTTTCAAACATAAAATAACCCTAAAACATGCATTTAAGAACCTAAAGAAACACGATAACCTTAATTAATAAGTGAAAATCGAGGTTCGTTACAAGAAATCCAGGGTTAATTTCATTTTTCAAGGGCCCTAGCAGTTTGGTGTTCTTTGAAATTTGAAAAAAGGGTGCGCTTGCATGTGCTGTACTTTGTATTATTTCATCTGATCTAAGCAGAAATATAAATGGGAAAGAAAATAAATTTTAACTTGGTCAAAATTTGCATTAAATGCCATCACAAATTTCCATCCCTAGTTCCCACCAAAAGGAGCTAGAAGCTAAGCAAAATCGAAAAAACCTCCCTCACCATCTTGGAATTAGGCTTTGATATGATGGAAAAAACATTGCAAAACCTAGGAGATATGGTAATTAACGAGGTTATTTTTAATGTTTTGGGTACAATGTTTTTACATGTTTTCTGTTGGAGTTTGCAAAATTTAAATACAAATCAAAGTTTAGAATTATTCGTAATTTAAAACTTGTGCTATTCCATGGAAGGCAGCTCATTATCTACCCTCGTGGTTCACAATGGCTTTTGTGGTGGTCGATCAAGCCTTCTTAAACTGTTTATTTTATAAATATTTCGCATTCTAGATTTTTACAAAACTCAAATATAGACATATAGTATAGTTTATATATTCTAATACCACAAACAGTACCTTTTTTTTAATATAGTATATTTCCTAGTTTGTTCTTATGATTTTTCACTCTAAATTTGTTTTTTTCTTTTTTTTTTCCTTTATGCAAATGTTTGTATTGTTTTATTCCTTTCCCTTTCCCTATTCTTTTAATTCCTATCGATTTGTTTGCATTGTAAAAGCTTATTCGTTTAAAACTAATGACACGACATTTACTAATTTGTACCATTGTATTAATTGCTTCTTGTATGGATAATTCATAGTTCTACGCGAGTGAAGATATTTTCTAATCGTAGGCTCTTTAGGCCTTTTGTTTTGTCGACATGGTGGTGTTGTTTTGCTGGCCATCGGTTCATATGATATTGACCCACTTTTCGTCAGAGCGTGCAATTGAATTTGTCGAAATAGTGCAATTAGAAAAGAGGGGACCATCCATCAAGACAATGTTATTTATTTTGCCACCATCATATAAATTATGCAAAAATATGTAGTTTAATTATTATTAAGCGTAAAAAAAAAAAGTGTTCAACTTATTATTATATTGATCTTGAAATGAGAATTGCTCATGCCTCATGTAAGTTAAATTGTTGAAAGTCGCAATGGGTTAGCTTAAGTGGGCACTGTACACTTTGTCAAATTTCATTTTGTTCATGTGAATCTTTTTAACTTAAATTATTGATTGTCATGTATATATACATATAGATAAATCACAAATACCGATCTTTTATGCTTATTTTATGTATATTTAGTAAGTGTTCAAATTTTAAATTATCAAAATAATGTGAATTCTATTTTAACTGTTTTATTTTTGGATAGAATAATTAAAATTAATAATATATAAAATCAAAGTAAAATGATCATGTAAACTTTTAATTGCATTTTTTATTTGATTTGAATGCTCATGAGGTAAGTGTACATAAAACTATTTTAATATATAAAAAGATTTTGATGCATTTGTGAATATATTGTGTGGTTCGTTCGAAGGATGCCTATTGTATTTTTCTTGGTGGCATGCATCCAATTTTGTGGACATAAACAACGAGAAATCCCAGACCACAAGCAAAGAATGTTATTTGTTTTATCACCCCCACTATTTATGAAAGTTAGTTTTTATTTTTTTTAATCTCGAAATGTTCAAAGTTTTTGTCTATCTCGAAATGAGAGCACAATACATAATGATAAAAAAAAAAAATGCTTCACATTTTCAAATCATTTGAATTTTAGGACGATCATAGGAAAAGAATTCAATCTTTTTTTCCTCATTTTCCGCTAAAGGGATTTATAGAAGAATATAGTGTACTTAGACAACATTAAAGCTAGCGGAAGATCAAGAAAATGGATGGAGATGTTGTGTTTTTATATCTAAAACAGAGTGGAAAGGATGAAAAATTGGAGAGAATTGAGTGGAAATACTTTCACTTTTAAGTTCGGTTGGTTTCTCTTTAAAAAGGGTGGAAATTAGTGAAATGTAAAGTAAAATTATAAAATTACCCCGATTGCAAAATTAGAAAGATGAAATAAGGAATGTTTCAATCTAACATACATGTAAAAATTTTCCATTTCTTTTTGTTATGAAACAAATTCATGAAAAGGAAGCGTTCCATTCCATTTTCTCCCTATGATTCAAAACAAAAAATGAAAACTATTTTTTTTTTTTCAATCTTTTCCTTACCACCAATTTATACTAAGTTCCACTCTCCTTAAAATTACCAAACATACCTTTAGCAATTTATACTTATGTTTTGGAATTTTCGGCTTATCATGTTTTTCCAACTTTCTTGTTAGTGGCAATAAAATATATTCATCTTAGTCATAATAGATATGGTCCTTCATATGTGTTTATAACTATTAACTAAGGTATTATTTGGTTGTAAAAAATTTATGGTACTGAATTAGACAAAATATTTTATCATCTATTTAGTTTATATATTTTCTTGATTACTGGATAAAAATATTTTAAATATTGAACAAAATGCTTATTTTTTATACTATCCAAAATATGGTACAAAAATTAAATTCACTAGACAAAAAACACAATAATCCTTATTTAATGCTTTATATATTATGTTTAGTACAATATTTTATATATTCAAATAGTGGACATCACAAAAACCCTTGTACAATAATACACACACCAAATATAATATAAAAGAGTTGTATTGTCCTGTTTTCCTTCATCTGCATTGTCCAATTCTCTTTATACTATTTAGTATTGCAATCCAAATATTACCCAAGAGTGTAAATGCATCAAATTAACTTGTAAGCTACTCAAGTTGTTGACATTAGCTCGAGTTTAATTTAATTATAGTCACGTCAAACTCAGATCTAAGTTACTTGAGTAATTTATTACTAAGCGAAGCTTAAGTTGGAACCTTTTGGCATAATATGCTCGCGAATCTTATTAAACTCAAGTATATATTAGGCTTTTATCAAATTCGAATTGTGTTCAAGTTTAGATATAGATTTAACTAAAAGTAATATGAACTTTTTTAACCAGTCTTAACTCAATTCATTTGCAACCTAAAGTAGTTTAGAATCAATCAGTACTACGATAAAGTTTCATATTTTATTTTAGTTGTCTTACATCTTAGAAAGATAAGCATTGTATATGAAGGATAGATCTTGCATTTGAGATTAGTTTCTTTTATTTAAGGTGGGTATGGTTTGGTTCGGTATGATTTGTTCACTTCTTGAATCAAACTAAACTATATATTAAAGTTCATTTTTTTTTAAATCAAATTTAATTATACAGTTTAGTTCATAATTTTTTTCATATCTAAAAAAAGGGTTCAATTAGGTTTGGTACATGATTTGTACCATTATTATATGTATTATTAATTTTTTTCTTATATTTATCATATTATTGTATAGCACTAATAATAAATACTAAATGCATTAAGAGTAGCCAAGTGCCCCTTTGTTGAGTTTGTAACTCCCTCTCCCTATAATCTTTAAATGAAAGTTATGAATTTTGCTTCAATAACTTTTCCATTTGTTGCCAAGTTGCTTGCTAAAAATTGTCAACTATCCATGCATAGCAAAAAATGTGAAGTACTATAAGTTAATAAACTATGAAAAATTGTAATGAATATGAAAAAGATGTAATTGGTGATCATTTCTTCAATATCACCTATTATCTTTAATATCTTTAAGGAGGTGGCAAACATATAAGATAAAAAAGATAATAAATTACTTGATGAAAACAAAATAAGAGAAGAACCTAAATAACGTGAAATTCTCTTTCTTAGTCATACATTCTCTAAACTCTTGCCACCATTTTTTTTTTTTACTTCACATGATTTGTTTGGTTTGAGCCAATTAATTCAGTTCGTGATCTTTTCAAACCAAAAAAAAAAAAAGATTCAATTTAAGTCATAATTTTTTCAATTCTAAAAAATAGTTTAAACCTAATTTACAATTAGATTTGTTAAAACTCGATTCAATTTGTGATTCAATTTATTTTTTTTTTTGTCTAATCCCACTTTTACGAACACTTACATTTAAAGATAAAGTACCATAATAAATGAATGGAGAGACACCTGACAATAGCCAATATGATCATAAAGCATTGAGAACCGTATAAGATAAGCTTTGCTTATCTTTTCTGTTGAACTTTCTTGCTATTGTAAATCCCATTAAATCATTAATAATTTTTTTATGATTGTATATATATCTTCAAAACTTTATTTTTTCATATTTTTATAAATTTACATATATTTTTGAGAAATACTCAAAGCCTATAGCTGGGCTGAAACATTCAGGCCTACGAGAGTCCTGTTTGACTGGGACCAGAAGATACCTCCTCCTAAGCTGGATTTATGCCATGAACCTTTGAATTCCTGAGTTTATGGGAAACTGCGTAAAGCAACACGCTATAGTTGTTTAAAATAACTCACGATTAACTTCTTTATTGGCACAGTGTACATTTTGGGCCTATCAATTGGGCCCTTATCCATGGTATTCAGGCCTATAACTTACTCGGTTAAGGTGAATACACGTGCACCCCTCCAACCCTAAGTCAAAGTCCAAGTCCTGGTCCACTAAGAAGGAAATATAGCCGTTAAGTACCAGAACCAGCTACGAAATTTTAAATTTGTAACGGTCGAAAAAATTCTAATTTGCCCAACTTGCTGTGTCACCTAATCAGTATTCTTATACAACAGCAATCTCTCTCTCTTTCTCAATCAATCAATCACACACGCACAAACAACTTCATTTACACCAACTGATGAATTTTCCTGAGAGGAGGAATCATCTAGAATCCATGGCTAATTCCGAAAACTCGAAGAGTTCGTTAGCTATGGATTTCATTGACTCAGCACAGGCTACTTTAGCTTCCGACACATATTCCTCAAACATCGAGAATCTCGATTTGAAGCCGCGTCAAGCCGAGAAAAGGACATCATGTGAAATGGATTTAAGTCCTGATCCATTCGCTAATTACCCTTCACCAAGGCCTATGTATCTCCGATACAAGCCAAACTGGCCACAGGAGATTTTCCTGGAGTTAGAAAAAGAGGCTAAAGAAGGAAAAAACCCCGATAGCGACTTAAGTTCTTGTTTGAGTCTAGAAGTGGAAGAGGAAGAAGAAAGTCATGGAAGTGATGACGAAAATGAAGATGAAGAGGAAGGGGGTAGTTATAGCTCCGCATGGAAAGAGCCGTTAATAAAGTCTTTGTTTTTATTCATTGCTCTTGTACTGTGCTCTTCCTATATTTATACTCAAAAAGGTGGTACTCAAAGTTTGTGTCTCAGGGTTGAAAATTTCACTTCTCAAGGCCTTTCATCATTTGATGCTCTTCGGAGTGAACGTAGAGACAGAAACCAAATGTTTTTTACTAATATGCCCGAGATAGTGGAGGCAAAGTCCGATGTCGATGGAGGAAATGAAGAGGCAGAGACTTTATACAATTTAATGACTGAAGAAAGTGAAATTGAGCATGAGAATGAGATATTGGAGAGAGAACAAGAAGGCATTGATAGAGCAAGTGACATTATGTTTGAGATTGCAAGCAATCCACTCAAATCGAATCTGAAACAAATAGTGGAGGTAAAGTCCGAGGTCGGTGGAAGAAATGAAGAGGCAGGGACATTATACAATTTAATGACTGTAGAAAGTGAAATTGAGCGGGAGAATGAGATATTGGGGAGAAAACAAGAAAGCATTGATGGAGCGAGTGACATTATGTTTGAGATTGCAAACACTCCCTTCAAATCGAATCTTAAACAAATAATTGAAAGAGGAGATATGATTTTTAGACCTTTCGTTGGAGTATTGATATCATCTCTAGCCCTTGCACCTTTGGTCATTGGCGTGTGCTTAATGCACAAGAAAAATTCTGTTTCTTATGCTTCTTCAGAGGCTAAAACACTCCAAGTTGAGCCTGTACTGGAAGATGAGATTAAAGGCGTTAGGCCTTGTGGTTCCGTCATAAACAAGCTTCCAGGTCATTCAATGGAAGAATCTGGCACATTTTCTTACCATAGCAGGGTTCCAGTAATTGAGCTGCTTGGGGAACTAGAGGTTGGAGAAGTGAGCATCAGTAGTCAGAGGAGAAGTGGGATTTCTGAAGGGAAAGAAAGCATCTGTTCGGCATCATTAGAGAAGCCGTGGCTCTACGGTGAACAGGGACATTCGGGTTTTTTGGGGTTGTCTTCTGGAAATTCTGCTTCAAATGGAAGGCTGTTAAGTGACAAGAAAAGTATCAATCAACAGGTATGTGTACAAAGCATCATTAAAGCAATTGGTAAACGTTTTTGTCATTTGCAATTCTATATTAGTGTTACAATTTTGTTGTACGAACTTTTTCCATATGATTATAGAGTACCATACATGAGTGCTAAACTTCATCACAAAGCACTGGCTAATTGCGTACTAATCCAAGTTTCCTTAGATTTTGATTTTATTCCAGTTGAAGTGGAGGGTGTAAATGAGCCACCTAACTCATCGGCCCAACCAAGACAAAGCATTGTATTTTGTTATATGTGAATTATTTGATTTTACTCATTGTTTCATTGCTTCAGCAGAACGATTGGAGAGAAGGTCATTCAAGGAAGGAGGCTAACACTACTCCCTTAAGGAGATCTAGCAGAATTCGTAGTCGATCATCGGTTCAATCGCCTTGAAGACACACGCGACTTTGCATATTAAACGGATATGTGAAGAATTCATTTCCCCATTGTATTGCATCTTGCAAGTTTTGGGACGACCACGGAACCGACTGTAGAGGTTTAGTTGGTAGTTAGTTTTAGTTGTTAGTACTCGTGCAGTTCAACTAGTTTTACTTTGTCTTGAATCGTCTTTCTTCTCCAATATTGTGTAACGTGGACACGAAGTTGATCGGAATAGATTTTGATCCTGCCCTTTGTGTATCTCCAAATAAAGTTTCTGTTTAATTTGCCAACTCTATCAAGAAAAGTCTTTGAATATGCCAGTATTGCCAGCTCAACATGATATATGAGAGATCCACTGTTCTCGAAAATTAAATCCGACGACTGGATTGTTTCTTGCACTTTGCCATAAGCTAAGCTTTATCCTAGACCGACTTTATCACCATCCAACGTTTATTTCATATCTTTTCCCTTAAGAGGGCATGTCTCATTTGCTGACTTTCTTCCTAGGAAGAAGCTTGATCGAAATGGCAAATGTCCTAATGCAAAGATCCTAATCTGTTCACTAAGAACAAATCACAATTTCATTGACTTCTGGCAAAATCCACCCTTAAAAAACCTTTCAAGTAGAAAGTGTTAGCTATTTGTTTCTCAGAAGTCTTCCAACGATATTTGTAAAACTTAAAATGAACGCCATATCTCTCAAGAATATCAGTAAAAGTCACAATGCTTGACTGGTATAAGCTTTGAGACCCAACTTACCATATTATCAAAGAAGCCAGGATTTAGTTTCTTGGGCCAAAAGAAAATGCCATTCTGGAGTGTAATCAACAATTTGTTTGTATTGATGGAGATCGGATACCACAATGATGTTATTCCATTTGTTCTTCAAAAAATTCTGGCTTAAGAGAGAATTGAACCAATTCATTTAGTCTGAAAGTTCACGGACTAACCTTACAATAATATCGCCCCACAAAGGTTTTTACCACTCAATCTTATTCGATTTACAATTTTTATTTCTACAAGCAATTGCCACACGATGAGAAATAGTGGGGTGTCTCTATATCCATCCTATACCCATACCGCTCAGGACTTCACATTCTAGAGAACAACCTCTTACTTGTTATTTCCACATAATCCAACCTTAAGAATTAGGACCTTCATCCCCAAGACTACAAAGTACATTTCTGATTCTCAAGCTGTGGGTTCAACATTTCTATTAAATTGAATTGATTACAAATATACAGAACTGGATAACCTGAATAGCTTATCAACCAATCTCGAGAAGCCATAAGCCTAATCTAATTATGCTAGTATATATGTATATATAGGAATTGAATTTTAATTGAATTTGAATTCATTAAGAAAAAGAGTATATCCTTTTTCCCAAGTTATCAAGTTTAAACTATATAATCTAAGTTCAGCAAAAACAAACTTCAAGCTGCAGCTACTTATATAAACACTTTAAGTCGAACTTGAACTATATAAGCTTGCAAAAGACTTTTCAAAAAAATGGCCACCAAAAAGCCAAAAACCTACGTGTGAAACTTATTACTAAGAAAATTTTAAAAAGCTTTTGATAAAACCTCATTAAACCAAACCCAAATAGCAAAACCCTAGAAACATAAAACGTAGGGTTTAAGCTTAAAGTTGAGAACTTTCTGGGTTAAGAAAGAATGTGGAGAAGATGATTGTTGAAAGATTCAATTGGAGATTCGAACTACAACTGCCCATCTTCTCACTACTTTGTTTTTGCAGGGAGCACCTTTCAGCACAGTGCATCTTTTGTAATCTCGCACAGAGCCGATACACAATCCCTGCTTCTTCTTATTCTTTTTTTTTTCCATTAAAAACCCTAAATAAGAATTAGTAAAACACATGAAATAAAAAACTATAATACACAAACAGCGAGAGAAAGAGAAAGAGAGAGAGAGAGAGAGAAAGAATGGGGAGGAAAGAGAGACGACGCTATTGGATTATAAAGATGGGGATTAGGGTTTCTTTAGCTGAATTTTCTGCATTTACATAAATGCCCTTGGTCAATTTCCTGCAAATTGGAGTTGAGGAAAACGGACAATAAGCAAATAATCGAACCGGACCGTTTGTTCCTGTTCGGGAACTTTGGAGCGAACCGGTGCTGTAAGCCTGTTAAGTCTGAGTAGAGGCGACAATTCATATTTAGCATGTTTTATTTCATATTTAATAGTTAATATAAAAAAAAAATCCACGAAAGTATGTTGTATATGGTAGATAACTAATTTACTGGATAATCTTATTACTTTGCAGTAATCTTATTATATTTAAATTGATAGTCAGTTTAGGTCCATGAATCGGCTTGGCTAGTTTAAGCTATTGAATCGGCCCTTTTAAGAGATTGGCTTAGTAGGTAGGAACCGTCGGGCTAGCGTTCAATGATCGAGTTGCATTACACAACCCAGCAAACCGACGAGCCTTGAACTGGCTATCAACTCGCCAGTTCGCCCTGTTGGTCAACTTAAACGAGCGGGTTGGGCTCACTATATATGCTAAAAAAAAAATTGAAAAGCAAGGCCCCTAACACATGTTAAAACATTGAAAAAGTTTGAGGAATAATAGAAGAAGGCAAATAATAATCAATATTGCCCCGGCATACGTTGAAAAAGAAGAAAAAAAAATTGTCAAAGGAAGTAGGAATAGAGTGAAGAAAATATTAAACTTAAAAGCTATAACTCTACAACGTTAGGAAGGAAAAATAAAGAAAAAGAGAAGACAACCGGAGAGAAATGCAGAAGAATGATGATAAAAACAGTCAAATTTGCACATAAAGAATTTGAAAGTATGGAGAGCATTTTGAAAAAAATTATGCGTAAGTTTATAGGATTATAAGCAATAAGGAATAGGTTTAAGCTGTTGATGTAAATATAGCATGCATGTGTTCAAATTTTCAAATTTGAACATTGCAAAAAAGTAGAAAAAATTAAGCATATTGTTGAATGTTGTATAAATTGATAGTGCAGTTTAAAAAGCAAAATTATCAACGTAAAAAAAAAAAAAAACTGTACTCACACTTGTCTTCTACTCTCATATTTAAATTTCTATACTCTCATATTCTATTTTGTGTGCTCACATCTTCTATTTGTTGTGCTCGCATCTCCTATGCTGTCAATACCTTATAAATAATTTCTATTATATTTTTTGCCAACAATTAAATAAATTTCGTCATCTTTTCTACCCATATTAGTATTTTATAAGTATCCTAATAATAAAAAATGTCAAGTTATCTTGGTGTTTCAAGTTCTTCTAAGATGAATCGTTCTAATAAAGATGATAAGGGAAAATCTGTATAAGAAGAACCCCAACAATATTTTAAAGCAGAAGATTACGATTTCCACAGCTTTATCAACAAATGTCTAGAGAACTTGATGATAATACCCTCAAGCTTTCATGAAAGGGTTTTTGGTAGATAAAGTGAATCATTGCCACAACAGGGCAGTGAGGAGGAGGCGAAAGGAAAAGGGCAAGACGATGTGCAATAAATACTAGAGGAAAAAATTCTAGGGCACTTATGTAGCCTATTTGGCATCATGGGTAAGCCACTAGCACCGTTTAAATTTGAAATTTTTACTAAACATTTTCGTAAAATTATAGGGAAAGATGGTAGCAACCATGCTTATTGCAACTACGACCAATTAAGTTATACGTGAAAAAAGGGATATGGGTATGGCACCCTTAACAGGCATATGCAAGAGAAGCACCCCACGGAGTTTAGCATAAATTAATTACAATAACAAATTTTGTAGTCAATAGGATCACAAGGATGGGGTTTATTTCGTTATTCTATTGATAAACAACAAGTTCTATCTATAAAATACTTAGCGAAGTGTAATATGTCATGGAGTCACACAACTTCCCTTTATCAGTTGGAGTACGAGTGAGAAGTGCTAAATCTAAGCTCACGAACTTACAATCTAAAAACTATACCAAAAAAAAAAAAAAAAACCATCATTAAGTTGTATCATAATAGTAAGTGTGAATTAGTTGCTCTTTTCAATTCTCTTAAGACGCATGTTTCCATTTGCGCAAATATATGGATCGATCCATGGCAAGAAGATTCATACATGGAAGTTACATGCTAATGGATAGACAATGCGTGATAGATACAAAAAAACTAGTAGCTTTAAGGGTTTTTAACGATCGCCATATGCTACAAAACATTTTTTGTATTATAAGTATTATTTTAGGTAAATAAGGTTTGATAAAAAATATTTTCTCAATTGGTTTTGACAACTTGGCCACTAAGATGGTATCCATTGATGAACTTCAATCTTTATGTCAACCCATTGCACATTTAATGTGTCTGTCACATTTTAAATCTTTGCATTAAAAATTATATGAACTGTTTAGATTTTAAAATATCCCCAATGAGACAACTAATATGTTTTTTAATTGATCATCCTTCTGTAAATAAGGCATGACAGAGATTTTGTATTGAAAATGGAATGTGACCTAAATTTTTTTTTAAAAAATGTTAAACATAAGTGGAATTCCACCTATCAACTTTTAGAAATTATGCTTTCTTATAAAAATATATTATGTTCTTTTGCTAACATGAATGTCCCAAACATTCCACTACATCCCAACGATTGTGATGTATGCAGTGAAATGTTGAATGTTTTAAAATTTTTTCATGACTGTATTATAACATTTTCATAAGTGTACCGGGCTAGTATTTATTTTTTCCTTATGAATGCGATGAATATATTATCGGTGCTACTCAATTCTCAATTCGACACTTTTTTGGAGGTGGCTATAAATGATATAGCTATAAAATGGTTACACTATTATAAACAAATTCCAGCAATTTTATCTAGTTGCTTCTATTTTAGATTTATAGTGTAAAAAAGACATATTATTATAATATCTTGATTTGTATTATTCAATTGTTGACGCATTTTATGACACGAAAGACACTTATGTTATTACTGCCATGCAAGAACTATGTGAATAGTCCAAGTAACGGAAGAATTATATTCTAATTTTTGCATTGCATTCGATGGTCAAGTATCCTGAACTCCCTCACTGTCCCTTGTCTCACATGGTACCACTCGAGATCTCACCCTTATTGCACATTAAATGATGTTGCAAAAGTTAAAGTGGCACCGTTCTAGGTTAACCAAGTACATTGAGCTTGACGATTACTTTAATATACACTTCGAATTTGGTGATAGTAATATCATGGATTTTAACAATTTTTATTGGTGGTGGAGGTATAGGAAGACATATCCCATACTCTCTCACATGGCTCGTCAGGTTTTGGCTATTCTAGCATCAACGGTAACCGTTGAACAAGCATTCAGCACAGGGAACCTTATACTGTCCTAGCAGTGATCACGACTATCACCGGTCAATGTTGAGGCGCTGGCTTGCGTGGAGGATTGGTCGAAGACAAAGAGTTGCACACAAAAGTCGTATAAGACATCCAGTGAAGAAGATGAATACTTCAATAACTTCATCCCATCGAGTGGAAGCTCCATTGGTTTGAATCCTGATATCGAGTAAGTCAAATAATTTGTAAAAGTAATAGTACTATCTCATTTATTTTTTGTACTAGGTTAGAGTTGGACATATTTTATCAAGGAAATTGGCCCAACCCTTCCCCCCTCCTCGCAGCCTTTGACTCGGTGGTTTTGAGCTGGTTCTGAACTGGCTTGATGTATAGATAGTACCGTGTCTCTTTATTCGTCTTTTAACTTCGTTGTATCAAGGTTTCTTAGCTCTAATCAAGATAATTTATATTATGTAAAAGTATATTATCTTAGTTTAAATGTACTAAAAAATATTTTTATGTTTTTGTTATTTCATGAAAAAAAAAAACTAAGTAAATTATACCAATTACTTATTTTATAAAAAAAAATTTAAGTAAATTACGGTAGTGCCATAGCGTGTTTTATCTCTATATTTATCTTTTAACTATGTTTTATGAAGGTTAACTTTTCTTCTTCTCAATTTCCATTTTAATTTTTGGTATTATGATTTCCCTTTTTATTTTTTACTAATTTTGTTGACTTGATGCGGGATCATCTAATACATGTATTAAAGAAAAAAAAAAAAAAAGGCAAGACCGATGCGTATTAAAGAGGCGAATTTGCTCGATTTGAAAATTAGATTACAGATGTCAATGTGATTGTGAAAGTAATCAAAGATGATGTAATAACCAAATTTTTTGCGTGTGTTCATTCAGTTGTAGTTTAATGGAACGCTCAAGATGAATAATGAATCATTTTCTCTCAAATTCAAGTCAATAAAGTGGCATGCTATAAATTTTAATTTTAATTAAATTGGTGATAATACGTAGATAAGTGAAAAATATAGTATCATCCCATCTTTTCTTAAATTAAGCAATTACATTTCCTGTTCTTGGAGATGTACAATTGATCTTACATTAAATAAAAAAAAAAATTAACAGCATTAGTTGGAAAAATCCAAATATTAAATTTGCAAATAAGAGTATAATTTCTCTCCTTGATAAAAAGGGATATCCTTTCAATATGCTTTAAATTAAAAGTCTGTGATACACAAAGCCAAGGAATTGCTAAGGCCCAGAAACTCCCTAGCCAAATTATATATATATATATATATACTTTTACCTTGAAGTCTAGAGGCTTGAAAAAAAAAAAAAAAAAAAGAAGAGAGAGAGAGAGAGAAGGATTGTAAATCACCCTTTCTATTATGTTAAATTTATCATAAAAATATAAAATTCATAATGATCTCACATTTAATCAACTCCACAGTATGACTTCTGCTTAACAACAAAACTTGGAGGAAAAAGGAAAAAGGAAAAAAGAAAGAAATCTGAGCTGCATAATTTACAGTCCCTGTGTACATGAATGCCTGCTTTACTTTAAAGAAGAAAGCCAAGGAACTATGGCTAAACGGCTCCTAATATGTACCCTCATCTGCAAAGATAGGACAGAGAGATCAGCAAATGCCAAGTTTCCAGATTTTCTTAAGACAAAATACTAAATAGTGCTTTACTATGCATTTTGTACATTCACTCTTTTAAATTAAAAAATAAATATGGATTAACCCAATAATTTCCAAGAAGAAAAAGAATGAGATTTCGCTTCCTCATCAGTCTTAAAAGGCGCTATGTTTTGCAGGGTAAATCTAGTGAAAATACACTTTATAGGAGCTATGGAGTGTGAAAACCACGCTAAGCGGGGCTAGTAAGCTCACAAAATGCATTATGTAGAGGCCAAAGTGTAATCTCAGAGGTAAAGTGACATATTCCGCTAGTTGCTTACCATCACCCTCATCTTCCATGTTGAAATCATCCTCATCATCATCAAAGTCAACATTCTGCAATATGAAAATGGTTTACATCAAAACAGTTTACAAGGATTCTGAAATACAAGGAAAAGGCATGAAAAATAAATTTCTTGCCTCTCTGGAAGAATAAAATCACTATGTGACTGACAGACTTTTGCGCAATATTTACCACATGACACCCATAATTCATTAGTGCATATGTAAGCATGGCAATGGAAACTTTAACTAAAGGATACAAAGAAATGCATTCATGCATGAAGGTGGCTAAAATTCTAAATATTTTTCTGATCTATCTATTGATTGTGTTCATCAAGATTATTGTTAGAATGCAGAAACTGTGTTTTGATGTTCATAAGAAAAATCAGATATGATAATAGTATTGGAAAGGATAAGATAAGCAAAAGATAGTATGAGATCGAAGAAAACGGGAAATAAGACAGTTAGCACGCAAAAACACGCCTAAGTTTCACTTTTATAATCAAGACTCAAGAGGGCTTATACAATCATAATATATAAGGCAAGAAAATGACATTGTATTCACCCTATGCTTGGCCTTTTCCTTATCCAGAGTGCATGCAAAATAGGATAAAACCTTTTTTTGGGGGTAAAATCATTCTTTTTGTATTTTATATATTTAAGAAAAATAGGATAAAACTTATCTGATAGACAATCGTCAAAACATCATCAATTTAAGCTAGCATTTATCTTTATATGTGTGTGTCATTCATCAATCATCTACTTAACAGACATTTTATGGAAGCATTAAACTCACACCCTTGCCTAGAGAAATAACAAGGACTCTAGCAGCATGGAGTAACAATATACAAAGGTTTTGGTTTGGACCTGGTTGTAATCTCCATCATCACTGAATTCTTCTTCAGACTCTTCCACTTCCTCATCTTCATCTCCATCTTCACCTTCCTTCTTTTCATTTTCACCTTTGTCCCCTTGGCTCTACATTACAAGGCATAGTCATAGTATCAACTCAGACACACAGTCAAGCTAAAATCAAAATCTCGAACTCTCAACTCACAGATACCATCAATACAAAATCAGAATCTCCAATTACTGCTAAGAATAACTCATCAACGTTTTCTGATAAAGCCTTTTGTGCTTGTTAAGTCTTACCTGATATTTGTGCTCAAGTTTCTCAAAGAGATCTAACTTCTGCAGACCTGCAAAGAAGCACTAACTTGAGCTTAATTTGACTTCAAAATCGATATGTAAGTAAAATATCTGCAAATACTCTTTATCATTTTTAAGAAACTCAAACAACTTACTTCCTGTTACTTTCATGATCCCTTACCCATATTTCTGAAGTAAAAGGACATCACAGTAAATTAACTTATATTTGCCCTTTTACCTGATATTTCAAGAGCACTAAGATACAGACCTATGATGAAATCCCCGAGAGTGTAAGGCAAATTCAAATAAGACAATAAGCCAGTGCGACCATAGTATTCAAATTCCCCTTTTTCTCTGTGTACATGGTGTCTAACATCAACAAGCCTAATGCATCAACAGACAAGAGAAATGACCTGATTGGAATTAGAAAAGATTGAAATGCATGAATCAAATTTTGAAAACAAATTTCCTAGAGAAAACCACCAGCCTTTTTCCACTTTATGAAAATTAGCAAACTACTCTAGGGGAGTTGTTTGTTTCAAGGCACAATGTGAATGCAACATTAGCCTGCTTAAAAGATGACAAATCATAAGATGAGATGCTATTTCTAGTTTCTAATGCGAAAAAAAATCCGCAAAAGGTTAAAGCAATAGCGACCTCAAGCCTCTATATATATCCCACTTTCATATTCTTTCTAATATCTATGAATTCATATAATACTTTTTTGCTTTTCCACAAGTCTTTTGTCACAGGCCCCCGTTTAGTGTTAGGGGTCTCTAAAGTATCAGAATACTTAACAAGTGCAAAGATCAAAGCAAGACAAAGAACAAAAACCTGAGTCTGGATTCCATTGCACCCTTCTCGGCTTCTTCCTCCGTTCCTCTCTTGAATCTACAATTTTAAGACATCAACAACCCAAAATAACTGACAATCCAAACCAAATAAGATAAATTTAGCTTATCCATGAACATTGCTCAATGTAATATTTTGCAGAGAGTGAACCTGCCACTAGTTCTTTGGGGAAATTAGTAGAATTAGACTCTAGAAATTGCATGAAAGAATGGCGTGTAGATCGGCGCTTTGGCTTCTCCCGGTCAGAATATCTCTCTACATCGATGTTCTCGGAAACTAAACAAAAGAAACACAAAAAGCACCAAGCACAAATACTTCCTTAGATAAATAGGTTTTGGTACAGAATTCCATTAAGATATAGCACACTAAACATCAGGCGTTAACTGCTTACTTTTTGAAACGGTATCTTCGAGGTAGTACGGTGATGACTTCCAATAATTTTGCAACCTAGAATTCCGAGCAACTAACACCATTTCGTCCCGACTCACACTTCTAACAGGAGGTAAATCAATGTCCTAAAATCATGAAAAGAAAATTTGGCAAAATGATATATACATATTTAACCAAAACAGACTTATTAATGTATTGATACACACACATCCACATAAATTTAACCAAAAATACACACATACACATATGACTACGAAACTTTCTCTCTCTAACATGTAGACGACACGGATAATGACTAGCCAGAATTCGTCTATGTGCAAGCAACACTAAAAGCCGTTTCTTCTATTCATATCACCGATTGAAATATGAACACAAGTATAAACGGCTTAAACAATTTAAGTGGACCGAACAAATACGCATCCAGATAAAGAAGGGAACAAAAAAGAAAGTGAGAAATTTAAGGAATTGCCACTGACCGGAAAAAGTTCAAAAGGATCCTGCTTGACGTACTTAAATCCGCCTCCACCGAACCGTCCTCTACCACGCCCTCCTCTAAATGACATCAGAAGTGATTAGGGCTTGAAGTTGGACGGACCCTAGAGTGTGGAAGAGAGAGATTAGCTCCGAGTGTGAGAGAGTGGCAGAGGTCTCAAGAAGAGAGGTTAGCTCCGTCCGGGATAGGGAGAATGCGAGAGGCGGAGGTATAAGGCTTTTTAATTTTTTTTTTCTTTTAACTCATTTACTTGTTTTTTATATTATTTGGTAAAGGTTTGGGGTCCCGTTTATATTTATATAATATATATTATTTAATATATGTGTTATAACCAAACACGATTTTATTTTTGATAATTTATAGCTAAATATGAGATACTATTATAATTTTTTTTAAATACGTTATGTAATATATAGTATTATGACATATCATATTATATGCATATACACCTAATATTATACTAGACTAATACGTACAAGTATTACATGTGCTCAAAGTAAAAGATATTAAATATAATATATGTTAAAATAGAAACTACAATATAAATATGTTATTTTATTATCCGTTTAACCTTATAAATATTATATCTATTTATTCAGTGAAATACCTTAATTGCATATTATATTATGTTACAACATATTATATGTTTATACTATATAAATAAATATATCTAATACATCATATATGACATATATCATATATTTATTATACGTTGCAGTAGTGCATAATTCATATCACTATAGTATCATATTTGAATATATATTACTATAATATACTAATATGTAAGCTATAAATATATTATATACTATCTACACCTAGTATAAATGATGTACTGTGTCATTTAATATATATGCCCTTGTCACACATGTATATTATAATATATTATATGTTAAGGTATTAATACATCTGTAAATTAAGGGCATTTTGAATATAATGGAACCCAAATTAATTGATAGATAAACTAAATAAATAAGCATGTATTGGCTCAATTCAACTTAGTATGTCACATCTATGTTTGTTGGATGTGAAGTATATATTACAAGGGTATGTAATTTAAGACACAACCTACCAATACAATCAAACGTAATAAGACACACATCATCATGGATTTAAGTTGGATTAAATATTTCTTATGTCTTAATGCATATGCATAAGAGCCATATCACAATGAGCAATTCTGGCCTTGATCGCTACCATCGGTTCCACTACCCATAATTCAAATTTGGAGATCATCCTTAGCATACCCGGTTTGCTTTATTTGGAGTGTTTATAACAAAGTAAGGCTTAGGTGTGCCCTCCCTCATTTGTGCTCTATGGCCATTCAAATTACCACTTATGCTACTTTTAGTTAAAGCTTTTGACAAGTTTATTTCTATTTCTCCATATTGTAAGGTTTACAAAATTAAAAAAAAAAAATGACGAATATGATATTTGTAGTGGTGACTAAATCTAAAATACTAACATAATTTACATACTATCAAAAGAGCAGTTTATGGATCAAACATTCAATAGAGATGTTCTAATTTTATAAACAGGAGGTTGTTCTTCATACACAATTTGCTCTCTCCTATTCCTTCCCTTTCTTCCCTTTAGCATTTTAAGTCTCCTTCTTGCAAAGAAATTTCAAAATTTGTCACTTATTCTCTTATAGTCTCACCAACTATTTCTCATGCAAGGTGCAGTGATCTCCACTATTTTTGTATATGGTATTTGAAAGTATTAATTAGACTAACTTTCATGTAGTCTCATCTTGTTATAGAAAGTAGTGTAAAATAATGATGTTGTAAAACAATGATGGTTTTCACACCATATGATCCCACACAATTCTATGTAACAAGAGTGATATTATAAGAGGCATTAAAAAACTTCAAGTAATTTTTTGTGGCGACTTACTCAGCTTATTAAAGAAAATATTTAAAAAAATTATAGAAAAACATTTCGCACAATATTACATCATTGAATTTTTTGTAGTATACATTAATTCTATATTTCTTAAAAGAATAGTCTATTAGCAGTTTACTTCAATGGTGGCTATAATATCATAGATCAAATGGAGGGAGACCCACACTCAAGATTCAAAGCTTGAATCCTCATATTAGCAAACACATCCTTCACTACTATGTTGACAAACCCTTTCCAATGATATATTACATACAAATCATATTTTACCAATCAAAATTTTAGCAGATTTTACACCCATAATAAGGCCCAACAATCCCCAAAAATATGATTTTGCACCATCAACAATAAATTCATTCGAGATGCATGTGTAAGAAGATATGTTTAAAATGAAGTCAATCACACAACTTTGAGCCATTTGTTCAAGGTCTAGCTTGCTCTAAACTCAATTTTTATGTAAAACAATCAACTTAAGGTTAAATGAAACACCATTGAAGAAAAAATATCACCTAAATTGATATTATTTTATACTTTTAAGAACAATTAAGTTGAACAATCCAAAAAAAAAAATTGATTTTTAAGAAGAAGCAAGTGGTTTTTTCTAAAAACACAAAGTTCATTAACTCATATATGCATATTTTGATTCTAACATTCATTTTTGCACTTAGAAATACTATTCCAACCCTAAAGAAATTTTTTTTACCAAATGATTTTCCTAATTTTATGATTTGATTTTCATTTTTATTTTATTTTATTTTTATGATTTTTCTCAATATTTTAGATTTTTTTACTAGAATTTTTTTAGGTTTCAATTTAAATATTTTACTTTCATTAAATTCTTACTAATTCACAACTTTATTAATTATGCAACAGCATAACAAAGTAACATATGGATAAACAGTTAATATTATTTCAAACTAATATGAGTAACAATGGTTAGCATTACATCAAACCAAAGATCCATCTTTTTATATTGAGTATATGTATATGGCTACTATTTTTCTTTGATTATTTTTTTATATTGCACATATTAGTTTTTGGAGAGAGAGCCAACTAAGCTATATTGTATTACACACATATATATATATATATTATTTAGCAAATCATTCAAATAGGGATTATATGGTCAGTTGATACCATAAATTGTTTTTTGCTAAATGGAGCTACAATTTTTTAAAGCTCCTAGGACTTTTTTCGTTACTTATCAACTCCTTTTCCCTTTTTGACTAAACAAGCGAATTGGACCAAGTTGATTGATTTTAGAAAATAAGCTTTATGTCAAAAGATTAGAGAAAGTATAAGTTTATTATGAATTATTAATATATTGTTTAAGTGTGCAAAAATAACTTGTTTTGAGCAAGTTTATAAATATTTGGTTCTAAAGAGAAAATTAAGTTAAAGGCATATTTATATAGTTGGAATTCTTATTCCGATCGGTTAAGAAGAAATAAAGATGATTTCGAAGAAGAGAAAAATCAAGGACAATGGAATGATAGTTTTCAAGAAAAATACAGATTTATGGAAGCAAATATTAAATAAAAGAAATAAATTATTATAGGTCAAGACCCACCTCCACAAGTTGATTATATATGGATAATATATTTGATCAGTTTCACTAAAGTTAGATATAAATATCATAAGATAATGTTATATAAAAGAAAAAGAAAAAGATATAAAATAAGTAAATTATTGGCTCAAAAATAAAAAAAAAGAAATGATTTTGAATCGTTGACAAGAGATTATCAACATTTGATTCATATTATTATCTAGATTTGACAACTTAATGAATTTGAACGAAGGAATTAAAGACAAAAGCTAAGATCAAGGAGAAAATCAAGTTTTGAACATTGAAATTTTGTTTATAAATACAAAGGAAGATGGACCATGCCAAAAGAACAATGACATACAATACAAGTGAGGAAAAAAAGATCGAGTAAGAATAATAGAGTTTATATTATAATCCTATATTTGAGCTAATTTTATAGAGCATTAATACTCATTAAATACTCAAATACTAAAAACTTTATTCCAAAGTTAACTATATTTGTTTTTCTCTATAGTTTATGTGATTTAGCTTGTGTATAGAGCTAAGTAATACAATGTAGAGGAAGTGACTAGAAGCTATATTAGAGTAATTATAAAGTGACTAGCTATTATATTACTTGTTGAGAGTTTTTCTATAATATAGTGGAGCGAATTAGCAAAGATAATCAAGATCCTAATAGTGAAGGTTAGAAGAGTAGATTGACACACAAGGCAAGATCACTATACAACCTGATTTTTAATCCCTTACTATTTATTTATTTATTTTTGCTTGTAATTTATTTATTGTTCAAAGAATTACAAATTCCATTGCCAATACAATTTAATTTGAATCAAATATCCACCAATAAATAATCAAAGGGAATATTTATTAAGAATTGTTTTTTTTTAGCAAAGGTAATCAATTCACCTCTCCCTCTTGATTACTAATCGAGACCGGTAGGTTTCTGTCAGAATCTATAAAAGTGAGGCCAACTTGGATGAGTTTAAACGCGTCGACATTGGCCTTTAAAAGACTCTAGCATAGCGTTTGGTTGGCATCCGAATTTGGTACTAGACAGGGCAAAATTTTTTGTCCTCCATTTGGTTGCCATCCATGAAGAAAGTACTGGACAAAAAATCAATGTGGTATTGGACAAAATCACAAATTTTTGTACCACGTGTAATTCGGTACAAAAAATACGGTATTGGACAAAAAATCATTTTTTTTGAAATCTCCAACTTGCCCTTCATACTTCTTTTGTTTAGCTGCTGCACATGAAATCCTTTCCTGAGTCTTTTTCCTTTAGCGCCGCCTTAGCTTGGGATAGAGGTAGTACGAAAGCCCATCGGTGTCGCTCCTTCACTGACGCTCATTGTGGAATTGGCCGCAAGTTCGAATGTTGCTGTTGTTAAGCCAAAAATCGTTGTCAGGTTCGTATATTTTCATTTCTTCTCACATTCTTACTTCCTTTTCAATGTTCATCGCATGCTTGTTGGTTGTCGTCGTCTGGTCGTCCCCTAGTGCTCGCTTGCTTTTCTAGAGTTATCGCTTGCTGTCTGTGTGGTGGAAAGCTTAGACATTGTTAGGTTTTGAATGCATGGTGCGCTTTAAGGGGTTTATTGGTTTAAGCTTAGAATGGGAAGTAGGATGATCTTGCTCTGTCGCTGGTGCTACTATCAATGAATGGGAAGTAGGATGATCATGTATCTTTCGTGGAGTATTTTTCAACTCAATGATGCTAGCATTAGTGGGTTTCAACTCAAGATGATCTTGTATCTGTTAGACCTGCAAAAACTTCAGGAAGCTTGGGCGGATAGTATTATGATGCCAGTAAATTTTAGAGAGATCAACATCATTGTGTGCTATTGTCTATGTTCTTTCCGCTTAAGATATTTAATGGAATTAATTCTCATAAAACTACAAGTCCCTTAAACTTTTAGAGGAGATATTTTACCTAAGGATCTCTTATTTGATAATCAATCCACAACTTTGTTACATGTTTTCAATTGGCTGTTTTCATAACGTATATGTCTACTCTACTACTAATTTTCTTAGGCACTGCTTTCCATAAAGTTACTTGTGGAATATAGTTGCACATCCTGAAGAATAGGTGAATGTGATGCCTCTGCCACTACTGAAACTAGAGCAATATGGAAACATTTGTTGAATGCATCCTGTCATTTGTTGAATACGTCAAATTCTCGTCTAAAAAATATGGAAACAGAGCTTTGTTTCCCCTCAATTAATGTAAAGATTGTATGCTCAATACATTAAATTCTCGTCTCTTTTTCTTTGTGTTTTTCTGCCATTGTTCTCAAGTCAACAATTGGATCTCAAATTCTGTTAACATGGCAGCCTCTGATGAGTGATTTGAGTGGTGTAATGACCATGTAAGAGGATATAATCAATCATATTTCTTTGGTGGTGCACGAGAAGCGAGGACTTGATAGTGTTTTACACATTTTTGGTGGAAGCAAGTATTCTTTTTTGCAAACTAGAATTGAATACTTAGAATATGTCATCTCTAAAGGAGTTATCCCAGATTTAGACAAAGTAAGAGCTATCCAAGAGTTGTCGAGACCTTAGTCAGTCAAACAATTTAGAAGATTTCTAGGTCTAACAAGATACTATCATAGATTTGTTAAGAATTATGCTTAAATTGCAGCAACGATGGCTAATTTACTCAAAAGAGATGTTGTAGAAATGAAGAAGCAAAAGTGTCCTTTCAAAGTTTGAGATGAGCTTTAATAACTAAACCTATACTTGCTTTCCTTTTTTTTACCAAAAAAAAAAAAAATGTAGATATAGAAGCATTCAGAGTGGGAATAGGTGCGAACACTAAGGTTCATAACCCTTTGCTTTCTTTAAAGACATATAAAGCAAGTACCAATATACATGAAATGCTAGTTGTGGTTGATGTAGTTAAGAAGTAGCTTTTAGTACTTATTGGTTAAATAATTCATCTTTAAAACACATCCAAAAAAGGTCTTGGAGAAATTTTTACCAAAGTGATTCAAACCCACAGTAAAAGAACCTATTGAATCAACCAGTGAAATGCTTATGTTCCATTCCCTTCATTGTTGCAAATACTAGCTCAAACATTTATTAGTTCATGAAGCTCAATGGATTGCCTAAACCATATAAATGAGAGAACATTTATGCCAAACAACAAGCAAATGATCTCCTTCTAGCTACTGTGTTAAGGCTCATTGAATACTTCACGAAGTTTTTGCAGACAAAAAACAAGAATGTCAAAACAAAGTTGATGAAACCCTCTATCACATGAAACCATGTCATAAGCAAAGGAGAAGTAAGTACATCATAATATACCCTAACAAGTAGTGAAATATTATTGTAGGTAAGCCTATGTACACGAATAATTAAACCTATGAGCCACATGATTTATGTGGCCATGTCGAAACAAAGTTGTAAGTTATGTGTTTGCTTGGTGGAAACTAGGGAGAAAAAACATAATGGAAGGAGGTATGTTTTTTATGTTGTAAGTCATTTACTATGTTTATTGAATTTAGATTATGCAACATATGATATTGTCCCTTATGTTTTGTGTTATGAAACTGATGTGGGGATCCCCAACGTTACACTCATATTTCTTTTCTTTGATATATCATATAGATCATAGATCATCATGGATTTCTTATTTACCTTCTTGGATGGAGAGTCTATATGAATATGCTTGCAATGGCTGTTGCTGATTTCTATTATATGAACTTTGTTTTGAATAGAAGGGTAGAGAGAGGTGTATTGAATGAGCGATCATTAGTTAGATATGAAACGCGTTGAGAGGTGATTGATTCACTTATTAGTAGAAGCGATACGAATTGTTTATGGGAATTAAGGATGTGTAGGAATAGTTTTGCACATCTTTGTAAACTCCTTAGGGTACGAGAGGGAATGCATTGTAATGGAAGAGCAATGGTTGAAGAACAAGTTGCGATTTTTGTTAACATCCTTGCACATCATACAAAAAATAGGAGTATTCAAGTGAGATTCCGTAGATCAGGTGAGACTGTTAATAGAAATTGCCATCAAGTGTTAGCTGCTGTGTTAAGGTTATAAGATATCTTATTTGCAAAACCCAATCCAGTACCAAAAGATTGCATTGACAAATGGTGGAAATGGTTTAAGGTAATACAATTTTTTTTTTGTTTGTTTGTTTGGGAACATATTAGCGTTGCCTAGGAGCATTAGATGGTGCCTACATTGCAGTTACAACACCAGTTGCAGATAGACCTAGGTATCAAACAAGGAAAGGGCATCTTGCAATGAATGTCATGGGTGTATATGATCATGATATGAAATTTATCTACATATTAACAGGCTGGGAAGGGTCTGCTTCAAATTCTAGAGTATTACGTGATGCAATCATTCGATCTAATTGATTAAGAGTTGCACCTGGTATGCACTTTAAAAAAGAAAATTGTCTTCATTTTATCTATTCAATTGAAACTTTTTATGTAAATTTATGTGGTTACATTTCTTTTTAGGTTCATATTATCTAGTGGATGGTGGATATTCTAATGCACTAGGATTCCTTTCCCTTTTTAGAGGGAGGCATTATCACATTCAATAGTGGGCTACAAGTCAACGTAGGCCTCAAAATCGTGAGGAATTATTTAACTATAGACATGCAAGGACAATAAATGTTGTAGAGAGATGTTTTGGAATTTTGAAAAAACAATAGGGTATTTTAAGGAGTTCATCATTTTATCCCATCAAAATACAATGTCGAATGATTTTAGCTTGTTGTCTACTACATAACTCCATTCGAATGTACATGCCACTAAACCTATTGGAGCACACTGTAATAGAAGGTGATGAAGTTCTAATTGGAGAAAATGGAATTGATGCAATTGAAACAATAGAAGCTACAGAGGAATGGACTGAGATGAGGAATACATACCTTAGCACAAGAGATGTACAATGAATGGAGGGCACGTCATAGGAACTAGAATGTCACTAATTGTTATACTTTCTTTGATTATGTATCTTAGATCAGTGTCACCATTGATTTTTCGTTAGTCATATATTATTGAAATCATCTAGTTGTTGAATTTTCAATTTTATGATGTGATGTAAATTGAAATATTTTATCCACTATTTATATGTATGACTTATATTTTATTTGTTTTCTTTTAGACTTATAATATGAATTGGTTTATAGTCATGGACAGTAAGGATAAAAAAACTAGGCGTTTTTGGAGCCAAGTTGAGGAAGAAACGTTATTGATAGTGCTTAAGGAGTTAGTTATTGAATGATACAAAGGAGAAAATGACACTTTTAAGAATGTGGCTCATGAAGAAGCTTTAAAAAGGATGAAAAGTCACATTCTAGAAATCAATCTCAATGTCAAACAAATTGTTAACAAAATGAAGAAGTGGTCAATTAAGCTAGCGGAGGTTTTTTGACATGATGAATACTAGTAGTTTTGGTTGAGATGATGTTAAAAAATGTGTCATAGTTGACAGTGATGCGGTCCTTGCCAAATATATGGAGGTATAGTTAACATTATCTTTATTTTGAAATATACTTGTTTTTTTTAAGTTTATTCTTTGTTTTTATAATAACTATTTCTATTGTTTTGTAGAAACATCCGAAGGTTGGTAATCATGCCAATAAGGAGTTTAAAGAGTTTGAAAGGCTTGAAGGGATTTTTGGAAAGGATAGAGCAAATGGCAAAAGGGCTGAGACACCAGCAGATGTGACATAGGAGTTACAAAATGAGGGTGAAGATACTTTTAATGAAGATATGGAATCAGAACATGTGCCACTGTCTATTGAAGCCTCTAGCTATGCCTCACGTGATCCATTTGTGCGACCGAATCGTAAACGTCCTATGGCGGAATATGCTACTGAATTTATATTTACATTTCAAAAGAGCATAAGTGATGTTAGGAGTGATTTTGCTTTACTTGTAGGGAAAATTGTTAATCCTCCTAGGGATGATGTTGTTGCAAAGTTGAAAACGTTAGGATTATCAGAAAATGAAGAGTTGGATGTTCCTATGCAAATGGCGACAAATACACAATATGAAAAGTTTTTTTGCAGGCTCCAAGGAGAATAGCGCCTAGCATTTGTTAGGCGAATTATCGGTCAATGAAAAACATGTTTGCAGTATTTGTGTAACTGAGACTTCTTTCATTGGCTTTGTATTATCGAACCTCTCTACCCTAGTTTAGTACCCTGTATGGTTAAACTTGTTTTCATATTTTGTAGAAGTTGTAACCTCATGTATCTTCTGCAACAAAGTTGCCAAATTTTCTATCAGATGTAGTTAGCAAGTCATAATCATGGAAAATATTGTAACTCTTCCTTGATATGATTATTATCTTATTTATGCCATTTTTGTCTTGTCTTTATGAAATATAAAAGTGGTTGATGTTCCAATCTAATTAATTTGATTTGTGGATGAATTTTGGAATTTTCAGGTCCTTGAGTGACTTAACTAAAGTGGTTGATGGATTTGTGGATGTTCTAATATAAAAGTGGTTCATGTCCGTGAGTGACTTATTTAAAATGATAAGTAACATGTTATTTTATTAAATATAACATAAATTTTTACACGAATTATTTAATATAATATATTAAACATTCAAATTGTTTTTTTCTTATAATAATATCAAATATGTATAAATAACTATGATATAATTAAAAAGAGTAAAATTATCAAATTTACTATGTTCAGTCTACTACTTTACAATTTCAAATACTGAACAGCACAAAAATCCTTATCTAGTACTGAACAAATCAAACATAGTAGAATTTTTTTTTTTGTCCAGTTTTTCTTGTTTTATATTGTCTAGTATTTCTTGTCTTGTTCAGTACTAGTAACCAAACGCTACCTAAGGATTGGAAAGCTTGAGAAACCAAAGGTTAGGGTTTTTGGGTCTCGTAGGGAAGTGATAAATGCAATTAGGAAACTCAGTGTCCATTGATAAGTATAGGAAGTTACAAATCACTTCGCATATCAATGTGAACTCTTACTCCAAGTTAAACGCCCAAGCATGCCTTCTTATCACTGATTTTGCATCTCTTGATGAAGATCTATTCGACTCCATACTTAATTTTGTTACTTTCATGATCGAGAATAAGAAGAAAAGGAGTAATTGCATGAAATATTGGAAACCTAAAAAGTGAGTATTATTATTTTATTTATAGAGATTAGGAAGCAATTCTCGTAACTCTTAAAGTTCTTCTTCTTCTTTTTCTAATTAAAAAAAAAATGTCCTTGCAATTTCTAATCACTACCTTTTGTTTCTCATGTTATGTATGCTAGTTTTTTAATATCTGGTTTGAAATTGCTGTATAGGTACTCCAATTTGAATTTTGAGCAACTCACCCCATTATGCATTATGATAATCCATTTGATTAATCGATTAATTAATTAATATATTTATCCATCTTCACAGGTTAAGTTTTACTATGAAAGTTAATTATAAGTTTACAATTGCGATGATGTAGCAGGGAATGATGCTATAATGACCTAATGCAATGCTATTCACATATCAGGGAGGGCAGTTCACATGTCAAGAAGGGCATATAACAAATCAACAAAGCGTCAACGATGTTGGCATTACAATGGAGCATGATCTTCTTGTCGTATGTAAGAGAAAATATACGTAACGTTACCTTAGTTTTAAATACATTTTATGAGTTTGAATCGTGATATCTCTTTATTCAAAATATTTCGATCACTTGCTTTATAGTTTTTTTTTTTTTTACCTTTTTTCCCCCTCTATTCCATAAGTTTTCTTTTTTCTAAAATAATTTACATCTGTTGTATTGATTTTACTCTCTATTCATACAAAAACTTCTTTTCTATTATAGACTTTCAAGTTTTTTTTTTCTATTCCATAACTCTACACAAGCGAAAAATTATAACCCTTCAAAGTTGGAAAAGCAAATTGCATTAGTATCATTTTTTTTTTCTTTTTTCTTTTATATATTGTAAGATAAAGTATAGAGAGGCGTAAAAATCATGCTTTTTTTGTAAATTTTTTTAATGATTAAAAAAATAATTTTGAAGATGTAGACTAGATATGCATATTTAGTACAAACTATTAAAGGCGCAAATCAAGCCTGCGTTTTTGCAATCTATTTTTAGAATAATTTGATTAGTACACTATTTCTCAAATTTTTTTTACAAAATAACATTATTTTATTTGGAAGCCCTTCTATTGCAAATTTCTTCATATTATTCTTATTTTAATAGACAAATTATTTTAGTCGTCTAATGCCATCCAATCAAATGAACATAATCATTGGAGAATTTTATGGTTCAACAAAATCACATGCCAAAAGTAATTGTTTTCCTTTTTCAGGAGTGCGACTTTTTCTAATAGTAGTACCTTTTTTTTTTTTTTAATTTGTTTTGTATTGTTGTGGTGAGAAAAATAATAAAAAAAATTGTTTTGTGCTACTACAAAAGTTGCAGAAAATGGTAGAAGAAAGAGGAAAGATAAGTAATAGTATTGCATTTTATTAAATGTCGACTCTTTATATATGTAACATGGAATAGGATTTTGGCCACTCATTTTAAATTTCTAGCTTTAAAGATTTCATCTTGGTATTATTGCTCTTGGTTCAATATAAGTCATAAAATACCGTGGTTTACTATAGCAATACAATTTGTAGGAGTTAGTAATTCACTAAATGTGATAAGTGCTTGAGATTTGAGAGCCATGATAGATTGAGTAATTTTTTAGGAAGCTATTGAGAATTTTTTATCTATTTCCCTCTTATAGGCAAAACTATTATATATTATATTATATTACATTATATTATTTCTTTTCTTAATTTATGTATTATATCCATTCATTAACCATTTAAATTTGCTTGATGACTTCTGTTTTAAGTTTTTTAATTATATACAAACATCTGCATGTAAACATTAAAAATTACCATTACTATATATATATAGAGCTATACTTTTAGGGATATTGTTCAGATCTATGAAAGCAATGGTTTCAATAATGAAATAGCGAAATCTTAGTATGTTAAACTTTATGCCTCTATAATGTGCTTAAGTGTACGTATAATGCGCAATTTCCTCTACAAGACAGGAAATTATGTAACTTTTTAAATTTTGAATTTTGAAAAAATAAGCATAATTTTTTTTTTTTTTATGTTTGTACCTAAATTTGTAAATTAAAATTTTATAAACAAAGGTAATAAAATTTAAATTTAAATTTAAAAATTATTTTATATCTTTTAGGTATATCCATTACAAGTTGTCATGTTCTTGTCATTTTTATTAATAATTTTATATATAATTATTTTACACCCGCAATATAAGCACATCATTCATTAGTATATATACACACATATATATGTGTTATTATATTAACCATATAACATTAAAAATATGCCATTTATTTATTCAATGCAAATACCCTAACTACATGTTATATTATATTACAATATATTATTAGTTCATAATATATAAATAAATATATATAATACGTTATATACGATGAAATGTATCATATATTTACTATATGTTGCATTAGTGCATAATTTGTATCACTGTAGTATTATACTTAAACATGTATTACATTATTATTAATTCTAATGTATTATTATATGTATATCATACACTACGACGTGAGTTATAAATTTATCATATACTATCTATACCTAGTATGAATGATATTCAATATATACCCTTATCCTACATGTCTATTACGATGTATTATTTATTGATGTATTTGTACAACTATAAATCAAGGACATTTTTTAATAAATACAACTATATATTCACTTTATTCAATATCGAATACATTCCAACCAAACAGAATAATAAAATAGAATTATAATTCTACAAACATTCTTAAATAAATGATTGGATCAATCATTTTATTTCTAATATGGAATTATAATTCTACAAACATTCTTAAATATATAATTGGATTGATCATTTTATTTCTAATATCATTCTACTCCATTCAAACGCATTATATTTTACATCATTCCTATAAATCAAATATGAAACCTCCATTTTTAAGCGGCAGTCACCACTTTAGGATGGGAAAAGGCCCAACATTTTAGTGGTATTAAATTTTTGGTAAAAAAAGTATTATTAACAATAAAAATCCGAAATTGACATATTAACAAGATAAATTTGACATTTTATCCATACCAATCAATTCATCTTTCCCACTGTGAAAAAAAAAAAAAAGAAAAAAAAATTCTCTTTCCCATACAAACACACACTATCCTATCCCTATCCCTAGAGCCTCAATCAACATCAATCTTAGAAATTGCAAATGAACCATTGCTCTTGAGCGTGGTACTTTATTAATTTAAAAATATTCTTTTTCTATTTTTTACCTTTTCTTTATCCTCTCTCTTTCTATCTTCTCTATCCTTGGATAATTCTCTATTCTCTAATTTATTTATGGTGTTGTATAGAGCTGAATAGATATATGGTAACTATAATATAAGATCCTATTCATACTCTATCCTATAAGATACAAATTCCCAAATTTTAGAATCAAAACCTACTATATAGCATCTAAAATCACCTTATATATCATGTGGAACCTATAGATTTTACCGTTAAAGTTTATTTGATGTAAAAAAAAAATCCATATATAATATTATAAATTCTTTATATACAAAATTTATGAAACTTGTAACAAAACATGTGAAATTTAAAAAAGTAAATTTTTACCTTAATCATTTTAAGTTTTGCGATCTTATTACTTAGCAAATGAGAAATAACAAGGCAAAATAATAGAAAACCTAAAGTTAGAATGGAAAATGGCGAAAAATAAGGAAAAGAAAGAGGGGTAGCATTATATTAACTATTTAGGGTTACTAACATATAAACGTAGTACTTTTTTCTTTTCTTTTTATTAAATCATTTATTATTAAAAAATTATAATAGTATCATTTACTATTCGTTTATTAATATTATTTAATAACATTTTATAAAATAAGTATAAGATATCTTAAAACCTATACTTTGTATACCTTATAAAACAAGTTCCAGGATGGATACAGGATAAGAATATCCCATACCTGTACCTTACCTTATAGAAGCAAGTTTTGAAAAATCTACTGTTAGAACTTAACTTCTTGTCCAAAGATTTAAGAGAGGTGTGTGAACTTATAGGACATAAAGAAACAATGAGCTATGGGGAGTGTTAGGGTTGTCCAGCATTGCCACTCCAACATTGAAGTTAGAATGTAGGTGGGAATAGGAAATAAGCATAAAGAGAGCAATAAGGCTTAAAGGTTTTTTTTTTTTTTCCCTTTACTCATAGACAATCTTAAGTATTTAGAGAGGATGTTGAAGGGTGGTTGATTGTGGAGAATGTGGGTATGCCTCTAGTTATATGCTCAGAGTGTCCAAGTAGTGAAAGAGTGGACAACTATAAGAGTTAATGATCTACAATAAGTCTTACCTATAGTTGATTGGGTTTAAAGGCCACAAGAAAGAGAAAGGCAAGACTACCGATTGGGAACATAGCCAAACCCCTTATGTAAAGTTAGGTATGGACTAGAGTTAAGTTTAAACCCTTCGCTAAAATGGTTTATCAACACTTGTAATTCTTAATACTCATTTAAAACTTATCTAATTACTACACACCCCTAATGTCATATAATAAGTCTTTGTGTTTTTATCACCTTTTTTTTCTTGGACTAGAGTGTTTTTATCACATTTGCAATGCATTTTTTTTGTATACTTTCTTCTTGTTGTAACTTTCCTTAATTTTGATACATCATATTTTCCTACCACATACAAACTATTAGTATATTAAATTATTACTAGCAAAAGTGCATCTACACTAAATGTACAAAAGAGATCTTTATGTTATTTATTCATGATGATTATACTCATATAAAGATACAATAGTTAACTTAAGAGTTAGGTGGGGAATATAGAAGAAGACATAGCATGGTTAAAAAGAAAAAAGAAAGTGTCTTAATAGTAATAGGTAATGTAGAAACAAATAATAATTAGTGGCTTAATAGTAATGGATAATGTGAAGATGAATAATAATTAATGGCTTAATAGTATTTAAAGATAATAGAATCATGATTCTATGGTTATTACTAAATAGAGGATTGAAGGTAAACACATTCTTAATAGTTCTATTCAATTTTGGGTAAATATTATACTTAGTATCTGAATTTTATTCATTTTTATAATTAACTATTTAAAGTTTAAAAATATCAATTTACTACCTACAAATTGTTCATGATCATTTATAGTACCTAAATGGGATAGTTAATTACAAAAATTAGCAAAATTTGGATTATTAATTGCAAAAATGAATAAAGTTTAGGTATTTAATTGTAAAAATAGATAAAATTTAGATAATAAATTGATATTATAAATCTTTAGGTAGCTAATTGCAAAAATAGGCAAAATTCAAATATCAAATGTAACATTATCCATTCAAACATCACATGACTAGAAAAAAAAAAATTGAACCAATTCAAAACTATGATGGTAGTGTAGTCCAGATTAATTAATGGAATAAACTAAATAAATAAAAATGTATAGGTTCAATTCAACTTAGTATGTCACACCTATGATCAAATGTGGTAACATTTGTACATTGAAATAAAGAGAAAATTATAAGCGAATGAATCAACATTAGGACTGAAGTTCAGATAAAAATGATCAAACTTTCAAGTGATTAATATAAAAAATTAACATTATATTAAAATTCAAACAAGAAACTTATTATATTGCCATTATGAATAATAATGAATTCTCTGTTTAAATTATGTAATATATTTATAAGATAGTAATAAATTCTCTATTTGAGCCACTTAGTATAATATTAAAGTAACAAATCTTCTACTTAAACCATTTAGTATAATATTGGCCTTTTATTATAATTACTTAAAAATTTAACTCCCTATTTAAGCTTAGCCCCAAACATAAATCTTCTCGCTTATAATTTACATAGCTTGTTGGATCTAAATTGTATATTACAATCGAAGGACCACGTATTTTAGATACAACCTACCAATCCAAACTTAAAAAGATACACAAGCTCATGGATTTAAGTTTGGCTCAATGTCCCTTATATCTAAATGGACAGGAGCCATCTAAATTTGTTTATAATCGTGTTTAAGTTCTAAAGTTTATGATCGTGTTTAGTTAGTATATAACATTCAAAGCTGTATAGAGACTGATTCAGTAAACAAGTCTTCAAACATTTACAAGTTTGACAGGACTAAATTAAAAGCATGCTACACCGTTTAGAATATGGTTAGGATTTTACTTCACACACTATATCCTCCACTCATTTGTAATATTTTTCATATACTTCATAATTAAGCTTTTGAGTTTCTTGGGAAAAAAAAAATCGGCCAAAAAGGTAATTCATAAACAGATCAACAAACCGACAAAAAACATAGTTCGCTTGACAAAAACAATAAACAGATTCGGTTTGTAAACCCCATCTATCAGACGAATAATTTAAGGATTTGGATGAACACAATCCACAGAATCTTGTTCTATAGAATAAACCCGACAGGAGTAATAAGTTATGCCCAACACCATTTGCTCAGACTGCCAAGCAAGGAGATAAAGACCGTGTGCTCGATGGCAGTGAGCCCCGCGACAAATCTATACCTGGTTTTCAAGAACGGCTAGTTTACAATATATGAAGATAAGAGCTAACACGACTTAAATTAAATTAAATTTTTACGGTTGACTTACCAATGGAAGTCACAAAATACATAAACAGAGTTGCGTTTTAAATTCCGAGCGCAGCACTTGGAGCGGCAGCTGATCCCCAGAATTTCCCATCAAATGGCAAAAGCACTGCTAAATACGAGCGCTACAATACATACTTCACATAGAACAATTGTCTTAAAAGAGCGACTAACAGTGATAATGCATCCATATCATGGTTTTAATAAGTAGTAGCTTGAGCACTCGATAAAAACTGTGCATATCAAGCTTTACTTGTCTATTTTATAGTCTTCTAAATCTACCCAATTTCAAATGACTATTGTTGGTGTATTTTTTAGAAAGGGGAAGCAAAGTTCCAGCGTTTAGTCCCTATTGAATACGCTAGAGCTGTCATTAGCCAAACTGCATCAATAAACAGAAGTTTCCAGGGTGCATAGAAAATGTTCTCTTCAAAGAAACCAGAAATTCTCGCTTAAGAAAGCAGGAACTGCGTATCACAGCATAATTGGATTGACCCAAAACATAGGATCAGCTTCTATATTCTTACTGGAGTAGAAGAAAATGATTCCACCGGTGCTGATTTGACAACTCCTCTTCTTCTTTGCTTTTGGGCATCAGAGTGCACAGCGCACTGTGCACGCAATCAGCATGTACAATAACCTAAATTTATCAAATAAAATCATGATCTTAATCTGCAGATTTCAAAGTAACATAAAAATCATTCAAAACAACGAAATAGGATTACATTTTTTTCATTTCTGCATAATTAACTAAAAACGGAATAGTAACTTAATCCATGGTAGCAGAAGCTCAGAATTCTTTCAAATCTACCAAATATGCTTCTAATAACTTCACACAAGTCTTCAGATAGCAATTTACAGGCTATAATTTTTTATAAAGAATTCAGAGATAAGTTTCTATACTTATCTTGATTCATTCCATCCTTCATCTAAGGAAGAGGATCCAATGACTCATAAAAAAACTATTTGACATCAATCCCAACATAACTGTGAAAGAAATTAGTTGGATGGACTTGCATATTATATAATCAAGAATGGCATCTCCCAATATCATTCTAGACAAGCCAATCCACAGACCACAAGGCAACCTCAAAACATCAGCAAATAAAGCTGAAAGTGATAAAAGGAGAACTAGAGGACTTTCCTTTACAATGCTGGCATGAAAGCTGAATAATCTAGTTGTATTAGAGATGCTATTAAAAGCTGAGAAAGACACAATCCGTTGTTCAAGACACAAACATTTGCACTAAAACAAAAAAACAAAAAAATCACTCATGGGATGCAAGTAGCACTGTGGTTGTCAATGAGGGAACAGATAAAACTAGACAAAAAATAATCTCAAAACAGGGTAATGGGTGCATCTAGAACTTACATAATCTCAAATGCAGCACTTTTCCAGGACCCCCAGAAGAGCCACCAGCTCTCCTAAGCATCTGCAGAAGCACCTTATTTACATAAATTTGAGACAAGACAAGCAATAAAAACCCAAAAATCAAATAGTTAGAAGCAATTCAAAATTCCTGCTGCCTCAGGGTGGCCATACAGACCCAAATTACCATCAAGATGATGGCATCAAGATTCCCAGAAGTTCAAAAGCTAGGTCTACGTGTGTGCTCGGCCATCAGATCCACCAAATGAAAAACAGAAAATTAATTTCCTGAAGATCATTTCAATTTCACTAGAACCCAACTCTATAAATAAGAAAAAAACTTTGATAACTTAATCATCACATGAAGTCATGAATCACACTTGTAAACTAAGTTTGATCAAATGAATAGCATTTGGAGTACAATAACAAATAAGAACCATAATTCTAAAGTAATTTTGAATACAACAAATAGCAAACAGTTCACACAACTGACTGCACAACCATTTTACAGCAATCAAAGGCAAATACACAATTCAATAGTAGGAAAATGCAGCAAACTGAAGTGAATAAGTCACAGTTCCTACCTGATATATTCCAAGAGTCGAGTCACAAAATTGAGTTGTATGACAGCACAATGCTTAAAAATACATGAAGCATGTGTCATTGAAGACATTCTTGCTGTCTTTTTCCACTTGCAGAGCACCAACATCTCTAAAGCTCCAACTGTAGGTTCAATTGATTTGTTTATTTCTCACCCCAAAGGACTCACCACCCAACCAGTAATTGGGTTTTTCCTACGAATTCTGGATCTTTTATGTGAACCACTTTGCAGTCGTTCAAGTATTGAGTATGTGATGGAATCAGGTGTCAATCCTTGCTCTTTAAGTTTCACATAAAGATCCACAGCTTGAGCTGTTCTTCCAGACCTCTCAAGACAGTCAAGTAAGATGTTGTATGTCACAATGTTAGGGTAACAACCCTCAGCAAGCATCTCATCAAATAACCTGCAAGCCATATCAACTTTATCTGTCTTGCCAAAGCACTCTATGAGGGTGCTATACGTAACAACATCAGGATTCAATCCCTTCTCTTGCATCTCCTTAAACCTCATGTGAGCTTCATCAAGGTCACCATTCTTTCCAAGGCAATTGATCAGAGAGTTATATGAGATAACATCAGGTTTGCAATTACTCTGCTCAAGTTCTTCGAATATTCTAATTGCCTCCTCCACTTTTCGTGCTCTTGCAAAACTAGAAACCAGAATGTTATATGTAAATATGTCTGGGGAAGGGCCATCTCTCTTCATCTTTTCATAAAGGTCATGAAGATGGGATATTTGCTTTGACTTTCCAAGAGCAGAGAATACCATGTTGAACATCATTGTGTTTGTCTCAATCCCCTTTTGGCTGATATTTTCCAACAGGTCCACAGCTTCTGTCGTCTTCCCTGCATTAGACAAACGTTCCAACATAGAAATGTAAGCATCCCGATCCCCTTGATCAAAAAAGTTCCACATGTTGCAAAATAGCCTGTGTGCTTCACTTGCATGGCCCAGCTTGCTCAATGTTCTTACAAGATATCCATATATTGACTTGTTCAGGTACTTCTTAGATACTTCCACCACCTCATCCAACCGGTGAAGTTGCCCTTCCTCAACCAGAACATTCAAGATAACACTGTAAGTAAACTCATTGGGCGAGCATTTGTTTTTCACCATTTTAGAGAAGAGGTGCATGACTTTGTCTACCATCCGACCTCTGGCAAGTGCCTCGATGATTGTGTTGTAACCAATTAAATTTGGAGAATGGCCATCTTCGATCATTTGCTGAAAGAAAGCAAAAGCTTCTGCAGGTTTGCCAGCCTTTCCTAGCATTCTGACCATAATTGTGTAAGAAATCCCATCTGGGTGACAATGCTTCTTCTTCATGTCTTCATAAACCTTAATAGCTTGATCAACCTAACAAAAGACTGTAGATCAGGCAATCAGAGCCTATGAAAGGACTTACAAGGCTAAAACATTAGAAACTCGGTTCTTTTCTGTTTTCTAGTCAAAACTTCTCTACAAAAGGGCATCAGTCTAGAGTTTTGCATGTGCTTAATGATTGATAATTGACTTCTCTAATAGATCCATAAAATTTACAGAACTCAAGCATTAGATTCAGGTGAAGCTTCTTCAGTTAACAAACACATGTAGTCCGCAACAATTCATTCCAGCAAGTGTATGCCTTCCATTCGCAAGGAATATCACTCCATAATTAAATGAGCAAATTTAAGATGATACACTACAGGAGGAAGAAAATAACCATAATGCATGATACATATATATTTTAGACCTTGCCATTTCTTTTTCAACTTCATAAATTATCAATAGGATTGTAAGAGCATAATATCAATGCATATTATAATTTCTCAACCTTCAAATACTATAATTCTAACTAAAGGCAAGAGTGATTATTGTATTCCAGTCAAGAAGATCTAGCAGCTGTTATTTTCTTTTACTGTCATTTGAGGGAAAGAAAAAAAAGCAATCATAAACAGACCCCAGGCACTATCTTTCCCATCATAAACTAAAATACTAAGCAAAGCTAAATTCCCCGAAACTAATAAAATTTAATTCACACCTTCTCATGCTTCGCGAGAGCATCAAGAAGCATATTATACCCGAAAATATCAAGCTTATACCCTTTCCTCCTCATATCAACATAAACACCAAAAGCCCTATCCGTATCATACGATCTCAAATACGCCTGAACAAGGCATTTGTACGTATACCCATTCATTTTAAGCCCCCATTTTTTAACCAATTCCAAACATTTCTCCAAATCCTCACTTTTTCCAAAAATCCCAATCAACAAATTAATGGTGGAGATCGACCCACGTGTCCCAGACCGTTCCATTTCGGATAAGACCTCGCGGACCTGATTGAGCATGTGTGGGGAAGTGGACTTGGATAGGATGAGCAGTAGGCGGTTGTAAGTAAAGGGACAGTGTCGGAAATTGGGGAAGAAGGAAGGGCAGAATCGGAAGAATCTCATTGCCAGAGAAGGGCAGTTTAGTGATTTGAGGATTAGGGAGGCTTCGGAGTTGGTTAGGGGAGGTGAGAGTGTGTGGAAGTAGTTCGAGAGGAGAGAGAAAGGGTCAGGGTCGTTGAGGTTGTTGAAAGGTTTGCCACGGTGTGATGACGAGGGACGTGATTGGTCGAGGAGGATTTGGCTGGCTTTGCAGATGAGGTCGTGGCGTGGGATAGGGTAGCCGTAGGGGTCAAAGGGAGGAGGGGGAGGTGGAGGGAGGACTTCGGCGGAGAGAGAGCGGCCGGAGGGGGAAGAGGAGGTTATCTTCGCGGTGTATTTGGTTGCGTAGTGACGGAGCTGGTTGTGAAGACAGTAACGGTGGCGGACGCGGTGCATGATGGTGGAGGAGAAGGAGAAGGAGGATGTGGAGAGTGGGACTGTGACAATGTAGAGAGAGAGAGCGAGATAGAGCGGCGGCTGTCTTTGGAGTTCCGAAATGAAGGATGGTGGGAGGGGGAAAAAATAGCGGAAAAGGCACTAGGAACTAGAGACTTCAAAACACGTCTTATTAATTTGTAAAATCGCCTAAACAGTGGATATGAAAATAGGCGTTCACGCTTTTGTGATATCTTTAGATATGCAGCTCTCGCTTGGCTATGGACACGCTTTATAAATATACTTTACAACCCACACTTTTCTCTTTATTTCCATTTACCACCTGTATTTGTTGATTATAAGTCATCTAAAAAGCCAGTTTATTAATTTTCGGCAAAATAATAGATATTAATTTTTTTATAAATTTTCTTCTAATAAAGAATATCTTGTATGAATTTTTTTTTTACAGTAAAAACAGAGAAAATTAGTGGCACAATAAAAAAAAAAAGTAGAAAATACATTTTATCTTGCCTCAACATGAACATCAACATCCAACTTTAGAGGACATATATTCACCATAGCTACAACATACCTAAATTATAAAGCGTCATTAGAGATACTTTATAAATAATAATAATAATAATAATAATAATAAATATGTGATAGTTTTTTTCAAACAAATATCAAATAACTTATTTTAATAATTATAGAAGTAATATTTTTCACCTTTTGAAAAGAAGAAGAAAAAGAAAAAGAAGAAGAGGAGTAGCAATTAAAAATGAATTGTTTTGAAAATGAAATGGATGAGTCCGTTAATACGGGTCTAAATTATATTGAATGGTCTAATAGAAAACTCAATCAATAAATAGATAGAAAAAGGCTGAATAAAAAATACAAAGAGATGATCTTGACATTAACTTTTTAATTAAAAAAAAGAAAAGAAAAGAAGAAGATACTGAAAATTTCCATGACTTGAACATTAAGACAAAAGATTTAAGAATTCCAAGCTTAGTTGAACTGCAACTTCAGATTAGTTTAAGTAAGATTGTAAACAAAATGTTCAAAAATTCAAAGAGCCAGGTTAAATTTTTGAGCTTAGCTCATGCTAATGCTCAGATTATTAGGTTTTAGCTTATCAGATTTTAGCTATTTAACTTATTAAACCCATTTAAACTTAATTATTTTAAATAGAATTATATTAATTTCTAGATCAAATTAAAATTCAATAGAATTCAATATATGATAAAGGATTATTCACGTTTGAGGTAGTTGATTAACCTGAGCATGATCTCAACTTAATTAGTGTCAAATTGAACTCAAATAAACATTAACGCAAACTCAAATAGCTTGCCAGTAAAATTGGTACATTTACACCAAAATCCGATTGAATAAGATTATTTATTCAAAATAATTAAGGCAAAACATCACAATTGATTGAGCTAAAAAACATCACCACTTCAAGCGGAGCCTGAGATAACAATCCCAACATCAAATTTCATTGAGCTGGAGCCAATTTCAAGGTAGAGGTATTTAAGTCAAGCACAAGCTCATTAGATTACCATCTCAACTTGGACTCGATTCAATTACACCAGTACTTGTTGATAGTGCCATGTCATTGGCATAAAAAACTCCATAGATAAAAAAGGCTCGAAGCACTTAAAAGCTTAATATGCAGCACGGAGCTTTCCTCAAATTGATAAGTATTTTGATTGTAAAACTGAATTAATCAGAATGTCATGTACTACAAACAAGATGGAAGGTGAATTCAATTTTCCAATTTGACAATCATTGCACTCATCAAAGCCTGCAAAATTTTCTGCACTCAAAAATTAAAATAAAAGACAAAAATCCAAGGGAACGCTGCCTCTGAGGAGGACTAAGTTTCATTTCTTGATACACCAAGGACCCAAAATTTCTTTGGAAACTTTTATTGCAATGTGCCGAAATTGTATGAGGGTGTGCCTCCATTTTAGCACCTCCAGAAAAAAGTCACAAGATTGCAGACTTCAATTGCAGAAGGCAATGACTTCATCTTGCATGAAATCTGCGGCAAACTGATTCATAGCTTGGCACGTTTAAGACTGTCAAAGAGTGAAAAAGACAAACAAGTCAAAACTAAATTCTTGTTAAACACATTAAGGCAGAATAATGTTTTGGAGCTGATACACTTACCATCTCCATATGACACCATTGTCAGAGGCGACGACAAGATTCTTTCAGCAATGGAGGTAATATCATCCAAAGAGATTTTATCTACGCCGGCAAGGAAGTGGTCCACTGGCTTCCTGAAATGAAATAATAGGGTTGCTTTAAATTTGTTGCAACTGCTTACAACGCCCAACCCATAAATTTGCTGTTTAGCTTCAATTAGTAGATTGCATGCAAGGCATTTCTTGGCACAGATTTTTTCAAATGTGGTAAAATAGAGAATCATTAAAGCAGCCAGCAAATGTTTGATGTCTACCTCTCCCCAAATGTCAAAATTTGCCTCCCTATGTCTTCAGAGATGACCATCTGCAAAATACAATGATTGTTTTAGACCATGTGAAGTTTGATTTTATAAAATGCAAAGAAATTCCAGTAGAATTTGAAGGAAGATCCACCAACTAAAATTGAAACTTAACAATGTGAATTTTTTTCATTTTATATCGTGACTATTTTTCCATATATATTGATCTCCCACGTTTTCAATGCTTTTGAGTTATTTTAAGAGTGTTGTGCATTTATTCCCTCTTTAGAAGTGCCTCTATCAGTCACAAAGAGGAGGAAAAGTACCCTGGACTCCAGGTTCATCAGGACTGCAGACTTAGTAGCCTCCTTGGCACGTTGTAGCTCTATAGGATTAACTGCAAGAAATAAAAATTATCGTTGTCATGAAACATTCGGAAAGTAGAAACATGAGTAAATAGGTACATAGATAAAAGATGTATTGTTACCTTGCTCAGAGGTTGCAAGTGCAATAAATTCCTCAGCTGCTACATCAACAGCTTTTGCCACAAAGTTGGGGCTCTAGAAATAAAAGAGAGAGAGAGACATGAGCTTGAAAGAGATAAATTTACCATAAGCAAGAGGATTTTCAGCTTACAAGAATTTAGATCAACCAAAGTGTGCCCCAGATAAACGCATACGAGGAGCAATTAGCACTAACTTATCTGAGCAACATCCTATCATCCAGGTTTATGCAAAAGGCAGCTGCTAAGTTTGAATCTAGCCAGAAAAACATCCCAGAAATCATAGGAAGAATGTTCTCATAATAGCGAACAGTTATCAAGAGACGGCATAGTAATCTATAGAGGATTTGCAACTTCCTTTCTTAAGGCTTCCTTCTAGCAAATAAATTATCATATCTCACCTCCCTAGCATTTCAATTTTATATTCTTGGCCAAATCTGTTAGTTAAAATGCTCATTTATTCCTTAGCTCAAAGTCAGAATGTATAAATCATCCATGTAACATTCTCAAAATAATTAAAAATGAAATTAGTAAAAGGGAACAAAACTACCATGTTAAAGATGCTTTTTAGAGAAGACAATTTTCTAGAAAACACACATAATAGACATGCTTTATTATAGCCATTTATTTCTTGATATTTACTATATTTCTTCGACCTTTGCTATTCCATGTAAGAACACATTTGTATAATTATCTCTATTGAGGTTAGTAACAGACAAGGAAGAGTTATTAAATACAGTTTTGGTTAAAAAGAGTGAAAAGTTCTCCCTTAATGAGTTCCAGATATCAGATTGTTCTCTCTAAATAGTATTCAGGAGACCAATCACCATATCCCAGCAAATAAAAAATATATTGCAGACACAGAGTTTGCAACATATCCTAAAGTTCCTAAGAAACCCTAATTGAGAAGTGCCAATTGGCGAGTTGCTTCTCAAATGATTAAGCTTCTAGCTCAGGTATGTCTCTGATTTTCTTGTGGTTATCCTAGTCATTTTAGAGTTCACATTAAATTGCCCATTGACTAGATCTATAACCCATAACATCAACAAGCTCCTATGACTAGGGTTGAAGAACTGGTGCATTAGGTGGTGAAATTGAGGTGGAGATGAGTGGGACATGACAAAAAGGCAACAACAACATCATCTATGGTAGCAGCACCAACCAACAGGTGTTCAATGACATACACAGGGGTTCCCAAACCCACAATGCCCAATGTGCACTAACACAGGCCACAACAAAGGTCAAGGGGGCCATAAACTTTGTTGCTCAACCCCCCTTAAGCACAGTGAAGCCTAGCACACCAATGGCAGCCACTCTGGTCGTGAGCACACCACAACCCAATCTCTGACCTCCTGGTCTCCAATAGTGCCAATAGCTAACCCCCTAATCATGTGGCACAGCTAAGGTTTCAAAAGGGACCTAAACACAAACTTCCACGCCAAATCTACCACAAATGAAGGAAGAGGGTGAATGGGCCTTCATGCCATACTACTCCAAATTGGACTCCTTGGCATACAATAGATTCGGCAATCCACTTGCATGGCTGACCATATGTGAGCATATTTTCCCAACATCAGAACACACCAGCAGTGGAGTGGATAAGTTCTTTCCACCTGATCAGGAATGCCCAAAAATTAGTATCATCACATGGAACAGGAAGAGCCAACCTTATCATGGAATAGATCTAAGGAGTAGCAAAGTTGAGTTAAGTTGGCACTAGAGGACTAGGTTGGCACCATAGAGGACTACAAGGGGCAATTTTAGACTTTACTTGAAAGAGTATCAAGCATCACTCTGACTCTGATACACCAGGTGGCTCTATAAGGAGTATGTGTTCAAGTGCAAGGGTCACGTGTGTACTACATGTGAAAGCACTAAATGTGGCCAAAGAGAGAAACGACACATATAGGGGATAATCAAGATTGAATAGGATGGGGAGAATGAATAAGCAATCTCAAATAAGACTTAAGCACTTTATAATAAGTAAATGTTCTTTATTAAATTCTCAATTTGATTTTTTAAGAGAGAAATCTGGTAAAGTAACAGCATTTTTCTCTCAAAATATCTCCACTTTAAATGAGAATGTGCCTTAGATATTTATAGAGCTTGACTATAAATCTTGTTCAGTGAATGGTGATAACAATCAACAATCACAAGTAAATGGCCCTTATATGGGCATTTTATGAATTCAAATCCATTAAACCTTTAATACGTAAGCCTTACTAAAAAAGATTGAATCAAGCTAGCCAAACCGACAAAGCCCTACTTTAAGCCCACCATATTAAATCTTCTTTGATTATCCCAGAATTATATGGACTTGACTCTTTAGGCCCTATTACTTTAACCCGAAGAGTAAAATCCATTTAATTATTAGGATTAGAGCCCATAACCTGATTTAACCCTCTACATACACTTATGATTGATTGAGGTCCCTTAATAGGGTGCAGAGCTCCAAAATTCCCAGAATCTTGTTACAGCAATGAACCTGAACTGAGCATATGACAGGAAATTACAGATCAATCAACAACCATCACTTGACAGCTGTAATGCTATGACATTGGCATAAGGAAGTACAATAGAGGCACATGTGAGTCTTGATAGCGAGCCAATGTGTTTTCTAACCCAATAAGAGATGATGGAAGCTAAAGGATTGTCTTAACCGTGATGATCCTTTCACTCGAGGACACCGCTGCAAGAAGCTTTTCTTATTGGAATTAGCTGATAATGGAGACTTGTAAAATGAAGATCATACAAATAATGGTTGAGTACTATGAGCTTGGGGACAAGCTCACCATCTAGGAGGAGAGTACCATTAGAGATGCCTTGGAGAAGAGAATTCTCTAGAAAACATGCATAACAAACGTGGTTTATTAATAATCATAATTTAGAATTTTCCTATTCTATATTAGAGATGCCTTTGGGGAAGACGATTTTCTAGGGAACACGTGTAATACATGTAGTTTATTAATAGCCATTTGCTTCTTGATATTTACTATATTTCTTAAATCTTTCCTATTCTATATAAGAACCTGCTTGTATAAATATCTATATTAAGATCAGTAAGAGACAAGCAAGTTTTAAAGAGATCGGAAGGCTCCCTCTTAATGAGTCTGCAAGAGATTGGAAGGTTCTTTTCAATGAGCACTCAAAACACCAATCACCATAGGTTCTAACCATAAAGGAACTCCAGCAAACTAAAATACATTGCAAACTCTGGTTCACAGTAAATCGCCCATTGATTAGATCTATAACCCGTACAAACATATCATAGAATCAGAAATAGATTGTCTAGTTTGCCACTAACTCGAAAGTAGTATCTAGGTGTGCTAGTTCATAGACTACAAGGCAACTCAAAGACATCAGCAAAATGCAAAAATACTGAAACTGACAAAAGGAGCACATGGAGGAATCTTCCTTACGGTGCTAGCATAAACTCCAAATAATCCAGTTTTATTGAAGATGCTGTTGAAAGCCGAAAAAGATTGAATCTGCTGGTATTCATTTAATACATTACGATCTGCATGCAAACAGTAAAGCAGAAAATCAATCAATGGATGCAAACAGTATTGGCATTGGTATCGATGATGGGAGGAATAACACTACTTGCAGGGAACAATCTCTAAAAAAGTACAATGGGTCCATCGAGATATTACATAACCGTGAATGCATCCCTTTGCCTGGACCCCCAGCTGAAAATGAGCCACCACCTCCCATAAGCATCTGCAGGAGAACCTTATTTTATATCAATGTGATACAGGAGAGATAATAAAAACCAAAAATAAAAAAATATAATAAAATAAATCTAACACCTAAGGAGCAATGCAAATTTTTGGTAGCGTTTTTGAGAATTAGGAAGAATAAAAGGGTCTTCATACCGACCTGAATTACTGTCAAGATGATGGCATCCTTTTCTTTAATCCATCCACCTGGAAGTTCAAATGCAAGCGCTACATGTGTGCTCTGCCATCAGAGTCCACCAAATGAAGACAAAAATTAATATTCTTTTACTTATTCTTGCTCTTTTCTTGGGACTAAAGGAGGCTTGTAATTACCGGCGAATCAGCCTGTTGACGGAAATCCCCACCAACATATCTAGACTCCGGCTCTGCCGGACGACCCACATTTGGCAGGTCAGAAAGAAGTGGCTTTGCAATTGATAAAAGTTCTTCATGTTCAACACCAGATGCCGCAAGGACCATTCTTGGAGCAGTATAGTTCTCCTAAAATTGTTAAGAGGTAAAAACTTTTAATAATGATCCCATTAAAAGAATAAAAATAAATATCCATAGAGGTACATAATGGAAATAACAACTGAAAAAATATTGATAACAAAGACAAGGTAAAGTGATGCCAGACAGCATCAACAAGGTTATCAAACTTACGGCTACAAATTCTTTCAAAATAGTGCCATCCAGTCTATTTAATGCTGATTCAGGGACCAAAAGAGGATTTGCCAATGCACCAGCATACCCCGCAGAATGAATGGCTTCCAACAGCAGGCCTTGGGGATTGTTAGAAAGTTCTCCAAGCTCCACTTTCACCTTCCGCAACTGCAGAATTATGTATGTTTTGACAGTTTAGATATCCAAAATGCCATTGAAAGTCGGTTCAGATGTGAGGTTGATTGATAGCCACTTAATTTTTTTCCTTCAGGCAAGAATACAGAATCTAAAGAAGTGAACTCTGCAACAGACTGAGAAATTTTGGTTTCTGATTCAATAAGCATAGATTTTTAAAACAATGCCAACAGTAGCAAGAGAAAGCATAAAAGAGGGCATAAATCATATTTAAACACGACTTGTTCACTGGAGATGAATCCTTTTTCCAAGGGTTCTCCGTTTAGTTGACAGGAAAAACGGTTGCCAATTTTACTGCACACCTCTGGTGTGCACTTTAAAGTTTAGAGTAACTATAAAACCCCTAAAAATTTAAAGGGTACCACATTAAAAAATATCAGGAAAGAATTCTATGAAAGGACTATCTTGAGGACAACACCAAAAAATTCAATGGAAAAAATTATAACAGATGCTAAAACAATCACGTTCAACACTAAATGGGCACCCTTCCAGGGGAAAAAAATCAACCAGGTTTCTTCATCGGAGGGGGAAAAAAATGAAGAAGCCCTTAAGGAAAACATTCAAGGATTATAAGAAAACCAAAATAATAATCATAAACCTGGCATGTGTAGCAATACCTCTTCATTAACTTCCCAATCTAAGAACACAGGGTTCCTTATGCTGTCAATTAACAGCTCTACCATTTCAGGAACGTAAGTCTTTAAGGCATCAAAAGTGTATCCCATTTGCTCCCGGGAAGCAGATGCTGCTACATTTCCTCCAATAGCCTCCACTTCCCTAACAATGCGTAGGTGACTCCTGTTTCTTGTGCTTTTAAAAGCCATTCGTTCCAGTAGGTGTGTTGCCCCACACGTCATAGGTGTCTCATTTACAGATCCACAATCCAAATATAGTCCTATGGAGGCTGCAGGATTCTAATTAAGAGGCATAAAATTCAAGTAAGCCATTAACAACAACTGACAATGAGACATCAACTAAGAGGCAGATGGAATTGAACTAAACAAACTATGAAAAACCAACAAAATCAGACATACAGTTGATGTCTCCGAAGCTATCTTGACACCATTTGGGAGAGTGGTGATCTCGGTCTTGCTTGGTTCAACATAATCTGGCAGCGCAGGTGGTGAAGAAATGCCCGCAACAGGGAATTCAAGAGGAGGAAGCGTACTGGAGCTTTCGCCAGTCAACCAGCTAAACAAACCTGCTGACTTTGCACTGGAAGCTACAGCAGTTGCTGTAGCATACCTAGCAGCTCCAAAATGTCCAACTTGTCCCTGATGCATTAATATCAGAGAAGAACAAGATCAGACCACCAGGACAAACAGGCAGCACAAAAACATTATCTTGGATATCTATAACAAGCTAGCCAGGAGACGTAAATTTACTCAAAATTATCCACTAAGTGAGAATTGAGTATTGTGAACCCCCATAGAATGAGAAAAGAACCTTTCATGATATGCTTTGAAATTTTGCCAAACCACTCAGGCAAAAACCTCGTGTTTGTTTACAACACCTTTTTTCGGCAAAACCTTAATGCTTGTTTACAACACTTTCCCTCATTTAACTTCTTAACTTCTATAATACCAAGAGTTTTATGTATTATGATCCTAATTGCAAGGTGTAGGAGTAGAGTCCCATGCCAAAAGTATGGTTCTCACTTCCCCAAAGATCCATATTGATTGATACCCAAGCCATCCACCACTTTCCAATTGCAATAGTGTGGTTAGGACAGTGACACTGGCATTGAAGTGTCTGCCTTCTCTTTAAACTAGTTGTCAGTTCAGCTCCAAACTAACATGTCTAAAATCCTAAGCTCCAAGATCTGTGTATGCTTTCATATTTTATACTTTCATGCTCCGTTCACATATAGGCTTGAACATTGATTAATGGGTTAAATACAAAGCCAAATGATGATGTGAAAAAACCTTGAAGATCAATGTTGCTTTTATATTTTATACATTATTACTAGTAAGAAGACTGCAAAACTGAGCAACAGGCTGCAAAGCGCAATGCAATATCATGACATGATCGTAGGATATGAAGCTTAATCTCCAAATCAAACTTATGGCACATCAAGCTATGGGTTTTTATGAACTTAGGCATTCCTTCTAGGGGTACAAACAAACCGAATCAAGTCTAAAGTGCCATAACAAGCTCGAGCTTAGCTTGACTAAGCTATTTTAGTCTTGATTCCTTAGAAAATTTTACATTTTCTCTAATTAAATCTGTATTAAAACTCAAACCCCAACCTAAATTCCATAAAGCTCCATACATGCTTAAGCCAATTCAAGTTACATTAGGCTCATAAGCTTAATGAGCGAACTAGGTTCTAGCTCGAATGCAGCTGGATAAGCTACTCAAGTAGCTTAAGCTGGAGCCAGGGTCGCCTATCAAACGAAAACCAAGTAGCTTGAGAGCCTGCATAGTTTGCTTACATTTACACCCCTAATTCTCACCTTGATAGTTTTTTTTGTCCCCCATCAGTTTTTGATTGCTAGTTTCTAAGGTGTCATTTTCCCAAAATATGTATCACTAAGATTATTGATGGTAAGATCTTCAGATCAGCATCTATTACAAGTAAAAAAGGATAATGCTCCCAAACACTATTCATTCCTACATAGTACACTACATATTGCCAAAACAGAAATTAGAGTTCTAGATATAGAAAAATCTAAGCTGTACAGAAACAATATAATGAAATCATGAGTCAAGCAACAAGTTTCCAATTTATTAAATTCCCGTTACCACTCTCCAAAATACTGGATTCTAGAAGAATAGGAATATATGGTGTTCCTTCTATAATGTACTTAAACGTTGAAACCTGCTATTCATATACAGCTTATCAACAATAAAAGCAAGGCATAAGCTTGTCTACTTTAAAGCCTAAACCCTGTTCTCTTTTCAAAGTTTTCTCTTCAACCAAAAACAAAAAAGCCCAAACTTAACCAAAACAAGCCATTTCCAATTTGTTTTCCACCCATGCTCATGCCTTTAGTAACCAGCAATCCTAAAAATAAGATCTAGAAAACTCAATCAAGCCCCCTCTTCAACCCCGAAAAGCTAAATCAATATGCTGTATAAAATTTTCACATATTATTACAAATCAAAACAGACCCAACATTAAAATGATATTATCTTTCATGTTTCTTCTTCTTTTCTTTTTTTATTTTTTGCAATTTCTTAAGGAAATGATGAGAACGTTGGGATCTTTAGGTTAAAAACCTCACCTTGAGATACTTAAGACGTGAGGCTGCACTTCTGTACATTATTGAGTTGCCGCGTGCAGTGAATAAACCCTCAAAACTTGCTTTTCTGAAGGGAAGCTGTGATTTTTATGGGAAAAGCCACTGAGCACGGTGGCTAGCGGTGTTTTAGTATGGGGTTTTCGGTGACTGCCTTTGAAGCTTGGACTGGGACTAGGTTTACCCCTCGGTTCTTGCTGAACCGGTGTATAGATTGTTGGCCCCATTACCATGGGCCGGTTCTACATCCCATTCTTCTTCTTCTTCTTTTCGAAAAAAAAAAATATATATATATATATATAAATAATCATTAATTGTCGGATGGTTACCATGTTAGTCCTATCCGTCTACGGTCCAAACCACAACCAAGATACGAGCGTAGGTGAACGTGTAATTCTTTTGTAGAGATGAGCAATAAAATTGGGCTACGAATCTACATATTGTTATTTAAAAAAAATTATGTATATATTATACCTAAAATAATTATTCTTAAAATAAATTTAAAAAACACGAGCACTATTTATGACTTTAGAGTTAAAAAAAAAAATTAACTAAAAACACGGTCCTCGTTCATGCCTTCAAGCAAGGCAATTATACTGAAAATATTTTTTTTTATCATAATGAAATCCTATAAAAATATAAAATTATTACAAAAGTAATATTATAAATCTATAAAAGTGATACAGTAAATTTGCATAATATCATAACATGTGATTTGTAATATATAAAAAAAAAAAAATCCACTGACAGTTTCTAATATAAATACGAATCTTCAGTTCATATATTCATATTTTCACCTTTCAATTTCTTCTACAAATTTTACTCTATCTGATTATTTGAAATTTTTATTTTCACATTTTCTGTTTTACATAGGTTTTATTTCGTTAAAATATGTGTATAGAAATGTCTTCATCAAAGTAAGATCTCGGTATTTTTTAAGAAAAAATTTATTTTTTTTTTGCTATTATACTACTTTAAATAAATGCAAAAGAAAAAATTGTAATTATATGTACTTCACAATTTTTATTAAGGTAGCAATAGTTGCTAATTAATTAGTAATTAGTAATTAATTAGTCATTAATATATCATTAATTAACATTAGCAGATGAATTAGTTAAAATTTTTAATATTTTTTAAATGAAATATCTGAATTATTTGTTGTGAAAAATATTATAAAAGTAATCATTACTGATGAAGTAATTAATCCTTAAATAGTTATTATTTAATCATTAGAAAAATAGTTACGAAAAATCTTTATATTGATTATAATAAATTATGTTTATGTGTTATTATAATATATTTTTATAAACATAATTGTTAAATTAAAGTGTTGTCAATTAGCAGTGATTAATCATTCATATATAAGTAATTAATTATTAGAAAAATAATTAGTAAAAAATTTTATATTGATTGCAAATGTAAAATATTTGAATAGATTTGTACAATTACTTATAAAATCAAGTAATTATTAATGATCCGTTAATTATAAGTGATTAGTCATTAATATGTCATTAATTAATTATTGTAAAATTAAGTAGTGAAAAATTTTGTGTTAGTTACAAATGTAAAATAATTTTGTATTATTAGTTATAAAATTAAGTAATTATTAATGATTAATTAACTAAAGATGATTAGTTGTTAATATGACGTTAATTAATTATTATAAAATTTTGTATTGGTAGCAAATGTAAAATATTTATATGTTTTTGTAGAATTAGTTATAAAATTAAGTAGTTATTAATAATCTATTAATTAAAGGTGATTAGTTATTAATATGTTATTAATTAATTTTTATAAAATTAATTAGTGAAAAAATTATTTTGGTTGCAAATATAAAACATTTGTATGGCTTTGTACAATTAGTTATAAAATGAGTTTATTAAAGATGATTAGTCATTAATACACCATTAATTAATTGTTATAAAATTAATTAGTGAAAAATTATTTGTTGATTGCAAATGTAAAAAATTTATGTATTTTGGTACAATTAGTTATAAGATTAAGTAATTATTAATAATCCATTAATCAAATATGATTAATCATTAATATGTCATTAATTAATAATCATAAGATTAATTACTAAAAAAATTAATATTGATTATACATATAATATATTTGTCTGTTACTACAAAAGTAGATTAAACTTTAGTTACTGTTAATTAACTATTGATTAGATAGTAAATAGTCGTTAATAAGTTGTAAATTAATATATTGATATTAATGATATCATATACTAATTTTTTTAATATATATTCTATTTTACATAATAGATGGAGCTTAGACCCTTCGATCATTCAGTCTTGACACAACATGAGAGACATCAATCACAGGTCGTTTAAGACGGAGAGGTAAACGACCTTTCACTTAGTTTATATTGCATTAAAAATAGTAAAACATTTTATGTGTTATCAGTATAGGATCAAGCAACCCTCGTTGTTCAATAGAGCGAGTTATTACTCTATCACGACGAGCGCACTATCCCCTTCAATCCTCAAATGGAGCTATACTTGCATTTGACTGAATTTGAAGGTGCGAGCCACCTGTCGTACATACCATTGGATTGGCAAATGATTACAACATTGGTGGAGTGATGATGGCCAGAGATGCACACATTTCACATGTCAACAGGAGAGTTTACTATTACCATTTAGGATGTAGAGATTCAATTAGGACTCCCCGTAGATAATCAGGTAGTTGTAAGGAGTAGTTGCCTAGATTGGGGTGCGATTGGTGAAGGATTGCTAAGGGCGAGGCTGGGGTCTAGCAATAGGGGGAGCTGCATTAATATGACGTGGCTCCATGATATGTTTTAGATGCTCCTACCTAATGCTGATGTTGAGTAATCTATCGATACATGCGTGCCTACATAATGTAGCTATTAGAGGGACTTATCTTTGCCGATAGATCTAGCTCCCTCGTTTATGCAGTGTGATTATCTCTGTAAAAGCATTTCAACATTACTGGAACATAAAGCTGGGGGTCCACATGTCTAGTGTGGTTATATCACTAACTTTGTGTTGCGTCATCGCCATTAACACACAAAATTAGAGGGGTTACCATTCTCCCATAGGTGTGGGCTTGGAATATATTTCCTCACATAGAACCCTTTAGCCGGCATAGACTTTATACAGAAGTTGGATGTCCATTAGCGGCACATTGGAACACAAGGAGGGATATGCAGTATCGCCTCACCCATGTTGTCAACATAAATTGAGATGCGTTGGATAGACAGAACTTGTCATGAGTATTTCAGTAACCTATTTTTTTTCTTGTATTTCATAATATTGATCATTTACAGTTAATAAAATTTCCTATTTCTCAAGTAGAATGAGAGTCGTACAATAGGAATGTAATTAATCGTCTATTTGATTTTTTTAAAGGTGGCACGGACATTTTAATGGCTTAAGTGCCACTAATTTGTTTCCATATTGTTAAGTGGCATTTCCAAAATCAAGTGGCTAGACAGTTTCATGGGTGATGGGATGGGATAAGGATAGGAATCGATAATTTATTATTTATTTTATATGTATATATTCCATTGAAACTATTAAGTTAATGTATTTTTATATTTTATAATGAATTACTACGCATTCTGTCTGACAAATAATGTTACCCTTTGCTTATTAAACATGCAATGTGTACATATATAAATTTATAACTTCAAATATGTGAAAACAAATTAACAAATATCTAAAGAAATTAACATTTAATACAACTTCTCAATAAATTACAAAATTGCAAATATATATACAGAATATCAAGCATCCCTCTTCTATTGCCTTAAAATAAACTAGATGAAGTGGTCGAGAATTCACTTAAGTTGTAAAAGGGAAAAAGCTAATGTTAGCATCACAAATATAATATCAAACATGATGAAATATGTATTGTTATCTATTATTTACCTTTATTGCGTCAACGTAGTCATGTTCTTCTATTATGACCCCCTACTCTGCAAAGTCCACATGGGATTTGATTTGGACGCTCCCTAATGTCCATCTCTATGTAGTATCTTTTCTGCCTCAGTTTTCCCTTCTTCCATGCGAGGTCTTCCATTGGGTAGAGTGATGAGAAGTGTACTGGATTCTAATCCAACTTGTTGCCTATAGGCATAAAGTGCATCTTATATGTGTGCTCCTGATGTGTCCATCTATACCAATCAAGTATAGAATGTGTTATATCAAGCCTAAGTGAAGCAATTACTACATATGTGTGGGAGCATGAAATTTTGTATATTTGTCACTTTTAGCAACTACATGTACTACGGGCAAAGTCAACAACATGCGTTTAACCCCTTTCCCTTAACTCGTTAGTGATGCGATGACTATTAGTGAGGGCTTCGAAAACTCTATCGTGCTTGCTATAGTTAATGACTCTATGATTGCTAGCTCATAAATTCCATCAGTCGATTTTTTTGGTTGCATATTTGGTGAAAATTTTACCCTTCGCCATATTCTTTAATGCCTTTGTATGCTTCTAGACAAAGTACCCCATGTAGTTGTAAAACACCTTTTTCATCAAAGTAGTTACAAGTAATCCCCCAGCTCCCTTTAATACAAAATTGTAACTTTCAATAATGTTGGGGGTTATATACCAAAATCGATAGCAACAGTCATGAGCTAGCGTCCACACATCCAATAGCGCATCCTCAAACTAATCCAATGCATCTAACTTAATAATCTTTACCTGATCCATCACATAGTTCAACTTATGAGATTATGCTTACAACTCGGCGTATGTGACCAACCTCTTGCATTGCATGTTTTTATGTGTCGAGTTGAAGTTGCTTGCAAGGTGTCATATAAAGAACCGCTACACTGTAAATGGAGGCCGCCATCCATTCGCTTCTTCTTGAAATACTATCCGATATAAGGCAAATAGGTTCACAACCTTCACGTTCACTAACAACATATTCCTTTAGTTTCCTTAAAAACCAGCTCCATGCCTTAATTGTTTCCTAATCAACTAGAGTGAATGCTAGCGGAAGTATATGGTTGTTGTCACTTCTCATATAGAAAAATGGCATCAATGGTAACAATTGGTCTAAGGAATCTCCACGCTATAATACATAACCCAAATGCCCAGAATACCCAATTCAAAGTAGACATATCAAGGGTAGTCGATTTGCTTCACCTCCAATCAATTCATGTTTTAGGATCTCATTAAGGAGTTTAGGCAGTTCATTATAAGATTTTTCCTAGTTCCCATACACATGCTCAATAGCCTGTTTCTTTCTCTCCTAAACCTGTCTCCTACTGATCATGTAGCCAAATTTCTATTCAATAACAGAAGTCGGCTCAGCCACTTTTATATCAGGATTGTCCCTAAGAAGATTTACAAATTGGCTAGCATGGAGATTGCAATCCAACTGTGAGTGATCTTGACTAATCAGTAGGTTATTGCATGTGTGTGGACCCTCGAATCTTGTCACTATGAACATGCCCTCCAACTTCTTGTTTCTGGCCCAAAGCTTCCATTTACAATCGTCGTCCCTTCTCCAACAATAAACAAATCACAACAGTGGACTAGACTCTACAATAGTAAAGTTATAATGGTTCTTCACATGATAAGATTTCATTGCATGAATCATATTTGCTTTCATTCTGAATCTCATTCCTCTGTAAAAATAGTCACTACTACTTGAACCACTACGAATATTAGTTTGCTCCTACTCGAAATAAATGTAACCACCATCACTCCCAATGTTGTCGTACGGAACAAGATCTCTAATTGTTATGCTTAGTGATTTAGCTTGCGTTAATCAATATATTGGCTGTTTCGGGTAGGTATGTACGGTTGGACTTTAGGTTCTTCATCTCCCTTATTCTCACTTTTCCCTTTTTCCTTATTGGAACTCTCCTCTTCAACACCCATTCTTACATAGGTGTTAATTGTACCCTCCACTCCCACATGAACCATGTGCGAATCCCATGTTTTTTGTTGTTGTAATACCAGAGTAACTGCTCTATTTATTTCATCTTCATCATTGACTTCCATCAGGGTTGGAATTGAGGATTGAAATGTTTACAGCTTAAGCTGCATTTCTACAATGTCATGCGACGAATGTAGCTGATTACTTGTATCGAATATTTGCTTTACTAAGGGGCTCCCCAAATTGTCTAGAATTCCAATGTATAATTATTATATAGCACGATCTTTATATGATTCAGCCATTTCAAGAAATTTTTCAACATCTCTGTTATCTCTAATTGCCATCAATGCATGACATGTATTGCTCTCATTGAACATAGGATGCTTGTGAATTATCTTAATCCCTAGTTCGATTGGATCAACTCTAATGTTACGACATATTCTATATAAGAATTTGTTGTAATTGACATTTTTTTTTTCATTTTCAATTTATTTACTGGATCCTTATCATATTCCTACCCTTAGTTACCAGCCACAATATTTTTAAAATGCATAAATCATCAATTTCACATAGTCAGCAATTGTTTTCCTATCTACAGTATATATAAATTATGAGTTTCAAAAAAATATGACAATTTTCAATAATAATATTCTAAAAATTTGCACAAAAATAAAAATTTTCTATATCATTTTTAATTTTAATTTTTCCCATTATTTCCAAACAATTTTTTTTTTAATTTTCAGATATTATTTTTTATAATATTTTCATTGCTATAAATTTTAATAATTTTTGTATCATTTTACAACATTATAAAAATTATTTCACATTCTAGATATTACAAATTTTCATCACAATATTTTTTTATAACAATATAGATAATATTTTTAATTTAATATTTATAAATAATATCAAATTTTTTGTCATAACAAAAAATCCTTATATTAACGCAAGAATTAATATCACATGTTATGTATTAAAGATCTACATAAATCATTTCTAACAAATTACAAACTAACAATAAGTGGTAACATTTTTTACAAAATATAATGTTACAGTAATACTTTCTTCAAATAATAACATCAAACATAGAAAAAAAACTTCAACTTTTTCAAAAAAAGCATACTACAATCGATTATTTGTTGAAAAAATGCTTAGATTTGGGTCAATTACTTCGAATCCCTCATTTTCTCTGTAGAATCACTTCTTTTTCTTCTTCTTACGTACGAACGAGAGAAAAAAAAATGATATGTTGAGTAGTTTACTCTATTTCTGTATTTATATTTTTTATTTTGTCTACTATTATCATTTGATTTGCTTTTAGATCGACAATGGGATTATCGTAGAATTGAAGGTGTCCACGCCTTCATTTTTTTTTTTTTTCTAATCCTAAAGTTACAAACAATGTCCACATCTTTAAAACTTATTTTAGGAATAATTATTTCGGGTACAATATTTATGTAATTTTTTTTTTAAAAAGCAATATTTAAGTGCATAACCTGAAAAAAAAAATGGTGCTTAAACACCTATTGCAAGACTCAAACATACAACCTTAGAGTTCTCATTTACACGTAATGCTTAACCCTAACCCTCTGGGTTAGACTTTTTCCTCACTCTTTACTAAACACAACATTTACTTAACCTTGAAGTATAGCTTAGGCTAAAAATTATTTAACAAAATTGGACTTAGGCTTGAGTTAATGGACTAAATTTGTATTCTATAATTCCATTTATTTAGTCGCAAATTGATTTTTTTTTATTTCTCTTTATTATTTTTTCTATTTTCATTATTTTATGTAAATTTTTTAGGTATACTCTTAAATATTGTTGTTTTTTCAAAAAAAATCTAGAAAAATTATTCCAAAAATAGGTTGTAAAAATGTGGACATAGTCTATACCTTCAGTACATTTGTAATGAAGCTGTAGACCCCATCTAAGCCTTCAAGAATTGCTTGAAGGTGTAGATGGGGTCTGTGCCTTAAGTCTATATTTTTTTAATTATTGGAAAAAAAATGAAAAATCATGTAAAGAAGATTAAAATTTCTGAAATTAAATTTTTTGCACTCCTTTATACTTTATCTTATAATATGTGAAAAAAAGAAGAAAAAAAAAACGAGTCTTGTCTCTCTTTTTTTAATCAATTCGATAGCCAACAACTTATGAAAATATAGCAATTTGACCTTCATAAAAATACTAAACGGCAACACATTTGGTCATAGCTATAAGACACTCAAATTAGTCTTTATATATATATATATATATATATATTATGGGCTTCATAACTCCAAATAAACAAAAAGTTATGTCCTTTCAAAGTTAGCAAAAATAAAATTGCATCACCATTAGTTTTTTTTTTTTTCAATTTTGAAAGGTTATAACTTTTCGCTTGTTTAAAGTTATAGAGCTCATAATATATATATAAAAAAAAATGATTTGAGTGTACTGTAGCTAGGACTAAACGCGTTATTGTTTGATATTTTATAAGGGTTAAATTGCTATATTTTCATGGGCTGCTAGCTACCGAATTAAAAAAAAAAAGATGAGACTTGGTTTTTTTTTCCTTCTTTTTTTCGTATATTATAAGATAAAGTATAAAGGGTGCAAAAAAGTTAATTTGAGAAATTTTAATTTTCTTTACGTGATTTTTCATTTTTTTTTCCAATAATTAAAAAAAATTACATTGAAGGCATAGACCGTATTTGCTCATTCAGTACAAATTGCTAAAGGCGCAAACCCGGTCCATGCCTTTACTAGCTATTTTTGGAATTATTTTTCCAAGTATGATATTTAACAATTTAAAAAAAAAATAGCAATATTTAAAAGTATACCCCTAATCTTTTCCATTTTTATTCTTAATTATTTTTTGTCCTCTTTTACTTAGTTTTATTATTATTATTATTATTATTATTTATTTATTTTATATTTTATCATTATTTTTATCTTCATTACATCCTAGCCTAATCCAAATTAATTATTTTAATAAGGTAAAAAATGAGATGTCTAAAGTTTTGTTTTATTAAGTTTAATTATTCAATTTTATCAGTTAGATAATAGGAAAAAAGATCATTACTAGTACTTGTAGTCCTTATGAGATTGTCACTCAATATTAATTATCCACTATGCGATAGTATCAATAGGTGCATTTGCTATAGGTTTTAAAATAGATGGATAGACAGGTATCAAGTTTTCGGTGATTTATCGAGAATTAAAATATTAGGAATACCTACATCTTATTAATTTAATCATTATTTCTTTTATTGTTTATTTTTCATTTTTTTTTTCAATTCTTTTGGTCAATTTATGCCTAAAGGACATTGTAGAGCATAGGAGTTTAAAGACGATCAGTCAGTAATCATGCCCAATGAAGAGAGGACTATGTTAGAATATGCAAAACCATCATTCACTAAGGTTGATTCAAGTGTTATCAAGCTAGTAGTTGCGACCAACAACTTTGAAATCAAGCTTAACATCATACGTATGGTGTAGCAATTTATACAATTTGATGGACTACAAGATAAGAACCTAAGAACAAATATTGCAAGCTTCTTAGAAATTTGTGATGCTTTCAAAATAAATAAGGCCATATGATGAGATCCATGATGAGAGCCACGCCAGAAGAAGAGATGTGGATCCTCTTGAAGTGCCGCCTGGATCGATCACAAGAAATCGAGCGAAACGATTTAAGGAAGCACTTAACGGGTTGATAAAGGTTGTCCATGAAGCCAGAAAGGATTGGAGCAATCATGAAGTTGGAACGGATTGGAACAACCATGGGAAGACCCTTGCTTTTATACAAGTCACACCGGACACGGGTTAAAGAGGGCGTGTACTTTCAAGGCACGGCCGTGTAAGAATCTTAAGATTGCACAGAATCATACACGGCTAAAAGGCACGGCCGTATAAAGAGTCAAGCAAATGCACAGAAAGGTACACGGTTAAAGTACACGGTTGTGTACACGGTAGTGTATGTTGCCAGAAGTTGTACAGAAAAGTATACGGCCAAAGTACACGGTAGTGTACACGGCCGTGTATCCCCTACCGGCTAGCATGTTTTGTTTTCGTGTTTTTACGTAACTTATCTAAACTACATCGTTTTGGACTTGTTTTTCACGAATTGTAACCCTAGTATAAAAGCTCCTAGGGTTTAGAACAACTAAGAATTTACATCTTTGAACATTAAACACTTTTGAGAGGCACCTCTCTTGGTTCTTCAATAACTAAATCGAACTTATCGAATTGATTTCTGTGGCGTTCATCCAGACTTATCAATCGGTCTTTCATCCCGATTGTGGCGTCTTCATTTTTATACCAAGGTTCTTGTCTCACTTATAGACAACAGGTCGCGGTTTTCCACTTTAGGTGTTTGGGCGTCTTAGGCAACGAATTTCCGAACGTATTGGTATTGGGTTTCGTCACAGGTTGGCGTGGTTCGTATCAGTTTGGTATCAGAGCTTAGGTTTATCAAAACATCAAGTTCGGTTGAGGAAGGTAATATCAAAAACCCTAACTCCAATCGTTCATATCAATTATCGTATTCAATTTTATAGTATTATTGATTGTCTTTTGATAGTGTAATATCGACTATGCGATTGTTAAAAAAAAAAAAGAGAGTAAAAGTCACGACAAAAAAAAAGAGAAAAGAAAAGAAAAGAAAAACGTGATCAAGAGCAACAACCAAGACAAAAAAAAAAAAAATTTCGGATAGAAAAATAGAGGAAAATTTACGAACCCTAGAGTTGTCTTGAATTCTATGGAAGGAAATTGGTGTAGTTCGGGTTAGTTCCAAGAGAATTGAGAAGAGGAAGTTGGCGAGTTGATATCATCATTATTTGTGAGCATACACGAGTGACTGGGTGATATCATCATTTGAGCGAAACACGTAAGGGAGTGTATCGTGAGGTTTGATTATATATATATTTGTGTTAGTACTAATCTTTTCTGCAGGAACTATGTCGAGGCAACATTCTCCGGAAGGTGAGAGGGAAAGGTTTAATGCTAGGTTAGTAATTGAGGCGTTGAGAGAAGAAATGAAGAGAATGTTTCAGGAGGGAATGGAACAAATTCATGAGACGGTAGAGCAAAGACTAGAGCAATCCACAAACGTATTCCAAGGGCGTAAGAGGGAGAGTCGTTCTAGGAGAGTACCGAGGGGTGGAGATGAAATGTCGAATGATGATTTTGATGAGCTTTCTGTAGGGAGTTATAGGGGATATAGTGGTCGGAATAGAGGAATTAGGGATTGGGAAGATAGAGGAGATAGGAATAGAGATGATGATCAATTGAGTAGCATAAAGATAAAGATTCCTCCTTTCTAAGGGAAGAATGATCCCGAGGCGCATTTAGAGTGGGAGAAGAAGGTAGAGATGGTATTTGACTGTCACAACTATAGTGGGAGGAAGAAAGTTAAACTTTCTGCCATTGAGTTTTCAGATTATGCTATAGTGTGGTGGGATCAATTAATGTTAAATAGAAGGAGGAGTGGCGAGCCACCTATTGAGTCTTGGGAAGAGATGAAAAGAGTGATGAAGAAGCGGTTTGTGTCTGCATATTACTATCGTGAATTGCCCAACAAGTTGCAAACTCTGAGGCAGGGAAGCTGAAGTGTAGATGAGTATTTCAAGGAGATGGAAGTCACTATGATTAGGGCGAATGTAGAGGAGGATAGAGAGGCTACAATGGCTAGGTTTCTTGTTGGGTTGAATAGAGAAATCCAAAATGTGGTTGAATTGAAGCATTATGTAGAATTGGAGGATATGGTCCATATGGCTATAAAGGTTGAGAACCAACATAAGTGGAAGGGTAGTAGTAATGCACGGTTTCAACAGGGTAATGGTTCATCCACTTGGAAGACTAACCAATGGAAGAAGGAAGAAAAGCCTTTACCCACCAAACCAAAAGGGGAGCTGAGACAAGCGGGTTTTACTCCTGGTAATCAAGGTAACCATGAATCTTCTACTTCTAGAAATCGTAACATTAGATGTTTTAAATGTCAAGGTAGAGGCCATATTGCTAGTCAATATCCAAATAGGCGTGTGATGATTTTACGTGATGATGGTGAGTATGAGACTGAGGGGGATAGTGAAGAAGATGATATGCCTCCATTAAAGGATGCTAGTGATGATGAGGAGCCTGCAATGGGAAGGCTAGTGGCAGTAGTGAAGAGAGCTTTGAATGTGCAGGTGAAGGAAGAAGAGGAGATGCAAAGGGAGAATATATTTCATACTAGATGTTATTTAGGAGATCACATTTGTAGTTTGATTATTGATGGGGGAAGTTGCACCAATGTAGTGAGCAATTTTATTGTTGAGAGGCTGGGGCTCAAAACTGTTAGACACCCTAGTCCATATAAATTGCAGTGGTTGAATGATAGTGGTGAGACTAAGGTGAGTAAGTAAGCCTTGATTGGGTTTCGCATTGGTAGGTATGAGGATGAGGTGTTATGTGATGTAGTGCCAATGCAAGCATGTCATGTGTTGTTGGGGAGGCCATGGCAATTTGATAGGAAGGTTGTGCATGACGGCTTTTTTAACAAGTATACGCTTGTTCACCAAGGGAAAAGTTTTAACCTTAAACCTTTAACCCCTAAACAAGTGTATGAGGACCAATTGTAGCTACAACAGTCTTTTGCAAAACATAAGGTGAGTGAAAAGCAGAGGGAGAGTGAGAGAGCAAAAGACAATGAGAAAGAAAAGGAATATAAAAGTCAAGATCAAAAGGAAAAAGAGAGGAAGGCTGGAAAGAGTGTGAGAGGACAAGTTGAAGGGGAATCAACTTTGGTGGTGAGTGAAAAGGAGAGGGCAGCCTTGCAAAATGAGAGTTGTGTGGCAAGAGCGAGTGTAGTAAGGAGAGCGTTAGTGATGAGGCAACCTATGTTGTTTCTGGTTTTTAAGGAAACATGTTTGACTACTAACGAATTATCTAACTCTTTGCCTAGTGTGGTTGTGTTTCTTGTGCAGGATTTTGAAAATGTTTTTCCGAAGGAACTCCAAAGGCAGGTCGATGAATTAATGGAGAAAGGATACGTGAGAGAAGGCATGAGTCTGTGTGCAGTGCCTGTGATTTTGGTGCCTAAGAAGGATGGGACATGGAGAATATGTGTTGACTGCCGCGCCATCAACAACATCACGGTAAAGTATCGTCATCCCATTCATCGCTTAGATGACTTCTTAGATTGGTTATATGAGTATAGTTTCATTCCTCATGAGCTAGGGATAAACATTTCCATAGATTTTGTGTTAGGATTGTCTAGGCCTAGGCATGATCGAGATTCTATTTTTGTGGTTGTGGATAAGTTTTCTAAAATGGTTCATTTCATTCCTTGTCATAAACTGGTGATGCTATACACATTGTTGATTTGTTCTTTAGAAAGGTAGTGCGTCCGCATGGTATACTTAGAAGCATTGTTAGTGATCGAGATGAAAAAATTTTGAGTCATTTTTGGAGAGTATTGTGGAAAAAGTTGGGAACTAAACGGATGTTTTCGACTATTTGTCACCCACAAACTGATGGGCAAATTGAGGTGGTTAACAGGACTTTAATTCAATTGTTAGGGGCAATCATAGAGAAGAACATTAGGACTTGGAAGGATTGCCTACCATTTGTGGAGTTTGCACATAATAGGGCTTTACATAGCACTACTCATTGTTCACCATTTGAGATTGTGTATGGTTTTAACCCATTGGTTACTATTTATTTATTGCCATTACCACTTAACAAGTCTGTGAGTTTTGATGCTGATTCTAAGGCAGATTTCGTGAGAAAGCTACAAGCACAGGTAAAGATTAGGATTGTAAAACAAAATGCCAGGGTCGCTTTAAGGGTGAACAAGGGCAGGAGACCCATGATTTTTCAGCCTGGAGATTGGGTTTGGGTGCATTTTCGCAAGGAGAGGTTTCTAATGCAAAGGAAATCCAAGTTGAACCCTCAGGGAGACGGTCCATTTCCGATGCTTGGGAGAATCAATGATAATGCATACACGAAAGATTTACCAGGTGAGTATCAAGTAAGTGTCACGTTTAATGTTACTGATATGAGTTCATTTGATGCAGGTAATGATTTGAGGACAAATCCTTTTCAAGAGGAGGGGAATGATGAGATCCATGATGAGAGCCACGCTAGAAGAAGAGATGTGGATCTTCTTGAAGTGCCGCCTGGATCGATCACAAGAAATCGAGCGAAACGATTCAAGGAAGCACTTAACGGGTTGATAAAGGTTGTCCATGAAGCCGGAAAGGATTGGAGCAATCATGTAGTTGGAACGGATTGGAACAACCATGGGAAGACCCTTGCTTTTATACAAGTCACACCGGACATGGGTTGAAGAGGGCGTGTACTTTCAAGGCACGGCCGTGTAAGAATCTTAAGATTGCACAGAATTATACACAGCCAGATACATGGCTAAAAGGCACGGCCGTGTAAGGAGTCAAGCAAATGCACAGAAAGGTACACGGTCGTGTACACGGCAGTGTATGTTGCCAGAAGTTGTACAGAAAGGTACACGGCTGTGTATCCCCTGCCGGCCAGCATGTTTTGTTTTCGTGTTTTTACGCAACTTATCTAAACTACATCGTTTTGGATTTGTTTTTCACGAATTGTAACCCTATTATAAAAGCTCCTAGGGTTTAGAACAACTAAGAATTTACATCTTTGAACATTAAACACTTTTGAGAGGCACTTCTCTTGGTTCTTCAAAAACTAAATCGAACTTATCGGATTGATTTTTGTGGCGTTCATCCCGACTTAACAATCGGTCTTTCATCCCGATTGTGGCGTCTTCATTTTTATACCAAGGTTCTTGTCTCACTTATAGACAACGGGTCGCGGTTTTCCACTTTAGGTGTTTGGGCGTCTTAGGCAACGAATTTCCGAACGTATTGGTATTGGGTTTCGTCACAGGTTGGCGTGGTTCGTATCACCATAGGTAATGCCATCAGGTTGAGACTCTTTCCCTTCTCCATAAGGAATAAGGCAAAACAATGGTTGAGCTCTCTCCTTAGAGGTTCGATTACTACTTGGGAGTAGGTGGCAAAAAAATTTCTAGTAAAATAAGACTATGAAGTTAGGAAATAACATTTCTTCATACACTCAGATGGAGTCACAAAGATTATATGACACATGGGAGAGATTTAAGGAACTACTAAGAAGGTGTCTATGCCACAAACTTCCATTGTCGATGTAAATTCAGACTTTTTATGGTAGGTTAAATGAGACTACTAAATAGATGGATAGATAATAAACATAACGCTTGGTGGCATATTGAATAGCAAAACACCTGAAGAGGCTTAGAGTTTAATTGAGAGCATGGCCATGAATGACTATCAATGGAACTTAAAAAGGGCAAGAACTAGACCAATAGGAGTTTATAATGTTGACGTTGTCACCACACTTGCAGCATAAGTGGAAGCCTTAAGCAAGAAGATCAATGGACTATCAGTTATACAACCTACGAGTTAGTCAAATTCTTTAATCGATTTTAATAACATGTTAATTATATAGGGAATCCAAACAAGCAATAAAACAATCTTTATAGTAACACCTATAATCTTAGTTGGAGAAATCACCTCGATTTCTCTTCCTAGGATTCTAGCAACCACCATAAGAAAAGAAGGTGAATTTGGAATATTTGTTGACAAAATTTATTCACACCTCTAAGATTGCTTTGCTTTCAAGCCATAGAAGCATAGTTGAGAAATCAAGAGGTTTTGATTCAAAACCTAGAAAATCAAATTGAGCAAATTGGTTTCTAAAAGACCACAAGGTATTTTGCTTCGAAGTACAGAACCAAATCCTAGAGAATGGGCCAAGGCAATTACCTTGAGAAGTGGAAAAAAAAAATACAATTTGAACAAAAATCTAGTGAGGAGGAGGTAGCGAAAGAAAGTGAAAAGCAGGAAAAAGATATTAAGAAACCTCTAAAAGTGAAGGAGTTTGTTCCAACTATTCTTTACCGAGCTGATTTAAAGAAAGAACGCTCTAATGAGCAGTACAATAAGTTTTTGAAACTTTTTAAATAACTTCATGTTAATTTACTTTTTATCGAGACATTGTCACAAACGATAAAGTATGTAAAATTTTTAAAGGATTTTTTATAAGTGTTAAAAGAACCTTATTTATAGTGTTTATTGAATGTGAATTTGTATGAATTTTGTGTGAATTTATCAAGAAAAAGACACTTAAGTGCTAGATATTTGATTTTAGGGTTTAAAAAGTGCAAATTAAAAATTTAAAGAAGATTTAAGCGAAAAAGAAACGAAATATGAAAAAATATGAAAAAAATGTGATTTTTACATATGCACAACCTTTAGCATGACAGTGCTAATGCCAGTGCTGTGGAATAAAAAGTGATTAGAATGCATCATGAAATTGTAACCTAGCGATTGCATAAGTGGTGTAGAAAGTTGTATTGAAGTAAGAAATCTGCTTAAAGAAGAAATTGTAGAAATTTCGAAGTGCACAACTTCGAGCATGGTCGTGTGGGAGGTCGTGCAAAACCTAAAACATCAAAATTTTACATTTTTCCATAGTACACAGCCCTGAGCACAGGTGTGCGCCATGCCGTGCATGCTATCATATTTTTTAGACTATAAATACTCGCTTCATTACGAAAAAGGGAGATTTGAATTATTTTTTCTCATAGCTACTCTAAAAACGTTAAGAGAGTAAAATCACGAATCTAGAGAACAAAATTGCTAGAGCATCATTGAAAATCACAAAATTCTTATGAGGATTTATTCTTTTCATCATGTATTACTTCTCTATATTTCTCATGATTATTGTAGATTCTATGGAAGAGTAGATTTATATATTTTGCATTTTGTAAAACTCTAAACCACATGGTTAAATTACTTATGGATTAATTAAAAGTTTATATCTTTATATTTATTTATGTGTTTTAACTATTATGTAATTAATTTATGTACATGAATTGATTACATATATAATTCTTGTTAGATAGAGAGAAATTTCATTTAATAAGATAGATTTTCATGAATAAAAAGATTACATGTTTTACCTAAAAATAAAAAAACTTAAATTTTTTACATAAAGGTTTAATCTTTATTTGCGAATTGTAAGCTTAAATCTTATGTTATCGGTGCGTATAATGTCTGATGTAAACCTCGAGCACTAGATCCAATCATCAACTATGAGGGCCTTGTCAGGATGTGACAACTAGGCAGGCTTGCTTTCTTTCGGGCCAAGGGAAGGGCACAGACTGAGCGCTAATCTAAAAGATCGGACGAAGTGGGTATCTAATGGGCTTTTAGGTTCATCAGAAAATTGCCGCTTAAGAGACTGGAAGCACGAGGATTACTTACGCCATCACACTGTAAGAAGGAAAAAAGAAAAAAGCAAACGGCTCTCGGTGCCACTCAATCCTTGCGTTCATCACATGATTGAACACCTAAGAAGTCGCACAACATAATTAGTTTCACTTATGTTTCACGTGATTGGGGTGGGAATGCATTGGTCATTTGATTCACTATTTCATATTTTTCACAAGCACTTTCTCAACATATGCTGTTTTAAATAAAAATAAATGAATCCTTTTGACGATTGTCCAATTCTACCCCATCCATAGCTTCAGCACCTTATCCTTTCCACCAGAGGCTACCTTCGCACCATCAGGACTCCAATCAACGGCAAAAACCTGTTGAAAATGGCAACACGAAACAAGTATCAGAACCACGAACCAAGATTCTGTTCAGGTGCAATTTATGCTACATTTATCAAGTATCTGACTTCATGATGCCAGTATGCATACCTCATCTGCATGACCGGGAAGGTCTTGTTTCAACTTCTTCGTGTGGATATCCCAAATCTGAATCGGATCACCAGATTCAGATGGATCAACATTAGCAGAAATAAAATACTCCATCAAACAATGACACACCAAAACATGACTATATGTAAAGCCTTAAAATTCTTCCAAGACTTAGCATTCGGCAGAGAGGGGAAAATCTTTTCAGGATTAAATCTGAAAAGAAAAACATATACCATAACAAAGATATAAGGACAGAGTTTCAACTCTACCAATGTATATGTTTTTGCGTAAAAACAATGTACCAAATTCAAGTAGGAGAATGCAGCCACCTCAAGGCATCTCCTGTGCAGAAAAAGTCTAATAGACTAATTATAGATATAGTGCTTGTATTGATTGTTAAAAGTTCACTTAATTATCATGGAGTTCATGGCAACTGCATTTAAGTGAACAGAATGAAGATCTAACAACTAACCTTCAGAGTGGAGTCTTTGCTTCCACTCAAAAGAAGCCGGCTGTCAGCTGACCAGCTGTGCAACAATTGGCAAGATGCTAATCAGTCTTCTTCCATGTATAGATTTTCATTATGGGTAAATTAATAATTTTACTGCAAGAAAGATAAATACAACAGCCATAACAATGGGAAAGGGATAGTACAGCAACCCTCTAATATTGCAAGAGTTTCCAGAAACTGTAAGGAAACTAGAGTAAGCTATTCTTTCATATATATTTCCTTCCTTCTTTTCGACAGATTGATTTAAATAACATACTTTTGACAAATGTTTCAGGAAAAAGATTAACTAAAATATGAGAAAATAATCCACCTGATCTGATATACGGGTCCAACATGACTGCTAAATGCAGCAACAAAATTCCCAGTGACACCATTCCACAGCTTAACAGAGTTGTCAAATGAGGCACTCGCCACCCATTGCCCATCAGGTGAAAAACAGATATGATTCACAAGCTGTAAACAAGTGACAATTTTTGGTTTAAATAGAATCATCATGCTTATGCCACATTTGCTAAGTATGAGGGACTTTGCTACTTCAGGCAAGAAAGTGACGTTCTTTTTGTAGCGCTAATTCTTTAATGCTCAGAAGTTTTTGTTTCCATTGAATAATATAAATAGTATCAATGAGTTATTGGGACACATAAGTACATAACAATGCAGTGGTGATCCAATCCATATAAGAAGTTTGAAGTTCCATTGCAAAAAGACGTTGGCAAGATTTTTTGTTGGAGTAAAGAAAAGAAATTTTTTTTGGGACAATTGAAAAAAAATATAAAATAAAATAATTGGTTTAACTATTTCAATCGAATTGTAACACCATGACCCCAAAAGGTTTGAGACAAACTCCCTAGCTTCAAATTTGACTTCACTGGCACAGTTACAAGAAAAAAAACACTATAAAATGAACTTTGAGGCAGTAATAACTCAAAATGAATCAAGCAGGTTGCTGCAGCAAAACCATAGAATTGAGTATGTCATGAGGCCAAAGCTGATGGCATCAGCACGAGTCAGATTCTGACAACATAAGAAAACTATTGAGTGCCACCAAAAACTGATAAAGGAAAAAAGCATTTTCATGAAGAACAGGACATAATCATGAATCAGTTTGCTACTTCTGACCAGTTCCTTATCCATCACATATACTATCATCAAGAGGGGATGCACTCCAAAATAAGAAACAATGCATATTAATAGTGATTACCAAAAAGTGAAAAAGGACAACACTACATGAGTAATGTAAAAGACAGGCAGGAATGGTTGTCCATCGATCTGCCCAACTCCAAGAACATCCCGGACACCAAAGAATTGAAATGTAATATATTGAACTGGAAAGTTAAGATGGAACCTAAATTCACATCATCCATACCCCTTGTGACCTACTCATGGGTGTATAGGCTGTTTCTTGACCGAAGGCTCCCACAGCAACAGAGTAGAATCATCAGATCCTGATGCTAACCGTTCAGGGGCTGAGCCTTTCATTTTCTGGTACCTAGCCAGAGCAACCTGATGTGTATGCATATCATTTAAGAACTCAATATAGAAGAAGTAAATAAACAAAGTAAGGACAATCACAAGTAAACGAATGGCCAAACTTGTGGAGTCAAGACATTCGTATAGAAAGCTCCAATTCTTGATATATCCTTTCATATTAAAAAGGAGGGCCATTTGATCTCTAACACCATCTATTCACTGCTGACCGTTAGAATACTGTCTTCTACAACTGATAGACCAAATCCAGCATGTTCAAGCAGACAGAATTTTATGTTCAACTTATCTGTGGATATGTCCTTGTTTACTAATGTTTGGTGGTCAAGACACGACATACTTCCTCCACTTGCAAATCAGTGGCTCTAAGTCACTTCACTTGAACATAGAAAACGTTCCTTTTCCATTTCCAACTTCTTTAATTTAGATGCTCATGCAAGAGGTCTTACATTATTATTAGATCAAAAATCAATACCATGTGTTAGACCATGGTGTAATTATTTTATTATGGAATATAGTTGTTTCATGTTGGTGAAGAAGAAGAAGAAGAAGGGATATTAACTGAGATATCAGCAACATGCCTAAAGTCCTCAGAAGAATGATTGGTACAGAAGAAAGCAACAACTAGAAAATTTCTACAAGATGAAGAACAGGGTGGCTTTCATGATATCATACACCACATAGAGAGACAACGAAGACAATCGTGGAGATTGCTAACACTACACAGAAGACAGCCATCTGGCTAGCACTCAAATATAAAACTCTGCTAACAGAATATTGAGAAAAAAAAAAGAAGCAAAAAGACAAAACCATTGGTACTCAATGAAGAAAGCGACAGGAGCTAACCTGCTTCATTTCCTCAGGAGATGAGTACTGCTTTCCAGTATGATCAAAAGCTCCAGTGCGAAGAACATAATCGGTGCTTAATGAAAGAGAGTTCACCCAGTGTTGAATGACCCTTTAAGAAAAATAGATATGAGTATAAAGATTGGTCGTGAAAACAGGACATAAGCTAAAGTGTACATCATATATGATTGCAGAAAAACACAGAGCTCAAGTAGCATGACGGTTTTATACATGGCATTTTCTTTAAAAGGCTCTCAATTGGGAAAAAGAAAGGAAGCTACTACAGTTGTATTACATAAATCAGCACTAAGAGAGATCTCAGTGTTACCTTCAATTCACGAATTAACTTCCCCTGTGATGTCTCCCACATCTTAATAGTAAGATCCTGGGAGCTGCAATAGTTTGGTAGAGAAGGAAGCAAACAGGGAAAAATTCTTTTAGTAAAAGCTGCATACTGATTCAAGTTCGGCTGAAAAGTAATAACTAATTGATTCCACAAATCTCAACAAGTAATACAGATACAATAACACTAAACCTACTTCTTAGATTATCGACTGCTTAATTTGCAACAAGGATACCTATAATAGAGCCACACTAGTTTATATTATTATTGATAGGGATTGCCCTACAAGCAGAATTAAATTGTAGACATATATCATGTGGTCACGCCTTATTTTGCTAAATTGGCAGCACAATAATAGTTGATTCACCATAAATCTGAAAACAGAATTCTACTACACCATGATATCTCATCTCAAAAAAGTCTGATCCACTAACCACAAAAAGATTTCAGCTTCAGAACAATAAATCATAACTAAACTAGCAATATTCACTAAAACATGCATACCCTGTGTATATGAATCCATCACCGCCCCATTTTACACAAGTCACAGCAAGAGTGTGCCCACTAAGACATATAACACACTTTCTCAAAGTAATGTCCCATACGCGTGCATCACCATCTTTGCTAGAACTGACAAAGCGACGGCATGGAGAGTTAAGGTGGACAGGTTCCCACGAAATACCTGTAATCCATTTCTTGTGACCCTAAAATAAGGCATATCCAAAGCGTTAATAAAACTGAAAATCTTATGTTGAATATACCCAAAAAAATAATAATAATAATAATCAGGTGCTTATTCATGGTGTATTACATGAATTCACAAAACCAACAGATGCAAAAGCACCAGCAAAGAATCAAATCAAATCAAACAGAAAAATTCAAATTTTAGAGAGAGAAAATGCTCTCTCTTCTCTCTAAGAAAAAACTCCGTAGCTCTCATCTCCTTACCGTCCCACTCCCCATCCTTCTCACCGTGTCGTCCACCGTCCTTACCGTGTCGTTCACCTTCTTTGTGTCTTCTGATTCCTTCTCACCGTGGCGTCAGTCTTTCTTCATGTCCTCTTCATCCATTTTCTCACCCTTCTGTTTCGTCTCATATTACTTTCTCTATCCTCCCCCTTCCCTCTCTTCTTCGTCGTCGTTCTGTCTTCCTTTCCTTCCTCGAGGCTTTCCCCTATCGTCGTTATCCTTGTCTGTCCTTTTTGCCCCCAGTCCCACACATCGTTCGTCTACCTTTCCTCTTCTCCGTTTCCTCTTTCTGGTGTGTCTGTCGTCGGAACTCTCTCTCCTCTTGGCATCTTTTAATCTTTCATTTTCTCTCTCTCTCTCTCTCTCGTCTTTATCTCCTGGGTCGTTAGCCTTGCTTTGCCCGACTTTTCCTTTGTTCATTTGCCTTGGGTTTGCGTCACTTGTTGTCTCAGATGAGGGGTGGCGCTTCTAGGAGACCTTATCGAAATATCCTCGGAGATCATCTCCCACCTGGGTTTCTAAACCAAGGGAACAAAAAGGTTTCAGGTGAGCAAAACCCAACTCTCAAGTCGCCTCAGAAAAGACATTAAGACCGCCTCCGTTTTCTTGAGGCTACAGCCTTGTCCTAAATGAGCTGAGGTGAACCAAAAACCTGCAGGAGGCACTTCTTCTTTTGGTGATACTACCATTCAAGAGTTGAATGATATCTCGGAAAATGTAGAAAAGAAAAGCCACCGTCAAGCCAAGTCTTTTGCAGCGGCTGTAGCACCATCCATGGAGAATTCAATGCTAGATTTTAAGCTACGATTTTTCCCGCCGGTTTCTAGACGGGCTATTCCTAGAGTTTGTTCCCCTCCGTCTCCGGTCGGGAGGAGAGCAAAATATTGGGAGCTTACCTAGTGGGGTTTTTTTTGGGCAGTGAAATCCCGTTCTCTTTGGTCCAGTCTACCGCGCTGCGTCTATGGAAGGATCATGGGATCATCAAATGTTCTTAGGAGTATGGAGGGATTTTTCTATTTCCGCTTCACCAAAGGTGCAAACCTGGATGTTACTTTGGATAAGCCACAGTATTTTGCACGACGTTCATTGATACTGCAAAGGTGGCGTGCGGTAAGGGTGGACACGATCGGCTTGGTTCGTTTTTTTTTTAAAAAAAACCTGACCACATTATAAAAATATACTTCAGTTTTTAATCATTTCAAACCGAAGCTTTATGTTTTTAATAATAAAATTTCGATTTGATTTATAAATTAAATTATATTATATTTTTTAACATATAATCTTATATTAAGAGTATTAAGTTATTTAATAATAACTTACATTGATATTATATAAAAAAATTTAAAAAAATCAATATTTAAACAACTAAAAAACTTTAAATATTTAATATAATAAATTTATTTATCGAGTTAATATATAATAAAAGTTTTGAGTTAACCTATATACATATTTGTTAAATTATGATAAAAAAAATAAATAAATATACTCTTCAATAAAGGTAAATTATTATTTTTTAAATATTATATTACAATAGATTTTTTTTTGTTATAAGTAAAATATCATTATATTTTCTTTCAAAACTGTTTAGTTTAATTTTACGATTTGATTCGAATTATCTCTCCAAACTAATCATAAATTTTTTATTTGATTTGAATTGAAAAATTTTCAAACTAAACTAAAAAAAAAAAAAACTATATTTTTAGTTTGGTTTAATTGGTTTTTTTGCCTACCCTTAGTGTGTGGGGATGTCTCTATCAAAACCCCAACCTTCGATAATCTCAACTTCAGTTGTGTTATCCAGCATTCTCTAGGAATATTTGGATGCTTAAAGGGTTGCAAGTGGAGTAAAGGTACCCCTACAAGTCGATACTCATACTATTCATAAGGAAAGAGCAAATCAAACACGAATTTTAGTGGAGATAGATGCAAAGGGTAGATCTATACCTCAAGTTAAAGTAGAGCATCTTGATGGTTCCATTGCATAGGTACAAGTCTAATATTAGTGGCCCCTAATGCACTGCCCACTTTATAAAGTTTTTAGCCATAATTGCAAGTGTAGAGCTCCCTTTGGACAACTAGCTCAAAGAACCACAAAGGGGAGAGTTAAGTATGTCTAGATGAATGTCGAGAGGAGAGGAAAAAAGCTAATGGAGGGGGAAAGGCCTTCTAAAATACATGACCCAGAACCTTCCAGTCCCATGTACTATCAGCAATCTATAGTTACTGAGGAAGTTACTTCTCTTATGAAGAATAGCAATGAGTGTGCTATTCATAGTGACCAAGAAAAGGAAGTGGAGGAGGAAGGCCAAAAGGTTGGTCCAGATGGTATTATAGTTGAATCCCACATGTTAGAAATGCAAGAGCTGGATGTATAGGGTTATAAGCAATTGATAGTGGGTGAAGCTTCTGAACTAACTCCTATGTTACAAGATGAGGGTTTAAAGGTGGGAGAGCAAGTTTCATTGGAATCTCTTGTTGTAAAGTTAGTAGCCAGTAGAGTTCAAGAGTCTCTTAACTCCATATGGTAGTATCATATTAATAGCGCTGCTAGGAAGAGGATTTAGGTCAGTTGAGATGCTAGAGTATAGAGAGTACAAGTGATAAAGGAGCAAAATCAGTATGTACATTATTGTTGCTACAACCTTGTTGCAAATACAGATTTGGTGATGACCTTTGTTTATGCTTCTAATAGAGCTTTAGAGAAAAGATCTCTTTAGGAAGGCATAAAAAATTTGAAAGCTTCTTGTTTGGACACACCTTAGGTTGATCTTAGTGACTTTAATGTTGCTAGATTGATTTTCGAAAAGGTTGGGGCCAATCTATCCTTACTAAAGGATGTTCAAAAGTTCACCAATTGCCTAGATGAAGCCGAGTTCTTTGATTTTTAAGTTGACCATGAGGATTTTCCTTCTATAGTTTCAGAAGCATGGAGTAAAACAATCTTTGACTCTATTATGATTGTAGTTGTGTTAAAACTTATGTTACTTATGGGTGAGCTTCAAAAGTTGAATTCCCATAAATATTCCAATATAACTACTAAAGTCAACAACTTAAAAGGCAACCTGGTTTCAGTTCAAGGGGCAATTGCTTTAGGTGACATAGGGCTATTTGATGAAGAACGAAGAGTGTTTAAGGAGTACTTCTTAATGACGCGCGGGGGGGGGGGGGGGGGGGGGGGTGTGGAAGAAAGTTTCTCAAGACAAAAATCAATAATCAAATGGCTTCATGTAGGTAACAAGAACGCTTATTTCCACAAGTCTCTTATCTAACATTACAATAGGAACACTATATGTTCATTGTTTCGAGTTGATGAATCGATTGCACAGGGGGATGTTGAGGTTCAAGAAAAAAGCTCTTTCTTATTTTACTAGTTTATTCAGTAGTGGACATAGATATTTTGTTTAATTGCAAATTAACCGATGCCCAAGTTGACTTTCTAAATGCTCCCTTCACAAATGAGGACATCAAAAGGGCGTTTTTCACCCAAGCAAACAATAAGGCTCTTGGCCCTGATGGACTTGTAGCAAAGTTCTTTAAATATGCTTGGCCTATCATTGGAGAGGACCTTATAGCAACAATTAAGGAATTCTTACATTTAAGTTTTCTTTTGAAAAAAAAAAAGTTAGTAATTCTTTAATATCTCGTGCTGAAAGTTCAAAACCCATCAAGGTTACGAACTTTAGACCAATTTCACGTTGTCATGTTATTTATAAAGCCATTTCTAAGCTTCTTGCTTCCAGGTTGAAGGAAGTTTTACCTTTCTTTAATTAGTCATGAGTAGATAACTTTTATCCTAGGTCGGTGTGTTACAAATAATATTCTTTTAGCCTAAGAATTGATCTATGGATATCGCTTACACCGTGCGCCACCTAGCTATACGTTGAAAGTGGACTTACATAAAGTATATGACACAGTAAGAGCAATTTGGATCGTGTTCTTAATGTCTTAAAATTTTCCCCTTTCTACTGTTATCTTCTAACTCAGTGTTACTCTACACCAAGATTCTCTTTGAGTTTGAATGGGGAATTGGTGGGTATCTTTTCGAGTTTAAGGGGTCTTCGCTAAGGAGATTTGATCTCACCCTATCTTTTAGTGTTGGTTATGGAAGGCCTTACCATAGAAAGGTAACCTCCTTGTCGTCTTTCTCTTATCACTGGAGGTGTAAGCAAGAAAAAAATTACCTATTCAACCTTTGTAGTTGACCTCATGATTTTCTGCAAAGAAGATTTGGCATCTATTTCATCTATAAATCAAGCCTTAGTTTCTTTTAAGAATGCATCAGGTCTTCGAGTGAATGGTAGCAAAAGTTTGGCGTTCTTCTCGAATGTCCCCTCTGCAATTAAAAGAGCCTTTGTTCAATGCTTTGATTTCCAAGAGGGCACATTACCCATTTGCTACCTTGGATTGCCATTACCTCTTTATAAATTTAGAAAAGCAGATTGTGGATCTTTAGTGGAAAGAATTATAGGTCGTATCTCCTCTTAGATGGGCAAGTTCCTTTCTTATGCAAGTAGGCTGTAGTTGATGAAGTCTGTTATCTTCTCCATAAATGTGTTTTGGGCTTCAATTTTCATACTCCCTTCAAAAGTCATAAACCATATTGACCAAAGGATGCAAAACTTCTGGTGGAGTAGGTAGCCTGATGTCTCAACCAAGGAAAAATTAAGTTGGAAACAAGTTTGTAGACCTCTCTCAGCCCTAAGTTGAAGTTATAGAATAAAGCTACACAATTAAAATATATTTGGCACTTGTGTAAGGATGGTACTAAAGGTATTTAGGAAGTATGGGTAAATTTTGTTCTTCATAAAGGTAATAGCTTCTAGACAACTAAGTGTCCAACATCTTATTCTTGAAGTTGGAAGAAACTTCTAAATATTAGGCTAGTTGCTCATCCCTGGCTTAAGTGAAGGGTTGGTGATGGTGTTACTCTCTCCTTATGGGCTAATTTTTTGCTATCACTAGGGCCCTAAAGATGTCTTCTTTGCAAGAGAGGTTACAAACTCTAGATTGCCCCTTAGATCCAAATTGTGTTCCATTGTAGAGGGAAATGAATGGGTATTTCCCCAAACTCAATTCTAGGAAAATATAAACATACCACCCAATCTTAGGCTAAATTTAGCCTCACAAGATGCGCTCATTTAGTTACCTAACTCTTCAAGTGCTTCCTCAATTAAAAGCACTTATAAAATGTTGAGTAATCTAGGTAATAGGGCCTGGTAGTGGAAGTTTGTGTGGTGTGCAAGTTCAATACCAAAGCACTCCTTTATTCTTTGGCTTGCTTGGAATTTAAAGCTTTACACTCTTAATAAATTGTAGGCTTGGGGTATAACAAGCCAGTCTTTGTGTTTCTTGTGCAATAATGCAAATGAGGACCATGATCACCTATTCTTCCTTTGTCCTTTTACTATGCAAGTTTGGTCATTTGTGGTTGGAAAGCTGGGCCTTCCGAGTTCTTTTACATCTAGGCAAGGAGTCACTATTAGCCTATCAAATAGCAAGCCAAAGTCTCCCTTGACAAAGTGTGCATATGTCACTCTAGCTGCAATAGTATACTTAATTACGAAAGCAAGGAACTCGGTTCGTTTGGGAAAACTTTGCCTTCCTTCTTCTCTCCTTTCTAGGCAAATACTTGTATATTTTATGTACTTGTACAATGATAATAATTGGTTTACCTTAGTTTCCTTTTTGCATTTTTGGTAACCCCTTCCCGCTTGGTGTGGTTGCAAACTTCCTCTTATTATTAATGAGATTTATTGATTTATAATAATAAAAAAAAGCACCAACAAAACCTAGTTCTCAAAGATGGAGATTCATTTCATGCAACCTAAACAAAAATGAAAGAGATTCATTTCATGCAACCTAAACAAGAAAAAATAATGGCTTAATAGTTGAGCTTTACTGAGGCAAAGTAATATAATGATGCTGAAAACCACTTTAGTAAAGCCTTTCTTTTCCAACTTCCATAATAGCCAAAGTCAATACTATATACCTTTTTTTTTTTTTTTTTTTCTGGCATGCAAATTATGATGCTTTGCTCTTGTTGAATGAGTGACTAACAATTAATAATGGCTTAATAGTTGAGCTTTACCGAGGCAAAGTAATATAATGATGCTAAAAACTACTTTAGTAAAGCCTTTCTTTTCCAACTTCCATAATAGCCAAAGTCAATACTATATACTTTTTTTTTTCTAGCATGCAAATTATGGTGTTCTGCTCTTGTTAAATGAGTGACTAACAATTAATTTTTTCCCCCATACTAGAAAGAGTAACCTTTTTCAGAGGATATTAAATGAGAAGATGAAGCCTTCTTTAAGTGAAACCAAGTAACAAGAAAATAATGTTGACAAGAACAATGGTTGTCGTTTTTACAATAAGTATGATTAATCATGACTCATAAAATCACTGGCTAGTGAAAAATAGTACAATAAGATTAACAGAATCAAAGAAAGGGTACATTAAGTGAAAGTAGACATTGAAGTAAGGAAAGGGTACATTAAGTGAAAGTAGACATTGAAGTAAGGACCATACCATAAGCGGATTGCCTGAGCGTTTCCCCGTCAATGGATCCCAACATTGAAGTTCCCTAGTCTTGCTTCCACTTACAAGATGTCTACAATCAGGTGACCATGCAATGGAAAGAACCCAATTCTTGTGCCCTAAATATAAGTGGACAAGGAATAAGAATAGGAAATATGTCAAAAAGATTTCCACCCCTCTTAGTCCCAAATAAAAATATGTTCTCTTTTGAATAAATTTTATCTTAAATTCTGGTCAAAAGACAAAGCTACATCTATATTTACACCTACATATCTACCAATCTATCTATCATTATAGCTAGACATAGATATAGTATTTTATTGAATAAATGATTTTCTTAACTCTTACTCAAGGAATCTTTAGACTTAGTTTGAAAACTTGTTGCTGTCAACTCAATGCAACAACTATGAATCAATCTAACAATTTACCATTCTATGAGGCTCTGCAAATTGGTCTTCTTAAATCAGATTATTGAAGAATTCTCTCAACACCATTCTCATTGCCTATGGCCTCTAGAAAGAATGCTACTAATAAGTGAACCATGACAATGGCGTTTCTAACACCAACTCCAAATAGTTAGAAACAATGGCATATGAATGGATGCTTTAACTTCTTATAGGGGAAAGGATTGGAATTTGGATATTCAACCTGTACAGGTAAACATTGGAGTTTGAGTATTAAGATCCCAAAGGCGAACAGTGGTATCCCCGGAGCCACTAGCTAACTGTTTACCGTCTGGACTAAATGCAACTGAAATAACGGCTTCCGCATGACCTGCACTGACAAGAAAACTAGGGCTAAAGAAGATTGCAAGAAATTTAAATTGAATTCGCTACCGTAAGAGACCAGCATTAACATTCCTTTCACAAATATTAACTATAAAAACTAGTCTATGTACATATAGAACATAAATTTATAAATGAGAAGAATTTAAAGCATCAAACATGAATCAGACAACATACAACAAATAAATGGATACTAATCTAAGAATACAACTCCCAGTAGACAATACTGAGAAAAGCATTTTTAGCTGCAATGGGCTGTTAGTTTGTCTCATACATGGCAATGGCAAAAATATCATGAGTCTCACCAGCAATTGTGGCTGAACAACGATTTACAGGACGAATTCGGAAAACAGCTTGTGGTTGATAAACTATAGACAGTACCTTCTCCACTGAAACTGCACCACATCAACTGAAAGTTAGCAAAACCACTTTGATTTATTAAAAGAAAAGTTAGCAAAACCATGGGCATTCTATGATCCATAAATATAACATATATAGGAGAAGCAACAGAAATATGGATTCCTGATATATTCAAATCTTTGACTAACCTTTGTTTTTCTGTAAGTAAACTTCAAGAGGCACAATAAGCTCCTGGTCTGATATATAAAAGGCATATGGAAATTTCTCCTCCTAGTAATACCAAAGCACAAAGCTTGAGACTTGGTTAGAATGATCTTTTTTCCATAAGCGACATATCAAAGAAAAATTTTCCTTTTTCAATCCTCTTTTTTTATCATATGGAGAAAAAATCCAAACTCTTTTGAATAATTACAAGAAAGGTAACAAACCAAAAGCAAAAGATACAGAGTCACCGAAAAAGGTGACAGCCAGCACTAAAATAAAGCCACGGGACTCCTACATGAAAGGACTACAAAAAAACTCAAAAGAAAACCAACAATCCACACACTAGGTCCAAGACCGATATCTATTTTCGTTCATCTTGGCACACTCTACTCCAGGGGTCAACTTACGAGAGGCACGGCTGGAGACTCCAGCACCAACATGGAAATCTGCAAGTGTCAAGTTGAAAGAGGGATCTAGCTCTAATGCTCATCGGCACTAGACAACCCACCTGTAGACCCTATCCAAAGCCAATGTAGTGGCAAACATAGGCGCATTTGCTTCCGCTTAGTTTCAGAAGCAAGCTTACTGTCCTTTGCTTCGACTGGGACTTGAGAAGCAACAGCTAGTGCAGCATCGACCTGAGGAGGAGCCTCAGATGTCATTCAAAGCATTAGCCACAATCTCAAGAGAGAGAGCCACTTGCACTTAGAAGGGAAGCAAGCAGAGGCTCAATGAAATATGTTCAAACACCCCACAATGAGAACAGTTGGGCATTTTCCACTAGTAGTCCCTCCACAGTAATCTTTGGACAGTCCAACACATTAGACCCAAATCATGTTAAGGAAGTCTTTATCGGCACTCATATTAATACAAGCAAGGTCAAATCCCATCCATCTTGTCAAGCTGTAATGTAATCTGACACCAAAAGTTTTCCTAGTCGACTGGTTATGTAGCTAATGCATTGTTTATGAAAAGTTCCATAAGTGCATTCCCAAGCTTGACCATAATAGGTAGAGAGATGAAGCCTTCACTTAGGACATCCCTATTTCCCATCTTTGAAGAATAAGGAAACTAACAGCAAAATACCAAAAAATTTCAACAACTCAGAATTTGACTGTCATGTCCAAATTAAAAGAGAAGTATATTATTCTCATTGCTCATTATTGTGTTAGACTGTGAGAGTTTCACACTGCATGAACAATCTTTTCAACAATTTCCTTATAACCAATGTACAACCTTATCCAAAAAAGCATTGCTTTTTCTAAGTATTTATGCGCAAAGACATTTAGAACATTACTGTTTCATCAACTAACTATTTATGCGAAAAGACAATTGCTTTTTCTGTAATCGGAGTGCCTCGCAAACCAAAAGGCAATAAAAAATCAATTATTTATTTCCCTATTTTAGCATAACTTTTGAAAAATCATCGGTACCAATATATTCATGAACAATTGATATCCTGAAACACATCTTTAAACATTAAGGCGAATGCGTACGTACATTGTTGAGCAGTTTATTGACCATATGTTGAAGATGTTGCGGACCGATGTTTTGAGGAAGATACATTGGAGCACCTAATGGTGCTCCTTCTGAATTGGTTAACTGGCACATCACGTTCTTTATGTCTCTCTGCTGCGGCTCGATTTCCATTGCTAGATGTTCAAGATTGAGTACTTCTTTGCGTGTGAAGGATAGAATGAGGTGAAGAGGAAAAGTCAATAGTGTGTGTAAGAGGGTGCAATGGGCTTTGCACGTGAAAATTACTGGATTCCGAGTTTGGAATAAATTTTAGATTGATCCAATAATTAAATTACCTTTTCCAAAACTTTAAAAATCTTTATTTTGAGTAATTAAATCTTTTTAAATTTATTTTCTTAATAAATAGTTAATAATTAAGATTACTTGTACATTACGGTATTTTAAAAATATAAATAATTTTAAATATTAATTTATAAATTTAGAAAAAATAACTTTATAGATTTATTTACTATTAAAACACTTTACAAAAAATACGCATTTTACATCATCGAAGCAACAATAATTATTACGTATTTTTTAAATTCTATATTGGGACGGCAATATTGTGTACCCTACTAATAACAATAATATATCTTAAAGCTTTAATTATCATATCATATTTTTGTTCTATTTTTTCTACATTGTATATGTATCTCGTTATATTTGCTTTAAGCACGATTATCCTATTTTCCTAATTGATCATTTAAATCTTAAATCTTAAAAATATACATTCTTATAAAATCATTTTACCTTGATAAAAATAACAAAATAATTCACTAATATTTTTAAAAAGAAAATTGCATAGAATTAAACAATTTTAAAAATAGAATAATTAAATCCATGTAAAACAAATACTAGTGGACAATGTACCCATTTGTGTGTAGAAAAAAATATAAAATGAAATAATAAAACTTATACTATACAAAATAATTAAAAATTAATACAATAAAAAAGGAAAAAATTAGATAAATAGTTTAGAAAATATATATGAATATCAATAAATTTGCTTCATAAAAAAAAAATTACCATATGAATTCAAAATTAATGTAAGATACATATATTAATTGAGGAAATTTGTACATAGCAAAGTAAGACACGTCATATAAAATGGGAAATCATACAACAATAGTTTGACTTTAATAATATAATTAAGTAAAGCAATAAATACTTAATATAAATGGGAAATTATATAAAGATAGGAAATTGCGAAATGGATATCAACATTATTATCAATTATTCTCACTAATTATGTGATTTTTTTTTTTAATATCCTTTCTTCATCTATTCATTCATCAAGTGATTCATGCTTATAATATAGGAAATTATATAACAATAGTTTTACTTTAATAATATACTTAAAGAATGCACTAAATACTTAACAAAATATATTCATATCAACATTATTATCAATTATTCTCACCAATTATGTGATTTTTTTTTTTAATATCCTTTCTTCATCTATTCATTCATCAAGTGATTCATGCTTATAATATAGAAAATTATATAACAATAGTTTTACTTTAATAATATACTTAAAGAATGCACTAAATACTTGACAAAATATATTCGTTTTACAAAGAAAAATAAATTGTGACAATTATACTTACTATAAACACATTAAATGTTGATAAATATCCCTCCTTTATGTCATAACACTACAATTTATTTATTTATTTTTAATTTCCTACTAGTGGACTATGCACCCCGTAATGCATGTGAAAAAAAAATATAGGCAGAGTAACAAAACTTATATCATACAAAATTACTCAATCAAACTATATATTAAATTGATATAGTGAAAAATGGAAAAACTACATAAATAGTTTGGAAAAATATGTTAATATCAACAAATTAATTCCATCAAAGAATTTGCCATTTGCCTAAAATCAATGTAAAATACATAGATTAATTGAGGAAATTTACACATAACAAAGTAAGACTTAATTATATAAAATGGCCTTATCTAGTAATTAAGTCATTAAACTCTTTGTACATCAATTGAAGTTTTAAATTTTTAATCTTAAAAAACTGCATAGGAAAATATAAAATGTTAAAAACCTAAATAAAGAGTGTATAGTAATATAAAATTAAAGAAGTTCAAATAAATTTGCAAAACCTTGATAAGGTGAAAATTAATGGAAGTGTAAGCTTTAATTCTATAACAAAAATTAAATAGTTTATTCCAACCATATATTGTAAAACTGTAAAAAAAAAAATTGAGATATATTTTCTTACTGCAATAGTAATTGAGTTTTATGATCCTTAATTGATTCATTCTCATTTTTAGAATAGGACATTCCTAAACATTCTTAACCGATGCTATAAAGCCTAAGGTATTTTCTTTATGGGTGATGATTAAATAAATTATGTATTGTACTATATACGTTTTAGTAATTGAAAAGGTTTTTTAGAAAATATATATAGAATAAATTGTTACCATATGTGGAGATCATTGTGTACGGATGATAGAAATTTGCAAAGTGTAAAACCAAGCATCCACATGAATGATAGGTTTGTAAGATTCCTATATGGAAAACATAGATGTTGAATATCAAATGTATAATCAATTTCAATAATGGTCATTAGAACCATGTTGCATGCACAACTACTAATCATATCATACAAATCGAGATGTCTCATTTCAAACTCTATTACCAATAAGTTAAGGAGGAGCTTACCATCTAATTTGTCAAGGGACAAGGCTAAGAATATTAATAGGAAGACAATCAAAATCGAAACATGGGTAACCATAGTGAAGATAAATATGACACATATGAAGTGATGGTACCTTTCATGATAGTAACACATTCTTATAGACAACATTTCACATGTATACACCATTAATCCTAGATTCATACCTTTTAAACTAATATTTTTATTGATTACATCAAAATTCCTCGTGGTAGAGCTACATAGAGATGACCATAGTTGAAAACATGATGTGAAAGATAGATGCCTACCTTATGTATTGTCTGACCTTGTGCTTTATTAATTATCAAAGAAAAACTCAAACGTATAGGGAGTTGTTTTCTTGCCATCTCAAATGGGAGGCATAAGTTGTTGGAGGTTCTCAAGGGAATTCTTAGAATAAAAAATCTTACTCCTCTTGATTCACTCGTTAAAACTTAGGCATAGATGACATACCTAAAGAATTTAACACAGATCAACCTAGTACCATTATAAAGACCTTCCTTTAGATCTAAGTTTTATAGAAGCATAATAGGAGCTCCCTTCTATGTGAGGAGGCATTCCACTTGGAGAAATAGAATTTAAGTATTCTTCTTGGTATAAATGCCCCATATCATCTATAACACTATCAAATGAGTAATATATATGGGTCTCACTAGGAAAAGATTGAATTATTCTATCATTTAGCTTATCAACTTTAGCATTCATGAGAGCTAGAATTGCACAACTAATGAAATAAGCTATATCTTTCAAATATGTTGAAAGATATAGGAAAGTTACATCTATTAGTTTTTTAATTAATTATTCACCTTCCCAAGGAATACTTAATGATTGTGGTGTACATATAATGCCATCATCAATAATGCTCTCAACCCCATCTCCAACTCTTAATATGAAGCCTAAGAAATCCTTATCATTAATAGATCTCATATTTTTGTTAATCAAAGAATTTGAACATTGGTGATTTATTTAAGCATGCATTTACCATTTAATGCTTTATGCCATTTGGAACCATAGGAAGAACCTATCTCAAATCTCCCTCTAATATCATTACTTTTCCTTTTAAGGGTAAATCAACTGCCATGATATCTTTAAGTGTCCTAACAAGGGCTTCGAAAGCATATTCGTTAGCCATAGAAGCTTCATCCCAAAACATAGCTTTATAAATCTTCAATGGATCAACTAATTTAAATTGCTTGCTCATTGAAAATGTAAAACTTGCATCAAGATCTAAGGGAATCTTGAGTGTGTTGTTCTACCACTTGGTAATCTAGTTGATGCAATCCTAGAAGTAGCTATAGCCAAGGTAATGTGACTAGCACTAAGAAGACATGCCAAAATAGCACAACACAAATATGTTTTCCCAATTCCTCTTAGTCCATCTATAAAAAAATGATGTGTGTTCATTACAGTCAATTGTAGATTTTACCAAATTGAATGCATGTCTTTGTTCTACATTGAGGTAAGATGACGCATTTAAATCTTCATTGTCTATAGGAATCAATAGCTTATCTTCAATTATACTTGGTATATTGCAATGGTCTTCTAAGTTGTACTCCAAATGTGACAAGTCATAATCTGACAATCTTTTTCCATGCTATGCTAACATTATGTTTAGATCACTCGATAGTTTGCCAATAAAGTCATTGAAGATGAAGGGTAATCTTGCAACATTCTTTCATGAAGTTCATCTCATAATAATATAACTTGAGTGGGTTGACAATATACTAAAGTAGTTACAAACAACCTTCTAAGTGCCAGTGGCATTTGGAGAGAAATGGTTTCATGTAAGCATTAATGTATACGATCCTCATTCTCAAGAAGGCCCTTACTTTCTATAACCTTTTGAAATGTATTGTGGGTAATGCCATTACACATTAAAGGAGATTTGAATGAAGTAGTGCCAGAAATATGATTTAGCAATGCACATAGATAAAATCTTTCTAAATTTGTAGGGAAATTATATAGATTCTTCCGACAACCTTTCTACTATTTCTTCTCCATTTCCATGTAGAATTTACCCATGTGTAATTGATGGGTTATTTATCCAATCATATCAAATTATAAATTTATAAACCTAAAGAAATCTAATGACCTAGTTAGGCAAGCGCATCTATCTAATGTAGTATATATAACAACGGTGTCATCCTCAAGGATCTTAAAAACAAGTATTAGTATTACCATTTTTCTGCTATCTAGTTTAAATTTTAATGTAAGATTAATAAATTAAATCACTAATTAACTAATCTAACAACCCTAAGATTAGTTATAATCATTGTAATAAATGAATTCAATCACCAAGGCATACCCTTCATTTTGATCCACTCTAAACCCTAACTTTCTTATAATAAGGTTTTTATTAATTAATTGTTTATGCTTTACACAGCAGGAATTCACAATTAAACTAATTATGCCATCAAGTTAATTAATTAATAACCTTATATGGAATAATAGAGACCTCTTCCTCACTACTGCTTTGTAAGAACTTAAAATGCTTAAATAATTTCAAAATATGACATTATTCAGTAATTAATCCTAAGCCATTCATTACATGAAAATCATGTATAGTATATAATTTGATAATAATAGTTTCATTAAAGTGATATTCACATATTAGTTGCATTTTAATTTAACTCATTTATATTCAAACTATAGACCCCGAAAAATTTCAATTCAAGAATTAATATGAAAGAAAATATCAAGAAATATGTCAAAAAACAAATAAGAAAAATCGACTACAAAATAGGATTCACTTGGCAATACACGAATCAACTAGTGTATCTAAAAGCTAAGGAATTCGAAACCTAACCAAATCCCGATGATAGAACATCACCTTAGGAAAACTAAACTTGAATTTGGATTTTCGAAAAACACAAATTCAAATCCCAAAATCTTATAACCAACCGTTGACGTTAGGATTTCTTTTAGAATTAAGAAAAACTAACATCAAGCTTGGAAAAGCTTGAGATTCGATCTGAACAAAACCAAAACTTAAAAAAAAAATGAACTACCCTATAATTAATACAAAGAAACTTAAAAAATTTAATTGAATCCAACTCTGCTAAACAATTAAATTGTACAAAACAAAAATTGGAAAAACATTAACCTAACATCCTTATAAGTGGCGTTGAGAAGGCGAGAGAGATGGCCCCATTTGAACCAATATAAAGCCCAAACTTGATATGGGATTTCCCTCATATAAGCCCTAATTAAAGCCCATTTAACTACAAGAAAACAAAGGAATTAACTAGCTCAAGACAAGCCCTAATCTACCCATAGTCCACATGAATGCTAACTGGAAGTGACTAAGTAGTAACTAGGAAACTAATAAGATTAATCTCACCAAATGCAAGGGTGACTAGAAGCTAACTAAGTAGCACCAAGTAGGGACAAATCTAAAGCTAATCCCCCCTAGTTTGTAGACATGTCCCCCAAGATTTGACCTATTATCCAATGGACAAAGTTTTTACCTAAATGATCAAGGCCTTAGACATATAAACAAAACACTTCATGTAGCCATCCAAATTCTGATCTTTTTTTTCCCCCTTTCATTCTCCATGTAAAGACCATTCCTTTTGAAGAATTTCCCTAAGAAAAACACTCCCAAGACTATCTAAAAACTCATAAGAAAAACCTTTTAAAATCGGATCAAACACACACCTTCAAATCGCAACATTAAACCCTTTTTTTCTAAGCTTTTCATTTATGATTTTATCACCACTTGGTCTCCACGAGAAACCCCCATCCTTTTGAAGCATTAATACTAGAAAAACACTCTCAAGAACTCTCTAAAAATCCCTAAACACTTACTCAAGAATCAGATCAAAAGGAGACTCTAAATTGTACCACTATTTTTCCCTTATTGCACATCTCTGAATTTCATCTATTGATCACTCCTCTAAACACCTCCAATCAAGCCTAATTTTTGGTATAATCAACATCAATCAAGAGTCCATATGGGGAGCTAAGGATCTAAGGAAGATTAGGACATAAGGCCGCCCTAAGAGGAAGTAGAAGGAGGAAGACTTCAGTACCCCCTAGGTTGCAACGAGTAGGACCCTTGCACCTTCTTATTGATACTATTGCTTTTCTTGTAATATTTTGATTCCACATATTAGAATAGAGTTATGTTGCTTTGATTTTATAACTTTCCATGTATATTTGGAGTATATTTAGCTTAGGAAAAAGGTTAGAAATGCAAACCCAAAAATAGGATGAAAACTTTGAGGATCCTTCTTGAAACATGATATGTACGAGTGGAGTTTTAGGAAAAATGGATGCAGATAAGAAATTGGGGATTCCTTATACTTCTAGATGTTTAAGATAAGGAGCTAATCAAGTATATTTTTGATGTATTTCATGCCTTTTAAATGGTGGAAATGTGTGAATTGCAAATGGACTCTTTAGGAGTAGAAAAATTAGAAAGATGTGCAAGACAAGTCCAAGAACTTCAAACCGTGACCAAAATCTAATTAAATATGGAAATTTCTATATTCCAGAACCTAAAAAATGCCAAAATATCATTAGGAAAATTTTTGAATTAAAAATCTTAAAGGAAAACACAAAACTAACACAAACAAAAAGGGAAAAGTGCAACTAAAGCATTAGAAGAAGGCATACAAAATCCTTAAGCTAAATTCTTGAAATTTTAGGGAGAAATAGAGGACAAACACATCATTTAGAAGTCCCAAACATATTCCAAATGGTTAAGATTAATTTCTTTAGGTTATTAGATCAAACTAGACAAAAAAAAGAGAGCCCTAAACCAACCTTAAATCGGGCACACCCCGATTTGTTTAGCCACTAGCACAATCTTCTGAAGTTCAGACCACCAAAATGACTTCAGAAATACAAAGAACGTTCCAAAACCTTAAAAAAAAACTATAAATATGCGAAAAAAATGAACTTAAAATTAAAAAATATGAAGAAAATACTAAAACCTTCAAAATTGAGAAAACTACCGAAACTAGCAAAATCAGTTTACATTAGTTTTAATCCTAACTAATAAAATTATTTTGTCTTATTAGGTGACATGTCATTAGAGCTGGTAATTGCGGGGCGGGCCAAAAATTTTGGCTCTCGCTTGTGTGACCCATGGGGTTAGGCAGGCAAGTTTTTGCGGGCGGGAGTTGGCCTATTGACCCGCAAAAAAAAAAAAAAAAATCTTGTGTGAGTGAAAACACTAATTTAAACAATTTTCAACACTTTTTTATTCCTAAAATATGTAATATAAATTATACTTGCAAAGAAAAAAAGGTTTATCTAAAAAAAAAAACAAAAAATTTCATCTAGCATGTCCTATATAGTCCTTAAAAAAATTGTGAGTAGAGCGAGCTAGCCTGCATTGGCTCACGAGGCGAGGCAGGTCGGCCTGTTTGGCCCGCATTCCCAGCTCTACATGTCATACAAGGACAACTTGCCGCCTTATTATTATGATTGAAGACCTTATGGCCAAGTGAGTAAAAATCCAATGATTATTGTACTTTGCTTGTGTTTGTAGTTAATGCGTTTGCATGTTTATAAATATTTGATATATGAACTGGATTTGTATGTGAGGGTAACTTGGGGTATTGTATATGCTGGAGTGCCATGTTTGAATGCCAATTTATCTTAATTATACCCGGCTAATTGATTTTTTCTTTCCTCTACATTTAAACTATAGAAATTGCTAGTGTCTACATTAATTTGTAATGAATGCCAAATATTTTGACTTAAGATTATTCGACCTTAAATATAATGAATTGTGTATTATGGAGTCATACATGTAAAAAGGCCATTGGTATCATGCAGTCGTATGCAAAGGCCTCATGGAGGTGTACTTCATGGACACACCTTGTCTTGACCTTTGGGAACTAATTGGAACTCAGGAAATATCGCCCTTTGATTGAGACCTAGGATTTCCTAGTCCAGGGATTCATCACTTATGAGTGATTGACTTGTAAGCCTTTCACAATCTATACTCCATGATGGGCTTAGTATGTATATACATATTTTCAAGTCTATTGAAGTATATTACAAAAATATATATAGACTTTACAAATTATCTTGAAAGATAGCCTGAGGTCACTGGAGCTTGGAGTTGACATGTAGTTCGTGATTTTCCAACCCCACATAATAAAGGGCATTAAATCCATGTTGTATGTGATGTCTAGTAAACTATATATATTATTACATTCACATGATTACTCATGTATGGCATATATTTGAATTAATTAACTTGCTTGATATTTGCTTGTCAATTCAGTAAGAGGATCTAGCTCACTAAGCTTTATAGCTTATGCCCCCACAAACTTCCTTTGTTGCAGGCACCCATCTAGATAAAACCTAGTAGATAAGTGCTATAGGTTAGTGCAGGATGTAAGGGAACCGTGAAGGATCGAAGTGGAGAGATCACTTATATATAAATTGCTTAAGCTCTTATTTTAATTTCATATACGTAGCTTAGATTGAAATGTATTAAGGAATTTGATCCTTGAAATTATAAAATGTTCCTATGGACATTTTGATATTTCATTACTTTAAATTATATATGTAACTTTGTATTTCTTGAAAAATGTTAAGCCCTGATTTGGGAATTTTGGATGTAAGTATGCTTTATATATTGTAAGGCAAACTCTTGAATAACAAAAGGGTTATCCTTAGGTTTCCATGTAGAGTACGATAGAAACTATACGTCCTAAGGGCCTATGGGGCGTGATAGTTTTTAAGTGGTATTAAAGAGTGAATAAAAATAAAAATTTGAACTTAGAAACCCTAAGATAACCAACCCAAGGAAAGACAAAGTGTGGGTAGAACTAGGATAAGACAAATATGTAATATATTTGTAGAACTAGGATAAGACAAATATGTAATATATTTCCTTACTTAATTATCACTTACATTTTGTTAGTACTACATTCACATAATAGATTAGCCTAGCTAAGGCCCTAGACAAGTGGATGACCTTTTGACTTTAGGAGAGAGAGAGACCTTAGTGGACTACAAACGTGGGATTGAGACTTCTTTATGAAGACCTAGCATTACTTAGTAGACCTTGTTCTCTACTACCTACCTTGATGTGGTGAAGAGTCGAACTGGGACAGTTTTAAACTTCAGTTTATGTATAGATGAGGCGATTATAGAGGGGTGTCTATTCAGAGACAGAGATGATATATGTTGTAGAGAGGAGAGCCTAGGAGTTGGGCTTAGGTGGACCGAGTGACGAAATTCTTGATTTTGCTATATAGGCTCCAATAGGACTTGATCTGGCTCTCACTAGAGATAAGCGAGATGACCATTAGAGGTTGGAGAGGGAGGACATGATTGTGGCACCATTTGTATTGTGCAATTACCATGATAATCTCTTGATGTTCCTACCTCTTTAGGGTATAAAGGAGGAGGAGATAGCACCGGTAGATAAGGTGCAGGAGGAGATAGTCCTGATGGAGGAGATGTAGGAGGATGTAGCCCCAGTAGAGATGTAGGAGGCTAATAACTTTAGAAATAAAGTGAATTTTTTGGGAAAAGGCCATTTGAGGGAGCCAGACATAGTGGGAAGAATAAAAGGTTTACATGCTCCCAAAGCTTATCTCAGCTTATCTCAGGTAGGGGTAAGGTTAGGAAATAATCCCTATGTCATGTGTTGGAAGTGTAAGGGCAAGCATTTCCCTATAGAGTGCCCATTGTTGAGGAACAAATGTTATCATTGTGGAGAGGGTACACACATGGTTATTAATTGCCCTAAGAAGAACAAAATGGCATGTTTCCACTATAAGTAGGTTGGGCATTTATTTGTAAACTGCCCAAAGAGACAACAAGCTGCTGCATTAGCAACTAAGCCACTTCAAATTATTGGGAGGCCAACACCAGGCAAGAATGGTAATGGGCAAGGTAATAATGGGAATTTCACCAACCCTATAACTGGTGCCACATGAGTGTACAATCTTAAGGGAGCTTTGGGATGGTGATGCTTATGAAGAGGTAGAGTTTGCGGTATTGGATGTTGATGACTTGGTTGATACAGACGTAACTGCAGGTAAGTACTTGAACCGACGTTCTATTCCTATTTATCTATTAGGCTAAATGTTAATAATACCAAAAAAAAAAAAGTTATAAAAGCTTTAGAGAAGAAAACCTAACTCTTAGTGAACATATAAATGAAAAATTTACCTAAACTGTAACTTACCCTTCTGAACTTAGGACATATCACCATTGCTAGTTAATTGGCTTTCATATTCTTTAACACAGGAGTAGCTCACTCCTTTGTCACTTATGAAGTAATTGAATAGACAAGAGTGCCCATAGTTGCTACAAATTTAAGCTTTGGAGTACGTATGCCTACTGGAAGTGTCGTGATTACTAAGGAGATTATTAGGGGTTGCCTAATGGACATTTAAAGACATAAGACCAGTGGTAATCTGATCCTACTGGACATGAACAAGTATGATGCTATATTAAGAATGAATTAGATGTCGAATACAAGAGCCATAGTAGACTGTCAAAAGAAGAAAGTAACATTTGACAACTCCAACAAACAAAAAGCAGAATTTACCAGAGAGTTTACTTTTGCAAGATCTTTAGAGTTAAGCTCTTATGGAGTGATTACAAACCCTAAAGAATTTTCAAATAATGAGAGCTTGATGAATGCAGCAAAAGTTGAATTAGAAAAGCCCAATTTGAAGGATATTCTAGTGGCTAATGAATTTCCTGATGTGTTTTCTAAAGAGCTGCTAAGATTACCACCCAAAAGGAAAATTGACTTCAAGATTAACCTCATGCTAAGGATGGAACCTATATTAAAGGCACCTTACAGGATGGCTCCAATTGAGCTTAAGGAGTAAAAGGAGCAACTGCAATAGTTATTGGATCAATGGTTCACCTACCTAATTGTTTCACTACAGCGAGCATCAGTACTCTTTGTGAAAAAGAAGGATGGCTCGATGAGACTTTGCATTGATTATCAGGAGTTGAATAAAGTTACTATCAATAATAAGTATTCGTTGCCTAAATCAATGACTTATTTGATCAGTTGAAAGGAGCCAATGTGTTCTCCTATATTAACTTGCGCTTCAGGTATCATCAACTGCAAATTAAGTTAAAAGATGTTCCTAAAGCAACTTTCAGGACTCGATATGGACATTACAAGTTCTTAGTGGTGCCATTTGGGTTAACCAATGCCCCAACTACCTTTATAGATCTGATGGATAGGATTTTTCAACCGCTACTAAACACATGTGTGATTACCTTCATTAATGACATTTTAGTTTATTTAGCTACTCCAAAGAAGCATGAGAAACATTTAAGGACTGTACTTTAGATACTAAGGAAACATAAGTTATATGCCAAATTGTCCAAGTGTGATTTTTGGTTAAATGAGATATCGTTCCTCAAACACATAATTTCAGGGCAAGGCATATCAATAGACCTAGAGAAGATAAATGTTATAGTGGAATGGAAAAGGCTTGAAACAGTAACAAAAGCATGTAGTTTTATGGGATTAGGGGGATATTATAGGAAATATTTCAAGGACTTTTCGACAATAGCTAAACCACTCACCCAGTTAACGCAAACACATGAGAAATTTGAATGGACTAAGGCTAGGGAAAGAGGATTCCAAGAGTTAAATAAGAGATTAGTATTTGCATTGATTTTAGTATTACCAGATGCTGACAAGCCATATACAGTATATAGTAATGTATCTAAGAATAGACTCGTATGCGTATTGATGTAGAAAGAAAAAGTAATTACCTATGTATCAAGACAAATGTGGCCACATGAGTAGAATTATCCAACGTATGACTTGAAATTGGTTGCAGTAGTCTTTACTTTGAAGTTATAGAGGCATTGCTTATATGGACAAAGGTGTGAGATATATATTGGTTGTAAAAGCCTTAAGTACCTATTCACGCAAAAGGAGTTGAATATAAGGAAAAGGTAATTATTAAAGCTAATTAAGGATTATGATCTAAGAATAAGTTACTGCCTAGGGAAAGTAAATGCCATCGCTAATGCCTTAAGTAGGAAAAATCATGTAGAGGTCGCATCTTTGCTAATGGAACAAAAGGACCTAATATGAGAATTTGCAAAGCTTAATCTAGAGTTTGTGTGGCATGATAAGAACTCGGAATTGTCAAATTTAACCATTAAGCCTGCATTGATAAGAAGAATTAGGGAAGCTCAATAGAAGGACCTCACATTGATGTGGATAAAACAAGGAAAATATGTAGATAAATATGAAGACTTTAAAGTCCAAGATGATGAAGTTGTCTGCTTAAAAGGGAGATTGTGCGTACCCAATGACAAGGAACTAAAAAAGGAAATCATGAACAAAGCACATCATTTTGGTTATGCCATCCACCTAAGAGGAACTAAAATGTATCAAGATTTTAAGGATAATTTTTAATGAAATGAAATGAAGTAGGATATAGTTGAATTTATGATGAGATATGACACGTGTCAATGGGTAAAAGCAAAGCATCAAAGACCTTCTAGGTTACTTCAGGCCCTACTGATCCCAAAGTGGAAATGGGACTAAATCACAATGGATTTTGTAAGCGAATTGCCAAGAACTGCAACAGGGTGTGATACTATATAGGTCATGGTGGATAGACTTACCAAGTCAATGCATTTTCTTCCTATCAACAAGACGTACCCATTAGAAAAATTAGTTGTAATCTATATTAGAGAGATAGTAAGACTTCATGGGGTACCTATAGGCATTGTGTCGGACAGAAATCCTTGATTTATGTCAAAGGTTTGGGAAAGCCTACAAAGAGCATTAGGAACTAGATTGCAATTCAATATAACATATTATCCCCAAATTGATAGAAAATGAAAAAGAATTATCAAAACTCTAGAGAATATGTTAAGAGCCTGTATAATTGAATTTAAAGGGAGTTGGGATGCTCACTTACCATTGGTGGGATTTGCATACAATAATAGCTACCACTCCATGATTAAGATGCCCCCATACAAAGCTTTATATAGTTGGAAATATCGATCACCACTATTTTGGGATGATGTGGAAAAATTGGAGGTAGGACCAAACTTGGTATAAAAAGGCTATAGATAAGGTAGCTGTTATTAAGAATAAGATGAAAGAGGCCTAAGATCAATAAAAGAGTTAGATAAATCTAAAACAACAACCATTAGACTTTGAAGTGGGAGATCATGTGTATCTGAAAGTGAGTCCAATCAAGAACATACACTAAGCTAGTGCATAAGGAAAATTAAGCCTGTGATACATTGAGCCCTTCAAGATATTAGAGCGGATTGAAAATCTAGCATATCGTTTAGCATTGCCCCCCAAATATGTCAGAAGTGCCTCTAAATATATCAAGTTGCAAGTAATGCAGATCAAAGTGACAATCCTAACAAACATAAGTTAACTTCTATTGTATTGAATGATATGGTGAAGAAAATGATAAATGGGGTGGATTTTGTTGTATGCAATCATTGCGATAGAAAGTTAAAAGTAAGTAGTGCAAATGGAGCAAAGCACTTGCACAACCATTTAGCAAGGTGCTTACAGAGAAAAGATCAAAGGGATATAAGCAATGTCTTTTATCTATTTAGAATAAAGAAAAAAAGAGAGTGAGAGTGGGGGTAGCTTAACCTTAGGAAATTGGTCATTTAATAAAAAAACTTCTAGGCAAAAACTTGCAAAAACAATTATTGTCCATGAGTATCCTATTTCAATTATTGAGTATTGTCGAGTCTAATTTTTTATTTCCCATTCCTAATCCGATCTATAGTAGACCCTATGCTCATCTAATGTAAATTCTCGACTTGAGTTAGGAATTTCGTTTTGTTTTGGAGTTGCCACCCAACTGTTGTTGGGAAAAATTGAATTAAGACTAATTGAGCAAATTAGTCCTAATTTGGACCACTAGTCAGCGTGATTTCCTCTTCTCGTTTTTGTGAAAAGAGGAAAGGGGAAAACCAGAGTTTCTAAGTTCAGAGGCTAACCTATTAAAACTCTAAGGTTACCACCCTAATCTCTTAAAATCTTAACCTTATTTAGAAATGTCTTTTATTTATTTCTTATTATCTTTTATAGTATTTTTGAGTGAATTATTTTAGGAAAATGATTTTATCCCTTTTAGGGTTGCCCCAAATGGGTGCCTACGTACTTGCTATTCAGGATCAAATAAGTCGTAGTTCGCTTTTCCTGAAAAAATTTTAATGTGTTTGTGAATTTTAATTATGAAATTTCTTTTGATTTATGTTTTTTACCATTTTAGGATTTTTCTAAAAAAAATCTAAGCCTAAGCTTAATAATTCGATTTTTGAAAATGATATTTTAAGGAAAAACCAATTTTGGATTTATTTAAGAAAATGATTTTTCTAAGTGATAAAAATTCCATTTTTCTACTTTTCAACTCATTTCTACTATTATAATTTTTTATTGATTTTTATTACTTTTTTATAATTTTTAATTATTTATTAGTTTTTATTAATTTTTCATAATTTTTATAAATTTTTATTTTTTATTGAAAAATTTTCTCCTAGATTTTTATCTATCCTATTTTTAAAATCTAAATTATTATTATTATTTTTCTAATATTTTATTATTTTCTTTATAAATTTTCTATATTTTTATTATTTATTATTATAATTTTTATTTTTATTTTTATTTTTATCATTCGTCCTAAATTAAATCCTAAAATATAATCTAATTTCTAACATTTTTCTATTTTTTTGAATTATATAACAAATAAACAACTAAAGAAAATTCAAAAAAATAAACAAAATAAATAACTAAATACATAAAATAAATAAATAAATAAATAATAAAAAAATCCGACTTACCTGGATCCGGGTCGGTGCGCAGGTCGGGTCGGGTTGGACGCGGCGGCTGGGAATGCTCGTTGACAGCGTTCTGGTGGCCTTTCGAAGCGGTTGAGGTGTCAATTCATAGGTTCTCGGGGGTGAGGAACTCAACTGTGGCGGTGGTTTTCTTCAGAAACGCCTCCTGGTGGCTGCCCAACACTTGATCGGTGGTCACGGTTTTGAACAACTCCAGCGAGGCTTCAATTCTCTCCTTTTTCTCCCTTTTCTTCACTTTTGATCTGTGATTCTGCCTCTCCACTTCATCCTCTATTTACAAGCGCTCGAAAACCCCTCCGGATAAGCTCAAATCCTTGATTTAGATAAATCCGAATTTTTCCGTTTTTTTAGATTTGATTTCATCCAACAAATTTGATGCTGATTCGTTGTAATCTTGTGATTTATCTAGATAATTCGGTTTTAGATTGATTGAAATCCAAAAAGATTTGAAGGAATCCAGCATTTTTGGCTTCGTCGGACTTCTACCGGATTTTTCTCCGACTGAGCTTGAGGAAGAAGACGATCATGTACGAGGCACGTGTCTTCTCTCGGCCAATTGCATGCTGCCACGTAGCGGCTCCAGGGGAAATGAAAGAAAAAAATTTCCAAGCGCACGCGGGGGGATTTAAACTCGCAACCTCAGGCTCTCTCACACGTTCCAGGCGCACACACGAGCCAGCTGAGCTGGCCTAAATCTCGGTTTTTTTATTTTATGCAAATTGTATATATGCGATGCAATTTTTTATTATTTTTGTATTTTTTGAAATTTCAAAAATTTGTAAAAATTGTTTAATCCTTTTTATTGCCATTTCTGCAATTATTTTCCAAAAATAATGTATTTTTCCTATTTATTTTATTTTTTGAATGTTTTTTCCTATTTTTGCTAAATTAGAGAGAAAAATTGGAATTAATTGAAAATTAATTATTTTTTTATTATTATTGATCCTTAGGACAAAAATGGGGTGTTTACAGCTACTCCTCTTTGTAGTAAAGTTTGAAAAACTTAACTACAAAGACAAGAAAGATACCATTTTTTGCCTCTTAATTGAATGGATAACACCTTGATTTGGCTGGTTATCTAGAATTGAGTTTCTAGTAGGAAGATGCTCCATGAGCTAATAATCCCACGAGTCTTTTGTGATGGTTGGTATTACTTAGGAATTGGTCCTAACAATCTAGAGTAATGTGTCATCCCAAAAAGTGCTCTATGGGCTGACTAATTGGAAAAAGGAAATATCTCAAGCATTGTTTAGGACTGTAGAATAGTTGATGATAGGAAGCGTCTTATCGGACTAGCGACCTTGAAGAGAAGATTATCTTAGGAAGCGCTTTTATGAGTTGGCTACCTGTCAACCGAAGCGTCTGACTAAACTAGCGACTGTTTGGGAAAATACCTTCAAAGAGTGCTCTTATGAGCTGACTAATCGGTCATCAAATTTGAAAAGTACTCCTATGAGCTGACTAATTGATAGAGTCAAAAAGTGCTCTTCTGAGCTAACTAATCGATGGATTTGAAAGTGCTCTTCTGAGCTGACTAATCGATAAATTCGAAGAGTGCTCCTTTGAGCTAACTAGTCGATAGATTCGAAGAGTGCTCCTCTAAGCTAACTGATCGATGGATTCGAAAAGTGCTCTTCTGAGCTAACTGATCGATAGATTCGAAAAGTGCTCCTTTGAGCTAACTGATCGAAAAGGTGTCTAAGAAAGTGCCCCCTCGTGGGCTAACTGACCTATAGCGAGAGGATATGCCTCAAAAGGTGCCCCTATAGGCTGATGTTTTTGAAGGTGTGTTTGCGAAAGTGCCCATTTGTGGGCTGACTAACCTATAGTGGGAAGCGTCTTCTTAGACTCACGACCTTGGGGGAAGAAATGTCCTGAAAGGTGCCCCTACAGGCTGACCTTGAGACAAGATATTTAGGAAAGTGCCCCATTGTGGGCTGACTAACCTATAGCATAGAGAAATGTCTCAAAAAGGTGCCCTTGTGGGTTGACCCTAAGAGATGAAGTTTAGAAAAGTGCCCATCTATGGGCTGACTAACCTATGACAAAATGTCTCGAAAGGCACCCCTATGGGCTGACCTTAAGAGAGGATATCCAAGAAAGTGCCCCATTGCGGGCTGACTAACCTTTTCAAGGGGATGTTTAGACAAGTTCCCTATTATGGGCTGACTAATCCATGCATGGAGAAATATTTAGGGAAGTGCCCCAATGTGGGCTGACTACCTTACAAGAGGATGCTTAGGGAAGTGCCCCTCTATAGGCTAACTAACCTTATGCTTTTTAACATACTTTTACTAATTGAGTTAAATGATTTGATGTTTTCGTGATATGCAAATGATAGTTATTTATTTTAATATGTTTGTCAATTTATCGTGGATAGCAATCAAACAACCGAACCTTCATGCTGGTTTGCTCTTGCTTCGCTTACTCTTGCTTTGACACGGGGTTAAAGATCTTGATGTGCTTCCTTTCTTGTGCGCATGGCTCTTTTGACGGTAGTGTTATCCTACTAATGCACCAGGTTTTAATGCTCAAGAGTAGATAGAATTATATTATAAAATTTATTGAGATTCAGTATCATTTTAGTGTTTATCCTTCATTAGTGAAGTGATGGGTAATGTGTTTAGGAATGTTTGTTGTAATTGGTTGGAATTATCGACCATTCCGAGACATTAACTTTGCTTGTAAAAAATGAAAACTAGACTCAACGAAACTTGTATTGAATATTGGCTTTCATAAACACTGGCAAAATTTCAATTCCCTTGCCTAAGGATAGTACATCTTTACAGCATCTGCATTAATGGGATCTCTCAATTTTGGACCATCCATTTGAGTCAATATCAAAGCACCTCCTGACAATACCTCATAATTCGGGGCAAAATTTCCTCTGGAGTCTTGGGCATTCGAGAGAGCCTTCCTTAGCACCAGATCCCCTTCTTTGAAGTATCGGGGCCTCATCTTCTTGTTAAATGCTCAGACCATCCTTTGTTGGTAACACTGGCCGTGACATAGTGCAGTGAGTCTTTTTTCATCAATCAGATTCAGTTCATCAAGCCTCTTCTTTAGCCAGTCTAATTCAGTTAACTGAGTTTTTGATAGAATTCTGAATGATGGTATTTCGACCTCGACCGGTAGCACTGCCTCAGTACCATATACCAATGAATATGGGGTAGCTCCAGTAGATGTTCTTATTAAAGTCCTATAAGCCATGAGAGCAAACGATAACATCTCGTGCCAATCTTTGTAAGTAGTTGTCATTTTTTTGATGATCTTTTTGATATTCTTGTTAGCTGCTTCTACTACCTCGTTCATCTGAGGTCGGTAGGGAGTTGAATTTCTATGGTTTATGTGGAATTGTTGACACAAACATATCATCAACTTGTTATTAAGATTGGTACCGTTGTCGGTGATAATAGACTCAGGAACTCCATATCGAGCTATTATGTCCCTTTTTAAGAAACGGACTATCACCCCTTTTGTGACATTAGCGTATGATGAAACTTCTACCCATTTGGTGAAATAATCAATTGCTACTAATATGAACCTGTGGCCATTGGATGTTGTTAGAGTGATTGGGCCTATTATGTCGATTTCCCACATAGAGAAAGGCTATGGTGCTGACAATAAGTGCAACTCGTTGGGCGGAGCTTTTATCCAGTTTGCGTACACTTGACACAAATGACAGTGCTTGACATATTTGATGCAATCCGATTCCATAGTTAGCCAATAGTAACCTAACCTCATGATTTTTCGGGTCAACATATAGCCGTTTATATGAGGTCCACATACTCTTTCATGTACCTCTTTCATTAGTTCACAGGCTTCATTTTTATCCACACATCTTAACAAGGTGGTATCAGACGATCTTTTGTAAAGCATAGACCCACTTAATAAGAAATGGCTTGCTAACCTTCTGAGTGTTCTTTGATCATTCTTGCTAGCCATTTCAAGGTATTTGCCTTCTCAGAGAAAGGTTTGGATGTCGTGATACCAAAACTTGTCATCTTGTGCTTTTTCAATTGTTAAACAGTACATAGGCCGATTTTCGATGTCTATTTTCATTGGTTGGACTTCGAATCCCTCTATTATCTGGATCATAGATGCTAGTGTGGCGAGTGCATCTGCAAACAAATTCTAAGTTCTCAGGATATATATGAAAGTGATTGCCTTGAATTCTTCGATTAACTCTGTCAAATGTTGATAATATGGTACCAATTTAGGGTCTTTAGTCTTATATTCCCCTCTTGTCTGTAGTATGATGAGAGATGAATCCGCGTATACTTCTAATTCGCAAATTTCCATTTGGCAAGCCATTTTGAGGCCGAGAATGCACGCCTCATATTCTGCGATATTATTGGTATATGGAAATGTGAGTCTTGTCGCTACAGGGAATTGTATGCCATCTGGGGATATCAACACTGCCTCGATCCCACAACCGAATACATTGGCAGCTCCATCAAAGAACATTTTCCACTTAGGATTCTGCTCTATCCCACGGTCTTCTATCGGTATACCTTCCACTGTTAATATATTTTCGTCCGAGAATTGGGCTTGTAGCTCTTGGGAATCTGCCTCGATAGGGTGTTCTGCCAATTGGTCGGCTAAGGCTTACCCTTTCATCGAGTTTTGATTTATGTATGTGATGTCAAACTCTGATAAGAGCATTTACCATTTAGAGATTCTCCCTATCAAAACGGGTTTCTTCGCCAAGTATTTCAAGGGATCATGTCTTGTCAGCAGCTCAATATGATAGTAAATGGTGTATTGCCTTAACCGATGTATGACCCAAATCAGAGCACAGCAAGTCCTCTCTACCTTTGCATACCTCCGTTCCCCGTCTGTGAATTTCTTGCTCAAATAATATATGGAACACTCTCTTCCCTCTTCATCTTTTTGCCCTAACATGCATCCCATGGATTCAGGGAGTATCATAAGGTATAAGAATAAGGGCTTCCCTTGCTTCGGGACTATCAAGACTGGAGGTTTTATGAGATAGTCTTTGATCATCTTGAATGCTTCTTCGCATTCGTCGTTCCATTCTACTGCGGCATTCTTTTTCAACAGACGGAATAGCGACCGGCACTTATCTGTGAACTGTGAGATAAAACGAGCTATGTAATTTAATCTTCCTAACAAGCTTCTTACTTCTTTGACAGTGCATGGGGAAGGTAGCTTTGATATAGACTTTACTTTATCAGGGTCGATTTTAATGCCTTCTCGGCTTATGACAAACCTTAACAATTTGCCCATTGTGACCCCGAAAGTGCATTTCTCTGGGTTTAATTTGAGCTGAAATTTTCTCAATCGTTTAAACAATTTCCTCAGGATATCTATATGGCTTTCTTCTTCTTTAGATTTGGCTATCATGTCGTCGACGCATACTTCGACTTCTCAATGCATCATGTTATGAAGTTTTGTGACCTTGACTCTCTGATACGTTGCCCCGGCATTTTTCAAACCGAAGGGCATGACTTTGTAACAAAACGTTCCCTATGTTGTGATGAAAGTCGTTTTGGTTTTATCTTCTTCAGCCATTTTTATTTGATTATATCCTGAGAAACCGTCCATAAATGAGAAAAGATGGTTTCCTACAGTGTTGTCCATTATAACATCAATGTGAGGTAGGGGAAAGTTACCCTTTGGCGTAGCTTGGTTTAAGTCTTGGAAGTCTACGCATACGCGTACTTTTCCATTCTTTTTCATAATAGGGACTATATTCGCTACCCATTCTGGGTAATCAGACACTTTGATGAACCCTACTTCTAGTAGTTTCTTGACTTCTTCCTTAATCTTTAGTAAGATGTCAGGCCTAAATCTTCTCAATTTCTGTTTTTTAGGTTTGACATCTTCCCTTGTGGGAAGCCTATGAACCACTATTGATTGGTCTAGTCCTGGCATGTCACCATATGACCAGGCAAACACATTTGCATATTCAGTTAACAGTTCGGTCATTTCACACTTTTGCTCGGCACTTAAACTGGACCTGATTATGAGGTTTTTAGGTTTTTCCATGCTTCCTAGATTTACTGTCTCCACCGGCTTGTCAATTGAAATTCCGCTTTGTTCATGTTTTTGCCAATTTTCTTGTATTATTTCATGATCGAGGATATCGCCTTCAATAACTAACCCAGCAGCGTTGGAAACGATATCAGCGTTTTTATTTTCTACCTACGCGAAATATCCCCGATGTTCGATGGTAGGAGATCTGGGTGAAGTAAAATGAAAGCATATATATAAGTAAGACAAACTGTAATTGAATTATAAAGAAGTCTCAATAAAAATTTGTTTAAAAATCGTTCTCTATCCTTGAGCTGACCTAGAGCTATCAATAAGATAATAGAACCAATTATTGAGAGATGGATGCAGATCGAACGTGCGAGGGGTTAAGCTCCCATTGTTGATGTCATCTTCGCTTATCTGTGGCTCTTGAATGACAGTTGCTTTTCTAAAAGATTGCTGGAGGGATGGAATACGCATCGAGGTGTTGCTTGGCTTCTCTTTCATCCTGCCTTTGACACCTCTGGCTTGTGCTTCTTCCCGAGCTGTAGGATCGTACCCTAATCCAAACGTCCCTTGCTGCCCCTCCTTAAACTGATGGCCCTCCTTGCTGGTCACCACGTTCACCTCATTAAATATTTGGAGACTAAGGTCTTCTGAACCCTCCTCCCCAATGTATGGTATGGCAGTTTCTTTGTATATGGCATAATCCTGCTCGCCTAGCACGGTGACTATCTGCCCATTCGCAATAAATTTGACCCTTTGATGGAGACTAGAGGGTATGGCTCCAGCAGCATGTATCCAAAGCTTTCCTAAGAGTAGGTTAAAAGATCTTGGGATGTCAAGGACTTGGAAGAATATGTGGAACACTTGTGGGCCAATCTCCACCAGTAGGTTTATCTCCCCTACTATGTCTCTTTTTGACTATTCAAAAGCCCTGACCACCATTGAGCTAGGTTTTATATTGCTTAGATCGACCCCCAATAAGTAGAGGGTAGCCAATGGGCAAACATTGAGGGACGACCTGTTGTCAATGAGTACTCGGGAGACAATCGTGTCATTGCATCTGACCACTATGAACAGTGGTTTTATATGTTGGTCTCCATCCTCTCTTAGCTCTTCCGGGGAGAAAGATATCTGGTCCATGGTGAAATAGAATCCGCCACATGACTTATTTTGTTTGTAGCAATGCCTTTTGGGACTTGAATTTGTTTGAGCACTTTGAAGAGTGCTTCCCTGTGGGGCTCAAAGGCTGTAAGAAGGCCCATGAGTGATATTTGAGCTGGAACTTTGCTTAGTCGTTCCATGATCTTGTATTCACTCGCTTTGACCATTTTTGTAAATGCAGCGAGCCCCTCTTCCTCTTCCTTTACTTTTCCCATGTTGGGTTCTTCGGTCGGGATTTTATATTCCGGGTCATATATTATCCCCAAGCAGGTAATTTCTCCTACCATAGGAGGTCGCTCTTACTCGAGGGCCTGATAATCAAAAGGTGCGGCTTTATACCTCTCTACCGGATTTGGGACATTGAATACGTATCTTTTCTTCTGGATCTGTATCTCAGTTAACTGTCCCTTATAACATTTTATGACCCTTGGCTTTTGATGCGAATTGATCATGTTTACAGATTTCTCCTCTTCCTTTTGCGGGTTGTCCTCTTTCTCAAACTCAAGCCCCCATCCGCTAGGTGGCCCATATACAGTCGGGGTATAAGAGTAGTTCACCAAGTACTCAAATCTCCCATGTGATTATCCCAAAGTGCCGATTGTTGGGTCTTCGGCTAACCATCTTCTTTTGATATGTGACTTAGGGGTTTTCTCTAGGGCTTGACAGGACTGCCTTTTCTATTAGTCTGTCGCCTTTAACTTAGGGGCTTCTTTAGGAGTTGACTCCCCGGATGTGATCATGCTGATGGTGGGCTTATGATTGGGCAGCGGATTGGTGTTGACATTGGGTGCTGGGGTGTTAACAAAATCCAGCTGTACAATTCCTGCGTCGATTAAATCCTGGATTTTGTGTTGGAGCCTCCAACATCTGTCTGTAGAATGCCCCTCTTGACCCATATGATAATCACATTTGAGGTTCGAGTTGAAGTTTCTGGGCTTGTACCGGTCGTTGGGGATTTCGAAACTGATCAAGTTGTCTGCCCGCAGCCGAGCAAAGACTTGGCTGAGCAGGATCGGAATTGGAGTGAACTGTCTTGAGACCATGGTAGTCTAGGTATGACTTGTCGTGAAGTGCTGGGCTAGGGTACTCGTGGTCTGAAATGTCACACGAGTTCCAACCTTGTCTGCTTTACCAAAGTGGACCGTGCTGACGGTAGACTCTTTGGCTCTATTACCACCTAAGGGCCTTTGTGTTAGTGTAACCCTGGGGGGATCCATTGCTTGGAGTCTACCTATGGTGATGGCGCTTTCAATCCGGCACCCTACAGCTACCACTTCTGCAAAGCTGGATGATGTCTGTCCCACCAGATGTGAGAAGTAGGTCTTGTCTAGAGTGTTAACAAATATAGATATCAACTTTTTTCTCAAAAATTGGGGTTGCTACCCTGGCGACTTGAGCTCTCCAGCGCTGAGCATACTCCTTAAAAGGCTTAGTGTGTCTTTTCCAGAGACTCCCCAGATCAATCACTGAGGGGGCGATTTCAATATTAAACTTGTACTGGTCATAAAACGTTCGAGCTAGCCTTTCCCAAGTGTTGACATGATTGAAATCCAGGTGGGCGTACCAGACCAATGAAGGGCCCATAAAGCTGTCTTGGAAAGTCTGGATCACCAGTTGGTCATATTGAGCACACTTGCTCATCTTTTGGGCGTATAGCCTTATATCCATTTTGGGGTAACCAGTCCCGTCATACTTCTCAAATTCGGGGTCTTGAACTTGTCAAGGTACACCTCTTCCCCGTATGCTGGCAAACTAGTGATTCCGGCTTGCTCGAAACCATCTGGCCCCTCAATTGTCTTCATCTTGTCGTGAAGCTGTTGGAAGAGTCTTTTCTCCATCTCTTTCTGTCTCTCCTCCATCTCTTTCTTCAAGTCATTAGAGGTTGGACCCTGGTTGATCGTCGGCTCATACTCAAAGGCCGGGTTGAGGTGGGAATTGATTTCTTCATATTCTGGAGACTGCCCCTCCACTACCTTGCCTTTTCTGGCCCCTGAATGCTCTTCTTGGGTTGGCTGGGTGGTGCGAAGGAGGCCGATGCTTTCAGTCAAGAGGTGGACCTATGCAGCTAACTGTTGGACTGTTTGTTTTAGGGATACGATCCTAGAGTCTGAAGCAACATCAGCACTTGCGTTGTTGTGGATGTCGCCACTATTTACCATCTCTGTTTTTTAACGTGTGTAAATTGGGCTTCTAGGAGGGTTCGGTTTTTTAGGAGCTATCTTGATACCTGATGCGCATTTTTTCCTTTTTTAGTATAATGTATGCAAACGCGATGCATGTGTCACACAGATGCTAAAAATAAAAAAAAGGGGGTCAACAATTGATTGATGATGTAATATTGAAACCTTATTTTTATTAATATTGGAAACTTTAGAGTTTGATACTTAAAAAAAAAAAAAACAAATGAAAGAGTATAATGATAATCTATTTCCTAGCTTTTTTTGTCTTCTGTTGTGGAGACTCAGGCTTCCCATTGATGACGGCTTCTAATTCTTCGACTCTGGCTTTGGTCTTCTCCAGCTATGCTTCCAAGGCTTTGTTCCTTTGGTCGGATTCCTTGAATCGTCCTTTCCAGATGTCTTTCTTATAATCTGCAGCTTCAAAATATACCTCCATCCTAGCCTTGACCTGCTCTAGGTAGATTTCCAGTTCTGGATTTACCTTGTTCGGCCTCGGTTGGGTGACATCTAGGACTTGGTATGCTCTTTCCCCTGTCTGATACAGCTGGTGGATCATAAACTCCCTGGTGGTTCGATGCTTTCCCACTTCGCCATCTAGCTCTCCGAGGTGTACATTCGGGCTTTCGATTATAGCTTCCCAAAGTGCTTTGACCTCTGCCAGCTTAGCAAACTTTTCAGCCACTAGTAAGTTCGGATCTTGGTACTCAAATGTGACTGCTTCCATCGGGGGCCGATAAACTATATCTTAAATAGTACCGAATTGGCGGACCACTGAGTTGGGGTGATAACCAATACATCCACTGATTTCGATCAGAGGCACGGTTTGAAAGTTACTGCAGATTAAAATAATTTTGTCACAGCAACTCCATCTAACTATCCACAAAATGTCATCGGCATTGAAACTTCTAAGCACTTCTACCCAACTGTAGCTGGTAAGGTCGTCGGGTAGCTTTATCTTCTCTATGCATGAGTCCACTAGATCCACTTGCTGAGCCAATGTTTTCCGGACCATGTTCAGCCCGAAACACTTAAGGTGGCTTACAAACCATATTAATATAAGGTTGATATTTGAGCAGAGGATCCCATGGCCTTTCTTCTTGACAAAGTTTAAGTTCCGAATCTGTTCAGGCAATAGAGTCGGGATGTAAGATCTTCCTTCCAGGAATTGGGTCACCAGTTCTGTAACCCGGTAGTGGACATAGAAAGTTCCGGTGGGGAATAGTATGGTGGTGAAAGCTGTCAAGATGAAGGCATTCGCCCTTCTTTGTCTATAAGTTTTAGGGTCCCCACATAATATGTCTTTCCTATCCCCATTATCTTCTCGGGCGATGAACCAAGCTTCCAACTCGTCCATCCATATGTAGTATCCGTTACAGTCTGCTAAAGCCTTGTTGACTGCTATTTTGCGAATACCTAATAGTCTACTGAAAACACCGACTGGCCCGGCCTCAAGATCTGGTACATAGATTTGGTCGGTTGGTGCTGGAGCCTATAGCAACTGGGTGTACTCTTCCAGGGTAGGGGTGATCTCATGTGGCCCGATGAAGAAAGTTGTGGTCTCTATTTTCCATAAGTGGAGCATGGCCCGTACTAAGGGCAAATTCATTTCCATCTTCATCAATGAGAGAATGGGCCCTATTTTCTACTAGATGAAGGCCTGTTCCTCTGGGTTGTATAAGTTGAACTAGTGGTCCAACACCAATTTTGGATCCAAAGGTTTGTACACTCGGATCTCTTTGCGGAGGAGGCAATCAACTGCGGTACTAGCCATCTATTATAACAGAAATTTCCTAATTACACCCAGAACTATGATAACATTACAGGGAAATAGATCTGAACTCCAAAAAATATTACATCATCATCAATTGTCAGCCCTTGACGTTATGTATGCAAATAGGTAGGTTCTAACTGGTCCCCAAGCTCTATGGCCTCCCGCATTCTCGGAGAAATGGATCTCAGGTTATATCGAAGCATTGGGTGGGGTAGCCTAATCGGTCCCGAACGATGATTACATCACTTCGCCCGAAACCTACACAATGGCTCCTCGTGTTAAGGTCCTAAGACAGTCCAGGTTCGACCGTATTTATTCACACAAATGTATGCATGCAGACCCAAAAGTAAAAACTGAATCATAAATTTGGCTAATTCCTGAAAGGTTAGTAACTGAACAATAATCAAAAGACATTTCTTTAAAAGGAGCAATTTGAGGAGATTCAGGTGGCTAGCCTACTGGAATTTGGTCCCCAATGGATTCGCCATCCTGTCGAATCTAATTTTTTATTTCCCATTCCTAATCCGATCTATACTAGACCCTATGCTCATCTAATGTAAATCCTTGACTTGAGTTAGGAATTTCGTTTTGTTTTGGAGTCGCCACCCAACTGTTGTTGGGAAAAGTTGAATTAAGACTAATTGAGCATATTAGTCTTAATTTGGACCACTAGTCAGCGTGATTTCCTCTTCTCGTTTTTGTGAAAAGAGGAAAGGGAAAAACCAGAGTTTCTAAGTTCGGAGGCTAACCTAATAAAACCTTAAGGTTACCACCACAATCTCCTAAAATCTTAACCTTATTTAAAAATGTCTTTTATTTATTTCTTATTATCTTTTATAGTATTTTTGAGTGAATTATTCTAGGAAAATGATTTTTATCCCTTTTAGGGTTGCCCCAAATGGGTGCCTACATACCTACTATTCAGGATCAAACAAGTCGTAGTTCGCTTTTCCTGAAAATTTTTTAATGTGTTTGTGAATTTTAATTATGAAATTTCTTTTGATTTACGTTTTTACCATTTTAGGATTTTTCTAAAAAAAAATCTAAGCCTAAACTTAATAATCCGATTTTTGAAAATGATATTTTAAGGAAAAAACAATTTTGGATTTATTTAAGAAAATGATTTTTCTAAGCGATAAAAATTTCATTTTTTTATTTTTCAACTCATTTCTACTATTATAAATTTTTATTGATTTTTTATTACTTTTTTATAATTTTTATAATTTTTTATTAATTTTTAATTATTTATTTGTTTTTATTAATTTTTCATAATTTTTATAAATTTTTATTTTTTGTTGAAAATTTTCCTCCTAGATTTTTATCTATCCTATTTTTAAAATCTAAATTATTATTATTATTTTTATAATATTTTTATTATTTTCTTTATAAATTTTCTACATTTTTATTATTTATTATTTTTATTTTTATTTTTATCATTCGTCCTAAATTAAATCCTAAAATATAATCTAATTTATAACATTTTTCTATTTTTTTGAATTATATAACAAATAAACAACTAAAGAAAATTCAAAAAAATAAACAAAATAAATAAATAAATAATCGAAAAATCCGACTTACCTGAATTCAGGTCGGTGCGCGGGTCGGGTCGGGTCAAGTCGAGTCGGACGCGACGGCTAGAAGTGCTCGTTGACGGCGTTCCGGCGACCTTTCGAAGCGATTGAGGTATCGATTCCTAGGTTATCGGGGGTGAGGAACTCAACTATGGTGGTGGTTTGCTTTAGGAACGCCTCCTGGTAGCTGCCCAACACTTGATCGGTGGTCGCGGTTATCAAATGAGATAATATAAGAAGCATTGATGTGTAGTCAAAGTTGGTTATCAAATGAGAGGAGAGATAAAAATTTTGATTATACAATAATGAGTTATTTTATACATGGAATAATTATTATTTTCCTAATTTCTAATGTGTTTTATGGGTTTTTTTTTCCCATTTCAATAGGTTCAAAGATAAATGATGAAGAAGATTGGATTTGAAGACTGTGAGAGTCAATTGTCAAGTAAGAATTCCCAAAAATATAAAATTAGTGCCTTTATTATATGTTTTAGAATTTTTCTATTTCTATTAAGACTTGTTAACTACATTTTATTTCTTTGTGTTATTTATTAAGTTGTATGGTTGGTTCAGTAATTTTATCTTATTATAATTAAAAATGTATTTACATTGGCAACTTTATTTACCGACATATAGATTTTTAAATAATATTAAAATACGTATGATTAAATATGTTGAAAGTGTAAATATTATTTATTTCCAATAATATAAGCTATATTTTATAAAAATAATCATAATAAATAAGTAAAGATTTTAAACTAATAATAGAATTTTTTTTTTAATTCTAACTAGTTTGGGACGAGTTTCGAATTACTTATTAAAACCATGTAGGATTTGAGACAAGTAGTGGGTGTTTCATGAAAAAACCCTATAAGGTTTAGGACCGGTTTAAGACGGGTTTGGGAATCCCCATAAGATAATGAGACGAATAACGAGATTGCTGAACCTGGCCCAAACCGTCCCGTAACATCCTTATTAATTGCTAAGTCTGTTATTAGAGGGTGAGTACTGACTTAAATAAATAAATAAATGAAATATACACATTATTTTTAAAGTGTTTTAGAATAATCGTAAAGTTTTTTTTATTATGGGGCTCATTATCTCTTAACGCCTTATTGTCACCAAAAGGCTAACTGCAGTCCACAACATGCAGATCTTTTTGGCAAGCATATTAAGCAATCACAAACAATCATCATTTAGGAATTAGATGCTATCAAGTTGTACATTAAAATACATTAAGACAACAATTAGCAAATAAACCGGAGTTTAAACTTATTCAAGCAACAAATCATTAGATTTAATTTCTCTAAAAAAAAAAAAAAGATTCAAAGCTTACGATAAAACCTAAGCATTAGAATGGAACTTCAAAACGACATATTAGGACTTAATAATTAAGGATTTTAGTTAGCAAGACAATTGTTGGCCAATTTGCCTCTAAAATGATTGATTTAAGGTCCAAATGAAGGCTTCCCTCGATTAGCCATAATGGTCATTCACTATTGACTTACTCCTTTTTGAGTGAGGAATTCTACAGTTGAGTCACTCAAAAGTGACTAGATAGTATAATTACTTTTACCATTTACAATAAATTACCTTGATTATAGTAAAATAAGTTGTCAATAACCCTCTGGTGATTGTTGACAATTTTTTGAAAATTGTTAATAGATTCATAAGGGTTGTCAACAATTATTTTTAAGGGTCGTTTCACGGTAAAAAGTTATCATACTATCCAATCACTTTTGAATGACTGGACCATAAAATTTCCCTTTTTGAGATAGTTGATTGGGCGCTACTTTAGTTAGCTATTGCAAGTTGGAAACCCATCTTTTCAGCTTTGAAACCCAAAATCAATCTTAACTCTACCTAAAATCATCCAACCTTCACCATTTCATAACAAACATGGTTATAAATGAGTCTAGTCAAGCGAAGCTTTTGAATAAATAAAGCTCTTCAATAATTAAAAAAAAAAAAAAACCTCTAATGCTGCAATTATCATGATTTAGTGGCAGAAACTAGGGACTAGCTATTTATCTAGAATTTGAAGGCATGACTAAGCTTCTTACTTGAACCTTGACTAAATAAGATAATAGAATGCTACTATAGATTGCAATAAATATCTCCATCATCAAACTAACAATATTCTAAATTAATGGCCTACTCAAAAAGGTAAGGAAAAGTTTGAGAAATTTAAACAACAAATCCCTAGTACATTTCCTTCTTCTTCTTCTTCTTCTTCTTCTTCTTTGGCTAATTTTATATTCCATTATCTTTCAATGTTTTATATCCACTCCACTTTCTTCACAAGGTATCAAAATACATATTAAGAGTCATGAATACCAATGGTAGATAAGAATGTTTCAATGTATCAAATGGAAAAGAAAATTAATTGTAGCTAGTAGAATAGAAAGAATGAATCCTGACATAGAACTTCTAGCCATCAGTGAACCACAATCTTAAAAACTCTGTGAAAAATCTCTAAAAATTCATTGGTAAAAAATACATTCATAATTACCAAAGAAAAAGGAAATTATTTAGATACCTAACTTTTTGTCTTGAGATTCCACTTTCAGATCAATTACATTAGTGGTCATAAACCAAGAATTACTTACCAAAATCAAATGGAGTGCAAATTTCTCTATTGGTTATTGGCTAACTGTCGATTGCTCCTACTGTCTAAACACAATCTGAAGCTGAATTACACTTTCAAGTTTGGTAAAATTCAACCTGCAAAATGGTCAAGTGAGAGCTATTGAAACATTGGAGGTCTTCAACGCTTGAATTCTGACACTCAACTCAAAGAAGTAGCATAAGGGTAATGTAACTAAAATGTGTAAGGGGGCATCAAATGATTTTACTTGAATGGAGAAACTTTCGTTTATAATGTTAGGGAAACTCTATTTTAGGCAAGTAAATCTTTCTTGAAGGCATCTTAGTTATAATAGGAAATACTTACTTTAGACATGTTCTTCAAAGGGTTTAAATTACTTTCTTATTTTATCCCAACTAACTTTAGACATTTTCCATTCTATGGCCAGGCCAAAGTAATATAAGCCTTGGGCTCTAAGCCAATATGGGCATATAACACTTATCTCCCCACTCTCATTAGTGTCGCAAAACGAATAGGAGTAGAGGTTAGGCTTTGTTTATTTATCGAGGTGAAGGCATAGATGTGCCAACTAAGCTTGTGCTAGACTGAAGAGGACCTATTCGACTTGCGAAAGGGACTAGCTAGCCTTAACATTTCGAGGCTAAAACCCACAACATCCACCAAGTTGCAAGATGACTTGTACAAGTCACTGGAGATGAGAAGTAAGGTATTTGAGCCATTGTGATAGTACAAGGCTAGATATTATCAAATGAGCCGCTATGTATAATCTTCTTACTCCAAAAGTCAGCTCAAGCCCTGAAGAAGGTGAATAAGCTTGTTGTAGATGCCTATGTCTTTTCATCTATCATTTTTTAAATTATGTTTGCACGCACAAACCTATGCATTTAATTTAGTAAGCTATGTGGTGCAATAAGGTTTAAAGTATTCATAGGTTTGAAATAATCTTAACTTTCCATTTTGTCAAGTGATACATAGTGTGATTTTGGACTATATGGGAAAATGTGTATGTGTTTTCCAAATTAAATCATCATAAAAATGGATAACATCATTGGCATTGATAAGTTAATACATAAACACTACCAAAGAATAGGTCAAGTAAATCTCTATATAAGCATATCGTTTAAATTTATTATAATGCAAAATTGCATTGAAAAAATCACCAAAAAAAAAAATCTCCCCAAATTATCACAACTAGTAGCAACATTTGTTTTGGATGAGTTCGTACAAATGTTGGTCACCTAGAATCGAAATGAAAACCAAAACATAAACTAGCATAAAGGCTTAACCTTGTTGGACATGAGATTATCAAAGATATAAGAATAAATAGAGGAGTTACATGTTCTCCACTAAAAAAAGAGAGAGAGAGAGAGGATACACCTCATCAACATAAACATTCAAATGTTGTGAGTTCCAAATCCTTATGGGTTTGAAAAAAGAAGAAGAAGAAGAAAAAGAAAAAAATCAAATGAAAACATGACAAATATGTTATAAAAAAAAAAAAAAAAAGTCATACCAATGTATGTCACTATCCGTGACAACATAAAAACCATCAAAGGTAAAATAGACATGATTTAACGCACTGCTAATAGTCAAGAAAATACATGGTGAATACAAAAAAAAAAAGAAAAAAGAAACAAATAACACAAGACAAGGTCAAGAGACCATACATTTAAGAAAGAATGCGCATTAACCTTTGTCATAATAGGATTATAACAAAAGAAATAAACAATAAAATAATATAAAATAATCAATCAAAAATGGAGAAAATATTATAGAACATACATAAATCTAGCATACAAACTTGGATGATGGATCTCTCTAATCCCAGAAGCAAAGTGAACCATCAACTGGCCCCAAAGCAAATTGATCTGATGTTGAAATTTTCAAAATAAGAATAATAATATTTCATGATATACTAAACAACACATACTAAAATTTCAATTTGCACATTAGGATTATTGAGATGTGCAGAAATAGAAAGAACAACACTACCTTCCAAACCAATGTAAATGAAATCCATTGATTGGAATCCCAAAATTTTACCTAATAAGAAAGGAGAAAAAAAAAAGATTACAATAAATAAACAAGGACAAACATAACAAGAATCCTATACTAAATAAGAACTAAAAGCAAAAGGAGCCTAAATTTTTTGCTATTAACTAACGAATATTGATACAACTTCATTGGGTCACTAAAAGCAGTAGCAAAAATATACAACATATGAATAGGAGCACTTGTAAAAAGGCAAAGGAAAAAAATAAACTACTGTATTAATGTCCAAACAAAACAACATTAAGTTGAATATAGCTGCAAATACTAGGAAAAAGTTTCAATGGAATATGAGTCCCCAAGATAATGCAACTAGAAGAGAGGCTATTTCAGCTTCTCTAGTTGAAATTTCATGATAACTTAATAAGTGACAGTGAAATGAAATGCAAATAAATAACAAAATCCACACAATTTACTAACCTGCCAAGCACTAGCGTTACCATTACCAAAGGAGCAGCTGCTCACAAGGACATTAACATCATCAACCAGACAAAATGTTAATAATTAAAAAAAAAAAAAAAACCTCTAATGCATTGTAGTTTTTAGGTATTTAAACCCCCACCCAGTTAGTTTTTTTGTTATTTGTTGATTGGAACGTCCATGTCTAGATGATTTTACTTCTTAATAATATTTCATAATCTGTTTGGAAAAAAAAAAAAAAACTATTGGGGTCGTCAAAGCTGGACATATAATATCGAGTTCTCAGTAAAGCCAGCAAAATGAAAGGATAAAGAGCCTGAATCAGTTGTCTTGAAAAATTATCTGTATACATATTCTTACAAACCTTACCTCTTTCTGCATTTGCAACGTATGTATCAACTTTAAATACTGGACCATTTGTAAATGTCATACTACTCTGCTCTAAAATTTCAATCAGTATTTCAAGTACCCTTTAAGATCATAACTGATACACTTTGACATAAACTGTTTACTCTAAAACACAGTCCTGTGCAAAAGAACATGTCAGACTCTGAAGCTCTTACATTACAAGGTTTCATCCTAGTAAAGACTTTTAACAGAAAAGATTTACAACAATTCCTGTCACTAGACTTCATTCAGACTGCATGTACTGGCATCTCATATTTTGGTAGCATTTGACCAATCGAGTGTAAGCCAAACTTCATCTGCTTCCGGGATTGAAAATTCATCCAGAAGAGTATTCAAGTTCGTTGAGTTGTAATCTGACAACTTTCTCCAATGTTGTGACCTCTCTTTTCTGTTAGTCCTTACTGATATTGCTATCTTAGCATCATCTTTTGTGCAATGCCTCCGATGACTGTCAAAACTTGCACAGCAAGAGCGATTGTCTCGTTCTTTCAGCTTCTCAGAAAGACTCTACAAGAATAAATTGTTACAATTAACATTGCTTTTCACTAAAACATGGAAGAGATATAAATAGATCCTTTTTTTTTTTTTCGTGTGTTGGCCCAAGTATCCCACGTTTGTTAAAGTTAATGAAGTTGCATCCAGGAATATGTCTTACCGGGTGCATTTACCTACTTCTCCATGCACCTCTACTGTCTAGCAGGCTGAAAGGTTTCGTCTTGCAATTTTTCAAGTTTTGTCATCAAATACTCAAAGGTTATAACTATCAATATAACAATAGCATTTGCAACATATCTGATGACATAACTTTAGCAATTAGCAGAGCTTAAAATTGCATCGGCTCAACAATTCAGGTCGAATCATAAGACTAATCCTCTCTTAGGGGAACATTCAACGCCATAAAATTACGTCTTCTAAAAGGGTCCATTTATTTCCGGCTGTTTTCTTTCCTGCATATTATCCATATATGATCTGTGCTAAATCGATACCTAATTCATATTTATTCTGTGTCTAATTGTGTATTTATCATTTTATCCCTTCGAAATCTCTTTTAGCTAAACAGTGTTCCAAACTAATGCCAAAACAACATTAAAACAATACTAAAACAACACACAGATAGGCTCATAATAGAGGATACACGTACCATTATGCATTCCTTTGCATACTTGGGACTTAACTCCAAGCATAGTTTCCTTGGACAGCAACCCCACAGCAAACCATCCAGAAGTGCAGTATAATCATTTGACGGCTTCCTTATATTTAAAAGCAGCAGCTCTAGCTTATTTTCTGGGGCATGAGAAAGGTCTCCTAAGTCTTGAATATCAAAGTTTGCCGTCATACTCTGCAAAAGCATGTTAATGAGAACTACCTCCATGAATTAGGCAGTACATATAAATAAACAAATTTACGATAAGGGTGTGTTTGTCTCACAAAGAACACTTTCCAACACTTCTAATAATCAAAACTCTATAAATGTCAGATATTATTGTAGTGAATTCAACAGGTTGAAATAATTAAGTGATTCTTAGCATATATGATGGTAGGAGGTGAAGGTAACAGCCTAGCGACTAGTAGTGGGGGTAAAATTATTGGAAAAGAAAAAAAAATGATTTCCATTTCTATGCAGAGGAAATCATTTTCCTGGTTTTCCATTAGCATTTTCCTCAGCGGTTAGATGCTGAGCTCTATCATTGTCTCCAAGCACCACTTCCTGCTAACAACCATTAATAACAACTTCTTCTCTTAAATACTATGATACTATTTGATAAATACATAAAGTAAATTAAAAAAATATATGAAAAAATTATCGAAAAACATTTTCTGCATAACAAATAATTGCGTACCTTTGCCGAGATGAATAGTAGTTTTAGAGCCTTTACTTGTGTTGATTTCCTCAGGAAGTTCTTCAATTGAAGAAAGAAATCCCTGTCAAGATGATCTTTTCTACTTAAGTCAATGGTGACTTCCCATTTACATTGAGCATTAACCCGAAAAAAGCACGGAATAGTTTCTCCAATGTAGTGAAACGAACTCAATTTCGGGGCATCGATCTTAGCATCTGCTAAGTTCTTGCATTCGTTAAAAGTGAGGCTCTTGAGCTCATTACTTGAAATTTCAACCTTCTCCAATAAATCAGAATACGAAAGCGATAAAACCTCGAGGAGAGAAAATTTTGCGATGAGTTCATGAAGTGTTTTGTCATCGACAGTAGCATGTGCTAGCTCTAGAATTTTTAATCTTGTGCACTTAACCGTGTCGAGATTTATTAAAGGTGAACATGCTACACGAGTGCAGTCTAAATCAAAGTGTTCAAGACTTGGAGTTTGAAGATCGATCCTCTTCAATTCTCCAGAATTTACTACCAACTTGAGTCGCTTGAGATTAACAGCGCCTGATACATCAAAATGACGAAGACCCCTGCAATTTCTCAGGACAACATGCTCTATAAAAGGGCATCTTCCGAATATGTTCTCAACCATCCTTTCATCTAGAAATATACCATCAAGACATAGAGTTTGAAGACTCCTCGCATTGATTTCAACTTTGTTTGGCATATTCCAATGGGATACCACCTCAAGTTCCTTCAGTTTAACAAGTTTAGAGGCTGATAGATTCCTTAAACCCCAACAATACTTGACACTAAATTCCTCAATCAATGGGAACAAATCAAATAAGCTTTGTATTTCTCTTTCGTTGATTTGAACACCAACAAGCGATAGCTTCCTTAAAGGATAAACACTTGATGCTCTCTTCACTAACAAGGGCTGTTCCAATTCCAACTTGCAACCACATAACTTCAGAACATTTAAGGTTTCAGCCGCAAGAACTTTCCATGGCAAAGTATAGGAAATCTTTGCCTTGGTTTCGATGTAGAGATCAATTTCCTTAACATTTTTATCCACAGCTAATGCTATCCATTTATCAACAAGTCCCGCAATTTCTGGGCTAAACAGAGTGACACAAAGCTTGAATTTTGGCAGGCATACCTCAGTTTGGCTGAACTTTTGTAATTTGCTGTCCACAAAATTCATGAACCTTTCTCTAGAATCAAAGTATGTTTGGTTAAAATCACAGAAGGGATATCCATGCCATGTTTGATTCCATCTTTTTGATAAAATACTGGTTTTAGCTGCATCATGTGATGGAAGCAAAGACATGATCTTGTGAATTATGCTTTCAGGCAACTCCGAAATCAAATCCATCGAAGCCTGTAATTAAAAAACCAATAATTCTAGTTCAGTAATCCATATGACTAACTATAAAACTATCAATACTACGGGTATTTTTGTTTTGCAGGAAAATTTTCCAGATTTAGAAAAAGGGGTCAAGGGTTGGCGCGGTGTTGGAGGAAAAAGAAAGAAACTGTGTTACAAATAAGAAAAAAAAATGAGTTTACATTAAGGGTGTGCTTTTTTCGTGGACAACATCCAGAATTCTTTTGGCATTTGTTATAATCGAAACTCCAGTTATCATATATTTTCATAATAATCTCATAGTATGTGGCTACTACTACTAATCGTTATGGTTATTCACTACCACCGGCAATCGGCGGACTTTTACCTTCCACTAACACCTATCGTTAAAAGTCACTGCTAACCGCAGATTCTTCAGACCACTACAGCAACATTCCAGCTTAACAAATAAATAACATAATCCGGAAAACGATTCCCACAAGGACGCCCCAAGATCTTGATGGCTTTCGACACATATTTTAAAGGCGTCATCATATTAACTTATTGTGAACACCAGATTATGCCAGATGCCTAAGAACAACGAGAATGTTTTTGACAAAACAAACGTACCACAGATTCTGAAGAACATATATACATACAAAATAACGAAAGAGAGTTGTTTCACTTACTACTTGTGAATTGCTGAAGGTAAAATCTGAGAAATGTTAGAGCTTTGTGCTCCTTTTCTAGACGGAATGATGGAAAGACACGGACCGAAGTTGGAAACATGGCATATTTATTTGGTTTTGTTTTTTATAGGTAAAGTGAGCTGGACCTTTTCTGTTTCAAGTGAAGTGCATACCTGTGCCTGTTCCACAATCGTTGATAACTATTACTCTCATGTCTGACTCGGTACAGTGGTAGCTAGCACATTTGCTATTTTTATTTTAAATTTTATTAATGTATTTGTCTAACCTTATTTATTTATTTTATTAATTCTCATTATATTTTTAAAATAATTTTTCTCATCGTATATATAATATATAAAAACATTAATAAGTATCTTAGACTTTAATTAAAAATTAAAAGGAAAACTTTATACATATTTTTATATAATTATTTTGTTAAGTGTGTGATTATTTCTGGAAATGTATGAAACTTCTTTCTTTAGCTATTTATCTAGTATTTTAGTAACATCCGTTTACGGATCTAATTTATAATATTCAAATGAGAAAAGTAAGAAATCTTTGCTTAACGAATATGAGTACAACATACGTAACCATATTAAATAATGAGTTGTTAATGATCGGGTCATACTCCTAGGACCAAGTGCAAAGTTCGTAAATCATGATCACCAGATCATTAATAAAACGAGTTCTTTTTCTTTCTTTATTTGAAAAGACGCGGTTGATTCGCTGAGAAATGATCCACTGTTTTGGGATACTGGTTAATATACTAATTAATAAAATAGTTTTTACGTTGTAGAACAAATTATGGAGACTTGTTATGTTATAAAACCCCAGTTAATATAAGTTTCAACACCTAATGCAACCACTTCAGCTCATGATTAGGCACATTATTCTAATCGTGGTTTAGTTTTTGAAAGAATTACGTTAGTGTTCTATAAACATTGTTATATATCAAAATGCTATTAATATGTACCTACTATATATATATATATATATATAATATTTTATAAATACTGTTATATATCAAAATACCATCAAGATTGCCGACACAATGAGAAAATGTTATACGCCAAAATTGGAGACATAACATGTGGTTTTGGTTTGCTTGGCCGTGATCGTGGCTAGTAACTGGACAACTGGCCAATGGTTTAAGCAAACCAAGTATGAGTTGAGTCCGAGGTTGATGTGGTTATATTTTTCTTTTTTTCTTTATTGATGTTGACAATGCATTGCCGTACTTAATGATAGTGTATCGATATATAGTAAAAACTTTTATATTATGTTTAATTTACTAAAAGGAAAATATTATTTTATTTTTATTACTTTGAAATAAAATTTTCTTTATTTGTACATGAAATTTATTATTTAATCGATAGAATGATAAGATTGGCCTAACCATGTGCCCACCCTTACTAGTTAGTTAGTGTACATGTAGTTTATTCAAAATATGAATATTAATACTTTCTTTAACGAAAAGATATGTAGCTCATTTATAATTATAATAATAAATTATTTTATTTATTGTTATATCACTGTTTTTTTTAGAATTGAGTAGAATCGGATGTTATTCGCTTCTAACTTTTGAAGCCCAAAACATTAATCATTTTGAACTAAAGACGTTAGTAAGCATCCTAATGCACTTGCTAGGTATAAGAAAAAGAAACAACTTTTATAAATTTACATACGATTCCTCTCTCGTAAAACATATGATTTTTTATAAAATGTAAAAAGTCCTTGTACTTCTTAAGTAGTTTGAATGATATCTAGATATATTTTATATTATGAAAATAATAAAAATTAGAAAATTTTTAACTAACACAACATATAAAGTTCGAAAACTTGATCATCCCAAGCTATAAACTTTGATTAAATATATACAAGAAATCTATTAAAATAATATGTTTTTTAAAAAATAATCAAAAAATAAAATATTAATGAACTTATTCTTAAAATAGGTGAGGAGAGTATAAACTTAAAATACACTTTTAACAGTTTATATTAAAGACGCGTACTTAAAATACATCATGTTTTGAATTCATAATTTTATTATCTATTTTAAAAATAAATATACTAAATATTCTATTTTATGATTATTAAAAAAAAAAAACACGGATTCGAACATGTTATTTATGAAACGCGTCGAGTGCCGGTGATGTGATGCGACTGAAGTAGGAAAGGTTTATTTGTCAAACCCACTCATTGACTTTTTCTTTTCTCTCCTTTTTTTTTTAAGACGTGACTTATTAAAAAAAAAGTATTTGTTGGTGTTTTGGAATATTTTATTAAGATATTAAATAACTTTTTTTATATTTTTACTTAATTATTTTTTTCTAAGCCCGTCATCTCTGGTACGAAGTCCTTCATATTTTGAGACATTTGTGTTGAAAGAGCAGTCGTCTAATCATTTTAGGCTATTGGGTTAAAAAAAAAAAGGAAAAAGGTTTTTTTACTCAATGGTTATTCTGAGAAGACAGAAGCATGAAATTAATTTGAAATCTAAACTAAGAAATGATTCTTTTACCAAGCCGCTTCTACATAGTTGTATTAAAAGATTAAGAATAGCAATTTTTCAACCTCCCCCCCTAAATACCGTTGTTTTCATCTTCAGTAATGAGTTCATTTTTCCCTAAAAGTTTGCAATCATTAGCAGTCGAAAACCTTCATATTTACTAATTAAGGAAACTTAAGGTTAAAAAAGAAATTAATCATAATATTATTATAAAATGGATATACAACTCTTTACTGGTGATATTGAGAAATCCACACAATTAGAATTGAATGTTTAGTTACCCACTCAATGCTATCGAGGGTTTTGGTTTACTATAGCAAACATGATTATTAAATTAACACAAAAAAAGGTTGTTACTAAGTTGAAGGGTGCAAGTGAGGTTCTTTTGCCTCAATTAGAAGGAACTTTAAATTTTTTAGCTAAAATGACCTTAAGTCGAATGCAACCGGATATTATTTTATTAGATACTATATAGTAACAGTTACAACTTGATGATGTATCAATTCTTCTTTTGTGGACATGTTGAGAGTTTAAATCTACATCTAAATTAGGCTAATTCTATATTATATATATTTTTATAGGCTAAAATTTAAGAGCATGATTAGTTGATTATTAATCACAAAGCTTACAACCACACTAAAGATAAAGAAGTCCGATCAATCCACTCACAAGTTATTTGAATATGAGTAAAACTTAGTCAAGTTGAGCTTGAACTCGAGCAACATGAATATTTATTAAGTGAAGTTCAAGATTTATGATACCTAAATCAATTAGTTTGTGAGTCTAATTGAGATCCAACCAAATTTAAATGTTAATCTTGTTCAAATTTTCATATTAATAATATTATAATTAAATGAAAAATAATTTAAGAAAAATTGAGTATAAATAAGTTTAATCTAATCAAATTCAAATTTATTGAGACCGTTTCAAATCAAACTTAACTTCAAAATTTTCTGCTCAATATTTCCCACCATTCTTTTACAATCCTAATACATTAACTTCTCTTTCATATTAACTTCCAAAACACTATTATTAGTCTAGGTAGTGGAGTGGAGTAGGGTCGAGCTTCTGAAATAAGGTAGAACTACCTTGTCAAACCTTTTCCTTTTTTTTTTTTTTGTCTAGAAGGTGTTTTCAAATGCTTACTAGCCATAACATATTGCCACAAAAAGGGTAGTTATTAATTTGAAGGGTGCAAATGGGGTTTTTTTGCCTCAATTAGGAGGAACTTTAATGTTTCTAGCTAGAATGATCGCTAGTTGAATGCAACCAAATTTTATTTTTTTTAGATACTAAATAGTAACAATTACAACTTGATGATGTATCAATTCTTCTTTTATGGACATGTTGAGTGTTTAAATCTACATCTAAATTAGGCTAATTCTATATTACATATATTTTTATAGGCTAAAATATAAGAGCATGATTAGTTGATTATTAATCATAAAGCCTGCAACCACACTAAAGATAAAGAAGTCCCATCAATCCACTCACAAGTTATTTGAATTGATTAAAAAATAGTTAAGTTAAGCTTGAACTTGAGCAACTTGAATATTTATTAAATGAAGCTCGAGTTTTATGATACCTAACTCAATCAACTTGTGAGTCTAATCGAGATCTAACCATGCTTAAATGTTAATCGAGTTTGAATTTGCGTATTAATATTATCATAATTAAATGAAAAAAATTAAGAAATTTGAGTATAAATGAGTTTAATCAAGTTAAATTTGAACACACTAAGGCTATTTCAAGTCAAGCTTAACTTGACTTGAGTTATATTAAATTTCAACTCAATATTTCCCACCATTCTTTTACAATCCTAATACATGGTACCCCAAAATTCTCTTTCATATTAATTTCCAAAACACTATTATTAGTCCAATCGGTGGAGTGGAGTAGGGTCTAGCATTTGAAATAAGGTAGAACCACCTTGTCAAACCTTTTCTTTCTTTATTTTTTTATTTTTTTGGTCTAGAAGGTGTTTTCAAATGCCGCCCAACCATAACATATTAAGACAAAAAGAGTTGTTATTGAGTCAAATGGTGCACATGGCGTTCTGTTGCCTCAATTAGAAGGAACTTTAAATTTTTTTAGCTAGAATAAAGTTAAGTTGAATGCAACCGAATTTTATTTTATTAGATACTATATAGTAACCGTTACAACTTGATAATGCATCAATTCTTCTTTTGTAGACATGTTGAGAGTTTAAATCCACATCTAAATTAGGCCAATTCTATATTACATATATTTTTATAGGCTAAAATCTAAGAGCATGATTAGTTTATTATTATTCACAAATCCTACAACCACACTAAAGATAAAGAAGTCTGATCAATCCACTCACAAGTTATTTGAATTTGATTAAAAAAAATAGTCAAATTAAGCTTCAACTCGAGCAACTTGAATATTTATTAAGTGAAGTTTAAGTTTTATGGTACCTAACTTAATCAACTTATGAGTCTAATTGAGATCCAACCATACCTAAATGTTAACCGAGTTTAAATTTGCATATTAATATCATGATAATTAAACAAAAAAATATATATTTTTAAAGAAAATTAAGTATAAATGAGTTTAATCAAGATAAATTCGAACTTATTGAAACTGTTTCAAGTGAAGCTCGACTTCAAAATGTTGAGTTAGATTGAATTTCAACTCAATATTTTCCACCATTCTTTTACAATCCTAATACATGGTAACCCAAAATTCTCTTTCATATTAACTTCCAAAACACTATTTTTAGTCTAGGCGGTAGAGTGGAGTAAGGTCTAGCATCTAAAGTAAGGTAGAACTACCTTGTTAAACCTTTTCCTTTTTTTTTTTTTTTTGTCTAGAAAGCGTTTTCAAATCATTCCCAACCATAACAAAATTAACAAAAAAAAGTCGTTATTAAGTTGAAGGTTGTAATGGGGTTGTTTTGCCTCAATTAAGAGGAACTTTAATGTTTTTTTGCTAGAATAAAGGTAAGTTGAATGCAACCAAATTTTATTTTATTAGATACTAGATAGTGATAGTTACAACTTGATGATGCATCAATTCTTTTTTTTTTTTATGGACATGTTGAGAGTTTAAATCTACATCTAAATTAGGCTAATTCTATATTAAATATATTTTTATAGGCTAAAATCTAAGAGCATGATTAGTTGATTATTAATCACAAAGCCTACAACCACACTAAACATAAAGAAGTCCTATCAATCCACTCACGAGTTATTTGAATTTGATTAAAAAATAGTCAAGTTGAGCTTGAGCTTGAGCAACTTGAATATTTATTAAGTGAAGTTTGAGTTTTATGGTACCTAACTCAATTAGCTTGTGAGTCTAATCGAGATCCAACCAAACTTAAATGTTAATCGAGTTTAAATTTGTATATTAATACTATTATAATTAAATGAAAAAAATATTTTTTTTAAAGAAAATTGAGTATAAATGAGTTTAATCAAGTTAAATAACTATTTCAAGTTAAGCTCGACTTCAAAATGTTGAGTTAGATCGAATTTCAACTCAATATTTCCCACCATTCTTTTACATCCCTGATACATGATACCTCAAAATTCTTTTTCATATTAATTTCCAAAACGCTATTATTAGTTTGGACAGTGGAGTGGAGTAGGGTCTGGCCTTTGCAATAAGGTAGAACTACCTTGTCAAACCAGAAAATATTTCCAAATTCTTCCCAACCATAACATATTAGCATAATATAAACGATTCTGGTAAGGTGACATGTCACTTTAGATGCTACTTTTGCTTTCGCTGTATCAGTGGAGAAGCCTAGTGCATAAAGTTCACGTCAGTGCAATTGCAATTTAAAAACATCATCATTCAGCTATTTTAATGCATCTTTTTAACCGTTGATAATATTTTATCCAGCATATATTTTTACGTTGTCCATCTTATAATTCCATAATTGACAAAAAAAGCTAAAAATTAATTGAAAATATCTTTACTTATTAATAATGGAGGTATTTTTCTGTTCCTACTTTTCAACTTCATATTTGTTTCATTGGAAATGAATAAGGATTTTATCTTCCATTCCCTTGTTTCGCTGTTAAAAAAAATAATCCTTGGACTATGGTAATAATACGTATGTAAAAGCAAATATGCCCCATCCGCCTACTTACACCATAAATTTAAAAATAAATAAATAAATAGATATATACCTGCCACTAAAGTGTTGCTAGTGCATGAGCATGGTGGTGAATAAAGGTTGGTTGCCAGTGGGCAAGTTGCAGACCCGCAGAAATGAAGTAGGCAGGTGTGCATGACTAGAGCTGGGAATGCAGATCCAACGGGTTGATCCGCCCCTACCTGTATTGGTCTGCACATGTTGCAAGTTTAAAAATTCAACTCATTCTGTATTAATTTTTTTTATATAAAATAAAAAAGTTATTTTTATCATTAACTCTTTTTTTTGTTCGCAACCATTTAATCTGTTTAATTCTAAGGCAATGTTAAACTTTTTTTTTCTTCTATATTCTAGTGGCGATTACTGAACACGAAATCACATTCTGAATATAGAAGTTTCGTATTATGTTTGTGTGTTGCATATTCTTTTTAGTTATTACTTTTGTCTTTTAGTTATTACTTTTGTCTTTTAGTTTATTTACTTACTTTACTTTTAGTTTTACTATTGATATTAAATAGTTTACTGAGCTAATTTTAGTTTTTTTTTTTTTTTTGCGAGCCATGCTAGCCAATCCGCGCCCACGACGAGTTGGCCTGCCTCGACCTGTGGACCACGAGGGCATTGGCCAAAATGACCCGCAACTTTCACGGGCCAAAATTTTTGGCCCGTCCCACATTCCTAACTTTATGTGTGACCCTTTTCTTATTGGATCAAGTGTGAGAGTCTAGTGGCTTGGATGCAAGGGCCCAATGCGTCGGGCCAAGTCTATTGTGCCATAAAGTTTGTGGCATATTGGCTGGTGAAGGTTTATAATTGGCCTCAAGCCATGTTGTTAAAACACTCCTAAAAATATTCTAAACTCAGGGGCAAACTGGTAATTTAACTATTAAACTTTTTCTACACTTAAGTTATAATGGACACCTCAGATGTTCCAAATCTATTGTCACAATGCAAGTTTTCATACGAATTTTCAGGTAAGCGAATCCTAATTTTGATTAGATTATTATGATAAAAGGGTTACAGTATGTTTTGCATTTGATTTTTTGTTTAAAGAAAAGAAAGAAAAAAAAAACATGATTGTAAGGCAAAAGTCGACAAACAAAAAACTTGTGGTGATAAGTATACCACGATTTTGACATATTTGTGGTAATATGAGAATCTTGAAACAAACTCAATGGAGATTATCCTAGAAAAATTAAGTAAACCATCCTTTAAGCTTATAATTATAAAATTTGAGAACATAGAATCTTAACACTATAATATAAATCATGATATTATTGATTTTATAATTCTAATATAAAACTTGTGGAGATTTTAGATAAGATGAATCTCAAAATATGATAATATCATTAGAGAAAGCATTAATTGGAATTATTTAATTCTTACAATTAACAGTTATTTTGATGATCGTAAGGAAAACAAAGGTTAGACAGAGGATATTAAGGTTAGAGATTCAATTGAGAATGCCCTAAGTAGGGGCTCTAACAATAAAACTCAAAAAAAAAAAAAAAGAACAAGGGTAAAAGTGGCCAATTGAGGTGAGAAATCACAAATTACATTGGATGATTAGAAGTTCGTTGACTAGATTAGTGGTTTGGTTAACCAAATTATTTAACTAATGGAAAAAAAAATGATCAACTAAGTTTGAAAGGCAGTTGGTCAATTTTCTAGGCAGTGTGATTTAATTGACCTTTCTTTGTTTGTGGCTGACTATATTGAGTTATTTTAAGATTCTAGGGGTTAGGAATATGATCTCTTAATAACATCCGTTTACCGATCCCATTTATACTATTCAATTGAGAAAAGTAAGAAATTTTTTTAACCGAATATTAGTACGACACTCGTAACCAAAATATTTAATTAGTTAATGATTTTGTCATTTTCGTAGGACCCACTATAAAGTTCATAAATAATGACCATCAGAAACCTCGATGTGGCTGAATCTTAATCGCACGACAGAGAAATTAAGGCTTCTTTGTTAAACCGACTCATTTACTTTTCCTTTTTTTTTTTGTTTTTATTTTGAAAAGACGTGGCCACGATTATTGGTTATTATTGGTTTTTTTTTTTATTTTTATTTGACTTTGGTACAATGGTGGCTAGTGGCTAGAAGGAGTGGGCACCGGCTTGGCCCACATGATAAGGTAAACTTCCTCCCCTTGGCACGTACCAAGCCAATACAACTGGCCAATGGCTTAGGTGAGCGAAGTATGAGCCGAGTCCCGGTTGAGGTGATTATATTTTTCTTTTTCTCCTCGTTGATGTTGACAACGGATTGCCGTAGCTACTGACAAATAATAAAGATTCTTATATTTGATTTAATAGAATAAAATTATTATTTTATTTTTATAATCATAAAATAGCAATTTTTTATTTTGTTTTGTCAAATATTATATTATAAGAAATACTTGTTCTATATATTATAAAATAAATAAATAATTCCGTTTTTTTTAAAATATTTCCATCATATAATAAAACAACACTAAAAAAATTATTATTTTATTTTAGCTTTATTCTATTATATTAAATTAAATGTAACACTAAACTAAACATAGAAACAAAAATCCCTTTAAATTTTTTCGTTTCTATCATACCTCGAATCCTTGCAGTCCACTTTCTCCTCAAAGTAATGCCTCCTTTCTATATAGATTACAACAAATTACAAAGCAAGAGAGTAATTTGATGATGAAAAATCTTTTCTTCTATTTTTTTATTTTCATTTCATATCATATATATAACTCAATATGATCAACAAATACGATAATTCTTTTCTAAAACAGCAACTACTTAATACATATAATAAAAACTTTCCTAAATCCTAATTGACAACCCATCTATCTATTAATAGAATATTGATAATACACATAATAAAAACTTTCATAAATCCTAATTGACAATTCATGTACCTATTAATAGAATATTAACAATACACACAATAAAATTTTCCTAAATCCTAATTGATAACTCGTATATCTATTACTAAAATATTGATAATATACATAATAGCCTTCCATTTGTATGAGTGCAATTGCAATCTCGCATGAATTTTAATTGGTAAATTCATTAAAATGCAATGCTGTTTTATGATTAAGGCAGGTGAATGACTTTTTCGAAGCTCAACGGTACAATGAATCGGCTCAAAATATAAATATTAACGCTTTCTTTAATAAAAAGACATATACTTTATTTATAATTTGTAATGATAGTATTTTATTTATCGTTATATTATTGTCTTTTGAGCAGGGTTGGATGTTATTCACTTCTAACTTTACAAATCAAAACGAAATGGCAAATTATTTTCCGATTCTTAATCATTTTGAGTTGAAGACATAATTATAACATGCAAAACGTCTCTCTCTCTCTATATATAAAAGCATGGTATCTTACAAAACATTTAACTAGAGATAAAAAGAAGTAGCTTTGATATTATCTTATCTTAGCAACTCTCTGCATTAGAAATATAATATGGATAGTTCGCTATGCTTTATTCAAAACTAAAGAGACTCAAAAATGTGGTAGTAGGCCCAAATTATAGTCTAGCCTCCGGATTTAAGTAGCACATAAGGTGAGATAGGGCCCAAAAAAATTTAAATTGCTACAACTTTCCCATTAAGATGATAGCCCACACTTCTAAAGTTGCTTTTTTGTCTGGCCAGCCACCACCCTGGGAGGAGCACTTTAAATTTGGGTTCGTTGATGCTACAAATAGCCTAGAAAAGAAATTTAAGATATTTTTTACTATTAATTATATATTTTATATAAAAGGTATTTGAAACAAGAAAAATAATAGGGTAAATTGTAAATTTATTTTGTTACATTAATTTCACATATACTTAAGCTTTCTATCTTAGAAACCGTGCACTTAAACCCTTAAATTTTAAAAAATGATGCATTTTGACTATTTTATCCTTGATTATATATATATATATGTTTTTTAATTTTAGTGTTTTTTATTATTTTATTCAATGATAAAATAATAAAATAGGATCTAAATATGTTTCTTATTGTTAGAGATTTGTGGATGTGAACATACAATTCTAAATATGAGGAGATTAAGTCTAAATAAAGAAAATGTATTTATAATTTATCTGAAATTTTATTTATTTTATATCTTCACGAATATTCTCAGGATATATGCAAGTATTTTCCATGGCCCTTACTTAAAGGAAAATGGGGGAAAATTGCAATTACCATTCTACCCCTTCTTTTATTATTATATTTGATAGGTGTATTGATAATTTTTAAGTTATACTTTATTTTATCTTTAACAATTATTAAGATTACTTCAATTTTCTTCTCATCCGTTATCAAATATTCTTATTTCTTACAATTTCTTTCTTTCATATTAATTTTTATTTTTTTTTCTAATTCATTTCGTCATGCCATGTTTTAAAGTAGACACTTGACTTAAGAAACCACACCTACTCCTTCGCATATTAACCACCATCCCCATAAGATTTTCAATTATATGGAACAAATCAACCTTTTATTTACTACCAAAGTGTAATTATATGATCTAGTTGCAGCATAGCTTGATTTTATGTCATGCAGGAGGAAATAAAAATGTAAATAGAACGGATTGTCCGTAGATATAGAATAAAAGTTTGATTGAATATATAATATTTAATAATTTTAAATTTAAAGAGTAAAAGTGAAAAAAAGAAAAGAAGGAAAATTGATGTAATGATTTTGATAATATCACATAATGTTCACCCCCGTTATAAGTGCCAAAAGATTGAATCTACTAACATGGCAAAAATGGATTTATGTGATATAATTAATGAGCTAAGCAAGTGCCGTTCACGCAACGTAAGAGCCCAGTATTTTGGACTCAGAACAAGATAGACTCTGGAGATTTTGGACCCCTCTGACCTCTTCTCATCAAGCCCATGTTTACATTGGGTCATCTTATAAAAATCTTAAGCTCTATTCACCTTTCTAAAGCCCATTTGCTATAACACTCATTTTTCAACGTTATCTTGATTATCGATCGCTATCCTTCAAATCGATCAATAGTTTGATTTAGTTCGAATTTCAATTATTTGAGTAATTTATTAAATTTAGATCAATTTTTATGATATTTAACTCAATGAGCTTATGAGCTCAAGCAACCATGACTCGAGTATATGAATATAAGTCAAATTTAGATATTAATATTACTTTAGTTAAAATATATATATTTAAATAAAACGAGTTTAATTGAATTAAGTTATTCCGAGGAAAAGTTAACAATTAAACCAATCATGATCAATGAGCCTCTTTTCTCAAATGATCCTAAAATTTATTAACTAGTATTGATCCTATATTTACTATTTTAATCTTACAAATTCCTCTCATCTTCCTTTCACAATCAATATAAGATTACAAAACTTATCAATTTTCAAGGGTTTTAATATTGGATTGAATTTGAATAAATATCAAGCTAAGCTTCAATAGCTAGTGAATAAATTTGTTTCATTTTCACCTTTACTTATTGGTAGTCACTAAGGTACCTGTGGTTCAATTTGGTATGGTTCGAGGGTTGAATTGAATTAAATCACATTTGAAAGTATTCGACTCAAAACCTTAATGAGTTGAACTACTTTTAAAATACTTAGTTGTTATAACAAAAATATACTCTCTTTTTTTTTTGCCAACAGAATTTACTAATTACAAAAAATACACATTTATTACTATAATTTTTACCTAGATAATTTAATATAAGATTTCATGTCAAAATTTTTTTTAACAAGTGGACTATAACTGCATATATGCATATCAAAAACAAAAAGAATCATAGATAATAATTTCCTTCACACGAGCTCAACTTCCTACTAAAACTTCTAAAATCCCTACTACATCATTCATATCACATAATAGGTAATAAGCAAGTGGAGAGGAGAAAGTAATTGCATACTTACAAAACATTAAATTTTCCCAGTCTAGATATTATAGAGATTAGGGGATGAGAGCGAGACAATGCACATAAGGAATTGAGATAGAGATAGAGATGAGAGTGAACTCGGTGAGTATGTCAGTTGATAGCGAAAATCTAGTTTGGAATGAAAACTAATGTGTATAAAAGTGAAGTAAATAAGGTGTGGGGCATTATGCATTTGGAGAGTCGATGGCATACTTATCCTAAAGCTTTTACTCTCCTATAGGGAGGGGCTTTTTCGTAGGATTTCAATTTTTCTTTTCTACCATAAGTATTACTAGGTTGGGGCTTGCTTGTTGTCATTTAATAAACAAAATATGCTACTTTTTTTTTGTTAAACAAGTGGTTAAGTTTAGTTCGACTTAACCTCTGAGTCAAATCATAAATTTTTTAAATGTTCATAAAATATATTGAAATGTGTAAATAAACTATATTTTACGATTTAATTATTAACTATATCGATTTGATTTTATTAACAACCATAATAGTTACCAGTAATTTTAGGATACTAACTTATTGATTTGCCATTACATTAGACAAAAGAAAAATTATCGATTTGCACATGTCTCATTTTTTTATCACTTCTTATATTATATAATTTTTATTAAAAATAGTTAAAACATAAAACGAATAATTCAAGGCCCATATTATCCAATCTATTACATCTATATATAATAATAATTCATACCCACGAGATTGAGGACCATGACAGTCTTCACCGTATTAATTAATCAATCTAAGTAAAAAAAATTTGCCCTTTTTAGATTGGTTACAGACATTACGGAGAAAAAGAAAAAAATCTATAAAAGAATCTTTAATTTAATTCTAGTTTAAGTCTTAACAAGTATTCCATGTGAAAAACAAAAGGCAACGGGAATGCTGATGTCGGTTTGCGCGTGCGACAGACAGAGCTGTTCACGTGGATGAAGTGCTGCCGCACATTCCTCGGAACGCTTGTTTAGGAGAAGATTACTCTTTCCCAACAAAAGCATGCATCATCAATAAAAAGTGTAGAGATACCGGAGTCAGGCCCATTGTAATGTAGTTTACAGAAAAAGCATAATTACATCATCGCCCCGAATCGAAAACTATTACATATTACATTACGGTAGCATTTGATGTATAGTACTCAACAGTATAAAATAAAAATATATATGATAAAATAATTTTTTTATATCATATTTAATATATTTATACTAAATAAAATATTTTTGTGATATCTTTTATTTAGTATTACAAAATACTATACTGAACATGAACATGATATTTTGATAATTATGCTATTTATATAATAACATGGTTATTTAATTATATTTTTAATATTATTAAAAAAATATAATTTAAAAAAATAGATATATAAAATAATAAATATAAATTCACTGATTTGCTATGTAATTAAAAAAATTAATAATTTATATTATAAATTACAATAATTTATCTCATATTAATATCAATAGTGTTAATTAAATTGATATTATAATAAATTAACACATATTAAATTACAATAATTTACCTTAATATTTAATTACTATAATATTAATTTAATCAATATTATAACAATAGAAGACATTTTTGAGATTTCAAAATATATTTATTTTTATCTTGTAAAATTAATTTTTGTACCTTATTTTATATAATACAAAATTTAACTATTTTGTCCAATACTCCAAAACCCTTTTATTTAGTAATTAAACTAAATATGCAAATTAAATAAATGATAAAAAATTTTATTCAGTCTAATACTATGAAATCTTGATAATCAAACGATACTTATGTCATGTATCGCTTCATCACATGTATATTCATGGCTTCAAAAACCTTTTCATTTTCCCTTTATTAATAAACTCTATATATAGACAAATATGGTAACCCTAAATTTTATTAATGGAAATGGCTTTACATAACCTTTGTAATAATTTTTTTTTTTAATTTTTATATCTTCTTATGTCTAAAACTATCGGCTTTTCTATTATAACTCTTTGGGAGCATATTAAAAGATCTATTATTTTATGGATTGCACTTTATCTAAGACTAGGGGCTAGGTTCATACAAACCCCACAAGTGGTAGTCAATAGAGGTGTATAAGTGGATTAAATGGACGAACTTGATCTGGCTCACTTTGGTCCATGAGTTAAACAAGCTAACCTATGATGAATCATTTAACAAATGAGTCAAAGTTTCTTAGCCTAAACCTAACCCGCATGAATTGGTTTCAACAGCCAGTGAATGAATTTGTTTCATTTCACCTTTACTTATCACTAGTCACTAAGGTGCTTGTGGTTCAATTTGGTATGTTTTGAGGGTTGAATTGAATTGAATTGAATCACATTTGAAACTATTCCATTCAAAACCTTGATGAGCTAAACTACTTTTGAAAATACTTAGTTGTTATAACTATAGCATACTCTCTTTTTTTTTTCTTTTTTTTTGGCCAACATAATATACTATTCACAAATAATACACATTTATAACTATAATTTTTACCTATACAATTTAATATAAGATTTCATGTCGATTTTTTTTTTTAACATGTAGACTACAACCACACACATATGCATATAAAAAACAAAAAGAATTATAGATAATAATTTCTTTCAATGAGCTCAACTTGCTACTAAAACTTCTAAATTCCTTACTAAATCGTTCATATCACATGATGGGTAATAAGCAAGCGGAGAGGATAAAGTCATTGCATGCTTACAAAACATTAAATTTTGTCAATCTAGATATTATAGAGATTAGGGGATGAGAGCGAGACAATGAACAAAAGGAATTGAGATAGAGATAGAGATGAGAGTGAACTTGGTGAATATGTGAATTGATAGTGAAAATCTAGTTTGAAATGAAAACTAATGTGTATAAAGGTGAAATAAATGAGGTGTGGGGGCATTGTGCATTTCGAGAGTCAATGGAATGCTTATCCTAAAGCTTTTACTCTCCTTTAGGGAGGGGCTTTTTCTTAGAGTTTCAATTTCTCTTTTCCACCATAAGTGTTACTAGGTTGGGGCTTGCTTGTTGTCATTTAATAAACAAAATATGCCACTTTTTTTTTTTTTTTGTTTCAATAATAGGTGATTAAGTTTAGTTCAACTTAACATCTAAATCGAATCATAAACCTTTTAGCTGTTCTTTGAACCAAATCACAAACTATATTGACATGTGTAAATAAACTATATTTTACGATTTAATTCTCAACTTGGTCGATTTGATTTTGTTAACAACCATAACAATTACTAGTCGCTTTGGGATATTAACTTATTGATTTGTTGTTACATCGAACAAAAGAAAAATTATTGATTTGCATGTGCCTCATTTTTCTATCACTTCTTATATTATGTATTCTTTGTCGAAAATAGTTAAAGCGTAAAACAAGTAATTCAAAGTCCATATTAACCAATCTACTGCATCTATATATAATAATAATTCATACCTACGAAATTGAGGGCCATGATTGTCTTAAGTAAATTACAAAATAAAAAGTAACCTCTTTGGTTTCAAACCCCACACTAACCCCACCACCTAACCCACCCACCCTTTATATATATGTATTATTTGTCCTTTATTATTTCATTATCTACCTTTTTGTTTCCAACACATCGCACACTTTTATTTTATCTTTTTCACTATTAGTTAGCAAACACATGTAAGTTTTTAATCAACAGTAATCATTAATTTAATATAATGACATAATTAAATGTATTTAATTATATATTATGCTAAAAATAATCAAATATAAATAAATAAATAATGAAAAATTAGATTAAACCCTAAAGGCAGTTGACTTGTCGACATAAGAGTAGTTGATCACTAAAGTTGTGCAAATGAGTTATGCCTCACAAGCTGACTCATTTTACTTGCTTAAAAAACGAGTTAGGGTTGAAATTTTTAATCCATTTAAAAAGTGGGCTAAATGAGTTAAGCCCATTTAACCTACGAGTTAAAGTGAGTCGGCTTGTTTAACTCATAAGCCAACCTATCGACCTAAAGGAAAAAAAAATTTGACATAACTTACCTTAATCATATATTATGTTCACAATATAATATTAAGTCATTAATTCATTTCACTTTTAAACTTAATATAATAAACTATAAAACTCAAGTTACATATCATCATTCATCACCATTTTCCTCACTCTTCTTTCTTATCAATTTTATTTTATTCTTTCCATCTTCTTCACTGGTTCCATCCCTTAATTCTTTCATGATTTTTATAATATTGATATTATAAAAATATTACAATTATAATGTCAATATTATGGTATAAAGTATCAAGTTAATTCATTATATTGTTGTATAAAAAATACAAGATTGTTATGTACTTTACATTTTATACAATTTTAAATAAAAATAATAAAATTTGTTATTAATAGGTTATGGGTTATCCCATATGACCTACTAAAACACATAAATTAGTTAAATAAATTATATTAACGCATTTAATTCACTAAAGCATATATAGGTTAAATGAGTCGACTTAATAAGCTAGCTCGTTTAACCCATCAATTCATGCAGGTTAGGTTCAAGCTAATAAACTTTGACCTATTTGTTAAATGATTCATCCTAAGTTAGCTTATTTAACTCATCAACCAAAGTGAATCGGATCAAGTTGGTCCATTAATCCACTTATACACCTCTATTGACTATCACTTGTGGGGTTTGCATGAACCTAGCCCCTAGCCTTAGATAAAGTGCAATCCGTAAAATAATAGATCTTTTAATATGTTCCCATAGAGTTATAATAGAAAAGTCGATAGTTTTAGACATAAGAAGATATGAAAAATTTTAAAAAGAAAAAAAAAAAGATTATTACAAAGGATATGTAAAGCCATTTCCATTAATAAAATTTAAGGTTACCATCTTTGTCTATATATAGAGTTTATTAATAAAAGGGCTTGTGAAGCCATGGATATACACGTGATGAAGCAGTACATGACATAGGTATAGTTTGGTTGTTAAGATTTTGTGATACTAAGGTTTAATTAATGGAAAAAAGAGGTCTTGGAGTATTGGACAAAATAATTAAATTTTTTACTATATAAAATAAGGTATAGAAATTAATTTCATAGGACAAAAATAAATATATTTTGAAATCTTAAAAGTGTTCTCATTTGTTATAGTATCGATTAAATTAATTTTATAGTTATTAAATATTAAGGAAAATCATTGTAATTTAATATGTATTACTTTATTATAATATCAATTTAATTAATACTACTACTATTAAATATAAGACAAATTATTGTAATTTATAATATAAATTATTAATTTTTTTAATTACATAGCAAATCAATGGATTTATATTTATTATTTTATATATTTTTTCTTTTCAAATTGTATTTTTTTAATAATATTTAAAATATAATTAAATAATTATGATGTTATACAAATGGTATGATTATCAAAATATTATGTTCAGTACACTACTTTATAATACCAAATAATAGATATCACAAAAATCTTCTATTTAGTATAAATATATTAAATATGATATAAAAAGTTATTTTATCATATATTTTTTTATTTTATACTGTTGAGTACTATACATCAAATGCTACCGTAATGTAATATGTAATAGTTTTCGATTCGGGGCGATGATGTAATTATGCTTTTTCTGTGAACTACATTACAATGGGCCTGACTCCGGTATCTCTACACTTTTTATTGATGGTGCATGCTTTTGTTGGGAAAGAGTAATCTTCTCCTAAACAAGCGCTCCGAGGAATGTGCGGCAGCACTTCATCCACGTGAACAGCTCTGTCTGTCGCACGCGCAAACCAACATCAGCATTCACGTTGCCTTTTTTTTTTTTTTTTTCACATGAAATACTTGTTACGAGTTAAACTAGAATTAAATTAAGGATTTTTTTTTCTCCGTAATGTCTGTAACTAATCTAAAAAGGACAATTTTTTTACTTAGATTGATTAATTAATACGTTGAAGACCTCGTCAAAGGAAGAAAGATGTCGAATTTAAAACCTGAAAAAAGGTTATTATCATAGGCATCACAATTCACAGGACGGTGTTGGTCGCATGGGTTGCCATGTGGTGATACCAAACACCATGCTTTTGTTAATTAAAATTGCAATGACACACAGCAACCACAAATGCACGCATCCATGAAATAGCATGTACTAGGACGTCTAGCTTGAAGTAAGCATTGGGTTAGGTTTAAATAAAAACGTTTTTATTTATTGACCAGCAGTTTAACGTGGGTTGGTTCGCGCAGATTCACATCTTATCCGGGCTGGGAAAGCTAGCCTAACCCACCCTTGAGCCAACACAAGTTAGGTAGGCCTACACACTAACTCATAAGAAAATGCAATTTTCTTTTATTATTATATATTACAATACATATATCACACAATAATTAGATAAAACTAACTACTAAGTAGAAATTTAAAAAAAAAATCTTAAATCTCATACGATAGAGAACAAAAAACTTCAAACAATAATCAAGCAAATTTAGTAATTATCACAATGTCTTTTTTACTAATTATATAAGAAAGTAAAGTCAATAATAAAGAGAAAAAAATATTGAAACACAAGTCAATAATAAAAGGGAAAAAAAAAACTATTGAAAAACCTATCAATCATCGCTTCTTCTTCTTCTTCATATATCTATCAAACTATCAATCATCATTAACAACAACAACCAAATTTGAGCCCCCTTTGATGAAGTAATCCTACTCCTAGTGTCTTTTTCTTCATCTATAATTCACCAAATCACATAGATAATTAGATGTTAAAAGCTTGAAATAATACATTAAAAGAAAATATTACCAAAAGAAGAAGAAAAAAATCACCTTTACAAGCTAATCTTTATAACCAATTATGTGTACAAATTAAGCCTTTCACATTTGTTGGGAGCATAGAATTGTGGTACTTATTAAGAATATGGGCACTAATATTGAAACTTGACTTAGACGCTATAGTGGTAATTAGATTACTGAGCACATCAGAGGCTATGATGCACAAATCAGAATACCTTCGACTTTGAGTCTTCCAATATTTTATTACATCTAATTCTGAGTAGAAGTTCATATTTATTACTAACTCATCTAAATAAAGATCAAAAAAGACTTATTAGAACTTTGTATTTTTACTTGGCAATACTCCTACATTATTAAGGAAAAAACTAATTAAATACTGATATATACTAAAAAAAAATCATTAAAAAAGAAATGAAATTATTATTGAACTTACATTTAAAACAGCAAAATCAATCTCGAAAGCTTTTCCAATTTTCAAGTTTTATGTTGCTCTTCCTTTACCTCTACCTCCAAATGTGTCTTGTGTTTAAGAAGATGATCCAACCTGAAGACTTCTAGATATGTGATTTATTTTGCTCGTCATATTCTATAAAGAGCTTATATAGCTTGTTCTTTATATTAGCTAACTTCTCTTCACAAGTGAGAAGATCAATCTTATTAAAGCAAAACTTAAAAAAATTAAACTTCATTTAAGGATCAAGGACTGCTCCAAGTGCAAGGACAATACTATATTCTCTCTAAGATTTATTGAAATTTTGTTTCATTTTAATATATATCTTCCTTATGACATGATCTTCACTACCGAAATTTTCAATCAACAAACATTGAATTGCCCATACTTGTAAGAAATAGAGGTTTGAAGTTGGATACGAGGATCCTGATATTAAATTGGTGATAATATAAAAGGGCTAAAAAACTTACATATCTTTTTTGGTCTTTCATACTCATTCGCTGTTGGATAATACTTATAATGAAAATCACTCAATTGAAGGCAATAAAAAGCATGTTGAAACCTTTGTGTGCTATCAAGCATAAGGTAAGTAGAATTCCATCTAGTAGCTACATTTAAGCACAAACCAACATTGGTATTAATGTCACCAACTTATTGAACACACTCTAAAAAATGTTTCATTTTACCCTCGGGACCCTTAACATACTTTACACTCTCCTTTATTTTACGCAAAGCTTCACTACTTACTGTCAACTCCTCTTTAACAATTAAATGGAGAATATAGGCACAACATTTAATATGGAAAAACTCATCACCACATAACAGACTATTTTGTAAGTTGAGTTGCTCTTTTAAGAAATCTTGTATGCAATCATTTGCAGATGCATTATCCAATATAAGGGAGAATATCCTTTTATTTATACCCTAATTTTTCAAAAATTCAAATACTTTCTTAAATAGCTCAAAACTTGAGTGAAGAGAGGGCATTTTACAAAAAGAAATAATTTTATTATTGAGTTTCCATTTGTTATCCACAAAATAACTAGTCAAATAAATATATCCTTCATTGGTGGAAGTAGTCCATACATTTGAGGTTAAAAAAACTCTCCCTTGAATTTTCTACAAAATTTGTTTCAAATTATCCTTTTGAGCCAAATATAAATTCCAAACATCTGATGTAACAGTTTTCCTAAAAATTGGCTTATAATAAGGATTGCATAACCTTATAAACTATGTGATCCTCCTATATTCAACAAATGAAAATGGGAGATCATATTCAATAATAACCATTGACATTATCTCACGAGCAACTTTTGGATCTAGTTTTCTTGACCTTAACCTATTAGCATGATCAATTATTATATCACCAACATCATTATATTTAAGTACTTGACTCAAGTAAAACTTTCCCATATGTCGAAGTAAGGTTGAAGTTCCATGTGTATGTCCCCCGATAACATATTCATTCCCACACACTATACATTTGGCTCTACTTTTACCATCTTTCCCAACACCTATTCTTGCAAAATTTTCCCAAACTTCAGAACTACTTGGTCGAGACTTCTTACTTGTAAGTTCTTCAAATTGAGAATATCCTGTGTGTATATTAGCACTAAGCCCACTGACTTCGGATACATCATTTACATTAATACATTGTATTATATTTGTAGCGTCATTACTTGTAGGATCCATTCTGAAAATACATCAACAAAAGAAAATGTTAGAATACAGATGTTGTACCTACGCCAAAAATACAATTCGTCGAAGACAAGATTTAAACCTACAACAAGGACATAATCATGAAAAGCACTCTACTACCCTAAGTGCCCAATCGATATCAAACAATAACAATAAACATTAAGTGCCTACTTTGGATGTGGAAATATACATATTCACTATTTTTTTGTTAACCTCCTACTTTGGATATGCAATAACATTTCACATTGATTTACATTGATTGTTAGACTATTATCTCATTTCAAGCAAAATACCCTCAAATTTAGTAATTCTTTTCAAGTTTTCAATCTGTAAAAGTCATTGATAATTAGACTATGACATGTCTATCAAAATTAGGCATCAATATTATATTTAAAATCCAAATCGCAAAAGTTCAAGAAGTGAATATAGATGCTTGCCTTCCCTGGCCAAACCCCAAACCCGAATGGCCAAACCCTAACCCCAAAGGCCCAAACCTTAAAACCCGAATGACCAAACCCCAAACTTGAACGGTTGAACCCTAAACCTTATAGTTGACAACACATCCTCATAAAATTAAACACACACACACACACACACACACACATAACTTCTTAACTCTTAAGCACTTACTTGGAGGGCTTGGGGTAGGAGACTGAATCGAAGTGGTAAGTGGGAGGCTAGGAGCATCGGATCAGAGATAATGAGTGAGTGACGGTTGACGATAACAACGATGACTATTGGATTGGACGAAGACGACAAGCGTAATGTCGACTATATGTCTGAAGAAGACTAAAGTTAAGATTGAAGATGAAGAACTAATGAGAGTAAAGTGAAGAGGACTAAAAGTAGTCGAGTAGAGCAAAGGAGGTCTGGGCAGGTTTGTGCATGTGTAAATGATGTGATTGCTGTTTATCTATGTATTAAGTTATATTGTTGTCCATATAACTGTAATTTTTTTTTTGTTTTATTTGGCGAGCCACACAAGCTAACTTGCCCCACATTGAGTTGGCCTATGAGCTATGTAGGGCAGGCCAAAAAGCCTGCACTTTATGTGGGACACATTTTTTTGGCCCACTTCGCAAAAAACTGTAGGTTAGGTGGGTTGGTCCATCGAGCCTACCTTGCATTTGCCAGCCGTAGTGACAATCGTTTAAAATAAAAACTACTTAGAGTGAGCAATTTAAAGTAAGCTAATATGGGTATTAACTTTCAAAGGAGTGTGGAAATATTACAATCTTATATAGGAGAGTAGTATAGACCAAATGTGACATTTAAGTTTAAGGGTTTTCCCATCTATCATACTAATCTTTTGGAATAAGTTCTTTCTATAGGCTTGGATTGTAACAATGACTCATTTAAATCATATAGTATATTATTGATTGTTGCTTAAAACATAAAAGATTTAAATAAATTTTCACACACACTTTCTATATATTTATTCCAAATTAGGCGATGTATGGTGTTTCGATTCAGTAACCAAAACAAATGGGACCATATAAAACTTGGCAAATTGATAGGTCATGGTAAAAAACATGAAGAAAGATGACAGCTCAAAATAAGGAATAATATGAAAATTACTACTTGAATTCTAAGTGTTTTTTAAATTTCATAATTAAAGTTTAAAATTATTAAATATTATATTTAATCGAACTTATATTTATAAAAGTTACTATATTTTTGCAACTCATATTATTTGGTCAATGAATATTTATTTTATCATCTTGCGTGGCACATGTAAATTATATACTTTCTTATGCTTCTCTTTTGACCTGTGAACAGTGGTGAGAATTTCAAAAAGGTCGACCGTACCACCAATGATGTCCAAACATTGGATTTGAACCCTGCGTGAAGCCAGATTCCAGAGGGTGCAAAATGACCCCTCTCAATAAATATATAAAAGAGGAGGCTAATTGTTCATTTTATGCGACCCGTCACACACGGGCATATGAGATCAGTTTGAAAAAAAAAAAGGGTTATAAATGGAGAAGACTTTCTTTTTAATTATTAATTTTGAGGTTTGATTTGACCCTAATAGGTGTAGTTAATTTCGGGGAAAAAAACATTGTAGTTTCATCCTCATATATCACGTGTACGTATAAAGAAAGAAAAAATGAATAAAAAAATCCAATAAAAGAAAATTGATAAATCAATTTAGCACAAGGACGTAGTTGTACATGTTTTATCATCAAGCCAATATCGTGTTTCAAGTAAAATTATTACGATAATCCATGTCATAAATTAGTCCCATATTACTAATAAATTAAAATTTTATTAAATAAAATTTATAAATATCCAACTAAATATATTATTATTGTATATTAAATTTTTTTTGTTAATAGCAATAGATTAAATATTATGAATGGAAATTAATTATTTTATTTCACATGAAAATAATTTAAATTTTTAATAATATTTTAACTTTAATTTTAATATACTTAATATTTTTAATCCAATAGACCTATAGGATCTACGATTTTGATAGATTGAATCGCCATAAACCTATGGAGCCACCGGGAACACGCATGGTTTAGGAACTAGCCATAAAGGCTTCGTCCAGTTCCAAACCCCACCCATAACCGCATATAAGCTAGCACATACCATGCCATGTACAATGTCACGCATACATTACTAGAGCATAATCAATTCACATGAGCAACTATGAGTTCCATATTTCCATATCTTTTCCTTAGCCGTTCACACAACATAAATAAAAGTTATGTCAATTATAATGACTCGATCTAGATATTGAAAGTTAGCCCATAGCATACTAATACGAATGGTTTTGGATCTTAGTGGACAATATATGCACAATGCACCCAAGGTAAGCTTATATAATAGAATTAAGGCGCCTAAATACTAATTGGACTAGATTATGGCTAGGTTTAGGGTGAAGCAAGGATGGTAATTCCATCTCTCCTCATAATGCACCATTAGAAGGGGGAAATTTGATGGGGTTTGGTATGAGTCGAGCTTATAATATCATAATGCTAAAGATGATTCCAATTAGATGGGTTTGATGCACAATGCCAAATTGACAATACATGAATTTACATGGTGCTTTTATATATTTATAATAGGAAAAGTCCTAAATGGTGAATTATATAAACCATTCCTTGAAAATATTAAAAATTGTACGAATCCCTAACCATTTCAAAAATTAACACTTACACCCCTAAAAAGCTAATGTAGTGATTGACATGTAAATTTGAGTTGACATGACATTGATGTGGCACTTAATTTAATATATTTAATAAAGTAATTTTAAAAGTACTAAAACTAAAAAAGGAAAAATTGTATGAAATTTAAAAAAAGAAAATCAGGTAGGAAAGAAAACGAAGAAGTATGGGAAGTTTCTAGCAACCTAAAGATGGGAGATGGCTAGTAACCAAGTTAGAGGGGGTTACGCAACACCACTAGTAAGTACAACTATTGTTGAAAGTCGCAAGGTTAGGAGATGGTAATTAAAAGGGGAAAGAAGCAGTGAAGTCAAGAATAGATTACATGGTTAATTTCTGAAAGAATCACTTCATTATTTTCATGGTTCTTTCTTATACGTGGAATGGTCTCTTTGATTTTCCTAATGTGGATTTGGAATTTATTAATGGTTATTGAAATCATGAATGTTACGATGCTTATTCCGATCCCAATGTTGGTGTTGAGCAAATTCTACACATGATGTAAAGGGTAGCATGAAAATTAATCGTTATTTAGCTTATTTTGTGTAGAGGGTTGAAATTATTATATAAATATATTGGGTTAAATCCATTAATTGTTTGGCTTGACTCATTAGATTGGGTAAGAGAGACTAGTGAGTTTGATCCAATTTTTGAGATGACTTAAGGAGAAATTGTTTGATGGGCTCGAAACGAGGATTGTTGGATCAATCTATCCGCATCCAACCTTTCTTAAGTAAGCTCATACACCCATGAGGAAGGCTATTGTCCTTGAGCCTTTTGTATGCTTATTAGTATAACCTTAACATGAGTATACTTCATCTCATCCATTGATCAATAAGATAATTTGGCAAATATCATCAAGTCCAAGAGTTTATAAATACTTAGCTACTCCTCCTCATTTTGAAGGATTCCAAATATCAAAGAAATAGTGCTCTATTAAGAATTCTCTACTCTTAAAGATCAAACAAGAGTTTAGATAACGAACGGTCTTCATTGCTCAGGAACTACAAGGTTGACATCTAAGGTCCCTTTGACTCCTTTGTTTGTCACTCGTGCATTCGAGACTCTTGAGATTACTTGTTCCTCCTCCTTACCACTTTCTCCTTAATCATTCCATCATGTGTCATCTCTACATCACTTCTCTAAAGTCACATGCAATGTAGTACCCATGTGATACTCATGTGACTACTAAGTCTATTAATTATTTAACTTGACTCATTGGGTTAGATGATAGGATCTAGTGAGTCTAGTTCATTTATTGGGATGACATAGGGAGAATTGAGTTTGTGGGCTTGGAATAAGGATCATTAGACCAGTCCGTTTGTATCCAACCTTTTTTAGGTAAGCCCATGTACCCATGAGGATGGCTATTAGCCTTACCTAATCAATAAGCTCATTTAGGATAACCATAAATTGAGCAAGCTTCATCTTGTTTGTTGATCACCTATATGATTGGATGGATGTTATTAAGCCAAAGTGCCTATAAATACTCAACTACTCCTCTTCATTTGACACTTTTGGAAGAGATTAGAGAAACAACATTTTAATGCATTGTCTTTGCTCTCAAAGATCAAGCAAGCAACTCAAGTAATTATAGATCCCAATTGCATAAGCCGCAAGGTTGACACCTAAGGTTTCCTTAGGTTCTCTTGTTTGTCACTTGTGCATTTAAGATACTAAAATTATCTATTCTCCCTCTTTGTCACTCTTTCCAAGTCATGCTGTTATGTGCCATCTCTAAATTATTGATCTAAAGTCACGTGTAGTGCAAGACTTATTCATAGCATGTAAGTGACCAGTCTCATGCTACATGTGACCACCTCAATTGGAATTCATCACCGACATTTTAGATGAACAAAGGCTCGTTGATAGCTTATAGACCGGAACGACTAACTTAATTCTAATGAATTTTTTTGATTTTGTGAGGTTGCGTAACCCCCTTGGCATGGTCGTTGCCTATCCCCACCCATAGGTAATTAATTGATAGCCTCTACTACTTTTTTTTTCCTATCCAATTTTCCTTTCTTTTTTTTTTAAATTTTCATCTGATGTATATTTATATATATATATATATATATATATATAAGTTTTTTTTGTATATTTTTACATTATTTAATTAAATATATTAAATTAATTGCCACATTAGTACTAAGTCAACTCAAATTTACACATCACCTACTAAAATAGCTTTTTAAGGGCATAAGTACTGACTTTTAAAAAGTTATGAGTTTGTGTAATTCTAAAGTTTTTAAAGGAGATTCATGTGTAATTTATCTAATCCTAAAACTTTTAAATGCATAAATTAAATCCAAACATTAAAAAGTATTATATTATTACATTAAGTCATCATATTTTAATACTCCCATGCCAATATAATGCATAACATGACCTAGGGTGCCATATGAAAGATAAAAAATAGACAAATAAAGAAGAAAATGGGGGAAAGCCAATTAGCCATCTATTAGGATGACATTGCAAGCAACATCTAAAGGTAGATCGTGTAACTTAACCTAAGGGTGGCCAATGGCATTATACCTATATGGAGGCTAGCAACCTTCCTTTTATCATGGATCATGAGTTGAGTGACTCAAGATGGCAATGCCACCTATCTGGTAGTGATTAACATATACCCTAAGTGGTGGATCATTGTATACCACTTGAAAATTAAAAATGTTATGTTGTAAATTCTAGGGGTGCTTGAGTCACCTGCAAAAGGAAATAAGTAGGCTATGTGTCGAAGGTTATTCCAGTGTAGACACTCTAATGCTTAAATCATCACAAGAATAGTATTGTGCAAAATGTGAATGAGAGTGGAGAGGTTGGAATCCTTTACGAATGAGATAGGGCTTTGTATGGTAAGTGCATTTATGTCCAAATTTTGTTTCAGATATTATGAAGAGTGAATCTTTAACCGAGTTCTTTCCTTATTTGTTTAAAGTCTTCTTCGCCTTTTTTTATCCAGTTTTGGGTTGTGCATGGTCAATTCAAGTTGAAGCTTGGGTATGCAGGTTAGATTTGATGCTCCTAATGCTATAATGATTTGCTAAAGATCAATTTGGGCATAAAGAGCTTGGATAAAGGTTTGAATAGTAGAATTGAGTTTTTGAAGTCTATGCTCAAAAATCTCTATCAACAAAAAGATACATAACTTCAAATACTGAGTAGAAAATGATCTTATTATGGCTTAGGTGATTTTTTTTTAAGGATATAGTGGTCAGCAATCTACTACTTATGGTTATGGTAGGTTGCAACCGATACCACCAACCTAGAAAAATGGGTCATGTTCCTTACCTTTATTATAAATTGTGACCTTTGATTGCTTTTGTATATTAAGGAGGTTGGTTACCTCTCTCTTAGGTGACATAACCAACCACCCAAGGGAGTGGGTTATGTAACTCATATTGAGAGGTAGGGTTGTTAATTAAACTAAATTGAATCGAACCAAACCGCAAAATGCATTTCTTTTATATTTTGGTTTGGTTTACAATTTAGTTTGGAGATGGTTCAAATGGTTTGCAGTTTAGTTTGAGAGGTTAAACTAAACTAAACTGCTTAAACCTGAACCGAACATTTTTTTATTAAAATATATAAGTTATGGGACTTTTTTAATTTTAAACTTTATTTAATTTTTTATTTAATTTTATTTAACCTTTCCTTTTTGTTAGATCTCATTATATTTTAATATCCATAATCTATTCCTTTTTTCTTTACATTTGTTTATCATTTTTCAAGTAGATAAGTGTATCTTTACTATTACTTAAAATATAATGTTATCATGATAAAATGTTATATGACTTATATTCTTGCATAATATTTTTTAATTTGAATACCAATATATGGTTAAAAACTTTAATAGTTATTGATATTATCAATTAGAATAAAGTATTTTTAAAAATAGTTTAAATTATCCCAAACTACATTTCAAGTGGTTTAGTTCAGAACCCTGAACTATTAAAAATGGTTCGATTCATTAAAGGTTTTAATCAAACCATTTCAAATATGATTCGATTTGGTTCAACCTTTAAATCGAACTAAACCACACCATGATCACTCCTATTGAGTGGTTGAATGTAGTTCTCTTCTTAATATGGTTCCTTGACTCCTTGGTTTAGACTAAGGGTCGTTTCTTTTTTTAGCTTTTCTTTTTATTCCCAGTTCTTTTATGTCCAATTTTTCTTTCAAATAATAAATTAAATTAGCTCAAGTGGCATGCAACTTTATTATCACGGTGTGGAAATATGAAATCATGTTACTATAGTGCCATACGACCGTCCATGATTTAATTTCATGATATCATAAAATTGTAATAATTAATTGTTGTGGTTGAAGTGGTCTATTTATTTGAAAGTAATAAAAATAAAATGGAATACTTATTTTTGAAATATTCTTTATTACCTTGTTTGCTTGTAAATTAGTTCAAAAATTTTCATTTTAAATAAATTTTTTATTCCTTCTCTATAGAAATAGCTATTACTTGTTATAAGGTGATATTTTTTATTATCTTTTTATAGGAAATAAAAGTTTCAGTAATAGCCAATGATATCCTTAATAAATAACTATTGTTTATATTTTTAATAAGGACATATTGGAGTTTTTTTATCATACTATCAATTTAATACTGCAATCAATGAGGCAAGGTAAATACTTTCATTGCAATAAAAATTTACACAAAGTAAGCACTAGAATATAAATATCTAACTTCTTATTAGTAAGAGTTACTTCTAAGAAATAATTTTTCTGATTTCCTATCTATTCTATTTTAAAAAGTAAATAAGTCATAAAATTTCTAGGACTTTCTAGGTATTTATCTTTTTATTATCTTTATTATATTTTTAATTATTATGAATTTTGTATTTTCAAGCCACATGTCATGTATATCATCATATGTGCTTGTTTTTATAACAACCCTAAAAAGGGCTCAGTAAAAATACTTGAAGGTTATCATATCACGTGTGACCCACAATATGTAAGCTACCTTATAAGTTAGAGTTTATAAGATTCTATACATACATACATACATACATACATACATACATACATATATATGTATCTCCTCACATTTAATAAAAACATTTATAATTGATTATATAGAAAATATATATGAAAATTGATATTTTACAATTCATTAGAATTGTAAAGAATCAGTATTCTTTCCAACTTGTAAATTTGGATAGTTAAAACTATTAAAAAAGATATTGGTTTAAACAAGATATAATGGGGTAGAGATTTCAAAAGTAAAAAAAAAAATAAAAAAATACATTTTTTAAAATTGTTCATCGCATACTCTAAGTTCAAACCTAATAATATTCTATCATATACTTGTTGTTCAAGATTTGTGTCTGGAATGGGTGAACCAGCACCAACCAGGGCTAGTTTATGTGAACTGGCCCTCATTTTTTTTCCTTTCTTTTTCTTATCCATCTGTAATTTTTTGTTAGTTTTTTTCCCTTTATTTTTCTTATCCATCTATATTTTTTTTGGTGGTTTTTTTTTCTTTCTTCTTTTCTAAATTTTATTCATGTGAAAAATTAATCTACAATTTTTGTGACAATAAATGATGTTTGCTTCATTAATTGTTGGAAAATCCCATGTACGCGAGGGGTGGATGCCAACCCCAAAATTTATTGATTAATTAAAAATATTGCAGAAAAAGAATGAGACATTTGACCTTACATTTTGTATACAATTCTTAGACTATGCAAGTAAATAACAAAAATAAATAAATGAGTATTATTCCTCTTATAAATTATCTCTAATCAATTGCAAAATATAAATAAGGTACTAATACCCTTACAAATTAATTTTGCTTATAATATAATTGTATAACGAAAATAGATATTATTCAACCCGTTACATCTTACTTGAAATCAAGAGTCAAGCTAACATAACTTCCCTCCAATGGGACAAAGTTGCTGAAGTATTCATCATTTTCACTAGACGTCTCGTATAACTCTTGTGTTTTACTTCTTACCTTTAACCAATCCTTTACGTAAGCTAGTGCCTCAACCTTAACGGGTGACAGTCTTGGTCGCTGTTGTACTAAGATAAGGCCCATTATGCTAAAAGCTTGTTTAATAGCTACTGTTGATGCAAGAGCAACAAGAACTTAGCAAACCATTCGAGATAGAATTAGATAAGTTTTCTTATGTCTCCTCCACTAGTTTAAGATATTGAAGTCCGTGATATTGTTATTACCAAATTTAAAGTTTGTGTTGAAATAGCGGTCGAGTTCTATGTACTCACTTGAATCAGCACGATGCCACTTCAACCTTTGTGCCATCATTCGTTACATGGAGAGAGTATGACCATATGTAGCACCATGTGAGCCGAAGGACGGTGAGGGAGTTATGAAAACTTGACCACAATATGTAGTAAAAAGTTAGAAAATAAGTCTTTTATTACTCGAATCATTCATTGTAATTCTTATATCGCAGCAATGACATATGTGTCTCGTGTCTTAGAAAATATGTCAACAATTTGATAATGCAGATTGAGATATTCTAAAAGCACAACACGGATCTAAAATAGAAGCAACAAGATAAATGGTAGAAATTTGTCTATAATATAGCAACCACTTTGCAGCTATGTCATTAACAACTACCTGAAGAAATGGGTAGCTTCAGGCTTCAAGTAGCATTAGCAGTATGTTTACGGTATTCATTAAGAAAAAGTAAATACTAACTTGGTATACTTAAAAAAATGTTAAAGTACACTTAGGAAAAACTTTAATCATATTTAGCATTTTGTTGCATACATTTCAATCACTAGAGTACAGTGGAATGTCATGGACATTCATCTTAGCAAAAGAACATAACACATCTTTATAGGAAACTATACTTTCTAGAAGTCGATAAGTGGAATTCTATTTATGCTTAACTCATTTTCTAAATTTTTTAGATCACATTTCATTATCAATATAAGATTTTCACCAGACCTTATTTACAAATGAATGACCAATTAAAAAGCCAATTATTTGTCTTATAGGGGATATCTTAAAATCTAAATAATTCAAATTGTCTTTAATGCAAAAATTTAAAATATGCCAGACACATTGTATGTGGAAAAAAGTCTCACTTAGTTTGGGTTGACATGACACTTCAAGTTCGTTAATGGATGTGATATTTGCTGTTGTATCGTTAAAACTGATTGAATTTTTTTTTTCGTCAATGAGTATTCACCAAAAATAATACTTATTATACAAAAACATTTTGCAACGTATGATGTTTATAAAAAATTCTAAGCACTATTAGTCTCTTTTGTTTTTATCATGCATCATCTATTCAATAACATGTAATTTCTATGTAAGAATCATCTTACCATGGATCGATTCGTATATCCATACAAATAGAAAATTGCGTATCAAGAGAATTAAATATAGAAGCTAATTCACACTTATCGATGTGATATAATTTCACAGTGATTTGTCACATCGTTTTTGGCTTCTATCCTTGTGAGCTTGAATTTAAAGCTTCCTGTTCATATTCCAAGCGATGTGTGGAAGATGCATGACTCTATGTAAAAAAATTGCTCAGGTTTATGTTGAATAGATTTTCTTTTACCACCTTTTTTAAAATTCCCCCTTCTTACTAGAAAATGAACAATAAAAAAAACTTGCCATTTTTTTGATTAGTATAAAAAGAAAATACTGATATAAAAAATTGTAAGTTGATGATCTAGTTACTAGAAAAAGAAATATATTCAATGGAAGATATTTAAATATAGGTAGCAAAAATAATTTACATAACAAAAGTACTTGCAAACTAAATAAATTAAAAAATATGAAAACATATAAATGAATTGAGTCAAGAGTTGAGTAGATAAGAGCGCATAAATGAAGTGAATATATAAAAGAATGACTAGATTTTTCGTTTGTGTGGATAACTAAATGAATTCATGAGCATAAATATGTACAACTTTCTCGCAGATGATAAAATGTTTCTAAACATTTGGAATTTTCTCGTCTCACAATGTTCAAATCCAAAAATTTTCACGCGTAACTTAATCAAAGGTTACAAGCCTACGACCTACAAATTTCTATAGGTTGTTCATTTCGTTTTGTTAAAGACTTTAGAAGTTAAATTTAAAAAATTTTCACTTGTACATTTGTCAAAGGTTGCAATCTTGTTTTCTATTTTTTAATGCCTGCGTTGAAAACAGTAACCTTATTTTGCAAGCCTCTGCAATCTTACTTTGCTTTTGAAAACAGTTACCTTCATTTTGTTTTTTTGTTTCTTCATTCACTTTTCCCATGTTAGGTTGCCTTTGTCATTTTTTTTTTAGGAGTACCTATCGCCCTGAGTTGGTAGTTCAACCTGGCCTTTCTCATGTATAACAAGTAATAATAAACAAATTATCAATAATTAATATACTATGCATGAAACAACTATATGAATATAACTATATTTATAATCATTCGAAAATCATATGTAGTATGGATTTATGCCTTCCAATATTAGAGGTTAAGGATACTATAGCACCATCAATTTCCTATCCAATATCGCATAAATTCTCTTGATGGAAGATGGTAGCTACTAATGAATTTAAGATCTTTTATACATTTTTTTATTTTTTATTTTTATTTTCGTGTTATATGAAAATTGATATTTTACAATTCATTAGAATTGTAAAGAATCAGTATTCTTTCCAACTTGTAAATTTGGATAGTTAAAACTATTAAAAAAGATATTGGTTTAAACAAGATATAATGGGGTAGAGATTTCAAAAGTAAAAAAATAAAAATAAAAAAAATACATTTTTTAAAATTGTTCATCGCATACTCTAAGTTCAAACCTAATAATATTATATCATATACTTGTTGTTCAAGATTTGTGTCTGGAATGGGTGAACCAGCACCAGCCAGGGCTAGTTTATGTGAACTGGCCCTCATTTTTTTTCCTTTCTTTTTCTTATCCATCTGTAATTTTTGTTGAGTTTTTTTCCCTTTATTTTTCTTATCCATCTATATTTTTTTGGGTGTTTTTTTTTTTCTTTCTTCTTTTCTAAATTTTATTCATGTGAAAAATTAATCTACAATTTTTGTGACAATAAATGATGTTTGCTTCATTAATTGTTGGAAAATCCCATGTACGCGAGGGGTGGATGCCAACCCCAAAATTTATTGATTAATTAAAAATATTACAGAAAAAGAATGAGACATTTGACCTTACATTTTGTACACAATTCTTAGACTATGCAAGTAAATAACAAAAATAAATAAATGAGTATTATTCCTCTTATAAATTATCTCTAATCAATTGCAAAATATAAATAAGGTACTAATACCCTTACAAATTAATTTTGCTTATAATATAATTGTATAACGAAAATAGATATTATTCAACCCGTTACATCTTACTTGAAATCAAGAGTCAAGCTAACATAACTTCCCTCCAATGGGACAAAGTTGCTGAAGTATTCATCATTTTCACTAGACGTCTCGTATAACTCTTGTGTTTTACTTCTTACCTTTAACCAATCCTTTACGTAAGCTAGTGCCTCAACCTTAACGGGTGACAGTCTTGGTCGCTGTTGTACTAAGATAAGGCCCATTATGCTAAAAGCTTGTTTAATAGCTACTGTTGATGCAAGAGCAACAAGAACTTAGCGAACCATTCGAGATAGAATTAGATAAGTTTTCTTATGTCTCCTCCACTAGTTTAAGATATTGAAGTCCGTGATATTGTTATTACCAAATTTAAAGTTTGTGTTGAAATAGCGGTCGAGTTCTATGTACTCACTTGAATCAGCACGATGCCACTTCAACCTTTGTGCCATCATTCGTTACATGGAGAGAGTATGACCATATGTAGCACCATGTGAGCCGAAGGACGGTGAGGGAGTTATGAAAACTTGACCACAATATGTAGTAAAAAGTTAGAAAATAAGTCTTTTATTACTCGAATCATTCATTGTAATTCTTATATCGCAGCAATGACATATGTGTCTCGTGTCTTAGAAAATATGTCAACAATTTGATAATGCAGATTGAGATATTCTAAAAGCACAATACGGATCTAAAATAGAAGCAACAAGATAAATGGTAGAAATTTGTCTATAATATAGCAACCACTTTGCAGCTATGTCATTAACAACTACCTGAAGAAATGGGTAGCTTCAGGCTTCAAGTAGCATTAGCAGTATGTTTACGGTATTCATTAAGAAAAAGTAAATACTAACTTGGTATACTTAAAAAAAATGTTAAAGTACACTTAGGAAAAACTTTAATCATATTTAGCATTTTGTTGCATACATTTCAATCACTAGAGTACAGTGGAATGTCATGGACATTCATCTTAGCAAAAGAACATAACACATCTTTATAGGAAACTGTACTTTCTAGAAGTCGATAAGTGGAATTCTATTTATGCTTAACGCATTTTCTAAATTTTTTAGATCACATTTCATTATCAATATAAGATTTTCACCAGACCTTATTTACAAATGAATGACCAATTAAAAAGCTAATTATTTGTCTTATAGGGGATATCTTAAAATCTAAATAATTCAAATTGTCTTTAATGCAAAAATTTAAAATATGCCAGACACATTGTATGTGGAAAAAAGTCTCACTTAGTTTGGGTTGACATGACACTTCAAGTTCGTTAATGGATGTGATATTTGCTGTTGTATCGTTAAAACTGATTGAATTTTTTTTTTCGTCAATGAGTATTCACCAAAAATAATACTTATTATACAAAAACATTTTGCAACGTATGATGTTTATAAAAAATTCTAAGCACTATTAGTCTCTTTTGTTTTTATCATGCATCATCTATCCAATAACATGTAATTTCTATGTAAGAATCATCTTACCATGGATCGATTCGTATACCCATACAAATAGAAAATTGCGTATCAAGAGAATTAAATATAGAAGCTAATTCACACTTATCGATGTGATATAATTTCACAGTGATTTGTCACATCGTTTTCGGCTTCTATCCTTGTGAGCTTGAATTTAAAGCTTCCTGTTCATATTCCAAGCGATGTGTGGAAGATGCATGACTCTATGTAAAAAAATTGCTCAGGTTTATGTTGAATAGATTTTCTTTTACCACCTTTTTTTAAAATTTCCCCTTCTTACTAGAAAATGAACAATAAAAAAAACTTGCCATTTTTTTTATTAGTATAAAAAGAAAATACTGATATAAAAAATTGTAAGTTGATGATCTAGTTACTAGAAAAAGAAATATATTCGATGGAAGATATTTAAATATAGGTAGCAAAAATAATTTACATAACAAAAGTACTTGCAAACTAAATAAATTAAAAAATATGAAAACATATAAATGAATTGAGTCAAGAGTTGAGTAGATAAGAGCGCATAAATGAAGTGAATATATAAAAGAATGACTAGATTTTTCGTTTGTGTGGATAACTAAATGAATTCATGAGCATAAATATGTACAACTTTCTCGCAGATGATAAAATGTTTCTAAACATTTGGAATTTTCTCGTCTCATAATGTTCAAATCCAAAAATTTTCACGCGTAACTTAATCAAAGGTTACAAGCCTACGACCTACAAATTTCTATAGGTTGTTCATTTCGTTTTGTTAAAGACTTTAGAAGTTAAATTTAAAAAATTTTCACTTGTACATTTGTCAAAGGTTGCAATCTTGTTTTCTATTTTTTAATGCCTGCGTTGAAAACAGTAACCTTATTTTGCAAGCCTCTGCAATCTTACTTTGCTTTTGAAAACAGTTACCTTCATTTTGTTTTTTTGTTTCTTCATTCACTTTTCCCATGTTAGGTTGCCTTTGTCATTTTTTTTTTAGGAGTACCTATCGCCCTGAGTTGGTAGTTCAACCTGGCCTTTCTCATGTATAACAAGTAATAATAAACAAATTATCAATAATTAATATACTATGCATGAAACAACTATATGAATATAACTATATCTATAATCATTCGAAAATCATATGTAGTATGGATTTATGCCTTCCAATATTAGAGGTTAAGGATACTATAGCACCATCAATTTCCTATCCAATATCGCATAAATTCTCTTGATGGAAGATGGTAGCTACTAATGAATTTAAGATCTTTTATACATTTTTTTATTTTTTATTTTTATTTTCGTGTTATCTGTAATCAATCTAAAATGGATGATTTTTTTCGCTTAGATTGATTAATTAACACGGTAGAAATAACAGAATCCTTTATTACATAAGATGTCGCAGTTAAAACCTAAAAAGGGTTATTATCATGGACATCACGAGTCTGTCGGTCCCTTGAGCTGCCATCTGATGACACCAAACACCATGCTTTTATTAACTAAAATTGCCACGAAACATGACATCCGTGTACATGAAAAAGCTTGTACTAGGACGTCTTGTTTGAAGTAAGCATTAGGATTAGCTGTAAGAAAAGACGATTTTTTTTTTTTTTTAAGAAGAGTGTTCTAGTACTTATTAAGCATATATATATATATATATATATTTAAAGCCCTTATGTTTCAAATTGAATACGTAAATTCTAAATCTTTGAAAAAGTATTTTTGAACTGATTTTGCTATTTATATGTTAAATAAAATAATTGAAAAAGTACTACAACGATTTCACGACTTGAGTGGGGCATATTTGTGAAGAAAACTAAATAAAACTTGTTTTCAACTTCTAATTTTTTTCCTTAAAACGACTACAATTGTGGTGCCAAATACTTCTAGAATTACTCAGCTATCGAATTTCCATTTTTGTGTCCAGTTTTGAAAGCAATATGTTCTAGACCAGTATAATTCCGCAAATATTGTTCAGCGTTGTAAAAAATTTCCAAAATATGCACCATTTTATTTTATTTTTAATAAAAAAAGATTCTAGAAATTCAAGGGAGAAAAAAAATTTTCAACCACATGCCATCTGCCCTCCAGCATAGTCAATCCGATTACGTTTTGTTCGATTAAATACATTACGAGTCCTCTATTATTGTGTGAAAGTCAATAAAATCCTTCATTTTTTAATTGAATAACTTCTATATTTTCATCGAATCTTTTAAGCGTTTTATACTTGCATCATTGCACCAAAATAATACTCTTTTGTTTGTTGCCATAAAACACGAGAGATACTGAAGAAACAACTTACATAGGGAACTAAAGCATAAATGTAGGTATAGACAACAATGGAAGACGGATCATCCATCATCGTGTTTGCTAGAAAATTAGGCAGACTGAATATCCTTTCCACATAATCATGGGGAGTTTTTTAGAGGTCCACCTGTATATGCAAAATGGATACAAGAAAACTGATTGATCTTGATTCAAGCTACGCTGCTACTTTACTTAAGAATTTAAATGATTGCAAATCAAAATATCACAATGTGCTCATGGTATGTAGGAAAAGACACTTCCTTCTTTTAGAATACAGAGTTGAAGCAATTTCAAAAGAGCTAATTGTAGTAGCGGATCACTTGGCAAGAAGAATCTAAGGTGGAGAAGAGGAATTTCTTTTTTTCTTTTTTTTTTACTCAGTCAGGTTTGGAATGGATTTATAAAACTTGAACTCGACTTGCTATGCTATAAGGCTATCAATGGTTTGCCCCAAAATCCTGTAGGTTTTTTATATTGTTGTTAGAATCTGATCCTGTAGGTTTTTTTCAAACTTGTTTATAACTCAACTTGATCCAACCTGTTAATATACTTGTTAAATTACATGATTGCATATTTTCTTTAGAAAATCACAAGTTATAGTCAAACGACATAAAACCATTGAGAGAGTAAGAGCAAATAAGGGTATTAGAGTTTCCTTTTGAAACTCAAAATAAATAAGTAATATTTTTATTAATTATTAATTTTTTAAATCACACAACGGGCTTTAAATATATTTATATATGTTAATTATTTTAAATCGCATTTAGGTTTTTTGTTGCTTTTTTTTTTTAAATCTCAAAACTTTATGAGGTTTTAAACTTTTTTTTTTTCTGGAACCTTTTGAGATCAACCTTATAAGATTTTTATAAGATTGAAAGAGTTGGATGCTCTATCATGATTCATCTGATGATATCTTTAGTTTTTTTTTTTATCATCTAACTATGGACATGTTAGTCTTTTGGAAGAAAGATCTCGTTCTCGTTGGTTGTGGTTTATATAGAGAAATTCAAAACTCAAAATAGATAAATAATATTTTTATTAATTATTAATTTTTTAAATTACACAGTAGATTTCAAATATATTATATATGTTAATTATTTTAATCCATTTTTAGGTTTTTTGCCGCTTTTTTTTTTAAAATCTCAAAACTGAATTCAAAACTTTATGAGGTTTTAACCTTTTTTTTTTAGAACTCATCTCAAAACTCTATAGGATCTAACTCCATAGGGTTTTTATAAGATTGAAAAAGTTGAATACCCTATAATAAACCATCTAGTGATATCTTTTTTTTTTATCATCCAACTATGGACATGTTAGTCTTTTGGAAGAAAGATCTTGTTAGTCGTGGTTTGTATAGAGAAATTAGAACTTTTGGTGCGATTAATAAAGCTAATGATTTCCCCTTTGTATTTGTACAATTTATTTTCCTTATCTAATATAAATTTCTCATTTTCACAAAAAAAGAAGAAGCATAAATGTAAACTTAGTGAGTTGAGTAACTCATTTAAAACATATAATATTATTGATTATAGTATAAATATAGATAAATTAAATGATACATTTAAAATGTAAAAGGTTTAATTAAATTTTTACACATGCACTTATAACTTCCTATATACTTATTTCAAATTAGTTGTTAATATGGTATTTGAGTCCAATAACCAAAACAAATGAGACCATATAAAATTTGGTGAATTGTTAGGTTTTAGTAAGTAACATTAAGAAATACGATAGCTCAAACAAGGGATAATGATAAAATTATTATTCGAATTTTGAGAATTCAAAATTTAAAATTGTAAAATATTATACCTAATTGAATCTATACTTGTCAAGTTTACTATATATATATATATATATATTAACTTGTAGTATTTAGCTAATGAGTATTTATCACATCATCAAGTAATAAATTTGATATATAAAAATTTAATTAGGTATAACATTTAGCAAACTCAAATCTTATAATAAAATTTAATAAATAATAATTTAATTTAATATAACATTTAATAATTTTAAAATAACGCGTAAAATTTCGGTAGCCTGCTCCATGGAGAATCCCAAAGTTCTCATTATTTTTTTTTCCCCTTTCTTTCGGTGCAAGTTGCAATGATGGCCTCATTTTGACTCGTCTAGCAAATAGTAAATTATACATTTTCTTAAACTTCTCTTTGACCTGTGCATAGAAAGGAGAATTCAAGTGGGGGGGGGGGGGGGGGGGGGCAGCAGAAGCAGATCACTGTTCAAGTCAAACATTGAATTTGAACCCTAGAAGGGTACAAATTGACCCCTCTCAATAAGTATGTAAAAGACACAGAATATAAAAAGGCTTATTGCTCCTTCTTACACAACCTGTCAAACACGCGTATATGTGATCAATTTGAAAAAAATAAAAAAGTTATAAATATAAAGAAGATTTTTTTAAAAAAATTAATTTGAGGCTTGGTTTTTTTGCTAATAAGTTTAGTTATTTTCGGGAAAAAAAGAAAAAAAAAGTTATTTCATCCTCGTACGGTAGGTGTAGGTATGAAAAAATGAGAGAAAAGAAAAGAAAAGAAAATATAATAAAAAAATATGGATAAATCAAACTAGCACTGTGGGACATACTTTTACATATTTTATCATCAAGAAAATATCATATTTCAAGTAAATTAAGTTGTTACAATAATCCATATCTCAAATTAAAAAAAGTAGTCCTTCATGTGGCTTTGTTCCATAAATAGAAAAATATATTAAAATAATGCGATTTTTTGAAAAATAATCATAAAATATGATATCTGGTAAAGGGGTCCCACTCTTAAATATATTACTTAAAAAAAATTTATAAACATAGTTTACAACTTCAAAAGGAAAAAAAATTAAAATTGAAGGTACAAACCATATATGCACTTTCAAATAATTTTCCTAAAAGCGTAATGCCTTCAATACAATTGTATTATAGATGTAGGCCTCATTCGCGTTTTCAAGCAATTTGCTTGAAGGCGTGAATCACGTTTATGCCTATAGTCTAACTTTTTTTTTTTTTTTTTACTTCGACACATGAAAACATAACAATTTGACCAATGTAAAAATATCAAATGGCAACACGATTTAATCCTAACTATAGTATACTTAAATCTGCTTTAAAAACTGCTTGAGGCTATAATGGTGTCCGCGCCTTTAGTAGAATGTATTGACACCTGAATAGCTGAGATGTAAAACAAAAAAAAAAAGGATTACACTAAAAGCGTGGGTCTCATTCATGCTTTCAAACAAAATGCTTCAAGGTGTGAACGAGATTCGTGTTTTTAGTACAAATTATACTGAAAATATAGATCGAGTTTGCATATTTAATTTTAAAAATTTTCTTAACATTAAAGTCGCAAATTGTGTTCATGACTCCAAAATCTATTTTAAAAATAATTATTTTGGATATATTATTTAAATAATTTAAAATATATATATATATATATATATATATATATATATATATATTTGACAGTGGAATTACTCGATAAATTTATTTTAAAAATAGATGGTAGAAGCACGAATTAGGAATATGTATTTTAAACAAATTTTAACTTAGTTAAAGGCACTATTTATCTATTTTACGGAATATCTAAGTAATATATCGCGTACCATTTCTTTTCCCCATGTTCCCCCGATTGATTCGGTAAGCACTCGACATATGGTTCTAGAAAGGTACGTAATTGTTTAATCGACAACCTTACCTGGTCCTGCAGTCAAGTTTTCCCATACCGTGTCCAATGTCACGTAAATGTTACTAATACAATTCACATGGGCATCCAAAACCATGAGTTCCATGTTTCCACGTCTTCTTCCTGAGCCAATCCCACATCATACAAAAAGCCATTTTATTCCGATGATTATTAGACGGAAGGAATCGAGTTTTTCAATGGACATAATAATGAAAAGTCAATTAAGCAAACTTCCTAATTCTACCCCTTAAAAGTCATGGTTTTGATCAAACTATATAATAATAATAATATTTAAGATGATGTAATATGACAAAAAGCTAGAGAAAATAATTTAATAATTCGTAATAGAATATGTCGAAGAAGATTCCCTAAATCCTTGTCGGCGCATGTCAAGACAAATCTATTCGTAGATATATGAAAAGATCTTTTATTTAAAGGGAAGTATTTTATATTTTTTAATATAGGTTATCTGTTTTACAAAAAAAAAAATTTGTATAAAACTGTAAAGGTTTTTTTTTATTTAATATCTAAATAAGTATTTTTATAACATCAGTTAAGATTATATATATATAAACATAATAAAGATTAAGAATTTAGGAATAATGACATGAGATTTTAGGGCATCCACTTTTAGATATTATATTAGGTAGAATAATATAAAACTACCCATTTATGAATCTTTCAAGGGAGCGTGATTGGTTGCTTTTAAGTTATTATAAACAGCTGTCGGACCATGTGGAAGAAAAAAAAAAAAAACAAAAATTAGGTAACTTACAGGCAAGTCCCAATTGGTCTCCACCTTCCGTTACTTTTTCTTCCGGCAGCCTCTAGACTGAACCCTTCAAAAACCACATACAATAGAAAATTCAAAATTCAAAATCCAATCAAAACCACACGGTGGTTTTTCCGGTTTTTTAACGGTCCATATTATTTTACAAACAAACATTTATTAATTATTTAATCTAGTCAACATTTCAAGCATTTGATAAGTTGTAGTAAGAAGAAAATCTGCGATTTTTAATATATTTATTTATTTCATAGAATCTGTGTAATTCAATAAATCTCCTAATAAAGTATGGGTATGATATGATTTAGTGCTTCCAAAATATATGTTAGAAAAACTATTTATAAAATAATGATCATATATTTAGCCAATGTTCATGGAATTGCCATGAGATGATCTTGAAGTTTCATATCTAGATGATGATGTCATGCACCGTGATAGAAATGAATTTGTAATTGTAGAAAAATAGGAGTCGAATGCCAATCGAAGCATGATGTATATTAAAATATGATAAATTATGAATATATTTTTTATATTTATTTTCTATAGATTTTATCGTTTTATATTTAAAATTAAGTATTTAGATGTTTATATCTTATAAAACATGATTTCAAAAAAAATTATACAGTCATTTAAAGGCAATAAAAAGTAACATCAATTATGATAAAATATTCAAAGATTAAAAATAAAAATAAAAAAGAAGAGCTTTTTTTTTTATTTTATATAATTTTAAAATATTAGTAAATTATTATTATTTTAATTTTTATCAAGGTAAAATGAATTTTGTGAGAATCTGAAAATATATTTTTAAAGATTTAAGATTTAAGTATTCAATTTGAGAAATAGGTTAATTGTTATTAATGCAAATATAATGGAATATAGATATAATTAAAAAAATAGAATGAAAATATAATATAATAATTAAAGCTTGAAGATATATATTTCTTATTAATGGAGTACATGATATTGTTGTTCTAATGTGGAATTTCGAAAATTCCTAATAATTATCTTTGCTTGATGATGTAAAAAATGTATTTTTTTTTTAAAAAGAGAGTTTTGATAGGAAATAAATCTTTAAAGTTGCCTTCATTAAATTTACAAATCAATACATAAGATTATTTAGATGTAACATTATATATACTTATAATCTCACTTATTAATTACTTACAAAATATTTTAAGAACATAAATTTAAAAAGATTTAGTTACCCAAAATGAAATTCTATGGAAAAGGTAATCTTAGATCTCGAATCCGCCTTATATAAGTATACAAGCCATCCATTGCCAAAATCTATTATTAAATCATTATTCCACGGTCAAACCAACATGCGCCGTTCGTTTAATCGCCTGTCAACGAACTACAAATACCGATACCCTCTCGCTCTTTTTCTACACTCTGATTCGTAAACTTTGACGTATTTACTTCTTCTTAAGTTAACTTTATATTACAACCCCCATCCGCGCAACGCAAACATCATGGTATCAATCTCAAGTTCAGCTTCCATAACTGCTCCTAAGCTCCAGTGCTTTGATCCTTCCAATTCTTACGCCGAACCCACATCCAAACACCAAGGTCAGTCCATGTCGACTTTACCAAACAGCAACACCAGCAACGGCGGCTCCTCCGGTTCGACCCGGCCGGTCCAGGGTAAGTACCCTGATCGGAAGATCGTCTCCGGAGAGTATGGTTATGTTCTTGAAGATGTTCCTCACATGACCGATTATTTGGCTGACATCCCTGTAACGCCTCTCTCTCTCTCTTTTCTCTATGTATCTATACATACATGTGGAAGTAAATATATATTTTTCCATGGACTGGCTCTTCAGTCCAACCATGGTCTCACCGTCGAGATGGCTATGATATGGCTATAGGAATTAATGGTCCGTAGAGTAACCCTGCATGTAGTGGTCACATTTGTGTATGTGTCTATGTAATTGGGCATGTGCACGGATCATTCTTTGTTAGCTTATGTTGGTGCCTGCTTACATGGGAAAAAAGGTTTCCGTCCTCATCTGGTCTCTCAGTTCGAGTAAAATACGCATTAAAGATTCTTCATATGAAAACACTGTCTGCAAACAGGGAAAGTGGGTCCGCTTGCATGTTTGGTTCGGTTGTTTGTTTGTTTGAATATGATCGTGCTTTTGGGCTTTAATTTTAGCTTTGAGTATGTTTTTCTGCTTTTATAATATTATACACATAGTTGTGTGTGTGTTAGTGTGTCTAATCGTGCATGTGTGTCAGCTTTTGGAATTTTACAACTTGTGTTGATCATGGCTATTTTGAATATATTGAACACACATTTTTCGGTTCGATAATAATATTAAGTAGGATGCACTTTTACCAATTGTTACAATCACTTTGCGGAAATTTCAAAGCAAGCTTTGATTCATACCATCAATTCATTGGATAAAAAAATCCAAGTTTTTTTTGGGATAATTAGAAAAGTCCAAGTTTCTTAATGGGTAAGCGAGATCCAAACTTGATTTATAAATCCCATTGGAACACTAAAATCAGTCTACAAGTGACTTGGCCATAAATTCATTGTAACGCTTTCATTCAATTTTGTTTCTTATATCCTTGATGTACTTGGTCATAAAGAAATAAGGTGATCATGTTTGTAGAATATAAGTTGCTGGAGTTAGTATTGATTATTTGTCCGTTTGGGTTTTTGCAGACATATCCTAATCCACTGCAAGACAATCCAGCCTATTCAGTTGTCAAGTAAGCACTTATACTCAAATTTGGGGCCAATTCTCATTTTGATGCTTCATATTTTCTCTTATGCGAGCTCGTCTAATAATTTGTCAATTTTTGTAATGAACAGGCAATATTTTGTCAATATGGATGACACAGTTCCCCAAAAGGTAAGGGTCAAGAGATACAATAAAACATGCTTCTGCAAAATAAAGCCAGCGATGTAGCTTCGTGTAGGGGAAATCTCAAAACTTGAATGCACGACTTATAGATATAAAACTATACCAGATTTAATAGGCTTAAGCTTTAAGACCGGACGATCTAATATTTTTCAGCTACTGTAGTTCTCATTTTGAGCTTTCTATTGTGTTTTTTGCAGATTGTTATTCAGAAAGACAGTCCAAGGGGTTTGCATTTTAGACGGGCTGGACCAAGGCAAAAGGTCCGTGTTCTACCGTTGTTCACTTCAACTTCTTGTTTGTCAGTCTGAAATCCTTAAGTTCATATGATCGCAGGTGTATTTTGAATCGGATGATGTGCAAGCATGTATCGTCACATGTGGAGGCCTATGCCCTGGCTTAAACACAGTAATTAGGGAACTAGTGTGTGGCTTGAACCACATGTATGGTGTCACCAGGATTCTCGGAATTGAGGTAAATGCAAATAATCATCTTATAAAATGACAGCACTTTTTAAACAAAGAATTATTCACAAGTTTAATGATATCAAATTTATATGTGTAGGGAGGTTACCGAGGTTTCTATGCCCGAAATACCATTTCTTTGACGCCCAAGAGCGTGAATGACATACACAAACGTGGTGGAACTGTCCTTGGAACATCAAGAGGTGGGCATATAACCTCAAAGATTGTTGATAGTATACAGGACCGAGGCATTAATCAGGTAGGCTACAGTGTGAGCTTACATATTTATGAAGAAAATCTAATCTGGCATGAAATAGAATTGAATTATATTTGTCAATATAAATGTATCAGGTTTACATAATTGGAGGAGATGGAACTCAGAAAGGTGCCTCGTTTATTTTTGAGGTAAGCACCTTCTACATATATATATTATATATAATGGTTTGTCCTGTTGCAGCCAAGATTGATGAGGGAAATCCTTTTGCCGACTTTTACTTTATAAGGGGGATAATGGTTTAGTGATTTATTACTACACATAATTTTATATGCAGCACATTTTTCAGAGAATCATAGCTATCTTGTTCATATGCACTTTGAATATTTTTCGTGCAGGAAGTAAGAAGACGAGGCCTGAAAGTTTCTGTGGTTGGGATTCCAAAGACAATTGATAATGACATTCCGGTACTTAAGCTGCCCTCATATTTTAGGCTATATTTTTATTTTCACTATTTTGTAAATCAAGATTGTTTGCATCTTCAGGTTATAGACAAATCATTTGGTTTTGATTCTGCTGTTGAGGAGGCTCAGCGGGCAATCAATGCAGCTCATGTTGAGTCTGAAAGTATAGAGAATGGTATTGGAGTGGTGAAGCTAATGGGTCGCTATAGTGGTAAGCTTCATTTGACATAGACAGAAAAATCTAGCTGCATCTCAATTATAACTTCTATAACTTAGAAGACTCAGCATGTGGATTCCTTATCCAACCTCGATCCCTGATTTGCTTATTTCACATGGGAGGACATCTCATGCTGCTGTCGCGTTAAGCCTGCAAGAAGGCTTGCCTTAGAAGTTGGACACTTATTTCTCTCACATTGCAAACACAAAGGGTTGCTAGTAAAATTTTTATATGGCAAATTAGAGTGTGATTATGTGATAATCTTGTGAATAAAGCAGTTTCCCTCCTCTTAGTAGGCCATGAATATTCACACGAATCAGTCCGAGCCATTATATGCATCTTATTAACAGGCTATTCTTTGGTCTTATCGAAATTGAGAGAATTGATTGTCCTGCAGGGTTCATTGCAATGTATGCTACTCTTGCTAGTCGAGACGTGGACTGTTGCTTAATTCCTGAATCACCTTTTTATCTGGAAGGCCCTGGTGGACTTTATGAGTACATTGAGAAAAGACTCAAGGAAAATGGTCACATGGTTATTGTGATAGCAGAGGGTGCAGGACAAGAACTATTTTCTGAAAGTATGCGTACCATGCACAAAGCAGATGCTTCTGGGAACAAACTTCTCCAGGATGTTGGTTTGTGGATCTCTCAAAAAATCAAGGTAGACCTCCAATCTTTTGAAGAGTTCATTTGAAATAATGTAGCATGTCATAGCCGCGAGATAGGCATATGAGGAAGTGGCGACATAATCTTTATTTTGCTAATATGCATTGTGATTGTTATTTCGTAAATGTTGAGTCCTTTGCCTATTAAAGTTGTGTTTTCCTTCTTTTGCAGGATCATTTTGCTAAGCACCAGAAGATGCCTATAAATCTCAAGTATATAGGTTAGTATGCTGATACATTGTGCCTTCCAATAGTTTCCAGACGAAATCACCGTTTTAAAGCAGCCACGTTAGTATTGACATAAGTTACCCTATAATTTCTTCTTTTACAGATCCTACATATATGATTCGAGCAATTCCCAGCAATGCATCTGATAATGTTTACTGCACACTCCTTGCTCATAGTGCCATCCATGGAGCAATGGCCGGCTACACTGGATTTACTGTCGGTCTTGTTAACGGGAGACATACCTATATTCCTTTCTATGTAAGCTCTTTTTTAAACACATACAATGTCCTAATACATCATGTGGTTGTCTTTGGTCCCATTCCTTACGTTGTTAGTAGTATAAGGTGTGCTTGTTTCACGGAAACATTTTTGCACTTTTTTTTTGGACATTTGTTATAACTGAGAGTTTCAGAATTGTGAAATATTAGTAGCAATTGATGGTGGCAGGTGTAGGTTGTAGCTAATGACCTGCGATGATGGTAATTTATCATGGAAAACATAGAAAATGGAGAAAACAATTTATGTTTTTAAAAATAGGAAATCATTTTTCTCATTTTCTATATGCATTTTCTGTGGTACTACTAGTGGTTGGTCTTTGCTGTTGCCTTCCACCTGTGCTTACTGCTATGGGCCACTAGTAATTGTTATTGGGAGTACTATGATAATGTCTTGTAAAACACCCTAAGTTGATTGACTTATGAAATCAGTGTATCTGTAAATTTTTGCTGAACTGGAGTACATTGTCACTTGCAGAAAATTACCGAGGCACAGAACAAGGTCGTGATTACTGACCGAATGTGGGCAAGGCTTCTTTCATCTACCAATCAGCCAAGTTTCATGGATCCTAAAGTTATCAAAGGAGAAACCACAGAGGAAAAGCAACAACCGGATGGAGCTGTGGAAAACCACTTGGAAATAACCAACCCTTAGTAAAAGGGAACTTACAACCACATCAATACACAGTATTCTGGCATCACACCTTCAAAGAAAGCTGTAGCGTTACCCAGTCATAGAAGCATGTGTCTCCAAATCCTGTTTTTGATGGATATCATCCACATGGTACGGTTAGTAAGGATTGAGTTTCTTAGTGGAGGTTTCACTTTAGTATTAGCTGCTCCTTCCTCCCATACGTGTACTTTCAGGAGGAACCTTGTATATGAAACTTCCTTGTGGTGGTATATACCATATGATATTCAGCCGTATGTTTTCTCGTATTCTGATTATTTTTGTCAAGACAAAAGACTCTTAATGAGCATGCTTCTCATTTGAAATCTTTCCTTTTTGGGTTAATTGTTAATTGTTGAGACGCCAGCATGTTTTTGGATCATTTGTGTGGACAAGATTCACCCATTTTGGTTTGTACCAGGAAATATACAATGATTTTACATGACATCATTTAGATTTAGCTGGTTATTTTAGTAAGTGAACAGACACATAAAGAAATCCCTTTTATGTTACAAGGTATATGGTGGATTATTTTTCATGCGGTTGTGTGTTTTACTTTGTTATAATTCTAATAAACAAATTTTATAATTGTGAATAGAAAAGAAAAGAATTCATTTTGTAAATAGTTTCAGTATGGACTTAACAAAGGAAAAATTGGGCTCCCTATTGAATCAAGGCTGCGTCTATGCTCGAGTAAGACCATAAAATAAATAAATAAATTAAAATCTCCTGAATTATTGGGGACAATTAAAAAAAAAAAATCAGAGTTTAGTTAGCAATTGCGAGGTCTAGCCCCCCAAACCTTCCCCCCCTCCAAAAAAAAGATTAAAAAAAAATTGGTACAATTTAGAGATTAGAGAAAAACAACATTTCACTATGTGTCCTCTATTATCAAAGATCAAGCAGTGGTTTATGTAATTATCGATTTTAAATCATTGATACAATCACAAATTAAGTTCGAATCATTTTGTAGAATTAAGAAAATTATGAGATAAACCAAACTGTTTCCAAAAAGTAAAAACGAAAAGCTAAATATCGCTTTTTCCATGTAAAATAGGTCATCTTTTCCAATTTACATACATACACTTGAAATGGCTTGTTGGTCCAGTCATTGCTAATGCACCATGGGCGGCATAGAGGTGGAGTCTTTTGTGACACATCATTGGACCAAAAGATCGAGATGAGCAAAGTTGACTCTCTAAAGGATATAATTATGGCCGAAAAGATGAAATGGCCCTTGAGGATGGCACAAAGATGTGAAATAGGTATGAGCTCCTTCTAAGCCATTCATTGGAGTCAAAAAGGAGCATCATTTGCTTGCAGCCAAGGAATCTTTTGTAAGTGGTTTGGCTGAACGCCACAGTAACACTCGATTCGATTACACTACATACTTGTCGATTGCTGTCATGTCATTCCCATGAAAAAACTCCATAGATGAAAAGGCTCACATCATTTAAAAGACTGAACTACAAAGCCTAGCATAGTTTCATATATGCAGCATGGAGTGGAACTGAAGAATCTCCAATTCTTAACTCGCAGATACCATGAAAACGGAATCAGAATCTCCACTTACTGCTAATTACAATACATAAACCTTTTCTGATAAACCTAAAGCCTTTTGTGCGTGTTAAGTCTTACTTGATGATTCTGTTCTTGTTTCCCGAAGGGATCTAACCATGCATACATGTAGATAGATGCGAATGATACGTAAAATTCTTTGCTGCAATATGTTGTAGAATTGTATACATACATATATACATTATACATATATTTTTGTATAACCAAAACATATTTATCATACTATACTTTATATATCGTATTTTAATTTTTAATATTTTGCATTCCTAAGTTTTTTTTTCTTGGTGCTGTCACAGTTAATTTTGTTGTTAAAACTAACAAGAAAAACAAAAACCATTAAATAAGCATTAGAAATCTGGTATCATAAATCGTGATAGTCCTCCTATTCCTGCAAAATGAAACAGTTGGTTGATGTTTACGGTTAATGAGACTCTAATCTCCTGTAGGGTTGATCGATTTTCTAAGAACTGATTGACGCAGTGCGGAAAGCGAAACGAAACGAATCCGAATATGGATTGGTTTCACACAACAAAGAAACACTCTTTGATGCAAATCTGGTTGCGCACAACCGGGAAAAGGGAGAAAATTCTCTCACGAAATGTATTTGATAATAAAACAAAACGTAACCTGATATGTCTGACAAAAGAGTATTTATACTTTCCCGTAAAATACCTAAAAGGGGAAAATCTAAGTGTACACGTGGAAATAAATAATAATATACGCGTCTGGAATCTATCGCATACACGACCGTGTCCCAAGCCATGTCTTAACTCGTGTAAGGTTCTGTGAAAGTTCTGCAAGCCGTGTCCCAAGCCGTGCCCGGAACCGTGTCAGCGTCTGTGACAGTCCTGCAAGCCGTGTCCCAAGCCGTGCCCGGAACCGTGTCAGCGTCTGTGTCCTCTACTATGTCCAGGCCGTGTCTCAAGCCATGCCTGGAACCGTATCAGCCTCTGTCCTCCACTATGTCCGCCCGTGTGTCTCCATTATTCTCCCCCATTAATGGAGAACTCGACCCGAGTTCTCATCCGGATATAAAGGCGTATCATCGGGGTGAAAAGGTGACAAGTCCGCAACATTAAAAGTGCAGGAGATATTCATATCTTCCGGGAGTTGTACAACATATGCGTTGTCATTTATCTTATGTACAACTTCATAGGGTTCGTACTTCTTGGGTTGAAGTTTCCCATATTTCCTTATAGGGAAACACTCTTTTCGGAGGTAAACCATTACCTGATCGCCCATTGCAAAGAGCTTCTTCCGTCTATGCTTATCTGCATCCCCTTTGTATCGTGTATTGGACTCCTCTATCTTTCGTTTAACTTCCTCAGTAGTGGCTTGGTGTTGTTCCGCCATATGTTTAGCCGCCACATCACCCACCATGTCCTTGGGTAATTTGAGTAAGTCCAGCGCATGTTGTGGTGTCTTGGTGTATACCACCGAGAATGGTGACCTCTCAATAGTTCGGTGGACGGAACTATTGTAAGCGAATTCAGCCTGAGCCAATGCTTGATCCCATTGTCCCGGCTTCTCGCAGCAGATGCTTCATCGCGGTACTTCCCTATTGAGAAAGGTACCCTGCATCTCTCCTCGACCTCAATTTTCTCGGCTGCCTTAATCCAGCCAATAGTGTATGGATTCGGGTGCTTCTCAATGGGCAGCTGCAGTTGTTTCACAACCTCCCTTCCTATGATGTTCTTGCAATTGCCGCTGTCTACTATTAGCTCAAACAACTTCCCCATGATAGTACACCGTGTACGAAACAACTGGTGTCTCTACATGATCTCTTCTTGCTTCGGGGTGAGCATCATGCGCCGAATTACATATGTTGGTTCCGCTGTTTCTTCTTCTTCCTCATAATATTCTCCCTCTCCATCGGGCTCACAGCAGATCTCCTCATCATCTTCCCTATCAAGGATGTTGACGCTCTTCCTCGATGGACATTCGTTTGACCGATGACCCGGTTGGTTGCATCGGAAACATTTGCCCAATATAGGTTTGACATAGGGATTGTTCTGTCTTTGAGCTCCCTTCTGCTCCATCGGCTTCTTCCCCTCACTTTTCTCTTCCCTCTTGGACATGTCCTTAGTTGGTTTATATGGTGTAGTCCTACTTTTCTCAAATACCGGCCGACTACCACCACTCACAGCTTTGCCTACATATCCCTTCCGTCCTCCTCCATATCTACTCCCTTGTTCCTGCAACACAAGTTCAGCTCGGAGAGCCAAGTTCTTTGCTTCTATAAGGGTTCTCACCATTGTAACCCCAATCTTGTCTTTAATTTGGAGCTTCAGTCCTTCTACATACCTTGCAACTTGCTGACCTTCGCTCTCCCTCAAATCATTCCGCTCCGCCAACCTCATGAACTCTGCCGTATACTCATGCACGGAACGTTGTCCTTGGCGGCACCGCTGATATTGTTGGAACAATATCTGCTCATAATCCGGCGGGAGGAAATCATGTTGCAGCAACTGCTTCATGCGATACCATGATCTCACCAGGTGTTTTCCTTCCCTCTGCCTCCTACTTTATAGCCTCTCCCACCATGCCGAGGCGCCACTCTTCAACCTGCATGCCACCAACTTTACACGACGGTCCTCGGGAATTTCCATGTAATCGAAGAACCGGTCCACTTCCGCAAGCCAATCAAGGAAGCCTTCGATGTTGAGGCTGCCATCGAACCATGGGATGTCGACCTTCAAACGATAGTCTCCCCCATCCCCTTGATCATAGCCTCCACGGTTCCTCCTATAATCACCTTCTCTAGGGTGGTTTCCATGATGAGCCATCCGATGACCACCACCTCTACCACCACGCCCTTGCCGTGGCCTACTCCCGTACATGTCATCACTTTCTTCGCTGGACTCTTCACTCTCCACACGCCCCCACCTGTTCTCAACGACAGGTCGGATCACGTGTCCCCCGAATTCCTCCACCGCACGTGGTGGATTTCTGCCAGCGCCTCCAACCCTATTGGGGTCTACCACCAGAGCATCGAAACGCTCGATTAGTTCATCAAGGCGCCGTTCCATACGCCCGACCTTCTGATGCATTACGTCGAATTCTGCCCTTGGAACCCATTGATGGTTCCCTTGAAACTTCGCCTCTTGAACACCGTCAAGAACACGACCGCTATCATCTCCTTGATGAGTTGACATCTCCACAGGAAATAGCCTTGCTCTGATACCAACTGACGCAGCGCGGAAAGCGAAATGAAACGAATCCGAATATGGATTGGTTTCACACAACAAAGAAACACTCTTTGTTGCAAATCTGGTTGCGCACAACCGATAAAAGGGAGAAAATTCTCTCACGAAATGTATTTGATAATAAAACAAAACGTAACCTAATATGTCTGACAAAAGAGTATTTATACTTCTCCGTAAAATACCTAAAAGGGAAAAATCTAAGCGTACACGTGGAAATAAATAATAATATACGCGTTTGGAATCTATCGCATACACGGCCGTGCCTCTAGCCGTGTATGTCATTGGGCATGTAACGAGCGCAGGACACGGCCGTGTCCCAAGCCGTGTCTTAACTCGTGTAAGCTTCTGTGAAAGTTCTGCAAGCCGTGTCCCAAGCCGTGCCCGGAACCGTGTCAGCGTCTGTGACAGTCCTGCAAGCCGTGTCCCAAGCCGTGCCCGGAATCGTGTCAGCGTCTGTGTCCTCTACTATGTCCAGGCCGTGTCTCAAGCCATGCCTGGAACCGTGTCAGCCTCTGTCCTCCACTATGTCTGCCCGTGTGTCTCCATCACTGATTTCCTTATTTCTTCATTAAATGGGTTAAGGTTCTTATGATGAGTTTACTGATTCACTCGTAGAGAAAATATACAGTTTCGTTAATTGTCTTTGTGCTTGCAATTTATGAAGTTGAATACAAAGTATGCTGACTGGAAATTTTCACCTTATAATATTAGATTGCGACAGAATGGCAAGAAGGTGAAAAACTTAGGTGTGCAAAATGTCGAGACCAAAACACAAACATGTAAAGTATTAAAATATGAAAACTTAAATACGAAAGGTGAAATATTGCCCTATATATATTCATTATGTGCTTGTTGACTCTTACCTAATGTTTCCGCTCAAGTTTCTCAAAAAGACCTGACTTCTGCAAACACACACACACACACATTGAAATATATGTGTGTTATATAGACATATATAGAGAATATTATATTACATATCATGTTATACATACATGTATTGTATTCTTGTTGCTATAATTTGATAAAATGAAAAATACATATAACAAGACATACTTATCGATCTAGTAGTGAATGTACATCGTCATTTAGCTACTACAAATTTTCAAGGAGTTCAAGAATAAGAAGAATTAGAAAATTTCTATGATTCCATCTACCTTTTTTAATTTTATCTCACTGTTAATTTATTAAGGAATGAATCAATCCTATTAAAACAATAGATGGACGTAAAACTAAGTTCCTATCGCCCAATATTTGGTTTTGTGACAATTTGAGAGAATCTAGCTTAAATAGTGGCCTCGTGATGAAAAATCGCATTGCGGGTTGTGGTATGTACAATGGACTTGTTTGGTTGGGGGTGGTGAATGCGTGTTGCTGGGTGCGAAAAAGGAGCCCGTGGACGGTAATTTCTCTCAACCGTTGGGACAGTGGGAGTATGAAAGGAATGGAATGTTCCAAAGGTTACTGTGTAGACGGTATACCTTATACCATCTATGGAAACTCAAAAATGATCAGAAGCTTTCTGAAACGTAACTTTTTTTTTTCTAATAATTTTGACAAAATTATATTCTTGATTAATTATAAACTAACTTTTATGTTTTCAGTACTTTATTATATAAATTTATATATAATTTTAAAGAATAATGAGTCAATTCGATTTAGCTTGCATAATTTTATGAAAGCTAACCTATTATGATTTATTTAATAAACGGGTAAAATTTTGTTAGTCCATTACACTTAGCTCGAACTAATAAGTTAAACATGTCAGCTCACCAACTCAATCTACTTAATTCATTTATATATTTTGATGAATTAAATAAATCAATCAACTTATTTAATTCATACATATATATATTTATTGGTTATACCCACCGATTTACTTAATAAATTTTATTATTTTATACTACCCTAACTATGAAGTGAAGTCAGGCATGGTAATCTCATCGCGCTCAAATGATCTACACCATCTTTTGTTAAAGACTGCATGTTCATTTTTCCATTCATCGTAATTTATTTTACATTTTACTATAACCACATAATTGTATTCTTATTTTTGTTTATTTTAATATCTTCTAGTTGTCAACATTGTTCAATGACGTCGATAGGGAAAGACAACTGTGTTCATGATAAATAAAAAGGGTACATGATTTCATTCCATGCCTATATGTAGTATTAGTATACGCAACCCTGAAAACCGTATAAGAAGGCAAGACATCACAATCCGTGACGACTTTGGCATCACTTTGTTGCCTTGGAATGGGATCTAAATCTATTGCAGCCTATACAATTTACGAGAATCAAATTAACCTACTAAATATCAACCATTCATCCTCGTAAACACGTATTTCGTTGGATGCTGCAATAACAAATACCTTATTAGTGTTGTGATAGGAGGTTAGAGTATTTTGTGATGCCCATTTTTTTTGGTTGGTGGGCCAACTTAGCTTATAATGGATTGATTTACAGGTTAAGTTAGATTCATTCGACTTGTTTTTTAAAAGTTTAATCTTAAATTATTTTTTAAATGAGTTAATCAGATTAATTCATATACCTCGACTTGTTCGTAAGTTAATATAAGTTGGGTTATGGATGTAGGGAGCTATGGTTCTAACATTTTAAGCTAGTGGGCTCTTTAAAGTTAAATTACAATTGGATCATAATAATTTTAAGTTGATGAGCTAGTAACAATATGGCCTTTTAATGAAGTTTCTACGATTAAGAAAGTGTTTTCATTGCTATACCTTTCAATTATATACTATTATATAGAGAAGTGACAGCAAGTGTAAGAGACGAAAGCAGTATTAAAAAAGAAGGAAAATGCACCCTGCCTCTTTACTCTCTATCAAAGGATTAAGCCAGCGGTTACTTCCACCGAAGGAAAAAAAAAAAAAAAAAGAGTAGCTAGTAACCTGGATTCAGAGGATGGCTTGGTGTGTCGTCGTGACCAGGTGGTCACAAAAATACCGGATGCCTGTGAGAAGCTGTTCTTGGGGATGAATCAAGTGACTCCAAGGACATGGAAAAGGAAGATGGCAATTCACCTAATGAGAACCTAAATGATCCCCCTCAGAAGACAATGGCTGTGCGGTTTATCTCGCTCTTAAAAACTAAAAGAGACACGACTTGAGCCCCATGGAGAAATGCATTGATAGTCAAAATGTTAGGTGTTCAAACCTAGGGTTTGAAATGATGGAAAATGGGATCCATCAATTATGGAAAGGCTTGAGCCATGTCAAAGCGCAGCACACGCCGAGTTTGACTAATTCGAATTGTGCCATGTGTGGAATATTATATTATTCAAATTAATTTATCTTTGGAGCTTTTGGAAAGCAGGTGTGCTTTTGAGCTTCAGAGTCTACCGTCCAGATGGCGTCTAGTTGGTGGGTTGAAGTTTCTTTTCTGAGCAAAAACCCTAGCTACTAACTGGAAGGGAGAAGCAGTAGCAACCAAACGAGAGCTATCGACTTCTGACTACATTTTGTTTCCTCGGCCATCTTCGATGGCATGCCAACGCTAGTGAAGACTGTAGTTATTCTTGCAATCGCGTATGGATGGTAGCCTTCTTGGCATCCGAATAGGAGTAGAAACTAGCCATTGGAAATGAATGATGGGGATGGAGGGAGTGATGGAAATACTTATCCCCAAGCATATAAATACTACCATCAAATGCAAATTAAAGATACTTTGATTTAGCTTCATTTGGAATATTAAATCTTGTCTTCTTAGCCAATGTACTAAAATAATACGCTTTCTAAAAATAAAACATAACAATATATATGGATGGAAAACTTATTATAAAAATAGGTTTTTAAAACATATAAATTATATTTTATTTTCTAATGAAAGTGTATACATCAAATGTGTTTTTAATAGAAAATATGCATCTTTATTTATTTTCACTATACAATAGGATACACCATCAATAAATTTATTTATATTGAATACGCATATTGTATATATATCTTTAATTACATTAGAGGTGTATTTAATGTATGCACCTTAAATGTAATTTTTCAAAAAGATGAAGGCACATATACTAAATGCATCTTCACTACCCTAATTAACTAGTATCTTTATCAACTTTTTTTTATGTTTTATTTTTAAAAAGTACATTATTTTAGTGCATTCCTCTTATCTTCATTTTCATTAGTTCTGTTGTCATTTGTACTTAATTTGCAAAATCTTATTGAAGAAACCTTAATGTGGTGACAAGTGCATTTTACTTGCTAAATCATTAAGATAGTGATTTACACTTGTAATTGAGAGTCTAAAACTTTGTAATAGGTTTTAGAGTCATTGCCTAAGTTATTTAAAAAAGTGGTGTAAAGTCCTTGGTTGAAGGCAATAGGTAGTTGTAGGGAGTAGGAGAATTCTAAGCTCTACATTAAATCCCTAACCTTATCTCTTTTATATTCAGCACTTTTAGTTATTATATTTGCTCATTCTTTTATTGCTTTGTTGTTAAAATTGATTAAAATCGAAAATTTGCTATAACTTGTGATTAAACTCAACCCACTGCCCTTCCTCTTAAATTCCTAATCTAGGATTTCAATTCCATCACACTCTTCTTAATAAGGAATATTACTTTCTTTCCCCTTAAACATACTACGTTTTTATATCCTGACCCACTTCTTCCCTCTTCTCAGTTTGCAATTTGCTTCGTTCTTGTTATCCTTTCTCTTATAGAGGCTTTGTCATTTGAGAAGCTTGCCTATGAATGTACCCTTGTGACACTCGTTGCCCTTTTATGATTGTGCTCTGATTTCAAATTATGTTGATACAGGTCTACAAGCTTTGCCTTGTTTTGCCCCTACGTCGTACATCTACTGATAGAGGGTTGCCTCCCCCTTCGTAACAATTGCAACTTTACACATTGAGTTATTGCTCACTTTAACATGATATATACTTCATGATTTTATTATCGGTATAGCAACTTTTTAGGAAGTCACGTATAATGAGAGCACTCCTTATTGAGCATATTTAATTTTACAGTTCGAATTTTTCGTGTTGTTACATCAAATTATGGACTCTATTTTTTATGCGTTTGTATATAAAGTTTAAATAATATTAGAACAAAATTTTAATAAAATGAATGGGTCCGAGTATCTTTTTGCAATCGCTTAAAGAAAAAAAAAATGAATGATACTCGAATCAGGGCATCTTTCTCGCACAGAAGACTAAGATCTCTATATACAAGTTATCCTGTCATCGAGCTTTTGAGTAATACACACGAGACGCAAGCTACGAAATTAGCTTAATCGTACGATTCTGAACTTTGATCCCCAAAATGGGAGTATCGTAATCTATTGGGACATAGCTTATGTCCGTAGAACATGTACATTGCATTATTGGAGTATGTCTTAAGTAAAACCACTTTTTTCATGTTTCTAGATTTTTTAATTTGTCATTTGAAACCTTGGGTTGGGAATATGCACATCAAAGTCAGTACGTAATTAAATAGAACAATAATGGGAGGGAAACATAAAGCTTATATTAATTTTGCAATGCTTTCGCCAGCTCATGCGTCATAACACCACGGCACCCATATGCATTGATTCTTGCATTAGTAAACGCTGCTTTTTACATATACATATACATACATATATATATATATATATATACTCCAAAATGTCCCGATAATGAATGTCCCAAGTAAACTTTTATTAAATTTAATGCCGTATCTATACTTATACTATTTATATTTTTTAAGTGATTACAACAAAAAAAAGATTCAAACTTGATCTATCTAACCTAAAAATCAATATTTATATCACTATATTATAAAAAATTTTGATTAACTAATAATTATCTGTACTCATTTATTTAAACACGATGAAAATAGTAAATTTAGTAAGTAAAAGTTTGATTATATATATCATTTAATAAATAGAAATCTTAAATATAATTAGTAAAAATTTTAATTAAAATAATATTTTAAAATTTTAAATTTTAAGTATAAAATAAAAAATACACCTAAATTTGAGATAATGATTTTAAATTTTCATTTTCAATTCTTAAAATAAAAAATGCAAAGGTGATATATTTTTTTAATTTAATCTTTATTAAGTGATCCGAATAATCCTTATTCTTAGGGACACCGAAGGGGCGGGTGTACAAAGGGCAATGCATCTCTTTGTTGGAAAAACATGATGCTTCCTTCGGGGTTACAAGCAAAGTTTTTCAATTATTATTATTTGACTAATAACATATTCATAAGGGCAGGACAGATAAATCGGCTTTTAGGATAGAGTCACTATTGAAACTTAATTATGTAATTTATGATCTGATGAATACGTACCTTAATAAAGTTCATATCGTTAAATAGTGCATGTGATACTTATTAACAAAATTTATATCTTTAAATACCATCTCATATGGGTAAGAAAAGAAATGTTTTATGATTTTATTAAGTATTCGTTTTAATTTAAAAATATGGATTTTGAAAAGATTTTTTTTTTTTTTAATTATACATACTCTTTTCTTTTTTTTCCTTTTCCCTTCGGGCATAAAGCCCTCTTTATATATACACATATAAATATAATATTAATGTCAATCCTTACTCTTTGAAAAATATATTATTCTAAGTAACTAAAAATCTATATTATTAAAGGGAATGTTTTAGTATCTTTAATATATTAATATTTTTACTTTTTCTCTTACCATATAATCTTTACCTTCACTGTGAAAAAGTTTGATAAAAGAATAATATCATAAAATACTAATAAAGCTTTAACTATTCATTCATGATCCATCTCCCTACATTTTAAAATTTGTGCAAATCATCATAGCAATACTTTGTTTCCCCACTTTCATAAGCCATGTAACTAGTATTTTCATATATAAACACGCATGTCACAATTTGTGTACTTTCAAATAAAAAGAATTATATAAAATATGACAATAAAAATATAATTAATTTTATTTTTATTAATTGTTATCATTGTTCACTTGTAAAATTCATAGTGTGTCTTCATAAGTGTAGGCTGTCAATTTATGTATTCATGCCGTATCATATATCCGTGTTTAAATAAGTTCGTATATAAAAAATCTTAACTTATGACATGACTTGTTTATTAATCGTATACAAAAACCTAAACTCATGATCTAACTCATTTAGTAAGAGTGTCTCGTGTTTGGATTAGACTTTTTTATCGATTAAAAAATTATTAATAAGTCTATAAAATACTTATTACATATGCAAAGCAAAAAAGAGGTCTAGTAAAATTAAATTCTACAAATACTAATGATATAAGGTTTTCAAAATTAACATATAATTATAATCAAAACAACTGTTTAGTAAAGTCTAATTAAATATAATGAATCTCAAAATACATAAGTTCCACAACATTATGAAGTTAGCTTGAACCATGACTTAAATGGGTGTTGCTGTTAGTGGTGATTTCCATATTTACTACATTTTCTATTAGATCTTTAAGGGAGAAGGTTAAATAATTTACACTTAAAAAAGAATAATATTAATGAAAATATATAACTTTGAAATTTTTATAAAAATAGTTTTGCTTATTACATTGTCTCCCTAGAACGAATCTTTTGTACATAAAAAAATTTCTATAGTTTCCTGCTTCAATGAGTTATGCTATTGATCAAGGACTCCACCTTCAGTACTAAATGTAGATTTTGAAGCAATTGTAGATATCGATATGTTTAACATATCACATGCTATTTTTGCAACTCGAGGATACCATAATTAATTGGTCTTCTAAGAACTCAATACATCCAATTTAACCATTCTATGTCGCTTATCATCTAAATATAATTCCAACTTAGATTTGGTAGCACCCATAAGGATTTGCATACTTTTAAAAGATTGAAATTCCTAAACAAGATGGAAAATTATAAGCATCATATGAAATGAAATTAACTTCAAAAGTGTAAAAACAATACATATAGTTGTAAAAGATAAAGTTACCTATAAATCATCACCTCAATCATCAATAATAGATTCCTCAGGTTTTGACTTATTATTGTTATCAACATTTTGATTCAAATTTGCACCATCTTTTTTTGCATATTCATTAAAGAGAGAGAATAATACTCTTTACTTTCTTAAATTCACTTGAATCATCATCATAAATCCTTTAATAACTCTACTCAACAAAATCAAGTTTATTCTTGTGGATCTAATGTAATAGCAATAGCCAAAATCATACTGAACTTAAACCAATACTTTTCAAATTTCACAAATATTCTAATTGCTATGTCTTTTAAATATGCTTCACTTGCCTTCATATTACTTGTTAATACTTGGTATGCCTTAAAAACTGATGAAAAGTACAAGTTGGTAGTAGAATACTTTGTTCCAGAAAATTGACAAGTGATATCATTAAAAAAAAAAAAAACTTCGGGAACTTACTTATTTTCTCAATCCTATCTCATTCTTCTAAAGAAGGACAATGTTTATAATTGGAATCACTTAACTACAAGTGACAAAAGGTACTTCTATAGTAAATTGCATTCTCAAGCATAAGATATGCGGAATTCCATTGAGTTCAGACATTTTGTCTCAAACCTTTATCTTTAGACAAGGACAACAGGCTCACTTATTTAGCGAACTTTACATTTCTTGTTAGAGACCTCTTCACATACTTTACACTTTCTCTCACCTTCTCTATAGTACTATTAATCTTTTTTAAACCTTCTTGAACAATTAAATAGAGAATATATGCACAATATCTAATATGACAATAGATGCTTGAAGCTAAAAGCCCAACTCACACATTTAGTTGTGCCTTCAACAAACTCACAAAAAGATCATTAGTAGAAGTATTGTCCAAAATCATACAAAATAATTTACTTTCAATGCCCCAATCAGTGAGTAAATTCATTACTCTTTTAGTTAAAGTAGCATTTGGATGTGGAGGTGGCATATGTGCAAAACTCAAAATCCTCTTTTGCAAAACTCAATTTTTATCATTGAAATGTGCAACAATAGATATATATCCATTAGTAGTTATTGATGTCCACAAATCAAATGTTAAGGAAATCTTGTTAGGACAATCTATAAGTATGTGTTTGATCTTATTTCCTTTCCTCTTAAAAATCTTCTTCAAATTAACTTTGAGAGTATTTTTAAATATATGCACAATATTCTCATTTAAATATTCAAATAATGTTCTCATTCCACCATACTCCACACATGAAAGAGGTAATTCATGCTTAAAAATTATAGCAACAAATAATTCATGAAATTTCTTAAGATCAAACTTCATAGTTTTTAGTTTCATATTAACTGATATCAACATTTGACCAATGTCCCTAGTATTGAGCTTATAACATTTAAGCATATGCCTTCTTAAATTCCCTATTCCAAATTTACTATCATATCTTATGATGCTCTTATATAACTTACATGTAGCTTTTGTAATAACCTAACCCATCTAATTGTTTCTCAACAGCATGAGGAAAACAAGTTCAAACTGGAGAAGTAAGCTTCCTTTGTTATGTTCGTGTAGAATCAATTATTGATCCTGAAACTTCAACTACATCATTCCCTTAATTTGCTTCAATCATTTCCATTTCATTAAAATCTGTTAAACCTTTAAAAGAATTCATCTGCATCACCAATATCATTATTTGCATATATCACTTGAAAACCCACAAATCCATAAAAAACCGCTGTAAGTTGACATGTGAGAGTGCTTTTACATTATCTAGCATGAACATTTCTAAGATTAATATAATATCATTGAATCCTTATATATTACTTATTACATTGAACATTGGTATGATATGTTATTCTTATGAAATTTTACTATAAATAAATTGCTAAAAGAAATGCAATAAATAAAAAATAATATTTTACTTTTCAATTTTTTTCTCAATTATCTCCACACAACCAACATTGTAATATCCCTATCAAATTAGAAACATGTTTTATCATCTCTTCCTTCATTTATTTTATCTAAATGTAATTGTTGTTAAATTGTATTATCGGTTTAGTTTATGTGGTGCATATACCAATCAATTATACAACACACAAAAAAATACAATGGATGAATGAGGAAAGGCAAATGATAGGCCTAAACAACACCTCTATGAACAAAGTAAAAAAAGTAATATGTGTCCATTTTCAATTGCTAAACCCAACATAAATTGTACTATACGATTTTGTGTGTGTGTGTGTATATATATATATATATAAACTAATTGCAACGTCGTAAATAAGTATATGGGACAAGGGATAAAATTGTCTTTTCCTAGCTAGACTATAAAAGTCAAAATTCACCTAGGATTACTCTTTTGCTCATTTGCACATTTGCCCATTTCTAGAAACCTAGAGAGCGAGAGGACCCTATAGGAAAACCTAAAGTGATATAAGGAGATGTCGTAGTGAAGCAAATAGGTAGTAATTTCTAGTTATTACAAGACCTATTCTAACAATAGAGATTCAATAATGAAATTAATTTAGTTGTTTATAGGGATTAAATCAGAGGTCAGGTTAAAAAAAAATGAAGGATCAACCAAATTTAGGGTTTCAAGCATAATTTAAACTAAATAAGCATTCTAAAACAAAATTTTATGTTAGATGTGGCTAATATAATGATTAATCAGACTTAAAATCAGAGCAATTAGGATTTAGAGCGAATTGGAGAAGAAAAATTAGGGTTCGTGACGAACAAGGGAGTATACGGTCAACTATACGACCATATACCGAGCGTGTTGAAATGGGAAAATTGTATAGTAAGGTACACAACCTTAAGCACGGCTGTGTACCTAAGTGTATTAGAAAGTGAATGTACATGGCCACAAGTATGGTCGTGTACGTAGGCATGTTGAAGGTTAAAGTTTACATAATGATACATAGTCTCTAATAAGACTGTGCTTCAAGTCGTGCTTCCTTACATGGTTACTTTCTTGACTATATTATGCAATAATATGTCCTAATTGATGCTAGTTTATTTCAATTTCATTTCAAAACATAAATTAAAAACGAAAATACTTTGGGGAAGGGAATCAAATAACTAAAATGAAGTAGAAAATTTAGTGAACTTAGATTACTTGTAGAATTAAGCTAAGTGTAGTTCCTTGTAATGAATAGAGATACCTACTTCGGTTATAGACATGCAAGATCATTATAGAGATGTCTATTCAGTTACGTGTTTACCTTGCTTGTTAGTTGGGTTTGCTAGGTAGTTGTTTAATGATTTGTAAATGAGCTAATGACTTGTGATGTGATATGTGAATGGAATGTTGTGTGTTGCTTAAGCTTGACTCAATCTAAGGGCTCGTAGTGGTAGTTCCCTAAGGGGGCACCTCAATAATTGGTATGCTGTATTGTCTCTAGTGGAGCTGTGTATTGAAATGATTTAAGATAAATTAGGATTAGATGAGGCCTATAGTAGCGGTTCTCATTAGGACAAACTTTTATGTGTACCAGGATCATGAGTACTCTTATATTGCATAATTAATTTTGAAATTGGTATATAAGTTGATATATGGAGATGTCATGGATAAATGTTACATATATGTATGTGTGAGTAATGTGGTGTGTCATGTGCATGTGGGTGTGGTATTCACATATTGAGCTTAGGCTTACTACTTTTCTTGTATATTTTTTTTTTCAGTTGCAGGTAAGAATAACAAGCAATTAAATTATGATGAAAATGGAAACTTGGTGGGATATTATGTGGATAAAAATGGGAGAGAGCACTATTACTATATAGATGAGGAGTGACGAAAATGAGAAGATTTATGATCGAGATTTTTAGTAATTGATATAGGATTATAGAGATATTAGTAGACTGTATTTATTTTAGAGTTTTAGACATGAACAAAGTTTATTTTAGATGTTAAAAGAAGATTCATGTATTGTTTAAATATCATGGATTGGAATAACTTATCTAAAAGTAATTTGTTTTATATTATTGAGGTTATATTTTCATGAATGAATTTGAGAAGGTAAATAGGTTGGAAGTTGCTTAGAGTTTTAGAGTTTTAGCGTGTCACTTAGTAATAATGATATATAACGGGGCTGTGATGCTCTAAGTTTTGGGCTGTTACATAAATATTATGCCATTGCCTCAAGATTTGGTGTCCAAAGAGAATAGAGATGATAGCAAAGAGATGATAAAGTACCATACCTATGCCTAACATCTAGAGAGGTGACAGCTTGAAGATCTGCTTGTGGCATTATGGCTTATTGAATTGATGAGTGATGCCTTCACGCTATGCTATTGATTTATCGATGAGTGATAACTAAAGAAGAGAGGAGAGGTTAGAGGACAAAACACTAGAACAGACTAAGGAGTTAGGGTTTTCTTTAGATTTGGGCTAGGTTTGCTATTTGATTTGGTAGAGGTTAGAAAAGAGAGGATAGAATAGACTAGGGAGTAGAGAAAGAGAACTAAGATGATATATATATATATATATATATATATATATATATAATATATATTCTATTTTGGCCAAAAGAAAAACTAGCTAATAGTGACTAGGCACTATACATACATTATACTGGTTGTCTTCCTCTTTCTCTTAGCTTAGCTATAATGCTTTTCTTCCGTAATAAAATAATATTATTATATATAGTAAATGGGTTTATGGGTTGAACCTGTGACCTGTTTATGGGAACTATTTATTGAACGTGTTTGTAAATGGGTTTGAGAATTGGATATAAATCCAATCACATATTTTGTTGTGTCTAAACAGGTTTGACCCATTTGTGTCTTATGTCAATTTTTTCTATACATAAACCCATTTATTTTGTTTCGTGTTGTATCCAGGTTTACGAGTCAAGTCTCGAATTGTTAGCCCTACACAAGTGTTTGTTTCTTGTGAATATATACTTATAAAAATATAGTAGTGTCCTTTATTCTTAAGATAAATGTTACTTTTGGTTCCTAAATTTTATCTATTTTTGCTAGTAATTACATGAAGTTTAAAAGTATAAATTCACTACTTATAAACTTTTTAAGATCATTTGTTATATCAAAACGGGGTTATTAAGTATAAAAATAAGTAAAATTTAGATAGTTAATTGTAAAAATAAGCAAAGTTTAAGTAGGTAATTATAAAAATAAATAAAACTTCAGGTCAATAATTATAAACATAGGTAAAGTTTAGATATTGAACAGGATATTAATCTCTTTTTAATTTAAAAATTACTTAGTAGATAGCATGGAGTCAAATAATATATATATATATATATATATATATATATATATATATGTATGTTTGTATGTATCATATTAATACATTTTGCGGTTTACGAGTTTTGTGAAAGCAATGCTTGGGTCAATTTAGGTATTGCACTTCATTGGTTAAGTTAGTTGGCGTGTGAAGTGAAACATTTAACGAAGATGGTGATGGAATATATTGTAAACATGCATTTTTATCTCTGTGATCATGAGAACTCCACGTTATCACCATAGAAAGAGAGTATTCTAGATAAATAGTACACAACAATCAGCATTTATGTCTAAAATATGTAATAGGTGTGAGCACCGTGATCTAACACGTCTTGTGTCCAAGAGATAAACAAGTAAGATGAGATAGAAATGATTAAATGAGGAACAAATAATCTCTTCAGGCCCATGACTAGCGTGATAATTGAAGAAACTTTAGTTCAAAAGTGCCTATCTTTAAAATGAGAGCAATCTCAATTTCAATTTAAGGTCGCTTAGAAAAAAAAGAAGCTATTAGAAAGTTTGACAATTAATAACCATCATCGATTGTTTCAAAGATTGATGAGCAAGATTAATAAGCTTTCTAAAACTAATAAGATTGGCATTAATGGACCCTAAGTTCTACCAAATCATTATATATATATATATAGCCCTAATGATCCAAAATCCATTACCAATTCAAATAATTAGTTACAATAATCATTCGTTATATTCCATTTTAACTTTTTTTTTATAATTTGATCTTCTACGATATTCAATACCTCTATGGATATTTTTAGAAGACGTATTGTGATCAATCTAGTTGGTTTGATTAGACATGCATAGAAGGTTTGGGTGAGAAGTATTATAGCATGAAGGTATAAAGGAAGGGTTTAGGCAAACTAATCACATGGTGGAAGGGCTAAGTCTTCCTAGGCTATTGGAGATAGATCACATTCAATTCCACTCTAGTATTGCTTTCTCAAAACTTCAAGTGACACACATATAGACATAATAGCCAAAAGACGAAGGGAATGGTGAAGATCGACCTTAAGGCAACTTCCCAGCAAAGATATTGAAATTGTAGTGCTTAATGGCACTATTGATCTTTTGGAGCATGAATCCCAGCAGTGCCATAAAAAATAGTACTAGGGTGCAAAGCATGGGTCTCTCTTCCTTCTTCGTGGAAAAACAAGTAGAACAAAAGGGAGAATTTCATAGTTTTGCTAGCTTGATGACTAAGAACCATTAACTCTAGCAGCTTTTCATCCTGCCAAGTAACCTTAGTCGTTCTAACTTTCTTACTAATAACCTTACTTGTAGAGAAATTGGGGAAAGAAATAAGGATAATTTACAAACACCCTTATCAAGCATAAGCTTTTTCGTCATTAATCAATTCAAAGAGTAGATGACTTTGATAGTTAGCTATCTCGATATAGCTTAGATAGGGGAAAAACAGTCTAATATAAGGTACGGTTGAACTTTCAAATCTAACTTTCATGCTCATATCATGTTGGGTTAGTTTGATTGCAGAAGAAAAAAAAAGTGCAAAATTTGAACCAACATATCATAAGATTCTTGTTCTTGAAAATCCATAATTTTTCTAAACTTGGAAAATGGATGGAATTCTAAGATTACTCTTTGAAGCAAATAATTTTATGCACCTCTTTTGATTGATCTACACCATATTGTATACTTGTAAGATGACACACACTAACTAATAATTGGCAAGTGCTACATTTTTATTTTTTCCTCTATTAGGTAAATCAATATTATCATTACCTCAAATGTAGTCTAACAAATATTGGTGAGATATAGCTTGATTTTTTATATTATTTGTGGCAAATTTATTAAGAACACACTAGTAATTCTTGTTAAAATCACAAAGATGCATCTAATAAAGTAAAGACATTTGGGATGCTTTTGTAAGTGGTAGAGATCCAAAGATGCTATCATTATGTTAGGATATTTAAGATGCATTTATTTTATGCAAGACATTTTTTAAATTTGAATAACTAAGATACATTATTTAATAAAAAGAACATTACTTGGTTTGAGCTTGGCTTAAACATATTCTTTATACTAATTTTTTAAGCTAGTGACAGGACTTAGAGAATTAAGTCATCTAGGCATCTATAAGGGATGTCTTAGGAAGATTTGAATTGGTGGGATTGCAAGAAAAATCACCAAATGAGTCCGAGCACCTTTGGCCTTCTTAGCAAGTTCACACCCTTAGTAGCCTCATCCATAAGCATTGAGCCCAACGAATGTAATTTATATTAAATAGAGGATATATCCCATCCGTTGCTCATTAGTGCTATTCAACAAATATTATGAGAACTTATCTCATTCGTCAATCACTAGAGTTTTCTAATGAATGAGGGTAAGCTTTTGAAACCTATAAGGGTGAATTACATGGACCATCTTTAAGAACTTTAAAATTTGCATAGATTCCCAACTTTGTTAAAAGTCAACATATACCCCCTTCTTAAGCTGACATAATAGCTTAGTGGAAATTTTAACTGCTATAAACATACATGGATGTAGACATGGCATTTACTTTAATACATTTAATTAATTAAATTAAAAAAGTAATAAAAACATTTAAAATAATAAGAAAATATAGAAATTAATAACAAAGGTATAAAATTAGGAAAAAAAAAGAAGGAAAAGTCACTATTGGCCACCTAGGATAGAAATAATTTATGTAATTTACCCAATCTAATGGGTATCTCCCCTATCTCATTTGAAATGAGTCAGAAGATCAAACAAATATAATTGCATTGTTGAAATTTTACTTCCAAGGATCAAGTACCTAATCAAGCGACAAACACTTAGCTCATATTTAAGGCCATTTGAAGCGTGGCATCATGCCATATGCATGTGGCTGACCTTCAAAAACATTCATACCTATACATATAAAAATGAAATCAGAAAACTATAATCGCATTTGTTAAAAAATTAAAATACCTATTATTTTTATCACTAATTCAATCATTTCCATGGCAAAATATCTACTGCGATCTACTAAGTGATCATCTATAACTTGCATAGAGTAAATTAAAAAAGCAAAAAAAAAAAAAAGTACTTTTGTCGAGTTTGTATATGATTATAATCAGCAATGTCCTATATAAGTTCTATAGGAGTTTTTCTTTCTTTCTCCTTTTCTTTTCTAAACTTTCTTCTAGGGTTTTAATGAATCATGAGTTTAATAGTTGAACTTGATCTGATAACATAACACATTTTCCATCAGTGAATTAATTAGATATGAATAACATCATAAATCAAAACTAGATTGATAAAAAAACTTCTTAAGAAACTACAACCATTAATCTATTAATCCTTATTAGTGGATGTCTTACTTGTATTATGGCCTATGGGCATTTTAAAAAAGGGTAAATAATCAAGTAATTAAATTATATATAAAATTATTAAAATATAGTTTTTCTCTATATGATAATGATTATTCAAGAAAGAGTGATGTACATCATCTCTATTAAATCATCAAAAATAACTTCTCAACAACTATAATTATTTTCATTAATTATAAATTTATTTCACTTATATGATTTCTATTTTATATAAGATAACAAAAGGACTTTAAATTTCATGCCACTAGGCTTATACGTAAGTGATTAAGAGAGCTATGTTAAGTTCAAAATTTCAAACATTGAATTGATAGTAATTGTTAGCAAATTCCCTAAATTCAGAGAAAGCAGAAGGAAGAAATCCAAATGACGTTGATCTCATTAGGGTCCACATTGGCTAGGAGCGTAAAATTTTCAAATTAGCATCTTCTTCCCTAAGCTGTCCTTTTCTAAATACCAACTTTAGCCCACTGAATTACTTAAAAAAAAAAAACACTATTTTTATCCAAATTGGATTAAGGGATTAGCTGTTCAGCCGGCATCCATTGTTTCCAAATGTTCTTTCTTATCCAATAATTAAATGCCCATTTTCAGATAATCCTAAAATTACATTTTGTTATGAGTTTATAATTATCAGTCTCAAACTTTTTAACCCCTCTTTTTTTTTTTCTTTTTAATACACTTCTCTCATTACTTAGATTTTGAAAATTCTGATTTTCTTATACAATATATGATCTTGTCATAAAGTATGATAAGATTTATTAAGCCCACCTATTGAGTATTTAAAGTTCCTGCTAACCGAGGCCACACATGGATTTTGCTAATTGGCATCTAACAGCTTCTTGATACATATGGCATGGACAACGTTGTATTAATGTGATACAAGTATGATTTTTCTTTCCTTACTCCTTCAAACTATAGAGTTTGACTAAAACTTCCTCCTTCACACTAATGTTTGGATTGAAATAAGGAAAGGGGAAGGAATTTCAAAGGAAAAATTATTATTATTATTTTACTTGGAAAAGTATGGAAAAGGGATGGAAGGAACTTATGACTGGTGAAAAATTTTCTTTAGACGCCACAAAAACCATTTTATCCACATGTGGAAATAATTGAGACGAAATTCAATAAAATAATTTAAATAACTTTTCAATCAAAAGACATTTTAAAATTTTAGTGATTTTTTTTTTGACATTTAAAAAAAATTAAATATTTAATTAAACTTTCTCTACAGTCATTTATTTTCATATTAAAATAAATATTTTCTATTTATTTTCTTTTACTTTTAATTGTTTTATCTCATTTTCTTTCCTTTCCATTTCTTTTTTCTATTCCAAAAATAGTGTAGAATTTTCTTATCAAACATGCAAAGTCTTGATTCACACTAAGAAGTTCCATTATAGAAATATTTATACTTTTTATTAAACTTTTTGATATATATAAAAAAATAAAATCTATGTCCGCTTATATTTTTTTATACACAATTCTAATATCCTATGTATTAAAAATTATTAAAAAATTCGTATAAATGAATTCATCCATCTTCTACTTCTAAAACGGAATAACAATCCAATATTGCACACCCAATTATTAAATTTCAGGTGTCACATGATCACAAACTTCTAGTTTTTATTAGTTAATAATTATTCATCTTACATCTATTAATTAACTTTATTTATTTTGTTTTTTTCTTTGGGTTTTTTGGTCATGTGGACTTTGAACAGAATCCCAATCTTTCAGTCCCACCTAAATTGTTTCCCTCCCTTCCTCCCTCTTTCTCTCTCTCTTCATCTCTGTTTTGCCACATACACTAACGTTGTTGAAATTCCAGTGAAACACAAACTCCGTTTTTCGGTTTTATAGGACATCAACGTGACGCACGGGCAGAGACAAAAAAAATCAAGTGACCGATGTGTTATCTTGTTCTTACACCATGTTGTAAGATGCCCCATAACATAAAGCTCTTACCTTTAAGCTTATTTTAAATATTCTCAGACCATCTTTGGAGAGAGAAAGACAAAACAGAGAGAGAGAGAAAGGGAAGGAGAAGAAGAGGATCCATTGCATAGTTCATACGACAACATTAGAAATAAAATAAAGCACGTTTTAATTCTGGGTTTCAGTTTTTATCTTGTGGGTCGTTTCTCAAATTGTTCAATGCCTTTGATAACTCTAACATATAGTGGTAAGCTATATTAATTCTTTATTTTTATGAATTGTTATTATTTTTTCATTAATATGGTATATGTTTGAGTTTCAAGATCATTCCTACTCTGGTTGTTGAAGTTTTGATGTTGCTTATTTTTATGGAGAAATTTTACTATTAGTTGATTAATTTTATTCATATGCTATGAAGTTTGAATTTTTTATATCATTCCTTTTGTTGGGTTTTTGAGTCTTTTATTGATAAAGATTGGTTTTACAACAGATGGGTGTTTTTAATTTGGATTAATGATTTTTCATTTGGTTAATTAAAAGCTGATCTTATAATTTCTTTCTTTTGGTTATATGTTTGGTGCTCTTATTTGCATGTTCAAATTGGTGGCATGCTTATACTTTGGCATCATATTTTTTATTGTTTGCTGGTCAAATATGTTTTGCTTTGTTCTTTGGAAATTTTGCTGAAAATGTTTGGTTTTAGTTTTATTTTCATACCTGTTTGTTATAATTTCGAGCTGATTGAATAATCTATTCTGGATTGCATGTAAATGGATGATGATGAATTAGATGATATTCATAAATTTTCTCTTTTGGTTAATTTCTGGTTGATTATGTTTGCAATTTTGATCTCTCAAACCTTCAGTTACCTGCTTGTTACCACTGGATGTCGAACGGATCTCATCGTTCTTAGGAGGCCATGCAGTCATGATATGAGCTATTATTGAGCTAGTATGCTTTTTTGGTGTTTGTTAACAATGATAGCCGCATCCAATATTCTCATTTCATGGTCAAAATTTATTTTTATCGTTTTTACGAAAATGGCGGTTGTCAATGAATCTGGAGAGCGATGTTGTTTCGCATGTAGATGGAGGATGATGCATAAGAGGACCCGTTAGATGTCTCTTGATTGCTGTCTTTCCAGGTCTATGCGTATTGCTAAAATTGGCGTATCTGGATTATCATGCCGCGTGTAAAGAACGATGTAAAGCCTGTGTTGATACAAGTTGGTGTCGCAATAGCTCTATCTTTTGCAGCGTTTTTCTTTACTCGTCGTAGAACCAGAAGGGCTAAACCATCTTTACCTCCTACTTCGCCTTGTCACTCGGGTTTGTCCTGTTCTTTTATGCAGATTATTTTTTGTGTTCTTTTCTCGCTTGTTAACTTGGCGTTCTCTTTACTTATGATCTCAGCCTGAACAAATTGTTATTTTTGTTTAGATCATAGCAATGGAGCTATTTCTGGAGGACATAGGATCGGCCTTAAAGAGGATAGTCATGGCACAACAACAACCCATTGTTCTCGGATTATCACATCCACTGTCACAGAGAATCATGTAAGGGCGTGACTGATAAATTGTTCTCATCCTAAATGCGCTTGGACTTGCCATTTTGTTGTATTAAGTATCTAATTTACCTTTGAATTGCCTCATATATGTTATTTTAGAAGCATCCCGTTTAATTACCAGAGTTTTTCTTAGTACTTGATATAGAAATCATGGAGTCAGAACATTCAATGTTATATAACCTTAATAATCTACACCGACTCAATCCGATTGAATTAATTGGAGTATACTTATTTTTCTCTGCTCTGGTTTTCACCTTATGGTTTTTGTATTTTTTACTCTCCTCTCACTTGGTATATTAATAGCATAGTTTACCAAATGCCTGGAAAGGTCTGTCCTTTAATCTGGAGTTCCCACTTCCTCTCCTCTTTCTTTCTGGGTAATGGCTGATGAACTTACTTATCAATCATCAATAGGAGGACTTTCTTGATAGATTCTTTTAGCATATTTGTTCAACCTGTCTGATATAATCCCCAGACAGCATCTTACATATTTTTTTTCTCCTCAGAATCATTTAGAATAATGATGTCGGCAGTACATGTAAATGTTTTATGAGATATATGATGAATACCAGTTTTCTCTCCGTACAATGAATGATCTTCATGTCTGCAAATTTAATGTAAATAATTTTCTATTTTGTACTCAGGATGGGATATATCTTGAGAAGTTCCATGTTGATCCTTCCATGCTTGGTCACTCTCCAAGCAGCGGGCACAGTGGAGAGAAAGAGGCCTTACTTTTGCCAGAGTTTGATGACCTCGTGAAGGAATTTGATTTTGGTGGCAACATTGCTGGATTTTCTCCAAAGAAAGACATTGATACCCCGAAATCTGATGTGGAAACTCCCACATCTTTCGTTACTACTGAAAGAGATGTATATGAGCAAGAAATCAAGCACCTCAAAAACATGGTGAGAATGCTTCGGGAGAGGGAAAGGAATCTCGAGGTGCAGTTACTGGAATATTATGGGATGAAGGAACAAGAAGCAGCAGTGATGGAGCTCCAAAACCGGTTGAAGATAAACAATATGGAGGCTAAGCTTTTCAATCTTAAGATAGAGTCTCTACAAGCAGAAAACCGGAGGCTGGAGTCACAAGTTGTGGATCACACGAAAGTTTTAGCTGAACTTGAAGTTTCTAGATCGAAAATTAAGATGTTAAAAAAGAAACTCAAGCTCGAAGCTGAGCAAGATCGGGAGCATATATTATTACTACAGAAAAAAGTTTCCAATTTGCAGGCTCGGGAATGTAGGGCTGGATCATTGGGTGCAGAACTGGAGGCAAAGCTAGGAAAGCTAAAAGAATTGGAACATGAGGTTGAAGACTTGAGAAAGTCCAATTTGAGGTTGCAGCTAGAAAATTCTGATTTGGCTCGGAGGTTGGAGTCCACTCAACTACTAGCAAATTGTGTATTAGAAGATCCTGAGGTGAGTCTTCTTCTTCTTTCTTTTTTTGGTCTTTCATTCACATTTTCTCTCAGACAAAGTTTTCTTCTCCCATTGTCTGTTCGCATGCATGTTCTACAATCACATCTTGTCATTCATGAATAGAAAATTTTGAAAATACTGAGCAATCGGCATACATGCATCATGTGATTGGTTGGAAATTGGAATATGGACGGAGAGAGAATGGAGGCAGGATAACTTATCCTTTACTTTCTAACTTGTGCCGAACACTGGAAAATATATATTTTTTTAAGGATAACTTAGAGTAGAGTGCGCTATCTGTCCAGGCTGAAGCATTGAAGAAAGAGGGTGAGCTTTTGAGACAAGAAAACGAACATCTGGCTAAAGATTTGGAACAACTGAAAGGAGACCGATGTGCGGACGTCGAGGAGTTAGTCTATCTTCGATGGATAAATGCCTGTCTGCGATATGAGCTGAGGAATTATCATCGACCAGCTGGCAAAACCGTTGCAAGAGACCTGAGTAAAACTCTCAGCCCCAAATCCGAGGAGAAGGCTAAGCAGCTTATCCTAGAATATGCCAGCACTGAGGGAATGATCAACAAGGGAATGGGTCCGGATTTTGATTCTGACCAATGGTCATCGTCGCGGAACTCCTCACAGAAATCCTACTTCACAGATTCTGGAGAAGGCGACGAAACGTCGATTGCGGATATTCGCCCTTCTGAAAAAACAAACAGCCCGAGGAAGTCTAAACTGTTTGGCAGACTTAGGAGACTTGTCCTAGGGAAAGATGGCCGTCATGATCGACGCCGTCCATATACCGAGAAGATAGAAACCCCAGAAGTAGGAGTGCTGGATTCATGTTCTTCTGATTCGCCGCGGGGCAGTTCAAGTATGACCCCAGGAACTGATGTAGGTAGTAACTGGCCAGGTACTTCAATGACCACCCCCTGTCGTAGTTCATCTAGGAGTTCATTGGATATACATAGATTGAGGGGCCTCAAGCTAGATGACGTGAAGGATACCGAGAGGTTTCGCCGGAACAGTGATGCTGAATCCTCTTTCCATTTCAGGAAATCCATAGCGGGTAGGGAAGACTTAACACCAGAAAATTTCCACGAAGCCGACTCGTTGAGTAGGTACGAGTTGGCGAAATACGCGCAAGTACTGAAGGGTTCTCGCGGCGAAACCGAAGGCTCAATTCGTAGGAAATCAGCATCTTTTAGCTCTTTTTGATCCATTTAGCATTGAGAAACTTTGGGGGTTTCCTGTTTTTGCACCAAATGGAATGATTTTTGGTCAGATATGATGTATTAGGTAGCTAACTTCCAAAGAGTAATTTGTAAAAAGATAGAAGGCATTAGACAAAGCATCGCACTTAAAAGCGTGATTCTATAAATTTAAAGGTTTACATATGTGATGGATCATGTACTAAATATATGAAAGACGATTATCTAGGGAATGTATCTATAGAAATGATGTAATTAAGGAAATACATGGAACTTTCTTAGGTGATTGTTCCATTTTGTACATATAAGGTTTGGTGTTGGTATTATGTTATTATACACAACTTCATCACTTGTCCATGGAAAGATGTTCTTGTAATTGACGCCTGTTATCATGTGCAGTTATTTTCCTCTTCGTCTATCCTTTTAAATTATAATTGTATCCCCTTTTGTTTGACATATGTACAGTCAGGCCTCTATCTTTACTATTGAGTCTTTAAAACTCTAAATTTGTTGGCAAAAAAAAAAAAAAAAAGTGTTCGTAGACTCTAACGTGACTTTTTGTTTTTTTTTTTTATGATTCTTGTAAATCTTTTATTAGTTTTATCAAAGATATGTCTGTGGAGTTGTGAAAACACGGATTTGAAAATTTGGGGGTCTAATTGTGTAATTTCAAAGATAAAAAAGGTTATATGCACATGAAAATCTAAATCTTAATTAACCTTAAAAACAAATAAAATTTGAAGTTAATCAATAAATAAGAAAGGGTAAATTGCACAAATAACCCTTAAAAACTATTGTAATTACGCACCATCTCTCATTTTTAAAATTGAGTACTTACACCCTCAAAATAAATATGTTGCCCCTTTTTAATTATGTTGTATAATAATTTCCCATATTTTCTAAATATTTATGTAACATATACATAAATAAATTATTTAATTTTATCAGTGCTATCTAAATAATATATGATGCGTGATCCAATTGATTCAAAAAGTAAATAATGATAAATAAAAAAAAAATTTGCCATTTAGAGTTCTAATTGATAAAAATGATTTTGACCTTCACTAATAATATAGTAGGTGAAATTTTCTGCCTATTAAAGGAACAAAACAAATGTATGTACAAGGTCCTTGCCAACGTGTCTTCTAATAAAATAAGAATTTTTCTTGTGTGTTTTATTGATAATGTATTAGGAAAAAATGGTTCTATTAGTAAATTTATTTAGTTAATAAGTTAAAAAAATACTTTTAATCTTTATAAAATAAGTTATGTAATTCATAAAAAACAAATAAATTTTAAAGTTAGCATATTAAATAGTGGAATGTTCATTTTTTTTTAAATTCTTAATAAGTATTTGAAGCACATCTTATTATTTTCTTTGAATAAATTATTTGAATAGAATCATTGAAATTGAACAATTTAATCATACGTATGTCACATTAGCATTTAGATGATGTGATAAATTATTTATTATATAATATTTTTCCTCGTTAGCAGATTATAGAAGTAAACGTCTACTTAATTTTTTTTTTAAAAAAAAAGAGCTCTACATCTTATTTTAAGACTATAAGTACTCAATTTTAAAAACTAAACGTATCCGTACAATTATAATATTTTTTAGGGATGATTCATGCAATTCACCCAATAAGAAACAAATCAATAAATGGCCCACGAGAAGTCTTAAACATAAAGCAATCTCACAATTGTTGAAATGAAGCAATTTGCTGGTTTGAATCATCTAGGGTTTTTAATGAGGGTTAAATTATAAATTCGCCTTGTTATTTTTGCTTCATGTGCTCACTTTCTTACATTTGAGAATGGAAGTTTAAATTGCTATATCTTTAAAATATCTACTTTTATACTTCATTTTGACTATTTTTGCCATTGGACAAGATAAATAAATAAAAAACTAAAATTAGAAAATACATATAAAATTAATGATAAAAATGGTCATATAAGAGTTCAAATACACTTTTTTTTATTTATTTTAAGATTTAAGGCTATAAATAATCAATTTCAAAGATAAAATAGTAATTGTATATTAAGTAAATATAAAGGAATTGATACACAATTACCCATTTAATAATAATATTAGCTAGATAGAACATATTATGACAAAAAAAAAAATAGTGTGAGTCATTTTTTATGTATGTATTAATGTAACCACTATAGGGATTTAGCAATATGCTTTGAACAAAACCTACATCATTCTCCTAAATAAATTAGTAAATTCAAGGCCACTAATCCAAATTAGTACTTTATAGTTCATTCATTTCTTAATGATCTCTTAATTTAATTGATTTTCTCAAAATCTTCGAATGTGTGAAAATGAATTCAAACGACTTATAGAATACAAAACAAACAAAATTGAATTTTCGTGAAGATACATGATAATCATCATAGGGTTAAAAAGCGTGAGATGGTGAAATGTAAACATGCTTTGATCACATAATCCCTCTAAATGGGAAAATTTTATGTCAAATCTTCCTAACATATAAGTCAAGTGGTTGAATAATACTTTGTTAAGCATATGTTTTGAAACAATTTCTCAGCTTTCCAAACATTTTCCTTTCCATAAAGCATTATCAAATATGTGGTGAATCAAGAATCTAATTTTTTTTTTACTTCTAAATAAAGTTTTATTTATTTCTCACTAATATGTATAAAGGATATTTGATATCAATACTAGTTTATACTTCTTTCTTTATATATGGTAATATATAAATGTTTCACTAAAAATTTAAAAAATATGCACAAATCCCTCAATGATCATTAACTTTATGTCCACTTGAAAAGAATTGCTGTTTCATTCCTATCTTATTCAATATAAAGTTATCAATTAACTGAATAATAATCCTGAATAAATTGTTATTATTTGAAATATTGAATAGTAATTCATATTCTTAGCTTATGAATTACTATTTAATAATCTATTTACTATCTTTATGGTAAATGCTTTGTCATCGTAAGTTGTGTTGAGTTTGCATTAACAATAAAAAGTAAAGAAAGATAAGGATTTTAAGGGTACAATGGATAATTTATTTTTTATTTTTATTTTATTTATTATTTATTTTTATACCAACTAAATAAAACAATAAATATATACTAGCTATTATATGTCTATTTAATTCTTATTGAATTACAATTTAATCTCCTTTATTCCATTCAACAAAATGAATAGAACTTAAAAAAACTATAAATAACAATAATTTTATAATTAAATATATATTTCAAAAATTATAAAAGGTACGCGGAGATCAATTTGATTTGAAAGTTATAATACAATTTCACATATCTATCCAACTGACGGTGTAGTATTCTCTTGATCATTCTAAAAACTTTGGTGACTTGGGCTTGGGTCTTTTCCTTCATTTGGACTGGGGTAACTTCCTAGGTTTCGGCTTGCATGAAAAGTCCTTGACATAAGCACTTTACATAGCATATCATTTATAATGAAAAGGGATGCAATTGCAAACCGGATACGTAGTGTAGTGCTCAAAATCCAACCTAAACAAATCCTATAGAATATCTTAAAATATACTTGAAGCTCAACTAAAACTTGAAAATAAGCTAATCTACTTTAATTAAAATTAAAAAAAAATTATATTAATCATTCAAAAATAAATATATGTCCTTAAACTAGATGACTTGAAGGATACCAAGAGGTTTCGCCGGAGCAGTAGTGCTGGATCCTCGTTCCATTTTAGGAAATCCATAGTAGGTAGGGAGGATTTAACACCAGAAAACTTCCACGAAGCCGACTCGTTGAGGAAGTACGAGTAGGCGAAATATGCACAAGTGCTCAATTCGTAGGAAATCAGCATCTTTTAGCTCTTTTTGATCCATTTACAATGGAGAAACTTTAGGGGTTTCCTGTTTTTGCACCAAATGGAATGATTTTTGGTCAGATAAGATGAAGTAGGTAGCTAACTTCCAAAGAGGAATTTGTAAAAAAAGAACAAAGGCATTAAATACTAAAAAACAGTTTTCGTTCATGACCTTATAAATGTAAAGGCTTACATGCGTAGTAAACCGTATATTATACCACACCATTTTAAATTGCACTAATATTAGGTGTTGAAAAACTGTTGTCTTTTAACCACTATGAAATTGGGAGTTCCAACACTTGATTTTATCGTATTTAATGAAGTTGGGTGTTGAATGCTCAATTCTAATCGGGATAATGACATTAGTTTCTAATACTTATTTTTTTTATTTTAAAATAAAATCTAATTTTAAATAGTATATTTTTAGACTATTTTCAATAATAGTATAGGATTTTTTTTAAAAAAAGGAATATATATATATTATTTTTCCATTTCCCCAACAAAATATCCACAAACTAAAAAAAATCAAGAAAGAGTCTTTTTTTTTTTTTCTATTTGATAATTTTAGTAAATCTTCTATTATTTTTACCAAAGGTAAAGTGTGTCCGTGGGGTTCTGAAAAAATAATAATAAAACTAACACTTTATTTATTCGTTTTTTTTTTCATTTTTTTCTTCTATTTATGGAAATACTTTTTTTTTTTATCAAAGGTAAAATTTGCAATTTTTTAATAACTAGCACTTTATTTATTTGTTTTTAATTTTTTAGTTTCTTTCTTCTACTTTATTGAAATACATTTTCTATTGGAGCATAAAAGTGTAAAAGTTTTGGATATAGGTTGATTTATGGTAAAATTTAGGTAAATTATAAAAACTTATGTTTGTGCTTATTTACAAATAAGTGAACTGAGTTTCTTTTTTCTTTTTTCTTTTTTTAAATATGGCATGGGTTTTAATATTAAGTATAATTGACATGTGTCAACATTTTATTGGGTTACAATAATTACTTTAATAAATAAAATATTATTGAATAAATTTAATTCAATGAAATGTAGAAAATAATTTACAAATACAAAAAGAACAAAAATGCAAAAATTACAAAAAAAAAAAAAATCTTGTGATTGTTTTTTGCCACCCCAAGGGTAAGGGTGGCTATTGACTAGGGATGGCCTAATATAAGTGGGGGGTTGCAACCCACTATTGTAAATGAGTCATACGACTTACCTCTAGTGGCTCCTAAAAGTGGTGGACGACCATTACCCACCTACCACCATAAAAATTAAAAATAAAAAATAAATAAAAATCTGTTAAGTTTTAGGGTGGTAGGTGGTTGCTACAGCCTCACTCCCCAATTACCTTATGGGGTAATGCGATTGGTCACCACCTTAGGGGGTCGCATGGTAGCTTACCATTAGGGTTGGATTGTATGACCCACTTATAGTGATAGGTTGCGACTCATCACGTGTATAAGGTCATCTCCGACAATCCTAAGGGTAAATGATGCCTTTGTAGGTTTTTTTTTTTGTATTTTTAATTTTTTTTATATTTTATTTTATTAAATTTATTAAAAAATAGTATATTTACTAAAGTAATTATTATCATCTAATGAGATATTGATATATGTCATTGACACTTATATTAGAACAGAGGTTATATCTGTCACTTGTTTATAAAAGACTTAAAATACAGATTTTTTTTTTTTAATTTCTCCTAAAATTTCATTCCATTGACCATTATCCGACATACGGGGGAGTTTAATTTCTTTACTCCTACGTACTATTTTAATTATTCCCACGAAATAGATGTTGATATGTATAAAGAATATTTGATATAAATACTATTTTATATTTTTGTCTTTATATACAATAATATGTAGATATATCTTTTAAAATTTCAAAAATATATAAAAAAATTTAGTTATCACTAAAAAGGATATAAAAAATGATAATTTTAGAGGTAAATGTATATTTTATGGGTTTAAGAAATCTATCACGAGGATGTATTTCCATTAAGGCCACAAACAATGGTACCATCTGGGAAAACTTTATTGATGAACTAGTGTTTAATAGTTCTTTTTTTATATGCTAGGGACAATCGAAACGAAAACTTCATATAATTTACCATCTAACTGGCTATGCCATATAGTTTTCTAGAAGAACCTAGGCTGCAAATGCATGTTGTATTATTTTATTTTTCTCATTTTACTGGTTTTTTAATATTGAGAGCATACGTATGTTATGAAAAATAAAACATGGTAAAAAGAATATTTTCACATTTGATTAGTGCTTTAAGGCAGTTGAGATATTACAATATTACAATTGAAAACATAAAATTTTATATCACTTCATTTTCATGGTAATTTTCCTAACACGCTAAATGGTGTACCGTTTTTCTTTTTCTTTCTTTAAAAAAAAAATCAATAAACACTCCATGTTATTATAAATAATGAAAAGAGAGAGTCCAATTGGACAGGTTTCCTGCAAGCCAAAACTAAATGCACCTTGTGGTGCTCAAAACCTAACCTAAATAGTATCTTAAAATGTGTTTGAAGCTGACTAAAACTAAAAAGTTACAGTTGTTATTCGAAAAAAAAAATAAACATCCTTAAAACCTAAGTAATTTGAGTTTACTAAAAAAGTAACTTATATCTTTACTATCAAGTTGAGTTCCTTAAGTATCTGAATAATTTTTTCAAAAACCTAATCTAAACTCTGTAAAGCATAATAAATCAAAGAATAATTATAATATAGGTTCAAACTAATTCTCGACCTTTAAGTATATATAAATAACTCATTATTAAAATCTAAAATTATCTATATAAAGACTATAAATAGTGATATTTTTATAAAGACTGTACCTTATAAATTTAGAGGATTTCTTTACTTGTGATAAATAATTTAAAGAGTGTATTTGCAAATTTATTTTTGATTTATTATAATTTTTGTGTAACTCGAAGGTAATTTTTTAATTAATATTAATCATTTTTCTTTTTTTTTGGCCAAATGAAGGGATTCCATCAACACGTGTCAATACTAGGAGGAGAATAGAATATATACAAAAGCATAATCCCACACCGTGCTTTCCATTTCCCGTACTATCAGATTCTCCTTTTCTCTCTCATACCCAACTAGAGAAACAAACTCACGCACCTCACCGTTATAACGACCATCACTCTCTCTCTCTCTCTCTCTTCTCACGCACACCTTTTTGAAACCAACAAAAATGGCGGCAACACTAGAGCCACACCCACCACCACCACCGCCACCGCCACCACCAACGTCGTCACTGCCGCCAGAAGTGAAACAACCACCGCAAAAAGAAGCACAACTAGAGGAAAAAGCATTAGCGCCACCCCGACTGCCTGCATTTGCTTCGCTCTACGTTGGGGATCTCCACGCGGATGTAACCAGCACCGACTTATTCACCGCGTTCCGTCCGATGGGAGACTTGGCCTCCGTACGTATCTGTACGGACGCTCTTTCTGGAAAATCCCTCTGTTATGGCTACGTCAACTTCTTCTCTCACGTTCATGGTCTCTCTCTCTCTCTTTTAATGGAGTTTAGGGCTTATGAGTATATGTCAGTTTGTTTCTTTTACTGCATTTTGTTAACTGGAAACACTAAAAGAAAAAACAAATGCTTTTTTCTTTCTTTTTTTTTTTTTTGGCTCTGGAAAGTTGCTAATGATTGGAAATGTCGTTCTATAACGAGATAAGGCTGTTTGAAAGTCAATAAAGATTTGTTTTCACCTTTGTTATGCAGTTTTTGTAGAAAATTTTGGCAAGACATGACTGGTAGCGATTCAGCACAGTTTTCATTGCATATTATAAGATTGGAAAATTTCACTCAGTCATAAGGTTTATTTTGCTATGCATTTATAACAAGATACGGGGTTTCGTAGTTAATAAATTAAAATGATGCCCTGTTTTTATCTCTATTGCGCGGGTTCTCGTTGAAAACTCGAGCAAGATTTACTGCTCTTTGATCTTGGCTAATTTCTTGCACTAATATAATTTGTACTGATTATATAGAATTTCACTGCTTTTAGTCAATTCGACGTTTAGAATTTCTCATTTCAGCTATGAAGATTGGAAATTTCACTCTATATGAGGTTGATTTCAAGTGAGTTTCAATCAAGCTATAGGGTCCTTGTCAGAATTTAAATTTTCCGTATTCCCAAAGAATCTGACATGGAAAAGATAGGAGACAGTGGAGTTTCTCGATAACCATGATTCTTCTAATTTTAATGAACTCCAAGATTTGGATTTTTCTTTTCTTTTTCCTTTTCTTTTTCTTTTCTTTGGGCCATGACAAGTACCGGTTGGGTTGTGTGAATTAACTTTGGCATGCACTTACGCTGATTTGAGCAGCTTCCAAGGCTTTAGCTTGTTTGAACCATACGGATTTGAAGGGAAAACCTATCAGGATAATGTGGTCTCAGAGAGACCCAATACGAAGGAAGACCGGAATCGGAAATTTGTATGTCAAGAATCTAGACCATTCGATAAGCAGCGCGCATTTGGAAAGCATTTTCTGCAAGTATGGTTCTATACTTTCTTGCAAGGTGGTTGAAGAAAAAGGGAAGAGCAAAGGTTTCGGTTTCGTGCAGTTTGATTCTGAGGATTCTGCTATGGCTGCTCTTAATGGTCTCCATGGCACCATGATTGAAGGGAAGAAGTTGTAAGTCTGGCTGCTTTATTTCCCGAGACATGGATGCTTCTTGTTTATTATTGATACCATCATCTTTTTTATTTTCAATCCCTTTATTATTGCCAGTAAGTTAGCACGAAACTTTCAAGAATTAATTGTATAGTGTTACTTTCCCAAATATGAAATGTTCTTATCTCTGTTTGAATTTGTATGAGGGATAGGAGAATTTAAGATTCATTGAAGAAAAATATTTTCGCTTCCATTTGACTGTGCAAAATGCTCACTAAATTGCTCACTTGTGCTCTTCTGCTTCACATTCTAGGTATGTGTCTAAATTTGTTAAGAAAAGAGAAAGAGCAGCATCTATGAAGAACCACAGTATACAAATCTATATGTAAAGAATTTCGCAGAAGATATGACTGTAAATAATCTTCAAGAAATGTTCTCTGACTACGGGAAGATTAACAATGTAGTAATCATGAGAAATAGTGAGGGAAAATCAAGAGGATTTGGCTTTGTCAACTTTAAGTCAACTGACGCAGCAAAGAAGGCTGTTGACGCCTTGAACGGCAAAATTATTGGTAAATGAGGGATGATAATCTGTATGTATATATATTTTAGAATCTTATCCATCAGAATTATCAATTTTGTAACATAGCAGGGTTGTGGATCAGGTTCCAAGGCTTTATTTGTTGGAAGGGCTCAAAAGAGAGCTGAGAGAGAGGAGCAATTATCTGATCTTCAGAACAGAAGTTGTAATTTGTATGTGAAGAATCTTGATTCATCTGTTGATGACCGAGAACTGGAACAACTTTTTGGCAACTTTGGAAAAATAATTTCTGTAAAAGTAATGCGCGATGGCAAGGGATTGAGCAAAGGATTTGGCTTCGTCTGTTTTTCTACTGCTGAAGATGCGAAAAACGCTTTACTCACATTGAACGGTATGCCTAAATCCTTACTTTTCTCTCAGGCTTTATGTTTTGGGTGGAACTGACTAAGAAATATGCAATCTCTAGGTACTATTTTCAAAGGAAATTCTCTCAATGTAGCTGTAGCTCACAGAAAAGAGGATCGCAGCAAACTGCGAGAGTCCCAGACGAACTTCCGACCACAATGTTTGCCCCCATCTTCTTGGAATTTTATTTCCAACCAATACTCTTCAATCCCCCACAACACACTTTTCTTCCCAGCCCCACACTCTATCGCTCCTCAATCCATCCCATATCACTATTTTGGAGCTACTTTTGGCCATTATAACAATTTTATAGCAGCGAATTACCGACATTCTTCATATGTAAGGCAATGAATTCTTTTTATCCAGAGTGACATCGGTATTAAATGTTCTCATGAATTTCTAATCTCATATTACTGACAGGTACCATCGAAGCAAAACCAACTCAGGAGGGGAACTTCAAGGATTGGTCTTCTGGAATTCAGGTCTCTTTGCTATCCAAGTGATTGGTTGAGAAATTTCTCCTTATACCATGTCCTTGAGAGTGGAAGGAAACCAAAACCATGCATGATTTAGCCGTTTCTTCCAGTGGTTTCTCATTAATGTTTATTTACTTGCTACATGGCTGTTGTTTTTTCCTTGGACACGATCATGACCTTAATTTTTTCCTTGTACTATATGTTTTGCAGTCTATGGCATACTCCTCATCTGGCATGCAAACTCAAGGTACTGGCAAGCCTTGGGAAGAGAAACCTGGTTTCAGGAGAAGCGGTGATAGAAGATGTGCTCCTTTGGAAAATACATTTTCCAGGTCAATAGCTCCAAGACAGAGAACTTTCATGGCAGGAGCCTCTCATGGGATGTCCAACAGAAACCTGGAGAATATTCTTTATCCATTGGTCGAGAATATAAAGGTCTGTGAACACATCTATGCTTTTCACTTCAAGATTAGTTTTTTTTTTTTTTTCACAGGGACCTCTAATATCTATCTGCATGTCCCTCTCTAGCCTGAAGATGCAACAAAGATTACTGGAATGCTGTTGCAGATGAATGAATCTGACATTAAAAAGCTTCTCAAATCACCAACATTCTTGGCAAATCAAGTGAACAAGGCGGAGCGAGTACTTAGGGAAGCAAATCATAGAACCATTTTAGGTGGATGCTCCACTTTTTCCAAATCTGCTCGTTGCCTGAATTACTAGATGACATCATATTTTCATATCAGTTTATGAGTTCTAGTAGCAGCTGCAGTGCCAACTTTCTCTTTTTAGCGAGCTTTTATTTCTGTAGAAAGCATGGTATAGTGTCTAAGTAGGGAATTTCCATAAATAGTTGGACGCAATGGCCGTTTGATAGATGTATGGCATCTCTAAGATACTGGTCTTATTTTTGTTCTTTCTTTACCTTCAGCTCAACATACTCATCTCTCGTGACAGCGAGATACTATATAGGTCATTGAACACGTGTTTACAGAGAGGCATGATGCCTTAAGCACCATATATTTTGTACGTCTTCTGCTTGGGAAAAGTTTTTTCCGGATTTTTGACGTACTGGTTAGTTCATGCTGCTTCTCTAGGTTAATTAGACTGGGATTTCCTATAATTAAATACTTTTGGCTACTGATGTAATCCATTCAATTACTCATGTAAAATTTGTTCCGACATGCTGTAAGCTCGAAGATAGGGGGGCTTAAACAGTTAAATGACCTTTAGGAAACATTCTAAATCACTTTTCACAAAGATGGTATAGACTGATAATACATATTTTTATTACATCTTAGTGAGGGAAAGCAAAAAACCCAAAAAAAAAAACAGTTAAATAACCTTTAGGAAACATTCTAAATCACTTAGTGACAAAGATGGTATAGACTGATAATACATATTTTTATCACATCTTAGTGAAGGAAAGCAAAAAAGGGAAAAAGTAATTAACAGGATATGGTTCATCAGATGAGCGCTAAGCCCTGGACAATCAAAGCATCGGCGAGAACTCGATTGGCAGCTTCAGATGGATGGACAGCGTCCCAGAAGACGTATTGAGTAGCATTTGGACAAGTTCCTGGTGATTTTGGATTGCATAAGAATATTGTTGTCTCCACTGTCCCTGTTCCACAGCAACCTCTTCTAACTTCTGCAAAACCTGTAGAAAGCACAACATGAATGTAGGATTAGTCAATGATAAAGCATTACAGAAATCTTATAAGATTAAATTGATTGGATGGATACAGAAGATTCATCGTCTCACCACTCTGTGAAGGAGATTTGATCAGGTTGAATAAAGGTTTGAAAATGTCGAAGATGACGATCTTGAGATCAGGATATTGCTTTTGGAGGCTTGTTGCAGCAGTATTCAATTTTTTGTTGAATACTTGAGCATCAGCGTTGATATATGACACACACCCGGCCTTTCCATAGTTGAACAAGGTGATTGCTGCAGGGAAACATCCCAAGGGTGGAAGTGAAGTTACTCCAATCTTCCTAGCTCCATATCCGTACAATTTCTGTATAGCAAGTGAAATGGTAAATCTGAAGGTCATTACCATATTCTTATTTCATGGAATCTACATCTAGGGAGAAAGAAGAAATAAGACACAAAACGTGAAACCACATGCCTGGATGGTGGGTTTGAATGAATTTTCAATCAGGTTTGTGCCATACTGATCAGCAGTGAACGCTTTGTTTACAAAAGGATTGATATAATAGTTCTGAAGAAAGTCACCACTGCCAGCACCAATGATATAAATTGCATCCTTGACAATCGATGCGGCTTTCATACTTCCGGCTACCTTGGCTAGCTTACCCTGGTATTCTTTGAAGTACTCTACCTGCTGAGATAGTGTGATCGCATGCTGCAAAAGTTTTCAGTTATATGAGTTGAGTTGTGGCCAGAAAATGGAATGATTTAGTAAGAAGTATTAAGACTATCAAAACAATTGTATGGTAAAAGAAACTGTAGATGGTCCTCACGTTCAATGCGGCTGCTTTCTCATCATAGCCAGAAGCAGCTGAAGCAAAATTGGCTCCTATCAGTAGATTCTTCCCTGATGCCTCTGGGCTAAGGAATGCTGCAGGATAGGTCTTGAACCCCAAAGATTCAGCTACAAGCGATTGTCTCATGTTAGTGATCATTGCAAGGACTGAAATTTTCATTAGCTATCTAGAATGATGTAAAATCTTAATAGTTATGTGATAGGTCTATCTAAAAGCTTAAAGCAATATATTTAAAGGCTGGCCGGTTGTTAATTAATAACTACAAAAACCACACTAGATCGAACAGATCTAACCTTTTGGATAAGGTGGTTATAAAATCTAAATTTTTTATCATGGTATTGGTGTAGGAAGTGCTGAGTTCCATCTCCTATGTGCTCATGCCATTCCTACTTTTTAAATGGTTGCTCTTACTTAATTATATAATTTACAAGTAAAAGAAGTCTTAACTAATAGATATAAAATGACATCAGATGTAACAGATATAAACTTGTAGATCAGATAGATGGATGTTGATTTAAAATTTGACTGTTTACAGTGAAGTTGGGCTTTTGTAACTTACGATTATGAACTCAAAGCCCACTTTAAAAGCTAGGTTATGGTATAGAAAATCCAAATAATTTTTTAAGGGGTCCAATTAGGACATTTATGAGGACCTAAACTGCTTTTCATACTTTTCTATATTGATTACCTAGAATACTGAAAAATAAGTGCTTATAAATGTAAAACATCTTAACCAGCAGCTGAAAAACCATCAATATTTTGCTTTATACTACTTGTTAGACTTGATTGGACACCCTAGCAAACTTATACGGACTGACCTGTAATATCGGTGGCTAATTTGCCATTGCAAAACCTCCCTGTGGCCTCGTGGTTAACAAAATCCCTGCCATAAGGAGGATAGTTTGCCTTGAAAATTGTAGGAAGGTTATTATTGTTACCGACGTCGACGGCCGAATCGCCGAACGTCATGATTGCCGGAACAAGAGTAGTGGGTGTGTCCTGAGCACATCCATTTTTGAGTGCCAATCCCAGGACAGCCAGGATCAAACTCAGGGCGATCTTACTGCACATTGCCATGCTTGAGCAACTGGACTGAAGCTATATCTGAAAATGCCCTTATGAGCCCCTCCATTTATGTGCTATTTAAAGCAGGAACATGATTGAGTGCGTGTAGGCATATTAATGAGTGACAGTGTAGTAGTTGTTGCAGCATTAAAAGCCAGCATTGTATACTGATGTTATCCAACTTGGTACCATAATTTTTTTTTTCGACTCTTCTCAATGGATGCGAATGTTTCCAGGATCAGATATCAAGTTTATAAATCATCCACACACTCAATCTCTTTCTCTTTATTCTCTCTCCGTTTGCTTAGTACAGAAATAAATGCATATAAAAAATCTATGTTTAACGATAAATATGGTATAAGAAAATTATACCATCTTATACTTTTTGTACCGTTTAGGTATATTTTTATTGTCACAAATTTATGTTACTACATTCGACAAAATATTTTATTTTTTGTTTGATTTGTATATTTTATTAATTATTGAATAAAAATATCATAAAGTATTAAACAAAATGTATATATTTTATACTATCCAAAATATGATATGAAAATTAAATTCATTGAATAAAAATATAAAACATTTTATCTAATATTTTGTATGTCATGTTTAATACAGTATTTTGTTTATCTAAATAATGGATATCACAAATTTTTTTATCTAATACAATCTATATTAAATGTGATATAAGAAAGTTATACTATTATATATATATTTTTTGTATTATATAGTACTTTTTATATTATTCAATACTGTAATTTAAACATTACATTAGAATTCTGATTAAGAAAACAATTTTTATATTTGCATTGTATTTCATGTAATTGTGCAACTGGAAAATGTAACTCACCGGACGCATTAATAATATATACTATAAATATGAGTATCTGCAACCCTAACCAATGAGTAGGGGCATGGTGGTTGGGAAGATGAGGGGTACGACTTTGAGACTTGAAGACCAGCACGAGAAAGCCGCATGTGCACGGTCGATGCTGGTTGGATACTGAATTGATGTTGACCGATGAAGCCATGGGCGAGCACCTAGGAGTGAGAGCCACTTCTCACAATATATATGAACTTATGCAATTTTTTAAAAAGGATATTGGATCACATTTTTTTTTTTAAGGTAGAATGAGTTCTATGTGATCAATTTAATTGGAGTCCTTAGGACAACTATATTTAAAAGAAAAAAAATCTATATTTAAGGGGCATTAAATGATTACTTTTTATATCAACCTGATATATATTATATTGTATTCTGTGCATTAAATTTTATATTTCTAATAAATAAAAGTGCCCCATAATAAATATAAGAAGTGATCCTTTATGAAATTGTTAAAATAGTATAGTCAAAGTAACCTTACGTGTTCTTTTGTTCAAGACAAAAAAAAGGACTTAGAAATTTAGTACCTAAAATTAGATATTTGTGGTCCTTGGGAGATTTTTTTGTTGATCAATGTGTCGTCCTCCTTTATATCTTCCCTCTTTACAGAAGGGTTTATTTTGACATAAAGCAGATCTCAGCTTTGTTCCGACCACAAAATGCAACCAAAGGATACAAACGATTGTAATGAGCATTGCATGTGATACCCAAACTAACAATTTGGTTGAGGTTACACTTTTTTGTTGTCAACAATAATCTTACTATACACATTAAAGTTATGTTTCAAAATCTAAAGACAAAGAAAAAAAAAAAAAAGAAAGCTTAAGTTTTCAATGGAAGTTGAATGATTTTAGTGCAACGTTGAAGGTAATAGAACATGAACAAGGAAACGACAAACTCTTAGCAAAAGGGTATGCCATGATTGGCTAATCATATATAATAGGGTTCATAAAATCCAATTTAGTTTTTTTTTGTGTGTGAAGAATTAGTTACAAGGTTAAAACCTTTGCAATCGAGTAGTATGAAGACTAGTATTTAAGTTTGATAGAATAAGTTTAAATTTTTTTTCTTCATTATAATCACAAAAAAAAAAAGAAGAGTTAGTCAAAATATAAGTATATATATAAAATTTTATGGTTTTGTTATGATTTTAGCAAATAATAAATGATGTAATAGGATATTAGTTAGTATTAGAATAGGCTATAAGCTAATGTTATAAATAACTTATTAGAAAAGTGTAGTACTACCGGATCATTTAAAGTTACTTTTTTCTAAATTTTTTTAAAATTATTTAGGTTTTTTAAATATACCGTTATATCATCTTTTTTCTTGTAATTTCAATCATTAATTATATATAACAACTAATAATATCTTAAACTTTAAGAAACTTTATAAATACTAACTTTAAAAGATTCAATCCTCCTTCGTAATAAAATGGAAAATCTTTCATAAAGTTTCACTATCACTTTCTCTCTTGCTCTCTCTCTCCCTTATTTTTTTAAATGATTAAAATCAACAATGAAGGTTACATTAAATAGTTTAAATAAGGAATTCCATTATGGTATCATTATAATAGTAATAAATCTTCAATTTGAACTATTTGATATGTTTATAGGACAATAATGAATCTTTAGTTTGAACCATTTAATATAATACTGATTATTTATTTTAATAATATGAAAACTTGATCCTCTATTTTTAATTACTCAACCTAATGTTAACTTTCTATTTTAACTACTATAAAGTTCAATCCTCTATTTAAACTTAATTCTAAACATTGATTTCTTCATGTGTAATATTTTCTTATTAAAATACACAGCACATCTTCAACATATAAAATCAAATTTAACCAATCAAATCATGTAATGTAACGATGTATCGTCATATTACTAAAATAAAAAATTATCTGTACATTAAACGTCAAACTGAAAATGAAAATTTACAAGTATCTAGTTTTGAAATTAGAAAAGTGCATGGTATGAATTTTAAAAATTGGATGTGTCAACATCTTCGTCATGCAACCCCTAAAACAGTCATCAACATAATGAGCTCTTTCAATCTTTCAATCTGGGCTTCATCAAAGAGATGAATCTATAAATTATTTCAATCTCAGATCATTTTTGTTGAATCAAATATATCATAAGTAACATCCCATGTTTTACGTTCACCACTCATTACTATTCAGATTTCATTCACGACAAAAGGCAAAAATGGTTATGCGGATAAAGCAAAATTTTGGCATGCTATGAAGTAATCTCTCTCTCTCTCTCTTTTATATTACTAAATGCTATATGTTTTTCAGTTTTAAAAATGAATATTTTATTAGTTTTACAAATGTTAAAAATAAAGCGTTATTTATGGATACGTTTAATTGTACTATAAATTGTTAGTATTGATACACGTATTGCAGGTATTCTATTTGCTAGTATAGATTAATTGGATACATTTTAAACATGTTATACATGTATTTCTTCCACGTTGGAAATAATTGATATTTTCTTTTATTTTTTCTATAATTTAATTGATATCAATTTGAGGAAACGAGAAACCCATTAAACTCTCTGTTTTCCATCTACAGGAGTACTCTTGGAAAAATCACACTGGGAAAGCAAAATAATTAATAAGCTTTCATTTTCCCATTTGTCATGCAATTATAGCTATCTAAATTAAATAATTTAACACATTCAATGCAGATTGCCCTAGCTGCAAAATTAGGTTGGAACAACAACTACTGCATCATCATCTTCTTAGCTACCTTCAATTTCCACATCATTCATTGTTGTGTATGGATGTTCTTCATGAGAAAAGATTTAATACATTAATAACATGAATGGATCAATGATAAGTAAGAATAAATAAAGTTTTAACATATAAAATATAAACGATAGTATTTTAAAATTTATTTACTATCACTATTGCTGTCACTAGCATTGGCTAATAGAGGAGTTCCTAGTAGTCCAGAGGGCCATTATTAGAGAATACATACTTAATAATTCATAATAAATATTTGAAGGCCCAGCCGAATCGAAACTAAATGTAGATATCATGTCTAGCTTTCTGGCACATCAAAATTGAGCATTATTATAAAACTAAAGACTTATATGCCAATTTTTAGATTTTATATATGATTTATAATATTGAACTATAAAATAAGGAAAATTTTAGTCCATAAGCATCATACCCCACATATTCCCAACTCCCAACCAATATTTATAATGTAGTTCTGCTAAATTAAGTCTTCCAAAATCATTGTTAGATTTTTGGGTGCTTTTCCAATCTAATATATGAAGTTTGAAATTGTTGAATATAATAAATTATATTTATTTATTATATATTACATCTAAAATTTTTAATTGTTTAAAGTTGAATTTAATTGAATTTTTACTTGTCAAATTCACCATCTCAATTATTTTTAAAAAGATATCGTGGCAAATTCTTATTGATTGAAGAGTATGTTTGTAAATGATGAAAGGCTAGGTATAAAATTAAAAAAAGAAGAAGAAGAAGAAGCAAAAGCTCAATCAACTATAACATTATATAAATTCAAATTTAAAGTGTAAAATTGAAAATATACTTAAAATTCATATAGTAAGTTTGATATTATCCGCTCAAAAATTATGATTTATTTGATCTATTCAAAGATTTTGTACATAGATATATTGGATTTCTGCAAGGGAGGGTTAGGTTGGAACACAATTCGAGTTAGAATAATTGGAATCACGATATACGGTTGTAATTATGGGAATAAAATTCTTTTGCCAAATTAATCTACCTAATTATGGGAAGCAAGAAAGTGGTATAGTATAAATATATCCTATTCCCATCGGACAAGAAATGTTAGGACTGAACCGAAATTTATAATTTCTGTTGCACAATTTTACTCCTATCTACATTTAAAAAAAAAAAAAAAAACTTTGCATGGGTCCAGGATATAAAGATTTTCAAACCTTAATAAATGGAACAATTTGGAGATTTATTTATTGACCTAATTACCAGACCAAATTACGGCCTATGTTACACTTACACTGCCAAAATTCCTTACGGACCAGTACTAATAATAACCCAAGCCAAAGCGGGCACAATTAATTAAGTGTTAATAACATATTTAATACTTGAAATTTATCAATTTTTATACTTAATAATCTAAAGTTTATCTTTTCAAGATCGTTTATAATACCCGAATGAGATAATTAATTGTAAAAATGATTAAAGTTCTAATAGCTAATTAAAAGAATAAGTAGAGTTTCGATAATAAGTTGCCATATTGAAACTTTAGGTAGTTAATTAATAAAATAAATAAAATTAAAGTATTAAATATGATATTTAGCTATTAATTAATATTGAATATAATTACAAATACATTATCTAAACTATTAGTTAAGTATAAGTTGACTTTTTCAAAACGTAACTTCATTTTTATATAACTTTAAAAAACTACATAAATAATTCTCTAAACTACTACTACTACACCCCAACCGCCCGCCCCCCCCGCCCCCAAATTATGTATAGATCATGGATGAATGCTTCCGCCACACTAGTACTTTACTAATCAATTGAGTGATGTCTTAGGAAAGTCTTTTTGATCGAATCTCTATTTGTTGAAATTTAATCGAGAATGTGTTTCTTTCGCTAAAAGATTTTTCTTGATTTTATGGGATATTTGTTATAATCAAAACAATCTTAATATTGTCAAACTATTATAATAAAACGCAACTCATGGCTAAATTAAAACAAACATATATAGAACTATCTCATCAACTTTTGCTGTTTATATTATAGAAGTAACAGGTTTACAAGGATATATATAACATAATCTGGTCGTTGATGCTGGAGTATTATCAGCTTCTACTTTGATTTATTCGTCCTTGTTTCCCATAAACCTGGTAAGTGTGTACTGTCTCATGGTGATGGAAGTACATTTGGAGGCTCTGTAGACTGTAATGATGACAGGAGGATCGTTGTCACAAGGCCTGCAACAGCCTTTTGGTTGGCCCTGGTGGCAACACGAAACACAAGCAAGCTTCTCCTCCCCATGGAGATACAAGATTCTCTCTGCCATTAAAAATAGAACAAATCCTAGAAAACATCGAAGAAAATAGAGGATAAAAGAGAGAATATCGACACACATGTAAGCGTAGAAATGATGGCACAACATCAGTAATTAACAAGATCAAGTAATATTATCTCAAATAAACAATTATCCCTTGTGAGTTGAGAAGTTAATAAGCAAATAAACAAGTTTTGAATACGATAATCTAAACAAGGGCCATATTTATACTGTTTGAAGACTGGAAATATTGTTAGCTTCATTTACTTTGAGCAGCATTTGTTGAAAATTTTTTGAGCTAATTGCAATTTGGTAATGGATAGACCATGTATTGAACTCAACTGGACATTGATGCAATTGGATTCTACCATCATTAATCAAGTCCATCCATTGCTGGTTCTTACTTTACTAGGAAGCCCATTATTCTTTGTAGGTTCATTGCTGTTAGTTTTGCCTTGTTCTGGTTTATGGCATCCGGAAGTGTATCATGCGAAGAAGAAGATGAAACTGGAGGCAAGAAGACATGAAATTATGATTTTTCTACGTACTTCTGGAAAACTGAGTTACAAGTATTTATAGAAAGTCTTCGTTAATGCCTAACTAAATAACTAACTAACTCATTTATTAAATAAAGCAATTCTATACAATAATAATCCTTCACAATTGCTTACTTGAAATAACATAGTATAGATGGCGGTGAGGGCAACGGAGTCTCATCTAGCGGTTTGGCTATAGCAGATACAGCATGTCATATGTACGATATGATACAACGTTATATGGAATCTGTTCTCGTATGATCATTTTAGGATTTGATTGTGGATTCTTATTTAAGATATGGAAAAGATATTGATTTCGTTTCGAGTGAATTTTATAGTCAATTAGTGGTCATCACTTGAACCAAGTAAACTATTCTCAATGAAGGATTATGCATAAAAGTCCAAAAGAAAAATATGTATTAGAATCAACTTTATTAATTATTATTATTATATTCAATTTATAGATTGTTACATCAGACTTTAAATGCAAGACCATTCATGAAACACAAGCCCATATTATTGAAACATACTTGCTGGATGAATGGTCTCGCAATGCCAATTTTACCATTTTAACTTGCGGGAAAATGCTGTAAAAGAAATAATTCAATCGTTAGAGGAATTGGATTTGATAGAAATTAAATAGAATATGTGGAGATTTTAGTTAAATTTACCTTGTTGGATAATAAGGTTTAACCTTTTCGACATCAATACTAGTTTTGCTCTTGTTGTAAAGATCAGATTTTGCTGCAAGAAATTAAAAATACATAGCACACAATTTGTAATGTTCTTTAGGACTAGAAAATATAAAGATTTCTAGCATTAATCTTACTTAAATATTTCTAGCCACTTGAGATTCTCAACATCTTTATTATTCATGTAAGAGTCCTTTTTTTTTTCTTTCTTTCTTTTTTTTTTTTTTTCAAAGTATACTAGGATAGCTAGGGAATAAGCGGCTATCCCTATGCCAAAAGTTCAAATTCATTCTTCAAGTATATAACCAATGTATCTAAAAGGTTAAATCTTATAGATGCCGGCTTCGTTTTGTTCTACATTAATATAATGCATGTACCATAAAAATTAAATCTTGGTTATTCTCAATTTAGAGATCATTCAATGATGCCTACTAGGTGTTTTTTCCTATATAAACTTGGCTTTCGTAGCCTTAATGAGAATGAGAAGCCAAAGCTTACTGAATCGGTTTATGTTGACATTAATAAGGCTTGGATGACGACTGAACTAACCTATGGCACTCAATAAAAACTATTTAAAGCAAGTTTAGTTTACTTATTTTTATAAATTTTAAAGAATTTACCATCTCATCTGATTATCACTAATATGTTCTTTAAAAAAAAAATAGGTTTCACTTGTCTTATTTATTTTTTATTGAATGCATCTAAGGTTTCCTAAAATTGTAAGATATTTGAAGAGCCAGTTGAATAAAGACTAAAATACCATGTTAGACTTTTCATGAAAATATATGATTCCTTTTGGGCACATGTTACAACCCAAATTTAAGGAAAACCCAATTCCAAAAGACGGATTTGATAGATAAGAGAATCTTTAAATACTATCTTAAATAAGCTTGTAACAGTACATCAAAATCTAGCATTATATTATAAAATTAATGCCTTTAACAAACTCAATCTTACCAAGAACTATTGGCTTGGTTGGTGTCAGAAAAGCAAAAGTTTGATTCCTGTTGTCACTGATAAAATCTGTTGATAGGTCATCATACCTCATCCCAAAAGGGTATAGTGTGTTAGAGCTAAACACTAAAAAAATAAGGGGTGGCACTCCACTTCCAGAGGTGGTGACCAAAGCTGAAGGCATTCAAAATTTTTTATTGGCCAAAAAAAAAAAAACCTCAACCTCTTAAGGTATGATTTAAATGATCAAACTACAAAAATGAAAAAAAAAAAAAAAGAGTTAGCCCATAAGCAACAAATCCTACTTTCCCAAGTCCGAACTAATGCTTATAACGGTTCGGTATTAAATTAAGTCTTTGAATCGAAATGGAAGTCATTAATTTCGTAGTAATACTCAATATTGATGTGCTAAACAAAAACCTCATATTTTAAACAATGCTTAAGATGGTTCCACATTTAGTTTTGATTCGATTAGATCCTCAGACTTCGGATTAGACAAGTTGCTATTCACTTCAAAACATGCTAATTTGCATAAATTTGGACGGCTAATGGGGACTGCATTAACATCATTCCGTGAAGTTGCCACGCTGTTCTTGATAGCCTTCTAAATTGTATTATTTATTTATATACTTTTAGAAAATGGGATAGTTCCGATTTTATGCATGAAATTTAAAATTGTTTAATGACTTATAAATAAAACTTTTAATTATTATTAAGTTTTACAGCTTAAATGATGTTAAATTTCATAATTCGATATTCTTATATCAAATTTGCTACCTCGGTCATCTATAAGAAATAGTAATTGCTTCCTTGATCCACTCAAAGTGTTCATAAACTTTTTGAATTTCTATGGAAATTTAACGAACAATTAGGTTACCTATTAATGTTATGTGATGATTTAAATTTGAGTTAGAATAATTTCAATCGGTATATAATGGTTTGAATCATCGGAATAAAAAATTTTCGTAAATGATTTCAAAAAGTTATGATTATTAGTAGTTAGTTGTTAGAGACAGGTAAAAATTAGAGCAAATTTTACAACCAATGATTGACTACCTATTTACTTGGGAGAAGAGCTAATTCACTTCTATATTATTTTATATAAAATTATTATTATAGTACTCAATTGCATTTTAAGTAATAAATAACAATTCTATTTGGCTATAATGTAAAATATTGAATAGGATCGATGCATCAAACCCCATGAATATCCAATGATTTATTTACCATCATTCACATAAAAGCCCTTACTATATAGGTGTAAAAATGAGGCAAACTTACTCACATACTACTTGAACTCGATTCGATATTTACTTGAATTCTATTCAATAACGGTCGAGTTGAGTTTGAACTCAAGCTATCTAGTAGTTTATCTAGTTAGGCTTAGATTTCATGATATTTTGCGGTTCATAAGTCAAGTTAATCTCGAGTTGGTTTTGCATTATTATGATTAGAAAAAATCATTTTTTAAAATAAATTAAGTATAAAGAGCTTAAGTTTTTTAGTGTTACTTCTAATCAAGCTTGAGCTCAAAATTCTAAACTTGATTGAGCTTGATTTGGTTTTAACTTTAAAATCTTAAGTCAAAACTGGGGTTGAAATTCGAACTCAATTCTATATCGTTTCAACTTGACCTCGTTTATAGCCTACTATCATACACCACTTAACTCTACCACTATTATATTCGTATTTGCTAGACCACCATCTTCCAACCATTTCCAACAAACTTCCATCACTATTGTGGCCTTCCTCTCTCTCTCTCCACAAAAACTTATGCCATCATGTTTGTAAACCCAACATTAATGACAAATTAAGGCCACTCAAAATGCAATAATTTCACCTCGCTCTCATGTTAAAAAGATAAATTTACTTGAGAAGTTGTGAAGATTGGGCCGTATCAAATAACCGATGGAAAATCAATTTCATATCAAAGAGAAGAAAAAGAAAGATTGTGTAAGAGAGAGATGTGGAGAATTTGATGATTTTGATTTGATTTTTCAATTTAGAGGAAGGCTTAACTCAATTATAACTCGTCTTTGTTAAGACAAATTTCCCTCTCTTTGAAGCGTAGTTGTATAGGGTAGGGATATTAATGATATTTTACTTTTGTTTCAATGTGATTCCTTACATTGTTATTTTATAAAGTAAATAATATAATAATTAATAATAGTTATTACATATTTATTCTATTCCTATTGAATTACAATTCAATACACACCTTATAGGTGAAGTGAACAAGTAGTAATGGTGATAGTTAAAAATGTCAATAAATTTGAGAAACGTAATTTCCAAACTTTTAAAGAGGAAACTATTTTTATCATTTTCTATTAGCATTTTTCGAATTTGCTAACCACCACTACTTATGGAAAATTGTTATTATAACGACCCTGGAGCCTAGAAACATTACGACCCATTACATGCCCTTATTACTTAAAGACATGTAAAGGCTCAAATACTAAGTAGAGTATTAATGGTCAAGTATTCATAACGATAATTAAACTCCTCACATAATTATAGTAGAAGTATTCATGAATTCAAATACTACAACAACCTTTGAAGGAAACATAATTTATGTTCAATCTCCTCAATTAAATATAGTGGAAAACTTTCAATAACTTAAATCTAACAATAGACTAAAAACCACATTTACAAAGATATCCATTATCTCTTCTTTCACTTCATTAGAATACTGCTCATCATAGTATACGTATTCTACGTTCTTCTTATATCCTGATTGGTCTCTACTGATTGTCTCATAATACCCTACAATCTCTCCTATAGCACTTGCAACTAAAAAAAAAAAAAAAATCCCATAAGGGTTGAACAAACTACGTATGTATACTGAAAACATATGCATACCATAACAAAAGCAATAACACAAGCATGATGTAGCATAATATTCATACACAATTTTATTTATTTTTCACAACCTTTAGTTAATACACAATCGCATCATAAACTCCATCACACATAACTTTAACAACATCCTTTTCACATATTACCTGGATCATTTCGATACACAACTCCAGTAAAAACAACGTCACATACTAATCATTGAGATGTCACCTCAAGAACATCGACCAAGTATCCAATTTTAATAAAAAAAAGGGGGTCATGGGTTTGGAAACCGGTTCATGACCTGTAATTCTAATAAATTGACCATGAAAGCAGTCACACAGTTTCTAAGGCCTAGTTTTCTTAACCCTTGATATGTGACCTAACGGTTTTGAATCGGGTCGAATTAAATATACCAATTTGAATTGTCAAATGATAAATTCATGGAATTGTCTAAGACACTTTATGTTAGAAGGACTATTTTATTGATTTTTTTTCTTAAGTTCGTAGAGAAGCAAATGCAATTACAAATTAAACTGTTACCTAAGTTAAAAAAAAAATGCTACAATTATAGAGTTTTAACCCCCCATCACCATCCCCTTTTCGTAATCTTTTGTATATGGACAGAGAATCCCGTCCTCCAAACTCCTAATTCTATTTAAATAAAGTTACTTCATTGGTAAGGGCAAAAAAATTATAGTAAAAGAAAATCTAAATTAATCTACCCAATTATGGGTAACAAAAATGTAGCAAATGTTTTTGTAGCACTTTTGCTGCTATGCACATCTTCTCTGATGTAAGCCTTCCGTTTGTGCTGCACTCTTGTTAATATAAATAAAATAAATAAAATTCCTTGGTTCTACCCACTAAAAAAAAAAAAAAAATTAATGAGACAAGACATGTTAGGGCTGAATCCAAACTCCATATGGCCATTACCATCCACATTAAAAAAGTTGGACAGAATATGTAGATTTTTTCAACCTTGGATGAATTGGACGGTTCGGAGATCTATTTAGGACCTACTTTTTAGGCCTAACCAAATTCCACATGTGCATTGCCAACAATAGCCCAAGCCCAATGTACTAACCGCTGAAGTTAGTAATTAGTATTTGCTAAAATTTAGAAATCTTGGGTCAGTATTTCCACATTGGTACTTTGCTAATCAATTGTTGTCCATCACTTCACATTCCACAATGAATGCCACTTTACGATTTGTTTCTTTCATGAAAAAACGTTTTTTTTTTTTTTTCTGGATATTCTTCAACATTTCCTGGCTCTAATCGATATGTTAAAACTGTCAAATATTATTATAATCATTATTAAGAGGTTGCCATTACATATGGTATTTAATGATAGCTAAAGTTTAGAGTTCAAAACTACAGCCTATGATTAGTTATGAACGGAAAATGTGGATAGAAACCACAAATATGATTTTCAATGTTAAATAGAGGAAATGATTTTCATTAATATTGTTTGTGATCACTAACCACTCTCATTAGTGATCGGTGGCTATCATCATCTTTCATCATCATTTGTTTTTAAAAATCTCCAATACCTACAAACCTTAATACTATTTAATAGTATTTGATAATCACAAGGTTTTAATTATAATATATATATTTATATATATATATAATTTTAAAAAGAGTTTTCTATAAAACAAACACATCCTTGCTAAAATCATTTCGATGGAGACAGTCGGATCGAATATTGTAGTTTCCTTTGTATTTCTCTCTCTCTTTTTTCATCTTTTCCTTTTACATAAGGAGCAAGTTAGCCCTTATTACACTTGTTAATTTATCACAACCTATGTTGGCAAATAAATCATCTTGAAAATTTTTTAGATCATTTAAGCTCATCCCTACACAGGTGTAATTGAATCAAGTGGACGATACTGAGATCTCAATTTGAAATCGATTTCAAAATCCATAGTTTGAATTCAATGTACACTTATCATATCTTAATTTTTCCACTAAGCTAGTTAATATTAGTTATCTTCTATCCTAAACTTATAGATAAATGTACCTATCGATACCATAGTATAATAGATAATAATATCAAGTGTTAATCTCAAGAAAACTATAACTACTAATATTAATCTTTTTTCCTATTATCTAATCATAAAATTTAAGTGATAAAATTAGCAAAAAATAATAACTAAATTTAAGAAAATAAAAGCATATCCAAATATTGAATTCCTTAAAATTACTAATATAATTAACTAATTATTATATGTGACCTTAATTCAAAAGATTTACGTCGTCCTATTTATAAGATTGCATACATATCCTTTCAATTATGTTAGATATATTTAAATATATGATCTCCTAATCAAATTTCAAACTAATATGTGGACAAAATTAATTTCAAAACAATAAAACACATAATTAGATCATAAGAATAATAATAACTTTATTGAATAAAAATAATCAATTATATATTCATTCTAAAGTTTATTATATCCAAATACCAGAAAGAAAATTAAACATGCATCATAATGAAATTAAAAACAAAACTATAAAAACAATGCACAAAGAAAAACATTAATAACTTGATAACAACAGTTGAATTCTATAATTACTCTAATGCTAATTCTACACCTTTATATAATTCTATCTATCTCTAATTGGACTCTATACCTCTTCATATAATATTCTAATGTGTCTTGAAAAGGAAAATTATATCTTCATGAAATGAAAAGTTGAATTTTTATAAAAGAGGAATATTGTTTTCAATAGGTAGGAAATCACATTTTCGATATTATTTATCAACCGAGAAAGTAATCTTCAACAGCCGTAATTGAATAAAAAAGTGACATTTACGTATATCATGGCTTTAGACATGACCATGTAAATGCCCATGTAATTCTCGATAATAAATTTTTTTCAAAAAATTGCAATTTAGCATTGACACAGTTTTTAACATAGTCATGTCGATGATTTCTAGTATAGTCATGTACTTGGTCTTGCAACTTGTCTTTCTCTATAAACTTGACACGACCTTTGATATAGCTGTGTCGTTGAACGTATCAAGCATTCCACCTTCATAGCTTATTCATTTTAACTTCAATTTGCATAAAACTTACGCAAATTTGTTCCTTTTTATTCAAAGTTGCTTTTTAGGACTTACAATCAAAATATAAGCCAATTAAGTGTAATATCTAATCAAAGATGCTTATAAAATAAATAGAAATTAGATATAAATTAAATAATTATAAGTCTTTTTTAATGCTTATCACTAGCATAGATAGAAGTTGTATTTGACAAATTCTAACTTGGTAATGCACTTATTTAGGCTTGGTCATTTTCTAAAAGTTTCTCAAAATATTATATTATATTTAAGCTTTAGTGTAAGCCCACCTTGCAGTTGGAAAAATTAATTATTATATTTATTTTAAAAATAAAATAAATTTGTGTTATATTTCCATTTTATATGCAATAAATAGTAAAATATAATACATAATTAAATGGTTAAGGCTTGCATTGAGGGTAAAAGTTCAATTTCCACTATTCATTTTTTTTGACATACTGTCACTAATTACTTTCTATTTTTCTTTTCCTTATTTGCTTATCTTTTTCTCCCTTTTTTTTTGCTTCTTTTTTTTCCCCACAAGATTCTTAATAATAATTCCTATATCTAAATTATTCTTTTTTTTTTATTTTTTTTTCAGAATTATATCATTCTAAAATTATAATCAATTTAAATACTTTCTATGCATTTTTTGGAATGATTTTAGCGATAGGACTATACTGACAAAATATACAATCACTTTTTAAGAAAAAGTTTCATTTGAAAGTATTAATTAATTATATAAAATTCTCTTAACATGATATTTAATAATTAATTGCTATAATATAAATTATAATTATAAACGTTTTAGTAACTAATTATCATTTTAAAAAATGTATTTATATTATACATTAAAAAATCTCTCGATATATTAATATATTATAATTATTAATAATAAATAGATATTTCTCTATAAATAATTCTATATTGACTTGATGGTAAATTCCACCGCGCAGTTGGATGGTTCTGTGTCCATCTCTGGCACAAGAGTCGATCTGAATACTAAAATCTTGACTCAATATTTCATATGTGTGGAAATAGAATCAATGCGTTATTATCGAGGACCGAGGTAAATATATTTCTTTTTGTCAAAACAAGAAGTCTGAAAACTGGATCATGGTGGTAATTTATATTGTTATTTTTAAAGTCCTACTTTTACTCATACTTTATCTTCTAAGATATTAGTTCTTAAATTTTTAAACCAATCCTATTCTATAATACCCTAAAACTTATATCCTATATAATCTGTAAATTTTTTTTATCTTTTCACTAATTTTAAGTTTATATGTATTGAAAAGACAATCTCTAGGTAATATTATAAATTCTTATATATGTAAAATTTATGAAACTTATAGTAAAACTTATGAAACATATAACAACGTTTTGGTTATTGAAAAATATATATATATATATATATATATATTATCTTCATTGTTTTAAATTTATATAATATTAAACAAAACCTATGGATTGTGTAATAATCAAAATGAAAATTATTCCCTAGAGAGAGGTAGCAACCTTTATATTTAAAGTTTGTATTGGGCTTGAATTGTTTCTTTTAACATAAACATATAATATTGTTTTGATTCTTTTCTTGACTCGAAAAAAATGTAAAGTTATTTTTCATTCATTAATATATACTATATCAATTAATAAATTTTATAAGATAAGTATAGGATATTCTAAGACTTGTACATTATATACCATAGATAATAAGTTTCATGATAGGTACGAGGTATGAGGAAATCGAACTTGTACTTTATTATGTGGAAACATAATTCAAAAAATCGTTATATAAAATCTATCATATAATTTTTAATATCCATCTTCAATTAAATAGACTATTGATATATATCTTACAATACGATTACTCGCTTGCCCTTATAACTTTTAAAATCCTATATAATCCTTAGACTACTAATTGTGCACATAGTGAAATTCACATCTAGCTTATTGGAATCTGGTATCATGTAAGTACTAGTGAGAATATTAACAAGAAAATTTTATCCAAATGGTATGAAACAAAACCTGAATATTGGAATAGAAAGTTTCAATCGATTTCGTTGCATGAGAAAATGTCTTGATACCCTTAGGCTCCAACCTTTTTTTTTTTTTTGCGCTTTTATATTTATTACTATCGATAAAAGGAAAATAAAATATATTTTTAAGTAGTGACATCCTATAAAACCACTGAATCCTTTTAACATCTATGGTAAAAATTAAATTAATCAATAGGGATACTAAATTCACTAAAATAAAAAGTAATATCACTTCATCTTGCAGTACAGTTTTTAAGCACATAACGGATCTATCATTACATATGTTATCTTTGTCTTTCTCCATTTGATGCATAATTTTTTTTTTTCCTTTTTAAATGAAAAGGCAGACAAAAATACGACAACGTATGTGAAACTACTTCATCAACTTTTTGTGTTTATATTATAGAAAGGACGGTTTTACAATAACATTGCAATAACACCGTGCCTCTGATAAATAATATAAATTTTGAAAAATAATCTTAAAATAAGATATTCAATAAAATTATTTCTAAAATAGTAATTATTTCTAAAATAGATGGCAAAATCATGAATACTCTATTTTATAATTATTTTTTAAAAATAACATTATGTTAGATGATTTCCTTTGATTCTGGAATAGAAGAGATTGCAAGGCAAAAGGGGCACCCCTCTATCTCTGCTGTCGAAAATCAAACTATATATTAAAAGCCAATCTCACAAATATAAAAAAAATAAAGAGAAAAGAAACCAGTTACATCCTATAATGTTAAATGTCAAGTATTGAAAAACTAGTTAATGGCATCTGATAAACATTTCATCAGATTTTGAATATATCTTCAATTATGAATTTTGAAAAGAAAAATCAAGAGCAAATTTAAAGCATAAGAGTATAATTGAATTACCAATTATGAATTTTGAAATGAAAAATCAAGAGCAAATTTAAAAGCATAAGAGTATAATTGAATTACGTAGTGGTATATATAGGAACAGCCTCGCACTGCAGCCATATAGAAACAACCATAGAAAAATGAATAAAACACAATAATATTGATGGTGTTCTTGCCATTACTGTTCTTCTAGGCTAAGAAGTTAATAAACAAATAAACCAGTTTTGTATAATATATTCTATTTTAGGGCTATTTTTATATTGTTAGAAACTAAAAATATTGTTAGCTCCATTTATTTTGGGGAGCCTTCGTTGAAAAAATTGAACTAATTGCAGTTTTGTGTTTTATTGGAATTTGGTAATGGATAGATAATGTATAACAATAAATGGACATTGATGGTCCATACATTACAAGTTCTTACTAATTTAATAGGAAGCCTATAATTATTATTTATTTTACTAGGAATGTTATTTGGAGATGACTATTCTTTGACTTTTTGTATTAATTTTATGATTTCTTTTTAAGGGTATCATATCATGACTAGATAAATAATATAATAAACGATTCATATAAAAAAAAAAGTATATATGACACTCAAAATTTGGCTTCTTTTTTTTTTTTCTTGTAACCAACATGATTTATCGCATTTTATGGAGTGAAAAATAAATTCTACTCTATTTTAGTAAAAGAGCAATGATAGTTATGGCATACAAAGAATTGCGGTTTCACTTCGAATGAACTTTTCTAAGCCATTATATCCTGAGACCATTCACATTTACTTATTACAATCAAGTAAACCATTCCCACATAACAATTATGCATAAAAATCCAGCAAAAAATATGTATAAGAACAAACTTTATTAAATATCATATTATCCAATTTATTTTTCATTATATCAAACTTTAAATAGAAGACCAACCATTGAAAAAAACAAAAAACACAACCCCATTTTTTAACTTGGACTAATGGAAACTAGTGATTAGACTTTTCTGTATAAACGGACCGGAAACACAAAATTCACCACTTTAGCTTTTCAGGGAAATACCGAAAAGGAAAAAAAAAAAAAAGAAAGAAGAAAAACAAAATTATTAAAATGAATTAATCAAAGAAATTGGAATCAACACAATTTAAATAGAATATATGGATATTTTATTTATATTCACTTGTTAATTAGAGATTTAATAAGGTTCAATCTTCTTGACATCGGTATGAACTTTGCTCTTTCTATAAAGATCATATTTGCTACAAGAAATAAAAAAGAAAATATTTAGCAAATAATTTGTAAAATTCATTTGGAAGTATGTAGAAACTAGAAAGATTGCTAGCATTAATCTTACTTGACTATTACCAGCCTTTTGAGTTGAATGCATTTAACTCGAGTACCATGTTGAGCTTTTCATGAAATACAAGGTTCCCTTCTGGCACATCAAAATTCATCATTATTACAAGATTAATAACTTTAATCTTGATCTTATACTTAAAGGTATAACTTAAATGATGAAACTACTAAAATTAAAAAAAAAAAAGAAAGTCCATAGCATAGTTATCAAACTTTCAATTCTACTTAAAATTAGAAAGTATGAAATTGGTATAATTGTGTAAAATTATATTGAACTTATAAGTTCAAAAACATATGGAATCATACACCTAAATTTACAATTCTTTTAAAAGTCTATATCTAAATAATTTTATACTTATTTTGATTTTCAAAAGGTTTATAAAATTATAAACTTGTAAAATCATATAATCAATTCATGATTTTAGCAATCATGGCCCGCAAGCATCAATGCCTACTTTATTCCTTCATCCCAATTAATATTTGTGATAATTCTACTAAATTAAGACATTAATTTGAGATGAAGTTCTTTGATGTGCCAAAACAAAAACCTCTTATTTTAATCAAAGCTTCATATGATTCTTACATTTAGTTTCCATTTGCATTTAATTTATAGTGTCCGCCTTTTACATGCCTACTTACCTATTCACAAGTTGTCCCTAGTATTTACAAAATGAGTCATTATGTCATTCTTATAGTAACGATAAGGCTAATGAAGCTCGGAACCCGTATCTCAAAAATGTTATGCCTATATTTTTAAAGCACTTCATCTTCTACAACACAATTGGTACATTCTAGCTTCAAATTATAACCTTCCACCTTACACTTATACCTTTTTTAATTTTTACCTTATCATTTCAAACTTCTACAATTGAAGTACAACCTTCTACGATGCAACTTCTACTTTTTAGTTTAGGTCTTAACCTTTTGCCATCTAGCACTAACCTTTTAAATTTAAGTTATAACTTTCTACTTTATATAAACAATTGTAAAGATTTACTTCAAAACTTGCCTATAAGATTAGAGTTCCATGACTCCAAATCTACCAAAGTGCACCTATGAATAATCACTAGTACAAATGATAAGGGATTTACCAACATGTGTTTGAACCTGTATATTTACACTTCATATCACATCAAACGCACCACCTACTCAAACTGTGCAAAACTTCAAGTATGCAGCCTTTCTTCATAGCATATTCTAAGTCTCACAAGCTTTACATATTATCCTTTAAACAAAAAGTATCTCATAAACATATTTTTATTTTATTAACTATCTACTTATGATCATAACCCACAAAAGAGGTTTTAGTAAAAGTAACTCCAAAATGACTTCTAGCGCTCTCCATCCCCATACCCATGCCCAAATTATCCTTCGAGTCTATTGTGTGATATATGAGGTTAGGAAAACTAACCCTCAACTAATAATATGAGCTAAGCAAAAAAACTAAAACAAAATAATAATAACAATTTGAGAAATATAAAATTATAGTCACATCATAATAGCCAGACCAAGCACAATCTCCTCATGGATAGTAAAAAATGCCATGCTAATGTATATACTATAAATTGGTATCAAATCCTAAATGAGCGGCACTTAATGGCTTAGCATCCTAAAAGAGTTGCAAAAGACTCAACTGTCAATATTTATCGAAAGAGTCGTAGAAGACTTATATATGAATATTTATTGAAAAAGTCGCGAGAAACTATACTGAAAGAGTCATGTAATACTCATATATGAATATTTACTAAAATAGTCAAGAGAGACTCATATCAAAAGAGTCGCAAAAGACACATGCAATTGATATGGTTACGAAAACAACTACTGTAAACCAAGCTCTTTCATTAACCAAAAACCAAGCTTTTGAAAATATGACTCTTAGGTCTTTTATGCCAAGCTAATTTTAGTTTCCAAGTACAAATTCTAAGCATATAAATATTCAAGATAACACTTGTTCCAAAACATTCAAGCCATGACATAACATCATCCAAGTAAACATTGCACAGCTTTAAAATACCAAAAGAAATAAAGATCTTATGTAAGATTCCACTTAAGTGATATGCTAATGTGAAAGGGATATTCAAAAAGCTAAGCTCAACGCTTTCATTTCATAATCAACTAATGATCCAGCAACTAGAACTTTGCATCAACTTACCATGGCAAAACACAAAGTACATATAAAAAATAAGTGTCCTAGGTACTCACCTAGATTTTAAAACCTTGCAATCAACACCTGAATAAATGGTCTAGGAATCAATCTACCTATACTAAAATTACCTAATTGCACCTCAACAAATCAAATATGAAGCTCAAATTTAGCTATTTTCTTTCGTAACTAACAAAAATGTATTGCATTTTATGGAAGGAAAAAATTGATTTTACTATGTTTTAGTGGAAGAGCAAAGGAGCCTCACACTAAATATTAGGTGATGGATTTTGCTCATTGTGTAACCATTTTCATGATTTGATTGTTGATTTTTATTTACGATATAATAAGAATCTCGATTCCACTTTAAATGAACTTTTCTAAGTGGTTAGATCTAGAGACCATTCACATTTGCTTATTACAACCATTTGCTATCCATAAAGCTAGAAGGCCATTAATGATTAAGGGCTTATTTAAGCCATAAAAAGTTTTCGATGACCCAATTGAATCAATAATAAAAGTACCACGTTAAGCTTTCATGAAAATATAAGGTTCCTTTGTGGCTCATCAAAATTTACCATTGTTATATTGATGACTTTAATCTTGATATTTATACTTAAAGGTAAACTACATAATTGAAAAAAAGTAGCCCATAAGCATCAAACCTTACTTATTCCCAAGTCTCAACCAATATTTATAACAATTCTACTAAATTAAGACAATAGAATGAGATGAAAGTTGTAAACACCCCATTTCTGTCCCTAATAATCAATAATAATCAACAATAATCAATTACCATTTTTTTCTCTAATTTAGCAAAAATAGGAAAAATATTCAAAAAAAAAGGAAAAATAAATCAATTTTGGAAAATAATTGCAGAAATGGCAATAAAAAGGATTAAATAATTTTTACAAATTTTTTGAATTTCAAAAATTCAAAAATAATAAAAAATTGCATTGCATATATGCAAATTGCGAAAATAAAAAATTTCGAAAGTAGGCTAGCCCAGCTGGTCCGAACCATGGTCTAATGCGCACGGGAGGGGGTTAGGTCACTGGTTCGAAAAGCGGGGGAGGCAAAATCCGTGTTTTGCAATTTTTTTCATCGCTTTGGGACACGTGTTAACAGCTGATTGGCTGGAGCGGACGCACGCGCTGGGCGCGTGATTATCTTTAACCTTCGTCTGAGATCGCCGGCGAGGAGGAAAAATCGAATTTCGGCCGTTTGATTTGATTTTTTTGCACAAATCCAGCAGATCTTCAACAGAAATAAGATAAACATCATCCAATTAGAATCAAATTGATGGATTTGCATAAATTGGAGATGGGTTTTAACCGCAAATCCGATTTGCTTTGATCAGATGAAATCCACGCTTATCTAGCTTAATTTCTTGCGCCTATAAATAGAGGAGGAAGGGAGGAAGCTAGATCACAGATCAAAGTGAGAAAAAGAGAGAAAAGAGAGAGAACTGAAGCCTCGTCGGAGTTGCCAAGCCGCAACCACCAATCAAGCACCAAGCTGTCACTAGGAGGCGTTTTTGGAGAAATCCACTGCAACGGTTGAGTTTCTCACCCCCGAAAACTAAGGAAATGATACCTCAATCGCTTCGAAAGGCCGCCGGAACGCCGTCAACGAGCACTCTCAGCCGCTGTGACCAATCCGACCCAACCCGCGCACCGACCTAGATCCAGGTAAGTCGGATTTTTCGATTTTTTTTATATTTATTTTATTTATTTATTTCTTATTTGTTTATTTAGTTATTTATTTTTTTGAATTTCTTTATTTATTTACTTGTTATTTATAATTCAAAAATAAATAATATATTAGAATTTAGATTAGTTTTTTTTAGGGGTTTAATTTAGGATGATTAAAAATAAATAATAATTATAATAATAAATAATAAAAATATATAAAGAAAATGATAAAAATATATATTAGAAAAAATAGTAAATTTTAGATTTTAGTTTAGGATAGATAAATAATATGGGAGAAAATTCTTCAATAAAAATTAATAAGAATTATAAAATTATAAAAATTAATATAAATCAATAAAAATTTATAATAGTAGAAATGGGTTGAAAAAATAGAAAAAAATGAAATTTTTATCACTTAGAAAAATCATTTTCTTAAATAAATCAAAAATTGGTTTTTTCTTAAAAATTATTATTTTCAAAAAATCAAATTATCATGCTTAGGCTTAGATTTTTTTTAGAAAAATACTAAAATGGTAAAAACATAAATCAAAAGAAATTTCATAATTAAAATTTACAAACACACTAAAGTTTTTTCAAGAAAAACGAACTACGGCGCGTTTGATCTTGAATAACAAGTACGTAGGAACCCATTTGGGGCAACCCTAAAAAGAATAAAAAAAAAATCATTTTCTCATAATAGGTTATTCAAAAACACAAATAAAAATAAAATAAAAGACATTTTTGGATAAGGTTTAGATTTTAGGAGATTAGGGTGGTAACCTTAGAGTTTTAATAGGTTAGCCTTCGAATATATAAACTTTAGTTTTTCCCTTTTATCTTTTCACAAAAAAAGAGAAGAGGAAATTACGCTGACCAGTGGACTAAATTAGGATTAATCTGCTCAATTAGTCCTAATTCAATTTTTCCTAACCACAGTTGGGTGGCGACTCCAAAACAAAACGAAATTCCTAACTCAAGTCAAGGGTCTACATTAGATGAGCATAGGGTTTAGTATAGATCGTATTTGGAATAGAAATCAAGAATTAGACTCAACAAAAGTCATTCATTTTGATGTGCCAAAACAAAAACCAATTATTTTAATCAAAGCTTACTATGACCCTTACATTTACTTTTGATTTGCATTCAATATATGATTTGATTGGGTCCTCAAAAATTTGTACTAAATTAAGTTGTTAGTCACTTCAACACATATTGATTTGCACAAATTTAGACGACTATTGGGGAGAACAAATTATCTCTAAGGTTTACTACATTGGGGGTATAAACAAAATAATATAATATTGAGCTTGAGCTTAAACTTAGTTTGGAATTTCAAAACTCAACTCGAACCTGATTGATTCTAAGATTTTGAGTTCAAACTCAAGTTCAAATTAGTATTTCAAAATTCAAACTTAATGTGATTAAACTCGTTTAAACTCAATTTATCAAAAAATATTTTTTTCTTTAAATATAATAATGTTAATATGTAAACTTGCCTTAAATTTAATTAATATTTATACTCGACTTAAACCCAATTAGGCTCTTGGACTAGTTGAGTCAAATATGATGAAACTTGAACTCAACTTGACTAATTACTCAAGTAACTTAAGCTCATGTTCAACTAGAGTAGATCTTAAGTAGATATCGAGTTGAATTCAAGAAGTTTGTGAGTAGTTTAACTCATTTACACTAAATTTATACCTCAACAACACTATTCACCAAAGTCACCATATTGCTGTTAATTGCCTTCTAAAATTTGTATTTCTTTACATGCTTTTAGAAAGTGGCATAACAATAGAACCACTATATGATATCTAGATTTTTTCTAACTTTGTACATGAAGTTTGTAGTTATTTAATGTCATACTAATCAAATTTTTACTTATCCCAACTTTATCTAAAGTTTCACATTATTAAATTTCACATTTAACAAAAATTCTTACTTATTAAATTCATTAGCTTAGTCATCATTACAAAAATGTTGTGGTAATTTGCTTCCTTGAGCCACTCAAAGTGTTGATAGACTTATTGAATTTCCATGGAAATCCAAATGGGGATTAGGTTATTTGCTACATTACATTATGGAAAAATCTAAATTTGAGTTACAATAATTTAAAACATTATAGATCAGTTTGAATTGTCCCATGGTAACTTCATGAAATTGTTCAAGACATTGTTTGTTTGAAAAACTATTTTATTGATTCTTCTTTTTCTTTAGCTCTTAGAGAAACGAATGTGATTATAAAAGTTTTTATCCAAATCAAAGAAGGGGTATGCTACAATTAGAGTTTCTAAACTTCTTTATCCCCTTTGTAATCTTTTGTATGTGAATAGAGATTTCTGCCCTCCAGACTCTAGTTTCATTTAATTAAAGTTACTTCAAAAAATTCTAATTTATTCTAACTAATTATGGGAAACCAGAAGGTGGCACAGATCCGATGAGACAAGACATGTTAGGGCCGAATCCAAATTTACCATGTTTGCTGGACATATTTAATGCTATCCACATTTAAAATGTTGCAGGGGTCCCAGAATACATTGAATTTTTCAACCTTCACTAAATTGGACGGTTTGGAGTGGAGGTCTATGTAGGACCTACTTTTTAGACCTAACCAAATTCTATGTGACCATTACTTATAATAACCCATGCCCAATGTACCGACTGCTGGAGTCAATAATTAGCATTTGCTAATCAATTATTGTCCAGCACCTCGCATTCGACAATGGGTATCATTTTAGGATTAGGATGTGTAAATTTCATTAAAAAAAAAAAACATTTCCTCTAATTAAAATGTTAAAATTACTAAGTAGTATTGTAATAATTTTTAAGACGCCCTAGTTACGAATAATTTTTAATAGTAATTAAAAGGTTAAAGTTGAATACTATTGATCCATGATTAGTTTTGAAAAGAAAATGTGAATAGCAATGGGGAATATGATTTTCAATTTTAAATAAAGGAAATAATTTTCTTAATTTTTTATTAACATATTCTATCATTGCTAACTACCATCATTAATAATCGATTACTACCACCATCTTTGATCATCATTTATTGTTATAAGTCTCTAATACCAACAAACTTTGATATTATTATTATAATATTTGATAACCATAAGGTTTTTATTATAACATATATCAAAAATAGTTTGAAAAGCATTTTCTTTAAAATAAACACATCCCTATTAAAAACATTTTAATGGAGATATTCAGATCAAGTATTATCATTTTCTTTGTTTTTCTCTTCTTCTTTTTTCTCCCCCATCATTTCCTCTTCCAAAAGGAGCAATTTGGTCCTTGTTAGACCGGGCAAATAATCTCTCAAACAATTCCCAAAACCCATAGTTTGAACTCAATTTAAACGTAATTAACTCAAGTTAATTTAAGTAAAAGTTATTTTTGACGGGTTGTAACTCCATAATGCACTTATTTAGGCTTGATGGTTTTCTCAAATTTTCTCATAATATTATATTATATTTAAGCTTTAGTTTTGCTTAAACCCATTAATCTTGACTTAAGCTTAAGCTTTATTAGACCAATTAGGCTTAGGAGTTAATCCGAAAACTAAAATCTTGACTCAATATCTCATTTCTGTTGAAATAAAATCAATGTGTAATAATTGGGATGAGTTGAAACACCTCATTTACATTTACCATTAACTTTGCTCTTTAAGTCTTTTCATCTCCATTTTTTTTTCCTCAATTTTTTTTTCTCCTTCTCTCTTTTACAACTGTGAAATTCTTTCTTCGAAACAGATAGACTGAAAACTAAAATAATAAGTATCATGGTGGTAATTTATAAAATAATTTTCAAAATCGAGTTGTGCATATATCGAAATTCACATCTAGCAATTGGAATCCGGCATCATATGAAACCACACAATTTCCCTTGGAATAGAGAACAATCGAACCGTCTCTAATGTTTCCTAAATTTATTTCACATATAAATTATCTTGGTTGAGTTTGCAACAAAAAATATTATATTATACTTAAAAAATTTAGATGATATAAAACATTAATTTATAAATTTAAAAAACTTTAGATAAAATAACTTTAGAGGGTCCATTTCATTACCAAACAGGTCTACTAATTTCCTCGTCTCTCCTCTACCACTAAACAAAAATAACACATATAAAAAATATTTCAATTCATGTCTAAAAGTTTGTAATTAATGAAATACTATTGAGAATTTTGAAAAAAAAAATTCTATCCAAATGATATGAAACCAAACTCATATATTGGATAAGAGAAAATTTCACTAAATCTTGATATATGAGAAAATGTCAAATTCACTAAAGTTAAAAGTAATATCACTTTATCTTATAGTACGATTTTTAAGCATATAATAGATATATCATGACGTTGAAGATAACATTATCTTTGTCTTTCACCACTTGATGCATTTTTTTTTCCTTTTCTTTTCTTTTTTTTTTTTTCAATAAAAAGGGAGATGAAAATAAGACACCATATGTGAAACTATATCATCAACTTCTGTTGTTTATATTATAGAGTGGACACTTTCACAAGGAGTATATAGCATAACTCGGTGATGCTGGAAGAGTGGCGACAATGGAGTCTAACGCTAAACAATAAGAGGTTATTCCATGAAGTTTGTTCCTTATTGTGTAATCATTTATAGGATTTGATTAGGGGATTTTAGTTATGATATGAAAAGGATCTTCATTTTACTTCGAGTGAATTTTTTTAGTCGATTAGGACTGGAAACCCATTCACATTTACTTACTACAACCAAGTAAACCATTATAAATTAAGAAGGATACATAAAAATCCAGGGGAAAAATATGTATAAGAACAAACTTTGATACTTTATTAATATCACATCATTCAATTTATTGCTCATTACATCAAACTTTAAATACTAGACCAACCATGAAAAAAATAAAAGACAACACCAATTTTGAGCATAGACCCATATAAATTTATAGGGTAGACTTTCTATATAAAATAGTCTAGGATCACCAATTCACCACTTTAGCTTTTCAGGGAAATACTGCAAAAAGAAACAAAATCATTAGAAATGAAATAATCAAAGAGGAATTGGAATCAATATAAATTAAATAGAATGCATAGAGATTTTATTTATATTCACCTTCTTAATTAGGGACATATAATAAGGTTTAACCTTCTCGACATCAATGCGAACTTTGCTCTTGCTGTAAAGATCATATTTGCTACAAGAAATAAAAAAAAGTAAACATTTAGCAAATAATTTGTAATATCCATTTAAGAGTAGAAATTAGAAAAATTGATAGCATTAATCCTACTTGAATATCTTCAGCCACTTGAGATCTTCATGATCTTCCTTACTCATCAGATGTCTATAAGCACCTGCCCCTGCAAAATCATAATGATATTTCAAATATCGACTAACTTTACATAGGCAGTTTAAATCCATTCTTTATATTTATAACCAAAGTATCTAAAAAGTTAAAGAATCTCGTAGATATTACTCTTTGGTAGTACACGTACCATAAAAGGAGTGGTAACGGATAATGAAGAGACCAGCAGATGGCAAAGTGCAGTTGTTCCCTTTGCAAACCTGCAAAAACAAGAGATAATTCGTTTAATTTGATTCACAAATGTTAATAATATTGACAATTTTAAGGATCAAAAGAAAAAATATATATATACCAGATACATATAATCGTCGTGCCCAAACGACATCATCACATTGTTCAATCCACAACCCTCAGAGTATACTCCACACTTTGTATTATAAGCAGGATTGTTGTAGTCTGGATTTTCCTTAAAATACTATGGTAATGGTAATAGCAAACATGTATTAGATTAGATTTTCCTTGAAGGAGATTTTGGTAATAATGTGTGTCATTAATTTAAATAAATGTCAATTTAAAAAAGAAAAAAAGAAAAAAAGAGGAATTTACCTTGGGATGAACAATGGCTTCATCAAAAGCACAGCCTACAGGGTAAATGTCTCCAACGACAGCCCATTGAGGAAGCGCTCCAAATTCAGGGAGAAGAAGCACTTTTCCAAGATCTGTTTGGTTGCAAGGAAATGGAATGAAATTAATGGACGAAAACTGAATGCTCCAAAATCGTAGAATTCATCAGACAATAGATACAAAATTCTAGATTTCTAGGGTTGTTTTAACTTAATTTCTAGATTGTATTTTTAAATAGGATAAATAAACCCAAAAAATGCATAGGCCTAGGAATAAAAGGACAAGAACAAAAAAACACTAATACGTTGTTCCATGACTAACTTGTTGGACAAATAACTAAAATTATATATTATTTTCTCTATTATTAGATGTATAAAATATCATTTCCCTAAAATTATCATACCTTGATATTACAAAATGATAGTATGGTAAATTATATGAATGGACATCATGTTGCTTACCATGAATAAGACCAATTAAGTGCAACCAATCTTCATTAGGGTAATCTTTTCTAATGGCCTCAGCAGTTTGAAGCAAATGCTCAATTTGGGGTTCATCCAAGTCGGGATCGCTTTCATCAACCACGTTATTCAAAAGCTCACAGCATTCCCATATGCCCATCTCAACTTTGTCCAGTTTTTTATATACTTCTCTCGTTTTCTTAACCTGTTAAAAATAAATATGATTAGTTATTAGTTAAATATAATCTAACATCTGAGTGGATTGAATAAAGCTATATATGCTTTCATTGTCTTCAATGCCTAAATGTTTGTATACAATCAATCGAAACACGAGAGGGCTAAATCGAGACAAAAAAATGAGAATGTGATCATGGAGGAAAAAATATTTATTTATGGCAAGATTTTAACATTTGATGGGGGGGAAAAAATGAAATTTTTACGTAGTCATATGTCTGGTTGATGTGCTTCTCTCTGTAGAATTTCTCAACCCCTTGTTGCCTCTCACTTTCAGCATCATAGTTCCTGTCATATGATGCTTGCAAAGTCAGTCAATATCATCAAAAGATTAAAGAAAAAAAAAAGAAAATTGGATATAGGCTTGTCTTCACTAGGATTGCATGTTTTGATAGTGTTTGGGCCTGACATATGTAAACCGTAGTGAACTTGGCCCAATGAACCACGTCCATTCAGCGGCTTGGACGGCCCAACTATTTGCAACTGGACTTCTTATAAACATTCTAGAAAAATGAAAATTTACTTTTACGTATAGCTGTACTAATAAAACAAAATTTCCTATAATCCCATAAGACCCGGATCGGCCCACTCGATTCAACCGGGTTAACTCGAAATCGACCTTTAAAACGGGTTGATCCCTTTATGACCCAGTCAGACTCATTTGGGTCAAACGAGTTGAAATATACCTTAAAAAATTAAATAACAACCCGGAAAATGCAAAAGTGGTTCAATTGAATAAGTGAACGATAGACAAAATGCGAAAGCAAAAGATACACAGCTGGCAAAGCAATATTGTATCATTTAAATATTTTTTGTTTGTTACTAAATTAAATTTAAATATTATTTTAATATTTCATTATCAATAGATGCCCATTAATATCATCTATTTACTTTTTAAAATATAATAAATAGAAAATAAAATAAAATTATACCTTAAAAATAATTATTGAGAATAAATGAAGAATTTTAATTTTAATATTAACTTCATATAATCTTTTATTATAGAAAATATCCATTCCAATACTTCTTCAATTTATTAATTATAGTATTAAATTAAAACTATAAATAAAATTATTAATTTATTTTTATTTAATCATTAATTACAATATTAATAAAAATTTAATCGATATAATATTTAAATTTTTTATTTTTACTATAGAAGAAATAAAAAAATTCTATTTTTTTTCTTTTTAAGATAATATCTATTTTTAATATACTAAAAATAGAAAAACCTAAAAATTAAAATTCTTTTTTTTTTATTTTTTAAATAAATAAAATAATAGAGAATAATTATTCTATTTTTTCTCTATTACATTTTAAAAAATACCGTTAAAATTTGTGTATCATGTCCATTTAACATTTAATGGATGGATTTAATTCAATTATAAATTTAATTATATAATTTCATATATATTTATTCTCTTATGATATTAGATGTAACTTATATTTTTGTTTTTTTTTTTTAATCGACCCGGTTGAACCCCCAATTGGAACCCTTCACTTTTAATCATCTAGCATGTCCAAGTTAAACTCCTGGACCGAAGAATCCACCTATTATATTTATAGAGAGAGAGAGAGAGAGAGAGAAACTACTAACCCATGGAGAATCTGGCATATTTCATCATAAAGGATACAATCCTTTTTTCATGTCATATAAGTTACAAAACCTATATATAAGCGTATTTCACAACTAGTGTACCATCTTAATTTTTACATCACCACTATACCCTTTGTGGTATTCGAGTATCCTTCCTTAATTTTTTATAACAATCACTGTAATTTGCTTTCTGGTTTGTAATTACCGAAAGGTTCAAGTTCAGCATCATGATACTGCTGGCTACATGTACATAAAGATAATGAACTCAGAAGGAGAATAAACCTAAAGGAATGCCCAAAAGCATTTGCATCAGGCACCACAAAACCAGCATCCAACACCAATTCTTCCTCTTCCTTAACAATCTTGGTTTTATGTTCCTCTTCGACTGTGACTCAACAAAATAAATGAATATATAAATTATAATTTTAGAGTTAAAGCGTCAATGCATAAAGAAAAATCGAAATTTAAAAAAAAAAAATAGAATCACAATATGACCAGAAATTTAATTAATACTAAAATAAAGAAAATATGAAAAAAGAGAATAGTGGTACCAATGTGAGGCTGCTCAATGGTGATAGTCATCTTGAGAAAAGATTAAAAAAAAAAAAAAAAACACTCACAATCTCGAGGGGAGAGAGAAAAAGGAATTGAAGAAGGAAGGGTCGCGTTGGATGGTGAATTTTCAAACTTCAAAAAACAGGGTTCTATTTATAATAGAAATGAAAGAAGGACTTCCCGTAGAATTTGAAGATCCCATGTCCTTACTTGAAAAGATTTATGTTAAAATTTTCAGCTTTCATACCACAAAGTACCTAGCTAGCTCTTTGTCTCTTACACGTATGACATAATTAATATATTATCTACAGCAACTAAGTACAAACAGCTTATGTGTAAAAAAAACGTAGACGATAATGTTGACAAGATTGGGGTAATGAAATTTCGAATTTCGAATTTCCATGCAAAGTTGGTGAGCGATTGAGGTGTTAGAAAGAGACAGAGAAAGTGAGTTTTTTTTTTTTTTTTGTTGGTTAAAAAAGAGTGTCTTGATGATTTACATTCGTGTAAACTTTGCAAAATAAAATATTCACCTGTTCATATACATTTGACGAGAGAGGATGTTCATTAAAATGCATGAAATCTCTTAAATAGTTTTCCTTCACAAATGCATAGGGATATCATTAATACAATTATTGTATTGAAAGATGGGTATTGAATTATTTTTATTTTCTAAAAGGTAACAAGTGATAAATTTATTAACTCTTAAAAAATACATCTTTTTTTTTCTAATAGATGTATTTTAATGAGATATCATCTCATTAAAAAATAAATATATATATATTTATATAAATTGATGTGAAAAAATTTTGATAATAGTAACTACTTATATCTTTTTAAACCAACCGTTAATAAAGATTTTCATACACTAGATAAATGTGTACATGTTATTTATATACCAAAAAATAGATATATGTGAACAAAACTTACATGTTCTTTTCTTTAGTTCTTATATTATTTGCATAATGTGAAGAAAGAAATTTGAACAAATCATTTTACCAAAACAATTTTATTTTAAGGGAAGAAAAAACTAATAAGTATGGCTAATAATTGGAAAACAAGTTACAATGACAGAGAGTAATAGAGACAATTGCTTTTATCATGATATATAAATAAATTAAATTGAGGTGATAAAATGAATGTTGAAAGGAAGGTGGTTAATCTCATAAATTATAAGTCTTTGTTTAATTTGAAAAAAAATATTATTAAAAGCAATTCTAGTAAAAACAGAAAATCAGATCTTAAATACAAAATCACATCACAACTATTTAAGCGAATAATTCTTAATAAATGCTCTTTAACATATCATAATTAATTTCAAAATTTATTCCTTATTGAATTCCAATACCTATCCAATAATTTTTTTTATTTTCGTGGGTGTTCAAATCAAAGTAGGAACTTTCACATTCGCAGTATCCGAGGAAACCATTATAAGCTACAAAACTCGGCGAATCTTGATGATACATTATAAGCTACCATTATAATAAAATCGGATATCGTGCCACAATTATCTAAAAAAAATTGTAAATAATTAAGTAATTTTTTTATCTAAAATAAGTAAATAAATTATATATTAGATTAATTTTATAAAACTGCAATTGCACTCTTTAGGGTAGTAATCAAAGTATTTCACAGCCAACCATTCTGTGTAAATTTTGTGCATCCCACCATCTTTTAATTTATTTGAATATTAACCCTCTTAAATTATATAAGATACCGAAAAATCTCTTACACTGTAATATTAGAGTCCCATCAATGAGTATTTTAAAAACTTGTTAAGAGCTTTTTTCTTTTCTTAAAAAAAATCATCATAGTATTTAATACCAATTACATATTTTACAATAAAATAAGTGAATGAGAAAATAAATTTTTATTTGATCAATACAACGTATTATAAAAAGAATATAATATAATTACTTAAAAATAATTATATGATATGATAAAGCTTTAATTATAATAAAATATTTTAAATTATAACAAAAAATAATATATACTATTTATAAAAAAAATTATTACCAATAATTTTTTTATAAGATCTGTTAATAATTTTTTTTAATTATAAATCATCCCAGTCGTAATAAATAAAGTTTATTACAAATACAAGACTAGTCCCTTTAGATCCTCACCGTTGAATTAAAAAAAAAAAAATCATTAGACTTTAATGGTTGTCGTCATTGTGGGGCCCCAGTCTTCTTTGTCGTGATTTAAATCAGCTTTGCATAAGATGTCAACGTCTGTTCCCGCGGGGCCCACATGACGTGGCATTGATTCAAAAGTGGAGGATACGTGGTGTTTCGTGAGCGATTGGGTTTGGATGGTTCTGGAAATTCCACAATATGAACGGCCCGTATTGCTCGAGAGAGGTGCATGCATCTGATGGCGCTAGCTGTACATTAGTTTCTCCAGGTATGGGATTTCGACACGTGCGCTAACGTGGGTCCCCCAGTGATCATGTGTTTTAATTTCTTTATTGGACAGGACGGCCTTTGCCGCTAGATATTTTTCTGCTGCTGGCACGTGATTCTTGTTCACATGGCAGGTATCCGAAGGCTCATTAAAATACTGATTTTTATATTGTTATGTGTTCGCTTTTTTTTTTTTTTAAAGCGTAATAATTAATATTAAAAGTGTTAAACATTTGTTAACTATTATATGCTATATGGAGCGTTTATAAACCAACAAATAAAGAAAATTACTATATAAATGATTACATTATACAAACTTTTTTTTTACCCACCGCTGTTGCTTAAATCTCGCTTGTTGTGGGCTTAGGCCCAAATAGGGATCCTGGACCTTGAGGCGGAGTACAACCTGCAAGAAAAGGAAAAACAAATAAAGATTCCAATGCTCAAGTTAGTTAAGTGTGAGTGAGACAGTAAGCAAAAATAAATAAGATAGTGTAGGTTGTAGAAATTTGAAATCCCTTACTCGTTGGCTTTGCTTTGTATTTATAGGCTTGGCAGGGAGGGATTAGCGATTGCATACCCATGCTTGACATAATGATTCCTTTGGCCTTGCGATAGGGGAATAAATGTGTGGAAGGAATCAAGGGCTATGCGATGGATAAGTGTGGAAGCAATCAAAGGGGCTAGGCAAAAAGGAGGCATGGAAGCTTCAATCGATTCCTTCCAAGCCGAGCTTGCTTCTCCTTATTGGATTGCAATCAAGCTCAAGGGGCCAACCAAAAATGCCCATCAACACCCATATAACCATTAAACAATCATGTGACATATTAATTCTAATTAAGTCTTTTCCATAGGTAAAAAATTACAAATGAAAGGATTAAGGTTTTGATTAAATTCAAATAGAGTTAAACTTTCTAATAGTTAAAAGAAAAAAATTAATGTTATACTTTATGGTTCAAATCGAGAATCCTATCACAGTATCGACACAAAACCTATTAACTGAACCTAATAACATCGTGACAGGATCATTTGATTGAATTGCATAACATGATTAACACCGATCTTCTTTATGAACTTAACTCCAAATATTAATCCTCTTGTATGTAATTTTTTTAATATAAAGTCCATGAAAATATTATGTAGAAAAAAATTTTATGATATCAACATATTAGTCCTTTTCTCCAAGATTACTATGATCTTAGTACATTTTTTAAGTTGTTACTATATGTTTCTATATTTTCTCTATTCAATTCTTGCTATAATTAACCACAATCATTGGAGAAGGTTATAGTTTGAATATGAATCACTTATTGTTAACTACCTACCAAAAGTCAAAACCTAATAACTAGTTATGAATTTCAAGGGATAATTTTTATAGTTTTTTATATGAATCCACATGTTAAAAACCCAATATAGCATCAATAAGTATTTATGTAAGGTAATCAAATACTATATAATATATAAGTGATTGTGGTGATGGGAAAAGAAAATTATTATTATATTTTTAAAAGAAATCCTAAATATATATATTTCTTTATAAAAATATTTTTAAGAATTCGATATTTAAAATCTTATATTGAATATATGATTTTAAATTATATTAAAATTGTGATTTTAAAATATAATTTTAATATAATAAAAAAATATTTTCTTAAAAATAGTATCTTTTAGACCCTATTTTAATTGTTATACTTTTAGGATTATTTTTTAAAAAAATCCCTTTTTGAGTTTTTTTTTTAATTACATTAATTGGTTCCGTTCCCCTTTTGCTAACTACATATAATATTAATAATGATACAGGAGATTAAGACCACCCGTGATGAATGGTAGTTGGTAATATCTCTATTGAAAGGGACAGAAGATTTTCAGGATACTAGTTGTCGGTAGAGGACATATAAATGAGCCACGATCGTGGTTGTGGGAAGAAGACTGTCCTATGATTACAATAAGAATTTGCTTGGTTAAGTTTCTTTTATTAAATATCTAATTTTCTGTTAGGAGTGTGAAAATTTTTTAAAAATCAAAAAATAAGAGAATGGAAAATAAAGAAAAAAAAAAAAGCAGCCGGGGGGGTTGGTTGCAGAGCAAAAGGAGGTGCGTAGTCACCTTGAAACCCAAACTAAAGGGGTGGATGAAAGCATAACCCACATTTAACGGGTGGTTTTACGGATGCTATCGAATAGAACGGTGTAAAATATCTGATTTGTTTAATTTGTTAATTATTTTGTAAGGTTTTAAAATAAATTTAAGTAATATTTTAAAATCCTATAAAATTATAGGTTGGGTTTTAGGTTTTAAATAGAGTGTGATAAGAAACTTGACTGACATAAATACTAAATAATAATATTTTATATTCAACTAAATAATTGATCTTTTATTTTATATTATCTATTTTTACGCATTCTTTATTTGACTTAGTATTGGACACTATGTGGAAATAAAAAAACTGGAAGATTCGATGATGGGACCAATCGACACATCTTTAAAAAAAAAAAAACAAATAGAAAATTTTGTTTCATGTCCTTAAAAAAAAAACTCATGAAAGCAACAAATGAGATAGGTAATATACTATTATTATATTATTTGCAAAATATTTTTCCATAAATAATAATAATAATTTCACAATAATGAACATGAAAGCCGAGTTAAAACTAAATACACAAACACTCCTTCAAATCAAGAGCTATTACTCATAAAGGTAGTCATAAAATATTTTATAATAAAAAATTCTATATAATATTTATAAAAAAATTTAGAAACCTAAAAGAATTATAATATGTATTTATAACATGAACATTTTAAAATATTAATTATTAATATGACAGATCGAATTAAATCATGTCATGAATTTAAATATTCTATAAAAGTGAATTTTATTTTTGAGTGATTTTAAAAAGTCTTATAAATTATTAGTGGATTTTATAAAACCCAAATTAAGCTTGACGTGATGGCATCTTGATGGCTTGCCCCATAGGTTGGGAGATTGCTGTTGACCCAAGACCAGGAAGCAGCCACAATTGCATCCAAGACTATATACATTAGTCTTACAACCTGCATTTCCAAATAATAGTGCTACGGCACACTTATTGGAATTTTTATATAGGGATTTTATTTTATTTTTTTTTTAATTTTCTACTTTATTCTGATGTAGGATAACTTAGTCATTAAATTAGGTTTTAAGACTTAGGATTGCAACAACCGAAAGTTTTATGAATTAAATGCATTAAGTACTAAAGCTGCCTAGATATTTTCCAATTAGAGCCCCCGGAGTAAAGGACACGTGTTCATAACGGTTGTGAGATTGATAAGGCGTATGATGTACCGCAAAATGTTGGCTCTTATTGGTTTCAGTTTTCAGCAAAATCTGATGAAGATATCTTCTTATCATGTCAATGATGACGTGCAAAGCTTTTTCTTTTTCTTTTTTTAATTTATTTTTATTGGAATCCTCCGACAATTTTGTATGGACCAAAAAAAGGTCCTTCCATGGATGCCATTATTATTATTATTTTTATTATACGTGTCACGTTGTGATTGATTCATGTTTTTATTACCTGAAGGCTTCTTTTATCTCTTTTCTTTTTGCTTTTTAAGTTGTCAAACTTTTGAATATCTTTTGTTTAATTCCTCTAACTTTTCAAATATTAAGGTCTCTTCGTTAAAAAAAATATCATGTTTCGTGTTTTGATCGGTCATGATTCAAATTGATATTCTTCGATCAGTTATGCTTATATTACTAAATTAATTATAACAATTATAAACTGAGAAAAAAAAGGGAAATTTAAAAATCTCAAAACGTCATTTTCCTAAAAGAAATTGATTACTGCTTATAAGATATTGTCGAGTTATGTTTTATAGTTAAACTCAATCAAACATTGTTAATGTTTTATAATCTTAACGATATAGATAATATCTTCTTAATAGAATGGTCAAATTGAATTATTTTTTCAATAATTAAAAAAAATTCATTAAAAGCTATTCTTTTATATCATCAGGAGTTTTGAAGCTGACAATCTCGTAGAAATTAAGGTGGTGGTCCAGGCACTCAACGAAAGCTTGTAGGTCATTTTCAAATCAATCTAGCATGTGCTATCATAATTTTTCCTTTGGAAGAATATTATTTAAATGGTGGGTAAAATTTTTTCGATTTATTTTATCATTTTGAAGGGCTGTATTTATTTTTCATTCTTTTAAGGTGAGATTTATGTTTAATATTTGATTTTTTTTAATTTGAATTTTTAGTATTTTTTAAATTTAAGTCGTTAATATTTTAAAATTTTTATATTAGATTCTTGTGATTAACCCAGTTAGATATTCCATTAAAGTTTGATACGTATACATCTTGGTTAAAGCAAATTATTAATATTATAAACTATTATGAATAGATATATTTAATTAAATTATAAAAGGAAAGAAAAATAAAAGTGAAAGTGACAAAAAAAAAAAAGGAAAAACCTTGAGGGAAGTCGCTATGGCTGTCCCCACTCATACTACCCATCCCTTGAGCCACCACAAAAATTAGCTAGTGGGTTGCAACCTATGGGTGGTCATGCAACTCAATAATGTTGGTCAACATCCATCCATCTTCACTTGGGAGTGGAATAACCTAACCAACCCTTAAAAAATATAAAAAGACTAATTTAAATTCATAGTGATCGACACTCTTCAGCATTAAGGTGGCTAATCTAGGTTCTACTTTTTTTCTTTTAATTTTTTATTATATTCGTTATTAAATTTATATTTTTACTCTTATCATATCTTTTAAAAAGTAAAACCTTGAAGATTTATATAAAAAAAGAAGAAGAGGAACCTAAGTATAAAAGCAATCAAATATTAAGGATAAAAATATTTTACCCTTATCTTATCCTTTAGAAAGTAAAAAAAGATAAGACTTTGTTGTTGTGATTTTATGGACAATAATATCAATAAATTATATATTATTAATTGTTTATCTAGTTAATAAGTTAAGTCATTAAATAAAAGTGATCATTTAATTTATTAATAGACAATACTTATAAACTTATCTTCATGGATTTTTTTTTTATGGGCACCATTAATAAAAACTCTTATATTTTATTTCATTTACTATCTTGAGTTATAATAAAATAAAACAATAGAGGCTATAAATATGGTTGGATCCTCAATCTAAATATTATGTGATTAGCTTTTTCTTTGTTAGCCTTTTTCATATGTCATTAAGTGAGAGAAAATTAAAAAAAAAATCACTGAAATACGCTAAAAAACAAAATCTTTTGAGATTTGCTGTCGCTATGATTTCAAATGCGCTTCTACAAGTAATTTAATCGTATTCATAGTATCTTAATTTCACACACGAGATTTTTGAATATTCGTATTATTATGATTTTGCTCTTCCCAAATTTTGTTTTTTTAAGATCGATTAGATTGAAGACAATTTGTGTAAGTTGTTATTTCTTAATTTTGAGGGTTGGATTTCGACAGTAAACGTAAATAATATGTTGGAAATTATTTAACCTAAATAATATGTCAACGGAAAACTTAACCACGTGTTTGGTCCTCGTTATTTTTTCATCAAGTTTTTCCATTGAGATGCAATTTGAACGTATTTGACATATTATGGTATTTGCCAATGGAACAATTAAACATATTTGTGTCCATCGAGTTCTTTAATTTCTAGATTTATGTCATCCTGATGTGTGCTAATGGTGAATTCTTCGTAATATTCTTACATAGTGACCATTCTTAGTTACAATGAGTTGTTTTTAGTATTTTATGGATCGTCCCTCTAGCAAATTTTTTCATTGACATATTACGATATTAATTAAAAAGAAAAAAAGAAAAATCTGGATTTTTTTTTTTTGTATTCCTATGTTTTGATCTTATTAATCATAAATCAATCCCAAAGATCACGTTAAAGATTTGAGATAAAATGCTTATTTTTATTTACCACTCAACAAATCTTATGTAATATTTTAAGATAAATTGAGATAATATATTACTAAAGTAACCTCTATTATTTAAATCAATTTTGAAATATTTAAATATTGGGTTAAAAATTTGCATCAAATGTTTATATCTATGCAAATAACACTTAACCTAGAAGAAAGATATTATTTGGCCAAATGATAAACATGTGATAATAAATATATGATAATTACGATTTCAAGCATGCAATTTGTCAGCCCAAAGGAAGGTAATCTTGTTAGAAAAATTATTATTATCAATGTTTGTTATTAGTTTAGATGACATCATTTACAGTTGATTATTTTATTCAAAAACTAAACGTTAATGATATGCTAGATGTCTCATAAAGGCCTAATTAAAGTATTACTTTTGTTATTGGTTTATGTTGATGTGATTTATTATGAATGATAATTATAATTTATGTGTTATATTTATCCATGCATTAAGGTGTAAAATTGTCATTAATCGTGAGCATGCTTGATTCTTTATTCAATTAATGCTACCTCTATTTTTGCCAATTTAAATAACATTCTAGTGTTTAACAACATGTATTTCAAGAAAGGGAGGGAACACATCACCATTATGCTAGGATGTATAGTCCTTAACTATGTAATACGAATCGATGAACCTCTTACCCTTATCAGTGAAAGTACTATTAAGGAAAAGGCAAATTATAAAAAATAAAAGTGTTCTAACCACATGAATCTAATGATCACAATGCAATCTATTTTAGATACCATCAGGGAAGCTATGCTAGAGGGAAAAAAATGCTAAAAAGTTACTTAACCAAAGAGCATACTGATTTAGAAAGCTCTAAAAAGGTCAAAAGGAGCATCATTCTTGTGAAGCTCATTTTTATGCAATATAATGGCAAAGGAAACATAAGTGAGTACATCATGGAAATGTCAAATCTTGTTACAAGATTGAGGGCGTTAAAATTGGAATTGTCTGTTGACATTTTTGTGTACCTAGTCTAATGATGACATTGAATGAGCTCATTGCACAATGTGTATAAGAAGAAGAAAAATTGAAACAAGAGAGGACTAAAAGTATTCACATGGTGACACACTCTTAAGATAAAACTCACAAAGAAGGAAATTGATCATAAGGGTATAGGAGCTAGAAATGATAAGAATTCACATGTGTAGGAAAAGTAGGATAAGGGCGTAGCTTGTTTTTTCTACAAAAAAACTAGTCATGTGAAGGAGTGTCCTAAGTATGTAAAGTGGATTGCAAAAAAAGGCAAACTTCTCAACTTTTTTTTTTTAGAAGCTAATTTAGCTTTAATACCATCCTACACTTGTGTTTAGATATAGATGCAACTATTCACATAAGTGTTACAATATAAGTTTGTCTAAGGAGCCAAGTGTCAATTGATGCTGAAAGATTCATCTATGTGGGAAATGACAACAAGGTTCCTATTGAGGCCATTAGTATATTTAGATTACAATTAGAGTCTTGATGTTATTTGAATTTGGAAGAGACTTATTGTATACTGTCATTTAGACGAAATTGAATTTTTGTTTTTTATTTAGGCAAATCCATTTACCTTTGTTCATTTGGAAATGAAACATCTTTTTCAATATTCAATTGTTATTGCTACTAGTACTTTGACTAATAATCTATACAAATTGAATTTACATGCCTCATATACAAAAGAAACCTTACATATAAGTAGTTATAGTATAAGAAAAAATTAATAACTAAAAATTTATCTATTTTGTGGCATAAGCACTTAAGACATATTTGCAGTTCCAGGCAAAGGTATTCAAAGGATGAATTCTTACTTCCCTTAACTATTGAGGTTCTGAAATTTTCATTGAATGCATCAAGGGAAAACAAACAAATATTAAGAAAAGGGGTGCCAAAAGGAGTTTGAGTGTCTTGGAATTAATACATATTGAGCTATGTGGTCCATTCCTTATGGCTTCATAGAATGGTCAACGGTATTTTATTACCTTCATAGATGACTATTCTCGTTATGGGTACTTATATTTGATACATGAAACATTTTTAAGGAATATAAAATAGCAATTGAAAAACAACATAATAGGAAAATTAAGACTATTAAATCTTATTGTGGTGGTGAATACTATAGTAGATTGATGGATTAGGTGAATAACTTCATGAACCTTTTATGAGATACTCAAAAGAATGCTCAATACACAATGTGATGTGCTTAGATCTATGGGAGATTCATAACACGATCCGTTGCATTAGCAAAATGATCTAAAAAATAAGTGAATGGTGTATTTTTGGTGTTTTCATCTATAAAAAATTTAAATAACAATAGATATGTACAATTATTGAAACTAAATCCAAGAATTAAATTAGATAGTCATAATTCCTAAATCGACATTACCCACAATTATTGAAATACAATAGATCTTATTGAAATAATTACTTAGTATGACTCATGTGTATTTCCAATTAAAATGAATCGCCACAATCAATTATTGTAAATGATTGATAAGATTCTAAAGCAAGCAATATTACTAAGGTAATAGATCTCAAAAAGAGAATATGTAATTCAATAGAAAAGATAATCATTCAAAAACTGCCCATAACAATGAAAATGAAGACTTAAATACTCCTCTAACCCTAATGGCAAAGTCGTAATTAATTGAAACTAAGAAAAAGAAATAAAATATAATTCATGTAGTCAACATGCCTCTTAACACGTTCGTATACTTGATCGTCTACATTTCTGCCCATCAATTCCATGAAGAATACAGTCATGTCAAAGTTTGTTTAGTATGTGTTGTCTAACACATGTAGGTATAGGGCCATGTTGCTTGGTCATGTAACTCTGACTTGCATTTCCCACCCAACATGGTATTGTTAAGCCTATGTTGATCAAAACACACTAGAACATGGCCATGTATCCTCCTACAGTCCAACTTTGAGCTTTTAATTCAATTTTTGAGACTCTAGATTCCTTTTTGGCTAGAATTACAATGAAATAAACCTTGATTCCCATCACTATGTTAGGACAACCAAATCAAAATGGTGTAACTGAGAGATAGAATCAAACCTTGAAGGATATGGTTAGAAGTACAATTACTCATTCTTCTTTACTAGAATCACTTTAGGGAAAGGCATTAAAAATTGCAATGCACATCCTTAATTGAGTTTTAAGTAAAGATGCAGCCAAAACCCTATATGAGTTATGGAATGTTAAGAAGCTTGGTCTTAGACATTTCCATATTTAGGGTTATCAAGTTGAGGCTTGGTCATATAGGCCTAATGAAAGAAAATTAGACTTAAGAATGATTAGCTACAACTTTGTTGGATACTCAAAGTGATCAAAAGGATATAAATTCTATGATTGCTCAAGTATATCCTTTTTTATGGGAATCAACCTTATGATTCCAACAGTGGAGAAACCTACTTGGATGCGTGAGCCTAGAAATTTACATATTACCATGTTTCATCTAATAATGCTTTATCTTTGTATTTTAGCAGGTACATTTATCGGTTTTTACAGGATGGCCAAATAACATGCACTAAGGATTAAATTGTGGAACATTCTTGGAATCACATCCAACTGTTCATAATATGTTCAATTGAAGTGAAGAATCGGCTACTTGAAGATCATTCGTACTTGCAATTTGTTGCTTTTGGAATTGGCTACTTAAGTGGCTTATTTGTAATTTTGTGTTTTTTTTTTATCCTAATTGGAGCAAGTATAAATATTTGTTAACTAGGGTTGTTAGGGAGCTTTTGACATTTTGAAATCAAACACATTCTTTTCCTTGAGGGTTCCTTTACTTGCAAAAAGATCTCTTATCAATCTCATAAGTGAAATTGTGGTGAGACCAACTTGAGTGGATTGTGAATAATATTAGTCTTCCTCTTGTTGTTTTTCAAATTGTATTTAGTGAGTCATATCTAAGTGCAATTTGTTAGCGACTTGTCATTATCCACGTAAATTAAGGTTCTTCCATTTCAGATTTGAATCATTTCAATTTGAGTGGAGTTCTAGTTCATTTCCATTGTTATTCATTAATACTTATATAACTTCTTTATTCTATATATTAATTTAGCATTAATCTCGTGAATTAGGGAACATTTGTGAAGTTAGTGATCACGCTAATTGTTGATTGGAATTTGTTGTTCACGCTACTTGTTGATGTGTTTGCTATCCAATTAGTAAGGCACACCATCCTTTTTGGTATCAAAGAAAAAGGTTTTGGAGAAGGGATTTGCATGAATTTCAATTGGGAAATTAGGGTTCTTGAATTCTATATCTTGATTGGAATTGTTGAAGTGGAATTGAAGTAGTTAATTGTGATTTTTTTGTGTTATACTTATTTTTTTTGAAGTGGAAGTGGGGATTTTGTAGTAATCTTTATGATCCTCATCTTGCCATGAGAAGAAGGGGAAGTTGGAAGTGTATTTCATTGTGTGTGTTTTGGAATTGGAAGTACATTATTTATGAAGAAAGGGAAGTGTAATTTCTTAAATGTTGTTTCGGAATTGAGGAGTGTAATTTTGATTTCTAGATTTACTTTTGCATGGAGGATTTGGAAACTATTTAAATTAAAAAACAATAATTAAGTTTGAAGAGTTATTGTGTAGTATTGATTGAATACAATTTGAATATTTTGAATTGTTTTTCACCATTTGTGGAGAAGCTTCATTAAGAGTTACATTTGTGTTGTTGTTGCCGTGATTGGAAGAGGGGTGAAGTGTGTGTGTGTTGCACCGTGAGTGAGTGTGTGTGTGGTGTAGTGAGTTTGTGTGGTGAAGGGTGCAACGTGGTGTCTTGTTTGTGTTGTGGTGAAGGGTGGTTGCACCGTGGTTGTAAGTGTGTGTATGTGGTGTGGGTGAAGAGTGTTGTAGTAGTTAAGTTTTGAATTTCAAAAGCAAACATTAAAGTGCGTTGATGTGTTTGCTATCCAATTGTTGATATGTTTGCTATCTAATTAGTAAGGCACATCATCCTAATTATGATAGGAATCAAATTCCTATAAGACTTATCACTAGAACAAGAGCTAAGGGATTACAAAATTTGGTGATGAGGGTCATCTTTGAATAATCAAACCTTGAAAATATTTGTTTAGTATCTTCTTTTTTATTACATATTTGTTGTTCATTCTAGTAGGTACACTTGTTGGTTTTTACAAGACGGTGGATGAACTCGCTAAAGCTTAGTTTGTGAGTTATTTATGAACCTACATAAATAAAAGAAGAACCGGTCCACAAGTGTTCTATTGAAGTGAAGAACCCGCTATTTGAAGACTTATTTGTACTTGTATTTTTGTGTTTTAGAACCGGTCATTTGGAGTGGCTTATTTGTAATTTGTTGTGTTATTTTTACCCTAATTGGAGCAAGTATAAATACTTACTAATTAGGGTTTTTAGGGACCTTTTGACATTTTGAAATCAAACACATTCTTTTCCTTGAGGGTTCCCTTACTTGCAAAAAGATCTCTTATCAATTTCACAAGTGAAATTGTGGCAAGACCAACTTGAATGGATTGTGAGTAATATTAGTCTTCCTCTTGTTGTTTTTTAAATTGTATTTAGTGAGTCATATCTAAGTGCAATTTGTTGGTGACTTGTCATTATCCACGTGAATTAAGGTTCTTCGATTTCAAATTTGAATCATTTCAATTTAAGTGGAATTCTAATTCATTTCCATTGTTATCCATTGATACTTACATAATTGCTTTATCCTATATATCAATTTAGCATCAATCTCGTAAATTAGGGAACATTTGTGAAGTTAGTGATCACGCCAATTGTTGATTGGAATTTGTTGTTCACGTTACTTGTTGATGTGTTTACTATCCAATTAGAAGGCACATCATCCAAATTTAGTATCAGAGCATAGGTTTTTGAGAAGGGAATTTCGTGTATCATAAATTGGGATTTGGGGTTCTTGTTCCTTCATTCTGAAAATTGAATTTGTGAGAAGTGGAATTGAGTTCTTGTGTTGAATTATTCATTAATTCCATAGTATTTGTGAATTGAAACTCAAAGGAGATTGAATTAGGGTTCCTTTGCCGTGGATGAATTAGAGGAATCATTGTAATTGGTTTCCATTAGAATTGATTGTGTTGTGTTCTACATTGGTAAATTCGGAATTGAAAGTGTAAATTTTCAAAAAAAATTCCTTATGTGGAAGTCATCTTACCGTGATACTTTTTCCATGAAGATTAGGAAGATATTTTTCAAATTGATTCCATATTTATATTGTGTAGTAAATTGTGCATTAATTCCCTTGAATGCACTTTGACTAAGCTTGGAATCATTTGTGTTAAACTGTGATTAATTGTGATTGTGGAATTGTTCTTGTGTGTGTTACACCATGAGTGTAGGTGAGGTGTGAAGTGTGTGTATATCGTGGATGTAGATGTGTTGTTGTGAAGGTGTTTGTTGCATTTGGTTGTGTGTTGAAGAATCATAAGTGTGTGTGTATCGTAGGTTTAGAGGTGTTGTTGTTGTGCCAGAGGTGTGTGTGGTGGTGTAAAGTAAAATGAACCATGGGAGAGTGTGTGTTACGTGATTATGGAAGTGTGTGTGTGAAGCCATTAAGGGTGTGTGTTGCATTAGTTGTTTGTTGTACCATGGGTGTGTGAGTGTGTGTTGTTGTGATGTGTGTAGTGAAGTGTGTTGTTAGCTTGTTGAAGTTAGTAAGCAACCATGTCAAATGATTGATATTTATCTGTTAATTTACTGAGACGAGCTACGACTACTTTTCCAACTATTGATGATGAGTAGAGGAAAAATTTGTTCCACACCTCTTGCAAAGTACAAGGTAATCTATATGCTATTATTATCGATGGTGGTAGTTGTACTAATGTAGTGGTTGCATCGTTAGTATCGAAATTAAAAGTTGTAACTACCCCACATCCAAAACCCTATAAGTTACATTGACTGAGTGAGCAAGTTAGTCTCCATGTGACCCAGAGGACTAAGGTACCTTTCAGTATAGAGGATAAATATTATAATGAAATTGAATGTGACATTTTTCCTATGTGTGCATTCCATATATTGCTTGGTAGGCCTTAGTTGTATGATAGGAGGGTTTTACATGATGGTTATAAAAATACTTATATGTTCCAACAGAGGGTAAATGTATAGTGTTGAACCCAATGTCACCATCAGAGGTTCAAGAGGTTTAGAGGCAGATCGGTAAACCTTTAGAGGACCAAGAGGTTCGGAGGCAGATAAATAAACCTTTAGAGGTCCAAGAAATTCAGAGGCAGGTGAGTAAACCTTTAGAGGACCAAGAGGTTTAGAGACATATAAGTAAAACTGGGAAGAAAAAGACCTTATTGGGGGAACAATTTGAGTTAGGGAAGGCCATAGCAAATGATAGACCATCATATTTATTACAGATGAGGTATATCTTAGAGATGGAGGGGCGAGAGCAACCACCCCCTGTGGTATCTCAAGTATTAGGTGACTATAGTGATATTTTTACAGATAACTTGCTAGGAGGATACAGACTCTCTGCTACATGTAATGTCACAAATTTGTCACTCTATTTACCCGATGATGTTCATGAAGATCTATCAGATTTAAGGGCAAATCTTTCTAAGGCCAGAGGAGATGATATGAATCAAATTCCTACAAGACTTATTACCAGAGCAAAAGCCAAGGGATTACAAAATTTGGTGATGAGGGTCCTCTTTAAACAACCAAACCTCAAGAATATTTGTTTAGTATCTTATTTTCTATTACATACTTGTTATTCATTCCAGCAGGTATACTTATTAGTTTTTATAGGACGGTGAATAAACTCGCTAAAGATCAATTTGTGAGTTATTCATGAACCTACATAAATCAAAGAAGAATCAGTCTAACAATTGTTCCATGGAAGAGAAGAACCGGGCATTTGAAGACTATTTGTACTTGTAATTTGTTGCTTTTGGAACCGGCCACTTAAGTGGCTTATTTGTAATTTTGTGTTTTTTTTTTTACCATAATTGGAGTAAGTATAAATACTTACTCGCTAACTAAGGTTTTGAGGGGACTTTTGAACTTATCATTTTGGAGATATTGAAACCATGAGGGGCACTTCCTTTCATGCATTTGCTCTTATCAAATTCTCCTAAAATTTGTGGCGAGTGGATTTTGATTGTGTTGTGCGTAATATCAACAACATCAAAATCAAACATAATTCCAACTAGTGTATAATATCTGGCAAGGAATTAATTCTTTTCTTTTCTATACTTTTCACGCCATTTTTAGTTTCCATTTTCAATTAGGGTTCATGCCATTTTGATCATGTATCATTCAATCGAATCCTAAATTGCGTTGTGTGCTTGTAATTGGATCCTAGGCACATCACTTTTTCAAGCGTAGGAATGCTAAATTTCTTGAAGATATTGAATATAGTGGGAGGACACCAATTAGGAAAATTGTCTTTTCAAAGGAATGTGTTAACATTCTTGCAATTGCAATTGAAGGTGTGAAACTAATTGGTTATAAATGGATTTTTAAGACCAAGCAAGCTTCAAAAGATAATGCCAAAAGGTATAAAACACATCTTGTTGCCAAGGGTTTCACTCAAAAGGAAGGCATCAACTATAAAGAGACTTTTTTTATAGTTTCATTGAAAGACTGTTTTAGAATTGTTATGATACTTGTAGCTCATTATGATGAAGGGCTTCATCAAGTGGATGTAAAGATTGTGTTTATTAATGGAAACATTGAAGAAACAATATATATGATGCAACCAGAAGGTTTTGAGTTTGGAGAATCAAAACATTTAGTACACAAATTAAAGAAATCTATCCATGGATTAAAGTAAGCATCCCCTCAATGGTATAGAAAGTTTGATCAAGTTATTACCTCTTTTGGTTTTAAGGAAAATGCTATCGATCAGTATGTATATCGTAGGATCAATGGGAGCAAATTTGTTCTTTTAATGCTATATGCTGATGATATTCTACTTGCAGATAACAATATAAGCATGTTGCACAAGACCAAGAGATTTTTATCAAATAATTTCAAAATGATAGATCTTAAGAATGCATTGTTTATGTTAGGTATATAAATTCATCATGATTGTTCATGAGGTGTATTAGGCTTATTACAAATGGCATATATCAATAAAGTACTTAGCAAATTTGATAAGAAAAATTATGCACCAAAAGATACTCTTGTGGTAAGGGTAATAAGTTCAGTTTGCATTAATACACTAAAAATGACATTGAGAAAAAGTTAATGGAATAGATCCCTTATGCATCAACAATAAAGAGTCTTATGTATGCTCAAATATATATGCATTTGGATATTGTGTACATTGTTGGAATACTTGGTAGATATATGAGTAATCCTAGCATGGATCATTGGAAAGCAATAAAACATCTCATGCAATACCTATAAAGAATAAAGAATTTTATACTCACATATCGAAAATCTAATCACTTGAAGGTTATAAGGTATTTTGACTCCGACTTCACTAGATGTCTTGATAGTAGAAAATCCTTTTCTAATTATGTTGTTATGATGGTTGGTAGAGCTATGTCGTGAAAATTTTTAAATAAATATTTGTAAACATCCCATTTTTGCTTAGTCTAGTTTATTACTATTTTGTTTATTTATTTATTTTTAAGAATAAAAAGATAAAAATAAAAAATCTAAAAATAATAATAATAAAAATAAAATTGGAATAGATGCAATTTTTTTGCATTACAAATTGAGGCATAGGCTAACGGCCTGATTGGAAAGTGTCGAGTCTAATTTTTTTATTTCCCATTCCTAATCCGATCTAGACTAGACCCTATGTTCATCTAATGTAGATCATCGACTTGAGTTAGGAACTTCGTTTAATTTTTGGAGTCGCCACCCAACTGTTGTTGGGAAAGATTGAATTAAGACTAAAGGAGCGAATTAGTCTTAATTTAGACCACTAGTCGTCGTAATTTCCTCTTCTCGTTTTTGTGAAAAGAGGAAAAGGGAAAACCAGAGTTTCTAAGTTCGGAGGCTAACCTATTAAAACCTTGCGATTACCACCTAATCTCCTAAAATTGTTCTATTTAGAAATGTCTTTTTATTTATTTCTGTTGCTTTTTATTATGTTTTTGAATTATTTCAAGAAAATGATTTTTCATTCATTTTATGGGTTGACCCGAATGGGTGCCTACGTACCTGCTATTCAGGATCAAACAAGCCGTAGTTCGCTTTTCCTGAAAATCTTTAGTGTGTTTGTGAATTTTAATTTTTGAAATCTCTTTTGATTTATGTTTTTATCATTTTTGGATTTTTGCTAAAAAATCTAAGCCTAAGTTTAATTTTTGAAAATAATTTTTAGGAGGGAAAACACCAATTTTGGATTTATTTGAAGAAAATGATTTTTTTCTAAGTGCTAAAACTCATTTTTATAATTTTTTTTTTTTTTATTATTTTTTTATGATTTTTTGTAATTTTTATGATTTTTTGTGAATTTTTGTTTTTTTTTTCTATCATTTTTATGATTTTTTTTATTCTTCTACAATTTTTATAATTTTTCTGAGTTTTCATGATTTTTATAGTTTTTTTTTTTTTTATGATTTTTTATTAATTTTCCATAATTTTTGTTAAAAATTTTATTCTAAGTTATTATCTATCCAATTTTAGAATCTAAAGTTTTATTATTATTTTTCTAATAGTTTTATTATTTTTCTACATTTTTGTTTTTTTAATTATTTTTTTACATTATTAAATCCTAAAAAATCTAATTTCTAATATTTTCCTATTTATGAAAATATAAATAAACAAATACATAAATAAAAAATTAATAACAAAATACTAAATCAAAAACTAAATAAAATAAATAAACAAAATTAGAAAAATCCGGAAAATCCGACTTACCTGGATCCTGGTCAGTGCGAGGGTTCAGGTCGGTCGGGTCGAAGCGGGTCGGGTCGGGTCGGATCGGTTAGACACAGTGGCGGGGAGTGCTCGTTGACGGTGTTCCGGCGGCCTTTTGCAGCGGGTGAGGTGTCGAATCCTAGGTTACCGAGGGTGGTGAATCCAATGGTGGTGGTGGTTTGCTCCAAAAACGCCTCCTGGTGGTTGCTTAGCTCCTGATCGGCGGTCGCGGCTTCGGTTTCCTCCAGTGCTCTCCGATTTACTCTCTTCTCTCACTTTCTCTCGATTGTGTTCTGTGTTTTGACTTCCTCACTTCATCCTCTATTTATAGGCGGTTGAAATCGAGCTGGATAAGCTCAGATTTCCTCCGATCGAAGCAAATCGGATCGACGGTTAAATGAACCAACTCCGATTCGTGTAAATCCTTCGATTTGTTGAGATTTGATTCCAATTGGATTATGTTTATCTCAATTCTGTTGAATATCTGTTGGATTTGTGCAAAAAATCGAATCGAAACGGCCGAAATTTCGAATTTTTTCCTTCGCCGCGATCTCGGACCGAGGTTGAAGACGATCACGTGCTCGGCGCATGCGTTTCCTCCAGCCAATCAGATGCTGCCACGTGTCCTGGGTAAATGAAAAAAACACAAAACGCGAAAACTGCTTCCCCCACGTTTCGAACCCGCGACCTCGCACCCGCACGCACCCACTCAGCCACGGCTCGGACCAACTGAGCTAGCCCATTTTCCTGATTTTGTTGATTTCGCAAATTGCATATATGCAATGCGATTTTTTTATTTTTTTGTACTTTTTGAAATTTTAAAAATTTGTAAAAATTATTTATTCCTTATTATTGCCATTTCTGAAATCATTTTTCAACATTGATGTGTTTTCCTATTTATTTTTATTTTTTGAATATTTTTATTATTTTTGCTAAATTAGAAAAAAATTAGGAAATTTTGAAAATTGATTATTATTAATTACTATTTATTCCTAGGGCAAAAATGGGGTGTTTACAACTGCCAATCTTCATAGTAAAGTTTGAAAAACTTAACTACAAAGATAAGAAAGACGCCATTTTTGGCCTCTTGAATAGATAACGCCTTAGTTTAGCTGGTTACCTGGAAAAATTTTTGGGTAGGAAAATGCTCCAAGAGCTAATAATCCCACGAGTTTAAAATGGTCCTAACGATTTAGAATAATGTTCCCTCCCCAAAAGGGCTTTAAGGGCTGACTAGTTGGCGATAGGAAACATCTCAAGCATCGTTTAGGAGTGTAGAATAAATGATGATAGGAAGCGTCTTATCAAACTAGCAACCTTAAAAAGAAGATTAACTTAGGAAGCGCCCTTATGAGTTGGCTACCTGTCAACAGAAATGTCTGGTTAGACTAGCAACTGTTTGGAACAATATATCCAAAAAGTGCTTCTATGAGCTGACTAATCGAGGGAGTCTAGGAAAGTGCCCCCTCTTGGGCTAACTAACCCTTGATAAAATGTCTCAAAAAGTGCCCCCTATGGGCTAACCTTGAGATAAGATTTTTTTTTTTTTTAGGAAAGTGTCCCCTATGGGCTGACTAACCTATGATAAAATGTTTCAAAAAGTGCCCCCTATGGGCTGACCTTGAGAACAGATGTTTTAGGAAAGTGCCCCCTATGGGCTGACTAACCTATGATAGAATGTCTCAAAAAGTGCCCCCTATGGGCTGACCTTGAGAACAGATATTTTAGGAAAGTGCCCCATATGGGCTGACTAACCTACAATAGAATGTCTCAAAAAGTGCCCCCTATGGGCTGACCTTGAGAACAGATATTTTAGGAAAGTGTCCCCTATGGGCTGACTAACCTACGATAGGATGTCTCAAAAAGTGCCCCCTATGGGCTGACTAACCTATAATAGAATGTCTCAAAAAGTGCCCCCTATGGGCTGACCTTGAGAACAGATATTTTAGGAAAGTGCTCCCCTATGGGCTGACTAACCTATGATAGAATGTCTCAAAAAGTGCCCCCTATGGGCTGACCTTGAGAACAGATATTTTAGGAAAGTGCCCCCTGTGGGCTGACTAACCTATGATAGAAATGTCTCAAAAAGTGCCCCCTATGGGCTGACCTTGAGATCAGATATTTAGGAAAGTACCCTCTTGGGCTAACTAACCTATGATAGAAATGTTTCAAAAAGTGCCCCCTATGGGCTGACCTTAAGAACAAATGTTTTAGGAAAGTGCCCCCTATGGACTGACTAACCTATGATAGAATGTCTCAAAAAGTGCCCCCTATGGGCTGACCTTGAAAACAAATGTTTTAGGAAAGTGCCCCCTATGAGCTGACTAACCTATGATAGAATGTCTCAAAAAGTGCCCTCTATGGGCTGACCTTAAGAACAAATATTTTAGGAAAGTGTCCCTTATGGGCTGATTAACCTAAGATAAAAATGATATCTAGAAAGGTGCCTTTATAAGCTGACCTTAGAAGAGATCTAGGGAAGTGCCCCTTTTTGGGCTTACTACCCTATTAAAGGGAATGTTTAGACAAGTGCCCCACTATGGCGACTCATCTTATGCTTTTGAATATGCTTTCTACTGCCTGAGCTAAATGATGTGATGCCTTTCATGATATGATGATAGTTATTTATTTTAATATGCATGCCAGTTTATCGTGGATAGCAACCAAACAACCGAACCTTCGTGCTGGTTTGCTTTTGCTTCACTTCTTCTTATCTTGATACGGGGTTGAAAATCTTGATGTGCTTCCTTTCTTTGTGCGCACGGCTCTTTTGACGGTAGTGTTATCCTACTAATGCACTATGTTCTAATGCTCAAAAGTAGATAGAATTATATCACAAAATATATTAAGATTCATTATCATTTTAGTGTTTATCTTTCATTGGCAAAGTGGTGGGTAATGTGTTTAGGAATATTTATTTATTTATTTTTTCGATGAGAATTGATCGGGATTATTGACCATTCAAGGATATTAACTTTGCTTGTAAAAAGTAAAAACTCGACTTAACGAAATTTGTATCGAACATTGGCTTTCATAAACATTGGCAAAATTTCAATTCCCTTGCCTAAGGATAGTACATCTTTACAGCATCTGTGTTAATGGAGTCTCTCAATTCTGGACGATCCATTTGAGTTAGTATCAAAGCACCTCCTGATAGAACCTTTTTCACCACATATGGGCCTTCATAGTTTGGGGTGAATTTCCCTCTAGAGTCTTGGGCGTTCGGGAGAACCTTCCTTAGCACCAGATCCCCTTCTTTGAAGTATCGGGGCCTCATTTTCTTGTTAAATGCTCGGGCCATCCTTTGTTGGTAACACTGGCCATGACATAGTACGGTAAGTCTTCTTTCATCAATCAGATTCAGTTGATCAAGCCTCTTCTTTACCCAGTCTAATTCGGTTAGCTGAGTTTCTGACAGCATTCCGAATGATGGTATTTCGACTTCAACTGGTAGCACTGCTTCTGTACCATATACCAATGAATATGGGGTAGCTCCAGTAGATGTTCTTATTGAAGTCCTATAAGCCATGAGAGCAAACGGCAACATTTCGTGCCAAACTTTGTAAGTTGTTGTCATTTTCTCAATGATCTTTTTGATATTTTTGTTAGCTGCTTCTACTACCCCGTTCATTTGAGGTCGGTAGGGAGTTGAATTTCTATGGTTTATGCGGAATTGTTGAAATAAACCTGTCATCGATTTATTGTTGAGATTGGTACCGCTGTCGGTGATGATAGATTCAGGAACTCCATATCAGGCTATTATGTCCCTTTTTAAGAAGCAGACTATTACCTTTTTTGTGACATTGGTATATGACGACGCTTCTACCCATTTGGTGAAGTAATCAATCACTACCAGTATGAAACCTGTGGCCATTGGATGCTGTCGGAGTGATTGGGCCAATTATGTCGATTCCCCACATGGAGAAAGGCCATGGTGCTGATAACAAGTGTAGCTCATTGGGCGGGGCATTTATCCGGTTTGCGTAGACTTGACATAGATAACAGTGCTTGACGTATTTTATGCAATCCGATTCCATGGTCAACCAATAATATCCTAACCTCATGATTTTCCGGGCCAACATGTAGCCATTCATATGAGGTCCACATACTCCTTCATGTACCTCTTTCATCAGTTCGCATGGTTCATTTTTGTCCACACATCTCAACAAGGTGGCATCAGATGACCTTTTGTAGAGTACAGACCCACTTAGTAGGAAATGGCTTGCTAACCTTCTAAGTGTTCTTTGGTCATTCCTGCTAGCCATTTCAGGGTATTTACTTTCTTGGAGAAAGGTCTTGATGTCGTAATACCAAAGCTTGTCGTCTTGTGCCTTTTCAATTGTTAAATAGTAGGGGGGGCGACTTTCGATGTCTATTTTCATCGGTTGAATTTCGGCTCCCCCTGTTATCTGGATCATAGTTGCTAGTGTGGCTAGTGCATCTGCAAACTCATTCTGAGTTCTCGGGATATATGTGAAAGTGATTGCCTTGAATTCTTCGATTAGCTCTGTCAAATGTTGATGATATGGTACCAGTTTGGGATCTTTAGTCTTGTATTCTCCTCTTGTCTGTAGTATGATGAGTGATGAATCTCCATATACTTCTAATTCGCGGATTTCCATTTGACAAGCCATTTTGAGGCCAAGAATGCATGCTTCATATTCTGCGATATTATTGGTATATGGAAATGTGAGTCTTGTCGTTGTAGGGAATTGAGTGTCGTTTGGGGATATCAATACTGCCCCAACCCCGCAACCGAATACGTTGGCAGCTCCATCGAAAAACAGTTTCCATTTCGGGTTCTGCTCTATCCTAAAGTCTTCTACCGGTATATCTTCCACTGTTAATATGTTTTCGTCCGGGAATTGGGCTTGTGGTTCTTGGGAATCTGTCTCGACAGGGTGTTCTGCCAATTGGTTGGCTAAGGCTTGCCTTTTCATCGAGTTTTGATTTACGTATGTGATGTCAAACTCGGATAGGAGCATCTGCCATTTAGAGATTCTCCCTATCAAAGCTGGTTTCCCTACCAAGTATTTCAAGGGATCATGTCTTGTCGGCAACTCAATATGGTAGTAAAGAGTGTATTGCCTTAGTCGATGCATGACCCAAATTAGAGCACAACAAGTCTTCTCCACCTCTGAGTACCTCTGTTCCCCGTCTGTGAACTTCTTGCTTAGATAATATATGGAACGCTCTCTTCCCTCGTCATCCTTCTGCCCCAGCACACATCCCATGGATTCAGGGAGTATAGTGAGGTATAAGAATAAAGGCTTTCCTTGTTTTGGGACTATCAAGACAGAAGGTTTTATAAGGTAGTCTTTGATCGTCCTGAATGCCTCTTCGCATTCGTCGTCTCATTCTATTGTGGCGTTCTTCTTCAACAAACGGAATAGTGGCTGGCATTTATCAGTGAGTTGTGAGATAAAACGAGCTATATAATTTAATCTTCCCAACAAGCTTCTTACTTCTTTAACGGAGCATGGGGAAGGTAACTCTAATATAGACTTTACCTTGTCAGGGTCGATTTTAATCCCTTCCTGGCTTATGACAAACCTCAACAATTTCCCCGTTGTGACCCCGAAAGTACATTTCTCTGGGTTTAATTTGAGCTGGAATTTTCTCAGTCGTTTAAACAATTTCCTCAGGATATCTATATGGCTTTCTCCTTCTTTGGACTTGGCTATCATGTCGTCGACATATACTTCGACTTCTCGATGCATCATGTCGTGAAGTATTGCGACCATGGCTCTCTGATTCGTTGCCCCGGCGTTTTTCAAACCGAAGGGCATGACTTTGTAACAGAAAGTTCCCCATGTTGTGATGAAAGTTGTTTTGGTTTTATCTTCTTCAGCCATTTTTATTTGATTATATCCTGAGAAACCGTCCATGAATGAGAAGAGATGGTTTCCTACAGTGTTGTCCACTAGAACATCAATGTGGGGTAGGGGGAAGTTATCCTTTGGCGTAGCTTGGTTTAAGTCCCGGAAGTCTACACATACGCGTACTTTTCCTTTCTTTTTTCATAACGGGGACTATATTTGCTACCCATTCTGAGTAATCGGATACTTCAATGAACCCTACTTCTAGAAGTTTCTTGACTTCTTCCTTAATCTTTAGTAAGATATCAGGCTTAAATCTTCTCAGTTTTTGTCTTTTAGGTTTGACATCTTCCCTTGTGGGAAGCCTATGAACCACTATTGATTGGTCTAGTCCTGGCATGTCGCCATATGACCAAGCAAACACATCCGCATATTCTATTAATAGCTCGGTTATCTCACATTTTTGCTCGGCACTCAAACTAGTCCCGATTTTGAGGTTCTTAGGTTTTTCCATGCTCCTTAGATTTACTGTCTCCACCGGCTCGTCGATCGAAATTCCACTTTGTTCATGTTTTTGCCAATTTTCTTGTATTATTTCGTGGTCAAGGATATCGCCTTCAACAACTGACCTAGCAGCGTTGGAAACGATATCAGCGTTTTTATTTTCTACCTGCGCGAAATATCCCTAATGCTCGATGGTAAGAGATTTGGGTAAAGTAAAAATGAAAGCATATATATAAGAAGAAAAATAAACTGTAATTGAATTTGATAAAGAGTCTCAATAAAATCTGTTCAATAATTATTCTCTACTTTTAAGCTAACCTAGAGCTATTGATATGATAACAAAACCAATTGTTCAGAGCCGGATGCTAGTTGGACATGTGAGGGATTGTTTTCCCTTTGCTGGCGTCACCTTCATTTATCCGAGGCTCTTGAATGATATTTGCTTTTCGGAAAGATTGTTGGAGGGGTGGGATGCACATCAGGGTGTTGCTTGACTTTCCCTTCATTCTGCCTTTGACACCTCTTGCTTGTGCTTCTTCCCTGGCTGTAGGAACGTAGTCGGTGCTAGTGTTGTTGCAATTGCCGCTGTTTGCCATTTTTGTCTTTAAGTGGGTATGAATTGGGCTTCTAGAAGATTCGGTTTTTTGGGAGGTATCTTTGATACCTAGTGCGCATTTTTTCTTTTCTAGTATAATGTATGCAAATGCTATGCATGTGTCACGCAGATGCTTAAAATAAAAGGGGCGACAATTGATTGACGATGTAATATTGAAACTTTACTTTTATTAATATTGGAAATTTTGGAGTTCGATAATCAAAATAAAAGATTACAAATAATGATCTATTTCCTAGCTCTTTTGTTGTGGAGGCTCAGACTTCCCGTTGATGACGGCTTCCAGTTCTTCGACTCTGGCTTTGGTCTTTTTTAACTGGGCTTTCAAGGCTTTGTTCCTTTGGTCGGATTCCTTGAAACGTCCCTTCTAGATGTCTTTCTTATAATCTGCAACTTCAAAGTACACTTCCATCCAGGTCTTGACCTGCTCTAGGTAGATTTCTATCTCTGGATTGATCTCGTCTAGCCTTGGTTGGGTGACGTCTGAAACCTGGTATGCTCTCTCCCCTGTCTGGTATAGCTGGCAAATTACAAACTCTCTGGTGGCTCGGTGTTTTCCCACTTCGCCATCTAGCTCCCCGAGGTCCACATTTGGGCTTTCAATTCTGGCTTCCCAAAGTGCTTTGATCGCTGCCAGCTTAGCAAACTTTTCGGCCACCAACAGGTTCGGATCTTAGTACTCGAAGGTGACTGCTTCAAGCGAGGGCCGATAAACTATGTCTTGGATAGTACCAAACTGACAGACCACTGAGTTGGGGTGATATCAAATACATCCATTGATTCCGATTAAAGGCACTGCTTGGAAATTACTGCAAGTTAAAATAATTTTGTCGCAACAACTCCACCTGGCTGTCCACAGAATATCCTCGGCACTGAAGCTTCTAAGCACTTCTACCCAACTGTGGCTGGTAAGGTCATCGGGTAGCTTTATCTTTTCTATGCATGAATCCACAAGGTCCACCTGCTGAGCCAAGGTTTTCCGGACCATGTTCAGCCCGAAAGCACTTAAGGTGGCTTACGAACCATATCAGCATAAGGTAGATGCTTGAGCGGAGGATCCCGTGGCCTTTCTTCTTAAGGAAGTTTAAGTTCCGAATCTGTTCAGCCAATAGAGCCGGGATATAAGATCTTCCTTCCAGGAACTGGGTCACCAGCTCTACAACCCGGTAGTGAACATAGAAAGTCCCAGTGGGGAATAGTTTGGTGGCGAAGGCTGTCAAGATGAAAGCATTCACCCTTCTCTATCTGTAAGTTTTGGGGTGCCCACACAGTATGTCCTTTCTATCTCCATTGTCTTCTCGGGTGATGAACCAGGCTTCCAAATCGTCCATCCGGATGCAATATCCATTACAATCTACTAGGGTTTTGTTGACTGTTGTTTTGCGGATACCTAGTAGTCTGCTGAAGGTACTGATTGGCCCGACCTCAAGATCTGGCACATAGATTTGATCAGTCAATGCTGGAGCTTGTAGCAGCTGGGTGTACTCTTCCAAAATAGGGGTGATTTCATGTGGCCCGATGAAGAAAGCTGCGGGCTCGATTTCCCATAACTGGAGCATAGCCCGTACCAAAGGCAAATTCACCTCTATCTTTGTTAGTGAGAGGATGGGGCTTATCTTTTGCTGGATGACGGCCTGCTCCTCTGGATTGTACAAGGTAAACCAGTGGTCCAATACCAACTTTGGGTCCAAAGGTTTATACACCCTAATCTCTTTGCGGAGGAGACGGTCGACTGCGGTGCTAGCCATCTATTACAACAAGAAATTTCCTAATTACAACCAGAACTATAAAAACATTACAGGGAAATAGATCCGAACTCCATGAAAAAAAAACAACAAACCATTACATCATCATCAATTGTCAACCCGTGATGTTATGTATGCAAGTAGGTTGGTTCTAACTGGTCCCCAAGCTCTATGGCCTCCCGCATTCTCGGAGAAATGGATCTCAGGTCATATCGAAGCATTGGGTGTGGTAGCCTAATCGGTCTCGAACGGTGATCAACTCACTTCGCCTGAAACCTACACAATGGCTCCCCGTCTTAGGATTCTAGGACGGTTCGGGTTCGACCGCATCTATTCACACGAACATATGCATGCATGCAGACCCCATAGTAAAGAAAGCTAAACCTAGCTAATCCCTGAAAAGTTAGCAACAGGATAATAATTGAAAGACATTTCTTTAAGAGAACAATTCGAAGAGATTCAGGTGGCTAGCCTACTGGTATGAGTCCCCAGTGGAGTCGCCATCCTGTCGAGTCTAATTTTTTTATTTCCCATTCCTAATCCGATCTAGACTAGATTCTATGCTCATCTAATGTAGATCCTCGACTTGAGTTAGGAACTTCGTTTAATTTTTGGAGTCGCCACCCAACTGTTGTTGGGAAAGATTGAATTAAGACTAAATGAGCGGATTAGTCTTAATTTAGACCACTAGTCGTCGTGATTTCCTCTTCTCATTTTTATGAAAAGAAGAAAAGGGAAAACCAGAGTTTCTAAGTCCGGAGGCTAACCTATTAAAACCTTGCGGTTACCACCTAATCTCCTAAAATTGTTCTATTTAGAAATGTCTTTTTATTTATTTCTGTTGCTTTTTATTATGTTTTTGAATTATTTCAAGAAAATGATTTTTTATTCATTTTATGGGTTGAACCGAATGGGTGCCTACGTACCTGCTATTCAGGATCAAACAAGTCGTAGTTCGCTTTTCCTGAAAATCTTTAGTGTGTTTGTGAATTTTAATTTTTGAAATCTCTTTTGATTTATGTTTTTATCATTTTTTGGATTTTTGCTAAAAAATCTAAGCCTAAGTTTAATTTTTTATTTTTGAAAATAATTTTTAGGGGGGAAAACACCAATTTTGGATTTATTTGAAGAAAATGATTTTTTTCTAAGTGCTAAAACTCATTTTTATAAATTTTTTTGTTTTTTATTATTTTTTTATGATTTTTTGTAATTTTTATGATTTTTTGTTTTTTTTTCTATCATTTTTATGATTTTTTTATTCTTCTATAATTTTTATAATTTTTCTGAGTTTTCATGATTTTTATAGTTTTTTTTATTTTTTATGATTTTTTATTAATTTTCCATAATTTTTGTGAATTTTTGTTAAAAATTTTATTCTAAGTTATTATCTATCCTATTTTAGAATCTAAAGTTTTATTATTATTTTTCTAATAGTTTTATTATTTTTCTACATTTTTTATTATTTTTTTACATTATTAAATCCTAAAAAATCTAATTTCTAACATTTTCCTATTTATGGAAATATAAATAAACAAATACATAAATAAAAAATTAATAACAAAATACTAAATCAAAAATAAATAAAATAAATAAACAAAATTAGAAAAATCCCGAAAATCCGACTTACCTGGATCCGAGTCGGTGCGCGGGTCGGGTCGGTCGGTCGAAGCGGGTCGGGTCGGATCGGTTGGACACGGCCTTTTGCAGCGGGTGAGGTGTTGAATCCTAGGTTACCGAGGGTGGTGAATCCAATGGTGGCGGTGGTTTGCTCCAAAAACACCTCCTGGTGGATGCTTAGCTCCTAATCGGCGGTCGCGGCTTCGGTTTCCTCCGATGCTCTTCGATTTACTCTCTTCTCTCACTTTCTCTCGATTGTGATCTGTGTTTTGGCTTCCTCACTTCATCCTCTATTTATAGGTGCTTGAAATCGAGCTGGATAAGCTCGGATTTCCTCCGATCGAAGCAAATTGAATCGACGGTTAAATGAACCAACTTCGATTCGTGTAGATCCTTCGATTTGTTGAGATTTGATTCCAATTAGATGATGTTTGTCTCAATTCTGTTGAAGATCTGTTGGATTTGTGCAAAAAATCGAATCGAAACGGCCGAAATTCGAATTTTTTCCTTTGCCGGCGATCTCAGACCAAGGTTGAAGAAGATCACGCGCTCAGCGCGTGCGTTCCCTCCAGCCAATCAGATGCTGCCACGTGTCCTGGGTAAATGAAAAAAAACACAAAACGTGGAAACTGCTTCCCCTGCGTTTCGAACCCGCGACCTCGCACCCACTCAGCCACGGCTCGGACCAGCTGAGCTAGCCCATTTTCTTGATTTTGTTAATTTCGCAAATTGCATATATGCAATGCGATTTTTTTTATTTTTTTGTATTTTTGAAATTTCAAAAATTTGTAAAAATTATTTATTCATTATTATTGCCATTTCTGAAATCATTTTTCAAAATTGATGTGTTTTCCTATTTATTTTTATTTTTGAATATTTTTATTAGTTTTGCTAAATTAGAGAGAAATTGGAAAAAATTGAAAATTGATTATTATTAATTACTATTTATTCCTAGGGCAAAAATAGGGTGTTTACAGAAAGCACACACATATAGTTGCAAGAGACATAAGTTTGATCCCCCCACTACACTTGCAAACGCGAATTAATTTTTTCGAAATGGAAAGAAGGAATAAATATAACCTGGTTGCAATTATAGACTAAGGCATAAGCTAATGGCTAGTTGAAAAGCACACGTACCAAATTAATGGTAAAATCATGAAGATCACATGGCCTACTGTGCATCTGAGTTTAAAATTGGTCCAAATACACATGATTACTTAGTTAAATTTGGAGTGGAAAATGGAAAAAAATCAATTTGCACGAATCAAGCTCTATCCAAATTTGTCTTCAACATTTAATTTTTGAAGCTTCTTTGTGGTGGATTAGGCAAGAATAAACACCAAAAAAATCAATCTTAATCACAATCATCTTTAAATTGGGAAAAATTCACTGAATGTTCCATGTTCCAATCTAGTGCTTTAATTTGTAAATCATGAATATCGAGCACCTTCCACCTTCATTTCGAGCTACTACAGTATAAATGGGAGCCTAAACAAAGCTTCCCAATCATGAATAACATAGAAAAACCACCCATTCCCACTTCCGTAAATGAATTTGAAGGCCTCTCTCTCTTTAAGACTCGATTTCTCTCTTTAGCTCGACTAAGCTAGTCTACTACATCAAACTTGAAATTGATGTGTTCATGAGCTTTCTCATCCTCTTAACTATTAAAAACCACTAGAGCCACCCCTTAAAACACCTCCAAACACCTTCAACTCGTACCTCCCTACACATTTTTGACCACCAGATCCTTCCATCGGCAGCTGAAACTCTAAGCAACCTTCGCCTTTACCTACTGCAACATAACTACATCCTTTGCAAACTTCTTGCTTCGACGAGGCCCTCCGACACTTCTTAAGTCTCAAACAATCACCATGGTAGGTTGCACATGTTGGGAATCATATTGTCTAACTAGTGACCTAGTTTAAGCCCGAAAACTAACTCGAACCTAGCCGTTGACCCATGTCCGCACTAGATCCATACACACACACACATATACATGATGTAATAAGTAAATAACTTTAAGTTTGTTTCTTAGTATTTTATTTTATTTTTTCAAAATTACTTTTTAAGAAGCAACCATAAGTTTTAATAGGACAACCCTTGAATTCCAAAATCTTTGGCTTTTGTTTAAAAGTTTTATGCGAACTAGTAGCTAAATTAGGACTGATCAGCTTAATTAGTCTTAATTTAACATTTTTTCTTATTTTAATCAGGTAGCGACTCTTTTTTCTCCAAATTAGATAAAAATAAAAGTTTCTTAGTCTTAGTTGAGGACTCACATTACATGGGCATATGGTTTAGTATAAATCAAATTAGGAAAAATAAACCTGAATTTAAGTTCAACAAGATAACGACTTCATTAGGGACCACTAAGTGAGCTAGCCGCTTAAACCTTTTAAAAAATAGAATTTATTTTTCAAAATTATTTATTAAAGTCTTTACTTTTTTATTTTTATTTGTAAGTAGTTATGCTAGCTCTTGTTTATCCAACATTTAGAGTTTATGCATTGGAGATTTTTTTTTAAATGCATGTTAGACGTGGTCAAACTTAGACCATGTTAGGAACCTAGGAGGGTGGCTATAGTGTAAGTTTTCGGCTGTTGTGGGGCAACCATCACTTGGGGTTGATTAGACTGCCGTATTCAAGTTTTGATGTGGCCTATGAACCAAGTTTCGAAAAACACTTGGGAACCTTTAAAACCCACCTAAATTGCATACACTTTTCATCAACCATAAAGTTACTATGGTATTTAATTACGATTGTAACCCGATTGATGTTAGATTGTCTTATAAATGATTATGTAAACCTTTCTGTTTGTATCTTGAATGCATATTGTAAATAAATATTATATTAATTCCTTATAAATGCCTTTGTAAACAAATTTCTTGTAAATATATTTTCTTGTATATTAGAATTATGAAGTAAACACCATGTCTTAATAGGGTTACGAGTTAATAAATGTTGTATTACTTTAATGGTTCTTACATTTGTATGTTGTCATGCATTTTTTAATTGCCTTTAAAAAAAGATCAAATGATTCATAAATATTACTCATGAAATTAATAATTTTTCATATTAATGGCAATCAATTAGCAAAGCAATGAGCAAGAAGTCAACAGTATGCCAAGCATACCCAACTTTCGATTCTAGTTACTTGAAGCGGAGGTGAATTATTGGAGATAAAGAGCCGTGTGGGGGGGTGGGTGGGGAGCTAAACAAAATGAAGGTGTCTTTGAGCGGCCCTTGAAAATGCTACAATGACTAGGAGCATAACTATGGGATTAGATTAAGAATATGCAATCCTATTAGTTGATCTGGAAATAATTGTCAAGTTTAGGAATAATAATAATGAATTATGTTTTTTCTTTATGAATTGTTTGATCTCTTTTTAATTTTAGTTCTTTTTTTCAAAAATAATGCATAAAAAGAGAGAGAGAGAAATATTCTTGTTGCCCTTGTGTATAAAGTAAGGAGTATACTATGAGTTATGAAGTAGAACTTGTTGGAAATAGACATGTTAAGGATTACATTACATGTGATTTCCATGTGACACATCCATACTTGACCTATGTCGTCAATTATTTTGATATTGGCGATCATTGATGGGTCTTATCATGACAAATAGTGACAAAGGTTGCTTTCATCCTATATTATATGATTGATGGACCGAATTTTTTGGAGATGAGACTCAGTATAAACAGTAAAGGTTGAGCTTATAAACATTTGATAATATACAATTGTCGGTAATATATGTGGCTCAAGTGGGAGATTGTTGTAAATTTATGAGCCACAATATCAATTAATTATATATTATCGATCGCCTATTAAGTTAAGGAGTTAAGTCATTAAATAAAAGTAATCATTCGCTTTATTAATAGACAAGACTTATAACTTGTCTCTATCCTTTTTTTTTTTTTTTTTATGGGCTATTATAGGTAAAAACTTATATATTTTATTTCATCTATTGTAATGGATAATAATAAAATAAAATAATAAATATTGTAAATGGGATTGTATCTCTAATTTAATCAGTTTGTCATTAGGGTTTTCTTTGTTTGCCTCTATTGTATCTCATCAAGTAAGAAAAAGTTAAGAACAGTAATTGTTATACGTAGGAAGATAAAATCTTTAAAAATTAGCTTTTACTATGAACAAGTAAGTTTTCGCAAACAATATAATTATCTTTATAGTACCTTAATTTCACATACAAGATTTTTGAATATTTATTCATAAAAATATAAAGTTTTTATTTTCAACATATAGACAAAAGACTCGAAACGATATGTTCATTTTATCTTAACATAAAAAATAGGAAATAAAAAAGATAGCAGTTCCTAATGGATCGATGAATTATTAATTTTCGTTTTAAGAAAGATTATCCATAAATGGTTAGAATCTCCAAGGTTTTATTTAGTGAGAGTGACGTGTGTGTCAGTCCTGTCCATCTAATATATATCGATACAGAAAGTGGAAATTGTAAAAATTGCCAACGAGCAAATGTCATACCAGTTATATGTACGAAAAGGTACATTGAATTCCTTACTCTTGTGAGTTTGTTCAAAATTCAAACAAATACTTTATATTTAAAGTGAATTATTTAAGATATCATTGAGACTAATTAAGTCTTCTTTTAATATTTATTATGATAAATAAGTATATGATTATATACATAAAGAATTTGTAAAAGTAGTAAGATTCTAGAACTTAAAATAATTAAGATAAAAAATTTTCTTTTTTTATGTATTTTTTTTTATAAATTTCATAAATTTTGTATATAAAAAACTTATAATTTATATAAATTATTTTTAAGTATCATATAAATTTGAAATTTATATGAAAAAAAGATAAAATTTATAAGTTTTATAAGATGTTCTATATCTTATAGATTTTATAGAATACAAGATATAGAATGGTTCTAAAATGAGTAGGTTTTAATTTTAAAAATTGAGAACTTGTACCTTATAGAGTGGGTATGGATAGAATAATTTGTTTTACCTGCTTTATACCTGCTTACTTCTAGTATATAAACAAGAAAATGATTAATTGAAGAGCTAGCATGAATATTTCCTATTGCTTTCATTAACTATGTAAATAATGCGATTTCAATTTTCATGTAACTAGTTAAAGTCTCGTGTTTTGTGCAGATTTTAATTAAATAAATATATTTAAAAGATTATTGCAATTAATATATTAATAACATATGTTTATAAATTATTCTAAAATTGGTGTGAATATCATATAATATAATTATATAAATATATATTACTATTTTTAGTTTTATATAATTAATTGATTATCATTCTACATTTCATTAAAACAATATGTTGTTTTAAAAGAATTATAATTCTTCAAACTATAATAGTTTATTATTATATATTAATAGTTGTATCATTTTACATCAAACAATAGGAAGGTTGCAACCATAAAAAATAACCAAAGGTTAATATCAAAGAGGTACCATTAAAAATAAAAGGTATCGGAGAAAAATAAAAATGTTATACTAAAAAGGTAGGATAATAATTAAAAAAAAAACTTCTGAAATTATATATGTAATAGACTATATTTTATATCGGGATAAAGGATGTCTAATTGCTCGAAATTTGACCTTTCTGGATTTTTTTTGTTGCAATTTGGTACTCCATTTTTATTTTTATTTTCAATTTTGGTCGTTGAACGTTTTAAACATTGATGTCCGTCTTATAACGACAACTAAAGGAAACCCGAAACTATTGATTCGCAATGTCCAAACATTTTTTTTTTTTTAAAAAAAAAAGGTTTGAAAGCCATGCTAAATGCTGTAACTTTTGACATAAATCAATCATTGTCAAGAAAATTTAATTTGGATAAACATTTTTTTTTCAATATCATGTTACAATACGATGATTAGTTATTTTCAAAAATCCATGATTTTATTTATTTAAAATAAATGATAATTTGCTTAACATAGTTATTTTGGGTTCAAATGGTTTGTGATTTATTATATAAGATAGAATTAATAATGATTATAAACACGATATTATAAGATATGATAAGAATAACATAATATATCCATAATTTAAAATTGATAATTTTAGCAATTTTGTTTTTTTTTTGGTAAAGAGAGGGGATTCAAACCTGAATTATCATAATGGAAATGTTCATTCTATTAAGTTATTACAACATTGGCAGCTTTGGCAATATTGATGGTTATGAAATTGTTAACAATAAGTTATTACAAAAAGCATTTAAAATTGATAAAAAATGGATAAAACTAGTGTTAACATTTTCTATAATAAGTTATTTCTCATGCCACGAATCTGCAAGGCATGATGGTGAAGCAATAAGTTTTTTTTTTTTTTTTGGATAAATATGCACACTTATTCATTAAGATAAAGATAAAATATTTACATCATGTTCCAAACTACTGTCTACCAACAACATATAGCAAATTATAATTCCTAATTACATGACCATTTTTCATCCATTTACATTTTCCAAAACCAAACATATCCTCAAACAATTGAGATAGGATTACCAAAAAAAAAAAAAATCATCAGCTACTTTGTGCATGTAATCGACCAAAAAGTTAGCAACCAAATTTGCTTTTTTAGGTACCAAATCACTCTTCATTTACAAGAGGTGGGGGGGCCTTACCCTACAATCAGATATAACATGTAAACAATTTACTTTAGGAATCATTTGCTGAGTTAGCAAGAGGAAAGTAGCTTTCGGAACAGCGTTAATCTCTACACTTAGTAATTTAAGTTGTAAACACATATTAACACCCTAATAGACCCCCTAAAGTTCAACGGACAAAATGTCCACTCATCCTATTTTTCAAGCAAAACCACATATTCGTTTGCCTTGACTATACCTCAATACACCACCAAATGTGGCTTTGTCTTGATTGAGTATCAACCAAAGCATTCATATTTAACTTGAACCATTTTAGTGGAGTCGTCTAAACACAATTCCAAGGTTTCAGTTAGTGTGTAACTCTTTGCTTACATACATATTCCTGGTATTCATGACTATTACGTCTAATTTCTTGTTGTAAAGACATCTTCTAGTTGTCATTCCTAAATAAAGTTTCATTTTGAGTTTCCCGAGTTTTCCACAACATAAAGGCAAAAATAAATGGTTTTGGAGGATGAACATTTACTAAAGGCTTTTTATTCAAATGGAAATTTTTCTTAACCCACATAATAAATTTATTAGATTCTTGAAGATCCACCTAAGCTATCATCTCCCAGATTCGAGAAACTTGATTTAAATGTGTAGATTCTATAAATATATGTTTCCTCTCCTCATTTAGATTGCCACATCTTGGACAACAAGCATTCAAAACACTTTGTCTGTGTTTCAAATTTATACCTAAAGGAAGACTATTATTACAAATAATCCACAAAAATAATTTAATTCTGGGAGGAAAGATACTCTTCCAAATCCACAATCATTGATCAACATCATACCTATGTGATTCAAAAAATTGTAGATAGATATCTACTAAAGAAGGGTTTAATCTACTTGATAAAGAGATGACCTTATTGTCACTCATCTCAGGGCACAACGCTATAAGTCCAATTTTATTCAATAGTGAACCTAATAATTGGAAGCCTAGTTTGTCATCATCCCACTTACCTTCATCGATCCAATAACTAGTAAGAGTTAAAATTTCCCCACCCATTTATCCATCTGAAGTTTATAACCTGACCATTATCTAGAACAGATATACATTTTTTATATTAGTCAATCTTGATTTTGCTAAAGCTCTTTAAAAATGCTAGAAGCCTTGTTTGTTGAAATGGGGTATGATCCATACTAAAACTTTGAATACTTTGCCTTTATCTAAATGAAAGTTTGTGCAAATAGATGAATACTTTCTGATTGTGATGATATTATTTTATGAACTTATGATTTGGCTACAATGAGATTTTTGAACAAATTGCAGTAAAATGCAAATGCAAATGGAATTCTTTGACTTTAGAGACTAATAGCTGAATACTGATTGGGGAAGAACAATATTTTTGTAGTTTCTGAAGTGCATAATTTTATAATGCAAAACCAAAGATCACATACCCCAATTTCCTTACAATGTGTTTGATGATTTTTGAGAAAAAAAGAAATGAATGAAATTAAAAGAAATAAGAGGTAAAGGAATCCAAAATAAAAAAAAAGTGACTTTGATTTTATATTAGATATAGAAGAAGGAAATAGAGAGAAGTTTATTTATTTATTTTTATTTTCTTTATTTTGGAAAATTTGGCTCTGGTATAGTGCACGTTTGTGGGCCCTCTTTAGTAACGAAAGGCCGAATTGATAGACGAATGAGGAAAAACGCCCAAGTGGACAAGTCCAGTCGGTTCTTAAAATTTTGTTTGGGCCTTTATTATCACTTGTTGATGCCCATGCCGGACCAGCCCTATTTATTCATTCTTGTATATTTTAAATTAAAGATAATATAGTATTAATTTATCGTGAAAGTTTTATACCATATAGAGAGAATTTTTTTTTTGAAATTATTAAATTAGTATTTTAAAGTAAAACAAAATGTTGATTTTCCAGTTATTGTGTCTATCCGATGACAAAGAATTGTTCCCCCACACTTCGATAACTTATATGATGATAAAAATATAAAATTACAAAGAAATAAATAAATAAATAAATAAAAGAATTGCATATAAATTGTTAGCATGGTGAGTCAACTTAAAAATATTTTCAATCTGATGCAATATATGCTTTTTATTTAAAAATTCACTCAACAACAATACTATAACTCAATCATTTATATTGATTCTATTTCACTATTACACTTAATCTTAAACCATATTTATAAATGTGGTGCAAAAATCATGCAATGAATTTAGGGTTAAGTACACTATAAAATAGAAATGATGATAACTTTATTTTAAGTAAAAAAGCAAACAAAACATACATAATCATATAAATGGATTGACCAATAAATTTTGAAAATGGCTCTAACTTGTATATCATTAACTTAATCATGTTGTAACATCTTTCATTACATTTTCTCTAAGTCTTTGCGCTTATCTTTATTAGAATTCTAATAAAGTAGCGCCCATGTTGAAAATGGTGTTAAAATATATATTTTTTTAATTTTTATAAAGAGCATCCATTGAGAAATTCCTTTACATTTTCAAATAATTCAGCGATCACTTTATGCAATTGCAAAAGTTTTATGGTATTGCTTGTATGACCTTTAATATTTTCAACAAATGAAGTACCTCGTGAATATGAAATATAATTATGAAGTATCTCATAAGTGTAAAATGATTTCTCAATAACTATAATTGCCCCTATGCATAAAATCATGTTTGTGGGTCCTTTGGTTGTACATATTAAGAAATCTCCCTTTATATTACGAGACAATTGATAACTACTTTTTACATTTACTATGCATTTGATGGCAGTACACATATCGTGTATGTTACAATTTTAATAAATAAAATATTTTGTAAACGTAAAAATCATTGAATGCTTCATAATACGTGCCATAATTATAATATGGGGTGAATTTTTTTTTATTAGTATTCTATCATGGATCTAAAAAAGAGTGAGACCAGCTCATAGTGTAATGGTTTGGGTGTCTAGTATCCATCTCCATCTAGAGATTAGCACGATTTGGATCGGATCCGTAACCTAGCTTGAAATCGATATAATGCTGTAATCTAAAGGTGGATTCATCTATTGAACCTATTGAAATGGTTGGTTTCACCTTAAAGTTAAAAAAAAAAATTAAAGAAAAAAAACAAGTGAATATGATTATATAAAGATATGAACAAAGAAAAATAACAATTTAATTTATTGATTTGTAAATTTTATGATTATAAACTGTATCAAAAAAATAATTTAAAAAAATTAAAAAAAAAGACAAAAAACAATAATAATAAAAAAAAAGTTTCACGAGTCCAATATTAGCTAGTAACTTGTCGGTTTCGATGATTGGGCCTAGAAACACCCACATGGTTCTGAGCCTAGTTTTCCATAATCTCCAACTCATAACCTAGTGGTTGGTTCCAACTCGGTTTGAAACCATAACGTTGTCTATCTCCATCCAAAGCTAAAGTTGCTAATCCAATTATTGTCTTATCAATTATCTCATGATAATTCTACAGTATAACCTTTCAAAATTGACTATATAATTTAGTCGCCTTTTCAATATAATAAAATATTTAAATTATAATAAAAATAAAGCATATTAACATTAACAAAGATTATCAATAGCTTTCAAAAAGCTGATGATATTTTTTTTAATATTAGATTATCCTGAATTATAATAAATAAAATTTATTAATAAAAAAATAATTATATCATATAATCACTATTAACTAAATTTACCACAAAATTGTCCATTCTCTCATGAATGCACATTAATCTTAATATTCTTGTACCCGCCACTCTTTTCTACTCTTATCCATAATTTACTACATAGCATTCAAACATTAAAACAACTTATAACATCTCCCATTATGATCTCTCTTTTTTTCTCTTTCTTTTTTCATAAAAACATGCAAAATAAGTGTATTGAAATTACTTCTTTTCTAAGTAAATTTCCTATCAATGGGACCTTATAAATATCCGTTTATTAAATTATCCATGCGACGTGCCAAAGTATGTGAGCCTCATTTAGAAAAAAATAAAAAACATATATTAAATTATTTTCAGCAGTTGCAACTAAACTTGAATATAGTTTCTCTTTCTGCCACATTCATTTCCCCAACCACAGAAACCAAAGTTTTAAATTCAAAGTTATGGCGTTTGCTCCGCGTGGAGATTATCTAGATATCTTCTCGATTCGATCCTCTTTATTTGTATCAATTTTAAAATTAATGTTTTAAAGGCTTTACACTTTTGTACTATATTATGATATTATTATAATATCATTTTTTTTTGTTCTTATAATCCCATAATTCCATTGATTACATATCTTTTATACTTTAATATTTATAACAATGCTCAATTACTTTAATAATACAAAATGATTATACTTGATACCTTTCAAAGCAAGTGATTATAGAAAGTAACAGTAACATTAAAAGTAATCCCAATTAAATTTAGTTCAATAGCCACTATTTTTCAATAAAAACCAAACTTTTACTTCGGAAAAGTTTCAAACCAAACCAAAATTTTCATAACAATTTGTTCTCAATTTGATACTATTCGGTTTCGATTTCAACCAAAAGCTAAAGGCAACATAGTATTTTAATATGTTGTTACCCTAATCTTCTTATGTATGTAGTTTATTTTCTATAGAGCCAAATAATTGTATGTTATGTTATTACAACTTTTAAATACTATTACATATTATATATTTATATATGCTCTAGATCATATGTGGTTATTAGACAATGTATAAAAATTAAATATAATGGAATAATAATTTAAAAAAAAATATATCTAAGCAGAATAATTATTTTATGGTGTGCATTTTGTAATGAGAGGTGGAAAGTTAGTGGATAAAATCGGTTATTTAATGGAAAGATGGAAAGTTATATGTGGGGGTAATCTTTACATACCTAAGACACAAAAATAAACTCTCTCACTTTAATATTATTTATAGAATGTAATTATGTTTTTATTGTAATATTACATGCCATATTTTTATAGATTATGTAAACATGTGCTTTCAACTTTGTACATGTCACGTGTATATAATGCTTATATTTGCATCATGAGTAAATAATATATTATAACTATATAATTTAATTTTTTGATTTTGTAATGTTTCTTTTTTTTTTTTTTCTGTTGAAACCAAAACTGAATTTACTTCAGATTGAAAAATTTTTAAACCGAAAGTTAGTCCAAGAAATAAAAAAAAAACCAAATATTTTATTTTGGTTTTGGATTTATTTGGTTTGATTTTTTGGTTTTTAGTTTATGATTTGGAACCTCAATCATTCATAATGTAACCAATGAGATTGGTTAACTAAGTGGGATAAATATTCGTTAGCAATAACAAAAGACATTATTATTCTTCTAAAGAAAGTAAGGTTATCTCCATTTTTCCCTTTGATTTTTGTTCCCACTTTCAATAATCATTTATATTGATATTTTGCCTTATGTACCCACCAGCCACCGGTTATTCACCAATAAACAAATAAAAAAAAAATTGAAAACGGTTTTGATAAAATAAATGAATCAAGAAATTTAGTCATAAATTGGAAGTATGTTAATGAGCTGGTAATAGCTGCCTCATAGGAGATCGTGGCTGTTTCAAAATTCAACATGTTGGAATTTTAGGGTTTTGGATTTTGCAATGTCAAGTATATGACTTGTGGGGAAGAAAATCAATCTTCACAAGTTGGCTAATTTTATGAATTTAGAAAATAATAAATGATGTAATAAAATATTACTTAGAAAAATTAGTAAATCCTTTGACTATTAGTTGGATTAATCAGAAAATTAATAAGCTTTAGTTTCTTATTTTAAAAACCACACACTCATTCATGAAAAATAATATATGTGTTTTCTAGAATTCTATCTTTCTCTCTATCTCTTCTCACTTCTAATATTTTTTAAGAGATTGTCTAATTTCGAATAAAGATTCAGCATTCTTCCGATAAAGACATGTAAAGGGTTGTTTTAGTATTTAGGATTTTAGCCCAATTTAATGCCACGACCTGATTTATTGGGATAGCGACAAAATCTAAGAAAGTAACTCCAATTGAAGATGTCTTATGAAAATCTAGCTTGATAGATTCAAAACAAGGATAACTAGATCGAATTTTCCTCTTTCGGCCTTACTCACATGAAAAAAAAGCAAACTCAAACTAAGCCTTTCAAAACTCAATTGGGCTTCGTGCAGTTTGAATAGGCCTTAAGAAGGCTTGAATAAGCCTATTTATAATAAAAATGGGCCCTTCTTATTTTCTATAAGCCTTTGGATTTATCCATGCTCATGAAGAATATAGGAAAAAGAAGGGTTTAATGATAACTATTAATCTTTAAGAGGAATCCAATAGTTACTTGTAACGCTTGATCTAAATCACTCATCTTAAAATTGTTTGATAGTCAAGATGAGTATCCAAACTTTATAAATGCGAGGTTCCACCCCTCATCCCATTCATTCTGAGCATTAGTTAGCTTAAGACAAATGCCAAAAGCTTTATTGAAATAAATCTACAGAAAATCAAATTAGCAAATTCATCGAGAACGATCTTAGGAAGATTAAGAACACTAAGCTTAATAAATTGTCACACACATAAATTCAAGATGCCAAATTTACTTGTTTTTCTTCCTATGCTTCTTTCTATAACGTCTTCAATGTGTTATCTACTCATGACTTTTTTAAGGTCAACTAACATGTTTACTATACGTAATGTCCCATTACAGCAACCCCTCTATACAGAGTGCCACAAGGCTTTAACAAATAATAAACTTAATATTCACTGAAAATCTGGTCAAGTATAAATTGTCAACTTTGGAGAAATATGAATATAAGGGTTCAACAAAAAAAGGCTTTCCACAACCAAAACTGGATGTATAAATTTAGAAAATAATAGTTTTAACCTCAAAAGTCTTCTTCGCATACTAACAATTCTTTCATGACGTAAAGAAAGATGATCGGTCTATAGTCAATATTTACGACGTACAAGCAGAAAAGTTTCACGAGAAATGGGTTTTATTTTCTTGGCCAAATATGAGTTTTATGTTATTTTTTGGTCAGCGAAAAATGAGTTGTATTGACACGAAAGAGGTAGAGACAATTTTTCTGCCAAAGGGTTATCAAACATTTAATATTTTGGAAGAAAAATATTAAATCGTATTCCATCTGAACACATTCACAAAAGGTTTACTTATTTAAGATTACAATATAATAGTTATTATTGAAGAATGAAATAATTCTATAATAATATTATCATTTATTGATTCTAAATTTAATGGGATTCTTTTGAGAAAAAAAAATCAATTCTAACATTAAATTGCAATTCACATATTTAAATAATAAATAATTATTCAATATTTTTTTAATAAAAATTCTTTATGTAATTGCTATTATAAGATTAAAATATAATTAAACGTTCTAATAACTTTTTCATAAAGAATAAAGCTATTGCAAACTTATTATTATATTGAATTGGATGAGCAACATCTGTTAATTGACAGAACAAGAATAATACGAGGTAATTTACATAATTATATCTTTCAATTTTTCAAATGCAATAACAAATTTCATCACCGGACATCTATACTCCTCCACATGTTTCACTGTATATTATACTTGACGACCATTAAGATATTATTTGATTGCTATATTTTTAAGGTATAATAATAGATAAAAATTTTTAATTTACTGTTTGATTTACATATTAGTTTAAGTTACTGGATAAAAAGTATCCTTATGGTACATGACTAAAATTAGAAAATTTTTAACAGTATAAAAATTTATTTTATAATACAAAATAAATATATTTCTAAAATTTAAAAAATCAACCCCGTATCATGCTTAATCAAAAACTACACACTTTAAATATAGTATAAGTGAATTGTACTATTCTATTCTTTTTATATTATGTTGTTCAATTCTGTTTATATTATCTTTCTCTACCAACTAAATGCTATCTCAGAAGATATGAAGAGGATTGTTGGTGCGTTGATTAAGTGTCAAGACAATCTTGTATAATTTATATCTGTTCAATTGTTAAAAGCTCATATGTTATATATTAGTTGCATTAACCTATAAATAAAGTTTTATGACATTAACATTATGATATCGGTTTCGTGTGTAATCTGTCGTCTAGAAGTTTTCACTGATTTTATGTGATTTTCAGAAACATTCATGATCACATGATTGGCCAGGCTCATGGGTAATTCGTGGATAAAAATTAACAAAAAAATAAATAATAGAGAAATAAAAAGAAATTAAAAAAGTAAAACATAAATAATAATACGACTAAAATTTAAACTATTATCTTATGTTTTGAGAAGTATTTTTTTTTTCCATTTATAAATTTAATGTGTTATTAATAATATCAATAAGATATAAATATACTTTTTAGTATTACAGAATTTTACCAAAAGAAGTTCCTCCTCTTTATTAATGTATGAGTTTTTATCTTTTGATCTTATTTCTAGCTCCTAAAATTTTGTCCAACATACTACAACTCAAATTAGATGTAATTCTATATAATTAAATGCAATTTTTTTACAATTCCTTAAAATACCGGGCTAAAAGATTATAAGGTTCTTGAGCTCAATTTTTTCTTATAGTTTAAAATATAAGTTTTCTTTTTTTTAAAAAAAAAAGAAAAAAGAAAAAACAATTTAGACCCGCTCACCAGTCAAGACCTGTGTACTGATATCGGCGGATTCATAGACCTGGCTCGAACCCGGTCTTGAACGGATTGGTTGTGAGCCGGATCAGACCCGCACGGAGGTCTTCTTGGTTGTGATAAGTGACTTAGAAGGCCCGTGATTGTTGCAAGATCGATTTTGAATGTATAAGTTATTTCGTAGCAAAGCTATAAAAATCAAAGCTCTGAAAATCAATCCCTTAAACTTGTCTGCTTCTATGTACCCGTCTTGATATGTGGATCAATTTCGTGCATCAAATTTGAAGCTGGAAGTAATTTAATTAATTAAGGTGCTTGAAGCTAATCCATTGAGATTGTGAAGATAAAATCAACTGTTTAATCCAGGTGCTCCTAAGAGTAATTTAGATGATTATCATGGGAATTTGGATTTAACCAAAATTGGGCCTAAGAATGCTGTAATTTTCTGTTACAATGTCTGAGAAATTTATCAAAAATATCAAGTGAAAAATAGTTCTAAAGTGATTGGAGTTGCTCAAGCGTCTAGGATTAGAAGTATCAACAAATTTAAAATCACTACTTGATTTTAGAAAAAATAACTTTAAAATATCTGTTTTTGATTTGAAGTCAATAAGCAATCGACTACCTAACTAAAGTTATTGCATGTGCATTTACCAATCAAATGAAATTTTAACCGGTATCATCACTAAGTTCTTATTAATAAATAGATAAAGTGCATACTTAGTGCATTTATCATAACAATACTAATAATTAAATCTTCGATATGGTAATAAATGTGAGTCTAGAATTCATAGTTATTAGTTAATTGCAAATTGAGACTGTGTTTGCTTACTAGATGTGATAATTTAAACTTGTTTGCCTAAGCAAATTTGTCCCCAAGCATTTTTAATAGGTGAAAATCACAAGATTTTCAAACTTTTAAAGTTGAGTATTTCAACCAAACACTACACCAAACTATGATTTAAATGCTGCAAAAGCAAATTATTAAAAACACATAAAGCGTACAATCGCATGTCATGTAAAGCACAGTAATGAATCTCAACTTTCTTCTTTCTTTTTTTTTTTCAAGCATCAAATTGAAAACTAATCCTCTTCAATATAGAAAGAATTTTCAATTATATTAATACGTTACATAAATAAAATGATGATAAATAATTATTAATAAATAAAATATAAATAATAATTATTATTTAAAAATATATATGTATCTATTATCTCTATTATATATATATATATAAATATTTATTCACTACTATTTCAAATATATATTCTATGCTATTAGACAATATTCAACCAAGAACAGCCTACCCAGTTTATTCCCGAAGTCATTGTTTTGATGATTCCTAGGCATTAAAATAGTGAGAAGCAGGGATATGTCCAACTCCATCTGCCAAAAAAGAAGCACAAAGCATGTGCTGAGCAATTAGTTTGGGGGTGTCATTCGAGGGCACGCTTTGGATTGAATCAAGGAGACAAGACCAGCCACTATGTACATGCACTATTATAGGGCCTCCCAACTCTTAAGAGAATGTCTTTTTGCCTTCTTGGCTACCTAAATAAAATGAGATAAAGCTTCGATTACGTTTTGGCTGAAAATTTGATTAGAACATCAGTACACTTTTCATACATTTATTTTATTTTTTAAATATACCATCAATCTCCTAAAGTGTAATAAATTTTCTTTTTATGCATTTAATAGATACTAAGAACACTCATAAGTTGTGAATAAGATCCAATTGATTAAATCACTAAGGATTTAAATGAGCTCCATAAATAATTGATTTTATGCCTAATGGTCGGACAAATGATTAAGGCTAAAGAATTCTCATGACAAATTACATGAGGTAATTTTAATACCCTCCATTAAGAAGAAGTTATGAATTTTAATACCACATATGTGAATAAAGATTCTATTATGTAAATCATTGAAAAACATCAAATTCAAATTGTATAGGACCCTTTCCAACAAGATCTACTTGATTGATAAAAATAGGAAAACTGTTAATCTATATTCGAAATATTTGTTAAGATATTAAATAATTGTTTTTACTTTATTATATATTTATTATTTTATAAAGTATATAATTAAAATTATAAAACATAAAATTCTTATTTAAACTCTTAATAAGCCTGTTAAAAACATACACTAATAGAATGGATTAAAATGTATGAAATCTCCACCAAAGCACAACTTCTTATATGTCTACGTGGTAAAAAAGGACTACATAGAGCATCTCAATTCTTAAGAGAATGTCTGTTGCATTGGTAAGCTAAAGTAAAGAAATGGTTAAAACTTAGCCTAAAACATCTCCATGAAAAAGTGGGCTTTTCAATAGGCACGAAAGGAGTTTGAATAAAAAAAATATACATGAAAAGCAAAGCTAAAAGCTCAAATCACTTTCGTAAAACTTTTATTAATAATCATAGCGGTTATAATTGCTCATTAGCCTTTTCGCGTGGAAAAAAGGACATGCAAATAAAGCTGGTCCATCTGCTGCCAGTTTTTACCATTGACTTGCCTTTTCCGACCAACTAAAGATTTTCATTTCTTTAGTTGAAAAAGTAAGCTAGGGATGTACAATTATTCTAGTTTGGCTTGGCTTGCGATGATTTTGAACAAACATATTTTGTATATATAGATTTGAATTTCAAACATATCCGGATTCAATTTATATACTAAACTAATGTAATTTTAAAAGGGTTTCATTAATAAAAAATTTACTCAATAAAAATATTACGTGATTATTCAAAACTTATCTTATAGGAAGAACATGTTTATTGAAATTTAAAATTTTTAACAAGTGTATTAAAGCAATTTTACCCGATTCAATTACATTTTCAGTTCAATTCAATAAAAAGAAAAGTTGGGTCTTTGAGCTAAAAGACAAGCTAAGACAAAATTTGTCAATTTCCACTAATGATATTCTACAGCGCTCTAACCCCGTATGGGTAAAAGTTCAAAAAATTTTATGTGGAAAGCTTACTCAATGACTTACTAGAACCACCCTAGCTGGAACTTGTATCTGACATAATGTGGACCCTTAAGCTTTGGAAGTAATGCACAAGAAAGATTAATATTCAATATTATAGGCTCAACGTTTCCTAAAATTGAAGTATTACTCCAATTATAATAATTATAAAACTAAGTTCAATAACGAAATGCAACAATTTTAAGCCACGATATCGATTTAAATCTAGTGTGGCCACGAGAACAATACAACCCAGAGGGTTTATAATAGAAGAAAAGACAATGTGAGAGGTTGCAAGGGAGAAAGGGCCACTAGAGTTCGACATAAGGAATTGATGTAGTTAGGCATTTTTAATTTTTAGCTTATATATGCCTAACCTTTTGACCGGATATAGGTCTGAAAAAACTGAAACTGTGGGTTTCATAAGTTAAGTTTCCATTATTGGTTGCTTTAACTTTTGTTATGTATTACTCTCCATGTTGCTTAGAGTCTGGAACATGTGATACATAAGGAAGGGTAATGAATTTGATAGTTCTAGAGTACATCATAAGAGTCATATCTTGTACTTAAACGAGTCAGAGTATGATTGGAGAATTTGAAAAATGAATCAAGTGATATCTACTTAGAAACCTGCTTGACCATATACGTTGATATGTTTTAGAAACTAATATGTTTCTATACTTAGCTCGATCTGATAATTGTATAGAAAAAATCAATTTGTACTTGATCAACCAAGAGGGATGGGAAAGTTACACCCGTCCAAACCACAAGTTGCCTCTCATTACATGATAAGTGGCCAATCAACAATAATATTGCTTGCAAACCTTAACAAGATGTATTTGTTCAATTGATAATGCTGTTAACTGTTATTAGTTGTAATAAAAACTTTAGAATTATTAAATATCATTAGAGCATAATATCTAATGGTTTACTTTCTAATAACTTTTAGTGGCAATTGATAGAAAGAGCAAATGTAAAAGGGCAATGACTAATTTACTTATTAGCAATTGGTATATGTTCTATAGATGTTAGTTACTACCATAACGTACTATTAAAAGCCATCAATAAAATACAACTTTTTAAGAAAACTGTGATAATATTTAATAATTTTAAAATTTATTATAAAAGAGCAAATAAGAAAATCCTGAAAATATTTTAAGTAAGAGAACTATTATTACTTACTATTAAAAACTATTAGCATAATGCAACATTTTAATAAAACTACCATAATATTTGAAAATTCCAAAGTTTATTATAAAAGAGGAAATAAGGAAATTCTTGAAGTATTTTAAAGTAAGAGAACTACCATAATTGATTCTTGAATCAATATAAAGAAAGAAAGACATTTATTTCATTTCCGAAAGTTACAATAATTCAAATTCAACCATCCATGCATTGGAGCAATAATGTCAAATAAATTGCACGGATAGTTAACTCCCAGCGCATTTTTGGTAGACATCCTTAGCAATCTAAGAGAAAATTGTGAGAAGGGATTAAGGTTAGAGGTTACCATAATCTTAAACTAATGGATATTTTGGTAAGGGTTTTGGATGTGAAATTGAGTTTGCACTGGAAATGATTGGCTATATGATGCTAAGTAGTTATGAGACACCAAAAGGTTAGAGGAGTCCATCTTGTGCCCTAGATTTTCTAACGCTGTGACTTGTGATTGAAGAAACTTGAGATAATTGGCAGCCTCATCAAGCATCGATGCAGTGTCCATTTTGCTTCCTCCAGGAACAAGCCTTTGCAAAACTCTAATTCTCTCACCAATTCTCTCCCTCCTTTGCCTTGCAGCCACAGTTTGTGGATCACTTGAGATCCTCACATTCTTCCTTTTAGGCTTCTCCACCACCTCTGGGCCAAAATTCACCGGCCGGAAAGCCGCGGCACGGTAGATCATTTCCTTCATTTGTGCAATGGCTTCTGAATCAGGTTCTTCGGTCACTGATGAACCTGATCCAGTTGCAATCCCTTGTTGGAAACTAATGTTGGACGACCAGACAGCGCGATTCTTGCAAGTTCTAGCCTTCTTTTGAGCATGTTGATTGCCTGAGACGAGTCGAAATCCACTCTTAGAGCCGGAATGCTCCGCTTCCATAACATTGCCTAAATGATAAGTATTATTAGCTACAAACTCAATCTCACGTTGATCATATTTTCTCTTTGTCCCACAATTTTTGCTAACAATTTCTCCCAATTTTGCGTAATTGACGCCTTGATCAATATTAGAGCTATGAGAAAGACCACCTTCAATTTCACTTTCTCCAGATGAGACTGCACTCCCAGATCCAAAATTCAACAAACTTCTACACTCGGAAAAAATCTTGGATATTCCATCATCAACCTCGACCGATCGCGAGGTGTCAGTGTTGCTATTTGTTGGTGAAATCAGACAATCAATGGACTCAATGGAGCATGTAGAGGAACCACGTTTTATGGTCCCTAATGGGTTGTTATTGCTCACCACAATAGGTCTTTTTATCAAACTATCCCCACTAACAGAATCATTCCATGAAATATCTTCCGAAGAAACATTTACAATGTCTTGATCCTGTAAAAAAAACCAATGTCCAATAGGCAATAATACTAAGTTAGACAAATAGAGTTACATATTTTGTGTACTCTATAAATATATAGTGGAACATTTTTGAGATTCAAGGTGAGTTTGTTTTACAGAAAATCCAGACTTTTCCCGTCATTTGTCACAATTTACGATTAATAATTGTCAGATATTATTACAACAAACTCAAGATCACTGCCGAAAAGGCTGTCATTTAGTGGCAAATGATGATAGGAGTTGCAGTCGGTGGTGATAGTTAAAACCAGTATACATATATATATATATATATATATGGTTTTCATGGTTTTTAACCACTATCATTATTGACGAGCTACTACCATCATCTTCCAACACGACTTACGGCTAAGAGACAATCATTGCATCTACGACCTCTTATAAGTTTATCATGATAACAAACAAGCACTACCTTTGTTCGAGTTTTTTTTAGGATACTGTACCTGATTCACTGGACCGGACTTGTCTTGTGATGCCATTAGATCAGCCTTCTCAAGACCATAATTGTAATAATTTGAGTTCATCACAGCAATGCTCCCAATATTGGCATCTCCTTGTTGATTAATGCACCATAAGGTCGTGTTATCAACAAACTCGGAGCCATCCCATATAAAATTATCCATTGATATATAATGAAGAAGTAATAATAATGTTCTTCTCTTCTAATCCTGCTAATCTGAATCATATAAAACCAGATTACAATTAGAAGAGAAAAATAACATATTTACAAATTAATATCAAATATTTTATAAAAAAATAAACAAATAGATAGATAGATAATAATCTAGAGAAATATTCTGGGTACGTACCAATAAATGTCTCGATGGTGAATCACTATGAATAATTAAGGCTTCTAAAGCTTTTTATCGCCTTTTTGTTCGATGAGAGAGAACGTATATATAAGCCCAGTACAACCACCCCTTTACTTCAAAATCATGAGACTTGCACTTACCAAGAAGAAAACAATGATCTCTAACGTCATTATAACAACTGAAATAATGTCATATCTTCTTTCACATACGTTGTTACAAACAAACAGATAAATAAATAAAGCAAAATCATAGTTGAAAAACTTTACATTAATTATTACGTAACAAAGTTGAAAAACTTTAGATTAATCACGTACCTCTTGTGCATATGTTTTTACCTTTGAAAGGGTGAGAACTGTGGAGAGAATTATGGATTTAAGTACAGAGACACAAAAGTATGTGTTTGCTGGTAGAGCGAAGGGTTGTTTGTGTATTTATATATAGGTTAATAAGGTAATATATTTTAATATTCTATGGCACTATAAGCTCCAGTTATATTTATAGTATATAGTTGATTATGATTATATCGAATATAATATATTATTATTTGAAGAGGGGAAGAGGAAAGACGGTGGGATGTTGAAAGAGATAAGGTTTCTTTCTATCATATTTTGGGGTGGAGAGAGAGAAAAAATATATAATTAGGAGAGTTATACAAGAGTGGTCTCAATTTGAACTTCGAATTTTCAGCATCTGATCTAAAAACTATAGACAAAGTTTTATATTCTCCTGTGGTAAGACCTAGAAATACGTTAAATTAGATGTTTAGGATATAAACTGCTCTAAAAGTATAAATTCATTCATATATATTTGGTTTTATATATCCCTATCAGCACAAAAGCATAAGATATATTTTTTGGGGTAAGAAAGAACATTTGATTGAAGTTTTAACTTAATTTGATTTAAGTAGCAATCATTTTGTAGTTTTAACAACGTTTTATGAGTTATGTGAGAAAATGTAGATATAATTTGAGAATTTGGTGATATTTTCGGATCTATAGTTCTAGTGATGTATATTATGACTCAATTTTATAAGTTATATGCCGTATTTAATTCCTTAAGTGGGAAAGATCTGACTTCCTTTTGGTTGCTCGTGCTATTCTCTCGTAAAGTGGTGATGCAGGAAAATGGATGCAGAGTTTAAAGTGTGAGCACCTTTCGAGAGAATAGTCAGAAGCACTTTCTTTTGATTTCTTGAAAGTTTAATCATCGTTTAATCATAGCACTTTATAATGTTCACTTTTCATGACGGTGCTTTTACATGGTGAAGGTACCAATAATAATAATTACATCCTTAAATCAGAGTGGCCTTAGATCTAGGAGACATATAGAGCCAGGAGCTTATAAAGTTTGCTCGATTCATGCTCCCTCTAGTATATAGTTAAATATATGTTCGGCTCTATACATAGGAAATTAAATCTCAAAGTAAATTAATTACAAAGTGAGGAAGCAAGTTGTTGGTTATGTGAACCTATAGAGATAAGTGCCATGACTACACGAATAGATAGATATTATATATTAAATAATAATTGTTTGAATAATCAATCAATTATTTTTCACTCAATGAAGATGCTAGGATTTTAAATAAGTCTTGTATGTTGTATTTTACATGAAAGAAAAAATATTGTGGTTCGAAGTGTTCTAACAATAATGGATAAAATGGAAAGAGGTTAGAGACAGAGAACATACAATCTCAACATGCTCTCACATCCCCATGATAGGGAATAGAAAGAAAGAACAATCTTAAAACTGAATACTAGAATGAGGTTTCCTTATAAAAGGAGCTGGTGGATATATACAACTATTATCGGTAGTCACCATCCTTTAGTTATCAACAATTCATATTGACTAAGTTATACCTATGGTATATATACAAGTAGAATTGGTAATCACCATAATTTAGTTACAACAATTCATATCGACTAAGTTATACCTATGACAAATGCCAACTTAAAAGTGGTGTAATAGGCATAAGAGTCCAATGTTTGGACCCAGGAGTCCATAAGGGATCATGTATAGCACTTGATCCTTGTCGAGAAACGTAAAAACTAGACAGACCAATCTCTATGAGCCCTACTTCGAAGCCATGAGTCTAAAACTTTCTAGATCATCTCCAATCGGGCTTAATTATGATCAAGTTACTTATCCCAATAATTAATCTTACATACAATAGGAAATTTATTGTAAGACGATTTTCAAATATCTACAATCTATGAATAAATAATGAAACAACCAACAACAATGTTAAGGTTAAAAGAAAAAGTAAAACTAAATTTTAAAACCCAAAAGGTGGCTTCTCCTTGTTGGCCACCTCTCCCACACCCACCCATCTTCTATTATTTACCATTTACTCTCTAGTTCTCATAATATTTTTACATTATCATCTAGAATCCTTTATTTCTCTCCTCTATCCTCATTAAATCTAAATACCCAATAAGAACTCCTCCTTTGCTAGAGACACATCATAAACCATTGACTTCACACTCTTAAGCTCACCTCACCCTTCTCATTGTCAAGGGTCTCGTCCATAACATCTCTTCACCGACGTCTCTTCATTGCCTCTATCTCCATCCTCTCGCTAATGCGTGTTGGGTGAGTCTATTTTTATCTCAATTAGTGCAGTTTTCTCTCCTTTTTATGTGGGTACTGCTCCGATCAATGTATTAGATTTTCTTTCACTTTGTAGAATTTTTCTTTTTGAATAATGGTTGTTGATACCCATTTTCTTTGTAGAAGATGCAACCACTATGGTTTGAAGTTATGACCTTAATCGTTTTTAGTTTGTTTGTCCCATTACCTTGTGCAGTTTGTTCTCATTTTCTATGAATCAACAAATTCTCATTCTCTTTAAATAGAGAGTGAGAGAGAGAGGGGGGAGAAAATAACAACAAGGACAACACGAACAGTGAAAATCAAGGTTTCAAAAAGTATTTTTAAAATAAGTTTGTAAATGTAATGCCAAATCAAATCTTTCAAATTTTTTCTCCTCTATATTATTCTTATGTCAAATTCCTTTGCTTGAATAAAGAAAAATAGCTATTCCATTTGCCTCAATTCCATATGTGAAGCCCCCAATGAATAAAAGTCCTATATATATTATGAGAGAGAATTAATATTGGTTTATACAGTAAGGAAAATAAATATTAACTAGGAAATTTTAAGCTAAGTGATTGAAAAAGCTCATTAGTCTCCTATTGGTTTAGCTATTCACTACTTTTTTTTATCAAAACATTACAAATGGTATTAGAATTAACTTAATACTAATAGGTAAACGATTTGAGACACAAACTAAGACAGAAACTAGTGAGCCTATTTGACTTGATTTAAAGAAGAGGTCTAAAGAGGATGAAGAATATCACTAAGGTGTGTCTTAAATTTTATTCTCAGTTTGAACTAAATTGCACGCTAGAAAAGGAGGAAGAAATGGAACTAGTTGTATGGTATCATTATGAGGACCTTATGTGTTTGAGGCTATGAGAGAGATTGTAAACCCCATGTAAGTATTGATTTATGAGATCAAGAAAGCGAATACTAAAGATAGAAATTTTGAGTGATTGGAATGGTCCATTAGGTCCTTATTAACTTGACTATTCACTGCTTTCAGATTGAGGCATTACACTATATTTAAGGCATGTTCTCACATTTGTTAGATGGAAAGATTATTTTCCAAGACAAGAAATCATGCCAATTAAGAAATAACAATATCATTCTTAAGTGTCTATATTTTAAGCTATATTGTTGCTCCATTAGTCCCTTATGTTCTAACTATATATTGAGAAAAAATAAGTAAAAAACAGTAAACACTTCAACTAATACGTAAAATGGTCACATTAACAGTGCATCTCAAAATATTTGTTAACATTCCAAAAAATAAATCTTTATACTTTACAATATTGATTATAGTTTTAAAAGAAAAAATAGATATATAAAAAGATAAAAAATATTCAATTTTTTAACAAATATTCTTCATACACCTATTAATATTTTCCACCCTAACATGTATCATAGTAATACTTATCCAGGTCAGCTAGTATGTCATTTGCTTTTATGCATTATCATATTTGTAAGTAGAAATTCGCATGTTATTGTAATTTGCTATTATTATTAAAAAAAGGAGCTTTTCTTTAACAAATTTTGAGAATTTTTTTCTATAGATATAAGAAAAAAAAAATCAAAAGCTGGTGGGAAATTGGGCAGAGTAGGTCAGAGGATGAGGAAGATCAGAAAGCAAGATAGCCCAAGCGCAAAATGTTGGCTTACAATTTGTCCATCTCTTTCAAATTTTCTCTACATGAATGGAGTTGAATTTAATACATTGATATCTGTGTGCGTGTGCATGTGTCTGTGGGGTAGAGGAGAAATATATATATAATATCCAGCCACATGCACCCCATCATGATTCCTTACAGCTCAGTGTGAATGAATGGGTTTCCATAGCAATTGTTTCTATTATGCCGCCCTAACCCAACCCAATCTAAACAATTGTCAACTATCATGCGTGCTTTTCTTCACCAAATCATATAGACATAAATTTTATGATGCAAATATGACCTAATAAAGGAGTAGAAGATAGATAGAAACTAGAATGATCGATTTATATATTATTATTATTGTTATGAAAAAAGATTCATGCAAAAGACTATATAATACTTCAATATACATGTCTTTTTAAGAAATAATAATAATAATATCAAATGCACTACGAGATAAGATGATTTTATCACTATTTTTCCACAAGAAGAAAAAGGATAATATGCGATGCACCATAGGACAAGATGGATTTACCACAATTTTTCTGTGGGAAATTTTCCCTACCATAGTTGCCCTATTCGTCCATGGACTACAACAACGATCATTTTTTTTTACTGAGATAATCTATAGGTATAACCAAGTGCACTTAATATTAAGTGCATGTTCCGTTAACTTCTTAAATAGAATTGCATGAGTTTTCTTCCTGCTATTCCAAATGTAATGCAACTATCTGGTGAACCAATGTCACGTTGTTCTTGCTTATATTATATATACCTAGAATTCAGGTTGTTTAACTTCCACAAAAATATACAGCAACTTGCCCTTCTCATTTTTCATTATGTGTAGAGACGAGAAATAGGCTGTTTCACAATTTGCCTCTTAAGTTATTGTTTGACCAATGTATTCTACATTTTCTCATGTTTCCATTCTTATTCGATTATTGCTCTTCAATAATCAATACGATGTACATCCATGGTGTTGAGTTATTTCCTTCTTTCCCGCCGATCATGGTGTCGTGTTGGAAGGGAGAAATATATGCACATGTTAATCATATATGGTTTTCTGTGCCATGGCTATATATATATATATATATATTATATATATAATTTAAATCACACACACCCTTAAATTTTAATGTATGGCATTCCTTTAAAACTTTCAAAAAATATATATAATATAAGTGGTCATTAAAATCTTTAAACCATGACATTTATAGCTTTCAACGATAATTTTGGAGTTATAGTAACAATTTGGAAGTTAACTATATATTTTTTAAATTTAAAAAGAGATAAGGTTATATTTTATAAATTTATGAAATCTATTCATATATAATTAATAGTTTAGAGTGTATGTACAATTTTTTTCCCCCCTCTAAACATAGATTGTTATACTACACCGGCAAAGAATTTTACTTTTACAAACATCAGATTCTGGTCTCGTAACATAGGTAGACTTAGTTAACAAACACTGTCTATCGTCTGTACGATGCTTAAATAGCGGCCATTTCATTTTCACTAAGCATGCTGGTCGATTTTATTCTAACTGTGGCAAACACCTGTGCAGTGTAGTGATTATTAGAGTCTTACATAACATTTTCGAAAATCCTCTAAACATGTTCATGTATAACCCTATTTTTTCCTTTTGACAGCAGAAATTAGCTTCAAGATTGGTTATTGATATTCGTGTCAAATCAAGTATGGAAAATATCAATTTATTTATTAGGTCTCAGTTGGTCAGTGCCATTGAAATGAATTCCAAGTTATTATCAATTCTTTTTTTTTTTTTTTGCAAGAATTTGGTAGAAATATAATGCAATATGTTATAACAAAGAAATAAGTCAAGAACTCTATTTACTTGGTGTTGGTAGACTTTTTTAGATATGAACCTCTAAGCGTGGATTAACCGGTTCAATTCAGAATTTAAATAAAAATGGTGGGAAGAGTTTGACAAATAAACAAGTTAATGTTTTATAACTCCTCTCATAATTCTCCATAAAATCCGAAGTAAAAAAGATCTTAAGACATTTATCACCTTCTTTATTTAGCTCGACCATCTCTCATAAATATAATATCAGGCCTCCTCGTAAATGATTTATACTTTGTAAATTTACACCCTCATATATACTTTTATTATCATAATCCTCCTACAAATACTGACCTGAATACTAGAATAGTCACTCTAGAACAAGCTCCAGCAATCTCCAGCTCATCTTACTCATCTTGTGCAGGTCAAACGCACCTTATAAATATCACGTAACAGTACTTGATAGCTTAAGATTAGGGATGAATCCAATTCCAAGAATCGGAAGCCTTTGAAAATCATAGTTTTTAAATATCATGCACTGCAATTTCGTCAAACTCTCACCATCAACAATAAAAATATTGATTTCATGTAATTAAGCAAACAAGGCTCAAAGTGCTAAAGTACTTGGACTTATCTTTTCATTAAATTTCACATGTAAAGTAGTTCGTTCTAAAGCTTAAGAAAAACTAGCTTACACTAAAAAAGTCTTAAAAATAAACTATAATCATATGAAGACATTAACAAATTCATTATTACGCAGAAGGAGAAACCCTGGGGATCTACATTTATTAATGGTATAAGTACGTTGTTTCAAAAATAGAAATTGTCAACGTAACTTTAATTGTGTCCAAAAATGTCATTGTAATTTACCAATAAGTCAATCACACTCATCCGATGCGTTGATTTCACGACATAGCTTTGGGACTGATAATTTCCATCCAATATATTATATCTGTCTCATTATGATTATATGAGATCTTATATGCATAAAGTTACATATGAATTATGGGATTAGAGGAATATTAGTATATAAAACCAAAATAGAGAATAATAATTAATATTAGTTAAAAACTTTTAGATTAAGTAATTGAAAGAACTCATTTATCACATATTAACTTAATTATTAGCTATTTTTGGTCCATAAATGACATAGAGCCAACTCCTTAAGACGGTTTAGAGATGGACTGAGGCACAAGCTAGTGGCTTGTTGTGACCCAATTTAGAGGAACGGGTTTGAGGAGGGCTAGGAGTATGGTCAGGGTGTGAGTCCTAGCATAATTTGGATAGTGTATATATAGGTTGAGAGTGGTAAATATGAACCAAAATTGCACATTGCATAAGAGAAAAGAACTAGGCTCGGTTGTAAGGTCCCATAATGAGGATATTGTATGTCTAAGGAAAGGAGATTATAATATCTTATGTGAATAAAGTTCTACATGAGTTATGAGAGAAGATGAATATAATAGATAAAATTAAGGTAGAAAATATCAAGTCAATATAAGTTATGAACTTTTTTGCTAAATGATTGAAAATATATTAGTCACATGTTGATTCAATTATTAGCTATTTTTTATCTAGATTGTTACATAGTACAAATCAATAAATGGTAATCTAAGCATAGTCTACGTACCATGTCGACTTGAACCTCGTAAATCATGTAAAGCTTAAATCATACATATCACAGCATAGAAATCTAGGAAATGTGTATTTTTGATCATAGAGGAACCTAATATATCTCCACATGACTTCTTTTAATGTGCTTTTTAACTTGTAAACATGGGCGGGTCTCCTGCATCAGTAAGTCCCAATGCTGTCCCTAGGGAAACCCTTCACTAATCCCGGTAGGAAGACGCGTTCAGGCCAAGTCTAACTCCACCAATTACCTTATTCATTTTCTCTTTTCAAGTTTAAAGACTTCCAGCATGGTTGGGGACACTTCAAACTCATGGCTGGCCTCATTGGTCTAAGGGGGGAGAAATAAGTAGGTAGCAACTTTCATAGATCTTAACATACGTACAAAAATGAGAACCATATATGATTTAATTTTCCATAAATGTTAACAAATTTACTGCATTTTAAAAGATTAATAGAATCCGAAATATCTATCTATTTCTCTTAAAAAGTGCGTCCTAGATCCGACAAGACGAGTCTAGAAGAGACCTGTCCGTATACATGTCTATTTAGTTGCTTCTCTCTGCCGGGGATGCATTTGTTTTGCACAATCCGAAGAAGGAGATCGGATGCCACAGTTCAATTGATATTTTCCTTTATAATAATTTGGTGCAGCCGATGGTGCTGATCATGTATCTTTGCAGGGTCCCCATATACACTTCCTTCTGTTATCACTTGTCACACGTGAACTCAACTCTCTTCTTCACGCATGGCCGGCGCCCATTGGTCCAAAACCGTATGTACCACGTGGAAATCTCCAACACTAGGTAGTGCTAACAATTCGAAAAGGTTTCGAATTGAATCCGAGAATCTCCTATTATTTTAGAATTATCAAATTGAAATTCAAATTTAAGAAGTCAGTCTCTCTATTTATCGGAGCTAATTTTACAGGAAAAAAACAATTTGCAACTTGTAATAATGGGAGATTATCACGTTTCGTTATTTTTATTTAATGTTGTAATTTAAAATTAAAAGTGTTGCAAATCGAATGTATGGTAATCATGTTCAAAAATCTTTATTTGACAACTTAAAAAGATCTAGTCAAGATTTTGAAAAAGAAATTTTGAAGAAAAAAAATTTATGATAGAAAATTAATTCATAAATTACCCAATAATCTAAATAGGATACTTCTTTTTAAATTACTAATGAGTGACTTTTCCTAATATCATCATCACCTTATGGAGACATGAAAGAAAAAATACTTATAAAAAGCAATATCCAAATCATGACTTTTGGTCTACAGAGTTTGACAATAGGCCATTAATTCATGAAAACCCTTCTTTTTCTATCTATCAATATGTTAATGGAGGTGAAGGAGGGGTGAACAATGTTTATGAAATATGAACACGAGGAACTTAGTTAGGACAATTCATTCAAAGCCCAAAAAGTTAGTAAAATGATTATAAATCTCATGTGATGTCACTTGAGAAGTCATGAGTTTAAATCTTTATATCATCATTTCATTCCTATTTAATTTAAGTATCTACTTAGAGGACTTCCATCTAGAAAAAGAAGAGAGGGAAAAAAAAAATCCATTTATAAGATTAAGCTTTTATGGATTGATCCTTAAATTGTCAATTCAGACATACCATAAAGCTAGCAATGCAAGTAAAATTTTTTAATCTCTAAATTTTTGTCTTGCTTCTTTCCATATATATATATAGCAAATCCTTAGAAAGAGAGAGCTCAATCCAAGGTGAATTATGCAATGACATTGACCGGCGGAGGAAGGATCTCAAAAAATTATTTTGTTGGGTTAGGTAGCTGCTGGTATTAGGACATATGCATGCATTTTTGTATTGTCAAAGTCTCGAACTTATTTTATGACATCGAATCGAACCATGGGAAAATGGTCCAACAAAAGCCATACTCGAAAAAGGACCACAATTTTTCTCTACAGTTCCTAGAAACAGCAGTGTTTGCTTGCTTCATGCAAAATCTGATAATCCTAGAATTGAGTATTCCCAGCTGGCTATCCAGGATAATGATGCTGACTGCTGACTCTCTTTTGGATGTCCTTCAGGCCCACATTATCGCCAAGGCATCCAAGCCCAACTGTCCTCATTTCTCAGGGCAAATGAAAAAACAATGGATAATTATTATTATTGTTTTCCCTCTCTTTTAAGGGTAAATGTATCTGTTTCTTATTTTCAAAATCGAATATTTAGATAAGACTTAAAGGGATTAGATATAGCAGTGCTCCAATAGCTAAAATGTCTTGCATTTGATGACAATAAGCGTAATCCTAAAACAAAATTTTGGAGCTACCTCATGTTGTAAGAACTTTTCATATCATTGTCTTACAAATTTTGCTTTCTGATACCTACACGTCTCTTCAAAAAAAAGTCCAATGCACATTTGATTGGTAGAATGCAATAAAGTGGGAATAAATTGCAATTATTAAATAATATAATATTAATAATAGATTAAGTATATATTTAAAAATATCAATTTACCTTTATCTTAGATTATGGCTTAACTGTTAATTAGGATCTTATTAATAAAATATGATATATATGTAAGGGGAAAAAAATAGCTTTTTTTTTTTTTTGAGAGGGATTGCAATTCTTTATTTAATAGCAACATGAATTCCTTATAATAACTATCCTACCAACCAAACACAATAATAGCTTTATAAGGGAGAAATAATGTAAAAAAACTTTGCGTCATCAATAATGTTTGAGGATAGTTGAAATCAACTCCAAAAACTATAGATAACATATGGATATAATCTTCAATATTTTAAAAAGTACATTTATGCCTTTATGCCACTACTAAAAAGTTCTATTTCAATGATGATAGGAAGCAATAAAATAGTTTAATAAGGTAAATGCACGTTTTCAAAGTTTAAGCAATGCGTATGCTCCTAACCTATAAATTCAAAGTGAATTTACAATTTATCCTATAAGTCTTTTACTATAGCTAGCATTTGTAAAGTAATTGAACAACTATTAGTGCATCTAATTCAATGATAACTGAAGTGGCTCTAACTTAAAGTAGATTTTGAATTCCTAATAGGACAACCCAAAGTTTTTTTACTAGGTTGTGGGGGTTGTCCCGTGAAATTTCTCTCCAAATAATGTTCAATGTTTGGATTGTGCAGGTTGATGTTATATATCACGAAGGTGAGGGAAGATGGATGTGGAGAATTTGACATTCCTTTCAGAATTATTCCAAGCATAGAAAAGGATTCACAGATAAAATCACGTATGAGTTTATTTATTAAAGGAGAAAATATGAGCAAAAGAACCAGATCTCTAAGGTTTATTTTCTAAGTGAATTACAATAAATTGCATATATATATATATATACATGTATGTATGTGTGTATTCCATATGTCCATGGATATTTCATTGATAAAATAGGAGTTAGGTGTACCAATATTTTTTTGGAGTATCCATCCATGCATTTTCCTTTCCCTAATGCAAAAACTTTTATTATTTATTATTTAGGACGATACACCATGATGGATGTGTTTTTTTTTTTTTTTAAAAAAAAAAATGAAACATAGATAATATGATAAGAGCTGGTCATGGCATGAACATATTAAGATAATGAGAGAAAAATAAAGAAAATAGGTTTTCATGAGATTATGATAGTTCTACCCGTTCTATTTATTTATTCATTTGATCATATAGGGTCCATTTAGTAAAATCATTAGTGAAATAAAATATATAAAGATAAGACACCAAAAATAGAATTCTGACTTTAATGATATTGATGGGAAGGCCAATTATATACGACAAGCTCTTAAACTTTAACCGTTTCATAATTAAAGATCTAAAAGTTAGATTTATTAGGTTAAGGCTTGAATATTCAATTTTAGTCACCTTCCGGAAGTTGAGAAATCGAATGAGATTTTAATGGTGTCAACGAACATTATAAATGAACATATCAAAAATTTAATATAGTATATCCAAATGAAATTTTTTTACCGAGGTCCTTATTGACCATACGCTACGATCATCACTCTTTAATGGAATAAAAACGTCTATTTTGAAAGTGTAAATGCATGGAGCCTGCTTATGAACTGTTGGAGTTATTTTTAAATTAAACTTGAATTACATAATATTTAACTAAAGTAATTCACAAGTTTAATCAAAGACGAGTCATAATCAAATTTAAGTGTTAACCAAGTTAAATTTTAGTTTGGGTAGCAATGTTCTTTTAACTAGAGGAAAAAAGCTTAAATGAATTTCAAGGAATCTAAGTTCAAAATTTTTAGTTTAAAATCAATGTAGCTTGAACCCAAACTCTAACTCAAATTTAGCATTGTATTGTCACGGTACAACTCTACTTGATTTTCACCTCCTCAATCCATCCATGTGGAGTTATATATATATATATATATAATGCATTGTTTTCCATTAAATGCAAAAATATATCATGGAAATATAGGTCAATGAGCCCATAGAAGTCTTCATTACAGCTATGGACAGAGATTAATTTTGGTAAAGCCCAACAATGTACAACAAAGCATTGACCATACAAGCCTTGACTTAATGCGTACAAAACCCAAATAAAGGCCTCTTATATGGACTTTCTTTTGGGCCCTATGTAAACAATACCTAAAGCTAAATGTGTTATTTGTGATTACATTGGTTTGGGTAGATATATATTTACAAACTTCTCTGAAGAGGAGTGTATCGAATGATCTTTATGCATGGTCTTCGGCACAAGGATCTAATTAACAACCTCTTTAAGAAGGTGATTGCATGATAAAATAAGATGTTTACTTCAGTATTAAATCCTTTATGAAGGACTACTTGCTATTATATATATAGTGTGACATTTTATCAAGACTCCATCTTTTCTTTTTTTTTTTAAAAAAAAAGTGATTTTAACCATTGTTTTATAAAAATAATTGAAATACCTTTATCTTTTTTTTGGGAATAGTATTGCCAACACTACTTGAACTTTAGATAAAGTTCAATTTACTACCTAAAGTTTGAATTTATTAAATTTAGTACCCAATTCGAAGTTAACATGTTACTAATACTACTCATATTAAATCTTGTGACAATTCATTTTTCCAATTATATTCTTCTGCTATTATTAGCATGACATGTATCCCACTATTTTAAATAATGTCATATTGACACTATTGGCTTTAACTGTTGAATACGATGGTAGAGTATTATTTTTTGTTTTATATAGTTTGAAGTGTTTTTGTATCTTTTTTTTTTTAAAATTACTGAGTGTAATATGTACAAAAACAATGACAATGCGGTATTCCTTAAACTAGTAAGGCACATATGTTAATGATAGCTGAAAGATATGACTGCCATAGGTAGTTATATTATAAGATTTTATGCAAGTAATAATGATGATTCGAATTAAGTACTAAAATTAGCAAATTTAAACCTCAGATAGTAAATTCAAGTAGCAATCGTGATATTGTCCCTCTTCCCCCCCGGTATGGGACCTAGTAAGTAATTTAAAATTATATAGAAATAGAATTCTTTTTTTTTTTAAATCTTATGTCATGTTTGGTATGCTGAAATAGACTTGTAATAGAATTGCAATTCCGAATTCCATTCCCTTTTCCATGTTTTAAAGCATTTTTAGAAATTGGAATTGCAAATCCTTAGAATTGATGATTCTAGCTTTAAGGGGGGAATGCAATTCAATTCCTCCTCATTAATTATAATTATATAAATAATCTTTTTGAACTTATTAATATATATTGGTTACACCTACGAGTTAAGGGGATCTTTTTTTTTTTTTATAAATAACACCATATATCATTTCATTCCTTAAATGTTTCCAAATACAAGAATAGACTTAACATTGAATTACTAATTCCATTCCATTTTAGATTATTCCTACATACCTATTGATTGCTCTTATTGCTTAGACATAGTCGTAGGCCAAATCACACTCTTGAACCAGGTAAATTCAACGTACAAGATGGACAAATGTGAGCTATCAGAATGCCCAAAGTGTCTCCATTGCTTAGACTCTGACACTTGAGTCAAAGAAGAAGCATAGGGGTGAGGTAATCAAATTGTGTAGGGAATATTAAATGAACTTACCAAAATAGAAGAAACCCCTTTTATAATGTTAGGGAAACTCTGTTTTAAGTAAGTAATTTTTTTTTTTAAATATGCCTTTGTTATAATAGGAAATACTTACTTCAAGCATATTATTCAAAGGGTTTAGATTACTTTCTTATTTTATCCCAATCGACCTTAAGCATTTTCCTTCCTATTCTATAGCTAGGCTAAAGTAGCATGGGCCTTGAGCCTTAAGCTAGTATGGGCATATAACACTTGCATTTGATGACAATAGGCTTAAGCCTAAAAGAAAATTTTGGACCTACCTCCTATTGTAAGAAATTTTCATCTCATTGTCTTACAATTTTTACTTTATGATACCTACATGTCTCTTCAAAAAAGTCCAATGCACATTTGGTTAGTAGAATGAAATAAAGTGGGAATAAATTGTAATTATTAAGGAATATAATATTAATAATAGATTAAGTATATATTTAAAAATATCAATTTACCTTTATCCTAGACTATGACTTAACCATTAACTAGGATCTTATTAATAAAATATGATATATATGTAAAAAAAAAATAGCTTTTTTTTTTTTTTTGAGAAGGCATTGCAATTCTTTATCTAGTAGAAACATGAATTCCTTATAATAGCTATTCTACCACCAAACACAATAATAGCTCTATAAGGGAGAAATAGTTATTCCATCTATTTTCATAAAGTCAACCAAAAGTATGGTAAAAAATCTTTGCATCATCAATAATGTTTAGAGATAGTTGAAATTGATCCCAAAAACTATAGATAAGATATGGATATAATCTTCAATATTTTAAAAAGTACATTTATGACTTCATGCCACTACTAAAAAGTTCTCCTTCAATGATGATAGGAAGCAATAAAATATTTTAAGAAGGTAAATGCACATTTTCAAAGTTTAAATTAAATTTAAGTTTCATAATATTTAGCTTAACTAATTCACAAGTTTAATTAAGTTCGAGTTGAGTTATAGTTAAATTTAAGTGTTAACCAAGTTCAATTGTAGTTTGGCTAGCAATATTCTTTCAATTAGAGGAAAAAAGCTTAAATAAATCAAGTCTTAATGAATTTCAAGGAATCTGAGTTCAAACTTTTTAGTATTACGCTTAAAACATTAAACTCTGTGTAGCTTGAGCTTGAGCTCTAACTAAAATTTAGCATTGTATCATCATGGATTGATTCATTTACAACTCTACTCGATTCTCACCTCCTCAATCCATCTAAAATATGGAGTTCAAAATAAATAAACAATGCATCGTTTTCCATTAAATGAAAAAATATATCATGGAAATATAGGTCAATGAGCCCATAGAAGCCTTCATTACAACTATGGATAGAGATTAATATTGGTAAAGCCCAACAATGTACAACAAAGCATAGAACATACAAGCCTTGACTTAATGCATACAAAACCCAAACAAAGGCCTCTTATATGGACTTTCTTTTGGGCCCTACGTAAACAATACTTAAAGCTAAATGCATTATCTGTGGTTACGTAGGTTTCAATAGATATATCTTTACAAACTTCACTAAAGAGGGGTGTATTGAATCATCTCTATACAAGGCCTTTGGCACAAGGACTTAATTAACAATCTCTTTAAGAAGGTGATTACATGATAAAATAAGATCTTTATTTTAGTATTAAATCCTTTATGAAGGACCACTTGCTATTATATACATAGTATGATATTTTATCAAGACTCCATCTGTGCTTTCTCTTTAAAGTGGTTTTAATCGTTCTTTTGTAACAATAATTGAGATACCTTTATCTTTTTTAGGAACAATATTGCCAATGCTATCTAAATTTTAGATAAAGTTTAATTTACTACCTAAAATTGGAATTTATTAAATTTAGTATCCAATTTGAAGTTTTCATGTTATTGATACTGCCCATATTAAATCTTGTGATGATTCATTTTTTCAGTTATATCCTTTAATCATTATTAGCATGACTCGTATCCCACTATTTTAAGGAATGTCATATTGACACTATTGGCTCCAACTGTTGAATATGATGGAAGGGTATTATTTTTTGTTTTATGTAGTTTGACATGTTTTTGTATCCTTTTTTTTTTTAAAAAAAAAATTATTGAGTGTAGGATGTGTAAAAACAATGCTAATGCAGTATTCCTTAAACTAGTAGAGCACATATTATGTTAATGATGGCTAAAGGATATGACTAGATAGACACTTATATCACAAGATTTTATGTAGGTAGTAGTGATGATGCGAAAAAATTGATTTAGGTACTAAAATTAGAAAATTTAAACCTCAAATAGTAAATTGATCTTTCATAAAAAATTCAAGTAGCAATTGTGATAATATTCCTATTCCCCCCCCCCCCCCCCCCCCCCCCCCCCCCTATATGGGACTTGGTAAGTAATTTAAAATTATATAGAAATATAATTATTTTTAAGCATCTTATATCATGTTTGGTATGCTAAAATAAACTCATAATAGAATCACAATTCCAAATCCCATTCCCTTTTCCATGTTTTAAAGCATTTTTAGAAGTTGGAATTACGAATCTTTAGAATCAATGATTCTAGCTTTAAGGGGAATGTAATTTGATTTTCCCTCATTAATTATAATTAGATAAATAATCTTTTTAACCTTATTAATATATATTTATTACACCTAAGAATTAAGAGCATCTTTTTATAAATAACAACATATACCATTTCATTCCCTGAATGTTTCCAAATACAAGAATAGATTTAGCATTCCATTACTAATTCCATCTTAGATTATTCCTATGTAGTTGTTGATTGCTTCTATTGCTTGGATGTGGTCTTGGGCCAAATTGCACTCTTGAGCCTAGTAAATTCAATCTACAAAATGGACAAATTGAGTGGGGAATATTAGATGATCTTACCTGAATGGAGGAAACCCCTTTTATAATGTTAGGGAAGCTCTATATTGGGTAAGTAAATCTTTTTTAAAGATACCTTAATTATAATAGAAAATACTTAGTTCAGGCATATTATTAAGAGGGTTTAGATTATTTTCTTATTTTTATCTAACCAGCTTTAAGTACTTTCCCATTTTGTAGCCAAAGTAACATGGGCCTCAGGCCTTAAGCCAATATGGACATATAACACTTGCCCCCCTCCCACTCTCATTAGTGTTGTAGAACAAATGAGAGTAGAGGCTAGTTTATTTATTTATTTACCAAGTTGAAGGCATAGATGTGTTAATTGAGCCTGTGCTAGGTTGAGGAGGACCTATTTGACCTGCAGGAGAAACTAGTCGACCTCGCCGTTCCGAGGTTAAAAGCCACAACGTTCACCAAGTTGCAAGGTGACTCATATGAGTTGTTAGAGATGGGGAGTAGGATATTTAAGCCACAGCAATAGCACAAAGTTAGATATTATCAACTAAGTCACTGTATCTTCTTACTCCAAAAATCAACACAGACCCCGAAGAAGGTGAAAAGGCTTGTTGTGGATGCCTCTGTCCTTTCATCTTTCATTTTTTTTTAAATTTGTGTATGCAAACCTATGCATTTAATGCAATAAGCCACGTAACGTGATGGGGTTTGAAGTATTGACAGGGGTGAAATAATCTCAAGCTCCCATATTGTCAGGTGACATGTGATACAATCTTGGACCATATGGGAAAATGCGCAAGTGTTTTCCAACTACCTATACAAGGCACAAAAACTTCTATTCTCATACCTTTCACTCTCTTCACATTCTTGCAACTTTCAGCATTTGTGTGTTCACTTGATCTATCTTACTATCCTTCTTCAATTTCTCCACACTCATTGATGCATTAGGCATGTCAAGTTCATCTTTTCATACACTTTCTAATGTTGTTCAGAAGATCATCTCCAATACAGCAAGCCACAAGGTAGGGTCCTTAAGTCAACCCTACGTAACAGCAATGATAGAGGAGGAGGTGGATAGTGCGATCCTAGGTCGCTTGAAGAAGAAGGAAGCAAAGAAGTTTGCAGTGGAGTGTTGGCCCTTGATATTTATCTTGATGATGGGGAGAACCGAGGGCTGATCTACTTAAGCTATGTTCAACCATCATTATTAGGGGTGGGACTTGCAGGAGTGAGGTGCCTTGCTGATGAGACCAATGTGGATGCAGTCGCCTTATATTGCAAACCACTTTTGAAAGGCTGAGTCGTTCGAGCTGCTCACGAAGATGAGCATGTCGCTTTAATGTTGGGTAATTGCTTCTACATCTACTAAAGGTTTCTTGAGTTTAAGTTACTATTGCCTTTCAACGACTTTCAGAAAGAGTTATTCAATTACTACCGTGTCAACCCTTGCCAACTTATACCCAATGCTTATACTCTGTTGGTGGCATTAGAGAGCATCTGTGAGTTATATGGCATTTGGCTTACCTTACAGTTGCTCTAGTTTTTCTACAAGGTGAAAAGATCTAGGCCATCTCAAGGGTAGTTTTGCCTGTCCAACTAACTTGAGGTGAAGTTAATGGACAGGTTGGTGTTTTTGGTGCACAATTAGAAAGAAAAATTTATTGTTGTCAAGATGCCCAAGATAATAAATTTCTAGGTTCATTGAGTAAATCCAATTTGCACTAAGCCCATCAAGTTCATGCCATTTGATAGGCACTAATCTAAGGTTCTTCTTTAGGCTCTTGAGGAGAATGGGAGGCCATTTGACACCCCTAACTTGATGGGAGCGTTTTGGGGCATAGGTACGAAAACACTTGAAGGCTTAGGCGTTGAAGGTGATGTCAGTGGGAATGCTAGAGAGAATCAAGGTGAAGGTAAGGGTCAAAGTCTAAGATGGGGTTAGCTTGAGGGTGAACTCATAAGCTATATCTTGAAGGCTAATTCTTCATGAGATTTATATGGTAAGTTTTAATTTGGTTTTTCATTTTGCTAACTGTTTGTTTTTCTTTGCAAAAATGACACCATTTAGGAAGGTTCATCTGTCCAACATTGTTGCCTGCCAGGCAGGGTGTGGCAAACCGAAGCCCTAAGAGGAGAGGAGAGGAGGGTCAAGGTAGTAGCCCCTATTGCTAAGAGACCCTCCGAAGGCGGGATTGTGATCGAGGGCACCAAGGCTTCCTAGCAAACCAATCCGATCACAACTGCACCTGAGGGGAGGAGATGGTCTCCAATAAGCGACTTAAGGTGACCACAGCAGACATTGAAGCAGGGCGATGCAATGGCTTTGAAGCATAGTCATTCTGAGGAGGTGATTTCTATTCCAAACAACATGGAAAATCAATCCATCACCTCTAAGGGGACACATGGATGCAAACATTGAGCATTAGCAAAAAAGTCACCACGACATCTAATCACCATAGGAGTAGTGCTAGGGAAGCAGCGATCCCCCAAGGCCTCTTGGCCCCTTACACTTTGATGCCTTACTACTTGTCGTGGAGAAAGGCTTGAAAGGTGAAACAGGTTGACGAGACTTATTTAAGAAGATCTTGAGCCCCAAGAAGAGAGGTGAAGTGGAGATCTTGGTGACAAGAATGTCAACTTCAGATCTTCGCTTCTTTTTCTCCATACGTCTTACTGAGATATAAGTCTAAGATTTTTCATCTTTTAAGCTTCCTCTTTTATTCTTTCATGCTTATCCTTACTTTTAACTTTTTTTTTTTTTTAGTGTGCAGACCATGAAGGCCACATACAAGGTTCTCTTCGCTTATGCTAAGGGAGAGCGACAAGTACGTGATTGAACAACCAAGTGTAATAATTAATTTAAGCTATTCTCGCGATAGTATGACTAATATGCTTCTAATTTCAAAAGCGAAGAGTTGTAGAGGTAGAATTGAAGGAAAATCATGAGGAGCTCAAGGCGATGAGGGAGGATTGTCACCACAAAGTTGTTAAGGCTGAGGAGAGGGTACAAAGAAGCGTCTCTAACCTGTCCAAGGCCCCAAAAGAGCTCAAAGATGCTACTAACCAAATTGGCTCTTTGAAGGAGGAGGTCACAAGTTTATAGAAACGAGAGTCCTACCTTACGTCAAAGTTACAGCAAAAGAAGGCTATTGCTTTAGACTTCAAACAAGATCTCGATATGGCTCAATAATGTGTCGAGTATAATAACTTAGAAGCAGCCAAGTTGAAAATATGGGTCCAATATCTCGAGAAGCTCATGGTTGATTGAGATGTGAAGATCTGCAAGTTGGAGGAACAAGAGAGGATGGCTAGGGAAAAGTACTATAAGGAGATTCAATCATCCAATGAGTATGCTAATAAGCTAGTCTAAGTTATGGACGGGGGTTAGAGGATCAAGAAGTGTTAGATCTATGAAAAGGATCCGGTGTTTGATCTCTCATGGCTCAATGAAAAAATGCAAGAGCTCGATACCCCTTTAGAGGAGAGGGAGGAGATAGATAAGGTCATGACTGAGGAAGAAGGACAAATTCCGGTTGAAAACTTACCTCGGTTGTTGGTAGTGGTACCTACCAAAGACGCTCCCATACTGGCTTAGGGCCTAAAGCTTCCAAAGTGTCTTCAAGAAAGATTTAATTGCCTAAAACAAAGCTTCTTTAACATTATAAAAGGGGTTTCCTCCATTCATGTAAGATCATCTAAGATCATCTTATAGGTTCAATTTACTAAGTTCAAGAGAAAGATTTGGCTCAAGACTGCATCCAAGCAATAGGAGCAATCAACATTACCAAACATGATATTAAAAATAAAGAGATATTTTTAAAGAGGGAGTACTTTAAAGATGATGATATGACATCTTAAAGATTCCATGGAGGTTGTTGGGTTAAAGAGAAAGTAGAAGGTGTGATAAAACTAAAATCAAAGTTGGTTATAGAACTAGTATAGGGTCTATGCAATTTTAACTGCTCTCCATTCCAATATTACTAATGAATGCAATAGTAGCAAATTAAGATTATATCAAAGTGTGGGTAAGTAACTACATAAAAAAAAAAAAACAAAAAAAGAAAAAGTTAGTAAAACCATAAGGATAAGAAAATTATAGATATACTTCAATTTTAAAAAAATTAATAGCAATATTTTTTTTAAATTTCAAAATTAAGAGAGGCAACCCTCAATTTGCCACTGAACATAGAGATAGTTAAGTTATCTAAAGAAGTCAAAATTCAACACATCCAAATTCTAAGCTAGGAAAGTTGCAAGATAACAATTTTACACTCACTAAAACGCTTTAATTTTATATTTTATAGTCTCTAAAATGATAGGAGTTTCTACTATAGCTACAACTATTAATCTATTATATTCCAAAATACTAATTTCTTTTGCTATTCTATTTTGTTTATCATCCCAATTTGGGTTCTTTCCCAACTAAAGCCCTAGGTTTCATTTTGCAATTGCATAAAGATTTTTTTTTTTATTGATGTCACTTATCTTCATTTAAGAAATGTATCCATTTTCAAGTTAGATCTCTAAATCCTATTTCTTTTAATTTATTTAAAGTATTTCAATGTACTTTCATGAATGAAATTCATGTTCTCTAGCTAAAAAAGAAAAACCGCACTAGCATTTGGTACTAGGATAATTTTTTTAATGGTGTTCCATAAAAAAAAAAATAAAAAGTGGAATATGTTTTAAAATAATATTTATATACTATAGCATGTGTTTAGAATGGTGACATGAAAACTTGATACATTATAGTCCAAAAAATGGCAAAATAACATGTTATATGCATTCCTCAAGTAAGTTCACACCCTTTTTTTTTGTAAGTGAACATATACGAATGCAAATGGGTAGGTTCATGATAGCTTTTCTAAATCCCAAACTCAACTTGTTAACATTTTTTTTTCTAAAATTCATTTACAAATTAAATTGAAGGTGCTTCAATCGAGGGAGTTTTCCTAGTTTATGCTCTATAAAGAAGAAAAGTCGTTGGCAGGATGAAGGTGCTGTAGGTACTTCTTGTCACTCTTCATAATACACATATTCCATGTCATCATCCAAATCATGACTTGTATTCACTAGCATCTCATCATATCCCACAATCTCACCAGAAGTACCTACAGCTAGAAAAGGGTCCCATGGGGGGTGAGCTAAAACCCAATGCAATGTATACCTACAACCATAAATGCATGCCATGCCAAAATACAAACACAAACATGATGTAAAAAAGATATTCAAACAACAATATATCATCTTTCATATAAGTTATTCTAGCACATAACTCTCAGCAACACAAGCTCCATATACACACAATATATATATCCATGAGTCCAAGAGTTTATGAGTCCATATTACACATATATACATATACGACAGTAAGTACTCCTCACTGTCTATGAGTCCAACAATTCTAAATCTACCCGGATCATTTCAGTATATGACTCCATTAGGAATAACTTCACATATCAATCATCGGGGTGCCACCCCGCGATCATTAAGATTTTTGGTTCCTCAGGCCCAGTCAAACACAATCATACAGTTACTTAATTCTAATAACAGTTTAAGTAAATTCACATTTCTAACCTAATATGCACAATTAACAAATATAGTGTACATGTACCTGATAAGCAATAAGTGATCTCTTCACAACTCTGCACTTCCTTAATCCTTAAACCTATCTATGCACAATTGCTTGTGTATTTTACTGTACACTTCATGTTTTTGGCATGGGACTGTGTCTTTTGTCGTATATCTTACTATTCACCTTTTGATTTTTGGCATAGGCATGTCTCTTGCCCGTGTACCCTACTATTCATTTGTGATTTTTGCACGGGGCTATGTAATTCTCCTATGTGGCCGTGTACTTGGTACATGGGTATAGCACAGTCGTGTTGTGGATCGTGTATGACTAGAAATCTCAATTCTTGAGAAAACTAAATTTTTTCTAAAACCTTCACATCTCTTAATCACAATTACACGCAAATCCCCTCTACATTTGAAATTATTATATTTCCATGCTTTATTTACTACCTCATTACTCTAAATTTCACTATAATTACATAAGATTTAGAGGACTTACTCGAATTGTCATTCCACAAACAAGTGTCAAAATCCTGTAAATGTGAATGTTAGATTGTTCTGACACTGTTTGGATCATTTTAACGATTTGAGTTTTCTTACACTAGTCTTTTGTGTGCAAATTCGCCAAATCGAAGTTGCCTTCTGCTCTTAGGGTTTCATAGTCTGCTCCTAGGGTTTTGTAGTGCACAATATGGGGAAAAGGGTCAAGACACGTGGGGTTCTATATACACCTTCCTTGTCAAATGACCATATTGCCCTCATCATTAAGTCATTTTTACTTCAATTTGCCCTAATTTTATTATTTTAATATTTTAATATTATTTTTCTCTAACTTAAACATTATTATTTAATAAATATTTTATTTTAATTTATTATGATTATTACATTCTCTACACTCAAAAGTTACCCGGATTGTGAAAGAGCTCGAGGTATCTCTTCGTTGTTTCCTCTTCCAATTCCCAAGTCGCTTCTCTTTCCATTTGATTACTCCACTACACCTTGACATACTTGATCACTAGTCTCCTCAAAATATGCTTTTGAGTATCCACAATCATGATAGACTTCTCTATTATTATGAGGTTTGGTTGCACTTCCAAAGGTTTTAAAGTAGTTACTTGGTCTGGTTTCAATATATATTTTTCTTAACCTAGAAATGTGAAATGCATCATGTACCCTAGCTAGATTTAGTGGGAAGGCCAACCTATACACCACCATTCCAAATCTTTTCAAGACTTTAAAAGGCCCTACATACTTGGGGTTCAGTTTTCCTCTCAATCCAAATCTCACCACCCCTTTGTAGGTGATACATTCAACAAGACATGGTTTTCCATCTTAAACACTAAAAGGCGTCGTCTTCTATCTGCATAAGACTTTTGACGACTTTAAGTTGACTGCATTTTCTACCTGATTAACTTGACCTCATTCACAGCATCTTGTATCAAGTTAGGTCTCGATATTTATCTCTCACCTACTTCATCCCATTGTTAAAGCGATCAACACTTTCTATCATATAATGCTTCATAGGATGCCATTTCCATCATAGCTTGATAGCTATAGTTGTAAGCAAACTTTACTAAAGGCAGGTGCTCATCCCAATTCCCATAAAGATCTAGTGCACAGGCCCTCAACATATCCTCTAATATCTAGATGGTTTGTTCTAATTGATCATCCATCTATGGGTAAAAAAGTTGTACTAAACTACAATTTAGTTCCTAGTGCCCTGTGTAAACTCCTCTAGAATCTTCCAACAAACCTTGTATCTCTATCAAAAACTATTGTGATTGGTACCCCATGTAACCTTAAAATTTCCTTAATGTACAGTTGAGCCAAATGAGCCAAATTCTCGAGTTTATACCCAATAGCTATAGGTGTAAAATGGGTAGATTTTGTAAGTTTGTCTACAATTACCCTTATGGTATCTAGTTTAGTCACAGTTTTAGGTAATGCTATAATGAAATCCATGGCCACATGCTCCCATTTCCACTTTGGTATCAGTAGATGTTGCAACTTGCCAATAGGTCTTTAATGCTTTATTTTGATTTATTGACAGGTCAAACACCTAAATACATACTCCGTAATTTCTCATTTCATATACTTCCACCAATAGTAGCATTTTAAGTCTTTATATATCTTAGTACTCCTAGGGTGGACATAATACCTAAAATAATGTGCCTCTTTCAATGTTTCATTCTTCACTTCAAATATACCTAGAACATACAATTTTTGACCATATCTTACTACTCTTTCTCCATCTGCATTAAACTCCGTCGCCTTTCCTTTTTCCATCCGTTTCTTAATTTCCTGCATTTCTACATCATCAATTTGTGCAGCCATCAATGTAGACTGTATGCGTGAACTAGCTAGTCCAACCCCAACTTCCTGGGTTATCATTTTCAATTCTAGTCTTTGCATATCTTCCAATATGTTCCATTGAGTTGTGATTAGAGTTGCCAAATTATCATGTCTCTTTCTATTGAGTGCATCAACAACTACATTCGCTTTCCCAAAATGATATTGAATCTCAATTTCTTAATCCTTTATCAGCTCTAATAATCATCTCTACCTCATGTTTAACTCCTTCTGGGTAAAGATGTACTTGAGACTCTTATGATCGGTGAATATCTTGCACTTCTCCCTATAGAAATAATGTCTTCACAATTTAAGTGTAAAGACAACAATTGCTTTTCCAGATCATGTGTAGAATAGTTCTTCTCATAAGCTTCAACTATCGGGATGCATATGCTATAATCCTCTCATTTTACATCAATACGTATCTTAGCCCTTAGATAGACACATCATTGAATATGACAAACTTTTCACCACTAATAGGTAGTGCCAAAACTAGTGTTGAAACTAGTATCTCCTTCAATATTATGAAGCTTGTTTCATGTCTATCATCCTATACAAACTTCACCCCTTTTTGAGTTAATCAGTTTTAAGGGTTACCAACTTAGAAAATCCTTCCACAAATCTTCTATAATACCTTGCTAACCTCAAGAAGCTTCTGACCTATATCACTATCGTTGGTTTAGGTCAGTCATTTACGGTCTTTATCTTTTCAGGGTATATAGATATGCCTTCTTTACTGATTACATGGCCTAAGAAGATTATCTAATTAAGCTAGAACTTGTATTTCTTGAATTTCGCATATAGTCTCTCTATCTGTAATATGTTCAACACCATCCTCAAATGTTGTTCATGCTCCTCTTCACTTTTGGAGTATATTAGAATGTAATCTATAAACCAATAACAAGTTTATCCAAATACTCTCAAAATACCCGGTTCACCAAGTCCATGAAACCTACCAATGTATTTATGAATCCAAATGGCATTACTTGGAACTCATAATGCTCGTATCATGTCTTGAAAGCGATCTTCTGAATATCTTCCTCTTTAATCCTCAGTTGATGATACTCGTATCTCAAGTCGATTTTTGAGAAAACTTGAGCCCTATGTAATTGATCAAATAAATCATCTATCATTGGGAGCTGGTATTTATTCTTAATGGTAACCCGATTCAGTTCCCTATAATTAATGCACGATTGCATACTACTATCCTTTTTGCTCACAAACAGCACAAGCGTACCCCAAGGTAAGACGCTAGGTTTGATAAACTTCTTATTCAATAATTCTTATAACTACTTCTTCAGTTCTGCCAACTCAATAGGCGCTATACGATACGGGGCTTTGGATATAGGAACCATACCAGGTACCACGTCTATACTAAATTTGATCTCCTTTGCTGCAGGTAGGCCTAGCAGGTCTTTAGGAAAGACTTCTGTGAATTCTCTCATGATATGTACTTGATCAATTCTCATCACATCGTTAGATTCAACTACTATTGAAGTTACCATGCTCTTACCTTATAATTCATACGTAGGCAATCCAATTGGTCTTTATGCTTTAAGCTTAAAATAAAAGGGTTCTTCTCCTAACGTACTAAAATGATGTAGTTCTCTCCCAATACTAAAATGGATGCATATAACAATCAATGGTTGCGTGGTGTCTAAATAACCAATCCATTTTCAATATCACATCAAAATCCGTCATCTCCAAAACTAAAAGGTCTACATATAGAACCCTACCTTGCACTTCAATACTAACCTTTTTACATATTCTGTTTAATCCTTTACCCACACTCATAGGTGTACTCATACTCAATCTACCATTCAACACCTCAGTAGGGGTATTATAAATATTTTTAAAGGCATTAGGTATACATGAATGTGTTGCACTAATATCAAACAGGACATAAGCACTAATAGAGTGTACCAATAGCGTATCTGCCAAAGTGTCCATGCCTAGTGTGTCCGGACGTTGCAATGCAAATACTCGAGCTAGTGCTCTTTGTCTTGGTCTTACTGGCTAAGGTCTGCCAACTTGGGTTACAGTTTGGTTTCTCTCTATCCGTGCTGGTCGCATAGTCTGCCCTCTCGTATTTGGGCAATCTATCATTCCATGGCCCCTCTATATGCAGGAGTAATAGAAGGTAAGTGGAATTGATCTCTCTGTACAGGTTTTACTACTGTGTCCTATCTTTCCACATGAGAGATAGGTACCCTCTAGCCACTTACACTCACTCAACTCATGTAACCTATAACATCTAGCACATCTGCGAACTTATCTTGTTAGGGAAGTTCTAGCCTAAGAGGAGGGTGTTACAATGACCCCAAGTTTAGTTTAGAAGGTTTAAAGTTTCTCACCCTTCTCTTGTATGACTATTCCTTGAGTAGGTCTCTTCCCTTGTACCACTATTGTCCCATGTGTCCTCATCTCATCAGTCCTTTTATGGTTTTGTTATAGGAACTTAGCCTTACTCACTACCTCAAAGTATGTGTTCAAATGAAACAACCCCACTTCATGCTATAGAGTGGGTTCCATTCCTAACACAAATTTGTGAGCCCTGGATCTCTTGTCTATTCTAAAGATTGTTGGCATGAATTTCACTAGGTGGTTTAACTCCGTCTCATACTCTTTTACAGATAATTTTCCTTGGTGGCAACTATAGTATACTACCTCCATTTTATCTCGTATGCTACTTGGGAAGTATTGGTCATATATCATCTCTTTGAACCTCTCCTAGGTGATGTGTCCTATAGTTAATCTTGATACGCTAGACCACCACTCAAAAGCTGAGGCCCTTACTAAATATACGGCATAGTCCACCTTTTTCTCTTTTGGGACTCCAAATGCTGCAAAAGTCTTCTCCAACTCTTTAATCCACTACTTAGCATGCAGTGGGTCATTCACCTTGGGCCTAAATTCCATAACTAGTCTCATGAACCAATCTAAATTGATTGGCCTAGCCGACCTATCTCTAATCTCTCCTGTCACCTGCCTTTATTTACCATTCAACATTTATAGTTCATGTATCTACTATTGTTGTTTTGCTACTACTCCCTCAAGGGTATTAATTACCTCTAGCAACTATGCAATACAATCTTCATTCGATCCTGAACCATGTTGAGGTGGTCTGGGAGGAATCTAGTTATTAAGAGCATCGCCTCTAGCACCTGATGTCAAACTTAGTCTGAAAATTTTCCTCAATATTCTACAAAAATACAAACAGGAGTTGTCTCAGAATATCAAATTTCTAATAATAACATAGCTAGTATAATGGAAAGGAAATTATATTTCTATAATCATCAATCCCATTTATTACCCACTCTCATCATGTCTCACCATCTTAAAGATTTTATTCCTAAATAGTCTATGGATCAATAAACCTAAACGCTGATATCACTTAAGCTGTAACGCCCAAAACCCGAATGAGTATAGCCTATCATATGTCCTCACTAGGTGAAGACATGTAAAGACTTAAAATTTGCTAAACTCCACAATTTATATTCAATCACTATGACAGTCAATAAAAGAAATCTCTACATGTATAGATGAGTAGCTTAACATATCTCACTCAATCTCTCCCTATAAATAAAAACTACAAATAACTATCTATCTACAACAATCAACCATGGTTCATCTCCTACAATCAATCACAACAGAAGCATATTTAAACTCAAGTACAATCGAAGTCTTAAGCGTAACACAACTAAACAAAATATTATAATGCTAATCCTTCTTATAGTTTGCTTATTTCACATCATCGTCTAAATCATGACTTGTGTTCTCTAGTGTCTCATCATATCTCACAATCTCATTAGAAGTACTTACGGTTGAAAAAGGGTCCCACAAAGGGTGAGCTAAAGCCTAGTACAATGTATATCAACAACCACACATGTATGCCATGCCAAAATATAGACACAAATATGATGCAAACAAGATATTCACAATTTATTATCTTTCATATCAGTTATTCCAACACAACTCTCAATAACACAAACTCCATATACACAATACTTATATACAATAATGGTTTCTCTCCATTGTCCATGAGTCCAAGAGTCCATGAGTCTATATTTTACATAGATACATATAAGATAGTGGGTGCTCCCCAATGTTTATGAGTCCATAAGTTCATATTATACATATATACATATATGATAATGGGTGCTCTCCATAATCCATGAATCCAACCATTTTAAATCTATCTAGATTATTTTAATACACGACTCCACTAGGGACAACGTCACATATCGATCATCAATGTGCCAACTCGCGATCACTAACATTCTCTATTCCTCAAGCCTAGTCAAACACAATCACATAGTTACTTAGCTCCAATAATAGTTTAAGTAAATTCACATTTCTAACCTAACATACATGATCAACAAACATAGTATACACATACCAAATAAGCAATGAGCGATCTCTTGACAACTCTACACTCCTTTAATCCTTAAACCTATTCAAATCACCAAACACATACGCTAAGAGAACCTACAACAACTACTTTAATCTCTGTTTAGGTATTTAGTTAAGTTAGAAGAAGTAAGGAATTAAAAATGGGTAGAAAAGCCCAACTTTAGAAAACATGGTCTGACACGTCTAAGTACATGGGCATGTTCTCGTCTGTATACTACATGTGTTATCGTAGTGGTAGGATACAGCCTGATAATGGCCGTGTCTCTTACTCATGTCTCTCATTGTACACTTTGTGATTTTGGCACAAAACTGTGTTTCTTGCTCATGTATTTTATTGTTCACTTTTCGATTTTTGGCATAAGTGTGTCTCTTACTTGTGTACCCTATTGTTCATTTTGTGATTTTAGCATGGAGCCATATAATTCTCCTATGTGGCCGTGTACTTCGGTATGTAGGTGCAACACGGTCGTGTTATAGACCGTGTACTTTTGGAAATCTCAATTCTTGCGAAAACTAAAATTTTTCTGAAATTCTCACATCTCCTAGTCACGATTACTCTCAAATCCCTTCTGCATTTGAATTTATTGTATTCTTATGCTTCATTTCCTACCTCATTACTCTGAATTTCACTCTAATTACATAAGATTTAGAGGACTTACTCAAATTGCCACTCTACGAACAATCATCTAAATCCTATTACTATAGATGTCGAATTGTTTTGACACTGTTTGGATTGTTCCAACGATTGAAGTTTTCTCACACTAGTTTTTCATGTACAAATTTGCCGAATCAAAGTTACTTTCTGCTCCTAGGGTGCTGTAGTGCACAATATAGGGAAAAGGGTTAAAAGGATACGTAGGGTTCTATATATGCCTTCTCCATCAAATGACTATATTGCCCCCATCATTAAGTCTTTTTTATTTCCATTTGCCTTAACCTTATTATTTTCATATTTTGATTTTATTTTTCTCTAACTTAAACATTATTACATAATACATATTTTATTTTACTTTATTCTGATTATTATAGATATACTCTTCAATATATTTTTTTAAAAGTACATTTATACCTTCATTGCATTGCTAAAAAGGTCTCTTTCAATGATGATTGGAAGCAAGAACAATAGTTTAAAAAGTAAATGCACATTTTCAAAGTTTAAGCAATGTATACCTCCTAACCTATAAATTTGGGATGAATTCACAATTTTTCTTATAAAGGGGCATTTACTTAGGGTAATAAAGAAGAAATAGATTAATTATTTACATAATAACTTTTTATTACCTTATTTACTAGCAAATAGGTTTGGGAATTTTTTGTGTAAGTGACTTTTCTATTTCCTCTCTATTGGGAATAGTTATTACCTTCTATAGGGTGGTAATTTTAATTTCCTCTTTACAAGGAATAAAAAGTTTAAATAATAGACAATCATGCCCTAAGTAATTAACTATTAGTTATACACCATAATAACTAAATAGAGACACATTGGTATTTTTAATTATATTTTTAATTTAATATTATAATTAATGAGATGAGATAAATATTGAAATAGATATTCCCTTTATACAAAATAAACACTAAAATATAAATTCCTAATCTATTACTAGTAATAGTCATTTTCAAATAATAACAATTCTAGTAATTATTTATTTTATTCTAAAGAGTAAGTAGGCCATAATTCTTTTACTATAGCTAGCATTAGTAAAGTAGTTGAACAACTATTAATAGAATATTTTGATATAGTGAGTAATAGCTCTCATTATTCACTAGCCATGAAGTCACTAAGGGCTGAAGTCAAAGCTATTCAAGAAATTCTATTAAATCCTAGTCCTAACCTACCAATGAAAAATATTTTGTCTAGCCTATTTACTTTCTACAATTGAATAAATAAAAAATAGGAAAATTATTCCTAAGGAATGATTCTTAGCATAATTAGTTCAAAATTTATATTCTAATATTTATTGCATATAAATTTTTATTAAAAAATACTTAATCTAGTGTTTACTACATCTCATTAATTGTAGTATAAATTGAGAATATGATAAAAATACCAATATATCCCTATTTAGTAATTATAAAATATAGCTAAAGATATTTATTAAGAGTATGATTGCCACAATACCTAAGCTTTTTATTTCTTGTAAAGAAAAAAAAAATTACTCCACAAAAGGTTATCGCGATTTCCTAAAAAGAAGGAACACCAAGTAAACAAAATAGTAAAAAATATTCTAAAAATAAACTTTTATTCTCTCTTTATTATTTCTAGGTATACAGAGCCTTAATAAAACAGAAATCGGACGGATGGTTAAAGTGTGACAACTATCAAAATGGTAAGTACTAAATACCATGAAAAATTGGAGTGAAAGAAAAGAACAAATTATCTAAAGTTTAATTTTGACTCGGTGAATGAAGGAAAAACGTGGTGTGTATTAGGGCTGATTTGTTTACTCTACGTGATTATATTGAATTATAGTTTTGATTTGAGGAACTAAATTCATTTACAACTCTGTTTTGATAGTAATAGTGGGCATGATTCGACTTAATTCGTAATTTTTTTAAATCTAAAAAAAGCGGTTTAATTTGATTCAATTCACCATTTGAATCGTTTTTATATTTGTTATTAATTTTTTTTTATATACAAATCGAGAAGTCATTGAAAGTTGTACTTAACATAAAAATGATTTAATTCATCATCATTTTTCTAATACCGTCATCTTCAATATCCATTTGATATATTTAAGGATATTTTATTATCTTTTTCTAGCTAATTCTAATTTATATATTAATCAATAAGTAAAAATATAAATTAAAAAAAAGGTAGTAAATTACTTGATAAAAACTAAACAATATGAGAAATTGAATAATTAATATAATTTTTTTTTTGTCATACATTCTCTAAATTTTTGTTGCCATTTTCTTTCTTTTACGTTCGGTTCGATTCGTGATTTTTTTAAACCTAAAAAAATGATTCAAACTTAATTTATGATTTAATTTACTTTGTTATGGTTTGATTTACGGGTCAATCAATTTTTTTCCCAATATATTGTGGGATTATTAGGGGCTCGCAATTGATGTGCAATTGGAACGAAACAAATCCTTGATGCAAGTTCTATGAGGTCAATGAGTCCATAGGAGTCATCATGGCAGCCAAACCTTATAAATACAAGCCTTGACTTAATGTGTACAAAACCAAAACAAAGACCTCATAAATAAACTTTCTTTTGGGCACATCGTAAACGTTACCGAAACCTAAATGCATTATCTGTGTTACGTAGGTTTAGTTAGATAGATATAGGCTTACAAACTTCATTCAAGATGGGTGTATTCAGTCATCTTTATAAAGGGTGTTCGGCACAAGGACCTAACTAAGAATCTTTCTATCGGGTCATTACGTGATAAAGTAAGACTTTTAAGTTAGTATTAAATCCTTTATGAAGGACCAATCCCTATTTAGGAAATCCTTTTAAATCATAATTTTACCTATCATGAAATATATTTTTCAAATCAGTCCATTTACTTTTTGAAATGGAATAAATAAAAAATAAAAAAGTTATTCCTCATTAATGACTCTTACCATAATAAGTTTGAAATTTATATTCTAATGTTTATTTTATATAAATTATTATTATGAGAATACTTAATTTAGAGCTTACCCAACCTTATTAATTGCAATATAAATTGAGAATATGATAAAAAAAAGAGCAATATGTCCCTATTTTAATAGTTATTTAAGAGTACAATTGTTCCAACACTTAAACTTTTTATTCCTTTTAGAAAAAAAAAAATATTACTCCACAAAAGATAATAACTATTCTTTATAAAGAGGGATTAGAATAGTTGCCTAGAATAAAAATTTTAAATCAACTAGTAAGTAAACAATGTATTCAAAAAATTAATTTTTATTCTCTCTATTATGGCCTTAATAAAACAGAAACCGGACGGATGGTTAAAGTCTGACGATTATCAAAATGGTAACTGCTAACTACCATGAAAAATTCGAGTGAAAGAAATGAAGAAATTATCTAAAATTTAATTTTTATTCAGTGAATGAAGGAAAAACGTGGTGTGTATTAGTGCTGATTTGTTTACTCTTCGTGAGTATATTGAATTGTAGTTTAGATTTTGAGGAATCTTATTAGAATCCGAAGGAATAGCTTTAGATGTTAAATAAAAGGGAAAAAGAAATTGTTAAGCTTACCAATATAGATGGGAAGGTCAAATTATACAATCAGCTCTTAAGCTTTAATTATCTCATAATTAAGCATCTAAAAATTAGATGGATTTGGTTAAGATATTAATGTTAAACTTTAGTCACTAATCTGGAACTTGAAAATTCAAATGAGATTGTAATGGTGTCCATTAACATTATAGATGAACATATCAAAATTTTAATATAGTATATCAACATGAAAAAATTTTCATCAAGATTCTCATCAACCACACACTATGATTATCATTCTTAAATGGAATAAAATAATATCTAATATGAGAGTACAAATGCGTCCAGCTTCTTTATAAATTATTCAAGTTCAACTTTATATTTACTTAAAGTCAATTTGACGATGTTGAGTAAAATCCAAGCTTGTGCTACTTTAATAGTTTACAAAATCAAACCGAGTTTCATGATGTTTAACTTGACTAATTCACAACTTTAATCAAGTTTAAGTTAAGTTATAATCAAATTTAAGTGTTAATCTTAATTGACTTCAACTGTAGTTTTCCTAGCAATATTATTTTAATTGGAGAAAAAAAATTAAATAAATCAGATCTAAATGAGTTTAATGTAATCAAGTTCAAACTCTCTACTATTGCTTTAAGTCAGGTCTAAACTTAAAACATTAAACTTAATGGATTTTGAGCTCTAAAATTTTGAATCAAACTTGAACTCAAGTTTAACAATGCAATAGCGCAACTCATTACATTTACAACTGTACTTTGATGGTAAGGGTGGGCATGGTTCGATTTGGTACAGTTCGTCCCTCAAATCAAACCAAACTGTATATTACAATTCAATCTTTTTTTTTTTCTAAATTAAATCTAATCATATGGTTTGATTCATAATTTTTTTGGAACCTAAAGAAAGTGGTTTGGTTCAATTCGATTTATAGTTTGAATCACTTTCACTTATTATTATTATTATTATTATATACATAAGTCGATAAGTCGTTGAAAGTTGTACTTGACATAAAATGATTTAGTTCATTATCATTTCTTAGATATCACTCATTATTTTCAATGCACATTTGATATATTTAAGAATATTTTATTATCTCTCTCTAATTAATTTTAGTTTCTATATTAGTCAATAAGCAAAAGTATAAATTTTTATTTTTAAAAAATATAAGTAATATAGAATCCTTTTTTTTAGTCATACACTTTTAGATTTTCTTCACTATTTTCTTTCTTTTACTTCTTATGTCTCAATTCGGTTCAAAACAATTTAGCTCAATTCATAAATTTTTTAAACTTAAAAAGACGATTCAAACCTAAGTTATGGTTCAATTTGGTTTGGTTCAATTTGATTTACAGTTCGATCATTTTTTTTTTATTCAACCCTATCCGATGGATTCTTTCCTCCTCAACCCATCCAAAATGTGGAGTTTAAAAAAAGAAAAGAAAAAAGAAAAAAATTGCAATGTGTTCGTTTAAATGCAAAAATATATCGTGGGAATATTACAGGCTTGCAATTGATGTGCAATTGGAATAAAACAAATTAGGTCAATGAGCCCATAGAAGCCTTCATGCAAGCTAAACCTTATGAATACAAACCTTGACTCAAAGCGTACAAAACCCAAACAAAGACATCATAAATGAACCTTCTTTTGGGCCCAATGTATAGGTTTAGTTAGGTAAATATAGGTTTACAAACTTCACTTAAGGTGGGTGTATTGAATCACTTTCATGTAGAGTGTTAGGCACAAGAAACTAATCGAGGACTACTCTATGGAGGTCATTACATGATAAAGTAAGACGTTTAATTTAGTATCAAATCCTTTATGAAGGACCAGTTCCTATCATGTATGGTTCGACAATTTATCAAATTTCATCATTTTTTTAAAGAGATATTTTAAAGGAATCTTATAGACAAAGATATTTTTAGAGTGCCTCAAAGATGATTTATTTTTTTTGCAAGCAACGAAAGTTGTTTTTTAAAATAATAAAACTTATCTCTACATTTATCTTTTTTATTATTTTATTAAAATAATAAAATTTTACATTCATTTCAATAAAAAAGATGGAAATGTAAAATTTTAAATTTTAAATTAATTTTAAGCTCTAATTTGAACTCAAACTCATTTTTTACTTGTTTATCTAAATGAACTCGAGCTGGAGCTCAAGCTTCTCTAGGTTCATTTTGGCTCATTTAGCTAAACAAGCTTAAGTTCAACTTGATTAAATAAATGAGCTCGGGCTCAATTATTTAAATAAGTCGAGTTTGAGCTCAAACTTATAATTTTCTGGTTCGGAAAAAGCTTGATTCGAGCTCGATAATTGAATCGAGCTTGAGCCTTCAAAAGCTTGATATATTATAGACTATTAACTTTAATTTAATATGAAGCGCAATAGCTTATATATAGTGGAATATTATTTCACATCAAATTCATGTCTATGCCTATATATATATATATATAATAGAGATCACGGATAATGAAATTATATAAAATTGTTTTTATTAATGTTATAATAATATATATCGTTCAAATTTCATATTTTATCTTTATAATCATGTTTCTAATTGTATCATATTCATATTCATCTTATCATATCGCATCGGACATTGTCAGCCTAATTACTGCACATGCTTTTTATGTGTTGTAATGAAAGTGCATGTATATATGCGTGTGTATCTATTTTAACAAGCAATATCAATGGGACACCATACGAGGAGACATTTACATTCATGAAATCTATCACTTGAATAAAATGTGCAAAGTATAAACATTCTACCTTTTTTTAAGTAAGTGAGAATCTAAATGGTATTAGCATGTCCATAATCAAAATGACTCTCTCCTCATAGGGGGCAACATCCATTATATTTTGGCTATCTACCCCTTACTCAACCAATATAATTGGTATTTTCGTTGCAAGATTGATACAATTTAAAACAAAAAGAAACAAAAGAAAAATGTATTGATTCAAACTTAAAGACTTGAAGCCATTACTCCATCAACGATTAGAATTGCATCGATTTCTTATTTTTATACCTAGATTTTTTTTAATTGCTTTTTTTTTCTATTTTGTTTATCATCCCAATTTGAGATCTTTCCCAACTAGAGTCCTAAGTTACATTTCGCAATTGTGTAAATAATTTTTTTTCTTTATTGATGTCACTCATTTTTATGTAGAAAATGTGTTCGTTTTCAAGTTAGGTCTCTGAATCCCATTTCTTTTGGTTTATCTATTTAGAATGGTGACATGAAAACTTGATACATAATAATCCAAAAATTGATAAAATAAAATGTTATATGTGTTTCTCAAGTAAGTTCACACCCTTTTTATGTAATTGAGCATAACAGTACATTACAGTTAAGAATGCAAATGGCAGATTCATGATGGGTTTTGTAAAACCCAAACTCGATCTATTAACATATTATTTTTTCTATAATCCATCTACAAATTAAATTGATGGTGCTTCAACTAAGGGAGTTTTCTTTATGTTCTCTAGAGAAGAAAAGTTGTAGATGAGATGACTAAGTATAAAATGCCACCTCAATATGTGACCAAAACTCAATTATTAGCATTAGAAGATATTCGATACTCGCTTAAAACCTAATCAAAAAGCTAATTTAATTAAGTTAAATTATATCAAAATTCACATTTTATGCATAAAGATAATTGTTATAAGAAAATTAAATGATATGAATAACGATACAAAGTATAGTCTTTCAATTTCAAACATAAAAAAAAAATTCTAAATATTGAATTTTTTATATAAGTTACCTAATTCCTTTTTTGGAGCCCCTTCCTAAACCTATAAGTATTAAAATATATTTAGAAACTTATCTAAAGCACTATCATAGGGAAGTACCCCCATTGAGTTTTTGTTTGACTTTGTTTGAGCCGAGAGCTCTATATAATGTGGCCTACTTGCATCTTTATTAAAGTCTTTTTATATTTGCACAAAGTTTAATAAATGCTTATATTAAAATCCCCAAATTAATAAATAAATTCAATGGAATTAAAATGAAAATTTTGAAGTCAATTAAGAAAGAATTTACAAAAATTTAGGGTCATTTTTTTTCAAAATGACCATTTTGCCGTTGAACTTAATTTTATATATATATAAAAAGCTTCGAGATTGCCCAAGGACCCTAAATAAATTTTCAAGATCTTGATTAAGTGAATGAAATCATTAAAGCATAATTTAGAGTCAGTTGGAAAAGAAAAATTAAAATTTGAAAATCAATTTTGTAAAATAACCATTTTGCCCTTATACTTGATTTAGAGTCCTTAAAGTTGACTAAAATCGCTAAACGACTTAAGTAAAGTCATTTTAGGTTATTGGGAGTAATCTCTTGAAGTTTGGAGACAAATTGTCAAAAATGACCTTTTTGCCCTTACATTTGATTTTATTAAATTTGATACTGAATTAGCTTAGAGACTTTAAATATAGCTCTAAGATCTTAATTAAGTAAATAAAATCATTAGCAAATTATTTGGAGATAAGTGAAAAGGGAAATTTTAAATTTAAAAGTTAATTAGATAAAATAAACAAGATACCTTCCTCACTAATCACCTATTTACCCTTGAGAATCTTAAGACTAAGCAAGGGTTATTAAAGAGAGAGGACTTACGATAGTAGATAAGAATGGAGAGGTGACACATGGACAAAGGGAAAAAAGAAAAGGAAAAAAAAAAGAAAAGAAAATCTCCATCACATTTTGGTTACAAAGGGGATGATTTTCATTTTATTTCATTGTTGAAAAGTAATTGTTTTTCAATTTTTTAGAGTTGAGGAACACTTGACAATGAGCAAACCCTTATTTTATGGAAACCTTAGTGAGATCTCTAAGCCACCACTCATCTACTCATAGGACATTCTTATCACCACTTGTGACAAAAAAGACACATGCAACCCCATTTCTACAATGCAGCCACTAGAGAGAACTAAAAGGAGTGAGTGGGTTGTCTTCACTTGGTATTGAGCAAACTTGGAGTGAAAGGAGAGTGAGAGATCCATCAAGAGTTATGATCTTTGAAATAGATGGGTGTTAGATGTTGATTAAATGTCAAACAATATATAAAAATCAAGTTAGAGTTGAATCAATCACATGTTGGGTATGATTTCATATCATGAGGCATTTTGGACTGTTTTAAAAATATTTGGGTGTTTTGTTCTTTAAATTGTGGGTTTAAAAGATGATTTAGGGAATAGAAAGGATTATGAACAAGTGGAGTTTGGTTTAGAGTGATTTTGGCCTCAATTTGATAAGATATAGACCTTTAAAGGTGTAAGTTCATAATTTGGTGTAATATAAAAATTCAAGAGCCTTAAAATGAATAAATTGAGGCCTTTATGTTAAAATAGATAGTAGAAGTGATAAGGGTTCAAATGGCTTGGATTTTACTTAATTTGAGCTTAAAATGAATAAGTTATTACCATTTAAAATTTGAACCTCATAAAATAACGAATTTAAAGTTTGAGCTAGATAACCTAAAATAATTTAGGACAAGGCCAACCCATCTATACAGACTCATAGACCAACCTCATAACCATCCTAATAGGTGGTCTATATGAAAATGCATAATTTAATTAATCGAACTTGAATGACTTTAAAAACCCAATTTAAACCAACTTAGAAAGTTAACTTATTAAATGAACCTTAATAGGTATAAATGGACTTAAAAGAATTCAATAGGTTCAAAAAATTCAATTTGGACCCATTTCATTTTTAGGACTCATACCCTAAATGAGCCTTAACAAATTAAAAAAAAAAAAAAACTTATACGGGTTTTAAACCCAATAAGGTCCTATATCAACCAAAGACTTAAAATGAAATTAAAATTAGGAATTATAATCAAATTAGGCCTAAAGCATAATGAATAAGATCAAACAGACACAATAGGCTTAGCATAATTATAATAGATTGAAATAACTTAATTGGACCTAAAATGAGCCTAAAAATAACAATTGGACCTAAATATTTTAATTAGGTTTAAATATATTTAAATAAGCCTAGACACTTAAATTGGGATATAATAAACCAAAATGAGTAAATTAAATGAGTTAAGTCTAAATTTGATAAATCATTTCAGATAATACAATTAATTAAGGTTAGTAGACCCAATTCCAAGCTTAATTGGGTCCACTATTCTTTAAGGGCCAAAATACCCTAATTAGACCTTAAACATATCTAAACTCAAATCTAAATAATATAATAGACCTAAATCAATAAATCCTAAATGGTTCAAGCCAAATTAGCTAAAATGCTAATTAGGCCTTTGTAATCCTTAATGGGCTCATAGCTAGTATGAGCCTTGAATAGTCTAAACTCAACTCTAGAATAGTATTAAAACGCTTAAAATAATTATTTGACTTAAGTTTTCTCTTTTAATGCATAAAATCAACTCAACTTAAATGAAATTTTAGACTTCAACTCGAAAATCTTCAACTTTTCCAGGTACACAATAACATAAGTGTTACTTGCTAAGTTAAAAAAATTAACTGAACTAATAATCAATCCCGACTAAGTATCTTCTTACTACTTGTGCTTGGTCACTTGAGGTAACAAGTGACAACCCTTGGATTGGGATTGCAACTATGATCATATACCTTAAAATGATATAGTAGTAAAACGTTTAGGCCATTGAGTGATGGCTTTGCAGATAGCTGATAAGTGAGATTATATTGGATAAAGGGTATTGTAAGCGGAAAGAAGGTATATTAGAGTAATTTGGAATTATGGATCCTAAAAAGCTATACTATATAGCTAGACTGTGATCAATGAAGATCGCAAAATGGTGATATCACTTAAACGAAACTACTTAGATTTCAGTTTCAGCAACTTGGAATCTAGTTACTCCTATCAACCCTTAATTGCTGTTGTAGTGGACTCGAACCCTAGGTATTTAACTATGTTGTCCAAAGTCACAAGTACTCCTGTGTTAGTTGTTTGCTTAAATAAGATAATTTAAAAAAGAAAAACTATATGATTATCTATTGTATTAGTTTATAGGCCTATTTGACATCTATGTATGTATTTTCTTTACTATGTATTGGGCCTTTGTAGCTCACTCTTTATTTCTTTTTTAGATGAGAACTATCTGATGGATTTATTTTATGAATTTCTAGGTTGTTGCTTTGAGGAGTATGGGGATGAGTTCGTAGACATATATTACAAGACTACTTTTTCTTTCTTATTTTGACATAAACTTAGTTAATTTCGTTTTGGTATTGTATTTATACTTTATATGAACAACTTATGGCTTCATGTCTTATTTACCTATGTTTATATGTTGTGAGCCCCTTTGACCCTAAGACTTAGATATCTATTACACTCTATTTGCTACATTTTTTAAATTTGACGAACTTTCAAATATTTTCAAAATCAATAAATCGTCAAATAATTTCAAATTTTAAGGGGAAAATGCAAAAAAAAAAAAAAAACCCTAAACTTTGTCCTAGGTGTGGATAAACCTCCTAAACTTCCAAATGTTACAAATTATCCCTCTAAACTCTAATAAATTGGATAATAACCCTTTAAAGTTGCAAATAGCCCCTAAACTTTAACCTTAATGTGAAACACTCTCTCAAACTTATTAAAATTTACTCTAACACCTCCTAAACTTTGACCTTAATGTGTCTTTTTTTAACTAAAAAAGCTAATATCTTTTAAGTTGCCTAGTTATTAAAATTTAGGAAGGTGACTTGTAACAATTGAAAGTTTATGGGGCATATCTATACTTAAGTCAAAATTGAGGGGTGATTTGCAATTTTCTCAAAATTTAATTAACATTTTCAATATCCTAAAACTCATTTAGAAACCCACTTACTAATTGTAGCATTACGTATTCTACCTAAGTAGCATGTGTGATGAATTGTTGTCATCATAAAGAATTAGGAGTGTGACATATATGATATAATAGATCAAGTTTGAGTCCTCTATATTTAAATCAAAAATTAACTAAGCCCTTTACATTTTGCATTTGTAATCTAAGTCATCCATGCTTGTATGGTTGCATAGAGTAAGGTCTTTTTGTACTTCTTGTATCTAGGTTTGCAAGCATAGAATACTTTTGTGCAAATGCAAGAAAGCAAGATACCTAAACTATTCACTTATGATATATTTTAGTAAGTACACTTGAATGGATCCAAAATGAAATTGTGATTGCGGATTCCATTTTCCTTCCTATATTTGGAAGCATTTTGAAAACCAAAATCATGATTATAGCTTTAAGGGTAATTTAATTCCATCTTTAAAAGAGTAAAACCGTAGTTCAATTCCACCCATATTAAGGATAATTACTTAAATAATTTTTTTAACCTTATTAATATATATTTATTATATCTACGAATTAAAGGTATTTTTTTTTATAAATATCATTATATATCATTCCATTTCATTTTATGAACATTTCCAAACATGAATGACTTATCATTCTATTACTAATTCCATTTCATTTCAAATCATTTTTATATACTAAATGTAACGTTAAAACATAAAAAAATCAACAAGAATATAAAGAAATGAAATGGCTCATTTAAAACTAAAAATTTGATTAAATTTTAATATAAATATAAAGAATAGTTTCTAATAAGTTCATCCACCGAACATGTTATAACATCTTAACAGCAAAAGTTTAACAAAACGTAAGTAAATTTTTTTTTTCCTTCGAGTGAAAAGGAGGATATTGAGCCCACTCCTTTCATGGCTTTCCTTTTAGCTTCTTCTTTCTTTCTTTCTTTTTTATTTATTAATATTATTATTTTTCACATACATGCTGGTTTTATTTTGAATCAACTATATGGGATTGTACTTGTCAAAATGAATTTCGGAATAATTCGGTCTTGTGAAGTTTTTAATATTCTTCTCTATGAAAGAGACATGTCATTTTCCAATTGGATGCTTGAAACTCAATTTTGAGATATATATAGACTCTATATGTATTTTTTTTTCTTGAATAACAATGAATAAACTCCTCTTTCTCTTAATAAAAATAAAAAAGGAAAGAGAAACCAAGCAAACAAAAGTTTATTGGTGCATTTGAATGATTACATATGCACAATAACTATTTTTATGTTTAGTTAGGAAAATTACTATTATTTTAAAATAAGATAGTGCCATTCTTTTATTAAATTAAAAGAATAAGTATTCCTTAGTTTTTTTTTTTTGCCATACTTTCATATCTATGAATGGTACTAACATGTCATGTTGATGAATTAACAGCGTGCAAGTGTCAATAAAATTTTAACATGTAAAAATATAAACGGTAAATTTTTTTTATAAAATATCTATATTACCATCATGTATTAAAATTCTATAGATACTTACATACCATTAATTTTAACACGTAGCGTATTAATACTAATAAATCTCTATTTTATCAAATCCTTAAATGAACTATAAAAAATTATTATTATTTTCTAAATTTTTTAAAATTATATTTTATTTATATTTTATTCTATTTAGAATTTTAATACATGATGGTAATATAGATATTTTATAAAAAAAAATTACCGTTTATATTTTTACATTTTAAAATTTTATATATATATTCATTAACAAAGTCAGTAACGAAAGATAAAAATGAAAACATATTAGATTCACCGTGATTGGCCAGGATTTGAGTGAGTAGTGGGAGTTGAAAGATCTTGGGTTACATACTGAAATATAGCAATTTTTTTTTTAAAACTCCATAAATATTGTATCCATAATAATTATTCCTAGGTTTTGAAGACACAAACCGGGTATGCGACTTTGGGCTATCGAAAAAAATTTTAACTGAAAGCATAGACCTAGTTGTGTCTTCAATACAATTTGTACTGAAGGAGCGAACCTTGTCTGCACCTTCAATACATGTAATTTTTTTTTCCTTGAAGGTACGGACGAGATTTGCACCTTAAGTATATTTGAATACTATCAAATTTACAACAACAACTTGAAAGTGTTTTAACTCCATAAAATTTCATATTTAATGAGTATTAAATTAGTCTTTTCATACTAATATACTAATATATAGTTGTAATTATCTTCTAAGGCTGATCCATCGCTTGATTTGAAAAGTTTCTTTAGTATTTTGATATTTCAAAAGCCAATATAAATCAAATCAAGTGATGAATTCATAAGAAAATAAAATTGCACTTGTATTCTTGTAATGTGCAAAGTTTTCTTTCCTATGCGTTATATTTCTATTGGAAAGTATAAAACTTGGACATATTCTATTTATTGTATTTAGATATATAAGTATTAAAATATAAGTGTGTCAGCAATAAATTAATTTGACGAGGCAGATTTTAGATAAAATTTAGTCTAAAAGGAAGGTTTATAGGCACTTGTATATTGATGACTGATGAAGATGAAACAGTTTCAAATTTTCTTTTGATTGGTGCAATTTATCTATTTACTTATGTACCTTAATTTATTATTATTATTATTATTATTTCATTTTATTTTATTTTTTAGTTTCGACTGAGTTAAATAGTACAACATGTGCATGTATGAAGGCACATACAAGGTTTGCGCTTCCAAGGAAAAAAAATTGCGCCTTCAATTAAATTTTTTTTCGTTAGCCTAAAGTCACATATGCGGTTTGTGTCTTTAAAACCTATTTTAGAAATAATTATTACAAATACAATATTTACAGAATTTTTTTAAAAAATTATTATATTTAAGTATGTAACCCGAAAGATGCCTGTTCTAATTTCAATTTTAAACCATATTTTATAGGGCACATTTTATTTTTTTAATTATTTTTTGCCACTGACATAGTTTGTATAATATAGCCCATTTTCTATACTAAAACACCTCGGGACCAATTTCTATCATATAAATCTATATTTTAAGGTACTTTGTATTTTTTTTAAGATCACCATTGAGGAAAGCATTCTTGACATCCATTTGATGAAGATCCCAATTTCATAGAGCAACAAGAGCAAGAAGAACTCTAACAGTAGTCATGCAAGCAGCAGGAGCAAAAGTCTCATCATAATCAAGACCATGTTCTTGAGTAAAACCTCTGGCTACTAAATGAGCTTTGTAGTGCTCTATGGATCCATCAGCACGAGTCTTGACCTTGTATACCCACCTGCACCCAACAATTGACTTTCCTAGAGGCAAAGAGGTGAGTTCCCAAGTAGCAGTTTTATGTAAGGCAGACAATTCTAATTACATAGCCTTGACCTAATGAGGATGCACACATGCCTCCTTATAAGTTTGTGGTTCATGCACGTTAAAAGAAGAAACTGCATGGCAATCATAATCTGATAAGTAGGGGGGTGGGGTTCGAGTGCAAGAGGGATACCTGGGCGAGGACGACGAGGATAGCGGGACCAAGGGATGCTCCACAAGAAAAGGCACTGGTTCGACCAAGAGTGGATCGGCGACAATGTGTAGTGATGGGGTGTCGATCTCGGTGGGGGAAGTAAGTGAGGGAAATTGAGAGTAGTATTTGGTAAAAGGATCAACATATATCCTTATACGGTTAGCTTAAGGATCCCAACAATGATACCCTTTGTGTTTTATCCCATACCTTACAAAGATACATAACTGAGACCTAGGGGAGAGTTTTGAAGGACGTTCTGACTGTAGTAGTAGGATAGATGAGTTCATAGGGTGTTTGGCCATTTAGAAGTGGTGTAGGTGTGTGATTGATGAGATACACAGTTGTAAGTGCAACTTGCCCCCAGAAGTGATATGATAGTTTTGATGTGAGGAGAAGTGTGCGAATTGTCTCGATTATATGTTGATGTTTTCTTTTAGAAATGCCATTTTGCCGAGGTGTGTGTGGACATGATAACTGTGGTAAAGTGCCATGCAAGGAAAGTAGATCAAGAAAGCGTTTGAAGCGATATTCCCCACCCGAATCCAATCGAAAAACCTTAATGCGAGTTTGAAATTGTGTGTATATCATGGTAGTGAATTTGAGATACGCATCATAAACATCAAACTTTTGGCGTAAAATAAACAACCAACAGAATCGAGAATAATCATCAATAAACAAGACATAATATTTAGATCCACTTAAAGAAGGTTCAGAAGAGGTCTAAACATCACTATGGATTAAATCGAAAGGTGCTTTACTTTGTGAATTACTTAAAGGAAAAGGAATAGAACATTGTTTTCCTAAAATACAATTTTGACAATCAAATTTTGAAGTTGGAGAAACAGAGCCTAAACTACCATTATCAGCTAAAGTCTTTATTCTTGATATAAAGGGGTGTCTTAAGTGATCATGCTAGAGAGAAAGAGAGACGGAGGCGGCAAGTTGAGGTGAACTAATGGGAACATGGAGATAATTAAGGCGATGGAGACGACTAAACCTACGCCCCTTTCCCACATAGCATCCTTGTCCGCAAGTCTTGTATATAACAAGTGTTTTGGTTAAAATAAACACGCAGATCTTGATCACAAAGCTAGGAAATTGATATCAAATTCATAGTTAATTGAGGCACATAAAGAACATGTGGTTATGTCAATTTAGGTGATTAAATTGTACTAATTTTCTTGGTGACAAGAGAGGAATTATCTATATTGTGGACAGTAGAAATATTTGGAGACATGGAAAATTTTGGGCAAAAAAGATTAGGTAAAAAGGTCATATGATTTGACGTGCCTGAATCTAAAAACCATAAGGGTTCACAAGGCATACCTGGAGTAATGATCGTGGAAGCTACAATAGAATTGCCTTCTTTCTGCATAATCTGATTAACAACATTTTCAACCATTCCTTAAACTGCAGTCTGCAATTGGCTCATGGAAAACAAGCCATCAAGAGAGGGGACCGAAGCTAGTGGGTTAATGGACGACATGGCAGCTATGGCTTTAGGGTTAGTGAGTTGATTTTTGCATTGCAAACGAAGACAATTCTGTTTAGTATGACCTGTTTTCTGACAATAATTGCAATAACCTTTACGTTCTCCTGACTGATGATTATCATGAGGTTTAGATGTAAGAGTAAGAGCAGAATCAATAGCACCATCAAGAACCTTGTTTCGATGAGTTTGCTCAGAGATTAATTCAGGCAAAATATCTTTGATAGATGGTAGTGGAGATCGATGGATGATAGACCCCTTAAGACATTCAAAATCACCATTGAGTGCATGAAGAAATTGAAAGGTTTTGTTTTCCTCCAAATAACATTTAAACTCTTTATTTGAAACTGAGGTCTCAGGCAAAGTAAGATAATACTGTTCCCATAAAATAGTCATTTGTGCAAAAAAATCTAATATGCTATGTGAGTTTCCTTGATGAACTTGATGAATCTCTTATTCCAATTGAAATCGTCGAGTAAGATCTTTTTGCAAATAAGTCGATTTGAGTGTATTCCAAACGTCTTTAGCGGAATCTGAATCTACAATAGACATAGCAATCGCCTTCGAACAGTTCATGCGAATGAGAGAGATAACAAAGTTATTTTTGCGCTCCCATAGTTCAATGTCAGAATCAGATGCATTAGCCTGCATTGAGGGATTAGGTGAGGCTCCGTAACAATTTTCCAAAGTGCCATACCCTCGAGAACCGAGGTCATAGACTTGGCCCAGTAGGTGTAATTCAGACCATTGAGTTCTACGTTAATGGACTTCAAGGTGAGTAGGGACTCTTGGGAAGCCATAGGAACGTAAGAGGGGTGATGAGGGCTGGCGGAAAAATATGTGGATAACGGCGGCTTAGGAAACCCCAGGACCTTTCAACTTTGATACCATGTAGGAAGAGATTTAATTATGAAATGAAAAAGTAAGAAATTAGGAAACAGAATAACAGAATATATGCAAAACTTGTCTCTATTAGGAAAGAATTACAAATAGAAATAAAGGTTATTTATAAGCCTATTTACACGTCTAACACTAACTTGTAAAACTTATAGTTTTAGCCTTCTGATTTTGGGGTGCAAAAAAAAAAAAAAAATCAGTTTGTTGTGTTTTAATGTTATTTTATTTTTTCTTTTTTATTTTAATTGGACTTTGCTTTATTTGTATTTGTTATAAGTAAAAATGGACTTATGATTTGAATTTTTTTTTAGGTAAAAATGATTGTAATATTTATTCTTTATCACCAATGACCGTGATATTCAATATTTACACATACATACACACATACATACATGTATGTATATAATATACATGTGTATATTATATTACAAATCATTCTACAACTTGAAAAATAAATATATAAAACCATGATCCACAAAATACAGGTTTCGTAATTATCAACCTCTGAAATCAAACAACATGAATAATCTGACACATACTCATACTACAACATGAGTATGCAAAAGTTTAAAACCAACTATAAACCATAAACATGCTTCCAATTTCATAAAAATATATTCTATTTATAATTTCATATGTATAAAAGTAAAATGCTAGATTACTTAAAAATTATACCTAATTAACCTATTTATTTAATCCTTCTGGCATGTTAGCATTGATCCTATCCCCATGTTTGTAGTCATAACTGAAAATAAACTTTCTCGCACCTAAAAAATAAGGTCCAATAATGGGTGAATCAAAGCCCTATGTGTATTCACATGTACACACATGTGCCATGTAAATTAAATTACACAAAACCTATATTTAATACATCAACTACATGTTATTATTATTATTTTATTATGACATATAAAAAAATCTTGATGTTCGAAGACTTGGAGTAAATCGTAATTTTTGTACACATACACATACATATATACTTTCATAATGCCAAAGCCAAATACCTAGTCGCATCATCCAAGAGTCGTTACTAAACCAAACATTACTACTATCGGTTTACTGCAACTATCCATAAAGGCATCCCATATGGCTAGTACGAACAATTCCAACTTCATTCTCGTAAACCAAACCATTTCTTAATAACTCACTAGTCAACAACCTACCCAAAATACACACACATGGAAGCATTAGCACTTAAGTGACCATATCATTTCGAATTGTTACCCCCTCGGGTGGGCACAACTACTTATCTATGGTCACCGTATACAATCACTTGTGGTATTGAATTTGTAATACCTAAAAAAATTTATTTATTTTAATATATATGTTGTCATAAAGAGCTAAAGACAGGGACGATAATATTATAAGATTTGAGGGGCAATTTGGACATTTCACATCAAGGGTATAAACACTCTAAATTAACCTAGAGAGTCTCCCTTGTCATTCTATGCAATGAAACTAAAAACAAAAAGGAGAGACACTCTCTACAAGAACCCTAAGACTACGAAAGGAAACGGTGCGACCTAATTCCAAGTACGAGAGGTAAGGAATCTTATATGAACTTCAATTTCGGTTATTGAAATTAGAACTTATGAGTATCGTGTGCACTTCAGGATTCGAAGTTTTGAGAAGGGCATAAAGGAGAAGGGAATCAAAGGTTTGAAGATTCAAATCGTAGGAAATTGGATGTAAGTAATCTACTCCTTGTAATTTATAAGTAATTACATGTTTTAGAGATTTAATCAAGCCTAGGAATAGAGAGAATCGAGTTTTAGGAGAAATTGAAATGAAAAATTAAGAGTTTATAGAGATTTCCAAGGGTAACACGGCCTTCCAATAAGGTCGTGTTTCGACCATGTTGAGCTTGAAGGTTACACTGAGAGATACACGGCCTTCTAATATAATCGTGTTTCAACCGTGTTGAAGCTAACCTTTACACCGAAAGATACACAACTCTTAACACGGTCGTGCTTCAGCACATGTTGAGCTACACAACCTTCAACATAGCCGTATTGAGTAAAACATAATGTAATTATATATCAATTTAACTTCAAATTAAACTACTTCCACGCAACTTAGATAGTTAGTAAGGTCTTAGAGAAATTAAATGAATAGGATTAAGAAAGTTAAGAATTGATATTAATCTTAGATTAAGTACTAAGAAGAGCTTGTTGATGATGTTCATATTTCAATTTTAGCTTAAGTCCAAAACCGGAAGTGCTTAAGGCTAGGATTCAAGATACGTATAACTTGTGTGCTGATTTGTGTTTGTTTAAGTTAGTTTATGCATTGAAATTGATTAAGTTAAATGATTTGAGTTAAGTGTTTAAGTTGTATGTTATATATGCTTAGCTCGACCTAGGGTCCAATAGTAGCAGATCCCTAGGAGGCACCCCAATGATCCTTGTGTGACGTTGTCCCTAGTAAAGTTATGCTTAGAAATGATCTAGGCTGAATATTGGTGAAGAGATTTAAATGGACATAGGCATAGGGCTTATAGTGGCAGTTCCCATCACCAAGTTTGAGTGGACATGAGTATAAAGCCCATAGTAGTAGTTCCCATCACCAAGTTTAAGGATTAAGTAAACATAGGTGTGGGGCCCATAATAGCAGTTCCCATTACCAAATCATATTTTAGTGAATTAAGGGGGTCATGAGTACTTTGTTGTTGCTTGTGGGCATAAATTGTATTATGAAATGGTTGTTTGTGTTTAAGTATTGTATATTGTGTGCGATACTTGTTTATGTTTGTTCATGCATGTGTATTTGTGTTATACGTACTGGGCATTAGCTCACCATTTGGGGAATATTTTTAGATGAAATTGTTGAGGGAGATGGTAACCCAGAAGATAACTTAGGTTTGAGTAAACCACTAAGAGAGGAAGATGAAAATTACCATTACTATTATGGCGATTAAGTTTTGGGAGAATTATGTTATTTGATTGTAATAGATATTATCTTTTGATAATGTTATTTTAATTTTTGAAGACTTCCACTGTGTTAGATGTTTGATATGGTTTATGAAATTATTTTGAAGTTATGAGATGCATTGAATGTTTTTATATAGGAGTTACAAGTCAAAATGTATCACAGTTGATTTAGAGCCTTAACATGTTCTTGTGAGATAAGGATACGTGGAGAGCAGTAGCGCGACCCACAGGTTTCGGGATGTTACAAAATCTCTCAACCTAGGTGCAAGCACCAGCAACAATTCAAATCAGGGTTCTAATATTCTTAGATTCATTTATTTGCTAACATAACAAGCATAACCATGTAACAAGGTGATCACAAATCTAAATTACACTTGATAATCTCAATTCAATTAAGCAATTGATCAACTCCTAGTAACACAAATATCATAAATCGTTATATTTCTAATTGTAGTATAAGTTTGTAAACCTAAGTTTAGGGTTAATTTCCCACTAAATTAAGTAATTATGACTTAAATGTAAACATTTAAGACCATAGTTGTTAAAATTGTGAGTTAATTTCTATGATATCATGAGGTATGATTTTATGAACCTTTTTGAGGTTAAAACAAACATGAAATAATATGGTGTAAACTACTGGTAAAGCCCTGAGTTCAAGTTACAACTTTACAAATTTACAATTTTACCGAATGTATAATTCTAGTAATTCTATACGATTTTACCAATTCTATATGTTTTTATTCTAGATAGAGTTATAAGTTTGATAATTCAAAAGAACAATCCAATCAACTTAAGATTAATATGGTTAACCAAACATATGATGGAGAGGAGCAAACAACCGTACTTGTAGGCGGTCGACTAACTCACAATAATAGGGTAGTGGTTGACTAGCCCTTAAAATCTTGGTTGTCCTCATAATAACAGCCTTAGTTAAGGTGCAGTTGATTGTATATCTTTTTTAGTCAACTTTAAGTTTGAAAATTGATTCCATACATACTAAAGAGAGAGATGAAACTTACTTTAGATTTAATAAGAAATTAGAGAAAACCCCAAGGAAAAGGGTGAGCATATGTGCCTAGGAAGGAGAACGAAAGAGAGAATGTTTTTCTTTAGCTATTTTTTATTCATAGAAACTATTTTATTGGAGAGATTAAAAGGATTTGTCGGTCTAATGAGTTTGGGTTTCTAGATCCAATTTTGTACTAATTAAAAGAATAGAATTATGTTTATTTAAATGGACTATAAGGGGTAAATTATACAAATACCTTTACTTTAAGACGATTTGCTAAGCATTTCAGGAATGTTTTCAACAAGCAATAAAAAAATCCAAAATCAAAATTTAAAAATCTATCTAACTAGTGTAAAAGATATAGAAACAAAAAAATTAATTATACTACAATTAAAACATCTATTTGTTTTCAAAACTCAATTGAGTAACGAGGTTATTTGATTTATTAGAATTGGAATTTCTTATGAATCTAATTTTAGTATTTGGTAATGAAAATAAATTAAATACCCCATTCTTCATAGTAGATTGAACCATATTTATTTTCTTAGTCTATTACTAGATTTCCAATTTTTAAGACGTATCTTTTCTATTGTAATGAATTATCATCTTACTCACTCTTCAAACTCCATTTGATCATTGGCTTCATTTGTTTTCTTTCTCTCTCCATTATATATATATATATATATATTTGTGTGTTTATTTTTATTTCTCTTATTTATAAGCTATAATCTCAATATTCACTTTTAAGTAAACTAAATGAAATAAACATTATATATTTATTATTAGTAGATTATTAAATAATAAATAGTTGATTAAATTCCAAAAAATTAGATAATTGGAATTGGAATAAAACTTTGTATTTAGATAGGTCTTAAACAGTGGAAACCAAAGAAAATGGGTGAAAATTGGAGAAAATATTATATTTAGTAACTTATGTAAAAAGTATATATGAGTGGAAAAGAAAGGAAAGTGAAAATATTTCTAATTAATTTTTTTTAATATTAGAGAGAAATTAATAGAAATGGATAGAAATGAGACATAATTACTAAATTAATTCTAATTACATAGTTCATTAAAATAAAATAAAGATAATTTTATCAATTATAATTTTATTTCACTTTATTTCCTTTCTGTAAAACAGATCAAACAAAAAATATATAAAAAAAAAACTCTTTATTTCCTTTCTTTTTCTTTTTATATTCCCAAACACCAACTGGCTTTTTCTTTCTTTCCACTCATTTGTCTCTTCTTCTTTTTTTTTTTTTTTGGTTTCCTCCAATGAAAATTTGCCAGACAGTAGTGTAAAACCGGAAACCAAGTAAATCGATAATCCAACAACGAGAAGCTTTCCCTTTCCTAAAATGATGCTCTACCAATTTAGGTAGGAATGTAAGATGCAAACTGTGCAGGCAGTCGGTCGTTTAACGTATACCAACCTAGTCAGCCTCCAAAAACATAGCTTCTCTCCCTAGTCCCTCTCTTCAACGTAAACTATACATAAGTTTGAACTTTCGAGTCCCACTGTTTTTTAAACACCACCTTATCATAGCATTAGACACACAAAACATAAACTATATGCGCTTTGTCTCCATTCTCTCAACTGACATAAAGCAGATTTTGGCGCAATCCAAGACGAAACCAAACATGTGAGCTTTGTGCTATACCATTTTGTTGCATAAACGTATCTGTTTCTGAACTTGTAGTACTTCCTTAGATCCACCTTTATAAACACTCGTAACATGGTCATGTTCATGGACTTGCAATGACTTAACTATTGCTTGTTTCTCACTGCATTAAGGCTGGTGTTGGAAAATCTCCTTTTGGGTAGAGCTATTTGATTCATTTTATGGATGGGTTTAGTGTCTATTCTTGGAATTAGAGATTCCCAGTTGCTAAAAATTTGATCTTGGTGGGATTTTTGGATGATATTCATTGTTTTTTATGTTTCATCATTGATTTGTTTCATGGAATGATGTTTCTTTTCATGCCCAATTGCTAAAACAGTGATCTTGGTAGGTTATTGTGGAGGCTCTTGTTTAATTTTTGTAATTCAGCTTATGATGAAAGAAAAGGATGTGATTTATCAGTAGCTGAAATGAGATGTTAGCCAGGATTACGGTTCGGGTACCTAAAGATGAATTTGGGGTTGATTGAAGACGGAATACTGATAATTGTTGTTCAATAAGATCCAGTTTTGTTTTGAGTTATAAGAAGTAAGTTTCTATTGAAATTCGAAAGCAAGTTGCAAATGTTATCAAAGGCAATGTCAATGGAGGAAGGATATGACCTTGCCAATACAATTAGAACAAATAAACCTAGGATTTTTCCATTGAGACTCCTCAGGATTTTCTTGCTGTGTCTTGTGATTGGTCTCACGTATTCGCTCATTAACATGTATGGTACAAAGTACTTTGGGATTCAAAATCAAGATGTGGTTGATCACATTGCAGCTTCAAGTATAAGAACTTGTTCTGAGGAGCCTAGTGGTATTGATTATTGGATTAGACCTCCATCAGGTTTGTTGCATAGTATGAATGACACGGAGTTATTATGGCGAGCATCACATGTTGCTCGGATTAAGGAATACCCCTTTGAGAGAATTCCCAAGATTGCTTTTATGTTCTTGACGAAAGGTCCATTGCCATTGGCACCTCTTTGGGAGAGGTTTTTCAATGGGCATGAGGAGCAATATTCGATCTACATCCATTCCCTGCCGACTTACATTGCGGACTTTCCGCGTACCTCTGTGTTCTACAAGAGGCATATCCCAAGCCAGGTATTGCTGAAAATTATAATACTGTACATTGTTTGATATCACCATGTCCTTTGTCAAATGAATTCTCTCCTTATATAACAAGCCTATGAAGTTTATCCTTGTTGTCATTTACTATAGTTGAAGTATCTAAGGATGATTGAATATCTATTAAATGCTGGCCGGGGGCCCAAACTCTTTACAATCTCTAGATCTCCATAGCTCAGGGTTAGAGTGACTTGCTTCCTTGTCTCACTGATTACTTATATGCAAGTACATGCTGCTTACGCAAATTACTCATGTCAGTTGCATGCTTATTTTATGCAAGTTTGCAGAACTCTGAAACACCTTTTCTAGATAGATTCTGTTATCCATACTACTATCTGTTTGTTTCATGAAAAATGTTCTCTAAAATTTTTATAATATATTTTTTCATTATAATATTTTCTTCAATATTACTTACTATAGATTTGCAAATGTCAAGTATTACTATATTGGTCTCATTAAACCAAGGTAGCTAGTGGTTCTTAGAATAGGTGGGAGTGGCAGTTGAAGGTGGTGGCAAGCAATCAGTGGCAGTGGTTAACCATCACAAAGTGTCAGTTGGAAATTGGGAAAATTATTTCTGTTTATGGAAAGAGGAAATCATTTCCACTTTTTTCAATTGATGTTTCCATGGTTGTTAACCACCACTAAAAGTAGCTGATTGTTATTGTCGCCTCCTATCATCACCTACTGCCAAAAGACACTAGTAAAGGCATGCACTTGAGATCACTATAATTTTGTTGGCAATTTTAAAGCATGAATTACATCAAATCCAAAAATCATGCAGAAATGTTTTCTGCAAAACTAACTCACTTTTGACTGGAAAATTTTTGGCAATGAACAATATCGGATTGGTGGTTCTGCAGCATTGGCTTATGGACAAAAATGATGGAGATATGGCCACTTTTGACAAATGTGGACGCCAGTGGCTGTGATCCATCTGTTTGATTAATTAAATAAATAACTTGAGGTCCTATCACTTCCATAATGAATAAGGATGTGTTTGTCATCATTGCCCAGGGTCCATTTGTGTGTCCATCCAATCAACCATCGTTTGTTAAAGTTCAGGATGACTAGATGGAAGTCTAGGTTGTTGTGTCTCAATACTTGTCAGAGGCCTCTATTAACCCTCATAGCTGAGCCCATAGCTGATTCTGTTTCCTTATTAATAACCTGCTTTGTAAACTAAATTAAGAAAACATCATTTCATTTGTCATAGTTCATGTGAAATAGTGAAAATGTGAAGGCTTTCATGGACACATCTTTAAAGAAGACTTCAAAAAAATTTTCTCACTATTGAAATTGGCATGAACTATCATTATAACAATGAGAACAACCTGTAACTGCCAGTTGTCCCAAACATTTATTGTGGGAGGTATTGCCTCCCTAGATGGATGAAGGAAGCTTCAAAAAAGGAATTTTTCCATCCATCTCTTGCATTCAAGACCTGAAACTCTCATAGCTTTCAGATCCTGCTTTGTCTCTATATGATCCTGCACTGCAAAAATTCTCACACAGAAGGTCTCGAATTATTGTGGACAAATCCCATTTGTGAAAAAGAAAAGGATCGGAATAATATTTTAATTGCTACAAAGTGTCAACTACAGTTTCCCTTCTTTTCATTTTAAAAATGATGTATTTCCCTTCTTTTCATTTTAAAAGAATGAGCAAGATGGGGTACTCTCTCTTGGTTGTGAGTTATGATGGATCAAGAAGACAGTCAAGCCAGATAAGAATCATCATAAAGACAATTTAGTGCCTAGTTAAGAGAAGATTGTTTCTATAATTGCCTACTTTTATTTTTTGCACGTGTGAAAACACAATTTGAGTTAGATAAACTAGAAGATGTTCAAAAACATTGGGTTGTACTGGTTGTGTTAATTCTACATAGTGTCTCCACTAGTCCTGATCATTTGATGGTGTACCTCTGTATATGTCTTGGGGGAAATCCATACATAGTCTAGTTGGCTAGTTAAAAATTCTTCATGGCCATATTCAGGCAACGTTCCTGGCTTCTAACTGTGTAAATTTATGTAGTCTTCAGTTCAATATTGTTCATCCGCCAGGTATGAGATTTTCATTTTTCTGGTTTTTTTACCATGCAGGTGGTAGAATGGGGAACAATGAGTATGTGTGATGCAGAGAGGAGACTCCTAGCTAATGCTTTGCTTAATATATCTAATGAATGGTTTATCTTGCTCTCTGAATCATGCATTCCTCTTCAAAGCTTCAGCATAGTCTATCTATATATATCTCGGTCCCGTTACAGCTTCTTGAATGCATTTGATGAACCTGGACCAGATGCAAGAGGGCGTTATAATGAAAGCATGGCGCCTGAGGTCAATATTGATCAATGGCGTAAAGGTTCTCAATGGTTTGAAGTCAACCGGAAACTTGCTGTGGACATGGTTGCTGACACAAAATACTATCCTAAGTTTGAAGAGTTCTGCAGACCAGCATGTTATGTGGATGAACACTACTTCCAGACAATGTTGACCATCCAAACTCCACGACTCTTGGCAAATAGAAGCATCACTTGGGTGGACTGGTCGAGGGGTGGTGCACACCCCGCAACATTTGGGGAAGATGATATTAGGGAAGAATTTTTCAAGAATATCTTTGACGGTGATGTTTGTATTTACAACAATCAGCCTACTTCGCTTTGCTTTCTTTTTGCTAGAAAGTTTGCCCCTAGTGCACTGGGGCGTCTGCTAAATATATCATCCATGGTTTTCGGGTTTTGATATCTGTTTGGTCGTTGGTACATTGATTAATATCTGCAGGTGGTGATATGCAAGTAACTCCAAGCCTGAGTTTTAGGTTTTTGATTTTTCTTCTTGTTATACTCATAGGATTTGATTTAAAGGTAATAATGTTGATGTAGCAATATATAATAAGGGGATCAATATTCACCGATCCTCATTTACTATCTCAATGGTGTCTCGATCAATCATAAGCAAACATCTAAGCAAATTGAGTAAACAGTGACAGGAAATCAGAATCCGTTAGTGGAGATGCTATTGAAAACAGTCAAAACAGTGACAGGAAATCAGAATCCTCGTATAATGACTACCACTTAGGTAGTTGTATTGATTCAAATTTCAGTACGTAGAACCAAGAGGTTTTCTAACTTTGAATAGTTATTTGAAGAATATGATGGGTATGCACTAATTTCAGAATTGCAGCTTCAGTGCACTACATTTTCTTTCATCGTTAATAGAAGGGGAATTAACTAGTTTTGTAAATCAAATTGGACCGAACCAAAATTACCGTTTGAAGATTTGTTAGCAAAGAAAATTACCTTGTTCATATCAAATTGGACCAAATAAAATTTTAAGGTGTGTTGATAAAATTATTTATTCAAGCTACCAATATTTAATTCAAATATTGTAAAAATTGTGACATTTTGGGGGGGGAAGATGAAAACTGCCCAATTATGTTTTTTTTTTCACGATATACACATACATGGCACCATGTAATAAAATAACATAAAGCATAAATATAAGGATTTCTTAGAAATTCCAATGCCAAGAACTCCCTCAAGCAAATCTCAACCAATGAAGGGGTCCTTAGTAGGAGAAATACTTTAAGGAGACCATAGTTGTTAAAATCAAGATTCTATTAGTTTTCAATTTTATGAGGTATTTTCGAGTTGATTCGAATATAAAATCATGATAAAATTTACGCTTTTAACCGAGTATACTAATTCTACCCATTTATGTTAAATGGGATAAAAATTAAAAAATACAACTTGATTTTTATAAGATGTGAATATTATTAATTATTCGAAAGAATTAGAATTAAAATATAAAGATATCTTGATAGTAGTACTGATAATGATATTGGTATTGACGATGAAGATGATGATGAGGACGATATGATGGTGATGGTGAAAACAGAGCTAGGGATAGTTTTGATTTTTTATGACAAAAATGGAGTTGATGATTTTTTTTTCTTGTTTTAGCGTTGTATATTATTATTATAATATATTTCATATTGGTATGGTTTTTTGTATTGTTGTTTTATACATTAACTTGACAATTTATACTAATCTATTTGTATTATAAGTATAAAACTTTTATTATGAATTATAACTAAAATTGCTATTGAATTTCTTTATTATCTTATATTTCATATTTATTATGACTATAGTAAATATATCTACAACTTTTTAAAGCTAGTTTATGTAAGTTATAGAAATGTATGTTTCTACATTTCAATTTTATTTTCCAATTGTATAGACTCAGCTGATTCTAGATAAAATCACAACTTTAAAAACTTTGAGAAGAACCCTTTTCTAAAGCTTTTTCTTTTATTTTTCCTTTTCAGTTATTTTTTGCTCTTAATTGGATTATGGCCTGCAGGCTAGCCTCATTTAAGCTACTTAAAAAAAGGAGTTAAGGGTGAAATTTTCAACTTGTTTAAAAAGTAGGCCAAACAAGCTCAACCCGTTTAACCCACAAGCCAACTCACCAATCAAAGGAAAAAAAAAATTACATAACTTACTCTAATTACATGTTACATCCATAATATAACATTGAATCATTAATTCATTTCACTTTTAAACTCAATATAATAAACTATAAAACTCAAGTCACATATTATTATTCATCATCATCTTCTTCACTCTTTTTCCTTGCTTTTTTATTGTAGTCTTTCCAACTTTCTCACCAGTTTTATCCCTTGATCCTTCCAACATTTTATAATATTTATATTATAAAGATGTTATAATTATGATATCCATATTATGATATAAAATTTCAAATTAATTCATCATACTGCTATATATAAACGATACAGGGTTGTCATGGAATTTATATTTTGTGCAATTTTAAATGAAAAAAACAAAATCAATTGTTAATGGATTTTAGGTTAACCCATATGACCCACTAAAATACATAAAAGGGGTTAAATGAGTTGTATTGGTTCATTTAACCCATTAAAGAATATATATAAGTTAAATGAGCTTACTTAGTGAGTCGACTCGTTTAACCTATCAACCCATGTGGGTTAGGTTAAAGTCAATGAATTATAACTCGTTTGTTAAATAGGTTATTATAGGTTGATCCGTTTAACCCGTAGGCCACGATGGGTTAGGTTAGATTGGCCTGTTTAACCTTCTTATATACTTGTAATCTTAATATTCATAAATCAAGGATCTATAATAATTACAAATTAATATATAAGAAACTTGTCAAATCAAATTTAACATAATACAAAAAGATATTTAATAAAGGGAGTTTTTCAAAGTATTTGATGTATTTGAGAAACTCTTCTTTAGTTTTCTCTATTCCACATAATTGATTTCTACTTAAAAAAAGAAGAAGAAGAAGTTCGTGACAAATCTCTTGTATTTGATGTTTTCTAAATTTTATTTTCTTGCAAAGAACCTGTCATTACGCACAGCATAAGATCAACATCTAGGTCTTATTCAAACCTATTATGGTTGTTTGCAATCACCATTCAAATTAAACTGTTTTTAAGTAATTCGATTTAATTAAGTTCGAAACACATATTGTTATATTTTCTTTCTTTCTTTCTTTTTTATGGTTTTATTTCAATACTCCTTATCATCATTCATATCTAAGTTAAACCATGACTTCTTAATATCGTTTATCACTCTTACCAAAATATTAATATTTTTAACTCTTTTACATAGAGAACTATCTAGTATAAGGAACAAATATAAGATTTTTTTTTAATGCTTATACCGGTTGAGATTTAATATAAACAAAATAAAATAAATGTATCTAAATAATATAAAAAAATAAAAAGTAAGATATAGATTTTCCTACAAGATTGTAGTTCGATTTGTTTCAAAAAGGACTGGCTCGATTTAACCGTGAATACAATCATATTATAAAATAGCAGCTGCACCAAACGGTTCAGTTCAGAGGTCATGCATCAATTTGGTAAACAATAAAAGCACTATGCCATTGCCTCTTCAATGTAAACCAAAGGCTTACAGCTGTTACAGCTGCCCAACAAGACAATGGCCTCTTCCGGTTCAATGTTTTTTTTTTTTTTTTGCTTTAATTGTTTTGAAACTATTTTTTAAGCTTATACTCATTGAAACAAGATTTAAAAAAATAAAAATAAAAATATATTTATCGCTCTTATTGAATTAAATACATATCAAATCTTTATAAAGTCTATTGTGTAGGTTTTCTTTTAAAAAAAACGAAAAAAGCACATAAAATTTCTTTTTTTTCAATGAATAAAATATGTTCCATAAATGTTTCTTCTAAGAATACATTCACCCTTATTTTCGACTGTCATTCTCCGATCACCATCATTTCCATAATTATAAAAAATAAATAAATAAAAAGGACAATATATGCCAAATATCGGTTTTGAACAAGATTGCAATAGATAAATAAATAAATAATAAAAAAGATAATCCAAAAAGAATTTATAGGTGTAAAGAACATATCTTAAAATATAATCACAGTATAAAGTATAAGGCTTTTCTTGTTTATTTTTGCTAAAATTATAAAGTTCTTTGAAAAAAGTTTTAATAATACTAACACACTACACAGATAAATTGATAATAAGTAATGGTACAAGAATCCTATCACTAAACCGTTAAGGCATATAAAGATGTTGAGATTGGCAGTTGTAAAGGAATGGCATCTTACTCACATTTAAAGCATTTTCAACACTAAAAAAAATTGTCTAAATCAGTACTTGATGAATTTACCATTAATATCCAACTTCCTAATTTCCATCCTACAGCTCATCACGATGCCTCCCTTGCTTAGGATGGTTGTGTTGATGTTTTAGATAGTTAGCGGCAAATGATGCGTGGAGAGCAGCACCATAAGGCAGTGCATCTTCGTTAATCCAATAATATGGACTGTGTGGGAATTTGTTCCACCCGGGCACCCCATCTGCCGCCCCAATAAGGGCAAAGTATCCGGGTACCACCTCTTGATAGAAAGAAAAATCTTCAGATCCCATCAGCGGCTGCATTTCTTTAAAATTGTCAATGCCAAGCACATCTCTTGTTGCTTTCAGGAAGTATTCATGCAAGTCTTTGTCATTTATGGTTGGAGGAAAGAAATGCTTGTCTTCTGAAAGGAAATCTACAGTTGCATTGCACCGCTGAACTGCAGCTTGTCTTGTGATTACCTGTGGTTGAAGGTATCAGCCATTTTTTTTCTTTCTGAAAGATGTTAACCAATTAAAAATGAAAAGCTCATACTCATCTAGATTGGCTTTTTGTGGAACTAAACTTATCAAGGGAGACCGATGATACTATAATACTAAACAGAAAGGGAATCAATGCAAAAGATTAGAAGGGAATATCACAGTTGTATAATGGAGAAAACGAAATAGGAACATCGTGGCTGTAACACTTTTGCAAGTGAAAGGCAAAGAAAGCAGGGATTCTCAAATATTTTTCCCTGCCCGAAAAGCAAAAAGGAGAATAGATTCCAAATGTGAAGCCCCAAGACCTCTAGCCTAAATGGCATAAACATTGTTCTCACGTAGGAATGAAACAGGTTTAACTCCTTTTTGTCCTTGTAAATTATATAGTCAACTAAAAAAGAAGGATAATCATTGCAAGGAATGGACTCTTGTTCTAATGATATCAGTCCTATAAGGCCAGGTAGGGTAGGGCTACGGGGATTTGATTCTCTCCTTCCTGCTTTTTGCTTAAAAAACGAAGGAAAAAGAAATAAAAGGTGTAGGCGGACTATTTTGTACCAATCGTTCTATATCACTTCTTTGTACTTCACAATTTCAAGTCAATTTTTCGTCATAAAACTTTGTAGTTTAGTTTGACATTCTTACACGGCATATGATTATCATACCTCCTCTATTCGCTCTTTTAGTTGCATAAAGCTTTCCTTTGAAAAAGCTCGAAAAGTTCCACCAATGGTCACGGAATCCGGAATGACATTGAATGCTCCACCACCTTGGAATTTTGCAACAGTCACAACCTAAAAAAAGTATGATCGCATCATTGATATTCAACAATCCTGGTATCACTTAATATGTTACCCCACTTGCAACAGATTGCCGTATATAAAGTTTCCTTTGTTATCACTATGTAATGCCAGAAGAAGAGTTACGAATTAACCGATCTGATTATATCATAAAGAGATTTACCGCTGCAGAATAATTGGATTTATAACTCAGAAATAACAAGGAAGAGAAATGAATTGGGGAAATTAAGGTCATTAGAACATCATCATGATACTGCTTTCCTTGCAGTTGCAGAAGTAAATACAACAGGATGCTTTCAATCGATTAAAAGAAACATGCATAGTATGGAGGCAAATATATAGTAGTTACTTCAATCTGGAAGCATTCAATCTTAGTTCTTGAAAGAGAGTGACGGTTTCAGAGGCAAAAGGCCATGGGGAGATACCGCCAATGATCCATTAATTGATGCAACTATGAATCTCATGGAGAGATGGCCAAATTACAATCTACCTGAATAGCCAACTATGGCCCTTATTTCCAAAATTTAAATGTCGAATGATATTGCATATGACCCAGCTCTTATCAGCAGGAATGGGGGAAAAAAAAAAGGAAAAGAAGTTTACTAATAATTATTATAGACTACTTACACACACACACACACACAAAATAAAATTGAAGAATATCTGATGCATCTGATTGTATTGTGCTATATATTCATCCTTGATTGGCACCACAAGCAGCACAGATACAATTAATTTGGTGCTCATGCATATAAATAGGTTCATAACAATCATTGATCTTCTGCAAACAACATTTTTGCATAAACAGGTACTTGAACATGCCTAGCTGGCAAAGTCCACTAGAGGTGTGATTAAAAATGAAGATCATAAAGCTACATCTGGAATACAATTAAAGGAGTTTACTATGTTAATTAAACTTAAACATTCCTTCATGAATGAGTGATGGATCTTATGAAAAGACAATATTCATATATTCACTGATTTTGGTAAACATAGTTGAAAAAATATATTAGATGTTAAAGTTTGTTTTGGCTAAATGACCAATAGGCATGGACCATTTTCATTTAGCACCAACAGATGAGAAAGAAACCAACATCTATTCAAATGAAAAGCTACCTGAGAGTCCAAGGGATCAGCTTCACGCGAAATGAGATGTTGTAAGCTGACAACCACATTTGAGGCTGCCAGAATTGGGTCTATTGAGTGCTGAGGAATGGCAGCATGACCACCTTTTCCACTTATCACTGCTTCAAAGAAGCCACTCCCAGCTAAAAGCGGACCAGGCCTTGAAGACACTTGACCTGTAGGTAAATGAGGTGCAATGTGCAAGCCAAAAATTGCTTCAACATTCTCCAGCGCTCCAGCATCAATCATTGCTTTTGCCCCTCCACCTCCTTCCTCGGCAGGCTGGAAGAGGAGTACCACAGTACCCTGGAGCCAGATTGGATAGATGAGCAGAGGTACATTGCAAAACCAACCTTGGAGTAATATTATTGAACTGCTACATGAAAGAACACTAGGTGACAGAGATTTTTCTTCTCTTTTATGCTTTGGTATGAAGCCATAGGTAACATCTAAAGAAATTTTTCCTATGATGTAAGTCAGATCCGTGGAATCAAATTATGCCACAGCCCCCAAATCGTATGAAGTCAGAACCATGGGAGAATACTGAATACACTCTAAAAAAGTGCGAACCTTTTGACATGATTTTCTCAGCAACTATAGCTAATTTGAGTTTGTTTGTGATAGTTCTTCCACAATATAGTTTTTTTCTGACTCAAAATTTTTTCTCTTGCCCTTTTTCAGCGTCAGTCAGTATCTAATTTCCTGAATCAACTACTATGGCACAGAATAATTTATTATTTACTTCCCATACCCCATTTTTCTTATGTTATGAAATCTCAATGTCAACAGAGGCAAAAACCAGCCTGTACATACACCAATAAATTAACAAAGGACTATAAAACACGTACATGTATCTGTTCACGGTGTTCTTGAAGGATTTTTGCTGCACCAAGAAGCATAGCAACATGACCATCATGGCCACAAGCATGCATCTTCCCAGGAACTTTACTCTTATGTTCCCATTCCACCATTTCCTACATGTGGAAACATTATGAATTTCATCCATAGTAGCATACAAGCACACATATTCATTTGAGAATAGAAATTTCATTTTAGGTGCCCTTGTTTCATACAAAAAGTTTTCCGCATCTTGAGTCTTAAAATATCTCACTACAACTGATTTCTTTCAATTAGCACTGTAGCATTCAACAATTATGGATACCATATTATATCAAACAACAATAACAATACTCTAGCTTTCTTATTCTGACTGGATGAAGCCAATTACATGGATCTTATTTTGCCATTATACTGGTATTGCTGAGTATATCACATCAAACATAATGAGAAAAACATATATGAGCTCTTTGTTCACGTGGAAGCATTCGAGATCTTCAACATCGAAATACCTCAATCTAACACCAGCTGCACTAACCGCTTATTTCTTTTAACACTGTAGTATTCCACAATTATAGAAATATATACAAGACCAAAGTATCAGCAACAGGAACAGTAAAGCTAAATTTCCACCGAATGAGGTGGGCTACATTATAGGAAAAACATTATCCACGTAGACAATCACCCTCAATCTAATCAAATTAAAAACTCAACTTTTTCAAATCAATAAGAACTGATATACTAAAATAAAGAAAATCTATTAACACCAATCAAAAGCAAAACTCCATAAAATTAAGAAAATTTGATGATGGCATTGGCCTTTACGGGGTTTGCCACTTAAAAGATCAATCAATCAATCAAAAGCAAAACTGGGACAGCACAAACCTGCATTGGAAGAGCGTCCATATCAGCTCTTAAAGCCACAAGAGGTGGCTTTCCAGTCCCTATATAACCAACAACACCAGTAACTGCAAGTGGGTGCTTATAAGCAATACCCATTGCATCCAGCTCTGCTCTAACCAACTTACTAGTCTCAAATTCCTCATAACCCAATTCAGGGTTCTCATGTATCTTCCTCCTGATTCCAATAATCCAATCAGAAAGTTCTTTTCTTTTAGCAGACTTCAAAAACTTTGATGGTAAGTCAGATGACCCTTTTGAAATTTGAGCTAAAAACAACAAATGGAGGATGAAAATCAAATTAAAACACAGTTTTGAATCCATCTACCTTTAAGGTTATGATCTTTTTAAACAACTTGATTCTAAAAATCAAAAATTGGTTTTGTGAGATGAATATGATTCTTTAGTTTTTGTGGGTGTGCGCGCGTGTGTATTGGAAGAATGCAGGGGAAATGAATAAAATATAAGCAAGTAAAAAGTGGTTGAATCAGTCTTGTTTTCTAGGAAAGGATTTGCCCAGTTAACAGATATTTATAAGCAGCAAATGCGTAAAAAGTAGGAAATTTGAATGGTGCCCAGAAAAATCTATCAACATGTGCGACTTTTTAATCACTTATCCAGCCCGAAAAGGTAAACCTTCCTTACACCCTCTTCTAAGTGCATGTTCGCAGCGAGCAGTCATTCCATATAATCCGTTATTATGATTCTCCATTATATTTTATACATGGTAATAACAATCCATTTAAAATTACAATTACATAAAATAATAAATAATAATTTATATTTCCATCTTTATAAATTACTATTCAATAATTTTTTTAATCATCTTATCATAAATACTTATATATTAAAAACACACCATCACTACATTTATCATTTAGTGAAATAAATATTTATTATTACCAAGGGTATAATAGATATTTTACTTTTACTATTAATTAATTTTTTATTTTTTTTAATATTAAATAAATAATATAATAGATATATAATATTTATTATAACTTTATTATATTCTTATTAAATTATAATTCAATTCTCTCCTTATTTCATACAGCAAAATAAATAGGTTGTAAATGTATAAATAATAAAAGACTAAAATTTGAGTAGTTTTTTTTTTTTTTTCATGATAAGTTTTTTTTTTTTTTTTGTTAATCCGGCAATATTATTATAAACTAAGCATAGATAAGTTCATAGATACTGTATAATGACTCCCTAAGATAAGTTACAAAAGCGGGAGTCCAAGTCTACAACATAACCAAGTGCAAATGCAAAATCATATTATTGGGATCAAATATATAGCATTAAAATCAATATTAAAATTATCATAGAAAAATATTTATTTATCATTATAATTATAATAATGTATTGTATATATGTAAAATTAAATATATCTTTGACATAATCTAAAATTGAATAGAAAAGTAAAATTATAAAAGGATGAAAGAATAAACTTTTAAACAAATTATAAACAAATAATATAGTGTTTTATAATTTTTTATATTAACGTTTTAAAATTATTTCATTAGTAATATCCTAAAAAATATATATGCATGTACATTTTTTTTTAATATAAGTGATTAAACAATTTATTAACAATAATGCTCATTTTGTGTCATAACATTAATAGTGAAAGAAAATGTTAGTATTTTAAGTAATATAAACTACTATTATTTACTATTATTTTATACAATATGATTGAAACACTTATAGTATCGAATATAATAATTATATATTATAAAATTGCTAATGAATAAATAGTGTCCATTGAAAATTTATTTAGTTTATTATTATCTTTTTTATTAATGAAATTCAATTTTATATGTTATAGCAAAAAAAAATAAAAATAAAAATTATTTACTAAGAGGCAAGTAATAAATATAACTTAAAAAAGTAAAAATGATTCTTATGAGAATCAAACCCATGACCTTAATTATATAAAAATAAACATCTAACCACTAAACTATAATAAATTTTGATAATAAAATTTATACTTAAAAATATAAACATAATATATATATATTTAATTTTAAAATAAATTTAACTAAATAATTTTTTCCCAACGAGCCCTTCGATCCGCCCTTGAACATAACGTTCATATACATAGGAGCTAACATCCCTTTATAAGAAGGTGTTGTAAAGCTACAAGAGGAACAAAAGCTTGCCACAATCTGTTGGGTTATTTAAACTCTCCAAGCCCAGCCCACTACTCAGCCTTAACCCGTGCCAAGCTCGTGTCTATTTTTACTCCGGCGTGTGATTTATTCTAGAAGCTTCTCTCTTTGCCTCGCACTCTCTTCCTCGCGTTAGGGTTTTAGATACACTCTATGCTCTCTAATCTCCTCTTTAATTTGTCTCTTGTATTATTCTTGTTATGGTAATCTTTACTTGTGAATGTGTTAGATATGTAGGTGGGACTTTCGAGCAGTCCTAAGCTCCACAGTTGAAATTCGATTTCCAGAAGGGAGGTAAAAAAACCCTTTTCCCTTTTGTGCCGTTTATTTATATGCTCATTGTTTGTTACATCCAGATCTTGTTATGTAAACTAATTTCTAGTTATACAGTTACATGACATAATCTTGAAATCTAGTTGGCAATTTGTGGCTCTTTCTTGTGTTCCTTGCATAAGTTGTAACATTTTGCTCTCGTTCTGAAAAAACAACCTTGTCCTCAAGGTTGTAATCCGGATAGGTTGTTACAAAATAGTTGAAATCCTCCCATGTCGTGTCTTTCAGTGGTAATCCCGACCATTGAACTAATAGCTGGTTACAATCTTGACCCTTTCTTCGAATAACTCTAGTATCCACAATAGCTAATGGAGTCAACATGGGTTGATTGTTGACAAACCCCGTAGGTAAATCCAAAGACGGAAAATCTACTCCATAAGCTTTTTTTAGACGCGATACATGAAAAACATTATGGATCTTTGAGGCTGGTGGAAGCTCCACTTCATAGGCCGAAAAACCAATTTTCCTCAGCACCTTATAAGGACCATAATATCGCTTAGACAATTTATGTTGTCTTTGCGTTAAAGAAAGTTGTCTATATGGTCAGAGCTTTACAAATACCATGTCTCCTTATTCTAATGTGACATCCCTTCGATGTTTATCAGCTAATTGCTTCATACGACTCTGAGCTTGCTATAGATTTATCTTGAGTAACTTAAGCACCTCATCTCTAGCAATTAAGTCCTGATCAACAGCTTGTATGTTGGAATTGCCCCTGATATATGCTGGCACAGCTAGTGGTTTTCTACCATAAACCACTTCGAATGGTGTCATACCAACCCTATCATGAAACGAAATATTATATGCAAATTCAGCCCAGGGTAGAAACTTTACCTAACTAGTAGGTGTATCCATCACAAAGCACCTCAAGTATTGTTGAATAGTTCTGTTGAGCACTTCAGTTTGCCCGTCCGTTTGAGGATGATAAGCACTACTCATGGCCAAAGTAGTCCCACTCAATCTGAAAAGTTCTTTCCAAAAATGACTCATGAATATTGGGTCTCTATCCGACACAATGGTCTTCGGAAAACCATGCAAACGAATGACCATATGCAAGAATAAGGCTGCTACTGTAGTTGCTGTAAATCCAGATCTCAAAGCACCCAAAAGACAATATTTAGACAACCGGTCAACAACTACAAAAATAATAGATAAGCCCACAGATTTAGGAAGACATGTAATAAAATCCATACTAATGTCTTCCCAAATTTGGTTTGGAATAGGAAGCGGAGCTAACAACCTAGCAGGTGTTTAAGTAGAATATTTCACCTGTTGGCAAACCATACAACTCCGAACAAAGTCATAAACTTGTTTCCTCATGCCGTCCCAAAAAAATCTCCAACAATCCGCTTGTAAGTCTTCAAAAATCTAAAATGACCAGCACTGGGAGTCACATGATATTCCTGTAGTAAAGTTGGGATCACAGAAGATTGTGGCACCAAAAACAATCTGTTATGATAGTATAACAAATTATTTTTCCAAACTATAGGATATTTAATTGTGTGTCCATGTGCAAGGTCAGAAATTATTTGCATAAAAGCAGGAATGGTCTGATACTCTTTCTGTAGTGTCTCTATGAAAGAGAAATGTGGAGAAGACCATCCACAAAACTGTCCCTCCTCTATAAACTGTCTAGACAAAGCATCGGCTACTTGATTCTCTTGTCCCAATTTATAAGTGATAGTGTAATCATATCCTATCAACTTAGAAAGATACTGCTGCTGCTCAGGTGTTTGAATGACTTGTGTTAAAATCTCCTTAAGGCTTCTATGATCAGTCCGAATAAAAAAATGTGAGCCTAACACATACTGTCTCCACTTGCGTACCGCTGCCACAATAGCATAAAGCTCCCTTACATAGGCAGAAGCTTTGTGCAAATGTAAAGGTATCTTTTTGCTAAAATATGAAATAGGGTGAGTCTCTTGTAAGAGTATTGCTCCTACAGCCAATCCAGAAGCATCAGTTTCAATGACAAAAGTCTTTGAAAAATCCGGTAATCTCAAAATAGGGGCTTGTAACAGGGTGACTTTAGGAGCTTCAAAAGCCTGTTGAGCCTGAGCATTCCAATGAAACCCGTCCCTTTGTAACAAGTCCGTCAGAGGTGATGTAATGGCAGCGTAATTCTTGACAAATCTCCGATAATATCTAGCCAATCCTAAAAAAAGCTCTCAGCTGTTTTTGAGTCATAGGCACAGGCCACTATTGAACACCCTGAACCTTAGAAGGATCAGGACTCACTCCAGCAGTAGATACTATATGACCCAAATAGTCAATAGTAGATGCTGCAAAAATACATTTAGAAGCCTTGACATAAAACTGATGTTGCTATAACACTTGTAATATTAACTCCAAGTGTTGTAAATGTGCAGTAACATCCTTATTATAAACCAATATGTCATCAAAGAAAACCACCACAAAATGCCGTAAAAATGGCTGGAAAATCCTATTCATAATAGCCTGGAAAGTGGCTAGTGCATTGCTTAAGCCAAAGGGCATTACTAAGAACTCATAATGTCCCTCATGAGTTCTAAAAGCTGTTTTTTCCACATCTTCCGACTTCATTCTAATTTGATGGTATCCTGAGCGCAAATCCAGTTTCGAAAAACATGCAACACCATATAATTCGTTTAAAAGTTCATCAATAGTTGGGATGGGAAACTCATCTTTAATAGTAACCTGATTTAGAGCCCTATAATCTACACAGAATCTCCAAGTACCATCTTTTTTTTTTTTTTACTAAAATTACAGGCGAAGAGAATGGGCTAGTACTATGTTGAATGATGTTTGACTCCATCATTTCTTTCACCTGTTTTTCAATTTCACTTTTTTGAAAATGAGGGTATCTATAGGGCTTAACATTCACTGGTTTACTATCAGAAATAAGATGGATTCTATGCTAGACAGATCGCAAAGGTGGCAATGATGTAGGTGCTTGAAAAACAAAAGCATATTTGCTCAATAACAGATTAATATCTTTATTGTTGGTGGATATGCATGAATTAGAACTAACCTCCTGAGCTAGCAATTGAAAACATGAAGCGACTGAATCACTTTTCAGTAATTTTCGAAACTGGTGATGCGAAATTTAAGCTAAGGCACCATTGTTAACTCCCTGCAATGTCACTGTAGCTCCTTGATACACAAATTGCATAGTCAAATTTGCGTAATCAATAGTAACGGGTCCCAACGTTTGTAACCATTGCACTCCCAGAACAAAATCAACACCCTGAATTGGCAACACATAGAACAATTCCTTGAAAACCAGCCCTTGAACTTCCAATACAACATCGGAACATTGACCCTCACAACATAGCTTACTACCATTGCCAATCATAACACCAAAATTGGCTGTAGAAGCTACTGTCAGTCCAAAATGTTTGGCTACTCTTGTTTGCACAAAATTGTGCGTACTTCCGGAATCCACTAACACTATCACTTGATGGCCATTCACCATTCCAAAAAATCGAATGGTACGAGGCACCAAATGTCCTGACATTGCATGATAACTAATTAATCCGTTATCATGTGCACCTTCAGACCCACAACCCGAATCCTCTGCCAACTGCTCTTCACATGGACCACTAGCAGATCCATCTTCTTCATCTTGTATTAACAAGAGAAATTTTGCCTTACATTTATGATTCCTGGAATATTTCTCATCACAGTTGTAGCATAGGCCTTGTTCTCGTCTAACTTGCATTTCCTCTTTAGAGAGTTTTTTGATAGGTAATGTGGTTTTAGAATTGTCGACTGTAGAAGGATGAGGTTTAGAAAATTGTAATGGATAAGAAGTAGGATTGGAAGAAGTAGGTATAGAATATTGAGGTTTGAAAGAATGGTCTTGAAACTTGGATTCATGCATTTTTGCTAACCAAATTGCATGAGGTAATGATGTAGGACAAGAAATTTGAACCTCTTTGCAAATGTGAGATTTAAGGCCAGAAATGAAACAAGAAAGCAAGAAAGATTGAGGTATGCCTACAACTTGATTAGACAAAGATTCAAATTCTTTTTTATATTCAGTTACTGATTTCTTTTGCATCAATTTCACCAGGGCTCCCTAAATATCCTCATATTCTGAAGGTCCAAATCTAATCTTGAAAGCCTGTAAGAAAGCTTGCCACGAACCCAATTGGCTATTTTGCTCAAGCCACTGCAAATACTGTAAGGCTTCTCCTTCTAAGGCAAAGGACGTAATTTCCAGTCTTTGTCCATCCGGTACGTTATGAAAATAAAAAAAACTTTTGAGTTTGATAGATCCATGCCAAAACATCTTGACCAGAAAATTTGGGAATCTCTAATTTGATGCCTCTCAATAAAGGATTCATTGCAGAGTGTGATGAATGGTTAGAATCTGAATGAACTTGAGTTGCATCCTGTTGAGGAATCCCATTCTGATTCTGAAAGTTATCAATTTTCTTTGAAAATTGTTGAATAGAAGTATTGATAGTGGAATTCAAATCATTCATCGATTGTTGAGTAACCAAATTGGCTTTGATAGAATCTTGCATCTGTTATTGCATTCCCTTCATAGTCTCTGCTAATGAAAACACTAAAGATTGCAATTTGGAAAATTCCTCCTGTGATCTTGTTGAAGCCATAACAAGAGCACCAAAATGTTGTGTTGTTTAAACTCTCCAAGCCCAGCCCATTACTCAGCCTTAACCCGTGCCAAGCCTGTGTCTATTTTTACTCTGGCGTGTGATTTATTCCAGTAGCTTCTCTCTCTGCCTCGCACTCTCTTCCTCGCGTTAGGGTTTTAGATACACTCTATGCTCTTTAATCTCCTCTTTAATTTGTCTCTTGTATTATTCTTGTTATGGTAATCTTTACTTGTGAATGTGTTGGATATGCAGGTGGGACTTTCGAGCAGTCCTAAGCTCCACAGTTGAAATTCGATTTCCAGAAGGGGGGGTAAAAAAACCCTTTTCCCTTTTGTGTCGTTTATTTATATACTCATTGTTTGTTACATCCAGATCTTGTTATGTAAACTAATTTCTAGTTATACAGTTACATGACATAATCTTGAAATCTAGCTGGTAATTTGTGACTCTTTCTTGTGTTCCTTGCATGAGCTGTAACACAATCCCTCATCTATTGCATGCATACTATTTGCTATTACATCTACTAGTGAGTTAACTTCATGCACTGCAAAGATGATCTTGCAATCAGCAAATTCAGAATAAGTGCGCTTACAAGCAAAAACCACATTAGTATACATGAATTTAGCATTGCCAAGATTGGTTCATTTAAAAGAAGAGGAGCAATTTTTGAATCTGTGCATAATTCAATTTGAGTAAACCCCAAAAGCCTTGCGTATTTTAATCCTCAATACACACCCTACAATTATGCTTGCAAGATAGGTACATTCCTAAGTTTTCGACCAAATCTGAAAATCCAAGCACCTTGCTCATCTTGAAAAACACCACCAATAGTAGTTTGGGCATCAGTGGGTTCTTGGGATGCATCCGTATTAATTTTTATATATCCTTCCATTTGTGCACTTCATTTAAGTTGGATAGGATGAAGTTGTTGTAATTGGTGCCTTTTCCTATGATAAAGCCAAAATTCATTTGCACTTAGTCCGATGTATTGATGAAGGGGTAAGGAAGAGTGAACTCTTCCAAAAATGAGAGCATTCCATGAAAATCATGTATGCCAAAGGGTGCATGCAAAGAGTACTGACGCTGGAGGATACAGGATGCCCAAATCATACTTATGCTGTTTCACATGCTAGTAAATCCAATCTATTAGGCTTAAATGGGAACCTTGTGTAAAGACACGTTCCAATCCTGAGCATGTAAGATATTCTCTTGTTGCAAATAACATTGAGGACGGAGATACTTTGAATGGAAAATTTTCGACAGCTTATCTGCTGTTAGAAGAGTGTTGTGTAATACTCCCCATAAAAAGAGATTTATTTTTAGAGGTAAAATTGAATTTCATATACATTTAAAGGAGGGTAGGTGAGACACTTTCACTTCTGAAGCTTTATTATGTTGGAGAAGTTGATATAGGCCACAGAAAGTTGTCTTTTTTGTATATTGTCTAGAGCATATATGTTGATCTGCTGTTTTGTCAAAAAGTACTATGGGGCCAATACTAGTGACGATAAGTTTAAAGATGGCAAACCCCAATTTGTCTTCGTTCCATTGTATTTCATTTACATATCCATCCTTAATCGTCAAATGTTCGAAAGTATAGTGGAGAGAACCTATGATCATGGATCTGATGGCTGAGGTCCCTGTCTAAAGATCAAACCAAAAACTTCTTGTGTTTCCATTCCCAATCACTTTAACTCGTTGGTCTTGAGTCTACAGATTATGGATAACCAAGTCCTTCCAAAGAGTAGATGAGCTCAAGGAAGTGGTGAGCGATTGGCCTATGATATTTTTCTTAAATTTCTCCTTACATAATATTGCACAGGGCACTTTCGATTTGTGCAATTCACAAACTCCTTTTAAAGCACAGGCTTTATTTCAAAGTGAAGGACCCTGGACCCCAAGGCCTCTTAAAGATTTTAGGGTTGTAACAAAGTTCCATGAGATCCAATGAACTTTCCTCTTTATTTGCTACTCTGACCAGAAGAAACTCCTAGTAATCTTTTCCATGTCTGCTACTAGTTTCTTCGGTAAAGTTGTCAATTGCATATAGTATATTGGCAAAGAAGTGAGAACTGAATTGATTAGAATAGATCTACCCACCATAGTGAGTAATGGACCTTTCCAACCTGCAAGCTTTGCTTGCATCTTATCAATAATGAACTTGAATTCCTTAGCTTTAGATGAGAATCCATTATTCAAAAGAAATCCTAAACATTTACCCTTCAAGGAAGTCTCTTTGATGAGGATCAACTAGCATTAAAAGTCAATGAGTCGAAGTCTAATGACCCACTACATGATATTGAAAGTCTTTAGAGCTAAGCGGATGAGTGAAGTTTTACAAGAATTAATCATAGATCTACAAGAGAAGGAACCAAGTTACACTAAAGAGAATCGACCTTTATTGATTTGATTCAAGCTTCTACAGAAGTGTGCAAAGATATGAGAGCCTTAGGATAAATTAGTTTTAAAAGGAAATTGAACCGAATGAAGACCTTTGTTTTATTTGCTTGTAATTTTTTTCGGCCCTTCTTAAGTCAAGGTCGATTTTTTCTATGCTTAGAAATTTAGGTTTTTTTTTGTGTAAGACTATAAAAGCTCCTCGTGAGGGAAAGGGAGCGGCATGACTTTGATTTTTTTTATATACACAATTTGTGAGAGACTCTCTCTTTCTTCTTTGAACATGAACTCCTTGATTTCTTTTATCTAAACATTTGGGGAAATCAATTGATAATTGAGTTTTCAATCAACGGGTGTAGTTGGGGTCTAATTCCGTTCATAGCTTGTTCAAGAAAATTCTTGGGGATCCGATTCAAATCACGATCGTCGGGTCCTAAGTTTAATATACCTAGGGTTTTGCATCATTTGGTATCAGAGCTTCGGTTTCTTAAATTAAGTAAATCTATCCTTTATCTTATCTGTTTCATTTTAATTTATTTTTCTTGTTTCATCTCTTTAGAAATTCAAAAAAAAAAAAAATTATTTCGTGGAATTTTGCTGTCAACGTCCGTTAGTCTATTTGCCAAGTTTGGATTGTTTCATCAATTTCAGCGATGCCGAGGTCACAAATTACCCAAACTAGCATATTTATAAATTGCATCTGTCAAATTTGGTTGAGGATAAAAATAAATAAATTACAAATTCGTCTGTAGAATTGTTGTTGGCAAAGATAAGCAATTTATTTTTAGCAAGTTGAAATTGTTATATCACGAATCCAACTGTTGCAAAGTGCTATCACGTTCTTCAATTGCTGAGTTACCAAAGCAATTTCCTTGCTTTTGAATTACATAATTACGTGATACATTATCCTTCCAATTCTGTATTCGTATCACATTGTCTTTCCAATTACATGTTCGGTGCAATCTTGTCCATTCCAAATTCGTAATAAGTGATATTTTGTGTTTCCAATTCCATAGTGGATCTTGCATCTCCATTGATTCTGTGTTTGTGTACCACTAATTGCCGTGACTTAGAACCCATTGGTTAGTCAGTTGAGTTGCCTTAGTAGTTTACGTTAAGGAGGTTTCAAATTTGAGTTCATATCAAAGAATTATAAGAGAGGGTTGTGGGAACATTATAATTGAGAGCAAAACACGAGTGAATTGTGAGGATTATATTATTGTGTTATTACTAATCTTTTCTTTGATTGTAGAGATATGTCGAGACAAAGTCCAAATGGAGAAGAGAATGGAGGAGGGGAAAATAAATTAATGTTTGAAGCTTTAATGAGAGAGATGAAGAGAATACTGAGTGGTGAACTTGAGCAAATCCATAAGAGGATGGATAAGATGAAACGGAGTAAGGAACCATCAAGTAGCACTACTGTAGGGCGAGGAGCGAATAGACCCTTGAGAGGGGGAGTAAGGATAGATGAGGGTGAAGAAATGGAGTCAGAAGAGTATAACTAGATGAGGGATAGAGGAAATACCCAAAGGCGAGATAGTAACTTGGGAAGTATCAAAATGAAGATACCATCTTTTGAAGGGAAAAATGATCCAGAGTTGTACTTGGAATAGGAGAGACAAGTGGATCATGTATTTGAATGCCACAATTACATTGAGGAGAAGAAAATTAAATTAGCTATAGTTGAATTTTCTGATTATGCTAGTGTTTGGTGGGACTAGTTAGTACGTAATAGGCGTTCATACGGTGAGAGGCCTGTTAGTACCTAGGATGAGATGAAGACCATTATGTAAACGAAGTTTATCCCTAGTCATTGTCACTAGGATTTTCTTAGGAAGTTCTAAAGGTTGACATAAGGGTCCAAGAGCGTAGAAGACTATTATAAAGAAATGGAGGTTGCTATGATTAAAGCCAGGGTGAAGGAGGATAATGAGTCTACAATGGCTAGGTTCATCAATGGGTTGAATTGGGAAATCGCTGACGTCGTGGGTTTACATCACTAGGATATAGAGGAGTTGTTGCACAGGGAGATCAAGGTAAAGAAGTAGTTAAAGTATAGGGGAACTTCAAAATCTGGGACAACTTCTAACTCTTCATGGAAGTTAAATCAGAAGAAGAACACTACATACTCGAAACCAAAAGAGGATATGAAGGCCAAGAGTCCAGTCACTACTTCTAAAGGTAAATCTGACACTAAACCATCCTCTAAAACTCGTGATATCAAATGTTGCAAGTGTTAGGGGTATAGACATATTGTATCTCAATGTCCAAATCAAAGGGCTATGGTCATTCATGATAATGGAGATGTAGAAAGTATTAGTTCTGAAGACAATGATACATCACCATTAGGGGATTATGATGATGTCGACTTTGAAGGACCCGTGAGTAGAGGGTTGTATGTTACTAGACGAGTCCTTAACACTCAACCTCAGGATGATGGTGAAGGGGTTCAACTTGAGCACATTTTTCATACCCAGTGTCATGTGCAGAATAAGGTTTGTAGCTTGATCATCGATAGTGGTAGCTGCACTAATGTTGCTAGCACCTTGTTGGTTGATAAGATGAGGTTGAAGGTTGTGAAACATCTGAAGCCAAATCAACAGCAGTGGTTGAATGAGTGTGGGGAAGTGAAAGTAACCAGGTAGATTCTTATTTCCTTTTCTATCGGGAGTTATCGTGATGAGGTGATGTGTGATGTAGTTCCTATGCAGGTTAGTTACCTATTGCTGGGTTGACCATGGCAATTTGATAGGAAGGTGATGTATGATAGGTCAAAGAACCAATATTCTTTTGTTCTAAACAAAAGGAAGGTGATTCTAACTCCACATAAACCATGGGAGGCTTGTGACGATCAGGTTTGGATAGCAAAAGAGTTTAGAGAGAAACACGTGAGTGTACAAGAAAAGGGTGAGAAAAAAGAAAAGAGTGAGAGACAAACACTGGTGAGCCATGAGGGAAAAGTTTATGAAACACTGAGTGGAGAGAAAATTGCAAGAAAAAGTGAAGTAAATAATACAATGTTAACAAGGAAACAACTACTTGTACTTATGTACAAGGATGTGTATTTTACTAACACTAACCTTAACTCTTTATTACCCGGTATAGTGGTGTCTCTTCTACAAGAGTGAAGATTTGTTTCCTAGAGAGGTACCGAAGGGTTTACCCCCACTACGGGGTATCGAAGATCAAATTGATTTCTTGCCAAGTGCGTCTATTCCTAATCAGCCAGCTTACCGGACTAATCCTAAGGAGATAAAGGAAATCCAAAGACAGGTTGACGATTTAATAGAGAAAGGGTTTGTGAGAGAAAGCCTGAGTCCATGTTCAGTTCCTATCATTCTGGTCTCCAAGAAGGATGGAACATGGTGAATGTGTGTTGACTGTCAAGCAATCAACAAGATCACAGTTAAGTATAGACATCCTATCCCAAGACTTGATGATATGCTTGATGAATTGCATGGTGCTTGTTTGTTTTCTAAAGTTGATTTAAAGAATGGCCATTACCAAATTCGCTTGAAAGAGGGAGATGAATGGAAAACGGCTTTCAAAACTAAACATGGGTTATATGAGTAAATGATAATGTCTTTTGGATTAACAAACACACCTATCACTTTTATGAGGTTAATGAATCATGTTCTTTGTAATTTTATTGGGAAGTTTGTTGTTGTATACTTTAATGACATTCTGGTTTACAGCAAGACTTTAGATAGTTTACAGCAAGACTTTAGATGATCATGTTCAGCATTTGCAGTGTGTGTTCACTGTTTTGAGAGAGAACCAGTTATATGCTAATTTAAAGAAGTGCACCTTTTGTATAGAAACTGTGGTTTTTCTTGGATTCGTTGTAGGTGCAGATGGGATTGTTGTGGATGAGGAAAAGGTGAAGGTGATCCGAGAGTAGCTAACACCAAGGAATGCAAGTGAGGTTAGGAGCTTCCACGGATTAGTGAGTTTGTATAGGAGATTTGTGAGGGATTTTAGTTCCATAGTTGCTCCTCTAAATGACCTTGTTAAGAAGAATGCCAAATTCAAGTGGACTGAAGTGCATGAGCAAGCTTTTCAAACCCTGAAAGATAAGTTGACTAAAGCACCTATACTAGTTTTGCCTAATTTTGATAAAGTTTTTTAGGTTGAATGTGATGCTTCTAGGAAAGGTATTGGTGGTGTGTTGATACAGGAGTCCAAGCCGATCGCTTATTTTAGCGAAAAACTCAATGGTGTTGCATTAAATTATCTAGTGTATGAAAAGGAATTGTATGCTTTAGTGAAAACCCTGCAAATGTGGCAACATTACTTATGGCCTAAGGAGTTCATCATTCATTCTGATCATGAGAATTTAAAGTTTTTGAAAACTCAGGGTAAGTTGAACAAGAGGCATGCCAAGTGGCTGGAATTTATTGAAACCTTCCCATATGTGATAAAATACAAGCAAGGAAAAGAAAATGTGGTAGCTGATGCACTTTCTCAAAGGTATTCTCTTTTGACTTCTTAGCATACTAAATTGCATGGATTTGAATTCATTAAAGAATTGTATGAGAATGATGCTGATTTTGGTCAAATTTAAGCCGCTTATGCTGAGTCTAGATATTCTAATTCCTATAGGCATGATGGATATTTGTTTAAGAAAAATAGGTTATGTGTACCTAAAGGCTCTGTACGTGAATTACTGGTGAGGGAAACACATGGTAGCGATTTAATGAGGCACTTTGGTGTTAAAAAAACTTTGGAAATTTTACATAAACATTTCTATTGGCCTAAGATGAAACATGATGTGTAAATTGTGTGTGATAAGTGCATTGCATGTAAACAGGCTAAGTCTAGAGTAATGCTTCATGGGGAATACATTCCATTGCCTATGCCTAATCAACCCTGAACTGACATCTCTATGGACTTTATACTAAGGTTACTACAATCTCAAAGTGGCAAAGATAACATATTTGTTATTGTCGATAGGTTTAGTAAGATGGCTCATTTCATTACCTGTTCTAAAACTAATGATGCACGACATATTGCTAATTTGTTCTTTAGGGAGGTCGTGCGATTACATGGTTTGCCCAAATCCATTGTGAGTGATAGAGATGTGAAATTCTTGAGCCATTTTTGGCGAACTTTACGGAATAGGCTAGGTATTAAATTGTTGTTCTCTACTGTAGCACACCCCCAAACTGATGGTCAAACAGAAGTAGTCAATAGGACTCTTTCAACATTATTGCGTGCTATGATTCATAAGAATTTAAAACAATGGGAGATATGTTTGCCTCATGTAGAATTTGCATATAACAAAACTGTGCATTCCACTATATCATATTCTCCATTTGAGGTTATATACGGTTTTAACCCTTTGACCCCATTGGATATTTTGCCTTTGCCTATTAACGAAGTTGTTGACCTTGATGGTAAGATAAAGGCATAATTTTTTAGGGAATTACATGCTCAGGTTTGAACCAACATTGAGAAGAAAAACGAGCACTATGCTTGTCAAGCCAATAAAGGACGTGTAAAGACTGTATTTCATCCAAGAAACTAGGTGTGGGTGCATTTAAGAAAGGAGAGATTTGCCGAGCAATGAAAGTCTAAATTGAACCCTAAGGGAGATGGACCTTTTCAAGTACTGGAGTGCATCAATGATAACTCTTACAAGATCGACTTACTAAAGTCACTATGGTAATATGAGTGCAACTTTTAAAGTTTCTAACCTTATTCTTTATGATGCAGATGATTCAAGGACGAATCTTTTAGAGGAATGAGGGAATGATGAGGATTAACTAGCGTCAAAAGTTAATAAGTCGAAGTCCAATGACCCGCTACATGGTATTGCAGGTCCAATGACACGAGCTAGAGTTAAGCGGATGAGTGAAGCTTTGCAAGGATTAGTCATGGATCTACAAGAGAAGGAACCAAATTACACTAAAGGAGAATCGACCTTTATTAAATTGATTCAAGCTTCTAAAGAGGTGTGCAAAGGAAATTGAATGGAAGGAAGACCTTTGTTTTATTTGCTTGTAATTTTTTTTCAGCCCTTTTTAAGATAAGGTCGGTTTTTTCTATGTTTGGAAATTTAGGGGTTTTTTTTGTGTAAGACTATAAAAGCTCCTCATGAAGGAAAGGGAGCGACATGACATTGATTTTTTTTATATACACAATTTGTGAGAGACTCTCTCTTTGTTCTTTAAACACGAACTCCTTGATTTCTTTTATCTAAATGCTTGGGGAAATCAATTGATAACTGAGGTTTCAATCAACAGGTGTGGTTGGGATCTAGTTTCGTTCATAGCTTGTTCAAGATGATTCTTGAGGATCCGATTCAAATCACGATCACTGGGTCCTAAGTTTAATATACCTAGGGTTTTGCATCACTCTTTGATCTTCGAAATCTATTTAATAGAAGCTTTATTCACGAAATCAATATTTGGTGAGAACATGATATTTGATTTGCTTGTATTGATTCAAAAGCCAATTTAGGATGCAAAGAGGTCTAATGTATCTTTGATACAATTAGTTGCCTCTATTATTGCTTTCGAGAATAAGATCAAATCGTCAACAAATAAAAGGTGTGTCAATTGAACTGTAATGCCTTATATGCAAGTTAACTTCTATTTTCTTTTTCTCATCCAAAGTTTGAGTAGTGAGTCTACAAAGAAACTCCATTACCAAAGCAAATATGTAAGTTGAGATGGGATCACCTTAGCAGATACCTCATGAGGGTATAAAAGGGAATAAAGTTCCTCTATTCAATATAACTTTAATAGAGGTTGTGGTGGTACAACTCATGGCTAATTTAATCCATTATGCTGCAAATTTTAGACTTTGAAGACTCTAATGGATGAAATCTCATTTAAGGCTGTCAAAGGCCTTCTCAAGATCAATTTTAATGACCATCCATCCTTGTTGTCCTTTTTTCCCCAAAAAATGAAAAGTATTTCTCTCATGAGGAGCATATGATCATGTAACTTTTTGCTAGAAATAAAACTACATTGCATTGGAAAAATCAATTATCTAGGTGAAGCCTTAGCCTATTGACCAAAATTTTTGTCACAATCTTATAACTAGTGTTGCACAAGCTAATAGGCCTAAACTAGGTTATTTTATTTGCTCCCATTACCTTAGGTATTAAAACCATCAAAGTTTCATTGAGCTTAAGGGGCATAGTACCTATTTCAAAGATATGAGTAATGAGCTTAGTCAAAGGGTCCTTAGTCTCAACCCAACATTCTTTAAAAAACAATGCATGAAGACTATCTTTTTCTAATGCCTTCTATTCCATGAACCTAATTGTTCGAGGGTAGCTAAGATTTTAGCTTGTTGCAATGGAGCACTAAGTTGCTACTAGGCTATCTATGGAAGGCTTCCTTGTAATTCTTAAGGGATAGAGTTTTGAAAGAAGCAAATTCTCTTGAAGTCATAAAGAAAGATTCGAAGTGCTCTCTTATGCAATCTTGTAAAGCAAAGGGGTCATGGATCCAATCTCCTACTGCTTCTTAAAGAGATATAATTCTATTCTTAGTGTGCTTAGCAAAGACAAGACCATGATAGTATTTAATATTGCACTCTCCATCTTTAATCCATTTTGCTCTGGACTTTGATTTCCATAACATCTCTTCTCTATCAAGAGTTTGTTCAAGCTTTTGTATTAGGGTAAATTCTAGATTTGTCAAGAAAGGTTTAGGTTAATAGAGAGCTTTTTTCTATCCCTTCTAATCTAGATATAAGCCACTTTTTCTTTTGAAATATGTTTCCAAAGACATGATAATTCCACTCACTTTACTTTTCCTAAAACTAATTGATAACCTCAAAACACTCCATGTTGGATGGTGTCTAAACATTATAGACTAAGTCTTTGAAGCCATGATGGGTTAGCCACATTAGTTGAAAATGAAAAGTTTGCGGAGTCCCTACTGTTGTATAAAGTGGGTAGTGTTAAGAAAAATGAGATAATGATTGGATGGCCAAGAAGTGAGGCGCTTAACTAAAGCTTCAAGGAACCAAAATTTCCATTGAGAATTAACCCAAAATCTATCTATATGAGATTGTATCAAGGCATGAAAGTGTCTTTTGTTTGTCCGTGTAAAACAAGAACTTATAAATCTAATGTCCTACATACCACATTCATCTATGCAGTAAAATACCACTTAAGATTGAAATTGCAAACCTGAATTAAGGTGTGTATGTATTAATCAGTTTGCTTAACCATAGTGAACTCCATAATATTAACATTGTAAAGCAAAAGCATTCCCCTTCACCTACTATTAGATGGCTAGCAAAGATGTCCATTGAAAGCTAAATGAACAAAATAGGCATATGCATCCTCAATGTCCATTTTAGTTTCCATCAATCCTAAAATATCCAACTAGGTAGCAACAACAATCTTGTCAATTGCATTTTGCTTCCTTTGAGAATTTGCTTCCTTGATACTCCATAGCACAATTTTCATGGGTGCAGGAAAACCAATGGATAATAAGCTTCTAAGGCCATGATTAAGGTTCTATAAAATAAGGGTAGAGTGCCCAATCGAAAGTAATCTTGAATTTCTAAGGATATAGTTATAGGGATTGTAGTTGTGTGTAAGATCACCATAGTCTCTTTCCCATTATTGGGGGTCAACATCACTTATGCGATGTTGTGATACTACAAGAGCCCCACTAGCAGTATCAAGGTTAGTGCTATCATGTTTTGTTGCTGAGTAATCAATTAGGTCATCGTTAAGCAAGTTAGAGCCCATTTGTTGATCAACTTGGTTGGGTTGAAGTTACAATCCTAAACTGTTATTGAAAGGATAATGTAAAATTCCAAAAGTGTGCGAAATTGCTGCCTTGTTGCTATGGTTTTAAGGACCCCATTAACCTCTAAGATGAATATCTAGATTTGGTGAATGGGGTAGGTGAAGTCTTGGATTAATATCGTTTAGTGTAGGTATGTCATTGCTCTCAGCTACCCTTCTGTGCTACACACATGAAGTAGTTTGTGATTTGTTGTTATCCAAGGTAGGAATGAGTCTTGGGCTAAGATCCTCACTCGAAAATGTGAGGGACATTTTTTTATCCATGAGAACAAGTGTGTTTCAAGCATGCAAGTTTTTTTAGAGAGAAATTCTTAATTGCTCTTTGTGAGGTTAAAGCAATAACAATGGTTTTTTATTTAGCTTGAGAAGAATAATTTAAGTTAGAGACATTTAGTTACACTAATGGAGAATCAAAACAAAGGTTAGTGCAAACTACCAAGGAATCATCATTTAAAGCCACCAAATTAGCATTTGTATCTGATGAAGAAGGATTAGCTTCCATGTTGATGGTTGAGCTTTGTGTTTTGGTGGTAGGAAGAATCATGATTTCTAGTTCTTATGCTCAAGGAAATAGAGAGGAAATGAAGAGCATCGTGTAGAGTATTTCTTGTCAAGAGATTTACTCGCACATAATTGATTCTTATACTTAGATGTAATAAAGATCCAAGAACCATTGTCATTTGAACCCAGGTGGTTTGATTGATTTGGATATGATGCAACATTTGCTACAACAACAATAGCATACATGGCTTTTGTTTCCATTGTCTCTATTGCTTATTTAATTAATTGAGGGTCTTGAGCTTTTATGGTTGTTGCATGTAGACTTTGGGGGCTTGTTCAATGGTATTTGGTAGAGTACCATGTTTATTACCACTGCAATATTTTACATGTCCCTCTAAGCTCTCTATTGCCTATGCAATTTCATGAGCCAATTGGCTCATAGAATTTAAGGGAGAGATTGATGAAGTGATGTTTTGAGTAGTGTGTCTAATACAACCACACTTATGACACAAAGTTCTGATTCCTTCATATTTTATGCGATATAATTGGTTGTCAATGTTGAGGGTGTGAATTAAAGGCTCATGCAAATTAACTTGAGCATAAAGTCTTGCAAAGCAACCCCTCTCAAGTGTTATTGTGTAAGTATCAACACGGAGAAGAGGCCCAATTTATTCTCCAATACAATTTAGAGCCACAAGTTTATAGAATTTGAGAGGTAGCTCTTTAATATGAATCCATACAGCAACAAAGGAAAATTGAGAGCATGATTGCTTGAAATTAGGTTCCCATTCACGAATGGTTAAAAACTTACCATTAATAAACCAAGGTCTACCTCATATGATAGATTTACAATCCTCCATACTAGAAAAAAGTATTGTGTAATAACTCAAACCAAGTCTAATCATTGAAAAACTTGACGCAAATGACCATAGAATGTTGACCTTAGAATAAAAAACTTTGTAGCCTAATCAAGCTCCATATAGTTTAATGATGAGTGCTTTCTTCCAAAGGTTATACAACTCCTTATTTTCACTTTTAAAGAAATTAATGGTTTAGATACTTGGTTGATCAATGTTAGAATGTGTATGCATAGCTGTTTTGGAGGTCGTATTTGTGAAATCATCATCTATGTTAGAGGAAAATGAGGAAAAGAAGGATTTAACATAAGCAACTAGTATGATATAGCACAATTCATCTTAGTAAGTTAGTGGAGCAATGGAAGTGGAAGATTTACTGGGTGGCATGCAAAGTAGATTCTTCATGAGGTACTAACATTAGAGCAAGTTGATGTCCAATGTTAAGTGGTTCTAGGTTTGGGGAAGAGGGTCTATCATCAATAGGATCTAAATGATCACGTAATTTATGTCATTTTTTTCCTTTAATGGTGAGGTTGGAAAGTCAAGGGTAGGAAATCAAAAGAAGCAATAGTATTGGAAGGTTAGAGAAGGAATGCGAAGCCATTTAGTTAAGATAAAGTTTCATTGAGTTAGGTCTCACAATTTTCATAATTGGGAAGAAACAACCATATAGATCTATCGCGAAATGAGCCATGATAAGTCTTTGAGATACTTAATAAAATTTTCCATTTTTAAATTAATTACATATTTACATAGTAGGGAGAAAACAAAGAAATCTAATAAAATAAGTAGAAAAGGAAGGAAATTGTATGTTTGGCTAGGATGGAAATGAAATAAAATGAATGGAACTCATTAGAATTGTTTCCACTCTAAAATCCATTTTCTTTCTTTCCAAATTTGGAGAGAAATAAAAGGAAATGGGTGAAAAGTTTAGCAAATTACAAAGCAGCCTTACAATGAGAGTGAAATACAAAAAGAAAGAGATATATATAAGGTAATTGAATCAAATTATTATTTTATTTCTCTTCTTTTTATGAAACATTTTCTCCCATTTCTTTCTGTTTCCATTTTTAATGTCCAAACATAATAGAAACTATACTTCCTTTGATTTTCTTTTCTTTCTTTTTTTCTCCTTTGCATAACTTTCCTGTCATTTCCTCTTTCTTTAATGTTGCTAAACACACTATTAAAATAGATAAATTTACTTAAAAGGTGAAAATTTTCTTCTATATATCTCTAATGAAGTCTAAATAAGTTAAACCTATCTACAAACTATTCGAGTTCGCTTCAATATCTACTCAAGTTCGACTTGACATTACCATATCAAGCTCAAGTTCAAGCTTAAGTTGATTAAGTAATTTATTAAATCAAAATTGGATATTAATATCACTTTAATAAAATTTTCATTTTTCAAAAAATCTAACATAAATAATTTAATTGAGTTAAGTTTAAATTTGTTCAATGTCAAGCTCACACTCAAAATAATAAGTTTGATGGAACTCAAGTTTTGAAACTTTCATTCTAGTGGAGGTGGAGCGTACCAGCAATTGTCGACACATTGGTGCTCTTAATTTTTGGATAATTATTATTTTTTATTTATAAATTTAATTTAATGTGATAATAAATAAAAAATATAGCTTTTCAGAAAATATTCACGTGTATTTATAATGCTCAATATAAAAATAAAAGTGTTATATCTTTCCATATATTTAATTTATGTGAATAATTATATAAGGATGATTTTTTCAACTCATTAGTTAATGTCTCAATCATAATGAGAAGCCATTTATTGGATGTATCACACCACATATTATAGATATAGTATATATAAATATTAATAAAATTTTAATATACATATATATATATATATATAGCGTGTGATATAATTTTTTCATGAAAACAGTGTTTTCCTTAATTCAACAAAATGACCGCTATAAATATCCAATAAATCATTGTGAGAGAAAGCGACGAGTCCAAACAAAATGGTGGCTGACTAATGACTTATTGGATAAAACTGAGGACGGCAGAGGAGGCTCAGAGCATCTTAAGCATGTGATAAACTACAATAATATACACATGTTTTAACGATTTTGACTGACCATCAATATATGATATTATATGAGCAGATTGATTTGATAAGATTTAGTTGTGATGGCGTTAGCCTATGGGTTCTTTCCATAGTTAGTGGATTTATTTATGGCCCTAACTTTTCATGGCGAAGGAATGGTGTGAGCTTATGTCATGTGTGCTTGTGTTGAGATAATATTATATTAAGGTAATGTCTTAGGTAAATGTCGTCGATGTAATGATTTGCTAATGATAGCATCACTAGTGGACCCACATGTTATTTTTATAGTTGCTTTTTATATTTGGATAATTTTCAAACTTTATTTATGAAAATCTTAACTTTTTTTTTTTAAGTTGAGGGTAACTAGCCAAGTGCCGTAATAAAGTGATCACATTCTTTTAATGGCGATGAGAGACTAATTTTTATGAGAGAAATACAAGGGTTTGAGCCGGAAAGAGAAGTAAAATAGAAGGTTATGAAGTTATCAACTATAAAATTAGCACAAAACACCATATGGATGGAAGCTAATAGAAATCTAAGGAAGTTGATAGAAATTGAATGAATTGGATGTAAATGAGTGAGATTGTTTTCACTTTATAGTCATTTTTCTTTTTCTTTAAATTTAGATAGAAATAAAAAAAAATGTGAAACATAGATATAGTGATGTTCTTATGTATATATTAGTTAGAAGCTAATGTCATGATAAATAAAAAATAATGAAAAAAATGACACACTAGAAACAAAATAAGACGTCATATAATGTAAAAAGTATTAGGAAATATGTCACATTTACTACCTGAAGTTTTGCCAAATGTACAATTAGATACCTAAACTTTGAAAATTATCAATTTATTACCCAAAATAAAAATTCATGGTTAGCCATGGAACTTGCACTCACTTTGTTAGTGTCCGTTAGTGTACATAGATGTATCTACTAACTAGCTAAAGACACGTGTACTAGACACTTGTTTTATCGCTTAAACAACTATGCAAGCAATCCACGTAAGCAACAAGGAAAAAAGAAAAAGACATGTTGGGAGAAAAAACAAAAAGAAAGATAGGTGGATAGAAATTTACATAGACAAAACATGGACAAATGTAATGTGAATAAGAAACATTGTGTTTCATTACAGCTTAACTACCCAAAGAATTAAAGAATGGAAAAAAAAAACAGAGGATACATATAAATATAGCTTTTAAAAGGAAAGAACTACTAATTAGTTTAGATTTAGAAGAAGGGAATAGACAAAAAAAAAAAAAAAAAAGTAAGGAAGAAGAGGGAATGAAGAGATAGCAACTTAGAGAGAATGAAGATATAGCAACTTAGAGAGAGAGAGAAAGAGAATGAGGTTAGACGGAAACTCCACTTTCCATTAGGGAGCCATCCTTCTATATCGTAACCTCAAAAAAATGCATTGGGGATCTTTACCAAAGTAGGCGGAAAATCGTTGTCTTTACTAATGGTATTGCATAACTTAGTTGTCCTTTGTCAATTTTCAAAATTAAATAGCTATCCTCACTTAACGCGGTAGTGTAATTTGCAAATTATATTTTAATAATAATAATAATAGGACATAGGACATAAGAGTACCTTCCACTTAAGTTATTATTGTGTAACCTTATTGTTCCTCAAAGATTCTCCTTCCCCTAGCAATCCTCTATGATAGAGACCTCCTGTTGCGCCATAAATATGACAACCACATAAAAATACTCTTTTCTTCAATCAAAAAGTTCACCTTTTTTTTTATCATAGGATCCACTTCCACTTTTCCATAGACTTATGCTTTTGCTTCACTATCTCTAATTTTAGGTGGCCTCATTGTTGTCGCTCTCCATGGATTTGCTCTATCTTGTGTTTTCACCACAACCTTCCACTTTGCTCGATCTTCAACATCTTCAACAATGGGTTGATCGATTTAAGGTTAGCATTCCAACCACTTGGAGCTTTTTAGGTGTTTACATAATTTCATGACGTTTACTTTGTTTGTCCAATGTGGTCCAAATATTTTAGACTTCTTTTTTTTTGCTAGATATTTTTTTCCACCAATTTCTGTCCTCGTTTATTCATGTTTTGTCCATGTAATTTTCCAATTCTATCCATTTTCTTTTCTTTTCCAACATGTCCTCTTCTTTTTTTTCCCTATTGGTTACATAGACTGCTTGCTTAGTTGCCTAAGTGATAAAAAAAAATTACCCAGTATATGCATCTTTAGCTGATTGGTACATATATCTAACTATATATTATAATATAATTTGACAAAAAAAATATGAGAAGACTTTAATGATACATTAAAAAGGTAAAAGATAATAAAGACATGAGTTTTCATAACTATATATTATAATATGATTTGACAAAGAAATTATGAAAATACTTTAATGATACCATAAAAATGAGAAATACAAAAAAAAAAAAGACAAAAGTTTCTGAAACTATGTATTATAATATGATATAATATAATATGATTTGGTCAAATAAATTGTGGAAATACATTAATGATACCATAAAATGTAGAATATAAAAAAGACAGGAACTTTTAAAACTATACATCATTATATAATTTGACAAAAAAATTATAAAAATACATTAATGATATAATAAAAAGGTAGAATACATAAGACATTAGCTATCGAAACTATATATTATAATATAATAGAAAAAATAAAGGTAAATGTAACTAATGAAAATTAATTATGTCATAAATAAAAATAATAGATGGAAATTGTATTTACATTTTTTTTTCAAAAAAAATATAATAATTCAAACTTTTATCGACGATTGGTAGGTTAAAATGGTCACATGTCATATTACAGCTTTTAAATTCAAAAATTTATTGTTCTTTTAAATTCCATAAAAAAAAAAACTAAACTTTTCGTGTTAACTTTAAAAAATTAAAAAGAAAAAAAAGGTTTTGTTAAATTAAAAGAATTAATAATGAATGGATGGATGAAAATTACTGGCACGTATATATCTTATTACCTGTTTTAAATTCAAAAATTTATTATTCTTTTGAATTCTATAATAAACAAAGTAAACTTTTCATATTAACTCTAAAAAATAAAAAGGGTTTTGTTGAATAAGAATAATTAATGACCAATATAATGGATGAAAATTAATTACAAATATACAATGTGTCATTCGTTATAATGAAAATATAACGGTAAGTACCATAATAATTATATAATATAATTTGATTAGCCCTTCGAATAAAATGCATTATTTTTTAATTTTGTTAGTCTTCCTAACCTTGGTATAATAGAAGAAATTGGAAAGGTGTGGATCCACTCTTTTTCGTGTACATACTTATATATATCATATTAGTCCTTGTATACTACACGATAAATAGTATCATATATTATATGCTTATTATATGGCATGTGGTAATTATAAGTTAAATTTGCTTATTATATAATATGTGCATATAAATAACATTTTTTATGTATTATGATTTAATATTTTATAACACATGATACATTTATATTATATATCCGATATGTATTATAATATATTTGCATAGTATCTAGTATACTGTATGTATAATATATTGTGTGCAAACATAATACATTAAATCATATACTGCAAAGCATATACTACAATTATATCAAATGCTACATGCCATACACTCGCAAATATTACATAATAAAATATCATATATTATCGTAGCATATGTAAGATATACTATATGTTATTATATGAAACCATATTTTATAAAAAAATGTTATATTATATATTTATTATATATATTACATAAATATGATAATTATTTAGTTATTATATTAGGAAAAATTGCATTAGATATTCATCTTAATTAATGCATGGTTTAAAAAAATGTTTTTTTAAGAAAAAAATAATTTGATTATCATGATTAAATTCTCAAAACATTAATAGATTGGATGGCTATAAAGGCACTTTGAATTATCTTCCAAGCCTTAAATATTCCCTAACATTATTATCAATTACCCCATAGACTATACTATTGTGAATTATCTTCCTAACCCTTAGTATTCCTTAATATTATTATCTACTATTTTCACATATTATACGATCCTTTTGCACCATTTATGTTTACCATAAATAAATAATTTGTAAAAAAAATGTCTCTTTTAATTGTCATAAAATGCTATAAATACATGATATGATTGGACAAAAATTTTCAAAATTATATAAGATAAGAGCTTCTAAAAATATTCATTATAATATGCTACGTATTGTATCACATTTTGTGACAATTGGTACCATATATTATATATGATATACAAAATTTCTAACATATTTTGTTTGTTATAGAATACATATACATATGTATAATATTATATATTATATTAAGTATGTTTTATAATTTAATATGGCACATTGAATGATGCATTGTATAATATTGTATAATGATATGTATATTTATATTTATATTTATATTTATATATATCACATTACATAATATTTAGTATCTTATACTAACAATATATTGTGCGTATATATTATGTTAAATAATATATTTGCACTAATGTTGTTTTGGTATATATGTATGAAAAAATAATTTTGCAATTAAACAAATTTCAAATAGAATGGGTTTTTTAAAGGGATAAAATGTATTGGGAGACTATTTATTAAAAAAATGACTTCGCATTTAAACAAATAAAAAATGGAAAGCATTTTATAAAAAGGGATGTAATGTATTACTTAGGAAAATATTCAAGCAAGCATTGATGTTACAAATGAATAATTAATTATCGTGGTTTATAAGGACAAAATTATATTAATATATTTTTAAGAAAATAAAGACAATCATTTAGAAACAATCAGCATTTTTTTTCTTGGTTAACTAGATAATCAATATTATTGTCATGTTTTATACATGAAAAAATGTCATTGCATTCAAACAAAATTAAAATGGAAAGGTCTCACGAAATTATTTTTGCAATTTAAGGTCTTGAAATGAATGACTTATTATCAAAGTTTATGAATAAAAAAAAAAAGAAAAAATCACTATAATATATCATTAAGAAATGAAGCCAATCAACATTAATAGTATTAAGAAAATCATTCCAAGCATTTAAAAACAATCAATATTAGATAATCAACATTAATAGTATTAAACAATAGAATATATAATGCTTTTCATTAAATAGGCAATAATATATTTTTCACTACTAATTACTATCCATTATTATTGTCAATTAAGATAATTCATAAAGAAAATGTAATTGATTATTAAGTTTATTGTTTTTGTTTTGTTTCTGGTAAATGAATGCGAGTTAAAAAGAAAAATAATATTAGAGCAACAACAATTAAGTGCAACACTTACATAGTAATAACAATGATATCATAAATGAAACAATGATTGTGATTTTTAAAAAGAAATTGAATATTAAAAAAGGTATATGAAAAGGTATAACATCTTTAAAAAACCTTTAGTAAAATAAAAATTTTCAAAGATAGGGAAAAAATACTATGAAAGAATTTTATTGGTCTCATAATACATTACTTTGTACTTTAAGATGGCAAATAGTAAGTTATAAGTACATTCTTATTGTAATATAAAATTCAAGATATTTAATGTATGATTACTTATTGATGCCAATCATCTTTTCATAAGATAAAGGATACATCAATGTTATCAAATAGAAACGGCATGAAGTTATCTGATACATAATTAACACAAAACACCATGTAGATGGAAGCTAACAAAAACCTAAGAAATTGGTGGAAGTGGAATAAATGAGTAAGATTATTTCCACTTTACAGTGATTTTTCTTTCTTTTAAAATTTAGATAGAAATAAAAGAAAATTGTGAAACATATATATATACATTTTTCCTATTTAGAAACAATGCACAATAATAATGAAATAATGGAAGGATTAGTCTTTAGGTCCATGAAACTTGATACCCTTATTGGGGGTTGCATTTTTGTCCCTATTGCTTTTACATAATTTCTTTTGTCATCAATTGTATTTTTTTATATATTTTTTATTATTAATGATGTTATCTTTATCTCATGTGTATATGACATTCCTAATCTTTGAAATTTCGTGTTTAGATTAGGGTGAGCGAGTAATCCTGTTATATAGGATACTCATTTACACCTTACTCGACCAGATAGGTTTTTAGTAGATATTAAAAGTTACTGGGTAAGTTTTGAGTATAAATTTTCTGAAATCTACTCTTATATGATAGGGTACAGGTATAAAATATTTCTACCTTATACATACCTTATAATTTGTATTTTAAGGTATATAGGGTATGTTATAGGTCTTTTTATACCCACCTTATAAAAAATAATCAAATAATATAAATAAATGGTAATATTATTTTTTTTACCAATAAATATTTTAGTAAAAGGAAAAAAAAAAAGAAAAAAAGGATTTCAAGCTCATAAGTTAATAACTCCAAATGGTTAAACCTAATATTGCATCTCTCACTTTACATTTTGTATTCTTTTCCCTTATTCTTTCACATTTGTTAAATAGTATAATCTTTCATAGATTTTACATATAAAACATTTGTAATATCTCACGTATATGCAATGCTGTATTTGTATGCCTTTTTAAGTAACTTCTAATAACTAGATGTTTAAATGGATTTAAGTTTTTTGTTTAGTTTTTCTTTATGAATACCATAATTCTAGTTTATTGTAATATACTAAAACTTTTACATATTTGTTATTAGGGCAATACTAGAATTGAGAATTTTAAAAGGAACAATACATGATTCTATCAAAATAACACTTTACCTATTTTCTTTCTCATAAAAAGATCATTTACTTTGTTTTTCATCCCTCCATTTTTTGTTCCTCAATGATTATTCTCTAAAGAAAATGTAAGAGAAGCATAAAAAATCTAAAAACTAAGACATTAAAAAAAATTCTATGTATTAATCGGTATTATAGAAAATAACCCCATATTATGGTTTCATTATGTTGTTTATCAATTAAGGAAAAAGTATACTTTTAGTCTTTAATGCTAACACACTTTACTACTTTAAGTCCTCAATCTTTTTTTTTCTTCTATTTGAATCATCAATATTTTCAAGCCTTTACAAAAATGAAATTTCCATTAAACAAGTTAAAATTTTCATTCATCTTGAATATGTGTTATCTTTCAATTGGCTTTAGGGTGATCTAATAAGGAGGTTGGGGTTTGTACAATTTTTTTAGCCCCTTTTACTTACTTTTATTACAATCAAATTTATTATTATTATTTTCTATTAATATATTAATATTAGGGCTAGCAATTTGTGTTAATAAATTGTATTTATGTCTTTAAATCGTGTCTTATTTGTGTCAATGCCAAAATGCATAAAACTGAATGAAAACAATAAATAATCAAGTTCTAATATAACCGTATTTATTCATGTTATAATCATATCATGTGTCATTCCATATCTCATGTTTTCTCTCTTTAATTGTGTTCCTAATCATATCGTATCATGTGTCATGCTATCTTGTCATATCAACAATTGCCTATCCTAAATATTACCATTTTATTAAATCAATTATTATATATTAATTTTAACTTAATGCGTGTTATGAATAGATGAAAATTTTAATAAATTTGATAGAAATTATACTTTTCTAAGAGTTTGAAATATTGATGACTTAAATAGAAATGGAAAAAAATTAAAAGATTATATTAAAAAAAGTGGGTAAAGATTAAAAATTAAAAATGTACAATTCTTAATATCATAGGAAAATACTCAATCGCCACACTTTGGGGCTAAAAGGGTATGACATTCCCCAAAGCGTCCTTGTTCATTAGTAAAACCAAGTAAGGGATCATGACACTACAATCTACTGAACATTCGAGGCAACCAATTATTCAGATACTTAACAAAAAAGAAAAAGGAAAAACGATCCCACGAGGGTGATAAACCTTAGTATTTCAAAACTTTAAATGTTTGCTAAGTACATTTGCCTAGGGGTCAAAAGATCCAGAACTACAAGTGATCAAATATGGCGCTACTAGCTGTGTTGTGCCGAATGAAGCGCTGATCGGGAATAATATGGTAATTTAAGCATTGACACTGCAAGAAGTGCGTGTTCCAGATTAGTAGGTTGTTGATAGGTGAGTCGTTGTGATATAGGTTAGCATATTAAGAGGAACTTATAGTGGGACTTTACAAGTATTGTGGGATGCTTGTATAAACAGCTATAGTGAATTAGTGTGCTAATGGTCTGTTTGATGACGACTTAAAATATATATGGATATGAATTGATGAGTTATTTTGAGTCTACATCAAGATTATATTATATTGTGCTACTTAATTAAAGATAATAATCAGTAGTATAGTGTACAAATATAAGCAAAATGTGAATTATATGTAATCGTGGTAAGTAAGTACTTGACTTTAATCCTTTGCGGTCTTCTTTCTAGATAAAAGTTTGATGGATGATTTGGACCCCTATGAAGATCTTGGATGCAACATGTATTGTGGGAGTAGGAATGACAATAGTAGCTTTAAGTGCTACATTGATTAGAGGTCATTAGCTATAGTTTTTATGCTAGTTGGACTCAACTCAGTGATGTTAGGACAGCTTGGTTTTAGATATGATGGCTTTATTGAACCTTTATGATATCCTTTATCTTTACATCTAGTCGATTTTATACTTGTATTTTATAGATCAAAGTTGGACTTATATGGCTATTCATGTATATGTGGTTTTCTGATGTTCCTCTTATGTGATTCACCGGCTATCATGTGGATATGTGGAGTTTTGTGAGTACATAAGCCTTTGCATATGTATATTACGATATGGATTCTAAGATATAGCACCTATTATAGAAACAACTTTTAATTTTCTTTCTTTTTATCCCTTAAAAACTAAAACGTCAACAACTTCTGGATGTCATATGATCAACATTCAACGGCCACTTCAGTTGTTTGTCTTTATAATAGGTAAAGTAATAATTAGATAATAATGTTATCTTTAAACATAAAGTGCCGTGGGAGAAACTTTCCAAAACGTGCTGCCAGGGGCATCAATTATTTCAAGAAGCTGACATCAAGGGTGGATGTTTATAGGCTACATTGCTTTGCTTTTCAAAGAAGATACAAAACTTTGAAATTCTTGCTATTTCTCGGTCGTTGCTTTGGAGTGGATATAAGAAAAACAGAAAAGTTAGTAAGCAAAAACATAACGACAAACTCCGGTGTCAACGGCCACTCAATCACGACTCACGAGGGTGAAATTTGGTGGTCGTAGCCATAGGAATGAGGAAATAGCATTAAAGACTAACGTAATGTATATTACTTTTATATTTTATCCACACATGGAAAGAATGCCAAATTGAAGTTTGTCTTTAGTTTTGGTGTCTATTTTCTCACACCTGTGATTACGACCTCCAAAAAGACTTAAAGACAAATTTTAACTTGGCATCCTTTTCATACATGCGTAAACTTAAAATTGTATACATTACGTGTTATATATATATATATAATATAATATAATAAATATTAATAAAATTTTAATGGATATAAATTATACAAAACACAAATGATAATTATTTTAAAAATTACCTATTTAACTATTATACATATTGAAATCTTATTGATATTTATATATCATATATATATATATATATATAACACATGACATATATCAAATAATGAATCTTTTTTCTATATGTGGTTAATTTTTGTTTTGGCTAATTATAGGCTACAAGTCCTCAATAAGGTAAGCAATAATGCAGTTTTACATTTGTTATGAGTAATATTCCTAACTTTAATTATTAATTCTCAAAGCACAAATACCTCTAGTCTTCTATACAATAAAAACTTTAATGGTATCAACATGTGATATAGATGCTATTGATAGATTTTTTTTAGACATGAACTCCCAAAGCTCATCTTGACCTACTTAAACCTTTGCCCGAGCTTTATATACTTAAGCCGACCTCTTTCAAACCGCTCTAATATAGAATTGCCCAAATTCAATCTACATGTCCCGACCTTTAGTTCAGTTTAGCCATTGGATAAGCATGAAGATATGATACTAATAAGGAAGTGAACTAGTCAACAATACACTTTTCATAAAATGTGGCAAGGATCTTGGATATTAATTCACTTTCCATAGGAAAATTGCCTCAAATCCCTACAAATAAGGATTAAAGGCTACCACCTAAATGACTTTTGACTCTTCATTCTCTCTACTATAGATTATCAATCACTTGTACCAATTTATGCATCAGATAGTTACATCGAAACAATCTTCAACACCCCTCATAGCCTGATTTCTTTCTTTCTTGCTAGTGAACCAACCATTTTCAAAAATCTAATGCAATAGATGAATAAGTAGTATTTAAGTATTGATAAAATTTTAAGATGTCGTTACTATTAAAAAAAAAGACACAAAAAATATGAATTATTGTAATTTTTCAAAAAATGCTTGCTATTATTGTCATATATTTAAATATCACTAATATTTATCCACTATTCATTCAAAAAAATAGCTTATTAGTACTGATAAATCCTTTTCCCTACGTCTTTGCTATCCTACCTTTTTATCTTTATTTTACAAACATCCACTTTTTTATTAATAATTTTAGATACAAATCACACAACTAAATTGCATCCTATTAACTTATGCTTTGAATTTAATTTCCTCAGTGTTGTTCTTCTGCCATTCATCTAATATAGTAATTTACAAAAAGACATATAAAATTTAAACAACACCTACCTTATATATTTTTTATTTTTTAGTGATCTTGTTAATAAGTTCTTATGACTTTTAATATATTTATCTTTATTAAGCACATGTATTAATATACGTTAGACCAAACTATTAATAAGCTTTTAGCAAGGATCAAAACTTCTATAACTAGGTAAATAGTAAATACATGATAGATAAATTACATTGACCATCCTTACAAACTTTATAAATTGTATTAATACGTTATCTTTTAAAAATATAATAGATTCCTCCCTCTTTTTGCTTGTTTAGATGCACATGTGGCAAAAATGATGACATGTCATTGCCACATAAGAAAAAATTATAATCTTACATAAATATTATAATAAAAAATAAAAGAAATTTGGAAAAAAAAAAGAAGAAGAAGATATGTTCATCTTCAACCTCAATAAAGTCATACTCTCAACCACTTAAAAGATTCAAGCTTTATTCCACTATTTCAATTTTATACCAAAACAAGTTCCAAATTTGAAAGATAATATGTAATTGAATTCACAGCAACAACATCACATTATATATCAAACTATAGCCCCTCATTAGATCTGAAGGATGATTATCAAAGTTGAAAAAAGCCATTTGATACATGATATAAAAAGGAAAAGGGCCAACTTTTGCACATATTCAATACTATAGTGAAACCCTAGCAATTATAACATTATAGAATATTCAGTTTCGACACTCTAAGCTCGCAAAGATGGACTTTTCATTAAAGATTATCCAAACTCATAGCGAAATAAGAGTTGAATTTGAAACATTACATTATTAGAACGGCAATCTTCCAAAGCAATTTCTAGGTTTGTTCTAGCAAGCTCCTTAGATGTGATTAAGAGAGTATGTCAAGAGTGGATGGTATCACCAAGGTTGAAGATGAACATTTTTTTTCCTTTTTTTTCTCTTTTTCGAAATTCTTTTATTTTTTATTATTTTAGCTAATTAGTGTATATAATATTTAAGTAAAATTATCGGTTTTTCTAATGTGATGATGTTGCATCATTTTTATTTTTTTTTGGTCATGTATGTGCCTACATAGACAAAAAGAGGGGGGAAATCTGTTCTATTTTGAAGAAGTGGAGTGTCAATATAATTTATAAAGTTTATAAAGACAATGATGTAATTTACCCAAATCTTTATCATATGCAAGTGGTTTTGAAAAAATGTCTAAAATATTAACTTACAAAAAGGAAAGAAACACTTTCGATCCATTATGCTTACTTGCCCTTCTAGTTGAATCCCTAAAGTTTTCTTTCTTCCTTCCTTCTATGTGAAGCCTTAATATTTCTCATAGAGTTTCCTCAAATTCATTAAAAATTTCATTCACCTTTAACATGGCTCAACTTTTAATTGGTTCAAAATAGTTAGTTTAATAAAATAATATAATAAATACATTTAATTGAATAATATAATAAATAATAATATATTACAAAATAATCATAAAAAGAAAAAGAAAATCAATTGTTACGATGACATTTATTTTTTCAAAAGTGATAGTAATGTGAAAATAGTGCACCAAAATCAAAAGCCCAACTAGTTTTGTAAATTAGGAATAAGTGTATACAGGATGCATAGAATATGAACTCAATCTAAACTTCACTTTGTAGAACATATATTCCATATACCTTAATAATTTTTATAATTTAATAACTTTTATGGCATGGATGTAGGATATTTAAAATCCTATAACATGTATATTTTAAAGTGTATGTTCCAAGTTGAGTATAGGGTACGAAGGTATTCTAAAATCACAAATAGAATATGCTATTTCATTTTTCATCAAAACCTATGTTGAAACGATAGTTTGAACGCATGGTTTTAAAATCGTAGGCATAAGATGGGATCTTAAAAAACTCAATATTTATAAAGGAACATATGATTTTAAAATAGCATTTTTAAGTTGAGATTTCTATATAAATTTTGAATTTCAATACTTAAACCAAAATCGCATCTTGAAACTGCAATTTTGCAATGATATTCAGCAAATTAATTTCACTAAAGCATTATTAAAAAGAAAAAAAAGAAAAGTAGTTCTCAAAAAGTGAGCATAGTTACTGGTTTTCTCATACCACTCGCTACCTTATGGGAGTAGATCTTAAAAAATAAAAAATTATACTCATAACTTACCTTATAACTTTTAATACACATCCCTAGAACTCATTCAATCAAACAAAATATTAAAGAGTATAAGGTTATCTCCAATCTTCCCTATTCAAATTTCTTAGATGTCATATCAACTTTAAGAACTTTTCCTCCTCTAAGACTTATTTATTTTATTCATAAGCTTTCAAATACTATTTTAGGTCCATAAAGAGAGTTCTTATAAAAAATAAAAAATAATAATAATAAATTTAAGCTATGAAGAACCCAAAAAGTATATTAACATCTCTCCATCTATTAAAAACCCCCAAAAAATAAATCTCTAATCTTAGATTTGATATCGAAAATCAAGAATGAAATGCCCTCATATACAAAAGGATTATTGCTCGCCCTATTTTGAATTGCATTGGACCATGTGACTTTGGGTAAATTCATTGATAAATTCAAGAGCTTATAATTGGCTCTATCAGTGATTCTAGACAGAGTGGATTGAATCCTTCGATACATGCAGTATAATTCTTCTTCTCTCTCTCTCTTTTCCTTTTTTTTTTAAGAGAACTTACTGATCATAGTTGCATACAGATCAACTTTTTTGTATACATGTATTTTAATTTTAGGGGGTAAAAAATCATTTCCGGACTAACTATATATTTGAGCCTAAATGTGAATCCGAGTTCTTCTTACGGAATGATATAGGCATGTGAAAGGCCGTCCATTGTTTGACTAAAAGGAATCGGTACAAATCCTTCGTTCACGGAATTCGGAAGAAATTTATCCGATGATTATGCATGCATGGTTACACTTCCAAGAAACCTTAGTCGAAGATTAGAATCAAATTTCAAATTATGTCGACCTACTAAGTTTTTAAAGTAGAAATTATCAATTTGGACAAGTGCAAGCAGCTCTAGAAGGCCAAAAGCGAGGCAGAAGACAAGATTGGATTGTGGACCAGAGAAGGTCGGCGACCGGGTGGAGGTTGACCGGGTTCGAGATGTGGTCGTTTGGATTTAGGACCTTCGATTGTTAGTTTCGGTAACCAACGCGTTTAGGATCTTTCAAATCCAATTCTAGTATTCCTAGGGTTCCACATACCCTATTAGATGAGTTATCTTGGCAATATCAACATTTCTAAGTAGTAGAAAAATACATTATTATTGCGCCATCTACTCTTTAAATCCTTATTCAAATACATATTTAAATCTGTATTCAAATATATAAGATAAATCTTTCGAAGTCTAGATTACTATTCTAGATAAGTGATAACTGATTCTAAATCTATAGTTCTTCCAAAAACACAATATATATGATTATCCCAAGATGGACCATGCAAGGAAATGTTTGCCCTTTGTTGTGGACTCTCCTTCTTCCTTGATAAGTGGCAGTGTTTCTCTCACCACAAATCAGGCCGTTCCCTTGTGCAACTTTCACATTCTCATCAGCTTCTTGACACACTCCCTTGTTTCGTCTAATCTTGATGGAACACTGCTAACTCCGGCGGTGATGGTGTATGTTGCTCACCTGTTGAAGGTTCTCTGATGTCTAGAGTTCACAGCATTTTAAGGTGCAAGACCCATCTCAAATCAACCTAAACAATGGAGAGCTTTTACTAAATTTGTGAGAACCAATATTCCAAGTCTTTACTACAGCTGCTGCTTCTATTCAGGGCAATATTCACGTCAGTTGCTGCATCCTTCTGGTGGCTGCAGGATTTTTTAACCTGCAAGTTGAGTGAGGTGGTCCCTCGAGTACCTGTTTAACAAAAACCCTGGCACTATAAGAGAACCAACGGCTACGTTAATAAACGCGGCTAAAACTTCCAATTATATCAAGATGTGAGTTGACCAGATATCATTGTTAACCTTTCAAGCGTGCTGTTCGCTTAGAGCTCACACTAGAAGCTGGGTACTTCAGGCTCCATTCATATTGGTGAGTGACTTCCAGCACTCATAAAGTGACTCCGACTTTAGTTTCCTCGGGGATGTTCTTCTGCTATTCCTCTAATATAGTTATTTACAAAAAGACATAAAATTTAAACAGTACCTACCTTATATATTTTTTATTTTTTAGTAATTTGTTAATAAGATTTTATGACTTTTTATATATTTATCTTTATTAATTACACGTATTACCATACATAGACCACTAGTAAAATGTAAGGGGAATCTTAAGCTTCAAACCTCTGCAACTAGGTAGGTAGTAGATACATGGAAAATCTTTATAATATGCAGGCGGTTTTCACAAAATATCTAAAATATTTGTAGATGGGTAGGTCCGATTGTAGTATGGTCATATACGTACTATGTGATCTTCACACTACATATAGAGCTAAAGAAGTGACGTGTGATCGTATCTAGGAGGGTGATCTAAAGTGAGTAAGATGGGGAGGAGGGATAGGTAGTTCCAACAAATTCGAACACACCAGTGATAGGTAGAAAAGATCAAATTCTACCAATGAGAGTGAAAAGCAATCAGTTTTTCAAATAATCAAAGGTTTGATATTTTGAAAGGATAATCCAGTAGAGTAACAGTGTTTTTCCAAAACTATCTCTCTTATTCAAATGAGGAAAGGTTGTAGGTATTTATAGGGATATGGCCATCGACGTCATCCATCGAAACGTGTTGGTTATCAACTATTCAAATAAAATGCTTTTCAATAAGAAGAAGCATATATGGACAATGCATGCAACTTGACCCAATAAAAAGCCTTCTTTAGGTGTATAAGTCTTATAGGAAATGATGGTAATGGACAATATATTCTAATGAGCCCTACTTCAAGTCCACCTTCCAAATCTCCCATAATCATCCTAATGTGATGGATTTGGCTCTCCAGGCCCAATCACTTTAATCCAAAGTCAAATCCAATTAAATAATGGGCACAAAGTCTTGGATTACATTTAGTCCTCTACAATATTGACTTACAAAAAGGAAAGGAAACACTTTTGATCTTTGATGCTTACTTGGCTTCTTGAAAATTGCTAAAAATTCCATCCACCTTGACATGTTTCAACTTTAACTGGTTCAAAATGGTTAGTTTAATAAAATAATATAATAAACATTCAAAATTGAATAATACAATAAATAATAATATATTACAAAAGAATCATAAAAAGAAAAAGAAAAGAAAAAGTTAGAATGAAAAGTACACACAAAATCTAAGGGCACTTGACCAACCACGAAGGACAAGTGGTAGCTAGCCAACACCTAAAGAGGGTCACTCAAAAGAATTAATGCTAACTTTACGTCATTTGGTAAGTAAAAATAAAAATAAATAAATAAATAAACTATTAGCACAAAATGTTTTCCACTAACAATATTTTTCCAATGATATGTTTTCATATGTTCAGTTGCACATATAAATATATCTTGAAAGAACCTTTTCATTGTTAGCTCATGAATATGATGTAACTTGTGGTCATATCTAAATAAATGAATAGAGCATGTTACTATAAATACTTTGTTTTAAATATTTTATTTACAAGTAAAAGCGTAAATGTAAATAATTTTTTAATATACATTATTACGATATCTTTAGTTAATTTTTATACCCATTAAGAACTTTTGATGTTAAAAATATAGTTTATAGGCCAATTATAGGGCTTCACTAATCAACAATATTAATATGCCATTTAAGCTTATGTTTATTGTAGGGACTGCAATGAAAAGGAAGAAAACCAAGTCTCAGTTCCATCAAAGAATTAGCATTTGCAAGTTATAGTTCTAGAACTTGATCAATTGTTAAGATGACATTTTTTTTTTAAATGATAGTAATGCAAAAATAGTGCATTGAAATCAAACGCCTAAATAGTTTGGTGTATTAAAAAAATGAGTATAAAATGAGTAAAGTATGAAATTTTATTCATATCTTATTCTATGATATCAATTTCTAAATTTTAAAACATATATTTTATATATCTTAATAATTTTTATAATCTAATAATTTTTACGATATGGATATAAAGTATTTAACGATCCATCTTAAAATGTATATTTTAAGTTAAATACTCATTTTGAACTTACATAATCAAGCAGTATATTTTAGAGTATAAAATGCAAGTGGATTTTCCGCTCCTCCGATTGTAAATTGCATTGTACAATGTGACTTTGAATAAATTCATTGATAAAATCAAGAGCTTATAATAGGCTCCATCTGTGACTCTGGACGTAGCTCTTATTTATTTATTTTTTTTACTACTGATAGTTTTTTAGTTGAAAGAACCCACTGATAGTTTTATACAGGTCAACTTTTTTGTACACATGCATTTTAATTTTAGGGTTTTTGGGGAAGGGGGGTTGAATAATGTCTGAAGTAACTATATATTTGACCCCTAAAGGTGAATCCGAGTTCTTCTTACGCAATATGATATAGCATGTTAAAGGCCGTCCATTGTTTCACTAAAGAGAATCGGTACGAGTCCTTTGTTCATGAAATTCAGGAAAAAAAAAATTCCGATGGCGACGCACACGTGGTTGGTCCTCCAAGAAGAAAGGTCACTTGAGTTTTGAGTGCCCATGAAAGAAGGGCAAAGGGAAAAAAGCCATAATGATCAGGAAAAGGTAGTCTTGGTCACTACTATGGCCCTGTTTGCCAACATTTCAGATAGTTGGTGGATCGGGTCCTCGCTAGGGGTGGGAATTGCAAGACGGATCAACGGGTTGACCCGCCCCGCCCGCAAAAATATGCGGGGTGGGCCAAAAAAATCTGACCCGCAGGGGTGCGGGCCATTTTGGCCCGCGGGGCGGGGCGGGCAATCCCCGCGGGCTGCGGACCAACCCGCCGGATTCTGCAGTTGCACTTTGCACTGCACGGCAGCACCAGCACGGCACGGCAACGTCGGCTTGAGATGACACGCACGTACGACGACCTGCTGCACGACGTGACGAGGACAACATGACGACCATGCCCTGCACCGCCGCCGCCAACTGAGAAGTGAGATGACCGGTTGAAGACTTGAAGTGACGCCGACGGGTGCGGTTCAAATTGCCAATTTGCCATGCCGGTGATGCCACGCCACATTGAAGAAGTCGAAGTTATATAAGTTCCAACGCAGCTGGCAGCCCACCCCAAACCCCACCATCCGTGCACCCCCCCAATACTCCGCAGCTAGACTGACGTTGTGCCACCACCGCCCGCCACCTTTTAGACGTCGTTAATTAAGGTAAAACAATTCTCTTTTCTCTACTATTGTCCTCTACTATATTGTGTGTGGCTGGTGGTTTGGCCGTGTGGTGTGGTGTGGTGTGGTGGCAGTGTGGTGTGGCCGTGTGGGGTGGCCGTGTGGCGTGGTGTGGTGGTGTGGGCCGTGTGGTGTGGTGGTCGTGTATAAAAACCGTGTATCTCTCTGACTCAGTGAACTCTGGGTGTGTATATCCCACACGGCCGTTTATAATAGCCGTGTATGCCTCTGGCTTCTTTGTTCTTCATACACGGTTGACTACACGGGTGTGTAACTCAACCGTGTGTCCTTCTCAATGTGTTCCTATGCACGGTTGGTTTACACGGGTGTGTATTCCTAACCGTGTACTGATCTGTCCTACAAACTCTTCCACGCTGATACACGGGCGTGTATCCTAACCGTGTAGTCTCCTGATTCCTTCACACGGCCGTTTGTAAAACCGTGTAACTTCCTTTCTTCAAAGCATTCCCCTTTTTACTTGCTTTTATCTCCAATTCGTCTTGAATTTAAATACTTTTCATCGAATCCTCCTTTTCCATACCTGAACATGAAATATAAATCAATTAAGCATCATAATCTTATATTTTCACGTCCAATTATCTCAAAAATTGACTTAATCATCTCCAATTATAAGAGTTAAAATAGATTTATCACCGGTGGTGGTGGTCCACTGGTGGAGGCATGGTGAATGGAGAATGGAGAGTAGGGTGGTGGTCGTCGTATGGTGTGTGGTGGTTATATTTAATTATTTACATATATTTAACTACTACTAATAATATTTTTTTATATTTACAGAATGGATCCTATAAGTAACGAGGCTGCAATGGAACCAATGGAACCTATTAATGTGGATCATGTATCTGAAGTTGGTGGGCATAACAATAATCTACAACCAGGATCTTCTCAATCTGAAGAACGTGCAGGTAAGAAGGCTCGAGTAGGTAGCTCTTCTTCTCAAGTTTGGGAATTATTTACAAAAATTAGTATTGGGAATGATGGTAAAAATAGGGCTAAGTGTAAAGCATGTGGGAAGGAATATGTGATTGGAACACATTCACATGGAACTTCATCTTTACGTCGACATATAGAGAAGTGTCGTTTGAGTCAAATTCCTAGATATCATGATGTTGGTGATATGATAATTGATCATGCGGGGAAGTTAAGATCAAAAAAACCTGATCCTAAATTTGCTCGTGAGGTCATGGCTATGGCTATTATTGAGCATGATCTGCCATTTTCATTTGTTGAATATATGAGGATTACACAGTTTATAAGGCTATATAATCCTGATTATAAGCCAATCAGTAGAAAAACTGCTACATCAGATGTTTGGAATTTATATTTGACTCGGAAGGAGAATTTGAAATAAATTTTGCAAAAAATTCCAGGGAAAGTATGCTTGACCTCTGATTTATAGACTGCTTCTACTAGTGAGGGATATATTTGTTTGACTGCACATTATGTGGATGCCAATTGGAAATTGAATAATAAAATTCTTGCTTTTTCTAAAATGCCCCCTCCTCACTCAGGGTTTGAGTTGTCAAAAAAAGTATTTGAATTTCTGAAAGATTGGGGCATAGATAGGAAGATATTCTCCCTTACATTGGATAATGCATCTGCAAATGATTGTATGCAAGATTTTCTGAAAGAGCAATTGAATTTACAACATAGTTTGTTATGTAGTGGTGAGTTTTTTCATATTGGATGTTGTGCTCATATTCTTCACTTGATCGTTAAAGAAGGATCGCAGTTCTATGCTTCCATCCAATGTAGAAGCTCTCATTTGTACACGAAATTGGTTACAAGGATTTGCATGTGAAGGTAATTTTTTTTTATTCTATTTCCAATAATTTCTTTTAATGTATTCACCCTAATATAATATATTCTTAATTATATGTGTAATCTTATAAATTGTAAATCAAGAAGAAGACAATGGGAGTGTGGGTGGGACTGCGACTACTTCATCGAAAGGAGACTCCAATTTAGTTATTGATGATTATGATAGTGATAATTGATTTATATATGTAATTTTATTTGCTTCATTATTATATTTGTTTTCCTATGTAATTAGTAAAAACTGAAAAGTACTTTATCTTAATTGCTTGATTATCGTTTTAAGTACATATAAATTGAAGTCTCTATTCAAGCATCATTTTTATAGTAAGAAAAAGAGAGAGAGAGTAACTTAAATGTCAACTAATCTAATTTACTTTGTTTACAAATGATGGAGGCACAAGAGACACGGGACACACGGCCTGAACACACGGCCGTGTAGTGATTGGTAGACTTCCACAGAATCATACACGGTCTCCATACACGGCCGTGCATCGTGACCGTGTATTCGATCAAGATTTCCACAGAATCATACACGGTCCTCATACACGGTCGTGCATCGTGACCGTGTATTCGATCAAGATTTCCACAGAATCATACACTGTCCTCATACACGGTCGTGTATGAAACCGTTTGTAGACGCGTATTTTATTAATTTTTCCACGTGTACGCTTAGATTTTCCCCTTTTAGATATTTTACGGGGCTATATAAATACTCCTTTGTCAGATAGATTAGGGTTACGTTTTACTATCATATTTGAATACACTTTGAGAGAGAATTTTCTCCAAATTCCGAGTTATGCGCAACTAGATTTGCATCAAAGAGTGTTTCTTTGTTGTGGGAAACAAATCCAATTTCGGATTCGTTTCGTTCTCGTTTTCCACGCTGCGTCAACAAACTATTGTTACAATTTGTAACTTACAAACATTAGTCAATACAATGAATTGTCATTAAGAATTCATACTTGTACGAAAAATAATTGAGAGGGTGAACACCATAGAGAAATTATTCCTACTAAAAACTTTTTGGTATTGTCTTCAATCTTTTAATACTTATAAGTAAGGGCATCTTTTTTATTTTTAAGTTATATGTTTGCATGAATCTAATAAGGATTTAACAAATTATGCATACAATATATATATGTGTGTGTGGCATCGATGTTCACTAGGATTAATTCACATGTAGTGGCTAGCTTAAATGAGATCAATTCATGTATTCAATTTGGTTGTAGGTTTTTTTTTTATTTTTTGCACAAGGAAAAAAAAAATTGCGGGTCATTGCGGGTTGGCCCGCGGGGCGGGGCGGGTCGACTTTTCTGACCCGCCAGCCTTGCGGGCCAACCCGCGATGACCCGCCAGCCAGTGCGGGTGGGGGCGGGCCGGCCCAGACGGCCCACATTACCGACCCTAGTCCTCGCATCATATTTTCTTACGAAAGGAAGAATTATGTGCAAATATGATTTGATTGAAGAATTAGGTTCTTCATTATGGGCAATGGCACTTCGACTGGTTTCTTTAAGAAACCCTAGTTGAAGATTCGAATCGAATTTCAAGTTGTGTCAACTTACTAACTTTTTTAAGAGTACAAATTATCAAGGCCAAAAGCAAGGCAGAAGACGGGATTGGATTGTGGACCGGAGCAAGGTGGGCGACCGTATGGAGGTTGACTAATTCAAGACGTGGCCGTCGGGTTTAGGATCTTCCAAATCCAGTTCTTCTAGCATTCCTAGGGCTCCACTTCCACATACCCAATCAAATGAGTTATCATCAGTTTTGGCAATATCATCATTGCTAGGTAGTAAAAAAAACTTACTATTACTATTGCACCATGAAGCCCCTAGGGAGAGAGATTACCTAGGATCTTTAACTCGGGCTTGAGCATGGTCGTAAAAGCCACCCACTAACGCTTCACGCCCAATTATTACGAAATACTTGCTCCTCCATATTATCGCAGCAATTGACACGGAGTTATATTTCATGCGTATACTTATTTAAACCCTTATCCAAATATGTAAGATAAACCTTTCGAAATCTAGGTTACTGTTCGAGATATAAGATAAACGATTCTATATCTATAGGTCTTCCAAAAACACAACATATATGATTATCCCAAGATGGACCGTGCAAGGAAATGTTTGCCCTTTGTTGTGGACTCTCCATCTTCCTAGATTTCTGCCACCACAAATCAGGCCACTCCCTTGCGGAACCATCATATTCCCAACAACTTTCTGACACACTCCCTTGCGGAACCATCATATTCCCAACAACTTTCTGACACACTCCCTTGTTTCATCTACTCTTGATGGGACACTGCTAACTTCTGCCGTGTTGGTGTATGTTGCTCACCTGTTGAAGGTCCTCTGATGTCTAGGGTTCACATCACTTTAAGGTGCAAGGCCCATCTCAATTCGACCTAAATAATGGAGAGCTTTTACTAAAGTTGTGAGAACCAATATTCCAAGTCTTTACTACAGCTGCTGCTTGTATTCAAGGCAATTCTTACAACAGTTGCTGTATCCTTTCGGCGGTTGCAGAAGTTTTTAATCTGCAAGTTGAGTGAGGAGGTCCCTCAAGTATCTTTTTAACAAATAGGATAAAAGGGTCAATATGTAGCTTCTCTTTTCCTAAGAGAAGCAACAGCTACATTAATAAACACCACTAAAACTTCCAATTATATCAAGATGTGAGCCGACTAGATATCATTGTTAACCTTTCAAACGTGCTGTCCACTTACAGCTTACACTAGAATCTGGGTACTTCAGGTTCCATTCATATTGGTGAGGGACTTCCAGCACTCATAAAGTGACTCCCATGCAAAGTGCAAAGGCACATAGACTGTGCTCCAGGACAAGGAATCAAGAAACATAGTGCATCAATCCGAGAAAGCATCTGGCAGTAACTACTTGAAGAATCAAGCTGCATCACTTGCAGCCCAAACTAAGTCACCTCAATAAGACTTTTCCATGATTTTGCATATGTCATCTATTTGAGCATGGGATCCATCAACTGAGTAAAACTGATGGAGCTGGTCCTTAACCTCAATCCAACTGCAACCTGGAGTCTTGTAGGCATTCCGCTCTCTCAACATCTTCCTGACCTTTCGCACATCATCCTATTTTCCCAATTCCACATATAAATTTGCTAACATTGCGCTCTAACCTCCATTATTCAGCTCAAGCCTAAAGAGCTCTTTTATTGCAAATTCCGCTAAATCCGGACGGCCATGTATTTTACATCCACCGAGCAAAGAACCCCATATAGCCTTGTCTGGCTGAATCTCCATTTCCCCAATAACCCTTACTGCTTCTTCAAACAATCCAGCTCGACCAAGAAGATCAATTAAGCATCCATAATGCTCAATTTGTGGTTTAATTATATCCTTTAGTCATCAAATCAAAGTACACACGACCTTTTTCAACTAACCCTCCATGAGTACAAAGCATTTAATAGGCCCATAAAAGCTACTTCATCTGGAGTATCACCACCACCGAACATTACCATATTCTCAAACAAATCGATTGCACTTTCCGTTTGACCATGGAGGGCAAAGCAATTTATCATCGAGTTCCAAGCTATCAGATGTTTTACATAACTCATATCAAAAATCTTTCTAGCCTCTTTTAAGCTACCGCATTTCCCATATAAATCAATAAGAGCATTCACAATAAACGGATCCAAAGCAATATCATTTCGAAAAACATAGCCATGAATCCCTCTTCCAAGGAGGAGCGTACCGCTACGTCCACACGCCGAGAGCAAGCAAACCAATGTTAACATATTAGGCCTGGTATTTTCCAAATTCATCATCCTTCTAAACAGCGATATCGCCTCGGAAAACAAACCATTCTGCGTACAACCAGCGATGAGGGCATTCCAGGACGGAACATCCCTTTCAGGCATTTTATCAAACAAGCAAACCGCATTCCAATATTGCTCGAGCCTAGAATAACCCGAAATCATAGCCGTCCAGGAAACAATGCTTCTCACGGACATTTCATCGAAGTTTTCCGTGCATCCTCGATTCCACCTCCGTACCTCGAGTATGCATCAACAAGAGCTGTTTGGACAACAGGGTATTGTTCGAAACCGGAAACTACAATCTGGGTATGAACCGAATCCGTCCTAGAACAAGATTTTAAAATGTGGGGGTAAATTAATTTATTGGGGCGAGGGTTTCCACGATGGAGCATAGTACGGTAGAGCTGAAAAGCGGCGGCAGCCGCGGAGGAGAAGTAGGCGGAGGAAGACGCATAGGCAGTTATCATGGCGGCGTAGAGATATACATTGGGGGTGTTGAGCTGGTTGAAGATGGTTCGAGCGTAGTCGAGGTTGGCGAGTTTTAGAGTGCAGAAACGGAGGAGCTTGAAGACTAGAAAGTGGATGTTGGAATGACCCAGTGCGATAATAAGTGCTTGGAGTTGCTTTAGGTGGTTCAAGTGATTGCATTTTTCGAAGATTGTTTGTACTAAGTTCTGTAAATGAGGAGAAACAGCGAGCATATGTTGTGTGCTGCAGAGAATAGAAGGTGAAAGAGATGGGGAAGAAGAGAATGTCCGCACGGGCAGGTGCGGCAGGAGGATTTTCTTTTGCAATTTTTTTATATTTCCAGCCTTCTTTGTTTCCCATTTTTTTTAATTATTTAAGCAGTTAATACATATAATTATAATTATAATATTTAAGTAAATTTATTTTTTTTAATCACATAATTCAAAAAGAGGGAGTTTATTATATTTTTAAAAAATTTAATATAAATTATAAATTTCTTGATAAAATTACGATTTTAAGTTAAGTTAATATAATTTAATCACTTCAAAAAGTTTTTTTTTCTTTTTTTTTAAGACTTGATTTGTGCTTGGTTTAGTGTTTTCACAAATCTCACTCATTCGATCCCCTCTCTTTTCTCTCCCTCTAAATTCACCATGCTTGACAAAAGATGTTATCCAATAGAAATTCTATTGCCTCCTACAAATAATTTCACCATTGAAGTTGTTGGATCATCAAAAAGACTTGAAGATGTATTAGAGAGTTCTTTACAAGCATCCCATCCCATCCCAAAACACTTTTGCACATTATTCCAAGTTTGATAGTCTTCTCATGAACTCGACTTACTGCAATTAACTACAAGATTATTCATAAACTATGGTCACTATTAGGAAACATTTTCATATACCTTAACCCGTTTTAAATTTAGTCGACATGTAGGCCTTTATTTATGTCAAACTTTTTGGTAGTTTAGTTGTTTATGTCTAATTGGTTTTGTTTGTTTTTGATAGGTTTTTCTTCTGTTAATTCTTTATGTACCTCAATTACAATTGGTATCATCGGATGATATTGGAAAAGGGATGCTAGTCCTTAATTGCTGTGAACTTTGACGAACAAATGTTGGGGACACTTCTTAAAGCTAGCATGTCAAGATTGAAGGTGTCAAAGTTTTCAGAGGTTGACAAGCTTTCTTTCTCAGATTCTTGTTTCAAGTCATCTCCATCTATGCTCGAAAAAAAAAAAGAACCTTTAAACTTAATTGGAAGCCTAAGAGTGAAGACGAGATGCTTAAATGATAACATCTACTATATAACAGTTGTTTTCATTTCTAGTATCTTATACGTGGGGTCATGACCAACTTTTTACATTGTTGTAAGACTCATAATTGACAATTCAAAATGTCCTTACAATAGATTTTTAGGATTGCTATTCATATGTTTGTGCCTGTGTGCAATATAACAGCAATCAGTTTCTCCTTTATGCTTGTGATAATGCAAATATGTGCTCTAGACTTTTTGTATCATGAAACAACTAAAAGAGGTATTACTTGTTTGTGGTGCAAAGATTGGGTTTTCTATTGGTGTTATGTCCCAAGCATAAGAAACCTTTTGTATGTGCAGGCGGCTAGAAGCTCTCAGTCTTATAGTCTTTGTGTAGAAAATGGTAGCAGCCACTTTTTCTACCAACTTTGTTATCAAGCTTTTAAAATCGTATTGCTTTGTTATTAATTACAAGTGTAATAATCAGAATAAAGAAAAAATAAATCATGTATTAAATAATAATGTTTAAGTTAGAGGAAAATAAATCAAAATATACAAAAAAAAGGGACAAATGAAAGTAAAAAGGAAAATGATGGCGGCGATGTAGTCATTGGATAGGGAAGATATATGTATGGACCCTCACATGTTCTTTTGACCTTTTTCCCCCATTTATACAATATAAAGCTCTAAGAGCAGACTATAGAACCCTAGAAGCAAAAATCAACCTCAATTCAACAAATTTACTCACAAATGACCAATGTGAGAAGATTAAATCACCAAAACAATACAAGTCGTGTCAATATGATCCAGCAACCACCATAATAGGAATTTGGGCGATCGCTCATGGAGCAAAAATTTGAGTAAATCCTTTAAATTTTGTATAATTGGTATGGAAGTAATAGTAAGGTTACTGTAAATTAAATATAGAATTACAAAATCTTTGAAGATGGAATAGATTTTGAAGGTAACTGTGATTAAGAAGTTGAAATTTTCAAGAAAATTGTAGTTTTCAGGAAAATTGGGGAATTCCATAAATATACAATCCACAACACGGCCATGCTACCCCCATATACCTAGGTACATGACCACTTACGATAATTACATGGTCTAGTGCCAAAATCATAAAATGAACAATAGGTTACATAAGTAGGAGACACATTCATACTAAAAATTGAAAAGTGGACAATAAGATACCTGAGTAATAGGTACGCCTATGCCAAAAATCAAAAAGTGAACAATAAGATACATGAGCAATAAACATGATCCCATGCCAAAATCATAAAATGTACAATAAGTTACACGAGTAAGAGATACAGTCGTGTCCTACCACTACGATAACATACAAAGTATATGGATGAGAACACACCCATGTACTTGGACGTATCCAACCCATGTTTTCCAAAATTGAGCTTTTCCACCCAATTTCATTTTTTTACTTCTCCTTACTTAACCAAATACCTAAACAAAGATTAAAGTAATTGTTGTAAGTTCTCTAAGTATACATAGTTGTTGATTTGAATAGGTTTGAGGACTAAAGAAGTGCAGAATTTTGAAGAGATCACTCATTGCTTATCAGGCATGTATATATCGTGTTTGTTGTTTATGCGTATTAGGTTAGAAATGTAAATTAATTTAAAGTATAAATAAAATTGATTGTTTGTGTGATCATGCTTGGCTGGGACTAAGAAACCGAGAATATCAGTAATCGCAAAGTGACACCCCAATGATCGATTTGTAACATTATCTTTAGTAAAGTCATATATCGAAATGATCCGGGTAGATTTTGAATGTTTGAACTAATTGACTCACAGACAGTGAGGAGCACTAACTGTTGTATATGTATATGTGTAAAATATAGACTCATGGACTTATAGACAATTGGTAACACCTACTGTTGTATATGTACATATGTATAAATGTATAATATAGACTTACAGACAATGGGGAGCATCAACTATTGTATATGTATCTATATATGGTATAGACTCATGGATAATGGAGAGAATCCATTGTTGTATATATGTATATATATATGTATGGTGTGTATATGGAGCTTGTGATGTTGAGAATTGTGTGTTTGAATAATTGATATGAAAGATAATAAATTGTTCCTTTAATATCTTGTTGCATCATGTTTGTATTTGTATTGTGGCATGACATTCAAGTGTGATTGTTGATATACATTACACTAGGCTTTAGCTCATCCCTCATGGGACCCTTTTTCAACTGTAGTTACTTCAGGTGAAATTATGGGGTATGATAAGATACTAGTGAACACAAGTCATGATTTAGATGACAACATGGAATATGTGTATTATGAAGAGTGACAAGCAAACTATAAGAAGGATTAGCATTGGAATATTTTTCTTAGATTGTATTCAAATACTTATTATGCTTCCGCTATGATTGATCGGAGGAGATTGACTATGGTTAATTGTTGTGGACATTTCATTATTTGCAGTTTCTTTTTATATTGAGAGAATGTGAGATGTGTTAAACCACTTATGTTCATACATGGAGATCTCTTTTATCGACTGTCTTGGTGATTGGGTATTAATTGTCAAGTTAAGCAGATTCTAAGCCTTTACAAGTCTTTACCCAATGAAGACACGTGATGGACTATACTTGCCTAAGTTCCAAATCGTTAAAATAAGTGTCAGTTAGGCATGCATCTTTGAGTAGAGCCGAGAATGCGGTTCAAACGGGCCATCCCACAAGCCGACCCGCAATGGCCCGCAAGGGTTGCGAGTAGAAAAGTTCGACCCATCTTACCCCGCAAATTTTTTTATATATAAATTTAGAATGACATTTTTATGACCGTCTCCTTCTTTATTTGTTGTCTCTCATTTTCTCTTCACAATCATTTAATTTGTTTAACTCTACGAGATTACGACAATGTCAAACTCTTTATTTTTCTTTCAAATTCCGCATCTTCAATTCTCCAATAGCATTGACATTTGGCAATGCATTTCATTTCACATTGAACTCCCCAGCATTCTCCAATGTTGTGTGTGTCGCAAGTCACTCAAGTCAAGAGTCAAGTCGTCCCTCTCCCTCATCTAGTCTGTCTTCTTTCTTTTTTTTTTAGCGGGCCAATTCGCTCCCGCTACAAATTGCCCGCCTAACAAATTTTTGCGAGCTCTACAAATCAGCCCATTGGCCCGCCCAGCAATTCTCGGCTCTATCTTTAAGTCATCAAAATGCTTGTTGGAAAAGTAAAATATATTCTAGGAGATTGAAATAGAATCAGATTCTGCACTAAAAGCCACTAGTGCGAGCTTTTATAAGTCTTAGCATCATTTGGTTCACCAACCAGGTCTTTTTCTCAAGTTCAGTTGTGTCATTGCATATCTCTCTCTTCAAGGAGAGTCTTGTCAGTGATCATTCAAATGGTAAGTAGGAATCATGATATTACTATCGAAAGTTTTTTGAGAGTTTCGCCTGCAAATTTATCCGATGAAGATGTTATTTTGTTTACCTGCAAGTAGTAAAAAACTGCAAGTGGATAAGGTATGTTTGATTGATCACGATAGTCACATGCCCTCTTCAATTGTTGATAGCTTGGAAATTCTTTGGTTCCATATTGCTTAGAACCTGCCTTTTCTTGAACGTACTCCATCCTAGTTGAAGAAAAATATTCACATCATATAAGCTATTAGCGTTTTCGTGATAACTTGATTTGATGATCTATATAAATTGATTTAGATGCTACGCTTTCTAAACCCAGTTGCCATGAAAGCCAAAGCATGCTGTTCTGACCTCTTAACCAATTTTAAATTATTGCTATATTATAGTACATCTTCTATGGTTCGGTCAACCAAATTTGTTGTTTATCATACTTTAGGTCATTTAAATCCTATCTACGGTGGATATAAGAATAGAAATACAATAAAGTTGTAACAACAGAAATTTTTGGTCCTCCAATGCAATTCTCTTTCTTAACCGCAAAAGCACAGAACTCACAATAATTGTACTGTTATTAACTTGTTCAAGTCACTGAAACTATAAACTGATTCTCAGGACAAAGGCAATGGAAAAAGAAGCGAGAACAAGAAGAACATGGAAGTAGGACCTTGGGGAGGAAATGGTGGAGCCATCTGGGATGATGGCATATACGATGGGGTGAGAGAGATTAGAATTTTGTATGGTCACTGCATCGACTCGATTTGTGTAGTGTACGATAAGAGTGGGAAACCTGTGGAAGCAGAAAAGCATGGAGGTGTTGGAGGCAACCATACTACTGAGGTTGGTGCTCAAAGGCTTAACAAAATATTCCCTTCTGAGTATCTTTTTAATAGAATCTTGAAGAGTTTTCTTTGCCTTTCACAGATTAAACTGCAGTACCCAGATGAATATTTGGTCAGTGTAAGCGGATACACTTGCCCTCTGGTGCAAGGAATGGGTCCAGTGATCAGATCACTCGCTCTTAAGACTAACAAGAGAACCTTAGGACCCTTTGGAACGGAAGAAGGTGCACCATTCTCCTTCCCAGTACAAGGCAACCGAATAGTGGGTTTCAAGGGAAGAAGTGGTTGGTACCTCGATGCAATAGGATTTCATGTACGTCAAGCTCAAACACCAAAGCTTCTTCTGCGAGTCCACAAGACATTCAAGAGATTGACAAGCATGGCACCTCATTCTGCCAAAGAAGGTGAAAAGATGACTCATTGAGTAAACTTGTGGAAGATCGATCTTATGCTGCAAGTTACTGCCAGAGATATTCTCAATGTGGAAATAGGAGTTGCTGCCAAGAACAAAGTATGTCTTGCATGCAACTTGAATTCAATGATAATAACTTATGGCCGTTCACATTTTCACTCGAAGCAGAGATAAATTACAAACCGAAGAGTAGCTGATAAAAAAACCAATATGTAGTAAGCATATACGCTCAATCAGTATGTAGTAACTAGTAAGAGCATTACACAACCTAATAGATCTGATGATCCTTCACAGCCATGAATTATATGTACTAGCTAAATTCTCATATAAATAAAGATCTTATGAAATTTATTGTGTTCACATGTAGTATACTCCATAAACATGTGCTCCATCTTCCCCTAGTCTAAGCTCGGCAAGTCGCCTTGAGAGGTCATCCTCATCGACCTTCTCTGATTCTTTAGTTGGTATAGCATGTGCAGCTGGTTGTGGCAAGCCAACCGATACCTCCAATCCATAGTCATCGGCCACCTGTTGCATTAAGCTGTTTACCTCTCCTTCTGGAGTGGAAAGTGAGGTTGAGCCTGCCATTGCACTCTCCATGAACTCTGCCTGGACCTCCATGTTGACAAATTGCTTCTCAAATTGATCCATTGTCTCAGACATCTTCAGCAAGTTACTTGCACCATCCAATAATCAGATCTCAAATGTCAAGAGGCATGAAATGAGACGACACAACCATGTTCTCATCCAAAGTCAATGGATTGTTAAATGATAATTAATATTTAAGTTTAAGAAAATCCTAACACATTGGCTATCGAAAGTGCAGTAACACCCTGTACCAGCTATAATGAAATTAACTTGGATCTGTTGTTTGTACTCAAACTGCAAACATGGATAAAATAAAGTAAAACTTTGTCTCATGCTGCCACAACTACAGCAGTGATAACTTATTTCTACAATTTATTTACCCAGCTTCAACAACAAGTAATGCTTGTCAGGGGGTTGAACTCTGCTAATTTCAAGTTATCAACCACAACCAGTCTTAGAAAACAAAGATTACAGCTTAAAGTCTACAAATTATTGACCTCCTCCTGGAATAGGCAATGCTAGCACTTCAATGATACCTTCCCAGTTTCAAGTTTTCAAAAAAAACCAGTCTCCAGCAACTATTACTTGCATGTATGCTCAAACAAAAATACAGGATGAAATAAACAAGGCTCCTCATTTGATATTGCAGAAAACAGCAATGGCAAAAGCTTCCAGCTTTATATTTATTCAGATTAGACAATAGGCAAAGTAACATTGTCTGGTGATTGTCATAAAATTTCAAGTGATTGATAAAAACCAAGCCTCAAAAAATTAATAGCATAACAGAATCAGCCTGGTAAGCAAAATCACCTCAATGCACAAGATCAGAGTTATATAAGTCCCTGAACAACTGCTTCATCTGGTTATGAACGATCAGTGATCATAAGTTTTATTTTAGCTACAGCCTATTCCAAACTACATTTATAAAAAAAATCTCCATTTATGAAACACAAATCTTAACAGGACAATATAACTAGAGTAAAATTCCACTAAAAATGATAGCTAACTTAAGCTAACACCATTCGTCTACCTTCCACAAAAGTACTCATAACCCTAAGCAAAGATGGATACGACTAGCAAAAGTACAAGTCCAGCCACATCAGCCATATTTTCGCAGGAGACTTCCTACCAAAAGTGCTGACAATACTTGCCACAAGTAGGACATTAGATAGACATCCTCAATAAGTACATTGCAACTAATAATGCACTTATTTATCTCGTGAAGCATGCAGTTAGTACATCATAAGTTTCGAACTTCCTTATCAATTATGCTTATCAAGTACTAAGTTAGCAAAACAGCTCTAATATACTATACTTAATCGACCTGTTTCCAGGAGCTGGTCTACAAGACACAAGGCACTGCTTAAATTTACAGAATAAAGAAGCAGCAAAGTATCAAAATATTTGTTATTCATTCTCCAGAAAACTGAAAAGGCAAAAAATCTCCTACTCTAATATTCTACAGTTAGCAGCGTTCAGGAACCCGTTCTAGCGAAACACAGCATATGGCGATAGTCAATTTTACATGAAAAATGATAACGGATACTATGACAGACTTGTGCCCTAAAACCAAAATACTTTTTTTTTTCTTTGGTAAGTAACAAAAAAACTTTTCACCCATACAGTCTTCATGAATCGTGAAAAGTTTTTCTTTTTAGAGGACCGCATCTTATATAAAAAATCACACCGGAGAATAACCTAAAATCAAATTCAGAACTAAACAATAAAAAATCCTGATGATCATCAGAACACTAAAGAAAAAACCAAAAATTATTCCTAAATCACGAGGAAATCAACCAAATTCACCTGTAGCCAAAGATGATTCGAGCGATTTGACAATCAAACCCATGGATGTATTAATCGTGGTCATTTTAGCTTGCGTATCGAGCCTCGCGACCACAGCATCTGGTCTCGAAGCCAACCGAAGATAATTCATCTGTTCGGTCCTCTTCCGGATCGCGTTTTCGGCATAAATTCATTGATAAAATCAAGTGCTTATAATAGGCTCCATCTGTGATTCTGAGCTAACCCTTTTTTTTTTACTACTGATAGTTATTTAGTTGAAAGAACCCACTGATAGTTGTATACAGATCAACTTTTTTGTCCACATGTATTTTAATTTTAGGGCTAGGGGTTGGTGGGTTGAATAATGTCTGAAGTAACTATATATCTGACCCTAAATGTGAATCCGAGTTCTTCTTACGGAATGATATAGGCATGTTAAAAGCCGTCCACTGTTTGACTAAAAAGAATCGGTATAGGTACGAGTCCTTTGTTCATGGAATTCGGAAAAAAAAAATTCCGATGACGACGCACACGTGGTTACAACTTTAAGAAAACCTAGTAGAAGATTCGAGTCGAATTGCAAGTTGTGTCAAGTAACTAAGTTTTTAAGAGTAAAAATTATCAAGGCCAAAAGCAAGGCAGAGCACAAGATTAGATTGTGGACCGGAGCAAGGTGGGCGACCGGAGGACGTTGGTTAGGTTCAAGATGTGGCCATCGCGTTTAGGATCTTCGGTTGAGTTTCGACAACCAACGGGTTTAGGATCTTCCATATCCAGTTCCTCTAGCATTCCTAGGGTTCCACTTCCGCATACCTATTAAATGATTTATCATCATTTTTTCTGGATAATTTGGCAATATCATCATTGCTAAGTGATAAAAAAAAAAAAACTTACAATTACGATTGCACCATGAAGCTCCTAGGGAAAGAGTTAACTAGCATCTTTAACACGGGCTTGACCATGGTCTTAAAAGCCACCCACTAACGCTCCGCACCCAATTATTACGAAATACTTGCATCCTCCATATTATCGCAGCCATTGACACGGAGTTATATTTCATGTGAATACATATTTAAATCCATATTCAAATACGTAAGATAAACCTTTCGAAATCTAGGTTACTGTTCATGATTGATAACCGATTCTATATCTACAGTTAATATATATGATTATCCCAAAATGGACCATGCAAGGAAATGTTTGCCCTTTGTTGTGGACTCTCCCTCTTCCTAGATAAAAGGCAGTGTTTCTTCCACCACAGATCAGGCCACTCCCTTGTGGAACCATCGTATTCCCAACAACTTTCTAACACACTCCCTTGTTTCATCTACTCTTGATGCAACATTGCTAACTCCTGCCGTGATGGTATATGTTGCTCACCTGTTGAAGTCCTCTAATGTCTAGAGTTCACATCACTTTAAGGTGTAAGGCCCATCTCAAATCAATCTAAATTGTAGCAACTTATCTATTAGGTTTGATTCTTCAACATTCTAGAACCTGTAAGTGTATTGCTATGTTGTCTTTCAATTAGAGATAAGGCAAATTTAACTAATTTTGAATCTGTAACTCTAACATATATGTAATTCTATAAACGTCCTATAAAATGGCGTTATTAGCGTTATCATTTCAAAATTCATATAATATCTAAATACATGTACTTAAAATCTCCCATCACATCATATATATATATAAACCATTGGGATCTCTATTTCCAATAAGTAGGCACAACCTATGATTAATCTTATAGACCTAAGTAACTCAAAAAGATTACAAATTCAATCTTATACATGCATATATTTACATTACAATCCGAAGATCAATACCTATAAATCATATTTACAAACACTACAATATCATATACAGGACATCCTATTACAAAATAACAGAGGTTCCAAAATGGAAACTAAAGGCCTGTTTGGTTCTATTGATGCTCTTCAAAAACTCGAGTCTCCAGCAACTTATTCTTTAATACCTATACTTGAGGTTAGCAAAAATACTAACCCCTTAGCTTCTTAAGAAGCAAAGTAAGTACATAATCAAGCAATACAGCAAAATTAAACAATAAAATCACATAACAGTAATCGACAATATTATCAAATACTTCAGAAGTGATTACTCAAGCAAGCAAGTTTTCAACTCAAAGCTATACTCACAGGAAACCCAATTCAATTTCTTACATTTTAACATCACCATGATTTTACTTAATGAACTTTTCCTTATAATTCCATTTTACCAAACTCATAAACTTTTTATTGGTGACCATTTCAAGTCTCTCCGATTTACTCATAGGTCACAAATACTTTTCAATTTACCTAAGTAGAGCCTATCAACCGATAGATAAGCTACCCTTATGTACTTTTCAAAAATTAATGGTTTATCAACTAATTAAGACATTCTTATGCACTCTTTTTAGTTAGAAGCATCCAATTCACCTTTCACCTGCCTCGAATAAAAGGGGTGACCAGATCCCCATAGGTCACTGAATCGAGCCGATTCGTTAACTATGTCTCAAACATATCCGAGTTGACTCAAAGGTCGTACTACAAACTTACCAGGCAAGGAATAGGATTTCCTTACATTAAGTGTTTTAGGTTGTACGTACTTACAGCCTAAACCCTATTTGATTTGTTTGAGTCCCAAAATCAATTAGGTATACTTTAATGAAGTTATGCATGTCAACAATCAATTTTTCATTTTATTATCCATTTAGATATTTCATCATTATCGAGACAACAATAGTATAAACTCAACCAGTCATATAAACCCGATCCAATAAGCTAAAAATAACCAAGCATTACATCACAATCATAAAGCATTTAACAATTTATGTTCATTACATCACATATAATCAGAAACAATATAATCAAATCTCGCACCTAACTCTCATTCTAGGATTTCTAAAATATTCCCTTTTTCTCATAATCCAACCATATCATGACACATAACCATCCATTAGTAATTCAATATAATTCAACAATCCTTCTGCATTGATCACAGTAAGTGATCATACCGAGTAATTTTAGCCAACAACAAGTAGTCTACATTATCAACCACTTGTACTTAAGAGAGAAATTAAGGGGTACTCACCTGAAACAATATATGCCAATTCAAATAGTTGCACCAGCTAAATTCCTATGTCCTCCTCACTCAACAAAAATACCTGAATCATCAGTATATCAATCAATGTTACTCCATTTACTCTACTGAACCCTAAATTGCTAATTCAATATTTCAAGCCCCTAAATTCCACCTTAACCTCATATAATCCACAATTTTCCTATAATATCTTATTCATATACATACAGGTATGTTATGTTCCATTATATATTAATGTAATTAAATTTTGATTCAATTCCTTGTCGAATTGTATAGTTCCAAATTATCACAATTTTGCATTGAACGCTCCCGTTTTTTGTTCCGTAACTAACCTAAGCTTCTTAACATCATATTATACTTCAATGAACCTCAACTAAACATCAAATTCAACTAATCAAATCAAATTCCCCAATTTTGCTAATGATTAAATTCGGCCATAACAAGGTAATTGGCTTGAAAAATTCACTAAAAATAGAAAATGACTCCTATTTGAACAATTATTGATTTGGTGATTCACTAAATCATATAAGGATCTTATATACAAAAAATTACATCAAAACTACATCATTTGCCCTACTCACTTTCCAATTTAATTTTCGACTATAATAGGGCACTTCTTAAGGACCACATATTTTTTATTCAAATTTTACAAAAATAGAATTACCATGTTACTATACATACAAAGTTATGCTAGAATATCAAAAATCGTAATTTTTCATCAACATTTGGTGTTTTTAACAAAAATAGGAAGTTTCATGTGTCACTAAGGATAGCTCCGTTCACCAGCCTCTAACCACCAACACCAGCCACTACTGTGTCAGTTGGAATCTCCCTCCACCCAAAACCTTAACCGTAGCTTGGCCTAGCAGCAGCTTCACCCTAACCCCTTCAACCAAATAGACCAAATGCTCTCCCGTTTAATTATGATTTTTCTTCAATTTCTTCAAATTATTGTTGCATTCTACTTCAATCTTGTTCTTCATCCTCCCCCAATATGCATGTTGAAATTTTCAATTGTAATTTGCCTACAAAATTTGGATGAAATGGAGAAAGTTATGGATTTGTAACTTTGGAATTTTGATCTCCCTCTCTCTATTCTATAATGTATATATATATATATATATAATATGTATACAATTCACATATTATACTTAAGTAAATATAAACAATTATTTTTATGTGTATGTGTGTAAATGTACCTTTCTTATATACATAGATATACATATGTCTTATATAATATAATATAATATAATATAATATAATATAATATAATGTGTATAGTTTTGTGTATATATATATATATATATATATTCATATAATTCACATTTTTTTAAAAAAAATATAGCATATAATATATATATACATTCATTTTATATTACATATATATGTACACTATTTCAATTTCAATATTATTGCTTAAGTTTAGGTCTCACGCAAACAATGGAGAGCTTTTACTAATGTTGTGAGAACCAATATTCCAAGTCTTTATTACAGCTGCTGCTTGTATTCAAGGCAATTTTCACAACAGTTGTTGTATCCTTCCGGAGGCTGCAGAATTTTTTTAATCTGCAAGTTGAGTGAGGTGGTCCCTCATAGGATAAAGGGTCAATATGTAGCTTCTCTTTTCCAAAGAGAACCAACAGCTACATTAATAAACAAGACTAAAACTTCCAATTATATCAAAGTGTGAGCTGACTAGATATCGTTGTTAAACTTTCAAGCGTGCTTTTCACTTAGAGCTTACACTAGAAGCTAGGTACTTCAGGCTCCATTCATATTGGTGAGGCACTTCCAGCACTCATAAAGTGACTCCCATGCAAAGTGCAAAGGCACATAGACTGTGCTCCAGGACAAGGAATCAAGAAACATAGTGCATCAATCCGAGAAAGCATCTGGCAGTCACTACTTGAAGAATCAAGCTGCATCGCTTGCAGCCCAAACTACGTCACCTCAACAAGACTTTCCAAGATTTTGCATATGTCATCTATTTGAGCATGGGATCCATCAACTGAGTAAAACTGATGGAGCTGGTCGTTAACCTCAATCCAACTGCAACCTGGGGTCTTGTAGGCATTCCGCTCTCTCAACATCTTCCTGACCTTTCGCACATCATCCCATTTTCCCAATTCCACATATAAATTTGCTAACATTGCGCTATAACCCCCATTATTCGGCTCAAGCCTAATGAGCTCTTTTATTGCAAATTCCGCTAAATCCGGACGGCCATGTATTTTACATCCATTGAGCAAAGCACCCCATATAGCCTCGTCAGGCTGAATCTCCATTTCCCCAATCACCCTTATTGCTTCTTCAAACATTCCAGCTCGACCAAAAAGATCAATTAAGCATCCGTAATGCTCAATTTGTGGTTTAATTCCATATCCTTTAGTCATCAAATCAAAGTACACACGACCTTTTTCAACTAATCCTCCGTGAGTACAAGCATTTAATAGGCCCATAAAAGTTACTTCATCTGGAGTAACATCACCACCGAACATTAACATATTCTCAAACAAATCGATTGCACTTTCCGTTTGACCATGGAGGGCAAAGCAATTTATCATCGAGTTCCAAGCTGTCAGATGTTTTACATAACTCATATAAAAAATCTTTCTAGCCTCTTTTAAGCTACCACATTTCCCATATAAATCAATAAGAGCATTCACAATAAACGGATCCAAAGCAATATCATTTCGACAAACATAGCCATGAATCCCTCTTCCAAGGAGGAGCATACCGCTATGTCCACACGCCGAGAGCAAGCAAACCAATGTTACCATATTAGGCCTAGTATTTTCCAAATTCACCATCCTTCTAAACAGCGATATCGCCTCGGAAAACAAACCATTCTGCGTACAACCAGCGATGAGGGCATTCCAGGACGGAACATCCTTTTCAGGCATTTTATCAAACAAGCAAACCGCATTCCAATATTGCCCGAGCCTAGAATAACCCGAAATCATAGCCGTCCAAGAAACAATGCTTCTCACGGACATTTCATCAAACATTTTCCGTGCATCCCCAATTCCACCTCCGTACCTCGAGTATGCATCAACAAGAGCTGTTTGGACAACAGGGTATTGTTCGAAACCCGAAACTACGATCTGGGTATGAACCGAATCCGTCCTAGAACAAGATTTTAAAACGTGGGGGTAAATGAATTGATTGGGACGAGGGTTTCCACGATGGAGCATGGTACGGTAGAGCTGAAAAGCGGCGGCAGCCGCGGGGGAGAAGGAGGCGGAGGAAGACGCATAGGCAGTTATCATGGCGGCGTAGAGATATACATTGGGGGTGTTGAGTTGGTTGAAGATGGTTCGAGCGTAGTCGAGGTTGGCGAGTTTTAGAGTGCAGAAACGGAGGAGCTTGAAGACTAGAAAGTGGGTGTTGGAATGACCCAGTGTAATAATATGTGCTTGGAGTTGCTTTAGGTGGTTCAAGTGATTGCATTTTTCGAAGACTGATTGTACCAAGTTCTGTAAATGTGGAGAAACAGCGAGCATATGTTGTGTGCTGCAGAGAACGAAAGGTGAAAGAGAGGGGAAAGGAGAGAATGTCCGCACAGGGCAGGGTGCGGAGGAGGATTTTCTTTTGTCCGTTTATTTGTTTTTTTTTTTTTATTGTTTTGGTAGGCATGCTGAAAATAAGATAAGAAATGAGAGTGAAGCAAATAGAGTGTTTTAATATTTCCGTTTTGATATAAGAATTGATTTTTCGATAAAATAAATAAAGTACAATTCTTCGTTTTTTATTATAATCACTATATATATATACTCATTTCATGAAATAAAACACTCACCAATCTTTTATTTATTTATATTTTATTTTATAAATTTTTGCTTTTAAAACTACATGAACCTCCTCTTAAATCTCATTATCCTATGATCACATTCACCATGATTAGGTGGCTCAAGTGACTTCCCCCGTGGCTGGTGCAATTTTTTATATTTTCAGCCTTCTTTGTTTCCCATTTTTTTATTATTTTAATAAGTTAACATATATAATTATAAATTTATAATTATAATATTTAAGTAAATTTATTAGTGTTTTTTTAATCACATAACTCAAAAAGTGGGAGTCTATTATATTTTTAAAATTTTAAATATATCAATATTTATATTATTAAATTACAAAAGTCTCGATGAAGTTAAATTCCAATTGTTTTTTCTTTTTTTTAAGACTTGATTTGTGCTTGGTTTGGTGTTTTCACAAATCTCACTCATCCAATCCCCTCTCTTTTTTCTCTCTCTAAAATCACCAAGCTTGATAAAGGATGTTATCGTATAGAAAATTTGTCACCTCCTACAAGTAATTTCATTAGTGAAGTTGTTGGGTCATCAAAAAGACTTGAAGATGTATTAGAGAGTTCTTTGCAAGCATCCCATCCCATCCCAAAACACACTACGCATTGCTCCTAATTTAATAGCCTTCTCATGAACTCGGCGTACTACAATCAACTACAAGATTATTCATGAACTATGGTCACTATTACAAAAACATTTCCATTTGCCTTAACCCATTTTAAATTTAGTCGACACGTAGGTTTTTATTTATGTCAAATATTTTGGTAGTTCAATTGTTTATGTCTAATTGGTTTTGCATGTTTTTGATATGTTTCTCTTATGTCAATTCTTTATGTACCTCAAGTGCAGTTGGTATCATCGGATATATTGGAAAAGGATGCTAGTCCTTAAATACTATGAAAAGAAGATTTCGACAAATAAATGTTAGAGGCACTTCTTGAACTAGCATGTCAGGACTGAAGGTGTCAAAGTTGTCAAAGGTTGACAAGCGTCCTTTCTACAATTCTTAGTTTAGGTCATCTCCATCTATGCTCAAAAAAGAAAGAACTTTCAAACTTACTTAGAAGCCCAAGAGTGAAGGCAGGATGCTTAAATGATAACATCTACTATATGACAATTGTTTTCATTTTTGGTATCTTATACATGGGGTCATGACCAACTTTTTTCATTATTGTAAGACTCATAAAATATGGTTCAAAATGTCCATAAATAAGATTATTAGTATTATTATTCATATATTTGTGTTTGTGTGCAATATAACTGCAATTAGATGCAAATCTATGCACTAGACTTTTTGTATCATGAAACAGCTAAAAGAGATATTGCTTGTTTGCAATGCAAGGATTAGGTTTTCTATTGGTATCATGTCCCAAACATAAGATACCTTTGTTATGTGTGGGTGAATAGAAGCTCTCAATCTTATGGTCTTTGTATAGAAAATGGCAACCACTTTTTCTACCAACTTTTTTATCAAGCTTTTAAAATCATATTGCTTTGTTATTAATTACAAGTGTGATAATCAAAATAAAGAAAAAATAAAATATGTATTAAATAATAGTGTTTAAGTTAGAGAAAAATAAAATCAAAATATTAAAATAATAAAGTCAAGACAAATAGAAGTAAAAAAGACCTAATGATGGAGGCAATGTGGTCATTTAATAGGGAAGGTATATATATGGAATCCCACATGTCCTTCTGATCCTTTTCCCTATTTGTGCATTATAGAACTCTAGAGGCAAACTACAGAACCCTAGGAGTGGAAGGTGACCTTAATCTAAAAAACTTACACACAAATGATTAGTGTAGAAGATTAAATTGCCAGAATGATACAATTTGTACCAAGATGATCTAGTAAGCACCATAATAGGAATTTGGGCAATTGTTTGCGGTGCAACAATTTGAGTAATTTCTTTAAATTTTATATAATTAGTATGGGATTAGGAGTAAGATTGTTGTAAATTAAGCATAGGATTACAAAATCTTCAAAAGTGAAATAGATTTGGCAAGTAATTACGATTAGGGAGTTGAAATTTTAAAGAAAATTGTAATTTTCGCAAAAATTGGGGAATTCTAGAAGTATACGGTCCACAACATAGTCGTGCTAAACCCGTGTGTCTAGGTACATGGCCACTTAAGAGAATTACATAGCTCCATGCCAAAATCACAAAACGAACAATAAGGTATACTAACAAGAAATACACTCGTGCAAAAAAAATCAAAAAGTGCATAATAAGTTACACGGGCAATAGATACGCCTGTGTCAAAAATCGAAAAGTGAACAATAAGATACACAGGAAATAGATATGATCCCATGCCAAAATCACAAACTGTATAGTAAATTATATGAGTAATAGACACAATCGTGTCTCACCACTATGATAACACACGTAATACACAGACAAGAACACGCTTGTGTATTTAAACATGTCAAACCCATATTTTCCAAAATTGAGCTTTTCTATCCTATTCCAATTTCTTACTTCTCTTAACTTAACCAAAATTTAAACATAAATTAAAATAGTTGCTATATGTTCCCTAAGCATACGTGGTTGTTAATTTGAATATGTTTAAGGACTAAGGGAGTGTAGAATTTTGAAGAGATCGCTCATTACTTATCAGATACGTGTATATTGTGTTTGTTGTTTGTGTTTGCTAGGTTGGAAATGTAAATTAATCTAAAGTATAAATGAAATTGATTGTTTGTGTGATTATGTTTAGTTGGACCTAAAGAACCGAGAATGTCGATGCTTGATGATCGCAAAGTGGCACCTAGATGATCGATATGTGACGTTGTCCTTAGTAGAGTCGTATACCAAAATGATCCGAGTAGATTTTGGATGGTTAAATTCATGGACAGTAGATAACACCCACTATCGCATATGTATAATATGGACTCATGGACCTATGGACGATGGAGAACACCCATTATTGTGTGTATATATATATGTATGTATAATATAAACTTACAGACTCATGAATAATGAAGAGCATATATATATATATATATATAATATAAACTCATGGACTCATGAATAATGAAGAGTACCCATTGTCGTATATGTATCTATGTATGATATGAACGCATGAACAATGGGAAGAATCAATTATTGTATATATGTATATATATGTGTGGTGTATATATGGAGCTTGTGTTGTTAAGAGTTGTGTATTGGAATAACTAACATGAAAGATAATGAATTGTTACTTGAATATCTCATTGCATCATGTTTATGTCTATATTCTGGCATGACATGCGTTACATCTATGATTGTTGGTATATATTATACTTGGTTTTAACTCATACCTCGTGAGAACATTTTTCAGTTATAAGTACTTTGAATAAGATTGTCGGCTATGATGAGATGCTAGTGAACACAAGTCATGATTTGTATGACAAAGTGAAACACGTGTACTATGAAGAGTAACAAGCAAACTATAAGAAAGATTGGCATTAGAATATTTTTCTTAGATTGTATTTGAGTTTTTATTATGCTTTCGTTGTGATTGATTAGAGAAGATTGACTATGGTTGATTGTCGTGGACATTTCATTATTTGCAGTTTTTTATATATGGAAAGACTAAGTAAGATGTGTTAAACCACTTATGTTTATACGTAGAGATCTCTTTTATTGACTATCTTGGTGATTGGATATTAAATGTAATCTTTAGCAGTTTCTCAATCTTTGCGTATTTTCAGCTAATAAGGACACGTAGTGAGCTATACTCACCTCAAGTTCCAGAGCGTTACAATAAGTATCAGTTAGGCACTCATCTTTGAGTCATCAAAATGCTTGCTAGAAAAGGGAAATATATTCTGAGAGATTGAAATAGAATCCGATTCTGCACTGTGAGCCACTAGTGTGATCCTTTATAAGTCTTAGCATCATTTGGTTCAACAACCAAGTCTTTTTCTCAAGTTCTTTTGTGTTTTTGCACATTTCTCTCTTCAAGGAGAGTGATCATTATAAAATGGTAAGTAGGAATTGTGATATTAATACCAAAAGTTTTTTGAGATTTTCGCTTGCAAATTTATCTGATGAAGATACTGTTTTGTTTACCTAGAAGTAGTCAAAAATTGCAAGTGGATAAGGCATGTTTGATTGATCACGATAACCACATGCCCTCTTCAATTGTTGATAGCTTGGAAATTCTTTGGTTCCATATTGCTTAGAACCTGCCTTTCCTTGAACGTCCTCCATCCTAGTTGAAGAAAAACATTCACATCATATAAGCTATAAGCGTTTTCATGATCACTTGATTTGATGATCTATATAAATCGATTTAGATGCTATGCTTTCTAAACCCAGTTGCGATGAAAGCCAAAGCATGCAGTTCTGATCTCTTAACCAATTTTAAATTATTGCTATACTATATGTAAATCTTCTATGGTTCGATCAACCAAATTTGTTGTTTATCATACTTCAGGTCATTCAAATCCTCTATACGGTGGATGTAAGAATAGAAACACAATAAAGTTGTAACAACAGAAATTTTTGGTCCTCCAATGCAATTCTCTTTCTTAACCGCAAAAAGCACAGAACTCACAATAATTGTACTGTTATTAACTTGTTCAAGTCACTGAAACTATAAACTGATTCTCAGGACAAAGGCAACAGAAAAAGAAGCGAGAACAAGAAGACCATGGAAGCAGGACCTTGGGGAGGAAATGGTGGAGCCATCTGGGATGATGGCATATACGATGGGGTGAGAGAGATTAGAATTACTTACGGTCACTTCATTGACTCGATTTGTGTAGTGTACGATAAGAGTGGGAAACCTGTGGAACCAGAAAAGCATGGTGGTGTTGGTGGTAGCCATACTGCTAAGGTTGGTGCTCAAAGGCTTAACAAAATATTCCCTTCGAAGTATCTCTTTAATAGAATCTTAAGAGAGTTTTCTTTGCCTTTCGCAGATTAAATTGCAGTTCCCAGATGAATATTTGGTCAGTGTAAGCGGATACATTTGCCCCATGGAATGGTTCCAGTGATCAGATCACTCGCTCTTAAGACCAACAAGAGAACCTTAGGACCGTTTGGAACGGAAGAAGGTGCAACATTCTCCTACCAAGTAGAAGGCAGCCGAATAGTGGGTTTCAAGGGAAGAAGTGGTTGGTACCTCGATGCAATAGGATTTCATGTAAGTCAAGCTCAACCACCAAAGCTTCTTCAGCGAGTCAACAAGACATTCAAGAGATGCATGGCACCTCATTCTGCCAAAGAAGGTGAAAAGATGACTCATTGAGTACACTCGTGGAAGATCGATCTTATGCTGCAAGTTACTGCTAGAGATATGCTCAATGTGGAAATAGGAGTTGCTGCCAAGAACAAAGTATGTCTTGCATGCAACTTGAATTCAATGATAATAAGTAATGGCCATTCATATTTTCACTCGAAGCATAGATAAATTACAAACCAAAGAGTAGCTGATAAAAAAAACCCAATATGTAGTAAACATTTACGCTCAATCAGCATGTAGTAACTAGTAAGAGCATTACACAACCTAATAGATCTGACGATCCTTCACAGCCATGAATTATATGTACTAGCTAAATTCTCATATAAATAAAGATCTTATGAAATTTATTATGTTCACATGTAGTATACTCCATAAACATGTGCTCCATCTTCCCCTAGTCTAAGCTCAGCCTCTAGCTTTAAGCTCAGCAAGCCGCCTTGAGAGGTCATCCTCATCAACCTTCTCTGATTCTTTAGTCGGTATAGCATGTGCAGCTGGTTGTGGCAAGCCAACCGATACCTCCAATCCATAGTCATCGGCCACCTGTTGCATTAAGCTGTTTACCTCTCCTTCTGGAGTGGAAAGTGAGGTTGAGCCTGCCATTGCACTCTCCATGAACTCTGCCTGGACCTCCATGTTGACAAATTGCTTCTCAAATTGATCCATTGTCTCAGACATCTTCTGCAAGTTACCTGCACCATCAAATAATCAGATCTCAAATGTCAAGAGGCATGAAATGAGATGAGACAACCGCGTTCTCATCCAAAGTCAATGGATTGTTAAATGATAATTAATATTTAAGTCTAAGAAAATCCTAACACATTGGCTATCAAAAGTGCAGCAACACCCTGTACCAGCTATAATGAAATTAACTTGGATCTGTTGTTTGTACTCAAACTGCAAACATGGATAAAATAAAGTAAAACTTTGTCTCATGCTGCCACAACTACAGCAGTGATAACTTATTTCTACAATTTATTTACCTTGCTTCAACAACAAGCAATGCTTGTCGGGGGGTTGAACTCTGCTAATTTCAAGTTATCAACCACAAAACAGTCCTAGAAAACAAATATTACAGCTTAAAGTCTACAAATTATTTAACCTCCTCCTGGAATAGGCAATGCTAGCACTTCAATGATACCTTCCCAGTTTCAAGTTTTCAAAATAAAAAACCCAGTCTCCAGAAACTATAACTTGCATGTATGCTCAAATGAAAATACAGATGAAATAAACAAGGCTACTCATTTGATATTGCAGAAAACAGCAATAGCAAAAGCTTTCAGCTTTATATTTATTCAGATTCCACAATAGGAAAAGTAACATTGTCTGGTGACTCATCAAATTTCAAGTGATTGATAAAAACCAAACCTCAAAAAATTAATAGCATAACAGAATCAGCCTTGTAAGCACATCAGAGTTATATAAGTCCCCGAACAACCGCTTCATCTGGGTATGAACGATCAGTGATCATAAGTTTTATTTTAGCTACAGCCTATTCCAAACTACATTTATAAAAAAAATTTCCATTTATGAAACGCAAATCTTAACATGACAATATAACTGGAGTAAAATTCCACTAAAAATGATAGCTAACTTAAGCTAACACCATTCGTCTACCTTCCACAAAAGTGCTCAAATCCCTAAGCAAGGATGGATACGACTAGCAAAAGTACAAGTCCAGCCACATCAGCCATATTTTCGCAGGAGACTTCCTACCAAAAGTGCTGACAATACTTGCACAACTAGGACATTAGATAGACATACTCAATAAGTACGTTGCAACTAATAATGCACTTATTTATCTCGTGAAGCATGCAGTTAGTACATCACAAGTTTCGAACTTCCTTATCAATTATGCTTATCAAGTATTAAGTCAGCAAAACAGCTCTAATATACTGTATTTAATCGACCTGCTTCCAAGGATCTGATCTACAAGACACAAGGCACTGCTTAAATTTACATAAGAAAGCAGCAAAGTTTCAAAATATTTGTTATACATTCTCCAGAAAACTGAAAAGGCAAAAAGTCTCCTACTCTAATATTCTACAGTTAGCAGCGTTCAGGAACCCGTTCTAGCGAAACACAGCATATGGTGATAGTCAATTTTATATGAAAAATGATAACGGATACTCTGAGAGACTTGTGCCCTAAAACCAAAAAACTTTTCACCCATACAGTCTTCATGAATCGCGAAAAGTTTTTCTTTTTCGTCCGGATCACTCGTGAAAGGGACGCATTTTATATAAAAAATAACACGGGAGAATAACCTAAAATCAAATTCAGAACTAAACAACAAAAAATCCTGACGATCATCAGAACACCGAAGCAAAAACAAATAGTTATTCCTAAATCACGAGGAAATCAACCAAATTCACCTGTAGCCAAAGATGATTCGAGCGATTTGACGATCGAACCCATGGATTTATTAATCGTGGTCATTTTAGCTTGCGTATCGAGCCTCGCGACCACAGCATCTAGTCTCGAAGCCAACCGAAGATAATTCATCTGTTCGGTCCTCTTCCGGATCGCGTTTTCGGCATAAATTCGAGCTCCATCCATGTTTCCTTTCTCGATCGCTTTCTTGACTTTCAGTTTCTCCGCTTTCTCTTCCTTCTCGCACTTCCTGGACTGTCTCTGGAGCGATTTGGAAGTGAATTTTAGGTCCATGATCTGGTTCAGGAGCTTCTCTGTGTTGCCCATGGTGATTGTTAGGATGAGGTGAGTACAGACAGAGAGGGAACTGAGGGAAAGTTGGGTTTTTTATTTTGATTTTTAGGGTTTCGATGATCGGATGATTTGAAGAACGAAGAAGGAGAAAAGAGGAAGACACATTTTTGTTCTTTTTCTCTTTTTGGCTACGCGTACGTTGGAGACTGAAAAGACCATTTTGCCCTTTTAGGATGTTTCGAAGATCGTATTCCTTGGGAAAACTCGACTGTGTTGAAGACGTGTGAAGTCAAGTCAACTACGTTGGAGTTTTAATTTTACAATGATTTATTTTTTCGAGAAGATAAATTAAAAATATGCAACTTAAATTTTTAAATTTTTCTAAAATGTAAATTTGAAAAACGTTTTGTCCGCAGTGTAAGATTCAATTCCTCCAAAAGATATTATTGCGTCGGTGGATAAAATAGTTATTTTATTAAAATTAAATAAAAAATTATAATTCTTTTGATAAATAAATAGTTATTCTTTAGTTTTTATATTTTTTGTTCCATGAGATTTGGAACAATGGAAAAATTATAAATGTGGAATTAACTTTTAGGATTAAGTTGAAATAAAAGATTGAATTTTTAAATAATTAAAGTAAAATATCAATATTATATTAAGTATAACATAAAGAATAAAATTTTTAAGTAATTAAAATAAAATATTAATGTTATACTAAATAATCCAAATAGTAAGTAGTTCAAAGTTTAAATAAAAAACCTATTACTATCCATAACAATATAATAATGAAATTTCCTATTTAAATTACTTAGTGTAATGTTAATTCTCTATTTTAATCACTTAAAAGTTCAATTCTCTATTTACGTGTGACTCCAAATGTTAATTTCCTTGTTTGTATTTTCCGCACAAGACAACATTCAAACCACGACCTAAAACAAGAGTAAAGATAAACGAGTAACATTATTGTATGGAATACCAACTCATATCTTACTCCATTGAATAACTTTAAATTAGACATTAAGGACCACAAGATAGACCCCATGTACAAATTTTTTAAAACTTGTTCGCATTAAAGTACGAATATAAGATCTTCCCACCCTATACTCTAAAGTATATATGGCATAAGTTTCAAGATATCCATATCCATCATATAAAAAATTACTAAATAATATTAATAAATAAATAATAAATAATTATATTATAATTTTTAGTTAATAAATGTTTTAACAAAAAGTAAAAAAAAAAAAACAAAGGAGTTCAAACTCATAAATTAATAACTCTAAACAACTAAACTTAATAATTTCTCTTTCATTTTACATTCTTTCTCTTATTCTTCCCTCATTTTTCCATTATTTCTCATTTATTAAGTAATAAAATCATATAAACTTGAAATAATGAAGATAGAAAAATTACTTTTTTAAAATTTTATAGATTTTCTTACAAATTTTATAAATTTTACATATAAAAAACTTATAATAACATAGATAATTTACTTATATATATATATATATATATATCATATAAACTTGAAATTTATAAAAGAAAGACAAATTTTGCATGTTTTACATACTACTTTGTACTGTGTAGATTTGACAAGGCAATAGGTACAGTTTCTAAGATAGTTCTAAGGTGCTATAAGGTAGGTCTTGATTCTAAAATTTGGAAACTTGTACCTTATAAGATAAAGTATGAGTATGACTTCGACTTCATACTCTACCTACCATATACTTGCTAACCCATAGTATAAGAATATACATGTATTTATAGATGTATTCTTAATCTATTATTAATATAATTTAATTTGTAACTAAACAAAGTAATAGCTATTACATTCCTAATTGCAATTCTATTCTTACCTTATTTTATTTTTCAATTAAACATGCCACTATGGCCTTCTTGATTTTTTTTTTCATCATTTTGTTATCTATATGGCACCATTTTCAAACTATATACATTCGCCGAAATAAGATACTAAAAAGATGAAATAATAAGTATATATATATGTCTCTTATAAAATGAAATAACTAACAAGTTCCCAAAATTTTGAACTTAGTTATCCTTGACTTTATTTAGTTTTGCAATAAAAAAATGGTCAAATTTTTTCTATTAATATTTTTCTTTTAAACAGAGTAAAATTCACAATTGGAACTTTGATTTTTTTTTTTTTTAAGTTTCATGCCTAAAGTTAGAGTTGCTAAACTAAATTTTAAATCTAATAAAAAATTTACTTGTCCAATTTACTACATTACTATTAACTTATACTCTTTCACAAATAAGTATTTACCACATCATCTCACAAAGGTAGAAAAATTAACTAGTAAAATTTTAATTAAGTATGGCATTTAGCAAATTCAAACTTTAGGTATAAAATTTGGCAAGTAAAGGTTACAGTTGGGTATGACTTTTTAAAAATTTCAAACTCTACGTGTAGAACTAAAAAACATGTAAATTTGGGTAGTGATTAACATTGTCCCTTTTTGCATATTTTATTGCCTTTAAAAGTACATGACACTCACTTCTCAACTTGCATTCTCAAATTATATCTCTATTATGATTGTAATGAGACAAAAAAAAAAAAGGGAACAATTTACCTAAATATCACATTTAATATAGAAACACAAATATGATAAAACATTAGATTTTAAATAGATATAATGATATAGACCAAATATAGACGATATATAAATAAAGTATAAAAGGAAGGGAAAAAAATCCAAAAAAGCCATTCATGGATTTGTTATTGAAATATCAATGTTAAAGCTAAAAGTCAGGTGGATAGCTAGAAAATCATATAGAGTTATTGTAATGATTAGGATAATTAATTAAATACTTAAGTTTATATTTAAGGATATTATGATAAATAACTTGAAAGGCAAGAGGTAACATGGTAATTTGCTCCCCAAAATATTAAATGCCTTCTCTTTAAAAGGTATCTCTCCCTCCTCTTATTTCTTTTCTTCCTTCTCTCTTGGTTTCCTTTTATTCCAACAGTTATTACCCCATGTGCATAAACTGACTCCAAGATTAAAGGTAAGAGGGTGACTTCTCACATTTTTCTATGAGAATTGCAAATGTTGGTGAGTTTGATATATTGTTTGGATGTAGAGTTGGGGTTTTCATAAATCCTTAAAGAAGGATAATCGTAAAACACGTTTTAGGAGAGACTATTTTGTGAAGTGTTGATTATGTTGAATGTAATGGCTTAATGTGCATTTATTGGTGGTGGGAATGCTACTATTTGAAGCCTTGATTGTTTTCATAGAGCAAAATATCAAATATTGTACAAGAAAGTCGAAGAACTAAGCATTTAGGTAAGATTACTTAATTTGTAAATCAGTATAATGATTGTGTTTTCAATAGGTATTCCAAAAACCTAATATTGGGAATCAAGTTTGGGAGGAGTTAAGAGGATTTGTTAAATAAATTATGAGTTAAGGGGTTATGGATATTTGTTATAAACAAATGGGCGTTTTGCAAAATTGTTGTTACTATCTAGACAATAGGAACAAAGAGAGGAACATTCCTCCTTTCATCTTTTAGCCCGTATAATGTATACTATTCAAATTGTAAGAAATTCTTAGGAATAAAATGCTATCTAAAACCATTCAGCCAATATGCCATAGATTACCCAAACAGTGTTTGTGTTATGTAAACAAAAGCTTACCAAACTTCCTTTTTTCCTTCTTAATGATAAATTAAATTGAATAACATATTATCTCCAACTACTTTTAATTACATTTAATATTATGTTATTTTATACTTAAAAATAAGAGTTTAATTTTAACATCCTACTAAAATGATTCATTGAGATAAGTAATTATCTTGCCCCTAAATCCCTACAATTGTTATTCTAAACCTTAACTAAAGTAAGTAAAATGTTAGGGGCTATTTAGATGGTTTAAAGGGTGAGTTAGATGGTAAAATGTAGTTAAACAAAATGTCATAACTTGCGAAAAATATTGATAAATTGCTTTCTATAAACAATTGTCAAGAGAAAGAGTTAGTGAGATTTTAATACTTGTTAAGATTATCATTTTAAGTATGTGTATACTATGTTTGTTGGTTGTGCTTGTTAAGATAGAGATTAATGAATCTAATAAACTATCTACCTAATTAATATTGATGCTTATGTGTGGCTAAGTCTAAGAGATCGGGAGAATTGGTGATCTTAGAATGGCACCTCAATGATTGGTGATGTAGCATTGTCTTTATGTAGAGTTGCAACAACTTATTAGAATGATTTGCCAAGATAAGTGATTATTTTTTTCTCTAAACCCCTACAAACACTTTTCTAAACCTTAACTAAAGTTAAGTAAAAGGTTAGGGGCTATTTAAAGGGTTCACATGGTAAAGTCAAAGGGTAAAATGTAGTTAAGCCAAATGTTATAACTTATGAAAAATAATAAGAAATTGCTTTCTATGAGCAATTGTCAAGGGATAGAGTTAGTGAGATTCTAGTATATGGTAAGATAGGTACAAGTATACTATACTTGTTGGTTGTGCTTATTAAGGTAGACATTAATGAATTTATAAACTATTTGACTAATTAATGGATGTTGCTTGTACATGGCTAGGTTTAAGGGACTAGGAATGCTAATGATCTTACAATGCCACTTTAATGATCAAAATGTAGCATTGTTTCATGTGGAGTTGTATATCAAAATAATTTAGATAAAATTAGATTGACTCATAGATTTATAGGTTTTTTAGAGTACCTAATGCTGTGTTTATATATGTTATATATACATGTGTGAATAAGGTCTTGCGTTACCCCAAGTCTTAGGATGCCAAGATCGTATTGTATGTGAAATTGAATTACAAGATAACTAAATGATTGTTGTGAACTACATGTTATGCATGTATGTGTGTGCATGAGATTTGCTTGACATGTGCTTTGTGATTGTGATATATATATACTGAATATTAGTAGGAATTCTTCTTCAATTATAGAATATACTGATAAGATTGTGGTTTATGATGAGATGAGTGGGGATGCATTTTTCAGATTTAAGAGGGGATGTGGAGCACTATTATTATAACGACGACCAAATGTTGTGGGAAACACATAGTGATTAACTTACATGTTTGATCTAGTTTCATTGACATTATTATGGAGATTAGACTTCGGTTATGTTGCATCTAATATATTAATCTATTAGTAGCTATGTTTATGTTGTGTATTTGTTTCCTTAAGAGCTAGTAGACTCCTGTTATAATGTATCTTTGTTATGTGAAGTTGTAGAGTGAGACACTTATGAGCTACCCATATATGTATATTTGAAAATATCTATTAGTGTATATTTACAGTTATTATAAGATCATGGGAGATTTTAATCATTTCTTAACATTTACATGTCATTATCCTATAATGATACATGATGAGCTAAATTCATCTTAGGATTCAAAGCGTTACAATTTTCTTTTGTTTCTTTTTTCACTTCCCTGTTTTTTATATATTTTTTGTATATTTTATGATATTCTTATTTCTTCTTTATCTTAATTTAGCTTCTTCTTCTTCTTTTTTTATTTACAAAACATGATATATATATATATATATACATGTTTGATATCAAAATGGAAGTTTGTATTTGGAAACTTATGATATGAATAACTTATTAGAATTGATTGATGTGAACTACATGTTATGCATATATGTGTGTACCTTGACATACGCATATGATTGTGATATATACATATTGAATATTAGCTCACCCCCTATGAGGATTTCTTCTTCAATTATAGGATTTGCTAATAAGATTTTGGTTTATGATGAGATGAATGGGGATGCATTTTAAGATTTGGGAGGAGATGTGAAGTATCATTATTATAACGACAACTAAATGTTGTGGGAGACACATAGTGATTAGCATATATGCTTGATTTGGTTTTGTCGATGTTGTTATGGAGATGAGACTCTAATTACATTGTATTTGATATATTAGTCCATTAATAGCTATGTTTATGTTTTGAATTTGTTTCCTTAGGAGCTAGTGGACTCTTATTATGATGTATCTTTGTTATGTGGAGTTATAGAGAGAGACATTTATGAGTTACTTGGATTTTGGGATCTAAGATGTTACAATTTCCTTTTATTTCTCTTTTACTTCCCTTTTTTCATATATCTTTTTGTATATTTTATGATATTCTTATTTCTTTCTTTATCTTAGTTTATCTTTTTTATTTATTTACAAAACATGATAATATATATATACATATTAGTTTATATATATATAAACATTTACATATATATATATATCATCTCTATATCCTATACCTTAGGCTGTAGGCACCTACCTAGATCCTGCCCTTAATGGTATCAGAGCCAAGGGGGAGTATATAACTAGTTTGAATGTTTGTTGTTTAAGTTTATTAACACGGGTCCTTTGTGGGAATCAGTTTATATATAATTTATTTGCCCGGAACAACCCTAAGTGGAAGACTAGGATATTAGGGTAAGTGCAAGGGCTTTACGTAAATCCCACCAGTTAAAGGATAGCAAAAGAGCCAACGAGTTAAAACCCTAATACTATGTCTTTTAGTAGTTCTGCAAGTAAAAATGGATTAGTTTAGTGTTTTAATTTAAACAATGGATTTATTCAAAAGAACTATGTCGTCCTCTAGCTTTGCTTCTAATGAGGGTTTGGAAGACTCATTAGCAAACAATAGAGATGAAATCCATGTAAAAGGTTTTGATAAGGCAATAGATGATTGAAAAATTCTAAAATTATCTTATGACCAAATATATCAAATGGCCAAATGGAAAATTTTTGGCAAAAATGATTATGTCATAACCATTGAAGAGAAGGACATTCCTATCTCTGATGGGTTAACCACAATAAAATTATTAAATAATGATTCCATTTGAAAATATGCCAAAGAATGGAATTATATGCATATAGGTCTACTCCAAGTAGAAGCCAAAACTCTTACTAAATTAGAATTAGATACTTCAGTCTTAATGGTCCTTAAAGATGCTAGGGAACTAAAGTATGAAAGATTAATTCATGCTTCAATTGAGACTAATCTTAGCACTGGTCCAATTCAATTTGAATGTCACCCAAATGTTACCTTAGGTCTTAGAGATAAGACTATAATGAGTTCCTTGATCCTCTAGATCAAAACTTACAATTACAGAATGATTGAAGGTATACTACTTATAGCAGTCATCTAAAGAATTTATTTTAAATTAATGAAAACTGCTTTTGGATCTAAAGCGTACAAAATTGACAAGAAATGTCAAACGCTTTTAATCCAAACCGATCTAACTAGATCGAATGTAAATGTTCCAAAAATAATAAAATGAGATCAGGTAAACCTGCCTGATCACTAGGAAGTAGAAAATCCTGCTCTTAGAAAAACGATATGTAATGCTGAACCATCTAATGTAATGCAACATCCTGATGGCAAGGTAACACTCCAATTCTCTAGGAGATTATTTGATCATCTTAGAAATCTAGATATTAGGTCCATGTCTTCAATATCATCCTCTAGGAGATCAATGGATCTACCCAAACAAAAAGTTAATGAACCTAAAAATATTCCTGATAGTCTTAAGATCAAGGTTAATCCTTTAATTAGCGGTTTAGTTGATAAACCAATAGGGATAACCCAACCCGTCTATCAAAATTTTAATGACCTAGAATATGAAGAACCTTCTGCTTTAGAAGTAGGAGATCCTAAGTTAAATGTCTTAGAAAAACCCTTTGTAATTGATAGAGTTTTTCTAAATAATGACTTTAATTCTCCTAAAAACAAAAGGATTAGGGAATGGTACTTTAAAACTTTTGATAAATTTAAAGTATAAATCAAGAAGGAATATTATAACTTCATGGAAGAAATAAGTGCTCAAATTCTATTTTCTAACTGGCTCAAAAAATATTATTTGAAACCTAGACAAATTAATGCCATTAATAAATGTGTCCAATGGAGACTAAGTGATGGTCAGGTTGTAGAATCTAACCACCCACCACTTAGCAATATTCGGTATTCATACAAAGATACTGAAATTAAGCTTGCACCCTTTAAAAACGCTATAGAAACTGAAGGGTCAGGCATTAAGAAAATTATTGACCAAAATAATTACATTAACAAACATCTTCACACAATAAGCTAACAATTGGATAGAATAGAAGATGTAGTTAGTAATGAGGTCAATAACAATGTTAGAATTGAAAAATCGGTTAATAACTGTCGAGTCTAATTTTAAATTTTCACATTCCTAATCCGATCTAGACTAGACCCTATGCTCATCTAATATAGACCCTCGACTTGAGTTAGGAACTTTGTTTAATTTTGGAGTCGCCACCCAACTGTTGTTGGGAAATATTGAATTAAAACTAAAGGAGCGAATTAGTCTTAATTTGGACTACTAGTCATCGTGATTTCCTCTTCTCGTTTTTGGTGAAAAGAGGAAAAGGAAAACCAGAGTTTCTAAGTTCGGAGGCTAATCTATTAAAACCTTACGGTTACCACCTAATCTTCTAAAATTATCTCTATCTAGAAATGTCTTTTATTTTGTTTCTATTGCTTTGTGTTTTTGAATGAGTTATTTGAAAAAATGATTTTTATTTCATTTTATGGTTTGACCCAAATGGGTGCCTACGTACCTGCTATTCAGGATCAAACAAGCCGTAGTTCGCTTTTCCTGAAAATATTTAGTGGGTTTGTGGATTTTAATTTGAAAATCTCTTTTGATTTATGTCTTTAACATTTTTTGGATTTTTCTAAAAAAATCTAAGCCTAAGCTTTAATTTGACTTTTTGCAAATAATTCTAAAGGAAAACATCAATTTTGGATTTATTTGAGAAAATGATTTTTCTAAGTGAAAAAACTCATTTTTTTTATTTTTATAATTTTTGAATTTTTATTAATTTCTGTAATTTTTGTGATTTTTTATGAGTTTTCATGATTTTTATAATTTTTATTATTTTTTCATAATTTTAAAATTTTCTTCCTAGGTTCTTATCTATCCTATTTTAAAATCTAAAGTTTTATTATTATTATTATTTTTTTAATATCTTTATTATTTTTCTACATTTTTATTATTTCTTATTTTGATTATTAAATCCTAAAAAATCTAATTCCTAGCATTTTTCTATTTATTGAAATGTAACTAATACATAAGTAAATAAATAAATAACTAACAAACAAATAAATAACAAAATCGAAATAATCGAAATAAATAAACAAAATAAAAATAAAAATAAATCAAAAAATCCGGAAAATCCGACTTACCTGGATCCGGATCTGTGCGCGGGTCGGGTCGGGTCGAATCGGGTCGAGTCGGATCGGTCGAACACAGTGGCGGGGAGTGCTCGTTGACGGAGTTCCGGCGGCCTTTTGCAGCAGGTGAGGTGTCGAATCCTAGGTTATCGAGGGTGAGGAATCTAATGGTGGCGGTGGTTGCTCCAGAAACGCTTCCTAATGGTTGCTTAGCTCCTGATCGGCGGTCGCGGCTTCGATTTCCTCCGGTAGTCTCCGATTCACTCTTTTCTCTCGCTTTTTTTCTATCCTTCGGCTTCCTCCCCTCCTCCTCTATTTATAGGCTCTAAAAATCGAGTTGGATAAGCTCGGATTTTCTTCGATCGAGGAAAATCAGATCAACGGTTAAATGAACCAACTCCGATTCGTGTAAATCCTTCGATTTGTTGAGATTTGATTCCAATTGGATGATGTTTATCTCAATTCTGTTGAAGATCTATTGGATTTGTGCAAAAAATCGAATTGAAACGGCCGAAATTCAAATTTTTCCCCTCGCCGGCAATCTCGGACCGAGGTTAAAGACGATCACGCGCCCGGCACGTGCGTCCTCTCTAGCCAATCAGATGCTGCCACGTGTCCTGGGTAAATGAAAAAAAATCGCAAAACGCGAAAACTGCTTCCCCCGCGTTTCGAACCCCCGACCTCGCACCCGCACGCACCCACTTGACCGCGGCTCGAACCAGCTGAGCTAGCCCATTTTCCTGATTTTGTTTATTTCGCAAATTGCGTATATGCAATGCGATTTTTTTATTTTTTTTGTATTTTTTGAAATTTCAAAAATTTGTAAAAATTATTTATTCCTTATTATTGCCCTTTCTGAAATCATTTTTCAAAATTGATGTGTTTTCCTATTTATTTTTATTTTTTGAATATTTTTATTATTTTTTCCAAATTAGAGAAAAATTGAAAAAAATTGAAAATTGATTATTATTAATTATTATTAATTCTTAGGGCAAAAATGGGGTGTTTACAGCTGCCCCTCTTTGTAGTAAAGTTTGAAAAACTTAACTACAAAGACAAGAAAGACGCCATTTTTGGCCTCTTAAATAGATAACGCCTTGGCTTGGCTAGTTATCTAGAAATTTTTTTTTTTTTTGGGTAGGAAAATGCTCCAAGAGCTAATAATCTCACAATTTAAAATGGTCATAACAATTTAGAGTAATGTTCCTTCCCAAAAAGTGCTTTATGGGCTGACTAGTTGGTGATAGGAAACATCTCAAGCATTGTTTAGGAGTGTAGAAGAAATGATGATAGGGAGCGTCTTATCAGACTAGCAACCTTGAAAAGAAGATTATCTTAGGAAACGCCCTTATGAGCTGGCTACCTATCAACAGAAGCGTCTGGTTAGACTAGCGACTGTTTGGAAAACTATTTCCGAAAAGTGCTCCTATGAACTGACTAATCGAGGGAGTTTGGGAAAGTGCTCCTCTTGGGCTGACTAACCTTTGATAAAATGTCTCAAAAAGTGCCCCCTATGGGCTGGTCCTGAGATAAGATTTTTAGGAAAGTGCCCATCTTAGGCTGGCTAACCTATGATAAAATGTCTCAAAAAGTGCCCCCTATGGGCTGACCTTGAGAACAGATATTTTAGGAAAGTACCTCCTATGGGCTGACTAACCTATGATAGAATGTCTCAAAAAGTGCCCCCTATGGGCTGACCTTGAGAATAGCTATTTAGGAAAGTGCCCCCTATGGGCTGACTAACCTATGATAGAATGTCTCAAAAAGTGCCCCCTATGGGCTGACCTTGAGAACAGATGTTTTAGGAAAGTGCCCCCTATAGGCTGACTAACCTATGATAGAATGTCTCAAAAAGTGCCCCCTATGGGCTGACCTTAAGAACAGATATTTAGGAAAGTGCCCCTTATGGGCTGATTAACCTATGATATAATGTTTCAAAAAGTACCCCCTATAGGCTGACCTTGAGAACAGATATTTTAGGAAAGTGCCCCCTATGGGCTGACTAACCTATGATAGAATGTCTCAAAAAGTGCCCCCTATGGGCTGACCTTGAGAACAGATATTTAGGAAAGTGTCCCCTATGGGCTGACTAACCTATGATAGAATGTCTCAAAAAGTGCCCCCTATGGGCTGACCTTGAGAACAAATGTTTTAGGAAAGTGCCCCCTATGGGCTGACTAACCTACGATAGAATGTCTCAAAAAGTGCCCCCTATGGGCTGACCTTAAGAACAGATGTTTTAAGAAAGTACCCCCTATGGGCTGACTAACCTACGATAGAATGTCTCAAAAAGTGCCCCCTATGGGCTGACTAACCTACGATAGAATGTCTCAAAAAGTGCCCCCTATGGGCTGACTAACCTATGATAGAATGTCTCAAAAAGTGCCCCCTATGGGCTGACCTTAAGAACAGATGTTTTAGGAAAGTGCCTCCTATGGGCTGACTAACTTATGATAGAATGTCTCAACAAGGTGCCCCTAAGGCTGACCTTAAGAGAGGATATTTAGGAAAGTGCCCCTTTTTTGGGCTGACTCATCTTATGCTTTTTTAATATGCTTTCTACTGACTGAGCTAAATGACGTGATGCTTTTCATGATATGATGATAGTTATTCATTTTAATATGCTTGCCAATTTATTGTGGATGGCAACCAAACAACCGAACCTTCATGCTGGTTTGCTTCTACTTCACTTCTTATCATCTTGACACGGGGTTAAAAATCTTGATGTGCTTCCTTTCTTATGCGCAAGGCTCTTTTGACGGTAACGTTATCCTACTAATGCGCTAAGTTCTAATGCTCAAAAGTGGATAGAATTATATTACCAAATACATTGAGATTCATTATCATTTCAGTGTTTATCTTTCATTGGCGAAGTGGTGGGTAATGTGTTTAGGAGTATTTGTTGTGGTGCGAATTGATTTGGATTATTGACCATTCAGGGATATTGACTTTGCTTGTAAAAAGTAAAAACTCGATTCAACGAAATTTGTATCGAACGTTGGCTTTCATAAACATTGGCAAAATTTCAATTCCCTTGCCTAAGGATAGTACATCTTTACAGCATCTGTGTTAATGGGGTCTCTCAATTCCGGACCATCCATTTGAGTCAGTATTAAAGCACCTCCTGACAAAACCTTTTTCACCATATAAGGGCCTTCATAGTTTGGGGTAAATTTCCCTCTGGAGTCTTGGGCATTCGGGAGAACCTTCCTTAGCACCAAATCCCCTTCTTTGAAGTATAAGGGCCTCATTTTCTTGTTAAATGCTCGGGCCATCCTTTGTTGGTAACATTGGCCATGACGTAGTGCGGTAAGTCTTTTTTCATCAATCAGATTCAGCTGATCAAGTCTCTTCTTTACCCAATCTGATTTGGTTAGCTAAGTTTCTGACAAGATTCTGAATGATGGTATTTCGACTTCAATTGGTAGCACTGCTTCAGTACCATATACCAATGAATATGGGGTAGCTCCAGTAGATGTTCTTATTGAAGTCCTATAAGCCATGAGAGCAAACGGTAACATTTTGTGCCAATCTTTGTAAGTTGTTGTCATTTTCTCGATGATCTTTTTGATATTCTTGTTAACTGCTTCTACTGCCCCATTCATCCGAGGTCGGTAGGGAGTTGAATTTCTATGGTTTATGCGGAATTGTTGACATAAACCTGTCATCGACTTATTGTTAAGATTGGTACCGTTGTCGGTGATGATGGACTTAGGAACTCCATATCGGGCTATTATGTCCCTTTTCAAGAAGCGGACTATTACCCCTTTGGTGACATTAGCATATGACGAAGCTTCTACCCATTTGGTGAAGTAATCAATCGCTACCAGTATGAACCTGTGGCCATTGGATGTTGTCAGAGTGATTGGGCCTATTATGTCGATTCCCCACATGGAGAAATGCCATGGTCCTGATAACAAGTGTAGCTCGTTGGGCAGAGCATTTATCCGATTTGCGTAGACTTAGCACAAATGACAGTGCTTGACATATTTTATGCAATCCAATTCCATAGCCAACCAATAATATCCAAACCTCATGATTTTCCGGGCCAACATGTAGCCGTTCATATGAGGTCCACATACTCCTTCATGTACCTCTTTCATCAGTTCACAAGCTTCATTTTTGTCCACACATCTCAACAAGGTGGTATCAGATGATCTTTTGTAGAGTATAGACCCACTTAATAGGAAATGGCTTGCTAACCTCCTGAGTGTTCTTTAGTCATTCTTGCTAGCCACTTCAGGGTATTTACTTTCTTGGATGAAGGTCTTGATGTCGTGATACCAGGGCTTGTCATCTTGTATTTTTTCAATGGTTAAACAATAGGCGAGCCAACTTTCGATGTCTATTTTCATCGGTTGAACTTCAGCTCCCCCTGTTATCTGGATCATAGATGCTAGTGTGGCTAGTGCATCTGCAAACTGATTCTGAGTTCTCGGGATGTATGTGAAAGAGATTGCCTTGAATCCTTCGATTAGCTCTGTCAAGTGTTGATGATACGGTACCAGTTTAGGGTCTTTAGTCTTGTATTCCCCTCTTGTCTGTAGTATGATGAGCGACGAATCTCCGTATACTTCTAATTCACGGATTTCCATTTGGCAGGCCATTTTGAGGCCAAGAATGCATGCCTCATATTCTGTGATATTATTGGTATAGGGAAATGTAAGTCTTATCGCTGCAGGGAATTGAGTGCCATCTGGGGATATCAATATTGCCCCAACTCCGCAACCGAATACGTTGGCGGCTCCATCAAAAAACAGTTTCCATTTCGGGTTCTGCTCTATCCCAAAGTCTTCTATCGGTATATCTTCCACTATTAATATATTTTCGTCCGGGAATTAGGCTTGTAGTTCTTGGGAATTTGTCTCGATAGGGTGTTCTACCAATTGGTCGGCTAAGGCTTGCCCTTTCATTGAGTTCTAATTTATGTATGTGATGTCAAACTCAGATAGGAGCATTTGCCATTTAGAGATTCTCCCTATCAAAGCTAGTTTCTCTGCCAAGTATTTCAGGGGATCATGCTTTGTCAGTAGCTCAATATGATAGTAAAGGGTGTATTGCCTCAGCCGATGCATGACCAAAATTAGAGCATAACAAGTCTTCTCCACCTCTGAGTACCTCTGTTCCCCTTCTGTGAATTTCTTGCTCAAGTAATATATGGAACGCTCTCTTCCCTCTTCATCTTTCTACCCCAGCACACAACCCATGGATTCAGGGAGTATAGTGAGGTATAAGAATAAGGGCTTCCCCTGCTTCGGGACTATCAAAACCGGAGGTTTTATAAGGTAGTCTTTGATCATCCTGAATGCTTCTTCGCATTCGTCGTCCCATTCTATTGTAGCGTTCTTCTTCAACAGACGGAATAGTGGCCGGTATTTATCGGTGAGCTGTGAGATAAAACGAGTTATATAATTTAATCTTCCCAGCAAGCTTCTTACTTCTTTAACGGAGCGTGGAGAAGGTAACTCTAATATAGACTTTACCTTGTCAGGATCAATTTTAATGCCCTCTTGGCTTATGACAAACCCTAACAATTTCCCCATTGTGACCCTGAAAGTGCATTTCTCTGGATTTAACTTGAGTTGAAATTTTCTCCATCGCTTAAACAATTTCCTCAGGATATCTATATGGCTTTCTCCTTCCTTAGATTTGGCTATCATGTCGTCGACGTATACTTCAACCTCTCGATGCATCATGTCATGAAGTATTGCGACCATGGCTCTCTGATACGTTGCCCCGGCATTTTTCAAACCGAAGGGCATGACTTTGTAATAGAAAGTTCCCCATGTTGTGATGAAAGTCGTTTTGGTCTTATCCTTTTCAGCCATTTTTATTTGATTATATCCTGAGAAACCTTCCATGAATGAGAAGAGATGGTTTCCCGCAGTGTTTGTCTACTAGAACATCAATGTGAGGTAGGGGGAAGTTATCCTTTGGCGTAGCTTGGTTTAAGTCCCGGAAGTCTACGCATACGCGTACTTTTCCATTCTTTTTCATAACGGGGACTATATTTGCTACCCATTCCGAGTAATCGGATACTTCGATGAACCCTACTTCTAGCAGTTTCTTGACTTCTTCCTTAATCTTTAGTAATATGTCAGGCCTAAATCTTCTCAGTTTCTGTTTTTTAGGTTTGACATCTTCCCTTGTAGGAAGCCTATGAACCACTATTGATTGGTCTAGTCCTGGCATGTCACCATATGACCAGGCGAACACATCTGCATATTTTATCAACAACCCGGTTATCTCACACTTTTGCTCGGCACTTAAACCGGTCCCGATTTTGAGATTTTTAGGTTTTTCCATGCTTCCTAAATTTACTGTCTCCACCGGCTCGTTGATCGAAATTCCGCTTTGTTCATGTTTTTGCCAATTTTCTTGTATTATTTCGTGGTCAAGGATATCATCTTCAACAACTGACCCAACAGCGTTGGAAACGATATCAGCGTTTTTATTTTCTACCTACGCGAAATATCCCTGATGTTCGCTGGTAGGAGATCTGGGTAAAGTAAAAATGAAAGCATATATATACGAAGAAAAACATACTGTAATTGAATTGATAAAGAGTCTCAAAAATTTGTTCAATAACTATTATCTACTTTTGAGCTAACCTAGAGCTATTGATAGGATAACAAAACCAATTGTTCAGAGTCGGATGCTAGTTGGACGTGCGGGGGGGTTGGTTTCCCTTTGCTGGCGTCACCTTCGTTTATCCAAAGCTCTTGAACGATATTTGCCTTTCGGAAAGATTGTTGGAGAGGTGGGATGCACATCGGGGTGTTGCTTGGCTTTTCCTTCATCTTGCCTTTGACACCTCTAGCTTGTACTTCTTCTTCGGCTGTGGGAACGTACTCAATGCTAGTGTTGTTGCCGCTGTTTGCCATTTTGGTCTTGAACGTGTGCAAATTGGGCTTCTGGGAGGGTTCGGTTGCTTGGAAGCTATTTTGATACCTGGCGTGCATTTTGTTTTTTCTTTAGTAAAATGTATGCAAGATGCTATGCATGTGTCACACGGAAAAATAAAAAGGGTTGACAATTGATTGACGATGTAATATTGAAACTTTTACTTTTATTAATATTGGAAATTTTGGAGTTCGATATTAAAAAAATAAAAGATTACAAATGATAATCTATTTCCTAGCTTTCTTGGTCTTCTGCTGTGGAGGCTTAGGCTTCCCGTTGATGACGGCTTCCAGTTCTTCGACTCTGGCCTTGGTCTTTTCTAATTGAGCTTCCAAGGCTTTGTTCCTTTGGTCGGATTCCTTGAATCGTCCTTTCTAGATGTCTTTCTTATAATATGCAGCTTCAAAGTACACTTCCATCCAGGCCTTGACCTGCTCTAGGTAGATTTTAGCTCTGGATTTACTTTGTCTGGCCTCGGTCGAGTGACATCTGGAACCCGGTATGCTCTCTCCCCTGTCTGGTACAGCTGGCGGATTACAAACTCTTTGGTGGCTCGGTGCTTTCCCACTTCGCCATCTAGCTCCCCGAGGTCTACATTCAGGCTTTCAATTCTTGCTTCCCAAAGTGCTTTGACCTCTGCCAGCTTAGCAAACTTTTCAGCCACCAGCAGGTTCGAATCTTGGTACTCGAAGGTGACTGCTTCCAGCGAGGGCCAATAAACTATGTCTTGGATAGTACCAAACTGGCGGACCACTGAATTGGGGTGATATCCAATACATCCATTGATTCCGATCAAAGGCAAGGCTTGAAAATTACTGTAGGTCAAAATAATTTTGTCGCAGCAACTCCACCTGGCCGTCCACAGAATATCCTCGGCACTGAGGCTTCTAAGCACTTCTACCCAACTGTGGCTGGTAAGGTCGTCGGGTAGCTTTATCTTTTCTATGCATGAATCCACAAGGTCCACCTACTGGGCCAAGGTTTTCCGGACCATGTTCAACCCGAAACACTTAAGGTGGCTTACAAACCATATTATCATAAGGTTAATGCTTGAGCGAAGGATCCTATGGCCTTTCTTCTTGAGGAAATTCAAGTTCCGAATCTGTTCAGCCAACAGAGCCGGGATGTAAGATTTTCCTTCCAGGAATTGTGTCACCAGCTCTGCAACCCGATAGTGAACGTAGAAAGTTCCGGTGGGGAATAGTATGGTGGCGAAAGCTGTCAAGATAAAAGCATTCACCCTTCTTTGTCTGTAAGTCTTGGGGTCCCCACACAGTATGTCCTTTCTATCCCCATTGTCTTCTCGGGCAATGAACCGGGCTTCCAAATCGTCCATCCGTATGCAGTATCCATTACAGTATGCTAGGGCTTTGTTGACTGTTGTTTTGCGGATACCTAGTAGTCTGCTGAAGGTACCGGCTGGCCCGGCCTCGAGATCTGGCACATAGATTTGATCATTCAGTGCTGGAGCCTATAGCAGCTGGGTGTACTCTTCCAGGGTAGGGGTGATCTCATGCGGCCCGATAAAGAAAGCTGCGGGCTCTACTTCTCATAACTGGAGCATGGCCCGTACCAAAGGCAAATTCACCTCTATCTTTGTTAGTGAGAGGATGGGCCCTATCTTTTGCTGGATGAAGGCCTGCTCCTCTGGATTGTACAAGGTAAACCAATGGTCTAGTACCAACTTTGGGTCCAAAGGTTTGTACACCCGAATTTCTTTGCGGAGGAGGCAGTCGACTGCGGTGCTAGCCATGTATTACAACAAGAAATTTTCCTAATTACAAGCAAAACTATAACATTACAGGGAAATCGATCTGAACTCCATTGAATAAAACAACAAATATTACATCATCAACAATTGTCAACCCATGATGTTATGTATGCAAATAGGTTGGTTCTAACTGGTCCCCAAGCTCTATGGCCTCCCGCATTCTCGGAGAAATGGATCTCAGGCCATATCGAAGCATTGGGTGGGGTAGCCTAATCGGTCCCGAATGGTGATCAACTCACTTCGCTCAAAACCTACACAATGGCTCCCCGTCTTAGGGTTCTAGGACGGTCCGGGTTCAACCGCATCTATTCACACGAACACATGCATGCATGTAGACCCCATAGTAAAGAAAGTTAAACCTAGCTAATCCCTGAAAAGTTAGCAACAGGATAATAATTGAAAGACATTTCTTTAAGAGAACAATTCGAAGAGATTCAGGTGGCTAGCCTACTGGCGTGAGTCCCCAGTGGAGTCGTCATCCTGTCGAGTCTAATTTTGAATTTTCCCATTCCTAATCCGATCTAGACCAGACCCTATACTCATCTAATATAGACCCTCGACTTAAGTTAGGAACTTCATTTAATTTTGGAGTCGCCACCCAACTGTTGTTGGGAAATATTGAATTAAGACTAAAGGAGCGGATTAGTCTTAATTTAGACCACTAGTCGTCGTGATTTCCTCTTCTCGTTTTTGGTGAAAAGAGGAAAAGGAAAACCAGAGTTTCTAAGTTCGGAGGCTAACCTATTAAAACCTTACGGTTACCACCTAATCTCCTAAAATTATCTCCATCTAGAAATGTCTTTTATTTTGTTTCTGTTGCTTTGTGTTTTTGAATAAGTTATTTGAAAAAATGATTTTTTATTTCATTTATGGGTTGACCCAAACGGGTGCCTACGTAACTGCTATTCAGGATCAAACAAGCTGTAGTTCGCTTTTCCTGAAAATATTTAGTGGGTTTGTGGATTTTAATTTGAAAATCTCTTTTGATTTATGTTTTTAGTATTTTTTGAATTTTTCTAAAAAAATCTAAGCCTAAGCTTTAATTTGACTTTTTGCAAATAATTCTAAAGGAAAACATCAATTTTGGATTTATTTGAGAAAATGATTTTTCTAAGTGATAAAACTCATTTTTTTATTTTTATAATTTTTTTTATTAATTTTTTCATAATTTTAAAATTTTTCTCCTAGGTTCTTATCTATCCTATTTTAAAATCTAAAGTTTTATTATTATTATTATTATTATTTTTTAATACCTTTATTATTTTTCTACATTTTTATTATTTATTATTTTGATTACATATATATATATATATTCTATTTTTATTATTAAATCCTAAAAAATCTAATTCCTAGCATTTTTCTATTTATTGAAATATAACTAATACATAAGTAAATAAATAAATAACTAACAAACAAATAAAAAAATAAATAACAAAATCGAAATAAATAAACAAAATAAAAATAAAAAAATCGAAAAATCCAGAAAATTCGATTTACTTGGATCCGGGTCGGTGAGCGGGTTGGGTCAGATCGGGTCTGATCGGTCGAACACGGTGGTGGGGAGTGCTCGTTGACGGCGTTCCGGCGGCCTTTTGCAGCAGGTGAGGTGTCGAATCCTAGGTTATCGAGGGTGAGGAATCCAATGGTGGCGGTGGTTGCTCTAGAAACGCCTCCTAGTGGTTACTTAGCTCCTGATCGGTGGTTGCGGCTTCGATTTCCTCTGGTGGTCTCCGATTCACTCTTTTCTCTCACTTTCTCTCGCTTTTTTTTCTATCCTTCGGCTTCCTCCCCTCCTCCTCTATTTATAGGCTCTCGAAATTGAGCTGGATAAGCTCGGATTTTCCCCGATCGAGGCAAATCGGATCAACGGTTAAATGAACCAACTCCGATTCGTGTAAATCCTTCGATTTGTTGAGATTTGATTCCAATTGGATGATGTTTACCTCAATTCTGTTGAAGATCTGTTGGATTTGTGCAAAAAATCGAATCGAAACGGCCAAAATTCGAATTTTTCCCCTCGCCGGCGATCTCGGACCGAGGTTGAAGACGATCACGCGCCCGGCGCGTGCGTTCTCTCCAGCCAATCAGATGTTGCCACGTGTCCTGGGTAAATGAAAAAAAATCGCAAAACGCGGAAACTGCTTCCCCCGCATTTCGAACCCCCGACCTCGCACCCGCACGCACCCACTTGACCGCGGCTCGGACCAGCTGAGCTAGCCCATTTTTCTGATTTTGTTTATTTCTCAAATTGCATATATGCAATGTGATTTTTTTATTTTTTTGTATTTTTTGAAATTTCAAAAATTTGTAAAAATTATTTATTCCTTATTATTGCCCTTTCTGAAATCATTTTTCAAAATTGATGTGTTTTCCTATTTATTTTTATTTTTTTGAATATTTTTATTATTTTTTCCAAATTAGAGAAAAATTGAAAAAAATTGAAAAATGATTATTATTAATTATTATTAATTCTTAAGGCAAAAATGGGGTGTTTACAATAACAAACCACTTTTTAAGCCATTTGAAATGCCTAACAGTCCAGGTAATGATTTTCTTCAAGCCTGAAATGAGAAAAAGAGGTCAATGAAGAATAAAATGAAGATGGAACCAGTGGAAACTTTAAGATTAGATACCCCTAAATTTAGGAATCTAGTCATTCAAGACACTTCATAAGAAAAAAATCAATTTCCTTAATGAATCAAATAATGATTCTGATTCCAATCCAGATGTTTCATTAAAAAACTTAAGTCTTAATGATTTAGATGGTGAGGAAATTAATAAAATAACATGGAAAGAACCTCAAAAATTATATTATCAGCGAGCATCTCCTCCAGATATTATGTTTGAGGAAAAGCCAAAGAATTTCCAAAATAAATACTCTGCAGGAACCACCTATGAATGGAACATAGATGGAGCCTCAAAACAAATGATTCTAAATGTTCTTACTCAGATGATCATGTTCTCAAATACAAACAAAAGTATTCAAGGCATATCTGATTATCAAATAACTGTACTTTTAATTGCTAGTTTTACTGGCCAATTAAAAGGTTGGTGGGATAATTATCTCATTGAAGAACAGTGAATGAACATTTTAACTACCATTAAAAAAGATGAAAATGGAGTTAAAATTCTTAATGAAAATAGTGAACCAATTCAAGATGCTGTTAATACTTTAATGTATTGTATTAGTCAGCATTTTATTGGAGATTTGTCTCACATTAGAGATAAAAAACTTAGATCTACTATCAAATATGAAATGTAAATCCTTAGGAGAATTCCGCCAATATAAAAATATTTTCCTACAAAGGATATTATTATTGGATGATTATAATCAACCTTTTTGGAAAGAAAAATTCTTAGTTGGTTTACCAATATTAATAGGTGAACAAGTTAGGAGTAAAATCAGAGAGGAATTCAATGGAGAAATTCCTTACAATGCTTTATCTTATAGAGAATTAACCTCATATGTTTATAAGATAGGAACCCAATTATGCAATACAATTAGGTTGTAGAAGCAACTTAAAAATGAAAAGAAAATGAAGAAACAAAGTCTTGGTGATTTTTATTCACAGTATGATCAATCATTTGTTTCTACCAGCTCTAAGAAATGTTCAGAATGTAAAAGAAAACCTAAGAGAAATTTCAAGAGAAAAAAGAAAAAAATTCTCTAAAAAAATTAAAGAAGAATTTAATAAAGATTCTTATAAAAGGGATAAGAAAAGGAAACATTTTAAAAGAATCAAATGCTACAAATGTCAAAAATATGGCCATACTACCGATAAATGTAGAATCTATAAAAAAAATTGACGCATTAAATTTAAATGAACATGTTATGGAAAATATTCTACAAATATTTGCAGAAGAAATATTCTTCTAATAACATTTCATCGTCCTCTAATGAAGATGGGATTCAAATCAATGATATTGAATCAACATCATCTTCTAGCAATGAAATCAATGTCCTGACTAAAGAAGAAGAAGAATTTCTTCTAAGGTTAGGTCAAATACCAGATAATGAAGAAAAATTGAAATGGTCGGAAAAGGTCAAACCAACTACTTCAATTTCAAATAATCTAACATATAATCTTAATGATATCCTTAATAGAAACAAATCAAAAGAGCATAGAACAATCACAATGAATAATCTTTATAATGAGATAAAAATTCAAAAACAAGAAATCAAAGAATTAAAATCAATGCAGAATAAATTGCAGAATGAATTCTTTGAGTTCAGAAATAAAATGATCAATGAAGAAGGTTCAGATGATTCTGAAAATGAGAATTCCATTAATGAAAAATCTAAAAATAACTTAGTTAATTCAGATTATTTGATGCAGCTAGTAGAAATATCCACTAGAAAATGGATCATTAATGTTACAATTAGGATTAACCATGAGTTTGTCCTAGAAACCACTACGTTATTTGATACTAGTGCAGATTTAAATTACATTAGAGAATGGTTAATTCCAACAAAATATTTTGAAAAAACAACCCAATCTCTAAGTTCTGCTTCTGGTAACAAATTGCGTATTAATTTTAAATTGTCCAATGCTGAGGTAATAAAAGGAAATGCGTCCTATAAAACTGCTTTTATTCTTGTAAAAAATTTAAAGCAGAATGTTATTTTAGGAACACCTTTTATTAATCTTATTCAACCTTTTAAGGTCAATAATGAAGGAATTGAAATAAGTTATCTCAAAAATAAAGTCTGTTTTAATTTTGTTTCAAAACCACAAACTAAAATGATAAATGAACTCAAATAGAATTCAATTTCCGAGTTAAACTGTTTGATCAAATATAAAGAAAGACAATTGTCTTTCTTGAATGATGATCTAAACCTTCATAGGATTGAAGATCAAATTGCTAGAAATCCTATCAAGCAAAGGATTTCTAATCTAGAAAATGAAATTAGGAAGAGTATCTGCTCTACCCTACCAAATGCTTTTTGGGATAAAAAATCTCATATAGTAGAATTACCTTATGAAGGTAATTTCGATGAAAAGAACATCTCAACGAAGGCCAGACCTTCACAAATGAATAGCGATGTCTTAAGACATTACCAAAATGAGATCAATGACTTATTGGCTAAAAAGCTAATCCACAAATCTAAATCACCTTGGAGTTGCTCAGCTTTTTATGTTAATAAGAATGCAGAAATAGAAAGAGGTACACTTAGACTAGTCATTAATTACAAGCCTCTAAACAATATATTAAAATGGATTAGGTATCCAATACCTAACAAAAGAGACCTACTTAGCATAATACATAATGCTAAAGTATTATCTAAGTTCAATATGAAATCTGGATTTCGGCAAATCCAAATAAAAGAATGTAATAGGTATAAGATAGCATTCATTGTTCCTTTTGGACAATATGAATGGAATGTTATGCCTTTCGGTCTGAAAAATGCACCATCTGAATTTCAAAGGATAATGAATAAAATATTCAATGAATATTCTAATTTTATAATTGGTTATATCGATGATGTGTTGATCTTCTCTCCCAATATAGATCAGCATTTTAAACATGTTAAAGCTTTATTAGAAAAGCTAAACAAAATGGCCTGGTAGTATCACCCACTAAGATTTCTCTCTTCCAAACTAGGATCAGATTCTTAGGGTTTTATATTTACAATGGCACCATTACAACAATCAGAAGGTCAATAGAATTTGCTTTTAAATTCTTTGACGAAATTTTGGATAAAACCCAACTCCAGCGTTTTTTAGGTAGTTTAAATTATGTAGCAGATTTCTTTAGAAACCTTAATATTTTATGTAAACCTTCACATCAAAGGTTAAAGAAAAATTCCCCAAAATGGTCTGATATACACACCAATACAGTCAAACAAATTAAAGAGAAAATTAAGGAAATTCCATGTATTTACATAGCAGACTCGACTCTACCCAAAATAGTAGAAACAGATGCGTCCGATATAGGTTTAGGAGGAATCCTTAAATAAAATTTAAATGGAAATGAATGCATAGTCCAGCTCGTATCAAAACACTGAAATGAATGTCAAATGAATTATTCCACTATTAAAAAGGAAATTTTAGCGATTGTTTTAACAATTTCTAAGTTCCAAGGAGACTTGTTAAATAAAAAATTTCTTTTAAGAATTGACTGCAAAGCAGTCAAAAATGTTTTAGACAAGGATGTACAAAATTTAGCTTCAAAACAGATTTTCGCCAGATGACAATCAATTTTATCCGTTTTTTATTTCGAAATTGAGCATATTAATGGTTCACCCAATTCCCTTCCTAACTTCCTTACTCGTGAATTCCTATAGGGAGATGCCTCCCAAAAAGGATAAAGGGAAAGAGAAGGAGGTCCCTCTAAAAAAAGGTCTCATTAATGTCCGGTCTTGGCTTGCTACCACGACCCCAAAACACCACAATGCTCCCTTAATGATCAAAGATGAACCATCTTCCGGCTCATCGAAACCAAATGAACAACCTAATGTGAGAAACGCCAATGAGAGTTTAAACCCAAAAAGTTTAAACACCGATATAGTGATTACACCTGAACTAATTAAGGCAATCACCAATGCACTAAGATCAGGGTCTCCTACTAAAAAAGATTAGAATGAAGTGACTTCCAAAAGGAAATCACCCTAGAATGTTCAAATAACAGAGGTGACTTCTTCCTCCAGGAAAGAAATTGTCCCTCAAAATGTTTTGAAAACAAGGTTTTATGTTAAGGAAATTTTCAAATATATCTTTTTAGTAGAAAAGGGAATGTTTGAAAATGATCCTTATGAATATGCTAGAAAATATTTTCTAAGAAATTTAATTTTGTTCCTTATGATAATTTAAAAACAATTGAATTTTAGGATATTGAATGAAACAAAATCTGTTTCTTTCAAGTACTTTACAAACAATGGAATAGTCAGCTATTCAATTGCCAGAATCCATAAGGTCATAAACCTTAATGAATGGCCTAGCCATCCTACCCAATGCCAAAGGTTTAAAGTTAGTCCTCTGAATTCAATGATGCCATTTTTAACCTCTTATAATTATTATGATTATAAGCAGGCATGGTGGAATGCTTTTTTTCAAATGAACAAAAAAAGATCACACACCTGGCTTATCTTTTTTGATAAATGCTCTTCAAAAGCCCTTGCTTATTGGTTTGCACATTGGTGGGATGAATTTGGGGCTATAAATGAAATAGTCCATAACAATGCCCGTAAGGGATTTAATGAGTTCTTAAAGAATTATGAACCTCATCCTTATGAACTACCATTTAGCAAAACCTTGTTATATTTTATGCACATCAGTGTATTATGGGTAATGACATGGTTTTATGAGTTTAGAAAGGATAACAAAACCCAAACCACCATTTTAGCAAGACGATTCAAGGTTAAATGGTGAGATGGATTCAAAATGTGGGACAAAGTTGAAGACGCAACAATTCTCAAATGGCTAAAAACTACTCCGACCCATGTCTCAAATGAAGTTCAAACTCCTTTCCTTCATGATAGGGGTTTTCTACTATCATCCGTAGCTAAGGTTGCAACTCCAGGAGAAATGAAAGAACTACTAGAGCAAGCTTTAACACACGCACATGGCACCACCAATGAGCATACTTCTGAGAATGAGTCTACTTTCAATGGATATAACAATGAAGATGATTGCTATGGAATCAACTTAGCAAACTCATAGAAATACAATGCAAGTATTTTGTTATCTTTGTAACAAAATACATAGAATTTTTCTTTTTTAATTTTAATGTAAAGTATATTATTTCAATACTATACTATTTCTTAGTATCTATGTACAACTAGTGTACATATTAATGCTTTTACTGTCATTTACGATACAATAATTGGTGGAACCTTTCCACCGAAAAGCAATCTAGGTTTTACTATTCAAACAATAAAACCCTCGACAACTTTTACTATTCACTACAGTAAAAAATGAAAAATTTCTATAAAATGAGAAGCAAGGTTCATCTAGAGGGATCGGAAGAAAAAAAATTTCATCAAACAATTTTTCAGATACCTCTCTCCCTCTCTGAACCCAAACTTCTAAACACTTGAAAACACTCTCACCTTTCCCTTTCTTCTCTGTCCAACATCTCTTCTTCTCTCTTTTGGATAATATTTCCGACAACCTTCTTCCACACATACACAATCTCTCTCTCTTATCCTTCTAACATCTCATCTATGATAAATACATCATAGATAAACCTTTGTACGCAAATGTACTAAGGTAATGAACTATCATCTAATCTTCTTCCATCTTTTCTAAATCTTTCCACTAATGTTCTTTTCCTTTTAATGCCTTTATCTTCTAATATTTTCTTTCTCTGTCATGTACACATGCTCATGTTATTAATGCAATTAATGTTTTATTATATGTTTAATTAGAATAATTCCCCACTAGTCTTGGCTTTGCTGCCTGTGGTGGATCTTGTTCTTATTCTTTAATATTTCTATTCTTTATGATTATTAATGCTCAAAACCCCAAACGAACTGGCTAAGCCACCATCTAGAGGTTTTATTTATCTAAGATCTTAGGTATATTGGTTAGAAACTTGCCTCAGAGGGCTATTGGTTTCCGAAAGAGACACCTTGAAAGATGTTTAACATCGTTGGTGTTCTCGATAAGGCTTGATATAGAACATCACGTACCAAGATATTAGATTATTTTAAATGTTTTAATTATTTAATGCTTTTATAAATTTGAGTTTTTATTAATGCTTCCATATTTTATTTTCACAATTCTAAATGTTTATATATATATATATATATATATATATAATATATTTGATATCAAAATGGAAGTTTTTACTTAGAAACTTATGATAAGAATAACTTATTAGAATTGAGATAGGATTACATATCCATTACTAGTTTTCTTTTTTCTTTTTTTTTTAGCTAACTACAATTATAACTAGAGGATGGCGGAATTGAACTCAGTTCATTCCACCAGGAGATCAATATTTATACCACTCAGTTATAAGGCTGTTGGCATATCAATTGCTTTGAACAAATATGAATTGGCATACCAATTCACTTTATGCCTTTCATTCTAAAATCGTTATATTGTTAAATATGTTTAAATTAATTGATGTGTTCTTCTGATGTATTATCATTTTCCCCACTCCTAGGTTTGAAGTTACAATTGGTAAATAAAAAAATTATCATCTATACCCAAATAATAAGATCCCACAAGAGGCAAGTCAAAACTAGTACATAATCATCATGCATGCATATGCATGCCATGCAAACACATCATGTAAAATTTAAAACCAATGCAATATCCACAAGTTATTATATTATTTAAGTATGATACACGACACAGTCTGGACATCTAAAGACTTAAGAGTAGCTCACATGTCACATCTTTCATGATGCCTTAGTGGCAACAATCCACCATTAATACTCTTGAGTATAAAAAAATCCATCCATGTTATACTAAATCTTATTGACTATTCATGAAGTGTCTAAAAGAGAGAGCATTGACAACAAACCAACTTACTTAAAAGCATATTAATGTATCATATATATACTCTATATAAATAATGGGTCTCAAAGAATATTATAAAATAAACATCTTAAATTATTACAATCATTATAAGGTGCTAAGATAAGAATATATCATAATTACTAAGTGCAAAATAATAAAGGTAAATGCTTCATTTTCCACACTCCACAAACTAATTTCAATCCCGAGAGAAGAAGTTTAGGCAAACTCACTAACGGTAACCTTTTGTAATGCTATAGTACCTCAGGCTTGAAATATGGATAAATTTGAGTGATAGGATCATAGGAGCAAATTACAATTCCATAAAGCAAGATACATTTTCAAACACAACATACAAACAAAGTCAAATAAGTTCTCAAATAAAAACTATGCATAAGTAGTCATATGAATGCAGTCATCACACACAATCTTCTATTAACTAATATAAGGTTTAACGTTTAACCCGCTTAGGCCTTAAGTTGGAGATTTGGATCCCCACATGGTTTTTAAGTGGCTTACACCAAATTATCAACAAATTATCCCCTTCCATGGGAGTCAATTGAGCTAGCCCAAAATGGCAATGTGGTCAACAACACCATATCACACGATAACCCGTAAGTCTTTAGTTTGTGTCTAGGGGAGATGGTAATACTAATGGCTTGTTATTTTTCTTTTTTATTTATTTTTTAATGAAGTATCATATTCAAATTCATAAAAATTCCTATATATAGTGATAAAAATGGGGTGAAATGATGGATATAATAACAATATAAGAAAAGGTACTACTAATGACTTTTTTTTCATCTTTAAAATGAAGCATTGTAGTCTAATTCCTAAATTTTCATTTATAATGGAAATGAGAAGAAATGATGATACAACAATAGTATAAAGCAAAGTTTCAATTGAATGTATGATTTGCCAAGTCCAAAGTTTAGTTGTAGAATTTAAAAGGCATATAATGTTTAAGTTGTGCATGTGACACTATGCTTAATGACTCATATGTTCATTCTTGCCATAAAGTGTATGATTAAATTGTAAAATATAAATATATATTTTAAATTTAAAAAATAATTTAAAATAAAGAATATATTAAAAAGACCTAAGTTTGTTTTACTTTTTCTAGAGGGTCTAGAGGGCCCTAATCTTCAAGTTCGAAAAAATATTAATCGTTAAATTTAATTAAAAAGGAAAAAGGAATATATTATATGTATATTTTAAGAAAAAGAAGCAAAATATAACAAAATCTTATACATAAATAAGTGATAAGACCTTTTTTTTTTGTCATGAGTTCAAACTCATAAAAACCAATTTATTTTATCAAAATTGCATTTATTTTATATGACAATCTTTTTTTTTTGCTTTATATTTTTCAATAATAATTAAAAGCATTAAGCGTTATTCCTCAAAAAACTATAATAGCATTCTTATTTTTTTTTAAGTTTAATTTTTTTTATTTGAATATTAAATAATATTGAGATATACCTACTTAGAAAAAAATAAATAAGAAAAAGTTTGTCTCCCAAGATATATTTTTCTGGATCCGCCCCGTCACTTTTACCCTTTGGAACTTACATTTTCATTTTATTTGCATTTCAATACCAAATTAAAAAAAAAATTGCTTCAAATAAAATATTGGTCTTAAAAAAAAAAAAACTTAATTTATTCAATTGCTTTACAGAACTTTTCCCTATTTTTTAATTATAAAGTTAGTTTAACTTTTAACAAATCTTGTAAGGAAGACCACACATTTTTAAATAACTTGGTGCTGGAGTAGAAATTTTAAAAACGAAAGTTCGGAACCGAAAAAAATAAGATTATTTGCGGTAATTCGACATGCATTGTCGGCATCCAAGAAGCAACAGCTACTTTACCATGCAAAAACAATGAAGTAACAACGGTTCCAATGCGATGCAGATTCAAATAGGCATAGAGCCCCAAGCGCCGATACCACGTGTACTCGCCTTTCCAGGTGCCTTATTTGCAACCTACAACGGAACGCCCTTCTTCAAATTCTTCTGACACTCATTCTGTCACACCCTGCGTCCTCTATTCCCCTCTCTGTCTCTTGCCGTTTTTCCTAGCGTGACACTTATCTATCTTTCCTCGGAGAAACGGAACACACACTGCTTTAAAATCCAACTCTCTTGTTGTTTTCCTCCTTGCTTGATCTTTGTGACATTGAAAACGTCAAAACCCATTACACCTTTTTCTGGTCAAAACCCACATTTGTTTTTGTGCCGTTTTGGTGGAAAATACAATAAATTTTTAATCTTTGGTTTTACGTTGACGGTTTTCTCTTTGGTTTGATGATTAATCACTAAGACCCAAGTTTAACTTTTGAGTTGTGGATCAAAACCGAACCTTTTCTCTCCACTATTTGGTGAAAAACGGTATAAAGTTTCTATCTTTGGCTTCATATTGAGAGTTTCTTCTTTTTTGACCCTTGATCACTAATACCCAGTTTAGCTTTTGAGATTGGGTCAAAAGCCTTTTTTTTTTTCTGCGCCCATTTGGTGATTAAAGTTGAATCGTTTATATCTTAGTCGCAAGGAAGGTGAAGTGCACAGAGTGTTTTGGTGCGAGTTTGTATTTATAAGCTCGATCTGGTTAGTTTAGTAATTGGGGTTTAAATTTAGAAAGTTTGAGTCTTTAGCAGAAATGGATGGGAATAATAACAATAATACAGAGGAAGAAGAACCTGTTTTTGAGATTGGTATTGTGGTTCCCAAAAAGAATGTGAAAGAAGGAGAAGGAGGAGGCTGTCTTGAGTGTGTTGATGTTCTTGTGGAAGAATTGAAGAAAGCTGGATTGATAGTCGAGAAAGTTCGTGGTGTGTCAGACGTGTTTCTTAAGGTTTGATTCTTTGTTAATGTTTTAATGATTTTATCATCAAAATAGTTAATATTTGTATTAATTGTCTATTTTGTTGTTTGATTCACATGTAAAAACTGGATAGGTATCAGATGTATTTTAATTATTCTATCATTTAAAATAGTTAACGTTTGACTTAGTGTGAAAATATTGTATTATGTCGATTTTTTTATTTGATGCATACGTACATACTAGATATGTATTAGATTGCTACATGGAGGTCTTCGGACTGTCCTTTGTGGTCCTTTGTTAATACATGCACATGGAAGTAACCTGATTGTGTGGAAGAAGGCTGATTGGTTTCATGCGTATACGTACTAGAAGTTTGGGACCTCGCTTCTATAGAAACTTAGGATATTTACGCGGTTACTTTTTCACCACATTCATGTCAAGTTGATACGACCCTGCCTTGTATTTCTATGACTTTATCCAACAAGAAGTTAGTTTTAGTAGAGTTTAGTAGCTAGTTTAGGAGTTAGTTCAGTTAGCTGCGAGCATTTTGCTTTTGGAGTTGTCATCTAAACAACTATTGTATCTTTTAGCTTCTACTATAAAAAAAATCCCTTATCTTAGCCCTAATTCTTGTTAAAGTTCAAATCTTTACTGTAATTCTTAATAAAGTTTCTATCTTTTTATTATAGCGAACTCTAGATCATATCACACGATCAACGCAATTTAGTAAATGCAATTAATTACATGGTGTAAAGTTTGCTGAATTGCAATGGAAGTGTCTGAATGTGTACACATATTTTCGTGTGAATCAGCCCACGGGAGGACGTATAATATAAACATTTGAGTTCATCTTCTACTATGCCTACATACATTTTCACGGGAATAAGCTCATGGGAGGGCATGTAATATAAATATCCCAATTTTGTGTTCTACTATAGAAATATACCTACTTGGTAGAAATTGAGGAGGTCACTCCACTTGGCCGGTAGTTGTGGGTAATTATGCCCTGCAATAGAAACTTAAAAAAATCACACAGTTCCACTTTTGCATATGCAATTCAGTAAACATAACTGATTATGTGGAAGCATATGCTGAATTGCAATGGAAATGACCATCCCTGCTTCATGTGTTGCTAAATTTGAAAGATTTTCTTGATTGGACTGAAGCAGAGTTCTATTATGATGTATGATAAGTTTCATACAACCTTATAGTGTTCTATTGTGTATGAATTTTGATATTGCTTCTGGCTATCAAATTCATGTTTTTCTATGTGGCAAAAACTTGTTCTGTAACTTGTGAGTTTATGACTATTATCTTTTCAGTTAGCGGCACCATTGGAGACTTTGGGGAGGGCAGCTGCTGATTTGCATGTGAAGAAACCCACTCATATTGGTAATTTATACTGGTTTGCCATGTATTTCTCTTTACTGTCAAGCTGTGAGGGAGAGCTGATAGTTTTATTCTCAGGAATGGATTTGCAATTTGAGTGGGAGGAAGTCAATGCATTTGTACGGCAGCCAGATGGTTCATTGTTCAGCTGGTTTGAGCGATTTCACTTCTACCACCACTTGATTTATGGAATAGTGAGTCAGCTTCTCAGATTAGCAATATGTGCATGTTCTTTTTTAGCTTTTTGTTGATGTCTATTTTTAGCTACTGGTGAAAACCATACCTAACTGTCACTGGGGCCATTTAAATGTAATTTTTGTCACCATCATAAGACACAAGGTAAAATTAGCATTCCTTGACATGTTCATTGTCCTCTGGACATGTCTCTGGTTGCATGTGTCTTCTGTCTTTTGCTGATTCTTGCCTTGAATGGCAGAGATTTGAATTTTGTTGTGTAAACAGGGAGATTATCTTCAAAATGACACCAGCTATGTTGGATACTTTCATAATATGTACATTATGAAAGTGAATTGTGCTTGGTTGGAACATTCTCCCCAGTCCCCATCCATGTCTCCTATATCAGGTTTTGGCGAGGCCAGGGGATAATATTTCTTGTCGAATTATGTTGCTTTATTTAGAAAGATTGTGTAGTTATGCACAATCCTAAAGTATCACCCCTCAAAGCAGTAAATAGTGTATTACAATACTTGAAAGGTAGCTCAGGAAGAGGAATTTTATTTAAGCAAGAAACAAGCACAAGCATGACATTAGAAGCTTATACTAATACAAATTATGCAAGATCTTTGGTTGACAGAAGATCAACATCTGGTTATTGTACTCTCCTAGGTGGGAATCTTGTAACATGGAGAAGTAAGAAGCAAAATGTTATAGCAAGATCAAGTGCAGAGTTAGAGTTTAAATCAATGGCGTTGAGAATATGTGAATTACTCTGGGTGAAGGTAATCCTAAATGACTTAAGAACAAAATGGGAAAGACCCATGAGGTTGTACTGTGATAATAAATCAGCCATCAATATTGCTCATAACCTTATTCAACACGATCGAGAAAGCATATTGAAGTTGATAGACATTTTATCAAGGAGAAACTAGACAGTGGTCTGATCTGCACTCTATTCGTTTCAACCAAGAATCAGTTGGCAGACGTACTCACAAAGGGAATACCTAGCACTATGTTTCAAGATATTATTAGCAAACTTGGAATGAAGATATCCATTCACCAGCTTGAGGGAGAGTGTCGAATTATGTGACTTTATTTAGAAAGATTGTGTAGTTATAATTTGGAAAGATTGTGTAATTATAATTTCCTGATTTTTAGGAAGTTATAATTAGAGAGAGATTTTTTCTTTCCTTTTTTAGAGAGTTTATTACTTTTTTAAACTAGTCAATTTTGTGTATAAACCAAGAGCTGTAACCTAATTGAGTGTGATAGAAATTCATTATTATTTGGCGTTTTGTGTTATTTCTTTTAGATTGCCTTTGGAGAGTATCTTCCTGAAATCTTAACACAGCATGATATGTCAACCCTGCATCATTTGGAAGATTTAGTTCTTGAAGCTAAACATGTGCTGGAGTAGGATTCAAATGTGCAAATAGATGTTTACTTGGGTCTGATCTTAGTGGAGTCCTTCTAGGATCATCAGCTTTGGCTTTTTTTCATGCGTAGTACAATTTGTGGAAGTTGGATAAAAGGAAAATGCAAAAGGATACTATTACATGTTTTTCTCCACATGGAGTTTTATCATGGGATAATTGGCACCTCATATGACTCAAGAAGGGGCAATTTTAGCCTGCATATAAATGTGACAGCATTACATAGCTAGTCTGGGGTTCCCAGGGGTGGGATTTGATCTTGAAGGGTAAGTGAGGGAGGTGGGGATGGGGGATTCGTTCCTTTTTTCCTATGGAGAAGAGAGAAAGGAAAGTGTGGTTATATTTAAGGGAAGATTTTTTTCCAGGGCTGATGCACCGTGATCACTCCAATTTGGAGGCATTTTGATGAGAAGTTCTTGAAATTCTGGTATTTCCTTATAAAATTAATAAATTTTAAGATTTCCATAAAGGGTATATTTTTACGGTTAAATTTGTTCGGTTTCTTACCTTTCTCTTAATCAGAACATAAGAATATACATTTACTTTCTCATCCCAATACATTCATACTATTAACTTGCATTTCCTTTGTGCTGTATCCTCTCTTTATTTTATTTACTGAAGAGATGTTTCTGTTATCCCTTTGGCCATTTTGTTGATAGCAGGGAGGAAAGGAATCTTAGTATATATGCCATCCTTTTATTTATTGTTGCTATCAGTGTAATTTTTCCTGAAAACTAGATATATATCATGTAGCTCATGAGCAATCAGTTTAATCATGACAATCTCCTCCCATTCCTAAAAGTGACGTGTACTAATTTTCAGTGATTGTATAGATGTGCACCTAAGGATCTTTACTGCTTATTCAAGATTTTGATGTTGAATCATTATGGTACTTGTTTTGTATCTCAACAGGTGAATAAGAGCAATTCAAGCATCGTTTTAAAATGTAATAGCAAAAAGTTCTACTGGAAAGTCGGAGAATCTTTAGTTGGGAAAATGGAAGCAGAGAACGTGGTTAAAAAAGTCTTTCCCTTGCATGGTAAGCTATATAAAGATCAGTTTCTGGTCATGAGGTGAGATTCTAAATACTTAGTGTGACCTTTGATTTGCAGATGAAAAGAAGAGGAAAAAGCTTCTGAAAAGTTGGGCATTAAACTGGTTGGACTTCACAAACCAACCAATTGATGAGATCTACTCCTATTACGGGACAAAGGTGGCATCATTTGTTATGTTAGCTAACCTTATTGCTAATACTGCCTTAAGCTGATGCCAGATCTAATAATTTACAGATTGCAGCTTATTTTACGTTCCTTGGAATGTATACTCGATGGATGATGTTTCCAGCAGCAATGGGGATTATCTTGCAATTGGTTGACTTTGGGTGGGTTAGTTATCTTTAACTTCTACACAATCCAAAAGGCAAAGAAGTGGGCTGGGGTGGGGGGGTGGGTGTGGTGTGTTGTGGTGTTGGTGTGGGATTTTAATTGGTTTTATGCACTAATGTCTACATTTTTATTGGTTTTACTTTTCCCTCTTTATGCTAATCAGGTCATTCAAGTTGCTAGTCCTCCCAATTTTTTTCATATGCATAATATTATGGGCAATACTGTTTCTTCAGTTTTGGAAGCGTAAGAATTCAGCACTTTTGGCAAGGTAATTGGATATGGTTTGAAATTTATAAAGCATGCACACGTTTGTGCTACTTCAATGCAAAAGTTCATTGACCTTTTTGGGTGTTTAGGTGGCAGATCAGTTGCTCTGTAGGAACCGACCCCTTTCCTGACATAGGATACAAACTTTCTGGGAAAGAATCAATTGTCACAGAGTCACCTGTCAAACTTTCTTATAAAATGGAAAGTGATCGGAAAAAGTACAAAGAGTTGTACCAAAGAGATGAATGGGTGGGATATTTTATGAGGTTCAGAAATGATGCTATCATTATCTTGAGTATTATATGCCTGCAGTTGCCATTTGAGCTGGCCTATGCTCATCTCTATGAGATTGTTGAATCCAGCATCATAAAGTGAGATCATCATCTTCCAAAGCTTTACGTGCTTTTGTTTAAATCATTATGCCATATGCTGCTTGCTCTGTTGAAGAAATGCCACTGGCTTAAAAGGTCCAATGTACCATTCCTAACTTATGGTTTACCCTACAATTGTGGTTGTACTTCTAATGAGAGTTTGTATTTCTTCTTTAAAAATGAGAGTTATATTCTTACTACTGACGGTAGACTTCTTGAGGTGAAAATTGGGGTCGAACATGGTTTTTATCTTCCATCTATTCTATGGGATAACCTTAGCTTATAGTAATATTTAATGCTACAAATATTGTACATGCATACACTTCTTCACTTGATTCATGATAAGCATTCTTTGAAACCCACAATTTAGTAGTTGCAATCAACTAAATATACAATTGCTCGAGTTCCTTGTTTCTGAAATGTATAGCAGCTGAATACTTGTTTTGCTCTTGCAAATTTTTGTATTACTTACTCTAGTTTTAATATTTCCTTTTCACAAAAAATTTACCATCAAGCTATTTCTTATTTTTTGAACTTTTATTGCAGATTTGGGCTAACAGCTGTATATCTCTTCCTCATTCAGTATTTTACAAGAATAGGGGGTAAAGTATCAGTACAGCTCATTAGTTATGAGAAGAATGCAAATGAAGAACATAGGGCTGATAGCTTAATCTATAAGGTATTTCTTCTGTTTAGTTATGGATGTTTTTGGAAGAAACCTTTTAGTAACAAGAGTCATTTGCCTTGGAACTTGCAGGTTTTTGGTCTCTATTTCATGCAGTCGTACATTGGGCTTTTCTATCATGCGCTTCTGCACCGCAATGTCATGACACTCCGCCAAGTGTTGATACAGCGTCTCATTGTATCAGAGGTCTTATGTGTCCTTGTAGTCACAAATTTCTTTTCTTTCCTTTTACTTTATGTGAGTCTTTTGACACGAGGTTCAATGCCTTTGTCTAGGTGTTGGAGAATTTATGGGAAAATTCTTTTCCCTATCTCAAATACAGCTATAGGAAGTACAGAGTCAGGTCCTTCTCTATTTTGATGTTTTCCACTCAAGTGATGGTCTGTTTCTCAGTTCGAATTTATTAGCTAGATCACTTTGGTCCCATTTGCAGAAATAAGAAAAAGCATGAAAAAGGTTCATCAACTGGCAAGATTCGCTTCACGTCAAGGGTTGAGAAAGAGTACCTAAAGCCAACATATTCTGCAAGCATTGGTGAAGAGCTTGAGGATGGGTTGTTTGACGGTAATGGCTCCCTTGCACTTACAAATCATTTTGGAAAATTATAGTCTTTCAAAACCATGGGATTGTTATCTTTTCCCTTTTTTTTTTTCTTTTTTCTTTTTAAAAGCTGGTGGATCTTCGGCATGCGTTTTGACAGGCTGTTTAATTAGAGAATAAGAAAAAAGCTGTTTGGTTAAATACGCAAAATTGCATTTGAACTGCCTTGGCCCCGCTTGACTAATTACTTTTAATTTGTCTTAGATTCCAAAATGCATGTTATATCTCATTAGGAGTCGGAATATGAACTGCTTGTTCTACATGGAAGAACTTGCCTTCCATTTTTCGAACACCACATTTATCATCATGTTCTGTGACTTTTTATTGATTATTTTATTTGCATTATCCTGCAGACTGTTTGGAATTGGCCTTGCAATTCGGAATGATCATGATGTTTGCTTGTGCATACCCCCTTGCCTTCGTGTTTGCAGCATTGGTACACATGACACTTCGAGATGCATCTATTGTAATCCTGATAATTACTTGAGCTAAATTATTTTAAATAATAACTCTTTGATGCAGAATAATGTCACTGAAATCAGAGCGGATGCACTGAAATTGGTAGTTATGATGAAGAGACCAGTTCCACGAGCAGCTGCAACAATAGGAGCTTGGTTGAACATATTTCAGGTGAATTCCTACCCTTTTAATATGGATTTTGATATGTTGTCCAGGTGCACGCGGTACTATGAAAGCAAAACATGCCTTTTAATGGAAGCTTCCTTAGCTGTTTAGAATCATAAACATGTTGTACTATAGGTTTTTATGAGAGAATTTTCATTTGTCTGGATTTGATATCAGCTTTTCTTTGGGCTATTGACATAATGTCTTAAATTGGACTTCCAGTTTCTGGTAGTGATGTCCATATGCACCAACTCTGCGCTGCTTGTTTGTCTTTATGACCTGGAAAGAAAATGGAGGATAGAGCCTGGACTTGCTGCAATCCTTGTCATGGAACACGTCCTTTTGCTGATCAAGTTTGGATTTTCACGCTTTTTCCCTGCGGTAAAGTTGCTCTTCTTTCATCCAATCTTTCACTCTCTTCCAGCTAGCTGCTACTAATATTAGTATTCATTTTGCAAAAATGGTCCATTAGGAGCCAGCCTGGGTGAGGGCCAGCCGTGCAAAAAACGTAACTCAAGCGCAGTACATCTGTTCAAAACAGTTGTTGAGAAGCATTTCTGGAGGTGAAAAAATGTTCGATGAAATTAAAAAGGATCAATAACTGGTAGAGCGTGCTGTTTGTTTCTTGGCATGTTGCAGGTGCCTCTTTCATGTCTATGAAAAACTATATATACGTGTGTTCTTTTTTCCAATATTTAAGGAGCAGGAGGACCAACACTGATAGCAGAATGTAGACTGGTAAGTTTAGTTAGGACTAGAAGTTACTGTACAGGCAGCAAGATATGTTTTTTGCAACCTTTGTGTGATAGAAGTTTTGATATAATCATGTTCAGCAAACAAGTTCTTCTGCTTTATTCTTGTGAAGAAACTTGATCAGGCTTAGTTATCAGTGATCTGCTGATTTGACTTCATGCCATCGTGGAGCAGTTTCCTAGTCTGGCCATGTCTCTTGATGCAAGTATAAGGTTTGGATAACTAATTGCATGCACTAGAGCTCTTGTAGACCCCGCAACCATTTCGGTGGTTGCTCCTTGTCCAGTTTCTTGGCAAATGGAGAGATTCTTTTGTGTTATTGCTGGTTGTGGATTTTCTTATAATAATTTCGGAAGCTTTATTACTAGTAGTATTTCTGTCATTTATGATATTTCAACTGGCACTTACACATTTTCTTAATACGGTTTTGCTAATTTCTTTTCTTTTATATACTCTGAAGGGTTGTACTTACTGATTCTTTTTTATGTGGCATATATATACTGAAATATTTTATAAATATAAATGTGGGTTTGATGGTAACTAAATGTACTTCCTGGAATGCTGATTTTGCAAGCCATAACTATTGGTATGATTTATTGGATTATTTTGATGGCATCAATTCATGGGAATGGAGGTGGCCAGTTTAGGTATAGTACTTTTCCAATTTCAAAGTAGATTTTAGTAATATAAAGAGGAGATAGACATTATTAAAAGTGGTGCAGATGTTGTATCCTGTTATTACTCTATTATGTACATTCACTTTGATCTCATCATAGCACATTAGTGATATATAAAGCGAAATATAATAAACGTCATAACTAAGTTAGCGTTACTTTTAATGACGTTCATTTTCTATTTGAATTTGGATAACACATGCATCCTCTTGTACAATTTTCCCAATTTCAAAATAATCCTTTTATTTATTGAACAATTCTAGTAATAGAAAATTTTATTCTTGAACATGTGTCCTAATTGACCTTGAGAGTGGCTAGTCAAGCCATTAGCGTTTGTACCATCTTTTACTGTCCCTTTTTTTTATTTTTAAATGTTTTGTACTTGTATTATTATATTATGAATTGAATTATGTAAAGGGCAATCCATCTCGGTTTGATAAATATTAAATCCAAAAATGAAGACATGAATCTAACTTCAATATCCATATCTCTACAAAAGCTAGAAATACTCGTAAAGCTCTTTACAAGGGTATGAGTATTCTTATGGATACAAGCTCTTGTTCACTACTTAACTGTTCATGGTTAAGAAATCTATTTATATAATGTAGTCTCTTGTACATTCGATATTAATAAAAGTGTATAGTTATTCATTATGATTTTTACTCATGTCTTTTTTCTTCTTGTTGTCTTTTTGTTGTTTTTGCATGATGCTTACAGGCATACAAGCCAATCTAGGTCAATCGAGTAGTGATTAGGCTTACTTACTACTGCAGAGGTAGAATAGTAAGTGTCGTACAATCTCTTGTGCTAGTGAGAGCCTAAGAACGTGATTGTTGGTATTAGAGCCAAGTTATTCTAGTGAGAGCGATCATGACACACCAAGACGACATGAATAGATGTCTTGTGAATTTTGAGGATTAGTTCACTCGTTTAGACAAGTGGATTGAATCACTGCTAACTCTTTCAGTAAGAGTATTAGATCTTGAAGCTTTCAATCAAGATTTGAGTGGTAAGGTTAGAGAGTTTGCTAAAGATTTCGACATTACAACGAGCACACTCGGAATGGGTTATGCATAGTTGTTGATGATGTGAAGTGAGAAGTTGCTTCTCGTGCATCAAATGAGACTGCAGAGGAACTAAGGACACATGTTTCTTTGTTGACTTGAGTTATGGCGAATGCTTGCACCCAAGCTCTTGTTCAAGCCCCGCACATGTGGGGTACTTGAAAATGCTTGAGCCCAAGGCATTCATTAGCGTAAGGAACACTAAGCTATTGGAAATTTTCATTTTTGATATGGAGCAATACTTTACAGCTATTGGGACCAATGACGAGTGAACAAAGGTCTCAATATACTTGACAGGTGATGCTAAGCTATAGTAGCACACCAAATATGAGGAAATTAGGAGTGGGCAAGCACATGTGGATATATGGAATGATTTGAAGACAGTATTGCAAGCTTAGTTTTTTCCTAAGAATGTTAAGTACAACACCTACAAGAAGTTGGAGAACTTCAATAAGGTGATGACATAAGCAAATATGTTTTGAGAGTTCTCTATCTTAGTACTTGACATCAAGAACATGAGCAAGGATGATAAACTTTTCTATTTCTTGGAGAGGTTGAAACTTTATGCCAAGAATAAGTTATAAAGACAGAAGGTATCCTAGCTGAAGCATAGTTGGCAACTGAACACTTGATTGACTGTACTTATGGCAATCAAGGTAAGAGCGTGTCAATAAGGTACGAGGGTGGAAAGTCAAGTAGGGTAAGCTTAAGAGTGGGGGAGTCTTAAGTTTTGGCAACAATAATAGAGAGGGTTAGAAGAAGTCTCATGGCTCTCACCAATTTGAAAAAGGTAGGGCATCAGGTGAAGGTAGGAAGCCAACATTCTCCTGTTTCTTCTACAATGAACCACATAAGGTTGCATATTGTCCTCCACAGAATAGCACTCCATGCCATGGCTCAAAAGGTTGAGTGTATCTCAAAAAAAAAAAAAAAAGATTTAGGAAGTGAGTATAAGGAACAACCTAGGATGGGAGCCTTACACATGTTATCGACTATAGGAAAGAGTTCCTCAATATGAAGCAAATCCAAATTTGACAACGAGTTGATATATGTTCAGATGAACATCAATGCTAAGAGTGCTAGTGTTATGATTGATTCTGGAGCTACACCCAACTTCATTGATGTGGTTGAAGCTAGGAGATTAGGGTTAGTATTTACTAAAGACATTAGCTAAATTAAAGCTATCAACTCTTAAGGTAAAACCAATCCAAGAAGTGGCATGAGATGTGAAAATGAAGGTTGGGGATTGAAGAGGTAATCCTCTACTTTACGTCTGTCTCACTAGATGACTTCGGCATTGTCTTCGACTTTGGCATTATAGTTCATGGGTGACAAGCTATATAGCATAACGGTTTAGAGGAAGAAAGCAGGTAACAGAGGCAAAGATGGTAAGAGTATTGGAGCGATGATGTTGTTCACACTCCAACTCTAGAGAGGGCTTAAGCACCGAGAGCCAACTTTCCTTACAATCCTTACATAGAAGGAAGATGTAAGAAAACCTAATATATCGGGGGTAATATAGTGTCTTGAAGGAGTTTACTTCTGTGATGTCAGATAAACTCCCAAAGAAGTTACCTCCTAAAAGACCTATGGATCATGAGATTGAGCTAGTTCTAGGAGCTAAACCACCAGCCAGAGCTATGTAAAATGTCATCCTCTGAACTTGCAGAGTTGAGAAAGTAGTTGGATGAGTTACTAGAGGCAAGCTTCATTCGTTCCTCAAAAGCACCATGCGGGGCTCCTATTCTATTCTAAAAGAAGCATGATGGGAGTTTGAGACTTTACATTGACTATTGGGCTCTTGTCAAGCTAATAGTGAAGAACCTTTATCCAATTCCTCTCATTGCTGATTTATTTGATTAATTGAGCGGGGCAAAGTACTTTACTAAGTTAAACCTTCTTTCAAGTTATTATCAAGTTCGTATTGTTGAGGGTGATGAGCCTAAGACAACTTATGTTACCCATTATGGTGCCTATGAGTTCCTATGCTCTTTGGTCTTACCAATGCCCCTGCTACATTTTGTACTTTAATGAATAATGTATTTAGAGAATATCTAGATAAATTTGTAGTTGTCTACTTAGATGACATTGTAGTGTATAGCAGGACATTTTAAGACCATGTGAAGCACTTGTGGATGGTTTTTTAAAAGCTTCAAGAGAATCATATGTATGTGAAGTGAGAGAATGCCTTTAACTAGAAGCACATCAACTTCCTTGGGCACATTGTTGAAGTAGGGTAGATCTAAATGGATATAGCCAAGGTGGAAGCCATCAAAGAGTGGCCTTCTCCTAAGAGCGTGACTAAGTTGTGATTATTTTTAAGACTTGCTAACTATTACAAAAAAATTATGGAGGGGTATTCCATATGTGCTGCTTCTTTTACAGATTCATTAAAGAAGGATCGAGTGTGGTCCTAGGGTGAGGAGTGTCGGGCTACATTTGAAGACCTAAAGTGTATCATGACTAAGGAGCTAGTCATCACATTACTTGACATCTCCAAATCGTTTGAAGTCCACAAGGACGCATTAGACATCGCTTTTGGTGGAGTATTGATGCAAGAGAGCCATTTGGTGGCATGTGAGAGTAGGAAGCTGAATCAATCAAAGCGTAGGTATTCAACTTAAGAGAAGGAACTACTTACAATTGTGCACTGTCTCAAGACTTAGGTATCATTTGGTTACTGGTACTGGACAGTACTAAACAAGAAGGATTGGATAAAAAATATTTTTGTACCACGTTTAGTTTGTTCAATACTGGACAAGGATTTTCATGCTGTCTAGTGTTTGGATTGCAAAGTACTAGACTGAATATAGTAAAGTTGACAGTTTTGCTCTTTTTAATTACTGGAGAAGGCTTTTGTGCTATCTAGTGTTTGAAATTGCAAAGTACTGGACTGGACAGAGTAAAATTGACAATTTTGCCTTTTTTAATTATATCATAGTTATTTATATATATTTGATATTATTATAAGAAAAAATTATTTGAAGGTTTAATATATTATATTAAATATTTTAGAGGAAAGAATTATGTTATATTTAATGAAATAATACGTTATTTATGATTTTGAATATGTCACTGAAGACATGAAACACTTTTACACTGAAACGTCCACATATCCATCAACCACTTTGAACAAGTCATTGAAGGATCTGAAAATTATAAAATCCATCCACAAATTAGATCGATTAGATTGGAACATCAATCACTTTTATGAAATCACTTTTATATTTCATAAGGACAAGGCATAAATTGCATAGATAAGATAATAATCATACGAAGGAATAGTCAAAGTAGTTTCTATGATTATTACTTGCCAACTACATCTGATAGAAAACTTGCCAACTCTATTGTAAGAGATACATGAGGTTACAACTTCTGCAAAATATGAAAACAAGTTTAACCATATAAGGTACTAAACCATGGTAGAGAGGTTCGATAATACAAAGCCAATGAAAGAAGTCTCAATTACATAAATACTGCAAACATGTTTTACATCAACCAATAATTCGACTAACAAATGCTAGGCGTTGTTTTCCTTGGAACCTCCAAAAAAACTTCTCATACTGTAGATTTGTCGCCATTTGCATAAGAACATCCAACTTTTTATTTTCTGACAATCCTAATGTTTTCAATTCTGCAACAATATCATCCCTAGGAGGATTAGCAATTTTTCCTGCAAGTAAAGCAAAATCACTCCTAACATTACTAATGCTCTTTTGAAACGTAGATATAAATTCTGCAGCATATTCTGCCATCGAACGCTTGCGAGTCGGTTGCACAGATGGATCACGTGAGGCATAGTTGGAGGCTTCAGTAGACTGTGGCACTTGTTCTGACTCCATGTCTTCATTAGAAGTATCCTCACCCTCATTTTGCAAGTCCCGTGTTACATTTGCTAGTGTCTCAACCCTTTTGCCATTTGCTCTATCCTTTTCAAATATCCCTTGAAGTGTTTCAAACTCTTTAAATTCCTTGTTGGCATGATTAGCAACTTTCAGATGTTTCTATAAAACAATAGAAATAGTTATTATAACAACAAAGAATTAACTTTAAAAAAATAAGCTTATTTCAAAATAAAGATAATGTTGATTTTACCTCTATATATTCAGCAAGGACCGCATCACTATCAACAATAACACATTTTTTTGACATCATCCCACCTAAAACCATTAATATTTATCATGTCAACAACCTCTGCCAGCTCCATTGACCACCTCTTCATTTTGTTGACAATTTGCCTGACATTGAGATTGATTTCTAGAATGTGGCTTTTCATCCTTTTTAAAGCTTCTTCATGAGCCACATTCTTAAAACTGTCATTTTCTCCTTTGTATCCTTCAACGACTAACTCCTCCAGCACCATCGATAACGTTTCTTCCTCAACTTGGCTCCAAGAACGTCTAGTTTTTTATCTCTACTGTCCATGACTGTAAACGAGTCCATAGTATAAGGCAAAAAGCAAACAAATAAAATGTAAGTCATGCATACAAACAGTGGATAGAATATTTCAATTTACATTACAGCATAAAATTGAAAATTCGACAACCAAATGATTTCAATAATATATAATTAATGAAAAATCAGTACTGACACTGATCCAAGATACATAATCAAAGAAAATACAACAATTAGTGACATTCTAGTTCCTATGACGGGCCCTCAATTCATCGTACATCTCTTGTGCTAAGGTATTCCTCATCTCAGTCCATGCCTTAGTAGGTTCTACTATTTCAATTGCATCAATTCCATTTTCTCCAATTGGAACTTCATCACCTTCAATTACAGCGTGCTCCAATGGGTCCAATGGCATGTACATTCGAATGAAGTTGTGTAATAGACAACAAGTTAGAATCATTCGACATTGTATTTTGATGGGATAAAATGATAGACTCCTTGTAATACCCCATCGTTTCTTCAAAATTCCAAAACATCTCTCTACAACATTTCTTGCCCTTGCATGCCTATAGTTAAATAATTCCTCACGATTTTGAAGCCTACGTTAACTTGTAACCCACTCTTAAATGTGATAACGCCTCCATCTAAAAGGGGAAAGGAATCTTGATGCATTGGAATATTCACCATCCACTAGATAATATGAACCTACAACGAAATGTAACCACATAAATTTACATGAAAAATTTCAATTGGATAGATAAAATGAAAAAAGTTTTCTTTTTTAAAATGCTTACCAGGTGCAACTCTCAATCCATTAGATTGAATGACTGCATCACGTAATACTCTAAAATCTTATGCAGACCCTTCCCAGCCAACTAATATGTAGATAAATTTCATGTCACGATCACATACACCCATGACATTCGTTGCAAGATGTCATTTCTTTGTTCGATACCTAGGTCTATCTGCAACTGGTGTCATAACTGCAATGTATGTACCATCTAATGCTTCAAGGAAACCCTAATATGTTCCCAAAGAAACAAAAAAAAAAAAAAATTGTATTGTATTATAAGTAATCATGACCATCATCGATTAACTGAAGGTACCTAAAAGATTTTTTGTATTACCTTAAACCATTTCCACCGTTCGTCAATGCAATCTTCTGGTACTGGATTGGGTTTTGCAAGTAAGATATCTTGTAACCTTAACACAGCAGCTAACACTTTATGGCAATTTCTACTAACAGTCTCACCTGATCTACGAAATCTGACTTGAATACTTCTATTTTTTGTATGATGTGCAAGGATGTTAAGAAAAATCGCAACTCGTTCTTCAACCATTGCTCTTCCATTACAATGCATTCCCCCTCGTACCCTAATGAGTTCATAAAAATGTGCAAAACTATTCCTACACATCCTTAACTCCCATAAACAATTTGTATCACTCCCATTAATGAGTGAATCAATCACCTCTCGACGCGTTTCATATCCAGCTATTGCTCGCTCGTTCAATACACCCCTCTCTACTCTCCTATTCAAAACAAAGTTTATATAATAGAAACTAGCTGTTGCCATTGTAAGCATATTGATACAGACTCTCCATCTAAGAAAACAAATCAGAAATCCATGATGATCCATGATCTATATGACATATCAAAGGAAAGACCCATAAGTGTAACGTTGGGGATCGGAAGATCATTTTCATAATACAAAACATAATGGACAACATCATATGGTACATAATCTAAATTCAATTAGGGTAGGAAAAACGTATAGCATCATAGGCCATGTTTTCCTACAATAACTGCACAATTTTTTACTACAATTAGTGGCAATGTGCCCAAATCCTTTGCAACTGTAGCATTACACATTAGTCATATCTCCGTCTCCTTTAGACCTCCCCTGAGTTGCATAGGCAATAGGAATTGGAGTAAGCAATAAGACAACTTGTGTAAGGAGCCATTATTCTTCCCTAAGAAGCTCTCCTACACAAATATCCAATAAAGGAACCAGTTCTCTACTCATTAAGTTGGACCCGATTGCTTCCAACTCCCCCCCGTAACTTCATTAAAAACCGGTCACGCTTCCAACTCCCCCCTTGACAGAGTTGACCCAACTTAAGTTCCCATTGAAACCTTCATGTTGTATTGCTTTGATTATAAATTTTCTTCAAATAATCCCACAATCTTTTAGAGGTCTTATAAGGCTTGAGATTGACAAGTATGAAAGGTTCAACACTTCCAAGAATCCTAGACAAATCTGAGCATATGTCAATTTTTTTCTTCAATATATGAAAATGGCAGCTTACTAGACAACACAGAAGGTTTATTCTTTCCATATATGCTCGATTTGTTTCCTATATGCGCTTCTGTTCCATCCGACTACACTAAACTCCTCTTAACAAAGCGCGTAAGGTGCCACCCACCCTTTTCCCCTTAGCCCTCTCACTCCCTAAGGAAAGAAAGGCAAAATGACAAACTCCATTATACAGATGATAGGACAGGGCTAAGGCAGTAATCTTGATGGAGATTAGGATGAGCTTTGATGAATAAAAGAAGAATTGGTAGAAATTCTCATAGGTGAAGCAAATCAAACCTATTTTCAAACAAAGAAGATAAAAAAAACAAAAGGATAGTAACTAGGAATGCCCCAGAGAGTAAGATGAAAATGTCCATGAAGTGATTACTCAACCTTGGAAGCAACAAATGATAGAGGTGAAAATGTGCATGAAGTGATTAGTATATAATTAAGTCCTGAACTAATCCCCATAACTACTTCCCATGAAGTGATCACTCAACCTTGGAGAATTTGGAAAGGTTTATAAGGGATATCTAAGAGAAGGAAATTGTGAAGTTGCTGTTAAGAAGATCACATCAAATTCCAGACAGGGGATTAAGGAGTATGCAACAGAGGTCAAGACTAACCGGCATTTGTACATGAGATCATGCGCATTCTTAAGGAGGGGGAGTATTGTTACACATGAGACAAGCTCAAGCTCATAACTAAATCAAGAATTGGTGCCATTTAAATATGTGTATGAGCATTAAAAGAAAAGAAGTCTTTAATTTAGTATTGTAAATGTCAATAGTTGTATTATCTATTGTAGTTGGGTTTGTTGGATATGTAAGAGTGTATTTGTTGTTGCTTGTTGTATGTTTATATTGTATGTGTCTTTATGTTGTTGAAGTGGTTTGTATGTATTATATATGATGTGTTCGTTGAGATTAAGTCCAAGTAGTGGTTGCATGGACAATTTGAGTAAGGAAACTATATAGAGAAAGTCATGTAACTAATTTCTTTGTAACAGTTTATATTATATTGTCATGAATAAAGAGATAGTTAGACTTACTTTCAAAAAAATATTCCAGATTAAAGAGATGCTTGTTCTCTCAAACGAGTCCTAAATTAACAATTTCATTATAGGTAAAAGAGGAAAAAAAAAACTCTTAAATCCTTAGAAGCAGCATATTTGGTTTTTGATACACCAATTGCTAGGAATTCTTGGCGATCCGATAACATCCTTGCCACGAAGAACTCTGATATTTCCTTGAATACCCAATGACTCCATCTCTTCCCACTCTGGTTCTTCCTTCTTGTACCACGTTTATAAGGGATTGGAGGAAGTGGATTTGGAAAGGTTTATAAGGGATATCTAAGAGAAGGAAATTGTGAAGTTGCTGTTATAAAGATCACATCAAATTCCAAACAGGGGATTAAGGAGTATGCAATAGAGGTCAAGACCATAAGCCAGCTAAGACATAAAAACTTAGTGCAGCTAGTTGGTTGGTGTCACGAGTAAAAAGAACTACTCATGTTATATGAAATCATGTCAAACGGTAGCTTGGACACCCACTTATTCAAATGAAGAAGCCTATTAACATGGGAGACGAGACACAAAATCGCACAAGGATTGGCCTTAGCCTTGTTATACCTGCATGAGGAGTGGGAGCAATGTGTGCTTCATCGAGACATAAAAGCCAGCAACATTATGCTTAACTCTGATTTTAAAGCCACATTGGGAGACTTTTGCTTTGCTAAAGTAGTGGACCGTACAAAAGGATCCCAAACTACGGTTTTAGCTGGGACAATAGGGTACATGGCTCCTAAATGCACTTAGACGGGCAAGGCTGGTAAGGAAATCCTCCGTCCACTGCTACCCAACCATTACAAAAAGTCCTCACTCTAAATCTAAGAAGCCCCCATTCGGACCCGACCAAAATCCCCTTCCCAATCCTGAACCGTCCATTAACCTAAACCCTAAATCCCTTAAGCAACCTGAATAACCAGCTAAACCCCCCTAAGCAAGAAGCATGCGAGGAACACATGAACATGGGGGACAACCCAGCAAGGGATAAGTTTAGACAAGCAAGGGAACACGGGGGGACAACCAGACGGTAACATCTAAGAAGCATGCGATGAACATTGTAAAGGAAGCAAGGATTTGAGAAGAGATGGAAGCATACAAACCTGATGGTCGAACTTGCGTCCGATTCCACGATAAGCGACAGAGAAGGACCGGCATCGATGAGCTATTATCGTTCCTCCTCCGAAGTAGTTGCGACGACACCTGAGGAAAAAACTTTGCAAAACAAAGAAGGAAGGAAAAGTGACCAAAGAAAATAACACAAGATCTTTGAGGGGCAAATTGGGAATTTCACAAAAATAGGGTTGTAGTCCAGTGCCGAATTTTTTGTACCGAATTACACACAGTACAAATATATCTTATTTTATCAAGTACCATATTTGTGTTTTGTCCAGTACTTGCTTCAAAGATGGCAACCAAACAGAGGACAAAAAATTTTGTCTAGTCTAATGCCGGATTCTAATGCCAACCAAACGCTACCTTAGAAGCACTATCTATTGGGGTCCAAATTCTTGGTGAAGATAGACAATTCTATTACTAGCTATATTCTAATTTAACTTAAAATCTCTACCAAGCAAGCAATATGGCAAGAATTCCTTTTAGAGTTTGATATGGAGATTGAGTATCGAAGCGGGAGAACCAGTTAGGTAGCAAACGCACTAAGCAGAAGAGTAGATTTAGCTTTCTTAGCCTTGATTATCCCATTAGTCTGCGAGTCAAGTCAACACTAATATCTAAGATCAGATCAAGGAGCACTTGGGTAAGACCTGCTGGCTAAGACTTCAAAGCAATTAATTGAAGAGGGCAAGACTCGCAAATTCTAGATGGAAGGTGATTTGATCTATACCAAAGGTCGTTGCCTGCATATTTCCAAGGTGGGGAACTTGAGGAAGGCACTCATGAGGGAGTGTCATGACACTTTGTGCCGGACACCATGGCTAGCAAAGGATGATGAGCTTGTTAGAGCAGGGCGATTACTAGTTGGGGAAGATGTGATCAACTACACTCACACTTACCTGAATTATCAACAAGATAAGATTGAGCATCAAAGACCTGCAAGGCAATTGGAGCCCCTTCTTGTGCCTTCTTGACCAAGGGAGAGCATCTCCATGGACTTTATCACTTTCCTACCAAAAGTGGGGGAGTAATCGTCAATTTTTGTTATTGTTGATAGGTTCTCTAAGTACGCAACCTTCATCCTGACCATGAAGAGCTCAAATGTAGAAGAGACGGCTTAGTTTTTCTTAAAGTACATCATGAAGTTTTGGAGAGTACCCCAAACATCGTTAGTGAAAGGGACGCTAAGTTTACAAGCAAGTTTTGGACAGAACTGTTTAACCTCCTTGGTTCCAAATTGAGTGTGACCTTCAACTATCACCCACAAAGCGATGACTAGACAAATAGATTCAATGGGTTGCTAGAGGAATACTTGCGGCACTTTGTGTCTACCAATCAAAAGAATTAGATTGACTTGTTAGATATCATCCAGTTTTATTTCAACATCCAGCAAAACTCTTTCTCTAACAAGAGCCCTATCAAGATTATCACAGGTTAACAACCATTGTTACCCTACATAGTGGCTACACTTTACACAAGAAGATGCCCTAGAAGTTATCAATTCACTAAAGATTGGAAACAGAGTTCAAAAGTTGCCAAAGCTTCCTTAAGAAGTCTTCTAAGATAATGAAGAAGTGGGTTCATCAGAAGTGCAACTCTAGAGAATTTAATATTGGAGACCAAGTCCTCATAAAGTTTCTTCTAAAGCAAATCAAATCTTTGATGAACAAAGATAGAAGATTGATTCATAAATATATTGGTTCAATTCCTACTATTTCAAGGATTAGAAGAGCTCCATATAACGATCAAGCCACCCACATGGTTGAAGGTCCATCTAGTATTTCGTATGAGTGTCCCGAAACCTTACCATTCGAACATGGAAGACCCTTCTTGCAACATATTAAAGTGATCGCACATCAAGCTCAAGTTCAATGTTAGTCAAGTTGTCGAAGATATCCTGACCGAGAGGACTATCAAAGACCCCATGATTGGAGAAGAACACACAAAATATTTAGTGAAGTGGAGAGATTAGGGAGATGAAGACAACAACTAGGAGATGAAAGACAACATTATGCTAATATTATAAAGAACATCAATAACACTAGCCAGAAGATCTCCATCCACTAGTTGAAGCTTTAGTGCACATTAACGAGGACATCAATAGATTTAAGTGGGGGAAGGTGTTAAGATCATGCCCATTGTAACACTATATACATAGTGTATAATAGAAATTGGGTTCTATTAAATCTTACTTAAAATAGTAATTTCTATTTTGGGGTATGTTGCCATTTCAACCGTTTTAATGACTCATTCTACAGGAGTTAGAAATGTTAGTAAAGCTCTTTACATGGATGTGAGTAGCTCTTGCTCATCACTTAGCTGCTAGCAACTAAAGAATCTACTTACACACTATTTTTCTATGCACACACTATAGCCCCTTATATATTTTATATTAATAAAAGTGTATGGTTATTCACTATGATTCTTACCCATATCTACTTTCTTATTGTTGCCTTTTCGTTGTTCTTGCATATTGCTTATAAGCAAGTAGGTCAATCTAGGCTAACCAAGTAGCGATTGGACTTGCTTATTACTGCAAAGGTATGATAGTAAGTGTCACACGATCTTGATATACTAGTAAGAGCCTAAGACCGTGACACCAAGCTTCTATCACAGTTTAATCTTCCCTACGGAGTGAACCAGCTTATGAAATTAAGCGAGCTCTTTTTGCAACAAAAATATAAAAATTATTAGCTTCAACAACAATTTAGATCTCGACACAATAAAAATATTAATCCGTATGTGATGTAAAAATCTTTTTGCTGAAAGTGCCCTCAACTTGTGTCAATTCCACTCTCCATTATTAGTGAAATATAATCATCCTACCCTTTCTTAATGCAATATCTTCTAAAATTCTTTTTTCGAATAAATTGTTTGAATGTTTCCATTTACTTATTTTTCTTATAAAATGTTTATATCTTAACGATTGTTAGTAAACCATCTTTTTGTGTAAGACCATTTTCTTATGTATTACCCACTTTATACCCTCCCAATGGAGGGTATTACTAAAGATAGATCATGAGCTTACCTATATTTTATTCCATTCGTAGAGGTTTGTGTACATCGTAGTTGATTAAATCGGATCTACAATTAAGATACCATTTAAATTTGAAATTGTCTTGGAATCTAACTGCTTGTTTACTTTATTAAATAAAATAAAGTTGTAATATAATAGTTGTTAATAAATGAAATAGTGGTATAATAGAATTGTTATTTATTAATTTTGAATTTAATAAAAGTATCTTGAAGTAAAAAATAAACTCTAATATTGACTATTCATAAGTTTTAATAATAAATGATAAGAACTACAGATTTGCTATCGTAGATCCAAAGTACAAATAAACACTCTAATTGCTATTCCATAAAAGAAATAAAACTGCAAGTAATTACTAGTATAGCAAAGTAAACAGATAGGCAAGGTTTTCCTCAAATATGGTTATTTGAAACTCAGAATCTCTGTTAACAAATGCCCCCTATTAAGTTATTTCGGTTCTACAAGGAAACTCATTTCTTCGATATCAATTATAGATCTATGAAAAACAACTACATGAATATATTAAGAGCTTACGTTAACATTTTCTAAAATTTTAAGTTTTTATCTTTTTCTTGTACAAGAGTCATCAGTGAACACCGTCGGAGTATCATTGGGGAAACTTCACCAAGAGTAGCAACTACTTTCATCATTCAAGTACAAAGAAAGTAGCAACCTATTAAACACCTACGCATGGTGTTAAAATTCAACACTGCATAAAAGGATTTTGAAAAATGAAATGACCAACAGCCATTAAAAATTTACCAAAAATTACGTGTTCTGTTCTCTATCTCGACATTCATGCGCTTAAAAGTAGTACGTTAAAAAACAATGACCGACAAAATATCTGAGCTCCCAGGAATAAAAGAGGACAATAAGCCAGCTAAATTATCAGGTTCCTACTTCACTTCCTGCCCCTGATCTTAGTAGCCTGCCTGTTCTTCTTCTTAGCACCCGACTTAGCAACCTTGAGACTCCTGTGAACAACACTCAACCTAGCAAGGGCAGCTTTCTTCAAATCCGGCCGATAGTGGTTATATCCAACCTGCAAATAAGTAATTGTTTTAGAAGACTAAAGCTGCTAGAAAATGTCAGATAATGTAAGAAACAATATTCTGGAAACCAGGTAAAAGATATCATTCATTTACCCAAAAAAAAAAGGGAATAGGCAATCGAAATTGGAAAGTTAATTGATTTCCATTTATCACCTGAGCACCCATATATTCTCAAAAGACACTGACAAGTACATTGTATGTACTACAAAGTCAAGCTAGCCACCCCCATGGACAAAGTAGTTCTCTCTGTGTAAGTTGAGTGGTAATGTTCAGTTTTTATCTTTAGTTTTCTTTCAGGTTAAATACCTTTAGATGATTTTTTTAGCATTATATTTAGTTTTTAATGAACTGACACCCTGCAGATGCTTGGAGCCATAATAGAGCTTGTCTAAGTAACCATGCATGATGCATGGAATGCAACTACATTCCATAGCTAATCAGAGGCTGCAACAATTGAAAATAGAAGTGCAACGATCTACTTTGAATGGCCCAACTCCCGAAACAATTTTTAGCTGCAACCCCCCATGAAAAATATATTACAAAAATGAAAGAAAAAGAATAAGGAAAATGTGCATGCGATCAAAAAACACAATTGGTACTTTTTATGACAATCTAGCACCAAAAAGATAAATTAGATCGAAGAGCACAAGCTCCAGTTACAAAGTGATCATATTGAAGAAGAATATCCTTAGCAGAACAACTACTAAGGCAAATGCCATATCAGCACCGTAAGAATGAAAAATTGGCCTGTTTAACATTCACAAGGAAATGTGTCACAAATCGATACCTGATTTGTCACAGTCTTTGCCATTCTGCTGAATTCCTTCTTCATGACAGATTTGTGAAGTATAGATGCTGGTTTGTTCTGCTTCTTAGTCTTTGTTGTTGCAAGCAGCACACCCTGATCTTTACCCAAAGGTTGAATGGTAACAGTCTTCTTATTAGCAAGCCCTACAGGTATCAAGCAACAATATCATTACATGAACAACACTAAAAACTGAAACAGAACAAACAGAGAAATACACGGGAGTGCAAGGCTAGGTGCTATATTGTGCAGTTCAGTGGACGGATCAAATGTGCACTAGGCACCTAAACGCCTTCCATTAGAAGGACCCGCCTGATAACACATGCCTATTGGACCTATACTGCCAACCCTATTTAATGGGAATAAAGCTTGAGCACTGTTGTTGTTATTAGTTCCCAACACCAGCTCTGCTTCCACTAAAACTTAACGCTCTAGGATGCTGTCATATTACTGCGGTAACCTTTTTCAATTCTGAAAATAGAGTATAACAAGCAGGAGAAAATATTCGGAAAAGTCCTCTTTGAAACATCGACACCATATTACTTAACTCAACAAACAAATCCAAATACTTAATCATAAATCAAAGTGCTACACATTTAACAATCATATCTTTCCAAATCATTAACATAATTTAGTAAATATCAAATACTGTCGACACATATCTCCGTGATAACAACTGCTAAAAATCAAAATCAATCAACTATACATCAAAGAGTAAGAAAATGACACATAACACTTGCAATAACTTAATCATTCTGCAAGGCTAGTTGAGGTAAGTGAACTTTTTTTATTCTCGAGAAACAAAAGGAAAACACGTACCGGAGTGCTTGTATGAATTGAGATTGTAGAGATTGTTAGGCTCCTTGCTGAACTGAACGCTCTGTGTCCCCCTTCCAAATTCCTTGACGAGAAAACAGTTGTTCTTCTTCACGATCTCCCACACCAATTGTCCTGGTATCGTCGCCATTTCCTTCTTCTTCTCCTCCTACTAGATCCTCGTTCTGCACATGTGAAACAATGTCAGCAACCAGAAGAGAGAGTGAGAGAGAGAGAGGGAGGGAGGGAGGGAGGGAGGACCTACGGGGGTTTGATGGTGGCAGGGAAGGAGGCTAGGGGTTGTGGTTTGCGTTTTTGTATGTAAAACCCTAGAAGTGAAAGCAAGGGATCGATTTTTTTGGACAATAAGGGCATGATTCGTTTTACAATATTACGAACATGTCCTTTCAGGCTTTTATCTAATTTCATTTTTTTTTATAATTTAACATCTAATCTTTTTTTCCAATTTAATAAAAATTTAGATATAATCCAACATAGATACTAAATTACAACTAAGTTGAAAATGCAAATGTTAAATTGTAATAAATAAAATTATAAATATTAAACAGTTAAAAATTAAAAGTACATATATTTATAATACATTTATTTTGAAACTTTTCTTTTTAGCATAAAAAAAAATTATTTACATAACATTGCTAAAGTGTAACAAAAAAACCAACAACCCATGGTAGATATGAGTTTTAAAGTCTCAATCCATAACGAGCAAATTTTTTTTATAATGAAAATAAATAGCACTTGTCAAGATAAATCTCTTAAGAGAGACAATGAAAAAGTAAGGAAACTAAATGAAAACAAATCAAACAAATCTACCCATCCACATGTTTTTTGAAAGAGAATGGTGATGAAGCCAACGACTACAATCTTTTATTATAACATTGTGAAGAAAAGCAAGGCCATTGGACAAATATACAAATTTAAAGTGCTTAAATGAGATCAAAAATAGATGATTTTATATTTTTTTATATTTAGTGAAAATTTAATAGTACCCTTTTTTTATTATTATTGCATACAATTCTAGTGCCTACGAAACTGCAAAGTGAAATATTATTTTTAAACTAAACTAGGTTCCAAAAATTGAACCTTAAGTTCAATTTGGTTTCGTGTTTAGCCACCCTTAAATTACCTATCTTAAAGTAATTTGTTGGTGAATTTTCCTATTTTTTCTTGCTTTTTTTTTATTTGGGGGTTTGTAAATCAAAATTGAAACCGAAAGGGGAGCTCAAAAGTTAATATCTAATTTTAAATACAAATAAAATCATTGCTGACACATGTTAACTATTAAACGGCAACTAGGATTGATAATTCATGTTAATGTGTTGTATTTTGTGTCGAAATTTAAATTGATTCATGTCGAGTCTAATTTGAAAATTTTATATTGTTTTCCTAATTCAATTCATATTAGATCCTATGCTCATCTAATATAAATCTTCAATTTGAATTAGGAATTTTATCATTTATGTGGAGTCGCCACCCAACTAGAGTTAGGAAAAAATTATGGAATTAGAATTAATTGGGTGGATTAATTCTAATCTAAATAACTAGTCAACAAATCTCCTCTTTTCATTTTTAGAAAAGAAAAAGAAGAAAAAAGAAAAACCAAATATTCTTAACTCGGGAGCTATTCTATTAAAACCCTAAAGTTACTATCTTATCCTTCTAAAATCTGAATTATATTATGATATCATTTTTGGCATAAAAAGAAAATATTAGAAAAAATGATATAATGATTTGAAAATATTTTTTATTCTTTTTAGAGTTGCCCCATAAGGATGCCTACTTACTTGTTATTCGGGATCAAACAGGCTGTAGTTTGCTTTTTATAAAAACTTTAATGAATTGTTTTTATTTTAATTATGAAAATATGTTGAGTTTACGTTTATTATCATTTTAAAAATTTTTCAAAAAAAATTCTAAGTCTAAGCTTTATTATTATCATTATTTTTTATTTTTTATTTTGTTATTATTATTTTTTTCTTAAAAAACTAAAACCTCTAATTTAAAAAAAAAAAGATCAATTATACATATTATATATATATATATATATTTAAAAAAAAAGAAGAAGTTTTCTAAGTGACAAAAATGTTTATCATTTTTATTAATTTTTTTAATTTTTTATAATATTAAATAAATAAATAAATAAAATAATTTAAAAAAGGGATCTGGCTACCCTGGATGCGGGTCGAATCGGATTGAGTTGGGTCGGATCATAGAGATCGGGTCTTCTTCAACGGTGGCTTTCCAACGGCTATTAAAGGCTATTGAGGAGTCAAAACCTAGGTTCTTGAGAGCATGGAGCCGAATGGTAGTGTCACTTTGCACTAAAGACCGCTCTTGGTGATGGTTTTGATGGTGGTCGTCGATGGGGGCTTAAAGAACTCCAGTAAAGGTTTCAATCTCTCTTCTGATTGCCTCATTTACTTCCTCTCATCAAGTCCTATTTATAGGCTCCCAAAACCATGCTTGATAGTTCGGATCTCCTTCGCCGTTGAGACCCATCCTCGTCCATTTTTTATTTTCTTTTCATTCATGTTAATCTTTGATTTTTGTTAAGATTGATGTTAATTTGATGATATTTATCTTATTTTAATTAAAGATCTGCTAGATTTATACAAAAAAATCGAATTAAAATGGTCGGATTTCCTTTCTCCCATGTCAACGTCGATCTCGGACGGAGGTTGAAGATGAGCACACGCCGGCGCATGCGATTTCGTCGTCCAATCGCGTGTTACCATATGGCAGTTGAAAGAAAAAAAAAATTGCAAAACAACACGAATGCCTCTCCCGCATTTCGAACCTGTGACCTAACACCCCCCCCCCCCCACTTGCGCGCGCGCACGCCTGAGGCTAGTAACTGGACTAGCTGGGCTAGCCCATTTTCTCTTCTTCTTTTTTATTAAACGCAAATTGCATATATACATTGCAATTTTTATTATTTTTGTATTATTTTGAAATTCTAAAAATTTATAAAAATTCCTTAACATCTTTTATTATTATTTCTACCTTCATTTTCCAAATTTGGTATATTATTTCTATTTGTTTTATTTTTTGTCATTATTTTTTCTTCATTTCTGAAAAATAGAAGAAAAATAAAATATTATTTGTGATTAGAAGGCAAAATTGTGGTGTTTACAACCGTTTCTCTTTGTAGTAAAGTTTAAAAAACTTAACTATAAAGACAACAAAGATACATTTTTTGCTTGATAGACCGAGTGGATAACGCTATAGTTGGTTGGCTATCTGAACCAAGATCCACTAGGGAGTTATCTGACCAAAAGTTTAAGTAAGGAAAATGCTCCATGAGTTAACAATCCTATATTGCAAAAGAAGATAGTTACTTTATGATGATTAATACTCCTTGGGGGAGTGGTCTTAGATAAGAAACATCTCACCAAACTAGCAACCTGGAGTAAGATATCATTTAGAAAAGTGCTCTATGAGCTAACTAATCGATGATAGAAAGCATCTCAATCTTAAACAGAGATTGTTTAGGAATGTGTTCTTGTGAGCGAACTAACTGATAACAAGAAACGTCTTATAGGACTAGCGACCTTAAAGAAGAGATTGTTTAGGAAAACACTCTTATGAGCTAGCTAACTGATAATAGGAAGCGTCTTACAGGACTAGCGACCTTAAAGAAGAAATTGTTTAGACAAGTACCCTTATAAGCTAACCAACTGATAATAGAAAGTGTCTTACAGAACTAGCAACCTTAAAGAAGAGATTATTTAGGAAAGCGCTCTTATGAGCTGGCTAACTGATAATAAGAGGTGTCTTACAAGATAAGTAACCTTAAAGAAGAAATTTTCTAGAAAAGTGGTCTTACGAGCTAACTCGTCAATGATATGAAGTGTTATACTAAACTAGCGACCTTAAAAAAGAAATTATTTAGAAAAGTGCTCTTATGAGCTACTAATCAATGATAAGAAGTGTCCCATCAGACTAGCAACCTTAAAAAAGAGATTGTTTAGAAAAGTGTTCTTATGAGCTAGTTAACTGATAATAGGAAGTGCCTTATAAGACTAACAACCTTAAAGAAGATAGTATTTAGGAAAGCGCTCTTATGAGCTAACTAACTGATAATAGGAAGTGTCTTATAGGACTAACAACCTTAAAGAAGAGAATTTCTAAAAAGTGCTCTAACGAGCTGACTAATCGATGATAGGAAGCATCTCACTAAACTAGCAACCATGAAGGAGAGATCATCTAGAAAAGTACTCTTACAAGCTGACTAATCTATGATAAAAGGCATCTCACTAGACTAGCAATTGTAATAGGAGGATATTTAGGAATGTGCCCCATTCTAGGTTAACTAATTGATAGTGGAAAACGTCTTTTTGGACTTGCAACCCTGAGAAAGGATAATTAAGAAAGTGTCCTATTATAGGCTAACTAACTAATAGTGAGAAGTGTCTCTTTAGACTTATAACCCTGAAGAAGAAAGTTTAGGAAAGTGCTTCATTATGGGCTAACTAACTGATAATGAATTCCTAAGTGAGAATCTTATTTTTCCAATAGCAGTCAAGAGCTTAAGATGACTTAAAACTTTTGAACAAATGATAATTAAAACTTTTCTAAAAAATCTTCAAGGCAATTGCTCGTCTAAACTTAAGGATAAGGTGACAAGATATTAAAATATTTTTTAGCAAACTTTGAAAATTTTCTCTTTCTTCTCAAAAAGAAATATTTTATTTTTTTTATTACTATTATTATTATTATCATTATTTTAAGCATTGCTAACAAGTAAAGAGTTTGACAAGGGCTCCTAAAAATACAAATAAAGGGCAAGCCCAACTTACTATTCAATAATCACTTACTCTTTTGCCTCATTTTACTTTGAGGGTTTGGTTTAATCTTGAAAAAGTGGTGTTTTGGTTTAGTCAATTATCTCTTGAGGGGTTTCTTGCAATTAAGACTTATATCTTCTTCTTGAGGGGCATCAATATTTAAAATTTGAGCCAAACAATGCCAATGAGGAATGACTTTAAATTTCCTCATTCTATTTGGAAATAGATATCTCATTCTCAATCGGTTTAATCTAAGAGGACTTCCTTACAATCTCTCGGTTTAGATGTTACTCTTGACTTTTATTCAAAAAAATATGATCTTTCTTGTAAGTAACACACTTTGATCAATCTGTTAGGCTTTTTTGAGACTTGTAATGCTATATAGGCTCTTGGTTATTGGTTTCAGAAAAGTACTAATGTTAAGGTCTAGTTTGAAAGAATCATCATTTCAACCTGAGTTTATAAGTTAAGAAACCTTGAGAAAAAACTAGAATAGTACTTGCCCCAACAATTTTTGCTTAAGATAAATTATTTTCAATGATTTGGAGAAGTCTTCAAAGAAGGGTGGTATATCTTTGAATTATAATGTTTGGGTTCTTGTATTTAGCCTCGGGTATTTTCAAGTATTGTTGGGCTTTTTTATTGTGTATAGGTTTAATTACATTCTTGGGCTTTTCTCATTTCTTTTCTTCTCTTTTTCTTTTTTTTTTCATTTTCTTTTTCCATCTTTTTTCCTTTTCTTTTGAGCCCAATAATGATAATCTCTTATGGGTCATGTGTGTTTTTTTCAAAATGTAGACTTTTCTTCATAGAAAAAAAAAATTATCTACAGCAAAAATTACTCTTAAATTGTTGTAACTAGGGCAAGCACTATTTAGTTAATTCCTTTTTCTTTATTGATGTCCTTATCTTCTTAATCATCCCATTGTAGGATAGTTCAAGACATAGTTAAATTTTGAAACTCTCTGTTTTTTTATATAAGCTCAAATGGGGTTGGCAAAGGATTATTGTGTTTAGGATAACAAAAATGAATGCCTAACATTATTTTGATTAATGTATCAAATTCAAGATAGACCTCCTTTAAGGAATGAGTCAAAAACCTCACATTAATAACATTTAACTCTCAAGTGTTTAACGGTTAGTGTTTGGGATGTGGTTTGCCTCTTGTCATCCTAAACCACTCGAACAAATGAGATATCTTTCCATTTTACCAGATTTGCCCATATTCACCATGTCTTGTGATGTCTTTGGGAGTTATGTGCCCTTGTCAAGTGATTTAGTCTTAACTTAGCTCTCTTGGGAAGCCAATTAGGATAGTCTTCTATATGCCCTCATTAGTAATTGACCATAGCCACTTCGAAAATGTGCCCCAAAATTAATTGTCTTTACGTCTATTTTATATAACTCCTGATAGAGAGAAAGTTCAAGTATAACCCTGAAGATTGGAGAGAGTTGGAAGGTTTTGTGTTTTGAAGCTAAATCAACATATGAGGAGACCTTTTGAAGTGAATGGGGTCTTTCAAATTAAGAGTAGGATATAGAGGTCTTTAGCTTTATGTTTGGAGTAAGTGATTGTGAGCCTTGGGTTAAGCTAACCATTCAAAAGCAACTTTTAGGATCTTAAAAAGATCTCTTATTGTTAGCAACTCTTTAATGTTCTTGGCTTTGTTCTTTTCTTTATTGTTATTATTTTTTAGTAAATATGCAAACAAGATGCTCACATGGATGCAAAAGAACTAGCATTTAATTAACGATGTGATAATACTAAAATTTTATTAATATTGCAAACTGATAGGAATAAAAATCCGACAAGACCTATCATTAGGGCAGGAACTAAAGGATTACAAATCTTGGCGTTGAGGGCCCATTTTGAGCAGATCGACCCCGGAATTATTTATATATTAACCTCTTTTCTATTATTCTTGTATTGTGTTTTCCAACAGGCACACTTATCATATTTTATAGGGCAATTGACAAACTCCCTCAAACTCAGCTTGTGGGTTATCCATGGACCGACCTGAACCGGCAATGAGCTGGGCCGATGGATCCTATAGAAGACTGGCATGTTGAAGACCAATTTCTTTTATATATTTTCCATTTGCATGGACTATTTATGTTGTAATCATTTTGGGATACTTTTATTTCCTTGTAACTTTCATTTAGGGCTAGCCACCTTAAAAGTGGTAAACTTGTAATTTTGAGCACTTTTTAACCCTAGGAGTAGTAAGTATAAATACTTGCTTAAGAGAGGGTTTGAGGAGGCCATTTTTGCATATTATACACTTCTTCTTCACGTGAGAATTAGGGTTCCTAATTTTCATTAGACTCTTATCAATTTCAATCCCAATAGTTGAAATTGTGGCAAGTGCAACACCTTGAAATTATGAGTAGTATCAATTTCATCTTGTTGTGATTTCTTTTCTTCTCTAGTGTGTCATATCTAGGGTTGAATTGAGATAGTTCTTGGTCATAATTACTTCTAATTGTTGACGAATTCTTGTGTTTATTTAAGGTCCCTTGCAATTGAATTCGAATCATCATTGAGAATTCCCTTGAAAACGTGTTTTTCACTATTGGAAAAGAGTCCTTGGAATTGAGGTTTTCTTTTGAATTTGTGGATTATTTTCGTGGATTATATGTGATTAGGGTGTTATTAGAAGAGATTATCATTGTGGTATTACAATTATATCTTTGAGCATTTGGAATTCTTTACATCTTCACTAGTGTTCACGTGAATTTTGCCCTTGTGGATCCGGTTTTACCTTGACTTGAGATTGTTTTTTCTTAAGTCTTTTAATTGTACTTCTAAGTGGAATTAGGCACATCACAAACTTAGGGTTCAGTGTTTTTATTGAAAACATAAGAAAAGAATGTTATAATCTAACTTCCTAATTTCTAGGCTTCTTCTTCTTTGGCTGCGTAGGTGTTGACTCCCCATTGACGATGGCTTCTAGTGCTTTAACCTTTACCTGAGTCTTCTCCAACTAAGCCTCTAATGTTTTGTTCCTCTGATTATATTCGTTGAATCTACTCTTCCACATGTCTTTCTTACTGTCCGTAGTCTCAAAATGAACCTCCATCCGAGCCCTCACTTGTTCCATGTAAGTTTTTATTTCTAGGCCTGGGCCAATCAGTGCCGACTGAGTGACATCCGAAGCATGGTACATCCTCTCTCCTATCTTGCACAGTTGGTTGATAACAAAATCTCCAATAGCTCGGTGTTTTCTTACTTCACCATCTAGTTCTTCGAGGTCTACATTAAGATTCTCGATTTAGGCTTCCCATAGGACCTTGACCTCTACCAACTTAGCGACTTTATTAGCCACTAAAATGCTCGGGTCTTAATATTCGAACGTGATTCCTTCTAATGATGGTCTATAAACTATGTCCTGGATAGTGCCAAATTGACAAACTATTGAGTTTGGGTGATAGCATGTATACCAATTAAGCTTGATTAATGGAATTGCTTGAAAGTTTCTATACATTAGAATAACCTTACTGCAACAGCTCTACCTAGCTGTTGAGTCTAATTTTTTATTTTCCATTCCTAATCCGATCTATACTAGACCCTATACTCATCTAATGTAAACCCTCAACTTGAGTTAGGAATTTCATTTTATTTCCGAGTCGCCACCCAACTGTGGTTGGGAAAGATTGAATTAGGACTAATTGAGCAAATTAATCCTAATTTGGACCACTAGTCAGCGAGATTTCCTCTTTTCGTTTTTTGTGAAAGAGGAAATGGAAAACCAGAGTTTCTGGATTCGGAGGCTGACCTATTAAAACCTTAAAGTTACCACCCTATTATCCTAAAATCTGAACCTTATCCAAATGTCTTTTATTTTATTTTTATCGTCTTTTTATTGTGTTTTTTAGTAACTTATTCTAAGAAGATAATTTTTTATTCTTTTTAGAGTTGCCCCAAACGGGTGCCTACGTACCTGCTATTCAGGATCAAACGGGCCGTAGTTCGCTTTTCCTGAAAAACTTTAATGTGTTTGTGAATTTTAATTATGAAATTACTTTCGGTTTACGTTCTTATCATTTTAGTATTTTTCTGGAAAAATCTATGCCTAGGTTTGATCATTTGATTTTTAGAAAAAATAATGATTTTAAGGAAAAAACCAATTTTGGATTTATTATCAAAAACATTTTTCTAAGTGATAAATTCATTTCTCTATTTTTTACCTATCTCTAATATTATTATTTGTTTTTTATTTTTTTATTTATTATTAATTTCTATTATTAATTAAAAAAAATTCCTACATTATTTATCTACCCTAAACTAAATATCTAAATTTTACCATTCATTTTTTTTCTAATATATCTTTATCATTTTTTTATTATTTTATAATTTTATAATTTATATTTATTATTATTTTCTATTATTCACCCTAAATTAAATAAAAAATAATCTAAATTCTAATATTTTTTTATTTTTTGAATTATAAATAACAAATAAATAAATTCGATAAATAAAAAAATAAAAAAAATAAAAAAATCCGACTTACTTGGATCCAGGTCGGTGCGCGGGTCAGGTTGGATTGGGTCGAACGGTAACGGCAGCTGGAAGTGCTCGTTGACGGCGTTCCAGCGGCCTTTCGAGGAGGTTGAGGTGTCATTTCCTAGGTTTTCGAGGATAGGGAACTCAACCGTGGTGGTGGATTGCTCCAAAAATGCCTTCTGGTGGCGGTTCAAGGCTTGATCGGCAGTCGTGGCTTGGGGAACTCCGGCGAAGCTTCAATTTCTCTCTTTTTCTCACTTTTGATCCGTGCTCTTGCTTCCTCCCTTCATCCTCTATTTATAGCCACAAAGAATCGAGCTGAATAAGCTTGGATTTCCTCCGATTGAGATTAATCGAATTTGCGATTAAAACCCTCCTCCGATTTGTGCAAATCCATCAATTTGTTGCGATGTGATTCTAATTGGATTATGTTTATCCTATTTTAATTAAAGATCTATTGGATTTGTGCAAAAAATTTAATCAAAACGACCGAAATGCGATTTTTTCCCCACCGACGACAATCTCGGACGAAGGAAGAAGAAGGTCACGCGCTCGGCCCGGCGCGTGCGTTCGTTCCAGCCAATCAACTACTGACACGTGTTCTGGGCGAGGAAAAAAAATTGCAAAATGCGGAATCTGCCTCCCCCCGTGTTTCGAACCTGTGACGAGCCATCCCCTCGCGTGCATCGGACCACAGCCCGGACTAGCTGGGCTAGCCCACTTCTCAGTTTTTTTTTTTTATTTTCACAATTTGCATATATGCAATGCAATTTTTATTATTTTTGTATTATTTTGAAATTCCAAAAATTTGTAAAAATTATTTAACCCCTTTTATTATTGTTTCCACAATTATTTTCCAAAATTAATGTATTTTTTCTATATTTTTTTTTTGAATATTTTTCCTATTTTTGCTAAATTAGAAGAAAATTTGTAAAAATGGAAAAAATTGAAAATTGATTATTATTGATCATTAGGGGCAAAAATAGGGTGTTTACACTAGCAATCCACAGAATATCATCAGCGTTGAAACCCTTGAGCACTTTCACCCAACTGGGGTTGGAAAGATTGTTTGGCAGCTTCATCTTTTCTATACATGAATCTATGAGGTCTACTTGTTGGGCCAATGATCTCTTAACCATGTTTAGCCCAAAACATTTAAGATGGCTCACAAACCATATTAGGATGAGGTTGATGTTTGAGCGGAGAATTCCATGACCCTTCTTCTTTACGAAATTTAAGTTTCGAATCTGCTTGACTAGTAAGGCTGGAATGTAAGATTTTCCTTCCAAGAATTGGAATACTAATTCCGCAACTCTATAATGAATGTGGAAGATCCCAGTAGGAAAGAGGATAGTTGCGAATGCTGTCAAGATGAAAGCTTAAACTTGTCTTTGTCTGTAAATCTCGGGATCTCCACATAAGATGTCCTTCTTGCTCCCATCATCACATCGAGCCACAAACCAAGCTTCTAATTCATCCATTTGAAGGCAATACCCATTGGTATTTTCCAATGCTCGATTGATCTATGCTCTACGAATTCCTAGAAGTTTGCTGAAGATGCTTGCTGGCCCAGCCTTTAAATCTGGTACATACACCTTATTGGAAAGTGGAGCAGCCTAGAGAAGCTGAGTATAATCCTCTATGGTTGGTGTGATCTCATGTGGCCTAATAAAGAAAGTCACGAGCTCAATTTCCCAAAAGTGTAATATAGTCTGAATTAAAGGTAGGTTGACATCCATTTTCATCAGCGAGAGAATAGGCCTTATTTTGCCCTAAATAAAGGTCTGCTCTTCAGGGCCGTATAAGGTGAACTAATGGTCCAGTACCAATTTTGGATCCAAAGGCTTATAGACCCGGATTTCTTACGGAGGAGACGATCAATTACAACACCAGCCATCTATCAGGATTATAATAGAAATCTCTAATTACAAATGGAATCTTTTACAAAATATCATTAATTCTCTTACAGGTAAATGTATTTAAACTCCAGAAAAAAAAAAAGGAAATTACATCATTAATCATTTGCCAGCCCATGACTTCATGTATGCAAGGTAGGTGGGTTCTAAAAGGTCCCTAAGCTCTATAGCCTCCCACATTCTCGAAGAAATGGATCTCATGCCATATTGAAGCATTAGGTAGGGTAGGCTAATCAGCCTCGAGGGATGATTATTTCATTTCACCCGGAACTTACACAATGCCCCCCTGTCTTAGGGTCCTAAGACGGCCTGAGTCTGACCGTATTTAATCACACAATTGCATGCATGAAAACTCAATAGAAATAAAAAGAACTAATCCTTATTAAATCCTTGGATCACAAATAGATACAAAATTAGTGCAAACAATATTTCACAACATAAGAGCTAATTAAAGATATCTACAAATGATGATTTCAGAAGGTTTAGGTGGCTAGCCCACTATAGGTCCCCAGTGGAGTCGCCATCTTGTCAAGTCTAATTTGAAAATTTTATATAGTTTCTCTAATTCAATTCATATTAGATCATATACTTATTCAATATAAATTTTTTACTTGAACTAAGAATTTTATCATTTATGTGGAGTTGCCACCCAACTGGAGTTATGAAAAAAATATGGAATTAGAATTAATTGAGCAGATTAATTCTAATCTAAACAACTAATCCATGAAATCTCATCTTTTTTCTTTTAGAAAAGAAAAGAAGAAAAAAGGAAAACCAGAGATTCTCGACTTAGGGGCTATCTTATTAAAACCTTAAGGTTGCCACCTTATCCTTCTAAAATTTGAATTATATTATGATATCATTTTTGGCATAAAAAAAATATTAGAAAAAATGATATAATGATTATACTAATAATGATTTGAAAATATTTTTTTATTCTTTTTAGAGTTACCCCATAATGGTGCCTATGTACTTGCTATTCAGGATCAAACAGGCCGTAATTCGCTTTTTATAAAAAAATTAGTGGATTGTTTTGATTTTAACTATGAAAACATGTTGAGTTTATGTTTATTATCATTTTAAAATTTTTTTCAAAAAAATTATAAGTCTAAGCTTTATTATTATTTTTTTTTCTTAAAAAAAAACTGAAACCTCTAATTTAAAAAAAAAAAGATCAATTATATTATATATATATTTAAAAGAAGTTTTCTAAGTGATAAAAATGTTTATCATTTTTATTAATTTAAAAAAAAAATTATAATAGTAAATGAATAAATAAATAAAATAATAAAAAAGGGATCCGGCTAACCTGGATGCGGGTCAGATCAAGTCGGGTCAGGTCGAATCACGGTGATCGGAGCTTCTTCGACAGTGACTTTCCGATGGCTGTTGAAGGCTGTTGAGGAATCGAAACCTAGGTTCTCGAAGGCGTGGTGTCAAATGTGGTTTTACTTTGCACTAAAGACCGCTCTTGGTGGTAGTTCTGATGGTGGTCGTCGGTAGGGGCTTGAAGAACTCTGGCGAAGGCTTCAACTCGTGTATTTCTCTCCTTTTTTTCTCTCTCTTTTGATTGCCTCCTTCACTTCCTCTCATCAAGTCCTATTTATAGGCTTCCAAAACCGAGTTTGATAAGTTCAGATCTCTTTCGCCGTTGAGACCCATCCTCATCCGTTTTTTATTTTCTTTCGATTCGTGTTAATCATTGATTTTTCTTAAGATTGATGTTAATTTGATGATGTTTATCCTATTTTAGTTAAAGATCCACTAGATTTGTGCAAAAAATCAAATCAGAATGGCCAGATTTCCTTTCTCTTACGTTGACGCCAATCTCAGACGAAGGTTGAAGATGAGCACACGCCCAGCACGTACGATTTCGTCATCCAATCGCATGCTGCCACGTGGCAACTGGAAGAAAAAATTTGCAAAGCTGCACAAATGCCTCCCTCGAGTTTCGAACCTGTAACCTAGTCGTCATATGAGACCAAATCAATAATAGCATAATATAGCTCAATCTCATCAACCGTTAAATCAACCACTTGGGATTGATTTATAATTCTCATCCCTTGACGCCTTTGTGTCGTTCACTTATTGTCAAATCAACTATTTGGGATTAATTTATAATTCTAATTCTTTAACACCCCTGTATCATTGCATCTCTCAAGTGCTCCATTTTACGCATTCAAAAGTCAAATAGGGTAGCCAAATGTGTACCTTTATAAATCCTCAAGTATATTCATATAAATATATATATATATTTTTAAAAATACAATTTGTGCAAAAAGGTAAGTTTGTCAAACATATTCTCCTACTACTTACTCTAAAAATAATATCAACCACAACAATTGTGACAATGACCAAGCAAGAAAACACACATACATAGAACATACCACGATCAAACATAACATTATATCATATCATAAAGTTTCTCACTTACCTGTTTATGGTGGTCATGGTCCTAACCGTCGTTGAGTGATTTTGACATGTAATCCTTTTACCTAATGATAAGATAAAATAAAATAAGGTAAATGTTTAGAATCTAAGTCGAGCCTTAATTTAGTTAAAAGTATTAAGTAAGGTTCGTTTATCTTCTATTTATACCTAATTTAGTATTTTAGTATAATTTCTTTGTTTTGCATTAGTATTTCATAATTTTATAATTATATGTCCTCTCTACACTCACTCATACACACGCGCACACACGCCAACACATACTCATGCATACACACACCTCACGCACACACCCATACAAACACACATACCCCCCATGCACATACACACAAACACACATACCCCTCATGCACATACACACACATACACACAACACACACACCTTCCATGCACACTAGGTTGCCTCTCTCCCTTGACCTTCATCTCAATTTCTCACCAAAATTAATCCTTCTCGTGCTGGCACTCTTCTCTCCCTCGCTAGACATGCATCAACTCACACGTTCCAACCAGCTCAAACCAGCATTTTCACCTTCACACACGAACTTGTCTATTTCACATCACACCCTTAAATTTAGCCCCCTTCCAATGTACCCACCAGCACTAAATTTTGTCATATACTCGCATAATGGAAACATATGAAGCCAACAGCGGAAATGGAGCAACCAAAATAAAATAAAATAAAATAAATACAACCCAACATCCTTAACAGCCCATCTCTTTCCCTTATTCACAACCTTCAACAACACAGGAGGAATCCCTAAACAATACATAAAGATTCCCCCTAGATATGTAGACACGGATATATATAAATATATATACACGACAAAATACACGTAATACAACATAATACACATAGTAACAGTATATCATGGAGTCCTACTCACTTAGGTCTTGTTTTCATGGCTACTTGGTAGTAGTCTACAAGTATTTTTATGGGATAATTTTTCTTCACCTAAAAATTCAAGAAAGTACATCATTACACTCTGTTCATAATCTAGATCATCATATCTAGCATTTTTTCTACCTATTTCATCGATTTTCTAAGCTAAATATTATTTTTAATGATTAATCATAAAATACGAAAAATATCTCCATTTCGCGTGAAACTGGTCTCATGAGTTGTACTCACCTCTAAGAACATATTGGTTGTCACGAATCGTCAATTTAAGGTTGTATGTGTGAGATACGAATTTTTTTGTTCAAAATTCCACTTTTCTTCCCCATTTGCTTTTCCTTTCCTTTGTTTCCATTTTATTTCTCGTCGTCTTCACACTGGATCTCCGATCATTCATCTTCCTCTCCTTCCTCGCTTTTCCCTTCCGCTAGAGTCAGCATACTTTTCTTTTTCCCTTTCTTTTCTCTCTTTTCCTCTCGTCTCGCTATCTCCTCTTTCTCTCATGTTTCTCTCCCTCTCTTCTTATCTCTCTCGTGATTTTCACTAATTTCTAGAGACTTCTCCCCTTTTTATACTGTTTTGATTTTTTTTTATTTTTTAGTGTTTGCCGACTTGCCGCCCCCATGTTCACATTTACATATATATATATATATTATATTTTATATTATAATTATTTATATTTTAATATTCTACGCGCGTACGGCAATATTTATAAATTTTGTAACTCTAGTGTTTTATTACGAAATTTTACATCTAAGCTAATTTGATTATTCCAAACATAAGTATTTACTCAAATTTTTCATTTGAAATTCCTAAATCTATAATTTCAATTAATTTCATTATTTAACCCAATATTGTTCGTGATTTATGTTTCAAAGAATTTATTCTTTTAATTTAAATTGCACGAACTAAAATTAGAGCTTATAGTTGTTTTTATTTATATTTTTATTTATTTTTTTATATAACTATATGCAGGTATTTTCCAACTTACTTCGTTCCCTAAATTTATTTAGTAACATGTTTCATATAATTTGTAATTTTAAGCTTGTTATCCCTTTCCTCGCATACGATTATTCTCTCCGATTGTTCTCTATGTCTAATTTTCATTATTTGTTATATTTATCAAATGGACTTCACATTTTTTTCTCATTTTTCTATTCTAAAGCCTATTAATATTTGTTAAGTTTTTTTGTTATATCTAAATTAGTAAATAGTATTAATGTATCACGGTATTTTAAAATTTTTTATCATAAATTTATCAAAATTTTTAATATTACAAAATTGTCATTTTCGTTACCCCGACTTAGAAATATTTATTATTCCGCTTATTTTCTTTAATTTGTACATAGTTTTTCAAAATTTTCGAGGCATTACAAAAATCTACATCAAAGTTCCTTCCTTAGACTTTCTCGACTTCTTTTTCCATCGAATATTCTACAAAATTAACATTATATATTGTTATTATTAACATTTTTTTTTCTTTTTCATTTCTTTTATGAGAGTTCTTACTTCTTTTTCTTCTTCTTTTTTTCATCTTCCTCTTTCTTTACTTTTTCTCCTATTCTCGATTTTTTTTTTTAATTCCACTCCATTATGGTTTGCATTGGATTGGTAGAAAAATTCCAATTCTTTTTTTCTATTATTATTTTTTAATGTAGTGGCATTAGAGAAGAGGAAAGAATGTAGTTTCACTAAATAGGGAGTTAAAGATGGTTGATGGAGAATTATTGGGATTTTAATGTCTTTAGGTTCTTGTGGATGGAATCTATAACTATGGTAGCTAATGTATCATTTAGTTTCTCTCAACGTGATTTAACTCTATTTGACCAATTAATTATTTTATTTTAACAAATTTATCATATTTTAAACGTATTTAACATTTTGGTATATACACATAGCCATGCCAATGTCATATTAACATGATGGATTAAAGGATTTTAAAATACTATATATATGAAAAAAAAGTATACACATGTCAAAGCATGTTTAGCTGAAAAACTTACTACTAAGATGATAGTGATTAACTTATCTAATTAAGGTAGTAAAGTTGAGATGTAAATTTTCAAGTGGGTATTGAATTTAACACCAAAAAAAGGTTCGAATGCTTAATTAGAAAATTATGTAAAGTTCAAGTAATAAGTGTGTGATATTATTCCTTAAAACTATAAAAATGTTTGCAAAATAACTTTCTATTTTCAAGTTATATATATGGACTAGTCCAATGAAATGTAAAATTTTAGGCTAACTACCATGAGATTTAAAAAAAATAAAAATAAAAATCTTGATATTATTGTTTTATTATGTCAATGCACAACATGCCATGATTGATTTTGAAAAATCTCAAAATTCTAAATAAAATCAATGGAATTAAGAAAGAAATTTAGGAGTTAATTAAGAAAGGGCTTACAAAATTTAGGGCTAAATTTTTTTCTAAAATGACAATTATGTCCATGAACTCGATTTATCAAAAATAACTCTAAAATAGCCTAGTAACCTTAAAATAAAATTTCAAGACCCTAATTAAGTGAATAAAATCATTAAGAAATTATTTGAAGTTAATTAGAAAAGAAAAATTAGAAGTTAAAGATTAATTTTACAAAATGATCATCTTGCCCCTAAACCTAATTTGGAATCATTGAAGTTGGCCAAAACCACTAAACAACTTAATTAAAGTTAGTTGGAGTCATTTTAAATTATTGGAAGTAATTTCTTGAAATTTGGAGACAATTTACTAAAAATAATCATTTTTGCTATTAAAATCAGTTTTTATCTAAAATAAACCAAATTTTTTTTGGAGACCTTAAATATAGCTCAAAGACATTAATTAAGCAAATAAAATTAATTACAAAATATTTGGAGATGATTGGAAAAGAAAAATTTTAATTTGAAAGTCTATTGGATAAAATGACCAAAATACCCCTAAACTCATCTTATGGAAGAGTAACTAAGTAAATTAAATTCCAAAGACATTTTAGTAATGAAAAAAAAAAAACACTATTTTGCAGCTGGAGTTAGTAGAAGAAATTAAGGGAAAAAAAAAAAACCAAAATAAGCTAAATTAAGAAAAACACATGTTACTATAAGTTATAACCCATTAACCCTCACTAAACCCTACCATGAAAACTTATTTTAGGATAGAAAAACGGCAAGCCTCGTTTCATTTTTCTGAAAAACTTTCTAAGATAAATGCTCCTAAAAACTCATTAAGTCTATTATACTCCTTAAATATCTTAATACCCATTAAACCTTATGTTAATCTAGTTGTTTTCTTGTAAACTTTAGGTCAAGAATCAAGTGGGATTTCAAGCTAAGAGGGGGAATCTTACATGTGATTTAGGTGTATAGGTAAGTAAGAAAATTACTTGATTCAAGTAGATTTTGGTTCGTAGATTGTGAGTTTAAGTAATGTATGATATGTATTGTGAAGGAAATCAATTGGGGGTTTAGGAAAAAAATATCATTTTGGAGGTGGGTAGGCATGGTTTGGAAAAAAAAATGGTATTTCTTATATCACCAACACGGTAAGTTTAAAATCCTATTTAAGTTGATGTTTTAAGATAGCTATATGTGATTGAGCTTGAAAATTTGATGATTTCTTAAATATTGAGAATATATTATGATGCACTCTTGTGGCTACCACCTATATTGAAGATTCTTGAGTGTCATTTAGTGATTTAGGAATTAATCCATGATTTAATATGTTTTATGTATTGTTGGATGTTGATTGAATGATATAAGTGGAAAACGATGCATGATAATTGAAGATATGTAATGGGTTATTAAATATAATTGCAATCATCACTGTGAAGATGAAATTAAGGCTTAAATTTTCTTTTGATTTGAATGTTGTGTGATGATAAATTGATGATTAGAGTATAAACATATGATGTATGGAGTGATTTTAATGATTAATTAGTAGGTATAACATGTGGATGGTTGAAATTTGGTACTATGATTGAATTAGTGGATGAATAGGTTGATTTAATTATTAAGTTATGAATTCCCACCATGTTAATATGTTCTTAGAGTGATAAATTTAATGAAAATTGAAATTACTTGATAAATATTAAGTTTGGTGAAGTTTAAGGATGAATTAGGCTAAATTGGAATATTACGAGAACTTGAAATGTTAATTTCTTGCATGATTTTTGGTAAATGTTTAATTATGGAAAAATATGATTTATTGTATTTATTTTGAGTAGATTTGATGGAATTATCATATAATTATAAATAAAAGTTTGATATAATGTAAAATGAAGCCTATAAGTGAAGATGTGTAGAAATTGGACTAGTTGAATTGATCGAAATAAGTTAGGGCATGCTCTATTTTGATTATCCTATTTCAACAATATTTTTGGCTTGAAAATGAAAATAAACAATTTAATAGACACTAGGAAGGAGTAAGAATGAGTGAGTTTTGATTTATAATGATAGGCTCTTGAAGTTGAAAATTCATAATTAAGTTTGGTCTAGTTGTTTAAGGGCTCTAAATTGAATAAAATATTTTATGTTAAAATGTGTAGTAGAAGTGATAAAAAAAAATGGCTTTAGTTTCACTTGATTTAGGCTTAAATTGAGTAAGTTATTTGTGAAGAATTGAAATTAAATTAGACAATGGTTTAATTATATTGTGTTAAGGCTGACCTAACCCTAAGTTAGCCCAACCAAAATAGGCATAATGACCCCCTCTTACCTTCTCCTTTAGTGGCCATGTAATTAAATATAATATGCTTAAATGGACTTAATTAATTAAACTGTAATAATCGAACCAAAATAAATTGTGACATGATAATGTGAATCCAATAGCGTATGGGCTCAAGATCCAAAATCCAAAATATAATCGAACCTATATCTTTATAAGGCTTATATCATAAATGGGTCTTAACACAATAAATTACTAAATCGGGTCTCCAATGAATTCAAGGCTTGAGTCGAATTAACTAATCAAAATTAACTAGACATGAGATTAATAAAATATAATGGACTTGCGTAACTATAATAAAACCCAAATGAGGCCAATACCCAAAACCTACTTGGAATCATTAATTTTAGGACCAATACCCTAAATGGGTCTTAATAAATAAATCAAATTTAAACGAGTCTTCAACCCGATAAGGCCCTAAATCAATGAGGGATTTAAAATGAGATGAAAATTGGACTTAGAAATTAAATGGGCTTAAAATATAACAAATAGAACTAATTGAACATAACTGATTAAATATATGAAAGTAATCTAAATGGATTGAAAATGAACTTAGTGATTAGAACTCGACTTAACTAAGTTAATTAGGGCTAGTGAGCCTAATTCTAAACATAATTGGGCTTACTATACTTAAAAGGCCCAAATACTCTAATTAGGCTTTAAATACAATTAGATTTAAAATTCAAATAACTTATTAGGTTAAAATGATTGAACCCTAATTGAATCGGGTTAAAATTAACTAAAAGCTAATCGAGCCTAGATAATCCTAATTGGGCTCATAACTAGTATGTGCCTTGAGTAATTTAAACCAACATTAGAATAGAATTAAACTACTTGAAATAACCAATTGAATTATAATTTTCTTTTTGATGCATAAAACCAACTCTTTTGACACAATCAAAACTTAGATTGCGATTTGGGGAATGTCGACCTTTCAGGTATGCAATAACTTGCCTATTGTGTGTTAGAATAGAAAAATTAACTAGACTAATAATCAACTTGACTAAGTAACTACTTGCTATTTGTGCATGGTTAATTGAGTTAGCAAGTAAGAAATCTTGATTCGGGATTATGACTGTGATCATATACCCTAAAATGACATTGTAATTAAGTGCTTAGACCACCAAGGATGGCTTAATAGGTAGTTAATGAGTGAAAACGTGCCAAGTAATGGGTACTATAAACAAAGAGAATGTATATTAAGAGTTGTCTAGGATTATAAGTCTCAATGGGCGATATGATATAACTAAACTGTAATCAATAAGAACTACATAATGGTGGGTTCACTTCGACAAGGCTACTTAGGTACATGGTTTTTGATGACATGGAGTTTGATTGCTCTCATTAACCCCCGATGTTTGTTGCAGTAGAATTAGACTCCTTGTCCCCCATCGCGATGTTCGGACTCATTAGTACTCCCATATTGAATGTTTACATAAAATAATTAATTAAATTAAATGATTATTTTTTACATTAGTTGTAAGCTTGCTTAACTTGTATGAATGTGTTTGTGTTATTGTGTACTAAAACCTTATGGCTCACTCCTATTGATTTTTCAAATGAGGACTGCTTGGTGGATCTTTTATTCAATTAGATGGGTTTCAATTTCAAGGAAGAAAATGGAGATGAGATTGAGGACCTAGATTCCAAGGGCTATCGTTGATTATGTTTCCTATTTTTAGCTTAGACTTAGTATTATGATTTATGTATTGTATTAGACTTTTATAGGAGTTACCTATGTAACTTTATAACTTGGTTACCTATTCAGGTATGATGTGTGCACCTTAGGCACTGAGACTTAGATTTTTATTTTGTACTTCCACTACATTTTTCAAACTTGACGAATCTCTGAGATATTTTTCAAAATTAATGAATTGTCAATTATTTTAAAAAATAAATCAACATTTCAAAATCCTAAAGCTGTTTTAGAAACCCATTTAATAATTGTAATTTTACATATTCTACTTAAGTAAAATACGCAACAAACTATCAATACCATAATGAATTAGGGGCATGATAGACTTAAATGAAGATTAGCTTGTAAGTCCAATTCAATTTTTACAGATAATACTAATAAGTTTCACTAATTTTATAATTTGATAAAATTAAGCCTCATAAAGGGGTTTGTATATAGAAGCATAGCTTAAAATTACAGTGTATATTCACGTTAAAAGTTAAAAATGCTACTCTTATCACAATCAGAGTTAAAGTGGACTAAACAATAATAAGAAAGGGAACAATGACTACTAGCAAGATTAACAATAGAAGGTGGACACTACAGAAGATAATGAAGTAGATATTAAAGTATAAATTACACTATTCATATTAGAAATACCATTTTTGGGTTCGTAAGTTAAGTGGACATGTTTTCAAGATTATTTATTAAATAAGTTTGTAAATGAGTTTATGTACTAGACTTGAATCCAGACACATTTATAAATATATCAAAATATGTTCAATTCGTTTATTAATTATATCAAGTCTTTCTAATTCATAACTTGTCTATAATTATACTATATAGAATTTGAATTAGTGATTCAAATGCCAATTCCCAACCTTAATGGCAATTAGTAACTAGATCTTAAGTGAACCTTGCAACTTCCTTAATGGGTTTACAAGTGGATCCATTCCTCCTCTTCATCCATAATGTAACTCAAATGAAGGCATAGTGCCCCCAGCTTGGCTTAACTAGGTTGGATTGTTAAGTATTGAGTCGCTAAATGATCAAACCATAACTGGCCCATGTAAGGTGGGTTCCTAACCAATCTATAATATTATTTTCATAATATTACTATGATAACCTAATGAAAACATATATATATTACTTTCACTAATAGTGAAAGATAGTAATAAAATACAAAACTGATAAAAACATACACACTCTCATATATATATATATATATATAGAATTTCATCTTATCATTAGCAATTTTATTCAATTCTATACGAGGTTGTTATTGCTTTTTATTTTACCATAATTTTACTTTTAAAGTATAAAATATCATTTTAATGATGATTTACAAAAACGAAAAAGATAATTTAAAGCTATTCCTTCCCCATTAAAGAAAATTTTCATATCAATCGAGCCCTAAAAATTGACTTTTCAATGTTGATTCGAATCCGCTATACTACACTTAGAATTTTGAATTTTAGATAAATTGCTAATGAATCATATAAAAAATACTTTATTGTATAATTTTAAAGACACGAAGTTTAATAATAATAAAAAAAAATTATTACCTGTGCTAAAAAGCCAGCAAACAACGACATCGTTTGGAGAAGACAACATTAACAGCACTGGGCAGAAGCATAGGTTTTTGTTCTGCTCTTTGGTTATCTTTTTGAGCTTGTTTGCCTTCTCTCTGCAACACTGAGATTGAAATAGAATCAGATAGACCTCATCATAAACATCATGACTGGTAATCCCTCTCTCTCTTTCTTTCCTCGTGAGATGAATTCTGAAGCAATCATCATATCACTGTCTTCTTCGTTTTTGGGCTGTTGAGATTTCAATGGGATCATATTGATTGTTTTGTTACTTTATTGCTACAGTGTTAAGACACCCTAAAGTTTCAATCTTTTATGAACTTCTTGGTGTACGTGATACTTCATTACTTATTATTGGGTAATGGGTGTTTGAATGGTCTGTGATTTTTTTTTTGTATATTTATGTGTAAAGAATCATGGGCTTGCTTCCAAATTGGTGTTGCATGTTGATTAGAGAGTGAGGTGAACAAAATTGCAAGATGTAGGGGAAAAAGGGTCTTTTTTGGAACTTCTGTTAATGGATGAACCATGCTACGCTATCCTTGTACTGGTTAGGTTCTGCTTGCCCTGTGTAGTTAGCCATAAAGGGCCTTGGATGAATTTGAAACTAAGATTTTGCGCAATTTATCATGAGAGTTCCCAGATTTTAACAGCTAGGCCAAACTCTCGGGGTCGATTGTTTACAGAAATTTTGACTGACCTGACCATACAAGTCTTCCTTTACCAAACTTTAAAGATGCTTTGCAGTTGCGATGTGCTGTTCATCCACATTTGCAATTATTCACTGTTAATCATTAAAAAGAATCATAAATCTGCTTCTTAATGCGGTGGTGGTTGTTGATTGAGGCCAAATCTGGCCAAAACATGATTGTAATATTATGATGACAAAAGAAACGATCCTTGCTCGTTTTTCTTTTGCTAAAAGTTGTCTTTTGCAAAATTGTTTTCCTCAAAAATATGTGAGCAGACCATGCACTAGAGCAGGAAATGGAAATCGAGGCACTGGAAGCAATACTCATGGATGATTTCAAAGGTATGTGGCATTTATATGTCTCCTCCTTTTGTGGTTTCCTTTTAGATATTGACATGCAAATGGCTCATACTATGTGATTCACTTCATGGCAGAAATTCATTCCAGTGAAAGTGGGTTAAACACATCAAATCGATGCTTCCAAATAACTATAGTTCCTCAGGTACATGCTTTCTATTTCTTTTCTAAAATATTGTTGCATGATATTATGAGTTTAGATAGTGGAGATCAATGGAGATGAAGATTGGAAGTGTAACCCCCAGTGTCATGGCAGTTTTCTGTATGTACTGGGCTAGTGGATTATTGTTATGGGAAAAAACTGTTGGGGTTCATGGAAAGTGGACTCATGGGAATGTAGTAGAAATTAGAAAAGTTCTTTGTGGGCTGTGATGAGTAATTCCTGAGCAGTGTTTGTTTTTATAAGTGGGATATGATTTGTGCTTTACGTGGGAAAAGATATGCATGAGAGACTGGCAGCTTATTAAAATTTCCTTCCCGCTATAAAGAAAATGTTATAGCCTTTTCTTCTCTATCACGCATCTGATTGTTGTCCTACATTCATTTATTTCTGTGATTTGTTTTGTCAGGATGACGAACTTGATGAATCAATAGCCACACCAGGTTGCTCCTATAAATATCTTTGTCTGTGTTTTTCAGTTTGTAGATAGGTTGCTACTAGGAGAGTTCAGATTCTCTCCTTTCTGTTTTCACATATAAAGTTACTGAGCAAGATTTTTTGTTTAACTTTTTTTGCAGTTTGGCTAGCTTTGATATTTTCACATACGGAAAAATATCCAGACGAACCTCCACTTCTAAATACAAGAAGGTTAGTTGTAAATGTATAAGTATTCTGCTAATTTTTTTTTAGTTGTAAAAAGCATTACCCAAAAAGTATCCTCAATATTGCAATGTGGAACCTATTACTTTCCTTTTGCAAATTTGAAATCCAAACCCACTCCCCTCCCTCCTGGCCCAACAAACCACAAATAAATAAATAAAGAAATAACTGCATTGAATACAAGAAGAAGAGAGTTATGTCATTGATAAGGGGGTTAAATAGTATGCTGGTTTGATGCTATTAATCATTGTTCATTACATGCGATGTATTGCTATGAGGTGGAATTTCTATTATTTCAGTGTTCAATTAGGAAGCATATGTGGAGGCCTGTGTACTTAATTAGAACTGTTAACAATTGGAAATATATTTTAGCTGTGCTCTGTAACTAAAGATCATAAGAATCCTCATGTGCAAGGGTAATGAGTTCCATCATATGATGTGTCACAATTGTTCATTTTAATTATCGAGTAATGCATAATCTAATTTGGATATTTTGTTTCACGCAAAGTTGTTTTTCCATCTAATCATTGGTTTTTCTTTTCTTTTCTTTTTTCTTTTTTTTTTTTGGGTTAATTGTCCAAGACAATTTTCACACAAAAGCTTTAAGGACAAGTCAATGTAGGATTATATTCATTGCTGTTGTGAACTGTTATCTCTATTTTTCAGTTTGCGGGGAATACCAAATGATGATCTCAAGGCATTGAAAGAGAAGCTTGAACACGAGGTAATCTCCTGGTGGCATTCTTTCTGAGATTATTGTTCTCTTAGTTCAGCTTGTCTTTATGTGAATTTTGATCTGTAGACTGAATTTCCTGATACAGTTAAATTACTTTAGTTCTGCATGTGCTATGGCTTTCAAGCAGGCCTAAGACAATCCTTTTTCACACATTTTGCTGTCCTTTCCCAATGCGAGCCATGACTCTTTCCACAAAAGCCTGTAACTGGAGTTAGAATGTCCTCTCTCGTGTGGTGGAAGTCTTGTTTGAAATATTCTTCTGAGTCTCATTACATGCCATTGTCTGCAGAATATGCATGAGCTAATATATTTAATTAATCTGAACAAAAAATTTAAGCTCTACAATAGAGAATAGTATGTCAAGTAAAGGAGTTAGGACTTCAATGAGGAGAAAGTATTCAGGAGAGTTGGAAATTTGCTGAAGGAGAAATGATTTTTGTGTCATTATTGTCTACTGTAAGGAAGAATTTAAATGACCAATCATTTAAAGCTAACTGTCATTTTTTGGTTTTAATTGTATCAACCAAGGAAAATTTGATCTTTCATGCGTCTGAGTTCACAATTTCTAGTCTGGGTTGTGACCATCTTGCATGTTCTTCTGCTAACTTTTCAGGCATCTGAAAATCTTGGTATGGCAATGATCTATACTCTGGTTACATCTGCAAAAGACTGGTTATCTGAAAATTTTGGTCAACAAGATGGTGTCGAGAACTTTGAAGACACAGAAGCTGCAGAAGATGAAGTATGCTTTCTTTTTCCAGAATTTGAATTACAGTGTTTAAATTATTATGATATATCGTACTTTGATATTTGTGGACCTTGATACCTGAAACATTGAAATGCTGATGCCACATTTATAGTTAGCCACGTGATTCTAACTTTTTCAATATATGGTATGTCAAATTAGTGATTACTATGAAGGTCTTAGACATGAAGTTTCCTGATTACTGTCTTGCCTAGCGAGTCTCTAGTATAAGTGTTTCTCTCTCTCTCTCTCGGGAAATAGTAGTTTTTTAAATTGGGAGGATGACAAGAGTGCTTTTAAAGATTTCTACCTCTTAAGTGCGGCAAAAGAATCATTCTCAAGGCAAAAATCAAGAATCGCCTGGCTTAAATTACGAGCTAGAAATACTAGTTTTTCTTCCGGTCCTTGTAACAAAAATATCATAAGGACATGATATGCTCTCTTATTGATAACACAGGTCAGGTTTTTACCACAATTTCAGCAATTAAAGATCATGCTATCAAGTATTTTGCGGAGCTGTTAACTGAAACAAGACCGCCTGCCCAATTGTTCTACCATTTGGAAGCTTTAATCGAGAAGAGAGTGAGGGAATCAGATTGGGAGTCCTTGGTTAAACTAGTTACAAATGAGGAAATAAAGGCCACTCTTGACTTGATGGCACAAGAATAAGCACCAGGATCGGATGGTTATAATGTGAATTTTTTTGGGAGTACTTGGGAGATTATTGGGGAGGATGTATGCTTGGCAATAAAAGATTTTTTTGCGATGGGACTGTTGCTAAAATCTATCAACTCCACAGCTATTTCTCTTGTGCCTAAATCTAAGAACCCAAGCTCCTTATCTCATTTCAGACCTATATCTTGTTGTAATACATTATATAAATATATTTCAAAAATTCTAGCAGAACGGTTGAAGAGAGTGCTGCCATATTTTGTAGGAAAAGGACAAATGGTTTTTATAAAAGATAGAAGAATAGTGGATAATGTGCTTGTGGCCTAGGAGCTCCTTGTTGGTTACCATAAGGATAAGCTTGGTGCTAGATGTGCAATTAAAGTTAACATCATGAAGGCATATGATTGTGTTAGGTGGTGTTTCCTTGAGCAACTCCTATGGACTTTAGATTTTTCTCCTCAATTTGTGGAGTGGGTGATAAAATGTGTGACAACTCCAAAGTTCTCAATCAATTTGAATGGTGAATTGGTAGGTTTTTTTCTGAGTGCAAGGGGTTTACATCATGGAGATCTAGTCTCACCATACCTCTTTGTACTTGTTATGGAGTTTTTCTCATGTATTATGAGAGAAATAGGAAGGAAAGAAGATTTCTTGTATCATTGGAGATGCAAAAAGGAGCGCCTTTACCATTTGTGCTTTGCAGATGACATATTGATCTTTTCCAAAGTCGATGTAAAATTTGTTGAGTTGATAAAGAGGGGTCTGGATTTCTTTTATTTGCTAGCTAGGCTGAAAGCCAGCCATGTGTATATTAGTGGTGTTGCACAAGAAGAAACTGGTCACATCCTTCAGACATTAGATTTCTCAATTGGCTATCTCCTTGTTAACTATCTGGGAGTCTCTCTCTCTGCTTCAAAGCCTAATAAGTCAACTTGCCACTTCCTCATTGAAAGATTTAGCAAGCACATCACCAGCTGAACTTCTAAAACTCTTTCATATGTGAGCCGTGTGCAACTAGTTAAAAGCGTCCTTTTCTTTGTATAGGTCTACTGTCCTCTATCTTCTTGCTTCCAAAAAGTATCTTGAAGGCTTTGACCATTAAAATGAATAGATTTTTGTGGAATGGAAATGATGAGTCTAGAGCCAGAGCAAAAATTGACACGGAACCGAAGGTAGAAGGTGGTTTAGGTGTTATGGATCTGGTTTTATGGAATAAGGCAGCACAACTTAAGCATGTTTGGACCCTTTGTATGGATAGAGGGAATGGATTATGGCCAAGCTGGGTGAAGGCCGAACTTATTAATGGAAAAGATTTCTGGGTGATGAAGGTTCCAGCTAATATCTCTTGGTCTTGGAGGGAATTTTGCAACTAAGACATTTGGCTCAAAGCCTTTTCAAGTGGGAAGTTGGAAATGGAAATACTATCTCGTTATGGTATGATGATTGGCATCCAAACGGTCCCCTGGTTTCTTGGCTAAATGAAGGGACCATTTACTCTATGGGTATTCTTAAAGAAGCAAGATTATGCTGTGTCATTGATGAAAATGGTTAGGATCGGCTAGAAGGTGAATTATGGGATAGCATAAGAGGAGTGCAAGGGGTTATAAATCCCAAAATTAACCACAACGTCTAGCTGGCATGGAGGAATATGCCTTCTAAGCCTTTTTCTGTGAAAGAAGCTTATGGTTCACTCCGCCCTCAAGAGATTAGGGTCCAATGGCACCCAGTTGTCTGGCAAAAAAATCTAGCTCCCAGGTTTACTTTCTTCCCCTGGCTAGTCGCACATCAAAGGCTCACAACGCTTGATAAATTGAGATTCTGGGATATATCCTTCCATAACACTTGCTTTTTTTATAGTCAAGATGAGAAAACACATTCTCATCTTTTTCTCAAATGTGCTTTTGTTTGGGAAGTATGGGATAAGTTGGAAGAGGTGGTTTTGATTTCTGCTTCAAAGCCTTCCTTAGCTGTGGATATTAATGATCTATTCAACACACTTGGTAACAGACTTGTCGCATCATGGAAGCTACTTGTTGGTTTTGTGATTTACCATGTTTGGAAGGAAATGAATGAAAAGAGATTAGGCCTTAGTGCTTGAAGAGCCAGGGATGTTACCCGAATTGTTCTCTCTTGTTTTTTTTGCTTGTAATAGTTTTCTTGATATTAGAGGTTTAACCCAATTGGTTGGTTTTGCTAAGTTTTCGATCTAAACACCCTTTTGTCTTATCTTGTGCCTGGCTTGAAAATGTAGGTTTCTTGGGGTACTAATTCCTTGTACAGTGGGCTTACACCCTTTTATAGTTTTAAAATTAATATATCTGACCGTTATCCAAAAAAGAACAAATGTAGTAGTTTTTTTAAGAGCCCATTTACTTGGATGTAATAGAGAAAAATGGAATAATTATTCTGAAATATTTCTTATTACCTTGTTTACTTGTAAATTGGTGCAAGAATTTTTATTCTAGATATCTTTTATATTTCCTTTCTATGAGGAATAGTTATTATTTTTTGTAGGGTGGTATTTTTTATTTCCTTTCCATATGGAATAAAAAGTTTAAGTGATGGATAATTCTATCCTCAATAAATAGTTGTTGATTGTATTCCATAATGACCAAATAAGGATATATTGGTATTTTTTTTATATTATCAATTTAATATTGCAATTAATGAGGTGGGGTAAATATTAGAATAAGTATTCCCTACAATAAAAATTTTACAAGTAAACATTAGAATATTAATTTCTAGTCTATTACCGGTAAAAGTTATTCTTGAGAAACAATTTTTTTATTCCTCCTTTATTCTATTCTTGAAAGTAAACTGGCCCTAAGTGTAACACTGAAAAGTTGAGCTGAATATATTGAACTTGAACTTACAATGAAGTTGCTAGTAATCTCAGGCATGAACAATTAGCAACGAGGACCTTCTTCTTTCACTGAGATATTATGCTATCTGTGGAATATCATTAGCCTTTCTTTTGACAGGTGATTGTACCACATGGGGAACCAGTTACCATCGACACATTTTTGGCTTGGAGAGAGAGGTTTGAAGCAGAGCTGGCACTGGAGCAAGCAAAGTAAGCTTCCTAGGAAAAGTTTCATTTTTTCTCTGAGGACTTCGAGTTGTTATTACATATAACCTTTGGAAAATCCAATTGACATTGTTAATATTATATGAAGTTGCCGTCCTTTCTTTTTGTTTCAAATGGATTTTCATTTATTGAACTTGAGTATGAACTTTCAATATTTGTTGCATAACCTACTCTAATGCCATCTACCTAAATATCCATTTGTTTGGAGGGCATACACAATGTTTCGTGGCAAAGTAAACCCAGATTTTTTAGAGAACACACTAATTACATAAACTTATCAGTCCTCTAGTTCTTTCTGTGATAAGGAAAATAGACATGTTTATTATCAGGTTAATGCCCGTGTCTGCACTAACTGCTCCCAAGGAAAAGAAGCTCTCTGGAAGACAGTGGTTTGAAAGTGGAAGGGCTTCAGGGGTAAAGTTTCTTTTTCAATGTTACTTCTTACATTGAAAAGCAATTTCCTTATACAATTAAGAATTAAGTATTGCAAGAGAATCTTCTGGACTGCTGGAGAAGGATCTCTTACTGATGTTTGACAATTTAAAGAATTCCATTCTCCTCTATTAACAGAAAAGTGCTGCTCCTGCCACTGAAGAAGGGGAAGAGGATGATGATGAAGACATTGACTTTGATGATGAGGATTTTGAAGGTGACTTGTCTTATTCTTCAAATTGATGTTATTGGTTATGCCATTTCTAGCAAAATTCTTATTTCTGTCTAATTTCAGATGATGATGAAGAAGATATGTTGGAGCATTATTTGGCCGAGAAATCAGATTCATCCACTCATTCATCAAAAAGAATGAGCTAAAGAAGATAATACTGTTCCTTACGTATGTTTCATTTAGCCTTAGAATGCCTTTACCACAGGGGATTCTATAATTTTTGCCATTAGACACACGGTCAACCTGCAGGGCCTCGTGATATAACGTACTTGAAGGAGATCGTGAGTCTAATGGGGATGTCTGTTTTCTTTCTTCAGCTCTAGTATGGAGAGAAAAGTGTTAGGTATTCCATTATGTAATTGATATGCAATACGCCATAATATTTATGTAACGGGAATCATATATATTCGAAGCTGTAGTTTCAGAGATATACATTCTACTCAGGGAGTGACTAGGTTTTTGTTGGTAGTTTTCTTAAGAAACAGATACGATTTTCAATTTTGGAAAGATGTCCCCGTTAAAAGAGTCCCTCTTGTCTCAAGTCAATCCTTTCTTAACAGTGTTAGGAAATGAATGAGAATAAGAGTGCTCTTTCATGCAGCAATCTATGCAGCGTGGCCTAGGCAGTGTGAATCGGGCATAGATCACTTATGACCGTCAATTTTGGCTGAAAATTATCTAGGGATGTTGCCAAACATGTGAAAATAGATGGCTGATTGTAGGCCTTAGGAAGGTCGAACCGCTGTAACACATCATGGGTGCTACCAATTTGTGAAATCAGATTCACAGCTTTGAGGGGCTTCCTGGACACAGTTAGGAAGAGCTGCCATGGATCTTGACACTAGATCCGGAAAAGCTGATTTTGGCATATTGCCATAGATCAGTTGGAAATTGCCCCCACAAAGTAAATCCCGGCTAGACTAGTTTGTGGAAATGTTCCAGATTAGAGGTTTTGCTCCAAGGCGCTCCTCCTATGCAGCACCTGGCACTTCTGAACACATAAAAGGTGCCAAGTTCACGCAACATGCATTAAATTTAGATGGAGAAAGAAGAAATAGAAGCAGTAGTGAGTATATAAGTTCACAAAAGAGTAAATGATTACAAATAAGGGAAAATTCTCTCTCTCTATATATATATACACAAAACCGAGATTTAACTGAGCGATTATGATTAAACCCTACCTATTACCACGTATAATACATTTACATATTCTTACCTACCACATCTACTGATACATATTGAATTTGGACATTTTGATTCACAAAGCATTTGGGTGGACTTCTGCTCCAGACCACCACTAATCGCATCAAGTTCGTTGGGTCCTCATAGAACTGAGAGTTGAGGCACCAAGCAATTTGTCCCTAACACAAACTTGCACGGCTAAGCACACTGATAACTAAGAAGTGCAATATTTAACAAAAACATTGAATAATATCTTTATGTCTAAGTTTTTAATTATACTTGACCGGTCATAGTTAAACGTGACACTATACGATTGTGAAAATGATGAGAAGTTCCTTTGTCATTTCTTCTAAAGATAGAACTACTACTACATTTTTGTTATAGGCAATAAGTTTTTAATGATGCTTGACCAGTTGTAGACTTGTAGTTAGATGTGACACCATGCGTTTGTGAAAATAAGGAAAAACTCCTTTGTCATTTCTTTTAAACTACTACTACATTTTTGTTGTTTTTATTGATGTTGGTTTTTCCATTCCATATTTGACTAAAATTTTTGTGGTTGCCCCATAATTTAAACAAAACCTCTTCTCTTGTACAACTAACATCACTAATTTTAAGATTGAAAGTGGCAAGTTTGCACTTGATCGATTTCTTACCTTATAGAAGGAAAGATATGCAAACAAATCATATGATAATGTTACGATATTAATGCTTTAATGTATTTAAGTGTTGTTTTACAAGTTCTTGAAATTATCGGGGATGAATATTTATTAAATTTATCAAACTAGTCATGCATCCATAAATTTAATATATTTGGTTTGCATGCTTTTAGGCACTATTAATCCAAAAACTTGTAGACATATCATCACCATTTAATACACCGTGACAACTTTGCACATATTCCTAATGTGGTAGGTTTTTACAAGGCTAAAAAACATGTTATTATAATCCACCATATATATGCATTAAACAATATATACATCCTCTAAGTTCACAAAATTCCAAGTTTCTCGTAACCGAGGAAGTGTGTTAAACTTTGATTCAAAAGAAGAACCTACAATTCATAACAACCGTAATAGTGTTCAAATATATAAAATAATTGGGAAGTTTACTAATTCAGCATAAAAATTAAACTAAATCCATCTATGTCTTGAAGTCATCTAGAGTACTAGCGTTGTCCTCACTTTAAATGTGAGGTCCAAAAGATGAGTGAGTAGTGAAGCTTGGTAGTAAGAAATAGCATAAAGCACACATACATGTTACATTGCATGCTTACCTAAATGATACTCATACGCAAGCAATTGCAAACAATATCCGTAGATATGGTTAGCTACTTTTATTTTAGGTGGGGGTAGAAAACATGAAAAAAAAAAAAAAAAAAACCCCATCATCTTGGACTAAAAGGAGAGTATGGGTATCATTTGGATCATGAGATCCAAGGAAGTCAAGAGTCAAAATTATCTCATGTTGTTTTCACTACCCATATCAAACATCAGTAGCTCAGTCCACTCTTGAATATTTATAATGGCATCTCATACCACTATTGCAACTCGTCAAACAAGTTTTTTCATGATTCTTAACCTGTATTAGTCATGGTTTTGCAATATTAACAATCTACTTATCCACACATGGTGGACTCGATATTTAAACTAACCACTACTTTATCTAGAATATTGGGCTTACAAAAGGTGGGAAACACCCGATTCGTGACTTACCTATTTAGATTAGTGCCATCCCCCTTCAGCATATACGGTAAACACACCTTTAAAGAAAAATAGTTACTGGGTTGCTTATTTAGTTTGACATGCAGATCCAACAAATAACCATATCTTACATACCTTGAATTGGCTCACTAACTTGCAACTAAAAGAAGTTAACTTAGAAGAAAATCCTATCATTGTTTACAAAATATTTAGTTGACATCTTAATATACCAAAGGATTAATTCTTATGTCAAAAACTCCAAAAACATCCCAAATTGGTCAACTATAAATGAATTTACTTAACTAAATCCTCTCACTGAGCAAAATGGTAAACATTTCATCTAATAAACCAATTTGTGGTTGATCATATGTAATTTTATTGACCAATTAGGCTCTTTATTTTCAACTTTCATCCTTTTTTGTTAAGGACTCGATCTAAGGCAATTGGAGTTGAGTTCTTAGTCATGAAGCTAAATTAAAACACCTAAACTATTCAACAAACACCAAGACAATAATCAATTGCAAAATTAGCAACTCTAATTATATATCTTCCCTAACAACATGTTAATGCTGCATAATTTCTCATAACTCCTCAATCTTTACTAGTTTTATACTGTTGGGTGACTTATCTTTTTTAAAATTATTAAAAAAACCCTAGAAAATAATTAATTTAGGAGGGCAATGAAAATACATTTAAAGAGTGCGCATTCAACTTTGATAAAAGGACTGCAAAGAGAAGGCATACATTGTGTATGTTTTTTGGTGAAAAAAAAATCCCAAAATAATATATAAAAAAAATAATTGGAATAATAATTCATCTATAAATATAGTGAAAACACATTTAAAAAGTGCTCTTTTAGCTTGGACAAAATTTCACAAACAGAGCTCATAATAAATATGTTTTCAATAGAAGATACAATATATGCCCTTTTCTAAACTTTGTCCAAGCTAAAAACACACCTTTTAAATGTGTTTTCATAATTAGAAAAATGACTTTTTTTTAGAAATATTTTTAAAAATAATTTTAAAAATAGCAATATGCCCTATAAAGTAGGGTTAGCAATGTGGCATATGACTCACTTACTGAGTACAATAAGATACAATTATAAAGGATATATGTAAATAAAGTTTGACATGTTTGATAAATATGTTAGACTTGTTACCATTATAAATGTGTTATGATTCAACATTTAGAACCATTAACCAAATTGTTTAATAAAAGAGTTTCATACATATGTCCGGTCAGGGTCTGACTCATAATCTACTTTAATATTAAGATTTTTAATATTATAGTTTAACTCTATACTCTACCATAATATTACTGTAATTGCTTCTTTAGTTTTTGCTTGTGCACCTCTCTCTCTCTCTGTGTACATTCACTATTACTATCTTGCCACTAAAATCGCTTTTTGTCATTGTTGTTCTCTCTTTAATTACTGTCATCATTCACTTTGTGGACCTAGCTCTATAAGAATGATACTATTAACTTTTTTGTTTTCTTTTATATTCTAATCTTCATTTTTTTTCTTAAACATAATATAATATGTTTTTTAAGCTTTGTTTTTATTTGTACATTTCTTTAGGCATATTTTATTAAATCTCAACCTCATTAGTGAAATTATTTGATATTTTTAGTAAAAACCTAATTAAATGTATTAATTGGTTTTTGTTTAACTTATTTACATAATGCTTGCAGATTAATCCATACGATAAATTTCTAGCTTAAGTTAAACACATAATATTAAAGTTTGAATCAATGATTGGATTCATGAGTTATTATGTTTTCATTGAACTTATTATACATTTAGCTTATAAATTAAAAAAAAATCTCTACGGATATTAGTATATAGTTTTCCAATAAAGGTGAGCGGGTAACTCTGTTTTATAAGATATTTACTCATACCCACCTTGATTAGGTAGATTTCGAATGAGTATTAAATGTTATAGGGTAGGTTAATATTATATTTTTCTATCAATAAGTAAAAAATAAAGAAACTCAAACCTATAAGTTAATAACTTAAACGACTAAATTAATGTCGCTTCTATCACTTTACATTTTTCATTTTTTTTTCTTATTCTTCCCCTATTTTCCTTTCTAACTTTATATTTTCCATGTTTGTTAAGTAGTAAAATCATATGAACTTAAAATAATAAAGAGAGAAAAATTACTTTTAAAATTTTATCAGTTTTTTTTATAGGTTACATAAGTTTTGCATTTGAAGAATTTGTAATATTATATATAAATTATATTTTTGATATCAAATAAACTTTAAATTTATAGGAATAAATGAAAAATTTATAGGTTTTATAGGATACTTATACCTTATAGGCCTTATAGTGTATTAGATACAGGATCATGCTAAAATGTTATAGGATAGATTTTGATTCCAAAATTTAGAAATATATATTTAGGATATGGATATAATATCATAATTTATCTACTATATATTGCTTATTCTTATTTTTATTTTTTAATGTACTTTCTATTATATTATAAGTATTAAGTAAATTAAAAAAAAATACTGAAAGCATATTTGAAAATAGAAATATATCACGATGATATATTTATTTTAAAATTTCTTAATGATAAAAAAATTGAATCCATTTATTAATGAATTTAGATTTTCAAGTCCGGCAAACAAATTAATGGAACACGAATTTGCATGGACTCCGCTTTGCAGCCGTCCACAGAACCCCAGGGCAAGCTTCCGGTGCCTATGCCACAACTTGACCTACACCCCGTGGCGTGCCCTCTCCTCTCTCTCTCTCTCTCTCTCTCCATTCATATAAAAGACCGCTACAGGATCATCTCAATCAAAAAATAAGCTAAAAGCCTTGCCCTTTCTCCAAGCTTTCATATATACTTTTCCTCCCATCTTTCGTTTTCTCTTCCATTTTCCTTCGATTCACAATCTCTCTCTCTATCTAAAGATGCTTAAAGGTAACCAAATCTTCAACCCTCTCTCTAATTTCTTTACTTCCGATACATTCTTATATCTAATTGAACGTTTGAACTTTTATTTCAATGTGTTATGGACTCTGTCTTAGGGTTTTATCAGTTTCAGATATTCGATTGTATTGCTATGTGGGGTTTTTTTGCGACTTTCATTTCACTAGATTGTTGTTGTTTTTTGTTATTCGTTTCGATGTTTGGGTTTATTAGGGTTTTATATCATTCTCTGCACGTGAATTTCTCCAAATATTTACTTGTTTAATTGTGCGCGCGCGCTTGTGCTTCAGTTTGAATAAGATAAGTCGGTATGACCGCTACATGACTGGCTATCCCATGTTCCTGTTTAGTACAGCTTGTGCTATGTAGGACAGCTTGTGCTATGTAGGTAGCGTGAGAAGTGTTGTTAGTGCGATTTGAATTTAAGATCTTATGCCATGAGAATGTCCTGTGCCTTAACCACTGGACCAATCCTTGGGTTGAATAAGATAAGTTTAGTATAGCTAATTGATGATTCTAAGGTATTAGAGAGCTTTCAGAGTATACTTGATTGTGAATAGTCAAGCTAAGTTCATGGGGCTTACTACTTTGGCCTTATATACCGCCATCACTACTCTCCCAAATCACTTGGATAATATGCCTCTTTATTGTACTGATGTCCTTGTCAGTGTAGTTGTATACATCTAGCATAATACTGGGTGGGAAGGACTTTGGAGGTGCTCGGTGCTCTTTATAAGAAGCTCAAGAGTTGCATTAGTATTGTGGCACTTTGCTTTGTGTGGCACGCAGCTCCTTCCATTTGGCTGCTGAGTTGCTCTAATACCATTCATAACCATCTAGGGCAATGATAGTTAATAGCCAAGCGGCCCAAGCCAATAAGTGACTCATGTGCCTTTTCAATCAAGTTCCTAGTGTTAGTGTTGACTTCTTACTAACTTGGCCTTATATACCATTGTCATTGCTCTCCCACTATCGATGTGGGACAATCACTTGGGATATCACTACTTCTATATGTAAAATTGTTCATTGTTTGATGTTTCGGCTACGTGTATGCATACCTCAAGCTTCCAAAGTGGGAAGAAGTGGTGCCCAGTGGTGTATTTGTTTACTTTTTTGAATGTAGGGCTTAATTATAGAATGGAGTGATGTTTTTGGTTCTGATTTATTATCCAAAATGATATGTAGCATTATTGTGCATTGGAAGAGCAGATTTATAGGTTTTGGTAGTTCTCTTTGAACATTTTTTGGGTAGAATGGGATTGGCAGAATGTGATATATTAGGATTCCGGTCTTTGTCCTCTGCTTCATTGCCTGTTTAAACTGTATACAATACAGAGGTGCACTTCTTTTTGATGCTTCAGTTTGGTCTGGGTTGTAAATGCTTCAGCCTATTTTTTTTTATATCTATAGGGAATAAACTTTGGGATAAGTACACTAGGGGATATGAATGTTGAGTGGTAATGTTCAAATAGGTCATCGATATTTTAAGTATGCCCATTGAAAGATTGGTGTTTTATTATTTGCTTTAAGTAGGTAATGCCATTATAATCCTCTGTTTACGATTGCCAGATGACACTTTGTTAACATACCCATGAAAATCATTATTTATTCAAAGAAAACACTGAAATATGGTACTTTATTTGACTCTTATTGCATTGATGATCTTTTTGAACTGGATGCTAGATAATGCCAGTGAGAGTGTGATTTTCAATATATGCGAGGTTTGTAGAAATTATGGGTAAAACTTAACTAACCTAACCAATATCAGCCAACAATCCCACATTCTGAGGGTTTAATCCATAGGTCCATGCTGCATTACTGCACAATCTGATTCTAATTGTCAGTTTCTAAAGCGAGTAAAAATATAGAAACTTTCCACTCTGCCATAAGTTCAAATTGGAAATAAATTGTATCATAGCTAAAATCATTTACAGGATGCAGAAAATTAAGGCAATAGTCCAATATTCAGAATCTCCAATAAAGATATAAACTTTTGATCCTCCAATTAATTGGAATGGTAAAACATCAACTGGTGTGATACTGATGGATGCATGATTGGGGTCCATAAGATGCATAGTTATACCAAGTGTTGTGGAGAATCTGGGGGTACAGGTGTCAAGATTAGAGTCCAATTTAAAAAAGTTGTAGCACTTTGTATGCTGAATGCCCTTTACAGGGTTGGTCAGCTCTAGTGATTGAACATTTAGGTAAAACGTTATTTTTTGTATCACAAATGCACACATATAGGAATGAGTAATTCTTCAGTTAGGCAGGTTACTGTGAGTGTTTAAGTATTCTTTCTAGCAAAAGCAAAGGATCGGTTCTGTTTTAACAGTAATTTTTATTCTCTGTGCTTACCTTTGGTATATCACCTTTTCCAGTTACCGTGAAATGGCGAAAAGAGGTTTTCCCTCATGTGGAAATTGACACCACCCAACCTCCATATCTTTTCAAATGCCAGCTGTTTGATCTTACAGGGGTCCCGCCTGAAAGACAGAAGATCATGGTCAAGGGGGGTTTATTAAAGGTATTTAAATGGCTGCTATAATGTAGCAATTTTATTGGTGTCCATTGTAAAAACTCCATCTTTATGCTCATCACTTCTTCTCAGATTAAAATTCGAAGTGCAGCCTTTATAACTGATTTTCATTCTTTTAATACAGGATGATGCAGACTGGAAAACAGTAGGAGTCAAAGAGGTAAGGAGAAGAGGATCACACATGTTATGTTTTATTGACCAACTAGCTAAATGAAAGTTATGGATTTGAATAGCTTCTTCAGTTAGTTTTTTGATTAAAATAAAATGTTTTCCCCTAGATTTTGAAGGGTATTAGACTCTTCTTGTTCTATTTTGTGTAAAAACAAGGCTACAAGACAATATGAGTACTTTCCCTTTTTAGCAAAGGCAACTGGGTATGATAGCATTAAAATTGTCAATGCTGCTAGTAAATATTCTTTTGAGGTTATGTGGAGATGGGAAAATTCTACAGCACCAAAGCAGGCAACCCAAGTTATTGGAAAAACCTTGAGGCTGTGGGATTTTTCAATCCTCTCCCTAATTTTCATTTTCTCTTCCTCTGTCTTATTGAGATGAGGGAATGCTTGTTTATGCGGCATTATTGGTGGGTTCATCAGCATCAGTTCCCAAAGATCTGTCCCTGATAATAGTTATTTATTATCATTATTATTAATTCCCTTAAGAAAGTATTGTGCTTATACGAAAACATGATGTTAATTTTGTATAGGGACAAAAATTGATGATGATGGGAACTGCAGATGAGATTGTGAAGGCACCAGAAAAGGGTCCTGTCTTTGTTGAGGATCTTCCACCAGAAGAACAAGCTGTTGCTGTAGTAAGTTCTTGCATTTTTGAGTTCTTCAAACATAGCACATTTAATCTTATAGAAAAAGAAGATAGCGATAAGTATTACTAGCTTCATTGAGTGTACAACTTTTTGATCACAAAGTTGTAGTGCAGAGCCTATGTAGAATACCATCCAGGGCTAGGTAGTTGGAGTGTGCGCCCTACATGGAACAGACTCATGGCGGTTTTTTCATTATGTAACTAATAACCGTCTTTGTGGTTCATTATGCACATTTTGTATAGCTTTCATTTATTTACATTATTTTCTCAAAGGTCATTCTATTATTGGTCCCTTCAATTTGATTTATATGGTAGTAGGTGACAGGTTTAAATTTATATAAATACAAGCAGAGAGGAGATATACATGTGAGGACAACCTTACTTGAATATATATATGGATCGGATGATATACAATACCATTTGACTTACATTTACTTAACTTTCTCAATGTTTCCTCCTTTGTTCTTTCTGTCTCATTATTGTATAAAATTTTGCAATTGTTGAAATTCTTACTGATGTAATAATTAGAAGGGTTCTTAAGTGTGAATCGTTAAGGTATATGGCATAGATAGAACCTAATGGCATTGAAGATGAGTCTAGCTGATCCTGGCCAAACGCGTTATGAGATTTAGGGTTTTGGACTAAGAAGGTTCTAATATATTTTTAAATGAAAAGGTAATTTCACTTGAAAGGTTTCTCCTGGTAATTATTGTATGTTGTTGTGAAGGCCCCGAAAATAATTCTTGAAGATCCATGCATTTGTATTGGCTTTAATCTTAATTTACTTCCCAAATTGAAAATTTCTGATGATTTATACAAAAATACAGTTTTGGTCATAGTGTTGATGCCAACCTCATTGGGTCAGGCTTTTGAGTGCTGCTGCTAACTGGAGGTTCTAAATTTGACTCATGTTAGCTACTAGCCTTCTGGGTTTCATTTGCACCAATTATTTTTCTCTTATTTTTAAAAGGCCAGGTTAATTATTTTATTAAGTAAATTATAAAAAAAATTTAAGGAGTTGAGTATTTTAATATAAGATCATTTATTTGTAAGGAAGTCTCTTTGAAAATCAGTTCCTTTTTCAGCTTACCTACAGATCCATCCAGTCCAAAATTAGAAAAAAAAGCCCTTATCATTCTTGTAGTTTTTTTTTTGGGACCTTTTTAATTGTATTATTGCCTTGAATCTCTGCTTAAATTGGCATTTACCATTAATCTCTGCTTAATGGTATGTGCTTTCTTCTTGTCAAAGTTTATCTTGGAGTTTGAGGAGAGAGCATGATACTACGATTTTCATTTCTTGATTTGCAATTTGATTGCATTGCTGTCTCCTGTTTTTGTCTTAGGGACACAGTGCTGGTTTGTTCAACCTTGGAAACACTTGCTACATGAATTCGACCATACAATGCCTGCATTCTGTTCCCGAGTTGAAATCTGCCTTGCTAGAGTTAGTCTTTTCAACCTGCAAAAATTCTTTAAAAGATGCTCCAGCATGTAATGTCTTTAATTTGGTATTGCTTCTTTAATTTAAAAGATGCTCCAGCTAGAGTTAGTCTTTTCCTCTTGTGTAGGTATTTGCATTCTGGAAGGAGGAATGATTTAGACCATTCATCTCACATGCTGACTGTTGCAACACGTGATTTGTTTACTGAGCTCGACAAGACTGCCAAGCCGGTTGCACCAATGCAATTTTGGATGGTGTGCCTCTTCCTTGGTCATATCTTTTTATAGTTGCTACCTTAATCTGGAGATAAGATGCCATTGTTGCTGTTGTTATTCTGTTGAGTTTTGATTTTTTTTTTTTTTTTGTGGATAAACCTTCTGGGTTTTGATTTTGCATTTAGAACTCAAGAAGTTTTCAACTGATATTTTCATTCTATGTATGATATGAGCACTTATCTTGGAATTGATTTGTCTGCAACATGGCTGCCTTTCAGCTGTGTTATTAGTGCTGCTTTTCTAGGTTTGATTTTATGATCCTAGGGCAGTGAAAGATGGAATGAATTTTCATGCTTCCCTCTAGAATGCTGCACATGGTCAGACTAGCTACCTCTAGGCACACGCTAGATTAACTTGGTTTATGCTATGATAGATATAAGGACCAGAACAGCTGAAGTGGTGTACTACTTCATTGGGGAAGGATCTTCAATGATAATTTGCTTCAGACCCAAGGTCTGCATAGTGGTCAAGACATTGAACTCCCATGTAGTCTTATGATTAAATCCCACCAACTTTATCTTTTGGGCTATCTATACAGAGAAAGGTGGACTTAGTTGTGCTCAGGTCTTGTAGGATACTTTGTTTCTGGAGTTTGTGTCCCATGACTAATCAAATGGAAAATAAGTTGCTTCCTTGTTAAGCTCTTTATGCTGAAGACCATCATCAATTCGTCATTTTGTTGATCTTGTCTATCAATCTTGCAGTTGTTGCGGAAAAAATATCCGCAGTTTGGGCAGTTACACAATGGTGTCTTCATGCAACAGGTTCCTAAATATCAGACCAATTCGGGGCTTCTTTTTACTTATTTCAATGACTGACAAATATATGTTTCAATTTTACAGGATGCTGAGGAATGCTGGACTCAACTCGTATACACTTTATCCCAATCACTTAGAACATCGAGTACGAAGTAGGTTATTTGGATTTTCCCATTTGATTTGTTGATTGGTGTTGATTATTTTCATTGTCATAGATGAAATTATACAGCTTCAGTCTGTAGCTTCATGGTAATGTAATGCTGATTCTTTTTCTGGTCTTCATGTTGTCTGAGCAGAGTTAGGGATTAACCTGATAATAACACTTTATGAAAAGAAAAGAAAAGAAGGAAAAAAGCACCATATATAAGATCATGGAAGTGTGCAATTTTTATACATTTTATACATATCAATAGAGAAGATTAGTGTTTATATCTGCTTATTTTTTTATAGAAAATATTAACAGCTGCTTCAATGGTACTTTTATTAAGATGCCAAATAAAGATGGTTTTTCATCTTCTATACATTGGCTTTTCTGTAAATTGTGCAATTGATGCTGGAAAGCATTAAAAGTTTCTTTTTTTGGGCCCTTGACAAGTGCCCTGGGAGCACCTTTTCATGGGAGGTGACCCCATCATTTGAGTTGGATTCTGGTAGGTGCCTTCCATTCCTTCCCATACTGTTTGCTTGTTCACGGACCTATTGTTTATTTAGATGCCATAGATGGAAATTTTAGGTGACCCGGTGTTTGAGTTAAATTCTGGTAGGTGTCTTCCATTCCTTCCCTTGATGTTTACTTGTGGTAACTCTCAGTCTGATCTGATTGCAGTGAAAGTCTTGATACTGTTAGAGCACTCTTTGGAGTTGAACTCGTTAGCAGGTAACCTACTTTCTAAATATTAGGAGTAGCTTCTAACTGAATGCAGTAAGTGATCGTTCCCTTTTATGGTTGGGACCTAGAATGCATTGCCAGGAAAGTGGTGAAGAGAGCTCAGAGTCTGAATCGGTTTATTCACTTAAATGTCACATATCACAGGAAGTGAACCATTTGCATGAAGGATTAAGACATGTAAGTGATAATAACCTCCATTTCTCAACCTATGGATTGTCTAGTCTATATATACATTGTTCGATGATTGATACATTTATTATAATACTCAATGTAAAAGTTTTTTATATCTCAATCTATGTTAAGATATCTGGCTTATGGATTAAGATGGTTTGCCTATGGAGGTTCTCTTCCTTTCATTTACTATACATTCTGTTTAGACTGCCAACAATAAGTCCTAGTCCTATTAAAAAATTTCTATGTGAACACAAGAGAAGTGAGAATATGTGAGAGGAAGTGAACCGGGCGTGAACAGAGGGGACAAACAAGGTAGAGATTTGAGAACTGGGATAAAAAATGGTCTTTGTACACACCAAGGTTGTCAGCCTAATAAATGCATGCATTGAGAAACTTTGCTAAGTAAAATTGCTCCATTAGAACTTAAAAAGCTCCTTCTTGTTGCTATGTTTGACATTTCTTCTTCCCATGCACAATATTGTCTCTGCATCTGGTGGACATCCAAACTAGGAAAAACTAAAGCTGCTGGGGTTGACTGAGTAAAAAAGCAAGGAAAAGTCTTGCTTCCCAGCCATCATTAATTCCTGATAGAGTGGCTGCTTAGTATTTCCTCTGAGCATGGATGGGTTGCCCTTGACTTGCCTGGAAAGGTGGGTTAGTTGGGGTACAGGCCTCTGATGCAACCTGACTGCCAAACCACCAAAATAAAAACAATTAAATTGGAGGTTGAGAAGAGAAAGAAAATATGAGGAAATGGAGGAAGAAGATTGATGAAATTATCATGGGCAGTTATGGTAATGGTTCATAAAGTCATAAGTGCTTTTTAATTCACCTACTATTTGTTTCTAAAATTCTTAGTTTTCTCTCTGTTAGTTATGTTGTGATTGGATCACTCAGTGGTAAATTCATGCATTTGTTGCTGTGTTGTTGTCCATTGTTCTTGGGACACTACTGATGCTGGTTTCAGTGGTATTTTTATGCACCATCATTTTGGTGCTTTTGCTTGGTTAAATGGCCTTTGATAAACCTTGTAGTAGAAACCAGCACTGGATTGACACTAGAATCATGCTATCACACTACTTAGGGTTAGGGTTTACCAAGCCACAAAGATGGCAAGGTGCTTAGCACAATTCTGAAAATATCTTCTGGAATGTAACCAACCTCCCCTAACTAACTTGAATTCTTCTATTTATAGAATAACACCTTACCAGCTGGCTACTCATTTACTTGACACCTCAGCACCACTAAACCCACCCATCACCACACCATTATTCACAGCACCAACACTCCTCAACACCACATGCCTCACACACCAAGCTCCCCTAAACACTTCACAACACCACACAACACTGCTATTTACAACACAACACAGCACAACACAATACACCGCTTCACCCACACAATGCACAACAACACTCACTTATTTACAACACAACACAACACAATACTACATATACATTATACAGCAATACTCTATCAAATATTAAGATGAAAGACCCCGAAAGTCCATCTCTAGACCTCCTTGTGTAAACATGCAATATAGGAGCTTTAACATGTGGTATCATATCGATTCCTCCCTCCTCAAGGACAAAATCTGGAGATTGAAGTTTGAAAGAGAATGTATCTAACTAAGTAATGTCAGAAGGAGGTTTGCCTTGCCATTGCACAAGCACCTGTGGTATCGCATCATTGCCCTGCATATGGTAATGGTGACCTAGGATGGCCACTGGGAGTTGTTCAACCTAATCAGCCCCTTTGGAACAAATCTGTAATAGCTGGAAATGATCCAACAGCACTTTTGAGAAGAGACATGTGAAACACTGGATGAATTCAACAAGTACTAGGCAGTTTCAACTTGTAAGCAACACTGCCAATGCATTAAACAACTTGATATGGTCCAAAATAACGAGGTGACAACTTAGAATAACTCTTAGCTACCACCCATTGCTGCAAGCTAGGTCGGAGTTTAAGAAAAACCCAATCACCAGCAGCATATTCCACATGTTTATGATGCTTTTCACATTTTCAGAAATTGATTATACACTTTGGAAGAAGCATGTATACAAAGAAAATGTATATAGAAAGGTGAAAAGTTTCTTTAATTGGCCTTTCAAAAAGTGCAAGGAGGCATGCATCAACATTTCCCAGTTATTTAGTTGGTACAAGTGTAGCAAAGAATATCTCCTGCTAATGGCTTGCCCAGATAGTTGCAGTCAAACTGTGGACGTGATCCTCGTAAATTTTTAAAATGATGCTCTTCATGCAGGGGTTGAAATCCGAATTGGAGAAGGCATCTGAATCCTTGGCTCGGAGTGCTATATTTGTGAAAGAGAGTTGTATAAATGGCTTGCCCAGGTAATTAAAGTTACTATCTTGGTTTATTACTACAGATGCCTCTCATTTAGCAGTTGATGTAACTTCTTTTATGTAGATTGTTCTTCACTGCTTTATGCTATGCATCACTCTCTTAATAATATTATAATCGTACTGTGTTCCTTTAGGTACTTAACAATTCAGTTTGTTCGTTTTTTTTGGAAGAGGGAGTCAAATCAGAAGGCCAAGATTTTGCGAGTAAGATTTGGTTACCTTGTGGAGGTTGCGCTGATTTCTTTTCTAATTCTTGGAAAATGCATTGTTTTGTCAGTTTTTGGTCTCTATTACATTTTTTCCACATTAGGACACCTATAAAGGTGAGTAATTTCCTTTATATCTTCAAAGGACGGCTGATCTTCATAATCTGGTTCAACTGAGAGCTTGCAAACTTTGTTTTTCCTTGTATGCTGTTCAATTTGCTCTTATTGAACCTGTCTAGGCTTGTTTGTGGGTGTTTTTCTTTCACATTGAATGCTCAAGCAAAAGTGATGTTAATTTAATTGAATTGACTTTCAGAAAGTTGATTATCCATTGGAGCTGGATGTTTATGACTTCTGTTCTGATGATTTACGCAAAAAGTTGGAGGTGCCCCGCCAGGTTTCATTTTCTTTTCTAGGATTCTTTACCTATTTGTGTTCTGCAAATCTCCCCTCTACTTTTCTCCCTGCCTTTGAGCGGTAAAATCGGATGACTTCCTATTTGCCATCACCAGAAGCTTAGAGATGAGGAAGGTAAAAAACTTGGTTTGAAAGCGGCTGAGAAGAACTCTGCCTCAAAAGACAATGATGTGAAGATGACTGATGCAGAGGTGATCCATATTGCATTTTGATGTGCATATAAATGTTTGGATAAATTGCATATATATCTTCTTATGTTTGCTTCATGTGCACATAACATTCTGGTCTTGAAATTGAGTGCTTAGATCCTTAATCTTTGAAAAACGTGCCTTTAAATCTTTTTTTCATTATTTTATACTCAGAAAAAAATTTAAAAAATCCTAAAAAAAAATAGTATAAACGAAGGGTATAATGGCTATGTGGGAATGCAAATGCACTTTTTTTAAACATTTGGTGGTGTAAGTGCTTAATTTGAAAGATAAGGGGTTAAGTGCACATCAAACAAATTTAAGGGGTTTTATTTTGTGGTTCACCCTAAATGTTTATATATTCATATGTTTTCTTCGTAGTTTTATAACATCTCTTATTGTTAAACAGGGCTCATCAAATCAGAATGGAGAAGCATCTGGAGCAGCTTCTCAAGAAGGTATTCCTTGCTTATTTCTCTGTGGCTAATGAGTGATGATTCTTGGAACTATCTACTTGACATCATGTGTTTTTAAGCTGCTCTGGGATTGAATCTACATTTGTATTTATCAAAGCAAGATTAACCCCCCTCCCGTATTCCTCACCTGTCCTGAAATTTTCCAGGTCATGAAACTCAGCTGACTGGGATTTATGATTTGGTTGCGGTATTAACTCACAAGGGAAGAAGTGCTGATTCTGGGCATTATGTTGCCTGGGTGAAGCAAGAAAGTGGTTTGTCTCTTGGCACATTCTGCTGGTTTTTCTGTTAGGTTTCTATGTAGCTGAACTCTCAAACTGACAGAGGCTAAAACTATTAATGACCTATGTAGGCAAATGGATTGAGTATGATGACGATAATCCTATTCCACAACGGGAGGAAGACATCACGAGACTTTCTGGTGGAGGTACAGTTCTCTACCTTCCTATAAAGCCAAAGTCTCTCCATTATCTCACCTGGTGATTGGGTTTGTATGGGTTATTTTGATTCTAAAATCTTGGGAATATAGTAACATACAATGAACAGAAATTTAAACGAGCGTCAGGTGGAGAAAGTAAAATCTGATTTTCCTGAGATGCCTCTCGACAGTATAAAACTTCTATTGTAGTCGTCTGGTATCAATAGCCTGTGGAGCTGATTTTCTTTTCTTGGTTATGGTGTTTATTCAGGTGATTGGCATATGGCATACATTTGCATGTACAAGGCTCGCGCTGTTCCCATGTAATTCTTTTATTCATTTTCCAGTAATCTCATGGTTGATATCATGTATCTTTTCATCAAATTCAAAATATGTTGATAGCTGGATTTTCTTGTATCATTGTCTATGTTTTGGGTGGAAAATCCACAGCCGGTGACGTCTAAGCTATTGCATTGTAACATATAGCATTGTTCTAAGTTTGACTGTTTAAGTGACTTGTGATACAACGTTCTGCCGTGCCTTGGTAGACACAAATATAGCAAGTTCTTCCAGCTAAGTGGATAAGCTTTTCTTTACATAATGTCTGATGCCTTCTTGCAGGGAATTGCATCATTTTGACGCACACGTAGATGGTATCTTATTTTCGGGGAAAAAGGAATAGGTGATCCCGTTTCATGTAGAATTAGATCCAGTTGATATAATTTTTTTTGATACATAGGATCAACAGGTCTACATGTGGTTCAATTCCTATGTATAAGCCCAAGCATCAAAGTATTGAATGGCACGTTTTATTTACAAAATCTAATAAAATTGCAAATCCTCGACAAGTAGAATGTAAAAGCAATAATTGTTGCTTTGTTTGGTTGCATTTAAAGTAACATTAGTAGTAGATTAGGAATATATCTAAAAATACTATTATTTAATAATATTTAGAAAAAATTGTAATATTTAAGTTATGAGAATATAACATTTTATATCAATAGTTACAATATAAAATTTTATATCTTTTGAGAAATGAAAAGATATAAGTAATAAAAAACAATGAAAAGTATTGTTAATTAAAAGATGCAAATAATAAACAACTTTTTAAAAAGAAATAAAAAATAAAAAAAAGTTAGAAATGAAGAGCTATGTTGTTGTGGACTTTTTTTTTTTTTAATTTTATTTATAAATATGCCTATGAGGTCATTTTCATTGTACTAAAAGACAGCATTGACCATGGTAGTTTTTTCACAAAGCATTAGACACAAAATAATAATATCAAAGAGGTGCAATAAAAAATAAAAAAGTAACATAGAAGCATTAGCATTGAAAATTAAAAAAAAAAAATGTCAAATAAAAATATTTCAAATACAGTAAAAGTGTACAAAATGTGTTGATTATAATGCATAAATTATCGCCTAATATAATATACTTGTATTGAAATAGCAAGTTAGCAAAAACTGCCTAATAAAAATATCTAAAATTTGTCCCAAAAAAGTCATTTGACATTATGGACATATAGTAACCTAAATTAACAAATAATTGCATATTTGGATAATAATGAACCTAAATTCACAAGTAATTGCATATTTGGATAATAATGATACGGAAAAAAAAAAGTATACAAAGTCTGCAACTTTTATTATTATGGATAAAAACTAAATACTTTGTAAACTATGTAGCACGACCATGAGATTCCTAATATATGATTCACACGAAAGTCTCTCTCTAACTTTAAACATGTTATTAGTGTATTTGCTTATTGATTATTTGTATCATATCTTAATTACATTAATTATATGAAAGTTAATATTAACTTTCTCATTCACAAATTTGATAGAAAAATATGTAACATGGAACAAATTAGTAGTAATGTTAACTATGTACAAGAATTAAATATAATAGTATTTAGAATATAACACAATTATTAAATTAAACTATATAAATAATCAAGACATATTGACCTTGATTTAAGATAGTATAAATTTGTAGACATTTTCTTTAAAGTGCTAGCTTAATGTTACCTAGAAGTTATCTTTGGAAAAGATAGTTTACTCATATAACATATGTATAAAATAGGCTAGAGAGTTAAATAACAGCAAGTATACTAAATATGCTTATAAAAATATTTGTTGAAATGAGAGGTTTAATTTAAAATAAATTTTAGATTCATAAAAAGCAAATCCTTTAATAAATCAACTTATTTAATGACAATTCATAAATGTAAAAGAAGACAAGAAAGGATTCAAACTTAATGTACTTCTTGAAACATCATAGATTCACATGTATTTACAATTTAACCTACTATATTACACTGTAACATGCTACTATTATTATGTGTAAATTTAAGAAATGCAACAACATTTAAAAGTATTTTTTTAATACATCTCCACAGAAGCATTGGAGTGATGGCAAACTGTATCACTTTATTTGTTTCATCAAGAAATCAAACTTTGTTGGCATTCATATTTTGCCTATTTCAATTGATAGGAAACCAAAAGAAATAAAATGTACTTTTTAGAAGTTTAGGGATCAAGTAAGGCATTGAATAAAACTAACTATACAATTTTAGTTTCCTAAACTCATTTTGATTGACGAGTGGAGAACATTGAATGGAGACATGATACATAAAATGGGGCTTGGAAGTGGTTTGGTGAACATGGAAGTAACCTAAGAGAGTGGGAAAAAGAAAGGAAAAATTACAAGGCTTTCTATAAAATGTAAAGGCACCAAAGTGATTGCTAAGAGGTACTCTTTACATATAAAAGTCATTTCAAGTGAAGTGTTCTATTATTTTATATTAAATTGTTTAAAAGTTGTAATTATTTAAAAATATATAGAAGACATATCTTTTTCTTTTGAAATTAAATATTATAATTGAAAGGAAATTAATCAGAGGAGATTCATAATGGCCGAAGAGTGTGAATTCAGAAGCGAGTCATAGTGCCATTGACTTTGAATAAGCAAGAAATTAAAGTAGTTTTGAAAAGAGTTATTTCACTGATTGATGGATATAATCCAATAAAATTAAGACTGGTCGAGCAAACATTACTTTAAAATTTATAAAACTTGGACTACTCATATGAAAATGAAGCTCGCATTTATATGTATATGTGGAAGGAAATGCAATTCCGCTGCATAGGGTTTTATGGCAGAGAGAAGTTCATATTACTTGGGAGAGATTGATTGGAGTTAATTGAATGATGTAGCGGCAGAAAAGCTTTAAATTCATTTAAGCAACTGTCTTCTACCATTAATTACACAATATCAAGAGTTATGTTAATGCTGTTGAATCTGAGTGAAAAATTAAATTTAAAAATTGGCTTTATTATTATTAAATTTAATAATTACACAATCCAACCTAGACATATCATACGAGCCGAACTAACTCGGACTTGCTGGTTCTTAGATCCAAAAATAATGATTTAAGATCGGCTTGGGATCCTCCAGTTTTGAGCCGGTTTAGGTGAACTGGTCAGGTTTTTTTTTACTTGAATTTTACCGGTTCATCATGTAAACTAACTTAGACCTTGCCTAATCGGCAAGTTCAATACGGGTTGAATTTACTATCCTGAGTCAGTTCATGATTCATAAATCAACGGCCCAGATTGCCAATTCGACCTATACTTAGAGGCTTTCGTCAATTGTCATGTGATGGAAATAGGCGGTTTAGAGTTGGTACTTGGAGCATGTTGGTTTAAAAACATCCAGAGAGAGAAGTGAAAGTGGAAATACTCGTGTTCCGTTGCGTTAAGAATTGTGTTCTTCATAATGATATAGTCACCCTATGTTTGGATCCGTAGAAATCAAAATAAATAAATGAAAATGGAAGGAAATAGTGTATTTAATAAGTCATGTAAAGAATGAAAATGAAAGGAAAGTTTTTCATTTTAGGGTTCATTTCTTTTCCCTTCAATTTTGGAGAGAAATGAATGAAAATAAGTGAAAATCTAAGATATTTACAAAATTATTCTTTTCAAAGATTTGCGTCAAAATAATATAAGGGTAATTTCCTTATATACCAACTCTATTTCTCTCCATTTCCTTTTTATAAAAGTAATCAAATAAAAAAAATGAAAACATTTCTCTCTTTTTTCTTTCTTTTCCTTCATATATTACCAAACACAAACTAAATGTCATATTTCTTTCCATTCCCACCCATTTCATCTCCTTCTCCTTCTACTCATTTCTACCGATTTCCTCTTCTAAAAAATTTGCCAAACACAATGTTAATCCGGTTTTTTCATTCTTGAACAAGAAAAAACTAGAGGCAAATATCGCTATGTTAAAAGGTTGCTTGTTTGGATTGTTTGTTTCCATCAACAATTGATTGATCTCATTACAAAACTACTCCCTCACAGGATCTTTCCATTATCCCTACTAGCAATTCAACTCAGGATGTTCTTGTGGTGGTGGTGGTGGTATTAAGGGATATGGATATGAATTATATCCCTTGATATGATGCATAGGAAGGAGCAGTTGGATACACCGTTCAAGGTGTATCAACAAAGGAAAGGGAAATGAATTGTAACCATTAATATTATAGTAGTCATACTATATAATATTACATAATAAATAGTAGATATTAGGGGAAGTAATCTAGTTAGGGGTGCACTTGTAAATATGTTATAAGGGTAAGGGCAGTAACACGGTTGATGTGGAAAAGCTGACGAGGAGAGAGTAAGGGGAAGTTGACGTGGATAAGCAAGTGGGTGGAAGAAAACAGAGTGAACATAATTGGTTAGACTTCAAGGTTGACGTGGACGAAGAGAAGCCGCGAGAATAAAAGAGAGAGGAAGGAGGGAAAACGATATCCAGACATTTACATTCACATTTGCCATTGTGGAGATCGGAAGTCCTCCGGCTGGGCCTTGAGCTCAGGTACTTGTAATTTGATCTTCGATTCTTTAGTGGATTACTGTCATTATTGTATTTCGTGTGCTCTAGAGTATTTGTACTAAAAAGTGAGCGTTAGTCGTTAGATTCTTGAGAGTGACTATCAGCCCTTAACATGGTTATCCAAACTATGACTAGAAATTTAATTCCGTTTTAAGGTATCATGTGACATTAATAATCAATTCCTTTGCACAAACGTGCATTAATGAAATTATATCTTTTTTTATAATTAAAAGATAAAATTTTCTCATTTCATATACTATGTAATTGTATAGAGTGTGATTTATTTATTTCACTTTATGATTTCGTATATATTTTAGGTATAGTTATAAATTAACTCACGTAGACTACTCGCCGTCTGGTTTTGAACTGATTCGGCTGGCTGAATTGATTATGGTTTTGGTGGTTCTACGGTTTTGAAATTTAGAACGGATTAAACTTTGAACCGAAAGTATTTATAAACAAGCGAAACAATGATTAAAAGCTCCTATTTTATAAAGGAAACAAATAATAAAATCTTAGAAAATTATATGGTCCAAACTCCCATCTGTGTTTTTTTGCATGATCAGTACAGTTTTCAATCTCATAATTAATTTATTCCATTTGGTTTATATAGTCAATATCTATATTTTAAATTAAAAGGCATCCTTTTATTTTTCCTTCCTATGCATTTATCTAATCATTTTTAAAATTAAGCATCTAAACTCTAAAATTTTAAAAAAGTGGTTTTCAACCACCTAAATGACCATTTTACAATTTAAAAAGAATAAAGAAGTGTTTTTATAATTTCTTAATTATTTTATCCAATAGTTAAATGGTAAATTAGGATATGCAACTGCAATTTTTAAAGATTTTAAATATAAACACTTAATTTTAAAATAAAAAATTTAAACATAAATAAAGTAAACATAAGAAGAGTATATTTGCAATTGATCCCAAGCTGTAGCTTGTTTCTCCAAAGAACCCCAAGTAGAGGAGCACAAACCATTGAAACAACCATTGGTTTCAAGCCGGCAATTCTCACTATCAATTATTAATGGTCAATATCGTTGGCACCGACTCGTGAGTGCTATTTATCATTTCAGTATTAGTTCACATAGGCTCCACCATAAACTAGCTTTGATTATCCCTATTTCTTTGCCATTTTGTAGTCAAGCCTTAGCCATGAAAGTTTAACCACCAACACTCTCTTGTAGCCTCAAATGGTCCACTCATTAATAGTATGAAAATGGAAAGATTCACACTTGCCCATATCGTTTCTCCAATTATTTCAAAGGAATTAATCCTTGAAATGATCTTACACTATTGTTACTCTTATTGATCCGTCTAGGTCAATGATGATGACACTTGGCTAGAATTAATACTAGCCAAGTGGCACTAGCCCCATTGGAGGTATCCAATCGTCACTAAGACTTCCACTTAGTTATGTAACTATATCCTCTCTTTAGGATAAATATGGTGGAAAGTCTCTCTACATTTATATTAAAGTTCAATTAAGTTTTATGTTTTTATGATGAAATTTAATTAAATTCTTTGTATTTCAAGTCTCATATTTAAGCCTTGACATTTATGTTATAACACCAATTAAGTTCATGTTTATATCCTTATATTATGGGAAGTTTTAATGAAAGGACTTAGTGCAATGACATAAACATAAATAGTTTAAATGACACATTTAAAAGATGAATGACATTGAACTTTTAACATAAACTTAGAAGATTTAAATGACCCAATGATTGATTGAATTAAAGTATAAATATAGAGGTTTTCAATGTACCCATTATCTTTCTTTCCCCTTTTTTTTTTCTCCTTTCATAATTTAATCATGTATACATTTATATGCAAACCTAGATTGAAATTTGATCAAATTTGACTATATTTGTTAGTTAGAGTCCTTAAGATAGCATTTCGTTTGCATTAATTTGAGGCGTTGGACAAGATAAAATATTAGGTCAAAAAAAAGAAAAGAAAAAGGTTATCAAACAAAATAGTCATTGCGATATAACATGAATCTAAGAATTTTTATTGCACGGTAGAATAACTTGAGGCCGACACAATACATTTTGATTAGTCAAAACTCTAAAATAACCTTTTAATAACTCCCTACTAGACACCATCACAGTTTTGATCTAATCTAGAACCGCTAGGTCATTGGTTAGGGATTAGGAGAGCTGGGCCTAGAACCATGTGGTTGGTTCATTGGAATTGGTAGGTCATGGGTCGGTTTTAGACTTGTGACTTTTTTTTCTCCTTTTTTTTTTAAATTAATTTTTCCATGTTTTATTTTTATTTTTTTAGTACTTGATTCTTTTTTTTTTTTTGATATAATTGGTCATCCTAAAATTTATAAATCAACAAATTAAATGTTAAAATTTAAATATACATATTTTGTAGTTATGATTGGTAAAAGTCATGTATACAGGGGAGGGGAGTCATTGCAAAATTGTATTAATATTAAATGAAATGATGCAAATATCAAAGGGAACATAAAACCTTATTTTTGTTATAAGCAAATCCTATTTTTAAATAATTAAAATAAATAAGGGAGTACAAATCTCCTTTCATAATCATGACTTTTATTTTTTATTATTTCTATTTATCAACATCTTCATATTTGTTATCAGATTCACATTCACTTGTTCTTTTTCTTCATCTTCTTCTTCTTTTTCTTTTTTCTTTTTTCTTTTTAACTTCTTTATACTTTGACTACTTTTCTTTTCTTTTTTTTTTTAATTTCTTTATACTTTGACTACTTTTCTTTTCTTTTTCTTTTTTGGTTCACAAGCCAGAATCACCGATTCCAATAGGTCTGATGAGTGGGTTTGCCATGGTCTCATGGAATCAGCGATTTCTATACGAGTTATGACTCATGAGTTTGGATCATGGTTTCCTATGGGAATAGTCGTACTGGTTCTAGGCTGGATCACAATTCCTACTTGAACCGTAAGAATATCTACTTCTTACTTTATTTTGTAATCTAACTAAAACTATAACTCGTCACCACCACCACGATTGTATCTAGTGCAATATTTATGCATAACAAAAGAGTAGACAATAGTGTAATAGATATGCTTAGTTTTGTTCTTCTTACATGGTAGCGTGCTAGAAATCCAATGCTACCTTATGGTCTTATTTCTTGTTATAATAACAACAACGTACCTCTAATCTGCGGTGATTAGAAAGATGCCTATAATAGAAACAAAAATTGTAAGAAAACATATATTTGTGCAAATCCAATGCAAATGTGTTACACAATTTCACAAGGTATAATAGAGTTTTTATTAGATTTTTGACTAAAACTGGTCAATTGAATTCCAAATGCGATACTATATTACTAAAAATATATTTTCTTGTCTAAATTTTAATTGAAGATACAATTTTCAATCAACACATATTATCTATATAAACGATATTTGTTATGATGGAAACTTTTCAAATATGATTTATTATCATACTAATTTCTAAGTATTGTATGCAGTACTGGTTGTTAGAGCTAAGTGATGGTAGAAGATAATGGTAGTAACTTACCTCATGTGATAATGGTTAATAACCATGAAAAATACAAATAAATATTAAGATAAATAATTTTCTTTTTTGAAATGCGAAAACGTTTTTCTCATTTTCCATTAACACTTTTTATAATGATTCACTATCATCATTACTGCTTGTTGGCTACTATTAGATATTGCTAACAACGAGAGTCTTTAAGAATGCTACAATAATATTTGACCCTTCTTAAAAGCTTTGAGTAAGAAATATTGCAAAACGTAAAAAAAAAAAAAGAAAAAAAATCTGAAAATCATTTTTCATCAAATACAGACAGGACCATCCTAGTTCCCGACCATAAATTTGTTTCTAATGATCAGAAAACCTAGTCATCCAGAACTCTGTTGACAAACATGTTAAAGTCTTCGAACACTGTCAGCAATGTTAATGTACACCATACGCGGGATGGGGATGTCTCTAAGCAACGTCAAATGGGCCATCTCGTCCTGTGTTTCTATTGATACTGACCCCCATTGATTAGCCAAGGAAGCAAAGTCGCATTTAACTTCTGCCGACCAATGCTAGAGCAGAGTCTACACCCTACCTACAGTCGTGCCATGGTCCTCCAGAAATTAAATAACACATAGTACAATAGGATGATTGGTGGTGGCGGGGTGAGTCACGGTTGTGATATCTAACACCATATCCCCATGATTAGCGATATAATTAGGTCGGGATTTATAGGTATCCGATATGATCAAATCCGAACTTTGTGAAAATTTCTAAAATCTTGTGGGGGGTTTTGATTGGGTCTCAAGAATATTTTAATACTCAAATTTGATAAGAATTCTAATATTAACATATTTTATATTGTTGCATATTATCAAATTTTATTGTAAATATATGTAGCAGATCACTTAAAGGTTTGTAAGATTAAGTGATTTGGTTTCTTATAGCATTAAAATTATTTAATTTTTTAAAATATATATTTTTTTTCTAGAGAAATTTAAATTTTAACAAAATTGCATTAGTTACAAATTCTTATAGGGTTTGGGGTGGATTTTGAGGCACTTAATAGAATAACAAGATACGTTTGGATTTTATAAGGCATATCAAATTCATCGATTGCATCCTAAGTAAAAAAAAATGTAACTATTTTGGCCAAAGGAAAAAAAAAAGGAACATACTCAATTAATATAAACATGATACAAAGACTTGGACTAATATAATTGAAGAATAAATTTCCCGTATTTAATTGGTTTATATTGATTTTAATACTGACATGAAAATTATAAGAGTAAAATGTTATATTTGATATTTGAATTTTATCCAATTTTAAAACAAACTATTTAAAGTTTAAAAGTTTTAAATTTCTACCTACAAACTTTTCACGATTATTTATAGTGTCTAAATTAATTTCGTTTAGGTTGTTAGTTGCAAAAACATGAAAAGTTTAGAGGGTTAATTGTAAAAATTAGTAAAATTTAGATAGTAAAAAATGGATAAAATTCAAATACCTAACTAACATATTTAGACTTTAAATAGTTAATGATAAAAATAGATAGGGTTTAGTATACAAATCAACATAAAAGATAATATCGAATCATAGAAAATTATAACTCACAAATACCAACTAATACTTTACTCTCACAATGTCATCTCATCCTTTAAAATGACTGATTTAGTGAAACTTTTATATCGTAATTAGGATCTGCATAATTAATAATGTCATAAATATCATGCTACATCAAAACCGATCTTTTATCATAAAATTTACGACAAAAATCACTTGTATTACAATAATATACAAGATTAAATCCATTTCCCATCCTTTCTCTGATCAGGAATATCAAATATGCACTGCTGGCTCTTCATTGAATTCTGGACGGTTCCTCTTGCTGTGATTGATTTCTCATGCATTGATCAAGTCTTTATCAACAAAGAAATCATCGATAATGGGATATGACCCACATCTGAGAAGAAAATTATGGCCTCATCTCTGCATATTTATTAGGGTCAACGAGCATAATCTTAATGTCTGTTGATTTATTTCCTTTGGTTGAAATACGTCGCATCATCTAAATTACCCTGTGTTGATTGATTTGATTCCAAAACCTACTTATTGAAAATTATTTTCGGCGCATTTACCTTCTGTCAACGATTTCATGGTGCAGTCCAATGCCAAAGCATATAATGAGTTTGATACTCGAAACAAATATATATAACTGGAAAGTACATATATATATATATATATATATTCATCTGTATAAGTTAAAAGTAGCACATTCAAACTCATTAAAAAAGTTTTCTAACGAAACTATACGCATCATTGAGATCATCCAGGATCTGGATTAGGCTCTCCCTAACTTGCTTCTCCCATACAAAGTAAAATAGATGGTAATCAAGTTATGGTCTCATACTATATAATGCAATAGAAGATAATGAAATACAACGAGATGGATTTTACGTAGAGAAAGTCTTCTCTTATACTATGAAGTTTGAACATGAGCGATTCAAATTATATCTTTACTATTGAGATGGATTTTTATAACTTAATAAGTATTGTTCTTGTAATTAATTATAAAAGTAAATATAATAAAGAGATATGAAAACATGCAATAATGTAAAACCCTAGGTTCAATATGCAATAATGTAAAACCCTAGGTTCAATCTCAATAAAAAGTAATATTCAACCTAACATGCATTTAAGACCTAACCATATTATAAAATCTCCTCGTACGTACAATTCTTTGGGCTCAAGCATAAATAACGTTTATTTTTATTTATTTATTTTTGGTTTTCCCTTTTGATAACCAAATCAATTTTTCCTTTACTGGTATAAATTACCTAGGAAACGTATGGCCAAGTGCCAAGTTGCAAGAGAAAATGGACAAGAATGGGAAGCATCGGAATATAAAATATTATCGTCAGATATTGATGCTAATTAACGTGGTCTAGCCCTTTAAGGACAGTCTGCATGTTGTGGTGCCCTAGACTTCTGCTACTAGAAATGCCAACACATCCATGGAGATACCATATCTCCATTAACAAGTACCTTTATTTATACACGTGCATGCATAATCGTACAAGTTCTTGCTTGTAATCATGTGCTAGGAAATTATTGCTGAATAAGGTATGTAATAACCATGTGCGTAATTAGTCCTGGTTGGCTTAAATGAATGTTAAAATGTTTGGTTAGATTAGTGTCTACTTGTTTTTGCAGAAAACATTTTCCAACTTTCTGCGATATAACTTACAATTAGAACTTTAAAATTGTTATACATTATTATAGTGATATTAAGAAACTGCAGTGATTAGTAATTTTTGATGATGGTATGAAGTGAATCTATGGCAATCGATAACCGCTAATTATGATTAATGGTTATTAATGTTGGAATGGGAAATGAATATATATATATATATATATATATCCTCTTCAAAAGGAAAATTAAAAAAAAAAAAACTTCTCCTCATTTTCGATAAAGATTATTCGTAGATGATAACAGTGATTGCTAGTGTTCAATTACTATAGTCATTTTGGCCTACTATTAAAAGCCACTAATATTGGAGTACCTTTTAGAATTACTAAAAAGATATTTAACAATTTTAAAGTTTTAACTATAAACAATATCAAAATAGTTTAAAAAATGTTTTTCATGGTACAAACGCACCCTTATTTTATCTGTTTTTCTCCTAATCCTTTAGCATAACAACTATATCATGGACCAAGCATTGTTGTTTTGTTACATCCAAATCCAATTTGTTGCAATGTGTTGTAAGTTGTGCATATGAATATGGAAGATTGCATCCTAAATTGATAACATTCAATGATGCAACTTTAACTTATTGAAATTAACACATCACAAAAATGTGATTACATATAGGATTGGTTATATTTACTTTTGGTGGTTTGGAATTGTCCAAAATAGAATGGAAGGATAGAATAGCACGTAATGGAAATTCAATAGAATGGATATAAGAGTTATATATATATATATATTTAAAATGGAGTTCAATAAGGGCATGTTTATTGCTAAGGAACTTATAAAGTTTCTTATAGTGTTATGTTAGTTTCTTAAGAAACCCTTTTTCTTAAGAAACTCTACACTTTATCCCTAAGTCCTTCATCAAAGTTCCTAATTAATTTTTAAGTTTTTGTGTATTTTGTGAGTACTCAAAGGGTGGCAAATTTTGAGAATCATTGGGATTCATATGTTATCTAAAATTTTAACTAAGAGAGAGTTTTGTAGAATGGGGTAAATTGTAGTAAAAATTTGATATAAAAAAATATACATATTGTCACTTATTTATATTGGAAAGAAAAAAAAAAAGTTGCCATTGCAAGTTTGCAACAGCTAAAACTTGCAAATAGACATTGAGGAGCTAGGAAGTAAAAACCTACAAATAGATGTTGAAGCTCCAAAGCGGCTAAATCAGGCTAAAGTAAAAAAAAAAAAAAATGAAAACCCACTTTATGTGTTCTTGAAGGAACCCATAAAAGTAAAGTATTCTCTTATAATGGTGAAGAACCCCATTTAATAGGTGTTTGGCATTGGGAATTAAGAGAAGAATCTAGCAATAAGCATGCCCTAATGTAATTCAAACAATTTTTGTTACTTGGTCTTCCTTCATATAATAATATATATTTCCATTCAAGAAATAGATGTCTTTATTTTTTCTTTTTCATTTATTTTTTTTATTTTTCATTAATTAGTTTATTTTCTTACATACTAAAGTATAACTTTTTTTTTGAGATATAATTTTATAGTAATTACTAATTCTTATTAGTGCGAATTGTCACTATTTGCATTAGAAGCTATGAGAAAGGTAATAATTAAGATAGGAGAAAGGTAATTCTTAATACTATGAGTATTATTATTACTTAAAATATTGGAGATAAACTATATTATATTAAAATCATATTATTGATTAACTGCTTAAATATACTATTCTAATAGAAGAAGGTAAGAAATATTATTATGTAAAGATAATGTGTTTTTATGTAAAATAAATATAACTTTAGTACATCATTTAATGGTGGAACTAGTATACTATTGAATAGAAGGGAATTGCATGCCTACTTGAAATGAAAATGTTTTTTACATCCTATCAAATTTAAATTTAATATTATATTATATTATATCATATCAATTTAATTCGTTTATAGCCCAACAAAGCTAATAGTGATTTTGATGGTAGTCATCCTAAAAGGAATATTACCTTTATTATGTTTGGAAAGTGTAAACGTACATAGGAAAGGAAATGAAGGAGGAGAGACAGTCAATTGGCCCCACATAAAAGTAATACCTCCCAATTGAAGGTACTGTGGAAAGAAGCTTAAGAAACGACAAAAATCCCCCAACACTTGACTTGGAATTACTCTGCATTTCAAATCTTACTGCATCTTTTATGTACCTTTTCTTTTAATTTCTTTTGTAAGGACAGTTTTACTATTTCATAAAAATACCATATTATTCTTTTTCTATTAAAATTTAAGCTTATTTCCTTTCTCGTTTTCCAAATATACCTTTTTTTTTTAATTAGTACATTTTCAAACAATGTCCTATAAAAAACAAATCATTTCATTTTATCTAAAACTATCTTAATTCTATATTATTTTATTCTCTTCAAAACTATCTCGATTCTATTTAAATTTATTTAATGTAGTAAACGTGTTAGGAGAAGACTTTCCTCGAAATGGAAAAAAAAAAGAAAAAAAATTCCTCTAAGTGGGTGCATGTCAATTACCACTAGTTTGGTTCACCAAAAATTAAAAGTCTCAACTCAATCCATTAGTAACCATACAATCCATGCAGGCAAATTTGAAAACAACACCAATGCAAACAACTTAATAGTAAATATAATAACATGGAACTTAGGATCCCTCTTAACTAATTACATTTAGTTTGACATATAATGTCGTTAGAAGTACATTAAAAATCATACATTAATTAATCAAAAGCTCTGTCTATTGAAATCTTGAATTCTTATCATGAGTACTATAGTTGGCAAGATCAGTCCACCTATTGCCATTAAGCCAACCACCACACGAATCTCCATTTTGCAGAGCCGAGTAAATAATACCCAACTCCCCATAACCCGAGTTACGATCCGACCCGATATTTGAGTCTCGACTCATAGCAACACCCCCAGGTTGAGCCATTACCATTCCCATACCCATTCCCACTCCCAAGCCCATCCCATCTGGCCTTGGCCCCTTTACACCATTACCATTATCCGTGTCCTCCCGTGAGCCGAAAATCGAAGCGAACCCATGATCAGATACCCGGTTTGTGTCATCTTTATCCGGATCCACATCCTCTCCAGTCGCACTATGATCCGATGCTTTCATTCTCAACCCTTTTGATTCCAGCTCTCCCAGATTATTCCTGTTCTGCCCCTTTGGCCTGACACCCGAACTAGGCTCTTCTGTGCTGGATCGGTTCGGATCATGACCCGACCCGGCGCTCCCACGATCCAAGTTTCTTCCTCCATTGGAGAGGCTCTTGCCCATTTTTGGATCGGGTTTGGTGTTGGAGGATCGTTTGGTGGGTTTCCGGGTACCGCCGCCAATCGGGATGTTGCGGAGAGCGCCTCCTTTGGTCCAGTAACGGCGGCAGCCCTTGCAATAGTGGCGTGGCTGGGAGAGATTGTAGTTGTTGTAGTAGCAGAATTTGGTGTTTGTAGACTCACATCTAGGGCATTTCAGCCTCTCTTGTTCCGGGAACTGTGCACTTATAACCTGATGATGATATGTCGATTGGTCTTGCATGGTTTTACTCCAAAAAAAAAAGCAAATAATTGCTTGTAAAGTTTACAACTTTTTCGCTTTCTGACAGATGGGTCTCCTAAAGTACATAACTTTATGACTGAATCAACCTAATTATGCTTCAAAAGCTCACAGGTTTCCAAGTTTGAGCCAAAAAAGGGTATATGAAAAACTCCAATTTCAAGATTAATTCAACAGTTTTTTTGAGAAGCAATCTAAATTCCTGGTAAAGGTAGATTTTGATAATATGAGTGGCAAAATAACAGCAGAGGCTAAGGATGAGTGGAAGAAGACAAAGAAGTCCTAGATATTTTTGTCAATTTTAGAGGTGGGCTTTTCATGTAGAAGTGAGAACAATACATGTAACAACCATTCCTAGCATGAAATTTACAGGTAAAAGTGGTGAAATCATAAAATGCTATTCTTTTATCAATTATGCTTCGGAATCAAGTGGATAAGAATAACCAGATCAGATAGAAACTGATGAGACGGCAAAACATACTAAAGTTTCCAGCTTGAGATAAACCATTGAAAAGAAACAAAGGGCGATGTGGATTGAAGAAGAGGGGTTGTGGCTTTTCAAGTCTTGAAGGTCATCATCTCTCTCTCTCTCTCTCTCTCTTTTTGTCACTCTTTGGTAAAGATTTGACAAACTAAAAGCCTAATATATAGAGATTGCCACAACTAGACCTATCTCCTAGATAATTTTTGAATAAATTATTAGAGAGAGTTCCAATATCTCTAATTAATTAGTGTTTGGTTCATATTTTATCCAATCAAAGTTGTTATACACGATAAAAGCATCTATCTTTATAGTCTCACTCCTTCTACATACTCTCCTTCTCTAGAATGAAATTTTGGCTCGACCATTACTCGACAACTTAATTCGATTAAAAAAAAAGATTTTTCCTTATAATAGAAAAGACTAGGTCATGAATTTAAATAATGGGACAATCATGGTCTTATTTTCTATGCTTTGAAGATACTGTTTTGTCCGGCAATGACTAGAAAATTAGCATATGGTTGGGGAAATGATAAGTGACAACAAAAATGTCAACTACACAATAATCCTTATTAATATTAGTTAATTTATTTTAGTAATATCCAAGGGAAAAAGTAACCGTCAACTTTACTTTAACTTATTATTATTATTATTTTTTAATCAATGACCTTATGGCATTGATGATGTCTCACCTTAATTTGTTGCTAATGTGGTTTGTGTACTTGTGAAGTTGTACTACGATCACTTAATATAGATAGGTACTAAAATTTTATTTCTAACCTTTTTCGAATAGTTCCAAAAGAAAATCTAAGAAATGATTTTATAAATGGTGTTGAGACATTTGAAAAGCATATAACGAAAAGCCTAAATGCTATACCTGCTCAACATCAAGAATCTCACTTGTTTCATAAAGCAAACTAGAGATAATATTAAAAAAGTTCGTCTTAAAATACTTTTGGTAATTAATATTTTTTTTAACTCTTTTCACATGCAGTTTTACATCGGGAATATATCTATATTATTAAATCAATATATTCCATTTCATTCCATGCTGCACCAATTAACTCATCTCATATAATTTTTTAGGTTAAAATCTAGAAAATACACAAATTCAATGGATAATTCCTTTACAACTAACTTTTCCATATGATAAACATCATGTAGATATCTTATAAATTTTAAGTTATTTAGTCATTACATTGAATAAATTTAAGCTTTTTAGTTTGTAGTGTTTATATCGTGGGTGTGTGACCTTCTAGTATAATTAAGTGTATAAATAAGCTAAATCTATTTATAAGCTATCTTGGTTCGATTCAATATTTACTTGAGTTCTTATTAGATTAAGCTCAAAATGCTTGATTAACTATCTAGTTCGTGCTAATTCAATATCATTGATGTGCAATTCATCCCATTGAATTTATAGGTGATAGATTTCTCATATCTATGAAAATAAATCTCAAGTTATTGCCAAATAGAAAAATAATGAGTCCTGCTTTTTTAGAGTTTGGGTAATGAAATAATAATAATAAAAAAATTTGTTTTCATTTCATTGATAGCCAAAAACTATGGGAATTAGAGATGAAAATATACCAAATTGAGGTTGAGCCAAACTTAATGTCAACCAAGTACTACTTGAGTTCAGCTATTGTTATTAATTTATTAAAGAATAACATTTTTTTTTTAGAAATCGGACTTAATCGAGTTGAATTCAAGCTTATCAAATGCTACTTAAATTAAGTTTAAATTCAAAATTTTAATATTAATTTAATTCGACATTAAGTTTAAGTTTTAATTAAAATTTTATGTCAAGGTGGCATACAACTCGCGTTAATCATCTACAGAAAATAAACGATGAAAGAAAAATATATGAATCCTTGTCGGAATAACATCGCAGTCAAATAAGTTTGGTTAGTTGAAAAATTGAAAAAATAAAAAAAGAGTTTCTGTAGATGAAGACATTATAAGACCTCTTAATAGTACAATGTCGGCCGGCCCTCCCGGTGCCATTTAATGACTTGACTCAAATGTCAAATTGTTTGATCATCAAACTTTCATCTACCCTTCAAGACAAAAGATCCTACGTAAAGCTTAATGGAAGATAAAAATAGATTACATATATATATATATCATTATATTAAAAAAAAATTATTATTTGTTCATACTTATCAAGTTACAATACCCACATTTTCTAAAAGCATTACCATTCAACTTAAAAAAATTCTTTTTATATTGATAGTCAACATGAAGGGGGAAAAAAGGACACATTTTACCAACCTATAAAAGCTTTATTTCTTGTATTTGGACAGTCCTTACGTTGCTTTCATTGTCGATAGAAGTGAAAACGAAAGAAGGAATGGAGACAAGAGAAATTTTGTCTTTTCATTAGAAGTTTCTTGATTCATTGATTCCATGGTAAACTGATACAGGATTTTATACCTTGGCCTGCATTGACAAAGCATGATACACCCAATAATAAATTAAATAAATAATCACATAATGTAGTTATTAATTGATTAAACTGGAAAAGGGCTTAATTCGATTCTAATGTACTGGTTCTTTTTTTATGTTTTTACTGGTCTTAGGATATGATCCATCTAGCTTGTATTTTTGAATGTTTAGGATATGTTTGACTATGTAAAGGAGATGAAGACACTAGAAATGCAAGGAAAGGAAATGAAAAGAAAATAATAATAATAACAGTCTCTACTTTTTGTTTGGATTCATAAAAACAAATAGGAAGAAAATGAAATGAAAATTCATGTTTGATTTACATAACAAAAGTAGATGGAAGGAAATAAATATATGTCAAACCAAAATAATTTTTTTTTTATCGTATACTTGAATCTATCTAATTTTGTTTTAAAACCTATTTTTATAATTTCATTTTACTTTCCATTCATTTCTTTTCAAAAGTAGAGAGAAGCCGATTAAGTTTAATAAGATAAATGTTTTTCACTTGTTTTTCTTCATTTCCATTTCCATCTTAAATATCTAAACACGGAATCTTCATCCATTTCCTTTCACCTCTATAGTTTCAAGAAAAAATTTTCAATAATACTAACACATTAAATGAAAAGCCTGCAGTAAATATACAAGTATTCTTTAACCTATATCTTCTAGAAATTAGGCATGGTGCATGCACCATTCCTTCTTGTTTGAAACATCTTATGTACTGTCGCCTGTGTTGTCACCTCTTATACTGGACTAGGAATTTGCATTCAGAATGATCTGCCGTTTTAATGGACAAAATTTCAAAAAAATTATGTGCCTTGTGAGATTGTTGGAGCCAGTTGCACTGAGTAGTCTTCTAGCTATATCAAATCCATAAATCGAGATAATGTTTGGAAAAAAGATACCATCACACAGTCTTAGTGAAATTAAGGCATTTAAATTTCCATCATACACTAAAAAATAAACATAGGGCTCCTAACATAGATAATTAAAAAAGGTAGAAAAAGAAGATACGTGTGTCTTTTTCGATATTATTATAATTTTAATTTTATAATTATTAAATATTATCAGAATTTGTAATTAATAGTGGTTTTTCATAATAGGTGATTATTGAGAACCAAGATACAAATCATGGCCATAGTAATTTTTTTTTTTAAAAAAAAGAAATGTCTATATAGTAACAAAAATGATTTCAATTTTCAAAAAGAGAAATTAATGTTCTATGCTTCCCAAGCATAGATGGATAGTTTCCATTAATCATGAAAAAAACTTTCTAAACGTGATCTCGAGGGATTAGCCTAATATAGTTCATGTCTCAAATTAATCTTGATGAATCGCTTGACCTATTTAATTTGCACAAAGGTCTAGGGGTGGATATGTTTTTATTGTCTCCAATTTATGAACTCAATAGTATTTCAACTAATCATAACAAGTCACCAAATTAATGATAAGTTGAATACGATTACATAAATACATCCTTTTCATTTCTTGTATCTTATTGTCATGATTAGTGGGGGCAATCGTGATATAGTAAATACATGGATATATCCTTCAAGGCTCCTTTCTTTAATTACGTTATAAACTTTCTCATGTCTATGCCTATAGGCTAGACATGATTACTATTTACATAATTCAATCACCACCTAAGTAATTGCCTATAGGCCATTTTCAGAGGTTTTTAGTTCAAAGTTTCATTTTGGTGTTTCGTTCAAATTAAGACGAAGCAGTGGCACAATTGCTACCGACCATTCTTGGAAAGCTGTATATCGTAATAGGAATCGCCACAAAATCGAACCAAATCATGAAAAGAACAAAAGGTTTTCTTTTGAGATGATCGGGAATGTGACGTGCAGTTCATCACTTCATCCGAAAATGAGTATAAAACTGAATCAAATCGTAAACAGAGTTGAACTGTACAATCCAATTTGGTCATGGGTCGTTTCAATTCATGATTGTTTGACATTTAGTTTAGATACTCAAACAAGAACCATTATACTTGACATACCAAATTGGTTAGATTTGGACTGGGAAGCAAACGAGAAGCATGCCCATCGTTGGAGCTTAAAGCCAAAAATGGTAAATAATTGTCACATGGACAAGCTAGATGGAAAAGCTAATCTATCAAAGTATAGAAATTAAGTGTACCTTTGAAAAGGTATAGAACAGAAAGGAAAACAATATAGTAAGTATAAGATACCCCTTTTTCTTTCCAACTGTGGGCTGGACCAGATTGAGACTTTGGTTGCAACCGTGCATGCATCAAACATTACACTTATATAAAGTGTGGAGCCTAAGCTGCTATATAACGCAGACAGATGCAAAAGCAGAAACGTTCTATTTACTAATGATGGAAACTGGGAATTTTTCTTCCTTTCGTGTTCCTATTTAAAAAAACTTCAATAGTAATAACATGCTACATAAATGGATGAAGACCATATAAGCAAATTTATGAAACTATAAATGACAGTTTTTTAAAAATATTTATTACCACTATTATGTTTTTAAATATTATTGGTATTTATTTATCACTCATTTGAGCATATGGTGAAATAGTATCAACCAATCTTTTTTTTTTACCCTACATGCATTACTTTAAGCAATCACTTAATTAAATATGCTTGGATCTCTCGATGCCCTCACCAAATAACCCCCTAGGGCTTCAATATGAAATCGTATACCAAGAGTTCAAGATGCAAGTCATTTTATTAACGTCATATTCAGTACACAAAAATGATATGGAATGAAATCAATACCCAAATGATTAATATCGACAAAATGCAATAAAAACATCTTTAATTATTAAATATTATAATTAGATCAAAAGTTAAATAAATAATTTTAATTAATATTCATTAATGATGATGTGAAATCGCAACTCTATCCTCTCAACTACAAAATTGAATTCCATTTTGAAATCGTAATTGCCAATTCAAAAAATTCACAATTCTACCTCCTAAAAACATTTCTGAATATGAAAAAGAGAATAAAATCCAAAATTATGATTTCATTTCAAATCCATTCCATATACCAAACATGATATAGGCATCCCTCTAGTGTTAAGGTTGACGATATGTTAAAAACTGCACTCTCTTGACATGAGATAACATATCCAATATATGTAGAAAACCATGAAGAAAAAAAAAATGCAAACATTAGTGGAACGACATCCTATTCTGAGACACCGGCTTGGTCGCTTATGAAACTCAACACACAGGAGTAATATCTACTCTTGTAAGCTAGAATCATCAATTCAAAAAATCACGATTCTACTTAATAAAAAAAAATACTTTTTTTTTTTTTAAAAAAGAACAAAACTCATAATCACAATTTCATTTTGGATCCATTCCCACGTACCAAATATGATATAAGCATTCCTCTAGTGTTAAAGGTTGATAATATGTTAAAACTGCACTCTCTTGACATGGGATAACATATCCACATATGCAGAAAACCATGGTGAAAAAAAATGCAAACATTAGTGGAACCACATCCTATTCCGAGACACCGGCTTTGTCGCGTATGAAACTCAACATACAAGAGTGATCTCTATTCTGCAAGAAGGAAAAAAAAAAGGAATAATAATGAACACAAGTAAAAGAAAAAGAAAAGACTGCAGCACAGTTTCTTTCATTTATTTTTCAGAGGAAAAAAATGTTTTAGACTAAGCGAACAAGACAAGCTCTCCTTCTCCCTAGCTTCTTCATTGTACGCAAATTATTCATTCCATGTACAAAGATGTAATGCTAGTAGTAACGGTAGAAGTCCATGTCTGCATCATTACACAAAGCAAAATGAAGATTCTGCAACATACATGAACTATTTCTCAACAAAAAAATTTTAACCATGACAAAAGAATCAATTAAAAAATGATGCACAGAATATCCAAAACAGCTGCTTCCCACCAGAAATTTTCAGTGAAGCTACATTTTTCTTATCTTAACCTAGTGGCAAATATAAAACATCCTTCAGTTTCTGTTGTAGGAGAGCTACAATCACATGTCCTTTTGACTTCAACCCAGAGGATATTTTTGAAACAGAACTGCACCTTTCCTTTCAGAAGATGCCCAAAAAAGAAAAGAAATAATGAAAAAGGAAAAGAAAAAATCCAGGAGGTGAAGAGGACAGCTGAAGATAAAAGAGAAGCAGGCTACCAGCCAGGGAACAAACAAGTTGCTTCCTCATGGATTCATGGCAGCCAGCTATGTGGGGTTGAGATTTCAAAAAGAACAGGCTACAAACCTAATGGGCGCAAGGATTGTGAGTATGAATCAGCCCCAAAATAATAGGTATGCAGGATGGAAAAGAAGCCTTCTCCACAGCAACCCAAAAACCTTGACAAGAAGAACATCTCTTTTGCATCTTATGCATAATACATGTACAAGCTGTTTGCAGCAGCACAAGCAATTGAATTTTCAGTTGGGTGCCAAGCTAGGTGCAGCAACTTAGTTGTAGAATCAATAGAATTCCCATTTGCGTCCACCCCGGGGCTGTCTGCTCCTGAATTTTATTCAAGAACAAGGCATAATCATTCAGGTGAAGAAACAAAAGCACAGAAAACCCTCTACAACATGGTGAAAGCTCATACACAAGGGTGCACTGACCTCGTCTAACAACACGCGTAATGCTGGTCAGAGATCTTGAAGGCCTTGAAGGAGTCTGAACTGGTTTCCTATGAAAAACAAACGAATGTTTTCACACACAATCTAATCGCTATGCTAACAAATTGACAAGGATATTTTATTACCTCATTGGATTTTTACTAGCTTCCAAAGTTGTCGCCTCAGTACTCCCCAGAGCACAACCAAAAACACGGAACAAATTGCTAAAGAAACATAAAAGGAAAAACTTTAATGCGTGCAAGAGAAATTATGACGATACAAATCGGTGAAAATAAGTAAAGAGGATGCACCTGTATGAACCAGTTGCCACCCGTAACCCATCACCACTCAAACAACATTCAAACTTGTCAAATATTGAATCATTTTCATACAAATCACAAAGCTGGTAAAGCAAGTAACATTACCATCAGTTTTATAAGAGATATGAGAGCAACAGCTTCTGTTTCATAAAATTAGAAATCTTATTCTAGTGGTTTGTTACCTTAGGTCTTAAATATTCATGGACCTGGAAAGTTGCAACAGGCCCTGAATCCATGTTGATGTCCCATAACTGAAAAGCAAGTAAAGGTGAATCTAAGATCAAAGGAAGAAATCATAAATGCATCGGAAGGTTTTGCAAGAATAATTATCACAGCAAATGCATCTTTTTTAGAAAATGTGAACAAGGATACACAAGATTAGGGTATTTGATTATCTTATATAAAGTCACACATGCACATTCGAAACGAAGTATAGTGCTGAAGCTAGTGTCAAATTGATTTTCATGAGGCTTTCAACATGTCAAGGCATTTTAATTATTCAGAGTTGCAGGATTATGTACTGGCAGATAAGAAAGTCAGGTGTCATTGCTGAATAACTTATTCTAGGTAATTTTATGCACAATAACAATTGCTTCATGAGTTTGGGATTCAATCAGACAACATGCGTTCTTTTCATACTAAATGTACGTGCGCTGAATAGATTGTGCCACCATATAATAGCCAATTCTATGATTCATTCTGAATCACAAAACATTTGCCCAGACAACATGGATGGAGAAAAACTGAGCCTAGGTCAGAAAAGAGTAGCAACAGAAGATCAAAGTTACTGACCTTAAGAGTCATATAATCACGACTTAGTATATGTCTTCCATCTTTTCCAAATTTTATATCTGAAATTGAAGCTATAATCTCTGTGAAAAATGATCTTGTAGCAGGTGCTTCCTGTTCCTCAAACCTACATGCATCAATGACATTGCTCAGTGCCATATACAAAATGAACTCTTCAGGTGAGATAATCCCATAGCCCAGGCTCAAAGCAACAAAAGCACAAAAGAATCAGAGGAAAAATAAGAGAACGAAGACAAGACTCACAATTTGGCATGAGAATCACATAGAGCTGACTGTCGCAAGTCAATTAAACGGATGCAGCCCCTTGAACTGCTATATGCTAGAGTGTTACAATGAATGGGATGAAATTCTGCTGATGTTATCACCTCTGCAAAAAGAATACGAAAGGATCAAAGAACAGGTCATAATCACGATGGTTTAATTAAATTATTAATGAGGGTCTAGGAAACGGGTTTCGCATTGCCATTTTAAGGAACTCTTTTAAGAGTGCTAAAGGCACCCATTCAGCAGAAGAAAATTAAAGGGCCAATAAACAAACAAACATGGACTTCCCAAATATCGATAGAAATCAACTCTACAGACTACCGACCATCACAGATCTCAGAGAATCTGAAACCTGTCAGCACAATCCTCTAAGAAACACACAGCAATAACTGATGCACTGATCATATTCATCACCATAACAGAAAAGAGAATTCAAGCTCAAAATACATAAAGTAGCAAAAGAAAAAGCAGAAAAAAAAAAGGAACAGAAAATCAATTATGAGCCCTGATTTCTCAGACTCAATATTTAAAAATTTAGGATGACATAAAAAGGTTAAGCTACATGCTAAAAACCAAAAAGCTTACCAGTCAGATCCTCCATATTTGCAGGCTTTACATCAACAATATTGAAACTTTGACTGCTAATCTCCAAGTTCCAAAGATTTATACGTAAATCATCAGCTGATATAAAAGTTTCACCATCACTGTGAAATAATGGAAGTATGTGTCAATGATTCATGAACACATGGAATTGATAACTTGTGCGTAAAGTATCATCTGGTCATTTGAATCAACGAACAGCCAATTCCATCAAAATAATTTACGATGGTATAAGCAATGGGATGGATCGAAGATATTGTATCACACAATAAAACTCAACCCCTATTCACACTAGGTGGAGTCGGCTAGACACTACATCAGTAATTTATTTAAAAAAAAAAAGAAATTCTTGTGCACAAGTTCTTAACTGCCAGTTCCATGCTAAGATAATAGCATCAAAAAACTTGCATTGGGCACTTTCTTAAAGGAAATCAAAAGGCAAAAAATAAAAGTAGGGAAGCAAAAGTAAAGAATAAGACGATCACAAGTTTGTGGAACCCATCGCATGTCCCATAAATGTTTGCAACAGAACAACTTTGAATCTTAACAAGAAGTTTTTTCAGATAAGTGCCTTAACAAAAAAGAACTTGCACTTGACACAAATACAAAAATTCAGCAATGAACAAGCAGGCATTCCTTCATAATCCCAGAAGTGCCAGGGAAATATCCATCTCACAATGAGTACAACACAATTTCTTGTGTAGATGATTTATGCAACTGCTTTTATAACATGATATGATCTGATGATATGGACTCTGGCATGCCTCACCAAACAGCATTTCACTATAAAACATGGGAGCAACTAACTGCTTTTATAACATGGCATGATCTGATTTTACAGACTCTAGCATGCCTCACCAAACAGCGTGGGAGCAACTAACTAACTGATATATCAACAGAACAGATAAAACAAAAAAAGTACCAAAAAAGTTATATCCTTCCCATATTCCATCCAGTGTATCTGACAACTTCTCATGTTCCTTCCTCAAACATTTCCTAGGGTAGTTAAAACTACAAGGTCACAACTGGTGCATAAAATATTTTGTTTCTTCAGTAATGGTGCATAAAAGTAACACACCTCTTAATTACCCAAAGATAAAAGCCACTTGTAAGCAGAATGGTAATCTATCATATATCTCATCCCTATCAAACATGATAAGTTTGGGATCTATGTAATAAAGGAAGCAAAAGAAAGGACTAATCAACGATGAGGAAACCTGTTATTTGAAATAGAATTAATATGATAATCATGAGCATGTGCATAGATCCTCCGGCATCTTGCAACCAAGTTCGTTTCATGGCTTGTAACCTGTGGATTTCATTAAGCCCATGTCAATCTCATGTGACAGTTATACTGGCAATGAAGTTAAGAATCACATATATAAACCACAAAAAGCCTCACGAGACACAAGCAATAAGGGAAGACATATTAAAATTCATAAAAACAGATTGTTTTCCCCCATACAGGTCTAAATCCAAGCATATGTTGGTCAGTTGAGAAAATCTAGACAAATTAAATTTAAACCACAGATTCAGAAATGTTTTACATAATGAAAATGAGTGGGAAAAAGTGGATCGGCAAACTTTTTTTTTAACACACCAACCCAGCTCTTTTCCTGTTATGGAGAAGTTGATAAATTATGCTTACTGAAGTAAAACCTGTATATATATATATATATATAAAAGAGTAAAGCAAAAACAAAGTACAACACGCTGCATACTTTTCACAACCCTCAGCATATGCTCAAACCATTTACTCTGGTTTTTTTTTTAAATTAATATCAAAAAGATATTACAAACGAAGTGGGATGAGTACAGCTACCACAGGTAAACGCAGTGAAGCAATGCCTCCTGGTGGAAATGAAAAATCATGACAACTAGATAATCTATCAGGTGACCCTCCATTAGCCAGGTATTGTTTAGGGCTGCTTGTGCTTGAACTGGCAACAGCACCATTTCTAACTGCTTTTGAAGGATCCACGTTCATTTCAGAAACTTTCTTAATCTTCTTCTCCTGGACCTAATCAATTTTCCCAGAAGAAAGTGAGAAACCAGCAGTGGGTAGTAGGAAAGATGTTCTCTAAAGTGAAAAACCACCTATGGGTGGTACAGAAGATGTTCTCTCAATATAGCACTTGAGATAAATATTGCTTGAAGGAAGAAAATAATGAATTCGCAAAAGACAACAGCAATCAACCACATGCTGGAAGTATGAAGGGAAGATCACAAGATTATATCTGCAAGCAGGAACCAATGACAATGAGGTCCTTTACACCTTATTTATCACATAACCTAGATAATAAAGCATTATAAATACATGACAAATGTGAAAAAGATGAACAATATTAAACAATCACTTGTGTGCGCACATGGAGGTGTATGTGTGCATGAAGAAGAGAGAGAGAGAGAGAGCTCCCCCACTCAATCATAACCATGACAACAAGACAGAAGGTTAATCAAGATAGATATCCAAGGCTCTTGCATGAGACAATAAAAATGATATTAGTATCAGCAGCATTTCTTGTCCAAATGGGGAGTGAATCCCAAATTTTACTTTTCTGGGAATATCCAAAAATAAGACATCAAGAAGTTAGCAAAATTCAACAGACAAAAGTAGCAGGAACTGTAAAAGAAAGCTGAAATGGGCCCTCAGAAAAGAAACTTGGCTATAATTAATGAAAATTTGATTCCCTGGGAAAATAATATACAGATATAAACACATGCACCACAAATATCGGCTTGAAATGCCAACCAGATGCTCAAGGAACTACTCTTATTTCCCACAATTTTACAGTTTAACCGATCCATAAAGTGAAGCACCAGTAATATGGGTGCCTTAAAAGTATAGGAGAAAAAATTCGTATAAATGTATATATTTATTTTCATTCCAGAAAACGTTCAAGTTATAAAGTTACCTAAAAACATAAAAAGTACAAGAGAAGTTATTTCATAACTACTCCATGCAATAACTTCCTCTCTTTTAGGGAAAAGGGGTTAATTTGGTCATGTGTTCCACCAAAACTCCCCCATTTCCCTAGTATAATATAGATTAATTAGAAGATTTTGCTAAGTTTTTTAATCTTCCAATGCACCATCTGGTTCTGTTAAACAAGAGATCCTTCAGCATGAAACGGGTGGGGCAGAGGCAACAGCATTGAGATACCCCCAGCAATTATCTGCTTTTCAAGGAGGATAAGAGGGAATATAAAGTAATCTAAGCCCAATCCCCTATTGACATAACCATAGAGTTGGTAGCAAATATTACACGCTTCTTGTGGGCTTTGCAAACTTACTTATAAGTAGTTTGGTATCATGAACATCTTAATCAACATGATATAAACAACTAAGTGTCCTTTTATGACATCTGTTAACTGCAGAAGGATGACCCAACATTTTGGTCCTTCATGCAACTTAGAAATAACATAAAGTGCCAAAATGCATCAACCATCACATACATACTTCACATGCCACAGGTGCACATCAATGAAAAGAATGGAAAGATAGAATCCAATGCTACTACCTTCCAGTACTTAATTGTTTTGTCATTTGTAGATAGCAGGAAAAGGGCACCATTAGCCATTTGGCACCATCTGATTTTGTTTATTTTCTCCTCAATCTCCAAGCTCTTTAGGTAGTCAAACTGGAAGTATGTTTAAGAAAAAAGGCGATTAATAACTGTAATGCCATAACAACCACAATACACAGGTACTATTGTGGAACATAGATGACTTTGAAATTAACAATTTACTAGAAGCTTCGCAAATCAATATATATACACCTCAGGCTCATGGCTCTGAAATTCTGTCTTATAACGAAACTCGGGATGTCTATTTATAGAATAGTCCATCTTTTCCAGATCCCTTCTTGATCCACCAACCTGAACATTGAAATATCATGAGATGTTAATATGCTGTAGCCCACAGGAAAACAAGAGCATGGGAAACAATAATTAAAAAGTGAAAGTCTGAAAGACAAGATCACCCACATCCTTTGTATCTGTCCTCTCAAATAGAACCACTCGGCCACCACGATCACCTGTGGCAAGATGGTTGCCACTTCTATCAAATTCAATTGCTGATATGATATCAACTGCAGGTGCATTAAGAAAGTCAGTTATGATAGTAAGCAATCATATATGTCACTGGAATTAATATTAAAAACTTTCAAAATCCAAAATCCCCAAGTAAAAAGTCAGGTTGGAAGTCAGAAGATGAAGCAAAAGCTCGTAACCAACATGGCAATCCATCAGTCCAATAATTACAATGGTCACATGCAAGTACAAGCACATTATTCTCTGCCACGTGAGCTAAGACAAAATTTATGTAGCAGTTGAATCCAATCAATCTGAGTCATCTGATGTAGCAAATCCATTTCAAGAGGAAATGACTGAGAGATTCCACGAAAAACATGTGTGATTCCCCTACACACCACTGCCAAATACATGGAGGCAGACCAATTATGCACTTGTATCCCAAGCCCATAGGAATCCTAGTTGCATGAACAAATAGAAAAATGTAACCTATCTCCCTTACTTGAAGAAAATTTCAGCTCAACCCAGCTGACCAAACTCCCTGCTTCAATCTTGGACTCATCCATATACCCATTGTAGGTGATTACCTAGCAGCATTCAAGTCCAACCTGCTGGATTTCCTCCTCTTTTACTTCTTAGAATCAACTTAAGTAATGCCAAGGGAAACAATTAAAATTGATATGGCATACTCAGCTATTAAAAATAACATAGTGATAAAGTACAATGGCGAAATAGGATCCATATGGCCAACATTACTTAGTGGGAATAAGCCTGAGTGTTATAGTTGCCGTAACAACAGTTAAGTGATAAATATCACCATAAACTTTTAATTATGAAGTAAAAGCCATATTAATAATATGCCACTATCCAACTTCAACACCCCAAAAACTAACCTTAAATAACCCAACTCCGACACCCAAAATAAGTGCATTCACTACTTGCAACACCATCCTTTAAACTCATAACACCACCAATTTCCCCTAATTTCCCAGACCCCATTCCTAGTTGAATTCATACTTCACATTCAACTCAACACCAATCCATGCCAAAGGGAAACAATTAGAATTGATATGGCATGCTCAGCTATTAAAAATAACATAGTTAGTGATGAAGTACAAAGGTGAAATAGGATCCACATAGCCAACTTCACCTAGTGGGTATAAGCCTGAGTGTTCTAGTTGCCTTAACAATTGTCAAAACCGTTAATTGATAAACATCATCATAAAGTTTTAATTATGAAGTAAAACCCATTTTAATAATATGCCGTTATCCAAGTTCAACACCCCAAAAACTAACCTTAAATAACCCAATTCCGACACCTAAAATAAGTGCATGCAATACTTGCAACACCTCTTTAACCTCATAACACCACCAATTTCCCCTAATTTCCCAAACCCCATTCCCTAGCTCAATTCATACTTCACATTCAACCAAACACCAACCCAGGCAAAATCCAATGAAACTCAATACACCGGAAAGCCACTAATTACTCAACAAAAACCACAAGCCAAACTCCAATAGCAGATCCAAAATCCACTCTTCCCCAACGGCAAACACTAAATCTCCTCTTACTACACAAATTTACTACATAGAATCGGATACACGTAAACACAAAACCTGAAAAATCACAACTTTATACATAGAATCGAATAAAAAATAAAAACTTTACAACAACAGAAGAACCACAAATTCTTCCAATACTTTTTCTTTACCTTCCTGTATCTCTTCTCCGGCTGTCCGTTCTCCGAATACTTGAGAAAACTTCCATTCCAAAGGCTGCGGTGGACTCGTCGCAGCTGATGAATCACCAACGACGACTTCATCACCACCACCACCATCACCGTTCATCTTCTCCTCCACTAATAACCAAAAAAACCACCCCCGAAATATCTAATTAACCCTTCTCCGACTCGACTAAACACGATTCACTGTAGATCGCAAGATCATGATAACTTTACCGATAAGAATCGCATCGCAAACCCTAGGATTCGAACGTTCAGATTGATTTGATATGATTTGATTGAGGAATTTGGATGATGTAAAAGATAAAAAAATACATCAATAAAAACAAAAATCTAAAACCTAATTGAGATTTTAATTTTAATTTTCGACTCAGATTCTTTTTTCTGTTTCTCTCTCTAGAAAAAATTGGATTATTGTTGTTATACTTCTTCTTCTTCTTCTCTTTTGTTTGTTTTGTTTTGTTTTTTTTTTTTTGTTTCTCTCTCTAAATTTTCTAAAGGGTGTGTGTGTGTGTTTTTTTTCTTTTTTAAATTAGACTTGTGTTTCTCTCTCTAAAAGGAGAAAATGGGAATTTGGGAAGAGAAAGGAAATAGAAGAAGAGCAAACCGTCCCATGCACACATAATACAAGCAAAGCTTCTTTTGGTTTTGTTTTTGTTGTCTCACTCTCTCTCTTGCTCCTCTCTTTCAATAATGCAATTAATTTTTTATTTTTTATCATTTTTTTAAGGATTTTAGTAATAAGTGCTGATAATGAAGGTGAGCCATAACCTTGTTGGAAACTAGAGCTACTCTATCTTTATAATCGGAAAAGGTTATATGTGTTATTAAAGATTACAAGAAAAATTTAGGTTTTAATTTTTTTAAATACTAATACAAGGTATAATATTTTTATACTTAAATTTATTATGAAACTTATACTTTAATATTATGTTTGGTATTTAAGAATAATTTGAAATAGAATGGATTAGAAGAAAATCAAAATCATAATTATAAATTTATTCTTATGTTTATAAATGCCGATGGAATTAAATGTATATATAGAAGTATTAGTTAAAAATGCCCTTAAATATTAACTATTATAATTAAATTAAATATTAAATAAGTAATTTAAACTAATGATAGTTAATAAGAGTAGAATGAAATTGCAATTATGTTCCCTCAAAGGTGAAATCACGTTTCTCTTAAAGCCATAATCATTGATTCCAAAGAATCACAATTTCACTTTTGAAAAATACATCTAAACATAATGGGAAAGGAAATGAAACTTGAAATCAAATGTACCAAATGTAGCATAATGACATGTTTGATTTGAAGAATTAAATAAGGTAACATAGTTGGGGAATAGAATGAAAAACTAATAGTTATTCTTTAATGCATATTCACTTTGAGGGAAAGGTTATTTTATTTCCCTTTATTTCATATAAATTTGCTATTATAGTATTTAGTTAAATTTTAAATATCAAATAGTTATGTTATTATACAAAATATTAAATAGTAATTTGTGTCCTATGAATTACTATTTAATGGCTTGTTAATCATTTTTACCATAAAATATCTTGTCATTGTAAATTATGTTGAATCTATATTAGCTATGAAAAGTGGAGAAAGGTAAATATTAATGTGGTAACTTTTCATGAAATATAAGAATACAAAAAGGTAATATCGAAGGGTATAATAACAAAATAAGCTTTCAAAATCTATTACAACTAAAATATACTAGTGTAAATAAGTGATATTTATACCCTGCCTAATTTGATTGTCTAAAGGATTTTGATCATGTTCTCTCTAAGATAGATACCACCATTCAAGAATGAAGAAAGTGATAGATCTTAGCAAAAAAGCCTCACATTGATAGTCAATGAAGAAATCCACCTTAACTAGTAGATCAAATTAGTCTAGAAAATTCAACAAATTTGGTAGGAAAGCTATCCTATTGGGGTACAGTGCTAATTAGTATTCCAGGAGCTTATGAAAGGTATTATTTCAAATAAACAACTATAGAATCGAATATAGATTAAGACTTGGAGGAAGCAAAGGAAGAAGAAAAGCAATTGAATGATGTGGAGGGCTAAATCTAATTCATGGATTTTTAGCTTGTTATTTTAATGGATTTGACTCTTTAGGCCGAGGTGATAAGGTCTAGAGAGTGAAGTTCACGTTTTGGGATGATCGGGGGAGATTTAGCATGATGGGCTTAGGGTTAGGTCTATCAGAATGGCCCATTTGATCTAATATGTCTCAATAAAGCTCACATAAATACACACACTAAAGGTCTTTAATGAGCCTAGACCCATATAAAGCCCATATAGGGGCTCATTTACTCAGAACCATTGATCGTTATCATTATTCGACGGATGAAATTTATGGTCAGATATTATAAATACCCCATGCCTCCTCATTTAAAAGGGGAACTTTTTTGGAAAAACACTATTACTTTGCCAAATTTTCCTCAAAATACCAAAAACCATGATATTTCTACATTAACTCACAAAACACTCACCTGTCACCATAGAGTTGAGCTTTGTCTAAGAGTAGCTACCCCTCCTATTTGTCTCAGTCACCCCCTAATCATCTTTGTTAGTGTCACTTTCTCGTTAGGCCACATGTAATGCGTTTCCATGCAGCACGCGCATGACCTCGCACTCGAACCAATATACACACATTTATTTGGTGACTCCATTAGGGAATATCATGTTGTTGCTATCCTTAAAATGAATGTTGTCACCATCAGAATGACCCAGATAGTAAAATTCAAAGATGACGTCTCAAACAAAGCCATACTTATTTCTACTTTGGTCAAATAGCCATTGGCCGGTGAAGAAAATGTGGTAGATAAGAAGAGCTTATTTTTAGTCACCTGAACCTTGTATTGATGACGAGCGAAATGTGATAACAACGCATTCGACCCTACATAATCCAAGCTCATTTTGATCAGCTAGAGTTCTTTGTAATGACGAGCAAATTGTGGCAGCAGTGCACTCGACTTAACATGATTCAATTCGACTCTTGCAAAATTACTCCTCATCGACTGTTTAATCAAGGACCAAGCTAGCCTTAGAGCTCATGCCAGAGAAAGAAATAGAATTTTTAATTCTTAAGATGGCCTCCATTCTTCTTCAATGGCAATGGTGGATTGTGTTATATAGTCTTGTTGTTGAACGCATGAAATCTGGATATGGTATTTGTTATAGAGTAATCTTAGTGAATGGATGCAAGTTGGGTAGAGATATGTATAAAATCTGAGGGGGTAGAAGGTGAACGAGAGCTGTACAAAAATATGGAAAGGAGGAAATCACTGGGAAATATTTCTTATTGTACTATGCACTAATCAAATTGTGACACTTTGCATGAAGTCACATGCTCCTTTGTAAAACATGCTCCTTGAAATAATGGTAATGTGCAATTAACATGTACCTACACTCCACTCAACCTAGCAATTTAATAAATGTCTATGTGTTGATCTCATTATTTAAAAAAAAAAGAAAAAAAAATGAATTTAGCCCAACTGGTAAGGGTCGTGCACTCATGCGTAGCAATGCCTCTAAGGTTTGCTAGTTTGATCCTCCAAAACACGCAATATGCATTCCATTTTGTTCCTCTTGTCGTGCCAGGATGCTCCTTTGAAGAAATGGATGATGGTACCAATAAGTGACCTAATAAACAAGACTTTATTTAGTATATCAAAAAAAAAAAAAAAAAAGAATGACACTACTAATAAAAGGGAAAGAAGTCACATTACAGTTTCGTGTGACTTTGACAATGTCACTTGATAAAAGCGATAGCTTAGCTGGTTAGAGTGTGTTGTGTGTGCACGACAAGTCATGAGCTTGAGCCTACACGCCTCTTCTTCATATATATATATACATGGTTAAACGATTTAGAGTATGAAGTGTATAAATTTGTTTAGGGTAACTTTGAAATAATCAGAGGGACTTTTCTAGTTTAGGTGTAAATTTATAATTTATAAGGAAGGATAATCTTATCCTTGTATTGTCATTGGTGAATATTAATGGTGAAGTATACATAGTTAAGCAACTTATAATTGAATGTGCCTATATTATGTCGACGGGTTAGACTTTAGTTAACATTTAGATAGAAAGAATTATGTAATGCTGCGAATAGAGATTTCATCAATTCATACCACATGTGAAGCAAGGAAATTGCATACTCTCAATTTCTAAATGGAATTTTTGGGAAGAATGTTTGGAGCTTGGATGGAAGAATTAGTATACTTACAATTATTTATTTATTTATTTTTCCTATCTTTGTTGCAACCTATAATGAGTTGAAGATCATAGAATTAGTATTTGCTACAAACACCTCTATTTAGATTTGGGGCCTAGCATGGTCGGCAGTCTTAATTCGATGGGTGGCTTAGAGTAGTAGTCTTGGAATGAAATATTCTTAGGGGCCTTTGAAGGCTTTTGCTATTGCTAGTGTTGTGAATGCTAAATGGGATAGTTAGTGCTACATGGGGCATCGGAAGTTATTGTAACTTATACGATGATAGTTGATCTAAGTAAATAAATAAAATAAATTAATTAATTAATATACAGCTCAAGATCTTTTACAACTGTTGATTATTTTAAGTAATCAAGTTGTGCCTTCACACTTTTGAAATTGCTACATTGGCACATTGCATTCCCAACATTTGTTAACAATTTAGGCTTTTGTTTCTTAGGCCTTTTAGTGCATATTCTCCAATTATTACAATCTTAGGCATCTAAATCTACTACATTGTATTGTTGTGTATTAATATGATGGGTTAATTTTACTCATTTAGCCACAATCATATGTTGTCAGTATCATGTTTTAAGAAGCGTTAGAGGTTAATTTCATAACATATCATTATGATCATTTAATCCCCAATCAATCAATCACTCAGGTGTGATGTTGTTCTATGCCCCATTCCTCCCAAGTGATATCATATTTCAACTTTAGGCAATATCTATTTTCAATCGGCTAAAGGCAAGTGGTGATGTAAGCATGCACACTGTGTTATATGTAGTGTAAAATGAATTATGCAAATGTGTATAAGGCAGCAGTGTAGCTATCCTTTAAGTGCACATGTGCCAAGTAATTTCCTAACCATTACGAAGGCTTGTCTAATGCCTAAACCTCTTCGACTTCATTCAAAGGACTTTAGTTAGGGGGCAAAAATGTAGAGGATTAAATTTAATTTATGAGCTTCTAGCTTATTACTTTAATGGATTTGACTCTTTGGGTCGAGGTAATAAGGCTTAGAGAGTAAAGTCCATGTTTTAGGATGATCATAAGAGATTTAGCATGATGGGCTTAGGGTTAAGTCTATTGGATCGGCCCATTCAATCCAACCTTTCTCAATAAAGTTCACACATACACACTCTAAAGGTCTTTAATGAGTCTGGACCCATATAAAGCCCATATAGGGGCTCATTTGCCCAGAACCGTTGATTGTTGTCATTAATCGACAGACGAAGTTCATGGCCAGATATTATAAATACCCCATGCCTCTTCATTCAAAAGGAAAACTTTTTTTTTTGAAAAAATGCCGTTATTTTGCTGAATTTTCCTCAAAAGACCAAAATCCACGATATTTTTACATTCACTTATAAAACACTCACCCATCACCATAGAGTCCAGCCTTGTCTAAGATTGTTTACTCCTCCTTATCTCAGTAACCTCCTCATCATTCTTGTACGTGTCAGGTTACGTGTAGTACATTTCCAAGCAGCATGCACATGACCCTACACTTGAAACAACACACCCACATTTATTTCTTTGAATATTATGCCAATGTCTACCTTCCAAGTCACTAGAATTGACATTCGAAGACTTATGAGACAACTCATCTTGGTGTGTAGCTTCACTCATTCTCCTACAAAGACACTGGGACATGTTAATGTATATCTCAAGGTTGGCCCTAAACAAAATTCTGTCACTTTCCATGTGATCGATGCGCTTGTATCCTATCACTTGCTTGTGGGAAAAAAATGGCTGCATGATCACAATCTGATCCCCTCAACATTGCATCAATATATCAAAGGCCATTGGAAAAGGAAGGATGTATTCATCTCTGCTACTAAGAATCCCTTCAAGAATTACGAATTGTATTTCATAGAGTTGACCTTCTTTGGTGAGTTTGCTGAAGAAGGAGAGACAGCTATTGCAATGCTTATTAGTATTCCATCACCCATGTGGGACGAGATTCAAGAAGGCTAGCAAAAGAAGAAGAAAATGCACGAGTGTTGTGGAGGTTGAAAGACAAACAAGAAATCAGCTGAAATTGAAAGTTATATTAGGGAGGATAGGTGAACATGTGTATCACTTATGACAGTCATAAGGGTTTGAGGTGGTATGCTTATCCTCGTCAAACTCCATACAACTTTAAGACGTCTAGCTTGCTCTATGTCAATTACAGGATCAAATAAAACCTTTAGCTAAGGAGATAGAAGAATTAGATTTACCGCGACTTGGAGAGTCACTGTGGCTAATCTTCATTAGCAAAGGCCTGTTACATGAGATAAAGGCTCCCCTTATAGAGTTTTTAAGGGACTATAGAGATGTGTTTGTATGGACAAATAAGGAAATGCTAGGGCTTGATCCAAGTTTGGTGGTGCATAGGCTAAATGTAGCCCTAAGAGTTGTGCCTGTAAAGCAAACACAAAGGATTTTCCATCCTAAGATTAAGATCCAAATCAAGCAAGAGATTGAAAAATTGCTTTGTACCAATTTTATCAAGTCGATTGAACATCCTAAGTGGTTAGTTAATGTTATGCTAGTGAAAAAGAAGAATGGCTAAATACATGTCTACATTGATTTTCGAGATTTAAATAAGGCTTGTCCAAAGGATGACTTTTCTTTTCCGAATATTGACACGCTGGTGGATGCAACTATAGGACACGAGTTATTCTCATTCATGGATGGTTTAGGTAGCTATAATTTAATCAAAATGACTATCGAAGATGCTGAGAATACTACACTCATAACTCTAGTAGAAAATTTTTATTACACCGTTATGCCTTTTAGACTCAAGAATGTGGGGGCGACCTATCAAAGGGTTATAACTACTATGTTCCACGATATGAGGCATGAATTTATGGAAGACTATGAGGATGACAAAGTCATCAAGTCATGGCGGGCGCTAGATCACTTGATACATCTACAAAAGATTTTTTAGCGGTGTCGATTATATAAGTTACGCATGAACCCACTAAAATGTGTCTTTGATGTAGCATTTAGAAAATTCCTTAGATTTATAGTTCACAAAAAAGGGATCGATGTCAATCTAGCAAAAGTGTAGGCTATACAATCTAGGCCCTCACCCATTAACCTAAAGGAATTAAAAACTTTCATGGGTAATGTCTCTTACATTAGGAGATTCATGCCAGTGCTAGCAAAGATTTCATATCTTTTGCATCATCTTATGAAAAAAGGGATCCCATTTGAGTAGAGGGAAATGCATGAAGAAGCGATTGAGAAGATTAAGAAGATTCTAACCTCCCTTCAAACCATGACAATGCCGATGAATGGATTACCATTAATCTTATACCTTACCTCAACTATTAAATCAATTAGGGCTTTATTTGTATAGGAAATAGATAAGCAAGAAAGACCAATTTACTACTTGAGTCAAACCCTTCAAGGGAGCAGGGTTAACTACTTAACTTGCAAAAAGCATTGTCTCATGTAGGTATTTGCCTCACAAAAATTACGGCACTATTTCTTGGCTCATAGGATCGATCTCATCACACATTCGGATCCCATTAAGTTTTTATTGTCTTGACTAGCCTTATTAGGTCAAGTTGCTAAGTGGCTACTCCTCCTTGGAGAGTTCGATATCACAATTCGGTCCCTTAAGGCCATTAAGTCACAAGTCTTAGTTGATTTGTTGGCATACTTCTCGAATGCCAGTAAAGTTTCATGAGGATTCCCTTATGATTAAAATAGAAGGGGAGTGGTTACTTCAATTTGATGCTTTGCAGGAAGTGAGGGATGGGGGGTAAGAATTGTGTTAACCTCACCTAAAGGCTAAGAAATACTGTTGGCATTCAAATTTGATTTCTATTGCATTAACAATAAAGCTGAATATGAAGCTTTGTTACTAAGGTTGATATCCACCTAAGTGGTGGGAGCAAGTTGACTATGCATTCAAGGTGACTCTAATTTGATCATTAAACAGGCCAATGGTGAGTTTGGACTCAAAGAACTTACATTAGCGCCTTATAGGGCTATAGTGGCAAAATTCTAGTTAGTATGCTATAAGCATAAGACTTGATCCATAAATATATATGTAGATGCTCTAGCCACATTAGCTTTAAAAGTTCCAATCCACGATGCAAGTAATGCTTTAGATATTCAAGTACTTAAAAAATCTATACCATGTATTGCATCGAATCTTGTTGACAGGGATGAAGAAGTGCAGGATGATTGGCATATATCACTGAAGGAGCAGTTAGCACAGCTTTTATCTCAGCATTGAAGAACTTTAATAAAGTTAATGGAGCATTATACTACAAAGGCACAGAAGGTGTGTTATCCTGTTGCATAAGGAAGCTTGCTTAAAGCTAAACAAATGCCATAAGATTTGGTGTAGAGAAGAGGGATTACCCTTATACTATTGCATTCAGCGCGCATTATACTATTGACCCTTGATGTCTAAAGATGCGTTCTAAGTTCAAGTAAATTGACCCAAGTGTTCTAAGTTACCTAATGAGAAAGAGTGTAACCTTATGGCTAGTGTAGGAGATTGGCAACGTTCGTACATTAACTACTTGAAGAATAATGCACTACCTACCAATAGCATAGATGTGAGGCTTGTAAAGAGAAAGGCTAAGAAATATCTTATGCATGAAGACGAACTATATAGGGTATTGTTCATTGTGAAACCTTTTAGATGCATTGCACCTCCTAAAATAGAAACAACATTGGCTAAGATACATGCTAGAGAATGTGGAGAGCATTAAGGAGGAAGAAAGTTGTATTACCACTTACTTGATATGGGTTATTATTGGCCAACTATGGAAGTTGATGCTTTCACCTTTGTTAGAAAATGTGTCGTTTGTCAATAACATGGTAATGCCATTCATGCCCTTTTAGTTATACTCCACAGCATGACAACACAATGACCCTTCTATACTTAGGCATTTGACTTAATTGGCTTAATTCACCTACCATTGAGAGGGTGTATATAGATCTTGGTAGGAACTAAATGCTTTACAAAATGGGTAGAGGCTGCTCCCTTAAAGAAGGCCATGGGACCAGCAATTGCAAGTTTCATAAAGGAGAATATTATATGCAAATTCGGCATTCTAAAGCGCATTTTGTTAGATAATGGCACTCCCTTCATCGATTCTCATGTATGGCAATTGCTGGCTTCTTATGCTAAATTATGTCAAGTCTATGCCTTACTATCCAAAAGGCAACGGCCAAGCACATGCTACAAATAAGAGTTTGTTAAAGGTGCCAAGTCATATGGTTCATGATAACCATAAAGAATGGCATAATAAATTACCGTGGGCACTTCGGGCATATAGGATGTCAAAACAAAAACCAACCCAAGCGACACTTTTCTCCTTACTATATGGTACTGAAGCAATAGTCCTGAGGGAGGTCTTGATCCCTTCCGCATGTTTAGCTATCAATGTTGAGATTAAACCAGATACCTTATGTATGCTAGACTTGGAGGCTTTGGAAGAAAGGTAAGATACTGCCAAACATAATTTGATTCATTACCAGCAAAAACTAGGTGTAACTTATAATCGCATGGTGAGAAAAAGATCATTTCAACTGGGTGATGCTGTACTTTGAGTAGCAAATCATGTGTGTAGGGATATTCCAACGCCGAAGTTTACACATAAATGGGAAGGACCTTCTATTGTTGAAGAGGTTCACAATAGTGGTTACTATAAGGTGTAACCCAAAAAGAGAAGCTATTACAACTCCTATTATCTTTCAATACATCAAAAAGTTTCATTTATAATAAATGAAATGTACTCAAGGAGTAAAGTTAATGAGAATGCAGCTCAAATCACGTGACTCTGCTTTCGACATGTTTACTTTTGTCATGATGCCTTATTTGCTGTTGCTGTAAGGATATAAACTTAGTTCTTTAGCGTAATCATATGTATGTATGTATGTATGTACATTACAAATGGGTGAATGACATGGTATAACATTGCTCCCACTTGGTTAGAGATTTATCTCCCCAAATGTGCAACGTTTTATGGTTTATGTCATGTTGGCTAATAGGAGTATTACCTCCTTAAGCACATATGTACATATCAATATTACCAACTAATATTCCATATGATGATTTCATGTTTGACTTGTTAAGTACTAGGTAATACCCCCTTAACTTGGAACGTAATAATTTTTTTTATCATAGCTACATGCATTATTCATTTTATATAAAACGAAAGTATGTCACTTGCAAAGGAAGGTGTTCTTTCACCACGCGACATGTTCTTAAGTGGTTTAATAGTTTCTAAGAAAATCATATTAATTTTACCATATCTATCTCATAAACATCCTACTCGGTGAATATTATACCGCTTAAGCATGCAATTATACCAATCTACATTATTATAAGAAAATAAACACATGCAGGAGTCAAGTAATTAAACAAGTAAAAAAAAAACTGTTATTTCATTAAACCTTCTAAGTTCATTAAAGACCTATAAGAGTAGTGATTACATTCCTACAACAATTTAAGAATCAAAGCTTAAATCCATAGTGGAATTAGTATCAAAATCACTAAGGTGTCTCTTTATTTCAAAATTGATTTCTTCAAGCTCACCCATAAGTTTTTCACAACGTTGTATTAATGAGTGATAACCTAGTACTTTTTGTGCTTTGGCAACCAAGGGCTCCATGCTCCCAATCTTGAACCTTAAGGCATGAGCCTTGTTGATATTGGCTATTAAGAGTTCTAATTTTGATTTAGATTATGAATCTCATGATCTACTAAAGAGAGTAATGGCATGACCAAGCATTGATATCATGGCATTGGTCACCTTGTCTACAAATTAAATCAAACAAAAAATTTCCTTCCTTCGCATATAAATGTTCTAATGGTTGGACAAGATGAGAACCGACAGTGAAACCATGAAATAAAGTAGTTCCCTCAAATACAATTGTAGATACTCTTATGTTTCCCTTCTAGCCATACTGTGATGCCTCAATGACTAATAGAGGAAGCACATTAAGATTGATTGTAGGCAAGGGGGCATGACTTGAAAGAGGGGGAACGTCATTGACCCCAATGATAACTGTCGAAGCTCCATTAGGTATAACATCTATCTCTGTGTCTAGTAAGACATTTGCATGCGCTTGGATTGCACTCTCCTCTAATTGGACATCATTCATGCTATTAAAAAATATCGGGAGTCTAACCACTACTAACGTTATCTTCATCAATTTGAATTGTCAGGTCCATGTCATTCCTTCAGTCTTCCTCTTGATCATCATCAACATATACTAAGGAATCATTTTTATCATTATCACCAGGCTCTAAGGAATTCTCAAAATCAACTAGTTCAACATCTTCTTCCCCCTCACTCAAAGCTGTAGTAATTATGGGACAATCTTTTATCTAAAGTGTTTTGCCCATACCATATCGACTTGGAAAGGGGCAAGTGAGAACTGGATGGGATCCTGATGTAGTAGCACCCTTTGATGTACTAGCAATTGTGTTATTATGATTATCTCATTTTGACTTTTGCCCAGTTGAAACGGCTAACGTATCATCCCCCCTCTCATCCTACAAGAAGGTAAAAATGAAGATAAGTACAAGTGATATGTTAAGGAGGACTAATAATGATAATGATAAAATATACAAAGAAAAGCACCATCAAGTCCAATCTCAAGTGTCTCGAATGCATAAGTGACAACCTCATGAATATGTGAGTGTTTGATTTGCCTTATAGAAGGCATTGAAGATATCACATTATCATTTTGAACACTGCTAAATGATTTCTTCTTAGGAATCTTAAAGAGAAACTCATATTTGTAAACAAATGGCTCTAGCAAACCATCATTTACTATCGTAAACACGTATTTCTTAAACTCCTCTAAACAATTCGTCTAATACATCAACTACCCATTAGAAATAACCCTAAAACGCTTTATTGAGGGAAAGAACATTTGCCTAATAGTTGGATGGGTGTCCCTAAAGCTTTCGGGATGTAGTGCTTTACAATAAGCATAAAAATCCTCAACAATTTTATACTACGAGGTGCACCTTGATCGAATCCAAATTGTCATGTAATGCGATGGGGTGAATATGCCATAACACTAAGCTCGAGGAAACAATGGGAGGAATCACACCAATCATGAAGTGTAGGGAGACTTCTAGGTGTACACCAAATTATGAATCTTACATTAGCTTGAGATAGCTTATCACGAGCCTCTATCAAGGCCACAAAGTCTTCAGAACCTAAGGGGTAGAAATCTAAATGCCATTCATATCTAGCTAGTTAATGCATATAAGGATGGAAAATGAAGACATGAATAGAATTTATAGTGGTAAAAAGTGAGCCTATAGGTTTTCTATCAACCCATGCCCAGGTATGAGGTTCAACAAGATTCGGCTGATTTAGATAAGAACCAAAATACTTTCTATAGTGTTCACAGAAGAACAATTGTAGGAATACCAAGTCGACATGTGATACCACAATATATCGCCCCTTAGAATGCACTGATGCCTCGTGATAAATATCTAGGTGACAATATAAAAAACCAAGATAAAAAAGGCTTAGAGCAAAACCCTCCTTGCGTCCAATAAAAATAGCCAAATGAAAGAGCCGAGGACTGACACCTTTCTTCGGTCCACCGGGGAAAACGTCTAAAGATAACCAACAAGCTAAAAAAGCCTCAAGATTGTGCTTGCAATAAAACATATATACAATATAAGTTAAAGATGTCAAACTAATTATGGTTTTGATAATAATAATAATAATAATAATAATAATAATAATAATAATAATAATAATAATAAATAAATAAATAAATAAATAAATAAATAAATAAATACTTGCACTTGTAACTAGGCCCTAAGGTTTTAATACCAGCTAACTTGTCTTGTGCAAAGAAGTATCTAATCCATTTACTAAAGGTACATTGTTTACGACTATCTACTAATGATTATATTTCAGTATCTAAAAATTTTAATAACTTCTAATCTTCCTTAGAAACTTGTTCTGTAACAATGTTAGTCAACTCGAAGTCATGAAAATTCAGGAGCATAGATACATCTTCTAGAGTTAGAGTTATCTTGTCCCATGAAGTCACAAAAGTCTGAGTGTAGGTACTCCAGTGTGATACAATGGCTAACCATATTTCTATATTAGTTGGACTTCGATTTATCGTACGAGGAAAGTTTAAATGAGAGGAGACTAATATGGGATAGTAAACTTCGACTTTCTTTAAGATGGATGAATGTCTCGAGTCACTAATAATATGGTGTACTCAATCATGCCAAAACCCTAACAATTGTTTTAGAAAAGCAAAATGAGTCTCCAAAAATGGAAGTTCTTTTCTGTCATTTCTAAAGCGTAGCGTTGAACTTCCATCTATATGAACTCTATCTCCTGCCTAGGGTTCATACTTTATGAAACGTAATTTACCATCTTTATGTGGATTGGCATGTAGTTTGTGTTTCTTTATATCTATTTGAAAGAAATCTTTTGAAATCATAGTGTTAGGCCATTCATCTCGGGGTGAAGGCATTGGTGGTACATGTCCGTCACTATATGATAGTAGCTTATTGTTCTTATCCACATTGCTACTGCGAGATTGGCTTTTTTCTAATGTCTTTCCTCATTTTCAAATTCAAAAATTGTAAATCTCTAATGTTCAAAAGCAATAACAATGACTATACGTGATTGCTACCACTTAGAGGAGGAGAATGAAATGAAGTTAGAAGCAACCTCATTGGCTTGCCGGCGTAACACCTTATCTATGAAACATAGTAAGATGAAATGAGTTAAATTTATTAAATAGTAAGATTAAATGCATGACATAAATTTAGTATATGTATGTCTACATGTCTAGGTGAAATAGATGTGACATCATGTCAATTTCAATTTACCTTTTGTTTTCTTTCTGTGGAGAAAAAAAAAAGAGATAATCACATTGTATTTCCAAACAAGTTTTATATAAAGTCGGCACATCTCATGAAAATAATGGTAAAGGTATGGACAAGAATCACAACTTAGAATGTCTAATAATGGAAATGGAAAACTTTCAAGCCTATTTAGGGGACATAACTCTCCATCTTTATTTGACAAGCTAGCCGATCTGCGGCTAAGTTTGCTTCTTTGCTCACCATGTTGAAAGAATTTGACTTAAAATTTTAAAGGTTGGCTCTAATATCCAGCACACAAGCATACAATTTCCATGTAACACCACCATTAGAGGTCAAAGCATGAAAAACCACCACATTATCCATTTCGAGAACTTCTTCCTCCTAACCATTCTCCTTTACATACCTAATTGCAATCACCACTGCTGCTGCTTCAATAGCTTTAGGAGAAGATGCACTAAATTTATGTAGGTTTCTAATACCAACTCATATGAAGTTCCTTGTGCACCATCTATGGTAAGTGACATTGCAAGAGTAGCATGCCAGGTTGAAATGAAACCACAAAATAGGGTAATAGAGGAGATAAGATATGTCTTGGGTAGTATAGACCATGAGCCATTGATGCACAGATATTTGTACAAGAAAATGTTTAGTTCAACAATCAACATGACATGCAGAATAAGTGCATTGATTAAACCCTTCACTTCCGCTTGCCATAATTGTATTGAACTCTTCGCTGTCTCTTGCATTTCGAGAGTCCAATCTTGGCAAATTAGGAAGAATTGAAGAGTCCGAGAAAAAGTAGAGATGGTAGATAGGACTCATCAACCAGCATTTCTGGAGTTACAAATGATAGATTGAGGAATAACCTAACTAACCAATAATTTTTGCATCATTTACATTATATTACATACATTGCAATGGTAAATACTATTGGGTTATTCCATAACTGGAATTGCATATTGAACTGCTACCAATAGAGGGATGATTACTGGATCTCTAGAATATGACCAATTTTACAAACATTAATAATGCCATCTATGTATTCATATTGGCTTTGTAAAAAGTCTTGGTTATGACAATACCTTCCAGTTTATGTGCTCACATTATAAGTACATCTTGCTATTGCCACCACAAAAAGTTTAAATGAACTTGCATTATCCCCATATAACTTGTATTAACATATGAACTTTTTTTTCAAGAGAAACAAAAGGCTTACAAATATGAATTTCTCTTATGCAAACCTCCTTATAAACCTTCCTCAAGAACTAGTTATAAAAAAATAGATAGATTATGGTCTTCATTCATCACTCCACATAGGATGCAAATGGGGTTTTGGTAATCTCCTAAGATATCAACTTATCTAAAGTATTGAGATTCTTATTCCATGCAAACCACAAAAATAAAGTTTAACAAAGCACTAAACCACTCTCTCATATGCAACCCAAGGTATGAAGTCCACATCTTTTTTCCCAAGCATTCTTCATGGAAAATTTACTTGAGGATACAGGAGTCTAAATTAATTTACTTGATGCTTGAGGTAAAGGTTTAACGCTTGGAAGTGACGGAATTTTTCAAAAAAGGATCTGTATGACACTTAGGGAACCCTTAAGAATTAGGATGAAGTGCAACAATATGTAACCTGGAAGCTAAATTAATAGCTCATTGCAAATATTTTAACAACTTTCTTGTCTGACAACAATTGAGGGTAAGAGTGATATATTCTTTTATAATGTGCTACCTCCAGCAAAGGATGCCATTATGGAGCTAATACACTTTTAAGAAGGGTACGTTATTATCCATTATCTAGTGGGCTCGAAGGAAGATTGCGAGGGCCTCATTGAGAAGATCTTCGCACAAATCAACTCTTATACCTCTAAATTTTGCTAAGATCAACTACAGCTCCAATATATAATTTTTGAACTAGCAAGTCACTCTATAATGATTTCTTATCACTTTCACCATTAGCTCCATAAACAAATATGGCAAAGCATGAGAAGTTACTACGTAAAAGCTTACAATAATAGTAGATAACCTGGTTGGAAGATATAAACTTGAGCATCCTGTTGAGTCTAATTTTTTATTTTCTATTCCTAACTCGATTTATACTAGATCCTATACTCATCTAATATAGATCCTCGACTTGAATTAAGAATTTCCTTTTATTTTGGAGTCGCCACCCAGTTGTGGTTGGGAAAGATTGAATTAGGACTAATTGAGCAGATTAATCCTAATTTGGACCACTAATCAGCGAGATTTCCTCTTTTCATTTTTGTGAAAGAGGAAATGGAAAACCAGAGTTTCTGGATTTAAAGACTCACCTATTAAAACCTTAAAGTTACCACCCTATTCTCCTGAAATCTAAACCTTAGCCTAATGTCTTTGATTTTTTGTTATCTTTTTATTGTGTTCTTGAATAACTTATTCAAAAAAAATAATTTTTTTATTCTTTTTAGAGTTGCCCCAAACGGGTGCCTACGTACCTGCTATTCAGGATCAAACGGGCCGTAGTTTGCTTTTCATGAAAAACTTTAATGTGTTTGTTAATTTTAATTATGAAATTACTTTTGGTTTACGTTTTTAACATTTTAGTATTTTTTCAGAAAAAATCTAAGCCTAAGCTTTATTATTTGATTTTTTTTTTGAAAAATAATTTCAAGGAAAAAAACCAATTTTGGATTTATTAAAAAAAGATTTCTAAGTGATAAAAATTTATTTTTCTATTTTTTGACCTACCTCTAATATTATTTTTTTTATTTTTTTATTAATTTTCATTATTTTTATTAATTTTTGTTAATTAATTAATTAAAAAAAAATTCTCTTACATTATTTTATCTACCCTAAACTAAAAATCTAAATTTTACCATTTTTTCTAATATCTCTTTATCATTATTTTATAATTTTATAATTTATTATTATTATTATTATTATTATTATTATTATTATTTTATTTTTTATTATTTTACTATTATTTTCTATTATTTACTCTAAACTAAATCCTAAAAAAAACTAATTTAAATTCTAATATTTTTCTATATATTTTTTGAATTATAAATAACAAATAAATAAATAAATAATAAAATACAAAAAATAAAAAAATCCGACTTACTTGGATCCAAGTCGGTGCGCAGGTTGGGTCGGTTGGGTCGGATCGGGTAGGGTCAAACGGTCACAGCAACTGGGGGTGCTCGTTGACGGCGTTTCGGCGATCTTTTGAGGAGGTTGAGGAGTCATTTCCTAGGTTTTCGGGGGTGGGGAACTTAACCGTGGTGGTGGATTTCTCCAAAAACGCCTCCTGGTGGCGGTTTGAGGCTTGGTTGGCGGTCGCGGCTCGGGGAACTCCGGCGAAACTTCGACTTCTCTCTTTTTCTCACTTCTGATCCGTGCTTCTGCTTGCTACCTTTGATTCCTATTTATAGATGTAATGAATCGAGTTGGATAAACTCGGATTTCCTCCAATTGAGGCAAATCGGATTTCAGTTAAAAAAAAAACATCTCCGATTTGTGTAAATCCATCAATTTGTTGCGATTTGATTCCAATTGGATAATGTTTATCCTATTTTAATTAAAGATCTGTTGGATTTATGCAAAAAATCGAATCAAAACGGCCAAAATGCAAATTTTCCCTCGTCGGCGACGATCTCAGATGGAGGAGGAAGAAGGTCACGTGCCTAGCGCGTGCGTTCGTATTAGCCAATCAGCTGCTGACACGTGTCTTGGGTGAGAAATTTTTTTTGCAAAACGTGGAATCTGCTTCCTTTGTGTTTCGAACCTGCGACCTGACCCCCTAGCCCACTTACTCTCTTTTTTTTTCGCAATTTTCATATATGCAATGCGGTTTTTATTATTTTTGTATTTTTTTGAAATTTCAAAAATTTGTAAAAATTACTTAATCCCTTTTATTACTATTTCTACAATTATTTTCCAAAATTGAGGTATTTTTCCTATTTATTTTATTTTTTGAATATTTTTCCTATTTTTGCTAAATTTAAAAAATGAAAAAAATTGAAAATTGATTATTATTGATTATTAGGGGCAAAAATGGGGTGTTTTCACATCCCAAACACATGGATTTCACCTCACCCAAATATGCCCATTAGGATGGTCTTCAAGTTTCCAATCCAACAAAAACCGCCTCCTTGCATTATAGATGTTTGTTTGCTTTACTTTTGTTTCAACAACACTTAAGAAAGGAATGTTGTTTTCTCTATGCAAATTAACTAACTGTACATTTTTGTGGGTCATTCAACTATCCAACATTCCAAAATTAACTAAATTAGAATAGAGAATATTAGGATATGATCCCAACTGCCAATATGTATTTAGAAAAGCCTCTAAAGCAAAAAGGCTAAGCTTTTATTATTTAAAATAGCATCAGTCAGAAAGCTAAATGAAAGAGAAAGAGAAGGTGTACTCTCAATATGTTTTACCCAATGTAAGAATAGAAGTTGTCACTTTTATTAAGTTGCTTGAAAACAAAGGCTAGTTGCTTGTGCACATAAGGGATGATGTGCCACACAGCAATTGTTGTTCAAGCATTGAATATAGGTTCTAATGAGACACCACAAATGCACCATACAAAAGCTTCTAGCAATCTTTGTTGATTCTACTTATTCCATCAATTGGTTCCATCTTCTTCACATCACACAAGCAAGTTTCAGGTATCCACGTGGCACATGCCAAATGAACCTACCACTCATTAGTCATTAGTTTTGTAGCTCCCCTTAAAATAGGGCAAAGGTAGCATGTTGGTAGAGGGTTAGAGGCACCTAGGCAACACAGGTTACACAAACATAGAACACCATCAACAAGTTCTAATTCCCTATAGCATCTAGCATGAACTTTACATCAATAGCTACACATAAGCTTTAATGCCTACATGAACTAGACAAAGTAGCGAGAAAGATCTTAGGCCCTCACCATCACTCTGCATTTATCACATTGCAAGAATAGATTATTCGCATACTCCTCAACCATATGGTAGACAATACATTTATCAAATACGTTGAAACTCCTCTCGTTCATGGGCATTCTTCAAATACATTGAATCACTACCTAATTACAATCACACTTTGCAATCCTAACACTCAAAAGCAAAAAAGAAAAAAAAATCTCTATGGGCAATTTTGTCATGGTAAAAAAAAAAGGTAAGAAGACGTATGTAGTGCTATTGCCTTCTATTATCATCAAGTTGTTGCTATGCTCAAAATGAATGTTGTCACCATTAGAATGACCCTGATAGTAAAATTCAAAGATGACGACTTGAACAAAGCCATAGTTATTTCTACTCCAGTCAAATAGCCATTGGCCGGTGAAGAAAATGTGGTAGATAAGAAGAGCTTATTTTTAGTTAGTTGAACCTTGTATTGGTGACAAGCAAAATGTGATAGCAACACATCCAGCCCTACACAATTCAAGCTTGTTCCAGTTAGCTAGAGTTCTTCACAATGATAAGCAAACCATGGTAGTAGCGCACTCGGCTTAACACGGTTCAATTCGACTCTCGTGAAATTACTCCTTGCTAACTATTTAATCAAGGACCAAGCCGGTTGTGGAGCTCACGTCAGAAGAGAAAAAATAAAGGTTTTAATTCTTCAAATGGCCTCCATTATTCTTCAATTACAATGGTGGATTATGCTCCGCAGTTTTGTTGTTGAACACATGAAGTTTGAATATGGTATTTAGTATAGAGTGGTCTTAGTGAATGGATGCAAGTTGGGTGAAGATATGTATAAAATTTGAGGGGATGGAAGTTGAACAGGAGCTGTACAAAAATATGGAAGGGAGGAAATTGTTGGGAAATATTTCTTATTGTACTATATTTTAATCAAATTGTGACACCTCGCATGAAGTCGCATGATTCTTTGTAAAGCATGCTCCTTTGAATAACCATAATGCGCAATTAGCCTGTACCTCCACTCCACTCAACCTAGTAATTCAATAATCGTATCTATGTTGATCTCATTATTAAAAAAAAAAAAACTAAATTCAACCTAGCTAGTGAAGGCTGTGCACTCATGCATGGCTTGCTAGTTCGATCCTCCAAAACGTGCAATATGCATTCCATTTTATTCCTCTTGTCATGCTCAGGATGCTCCTTTGAAGAAATGGATGATGGCGTCATCAAGGGACTTGATAAAAGGGACTTTATTCAGTATATCAAAAAAAAAAAATGATGCTATTAATAAAAGGGAAAGAAATTATGTTGCAATATCATGTGACTTTGACAATATCACTTGATAAAAGCAATAGCCTAGCTGGTTAGAGTGTGTTATGTGTGTACGACAAGTCATGAACTCAAGCCTATGTGCCTCTTCTTCATATTATATATATATGATTAGACGATTTAGAATATGAAGTGTACAAATTTGTTTATGGTAAACTTGAAATAATTAGAGGGATCTTTCTAGTATTAAGTGTAAATTTACAATTTATAAGGAAGGATAATCTTATCCTTGTCCTATCATTGATGAATATTAATGGTGAAGTATAGATAGTTAGCAACTTATAATTGAATGTGCCTATATTATGTCGACCGGTTAGACTTTAATTAACATTTGGATAGAAGGAATTATGTAATGTGGCGAACAAAAAAAATCATCAATTCATACCACATGTGAGGCATGGAGATTGCTTACTCTCAATTCATGAATGGAACTTTTGGGAAGGATGAATGGAGCTTGGATGGAAGAATTAGTATACTTACAATTATTTATTTATTTTTCCTATCTTTGTTGCAACCTATACTGAGCTGAAGATCATAGAATTAGTATTTGCTGCAAACACTTATATTTAGATTCGGGGGCTAGCATAGCTAGCAGTCTTAATTAAATAGGTGGCTTAAAGTACTAGTCTTGGAATGAAAGATTCTTAGGGGCCTTTGAAGGCTTTTGTTGTTGCTAGTGCTGTGAATGGCATTGATGACATCATTCTTGGTAGTGTATTAGGCTTTGAGATAGCTAGTGTTACATGGGCAACAATGGCATCACAAGTTATTGCAACTTATATGATGATGGTCGATCTAAGTAAATAAATAAATAAAAACTATTAATTATTTTAAGTGATCAAGTTAAGCCTTCACACTTTTAAAATTGTCACACTAGCACTTTGCATTCCCAACATTTGTTAATAGTTTAGGCTTTTCTTTCTCAAGCCTTTTGGTGCATATTCTCTAATTGTTGCAATCTTAGGCATCTAAATCCATTACATTTCATTGTTGTGTATTAATATGACGGGTTAATCTTACTCATTCAGCTACTTTCATATGTTATCAATATCATGTTTTAAAAAGCATTAGAGGGCAATTTCATAACATATCATTATGATTATTGACTCCCCAATCAATCAATCACTTAGGTCTGATGTTATTCTATACCCCATTCTTGCCAAGTGATATCATATTTTGACCTTAAGCAATATCTATTTTTGGTTAGCTAAAGGTGACACACGCAATTAAATGGTGTTGCAAGCTTATGCACTGTAAAATGAATTGTGCAAATGTGTATGTGGTAATAGTGCAACTATCCCTCAAATGCACATGTGCCAAGTAAATCCTAGCCATTATGAAGGCTAATCTAATACTTAAACCCCTTCGACTTCATTTAAAGGACTTTGGTTAAGGGGCATAAATGTATAAGGCTAAATCTAATTCATGGGCTTCTAGCATGTTACTTTAATGGATTTGACTCTTTGGGCTAAGATGATAAGGCTTAGAGAGTGAAGTCTATGTTTTGTTATGATCAGGGGAATGATTTTTGGAAAAATGTTGTTACTCTGCCAAATTTTCCTTAGAAGACCAAAAACTATGATATTTCTACATTTACTCACAAAACACTCACCTGTCACCATAGAATTGAGCTTTATCTGAGGCTGCCTACTCCTCCTCATCTCAGTCACCCCCTGATCATCCTTATACGTGTCACCTCCTTGTTAAGCCACATATAGTGCGTTTCTACGCAACATGCATGTGACCCCGCACTCAAACCAACACACCCATAAATGATAACATAGAGTTAGGGTTATACTCTATGGCATTTTCAAAAAAGGAGAAAGAGATTTTATATGCACTATGGAAGAATACTTTAATCATGAAAGTAATAGAAGTAAATATGGGATATAAATAACTATTAAAAAGACACGGTTTGATGCAAAGAGGATTAAACTCATTTAAACTTATCCATGTAGGGTCAAGATGTAGCTTGATTAGATGGAGTATAAGATTACCTATAGGGTAATTGAGAATGAACCATGGTTTGTTAATAGGTTTTACCTAGCATAAAAGAAATAGAATCCAAACTTTCGACCTAAAGTAGCTAACTTTGATGTGGTAGCAATCTGGGTAAGGATTGTAGGACTTCTTATAGAATACTATTCATCTGTAGCTATATGGAAATTTGGGGAGAAAATTGATCTAGTTTTATGTCATAGTGCATACATAGTTGGATTAGAAAGGGGAAGGTTTACCTACATTTGTGTGTAGGCGAACATGAACTCACATTTGAAACATAAATTAATCTTAAATAATGTAGAGCATAAAATACAATACGAAGGCCTGTTGAATTTGTGTAATATATGTGGTTATATAAGTCACAACAGAATTAATTACCCCAAGAAAGTGACAAAAATGATAGTGACCGAGATATAAATGCAATGGAACTGGAACTAAGAAACATGGGGTAAGAGAAGATAAAAAGATAGAGGAAGGGACAAGTTAGAAAGGTGAAAAAATGATGGAAGTAAAAGAAGAGAGTAATTGAGGGCCTAAGGAGAAGAAAGAGATAAAGGGAAGTAATGAAAGCACAAAATATGATGAATAGGCAAAGGTGTAAAATAAAAAAGCGAGTTAAAGAAGAAAAATAAAAGACTGGTGTCGAGTCTAATTTTTGAATTCCCATTCCTAATCCGATCTAAACTAAACCCTATGCTCATCTAATCTAGATCCTCGACTTGGGTTAGGAATTTCGTTTAATTTTTGGAGTCGCCACCCAACTGTTTGTTGGAAAATTGAATTAAGACTAAAGGAGCGGATTAGTCTTAATTTGGACCACTAGTCGTCGTTCTTTCCTCTTCTCGTTTTTGTGAAAAGAGGAAAAGGGAAAACCAGAGCTTCTAAGTTCGGGGGCTAACCTATTAAAACCTTTACGGTTACCACCTAATCTCCCAAAATTGTTTATCTTTAGAAATGTGTTTCATTTGTGTTTCTGTTACTTTTTATTATGTTTGAGAATTATTTTGAGAAAATGATTTTTCTTTATTTTAGGGGTTGACCCGAATGGGTGCCTACGTACCTGCTATTCAGGATCAAACAAGCCGTAGTTCGCTTTTCTGAAAAAACTTTAGATTTGTTGGTGAATTTTAATTTTGAAATTTCTTATGATTTATGTTCTTAACATTTTTTGGATTTTTCTAAAACTTCTAAGCCTAAGCTTTGATTTTATTTTTGAAAATGATTTTTTTTTGGAAAAACATCAATTTTGGATTTATTTGAAGAAAAAGATTTTTCTAGGTGCTAAAACTTAATTTTTCTTCTATTTTCATAATTTTTAAATTTTTATTAATTTTCATGATTTTTATGATTTTTTGTGATTTTTTATAAGTTTTTGTGATTTTTATAAATTTTTGTAATTTTTATGCTAGAACATTTTATCCTAAGTTATTATCTATCCTATTTTGAAATCTAAAGTTTTATTATTATTTTTCCTAATCTTTTTATTATTTTATTCTATTTTTTTATTTTTTATTATTTTTTTTACATTTTATTTATTTTATTATTTTTTTTACATTTTTCTTAATTCTAGAAAAATCTAATTTCTACATTTTTCTATTTATTGAAAATAAAACAAAAACAAATAAATAAATGACTAAACAAATAATAAATAATAAATAACAAATTCGGAATAAATAAATAAACCAAATAAATTAATTAAATAAAATAAAAAAAATCCGAAAAGATCCGACTTACCTGGATCCGGGTCGGTGCGCGGGTCGAATCGGGTCGGGTCGGATCGGATCGGTCACGGCGGCAGGGTTGGCTCGTTCACGGCGTTCCGGCGGTCGTTTGCGGCGGGTGAAGTGTCGAATCCTAGCTTCTTGAGGGTGCTGAATCCGATGGTGGTGGTGGCTTACTCCCAGAACGTCTCCTTGCGGTGGCTCAAATCCGATAGATGGTCGCGGCTCCAAGCTTCTCCGGCGTACTCCGATTTGCTCCTTCCTCTCTCTTTTTCTTCGTGTTTCTTCGTGCTCTGGCTTCCTCCTGTTCTCCTCTATTTATAGGCACCTCGAACTCCTCTTGGATAAGCTCGAATCGGCCGATTTAGATAAACCCATATTTTTCCGTTTCTTAGATTCGATTTTATCCCGGCGATTTGATGTTAATCTCTTGTGCTCCTTTGGTTTATCTGATGGATTTGGCCTTATCTTGACTTTAATCTAGAAGATTAAAAAGAAAACGGTCGATTTCGCCTTCGTCGGACTTCTGTCGGATTTTTTCCTCTGGCTGGGCTCGCGAAGAAGACGATCACGCGCGACGCGCGTGACTTCCCTCGGCCAATCACATGCTGCCACGTGGCAGCTCCAGGGAAAAGAACGAAAAATTTTTGCCGAGCGCCTGCGGGGGGATTCGAACTCGCGACCTTCAGCCTTCACACGGTTCCCATGCGCACACACGAGCCAGCTGAGCTGGCCAAATTTCCCGATTTTATTTACATCGCAAATTGTACATATGCGATGCAATTTTTTTATTTTTTTGTATTTTTTGAAATTTCAAAAATTTGTAAAAATTATTTATTATTCATTATTGCTATTTCTAAAATCATTTTTCAAAATTGAAGTGTTTTCCTATTTATTTTCATTTTTTGAATATTTTTATTATTTATGCTAAATTAAGGAAAAATTGGGAAAAATTGAAAATTGATTATTATTGAAAATTATTGATTCCTAGGGCAAAAATGGGGTGTTTACAGCTGCCCCTCTTTGTAGTAAAGTTTGAAAAACGTAACTACAAAGACAAACAAAAGACGCCATTTTTGGCCTCCTAAATTAGGTTTTGGTAGGAAAATGCCCCAAGAGCTGATAATCCTACGATTTGAAGATGTTCCAAATGATTCAAGGTAATGTTCCTTCTCCAAAAAGTGTTTTATGAGCTAACTAATTGGCGACAGGACATATCTCAAGCTTTGAGTAGAAATGTATGAGAAATGATGATAGGAAGCGTCTTATCAGACTTGCAACCTTGGAAAGAAATATGACCGAAAAGTGCCTCGAGAGCTGACTAATCGGGAGGGTTTAGGAAAGTGCCCCTCATGGGCTGACTAACCTTTGATAAAATGCCTCGAAAAGTGCCCCCTATGGGCTAACCTTGAGGTAGAAAGTTTTAGGAAAGGGCCCCCTATGGGCTGCCTAACCTAGAATGGAAATTTGCCTCAAAAAGTGCCCCCTATGGGCTGACCATGAGGACAAGGTTTTTAGGAAAGGGCCCCCTATGGGCTGCCTAACCTTGAATTAGACTTGTCTCAAAAAGTGCCCCCTATGGGCTGACCATGAGAACGAGGTTTTTAGGAAAGGGCCCCCTATGGGCTACCTAACCTAGAATTGAAATTTGCCTCAAAAAGTGCCCCTTATGGGCTAACCATGAGGACAAAGTTTTTAGGAAAGGGCCCCCTATGGGCTGCCTAACCTGGAATTGAAGATTTGCCTCAAAAGGTGCCCCCTATAGGCTGACCATGAGGATAAGGTTTTTTTAGGAAAGGGCCCCCTATGGGCTGCATAACCTAGAATTGAACTTGTGTCAAAAGGTGCCCCCTATGGGCTGACCATGAGAACAAGGTTTTTAGGAAAGGGCCCCCTATGGGCTGCCTAACCTTGAATTAGACTTGTCTCAAAAAGTGCCCCATATGGGCTGACCCTGAGGACAAGGTTTTTTTTTTTTAGGAAAGGGCCCCCTATGGTCTGCCTAACCTAGAATGGAAAGTTTTAGGAAAGGGCCCCCTATGGGCTGCCTAACCTAGAATGGAAAGTTTTAGGAAAGGGCCCCCTATGGGCTGCCTAACCTAGAATGGAAATTTGCCTCAAAAAGTGCCCCTTATGGGCTGACCATGAGGACAAAGTTTTAGGAAAGGGCCCTCTATGGGCTGCCTAACCTAGAATTAGACTTGTCTCAAAAAGTGCCCCCTATGGGCTGACCATGAGAACAAGGTTTTTAGGAAAGGGCCCCCTATGGGCTGCCTAACCTAGAATGGAAATTTGCCTCAAAAAGTGCCCCCTATGGGCTGACCATGAGGACAAGGTTTTTAGGAAAGGGCCCCCTATGGGCTGCCTAACCTTGAATTAGACTTGTCTCAAAAGTGCCCCCTATGGGTTGACCATGAGAACAAGGTTTTTTAGGAAAGGGCCCCCTATGGGCTGCCTAACCTAGAATTGAACTTGTCTCAAAAGGTGCCCCCTATGGGCTGACCATGAGAACAAGGTTTTTTTTTTTTTTTTCCGGGAAAGTGCCCATATTGGGCTGACTAACCCTTAGATTGATTTTTAGGAAAGTGCTCCAAGAGCTGACTGACCTAAATGAAAATGATGGCTCAAAAGGTGCCCCATGTGGGCTAACCTCGAGAGATCTAGGGGAGTGCCCCTCTTTGGGCTGACTACCCCATTAAAGGAAGAATATCCTAAGTGAGAATCTTATTCATTTTTTTTTTCAATAACAATCAAATGCAAGATGACTTAAGACTTCTGAACAAGTGATAACTAAAATTTTTCTGCAAATTTTCAAAAAAATGGTCTTTTGAAACCTAAGGATAATGTGGAAAAATATTAAAGTGTTCCTTTTTTTTAGTGAGCATTTCTAACAAGTAAAGAATCGGACAAGGCTCCTAAAAATACAAATAAAGGGTAAGCATTCCCTACTGCTCAATAATCACTTACTCTTTTGCCTCATTTTTCTTAGAGGTTTTGGTTTAATCCTAGAAACAAAGTGTTGTCTTAGCTTAATCAATCATCTCTTGTGGGGTTTCTTGTAATCAAGACTCATATCTTCTTCTTGGGGAACATCAGTACTTAAGGTTAAACAATGCCAATGAGTAAATTCCCTCATTCCATTTATAACTGGATATCTTGTTTTTAATTGGTTTAATCTAAGAGGACTTCCTTACAATCTCTCGGCTTAGATGTCACTCTTGACTTCTACTCCAAAAATTATGGTCTTTCTTGTAAGTAATACGCTTTAATCCGTTAGGACTTTTTGATACTTTGTAATGCAATTTAGGCTCTTTTGGTTATTGGTTTCAGAAAAGTATGTTAATGGTTTTTTTTTTTTTTGAAAGAATCGTCATTTCAACTTGGGTTTGTAAGTCAAGAAACTTTGAGAAAAAGAACTAGAATAGTACTTGTCCTAGCAATTTTTGCTTAAGATAAGTTATTTTCAATGATTTGGAGAAGTCTTCGAAAAGGGTAGTATATCTTTGAACTACTCTCATATTTGGCCCTGGTATTTTTCAAGTGTTGTTGGGCTTTTTATAGGTTTAGCTACATTCTTGGCTTTTCTCATTTCTCTTCTTTTCTTTTTCTTTTCCTTCTTTTTCTTTCATTTTCATTCGTCATTTTCATTTTTTTTTTCATTCATTCTCTTTTTTCCATTTTCTTTTCTTTTCTTTTCTTTTAGGCCCAATGGTGATCATTTCATGTGGTTCATGTGTATTTTCTAAGAATGTGGACTTCTCTTCATCTCAAATAAATTATCTACGGCTAAAATTTTGAATTGTTGCAACTAGGGCAAGCACTATTGATGTCTCTATCTTCCCAAGTATTCCATCGTGGAGTGGTTGATGGTGATGTTCAATTTTGAAACTCTTGTTTATCAAAGGATGATTGTGTTTAGGGTAGCAAAGATGAATGCCTAACATTATCTTGATTTAACGTATCAAATTCAAGATAGACCTCCTTTAAGGAATGAGTCCAAAACCTCACATTAATAACACTCAACTCTCAAGTGTTTAAGGGTTAGTGTTTGGGACATGGTTTGCCTCTTGTCATCTTAAACCTTTTAAACCAAGATACCCTTCCATTTTATTAACTTTGCCTATGTTCTCCACTTCTCATGGTGTCCAAGCGATTTGGTCTTAAGACTTAAGGATTTGGAGTAGTCTTCTTTATACCCTCATTGATAATTGACCATAGCTACTTTGAAAGTGTACTAAAAAATCTGTGTCTGGTTAAGATGACTTTTGGTGGAAAGGAAACTTCAAGTGCAGCTTTTAGGGTTGGAGGGTGTTGGGACGTTTTACGTTTCGAGGCTTAAATCAAGATACGAGGAGACCTTTTGAAGTTAATGGGGTCTTTTAAGTTGGTTATAGAGGTCCTTGGTTTTATGTTTAGAGCAAGTGACTATGAGCTTTAGGTTAAGCTGACCATTTATAAGCAACTTTTAGGACCTTGAAAAGATCTCTTATTGTTAGTAACTCTTCAATTTTCTTTCTTTCTTTATTTTTATTGGTTGTTCTTATTTTTTAGTAAATATGTAAACAAGATGCTCATACGGATATAAATATGTAAACAAGATGCTCACACAAGATGCTCACACAGATGCTAAAAGTAGAAGGGCTGACAACTGATTGACAATGTAATATTGAAACTTCACTTTTATTAATATTGAAAACTTGGAGTTCGATAAAGATTACAAATAATGATCTATTTCCTAGCTCTTTTAGTCTCCTGTTGTGGAGGCTTAGTCTCCCCATTGATGACGGCTTCTAGTTCTTGGACTTTGGCTTGGCACTTCTCCAATTGTGCTTCTAAGGCTTTGTTTCTTTGGTCGGATTCCTTGAAGCGTCCCTTCCAGATGTCTTTCTTATAATCTGCAGCTTCGAAGTATATTTCCATCCGGGCCTTGACCTGCTCCAGGTAGATTTCTGTTTCTGGATTGATCTGATCTGGTCTTGGCTGAGTGACGTCTGGAACTTGGTATGCTCTTTCCCCTGTCTAGTATAGCTGGCGGATTACAAACTCTCTGGTGGCTCGGTGTTTTCCCACTTCGCCATCTAGCTCTCCTAGGTCGACATTTGGGCTTTCAATTCTAGCTTCCCAAAGTGCTTTGACCTCTGCCAGCTTAGCAAATTTCTCGGCTACCAACAGGTTCGGATCTTGATACTCAAAGGTGATTGCTTCCAGCGAAGGCCGATAAACTATGTCTTGGATGGTACCGAATTGGCGGGCCACCGAGTTTGGGTGATATCCAATACATCCATTGATCCCGATTAACGGCACTGCTTGGAAATTATTGCAAGTCAAGATGATTTTATCGCAACAACTCCACCTGGCTGTCCATAGGATATCTTCAGCGCTAAGGCTTCTGAGTAGATCTACCCAATTGTGGCTGGTGATGTCGTCGGGTAACTTTACCTTTTCTATACAAGAATCCACAAGATCCACCTGCTGGGCTAGGGTTTTCCTGACCATGTTCAGCCCGAAGCACTTAAGGTGGCTTACGAACCGTATTAGCAGAAGGTTGATGCTGGAACGGAGGATCCCATGGCCCTTCTTCTTGAGGAAATTCAGATTTCGGATCTGTTCAGCCAGTAGAGCCGGGATGTAAGATTTTCCGTCCAGGAATTGGGTTACCAGCTCTGCAACCCGGTAGTGAATATAGAAAGTTCCGGTGGGGAACAGTATGGTGGCGAAGGCTGTCAAGATGAAAGCCTTCACCCTTCTTTGTCTGTAAGTCTGAGGGTCCCCACACAGGATGTCCTTTCTATCCCCATTGTCTTCTCGGGCAATAAACCAGGCTTCTAGATCATCCATGCGTATGCAATACCCGTTACAGTCTGCCAAGGCTTTGTTGACTACTGTTTTGCGGATGCCCAGTAGTCTGCTGAACGTACCAGCTGGCCCGGCCTCAAGGTCTGGCGCGTAAATCTGATCAGTCAGTGTTGGAGCCTGTAGCAACTGGGTATACTCCTCCAGGGTAGGGGTGATCTCATGCGGTCCGATGAAGAAAGCTGCGGGCTCGATCTCCCATAACTGGAGCATGGCCCGGACCATAGGCAAATTCGCCTCTGTCTTAGTCAGTGAGAGGACGGGGCCGATCTTTTGTTGGATAAAGGCTTGCTCCTCTGGGTTATACAAGGTAAACCAGTGGTCCAGTACCAATTTTGGGTCCAAAGGTTTGTACACCCGAATTTCTTTGCGGAGGAGGCGGTTGACTGCACTGCTAGCCATCTATTACAATAGGAACCAGCCTAGTTACAACAAGAACTATGAAAACGTTACAGGGAAATAGTCCTGAACTCCAAGGACAAAATAACAAACCATTACATTGTCATCCAATTGTCAACCCTTCTTACGATGTCATGTATGCAAGTAGGTGGGTTCTAACTGGTTCCCGAGCTCTATGGCCTCCCGCATTTTCGAAGAAATGGATCTCAGGCCATATCGAAGCATAGGGTGGGGTAGCCTAATCGGTCCCGAACGGTGAATCAACTCACTTCGCCCGAAACCTACACAATGGCTCCCCGACTTAGGTTGCTAGGACGGTCCGGGTTCGACCGCATCTACTCACACAAGCATATGTATGTATGCAAGAAACCCCCACAATAAAGAAAATACAAAATCTAACTAAACCCTGAAAAGTTAGCAACAGAATAATAATTAAAAAACACATTTCTTTAAGAGATTCAGGTGGCTAGCCTGCTGGTATGGAGTCCCCAGTGGAGTCGCCATCCTGTCGAGTCTAATTTTTGAATTCCCATTCCTAATCCGATCTAAACTAAACCCTATGCTCATCTAATTTAGATCCTCGACTTGGGTTAGGAATTTCGTTTAATTTTTGGAGTCGCCACCCAACTGTTTGTTGGAAAATTGAATTAAGACTAAAGGAGCGGATTAGTCTTAATTTGGACCACTAGTCGTCGTTCTTTCCTCTTCTCGTTTTTGTGAAAAGAGGAAAAGGGAAAACCAGAGCTTCTAAGTTCGGGGGCTAACCTATTAAAACCTTTACGGTTACCACCTAATCTCCCAAAATTGTTTATCTTTAGAAATGTGTTTCATTTGTGTTTCTGTTACTTTTTATTATGTTTGAGAAATATTTTGAGAAAATGATTTTTCTTTATTTTAGGGGTTGACCCGAATGGGTGCCTACGTACCTGCTATTCAGGATCAAACAAGCCGTAGTTCGCTTTTCTGAAAAAACTTTAGATTTGTTGGTGAATTTTAATTTTGAAATTTCTTATGATTTATGTTCTTAACATTTTTTGGATTTTTCTAAAACTTCTAAGCCTAAGCTTTGATTTTATTTTTGAAAATGATTTTTTTTTTGAAAAACATCAATTTTGGATTTATTTGAAGAAAAAGATTTTTCTAGGTGCTAAAACTTAATTTTTCTTCTATTTTCATAATTTTTAAATTTTTATTAATTTTCATGATTTTTATGATTTTTTGTGATTTTTTATAAGTTTTTGTGATTTTTATAAATTTTTGTAATTTTTATGCTAGAACATTTTATCCTAAGTTATTATCTATCCTATTTTGAAATCTAAAGTTTTATTATTATTTTTCTTAATCTTTTTATTATTTTATTCTATTTTTTTATTCTTTTATTATTTTTTTTACATTTTATTTATTTTATTATTTTTTTTACATTTTTCTTAATTCTAGAAAAATCTAATTTCTACATTTTTCTATTTATTGAAAATAAAACAAAAACAAATAAATAAATGACTAAACAAATAATAAATAATAAATAACAAATTCGGAATAAATAAATAAACCAAATAAATTAATTAAATAAAATAAAAAAAATCCGAAAAGATCCGACTTACCTGGATCCGGGTCGGTGCGCGGGTCGAATCGGGTCGGGTCGGATCGGATCGGTCACGGCGGCAGGGTTGGCTCGTTCACGGCGTTCCGGCGGTCGTTTGCGGCGGGTGAAGTGTCGAATCCTAGCTTCTTGAGGGTGCTGAATCCGATGGTGGTGGTGGCTTACTCCCAGAACGTCTCCTTGCGGTGGCTCAAATCCGATAGATGGTCGCGGCTCCAAGCTTCTCCGGCGTACTCCGATTTGCTCCTTCCTCTCTCTTTTTCTTCGTGTTTCTTCGTGCTCTGGCTTCCTCCTGTTCTCCTCTATTTATAGGCACCTCGAACTCCTCTTGGATAAGCTCGAATCGGCCGATTTAGATAAACCCATATTTTTCCGTTTCTTAGATTCGATTTTATCCCGGCGATTTGATGTTAATCTCTTGTGCTCCTTTGGTTTATCTGATGGATTTGGCCTTATCTCGACTTTAATCTAGAAGATTAAAAAGAAAACGGCCGATTTCGCCTTCGTCGGACTTCTGTCGGATTTTTTCCTCCGGCTGGGCTCGCGAAGAAGACGATCACGCGCGACGCGCGTGACTTCCCTCGGCCAATCACATGCTGCCACGTGGCAGCTCCAGGGAAAAGAACGAAAAATTTTTGCCGAGCGCCTGCGGGGGGATTCGAACTCGCGACCTTCAGCCTTCACACGGTTCCCATGCGCACACATGAGCCAGCTGAGCTGGCCAAATTTCCCGATTTTATTTACATCGCAAATTGTACATATGCGATGCAATTTTTTTATTTTTTTGTATTTTTTGAAATTTCAAAAATTTGTAAAAATTATTTATTATTCATTATTGCTATTTCTAAAATCATTTTTCAAAATTGAAGTGTTTTCCTATTTATTTTCATTTTTTGAATATTTTTATTATTTATGCTAAATTAAGGAAAAATTGGGAAAAATTAGGAAAAATTGAAAATTGATTATTATTGAAAATTATTGATTCCTAAGGCAAAAATGAGGTGTTTACAACTGGAATAAATAAACACTAGGATGATGGGAAAAACCTTGGAAAAGGAAAACCTCACATAGGTCATAAGACGCATATCAAATAGAATTAAATGAGACATAGGAAAAAGAGTTATTATGGGAAAGCAAAAAGGGAACTGAAGAAACAAAAGGTATAGAAGACTTTAGGGGGGAAAATGAGTAATGAAAAGGGGAGGAAGAATTTATTAATAACAAAAATTAGTAAGACAAAGTTGCGATATTAGTAGAGGTAGAAGTAGTAATACAACCCCTCCACCACATGTTACCAACACCATAGATCAATGTGGATGCACAAGTATGGTGGATAACAATAAAGATTTATAGTGAAAATAATGCAGAGGATGAGAACCAATGGAAGATGGTTGAGGTTAAGACTACTAGAGGTCATGTTTAAAGTGATATATCCAACTGGAATGACATACCAATCCAGAATTAGAGAAATGATAACAACAATGCAGGGATTAATGATGGTCAATATGTTGAGCATTCCATCATAAGAATTGTTGAGGAGGTTAAGGTGGACTTGCAAAACTACAGCAGAATGCATGATGATGAGGAACAATATCCTAAGAGAGGTGTAAAACATATCATATGTGGTGACGCTAATGGAGGAACGAAATATGAAGTTATGATGACATCATAGGAGTTGCAAACGGTTATAGCTAGGACAACCTTCATACCATACAAATAAAGGGTGGAGGTAATAAAGACATGACAAAATAAGGAAGATGAGCGGTAGTAACGATTTCTTGTTACACTACTAAACTCAAAAATGATGGATATCCTATCTTTGGGCATAAGACCTCAACCTTTTAAAATTTTAGCCTAGAATGTAAGGAGAGCAACCTCTAATGTGTAAGAGAGGGCCATCCATGAGATGATTAAGTGGTACGAACCATAAGTGATAATTCTCACCAAAACCAAGTTGAATAGGAAGAGAGCAGATGCTCTGGGACTTGAAAGAGTGATAATTCTCACCAAAACCAAGTTGAATAGGAAGGGAGCAGATGCTCTGGGACTTGAAAGAGTGATATGTGCTAAAGCCTCAAGGTTTAGTGGAGAAATTATAACCCTATGGAGTTCGACAAGAATAAAAGTAAATGATTTACTTGTTAGACACCAACAGATCCTTATGGAAATTGAGATAATTCATTATTCCTTTTATTAATATCTTTTTGTTATTTATGCTACTCTAAATGGGATATTAAGAAATTATTATGAGAAGAATTGTGGAAAATAACGGGAAACATAAGTGGGCTTTGGGTAATGATAAGGGATTTCAATAAAATACTATGTAAGGAAGAGAAACGAGATGGGAAGAAAATAAATCAATCACAAGTAATAACATACCAAAATTATATGAATGAGTGTGGTATGGTAGGTTTGGATTTTGTTAGTTTAAAGTTTACTTGGAACAAAAGAATTAAGAGAATAATGAACATAGTTTAAACAAGATTGGATAGAACTTGGGTAAACTATGAGTAGAGATGCAAGTACCTAAAAACAAAAATTTTCCATTTGCACTCCAACCATTTGGATCATTGGTTAATTATACTAAATACCAACCCAATAATTGGGGGTAGGCGAGATGGTCAGGTGTTGGTTTGTAAAAAAACAATAGACATTTTTATTTCCAACTAATGTGGTTGGACCATTTGTATTTTAAGAGAGTAGTAAGGGGGAATTGGACTTAGCCTAATTTTAAACTGAAGATTTATCAACCTTCATGGAAAAAATTAAAACATGGAACAAAGAAGTCTTTCGGATAATATAAGAAAGAAAAAAGATAGTAACAAGAAAAATAGAGGAAATAAGGGTGATAATGAAATAGTGGCTAACACAAGAACTAATTGACCATGAAAGTTCATTACAAAAAGAGTTGGAGAAAATTTTGAGCTAAGAAGAAAAATTGTGAACGGCGAAAGTGATATTTAAATGAATATTGGAAGAGGAGAGGAACACTCACTTTTTCCACAAGTGTGATTGCTAGAAGATCAAAATCAAGAATTGTAGGCCTTTTTAACTCCACAAGTAACTGGCAAAGTGATATGAAGAAAATTTAGAAGATAATAAGCGAACACTTTGCTAGTCTCTTCTCAACAAACAGGGAATCTTGCAAATATTCCCCTTTACCATGGATGCTCTATAAAAAAGGCTTAAAGGAGGATGGGATGATGCGTTTACAAGAAGAACATCTATGTAAGGAGATTAAGAAAGCACTTTAAAGCATTAGGAACTAGAAAAAGATAAGGATAGGTGGCTTTTATGCAAGCTTTAGAATTGGATGGGATTTTGTTAAGCATACGTTAATGTATCTTAACTTTCCATATTATTGGGTAAAACTCATGTGTTTATACTTAGCTACAATGTGTTACTAGATAGTAGTTAATGGGGCAATGAAAAGTTCTTTTGTTTCAAGTAGAGGTCTTAGACAAGGAGACTTGATGTCACCCTATTTGTTTATTCTACTAATAGAAATGCCAAGTAGGATTATACATTAATTGGTATAGAAAGGCATATGGGAGCCAATATGGATGAAGGGAGTCGATATTACTTTATCACACATTTTCTTTGCCAATGACATCCTCTTAATGGGAGAAACAATAGCTAGTAATGCCAGAATAATGATGAGAACAATGGAAACTTTTGGAACAATGTCAAGATAGAAGGTAAATTATGAGAAATCATGTATCCTCTTTATGTAGCATATTAAGAAAGAGACTAAAGAAGATGTGTGCAGGGTGTTTGGCATTAACCTTAAGGTAGATACAGGGAAGTATTTGGGAATCCTAGTAAAGGGCAAGGAGGTAAACTACAAAGATCAAACTAGAATTTTATTCAGGAGAAAACTAAACAAAAGTTGGCATGATGGAAGGGTAATCTATTGAGTATGGCAGGAATGAAACTTCTAGTATTGTTTGTACTAGAAAATATTAGTAATTACTATTTATAAGTTATCCCCCTACTAACCAAAATGATGGTCCGATTAAAAAGATTGCACTAAGACTTTTTATGGGGGTTAACTAAAGCATAAGTGACAATTACATTGGATTTTGTATAACGGAGTACCAAGATTAAAGGAAGATGGGAGACTTAGTCTATTTGACTTGAAAAAAAGGAGCTAAGCTAACTTTGCCAGGATAGCATGGACCATGAAGATGAAGAAAGTATTATGGGTGGAACTCATAAAGAGTAAATATAAACTCTCTTAGGAAGGTTTTAAGAAGACAAAATTGTCAAAATTCTTCAACAATTTGAGGAATATGGTAAAGTGGGTGGAGGAGAAATTAATAGTGAATATGTGAGATGATAGGAGTACCAGTATTTAAAGAGATAAGTGGACATTAAGTAGGAGTGTAAGAAGTTGGTTCGAGGGTCCTCTACCACACAATGCAAATGACATATTGGTAGCAAAGGTCTGGATGGTGGAAGACAATGGAGAGAGGACTTAATAAGCTACCTCATTGATGAATGCATTAGAAACAAGTTAGAAAATGTGGTGCTACGAAAATGGGGAAATAATGAAAAAATTAGTATTTAATCTCATGACATAGATAGGGAGGTAAGCTCAAAATCTACATATAGACTTATATGTACAAAGGAGCAAGTGCTAGAGTGAGGGAAAAGATGGGATTTGATTTGGAAAATATTCACAATTCTATGAATCCAAATGTTGCTATGGCATATGTTGCAAAATGGGCTCCTAATGAAGATAAATCTAAGGAAAGGAGAATTATGGTAGATCTTTGCTACAGATTTTGTGAAAAGGAGGACGAATTAGTGAGTCTTGTCTTTATGAAATATAGGATAGCTAAAGGGATATAGGAGGAGCAAGGTGTAAGCAATAGCTCGAGTGTAGATGACATGAATAGATATTCTAAGAATGGATTTGCAGACTACTATACATAAAGCATGTTAACTAGAGGGTAAAAGAAGTGACAAGAACTTTCATATTAAGGGTGATTTGGATAGAGCAAAATGGAGGTGTATTTAGAGGGAATTAAGAACAAATCAACTGGAAAGTGAAAGCAGAGATGAAAACAAGAGAATAGTAGGCAAATTTCAAAAGAAGGAGACTGGGAGCAAGTGTGAGAAATGGGGAAGGGAAATGGAAGAAACTGGGTGAAGGGTAGTGCAAGATAAATTATGATGGTGTAGTTGGTTAGGATGGGGTAAGGGCAGTAATATGAGTTATTTACAAGAATGAAAATGTGAATGTGATGGCTAGCATTACCAAATAGTTAGTTGCTTGTTTTTTCCCAGAATCAAAACTATGGGCAATAAAAGATGGGCTAGAGTTAGCGAAAGAAATAGGATGGAACAACATCATTATAGTGTCAAATTTGCAGCAATCGATTAAATGCATGTGTAGAAAGGAAATGGGAGAAAATAGCTACACAATCCTATTGTAATGGTGTAGGAAACTATCTAATTACTTTAACAATATTATTTTTCGCAAAGTAACCCATAAAGCAAACAAGGTGGTGAATAGACTAGCAAAGGGAATCAAAACACATGAAAAAAAAATCTCCTTTCAAAGAGATGCACCTATTTTTGCTCTTGAGATGTTATAGAAAAACTTGGAAAGCTACAATTGCATTAAGAGGAACAGGGAAGATGACATGAGTTTTTGTTTCCCCTAGTTTGATTTTGATTTTTATGTTTATGTTATGTTATGAACTTTGCTATCTTGGTTTGATGGGCAAAGGAATGAAAGTATAAAAAAAGTGTAGAAGGGTAAGGATTTTAAGGTTACGAGAGAATTTTTTTTATTGATATCTTATTTATTATTTATTTTTGTATCAATTAAACAAAATAATAGATATATAATAATTATTTCATATTTACCCTCATTCATAACAATAATGAATTTGAAGATAACTATTCTATCAACCTAACGTAGTAATAGGTTTGTTCAAGAGGATTAATTATTCCATTTTACCCTTATGAAGTCAATCACATGTGTCATAAGATAATTATACATTATAGGCTTTAGAGTATTTTATACTTGCCGAGTCTAATTTTTGCATTCCCATTCCTAATCTGATCTAGACTAGACCCTATGCTCATTTAATGTAGATCCTCGACTTGAGTTAGGAATTTCGTTTGATTTTTGGAGTCGCCACCCAATTGTTGTTGGGAAATATTGAATTAAGACTAAAGGAGCGGATTAGTCTTAATTTGGACCACTAGTCGTCGTTATTTCCTCTTCTCGTTTTTTGAAAAGAGGAAAAAGGAAAACTAGAGTTTCTAAGTCCAGAAGCTAACCTATTAAAACCTTACGGTTACCACCTAATCTCCTAAAATTGTTCCTATTTAGAAATGTGTTGTGTTTCTGTTACTTTTATTATGTTTTTGAATTATTTCAAGAAAATGATTTTTTTTGTTTCATTTTATGGGTTGACCCGAGTGGGTGCCTACGTACCTGCTATCCAGGATCAAACAAGCCATAGTTCGCTTTTCTGAAAACCTTAAATGTGTTTGTGAATTTTAATTTGAAAATCTCTTTCAATTTATGTTTTTACCATTTTTGGGATTTTTTCTAAAAAATCTAAGCCTAAGCTTTAATCTGATTTTTGAAAATGATTTTTAGGGAAAAACATCAATTTTGGATTTATTTGAAGAAAATGATTTTTCTAAGTGCTAAAACTCATTTTTATGATTCTTTTGAATTTATTATTATTTTTTATGATTTTTTTTATTCTTTTACAATTTTTTATAATTTTTCTAGGTTTTATGATTTTTGTAGTTTTTTATCATTTTTATGATTTTTATTAAATTTTGCATAATTTTTTTGTGAATTTTTGTTAAGAATTTTATGCTAAGCTATTATCTATCCTATTTTGAAATCTAAAGTTTTATTATTATTTTTCTAATATTTTTATTGTTTTTCCACATTTTTATTATCATTTATTTATTTATTTTCTACATTATTAAATCCTAAAAACCTAATTTCTACATCTTCCTACTTATGGAAATAAAACATAAAGCATAAATAAATAAATAAATAAATAAATAACCAACAAATAAATAATCAAATAAAATAAATAAACAAAATTCGAAACAAAAGAAAAAAAAATCCGGAAAATTCGACTTACCTGGATCCGGGTCGGTGCACGGGTTGGGTCGGTCGGGTCGAATCGGATCGGTCGTACACGGCGGCGGAGAGGGCTCATTCACGGCATTCCGGCGGTCTTTTGCAACGAATGAAGTGCCGAATCCTAGCTTCTTGAGGGTGCTGAATCCAATGGTAGTGGTGGTTTGCTCCCAGATCGTCTCCTAGTGGCGGCTTGGCTTCGATCGGCGGTTCGCGGTTTTGGTTTTCCTCCGGTGCTCTCCGATTTGCTCTCTTTTCTCACTTTCTCTCAATTGTGATTCGTGATTTGGCTTCCTCTACTCCTCCTCTATTTGTAGGACCTTCAAAATCGAGCTAAATAAGCTCAGATTTCCATCGATCTAAGCAAATCGAATCGACGGTTAAATAAACCAACTCCAATTTGTGTAAATCCATCGATTTGTTGCGATTTTATTCCAATTAAATAATGTTTATCTTATTTCTGTTGAAGATCTGTTGGATTTGTGCACAAAATCGAATCGAAACGGCCAAAATGCGAATTTTTTCTTCCGTCGGCAATCTCGGGCCCGAGGTAGAAGACGATCACGCGCCCGGCGCATGCGTTTCCTCCAGCCAATCGGATGCTGCCACGTGTCTTGGATAAGTAAGAAGAATGCAAAACGCGGAAACTGCTTCCCCCGCGATTCGAACCTGCAACCGAGCCCCCCTGCGCGCGCCTTAGCCCGTGGTCCGGACCAGCTGGGCTAGCCCACTTTCCTGATTTTTCTAATTTTGCAAATTGCATATATGCAATGCGATTTTTTTATTTTTTTTGTATTTTTTGAAATTTCAAAAATTTATAAAAATTATTTATTATTTATTATTGCCATTTCTGAAATCATTTTTCAAAATTGATGTGTTTTCCTATTTATTTATTTTTTTGAATATTTTTATTACTTAAGCTAAATTAGAGAAAAATTGAAAAAAATTAGAAAAAAATAAGAATTGATTATTATTGATTATTATTCATTCCTAGGGCAAAAATGGGGTGTCTACAATACTTATATTATAAAAATTCTTAATTGATGTTATTGTATGTAACTTTTTCATATTGAAATATCTAAAGTAAGCAAAAGAAATATATCAAATTTAAAAAATAAATAAAGGGTATTTTAGAGGTCAAATTGAACTTTTTTTAAATCAAATTATTAAATTGACTTTATAATAATTATTAAGAGCATGGGTATTAGTGTAATTAGCAATGCAAGATATCATATGGGAAGTTAAACCTAAAATTATTCAATTACCCTTAAGCTCTAGAATAATAGGGAAGGGTATTAGAATAATTCAATCAAAATCAACTTTTTGGTTAATTAGACCAAATTCAAAATTAATTCTAAATTGGTTCAATCTTTCCTTAATTAGTTCACTACATATTGAACTAGTTCAATTAATTAAGTCTAGATGCTAGTTAATTAAGAATATCTATGAACTTTATAAATGAGATTGAAATCGGTACCAAGATTAACAATTGGATTTCCCAAATTAGTTCAATCTTTCCTTAATTAGTTCACTACATATTGAACCAGTTTAATTAATTAAGTTAAGATGCTAGTTAATTAAGAATATTTATGAACTTTATAAATGAGATTAAAATTGGTACCTAGATTAACAATTGGATGAAGATAGTATGCTGGTTTAGCAAATACTAAATAGACTCACTAGCTTAATAAATAATATTTAGTGAAATACTAAGTTAAAGCCCATTAGGCCAAAATGGTATACTTATATAATTAAAAAGAATATAGGTTTCATAATTAGTATGAAATGAACTTTCATTCACTAAAGATAATCAAATAATAACTTGTACTTCTTAATTACATATGAATTATTAATCGAGTTGGAGTCTAACTAATTGGCAATTGTTCGTTTTGCATTATCTTATAGGGTATCGGATAGTCTTGCAAACTATGTGTCAAAATTAGGTTTTTTTAAATGGATTAATATGTAAACATGGCTTAATATTAATTGCGTGTCGCTTGGGCATGGTCTTCGGATCCAAAGGGTAAATAGTTATAGCACATAGGCCACAAAGGTGGTATAGTGGGTAATCAATAAAAGAGGATTACATTAAACAGCTATGGAAATAAAGATAAGTCATATCGGATATCTTATGAGTTATGAGATTCATATCAAGATAGTAAGGATAGATTATGACCATGGTGCCAATTAAAGTGATGGAGACTATTTGTATGAGACTACTTATAACTAGGAGATGGTTTCGGTTTGTTTTTAAGTGTGATAGCTGGATATACTCATCAACCTTTAACACTTGCTGCGATAAGTTATGACCTCAATGTCCTTCAAAGTAGCTAAAGTCGTGACTACTCATGTACTGCTTGTTACACTTTGGATATATATAATGGTGCATTATTTTAGGTATTCATGACATGTAAATATATGTTTATAGCCTTTGATGCGTGTAACCCTAAGTATATTAAACCTAGAATCCCAACGATGCTAGTTGGTTTCAATTACCTCAAGGATTGTCTTGAATAAGCGATGTGTAACTAGGCCCCAATCAAACCCGTTGACTGTAACCTAAGTTATCAATAGGTATTCCCAGTAATTCGGTTAAGAATTCTATGGAAAAGTTTTTCTGCAAAAGAACAAAAAGAGGTATTTCGTATCTCACAAAAAAGATGTGTTTTTATATATCAAAGTTGTCTTTTGTCGCCCCCCTTACACGGCATATATAGCACATGAATACAATATGGAAAAACCTAACACAATTGAAAATCCTAAGTTGCCTAATCTATTTGTTACCTTATCCTCATGTAACCGAGTAGGTAACTAAATAATATAAATTACAAACCAAAAAAAATACTAAAAATCCTAAGTTACCTATTCTATCCATGTGTCACTAAGTAGGCAACTAAATAACATAAATAACAAACCAAAAAATAAAAATAAACATTAACAAAACCGAATGTATCCTCTAATGTAGCAGTCCACATAAATATTTAATGTCCCTAAATTATTTCATCCTTCCATGGTCACGTGAATCAAGTTGACATATGTATGTGCTCCTTCAGTGTAGCTTGATTCCCTGGCTTGCAAGTCCATGACTAGTCCCTATAGAGCTTCGTTCATTCTTTTAGCTCTAGCTCGGGTCATCGGGCCTCCAATGCCATGTAATGGATCATGAAATTTTGGCTCCTTCCTTTTTCATGCTAGCTGATCCTCATCATTCCTTCTTCCTCGAAAAGATTCGTCCTCAAATCTCCTGCATTATAAAAAGTAAGATCAGAAATATTACAATTACGCTTATATTACCATAGTGACTCAACAAATCAATCTTGTAAGTGTTGTAATTGATGTGCTCTAACACTTGGAAAGTCCCTCTCCTCTAGGATGTAATTTAGGCTTTTGTTGTGGTGTAAATCTTTCTTTTCTCAAATGCACCCAAACCTTTTCTCTTGGATGAAACACAGTCCTAGCACGTCCCTTTGGTATTGGCTACTTCCGAATCGCATCCAATTTCCTCTCATCCACGGCTAGCTCATCTGTTCCTGTAACAATGTCAAAAGAAAACACCATACTAGATAACGAAAGATTAGTATCGGTATAAGTAAAATAAACATCCTTATATATAAGTACAAGTAGTTGTTTCCTCACCAACATTGTACTCTCACACTTACTTTTTCTTACAATTTTCTCTCCTCTCAGTGTTTCAGACTCTCTTCCCTCATAGCTTACCAGTGTTTGTCTCTCACTCTTTTCTTTTTTCTCTCCCTGCTCTTGCACACTCTCGTGTTTTTCTCTAACTTCTTTGGCAATTTTCACTTGGTCCTCGCAAGCTTCCCATGGTTTCTATGGAGTAAGAACCACCTTCCTTTTTTAAAAAAACAAAAGAATATTGATTCTTGTACCCATCGTATATAACATTCCTATCAAACTGCCAAGGTCGCCCTAACAAGATGTAGCTAGCCTGCATAGGTACCACATCACACATAACCTCATCTTTGTAGCTCCCTATAGAGTAGGCTATAAGTACCTGCTTGGTCACCTTAACCTCCCCACAATCTCTCAACCACTGCAATCGATATGATCTAGGATGCTTCACTACTTTCAACTGCATCTTTTTTACCAACAAAGTGCTAGCAACATTAGTGTAGCTGCCACTATCGATTATCAAGCTACAGACTCTACCCTGCACATAACACCGTGTATGAAAAATATGTTCACGCTGGATCCCCTTACCATCCTCCTAGGGCTGTACACTAAGCACTCTCCTTATAACATACAACTTGCCACTCACGGGTCCCTCTAATTCAACATCCTCATACTCCTGTGATGGTGACTCCTCCTCATCCTCAGAGCTCACACTCTCTACATCCCCACTATCACTGATAATCATAACCCTCTGATTTGGACATTGGGATACAATTTGCCCAAATCCCTAACACCTAAAACACTTTATATCTCTCATCCTGGAAGGGGGTTTAGTGTTAGTCTTTCCCTTAGGTGCAGCAACTGGATTCTTAGCCCTCACCACCCCCCCCCCCCCCCCCCCCCCCCCTCTTAGGCTTTGAATCGGTGGAGTTTCTCTTCCACGTGGATTTCCATGGAGTTTTGGAAGTCGAGCAAGTCCTTTGCTCACTCTTGTATTTTAGCTACCGCTCTATGTAGTAACTCTTCCATATCTAAGCAATGGTGAAGATCTACTACATCAACTATTTCCCGATTCAATCTGTTGATGAATCTAGCCATAGTAGCCTCATCATCCTCCTCAATTCTCACCCTAATCATGGTCATCTCCAACTCTTTGTAATAATCCTCTACACTATTATTCCCCTAAGTTAACCCTTGGACTTTCCTAAGTAAGTTCCTATGATAGTGACTAGGAATAAAATGCTTCTACATGATCGTTTTCATCTCCCCCCAAGTGCTAACAGGTCGCTCTCCATACCTGTGCCTATTACGCACTAACTAATCCCACCATACATTGGCATAATCTAAAAACTTTACTGCAACTAATTTTATCTTTTTCTCCTCAGTGTAGTTGTGACATTCAAAGACATGATCCATCTTCCTCCCCCATTCTAAATACAATTCCGGATCATTCTTTCCCTAAAAAGTTGGGATTTTCAACTTAATACTCCCTAATTACTATTACGCCTCTAGATACTTCCCCTATCCCTCACGTGTTGGTAATCTCCAAAATTAGATTCCTCTTCTTCATCTATCCTAACTCCTCCCCTATTATGTCTAACTACTCCTCGCCTGACAGTGGTACTACTAGACGGTTCCCTACTCTTTTCCATCCTATCCATCCTGTCATGGATCTGCTCTAATTCACCCGTTAGGATCCTCTTCATCTCCCCCATCAATTCCTCAAACATTACCCGACTTTCTCCTCCATTAGTGTTCTGTCCCGACATAATTCTAATAATTTGCAACAAGTTACGATCACAATTACAAAAAATATATAAGTATGTTCCTCACACTCACTCATGTATTGCTCACAATTCCACTCGTGTATATCTCTCACAAAATATGATCTCACCACCTACTTTTTGTAATTCTTTTGTTAGGAACTCAATTTAGAACTCCTAAACTCAAATTACTAAGTCAACACTAATGATTACTATCGGCCTAAGTCACATGAATGAAGGAAGACTGACTACACAATCTAATTGATATGGAAACGATTCACCATTGAATAGATATGCAATCAAACATAAAAGGATATAATTTACACCGAAACACAATGAATGATTATGGAATGTAATTTTCGGATGCACAATTTAAAATCACAAAGCATCTATCACGGTTGGAATTGGAAACAATTGATATGAAAAGTGAATTGACTCAACCAATTATGTAATTGATAATTCAAGAAGCTATCTTGTGATTTCGGCAATTGTAATTCTTTCAAGGCAAAATTCCTTTTTGTTTTTGAATTTCGATTCTTGATTCTTTCTTTTGCAACCGAATTTGATTCTTTTTTTTTAATTTCGATTCTTGATTCTTTCTTTTACAATCGAATTTGATTTTTTTTTTTTTGTAAATAAGCCATGAATTGAACACAATTGATTGTTCAAAAAAACCTAAATACTGTCGGCCCTAATGGATTGTAATGATCAAATAAGTATAAAATTTGTTTTTTTTATTTACAACTTCTAACTATGAATATGGAAAAGAACAATAAATTTTTTTTATACGAATTTCTAACTATGAATATGGAAAAGACAACAGACGAGTATGGAAAACACAACAAATGAGTATGGAAAAGAACAACAGAAATTTTTTTTATACAATTTTTTTGTTCAGATATGAATATGGAAAAGAACAATAGAAAAATTAAAGAAAAGGATAGGATTTACTTGATTTAAGAAGCCGAAGCTCTGGTACCAAATGATGTGTGTAACCCTAAGTATATTAAACCTAGAACCCCGACGATGCTAGTTGGTTTCAATTACCCCGAGGATCTTCTTAAATAAGCGATGCGTAACTAGACCCCAATCAAACCCATTGACTGTAACCTAAGTTATCATTAGGTATTCCTAGTAATTCGGTTAAAAATTCTATGGAAAAGTTCTTTTGCAAAAGAACAAAAAGAGGTATTTCGTATCTCACGAAAAAGATGTGTTTTCATATATCAAAGTTGTCTTTTGTCGCCCCCCTTGCACGGCATATATAGCACACGAATACAATATGGAAAAACCTAACACAATATGAAAATCCTAAGTTGCCTAATCTATTTGTTACCTTATCCTCATGTAACCGAGTAGGCAACTAAATAATATAAATTACAAACCAAAACAAATACTAAAAATCCTAAGTTGCCTATTCTATCCTTATGTCACCAAGTAGGTAACTAAATAACATAAATAACAAACCAACAAATAAAAATAAACATTAACAAAACCGAATGTATCCTCTAGTGTAGCTGTCCACACAAATATTTAATGTCCCTAAATTATTTCATCCTTCCATGGTCACATGAATCAAGTTAACATATGTATGTGCTCCTTCAGTGTAGCTTGATTCCCTGGCTTGCAAGTCCATGACTAGTCCCTGTAGAGCTTCGTTCATTCTTTTAGCTCTAGCTCGAGTCATCGGACCTTCAAAGCCATGTAATGGATCACGGAATTTCGGCTCCTTCCTTTTTCATACTAGCTGATCCTCATCAACCATTTTGTATTGAGTTTGTGTAACTTATTCCCTTTCCGACTTTGCTAATGATTTCAGTTATGACTACTTTAATTATGGATCCAACGATAAGGAATGGGATTACAAAGGTGACATTTAAAATAATTGTGGCCTTTTGGCTTTGTTTACTTACTAGAATTTTTTACTTTCATTTCAATTGTTTTGAAAGATTTATTCAAAGACTATTTTAGGGACTTTTGTGAACTTTATTGACTTTTGGGCTCTAGCCCTGGTAAACTAATTAGGACTTTTGCATCTCATACGAATACCCTATGAATCCCAAAAGATTTTCCTAATGTATTTTCCATCTATCTAAACTACAAGACAAATCAAAATTTCTACTTCAAGTTAATAACAATTTCATAAAGTAAACTTGGATTAGAAATCCACTAAATGTGTAGTAAACATTTACATATTTTACTTAAGTAGGATATGTGATGGAATGTCATCACCAATAGAGTTTAAGGGCATGAAACATATGATGTTTTATTAGTAGAGGTGAGCAAATATAGGGTTAGTATGGTATGATTGCCTACATGTACCTTCATATAAGATATTAGTTTCGAAACTTTGAAACCAAAACCTATCTTACAATACTTTAAAAACACCTTGGAACCTAACCTTATAAAATCTATGGGATATGAGATATTTTGTGGAATTTATAAATTTTTCCTATTTTCCCTCAAATTTTAAGTTAAAAAAGTAATTTATATATGATATTACAAGTCCTTCCATATGTAAAACTTGTGGAACTTATAACAAAATCTATGATATAGAAAAAGTAATTTGTTATATTTTATTGTTTCAAGTTTATGTGATAAATAAAACCTATGAAACCGGTAGCAAATTAAAATAAAAATCACCATCTAGAGAGAGGTAACAAACTTTAAGTTTAGGGTTTGTATTGGTTTAGGACTTTTCCTTCTAATATAAATATAATATTGTTTTTATTCTTTTCTTAACCAGAAAAAAAATAATGTTATTTTTCTATCATTAATATATATTACACTATTTAATAAACTTTACGGTGTAGGTACAAGGTATCTTGGAAATTATATATTATAGACCTTAAAATACCAATTTCGAGGTGATACAGGATATAAAGACATTATACTCTTACCTATCATGAGAAAATAGGTTTTGGAAAATTGCTATCTAAAACCTATCTTGTGACCTTCAATACCTATTTGTGACCTACATGGTCTAGTAGAATACAAGTAAATACCTTATATAGTAGGGTTACATGCTCATCCTTACTAATTAGGAATTAAAATATTATAATAGATTTAGTATTATTATTTGTTTTAAATGCGTGGACTTAAACCTTATGGCATATTATGATTTTGTAATAACATTTAATGATAAATTGTTTAAGGTTATATCATTAGATTTATGATGTATGCCTATATGTGAAATAGATGATTAAAAAATATGTGATTAAATTATTAGGTTGATAAAAATATTATTTAAAAGTATGTGGGAAATTGAAAGGTAATTGGATAACTCACCTTAAAATTTTATATTATAAAAATGTAATACAAATTTTCACAAATTCTATGAGATATAGTTATCCTATACATTTTATAGAATACAAGTTTTAGTATAATTCCTACACATTGTGTGGTAGGTTTTAGTTCCAAATTTTAAGAACTTCTACTTATGAAATAAGGTACGAGTAAAGTCTCATATCCTACTCAATATGCACCACTTACCCTATTGATAATATACTTGTGAAGTGTATTTGAGGTCTTTTTATTTTATCCTTTTGTATTGTTCACCTTTATTTTCAATTATTTTGAATTGTCTTTATCATGCCTTGATCATTGGTGTGACATACTTCACCATATATTTTCCTCCATAAATAGAAATATGCTAAGGGTAAAAACCACAAAATAGTCTTTCAAAAAATATCTCCAAAGATTTCTCGAAGGTTATTATCCATTATTCAAAATAAAATGAAACTAAACATCTCTATACTCCAGTATTCATTTAGTTGATTAGCTAAATAAACATCCCCCTACTCCTACCATTCTAGCAAGTATCCTATGTTTTTGAACACATAAGATACTAAATACTTCATTATTCCATTTTGTAGCTTTATTAAGGAAAGCATGACTAGCCTATACAAAATCCAAAATCCTGGCAGTTCTCTTCCCAAGTCTCTTTTACTAGCTTTAGGGATTTTAGATGCTTTAGCCACATTTCTTGAAACCTAAAAGATTTCTTATGTTTCCCTTAAAGATGATGAAAGTTTGTTTTTAATAATAATGCACGATGGTTCGATGTTCTTTTAGGGAGGTGTAACACATGAGCTTTAGGGTAGAGATTTCTCCATGCATTACACCAACCCTTATTTATTCTTGTTTGGATTAGTTATATAAGGTTTTGTATATTTGACCATATATCTTGTGGCATCACATAACCTAGATCCATTAATCCATAATCATTCATACAATCCTCATAAAGCTTAGCTTTCCTTCTATTAAAGTGGAAGCTGCCCCACTTTTCAAATGAATCTAGAATATTCTTAAAACTACCTATTAGTACCTATGATTCTCCATTGACATGGTTTGCATGATATCTAAGCTTGTCCTATAAATCCATACATTTAGTAGCACATGAGAAAGCATAGGGGCAGACGCAAAATTATAGGACTAGGGGGGTCGGGTTTATCATTTTTAAGTAAATAAGAAGAAAACTTTAATTCTTGTTTATATAAAACTCAAAGGAATTGAATAATTAACTATGAATTTGTATTAAATGAAATTTAATGTTATTAATTATTGTAATGAAAAAAAAAAAGAGAATGTCATTTGAACAATATAAGAATAAATTTATAAAAAAAAAGATAAAATTTATCATGTTTTACATTTAATATATATATTGTATATGTACTTTCTCATTTTTTTAAAAAAATATATAATTAATTTTTTTCAGGGCTTAAGGGTGCCAGGGCCCCCTTCACTCCCTCTCCCTGAGGAAGCATAAACAACTGAAAAGAACTACGATATAAGAGAAAAAATAACCTTTATTGTTGCATGAATCTCTTGATCATCATAGTTAATAACATCTAGGTCCAACACATCCAAAGCCTTTGCACATACAAAACCATCAAAAGGCAATCAATAATATAAGTCATAACCAGCCATTGTGCTCATTCTAATCTCCACCAGTAGCATAATGTTAGGCCAATATTCATCAATCATGTTCCTTATCATATTTGGTCTTTGAGTTGAGTTTGCCTCACTTACATTCTAAGATAAAATTTGTAAGAGTTTAATGGAGCTAGGAATCCTATTGTCTTCCATTAAGGCAATTATAACGCTATACAAAGCTATCTCTCATCTTATATTCCTTATTGTGTTCACATGCAAGGCTATTGAACAAGGGATAAACTCTTAGCAATGAACATCCCCATTAATTCCTCTTGGTTCTGCAACAGGATTGGTTTCTCTTTCTTCCTTTATAGGACAAAGGTTGTTGAAAGAAGTTACCTTATAACACCCATGTTTTCTATCGAAATAATGTCATTTGCCACTTAATTTAAGGTCTCTTCTCACTTGTCCAAGAAGACTAAGGGGTGATACTGCTCGTTCTCTACTGTTGCAAGAAAGGTCACCATAAATCTCTTACTTTTTCTCATCCTCACAATTGTTTTGGTGACCATTTTTACCTCATGCTCACTTGTTACAATCACCTAAATGCAAGTAATTTTGTTCTTGTACATTAACCCATCCTCCATCATGCGAATATCTTCTACCATGAATATTACCCTCACCCAATTATTGTGAACCAATAGGTAGGCACTCCAATAATGAAGGTGGAACTAGGGAAGCTTTGAGCTTGGCCTTAGAAACTTCATAATGAATGTTATGTAAACCTTGGTTTCCATTTTTCATGGCTTTTTAAGTTAGTTTATTAGTTAGAGTTAACTTTTACTAGATATTGGGGTGGTTTTATATTCCATGGAGGCAGAGAAAGTTATAATTTCTTTGTTTGTGGTCTCTTCTAATGGGTCATTAATGTTGATAGTGGTTGAATCTTTATGTTGCACAAAAGGATCTTTACTTTGACCACTATTTGTAGAGGTAGCTTCACTATTCCAATGTTCTTGATTAGCTTTCCTTAAATCTTAGTTCTTTGATGTGCTTCCTTCTATGGTATCTGATCTTTCATCATTAGTGAGATCTTTTAGTATAAGGTTGTTACTTAAATATAGTGATTTCAGTAGCTGCGAGCTATAATTATCCTTTGTTGATTAGATAAGTCTCACATCAATCTACTTGTTTTTATTTAATACTCCTTTCTTCTTTCTCTACACTAGTGTCCATTCCCCATAACTTTATTTTTCTTTTGCTAGCCTAATCTTGTTATATTGACTTGTAGCACTACTTTTAATGATAGCTCTCTCATTCTTCTCATTGGAGCATTGATCCTTTATTCAAAGTTTATTTAGGAAAAACCGTGTCATATACACAATACAGTCACATCGGAAACAGAATAACTTAAGTCCATATTGAATCATGTAAGGTTGGTTTTTTTATCACTATTGTATGAACTAAGGGTTACTTAAAATTTACTTGCACACATAATCTACAAATCTCCCTATCTCAACATTTGAGGTATGTGTCAAATCATAACACAGGGCCAACTAACTCTTCTATCTTTCTAGGGCATGAGGATTATAATATTTAAAAGGAAGTTCATTTATTCTAGCTCATACTGTAACTAAGCTAAAAGAAACCCTAGAAGCTTTTAAGTTAGGTTTCCATCTACAAATAGTGAAGAAGTAACCATTGATGAACCAAGGTCTATCTCTTATTACATGCTTAAAATCTTCCTCACAAGTGAAAGAGATTGTATAAGACCCATTACTTAGTCCCACCATTGAAAAATTTGAACAAAAATTCTATAACCTTATGAACTTCTACAATAAGGCTTTATATCCTAATGATGGCCCATAAATTTAAACAATTATCGCCTATTTCCATACATATCTAATTTTCTATTTTTTTTTTATCTTGAGAAAGAAATAAATTGGACACTTAGATTTTGGTTTGATTAAGATAGTCTTTACATGTCTTCCTCGAATGAATCATCCTCATTTCCATCACCCTCCATTTTTACAAGCGATTCTTGAAAGAAATCAAGTTCACATGCATTTGACACAGTAAAAAGTACTTTGTCCTGTTAAGATAATGCATTAGAGCTCCTTTTGCAATCTCCCTTTGTTTTGGGTGATGAATATGTACAAATTGCCCAATTTCTAGGTGAAAATTTTCTTTTCCTCTAAAAACCCAACATCATTTGATTCAATTAAAATTGGGTGTTTTTAAACCCTAATATTATCCTTATAAATCATAGGTCAAATGAATCGCTTAATAGGGATAAAGATGCATCAACATCTAAATCTAAATTGGTTTTATAGTGCTTCTTCCTGTAAACTGGGGGGGGGGGGGGGGAAGTAAACTGTAGATAGTAGTTAAGGTAAACTCTTAGTAACTAACATAACTTCTCTTTCTATGTGTCTATGTGTGTATGTTATTTCTTCCTTTAGTGTATAATTCATCAAGTTGTAATTCATGTAGAAATCTCAATTTAACATGCCTAATAATTTTATGAGTCATTCACTAGAAATCCAAATTACTAATTCACTTTAACTCTTTTATATATTTTTGTTGACCAAATCTATTCCACATGTTACAATTCATTAATGAAATTTGAATAAATGGTTTAGTCAATTCTCATTTATGTATTGAAAGTTTGCTGCTTTATTAAATTTAAAACCTAGAATTCATGAATAGAAAAAATGAAGTTGGAAGTTACTTGTCAGCCTTTAATTTCTTCAACCTTCCCCTTCTCCATATTGCAGTAATACAAGTTTTATTAGTGAAGGAAGGGAAAACACCTATTTATATTAATACTTGCATTGAGGGTTAGTTTTCGTAGGTATAAGGATACAATTGAAGTAGTCACATACATGTTGCATGTACTTTGCACTATACATGGCTGTAGAAAAGTGATGTGGGATAACACATAACCAAAAGATTAAGTGAGAAGAAAGTAGGATAAAAAAACATGCAATCCAAATTGCTCAAATGTACTTGTAACAGGTGGATGGGTTCAATAGTATCAAACTCTATGTTCAATAATGAGAGGCCTTGTATTCTTCACTGTATCATTAGTTTAATCTTTTAGCGTAAAAATCTAGCAACTTAGCTACATTTGTCTAGAATTCTTGATGTTTTGAAAAAAAAGAGGGATCTTAGGTATCTATAGAGTTTAGCCATCAACATCATCGATTAATCGTATTAGTCCTCTTATTAATGGATACCTAAATGGGCTCCCCATGAATCTAGGCCCAATGAAAGCCATCTTTAGTGCATGAGTTTCATTGATAAATGTTGGTATTAGATGGGTCGATTCAATGAAATCTACCCAAAGCCCACAATGCTAAGCCACCCTTTAATCACCCCAATTAGATTGGCTTAACTCTCTAGACTCTGTCACTCTAATATAAAAAGTCAAATCCACTTGATTATTGGGCTTAAAGTCTAAAATCAAATTCAACCTCCACAGTTTCCTATTTTGTAAAGATACTCTTTATATTTGTATATAAAATATCTACGATGATCCTTTTAAATACTAAGTTTCTTATATTTATGCATTTATAATTATTTTATTAATTTAACCAAGGGAATTTCATTGTAAATTGGTGGGCAACTTTTAGACATTGCAAATGAAGCAAGCAAGTTTTTCAAAGTTCTCAAAAAATATAAATCGTTACATCTATATTTTTGTTTTAGTTGTGCTATAAAATACTTTGCAAAATAATCACGCTACTTGCAACACAACTTAACCAAAATTTATAAATGTTTTCAATTATTTCCAAAACATGTAACTTTTAAATTTAAATTTATAAAGTTCCTCTCAATAAGAGTAAGGTTAGGTTTTTAAAATACTAATCCGTTGCTCTAAAGAACTAAAATATAAGATAATGTTGTGAATGTTACTTGAACTTTGAATGAAAATTCAATGTTTTACTTAAACTTTCAATTTGCCAAATTTAGTATTGAGTTTAAAATTTTCGTGTTATTGTTGTTACCTATGTTAAATCATGTAATGGTTGTTTGTCCACTCATATACTTCAACCATTCTTAATGTGACACGTCCCACTTGTTAAAAAAATTTAGCTTTGGCTCCACCTATTGCACACCTTGAACACAAGAAAGGATAATTAAGACACATGGAACACATAGAAAAGAAACTAAGGAAAAAAAAATAACACAAAAGCATTAAAATCTCCATTTTGATTCTTACTCTCACCATTGTCTCTCTAGAAAACCAAACTAAAAACTCTAACTTGCATTAGCTTCTTCACCTAAAAAACCATCATTTCATCCTTAAACTAAAAACTAAAACCTTACTTAACCCTAAGACACCATCTTATTCATTAAAAACCCACCTTTTAAACTTAAAAATGGTATCTCCATTAGCGTTCCATAGCTCAACTTTGATGACATGTTTGTGGTTTCAATCTTAAGCTTTTGATGCCAAGCTTACATTAACTAGTGAAAAGCTAAGACCATAAAACATACAAGTAAAGTAATGGTATAATTTGTCAATGTTGTTGTATGCCATGAATTAAAAAGGAGTATCACCTCTTTCTCCACTAAAAGGTCATATGCATCATACTTGGCATTCTAGAGAGATGAACTTCAATTGGGTTTTGGAGAGAATGATTAAGAGATGAACAAAAGAGCATCCCATGTACATATTAAAAAGATTGTTGATAAGTGTTGAAAAAACTTTATTTATAGTATTTATTGAATATGATTTTTATGAACTTTGTGTGAATTTATCAAGAAAAAGATATTTAAGTGCTTAATATTTGATTTCAAGGTTTAAAGAGTACAATTTAAATATTTAAAGAAGTTTAAAGCAAAAATGAGGCGAAATCTGGCAAAATATAAGAAAATGTGATTTTCACATGTACACAACTTTCAATATGACAGTGCTGACGCCAGTACTGGAGACCAAAAAGTGATCAGAATGCATATTGAAATTATGCCCTAACTGCTGCACAAGTGGTGTCGAGAGTAGTGCTGAAGCAGGAAATCTGCCCAAAGAAGAAACTGTAGAAATTCCTGAATGCATAACCCCTAGCACAGCCGTATAGGAGGCTATACAGAACCTGGAATGCCGGAATTTCACTTGTTTCCAAAGTACACACCCCCGAGCATAGTCGTGCACTAGGTCGTACATGTTATCTTGTTTCTTAAACTATAAATACTCGCTTTATTACGAAAATTAGGGATTTGGACTTATTTTTTCTCACAGCCACTCTAAAAATCCTAAGAGAGCAAAATTATGAATATGGAAGAAGAAATCAATGGAGCATCATCGAAAAACACAAAATGCCTATAAGGGTTTATTCTTTTCATTATGAATTCTTATTACTTTTCTAGATTTCTTGTTATTACTATAAATTCCATGGAGGAGTAGATTTATATACCATATATTTTGTGAAACTCTAAACCATGTGATTGAATTACTTATTGATTAATGAAAAGTTTATGCCTTTATATCTATTCATGTATTTTAACTGCTGTGTAATTAATTTATGTGCGCAAATTGATTGTATGTTTGATTTTTATTAGATAGAGAGATGTCTCATTTAATAGGATAAATCTTCATGAATAGAAAGATTGTATGTTTTACCTAAAGGTAGGAAAATTTCAATTTTCTGCATAAAGATTTAATATTTATTTAGGAATTATGAACTTAATGAAATCTTGTAAGGCGATAGTGGGGGAGAGGTCCCCACTATTCTGTATAAGGTTATTAATTAATTAACTCGAGAGAGTAATTAATTTAATTGAGAATTCCTACAATGCAAAGTATAAACAAATTGTTAATCATTACATTATTATAAGAAAGCTAAGGTTTAGAGTGAATCAAGATAAAGGGTATGTTTTTATGATTGAATTCATTTATTACAGCAATTATAATTAATCTTAGGATTATTAGATTAGATTAGTTAATTATTGATTTAATTTATTAATCTCACATTAAGATTTAGATTAGATAGCAGCAAAATGATATTACTAGTACTTGTTTTTAAGATCCTTAAGGATGACACATGTTACAATCTATACTACATTAGATAGGTATGCTTGGTTAGCTAAGTCGTTAGATTTCTTTGGCTTAATAAATTTATAATTTGATACGATAGAAAAAACGACCCATCAAGTTTTTTGTACCTTTGCCAAGGATTTAGCGAAACAATATTAGGAAAAACCTTATTATTTGCTACTTTAGTCATTTATTTTATTTGTTTTATTTCTTTCTACGCTCCTTATCTTTTAAATACTCTAACTCATGGTTGTTGCTTTTGTAGTGCATGACAAGGACTCTCCCTTCTAACATTCTTGATCTAAACACTGAGATTAAGAGAACACTTCACAAGATTCGCAAAAATACAACAGCTGAATCTTCTGGACAATCGGAAATTGAGGGAGAAACATCTATTATAAAAGTCGTGACAGTAGTAAAGGAAGAGGAATCAACTGTAGAAGTTTTAGATAATGGGATAGGATTACTGAAGAATATTAAAGAGGAAACATAGGAGGCCATGGCCGAGGAACTACCTAAGACCAATCTAAATTATGCAAAACCAACCCTAGATGGAATAGGGTTAACTATTGTAAAGCCTCCCATTAGGGCTAACAATTTCAAAATCAAGGGTATGGTGATTCACTCTTGCAACAATACTATCAATTCGATGGATTACCAAATGAGGACTCCTATGCTCACATTCAAATGTTCTTAGAAATCTGTGGGACTTTCAAAAATAAAGGGGTAATAGATGAAGCAGTGCATACTAGATTATTCCCTTTCTCACTAAGGGGGAAGTCTAAATACTAGCTTCAATCATTGGGTCCTGGAGCTTTAACTAGATGAAATGACATAGCGAAGCAATTTCTAAATAACTATTTTCCTCCTTACAAGATAGCTACACTTCGAAATGACATTGCATCATTCATACAACAAGATGGTGAGACCATGTATAATGCTTAGCAAAGATGGACAGAGTTATTAAGAAAGTACACACACCACCAACTACCTACATAGATGCAGGTTCAAACTTTTTTGAATGGGCTTAACCCAACCACCCATCAATTGATAGACACTGCAGCTAATGGTACATTAAATTCCAAAACCCCAAAAGAATCCTTAAAACTTTTGCTAATATAACTAAAAATAATTATCAGTGGGATAACAATAGGGGCAAGCAAAAAGTGGCGGGTAATTATAAAGTAAATCTCATGACTACTTTGGTGGCAAAGATAGAAGCTCTTAGTCACCAAGTTTTTACCATTAAAAATTCCCAAAGATCACAACACCAAGTGGGAGATGCTAGTGAGAATATGGACCTCCATGAGCAATATGAGTAAGTAAACTATCTTGAGAATCAAAATAGGTAGCGGTATAACCTGTACAGTAACATTTACAATCCCGGCATGAGAAACCATCCCAACCTCTCTTATGGCAATCAGAATGCCCAGAGATCTAACTTTCTACCACTAGGATTCTAAAAGCAACAATTGCCACCCTACCAGCCTATGCCCAACCTATCGGTCCAACCACCTCAGCAGGAAAAGAAAACTAGTTTAGAGGATCTGATGAGTCAATTCACTTAAAGCTCAAAGGTAAGATATCGGAACGAAGAGGCTTTTATTCATAACTTTGAGAAGCAAATTGGCCAATTGGTTAAGATGATGTCTGAAAGGCAATCAAGTTCCCTCCCTAGTAACACTAAGAACAATCTAAGGGGACAGGCGAAAGCTATATCCTTGAGGAGTGGGAAAGAACTATAAATTGAAAAAGAATTTGAGAAAAAGCGAGAGGATGGTCAAACTTTTGAGAAGGAAAAGGCAGAACCTAAAAAAGCAAGAACTTGAGAAGCAATCACCACCAGCTATCAAGGAGTATGTCCTAAAAATTCCATATGCAGCTTACCTCAATCAAAGCAAAGACAATGAGCAGTTCGGTAAATTCCTTAAACTTTTTAAACAACTGCATATTAATATTCCATTTATTGAGGCACTTTCGCAAATGCTAAAATATGTCAAGTTCCTAAAAGAACTCTTATCTAATAAGTGAAAGTTAGAGAATGTTTCTACGGTAGAAACCAAAGCAAATTGCTTATCCATCATTCAAAACAAATTTCCTCCAAAGCTAAAGGATCCAAGTAGCTTCACTATTCCGTGTTTAGTCGGTGATATTTCAGTTGATGAAGGCCTGGCCGATTTTAGGGCAAGTGTTAATTTGATGCCTTATTCTTTCTTTAAGAAATTAGGGTTAGTTAACCTAACGCCTTCCAGAATGAGTCTGCAACTTACTGACCAATCCGTAAAAATCCCTAAGGAAATCATTGAGGATGTCTTGGTAAAGGTAGGAAATTTCATATATCCTATTAACTTTGTAATTCTAGACATGGACAAGGATGAAGATATGCCTTTAATCCTTGGGAGACCATTCCTTGCCATTGCTAGGGCAGTGATTAATGTGGAGGAAGGCAAGCTTACACTGAAAATAGGAGACGAAGAGTTGGTAATTAAGATGGTTGCAGCCATAGAACACTCCATGTGTGTTGACGATTCATGCTATTATGTCGATGTTGTTGATTCTTCAATAGACGGCCATATTGAAGAGATCTTATATAAGGATAAGTTAGAATTAAGCTTGACATGAGAAGAGGAGAAAGACATAAACAACCCTAAGGTTGAGGCATTTATTGAGCATCTTAATGCTACAGAAGAAGTTACACCTCAAAGAGATAAGCGGAGAAGGCAAGCATATGAGAATATGAAGATATACAAAGAGACGAAGAAATACCATGATATTCATATCCGCCATCCAAAGGAGTCTACAGAAGGGGACTAAGTATTTTTGTTTAATTCTCGATTAAAAGTTTTTCTCAAAAAATTGAAATCAAGATGGTTTGGTCCTTTTGTAGTCGAGAAGGTCTTCTGACATGGCACAGTGGAGCTCGAACACCTAGAGCATGATGATTTCAAAGTGAATGGCCATAGACTAAAGATGTACATGGGAGATGAAAGAGAACATGAATATCGATAGGAGTCTATACTCTAATTACTAGATATTTAGCTAAAAAAAAGTAAAGAATGTCAAGCCAACGACATTAAAAAAGTGTACTTCTTGGGAGGCAACCCACGACTAATCTAGGTATATTAAGTTCCTTTTGTTTCATTTTTATTTCACTATCTTAAGTTTTTCTTGCTAAAAAATTACAGATTTGTGGGGGAGTAAGTGAGCTTATTTAAGGGGAATGAGAGTTAATCCTTAAGTATGGGGAAGCATCAATGACAAGTAAGAAAATTCAAGATTTGCTTCTCAAGTGTACTTAGTAAGTTATTTTCCTACTCTTTCACTTATGTCAAGGTGCACATTGAATAAACACATGGATCAAATAGCTTGAAAAGTTTTTACTTGATTTCTATACACTTTTTAAGCATTTGCACAACCTTGAGCATAAGTAGTGCTCAAAGTATTGCACACATGAAGAGAAGCTTCTGGACACTTTTTGGAACCCCGCATGGCCCCAAGCACAACCGTGCAGAAGCTAAGGCAGAGTTTCTATGTATATATATTTGTATTTTCCTTCCTCCCTCATTCTTTTTTTTTTATTTATTTATCCCCTTGTTCTATTTTCTACATATGATTTGTAACTAATTGAGCTCCCTTATAGGAAGACTTTTTATCTGAATTTGTTGAATGTTCCATTCCTTGAACTAGGATAGGCTAACTCTTATTTTATTTTATTTTTTTAGTTTACTTTTTTTTTTTAAGTTTGATGATGCACAACTTTTGCTTTGAAGGAATTTAAACTTGTAAATACTGACAATTGGGTAAGTCCTTAGTGTCATTTTTCTTTTATTTCTTAATTTTTCTTTTATCTCTTTTCTTTCTCCTATGTGTGCTTACTTTGAAAGACATTGGGGACTATGTCTTAAATAAGTATGAGGTTTATGTACCTTATGCTCTTGTTGATCTAATTTTTCCCCAATTATAAGTTTGCAATTGAACTTTAATCTTGATTATCTATTATTGAAAAGTGGAAACCTTAAAATCATACTCCTTAAAATGTAAAAGTAGCATTCTTGTACACACATATCTAAAAGTAGTGACTTTGTGTGCTTTACTCACTTATTATTGAGCTTAGTATACTTAGTTAAATTTTTATGATGAAATCCAAGTAGGGTAAATCTATTTGTTGTTTAATAAATAAATTTAAAGTTATGAAGTAAATGGAAATCCTTGAATTAGTTGTGTTTTTAAGTTAACTAGCTAACATATTTAATATTCAATCATTTTGAGAGTTCTTTCAACCTTTTTGTGAAAGGGGTATATGAAATTGTTAACTTGGTAATTTTTCTTGAAACGGTCTATTTGAAAATAATAAATACCAATATTGAGTCCCTATGTGTTAAGATAAGGAAGGTTCAATGGAATCTTTTTAAAACCTAGTCACCTAAGGTTGTCTGTCCTAGGATCGACCGACCGATAAAATTGCCATAACTTTAAGGGATATAAAAAAGATAAGTTTAGTGAGTCTTGTAACTCAAGTAAATAAGCCCATAGGGATGCCCTCCATTAAGGGAATAATGTCTATTAACTTGAGTGATGAACTCAAAATTATCAGTTGAAAGCTCGCTACATGGGTTACTTGGTTCTATCCAATTATTAAAAAAAAAAAATCTACTTAAGAGACTTGAAAGAAAAAAAGGTAAATAATCCAGGGGAATGGTAGATGTCATATGCTTTCACTTTTTGTTGTTATACTTTGAAAAATAATTGAATAGTTTATATACTTTTTGGTAAGTGGCGACATGCAATTAAGCAACTTGGATTTTGTTTGATTTGTTATTTCCTTCATAACTTTGAAAGCAGTTGTTCAACAGTGAGGATACTGGTTTAACTTACTTAGATTAATTTGAAAAGTCTAATTACTGTATGTTAGATACACATACAATTATGGTAGGTTTGAGCAATATGCACTAACGAGTCACTAAAAATTAATTGAGTAAAGAATGCTGCTTGTGATTTGAAGTTTATAATGAGTATAATTTATGATAGAATCTTTCTCTTGTCCTTATTTTGTTTGCTTAAGGATAACCAAACAGTTAAGTGTTGGGAAGTTTGATAAGTATTGAAGGAACCTTATTTATGATATTTATTTAACATGATTTTTTTATGAATTTTGTGTGAATTTATCAAGAAAAAGACACTAAAGTGCTTAATATTTGATTTTAGGTTTTAAAGAGTGCAATTTAAAGATTTAAAGAAGTTTAGAGCAAAAACAAGGTGAAAGCTGGCAAAATATAAGAAATTGTGATTTTCACATGTACATAACCTTTAGCATAACTGTACTAATGCCAATGTTGGAAAGCAAAAAGTGATTAGAATACATCATGAAATTATATCATCGTTGTTGCACATATGGTGCAAAGAGTAGTGCTGAAATAGAAAATATGCCTAGAGAAGAAAGTGTAGAAATTCCAAAGTGCACAACCCTGAGCACGACTGTGTAGGAGGTCATGCAGAACCCAGAACGGCAAAATTTCACTTTTTTTCAAAGTGCACAGTCCCTAGCATAAGCGTACACTAGGCCGTGCATGCTACCCGATTTCTTAAACTATAAATACTCGCTTTATTACGAAAATTAGAGATCTAAATTTATTTTTTCTCACAATCACTCTAAAAATCCTAAGAGAGCAAAATTACAAATCTAGAGGAAGAAATTGCTAAAACATTATCGAAAATCACAAAATGCTTATAAGAGTTTATTCTTTTCATCATGAATTCTTATCACTTCTCTAGATTTCTCGTGATTATTGTAAATTTCATGGATGGGTAGATTTATGTGCCCTACATCTTATGAATCTCTAAAGCATGTGATTGGATTACTTATTGATTAATGAAAAGTTTATGCCTTTATATTTATTCATGTATTTTAACTGCTGTGTGATTAATTTATGTGTGCAAATTGATTGCATGTCTGATTCTTGTTAGATAGAGAGGGGTCTCATCTAATGAGATAGATCTTCATAAATAGAAAAATTGCATGTTTTACCTAGAGGTAGGCAAACTTCAATTTTCTGCATAAAGATTTAATATTTATTTAGAAATTATGAACTTAATGAAATCTTGTAGGGCGATAATGAGGGAAAGGTCTTCACTATTCCATATAAGGTTATTAATTAATTAACTTGAGAAAGTAATTAATTTAATTGAGAATTCTTGCAATGCAAAGCATAAACAAATTGTTAATCATTATATTATTATAAGAAAGCTAGAGTTTAAAGTGGATCAAGATGAAGTGTATGTCTTTGTGATTGAATTCATTTATTATAGCGATTATAATTAATCTTAGGGTTATTAGATTATTAATTAGTGATTTCATTTAGTAATCTCACATTAAGATTTAGACTAAATAATAGAAAAATGGTAATACCAGTACTTGTTTTTAAGATCCTTGAGGACGACACCTATTGCAATATATACTACATTAGATAGGTACACTTACCTAATTAGGTCGTTAGATTTCTTTAAGCTAGTAAATTTATAATATACGATTGGAAAAATGACCTATTAGTTGTCATGTTCTTTGTAGTTACCATGTTATTTATTTTATTGAACGAAAAAAAATGTATACATCACATTGTTATTTATTTTGTTTAGAAGATAGTGAAATAAGGTTTTAATTTCGATTTATGGTTGAAATTGGGGTTTTGGGGGGGGGGGGGGGGGGGGGGGGGGACCATGTGTCTTAATTATCCTTTATTGTATCCACGATGTGCAACAAGTGAAGCCAATAATGACATAATATGGATAATGATGATGATAGAAAAGTTTGAATTGGATATCAAATTTAGTAAATTAAAAGTTCAAATAGTAAATTTAATTTTCATATAAAGTTTAGGTAGATTTCGTAATATTATCTCATTAAAAAACATAAAACCACCGAATCATATTATTGTTGTTCTTTTTAATTTCTTTCTTTATTTTTGCAAATGAAAATTCATTAGGTGTCAAACACCATATATAATAATTATTGGTAAGTAAGATTTAATCAAAATTTAATATTTCACCATTATCTTAGGATAACTTTTTAAGATATCAAATTTTAACTTATTCCTACCTATTAAGTAAATGCCAAAATTCACTTGATATATGACTTCTATTAAAGCCTTCCACAATCTCTACATGTTTTTACTCCTTATTAACTTATAAATGACTTGATACAACAATACAACAAACCAATATAAACTTCTTCTTCTTCTCTTTTCTTTCGTACGAGATAAACAGTAATTTCCAAAAGATAAATATACAATTTTTGGTTTGTGCGGTTTACAAAGTAGATGAAACAAAGAACCAGCACCAACCGAAGGAGCCGACTCGAAAACTTTCACATGCATTTTCCTTCGGATCAACTCGGTTTGGTTCTCAATTAAGTTCGGTCCTCTTCTAACAAAATCACATGATTTCATTTATATGTCTCTACGGGGTGTTCACGGAATATAATTAAACCGAAAAAAGCGGTTTTTTTTTTTAATGAGATTGTTCTATTTATACTTCCAACCATAAAATTTCAATCCACATTTTATATCATTGATTTTATTTCTGTTAATTTCTTTTACTTTATTGCCATTAAATTTCAATTATTCTAAACGTAAAATTCTAACACTTACCCTCTTCGTTTTTAGGTTTTTTTTTTATATAATGGGTAAAAGGTATATGTATCATTTATAACATAGTGTGATTGTGAAATAATAACCCGATTCATATACAAATAGAGTTAAAATGTATCAAAATAAATCCATGAAAGTGATGGTAAATTGAAAAGAAAAAAAGAAGGAAATGAACAGAATTCAATCAATGGACAATGAAACAAAAAAACCAGCTAAGGATCTGGTATGAGCCCAGAGCTCGCATGACCAATTTGTATGGTTGGACTCCATTTCAGAAAATGGGTTGAGCCCAGAGCCAAGAGCCCAGTCATAAATTTTTTGATCCAGCCCAATACATGTCCTTCGGCCAGACCATCAGTTTGGCCCAGTTTAGGTAATGATTGGGCCTAAAAGGCCTAGGCTGTAACAATCCATGATGTTTCCATAGTAAGATGCTTCCAATAAATGGCTCAAGTCTATAGCTCGCTACAATTTTTAATTCAAGATTTATAATAAAGAATACCCTATTTCCTTCTTTTTTTTCCTTTTCTTTCTTTGGATTAATTATATTAACAACCCTCAAAAACTATGAAATTGTGGAGGTGATCTAGAATTTTTAAAACATTACACTTACCCCACTTCAAATTGGTCACACTATAAAATTTCTCCTATAATTAAGTATAAAATCAATATTTCAAATCCTTTTGAAATAGTATTTATTTTTTTTAACTATCTTATCACTTGGTTTAATCCATTTTAACCATTGAAATATCAAAAAAATGAATGATGAATTGACCCCAAAAAATAATTATGATTGTATATTTATACAAAAGATTGCTTATTGCATTGGATAGAAAATTTTATGGCTTCAACATTTTCTAAGAAGTCTGAATGCATAATTTAAAAAATTTAGGATATCTCTATGGCCATAATAATTTCAATAGATGTCACTACAATTTACCCTATTTTTCTTTTTATATAAGAGTTGTTTTTGGAAGTCAAACAGTTAATAGAAAAAAGGAAACTATTTGAAGAATTACATTACTATAGAAAAAAAATTATGGATTTATGGGTTACACTTTTTTAGATGTAAGGTACATCAAATGGTGTCATGTGCTTGTGGCATGAGTTTTACACTTACGCGACTTCAAAGACATGACGTGACAACGACTATAGTTATAAATAAGAGACATCAAGCTTCAACTTTGCAGTTCATGGTAAGAGCACTTGAATATCGTTTAGAATGTTGCTTTAATTTTTAAGCATAGGAACTTGACAATGGAATTTTGTTTCTTGCTTCTTTGAACTAAACTCCAAATGAAGAGGAATAGTTAGTGTTTATAGAGTTAGAAGCTTGATGTCGTTTGTTAGATTGCCTTGATGGTCAATAAATGAGATGAGCTCTCTACTTTCATGGAGCTTCACATGGCTAGTATAAAGTCCAAATCCATAGGGAGTCTTATTGAGTATGAGCTTTATTTGAGAAAAGTTGAAAGTGGCCACATCAATCCTAATAGCTCCTATTTCAAGCTCATCATGTTAAAATCTCCTCAAGTCATCCCAAGACATATACTCGAATCTCTAAGTCTTATCACTAGCTCTAAGAAGTTAATCATGAATTGCCAGTAAGACTAACCCAAATTCTTCTAAAGCCAATTGATTCGTCTACACTTTTCAATTTTTTTTATTAGATAAATCATATAAACATCTCTTGAAAACTTTTGAAATTGCACAGACCCTCTATATTTTCAAAAGTTAACACCAGAACCCTATAATAGCCTTTAACCCACTTTATTTTTGTATTGGCTACCTATGTAGATGTTCCTAGCCAATGTGTGCAATTAAATTCATATATTTAATTATATTAAATAATACTAAAAGTTTAGAAATTAAAAAAAAAAAGAAAAAGAAAAGAAAATTTGCTACACAATTGAAGAAAAAAAAGAGGAAAATTGGATGAAATTAAACAAAAGGAATTGGCTAGCAACAACTACATAGTTTTTTCTTTTTTCTTTATTTTTCTTTTTTAATTTTTATTTTATTTTTCAATATGCTAACTTAATTATCCACATCAGTAAAAAAGTCTATATAAACAACTACATATAAATAAAGTAGGGCCTACAACTACATCAGGGAGTTCAAGTGCTGATTTAAAAAAAAAAAAAGAAATAATGATTTCATACAATTTTAAAAGTTTTTAAAAAATATTCATGTAATTTATCCAATCTGAATTAATTCAATTCGAGTTCGATTCAACTTTCCATCAAACCCAATTTTTTTCCTTAGAGTCCTTAACCCTCTCGTGTAAGTGTGGATTAACCATCCAAGCCAGATGCTCCAAAGTTGGCACAACAAGTTTGGTTGGCCATGAACTTTGCAAGCCCAAATCTCTGACATTATTCATTCATTGCCAATGTTCTTATAGTTGCGGAGGCAAGATTTAATTAACGGAAGCATTATATATTAATTATAAGAATCAAATAAATAAAGCGAAAACAAGGAAAATTAACAATTTTTTAAAGAAAAATATCTATATTCTATAAATATAACTTTTAAAATTTTGCGATGTTATGGGGATTAACTACAAGAAGTACTATATTACTTAAGGGAAAATGCCCAAGCATCATATTTACACCTGTTCTTGAATAACAAATGACAATGGGCATAACTAAGAGAAAAATCATATTAGATCAACACGAATATACAACTACCCATTTAAGAACAATGGTTGAAACGTTGTGGGGTTAGGGATATTGAGATTTTAGACACGGGTAATTGGAATCAAACAGATTGAACCTTTTTTTTTTTCTTTTTTTGGAGCTATCTCATAATTTGAATCTTTTAGAAATTATTGATTATACAGTTCTTTATGAAAGCTGTTGAATTTTTATTTTATTTTTATCTTTTAATAAGATAGAAATATTACTTGAAGCAGAAAAAAAAAATTATAAATGGATATTCAGAGAATTCATAATCTTCAAATTAAGTTCAATATCACCTAAAATACAAATTACTTAGAAGTCTAATTTTAGCGGATCATATATTATCTCTTCATGAGTTCGTCTTTTTTTTAATTTGGTATAGTAATAAGCAAAGAAAGGGAGTCGAGTTTAGATTATTTGGAAAATTTAATTGTGAGCTATTGTGCTATAGTTATTAAATTCAATCATCGAAATTAGATATATTATATATAATGAATATGGAGTATCATGTAGTATGTAACAAGGAAAAATATAAAAAAATTGTCATTCACCTTTCACTATTTTTATATTTTGAATAATACATAATTTAATTGCTGGTCACAAAAAAAAAGAAAATAATTTAATTTCTTTGGAGCCTTTCAACTCTTAACTCTATGTTTGAAATAACAAATTGGCGAAATAAATAAATAAAAATTAAATAAAATATAAAAAAGTTACAAGAGTTACAATTGTAGAACATAAAAATTAATAGGTAAAAAAATAAAACAAAATATCAATATTCTCTTCTCTCTTTTTTTTAATCTTTTCTATAATAAAATATAAAATATCATTGATATAATCACGATATAGATTTTAGAATAATTTAAAATTAAAAAATTATTATAAAATCGATGGAAAATTATACATAATAGTGGAGCATAGTATGAAATTTAGTATCAAAATTTATTTATTTATTTTTTCGTTTTAGCATTTAATACCTACCTTGATCTTTTAATCTTGTAGAGCTCCTAGAAATTCTATAATCTAACTTGGGTTTGGATGAACCCTTTACAATACCTAGGTTTACTTGCTACATGAAGCCATGTGACAAAAGACCACATGGGTTGCAGTCACATGAATTGGAGGACATCATAGGTAGGGTTAGCTTAGTTGGGAATTACGATTCTTGATCTTATCTTCATAAAACTGAAATCATCATTCTAAGATAGTTTTTAAAACTTTACAACGGGTTCGAATCTTTTTTCCAACTTTATTCCGTAGACATGATATTCATAAAGGATATATTCATATATACATATAAGAATAAAAGAATAATAAAATGAGATACATGCAACGTGATGGAATCAGAAAAGTTGATTGAGTTTGTTTTTGTTTCAGTGTGAAACCATTATCCTAACTTTAATGTAATTGACAAATTTGTGAGATAATGGTATCGATAGTACATTGTACATAGATTTTTTATTTTTTTCTCTTCAAGTAGGCGTATATTACAATAGCCACTACATAGGAATCCAACATCACCACATTATTGCAATAATATATATTTGGGAATAGGAAACTGTCCGAATAGATTCTACAGAACCCTAGATGCAGATGCTCCAAATTTATGAAGGCTGAAGATTGGGGAATCTATTTAAATAACATGATTTTTTTTAATTAATTATAAAATAAGGTATGCGATGAAGATTTTGCAAAAATGGATGGCAAAAACATGTATCCGAAGGTCGAACTGAAGGTGTTGACTTGAAACGGGCATTTTTAGTAGAAATTTTTAAAAAGTAAAAAAAAAATCAAATTTAAAAATTATAAATTTAGTTAATTTTTTAATAAGTTATTTTTTGGTTCTTCTTATCTAATTTTTTTATTTTTTAAAACAAAGTGTAAAAGAAAAAATTTTAGTTTTGACGAATTTTTTTTAGAAAATTTGATGAAAAGTTTTGAAAAAAAAAAGGTTGTGAACAAATATTAGACAAAATTGTTAAAAAAAAGAAGAAGAAAAGTTTAGATATAAAAATAGAAAAGATAATTTATTAAAAAACTTTAATAAATTTGAAAGTTTTTAATATTGATTTAAATTAATATATATTTTGAAATTTTTAAAAAAATTGAAGAAAATGTAAAATTTCAAAATTTTGAAAATTTTAATCTAAATTAAAAAAAAATTAGTATTAAAAGTTTGAGTTTAAGAAAATGTAACTTCTCTTAAAAAAAATTCCAAAAATATATTTTGTTTTAATGGTGATTTTTTAGCGGAAAAAAAAAAGAGTTAAAGCTCTTGCCCTTTTGATTACAAATAAAAAAAATTACTTACAATAAGATAGATACAAATAAAAAGAAAAATGTTAAATATAATAAACTATTTTTTTATCTTCGAGATCATTGTGCTTTGATGAATTATTTATATGTTATTGATAACTCAAATGCGATAAAAATTTCATGGAGTTGTGCAATGAGGAATACTTGTATTAGCAATTGAAACAAGAAGAAATTATTAATGGCAAGACTAAAAACTCTAAACCTAAGTTGCATGTTGTAGTAATAGCAAAACTTTGTAACTTTAAACTCCATATACATCACAATTTCACACGTGAATTGGAAGCTCTATCAAAAAAGTATAATTCAAAAAAAAAAGTTACATAATTAAGGAGAAAACATATGAGAAATGGTGAGAGGAATAAGAAGCAAGTACTAAGCAATGAAAGGAAGAAAAATTGGAAAAACTTGCAAAACTTATATATACATGAGTCATAAATGTCAAAAAAAAAAATTATATGTCAAACAATACAAAATAGTACGTTATCCTATGTTGTTCCTTTTCCTACTAAATCATCGTGCAAGTTACGAAAATGCATTTGTGTAATGTCTAACTAGCCTTGGATCTGGAGTAGCAAGAACTTGTGACTCTTGTGTTGGATGGTGTTGGGGTATTGTCTAAATTGGACTCTAATTTATAGCAGGTTGTGAAGATTCACCTTGATACATTGTTTACTTACTTGGTCATCTCTTTTGCGAAGTAGATGGTGTAGCAAAGGGACCATTGATGAAATGACGATGTGATGTTATATAAGTGTTAGGTAGTGGAGCCAAGCTATCAACCATCTCATTGGCATTAGGTGGAAGTTGTTGGGCTTATACTACATATTCCTACAGTTGAACCCAGTAACAGGATCATCTAAATCCCCTAAACCTACGACGTACAGGAGGTGGTTGCTATTATTGCCAAATGTCAGCATGTTGAGCTTTTGTCTCAACCTCTAAGCCTTAATCTAATCAACCTATGGGTATAGCGCCACTCACTCGTATTCATGTAGAAACTGAAGACCATGATCAGTTAGGGCAACTACTACAAAATCGTCGGGGGACAAGTGTATCTACTGGAACGAATTAGCCTGTACGAACAAAATATCGTAAAATAAATTAGTATCGGTTATGCAATGCATCACCCAATTAGTGTTGATATTACATCTTATATACTACGGTTGATAGATCTATACCATCTCATATACGCTTGCTAGACCTTAAGAGGGCCCTCCATAAGAACCACTCGGGTTAGCCACCTGTCCCATAAGGCAATATAAGGTGTATGTTGTATTGGTCAATATATGTCAACCTTCCCACGTAGATCAATTTGATGGAGTTCAAGCTATGTGTTAACACATTACATGATATGTTAGAAACCTCCAAACTGCTTAGCAACGGAGTCTAGAAAATGCCACTTGACTATGTGGAAACATATGAGTAGTACCCGAACTATCTAAATGTGTCTACTTGCTCTGTCAAAGGAGAGGAGGATGCAAATCATATTTCCTATGTATGACTCCCACTTGACCTAAAGGGTAGTAAGTAAGAGTTAGATGTAATGATACATATAATCAAATGGAAAACTGAAAAAGACTGAAGAAATACCTAATCAATAGTTTACCTATCAAGTGCATCTCGATGAGCGACAATAACATGTGTAGGGTGATACTTAGTGTCTTGACTTGTCCTCCATCATGTGGTCAAGAGAGCTCGTGCATCTACAAAAAAAACCCATGATGGGTGAAGGGTGCTATCTATGTGGGAATCTGTCATATGCCTACACTCGAAGTAGTATTACTGCCCTTTCCATCTCTTGAGCTAACGGGGTAGGTGTAACATAAAGTTAAAACCAAAACATATCTTGAAGCAACATCAAATTAATGCACCTCCTACTGCCTAACCCTAGTCATGTCTTGAGTAATCTCTCGCACATGGTGATCCAATTGAGAGAACTACTCCCTATCATTGCCTAAGCAATGATTGGAAAACTTAACTGGACCTCAACATCCTACAAAATAATGGTGAACTCTTCGATAGGCATGTAAAAAGTATAAGTCTCTAGCTTCCACCTCTCAACCAAAGCAGTGATCATATGCTAATTAAGTTGTATAAAAGGCAAGTGGCTCACCCCAACGAAGCCCGTCAACTATAAATATGGCTCAATTTGTGGACCTATTGGAATAACGTTCTTGTCGTGCCAAAGTGATAACTTGCAACATCAAGCAATAAGCCATGATTGATCTTGAAAGTAAAAGTGAAAAAATGGAACCTAAAGTTATCAATTTGATAGGTTATCTGTATTTTACCTCTTCATCCCAAATGACTTGTGAATAATATCTCTCTTGTTGAGTCAAAATGGATGCATCATAAGATCAAAACTCCATCTAATCTACAAAATAGAACATCGGAACTGTTAGAATTATACAATTAATGATTCAACATCATAAACATGTAAGGTTAAGCTAACAATTAATATTTATTCATCTGAAGATCCACCATTTACCATTATCATTTCTATGTAAGCATGTTCTTCTATTATGCCCTTTCTCTCGGCAAAATTCACATGTGATTTTATCTAAGCGCTTCTTAATATCCATCTCCATGTAATATCTTTTACATTTAGGTTTTCCCTTCTTTTTTTTTTGTACAAGTTTTCCTCTTAAATAGAGCAATGGGAAGTTTACTTTCTCCTAATTGAGCTCATTGTCAATGGGAATGAAGTAGGTCCTATATATCTGCTTTTAATATATCCACTTGTAGCGATTTAAAATAGTGGACGACATGTCAAGCTTGATGGAAGCAGCTATTGCAAATGTGTGAGAACATATGATTTGGTATATTTACCATTTTTTACAAATGCATGTGCAATGAGTGAAGTTAACAGTATGCATTTGCCTACTTCCCCTCAACCCACTCATTACACGACGACTGCTAGTTAACATCTTGAAAATTCTTTCCTATCTACTATAATCGATAACCTTGTGGGCTCTAGCTCTTGAACTCTTGAACTTTATCTACCAATCATTTTAATTGCATATTTGGTGAAAACTCTATTCTTTGCTATATTCTTGAGCACCTTGGTATGCTTGGTCACAAAATAACCTATATAATTGTAAAAAGTCTTCTTAACTAAAGTAGCTACTAGTAAACCTTGAGCTACTTTCAACATCGAATTGTAGCTTTCAACGATGTTTAATGTCATGTAACTAAAGTGGTAGCAACTGTCATGGGCTAGCATCCATTTCTCTACCGAAACATTATCAAACTATGTTAAGGCATTAGGCTTTATTTTCTTCACTTCCTCCATGAAATAGTTTAACTTTCAAACTTGTGCCTGTATTCCCAAGTAAGTGACTAATTTCTTACATTGAATATTTTTGAGAGCTTGATTGAAGTTGCTCGCAATGTGTCTTATACAGAATCTCCATACTGTAAAGGGAGGTTGCCATCCATTAGAGGCTTGATTGAGTACTGACTTGATGCTAGGGTGTCTATCTGAAATTAGAAAAATGGTTTTATACCCTTTATGATCATCAACGACATGTTTCAATTTTCTTAAAAACTAGCCTCATGTTTCAATTGAATCCTCATCAACGAGGGAAAATGCCAACAAAAGTATGTAGTTGTTTTCATCAACACCACAAGTAGTCAACAACTTATGAGTGTACTTGATATACAAAAAAGTTCCATCAATAGCAACAACGAGTTTAAGAAATCTAAATGGTACCACACAAGGCCTAAACACCTAAAAAACCCACTTAAGGAAGGACTCCCCAAAGGTATTTGATCTTCTATACCCTCAATCAATTCATATTACAGGATTGGTATTTTTTATTGCATTAAGTAGTTTATGGAGCTTATTACAAGATTTTTCCCAAGTCACATACACAAACTCAATTGCCCATTTCTTCCCATTCCACACCTTTCTTCTAGATATCCTATAACCGAATTCCTATTTAGTAATAGAAGTGAGCTCGTTAACATTTATATTAGGATTATCCATAACAAGATTCACAAACCAACTTGCAAGAAGATTGCAATCTAACTATAGGTGATCTGGACTTATCATCATATTGATACATGTATATGGACCTTTAAATTTGGTAACTATAAAGAACTCCTCTAACTTCTTTGTACAGGCTTACTACCTCCACTTACAACCGTCTTTCCTTTTAAAACAATAAACTGATAAAAACGACTTATTAGATTTGTCAACATTAAAGTTACAGTGGTTCCTCACACAGTATACCTTAATGACTTAAATAACATTTGCCTTTATGTTAAATCTTATGTCCTTATTGAATTCGTCACTACTATTCAAGTTACTACACATTGCATTATGTTCCTACTCAAAATAAATGTAACAATCATCACCGCTAACATTGTAAAAGAGAACAAGATCTTTAAGTGTCATATAAGTTGGTTCATCTTGCATTGGCTGATATATTGCTTATGTGGAGTGCCTTGGTGTGATTGGACAATTGCCTTTAGCCATATCATTTCCTTCATTTATATTTTCCTCCTTTTTCCTCCTAGAACTTTCGTTGTAATTGGAACTTTCCTCTTCAACACCCATTCTCATTTCTATGTTTGTTATAGTTTCCACTTCCACATGCACTATATAGGGATCAAATGTAGTTGGTTATTGTAACATCGAAGTGACTGCTCTATCCACTTCAACTCCATCATTGCATGGTGCGTCTTCCATAAAGGTTAGATCATATGCTTCAAACACCGATGACTCGGTTATCATCTCTTCCCTATTTGGTGGTGAATGTGTATGCCTATTTCTTTTGAATGTTTGTTGTTGAGAGAGACCTTCCAATTCTTTAAATATCCTAACGTACAACTGTTGTATGCCATGCTCACCCAAGGATTTAGCTATTTCAATTAAATTTCCCACATCATCATCATCTTTAATTACCATCAACATGTAAGATGTATTGCTCTCATGAAAAATAAGATACCTATGTATTATCTCTACCCCCACTATAATTGGATCGACTCCAATATTCCGACATATTCTATATAAGAATTCAGTGTAGTTCACATTCTTTCTCATTTTCAAGTTTTTAATTGCATCTCTATAATATTCTAGCCTCTAGTTGCCACTTATAATATTTATAAATGTGTAGATAAAAAAATTCATACAGTCACCCATTTTTATCCTATTCGTAACATAAATAAATAATCAACTATTTTATAATAACAGTAACTTAACGCTTACATCGCATCATAATGTCCATCTTCTTCCCATTTGAACAGAAAAAAAAATTTTTAGATTTTCTTAAATTCTCCTTAAAAAAATTTCTAAGTTCGCATAAGAAGAATACAAAAAATAATTTATTAATTTTTTATAAATTAAAAATTTTAAAATATTAATCTAAAAATAATAAAAATTTCTCAATTTTTTAAATAATGAAAAAAAAATGAAAAGTTTTTAAATTATTTAATTTACAATCAACAATATTTTTATTAAAAGTAAATTAAATTTACATTTTTTCATAAACATATATTTTTTAATTATATATTTTTAAAATAATTTAATTACAATTTTTTTTATAGAACTTTGAACTATAAACAAAATTTTAAACTAAAAAAAAATTCTCCTTTATTTAAAAATATCTTTGAATAGCAAACAGTCCTATCCAAGTCTGCAAACATTAAACATATAAACTAATATACTATAAACTAACAATAAGCACCGATATTTAAAGAAAAACTTACTATAAACTATTACATTATTAATATTCTAATTTTTTTAAAAAAGATAAAATTAATACAAAATTTTAAGTTAGCAAACATTTCGCATAATAACAGAAAAACTAACTACCTCATGTTATGTGCTACAAAATTTATATAAATTATGTTTAAAATACTACAAACTAAAAATATGCAATAATATTTGCAAAATAGCAAAACACTACAACTAATCATAACACAAATATTTTGAGGTTTTTAAGCATGATGAAAACTAACACGATAAGGAAAAAAACTTTAGTTATTGATAAAAATACGTACCAAAATGTGGTTTAATTGAGCTTTTTGTTGAAGAAATAGAAAGATCCCAACAATCTTGGTAAACTATATTGATAATCCTTATAAATTTACATGCTTTTCTTCTTCAAATCTATGTAACAATATTGCAATATTATAACATGATATAAACAAGAGAATAGTTGTTATTTGCAATAGAAATTAATGTGGAGTAAATAATGGAATACATTAATACCTTTATATTTCAGGTAAGTTTTTCTTTTTTTTTTTTTTCATTCCTCAAAGTAAATGGCCTTAATAATCACTTTTTTACTTCACTAAATGAAAGTTTTAGAGAAGTTGTATAACATTAATAAAAAGATAGTGAAAATGAGCATTGGATGAAAGAAAGAATAGTAAATGATACCCTCGAGTAATGATTAAAACTTTTGATTTTGATTTTTATGTTGAATTCATCTAAATAAGCAAATGAGAGTTACAAATGAATCGAGTTGAGATAATATAGTAATAAATTCAACTTAAACTAGATCAAGCCTTGTAATATTAAGTTTAAGTTTGATTTGAAGTGGAATATTTGATAAAATTACAAATAGGTTTATCTCATTTATAAATAAATGGTAGGTAAGTCTTTGGCATAGAACCATTTTCCTATATATCATATTTCTAATGAAGGGTATTGTTAAAATAATAGGCTAAAGGTCTTTCTACATTTTATTTTCCATTTATATCCTTAATTTAAGTTCATAAATATGATATCATGCTATGTATATTTTTTGTGACATGTTTTAGTAATTTTATTAGTGCATCGTATTGATGTAACTATGCCACATAAAGACCACATAACATGTTATGTGTTACTGAAATTTTGGTATTGAAAATGTTAAAATATGTTATTCTAAGACCACATAACATGTTATGACTCAACTGCAGGCCAGTAGAATGCTTCAGTATTTGTTTGCAAAAACCTAAAAAATTATTTTGTGATTCGAATGTATATTTCGTACTTAGATGTTAAGTTACATCAACTGTTATATTTAGTATGTTCAGCTGTCGTTTTGTTTTTTGATTTTGACAGTGATGACCCGGTAACATATGATGTTGTCTTTCCTCGTCTCCCATGGGAGGAAGGTTCCATGAAGAACACAAAAACTGAGATAACAGAGGACAGGGGATGTATCTACATCAGATTAGACTATGGTCAAACAAAAAAAGGATAATTTAATCACCTTCTTTAAAATTTTTTACTTTATATGGGGACATATAGTTAGTTGATTAATACCTAACATGTAGTTTTACTTCTTCAAGACTCTAAAAACACGTTTCCTTTATTAATAGAATAATGTAGGAATAAAATTATAATTTTTAAAATAATATGATTATTATTTTATTTGGTTTTAGTTCTACTTAAAATGATATTATTAAAAAATATAAAATATATTAATGTATTCTTGCTGTGCCGCTTTTTATGACTCTAACTATTAAACTAGTGTTTCATGGGTAAAATATGTAAATATACCAATAAATATAAAAAAAAAAAACTATTCATTTGGTTTTAGGAAGGAATTATAATACTTTACTTGATAGCAATAAAAATTCTTTAGAATAGAAATGTGAACCAATTGTAGAAACAAATTCACAATATAGGAATAATTATACCATTGTCTTGTATAGTCAACTATACATACTGTGAAAGATTGGTGAGTATTAAGATTCTTTTCTCTAAGCCAAGAGTTCTGTTTTGGTGTGTAATTAGAGTAAATACTTCAACACAGCTCTTTTATTTTATTTTATTTATTTATTTGAGTTTTGAAAGGGAAAATCATGTTTTTCTAGGATAGAAGAGCATCTATACATAATCTATAGCTCGAGGTAAAACTTCAATTTGCAAAAGAGCAAAAAAAAAAATGAGATCCTTTTTTAATGAATTGAGTCAAAATAAAATTAATCGAATAAAATTTAAAATTTTTATTTTAACCAAAATTTTAAGTTTAACCAAACTCTAAATCGATTTATTTATATCTCTAATTGCATCTATTTTCTCTATCAAAAATAAAATCACCAACTAAAATAGCTCTAATTCGATTTATTTACATCCCTAATTGCATCCATTTTCTCCACTAAGAATGGAATAGCCGACGGGACAATTCTCAGAATATTCCAAAATTGTTAATGTTTAAAGGTAAGTGCGTTTTCTAAAGGTGTCCTGCCAAACAATCCAAAGCCAAATCTGTTTAGAGTACCCAGGAATATTCTATTATTCCCCCCTTTTTTCACCCACAAAAAAAAAAAAAAATATATATATATATATATATAATTTATAACCCATTAATAAATTAATTTGCTTTTTAAACCCTAAACCTCCAGCCACATGATTCAAATCCATATTAATCCGAAAACAATGTGGTCGGATAAAAAGTCATTCGATCTAGTGGTTATTATGGCCTGTACCAAAAGCTCGTGGTCCTGAACCTTAATTTTATAGGGTCCCTAAGATTTTAAGGCCTATTCAATAGTCAAGATTATCTTATATAAACTGATATATTAAAAAAAGAAGGTTCTTTTAATCAATGTTTTAAGATATCAATTAATAAATTTAAAATCATTACATATATATATTTTTTAACTGCACACTTTACAAAAGGATGTAAATATTTTTCTTGGCTATTAATAAATGGCTATATGGCATCTATTAACATTTTTTTAAAAAAATAAAATTTTCTAATATTTACTGCAAATTACGGTATTTTTGTAACTATTTTATTTTATTTTTTTATGTGAATTCATTAGCCGGTTTAGGAGTTTATTTATTTATTTATTTGACATTTCAGTGAATGATATGTGGTGATGAATCAACCTTAAAGAAAAAAATTATAATTGTATTTTGATAATTCTTTAAAAAATAAATGGACCATTTTTTAAAAAGAAAATTTTAATAGGTATTCCAGATACACTTGTTTTCCTTTTTTTTTTTTTTTGTGGTAAAGTGTACATCCGAGATTTAAGATGCACAAAAGATTTAGACGTATGTTGAGCATATGTAGAATCCACAACAGGAAAGAGACCTATAACTCCAATGAAGCCTTTCCCACCTTAAATTAAACCGCACAAATAACTTTGGCCAAAAGAAAAAAAAAAAAAAAAAAAAGGCATTTCATGTAACGTAATATTCCATGTTGATGCTTCGTGGATACGCACAGCACCACCCCCAACCCATTCATATCCCCTATAAATACGCCATCTTCTCTTCCTCCGGTTTTCCAACACACACCACCATTACATCATTACAAAATCCTCCTCATTCTTCTCAAAAGCCCTAAGTCAGTTGGCCATGGCAGGAACTGTGGTTGTTTTCGACTTCGACAAGACTATTATCGACTGCGATAGCGATAACTGGGTTTTGGATGATTTCGGTTTAACCAATATGTTCAATGAGCTTCTTCCCACCATCCCATGGAACACTCTCATGGTAATTTTTCTTGTTTTATGTATTTATTTTTCTTGAATTTTCTCCTTTTTATTTTTATTTTTTTGTTGAATCTTTTGAGTTCCTCTGTTGTATGGCCATGATTAAATTGCATTATTATATTCATTGCCTTTGTTGAAATCCCATTATATTAACTCGTATAACTACTGTGGTTTGTGTTGATAATTTTTCGGCTTAATGATGAATTGGACAGGACAAGATGATGAACGAACTTCATTCTAAAGGGAAGAATATCGAGCAAATTGCAGAAGTTCTAAGAAGGGCACCTATACATCCTAGCATTGTGCCTGCTATTAAGGCAGCCCATGCTTTAGGGTAATTACAGCCTTTTGTTTTATTTTTTTTTTCCTACTTATTTTGTTTTAATTTATCTACTATGCAATTTTTAAAATAAAAAATGATGCTAACATGAGCTTTGTTTATATATCTTTTATTTTTTTAGGTGTGATTTGAGGATTTTAAGTGATGCCAACATGTTCTACATTGAAACAATATTGGAACACCTAGGAATAAGGGAATGTTTCTCTGAAATTAACACAAATCCTGGTTTTGTGGATGGAGAAGGAAGGCTAAGGATTTTGCCTTACCATGATTTCAAGAAGGCTCCTCATGGGTGTAGTCTCTGTCCCCCAAATATGTGCAAGGTATATAGAATCTTCCATTCCCCATTTTAGTATATAAATTATTTTTTTGCCCTAATTATTTTCCTGAATTCCTTTCAAGAATAATATATTGCGAAAACTAGATTTTTCCTTTATATTTATATAAAAATACACCAGTAGTATAGTCAAAGATTAAGTCCATCTGTCACATTTTTTACACCCGTGATAATAATGTCACTTGTTTTTTATTAATTAAACCACATCAATCACGTCACCCAAAACTGTCCTTTTATTGTCGAACTTTGCTCGTCCCCGTTAATTAAATCATCAACGTTGCTCAACAATTTATTAATCAAATCCTTTGATTAATATAATCATTATATTATATAATAAGTACAATTGCCTGGAATCTTGGTGGCTCTTGTTATTTAATTATACAATTTCTATTATTAATTTTTTACTATTTGGCCCGTGACAGGGACTAGTGATCGAAAGAATCCAAGACTCCTTGTCCGAGGAAGACAACAAAAGATTCATTTATCTCGGCGACGGTGCCGGAGATTACTGTCCAAGCTTGAAGCTTAAGGAAACAGATTTCATGATGCCAAGGAAAAATTTCCCGGTTTGGGACTTAATCCGCAGAGATCCGATGCTGGTTAAGGCCGAAATTCGCGAATGGACAGACGGCGAAGAGCTCGAGCAGAATCTTCTACAAATAATTGATACGATCAGGATTGAAGACGATGGTGATTCGAATCAGTTGATTTCTTCTTCCGATTGCAAGTTGCAGAGCTTCTCTGCATCTGCTCATGAAGCCTTGCGTCCTGCTCTTCCAGTTCCTCAGTAGATAATGGAAAATTCCATATGTCTAATCATGGCTAATGTAAATTCAAATAAATATTTTTCTTACTTTTTTTTTTTTTAATTTTAACTCAAAAGATTCTGGTACTGCACTTGGTTCTGCAGTGGAATTTTTTGGTTTTGATTCCACTGACCAACAAGGATCAGAAGGAAATATAACGACCCGTTTGCTTCATTCTCTGTATCCATTTTCATACGAAGCAACCCATGCTAACATAAGGGTCCTACATTCATTCGGGCATGATTTCTTTGATCGAAATCACATCGGGTTGTAACATAAATATCCAATGGAATAAAGATGGTAGAGCCGTAATAGATGCTTGATGCTTGATTTGAGGATGCGAAGAAATCGAGTGTTGAACTCAATATTGTAAAGTAATTTTAGGAAGTTGTGTTAAGGACTAGCATTATGGACAAAGCAAGTCCTATAATTGGCATGATTTCTCGGAGAGGTTGAGGATTTTATAAGCTACTTTTCTTTGCAATTCAAGTCATATGGCCAACAGTTTCCATGGTTCACGTTTCATGTCGCTTTTCTATTCTTTTCCCAGTACACAATTGCCTTTGTAAATTACAGGGTATGTAGCTAGTTAGCAGGATTAGCCACTAAAGCAAATAATAATCTTAACGATAATCTGGTTACTATCACAAATGATTTTCATGCCGAAAACATACTGCTGAGATGATTTGGCCAAATAATCCTTCTTTATATCTACATATATGTTTTTTAAGTCCTAAAAAATTAAATGCTTGTATTATTTCGCTTTTTCTTTTGCAATAATGATCGGCCCATATGACATTACTCTTTCACGATTGAATTCATGTTGGAGAGTACACAATATCACTAGATTTTGAGGATATATTTATGAACATTGAGGGAGTGTATATTTTCCTAAATGACTTAAGAGTCGAGAGCATTTCGTTGATGAAAACTCTAGTGACATTCAAGCAATCTAGACATCCTTGATCCAATCAAGTGTTTATAAAAAGCATAGACACTTTGATCAACATGAGTAAAAACTAGACTTAGGTAAAGGGACGGTTTGACTTGTGGAATGGCCTGGAATCGGCCCGACAGTTCATGGGTTATAAATCGACCATTGGCTTACTGGTTCAAGACAAGTTGTGGCGGTTGAAGAAATTTGTGCTTCATGACCTGCGCTAAAAGGAAAGAAAAAAAAAGGAAAAGAAAATAAAAGAAAAGGCAGCAACAATGGCTGCAAATGGTAAATGATAAAGAGTGAGGATGGAAAAGAAAATTAATTTGTAAGTGAATTAAAAATTAATATATAATTAAGTGTGGAATTTCTTTCTTTTTTTTTGAGGAAAAAAAATTATAATTCACAGTTCGATCTAGACTTATGATTTGAACCAACCCAAAATCATTATTATTCTGGCCGATCATGGCTCCTAATGTTTTGAACCATGACTCGCCGGATTCAAGCCCGGTTGCGAGCCAGTTTGGCCCGTGACAAACGTCTAGGTTAAGCCTTTCTTACTAGACTAAGGAGATAATCTAAATTATGTAGGGTGCCTAAAGTTTAAAGTACATTGGGACAACAACTTGGTGAAGGAGATACCATATGGATAGCGTTTTTACTCTCCTTACAAATAAATATAAATAATAATTAGACTGAAGAACTTTGTTCACCCATGCGATTTGGACTATGTTAATATATAACAATAGGGAGCATGAAAATGGTCATAAAAATAGTTATTGGATATAGCCTTAAATGTACATAGGAAGGTAGTGAGTCAAAATGAGCAACCATTGGAATAGCTCGAGAAAATAGACTTCACAATCCAACATGGGTGTTTCGGATCAATTAGATTGAATGGTCAAATAAGATCCATATAGTTAACTTCACTGTACATAAACAAGGTTTTGAGTGTTGTAGGCTAACGTTAATAAGAAATGGCTCTCCTTACATGGTTCGGCATTAAATTTATAACTATCTTAATATATTATAAAATAACTTAAAATTATATGAAATAATTTATAGAGAGATACATCAATACCCTCTGAAATATCATATAATTATAAAGATAGCCCAATACTGTTAATAGTACATCACATCTTTTTTATATGATAATAATATTTTTGGATGAATTTCATAAATCACAAACACCCCAATATGGTAAATTTTATTAATACACTCAACCGAACGACAACACTGCATTGTTTATAAAGGTGCTCAAGAGAGTAGATGTTATCTATTCCAAAAGGTGCTTTAGTGATTTGAGATTTTAACACCGGTTAATTGAATTTAGTATTTGAATTTGAGCTCAATTTAAAGGAATATTTGAGTTTGATTTTAATTTGATTAAATTTATTTATAATCGAATTTTTTATTTTTTTGTGTAATTAATATAATATTAGTATTAAAATTCAGTCGAAACTTGATTAATATTTAAGTGGCAATTTAAGAGCATTGATTCAACTATTGTTAAATTAGACACGAGTGGTTTGCGAGTATATTTATCCCATTAGCAGCCCAGTTGCCATGTCTCCGTCAATTCAACTTTTTTTAATTTGAAGAGAGCAAAAGTATCGATTGGACAATTTTCCTTTTAAAAATTAACGATTTCCTTCTTTCCATTGCAGCCATCAGACAATGCTTTTCTTTATTCCTTACAATGTGTTTGTGAAGAGGGAAAGGGGAGGGAAGGAAATGGGGTGGAAAGTATTGTAATTCCTTTATTTGATTTAGGAGAGAAAGTGTAAAAAAAAGAAGAAAATGGATAGAATTGTTTCTTGAAATCTATATAATTTTTTCACCTCCCAAAATAGAGAAAAAAGGAAGGAGAAAGAAAGAAAATTTTACATTTATAAATATGCCATTCTGTTTTTTTCGTATACTAATAATTTTACATTATAATTTAACATTCTTTCCTTCTATTATTTAAACACATGAAAAAAAAATATCCTTATAATTTTTTCTTTTCATACTCTTTCTTCTCGTATTCTTTCCTTTCACCTTCATTCTCCGTTCCTTCATACCAAACAAAGTGTCGGTAGAAGGGATCATGTTCCTTTAATGTGGCCGCATGCCATCAACTTAGCTAGCACCCTCGTCTTTGTGTTTACTGTAGCTTGTCATGCGGATACAGAACGCAACAAGATGGCTTTTCCAGCTCGCCATTTTGATCCTCGTGCTTATCATCGGGCAATCATCCGATGGCGGAGGAGTGACCGGCAAGGTGGTTGGGATTTGTAATCTTTTTAATGGTTTTTTTTTTTAGTATTTTTAATTATTTTTATCATATTATATAATTAATTATTATTACAAACTTATCAAAAACCGATACATATCCATAATGAATCAATAATTTAATAGAATTTAGCAAAAATCTTAATTTGTAAAAGTTAGATGATGTTAAGAATTTAAATAAGAAAAGAAAAAAATTAAGATTTAAATAAAAAATAAATAAATATTAATATATGTATTTTTTTTCCTATAAAGGAATGTCTATACCTTTAGCTCACCTGATAAAATGATAATGCATAGCAAAAGGTATACATGTTAAAATTTTTAAGATTAGATTAAAACAAATTAGATCATATAGAACTAAAAGTAAAATAGATGTATCAAAATAAAACCAATAATGTAAAAGGTGAAATGGAGTCTTTCCTATGTAAATTTGGAAAAAAAATTCCTTTCCTTTTTAAGCAATATGGTTTAGATTGGTTTGTTGTGGTTTGGTTTATCTATGTAAGGTATCAAATTGAACCTTTTTAAATAATTCGAGGGTTGTATTAAATCTAAAACAAACCGTATTATAAAAAAACCATAATTTACAAATCAATTGGATTAGTTTAATTTGGTTCCAATCGAATGAGTTCAACGAACAGCCGTAGAGATTGATCATATTTAATATTCTCTATATTGATTTTACTAAGCAACAACCAATGCAATCTTGATTAAGTGGGCTAGATTGGACTGGCTATTCTTGGCTCATAGGTCAAATTATCATCACGCTTTTAGTCACGTCTGAAGAAAAAAATAAAACAAAAGAAAATTTATTTGCATGTAAAATCATTAAAATATCAATTAACCAAAAAGAAAGAATGAGGTAAGGTGGTAGTGTTTACGTCCTACTTGATTAAGGAAGTAAAATAGCATGATACACAAAACTAATCCCATAATTGGCATGGTTTACTAGAGAGATTAATGATTTTAGAAGATACTTTGCTTTGCAAAACAAGTACATTGGAAATCCTCGATGCGCCCATTTTTATTAACACTTTCCATTCAATTTATAGTATTTAGAATTTTACTTGGGAATTATACTAATTTTGTCATAAATATAGGAAAAAAGTATAACATGATATTTCATTCTTTGTAAAATGTATCATATACTTGTTATTATTAGTTTATCAATAAAGCAATCTTTCATTCTTTGTAAAATATAACGTGTCCGGCTAATATATTGTACCAAAAAACAAATGAATAAAAAAATTTATAGTCTTTCCACCAATTTTTTCACAATTGAACGGAAAAACGTTGGACATTTATATTATTGATTTAAGAAAACAGTATTCTTGTATTTTGTTTTAGGGTTTATGGGTATTTATGATTTGGTTCAATTCAATTTTAGGGTGAGCCGAATCAAACAAAACCACATTTGAGATAGTTTGGTTTAGGCCTTTAGTGAAGTGAGCTAGTTTCAACGATTCAAAGTTTTAAACCAAATGTTTTAAATGTGTTCTATCCAGTTCAGCTTGGTTCAAATTGTTTTAAAAAATTCCTAGTTGTTACAATCATATATCATATAATATTAACTTGTTGCTATAATTTCTACTCATACATTTTGATAGAAGGTTTCAAGTAAATAATAATAATAGTAACATTTGGATTATGACCGAATATATAGATATCAAAACAAAAGAATTATAGAAAATAATTCCGCTTAATTTGTTACACAAACTTGTTCTATAAGTTCTCTGCTAGATCATCAATATTATATAATAAGTAAGTTAAGTAGAAAATAAATTAAAAATAATAAAATATTAAAGAATTTGCTCCATTGCTCCCTACTACCTAATGTGATGCTATTCATAACACAAAATACTAACAATTTCTTACTAAACTAAAAAGAAAAAAAAAAAAGAAGGCTTTAATTGTTGTAAAGACATAATAAAATAATGTCAACAAATAAAATAGTAAAGTTTAAATAAATCGTGAAAACTGGTCTCTCCTTTCATTTATCTTCTAATCTCCTTATTCAACTTTAAGTGTTTTAACTTTGATCAAAGTCCCTACTTCATTTTAAATATTCAAACATTTTATACAAACTAAAATAAAGAGGACAATAATGTAATTTAATACATATATCCTTATATCATATAAATGCATAATACAAATGCAAAATCATATAAAAACTAATTACAAGTAAAGAAGAAGCGGCTCAATTCAACCCTTTGAACCAAACCATAAACCGTTTGAATCCTCTTTGAATCAAACTACAAACCAAATCGAAATATAAAAATTGATGCGATTTAATTTGATTATCAATTTGATTCTATTTAGATTTATAAACCGATCTATCTCATTCCTATTGAAAATTTTCAATAGAAAGGATATCTTTTACAATATAACGAGTTGGCAATAAATTCCACCTAACATAAGTAAGGCTTTGTGTGTTGATGACATTGGTTAATAGAAATGGCTCTCTTGCGTCATCAAGGTTTGCTTTCTCCTTTTAGAATAACATACTAATAAGGTCATACAGACACAGAGTGAGTTAAAATTTATAAAAATATTTATAGCTAAGCATATCAATATCCTTATAAAAATCATAATTATAGAGATACTCCATTACTTTCAATTGTATGTTAACCCTTATTATTATATGATAGTACACCTTCTAATAATTGATAGGCTTTATACATAGGTCCGGATAACTTTCATAAATCATAAATATCCCATATAAGTTTTATAAACCTTAGAACTTAAAACATGCATGCGTTGCCATGTCAAGGATCTGTGAATCATTTTTACATGAATAAAGTAATCTTACAATAATTCAAGACATCTATCAATACCATTGACAGACATTTAAGCATCCAATAAATATTTTTATTGTAGAATATTAAAGAAAAAGAAGCCAAAATTTAATTGCTGTATTTCCCTCAGTCATTTCTTTATTAGTCACATACAACATCAAAGTCGTAGCATTGTAATTGGAAACTTATGAACTTAAAAGACTGGATTTTATTTATTTTTATAATTAATTACCTAAATAAGTAAGTCTAGGTACTATAAATGTTCTTCAAATATTAAATATTAAATTTATACGTCAAAATTGACAAAATTGAGATTTAGTTATCAAATTTGACCCTTATTAATCTAAAAACTCTACATTTTCTCTACCACTAGTCCTAAGCCATGGCTATTATAGTGCAGTGAAATGAACCGAACACCGGTTTCAACGGAATGGAACAAGTTCGATTCTCCACCTCTCTTGATTGTTGTAATATCACTAGTCCGATGCATAAAATTCTACAAAGTAATTGGAAGAGCAAGAGGCAAAGCTTCATGGCCAGACACCAAAATACTCTGCGATTTGCAATCTGCTGAGATGAACTTATCAGAGTTGCTATTTTCATCACTTCTGATTTTCTCAATTGCTTGCTTGTATCAAATTATGTTCGAATTCTTCGCCGTTGATCCACTCGCGAATTTCCGCCTTAATTAGCATTCGATTTTTGCAGATTAAATCCCACACTGGAAAAAATTTCCTTGGCATCACATAATCAGATTCTTTAAGCTTCAAGCATGGGCAATAGTCTCCAACACCATCTCCAAAATAGATGAATCTTTGATTCCCTTCCTCGGATATGGATTCTTGTATCCTTTCAATCACCATGCCCTGTTGCAAGGTCACAGTCATAGGTAAAAATTCAATAGCGAATTTACCGATTGGTTTAATTTAGGTTTTAGATGATAACGTTTGAATCAATAATTGATCCTATAAGATGATGATTTGGTTAGTGGCAATGGCGATTTCAGGATTTAAATATAAAAAGATACATACGTTTTCGAATGTTTTCTTAAATTAAAAGAGACAATTTTATTTTTTTTAATTTTTCCAAGTTTGAAAGGAGGGGGTGAAGGATACTCGTTAGAAGAACCAATTCTTTTAAATTGGAAGAAGGACAATGTGAAGTACCTTGCACAAATTAGGAGGACAAAGATCGCATCCATGAGAAGACTTGATGGAATCATGGAAAGGCAAAATCCTTAGCCTGCCTTCCTCATCCACAAAACTAGGGTTTGTGTTAATCTCGGAGAAACATTCTCTTATCCCTAGATGTCCCAAAATTGTCTCAATGAAAAACGTGTTTGCATCGCTCAAAATTCTCAAATCACACCTAGAAAGATCAAAACAAATAAAAATGGGGCTTCTATTAGCATCATATTTTTACCTTAAAAATTGCATTTTAAGTAAAATAAGAGAAGGAGGAGGTTGAAATTACCCTAAAGCATGGGCTGCTTTAATAGCAGGCACAATCCTAGGATGAATCGGTGCCCTTTTCAGTACTTCTGCAATTTCCTCAATTGTCTTCCCCATATCATGAAGCTCACTCATCATCTTATCCTGTATATTGAATCCTTGAACCGTTAAATTATCAACACAAACCCTAGATAAACAAAAGCACAAACATTCATAATAACAACGTACTTTAATGCTGGCCATGCAATAAAAAACTCACAAAATATTCAAAAAAGATAAATTTAAAAATAGAAAAGAGCTAACAATATAGAAAAATATTTATACCATAAGAGTGTTCAATGGCATGGTGGAGAGAAGCTGATTGAACATATCGGTTAAACCGAATTCGTCCACGACCCAATTATCACTGTCGCAATCGATAATAGTTTTATCGAAATCGAAAACAACCACAATCCTTGCCATGACTATATCAAGAATAATAAAAAATAATACTTAGGACTTAAGGAAGAAGAAGAAGAGAATTTTTTTTTTTTCGTAATGTTTAACGTTGTTGCTGGGGGTTTTATAAGAATGTGAATGGGCGTCTCAACAAATTATATGATTTGTGAGTTCTAGTGTATCTACTAGATGCCATGGAATATTACACGAATGCTAGATAATTTTGAAAATTAGTATAAAGTGGTTGAGATTATAGTTTTAGGAAGATTTTTCACCGAAATTGGTGGTTTTCTTTTTTCGACTTGCAAAGTTAAAAAGGACGGAATAATGACGGAATACTCTTATTATTGTTTTTTTTTTAATTACATTTTGGTAGTTTTGGATTATTATTTGCTGATTTAGTTGGCCATCTTTACAACTATAACATAAGAGAATTTTAAAAGTATATATGGCTAAGTTTTTTTTTTTTTCAACTGCCAGTACAACTTGGAATAATGGCCAATCTACTTAAAGATAATACATCTCAACTCTTTATTATCTTATTTACTTAAAAAAATAAGAAGAAAATTTCAATTCTTAGGCTTTTCTATTCTCATTCCATTGGAAATAGATATTATCTAAAAAAATATGAAACTTTTTATTCCCTCTATAGTGAGAATAAAAAGTTCAAACATTATATCAATTATATCCATATTAATACTATAATTAATAAGTAAATAGAGATAAATTGATAATTTTATTTGTATTTCCAACTTAACATTATAATTAATGGGGTGAAGTAAACACTAAAATAAATATTCCTTGTAATAGAAAATTACACGAAGTAAACACTAAAGTAGAAACTCTTAACCTATTTTCGATAATAATCATTTTTAAGGTATAACTTTTTTATTCCCTATCTATTTCATTCTAAAAAGTAAACGACCATAAGGGAATCAAACCTAATACATGCTATTGAGAAATCAATGTTTGGGATGCAACCCGAGCAAGTTTGGAACAAGCTCTATAAAACCTAAACCCACACCGAAACTCTATATGGTTTTTTTTTGCTTAAGCTCGAAACCTACCCTGATAAGGAAAATGATAACCCAATGCTTACCTTGACCCACCCTATTATTTACATTCTTGTCCTTCTTAATTCACAAACATATGGCAAGTAAAAAAATTTATAATAATAAACAAAAAGCAGACTTGTGTAGTCTCTAAGCTCTCTTGAGAAAGTCTTAGACCAAATGGATCATATGATCGAATGATTTAAGGCTATTTTGCTGGAGCAAAAGTTGAATGTTCTTGACACTATTTAATTAAGACATGTCTAAGTTTGCTGCTCCTTTCATAATAAGATTTTCACAAAATAAACCTGAGGAATCAAGTAAGATCCAAATTCAGTATGAACCTACTCCACTTCATCAACATGATCTAGACCAGAATATGGGATCTAAAAAACAAGACATGAATTGACCAAAGTCAACAATTTATTTTGTCAAAGTATCATGCTGGAATTCTTCTATTTTTAAAACTTAAGTACAAAAATTTAGGAGAAAAAAGAAGCAATACCCCAACTTTTAGACTTGTGGTTGTCGTACAAGCACCGCCGTGGTGCACCTGCATAAATGCAACATATGGTTTTAGTTCTTTTTGCTCCGATTAACAAGAAAGATCTTAAAATTTCCTTTCTAACTCAAAGGTGCTACGAAAATTATGTATAAACAACCGATTTCATACACTGTGAATGTTGCTCTTAATATTACTTTAATGAAATATCAATACTCACCATAGTTGAACACTGCAGAAATAGCCAATCATGAAGGCAGTCCTCTAAAAGAAAAATACTATCTGGAACTTCCAGGAACTACATGAGGAATAGCAAATAATTTATCGAATTGCACATATACAAGGCAATTGGAACTGCATTGAAAGTCGTTTTGCATAGTTACAAAAATGCACACATTCTCACATTTCTGAGTCAAACTTGATGATAAGCAACTGTCTTATTTACAATTGAAACATATAAAGTTGTAGATGGTAATTGAACTTGCGAGTTACAATTGGATAGAGAAGAGAGGAGTGTGTGTCGAAAACAAATCAAGCAATTTCTAGCTACTTACTTGAAGACCAAAGTCGAAGTTGAGAAAGGAGACTGTCTGCCATTTGCACAAAGAAAGCAATTCGCACACGCTGGTTGCTACTGCTAAAACGCACTTTGAGTCTTCACCAGCTTTGATTTTGAACTTGTGACTTACGAGTTGCTAGAGTGATGGACAAACAAATGGATTAGTAGAGAGCAGTGTGTGCAATGTACCGTGTGAGATTGAGAACGAATTGAGGACTAAGGTGGTGACTAGAAACACATATAATCCGGATTGGTAGAATCAATCCAATCTTGGCTATGGCAATACAAACACTCAGAGAGCTAACTATTTAACTCCAAGATTTCAAAGACCACAATTTCCATCACCTTGACCAATGCCTCAACTCCTAGCTCTATCACTATCAGAAAAGAAGGCAAGTTTGGAAGATCTCATGATTCAATTTATTCAAAGCTCTGAGGTAAGACATTAGAATCATAAAGCTTCTATCCACAACTTTAGGAAACAAATTGGCCAATTAACTAATATGTTGTCTGAGAGACAACCGGGTTCTCTTCCTAGTAATACCAAGCCTAATCCAAAGGAGTAGGAAGGAGTTGCACTCTGAGAAGCCAAAAGAACAAGACAAATAAGAAAGTCAAAAGCCTATAGTAGAAGAAGTGATACCTGAAAAGTCAAAACCTAAAAAGAAATCACTATCTCCAGTTGTAAAGGAATACACACCACGGATTCCATACCCATCACACCTTAATCAAACCAAGGATAAAGAATAATTTGGTAAATTTCTTAATCTCTTCAAACAATTGCACATTAACATTTCTTTTGTTGAAGCACTTTCACATATGCCAAAATATACAAAGTTCTTAAAAGAATTCTTATCCAATAAGTAGAGATTGGAAGATATTTCTACTGTTGAAGTTGGAGCTAGTTATTCATCCATTACTCAAAACAAACTCCCTCCAATGTTAAAGGATCTAGATAGTTTCACAATTCCTTGTGTAGTTGGTGATATTACTGTTAATAAAGCTTTGGCTGACTTGAGAGTAACTATTAATTTGATACCCTATTCTTTCTTCAAGAAGTTGGAACTTGCTAAACTTAAGCCTACTCGTCTGAGTTTACAACTTGTTGACCCTTCTATGAAAATTCCTAAAGGGACCATTGAAGATATTTTAGTGAAAGTTTGGAATTTTATTTATCCTATTGATTTTGCGATCTTAAATATGGATGAGGATAAGGATATACCTTTAATTTTGGGAAGTCCTTTCCTCGCAATAGTTAAGGCATCGATTGATGTGAAGGAAGGCAAGTTTACTTTGAGGGTAAGAGATAAAGAATTGAAGGTTAAGATTGATCTAACTTTAAAGTGTCTAATGAGTTCGAATGATTTATGTTATGCCATTGTTGTTGTTGATTCTTTGATAGATGAGCACTTTGAAGAGATACTATGTATGGATGAGTTGGAATTGAGCTTAGTTCATGGAGAAAGAAAGGATTTGACAAATTCAAAGGTTGAATCATTATTATTATAGCTTGATTCAACTAAGGAAATTAATCCTCAAGGTAGTTTTAAAGAACTGAAAAAGGGAAGTAAAGTAAAGCTTAAAACTTCCATTGAAGACACACCACTTTTGGAATTAAAACAACTTTCAGATTATTTAGAGTATGCTTTTTTAGCATAAAATTCAAAGTTACTAATCATTATTGCTTCAAATTTGTCTTTTGAACAAAAACACCAGCTTTTGAAGGTCCTCAAGGCACATAAACGAGCCATTGCTTGGAAAATTTTTATATCAAAAGTATCATGATTTTCACATTCATCATCCTAAGAAATTTCAAGAAGAGATTGAAGTTATATTTAGGAGAAGAAATGGAGCATGAAGACTGAGAGGAGTTTAAACTCCAATCACCAACTTTGTGAGCTAAGAAATTTATAGGATATTGAGTTAACGACTTTACAAAAGTACGCTTAATGAGAGGTAACCTATGTTTAACTTCAGTGAGTTGAGTTCCTTTTGTTTTTCTTTGTTTTTCACTATCCTAAGTCCTTTTTTATGTCAAAATTGCAGGTGTTGGGACGTTTTTACTTTTCATGAAACAATGCAAGTTTAATCTTAAGTGTGAGGAAAAGCACATTTTGGTATGATCAAATTTTAAAAGAGAATAAGGTAAGTTTTCATCCGATCTCCAAGAATTTTGTGCATATTACATGTTAGATTAATGATAGAAACTTAAATTTTTTTTTCTACTACAAATTGGGTAATTTGAAATATAGCTAATCATTTGAGGATGCAAAAAGAAAAATTTTTGTGATCTAGAGCTACCTCAACCTTAAGCATGGCTGTGTAGAAGAAGGGCTAACTTCTACACACATTCTGTTTGCAACACTACCTCTCCTACCCAACCGTGAAGCAAGAGAAGGCTAACTTCTACACACCTTTTATTCACAACACCACCCTTTACACGACCATGCTGCTTAGGCCATGCAAAAATTATTTTGTTCCCTATTTTGGATTTGATAATGTTTCATATTTGTTTCTTGCTCCTACACTTCCTTTATCTTCTATTATGGTTGCAATTGAGCATTATTTCTATCTTATTTTGAGCATGTATTATTTTGATGTTACTCTTGTATTAATTTTTTCTCTCACATATTTTGATGAGAGTGAAGAGGAAGATGATATGACTAATGATGGGAATGCTTAATTTTAATTTTCTGATTATTTGCTTCAATATTTTGGTTTACACTTTTAAGCTCCCAATTTATGGAAACACTTTCATCTTTGATAGGAATTTTGTATACTTAATTGTTCGACTTAGGATAGGCTAATTTCTTGCTAGCTGTATTTTTGTTGTTTTTGCTTGTTTTTATCTACAGGTTGGAACTTCTATTTTGGTAAAGTTCATAACCATGATGTTGTTGTTGTTGATCTTTGCAAGTGCAATTTCTCTTTGCTTGTACCCATTTAGGAAATTCCAGCTGCCATCTGTACATAAACCGAGAAAGTTCTTAGTGTCATTTTCTTATAATTCTTTCTTACCTCTTTTCCTTACTTATGCTTGATTGGGTCGACATTGGAGATAATGTCTTATTTAAGTGTGCGGAAGGGATATTCTAAAGAGAAAGAAAATATTTAGGTCTTATTTGAGCTTAATGATGCATATGATGTACTTGTTAATCAAAATTCCCCCATTTATGAGTTTGCAAATGAGTTTTTAAAGTTGATATATTTTGAAGTTTAGAATCTTGAAATTATACCCATACTTTTGTAAGGCTATCATTCAAAAGATGAACAATAGTGATTTTGTGTGGGGAAGGGATATTCTAGAGAGAAAGAAAATATTTGGGTCTTATTTGAGCTTAATGATGCACATGATGTACTTGTTAATCAAAATTCCCCCATTTATGAGTTTGCAAATGAGTTTTTAAAGTTGATATATTTTGAAGTTTAAAATCTTGAAATTATACCCATACTTTTGTAAGGCTAGCATTCAAAAGATGAACAATAGTGATTTTGCGTGTCTTACTCACTTATTTTGAACTTAGCATACTTAGTTAAATCTTTAGGATAAAATCTAAGTGAGACAAATTTACTTGTCATTAAATAATTGAATTTAGAGTTGCAAAAGAGGTCAAAGTTCGTAGTGTAAAGTTAAATGGTTGTGTTTCTAAGCTAGTTAGTGTTATATTTGCTTTTCAACCACTTTAAGAGCTTTTCTAATCTTTTGTGAAATGGGCATATGAAATCTATCACTTGGTGATTCTTCTCAACTAATCACTAAAAAAAAAAAAAAGCAAGCTAGGTCAATATGGGTAGGCTTTGGTTCCTCAAAAGAGCAAAGTCCTGATCACACTATTGACTAATTAAGCATATATATATATAAGCTAAGCCAAAAAGAAGTAGGCCAAAACCCGTTTAAAGGAAAATAAAAGATGGAGGCAAAAACCTTCCCCTTTAATGGCTAAAAATTCAAAAAAAGAAAAAGAAAAAAATTGAAGATATTTAACAAGAAGAAAAATCTAAGGGAATGATAGATGGTATGTACTTTCACTTTAGGTTGTTGTGCTTAGAGAGGTGTTTAAATGGTTTATATGCTTGCTAGTAAGTAGTGAGATGTGACCATGCAGCTTTTGCTTTATTTGAATTTGTTTTTCCTTTGTTGCTTTGGAAGCGATTATTAAATTGTAAGATTAATAGTTTAACTTACTTAGATTAGTTGTAAAAATTTAACTATATTATACTAAATACAAATATAAATATAGTAGGTTTAAGCGATAGGCACTAATGAGTTACTTTAAATTGATTGAATCAAAGAATGTTATGCTTGATTTAATATTTTCTAATGAGTGTAATTGATGATAGATCTTTTGTCCTTGTTCTATTTGCTTAAGGATAAGAAAACATTTAAGTGTGGAGAAGTTTGATAAATGTCAAAAGACCCTTGTTATTTATGCTTATTTAAACACATTTGTTATGTATTTCTTATGATTTGCTAAATAAAATGATACTTTTTTTGTGAAAAAATCATTTCAAGATTTAAAAAGCTCATTTGGAAGATCTCATGATAATTAAAGAGAAATTAAGGAAAATTAAACAAGTTTGGGTCAATTTTGCAAAGGAACAAATTTTTCTTTTTCAACTCTTGCATTCAACATGGCCATGTCGAATGGCAGGGTTAACCACAATAAGCATATAAGCTCTATTTTTTTTAGCCCCACCTCAACACAGTCATGCAGCAAGCCGTGCTAACTTGGGACCATTAAAAAGCTATAAATAGCATCGTTATTTCGTATTAAGGTTAATTGGGGAGTTTAGCTTAGAGTTTTTAGATAGTTTTAGATCATTTAAAAAAAAAAACCCTAAGAGAGAAAATACGAGGAACTAAAAGGGAGAAATTGCTTATATATCATTAGAATTCACAAAACATCAATTATAAGGGTTTTACCTCTACATCTTGAATTCTTTTATCTTCTCTAAATCTTTTGCGCTTATTATAAACTCTATAGAGGGGTAAATTTCTCATGCCCTACACTTTGTAAAACCATAAACCGTGTCAATTGAGTTGCTATTTTATTGATGAAAAATTCATGTTTTTGTATTTACTCATGTGATTTCATTGTTTTGTGATTGATTTGAGTATGAATTAATTGCATGTTTAATTCTTATTAGATAGAAAGAGATTTCATCTAATAAGATAGATCTTCATGAATAGAGAAAATGTATGTTTCACCTAGAGGTAGGAAAATTCCAGTTTTCTGCTGTAAGAATTTAATTCTTATTGTAAGAATCCTAAACTTCATACAATCTTATGTGGCATTAGTAAGGGAGACGTCTCCACTATCTTATATATGGTTATAAATTCATTGACTCGAGGGAGTAATTGATTTAAAAGCATGAATAATTGATTAATCAATCCATAATTATAAGAATTTTAAGGTTTATGGTGAATTAGGGTGAGGGGTATGTCTTATAATTGAATCTGTCTCTTAAAAGCATACATAACTGATCTTAAGGTTGCTATATTAGTTGTTTAGTATTTGAATTATAAATCTCACTTCAAAATTTATGCTAAATAGTAGAAAAATGATAATAATAGTACTTGTTTTCAATATCCTTGTAGACGACACCCTAAAATATATGCTACATTAGATAAGTACACTTGCTTAGCTCAAATCGTAGATTTAATTGGATTTATAAATTTAGAACTTGTTATGATCATAAGCACACATAAGCTACAGTTGGATGTAAATTTCACTTATGAAAGTACATGTTATTTGAAATCAAATATTTAGATCTACATATAACATGTATTATGTAAATAATGCATTGGAGGAAAACGCTTGAAATGTCAACATTTGTAAGTACGACATTCCAAAAAATTTAAATGCTTATATAATTTTAGTAGTATTTTAGAGTTAATCACTATATTAAAAAAATAAAATAAAATGGAAGAAATAAAAAGGTTTAACGTGCAATATGCAACAACACTATAAGAATAATTTAATCATGAATTCATGGTGAAGAATAGTAATCTACATACCTAAACTTAGGAAAGGACTTAATTGACGGTTCATAGGTTAAAATTTCATGAACCAAGCTTAGTCCAAAGTATTCTAGTTTCGAGCTAGTTTATGTGAACTGGCTCTTTTTTTATTTTTTGGTCTTTATCAAGACTAGTTTAAACTATCCTTCACAAGCCCGTTCATGATTTTTGAACTGATCGAGCCAGGATCACTAATTCGACCCAGCCATTCCTAAGTCTACACATACTTATATGTGGTAGCAAAAGGTTACTCATATATTTCAACTTTTTAGGGCTTCTTAAAATAATCGTACATTGAGAGCAAAATGAAAACAAATTAGTGAACTACAATGATTTAGTGGCAAGCATAACATAAGCATCAACCCACTGTTATGTCAACAAAATTGACAGCATCCATTCATCGTACGAGACAAACAATTTCAAGACAAAACGAAAAATTTAATAAATGATAACCAAGTGAAACATTACCTTAGAAGCCAATTTGTTCCCTTATTTTGTGCGCAAATCTTGTGAAAAGAAAATTGAACTTTATGGGTTTGGTTAAGGAGGTCTTAACTCTTAATTATGTGATTAATATGTGTAAATACTCGAGTATATATATATACATTTTATTAAAATTTAAGTCAAGGTTAATAAGGTAATTAACCTAAAGAGATGGAGGCAAAGTGGTCATTTTAGGGTCAAGGTATTTAAACTCCGTTTAACCTAATGTAACTATTTTCCTATTTGCACTGTAAAATCTTAAGCACCACTCCAAAAAACCTCTAAGAGACCTACAAAGTAACCTAAAAGGAAAATAGTAGAAATCAACCTCGTTCTACTAGGTAAAGATTTTAATCATTAAAGTATATGATGAGGATTATGGATTCATAGCCCTAAAACCATCTAATGATGTGTGATTAAAATTTGGAACCAGGAGCAAGATGAAATGAGCATAGGAATGGATGATCCGAGAATCTAAATCGCAATTCGAAATAAGTAAGTACAAAATCCTCTTGCAATGTGTTAGGAATAGCACAATTATTGATCAATTGGACTTAGATTCATAGGAATCGAATTGAGGGAGCAATTAGAGAAGAGGAAAAAGGAGAATGCATGATGAACGGTGCCTTACATAGCTAGGTACATACCCATGTACCTACCCAAGCTAAACCATGAATATGTACAAAAAGGTACACAGTCACCTGACACAATCATGTACTTAAGCATGTCAAAATCCACAAATTCACAAAAAGGTATACGGCCAATTACACAACCGTGTACCCAACCATGTTAGAGTACACGACCAAATATATGACCGTGTACTTAGGCGTGCTGGAAATCAAAAACACACAGGAAGGTATATGGCCACTAGCACAACTGTGTTCTAACCCATGTCCCTTTGCACGGCCTCCTACACGATTGTGTTAATTTGGGACACTCCCTAATTCATTCTATTTCATTCACTTGCAAAGCTAACTATACGTAATTGTAAATATGAATATGTTAGAGGATTAAGAGATTGTGGAAGCATGAAGAGGAATCATTCGCTTATTATAAGGTATGTGTATAGTGTATTTATTGTTTATGCTTGTTAGGTTAGAAATGTATGTGGACTAATGATATTGAATAATGAATGAGATTTAGTTGTGTGCGTGGTTGAATTTGGCTAGGTTCGAGAAACTGAGTGAGGGTCGGTGTTCTCGAAGTGGCACCTCGATGATTAATATGTAACATTATCACTAGTGGAGTTGTATACCGAAATAATCCAGGTAGATTTAGAGTTATCTAGCATAAAAGGACTCATGTCTCATAGACAAAGAGGAGCACAATTTGTCGTATGTATACATATGTGTGTATGTGTGTTTGTGGAAGGATTGTTTGATGATTAAAATCATGAGATTGTGTATTAGTTTAAGTGATATGAAAAGACGATGAACTGTGTATGAATATCATGTTGCATTATGTATGTGTTGATGTTTTTAGCATGGCATACGTGTGTGTAGGTATATATTGTATTTAGCGTTAGCTCACCTCTCATGGGATTTTTTTTTTTTTTATTTGCAGGCACCATAAGAGAAGTTATAGGAAATTATGAGACCTTAGTAGAGACGAATCAAAATACTAAAGAGATGTAGAATATGTTTACTATCATGGTTGGTAGCCTAAAGAAGGAAAATATAGATATTTGATGACTTTGTTAATTTGATTTGAGACTATTGTTGCATTTAAGATTTAAAATGCTTCCACTATGATAATTTGAGGAGATTTTTTATGATTTATTTATGAGGATATATATTCTTTCTAATCTCTTGTATATGGAATAATTTTATTAACCATTATGAATATTTGAATATTAATGTTAGAGATTTTGTAGTGTCGAGGATTTACATGTCTTCACTTAGTGAGGATACGTAGTAGGTTGTACTCATATCAAGTTTTGGAGCGTTACAATATATTTATATATGTATTCTTAAATGTGTATATCATATACTTGGCTCTACTGTCTCTAATTCACGAAATAGAACAAAAATTTGCCATGTTAAGGATGTTATAACCATATTGTGCCATCCTATTAAAATATGCTTTACGTAGAATTCAATTCAAGGACAAAATCATGCAGAAAATATGAAAAATTGATTGTAAAAGATTGCATATCACATAATATATTTTCATGCAACGGCATAATCCATAACAATATTTTGGGCATGATTTAGGAAGTTTGTCACCATATACATAATCTAAGTTGGACTAAGTTAGTTAATTAATATCCATTCTAGGAAAATTGCTTTACCTTTTTTTTTTTTTTTTGTTAGAGAGATATCTCTAAGTTTAGTGATGTGTTTAGCAATCTTGCTTTATTATTCTCTTGGAGTGGTTGCACACACAGCTACAAAAAATAAAGGAGGTTAAGATTGTAAATCAATAGAATAATTTAGACGATTCAATACCGAACTCAAACTTAAGTTTAATTCAAAATTTTAGGACTTAAATTCAACTCGATCAAACTAACTTGTTTATATTCGATTTATTTGAAAAAAAAAAAGTGCTTCTATAATTAAAACAATATTGAGATTATTTTGGAAAGCGCAATCTACCATTCAAGGAAATTACTCTAGAACCTGTTTCTCAGGTGCATTAACTAAGCATCTCACGACAGTCTTGTGCCATACCTTAAAGCTAACAATTATGTAATGTAGTTCACGTTCGTTAAGCATAAATTGAGAAAATTAGGAAATCGTTGCATAGTGTACAATCCAATACCATCATAGGTTTAGCTCTTATCTTATATATCCTTACAGGTCTCCTGCATACATAATGCATGCTGCTAGGAAAATATGGTCTAGAAAGGAAAATTTAGTTATCGGGTCAGATTTTTATCGATTAATATGTCCAAACCCAACCTTGACTCAAAACCTTATAGGTTTTAAAAAAATATCCTAAAAATCTATAAAAGATTCTATATGGTAAACCTTATTGAGTTTTTAATAGATCGATCAAGTTGGACCTCCTCCTATAAGGATCTGCCTATTAGCATTTCTAATCAATATTCATACTATTGATTATAAAGATTTTAAGTATATATATATATATAATAAGGTTAGAAACATTAGTTTTAACCACGATTTTTTCTCTTTCCTCATATTTTTGTATTTTTCCTCTTTTGTCTCTTCTCATATGTCATATTTCCATATTTAGTATAATTCCCTCTTCCTTCCTTACCTCTGTGTTTACCAAAAAAAAAAGTAAAATAAAAATTCTAGCATATGATATGGTTAAAAACCATCTAAAATAATTTACTCAATAAGAAATCGTGTTATCTTGCTATTAAGATTTCTTTTTTCTTTTGAAATATATTTTTCATTAAACATTTCTTTTACCATACTCATATAAACTGTATTAATATTATCTATTAGGATTAGCCTCATATCTTAAAAAATGGAATAAAAAAATGTAATTTGTTAATGAACCTTTAGGGGATTTATATTAGCGAAACAACCTGGCTTTTTGAAAGAAGGAAATAGAATAGAGCAATTGAATAATTTCTGACAAATTATGTTAGGCCACATATACTAATGACCTATAAACTCTCTTGGAAGGCATCCCAATTAATTAATAAAGTCTCATAATTACATACAAGAATGAAGTGGGCAATATTAACAACTTAACATACGACAATGATCGTGTATTTAATTTCAAATATAGCCTATGTAAAACGATTTTAAACAATAATGTTTAACATATGTAAATGCTCATGTGTAAACTTATATATATATACACACACACGGTTTACCCAATTTAATTAATATAGCATGATAGTTCCAATAGATAGAAAATTTACTTCTAATATACCGAGCCTTCCATGATATCATGCACCTCTGCTTTAAGAAGAAGGCTGAATTACGATTTCATTCTAACTTTTTTAGTAATTGTTAATTAAATTTACTTAAATAACATTCAACCTTATTATGATATTTAATAATTAAGGATATTTTTAATAAATACAAATTTATATACGTTTCATTATATGTACGTTTCTAAATATAGGAATAGAATTTATGTTCTAATCATGATTTCATTCCAATCTAAAGATATTATAGAATTAATACTAATTAATTTATTACTATCTTTTTTATAATAAATCCAAAGGAAAAGAAGATGAAGAAGAAGAAGAATCGTCCAGACTATTAAGTTTTGACAACCTTTGTAGGACAGGAATACCGACGTACAAAGTTATAAAAATAGGAGTAGAGCATTAACCTTGAACATGTTGTAGTGAAAATCTCTGCATTGCTTTGCTACAACTCTCTCATTAAAACTTTTTACGAGGCTTTAAGACATGGGAAGTCAAATAGTTTTTATTAGACATATACTCAATAGTATCTATGTCAATTTAAAGCAGACATAATAATACACATTTGCTCGTAGCCCATTGCAACATACATGGAATTATTGAAAAGTTACATATAGATTGAAGTATATATATCCATATATTAAATCACTCCTTAAAAGATAGTAATATGCATTGGAGAAAACGCTTGAAATGTAAACATTTGTAAGTACGACATTCTACAAATTTTAAATGCTTATATAATTTTAGTAGTATTTTAGAGTTAATCATTGTATTAAAAAAATAAAATAAAACGAAAGAAGTAAAAAGGTTTAACGTGCAGTAGGTAATAACACTAGAAATAATTTAATCATAAATTAATGGTGAAGAACAGTAATCCACGTGCCTAGACTTAGGAAAGGGCCAAACCAATGGCTCATGAGTTAAAATTTCATGAATCAAGCCTAGTTTAAGGTAGCTGGCTCATGTGAACCAGTTTCTTTTTTTTCTCTCTCTTTTGCTTAAGAATGACCCGATTTGCATAGAACCCTTCGATTCAATGGATTCTAATGCCGAATTAGTCTTGACCCACCTAATTGATGAGTTAAGACCAGTTTAAACTATTATTTATGAACTGATTCACGACTCTTGAACCGACTAGACTAGAATCGCCGATCCAACACGGCCATTCCCAAGATATGAGGTAGCAAAAGGCTGCTTATATGTTTCAACTTTCTAGAGCTTCTCAAAATAATCGTACAGTAACAGAAACATGAAAACTAATTAGTGAATTACAATGGCTCAGTGGCAAGCATAACATAGGCGTTGACCCACCGTAATGTCAACAAAATTGGCAGCATCCATTTGTCGTTCAAAACAAACAATTTCAGGATGAAATGAAAAATTTAATAAATGATACCCAAGTGAAATGTTACCTTACAGCTAGTTTGTTCCCTTTTTTTGTGCACAAATCTCGTGAAAAGAAAATTGAATTTTATGGGTTTGGTTAAGAAGGTCTTAACTCTTAATGACGTGATTAATATGTTTATGTATGTATTCTTAAATCTATATATCAAATTCTTGGCTCTATTGTCTCTAAACTCACAAAGTAGAACAAAAATTTACTATGTGAACAATACTGTAGCCATATTGTGCAGTCTTGTTAAAATTTATCATATGTAAAATTCAATTCAAAGATGGAGATATACGGAAAAACAAAAAACTTATTGTAAAAAATTGCATACTACATAGCACATTTTAATATAATGATATAATTCATGACAATATTTTGGGCACGATTTAGGAAGTTTGTCACCATATACATAATCCATGTTGGACTAAGTTGGTTAATTAATATCCATTCTAGGAAAATCGTTTGACCTTTTTTTGTTTTTAGAGAGATATCCCTAAGTTTAGTGATGTGTTTAGCAATCTTGCTTTTTTATTCTCTTGGAGTGATTGCACACACATCTATAGAAAATAAAGGAGGTTAAGATTGTAAACTAATTGAATGGTTTAGATGATTCAATACCAAACTCAAACTTAAGTTTAATTCAAAATTTTAAAGTTCAAGCTTGACTCAATCAAACTAACTTATTTATATTCGATTTATTTAAAAAAAAAAAAGGTGCTAATCTTATAGCAAATAAAAAAGTTAGGTGGCAAGTATATTACTTCAAAGCATCATGACATCTTGACTCTTGGAAAACCTATTCATATACATTACATCGTGTTTAAGTCAATTATCAACTGATTTAAAACATCTAATATAAAATATTTCATCCCGAATCCTTGAAACAACACATTTGTTTGATTAGGAGTTGCAATCTCTAGAATTTGCAAAACAATCACTTCATTCAAAGCTTATTTATGGGCTTTGTTTTGAAGTGGTGGTCAAAACTCTCTTCTATTCGACTAGATCTCGTTTGGAGCTTATAGAAGTCTCATTTTTTATATGACACGAGGTTTTAATTGAATATTAACGAAATACAGGAAAACAAACATTTTTTATTTTCTCAATTCGTATAAATTATTTTTATACAAGATTTAAACTATAATTTTATCTAACAATATTCGAACTTAAAATTTCGTTTTAGTGCCATTTTCAACTAAATATTAAACTCCCATTAGCTTCGAGATTATCTTAAATATTTTGTAAGGTCTATAATTTATAATTGGCAATCTAATCAATATTTTCTTACTAAATTTTGTATCATATACTCATAAAATAACACCTCTATGATTGATCCTAAAGAACAGTATCGATTAGGTTTGAACCATTTCTTAACATTAAATTCTCAAAGTTGTAATAAAGTGATAGATAAGGAATCGCTTAAACCTTCATGTTTTGTGTTTTGACCAGAAAACTCACACATAGGGATGGGAATTGCAGGGCGGGCAAAAAAAATTTGACCCGCAGAGGTGCGGGCCATTTTGGCCCGCGCCCGCTTGACCCGCGAGGCGGGGCGGGCAATCCCCGCGGGCGACGGGCCAACCCACCGGAAAACTTCTACAGATATGCACTTGCACAGCACAGTGGGCTGGAGGGACGACACGACACGTGCTGCCTGCTGGACATGACGACTTGATGAGGACAACATGACGAGCTGCCATTCCCTGCACCGCCGCCGTCGACTGAGATGACCGGTTGAAATGACGCCGCCGACTGGTGCTGCAACAGCTGAAACGGTTGAAATTGAAATGGCCACGGTGCGCAAAGCAGAACGGTAGAAACCAGAAGTCAAACACACACACACCACAGTCCACAACAGTTGTCCTTCGCAAATCGCAATCGCAGAAGTCAAAACACCGTCGTCCGTCGCACCTCGTCCGCAGCCCGCACGCACCGTTGTCCGTCGCACCGTCGTCCGTCGTCAATCCGTGCACCCCCTGTACTCTGCAGCTAGACCGACGTTGCGCCACCACTGCCAGCCGCAAGGAAAAAAAAAAATTTGCGAGTCGACTTTTTTGACCCGCCAGCCTTGCGGGGCACTGCGAGCCAGACCGTGATGACCCGCGGGCCGGTGCGGGTCGGGGCGGGCCGGCCCAGACGGCCCGCTTTACCGGCTCTACTCACACACAAGCACAACCATATCTAAATCCTTATAAGTGAACTTCGTTTATATCACGTATATGGGCCTCAGCAATCACTTTGACCCAATATGTGAAGCTGGACAGTAAAATGGGTGGCCCAGTATGATTTGCCTGAAATTGATTTGGCCCAATGCCTACATGCTTGCCTATATCAACAAGAATATAGCTTTTTCTCTCCTCAAGAGGAACTTTAGTAGAAATACAAAATTAAAGTTCTAACTCGTAAAAGTATATATTTAAATATTACAAAAAAATATAAAACATACTAATATCAATAAATCTTTTTACCCTTCCAAAACCTTATTAACCAGAACTCTGAAATCTTGGCAAATATAAGACAAGACAAAAAAACAAGAAAAACCCAATACCAGAGACTCATCGGCATACTAGTCTTCCATTTTAGTAGTAGAATAGAATGGAAGGAGCAAGGGAGTTTGATGCTTCCATGCTACTTGGTGGTTGCCATTATCTCTCTTTGCTGTAATTTTAATATTCATCTTAAGTCAATAAATCTAAATAATAGTATTTTATATCCTTTTTTTTTTCATATACTAAACAATCAATGGTTGATTAAATCCCAGGGAATCTCACTTCAAAACTGAGAAACCAATCATCTATCAATACTTTACGGGTATGGCATCAGGATGGAATCAAATTCCCTGAGTGTGGAGACACAAATATAAGCCGAGGGAGGGGGAGGGGGTGTAAGGGTGGGGTGGGTCAACACAACTGCACAGTCTAATGCTGCCCAGATTCTCTCTCATGCCATACGTACCATTAATAGGTTCACAAGGTAGGCCTGGCTGAGCTACCAAAAATTGAGAATTCATGGTATCTCCATGAATGCTTCGGTTCATTAACGTGGTATGTGGACCCATCTTGGCTATGGCCCATCCACGAGGGTCCTACAATGTGTTTTGTGTTTGTGATTGTGATGTGTTCAAACAGCAGTCATTGTAACAGCTATGGCCTATGTGCATGATGCTCACTTCATGTAGATTTCCTATCGATATTTTTTATTTCACTTTTCCTTTCCCCTTTGTGTTCATTTTCTTTATATGTATATATATATATATATTTACTGAGTAGAAGTCTAGATATGGCTACAGGAAAAGTTGCATATCACCTCCTGAAACATTCTGTGTGGTGATTAAATACCTATTCGAGTCGTCCATTTTAGATGTGGGTCATGATATTAAAACTAGTTTTCACTGAAATTAGTCAATCCTTCATAGCTATTGAGCAATCATTTCCATATTTAGTTTACTTTATCTCAATTACAGCGGATATTTATTACGGAGAGATGTTAGAGTTCCTTATGAACTTCTCAAAAGATTTACATGATGGCTTATATAATTGTTTGATACTTCATTTTACAACCTAATCTTTAAGATGAACCTAATATCTCTCATACCCATCCTATTTTTCTAGGTCTGGCAAGTTGCAACTCATTTAGGATTTGTATATCCATATTAGTATTTAAACCTATCGGGATGGGGTTGTTATGTGCAAAATATGACTTTCACTTCCATAAATAAGTTGTAAAGATTTATCATCTTAAGGTTCCAATCTAGCAATTTTGGAATGGATTTTAGAAAACCCAAATTCGAACCAAATAATATGTTACATGTTCTAAAATTGGCTTGAAAAGTGTAGGGTACATTAACTTGTTCTCAAAACCCAATCAATAGCGTTGTAGAATTCAGCATACTAAACTAATTTCATCAAAATATAAATATCTATTAAATTAAATGGTTTGGATTTAGATTAATAACAAGTTTTCTCTATAATATCGAGTTTGGGTTGTTGAATACCTAAGTCCTTTTACTAAAGCCCAAGTCTAGCTTTCAAGACATCAAAGTTTAAACCCGAAATGTCCACTTTAGATCTTATAGAAAATTATCTTCTTAAATCCTTGCTAGGTTCAAATGTAATTGGTACTCCACTTGCTCACATCTTTAGTTTTAACCCTTAACCATTTTAAGTCAACCCATCATTTAGGGTGTTCATAGTTATTCACGAATATTTACTAGGTACTCTTCAAATAATGCATGTGGTTGTTTTATTCATATTTATCAATTGAGTCAATGTGATATTGAAGGTTTCTATACATGAAGAAACAACGTTGTGTTTATTAGATAGATATGCTATCATTGTGGGGAGACATAAATAAAGAAATCAATGTTGCAATTATCTATATAGGAGCAATTGAATTAATTAAAATGAGAATGTAAAAAATTAGTTCTTCAGCTTCCTGGATTGGTTCATGAATCCTGATCAAGAATATGCTTACTAATTTTAAAATTGGACAATCAAGGAAAAGTCTATAATTCCTTTCTAGTTTTTACATCAACTCAATTGATTAAACAAATATAATAGAAATAAAACTCTTATAATTAAATTCTGATTTCTTGAAACCAATTATAACTTAGAGTTGTATAACAAGATTTAGGTCCAATATTGTACCATGATATTTGTGGTTCCTTGCTATGTGATTATTACAATAAGAGATTGTTTTAATCCATATCTAAAAATCTACTACCATTTCTCCATCAACAAATAAAAGCCATGTTTGAAACTTTGTTTTCATATCTAAATTCTTTTCAAAACTTTCATCCTTTGTTTTGTTTATAATCTTTATAAAGGTTTTTTCACATTTAAAATAATCATTGATTTCATTATGCAATTGTGTGTAGGAATTTTTATGGGTTAATGTTCCCCATGTTTATATAAAAGATATCAGTTTAAGATTTGATATTTAAATCTCATTTCTTTTGATTTATTTCATTACTTTTAACCGATAAAATAAGTACTCTCCAATAGAAATTAAGGTATATATTATAGCTAGAGTATCCAGGAAGTAAAGAAATGATCATTTGATCAAAGCATTATATAATTGGTTGTCACATGAGTAAACCCTTTCATATTAGCATATTCTAAGCTTGGCTTAAGATCGGTTTTAATATTAAAATAAGATTATGGCACTTTGTCTCAAAAGATCTTTGAGAACATTACTGATTCACAAAATCCTAATTTGGTAGCATTATATATTTCAAGTGGTCTTATGATGTCTTGCTTTTTAATTAGAAGCCGAATATAAGTCCTCTAACTATTGGTTGCTTTTCTAATAAGCACTTGTGTAATTATGTAAAATCTCCAATAATCGTAATTATGAGATCACTACTCGATTTTATAGTATACAATTATCATTAAGAAACCTCAGTGATTATAAGTAAATAATGTATTTTAGTAAATGTAAAATAATTGTACAAATATCGTTATAAATTTTGATTAACTCTAGGATTCCTATACTAATAGATAGTGGTGAGTGTTACACAATATTATATCCTGTTGCTTCAATATTATTTAAATGGTTTAAGGCAAAAGGTAATACTAATTGCATTTCATACTATGCAAGATTATTTTGTCGTTTGCCAAAATAAATGAATTAAAAGAGGTTCAAATGTTATTTAAGTAAGTAAAAGAAGGTTTTATCAACAACTACTCTGAGAAAATTTATTAAGAGATGGTATGTTTTGAGCTTATTTATGCACCGATTTTTCTCTAAAATATAAAACTAGTGTTTTTTGAAAATTATGTATTTTCTAAAATATGAAAATATACTTTTAAATCATGTGTTATATAATTACATTATGTTTAGAAACATATACTATTTTTTTGTTGTTGTTTTGTCTTATGAATTTCTTGAAATTACATAAAATCCATATCCTCTGAAATATAAAACTAGTGTTTATCCGATATTACATTGCACCCGTATTCTTGTATTTACATAAGGACATAATAAGAATAAATTAAAAAAAAATTATTTGATGTATCATCATTTATCTAACCTAATTCTTTTTCAACTAGGAATAACACATTTATTGGTGAACACTGAATATGGGAAGAAATATGCCTATGGACTAACGGTAATAGCAACATGAAATTATTTTCATAATAGTATTAACTCATATAACTATGTACTTGAAAATGAAGTCTCAATTATTTCACATCTGCCCAGGAAAATGGTCCCTCGTTTTATCTTAAACCAAGTTGCCGATTTGGTCCCCAAAAAATAATCTTCATGTCATGTGATTTATGAAATCAAGGGTCTCCCTGTCCCAATATTTTGTTTGATCTAGGCAATCCTAAGATAAAAACAAAAAACTCCTTTGGACCCTTTTGTGATAAATGTATGCTCTAAAGTATATGACGATTTGAAAAAGACTTAGAGAAATTTCAAGTTCTATCTGAAAGCAATTTTGATTGTGAATCATGGTTTAGTACAATTGGAGCTCCAATTTTATTGTTATTTTTTTGTAAGATTTTGTTCTTTTATTATCAAATCGATAAGTTTGTAAACAACTATAATAGGATCTAAGAAAATGATGTCCAAATAAAATGAGCAAGCGATGTATAATTTTCTTAACCTCATTTTGCAGTTTGATTGATGTATAAAGGAAAATCATTAAGGGTGGAAAAATAAATTTTTTGTCGTTATAAATAATATTAAACACTTAACAGTTGAAATTGTTAATGGTTTGAAAAGTTTACTTTTCAATATTATTATATATTTTACCAAAAAAATCAAATATATAAAGAGTTTAATTTTTTTTTAATTTAGTATCTATAATATTAAAACACAAAAAAAAATAGTTTTAGTTCACACTTTCTTACGATGAGTTCCTTAAATTATTCTTCAAAATTAAAGTATTTTAAAATTTGATAAATTTTTTAAAAGTTTACTCTAATAAATTTACTTTAATTTAGCTTTTTCTTGTCTATTACATTCTCCATTTAAAACAGTGAATTAAGTGTAAAAATAGAAAAATCTTAAAATCTTCTAATTCATGCAGTAATTACAATGTTTAACAATGCATGTGTGTTTTTAGCATGAGTACATGTCTATAACATTCATTGATATTTTCCCAAGTATGATAATTAATCAGATGGAAGCATGGGGACAGTGTTTGTTGTCAGGGACACCGATGCACCGCAGGCCATTCATTTGTTGGGGTATCAAGTCAAGATCACCACTTGACAGGTTTTTGGGGACTCGAGATGGGTCCTTCGTCCCATGGGGCTACACACTACCCCGCCACTTACCATGTTTCCCACAGCTCATTGACAATTGGCAATCGACTTGCATTTGCTGTCCGCCGATACGTCCTTGGTCTCTTCATAATCATCGTTTTGGAGTTTGGTCTCCAGCTTCGCTTCCCCCCAATGCCCAAATGGCCCCTATTTTCGACCTTGTTTTTGAGAAAATTTCATCGTACATATGTGGCATTCTTCACTAGGGCTAAGCATCGTTGGTGTTCGCTCTGTTCGGCTTATGGTCTGATTACAGTCATCAAGAATATTACGATTTGGTTGTATTCGCCCAAATCAAAATGTGAAATTATATCCAAATCTAATGACAAATTGAATCAAGCATATTAAAATTTTGAATTTTCTATTTAGTATAATACCATTCACATTTGTCTTGGATTTTTTATTTATTTTCAATATAATTTTTTTTATTTACTTCAACTCATTACATGAGATGAAAATTTGATTTGACCGTAAGTATTCAATAAAATGAAACCTAATGATTTGCTCCACTTAACCTAAGTTGATAATGGTCGACTAAAATGGCTTGAAAATTATATCCCGTGTTTTGGCTCACTCCAAGATATCAAGTAGGGAAGGTTTAATGAAAATTTACCATGACTGCTGATCTTTATATTTTCTTGATATCATATGTTCCAAAATAGAACTTATAAACATTAACATTTAGCTTTATTAAACAAAACTAATCTCAATCTTAATGAGTGAAACTGTATTATAATAAATATATAATTCATAATCCAATGATTTTGACATGATAAGGCTTGTGATTTCCTCAAAAAAATATACGTTTAATATGCGTGACTCTATCCATAAAAGTTTGCACATCCACTTTATCGATAGATGCATATAAGAATAGTTTATTCAATCTTTAAGTTCGTGCATTTCTTGGTTACATAAGCCCATAATTTAATAGAGGACATGCGTACTCAATTCTATGTTCTTTTTAGACAAATATTATAGAGCATCGAAAAGTTAACATGAGGTGTTATGGCATTATATAAATCTACAAGTAAATGATCCCAATTTTGCCTTTGTTACCGGTTTCAGAGCTTGGTGATTTGGATTGTGTTGGAAAAGAGAAGGCCTCATAGGTCAATACCTAAAGGTAAAGGAGGTAAATCATAAAAAAAAAAAAGAGGAAAAGTTAGGAGAATTATTAGAAGACACTCAATAGACAACTAAGACAACCAATTGACAGTTATAAGACTTAGTTAGCTATCCCATTAATGATCAACTACGATTTTCTTTAGCTAAATTTTGGTGATAAATCTTCTTTATGTAAAATTATTCAACTAAATACAACCATGGGTGTTCATACTTCAACTCATTATGAGTTTTACTATTTCTAAAATACTTAGGAATCAATGTCAAAGAGACAATCCAACGACTATCCACATTAGCTTCAATTCCTAAAGATATAAGGCCTACAATCTAATTTTTCATACAAACTGCAAGACACTCCTAGAAACAAAATAGTGATAATTATCAAATTTCATATACACTCCTTTCTACCACAACCCACATCATTAGACTACCACCTCTACATCTTGAATAAGGGTGTAAAATAGTCAAGTTAATACACTACAGTATTATGCTCGATGTTGAGATCAATTCAAAAAATTCAAAGCTTTGCTTCTACTTACTAGACTTTTCTATGTAAGCTTAATTTACAATGGCACTCGACTAATTTCAATTCAACTTGATTAAGCTTATACACTTGTTTTACTTTGAAAATAAAAACTTATTTTAATTAAATGGATAGATTCATAAACTTAACTTACACGTAAGCCCACCTCTAACTTGGTTAGGCACATAACTTATCGGGTCAAATGCCACATAAGCGCACCCTACACAACTCTCTTTTTGTTTATAGGGAGATAAATGGTAGGATGTCACAATTAAGCACCCAATACAAAATATTCTTTCCTTGTAGAAATATAAATGATAAAAAAGCCCGAGGTTATGATTACATGGTGTTTGGAAGGTATAATATTGAGACTAAACTTCATTTAACTCAGTAGTTTAAATAATGTTTTGATGTAGATATAGTTGTCAAAATCGCAAGTTAACTCGCACATTTCTACAATTTTATGAGTTGATGAGCACATTCTTAGTCAGCTCACATGTAAAAACATTTTTAAGATAAAATCGCGATTTCACACATGGAATTGGTAAAATCGCAAGTCCACTAGCGTTTTTGCGTTTCTACTATAAAGTTTTATTTTCCATTAGTAGAAGGAAAATAGTATTTTTAACTTTTTAACTTTTTTTTTATTTTTAACTATTTCTAGCTTTTTATTCTTACTTTTTTCCATCGGTTTTTTTTTTTTTATTTAGTAGAAACTTGAAACTTCAAATAGTAATTTTTTTTTCTAATCTTGAATATTGAGTGTCGATCTTATGTGAGGTAAATGTCAACCTTTAAGAGTTGCTACTGTTGTTATTGTATGTTCTGTTAGGGGCGACGCACAAGAGAAAGTTGATGTTAGGGTTGACGCTCATAAATAATAATAAAGTAAAGTTAAAAGAAGGAAGAAAAAATAAAAGCACAAGATTTTATTATGGTTCACCCATTAACTAAGGCTACGTCCAATAGAAGATTCTACTATAATTAGCACCCCGCTCTCTCTTTTTTATCACACAATTACAAGTGAAAAAGAGAATGTATAGTAACAGCTATTCATGGGCCTAAGCTCAAACTTTAATGAATAAATATGGGCTTAATTGCTAAAAGTTCTCTGGTGTCCAGGGAGCGTTACCCCCCTGAGACTCCCGCTGGGGCGGCTTCCTCGAACCCCTGTGCTTTCCTATTGTAGAAGAGTATGAGCCACACCCCCAACATGTTCGTCAGTCATCATTCATCGCTTATCGGTGTGCTACGTTGCATTGAAGTCTTTGTGTTTGTGTTCATCGATTGTCGATCTTCTTGTTCTTATTTGTGGTTATGTTCGTGTTAAGTACTCATGTTTGATTGCTACAACTTTTCTTATTTTAGTTAATATTTTTGTAATAGTAAATAAAATAAATGGTAGATAACTTTAACTTTATAAAAAAAAATTAGATTTTTAATTTTTTAGGAAAGGTATAAATATATTTATATTTCTATCTTTTCAATATCTCATAGTTAGAATACTTTTAAATATATATTTTTATGTAAATATATTTTAAATTAATAATCACGAATAGTACAAAAATTTACCTAGTAATATATAATTTTGAAGACTTTTCTTGTCATGGTACCTTTTTATTATTTACTTTTGGTTAGTAGTTATTTATCATTTCTTTTATATTACTCATTTCTAATGGTATATCTTCGTTATTAACTTTTATTTATTAGTAATTTCTTAAAGTCACAATTGATTTTTAAATTTTATCTATTATCTTTTAGCTTTTGTATATATAACTAGGTGAAACTCGCTTTATACACGATTTATCATTTTAGAAATGAAATATCTATATTATACAACTTATGCTTGATTATCTATATTATGAATTTTATTGCAAATTTGTAATTTATGACTAAAATAAATACTGAATTTCCTTATTTATATTATCCATTATATTTTTTAATGACTATTGTAAGTAAATTTACAATATTTAGAAGTTATTTTAAATAGGTTATAAAAACTTCCATTTCTATGTTCCAATTTCACAGACCCCTTAACAATTCTATGTAAAATCACGATTTTGACAACCTTAGATGTAGCTATTTTGAGATTTCAAGGTATGGAGCAATATGAACATGAAAAACAGAAGAATCAAAAGAATAAAAAAATATCAAAAGAAACTGTCAAAATTAGAAATAAGAAGATAGAAGTCGTTAAAAAACAATACTAATCGGGTTCCAAACGAGTCAAAAGTTATCAAAAATAGTCAAAAAGAGTAAAAAACTATTAAATTTGCAGTAGAGATTTAGTTTTTAAGAGGTCGGCTTTAAAACTTCATAACTTTTCATTTATGAATAGTTACATGACTTATAATATATTAATAAATACTAATTTAAGTCTACTTTAATCTAGTGTGAACCGCTTCACCATTTAGGTCCATTTTCAATGTCAAATTTGCATGTTCCAATATCATTCAAAGTGTCAAAGAGCTTTGTCTAGATTAAGAAAATCTATTTCGATTGATTTGTCTTTCTATTATATTTTACTTAGTTTCCTTAATAGTTAAGGTTTCTAGCTTCTATATACTTGTTAAATAGTATAATCAAGGATTATTATCGATATTACAAATTATTTTTTCTTCATATTTCATGCTCTAACTCAATTAAGTTGATTTTTTTTATTAGAGCTTAATTTAGGTGGTATTGAAAGTGACTCAAAATTGATCAATACAAAGGCACAACTCAGAAATTGTTTGTTGGCAATTGAATTGCCTTATTTTGTTATTGATATAACATTTCCTATCATATAGAAAGAAGAGCTTAACTCAAGCTTAATTAAGCTTCCTTGTTCCTTGAGTCAAATAATTTAAAACTCAAACGTAACTTGATAAACTACTTTAGTAGTTAAAGGTTGATCTTCAATTGAACTTAAAAAAAGTCAAGTCAAAGCCAAATATTTCATATATCACCGAATTCTTTGGGCTAAAAATTGATCGACCAAATAATGACACATCAAACTAAATTATATCTATCCTTACTTATAGGGATGAACTTGAAGGGGAGGGGAAGGTTGGAGGGAGCAAACTTAGGAATAAATTAATTATTAAAATTTAACCAAAAAAATAAGAAGAAAACATATATTATATGTTTATTTTAAAGACCACATCTTAAAATAATATCAGACTTAGCTAAATGGTTAAATGTTTGATCTTGCAAACATGAGGTCATGAGTACAATTTCTATAAAAGTCGTTTATTTTTTTAAGTTGCATTCATTTTTATATTACTTAAATAATATTCTTTTTTTTTCTTTTATTTGTAACAACTAATAACATTGAATTTAATTATTAAAAATATTAATCAACTAAATAATTTATCCTAAGATAGGCAAATTTAATATTTATTTAAATAAAGTAAGTTTGCCCCACCCCATTATACAATTTTGTATCAATCCTTGCCTACTTATATTAATATATTCCAACTTGCACACCTTTATTCAACCAAATATAAAAGCACAATACTCCATCATAGCTACATTTCATTCCATCAAAAAGATGAAATGTTAATAAAGCTTTCCTTCGAAGGGGGAAAAAGAGAAGATGTATAAATGGAACGTCATAAGCACACACCATACAAACCTCTTTCTTTATTAGGAGATAAATAGTGCATAGTAAGAGAGATAGCTTGAAATTCATTAATACAAATGCTCAATGCAAAATTTGTATATGGATAGTTGAACTACCTCATTTTGATACTAATATAACATTCTAGATCTTATCCCAAAAATAAAAAAAAATAGAAAAAAGCTCAACTCAAGTTGAATTGTGCTTTCTTATTTCTCAAGTTAAATAATTCGAAACACAAACTTAACTTTATAAATTACTTTTGTAGTCGAAGCCATATTTATCTTATAAATAGGTTAGATGCCATATTTAAACGTCCCACATAAACTTTGTTCCTTTGTAAGAATATAAATGATAAGACTATTTAGGGTTATGATTAAGTGGAGTCTAGATAATACAATATTGACTAAACTCAAAAGTTTCAACCGTGCTCTAGCTCAATTGAGTATGCATTTTTTAGTAAGAGCTTAACTTAAGTGCTACTTGATAAGTGTGAGCTCACTTGGTTAAGCTTTATTTTGAGTTTTTTCTAATAAGAATATACTCTTTCAATTATGCAGTAGCTTGAGATAGATGCAAAATTAATTAATGTTAAAATTCAATTCAAACTCAATTAAACTTATTTGTTTGTCAAGTCAAATAACCTAAAATTCGAGTTTGAATTGAAGAATTACTTTAATTATTGAAGTTCACAATTATATATATATATATATATGAAAGCATATTTGAATATTTCATGTATAACCTAATTATTTAGAGAACAAATTGGTGAGCCAAATAAAAGCAAATAGAAAGGATCTACTCATCAAAGTTAGGTCTGCTGGATTGTTAATTAAACTTCTTTAAGAGGGCAAAAAAAAAAAAGATAAGTAATAGGAATGTTAGGCACACCTTGTATAAACCCTTTTTTTTCCTTCATTGGAAGATAAATAGGTAAGATGCCATATTTGAACGGTCATATAAACTTTTTCCTTTCTAGAAATATAAATGATAAGACTATTTTGGGTTATGATTGAGTGGAGTCTAAACAATATAACATTGACTAAACTTGAACTTGACTCAAAAGTTTTAATCATGTTATAGCTCAACTGAGTTTGCATTTTTCAGTAAGAGCTTAACTTAAGTGCTACTTGATAAGTGTCAGCCCATTTGATTAAGCTAGAATCTGGATTTTTTTAGTAAGGATATACTCTTTCAATTATGTAGTAGCTTGAAAAAGATGTAAAATTAATTAATATTAAAATTTAATTCAAACTTAATTAAATTTATTTATTTATCAAGTCAAATAACTTAAAACTCTCGTTTGAGTTGATGAATTACTTTAATAGTTAAGGTTCATATATATATATGAGAGCCTACTTGAATATTTCATGTATAACCTAATTATTTAGGGAACAGATTGATGAACCAAATAAAAGGAAATAGAAAGGATTAACTTATCAAAGTCAGGTCTGCTGGATTGTTTTCTTTTTGTAAAAGAAATCTCTCTGACATCAAGCATTTTCTGGTTAAACAAATACCCCCAGAATACATGAAATAGCAAAGGCTCAAGTATGATGACTTGTTTAAGAGATTGATTTTGGATAGCCGTAGAAGACAAGGAAATTGTTTTATCGTTTTCGCAGGTTCGGAAGCTGCGCGAGACACGATCCGAAGTACATGGCCCCAAAAACCAAACACGTCAACTCAACGGCACAAACGTTCGGCGCTGTATTGTCACCTCCCAACTTCTTCCTTATAATCATTATCACTTGTCTATTCAGAGATTTAACATAAATTACGGCTACATTTGGCAATCCCTTCTGCGCCAGCCGTTGGATAAACTAAAGACATCTAATTAACAGTGTCCGCTGGATAGACATTAAATTATTTGATAAAAAAATTTAAAAAAAAATCATCAAATATTAACATGTTCTAATAGGTTTGTTTGTGCCTTTAAGAAACTTTTCCTTTTAAGCCTTCTCGTTTTATTTCTAAAATCATTTAAGAGAGTGTTAGAGTACTTGTGCTTAAATAAGTTTTATGTGGTAGTATGTTATCACTTGCTTATAAGAGATAGAAAAATAAATAAAGAGAAGAAAGAAAAAAAAAACCTTGAAACTTGCCATTGGAAAAATCAATCCAACGGCTAACATTTGAAGGTGGTTGCATGTGCAACGACAGAAAGCTTTGCGACTTAAGAAACTCATGCATACGTGTAGGAGCTCCGCGTGGAGGTGCTTTGCCTTAAGGATTACTTTAAAGATCTTAAGGATCCTAATAACTTTTTTAAATTATCAAATCAATGTTTTATATATATCGATCCTTATTTCAGGAGCTTCCTTTAATCCCTTACATTATGTTTGTATTGAGAAAGGAAAGAAGAAATAAAGAATTTGGAAGGAAAATTTTACTTTTTCCTTATTTGGTAAAGAAAGAAAAAGGAGAAGAAATTGATTTATGAAGGAAACATTTCTCTTGATCCACCAAACAGAATTATCTCCTATTTGGAGAGAATTAGAAGGAAATTGTAATAAAATTATAAATTACTCTTAAAACAAAAACATATTTTTTAAATATAAAAATGTTTATTATATTTTAACAAAATAAAATATTATATTACAAAACTTTTCTTTTACTTTCATTCCCTCCTTTACTCAAATAAGGAAATTTGTCGCTTTTCCTTTCGTTTTCTTTCCTTCCTAATTATTTTCCTCCACTTTCCTTCCCTGGTAATTCTTTTCTCTTCCAAACATAGTGTTAAGAGCCTCCACATAGAGGTTCTTTTCCTTAGTCCCTATGTCAAGAATCCAGGGATAAAGGTATCCTTAATAGCACACTCAAAATTTAGCTTTTACAGATCATTGATCCCTTACTGTGCCACCATTGTAGATCCTCAATAGGGTTATGCATTTGGGATTTCTCAAAATTCTATGTGGAATGCATCACAATCACTCTATGAAGTTGTGTGAGCTTGTTCCTAGGGTTAATGTTACTGTCTCTACACTAGCAATAAGAAGCTCCATTGAAGCACTACTATGTCTATAATGATCATGCCTTATATCATCATAGATCTCCTCCTATGCATTGAAAGCAGCTTGAGCAACAAATTTTCTCTGTATTTCCACATATGCTCGACGTGAGAGTATGGACACAGATGTGTTACGCAACCAATAACATGATCAATCGCAACTTACAGTAGACTCGTAAAGACAACACAGCACTCTTGTATAGCGGCTTTGTCTTTTATATCAGCTTTGTCTTATATAGCAGCTTCGTGCCCTCCATCTTAATGTCGGGATTAATGCAAAAGTAAGATAAAGCGGTGGTAGAATACTTGCAAAGTAACCTTTAACCTTTAAGTTTGTCTAGGACACTCTTCATTAGAACCATCATATTTTCACTTTTTACCATGTTCGTATCTTGTCCACAGTGGTGATAAGAGTACACACATCGCCATTTACTAGTATGTGATAGGTACTAGCTAACATTTACGTGAGGGCAATTAAAAGTGGACAAAATATTATACGTATTTTTACTTTCATCCATTAGTGCCATAGCATCCTACCATGAATGTGGCTAATAGCTAAGTCATCATATAACTAATGAATCTTTTAATCACTTAATTTGAAAATTTTCTGTTAATATTAATTTAGTATTCATTATCTCAATCTTATAAGCTTATTTTAATTCTCTTGCACAACTTTAGTTATCATTTATCCTTGCATTATCCATCTATCGGTAAAAGATCGGTTTTGATACCATTTATAATACTTTGATTTAATATTAATCAATAGCCAAACCAATAGGTGAATAATAAGTTTCCCCAACTATTTAGCTCGTAAATTTTTAACTAATTTTAAATTTGCTATTTATTATTTGATTCTATAAATTAATATTAATTCTCTCATGTACCATAAAACTATTTCATAAACACTTCCTAGGAAAACTTATCAATTCTATGAATTAGAGAGTAGTTCGTTAACACTTGCCACAACATATGATTCTTAGATATTTTCGAGTAGGTGTAGTTCCATTAGTTAGCTACATGATTGCAACTTGCTAAGGATGGGTCTAAACCGCTCAGTGCATCCACAATAATGAGTTATTTTGTCATATTTAATTAGCATCTACTTTAACTACGACTTTTGTTCTCATTGTAATTTGACATCTTCAATAATGCAAGTAATTTACTTTTATAGATATTAATCTTGTGAAGACATTTATTTCTATGTAATCCTTTTGACATACTTTATGGCAGTGTTAGAAATGGTTTTATACTTTTAATTGATAAATGAGTCTAATTCAAATATCAAGCATGTTTATTAAATGGATTGAATTCATGTATTCAAGTTTTTAAACACAAGGAGCACAAATGAGATAAGCATACTTATAATCTACACAAGTTCAACTTAATTTTTACTCAAGTTTGACTCAATAGGAGTAAAGTTGAGTTCAAATTTGAGCAAATTAAATAATTCATTGAGTCAAGTTCAAGTTTTACAATGTTTGGTTGGACTAACTCTTGAGTATAGTTGAACTAGAGTCTAATATAACAATTATTTAAGTTTGACTCAAGTTTAAATATCATATTATTTTAATTAGAATAACAATATTTTATTTAAATAATTGATTTCACACTAACTTAATTAAGTTGAACCCAAACTCATTGAAAACTATTTTCAGTTTGCGTCGGATTTGAGCCTTGAAATCTTGAGTCAAGCTTAAACTTAGTATTGTATTGTTTTACATCAATTCATTTTATATGTTTAGTATTTATGCATAAACCGATTTTTCGAGTGAGATACAAAATATAACCTACTAATATAAATTAAAAGCCTTAGCTACCTAGTGCACAAATCTAATCGGACCTCTTGGTTAGGTCATCCTTATTACTAAGTTGATTAGAGGGTTCGTTAGTATGCTATATTGGTATCTTAAAAAATTCTCCCTGATAATAACTCTCTCCACTTTAATTTCTTGTAGTACCTCAAGTGAGTTTCTTAGTAACTTTTTAAAATTTTGTAGGTCTCATAACAGTCTTTTTCGAGTAAAATAAAAGTAAAAATAATATTAAGGACCTTACTTTTTTAGTTGCATGGCAGAGTAACTTCACAAAGTTAAAGGAATTTCATTTATTGATTGGAGTTCTGTAGCTTGGGTTGCTTAGCTTAGGATATTGTACCATGTAAGAACTCCAACAAAAATGGATATAAAGGTATACGGAATATTTTTATTTTTAAAATTTAATGTTTATATTTTAAAATAATATATGATGTAATTTTATTATTAAATACTAAATTTTTATTAAATGAAACATCCAAATTTGAAAGTAAAAACACTCAATATATGAGGTGTTATGAGCATTGTACCACGTGGTCCTGCTGTATGGAGGGTGGACCGTGCGCCGTGCGGAACCGGAAATGAGTGACCAGTGCCGTTTCTAAGTTTCTATCTCTTGACTAGTTGACTTCACTGACTGAGCCAACCGACCCCACCAGAGAAAGAGAGAGAGAATTGAATCCAATTTACCATTCATTAGCTCCTGTGCTGTTCATAGAACCTGTCTTGGTCCAGACAAAACAGCTAGGTTTACTATTTATTACGATTTTACACACCATTCACGAGCTCCTCCTGTTCATAAAACACGTCTTGGTCCACACAAAACGGCTAGGTTTTACTATTTATTATGATTTTACACCTATTAGGTGTTTTTGTCTACGGTCTGCCTTTAATGCACCTCTCCTATGGTCCTTATTCACCATTTGGTGCCCCTTTTATATCGATTCCAATAATGGATACTTAAGCACACTAATTATGGTTGAAAAAAAAGGGAATTTTTTTTTTATATTTTCATAAATTATGAAGAAACCAATGTATGGAGGAATAGAATAAGTATTTTTTATGTTAAAAACAAAATATTGTAGCTTGAGTTTGAGCTAAATATCCCATGATATTAGAATTGTAATGGATGAGTTAAATTAAAATAATATAATATTTAACCTGAGTTTGAGATTGACTCAAAAATTTAAAAATCAAGGTGAACTTAAATTGACCAAGCTTAGTATTTAAAACTTGAACTCGATTTAAAATGTTATTCAGGTATCGTTTGGTTACGGGTACTGGACAGAACAAGGAGTACTGGACTGGACTAAAAATGAAGGACTGGACAAAAAAATTTTTTGTACCACGTTTGGTTTGTTCAGTACTGGACAAGGATTTTTGTGCTGTCCAGTGTTTGGATTGCAAAGTACTGGACTGATCATAGGTAATTTGACTGTTTTGCCCTGGAGAAAGCTTTTGTGCTGTCCAGTGTTTGAAATTGCAAAGTACTGGACTGGACTAGACAGAGTAAAATTGATAATTTTGCCAATTTTGCTTATATCATAGTTATTTTTATATATTTCATATTATTATAAAAAATATAATTTGAAGGTTTAATATATAATATTAAATATTATAGGAAATATGTTATATTTAATGAAATAATACATTATTTATGATTTTCAATATGTCACTGAAAACATTTCAAATACTTTTACACTGAACCATCCACATATCCATCAACCACTTTAAACAAGTCATTGAAAGATCTGAAAATTAGAAAATCCATACACAAATTAGATCGATTAGATTAAAACATCAATCACTTTTATATTTCATAAGGACAATGCATAAATGACATAGATAAGATAATAATCATACGTTTCAATAGTCAAAGTAGTTTATATGATTATGACCTGCCAACTACATCTGATAGAAAACCTGCTAACTCTATTGCAGGAGATACATGAGGTTACAACTTCTACAAAATCCAAAAACTGGTTTAACCATAGAAGGTACTAAACCAGGGTAGAGAGGTTTGATAATACAAAGCCAATAAAAGAAGTCTTAATTACATAAATACTACAAACATGTTTTATATCAACCAATAATTCGCCTAACAAATGCTAGGCGTTGTTCTCCTTCGAGCCTCCAAAAAAACTTCTCATACTGTGGATTTGTCGCCATTTGCATAAGCACATCCAACTCTTCATTTCCCGACAATCCTAACGTTTTCAACTCTGCAACAATATCGTCCCTAGGAGGATTAGCAATTTTTCCTGTAAGTAAAGCAAAATCACTCCTAACATCTCTAATACTCTGTTGAAACGTAGATATAAATTCTGCAGCATAGTCTGCCATTGGACGCTTGCGAGTCGGTCGCACAGATGGATCACGTGAGGCATAGCTGGAGGCTTCAGTAGACTGTGGCACTTGTTCAGACTCCATTTCTTCATCAAAAGTATCCTCACCCTCAGTTTGCATTTCCTGTATCACATCTGCTGGTGTTTCAGCTCTTTTGCCAGTTGCTCTATCCTTTCCAAAAATTCCTTGAAGTTTTTCAAACTCTTTAAATTCCTTGTTGGCATGATTAGCAACCTTCGGATGCTTCTACAAAACAATAGAAATAATTATTATAACAACAAAGAATTAACGTATAAAAAATGAGCTTATTTCAAAGTAAACATAATGTTGATTTTACCTCTATATATTCAGCAAGAACTGCATCATTATCAACAATAACACATTTTTTTGTATCATCCCACCCAAATCCACTAGTATTTATCATGTCAATACACCCCTCTCTACTCTCCTATTCAAAACAAAGTTTATATAATAGAAACTAGCTGCCGCCATTGTAAGCATATTGATATAGACTCTCCATCCAAGAAGACAAATCAGAAATCCATGTTGATCCATGATCTATAGGAAATATCAAAGGAAAGACCTATAAGTGTAACGTTGGGGATCGAAAGATCATTTTCATAATACAAAACATAATGGACAACATCATATGCTACATAATATCAATAAGATTTTTGGGATTTCCGATAAGAAACAAAATAAAAATAAACACACACCCAGAACACCATGACATTAAAGAAACAAATTTCGTACAACCAAATCAACTACAATCAGCTAAATCACGCAAAGTTACACAAAAGTACAACCCAACAAGCCAAAGTTTACCAAACTTAGCTGAAAGATAAAGATAAAGTCGATGTCCTCCTTTTCCCAACAAATCAAAGAACCTAATGAATCCAACTCATACATTTGAGAGAGTTGACAAGGGCTGAAAGAGCTAATTAAATCACAAATGCAGTCGTTAGTGTCTTCAATCAGTCCTAGTAAAATAAGCTGCGCAGGAAAGGCCCAAAGCCAATCCCAGGGAACAGTAAAGCTTCAATTGGTCTTTCTGTCCAGGTGCAGGGGCGCGGAGACGTCATTCCAAGGAAAGAAAGACTCACTCCAAGGGTCAGGCTTTTGCAGCTCTTCTGGCGTCAGGGTTGCGGGAAGCTTTGCTTCTTGTTTTGATTTAGAGCAACTTCTTCTTGGCTCTCAGGTTGAGAAGCCCTTGGATAGATCTTTGCATAGTCTATTCCTGTTCGAGTAGCTAGAACTCATATACGGAACGAGGGCGACCCGTGGAAATACATCGGTTTCTATTGCAGCATGCTCTTCAGATTTATGGATTCGCAGGGGGCCTAAGGCCTTACTTAGTTAACTGACAATGACAAAGGCTTGCGAAACTAAGTAGGGCCTTTTCCTTTTTCTCGATTCGTTCTGGAAGTGCCCTCCATCAGGGTGTCATCTGTGTTGGCGGATCAATTTGATATAGCAACTGCAGAGATTGAGTCGAAACAAAAAATGTATGCTAACGGATCTGCTTGAGCTTCCTTAGCCTTAGGCAAAGTGGAAAGCTTAGTTTGAGCTATTCATTGACCAGGTGAGTAAGGATGCAGCTCCGTGGACCGCTCGTCGGGCCTGATAGGTGGTGGTAGTACTGACCTTAAGTAGGTCAGGGCTCAGATACAAAAGATGAAAACCACCCCCATTCAGTGGTTCCCGTGCCACCACAATGGCATGGCAAGTAGGCAGGCTTGCTGCCACTTCATTCATATGTATGGTAACTGAGGCTGCCTCGTCGTCGACAACTTCTGGCACGGAATCAGATGTGAGTCTTCCATCTACATCCGTACCGCTCCTCGTGGAGTAGATCCCGCATCCAACCTCACCTCGCGTAAAGCGAAAAAGAAAGAAAATGCTTCCTTAGTTTTTGGCGCGACACACGATTCTTTCGCGAAGCGCTCTCTCAGACGTTTCCACTCCTGCCCCCGCAAGCAAAGAGCTTTCAAGATACCAGGCCACAAAGTGAAAGTGAACAGCCCCGAGCAAATCTTCTAGAGAGCGGACCGGCACGAAGCCGCTGACGCCGAGTCGGCTCTTATGCCGCTAGCTATGCCTTGCTTGGTCCCCCGGCACGGTGTCGTTCGTGCACCTGTCCCCAATGGAAGAATGAGTGATCCGTTCCCCTGCAGATCATGGCCTTACCACTTGGTCCCCGATGGCCAGCAGGGGATTCGGTATAGCAGCTCACGTTCGTTTGGGCTGCGCGTTCTAATTACCGACTTCACAGGTGCTAACGACATGATCAACCGGCTGCGAGGAACATTAACCTAAACCCTAACCCTAAAACCTAAATCAAAATCCATTAACCTAAACCCTATTCCTTAAGCAAGACAAGGAAGGAAGGATTTGAGAAGAGATGGAAGCATACAGACCTGATCGTGGAAGGACCGGCGCTGATGAGATGTCGTTGTTCCTCCTCCGAAGCCGTTGCACGATGCGCCAAAAAATTGCAGAACAGTGAAGGAAGAAAGTGACGAAATACGCAAATCTTGCAGATGGAATACGGAAGGGAAAGTAAAACGAGATAATTGAGGGGCAATTTCGGGATTTCGCAAATATTGGGTTGTCCAGTCCAGTGTCGAATTTTTTGTCCTGAATTATACACGGTACTAATATATCCGATTTAGTCCAGTACCATATTTGTGTTTAGTCCAGTACTTGCTTCAAGGATGGCAACCAAACAGAGGACAAAAAATTTTGTCCAGTCCAGTATCGGATTCCTAAGCCAACCAAACGCAACCTCAGTAAGTTTGAACTTGATTTAATTAAACTTATTTAATCTTGATTTTTCTATTTTTTTTATTTAGAATAATAATAATAATATTTAAACTTAACTTAAATTCGATTAATATTGAAGTTTGCCTTAAACTCAATTGGACTTGTGAGCTAACCAAACTAAAAAAATATAAAATTCGATTTCAACTTAATAAACTATTTGAATAACTTAAGTTTAATCTTATTGAAATATTAAGTTGAATTCAAATAACTCGTAAATAAAGTATACTTAACTCATTTACGCCCATGCATGGTGCCCACTATCATACTTGGTAGGTTTTTGCAGAGATTTCTTTACGGTTGGGAATCGGTACATTTTTGCAGGGGGTGATCTGCATTCAGTAAGGCCATCTAAGTTTGGCTTGTTAACGGGGAGAATGCTGATCAAATAAATGACTCTGTACTCTCACTGCGTGCACATGTGATTAATGTGGGCGGAGCTGGAAGCAGCACGAAACATGGCAGCTCTTTATGAGCTTTTGCTGGGTTTTTTGAGCGTGAAATAGGGGAAATTTTTTAACTCTTCATTGGGACTTTCTTCGAAACTGTATGCAGAGGTTTTTGTATTTATATATTTTTTTTAGGTCACGCTATGCTTTTTACATGAAGAAAAAGCTTCATGAAAGATCCCACTATAATTTAGCAAAATCTATTTCATAAGTCATAATATTTAGTTACGAGTTAATAAAAAATAATCTTATAAAAAAAATTAGGAAAAGAAAAGAAGAAGAAGAAGAAAAAAACTTAATATATAAATAATATGAAAAATTTAATTTATTACTCAAATTTTACTTGACTTCGATTGCATTGAGCGCAATTAGTTAGTCACGTAGTTTATAATTTGTTTTTACAAATGAGTCATAATGTCAATGAAGATCCTATGATGTCCTTCAACAAAATCTAAAATGACAATTTTAGAGATATTGATTCTTGGTGAATAAAATCGACTGGATCTTACAAACAATATAAACAATTTTCTTTTCTTTTTTTCCGGAATATCAGTAAGCTGATTTTAATGGTCGGATTGCATAACATTCAAAGTTCATGGGCTCAATCATTCATACACAAATATCGGATACCAAATGATATAACAACAAAAATAAAACAAAACATGTCATTTTCACTTCATAACACAACTGAGACAACCATTCCCTACAAGTCATCGTCTTTGTTGGGCAAATCACCATAATAAATCATTGCACATGGTTTAGTGCAAGCTATCTTGGAAATGTCCATTTCATTTAATTCTTCAAGTCTTAGCTACTAACCCTAACCCTAAAAGCAACTGACTTATACTAGGTACATGGACAACATTAGCACATTTAATCCCATTGATCTTGCAACACAACGTTTTAATATTTATGATAAATCCTAGGAAGATACCATCTACTAAGACCGCAAAGGTATTACCCCAATGTAGAGCCACTGTTATAGATTCTGTCCTCATAAAGACATTAACTCAAAGCTTGAGCTGCTTAGATTGTTTTTGATTTTTCAGAGGTCGTTTTGGTTTGCACATGCAATAAATTTAAAAGAAGGATTCCATTAATTATTATCTTCACATGCAAGTGGTTTAAAAGAGAAATTTTTCATATTTTAAAGGTTGGTTATAAACTTTGGTGAAAGGATACATCTAACCATTTTTCTTGACACTTACACTTGATATTACCGCCCAAGGGCTGAAAAAGTAAATATATAAAAATATATAAAAAATTCTTTTAATTCTTAATAAGTATATTATGAACATTGTTTCTTTACTAGAAAAAATCAACTCTTGTTGTAAGGATTAAATGACCTTTATGCAATATTTACCATGTAAAGTATATGTTGACCTTAACTAATTCGTGCTTTTTGGGATTGGATTTTGTAACGGTGGGCTTTTGCTAATTGAAAACTCTGACTTCAAAATTGAGTTAAATTATATTTTGAGCTCAAGCTTATATAAGGCTTGTTAATTTCTTTTCCAAAATATGTTACCTTTAATTAAATCAAAATTGAAGCTTGAACTCTACTTGAAATTGATATAGCTTGACTTAATTTTAAGTTAAAACTAACAAAATAAAATTTTTAAAGCGTTTGTTCAAATCAATAAGCTAAAGGGAGCATGCTGAGCTTGTATTCAATTTAATTATGGCTGAATTCAACCCAAGTAAATATCCGATCAAACTTTAGTATATCATTTAACTTATTTACTCTTGTAATAATTAATATGAAATCACCTTAAGTCTAGCAATACTTTTTACCTTCACAAGATTGTAGATTAGGTTAATAGCACAAATGAGGATTTGCATATTGTAAGGAGAGACTTTATATCAATTCTTTCTTCTTTTTTTAATTTATAAACTCTTAACTTATAATTTAAAACTCAAATTCAAAATAAAGTTAATCAAGGGTAGAATTTTGAATTTGAGCTATTCACTATAAAATTTAAGGCTCAAGCTCGATTCAACTTAATCAAGTTTAAAAATTTGAACTCAAACTTAACTAAAAAAATAGTACTCAAAGAGCTCAATTTTAACTTGACTAAGGGTCTACTTGGTTTATCTTCTTTTTTTTTTTTTCATTTGTTTGACACCTCGTTTGGTATCTATTTGAATATGTGTGTTTACCAAAAATAAGATAATAAAAAGGGAAAAATGAAAAATACATATATATTTCTTTTGCAAAATTAAGTATGTAGAAATTCAAACTTAATTACTAATTACTTTATTTATTTTTACAAAAATGCCAACTAATATCTCTTTTTCCAATGTGTAAAATATATTTTTAAATCTTTTATCTTAAAAGTATATGGATTTTTACTTTCCATTTCTCATTTTCTAATCACCATTTTTATTATAATTATAAAAACAAAATATTGATAAGATAATTTCCCATCTCTAAATTTTAAATATGTACAAATTAGATATAAATAAAATTAAATAAAATAAAAAGACAATCCAAATAGACTTTAATTTCATTTCAATTCATTCGTTTTTTAATTAGAATTTAAAAGTTTAACCAACTCGATAAAGTACACATTTGTGGCTCACTACCTTTTCTATTTACAAGTTTTTAACGCAAAATTTTAAATGCAAGCTTTTCACTACAAAATTAAGTTTAAAATTTTAAATTTAAACACAAATAGTTTGAATTTAACTTAATCAAACTTGTTTCATTAAAATTTTTTAATTGAAGTAATATTAATCTTAAACTTGATAGAATTCAACCAATATTTTAGTTTGATTGAGTTTATAAGCTTATTGAATGAAATTTAAGTTTTATTTTGATAAATTACTCAAATATTCTAAATTTAATTTTAAATAAATTAAACTTTAATAGATATCCAATCAAAATTGAATAGATTAAAATAGATTCAACCCATTTATCTCCATATCCGGAGTCGGTCCAAATTTCCGATAGTGATTGTGTTATGGAACTCAACCACTATGAAATGTTACGCATGACTCTCATTATACTACCACAACTCATAAAGCAAATACAAGCTTATATATATATATATATTATGTAATTCAAATGCAAAAATCAAACTGAAAAAACGGTAAAATCTAAAAAGCAGCAAGAACTCAAAGCCGTATCCAGGCTTTACTTCTCCCTAAAGATGGCGCCTCAGCTCATTCAAATCTCGAACTAAAAACCAAAACTTGAAGTTTCGAATCATAAAAACGACGTAGTTTTCACTCTACCATGAAACCAATACAATATACGCCAATCTGCATTTATAACTCTCTCTGCAAAAACACTGATCCCCAGTATAATCAATTTGTCATTATCTTTTACCCAGATTTACACTCCAAAAAATAAAAAACAGAAAAACCCAAAACCAGGGGCATTTATGTCATTATATGCGGAGAGGTTGATGCTACACTATTGACTGTACTGCAGAGTTTTGAAGTTTCTGTGTCAGAGGCAAAGCTCAGCTCAGCTAACTACACACTTGAAAGGTCCCATGTCATCATGTAATGTATTTTGCAGTTTCTGCAATTGTTATTTTTCACGGGTATAATTGGGCCTTTAATATTATTCATACATGATCAAACACTGTTCACATATGATCAAACACTGTTCACATTTAACACCAAACAAAACAAATACTACACAATTAGTTATAAGAGAGATTCACACTCACGGCATAACGTGATTAATACATAACATAACACAGCGAAGTCACTCAGACATTTCATCAAAACCGAATACAAGCTCCTTTTCCTCTCTCTCTCTCTCTCTCTCTCTCTCTCTCTCGGTTTCTCATCGTCTGTAAGAAGAAGAAACAGATACCAGAGTGAGTCCAAAATTGTTTTTCGGTGTTATTATCTAATATCGGGAAATGGGTATGCATCTGTAGACAAAACAGAGCGGAAAAAAACTTTATCAAATTTTTATCTTTATATGGTTTCGGGTTAAATTTTCCCGCTCTTCTCTCACTTTCAATCCATCTACTCTTCATTGTGACGTCCATTTGGCATTTTGGGTCAGTATTGTCTTGATACTTTTCATGTGAAATAACACCAAAAAGCTAGTGCTTTTCATAGTCCTATACAATTGCATTATTGGGTCGGGTCTGGTCTGTTTCGTTAATGGAAAAAATGAAAATTGGTGTGTAAAGGCTGAAACTTCGTGTGCTCTTCTTTTTAAAGCTTTAGTATTTCCAATGATTTGAAGAAATGGTGCAATGTTTCATGTATTTCAAGTAACTTTTTGTGATTGTTATGATGTATAAAAGCATATTACTTTCTGCATTTATAAAAATTCTTACTCAAGTTTGATCTTTTTTTTTTTTTGAGCAATCGTTATGAATGTAAAAGCTGTTCATTTTGGCATTTTTAACATTGGTAAGAATTCTTACTGAAATTTGATGTTTTATCATTGTCGGAATTAATTTTCAGGGCAAGAAGATCTTGATGGGGCTATTTTGTTAGCATGGTTCAAATTTCAATGTGATCATGTGTGATGTAAGAAAAAATTTGCAGCTTTTTTCGGTGATTTCAGGCGTAGCCTTTTACTACAGTAAGATTCGATAGGAGAATCCTGTGAAAGCTACCATTTTGATTGACTCTATTTGGAGAGAAGAGAATCTAGTATCTCTATCCAGGTTGGATCTGGAAATCAAAAGCTCTTTTTTAGTTTTACCCTTAGAAGTAGCTGTTCCTTTCACGCTATTTTCACTCTTTCAAGTCTCAAAAATAGCAGTGACCATGTTTTGGTTGTGCCTCTTCGTAAATCACTAAAAGGAGAAACATTTAAGTTTTTAGCATTTTAGCTAAATATATGCATTTGGGGACTTAAGATGCGTTTTGTTGCAAAAGGGTGTCTGGTGAATAGGTTGGCTTTTCATATATAGGAACACTCATACAAGTTTCTCACTAGGTGAGTAAGGGAGAAGAGATTGACAAAGATAATTTTGAAGCGGTTTCGCGATTTGCATTTACTCATTTTGGTGATTATTGAGGAGGACATGTGAATTGGTGTGAAAAGGGTCTTGTCATTTGCAAGCATATAGAGTTTATCCTGTGAAGTGAAGTGTATGCTTGTCTCTTCGTACATGTCTCGGAATTCTAACTTGGTGGGGCAAGACCAATAATTCTAGTATTGCTCATGTAGTTCTATTAGACTCTCGGTACTTGGCTATTGGTTCTGTGGTTCTGATATTTTGACAAAGAAGAGTGTCGCGCGGAAGTTTCACTGTTGTCCTCAAGTGTTTGGAAATGTTTTTTCTACCTATTCAGGTCTAGTGATTAGAACAGTACTGAATTTGTGGGATATACGAGCTTTTAGTTTGTGGTGGCAATGAGCAAGGAACAGCTAAAAGTAAAACAAGGAAAGGAAAGCTCTGATGCTGCCGAGAAGGTGGTGGTTGCCGTTAAGACATCAAAGGAAATACCAAAGACTGCACTTGTCTGGGCTTTGACACATGTTGTACAGCCCGGTGATTGCATTACGTTGCTGGTGGTGGTTTCTTCTCATGGTTCAGGTGCATATTTGCTTTCTCATGGATCCATCTACGGAATATATACTCTTAGATTTCATTTGATACATTCCTATCTTCTCTATGATTCTCCGAGAAGTCACCCTATCTTTTTGTTCACTGTGATCGTGTTTGCTTATCACAAATTTGTTCGGTCTCTGAGCTCATCTTCAAACTGCCTATCAATGACATGATTTCTAAACTAAGTTTCCTTGTGCCTCTATCAATGAGTTTGATCAATCAAAATCTCTTCATAAACATCACGAGTTGAAGCTTTTCAGTTCATGCTTATATGAAGAATGTATTGAAGTTTCCTAGAGTAATTAGGGTTTTTCCTGATATTTTTGTTGACTAGTGTAGCTGTGCCCATTGTTTAAAAGCGAAAAGTGGTTTTATGAAGTGACAGCTGTTTCTTAATGGATTTTCAGGTAGAAGGCTATGGGGTTTCCCACGTTTTGCGGGGGACTGTGCTAATAGTCATAAAAAGTCCAGTGCAGGATCAAGTGCCGACCAGAAAAATGACATCACGGATTCCTGTTCCCAGATGATCCTGCAATTACACGATGTCTATGATCCTAATAAGGTAGGTCATTAAAGCATCACTTTGTTTTTCTATCTTTCCCAAAGACTGTCACCCGTCTTCTGTTCTCTTATGTTATTTGCATGTCTTGTACGCAGATAAATGTCAAGATAAAAATTGTTTCTGGATCCCCGTGCGGAGCAGTTGCTGCTGAGGCCAAGAAAGCTCAAGCAAACTGGGTTGTATTGGACAAGTAATCATCTACCACTTCGTTGTACTTATGAAATTTAAAAACTCATGAAGTTTTGCCTTATAGTTCTCAAAGGACTCAAAAGCCGAAAATTTGCAGATCTTTATATGACTTTTGCTCTTTTCTTTTCTTTCAAATCATAACAGGCATCTCAAGCACGAGGAAAAACGTTGCATGGAAGATCTTCAATGTAACATTGTTGTCATGAAACGTTCCCGCCCAAAAGTTCTCCGTCTGAATTTGGTGGGATCATCCAAGAGGGAATCTGAAGGTGTTCCATTGCTTTCAGGGGTAAATGAAAGATCTTCAAAAGATTACAAAAATGAAAATGATTCTTTGACTTCCGTCAGAGGTCCTGTTGTGACTCCAAGCAGTAGTCCGGAGCACGGGACACCTTTCACTGCCACAGAAGCAGGGACGTCATCAGTGTCCAGCTCTGATCCTGGGACTTCCCCATTCTTCATCTCCGAAGGGAATGCTGACATAAAGAAAGATGAATCATTTGCTAGAAAAGAAGCCAGGGATGTTAATGAATGTAGTAGTTCAGATAGTGAAAGTGAGAATTTATCTTTATCTTCATCAAGCTTAAGGTTTCAGCCCTGGATGGTGGACTTGATTGGTTCATGTTGTCAATCCCAATACTTTGAAGAAACTGTCGAGAGAATGCCTGACCACAGGCAAGCTTCCATATTAAACAATAGCTTTGATAAATTCTCAAGATTCGATAAAGAGCTTGGTTCTGAAAGCTATAGAAATGAACTTGATTTTAGTGGGAATGTAAGAGATGCAGTATCATTGGCGAGAAATGCACCTCCTGGTCCCCCGCCATTGTGCTCAATATGTCAACACAAGGGACCTGTTTTTGGAAAACCTCCTAGATGGTTTAGTTATGCAGAGCTAGAGCTTGCAACTGGTGGGTTTTCAAAGGCCAATTTTTTGGCTGAAGGTGGTTATGGATCTGTTCATAGAGGAGTACTTCCAGATGGCCAAGTAGTTGCAATCAAGCAACACAAATTGGCTAGTTCTCAAGGAGATCATGAATTCTGCTCAGAAGTTGAAGTTCTCAGTTGTGCACAGCATAGAAATGTTGTCATGCTGATTGGATTTTGTATAGAGGACAAGAGAAGGTTGCTGGTTTATGAGTATATCTGCAATGGATCATTGGATACGCATTTATATGGTAATAATTTTTGCTTATTCTTGGAAATTTGAATAACCTCACACTAAGGTTCCTCAAATTTTGTGAATAATTAGTTCTCGTCCTGTTTAGAATACATGTCAAAATCTCTGTCCTTGATTGCTTTCGGTTGTTTTATTGCTTACTCTCTTACTTATACCACTGATTTTGGATTTACCATGATGATTGTTTGAGAGATCCTTTCATGAAATCTTGCTTTGAATTCTAAACAGAAATGAAGTGTCTTGTCCTTGTCTTTGGTGATGGAACCTTGAATAATCTTGATATCGGTTATTGATTAACCTCTGGTGTTTTTAATGAATGTTGTTGGTGTAATTGCAGGGCGTCATCAAAGACCATTAGAATGGTCTGCCCGGCAAAAGATTGCAGTTGGAGCTGCTAGAGGACTGCGGTATCTTCATGAAGAATGTAGAGTGGGGTGCATTGTCCACCGTGATATGCGTCCAAACAATATTCTCATCACTCATGATTTCGAGCCATTGGTAACGCAAAGTCTTCCTTATATAGAATTTCCTTTGTAACTATCTTTTAGTCTTTGCATGAGTTCTTGATGTTACTTAATGGTTTTGAATTATTTGTTGAATTGTGTAGGTTGGAGATTTTGGCTTGGCACGGTGGCAACCTGATGGAGACACTGGTGTGCAAACAAGAGTGATTGGAACCTTTGGGTAAGTCTTGGAGATAGAGTTTCCTATAGGTTATTACTTCTTTTATTGATTCCTAAACCAGAATCAATCTTCAATAGGTATTTAGCTCCAGAGTACGCACAAAGTGGGCATATAACAGAAAAAGCTGATGTTTATTCCTTTGGGGTGGTTTTGGTGGAGCTCGTTACAGGGCGAAAAGCTGTTGACCTTTCTCGGCCAAAGGGCCAGCAGTGTCTCGCTGAGTGGGTAAGTCTTGAGATTACATCTGTAACAATTCTATCAACCAATATTTTAGCCTTTCATTTGTTTTTGATGTTGCTCAATTGTTTGCACAGGCACGACCATTACTAGAAGAATTTGCTATCAATCAGCTAATTGACCCAAGGTTGGGAGGTAACTTTTCAGAGCATGAAGTTTGTTGCATGCTTCATGCTGCATCATTGTGTATATGCCGGGATCCCCAATCCAGACCTCGCATGTCGAAGGTAAGGAGATAAAAAGGACCAGATGTCATTGTTTATTTGATTAGTCAAACTTTACATATGGTGTGTAAAGGGCAATATAAATATCAACTTTTCATGCTTTTCAACATCGATAATACACTATGAAAAAATAAGCGCATAGAAGGGTGAAAATTTTCTTTATTTAGCCACTTCATAGGAGTCTTGAGGCACTTGTTTATATCCATACCATTCAGTAGAGGAACAAGTATGACATTGAGCGGTAAAACCTCTGTTAGGCAATTCAGTCACAAGTTCTGATGTTAACATGTTACCTTTGTTGTCCTGGCTATAGGTGCTGCGAATTTTGGAAGGGGAAATGCTTGCTGACACAAATTACATGTCTCCTGCGTGTGATGTGGGGAGCCGGAGTGGACGGATTTGGGCAGAGCAGCTGCCAAAGCAACATCAAACTGCTCCATTAATGAATGAGGCAATGGAAGCATTCACTGGCAAGCTCTCCTTGCAGACATTAAAGCCAACTTTGCGGGGGAAGGATAAGGTTGGGAGGACATAAATGTGAAGATAAATGCTTATATTTTTAAGCATTCAGAATCAGAATCAGAATCACATGATTATGTACAACTTAATTTCCTAATTTCAATTTTTCCGTTCTCGTGGCAGCTCATTTTTGTTTCAAGACCTTGAGATTTTTACTTCTGTATAGTCAAGGTGGAGCTAAGAAGTAGCAAGTTTTCTGTCATTCTTTATATGGACTTGGATAATGATGTAAACTTGAACACGTCTCCATATGTATCAAGCTAGTTCTTTCCTTTAATCCTTTAGGCAAGTACCGTTGGCAGATTCTCATTTCTCGTGTATTTTATTGTGAAAAAAGAGGAAGTGATTGATAAAATACTGTAGTCGAGATGCAGTTAAATTATACTTGGCGCAGAAATGCGTGTATTTTCTGCGTATTAGGCGCACCCTTTGTATTAGACTACTATCAAATTTTATTTGAGTAAATATTAAGTTAAAGCTCAAATAACTTAAATGAGTTGAGGGTAAATTTTGCTCATATACCCTTAGTCTCCCTCAACCAATATTTTAGGTCCATTTACTCCATATGACAGCATGGGATGAAAAAAATATGAATTGGTATACCATTTGGGGGGAAGAGAAGTTCCTTTGCTATTAATTTATCAGTATTGTTCCATAGGGGGGAAAAAAACATCTCAGTATTGGCAGTCAATTAATTGCCAGAAGCGGGGATTGGTTGGCATTTGAATTCCCATGCAAGCTCAAGACATACATATAGTGACAAAAAAAAATCTGAGTTTAAGAAATTTGTCTTACCTCAAGAAGCAAACAGAGCAGGAAATCAAGAGCATTAATTATGGAAACTGTCTTCTAATGCCTCATTTTGATTCCCCCGATGTTTTTCATATCTGCAGTCTGCATTTTGGCACTGGGATCATGGTCCAGGTTTCGAATCATGTCTAACAATGACAAGAGCTGGATTTGAAAGAAACACTGTACATGCAATCATTCATTACCACTGTGGTATAAATGATAGTAGTAGGACATGCAAGCAGTTATAATTTAGCAGGTGGTAGCTAGCTTGCCTATGCCTGCTGCTTTTTTATATGTTTTTGTCTGCTAAGTAAGTTTAATCTTCTTCCACTCATGGTCATGGACCACCATGCATGAGTATCTTTGTAAATCTTGTAAATGGGGCTCTCTGATCATAAAGAGGAACACCATAGGGCCTGACCTGGTTAGATTTCAGAGCCTGTTGGTCCATTGGGACATTAGAACCGTAAAGTAATGAAATAGGGGTAGTAAAATGCTCACCTAAGATCCACGAAGCTGTGTTTTGGCATGAAGTGGTGTAGCATTTAGGTTTAAATCTTATAAGGAGCGAAAACAATAGGAGAGTTATTGTAACTTCCTAGGTCACCATGGACCCAGCCAAAAAAGAACAAAAAACTCGCCTAATGTAATAGGTTGTTTATAATTTTAAACTACTTTTTTATAAATGACTGTTATTAAATCATAAATGACTCTTAATTGCTTCTATTAACACTAAAATCATATTTTAATTTGTACTTAATATTTTTCCTTCCTTATTTGATTCTTTTGAATGAATACAAGTTTAGGTTTGTCTAAGAGTTTTAATAACATATAAATTGAGTATATTCATGTTTAACTTGAAAGAACCGTATGATATATGAGAAAGAGCCTAAGATCTCTTTTTAAAAACAAATCTGAATTATTATTATTATTGGGGTGTGGAGAGGAGGGTGAGTGTTGGAGAGGGAATAGGACTTATATTTTCCCTTCTCTTTTCTGCCATATGTACAGGTGAAGACAACTACTTTTTCCTATTTAGCTCTTTGTTCAACACATAACTGTCAACTGTGTCATTCATCATAATTGGCACATTAACTATACTTAAAATAATAACACTCACCCAACATTGTACATAATACTACAACAATGCACATATAACATCACTTATTCTAGGATCGCTTTTCCTTTCTCGTGTACAAATATTCAAAATGAGCCACTCCATATACTTCATCACTTGATTTGGATGTAATAGTGATAGACTACGTAAAGGATGGATGGAATTGTGGTTTATGATTCTAGGGTGGGAAATGCCAATTGTCTGAATAAGAAATGGATAGTATTAGATCTTCTAAATAAACATAAGCCGGTTTTGATCGCCAACAATTCTAGTCTACAAAACACAAAATACAAGAGATTTTTCATTTTATTTAATTATATGTTAATGATCTTACCTATAATACATAAAAAAAGGACAATGACGCTTTTATTGTCTAAATTTTATCTTTTTTTTAATGCTTTAAACTCATTGTCAAATTATACACCTAATCGAAAATTTACTTAGTACCATTACCACCCTATGATCCCATTTGATGTTATCACCTAAATTATTAAATTTAGCCACTAACATGATGTCACATGTTATTTTTCAACTTAACTTGCATTATCAGTAATAGTTAATCCATGCCACATGTACATGTGAATGCTCAGTCAGTAGCAATGTACACACGCACGCAAGCACACCCACCAACACCTTGGTTGAGCAAGAAATGACCACAACATCACATGGCTCAACCCTTGAGAAATGCATAAGTTAGCCCTTTGGAGCAAACTATTTGGTAAAAATTGATTTTGGGAAAAATATTTTTTGAAATGCTGTTTTGAAATTATAGGTTGAAACTGCAATTTCTGATTATAACAAAAATCGCATGTTCTCGCGAAGAAAACTCCATTACTACAGACAAACATGAACATATACGATGATGATCTCTCTCTCTTTGATTTCAACTTCTCTAAAGCAATCTATGAGCCTTTCTCTCAACGCTACGACAATTTTCCTCCTTCTAACATGTGTTTTTGCACCTCATAACTTTTGGATATTTTATTTAATGGCCTAAATAGTAGCTACTTGGTTTCGATGGAAGGGTTCTAGGAATTTTCTTTGCATCTTGGTATGATTTAGTGCAATCCCTCCATCTTATTGCTTTCGCTCTTTCTCCCAATCATTCACAAGGGTTCCAAGTATTAGAACGCAAGTGCTAGAATCGAACAAAACATTTGAGGACTAAAGAAAAAATGCTCAGCGGGGAACTCCTTTTATGTAGAAGCCTGAACTCTTGGACGAAGGTTCGATTTAGCAAAGGAAAGGTAAGTTAGCTTTCTTTTACTTAAATCGCATATTCATGCTATTTCTATTATAATAAAAAAAATCACAGTTTCAACATATGATTTTAAAATTATATTTCGAGAAATAATTTTTTCAGAACCCTTTATAAATAATTTGTCCCATCGAGGCAAGCGTACACATTTCTCTTCAACCCTTTATAATATAAAAGCTATTACTTACAATATTTCCTCTAATGGCTGCCATAATGCATCCTTTAGGGAGCCACAATAAGCAATTAACATGCAAAGACTGTGGAAGCTAGAACAACTGCAATCCGTTACCCCCACAAAACACAATCTTCTTTGAGAAAAACCATACCGGTTGTTATGGAGGAGATTGCAAGAAACAAAAGTATCTTCTCTCTGCATTCCATTGGCTCCTCCATCGCGTCTTCAATCTCAGTAATCCTCATGTTGCACGCAATCTAACCATTTGCATATATGTATACATAAGAGCTTGACAGCAATAAGTTCCTCAGTTTGATTTGCAACCCCAAAATTTACTAGGCTTGTATGTGTCATTGTCATGCATCATCGACATGAAAATTGGTTCAAATGATGCTCTGATTTTTTTTTTCTTTTTTTTTTTTAATTTAGGGTTGTTATGGTTATATATATGTGTGTGTGTGTTTATTCAGTGAAGAAAGGAAATGAACTTGCGGACAAGTTTGGCGTGGACTAGTTTTGGCTCAAAATAAAATTTAAGTTCAAATGAGACATGCATCTTCATGTTATTGGTTGGACGCAATGGTTTGGGATCACGGCATCAAACAAGCTATATCGACCCCCGAAACGTTTTGATTGAATGTATAATTTAATAATTTGAAAGTTCATGTATAAAATTGGAAAAAAAAAGGGGCAAAGCCATATAATCAACATGACACTGTGTCTGTAAAAAGTTTGAACAAATATGTTGGATGAATAATAAAATTAAGCAAATTGTAAATAACTTCCTACATTTTTTAAATGCACATTTAACCCCATATTTAAAAAAAAAAGTATATTTAAACTCCCATCTTTTATAAAATATATAGCTAATAGAATAAAAAAATCATTGTATACTGCTTGGGAAGGTAGGAAAAAGGACAAAAGAATGAAATTAATAAAAGATCCAAAAAATAGGTCACTCTTGAAAGTGATATGATAGAATAAAAAAGTTCGTTGTATACTAATTGGAAAGACAAGAAAAAGGAAAAAAAATAATGAAATTAATAAAAGACAAAAAAAAGGATCACTTTTAAAAAAAGTTCGTTGTATGCTACTTGAAAAATAGGAAAAAAGAAAAAATAATGAAATTAATAAAAGATAAAAAAATAGGTCACTTTTGAAAGCAATTTCAATAATTAAAATTGTATTTTGAAGATGTGATTTTAAATCATACAAATTGTAATTCTAAAATCTTACTTTGAAAACCCGATCCTATTAAGGTTGAGTTTATTAAAACCATCTTCTTCCTTATTTCGTCTTAAAAATCCTCACTAAAAAAACACAAACCCTAATTCCATTCAACTCAACCGATGGATTTTGCGTTTTATAGCCTAATTAAAACCCTAATTCTATTTCCAATCATTAATTTGTGGCCTTAGGTTGTTTTTTCTTTCCCCTGCAATTTAGGTCATGTTTGGAGGGAATTACCCATAATGTGTTGATCCATCACGTGTTTATCTGTTGCTACCATTTTTTTATGTTGTGTGTTTTTTCTTTTTATCCATTACTACGTCAGCATTGGACATACATGTAATAGATGGTGAACATAATGTGGAGGTTGTGAATAACGAAGATAGGATTTCCAACAATGTTTTGGTGTTTGCTTCAAATGGAAATAACCGATTTGCCAGACAATTTTTCTTTTCAAAGTTTACATATTATTGCACAAGTTAAAAGGATAAGATAACTTTGTTAATTTTTTTTTTTTTTGTGTCTACATATATTATTATTATGGTAGAAATGATTAGTGTATTTGGTAGTCTCTAATGCATTATGTGATGATGGAAGTAAACTTGGGACAGCCTTGACATCTACTTTCTAATATTTCACAAAATTTCATTGCACCACGAACGTACCTTCCATTTCTATTAACTCTTATTTTGAATAAAAGAAAAGAATTATAATAATAAGGTAGCATGAATGCCACTTTAATTAATATTGGAAACTTGCCTTCATACAAGTAAAAGGTATGTTTACTACAAAGTATCTATTTTTAGTAATACTTTTCATTACGAATATCAATCATAAGAAAGAGAGCCTTTCATATATAAAAAAAATGGAGTTCACATGTGAGATTGCTCTTATATGTGTTACCGTATCTATAGAGGATAATGCTAAAAAATATTATCAGTATGGTCTATGTTTAGGAATTTTTTGGGATTCTCCGTTGGCCTTAAGTTTTTGTAACAAGCCATCTATAATGCAAAGTTGTCTATCTTTTGATGTTGAATATGGCTAAATGAAAATGGATGATGTTAGAGTGATTTGCTATACATATGGAAATATAGTGGATAAAGAAGGTGGGGTGTGCTATGATGATGGTGTGTGTGGTCAGGGTTCCTTATAATACAAAATATGAACAATTATTGGTTATCATATGCAGTAGTCTTTGGATTAATACGATGATCTAATTGAGTTGATCCACATGTTCTCATTGTAGGAGGAAGAAGAGATTATTTTTGTGTTGTTTCTATGAATGACGATTATGATGTGCAATAGAAGTTGGCATCTTCATGAGAACATACGAGCAAGTTGGGATTCATATACTTGAGTTTCAACTTAGATCAAAATAACAAGTTTCCTATTCTAAATCATTTTTAAGTGCACCAGATAACTCAATTTCATGTATTTGCACCCACCGTGTCCTTATAAATACACCAATATCTATTACACATCATAATCAGTATCTATAGCCATAACACATAAATAATCCCCACTTCCTCTTACAACAGGGCATCTATGGATCAAATCAATGCAATAGGTCATCGCATTAATTTGAAAATGGTTACATATAATACCTAACAACTACTTATACTTTACATCGAAACGAACCCCTAAGCATTTATCATAACACTCACCACCTTCTTCATCCACTTCATTTCCATATGCATAGCAAATCACTATAGCATCATCCACTTTCACCTATTCATATTCAAATCAAAAGAGATATAACTTTGCATTACTGATGGCTTATTACGAATAGCTTAAGACCAATCAAGGATCCTAAAGAATTCCTAAGCATAGACCATACGAAGACAAGTTTCCAATTTCATCTTGTATAAAACATGGAATTAATGTAAGTGGCATTCATCTTAACTTATTACTATTTTTTTTTAATTCAAAATAAGAGTTTATAGAAATGAAAGGTACATGGAACAATGAATTTTTATGAATATTACAATATAGATATCAAGGTTGTCCCAATAATATCTAGATACACTAAAAAATTTTAGCAGTAATTTTGTCCCTTAACTTGTGCAATAATGTAAATATTGAAAAAAAAAAGTGTGGCAAATAGGAAATTTCCATTTGAAAAAAAGAACCAGAACATTGTTGGAAATCCTATCTTCCTTATTTACAACCTCCAATGATATTCACCATCTATTACAATTAATTAGTAATAACTAGTATTAACCATAGCAAAGAAGTGGGACAAATTTGAAAATAAACTACCTTTTCACGATTGACTTAGAGAGAGAAATATAGTAATCTCCTCGAAACGTGACCCAAATTGCCAAGAAAAAGCATCTAAAACAACAAATTAGTGAGTAGAGGTAGAAGCAGGGTCTTAGTTAGGCTATAAAACCCATTGAAGGGAATTATGGTTTATGTCTTTTTTATTGTGGGAGGTTGTAAGAAGAAACAAGGAAGAAGATGGTTCTGATAAATTTAGGACAAATGTTATATTTAGTATTTGAATTTTATTTTTATTTTTAAATCTAACTTTAGGTTCTAATTTTTATAATCAATGACTTGAAGTTTAAATATATTAATTTATTATTTATAAATTTCTCGAAATCATTTACAATATATTTGGATTAACTTTGTTCAAATAGTTAATTATAAAATAATTTTTTTTAATTGCATTGTTTTTCTCTTTTTTACTTGGAAAGTCAAGACTTATTAACTATTATGCTATTGCACAAACGTGGGCTTATAAATTAGGGCTGAAATATAAGATCCGTTTGGTTTTAACAAGAGTTGTGGCTAACGACTCAATCTGCATATTTTGTCTGGTTTGAAAATTAGGATGGAGGGAATGAAAGAGAATCAATGGAAAAGGAATGCTATTAATCTACACTTAGAATGATAAGCAAGACATATTATAATAAGGAATAATTGTACATTGATCATGGAAATGACAGTGGCATGGTAGGCCGAGATAAAGGAATCTACTAAAATAATGTAATTTTTTTTTAAATTGTGAAATAAGATATACAACAAACTTATTCTTAAAATAGGTTGCAAATGTGTAGATCGGGTGCTTACCTTTAACAATTTGTACTGAAAGCATGTACCTAGAATGTGCTTTTAGTATAAATATATCATGAATTTCTTTTTTAAAAAAAAAATTTGAGAAAATTTATCAATGAAATTTTTTTTATAAAAAATCATGTAAAAAAATTAAAATTTCTCAAATTATTATTATTTATTTAAAAAATGAAATTTTACATAAAGAATAACAAAAAAAATAATTTTCATACATTTAAAAATTTTAAAAATTGATTTAAAAAAATTGCACCTCTTTATCTTATAGTATATAAAAAAAAAAAATTGATGCGATTTGCTTTTCTAACTTTCAAGGATCATAACTTTTTATTCGTATGGAATTATAGAGTTTATAATATATATATAAAATGATTGATTTGAATTTATTATAGCTAACATCAAATTACATTACTGTTTGATATTTTTATGATAATTGAATTACTGTGTTTCATGGCCTACTATTGGATCGATAAAAAAAATGAAACGAACTTATACTAAAGGTACATTTTGAGTACAAGCCTTCAATACAAATTGCTAAAGACACGTTCCCGATCTGCACTTTTACAACCTATTTTGAGAATAAATTTTTCGAATATCCTATTTCATGATTTTTTTTATATAAAAAAAGCATTATTTTAATGGATTCTTCAACCAAGACATCTTTGTAATTAAAATTTTCTAAACGAATTTTTAAATTATATTATTTATTTAACTATAATCAATAATGCTATTTTATTATTGTTGAGGGCCAATCAAAAGCTCGTATGCGTCCATTGGCTAACTCTGATAAAACATAAGTATGGAAAATATCAAAAACAAAAACACAAATAGCAAATGATGAAAGTATATGTATGTAAAGCGTAACTTAACCATAATATATTATCTACATTTCATGTTGAGAACAAATGGAAATTCCTGAATAATTTCCTTTTTTAGCAGGAAAATCCATTCTACATGTTTCCACACAGCAAATGAGAAACATATTTGAATGGCCACTTCATTGGAAATGGTTCCTCAAAAGTTTTTCTCTAAATCTTCTTAGATTCACAAATAAATAGTTGACATTGTCTAAATTTTCAAAATACCTTATAACATCATTATAATGTTATCTTTTTTTTTTTTTCTTATAATATTGACTTTTGATTACATATAATAATATCTTAAAAGAATAAATCTATAAAAATACAAAGAAAATAACTTTAGTGGATCCACATCCCACTTCATTTCATATGGACAAGGCAATTATTGTAACTACAATGCTGATGACCCCAAAATTCATTATGGGAATTCCAAAAAAATTCCAACCAAATTGGAGAAACTACACCAGTGCTTTGTGATGGTTAGAAACCCTTTCTTTCTTCCAAGCACAACCTCTGAGATTTCCGACGGACATCCTTTCTACAACTTTCTGACCGTGGAAACATCAGGATGAGAGAATTCAAATAACTGACTACATTCAAAGATCTATCAAGCAATTACGGGTAGCACTTCCGGTTGCAAGGACTCACTTGGTGTTGCCAGCCTTGAGCATTTGTCCCTTACCGTTTTCGCATCTTAGACCTTGCATATCTAGAAAAAAGAAAGGAATTCATTGTCATAGAGTTACAATTTCAGGTTCGTGTATCAATTTAGAAGGATGTGAGGAAGAAGAAAAAGAAATGTCAGAGATATATACTCGACATGCATGCCACCCCGGTCAGATGATGGTAGGAGGATGTCCTGAAGTCCTTCCATGGCCTTAGTGGCTTGCTCAATTTCCTAAAAAACATGGGAAGGACAATATTAGAACCAGCTTAGTCCATGTGATCCAAAGGAAACTCCTGCTGAAAGCTTATGCAAGCCCAGGAAAAATTTCAACATCTAAAAAATTGAGAGAACAAAGTACGGAGACATGAGGGAACATGTACATATTCGTGAAAGCATCCAATGGAAAGGCACTCTTCCAAAGGAAAGTACAAATGAATAGCTAGTGTTCAAGTTCAACCATTGCTTTGCCATTAAAAACAAACTGCAGTGCCCCAGTATTATAAATTATAGTTGCTTATATTCCTACAAGTTATATTTGTACTTCCAACTTTAACTTCTCTTCATCTTAGAAATTTTTTCAAAGTGTCTCAGATTGTTTTATAGAACATGAAAAAAAAAAAAAAAAAAACGTGTGACCATTATTTCTTTGTCAAGGTCATGATTTTGAGCTTCTAATTTAGAGAAAGCACAGAGACAAATTAGAATACCTGAAAATCGGCAAATGCAACAGGCATTCCTCCCCTAGCACGCACTTTAAGTGTATTGAAACCAGGGTACCTACAGAAAATGTAATTGAATTAGGTATGCTCTGACAATGCAGCACAGTACTTTTCCTTCCTTCTTTTCACTGCATGGTCAATTTGTTAGACATTAATTAGAGATGAATGAAGTATGAACAATGATCAATTTAAGAGTGCAACTTACTGAGAAAGCACTTGCTTCAGTTCATCTTCAGTGCAATTCGGACCCAAATTTGCAATAAACAAAGTGGAGCATGCATTACCACTTCCTTCATTAACCTTCTCCAACTGTAAAATTCCCCTAATGTAAGCATTTTTGGGCAATGTTAAAGATTGCCTAAACATTAAAATCTAGGCATTGACTGAAGAACAATATGCTGCATTGAGCATTAGGACCATTGCAATGTTTGCATAATAGCAGGCAACTATTCAAAATTACAAGAGTAGCAGATTGTCAAGTAAAAAATATTCCAATTCAGCAGTGAAAAATTAAGCATGGCTATGCATGAAGTTCAACAATTCCAACACAGGTACTTCATATTTGATAATGTAAAATCTGATATGGAGCATCGTATCAAGAAGAGGAAAATTTGTGCATTCCAAAAGAATAAGCAAAACAGCCTGAAACATGTCATGTAGCAGGATCAGTTACACCTTTTGTATAAAATCTTTGAAGTACCGAGTGGAACTGGATCATTAACTACTGACATAATTAATGTCTGAGGTTTTTGTCTTAGTTTCAAAGTTCAACTACGGTTTTGTGAAAAAGAGCTGATTTTATGTGTATACTCATTCTAACCAAAAACATCATAAACAAGCTTGAAGTTATTAACCAAGTGTCAATGTGGAAGGTGCATAAGAGATTGGTGCAGAAGTATGAAGGCCCAAGGCAATCATGTTTGCCACTTACATCTGCAGATGCTTCGGTACCATTGCGCCCAGCTGCCTCAGCACTGTAGATTGCCATTCATAGTAACAAAATTAGACCACATGTATGCATTTCCATTGAGTTAAAATTGTTCTTTGAATCCGCACTGCTATAAAATTTAACTTTGGAACCAAGAAAAACATTATGGAGAATAAATGAACAACCTCTCTGCAGTTGCTTGATCACCCTCATCACCATAGTCATGCTCTTCAGAATCAGATGATTCATCAGAGTCACCACCTCCTGTGTGCACAAATATATAATGATTTTGTTTTTTTGGATAAGTAAAAATTCAAATATATAATGAAATTGTGGATATGGGAACTATCAACAAAGCCTCCAACAGCAGAAAAATACCCAAACCAAATAGTGACAGTGAAAAGGATAAATCAAATTAATGGAGATGTAGAGAGAAAGAGTTCCAAAGTGGGTTTAATTACATGGGTGATGGACAAAGCAATCACTCTTCATCACTGTTTTCATGTTCATTTTTGCATTTTCCTCTATTACTACTTTTGCACAGAAGAGGGTCCTGGAAATTTAGGAAGCTGGTTTTCATTGAGCTTATATCTTAGATAACAAATTACCGTCATTTTCTGAACCTTCCTGAGGTTTTGAAGCAGCTTTATCCCTGTTATCTATTACCACATAATGTCCATTACCTGTGCTTACAAACAAACCAGTCAAACAAAGTGAATGAGGGTCAAATTTATGAAAAAGAAAGGGGATGCATGTTTAAATAACAAGTTTGCAACCCAAATACCCAAAGATGCAACTCTCACCCGGTTTACGTTTTCGCCTTGAATTAGTCCGGGCAAGTTCTATATGCAATGTGTGTCCAGTTTGAGGGTCAAATTTAACACCCTGATATCATCCAGAAAGTAGATTCTTTGATGAAGGTAGACTCCAAGTTGGTGGCACACATATAACATGAAAAAGAGGCTAGAAGGCTCACATTCAATGCATGCATTGCAGCTATTGCTGATTGGTGATTGAAAAAAGTAGCAAAAGCAACCACCTGAGTAGAACATAATCATGGTCACTAACATCCCCATAATATGTTAAAGCACAGAAACCCCAAAAATAAAACAGAAAAACATGGATTGCCAAAGAAGAGGAAGTATGAAAGGACTAGCAAATTACATCTGGTTTGATCTCCCTTTAGCTCAATTACCAAAATATCACTTTGTACTCATTTAGCTCAATCACCAAAAGATTGGGGTTGTCCTTACTAAATACAAAGACAATGAATCTACATCAAGTTAGAAAGTTTCCCTAGATCCCAAAAACTTGAAAAGCACAGAAAAGATGAGAGAACTTTTATATTCAACCACAAATTGTGGACAAAATTGTCGGGCAGGAAGGCCAATGATCTGAACCCTTTTTCATCTGCTACAGATCAAGCACTTGTTCTCATCTATTATGTCTGAATCACTCTGCAAATACGGACTTCATGTGAATATTTCACTAAGTTACCATCTCTTATCTCTTTACAGGTCGATTTAAACAGGTACGCAACTAGAATATTGTAGAAGGAAAAGGCAAAGTATGTAAAGCTCAAAAGAGTAACCCCAAACAAAATGAGAATTTTCCTGCTCATTTGTGTCAATTCAGCTTTAGTTACATATTTTTTGTTACAAAATCAAGAAACCCCTAAACAAAATCCCCAATTTCCCAATCTCTCCAGCTGATTCCCCTAAAAAAACTCTAATTTATCAAAGTTCAGTACTAAGGCTTCCCATAAGAAACTACCCATAAAACTCCCCACCTCTTTCCATCATGCAAAATCCATAATTTAATTTTTTCTTCGCATAAAACCCAGACAGTGTTCTCCATAAAACACCCCTTTCTGAGCTGAAAAGGAACTAGGTTTAACTGGGAGTCTAGGACCAATTCAGCTACAGAAAATAACCTAGGGCTTTGTTTTCAGCAAGGGGAGGATGATATGCAAAACTAAATATATACTTGGCAAGCAATTCCTGATATGATAACATGACTCAAACCCAATCGCATCCAAAATGAAATCCAGTCTATAATGCAATGGTACCAACTCTTAACACAGCCAAATTTATTGCCAAAATAAACAAAATTCGACACAAAATCAAGCACAATTACAATTTATGTATATATCCATTGTGCAGAAAATCTACTGGAAATGGAAATTTCCCATCTACATGATTTTGGTCCTGTATATTGAAATTCAGGTGCTAATGCCTGCATCCTCCAGGATTTATGAAAAATTATTTCATGGCCGAAAGGGAATCAATGCTGCTCCATTCCAAGTAGTGATCCTACCACCATGAGGGCCTTGCCAGAATATTTTAAATAATCTCTGAAAAATTCAAAACCTGCCTAGAAATATTGCCGCTAATTTTTTCTTAACCATTATATTCCCAGTTTCAACCTACCCTGGAATCAAAATTTACAAAATTCATGGCTCTTGCCCTTTAGAGTAAAATCCTGCATCCGCCACTTCATATTATTTCTCCTAATTCGAGTATTTAGAATCATAATAAAAATCATGCAAACTCCAATCCACTCTAATTTCACCGCGACACGACTCTTGGGACTTGAATTACGACACATAAGATACAAATTGAATTTTTTTTCCGTTATGGAACAGTAGAGAAGTTCGGTTACCTGATTGCCACGACCAGTGTACTTGAGTTGGCAATAATCGAAGCCAGGACGACGTCGAAAGAGGTTGTGGATCTCGCGCGCCTTGACGTCGTCCGGAAGGCCGGAGACGAAGAGCGTGTTGATGTGTCCCTTGTCGTCCACGGCCGTGTAGTAGTCTGGTACTGCGGGTGGTAGGGTTAGGTAGATTGGATCATACGGTTGATGAGCCATTGGAGAGAGAAAAAATGGATTAAAGGATGTTACTGAGATACGGTGGTGTTAGGGTTTTGTGATGGTCGTGGTGGTGGTGAGCCGGTGGAGGGTTTAACGTTTAAGCTTCACGGGGGCTTTGGTTTGGTATTTATTTATATTTTCTTTGAAATTTATGGTTTATTTGGTCTAAAAATTAAAAAAAAAAATAGATAGATACCTGATTATTGATATGATATTGAGGAAAAATATTAAGAAATTATTAGTAAAAAAATAAATTGAATTAAATAACATCCGGATTAAAGAAACGAACATACAAAATTAATCAATAAAACCTCATACACTGTATATTCGAAAAATAAATTTTAACTACATACAATGATAGTGATACCTTTATATTTTTATACTATGTTATCAAGAAAGTTTTAAGTTCTGACATCGTATGACACAACAATTTTTTTTTTAAATCAAGAATTGATTTCATAAAAAAAAATTAATAATTGGCTTATCTTAAAAATTCTTTTATTTTTTTTTTAAAAAAGGCTTTTAGAGCAAGCTTAAATCAATCAATTGGAAGGGGGAAAAAAAGAAAAAAAAGATACTTAACTAATTATAATTAAGCAAATTAAAGAAATTGCAATTAACCTTTTTTTATTTAATTATGTTACACATTACAACTTGGAAGGAAAAAATTCAAATATAATTTATTTTATTAAAATATAGGTATTTATATCATTAGATTACAATATTTTTTTGTTAAGGTCACACTACAAGGCTCATCCCATACTTATCCTAGAAAACCTTCGTGCTTATTCTTTAGATATCTTCACCCCTCTTTCTCACATGTACAAATCCCAAATCCTAACATTATTATCTAAATCTCTCTAATATTGTTGAAGCGTAGTCATTTATATCCTAATAGTTTGTGATTTCTATGCAAGGTGAAGGAAGTAAGAGATGCACCTATTTGAGCTAGGCACAGCTTCAAGATTCACATAATTGTTTTCGAAGTGAAAGATACTCCCCTCTTCTTTGTTGTTCCCTTTTTATTCATGTTTTTGAATCATTTTCTTGCTTTTGGTTAGTAAAAATACAACTACTAATGTGAATATAAACTACTTTGTTACAAAATCCTTAAGCTATATTAGTTGTTTATGTTATTTCCATAGATTCTATATAACATTTTCCTTTGAAAATTGACTTTATCCTCAAGGTCATAATCGATATAGATCTGTTTGAAAACGTTAAAATCCTCCTATGATGTGTCTTTAGGAGCTACACTTTACCACTAAACCAAGTACCTAATCACCCCTTTGAAAGACAATCTTAGTAGCTAAAATAGCCAAAGGTTGAATGATTGGATGGTTGTTAAAGGTGTTAGGGGGTTAGATCTAAAGAGGGTATAGCCAATCCATGTGCTTGCTTTAAAGTGGAAACACGACATTGTGAATCTTTTATTATTCCAATAGTTTTAACTCGTAAGCACAAAGTCCAATTTTCTTGACAACCAGAAAGGGACTATAGTGTCTTTTAGCCAACTTCTGATGACTTGTCTAAGCTAAAGACACCTTGTTATATGGCTACAATTTCATAAAAACCATATCTCTTACTTCAAAAGAGACATCAGAACTATGTTTATTAGCATATTTCTTCATACAAGCCTAAGCCTTTGATATATTTTTCTTAAGCATCTTCAATGTTTCATCTTGATTAACTAATTCCATCTCAATTGCATCCAACTTAAAAGCACCTCAAATGTATGATGGAATAGTCCGAGGCTTCCTTCCATAAACAACTCAAAGGGAGTAGCTTGAGCTCCCTCATGAAATGAGGTATTGTAGACAAATTTTGCCCGTGGCACATACTTCACCCATTCACTCGATCACTTCATAACATAATCTCACAAATATTGCTAGATAATCCAATTCAATACTTTTGTTTGTCCATCAATTTCTGGATGATAAGCACTGCTCATAGAAAGTGATGTACTATTAAGATGAAACAATTCTTTCCAAAATTTGCTAAAAAAAAATAGCATCCCTATCTAAAACTATACCCCTTGGAAACCCTTGTAATTGTAACAATATTTAAGAATAATTGAGCTACTTTGCTTGCATTAAAATGAGAATCAAGAGCACCTAAATGGTAATATTTGTAAAGTCTATCCACTACTACAAGGATAACGGTATATTCTTGAGATTTAGGGAGGCAAATGATGAAATCCATTAACACATCTTTCAAATCTGACTAGGCATTGATAAAGGTAGTTAAAGACTCACAAGACTCCAAGTAGAATACTTAACTTGTTAACAAATTGTACATGCTTATACAAATAGCTCAATATTGTGTTTCATCCCTTCCCAATAAAATTCTGCAGCCAACCTCTTATATGTTTTTAATATAATAAAGTGACCTGTAAAGGGTACACTATGATACTCATGTTAAAGTGTAGGAATAAGTTAAGATGTAGGCACCAAGAACACTCATTGCTCATAATACAATAAACCATTTCTCTAAGTCAACATCCATTTAATAGGTTTGTCATCCTTCATATCTTAAATTATCTATTTGAAAGTAGATAAATTTTGATACCCATGTTTAAGGTCCTTGACAAAATGAAAAGATGGTATAGAAAATGCCATATGGGTAGAGTCAAATTGTTGTGACAATGAATCGGTTACTTTATTCTTTTAGCTCGACTTATAAACAATGGTATAGTCATAGCTAAGCAACTTAGCTAAAAATTTATGCCGTTCTAGTGTATGAATAAATTGAGTCAATAATTTCTTAAAGCTTCGATGATCTATTCAAATGAGAAAATGAGCCCCCAAAAGATATTTTTTCCACTTCCAAACAACCTCTACTACTACATACAACTCCCTTACATATGCTAAAGCCTTATGTAAATGTCTAGGCAACTTTTTACTAAAATAAGCAATAGGATGACCTTCTTGTAATAATATAGCTCCAATTACTAAACTCGATATGTTTGTCTCCACTACAAACTGTCTTTGAAAAATCAAGAAGTGCTAAGATTGGAGCACATACTAAAGCTCTCTTTAGATTTTCAAAAGTTGCTCTAGCCTGATTTAACCATTTAAATTTATCTCATTGCAATAGTTAAAGAAGCTGCTATAGAAGCATAACCTTTGATAAAATGTTTATAGCACCTTGAAAGTCCTAGAATGCTCTCAACTGTTTAATATTCTAAGGTAAAACCCAATTTCGAATAGCCTCCACTTTATGAGGTTTAAGATTTACGCCTCCTTTAGAAAAAATGTGACTCGAGTATTCAATAGATTCCTTGCCAAACACACACCTACTCTTTTTAAGAAACATAGTATTATCAGCTAAATTTGTAATACTATAGTTAAGTGTGCAACATGCATTTCCAAAGTTGCATTATACACTAAGATGTCCAAAAAAAAAATGACAAACTTACATAAGTGTGGTTGAAAAATCTTATTCATTATTGACTGAAAGGTTACGGGAGCATTACTCAAGCTAGAAAGCATTACAAGAAACTTGTAATGACCTTCATGTGTCCAAAAAGCTGTCTTTTCCACATCATCAACATGAATTCAAATTTAGTGATATCTTGCCCACAAATCCAACTTGGAAAAGGTTGAGGCACCCTTTAATTTATCTAATAACTCAACAATAGTGGGTATTGGGAACTTACCCTTCACGGTTACCTGATTAAGTGTCTGACAGTCAATACAAAAGTGCAAAGTACCATCCTTTTTCTTGACCAAAGAATAGGGACTGTGACTATGTTAAATAATTCCCTGTGCTAGCATATCCTTAATTTGTCTCTCAATCTCATTCTTTTGAAAATAAGGATACCAATATGGTTTAACATTGACAAGAGGTATCCCATCAACTAAATGTATACAATGTTGTACATCTCTAAGAGGGGGCAATGATGATGGTGCCTTAAAGATGTGAGAAAATCTACTCAACATGTTGTCAATAAAGATGTTCTTAGTAGTATTCTTTGAAATATCTTCTACTATTTGAGCTCTCAATTGAAAATAAGAAGACACAACATCTGTACCAAATAAACACTTCAATTGGTTAGAAGAGATTTGTTCACTCATCATATTAGAAATTCCTATCATAGTCATCATACAACCACATTTCAAAAACTGCATAGTCATTTGAGAATAATTAATCATTACTAACCTTAAATGTTGCAACCACTGTATCTTTAAGCACTACATTAGACCCTTAAATAGGCAGAACATACAATGTCTTAGTGAAATCCAAACCTTGAATTCCCAAGTGTACACCCACACATTGACCATCACATTGTAATTTCTAGCCATTACCAATCATTACATGAATGTTGGTGATAGTGTGATGGTGAAATCGAAATGTTTAGCAAGGTGACTTTGCACAAAATTATGGATACAACACAAATCGACCAATACCATAACATCATGTTTATTAATGGTACCTTTGAATCTTAAAGTTCGAGTAATTAGGTCTCCAAAGAGGGCATGATAACTAATAGTAGCAAATTCTACTAGTAAAGAATCATCAACTAATGGCTCTTAATCAAGTATATCTTCAACTTGTTCCATGTCATCACCATGTAACAATAGAAAAAACTTAGCTTTACACTTATGACCGCGATGATATTTTTCATCACAGTTATAACATAGGTTTGTTCTCTTTAAGCAAGCATCTCTAACTAAGTCATTTTCTTAATGGCTAAAACAGATTTAAGACTAGTAGAAAAAGAAGAAGTAGAATTGGAATTAGTAGAAGATGAAGTAGAGGAAGTGTTCGGTTAACATGTGGTGTAGAACGAGATGAAGATGGTTTAAAAAATTGAAGGGTAGAAAAAGGTTTAGAAGTGACATAATGGTTCAAAAATGAAGAAACTAACTTAGGAAAATGACTAATATTAGCAATTTTAGATTCATTCATCCTCGCAATCTAAATAGCTTCTATCAATTCTCCAGGCCTAGCTAACTGAACTTCCCTTTGAATAATTGGTTTAAGACCCAAAATGAAACATTTCATTAAAAATTGTTAAGATAAACCCACCACTTTATTAGAAAGTGACTCAAATCGAGATTGATACTCATCAACTGAACCTATTGAATAAGTTTTGTAAGAGTACCTTCAATATCATCTGAAGGGACAAAGCGAGTTTCTAAAGCTCTAATGAATCTTTGCTAGGAACTTAACTATAAATTCCTATGCATCCACTAATACCATTGAAGAGCATAACCTTCCATTGCAAAAGAAGCAACGGTAAAGTCTTTGTTCATCGACAATATTATGAAAGTCAAAGAACTGGTTTACCTTGAATATCCAGCCTAAAGGATCATTACTATTGAATTTTGGTACTTCCAACTTGATTCCCTTTAGAATAAAATCTACTTGAATGTTTTTCGTATTAGAAGATGATGAATTATCCCCCTTTATTGATGTATTACTAACTTCTTGTGATGACTAATTCTTGCCTTTATCCATCATCATCAATTGTAATTGCTTCATTTGTCTAGCAAGTAAAGAAAACTTGTCTTGAATATCTTTTTGAAATTGATTATTGGTTTGTTGCATATGTTGTTGAAATGTTTAGAGTGAATTGGTCTTCTCATTCAAGATTGTTACTCTAGTGGTGTTCATCATGGCGAGAGGACCAAATTGTTAAGGCCACACTATAAGGCCCAGCCTACACTTATCCTAAAAAACCTTAGTGTTTATTCTCAAATATCGTCACCCCTCTTTCTTGTAGGTATAAGCCCTAAATTTCTTATCTAAATCTCTCTCTCTAATACTACTAAAGAGTAGTCTTTTGTATTCTAACAATTTGTGATTTTTGTGCAAGGTGAAGGAAGTGAAAGAGGCACCTATTCGAGCTAGGTGCAGCTTCAAGATTCACATAATTGTTTTCATGGTGAAAGATACTCTCTTCTTCTTTGTTGTTTCCTTTTTATTCATGTTTTTGAATCATTTTCCTGCTTATAATTTGTTACTTTTAATTGATAATTGTTTTTGTTAGTAAAAATACAACTACTAATGTGAATACAAACTACTTTATTACAAAATCTCTAGATTAATTGTTTATGTCGTTTCTATAGGTCATATGTAGCATCTTGACAATAAACAATTAGAATGAGACATTCGAACTATCTTATCTAAAATGAATATATCATACCTCAATCCTTAACTCAATTTATTTGTCAAAAACTCTGTTTTTTTTTTTTCTAAACATTGGCTAAAGATTTAAGAAAGAACCTTTTTATAAAAAAAAAAAAAAAGAGTGGAAAATAAGAGTTTGGTCAGCTATGTCTGTAGATCTTTTCTCAAGCATCATTTTAATATTGATATATGGTTCAGGTATCTAATACTACAACGATTAAAATTTTAGATTTTGAAAATATTTCTAATAAGTTTTTTAAAGCCTTTTAACCAAAATAAACTTGGACAAAAATTTCATGTTTTAAAGACTTATTAATATGCTTTTTTATCTTCCTTGACTTGTTGAAGTCCTAATTATATTCTTTCCACCTCTATCGCATGCCATATCATAGAGTTCATATACCCATTCCTTTTGAAATTTAAGGCTGTAAACAAATTAAGCTAAGTTGGAATAATATGATGCTGAACTTTTCTTGAACTTAATTTGAGTTCAATAGAGTTTAGAATTATAAGTTCAAACTCGATTTAAAGTGCTATCAAATGAGCACAATTTCAACTCAATTAAACTCTTTTAAGCTTGATTTATCTTAAAAATATATTTTCTTCAAACTAAAACAATACAAATAATTAAACTTAATTTAAACTTAACTAATATTTAAGCTCAACTTAAATTCTACTAAGCTTGTAAAATAGTCAAGCTAAAACATTATCAAATTTGAGTTTAACGATTAAACTATTCAAATAATTTGAGCTCAAGCACAACTAGATCATTATTGAACCAAACTCAAGTAAGTATTAAGTCGAATTTCAGAGCTTATGAGTTGATTTGACTTATTTATACTCCTAAAGGAGTGTTTATCCATTATTTATTGATAATGTAATATGTTGAGTGAAAAATTGAATTTTCCTATGACATTGGTGGCACTTAATAGTTGATAAAGTTGGTGAAATACTTATAAGTAATGACACCTAAACTATAAAAATCGCATACCCACCTTCATACCTTAGTTTCTTTTTCTCTTCAAATCTACTAAGGCAAATTTACAAGTAATAGGAGAAATAATAATAATAAAATAAAGTTGTCCCATGTAATGCATGTGTTGGGATGTGTTAATTTTATGGTTTTCGTATAAATTGGGGCTTTGGTCAGTTTTTGAATTAAAGGATAGTGTTCAATGATTTCATATACCATGTAAATTTAGGTTTTTCCTCCATAGGGATAGATTTGTTGAATTTCAACATGTATTTAACATGCTACATTAGGTCATAGTTAATGCAAATGAACTTGTTTTGAGTTTTTAGGTATCACATTAGAATTTTAAACAATTCACTACTTTATCCTTAAATTCCTTAATATTTTTTTAAGCTTTTGCATATTCCAATAATATATTCTAACCAATCAAAACTATATATATATATATAAAGAAAATTGTACTTTTTGAATTTCTTATTAGAAAAACCTGATTTTTTTAAACTCTATGTTACTAGAGAAGGAATCCAAAAAGTGAGTTCTTCTTCTAGAAAATATCACTAAACAATGATAAATATAACCTTAACTACATATAATTGAATTATAACAATGGTACAATAGCATCCTTTATTTGCAACACTATAGCAAAATTTGTCCCATATTTACGACATTAAAATCTATCACATTGTATCCAAACTTATATCAAAATATTCAAGCTTAGTTTGTAACCTTTTTAATCTAAAAAGATGTTATGATAAATATACTTATTACAAGGTAAACAAAGGGAGACAAAATAGTAAATTTATTATACATAACATTTAATAACTTTAAATCTTAAGAATAAAATAAAATATATCACACAACAAATTATTTTTGTTCCTTAGATAAAATAATCTTGTGGAAGCGATTCAGTCTCTTAGCCACATGACACATTCGAGGAGGTCATGATGAACCGTTCTTCCATAAAAGAATGCACAACCCCCACCAACATCCATGGTCCACGGACCCAGTCTCCCAGAAGTAATTGACTCGATAATGGATTACACAGTACAGTTTTCTGTGCTTCCACTCCTCCCAAAGCTTAGAACTTAGAGGCAAATGGCACGTGAAACTATAATTGCATTCCTCTAGTTTTCTATTCATTCATTTATGCTAAAATTAGTGAAAAATCCTATCATTAAAGTAATGTAAAAATCGATTTTCTAATAAAATTGATTATATTTGAATTATCCGTTCTTCAATAATTGTAATACATAATAATTGACTAAAATATACATATATATATATATATCTGCAAAAGGTCTCACCTTTTATTTATTAATTTCTTACTCATCAATCAATAATTTAATTATTTAAGATTTTTTTGCAAACAAATTATTCGTCATTAGGAGTAGTTGATTTTTCGATATTTTTATAATTTTATACATAAATTTTGAAATTATTACGAATACTTATTAATAATTTGATTAAATATGATATTTATTAATAATTTTAAATTTTAGATATAAAATTTAAAAAGAAAAAAATGGATTTGGTTCTGGTTCCATAAAATACTAATATATATCTATTTTTCATCTTTGTATTATTTTACTATCTATAAAAGACATCCGCAATATGTTTTGATTATAGAACACGCCCTCATTTTTCACAAAGTTTTCATGTGTTACACATTTTGTCACTAAAAGGTAACAGTTTCCTATAACCTTTAAATAATATTAATAAAAAGAAAATTTCTTCTTAACAATTGTAATTTTTACTTTATTCAATTCATTGTTCCATTTGATCTCTATCAAATCTGATAAAAGGAATGTCAAATTAGATGATAAATCTACCACAACAAATATATCATCGTATGTATGTTTTATTATAGATTACTGACTCGGTATTATATTTATATTCGGAGAAAAAAACTTTACAGTAATAACATTTTTAAAAAATATAACTACGTTGTTGAAAAAATAGATTTAAAAGATATTGTTATAATCTACTTGATATAATATATATATATATATGTGTGTGTGTGTATACCACTGAGACTGAGCTGATGATAACATGTACTTTTGTTGAATGCTTGTTGAGATAGGACTTACCATTCAACGGCCAAGTCGTACCAAGCCCTCATAAATATGAACCCGGTAATGTCCCCTTGGCTTGGGAATGGTATGAAATGAAATTCGAAATAATAAACCCCATTTTCATAAATATATGGATTACAAATAGGCACGTCCAATTGCCAATAATATAATTATTACCCGCAAATAAATAAATAAATATTGCCATAAGTTAAACAAAAGCTTTGATTGTAATTAGCTATACCCAATTTAGAAAAAAATAAGTACATGAGGAATTGGAAACAAAAAAAATTAAAAAAAAAAGAACACATCGAGAGAAAATCAACAAAGCAATTGAGTTCACACATTACATAATTCTAATAATCCAAAAATAAATCCACATAAATCAAGAAAATTTCTCCAAAAAAGATATTATAATTTTTTCAACAATTTTCTTTCTTTTTTTTTCAATTAAAATTTTTAATTTCATCGAATGGCACGTCTAAGAAGACGAAGATGGTAAACCACTGCCACCGGCCGACATCAACCCTTGACTCTCTCCTCCCTCCTCATCGACGAACAGATCATCGGTCTTCCTCACCGCGGCGTGCACCACCATGACCATCGCCCCAATCAGAAGCGCCACCAATATATTAACCGTGGCATCCGTCAAAAACAAAAACAACAACGTAAGCAACCCCATGACCACCAACACAATCCGATCATCAATAGCCCTACCAAAAACCACAAGTGGCTCATCCCTTAGGAAATATAAAAACAGCCATAAGGCCATCATGATGATGAATACTATAAGAGATATGGGGTGCCAGAGGAGGCTTAGGAAGAGTATGAGGAGGATTATAATGGCGTAGTTTGTTCGAAAGAAGGCGGTGTTGGTTCGGACACGTGAAATGGCTTCTTGGAGGGTATGGGGGAAGGATAGAGCGTGGATGTTGAGCATTTGCTTCCATGGACGACGAGCTGCTAGGTTGGACTTTATGCGGTCTTTTGCGCGGGAAATGTATTCGGTTGATGGGGAAGAGGATGTTGGGATTGTGCCGTAGGTTGTCATGGTAGGTGGGTTTGTGTTTGTTTAGGGCTTGGAGTGTGTGGAAGAAGAAGAAGAGGAGGAGGAGGAAGGTGGAGAAGATGGTGATGAGAGGATGTGTGAAATGACGAGTAGGAAGTAAAATAATATGGAGGAGAGAGATTTATAAGGCTTTTTTTTTTTAATTGTTGATAGGTAATATTTTGGTGGATTTTGGGGTTGATTTGAGTAGGTAGATATTTCATATTGTTTATAATTTTATTTACTTTATATTAAAGAATAATATCAAAAGTTTTTCAATTTGGTTGAGATTATTTGTACTTTGAGTAAGAATGGATATAAATAAATCAAGTTAGGTTATAAGTTTTATCTTTTTATTTTTATTTTTTTAAATAAGCATTGTTTAAATAGTATGTTATTTCGCTTTTACTGTTTGATTACTTTATTAAATGAAAAATATTATAATATAATAGTTATTATTAATAAATAAAATAGAGATATGATAAAATTATGATTTTTTATTTTAATTTTAATAATGTTATTTTAAAGAAAAAAATCGATTTTAATATGATTTTTTATTTATAAATTTAAGTAATGAATTTCTATTTAATATTTTTATCATAAAAATTCTTTATAAAATTACCATTATATATTTAAAATTCAGTTAAACTCCATAATAACTATTCAATAAATTGAGCTTAATAATAAAGTACGTGTTAATTAAGAGGCCGACACCCTCAACTACTATTCAAACGAAAGGGATATGTATGACTTCGTATTCTTTTTTTTTTTAATGGGATTAAGACACATCACAAGTCCATGGCATGATGTAGTCCAATTTCATTATTTTACTAAAGCTTTTTTATTAGAGAAGAAGGTGTAAAAATAAATAAATAAATAAATCTTACTTATTTTCGAAGACCCAATATTCCTTGCCTTTTCGGCCATTACAATATGCTTCTTCTTTTTTTTTAACATTAGTGGTATTATATTTATTTGAATGCGTCTTATTTAGATTTATAACTATATAGAGAGTACAAGCAAAATGATTAGCAAGAAAGTTTATGTAAAGTTTTGTATAAACTATGAAGTCCTCAATCCCCTTTAAAATTTTGGAAGAGATGGAAGTCCGCCACAAATTCTTTTCCACAAGTGAACGTATGTAGACTTTAAAAGTTTATATTATCTGCAATTCTGGATTCTTGCACCCAATCGATACCTAATAAACAAAGGAGTTCCTATAGGGTAGGCAAATTGTCCCCAGCGAAGAATCTAACCAATTGGTATCAGAGGTATCCAATGCTCATGCCACACATTTAATGGCATAAGTAAATAAATGTAAGTGCACATATCAACACAATATATTTATATCCTAGCTTATCTTTTTATTTAATCTTATCCGCCATATTTAACACTAAAAGACACCTCTTTTCAGATGATCACATTATCTAGCTTTCGAAAGTTAATTCATGATCTTATATCTTATCCCTTACAAGGCAATAGGCACTTAAAATCATTTTTTTTTGTAGTTTCCCAACGCGTATCAACTATTGATAATCCATCCATAACTCGCTTATTTCATGTCGGCTTCTATGCTACTACCATAATCCTAAGTTGCTTCTTCACAACTTTTGAACCTACTTAATGGTCATAGTTGGTCAATCTGCAACTCGTGAATATTATCTTATATTAAGTGTAGATATCTCCAACTCTATCCAATTATTTCATCCCAACTTCAAATACAATTGAATTGTCATTGCTAATCAATTCATAATTGACGTACCTACAACATATTAGAAGTAAGTATGTTATGCCTTGGGGATATAACCGCCTACTTGGAAGTGACTTGAATCTAATTCAATATTTACTCAAGTTCAATTTGACTATAGTCAAGTAAAACTCAAGCTTTGAGCTTAATGATGTTTGACTCAATAGGTTTCTTAGTGTAATCAAAATTTAGTTGGGCTAATATATAAGTAGAACTCAAACCAAGTTCACACTTCAAGATACTTTTGTAAGAAGAGAAATATATATATTAAGTAAAATGAGTCTAAATGGTATTAATTAAATAAAGCCTAAACTTGTGGAGGTTTAGCTAGAGGCTAAATGCTATGCTTAAGCTTAGCTTTGAATTTTCCAATCAAACTAAGTATTGTGTTCTCTCCATTTGAGTAACACTCATACCACACCTAAACTCACCTAATCACTTCATCCCAATTTTTTGGTCCACTTTAATGTTCATCATAGATTAGTCCATGACTTACATATACTACCATACATTAAGAGTAAGCATGTAGTAACAAGTGCTATCAAGTATCAAAAACCATACCGGCATGCATAATTACAACCTAGTATTAATTACATCCGTTTCTAAAATATTCGAGTATATGAAACAATGTCACTCTACAAACATAACTAGTCAAGCAATCTAAGGGGTTTTAGTCACTTATCTAGAACACGCTAGTTAAGCCCTAGACCTATCTTCAAGTACCCATAATTAATCAAGCAAGCATTCAATTGAGAATTCATATTGGAAACAGGGGATTTGATTAACTAAATCTCTTTGGAGGATTCAAGATGCATACACAACCTAGTTCTATCAACTAAACTAGGTCCAATAGGTAAATTTCATGTTCGATCAAGTTTTTTATTGACCATGCTTATAGTTTCATTCTTATAGTTCAATCAACCAAACTACTCTATACTTGGGTTCTTCTTCATTTTACTTAATTCGATCTATCGAAATTCACTTGGATCAACCAAAATCTAGGTTTTTCATAATTCTAAGTTCGAGTTTCAAGTCTAGAAATCCTTTATTAGATTCTTTGACTTATCATTTGACTTTGTGATTGATGTTTGCATATTTTAATCCTATTAGCTTTGATCTCAACTTAGATCTTCCATTTAACTTTTAAAGACGATTAAGCCCCCAAAGATTCCTACTCTATTTGTTAGAAACACATTCAATTTGAACTCACAAATTTAGAATAGTATGATTTAAATATAGATTTTAATTTAGATAACATCATTTTTATTGTCAATCTTACTTTAATTAAATTTTAATCCTTAACTATTTAACCTATTCCACCTGACTTAAGCAAAATCAAGCCACTAATAATTTTTTTTTAGGCTCTAAGCTTAACATGGTTCTAGATTATAGATTTATCCAACAGCAGATTATGTATTTAAAAGCATTATTTAAAGAAAAGAAAGGCAAGGGCGGTTTGTTTGTTCGGATATGCTTGTAGAGTAGCCTTATTGGGACTTGGTATTGGATCGGGTCCATCGAGATATAAATAAAGTGCCTGAACATGGAAGCCCTTGCATTAATTATATTACAATTAGATTATTTGATGCATGAGGCAGTCAATTTACCATTATTGCCCCCGATTATTAGATGTATAATTATAACTATGTCCTTGATTTTGGTTTAATTTATTGGGTCATTTCAAATTATTTACTTGCGAAGAAATCATTCTTACAACTTCTATTCATCTAATAACTTTGATGCATGCGATGCATATCCATTGTTCTTGTTTTATTGTCTCAATAGTGTCTTAACAAATTAAAATAAGCCGCATAGCAAATTTATCAAATTAACAAAGGCATAAATACCATTTTTTTTTCTTCAGTGTTTTCCTCTAATTAGGGTAGATACCACCAAAAATAATAATAATAATAATAATAAAATAGCATATTTTCATCGTAATGCATATTTTTTATGTAGAAAAATTATATAAATTATAAAAAAGACACATATAGAGAGGTTATTTGTTATATTCTTTTTGTCAAAAGTGATACATTATATTTAAATTAGTAAATTCGTAATAAATATATCGAAACACTTACTAAAAGCGTTCGGATATAATCATCTTTATGCCATAATTTATAAGCGCCCTTCGTGGAAAAAAGTAGGGGCCACACAGCTCACCGGCATGAAGGAAGGAGAAATTTTCACAAGCAATTCAATAATATCCTCAAGTCAAAATCAAGAGGCAAACTAAAGTGCCCTGTAAAAGTTAGGCTTCTTGCCCATGAATGCATGTGGTAAGAACTTTAATACAACCCCTTTGTACTTGTCATCTTTTCCTTGGCAACACTAATCATAATGCAAATTATGGGTGCAATGACTTGCTGCTTTAGCAACGCTTGGGCCATACTATGTCTGTCAAAAACAAATGAAGTGTCGGGAATAAGAAAATACTTATCATCCTCTCACCACCCATATCTTTTCATGCACAAAAGTATTCATCTTTTATTAGAGAAAAGTTGCCTCGTTGGGATTGCATATCATTGCATCAATAGGGTTTTCAATTTAGTTATCACATGGCACATCTGGATTGTGATGTGGTATTGCATAACACAATTTCAAGTGGGAGCAAAGATTAATTGATACTTGCAAAATATGGGGATTTGACTAGTGGCATGCAATTATTTATAAATTTCTATTATTTGGTTTTATAAAAGCTTTAATGGGTGTTTTTTGAAGAATTGCTATGTGTTAAAAAAAAATTCAAGGTTCGTGTGGTTTGTATCCTATTTCACCATAATCATATGTGGTGCCTTGGAAAATAATGTACAAATGATTTTTGATACTCACATGCTACATAGGTTGATGAATGGTATGCTATAATTATAAAAAATAACTTATACATAACAATAGTAACTAATGGATTTTACAAAATTTCAATAGTCCATTTTAAATACTGTCACATGGTTACTATTGATTGATCACAACTCATTAATGTCCATCACTTGTAAGTCTTAGCAAAGTATTAAGAATAGAGAGACTACTCCTACTTAGAGGAATCGAACCCAAGACTAGAATAATGGTTCGTACATTTCTTATAGACTAAAAATGAATTGAATTGAGCTTTTGAACGTCTAAGCTCAACTTGTTTTAAAAATATTAAGTTTAAGCCGAATCGAAAGCTTTTATCAAACATAAAAATTATAAACTTTAGTTCAAATTCGTGTTTGTTAAAGAATATAAAGTTTGACATCAACTTGAAAGCTTGTTTACATTATCGAATCGAAATTGGAATGAGCTCATGAGCATAAATTATATTGTATTTATAATATAATATATATTATTTATTGATTATATGATATAAGATTACATTATATTATATTATATAAAGCTTGTGAGTTTAAATAAGAATTCAAACTCAATTTGTTTAAATAAAAGTGTTTTATTTTAAACTCAAACTTGACTCACTTATAAATTGAGCTTAAATTAAACCGAGTTTAAAACAAATTGAATTTAAATAACTCACAAGCGACTTGATTCATTTTTAACCCTAATTTCTTACCCTACTTTTACGATGACCGTGTGGTGCATTGGAAAGTAATCTACACAAATGGCTTCCTTTGTTTCAAATTAAGATCCAACATGGCTTTCCAATGTGATGTGCCGAAAACAGAAAACCTCCATCGCCTGGCCTCTTGTGCACATGCTCACATTTCAGTATTGCATCTAGTAAGTTTAGACAAACTCTCTCTTCCTTTTTGGGTGGATGGAAAACATAAAAATTTTAAATAAGAAAATAATAACCGATAATTACACAGTAAAGATGAATGTTTTGAATCCAATTTTAAATAGAGCGATATAAAAGACGAAAGGTTATAGTAGTGTAAAGAAGAAATAAACATTATTAAAAATAGTATAAATAAAAAAATATCCAATATATATGCTTCTAACGTAACATAGTGGAAGTTGATATGGCATGTATTAGATCAATGACATCTAACAAAATTATAACAATATAATAATACCATCTATTTGCAACATTTTTAAATATGATTATTACCTCTTTATACTAATAAAATCTTTCATCTTCTATTAAATCTTAAATACAACCATTCATTCTTTATTATGTAATTTTTCCAATAGATTCATGCTTACTCCTACAAGTGAGCACACTAATGTCTTGAATAAAAACACTCCTTTGTTTCATGACAGCATATCCAAACAAGGACTTACTTAACCCATTTGCAGTTCTTAACGTAGTTTTCTTAAAATGGTAGATGAAAATTGTCAAGAATCACATTAATATTAACTCTAGCCTATCACTAGTTCCTCCATATGATGTAACTTACCTATTGGATTATTTTTTTATTTATAAATTGGACACGATCAAGATGAAAATGCAAAACTATTGCAAAGGAACTAGAGTAACATCAACTTTACACTATGTACAAATTTTGGTTTTAAAAAATTCTAAATGTATTGAAAAGATATCATAGTTAATATATTAATAGTTTATGTTTATAAATTGTTTTAAGTTCAATGTGACTACTACTATTTATTTATTTATTATAAATTGTTTTATTTTCATTAAGTTATATAAAGGTTTCAACTCCTGATAAGCTATTATATTTTATAAAAAAGGTGTATCTCTTGGGCACATTATTAAAAAAAATATATTAATAGCTAAAAGGTATTGTATAGTAACAAAAAGGTTTAAGTGATAGAAATGAAAAATTATAAATCACTGAAAGATAACAATTGAAAAAGTACAAGTGATGATTATTTTCAAAACTATATATATATAAGATTATATAGAAAGATATAAATGAGTCATATATAAAGCATATGAAATATCGGGCAATTAAAACTGTACAAATATACAAACCAAATGGCTTACTACCCTCTTCGATTCAGTTGAAATTACAACTCTCTACCTTTTTGGTAACTTGACAAATACATGTGCTTATGTGGGAGAATTCTAATGGTTTGGTTGAAAACCATATGCAATAAATATCTTACACATGAAATCTATCAAGATAATTTTACAATATATGTAACAACTCGAAACTCTATATATCAAGAAGTATAAAATGTCTTACGATTTTGTTTTTTAGTGTAACTGTTTTCTAAAAGTTCACTAATTACTCTCTATTAAACATATTTAACTTAAAATTTCAATAAACTCCAAACTGTTACACCAAAAGAGACACCTCGATGATTATAATTCTATTATCTACTATTTGAGTGATATAATAATAATTTCACTCATTATAATTCTTTATTAGGTCTAATAATAGTTTTTCATAAATTAAATGCAATAATAATTTTGAAAGAAAGAATAGTCATCTCATGTGTATAATTACATGTTCATAAGCAATTGAAATAACATGAATCAATTGGATTACAAGATTGTATACAAACAATTACTCGGAACAAAATAATAATAAAAAAAAGAAGAAAAAAGGCTAAATTAAATCTCAACCATCCTAAAAAACTTTCAAAAATTATTTTTACTTTTTTTTTATAATTATATATTGATACCTCTTATTATATAACATTACAATCCCTAATAAGTTGTATGAATGTATAAACACTTTAGATAAGTTTCATAACTTTATGGACTTCTAAAGAGGCATAATGCATGCAAAAAGGATGGCGGCATCCAATTAAAAAAAAATTAATAATATTATGCAATTTCGAAAGTTTAATATAATTTAATGAAATAATAATAATAATAATAAACAAGTATTTTCTCTTACATTAAGACTTGCTTTCAAACAAGTATTTCTCTTAAATTAAGACTTGCTGTCAAACAAGTCTATATATCTACAGCTGGAATTGCCTCAATCTTATTATTGGTCTAAGTCTTTTCTATGAGCAAGGCTTGACCAATGAGTTAGAAATCATTGCAATTATAGAAAGGATAGAATGACTGGATCTATCCACTTTGAATTGTTGCAACTAAAACTGCTTCCTTCATGTCCATCGAGTTACATTATAATAATGGACTTCCTTGCTTGAGAAAATAAAAAATATCATGCACCTTAAGAAGACAGCTCCAAGATAGTACTTGCATAGCTCCATTGTAAGTGCAACATCTGCCAACTCCAAAAACAAACTAACTAACAAAAGGACTCGAGAGTTAGAAAAACCCGACAAACTAGCGATCAAACAAGATTTTCCTAATAATAATGAAAACTTTTAATGCGTTTCTCGTGTGATTAAGTTGATATCCGTAAAAAAAAAAAAGGTAAAAATTGATATGCTTTTTCATTAATGTTGCATATCAAAAATTGGTTATATATTACGATAGCAATCTCAAGATGTTAATAACGATGATTTGATAGATATTATAGTAATGTATAGTGATTCAAGGTGAACAAACAAGAAAGATATTAAAGGAATGAGAAAAATATTTAGGTTTTTTACGGAAACAATTATTCCATCACCCCATACTATTCAAAATTGCTAATAAAGATAACTATTCAAGTTTATTAAGACAATTTTTTTATAATGCAATAAAGATTATCTCATTATAAATGTCAAAAACGTTTTTCCAACACTTTATGGTGTTTATATATATATATATGCTCATTGTATGATAATAATAATAGGAAATATGATTTTTAATCGTAAACTCTTAAGTCAATTTAATCATAAAGCTGTTATATCTTTTAAAAAGTGTTATAAACATTCTTAAGTTTTAGTACTTAACCAGTCATTGTTACTAGCAAGACCTTAGTTTGTGTCTAACCTATTTAACCTATATATTTGGATTCTTCTAAATTATGGCTGGACATTATCACTGAAGAAAGACACTGACTTTTTGCAACGGACAAGACATCTCTTGTTTCTTCCATTACGTTATATATGAATAAAGCGGGATGCCTATTGGCCAAGTTGTTGCCTAGTATTTAGGGCCTTTGGTCTGGTTCAACATTCATAAATATTCCACCGACAACTATTCAATTATGTACCAATTTCTTGTTCTCTGTTTTTTCATTTATGATTCTTAAATTATGGTAGCACAATTCACTAGGACATTTCACTGGGGACATTGGTAGGAGGAGGAAATTGGAGAGCTGACGGGAAGGAAAATGAGAACCAAAGTGTCATCAAAAGTTTAAACTTGGAAATCAAAAACTACGATTCATTAGGACGTTTACTTTACCATAAATGTGTTGGATGGTTACAATTTCTACATTATCGTGGTATTGGAGTACTTAATAGGTTATCAACTTTATAGTTTAGTTATAATTACGTATGGTTAGATCCATTTATAATAGATTTATTTTAAACCGAAGACTAAATTTATATTATGTACTCAATGCACCAAGTTTCATAAACCTCCCTCCAAATGTACGTGGTAACCACCGAAAGTGAGGGTCATCAAACAGATAAGTGTCCATAATTTGGTCAAGCAAGCAAAAACATGGTAACGGCTAACGGTGCTGAGAGGATATGTAGAAATGTGAAGACTGAAGATTGGTGTCAAGAGAGCACAGCTAAATACGGCTCTGTGTGGTGGCAGCAGAACTCGATAGGTCATTCCCGGTGGCTGTATTGATGCTCAAGAGGGACTTGGGTTATTCTGATTTTCGCATTTGAATTCAAAAGTCGAATGTATGTTGAACCAAAATAAAATAATACTGGAGTTGAATTGCATAAGTTCATTTCTCAACGACATCAAGACTTAGTTGAGCTTTCTTTTTGTGCTTTCGAAAATTCTATAGGAACTCGAGTGGCCAAAAGTAGTGTTCGTATCCAACCATGTCTGACACAACCTCAAGTTTGTCCAGCAGGTGTGTACCCGATTTTCCTTTCGAAATGGTTCTCAGGACACTTTTACGTATTAAAAGTGCTAAATTGTAACCCAAATGAAATGGAATAAATGTCACGTGAGCACTTTAGAACGTGAAATTGCCAAAACCTTACAAGCCGGTTGGCACGAGCACTTATGAAACAGGTTCGATTATCTAGTTGACCACCACAAGGAAAAAATGAATCATCCAATAATCAACGCCCGGATCGACTTTTATTATATTTGTGTACATTATTTTCTGTTAATCACAGTAAAGAAGCAGCTAATAGTACAGAAATTACCAATTTAGCAATAAACAACCTAAGCTGACCACTGAACAAATGGAAATCATAGAGTACATACAGAAACTATTTTGGAAAACATTGGATTTCCTCTTAGCATATGGATGCTACACGGAACCATGATGCTGATCATAAAATTATGCTACGAGTTCCTACACCAAGAAAAGTGAGAAGTCTCTTAAATTAATCACAGAACCAGGATTTACAGCAACTTAGATTGTCCTTAGGGCTCCTGTTAGTTATAAAATGAAGGATATCACTACAAGCTAATAATGACAAATTTTTTAAAATTTACCTTATTATATATCTCTGTAAACACAAACAAAATTTTTTACCCACCAATGCGTCTTCAGAATCTCTCTTCTTTTCAAGCTTTAAAGCTTGAGCTGTCAACTCGTCAGCCGCAGCAATGGGACCCCAAAAAACTGAAGAAAAAAATTAGATATAAATGAAATATACTGTCCCTTGGACCGTGCAGCAATTCTTTCTCAAACATGGATTTCTCCCACAGCGAAATGGTCCTCATACAATTTTATCACCAAAGTGGCCTTTTGGCACAAAATTTTATGTAACAGACTATGGCTTTTAGGATTTACATGCTCAAGACTTACATTTATCACATTTTTCCAATGAGTTTGTTTCCAAAGTATACTAAATAATTTGAATTCAATGGATTCACTAGTGTTTCTAGCCATTTAGTTTTTTATATTTAGCCGATAACAGCATCTTATGAATGCACAAACAAGATAGCCCAAAACCATGTCCATGAAGATTGTTACCTTGCGGTGCATATTATACATCTGAAATTGCCTTGTAACCTTCCTTTTCAAGAGCTTTGGCTATGGATATATCACCTGTCTTCACAATTCTGCCATTTTCCTGTAGACACAAGGTCAAATACATGACACAAATCCAAAAGTACAAGTAAATTAAAAGGAGGAAAAAGGCACAAATGTATAGAAATGACTTTGTGAGCAAATTTATCTACGAATTACTTTCAGCTTGAGACAGAAATTAAAATGAGCCAAACAACTTTAGTACACCATCTGTGGCAGCTGGAGAATCTCACATCAATAATTTAATCTTACAACCACAAAAATTGCAAGTTCTCTTGATTTACCCAAAAAAAAAAAAATTGCAAGTTCTCTCTTCAACAAGTGTCATTTCCAATAACTAATAACAGAATTGAAAGCCTTCTAACTGAAGGGGGACTGGACTGACTCTGCTAGACCAACCGCAATATCAAGAAACCAGATCAAACCTACCAGCTGCTAATAGCTATAACATACGAATAAAAACAATAATAATTTTTAAAAAATAAAAGAAGCAACTTTTTTCCTCAAGTTTTCCGGCACACACAACCATATTCCACCACCATGAAGAAAATAGAAATCAATAAATGACTAAATAAATGAGGCTATTTCAAACTTACATAACATGTTTATAGCTAGGTTAGTGCTCAATTCATTTCCCAATTGATATTACTGAGAGGAAGAATGAACCAAATGGAGATGACACCTTGAATGATTTTTTCTCTTTTCAGAGTTTGCTCCATTTTTAAAAATTAAATAGGGAAAAGAAAAATCTTGCAAGAAATTTTATTCCTCAACCGATTGCCTGGAGAAACTGCTTTCTTGGTAAATCCCATCACAAAAATCCTCTTAATTGGATGAAAGAGAAAGAGACATTCATCACTTCAGGCTACTGTCATTTGTCAAAAAAAATTTCAACTGTTTTCTTTATACTATGGAAAAGACAAGGAGTCTTAAACATACACTCCTTCCAAATAGCTTCAGTTAGCACACATGGATACATGATAATCTCACTAGAATTCTACATTGGGAAATGGATATCTCAGGCAAAGCTCTGCAGCCACAGTGAAACTTTACTACAGCTAAAGGATGCCAACAATACCTTCTCAGAAGCTCTCAGTCAATAAGAACTAGCACGCTGAATATAGATTGCTAAATTAGATAGGAAACCCTATGAAATAACAGAGTAAATCATGTGTGGCGCAAGATTTGTTGGCATAAATCTGAGAGTTCAAGTTTCTAAGACATTTAAAAACTCATGATTCAAAATCCCTTTGTTTTTTTGTCAGCATTCACCCATGTTACTTACACTTATCCCACAACTGCACAAAAAATGCAACAAAAGAAAATAAATCAGTAACTTCATCACCTACCATAACATGGATAAAACTTGGCTGTATAAACTCCAGAAGCCGTAGATAATGTGTTATAATTAAAACAGAATTTGTAGGAGTCAAAAGCCCATTTACTGCTGTTGCCACATCTCGTAATGCATCAACATCCAACCCAGAATCAATTTCATCTAGCAATGCCAAGTCTGCTCCAAGAACCTGCAGATAAAAGTTAAGCAAGCAAATCATAATGAAGATACCTAAATAAAAGAGGAGGATGATAGGCATCAAATGATGGCTCATGTTATCAAGAAGTTCAAACTAAGATGCATCATCGCCCATGAACTAATATCAAGGTGTAAATGCAAAGCAGATTTACCTTCTAGATAGTCTACCAACAGAAACCTAAACGAGATAGTTTTACAGACACAATATCAAAGAGAAGAAACTCAAATAGTTCTTTTAAGTGATCTATTTTTTCCCCCCAGATATGCCAAAAAGGAATAAATTATAAGTGCAACAAGATGCCTTACCATCACATGCTGATGCAAATGGCAGCAGAAAGAAAATTCTCAGCTGCTATCTTCATACAGTGACATTTGGAGAATATGGATGCAACTAAAACAATTCCATTGTGTGATCATGTATGTAGTATATGTCATCAAATGTCTTCTCAGGTAAAACTTAGAATGAACAGAAAGGACCTTACCGCCAGTTGTAAAATCTCATTGCGCTTTCGCTCCCCACCACTAAAACCTTCATTGACATTTCTATTTAGGAAGTCCGCCTTCATATTCAAAAGATCCAGTTTTGGGTACACATAAGACCAGAACTGCAAAAATAGAATATTGTTAGAAATGCACTTTCTGCTTTGTTTCATTGCAAATCCCAAGTGAAACAATTTTAAATCCAAAGAACTAATAAAATCTTCAATGGGCTTTAGCATAGTAAGCCCAACAAGAGAGTACTGCATATAAAATCTTTGAACTAGAAGTTTCCAATATGCACAGTTAGTAGGCTCTCACAGAGTTGAGATGGATGAAAGTAGCTAGACCAGCTGTTTACATCTCTAAGACTTTTTCCCTTGGTAATTTACATCTCTGTAATATTTGCATAAAAAAATCTCCAAGAAATTCAGAGAACATAAACATATTTTATCTAACAACCATAAAAATCGGTATCCAAAAGTTAAACCTACTCTAATACAAGTCTCCTATTAACCATATCCCCATTCACTAAACTCAAAATATTCAAGAAACCTTCAGTAAAAAGTTCCGACTCCATCACAAAAGAATGTAGAGAAAAAGTATTTCCAGATACAAGATAAACACATAATTTATTGTCAGTGGAAAAACTTCACACCTCAATTGGACTAAGCTCAGGTTGATTAAGTTTCCTTCTCCGAGCATTATAAGCCATATTCAGAAAGTCAGCATTGCTAACACCTGGTATTTCAACTGGGGACTGAAAACTCATAAAAAGTCCTGCAAGTGAACGTTCTTCTGGTTCCATGTCAAGTAAATTCTCTCCCTTAAACACCATACTACCACCAGTCACCTCATAATCTGGATGCCCAACAAGAACCTGCATGGAATAAGAGCTAAACATGGATTACATCTCTAGACATTGACAAAAATCCATTGTATCAAAAAAGAATATCTAACTTCACATATTTTTTCCAGGAAAAAGGCCATACTAATCTATGAAAAAAATATCAATTGAATGATATACATGCATTAGAATTACTCCCATAGCAGCATGAGAACAGATACATTTACATGCTTTTACTTGAAAATTTAAGCTTGAGAAATCACAAAATTGCCTTAACATTACAAGCAAGAAAAATGAAGAAACAATATGCTGGTAGCCTACCCATTCAAAAAATAAAATGAATAAAAGGGATGAAAAGACAACAGAAAGAAAATTTGTGTGTAGGTTTCTAACAGCAACGGCCAAGGACTATACATGTTTATGAGTTATGACACACTCCTATTCCCATTAACAAGCTACCATAGCCATAAAGAAGATACTTGACATTATTCACATGCACCATGAAGGGCCACATGGTGGGTGCTGAGGAGCTGAACATCCACATATCTAGAAATTCTTAAAAGATCTAGACCTCACTCCACAAAATGAATCCTTCTATAACATGTGCAGACCTTAATTCCACATACAGTAAAAAGATCTGTCAATAGCTTTTTACTTTTGAAGTGTAAACCAAGATCTCCTTCCTGTAAAGCATCACATAATCTAATTATAGCATGATTAGTCCACATTTTACATGCTTATATCATCTCATGGTGGTTTCCCCCATGTTCCAAGTTTTCCAGTTGCTTTATAAACCTACTCTTAATTTCAAATCATGAATTTGGCCCATCACAATTACATTCCACATTTCGGGTTTATAACCAGACTAATTATATGTGGGTTTTACAGGTCAACAGTGGCCAACAAAATTATATTTGACCAAACATAACTTGCAGTGCCAACCAAAACCATCCCATTGTACCAATTGAAAGCATCTTTTGATATCTGCCCATGAATGATGTGAATTCATGGGATGTCATCAATTTTATGCAGGTAAGAAACAGCCAATTCTTCAGGATAATTACCACTATACTTGGAACTGAGAAATGCAAAACACATTGCATGTGAAAACCAAAACTCAATCCGCAGGAGGTCACTTGGGCACTCTATTTCTCATACAAATTTATAGAACTCGGATTGTATTCCAGCTGGGCCAAAAATCATGAGTTTATAGTTCAATGCATAGCCTGAAATAATTGCAGATAACAAACCTTGGCAAATGTGCTCTTTCCAGAGCCATTCTTTCCCATAACGGCATGTACCTGACAAAACAAATTTCAAGTCATGTCATAACTCTAATGGAAGAACCTAAACCAAATGCAGTAAGTTTTTCAATTAGTAGATTCATCTGAATATGAAATACATATGCTACCATAAAAGAAAACATGAGTCCATCATAAAAGCCAGGCCATGGTAAAGGAAATGGTATTCCACTTACAGAAAGTAAAAGGCTTGCTTATGTATAAGTATACAGTTAATGAATTCAGAAGACACCTAAAAGGGATCTGACATTATTTTTTTCTGATATTTCACACACATAACCACATGAGACACGGATGCAAGGGGAAAAATGATAATTCCTTAAGTCAAAATAATCCCAAACCAAAGAAAAATTGAAAATTCTGGTGTGTCCGTTTCATGACAAACAGTGTCTTGCCAACATTGCACCTTTATATCTCACTAGTTAAAGGCCCACGTTATACATGGATATTAATTTAATATATATAAAAATAATAGAGTTATTGAAAATATTATCATAATTAGTATAATACTAATGTATGTTCATAAATTATTTTAAATATGGTATAATCAATATTATTTAATTTAAACTATTGGTTTTATATGTCCATTGGTAGTCTTTTTATATTTTGATAGGATAAAATGCTATATTATTTAGAAGAGTTACAACTCTTCAAAAATACAGAAAAATATGTGATTTCATATTATGCCGTGTAAAGTTTGCAACTCTTGGTATTTTCAGCTAAATGACGTATCTCTTGAATAGTAATAAAATGGTATAAGTGATTAATGAAGAGGTACAAATGAAAAAAGCTTTTGAAATTATATATTATAATAGATTTCTTTTTTTATTGGTTCATTCATTTGAACATCCTTTCTCTTTCTTTTTGAAATTCTCAAAAAATAACACATACATTTTCAAGATTGATACTAGGTTCCTGTCAAGAACTACTGGGAATCACCAGAGAAATATATAAATTCCAAAAACACCAGCCATGTTTAGTTTGCAAGAAATCATACTTACAGTAATACGAATTCCATTATTTTTTGTTTGATAGAAATGATAATAGCAAAAAGAAAAATCTCATTCAAAGAATACCCATTCTTGTACTATTCAATTTCCCCAAAAATAGAACCTAGTAAATAGGTTCTCTACATCATCACCACCACCGTCATTGACTCTGCCAACACAGGAAATGACTCACTAGGAGCCATTTGGTGTGATAAGTGGTGGGCAAGAGCTGATAAAATTGCAACATGCGGCGGTTTTATCCATCACTCATGATAGTTTTTCCAGCTGACATCCAGTGTCGCATTATCATTAGTTGCTGCCCACCCACTCATTACTTACACAGCATGTCACAACCAATAAATCATTTTTCCCCACCAACACAGCCACCAGTGCACCACTGCACAACCACAACCACCACCACCACAAAAACAATAGGATTCTTTTGTTGTTCATTTGGCAATCCAACTCCCAAGTAAATTACATTCCAAAAATTGGATTCTGTGACACGAAAACGAACTTGCCTTATTACATATTTCACAAAAAACTAGTGAATTTTCATCAAAAGTGAAAACTTTCTTATTTATACCGTCAACATGTGCTCGGGTGCCGAATAACATTTTCCTAGCATCTTATTAACCCTAAAATATAATCAATTAAGATTGCACAAAAAAACGATGCCAATACAAACCCTAGAGCCCCTGCACCAAGAACCAATTAAAAATTCATAACGAAATGAAATACATGATGGGGCACGCGCGCACACACACAAGTATATATTCTCAATTTTCCAGCAATAATTGCACGTTTCACGTTATTGAAAATTTCAAGCGCAGGTCACCGGTTAATATTTATCGTAAAGATGAGTGAATGAACTAACCTCGCCTTCATAGATGGTGAGATTAACGCCCTTAAGAATCTCCTGCTTAGTCTCGGCGATAACTGCTTTCAAGTCATTCACTTGGAGTAGAAGCTTCTTATCCTCATCCTTATTACTCGCTTCACGAGAGGGAGTCGCGTCCACGGCAGTGGAGAGTGTGGATCTTATTGAAGTGGGGAAGCCAATCCGACGGCGGAGGTTCGAACTTGAGCGGGGAAAGAGAAAGGAGAGTGATGATGGAGAAGTGTGAGAGAGAATGGTGTTGCTGTGAAGAAAGGACATCGCACCACCACACACGGGGAGGGAGGGAGAGAGAGAGAGAGAGACAGCTCTGGATTTTGGCCAATGGCGCAACTGCACAAGCAGGGAGATAGTAGCCCACTTGGCATTTTGAGAAAGCCTTTCACGAGTTTCAAACTCATAAAGGAGAAATTACAAAAGTAGTATTCGCTTTTTTGCATTCTTTCTTTTTTTTTAAATCATTGCTATTTGTTATTACTGTTCCATGATAATCGATCAATAAATTAAAAAATACAAAAAATTAAAAGAAAAATGTAAAAAATAAAAATAAAAAACAAAAATAACAAGCAAAATTAGAACTCACTTTGGGGTCGAGGGTTATCACATGTCAGCTAGGCCAAAATTAAAAAAAAAATGCTATTTTCTAAATATATTATTAAAATAAGATTTTAGTAAAAAAATATTATGCAAATAAAATATTAAAGACATATACAATATATGAGATTTCTAATGATGTAAAGTAAGTATACCTATCAGATTAGTAGTATAGTTAATTGAATATAGATATCATTTCACAAATATTACAAATACTAATATTAACCTATATTTTGTTATTTGATTTATAAACTTTAAAAATCAATTAATCTAAAAACCTAAAACTAAATATTAACTATTTAATCGAGAAACTCAATTAAAAATGAAACAATTTAAAATTAACTTCAAAATTATAGACAAGTATTTCGACTTTACTTTTCCTAAAATTTATCATGTGACATTAACACAAATTATGCGATTCCATCTTCAATTTCATTGAATGAGAAAATTCCTAATTTAAGTCAATAATTTTCTCAAATCTATTAATTTAAATCTCAAAAATGATTATTTGAAACTCTTCATAATAGCATATTTTTAAAATTGCATTAAAGAACAATAAATTCTTTAAAAACAATTAAATTAAATCCTGAAGAATCATGTAATTCATCTCTAAAATTACATAAAACCCTCTTCAATTATATTAGATCTAATTACACATTAGATTTCTCAATCATCGTGCATAATACCAAATATTTAGACTAATATCCTAGAAATATCAATATAACAAATCAAGCACACATTATCGAATCAAAAAATTGAAAATTTCATTAAAATTGCAATAAGATTAGTCACATTACAATCGTAGGATCCACAAATCTAGAGACCGGAAGATTTAAACTCTAAATATGGTGAAAACAATACCTTTCAATAATGTAAAATCATACATTGTCAAAAGATTTAAGAATAAAACCCTAATTTTGAAGTGAAAAGCTTGCTTTTCTTTGTCCTTAAGAACCTTAGAATCTCCAAAATTTATGTTCCAAAAATATGAGCTTAGGTCTACTTTTTCCTTTTATAATAGTCGTCTAAAAACCTTATTTCGATGTCAATATGCTATATAACAAGGTCTTGCTTTAGCCATGTTAAAACTTTTGAACATAATCTAGAAATTGAGTTTTACAATCGACATAATCTAAACACGATAGTATCTAGCTGTCCAGATCAACATGACCATGTCTGGAAAATAAATTAGCGTCGAGAGATATGCAACCCTTAGATATGGTCATGTTTAACCCCGTGTAACTCCCATGAATAATTTCTTCGAGCCTCCGATTCAACTTGATCTTAGCATGATCATATCTACTACCTATATTCGTTTTCAAAAGCTCATAACTTCTTCATTTTAACTCTAAATTGATTAAAATTTGATTTATTTTCTTCCGTTTTAACTCAATAATTCCTTAAAACCCTAAAGTCAAAATATTACTCAATTAAGTATCATTCTTCAAAAATATACCAAAATTGTAGAAAAATACTCTATCTTTCTTAATAAACATATCGAATTAAGCATCTATTACATTCAATTAAAAGAAATGTATAAAACACCTAATGCTACAAAATTTGTAGCAAAATAGGCCCCCGTACACAAAGTCATTGATTGTTACTCGAATCTAACCGATCGTTTAAGTTTTAAATTTATAACCAATAAAATCTACTATCGATTTAGGCAGTGTACCTATCGATTATAGTATAGATTTAATAGGTTTTGTCATATGGGATCTAGAAAACAAGTACTAGTATTACCTTTCTCTATTATTTAGTCTAATTTATGATGTGGGAATTATGAATTAAATTAATAACTAACAATTCTTAGTAACCCTAAAATTGAATGATATTGTCTAAAAATTGTATTCAATCACAAAATATATCCCTCATCTTGTTCCACCCTAACCCTTCAAGTCTCAAAATAAGATATCGATTAATGAATCAATGTACACTTTGCACTATAGGAATTCTCAAGTAAAATCAATTACTCTCTTAAGTTAATCAATTCATAATCATGCATAAGATAATGGAGACCTCTCCCACACCACCGTTATGCCAGATCTCATTAAGTTCACAATTCCAATAAATTACAGAAAATCAATATTTTCCTACTTCTAGGTAAAACATATAATCTCTTTATTCATGAAGATCTAATTTACTAGACGAAACCTCTTTCAATCAAATAAAAATTAGACATGCAATCAATTTGCACGCATAAATCAATTACAAGAACACTAGAAACACATGGATAGATGCAAAGATATAAATAATTCATTAATCAATCAATGGTTTAGCATATGAGTTAGGATTTCACAAGATGAAAGATATAAAGAATTACTCCCCCATAGAGTTTCCAATAAAAACAAAGAATCTAAAGAAATAATATTAATTCATGATAAAAAAAAAATAATCCCTTATTTGTTTTGTGATCTCCAATGATGCACGAACAATTCTCCTCTTGAAGTTCATAATAATGCTCCCCTAGGGTTTCCAAAACGAAGTCAGAAGGAAAGAAGTCTTTTTAAAATAAAACAAAGCGTTTATTTATAGTTCTTGCGAAAACAGGGTTTAACATGGGCTTCAGCACAGCCGTGCTAACTTCGGAGGCAAGGCTGAAAAAAATTAGCTACTGATCATTTTTTTCATCAAGTGCTGGTGTCTGCATGAGTTGTGCTAAACTGAAAATCAATTTTCTTCATTTTTCACCAAATTTCACCTCACCTTTACTTATACATCCTTAAACCTTTCTTTTGTCTCCATTGATGCCCGAAATTAAAATTTAATCATATAAGTACCATTTTCTTCACAAATTATATAAAATCCATATAAAATTATAACTAATAAGCACTAGAATTAAGGATCTTCTGACACTTATCAGTCATATATCTCTACTTCAATTTCAAGTGCAATAGCACATCCCAAACACCAATCTATAGGAATGAAAACATATAACAACATTAAAAGGAGGAAAATATAACCGGTTATATCGATCACAAGCCAATAACACAAGGATAAGTAAAATAAACCTTTCATTAAAATGTACAATGATTTGAATATCCCTGGAAATGTTTAAGATAAATAATAAACTATGCCCTTTTGCTCCTACTCTTGCTCCTCCTCCTGCTCCTAGGAAACGATCTAGTGATTCTAGATATGATAAATCTATGCTCAATTCCTCTCATATTATAGGTCAAAAGAGCTTATGGCTCTTGCATTTTAATTAACTGCAAGGGCTTGTTGAAGTCACATGGAGGAACTGGACTCTACTATACTAAAGGTTATGAGTTGTTGCTAATATCCGATTGATAATGGTGTAAACTTTGTGGAGCAGGTAAGGTAAAGATATGGCCACTAACAGAATGCCTATAAGTAGCAATAAATGAGTTGGTATTAATAGTTAAGCTGCCTATGGTGTCCTCGACCATGATGTTGGGAGGAGCATGCTCATGATGGCTCTACTTATCCCTTCATCATCCCTCTATGACTCTTGCTCTATTAACCTTGCAGCGCGATAGTGGTGTAAGTTTAGGATCTACTAAAGGTGTATACTCAAGGTCTACAACATCTTACCCCATGTGGTGGCTACTCATGTTGAGCAACAGGAAAAAGCACAACTCCACCATGATCCTTAACTAATTATATGCCAACATTAACCAGGAAAACTACAATAGGTAGATTAGATGTTAAGCGTATATGTGAAGGGTATTAGCTTGGAAAGAGAAGCAGAAGAAAATGTACTAGCGAAACTTACTCATATAGTGTAGTCAATACAATATTATAAACATATTTCTTACCAAGTGTCCAATTATTGCTCTAATACGCCTCATATTATGTCGGTTGATATGTTTGTACCACCAAATGTAGTCTAGTTTGGATGCACACCATCACCATATTCCAATAGAATTATATAAGAGTAATGATCTTCCTAATGGGCAATGTAAGATATATGTAGCGATATCCAATCAGTATCATTTTGGCCTCATAGATTAATATAGCGTAAGTGAGGCACTATGTCGACATCAACAAGCACTCGCTGGAACCCACCAAACCGGTGGCAAATGTGATCTAGGTAGTACCACTATATAATATAAAAGTATATCAATGGTACTCGAGTTATCTAAATACCTTTGCTTGCATGGTGGATGTCAATAAGCTCCTCGAGGTATGGTTGCCAAATAACCTAACATTAAATGCTTATAAATTAATGAAGATATACAATTTATAATAGATGGTAAAATATAAAGAGGTAACATATCACTATGGGGTCTAGCAGTCAAATGCATCCTTATACACCTAAACAATATGTGTATGATGTTGTGTGGTGTCTCAAGGCATTCTCTACCAAAACGCTAAAGGCCTCCTATCTTCTAATGCAATCCCATAACAGCTCAAGGGAGCTATACGTGCGAAACCCATCTCTTGCGAAAGAATTGCTACTGCCCCCATCTCATGTGTAGTAGAGATGGATATAAGACACAACTAGCAATATAACTAAGCTCAATAAGCGAAGCCCTAATTATACTACCCTACAAGTGTGAAGTCCTCTAGATCAAAAGGAACACATAAAGAACTAGGTTGCTCAATTTGTCTACAAATATGAAGCTACCCAGCAAATGCATAATGTAAGCATAGGTATGACACTTAACCATTTTGTTAGAGGCCCTAGCGTGCAAAACTTGGAATTTGTGTCACAGCTAGGATAGGTTAATTTGTTTGCTCCTTATCTGCTTTGTCTCAGGCCTCTCACTAAGTAATTGCTCATACTTAGATGCCCAATCAAGATGATTGTTACTTGTAACAGCTTAGCTATTAATTAGTAACCTAAACTGGACCTCCACATCTTGTAAAGTCATGGTAGCCTCACTATAGGTCATGTGGAAGGTATACGTCTCAAGCCTCCATCTCTTCACCAGTGTTGTAAGGAGATGCTAATTTAATTGAATGAAAAGAAGACATGCCAATCCCATAAACCTAGCTTGCTTTAGATAAGGTACGATGCGAGGATCTAATAAGATATCATCCTCATTATGCGCGTAATTGTAACTCGCAATGTCTAACTATCGGCTAAAATGCCTCCTATAAACATAAATGTAGAAATTATAAGAATTGGTAAATTTAGCTACAAAATAAATATAGGACTTAAAATATGCAATATTTGCCATTTCCAAAGGGACTCCAATCGATGTCTAGTCTACTGTCTTAACAATGATAGATCAATAGGTCTTGACTCCATTTATTATGTAGTATGTAAACAAATTTTGGATAGTAAAAGGAAGGTCATCGTGTGAACTAAATTACAAACAATGTTAAAGGAATGAAGCGACTAAGTTTTTTCTTGTAAGCCATATACCATTACTATTTCTTTGTGGGCAACTCCTTCTATTATGGAATTCTCTTCTACACTTACTACACCTAATCTTGGATGAAGGCTCTCAAAGGTCTGTCTTTATGTGGTATTGTTTTGATCTAGGCTTTCCCATTCCATGTTGAAGTTTGTTAATGTGGGGGTGAATAAATGAAAAGTCAACTCTAGCAAATAACACTCATTTCTAATTGGATAAAAGTGAGTTCAACAACATTGTAGCTGATGTATCTACTTATACTATCAACCAATGACCAACGAGCTGTCAAGTCTTAGATATGTTACTACAGTGCAAGCATGTGAACATGAAATCCTGTATATCTGCCACTTATTACATGTGCACATATATGGTTCCTAAGGTCTACATTTTGTGTTCTTCCTCTTCTTTTAGTCCCATTTCCACATACTAGGGTTCTATTAAGATCCTAAATATTTGGTTCAATTTGCTGAACCTAATCACCTTGTGGGAGCTAGCCCTATGTCTCTATTTTTCTATTGTAATCATGTAGCCAATATAGTAGCCTTTGTTGTATACAAGTGTCCATTGTTCCAATGAGATGCCATTAAACTATTCTGGGGCATCTGCCTTTATTTGTCCAAAATAACTCCACTTAATACTGAAACTTGTGAAGTTGTGCCTTCATCTTAGTAGCCGTTACCCATTTCTTGCATTACAAATTCTTATAAGTAGTGCTAAAGTTGCTTGCAATGTAGCATATGCAAAAGTGACAAACTACAAAGGGAGAACTCCATCCATTATCCTATCATTTAGCTACAATATCGATACTAGTATGTTTATTGAAATGAGACAAATGGTTTATTCAAGCTTACATACAACATTCTTCTTTAGTTGTTAAAGAAACCATCCCCCAATTTTTTTCCAATTCCTCATCTACTATGGCAAATGAAAGGAGGACAATGCAATTATTTCCATCCATATTATATGTAGTGAACAACCTATGAGTGTATTTTCCATATAAGAAAGTACCATCAATATTAAGCATAGGCTTATAGTACTTAAATGCCTCAACACATGAACCAAACATTTAGAAGACCTATATCAAACCATGTTAACCCCATTTGACTTGTCTTCCAAGATTACTAATTTGGATTGCAATGAGAAATTTTGGCAACTCGTTGTACGATTGATCCTAGTCACCATACATAACTTCAATGGCTTTGCTCTTCACACCCCGTACCCTTCTCAAGGAGATTATATACCCAAAGTTGTTTTCAATTATGGAACTAAAGTCCACAACCTTTATATCTAAGTTTTTTCTCACATTCAATGAAGATTCTAGTGTATCACAGCATTTTTACATGTGTGAGGTCCTCTAAAGTTGTGATGACAAAAAGGTCTACCAGTTTCTTCTTACAAGCTCGAAGCTTCCACTTGCAATCATTGCCCTTCTTAGCACAAGAAAATTGACCATAAGGTCCTACTTAATTCTTTAACTACAAATTTACAATGGTTCTTGAAAACCTGAATTAACTCTTTCTTGGTATTAAATCTCATTATCTTCTTAAGCTTATCACTAATGCCGAAATCATCACATATAGTAGCTGTATTTTCCTTAAAGATATAATCACTATCTTCCCCAATATTAAAATTGGAATGGCATCCCTAGATTTATTGTCATTTGAATGACTCATTTCTTGGAATTTGTGAGCTTACATAGTATGCATATGCACTTATGGATGTGTGGCACATATGTCATTTATAACATTTCAAAACTACCATCATCATCATCATCAGAATACTCATCGAACGCTACAAAATGTTTAGTGAAGTATTAATTTTTAGCTGGAAAACGAGAGGCCTCATTTATTTCCAGATCATCTAAGTTTTCTCTATCACATAAAGTACAGAAGCTGACGCTAAAGCCATTTCATCATACACTGGTGAATTAGTCATCATGCTTAACCCTTCTTACTATCGAGAAAATGAGGTATTAGCTACCATAGGTTCTTCTTCATTCGAATATTATTATTTTTCATGGATTTCAACATACGGGTCTTATATGCGCTCCTCTCCAAAAAATACAGCCATTTCATTCTTAACATCATCATCATCTGTAATTAGTATCAACTTATATCCCAACATGAACCATAGGTAAATTGACTCCAATGCTTCCATAGATCTTATGCAATAATTCTCTATAATTCGAATTCCTCTTCACTTTCAATTTCTTCGTCAACTTATTCTCATAATTAGGGTTATCATTACCATACACAATATTTTCTTTCGCGTACACAAGAAATTTCACCACCCCTGCCATTTCTAACCTAATTATATTATGCCTGTGCATTTAGTTTCACGAAAAATTGCAACAATTCCCTATGAGTAATTTTGATAAATTTCCTTCCATGCATTCCAAACGAATATCATACCCAACACCTATTACACCTCTACAACATTTGTATTTTACGTATTTTATCACTACTCCACATACATTATCAAGTAATATATATTTTTGTAAATAAAATAATCAATTGTACACATAATACAACTATATCATATTTAGGTTTCAAAAATCACTTCATACTAAAAAAAAAAAAAAAATGCCCTATGAGTAATATTAACAAACTTCTTTTCATACATTCCAAACAATTATCATACCCAATAACTTCTACATTTTTATAACTCCTGCATTTCACATATTTTACCAGTATTTCACACACATTATCAAATAATACACATTTTTGTAACCAAAATCATCAATTGTACACATAATATAGCTATATCACATCTGGGTTTCTAAATTAAGTTTACATTAAATAAAACACCCTTTGACTAATTTTGACAAATACCTTCCATCAATTCCAAGCAACTACCAGGCCTAACAACTTCTTTATCTCTATAACTTTTCACATATTTTACCATTACTCTACATACATTATCAAACAATATACATTTTTGTAATTAAAATCATTAATTTTATACATAATATAGCTATATCACATTTAGGTTTCAAAATTAGCTTTACATTAAATAAAACACCCTTTGAGTAACTTTTACAAACACCTTTCATGCATTCCAAGCAATTATCATGTCTAACAATTTCTACAACTTTACAACTCTCATATTTCACATATCTTACCACTACTCCACACACATCATCAAACAATACACATTTTTGTAATTAAAATCATCAATTAGACATACAATATAACTATATTACATTTGAGTTTCAAAATTAGTTTTACATTAAACAAAACACCCTAAATTGGTATATAAAATGTAAAGTAAGACAAATGGATTGCAAACCCGAGAAATTTGTGCAAATGGATGTCAATTTGTACTCAACTAGTGAAAAAATCCCAACTTTTAATAGCCATCAATTGGAGAAGGAAGTGAGAGTTTACTGGAGTTGTGTCTTTCGAATCAGAAAGTGAGATTTGGTTTGCTTTTTGGGGGTTTTGAGCAAGGGAAGATGCATGCATTACATGTATTTTTAGTACAAACTTTTTTAGTATTGAAGGTATGTGTAGTGCATGTGCCTTTAGTACAAAAATAAAAAGGTACTAAAAATACACGTACTACACGAGCCTTAGTGCATGCACCTTTAATAAAAAAAATGTATGGAAAATGCATGCACTACATGCCCCTTCAATACTCTACTCACATAATTTTTTTTTCCTGACCCTGTTTTAATAATATTTTTGAAAAATGGCTTTTTTTTTGTATTTTGGTTTATAGATTTGATATAAAATCAATAAGATAAAATACAAATAAAGCAAGTATACTCATCTTCTTGCTCCACTTAATTTCTTTACTCCACAGTTGGTTTAATATATATATTGTACATATATATATATTATTTTTTATTCTTTCCATTTTTTATTTACTTTTTTTTTTTATTTTTGTCAAATGTTTTTAGTAAGCCATAGCATGTGAGATATTGAAAAATTTTAGGGAAAAAAGATGATATATTAGACCAAAGGATAATTGCAAACATACCCCCGGAACTATTGGATACATGAGGTTTTAGTAATGGCTTGAGATTATTTGTATATTTTAAAAAATTATGAAATGTGATACTGCATTTTGAAAATTTATAAGATGCATTTGCACCTAAATAATATCTTAAATGGGAATATTTATAATTTACCCTTAATATGGAGTTAGTACAACTAGTTGATCATATGCAGCAAACATTTGATATGTAGAGGGATGTTCTTGAGCGAGGTGTGGAAGAAGGAATGGATAAACTTGGATTTTTGGAGTGCATATGTAACAATGGATCAAATTTGATGTTCTTAATGCATTTTTGAATCATTCTTGATAAAACTGATATCGGATTTTCTGCTAAGTCATTCCAAATAAGTATTAATGTTTTTCTAAAGTTTACTTCTAGCTTTAGATGTCTTAAATGAGGAGGAGGAAACTCTCATTTATAAAAGTTTGGCTTCTCATCTCAGTCGTTAGATGATTATAAAATAGATAGACTAAATTAGCTACTACTAAGAATGTTGGATTAATTGTTGACGATTCAAATCGGGCTTCCTTTTTAAAAAATTCATAGGCTTTTAGAGTGGAATTGCCCCAAGCTTGGCCTAAATCTTCATAACTTTACAAGGTTTAACCCATCTCTTTTTGAAAAATAGCTAAGCTTTATAAAAAACTCCTAAGTCTTAGGAAGCCAAACGAAGCTTGAAAGACCTCTTCCAAGTCTATTTTTCGTGTGCAAGAAAATCAATCAAGGTCATGAGCATGTAAACCAATCCAACAATATTTATTCCGAGCTTATCAAACTAAAAATTCTTAAAATGATTTTATGATTGGCACTAGATACTTATACCTTGTCCTTGGCATAAGAAATCGGTCAATTAAAGTAAATTGAGTTTAAAAACCTAATTATTTAAATAACCCTCTACCCCCTAATAATAAACAACACATCTCTCTCCTAGACATAAACTTTACTTTAGCTAATTAAAAAATGAAAACTCCCTAAATTACTATAGCTAATTAAAACTGCAATTTATATGTCCTTTTGTTCAATTATGTTATGGACTTCAATGTGTTCACTAGCGGAATTATATGTGACTTTGTGTTCATTTTAGAGTTATTTAATATTTTTTTCCCCAATTAAATGCTTGGTTGATCATCCATGGAGATGGATAATAGTAATATACGATCAATTCTAAAGGGGTAAATATTTGCTTACTCTATCTTGATGTCATAAGGGTGCCCACTGCCTAACAATCATTCTGAGGCATATGACAACAATAATGCATAACATATACATTGCAATTCAATATCATAAATATATAATAGACATAATATCATCTAAAACATATAATACAATGTAATATATAACATATATCATATTCATGATGTGTTGTATATGCATATGCATTACCATACATGTCATGTAATTAAAACTTTATATATATATATCCTTTTTATTATATAGTACACACAATATATAACATTTATAATATTTTATATTATACGATGAACATAATATTATTTATGAGAATTGGATGAAAATACCCATTATAAATCAATTTTGTAAGGAAATAATACATATTTAATCCATAATGTATCTACTTTTCTATGCTTTACATTGTTTTATTTTATTTTATTTTATTTTTAATTTAAGTCATCAATAATCTAAACCTTTACAAAACTAGACTTCAAATAATATTAAATTTTCCTTATTCACTCTTAAAATGTGTCAACTTCTAATTAGTTTGTGATAAGTATAATGGTTGGCGAACCATTGATTTATTTAGGTTGCACCACTTGCCAATAAAGATATGTAGCATCCTTTACCTCAACCCGATCACATAAAAATGGCCTTAAGGTAGTTGACCAAACCTAAGGACTATTTATATTTTTTTTTTCTAAATCTTTTTTTTTTGTGTTTTCTTATTATTTATTGATATGTTGTTTAATTAAGTATGTATAATGCTATTATTTGATCAAACTTATTATTAAGGATGAATAAGATTAGTAAGTGTCAAAATGGACATAAAATTTAATGAAATTTATAGAAATTCACTTTTATGAAAGTGCTAAAACATTGAGGACTAAAGTAAAATAAAACAACACAGTTAATTTAAGTAAAAACACATTTGTAAAATAGGTTTGTGTCGTCCTCACAAAAGAAAAAAAAAACGCACATATTACACTTTTTGCTTTGGTACACTTCAAATGGTTTGGTTATAGTTGGCTTCATAACCCACAATGGTTGACCTTAATAGGACAGAAAATATTTGTGATTCATTTAATTTGCCATATATATTATTGTTGATTAAATCTTTTTATCGTCATCGCTACTTTTTTTTTTCTTCACTTTTACTTTTAACTTCAAATCTTTTATTCATTTTCTCCTAGTAAGAGGATCTAATAATTTTTACATTTTGTTTCAAATGCCATTCACAGGTTTATTTTGCTCATTACTCGCATTGAATGTGTGTTGTTTGTTAATAAAAATATTTTAATATTTCTTCCACGAGAGTTGGTTCAACATATTTTCAAATTGATGAAACAAATCCAAAAAATATTTCCCCCAAAAGGCTCCAAAAGTCTCAATGCCTCCTACAGTATAGTTAATATGACTGGTATCCTTCCAATATATCGCAAGTTCGAGTCCTTTCTACTCCTTATAAATTTTTATTAGATGGTATATATTGAACTTTATAAGTTAAGATTTTTAGTAAGATCTATTAGAATTTGTCGAGTCTAATTTTTTATTTTCCGTTCCTAATTTGATTTATACTAGACCCTATGCTCATCCAGTATAGATCCTTGACTTAAATTAGGAATTTCATTTTATTTTGGAGTCGCCACCTAACTATGGTTGGGAAAGATTAAATTAGGACTAATTGAGCGGGTTAATCCTAATTTGGACCACTAGTCAGCAAGGTTTCCTCTTTTCATTTTTGTGAAAAGGGAAATGAAAAACTAGAGTTTCTGGATTTAGAAGTTAACCTATTAAAACCTTGAAGTTACCACCCTATTCTTCTAAAATCTAAATCTTATTCTAATGTCTTTTATTTTATTTTATTTTTTTGTTATCTTTTTATTGTGTTTTTTGAATAACTTATTCTAAAAAAAAAATTTTTTTATTCTTTTTAGAGTTGCCCTAAATAGGTGCTTACGTACCTGCTATTTAGGATTAAATGGGTCGTAGTTCGCTTTTCATAAAAAAATTTAATGTGTTTCTTAATTTTAATTATGAAATTACTTTTGGTTTACGTTTTTATCATTTTAGTATTTTTCTGGAAAAATCTAAGCCTAAGCTTGATTATTTGATTTTTTTTTTAAATGATGATTTTAAGGAAAAAAAAAAACCAATTTTGGATTTATTATTAAAAAACATTTTTCTAAGTAATAAAAATTTATTTCTCTATTTTTAATCTACCACTAATATTTTTTTATTTTTTAGTTTTTTATTTTTTTATTAATTTTTTGTTAATTAATTAATTAAAATTTTTTCTTTTATTTTTATCTACCCTAAACTAAAAATCTAAATTCTATCATTTTTTTACGATTTTATTATTTTATAATTTATTATTATTATTTTCTATTATCTACACTAAACTAAATCTTAAAAAAAAACTAATCTAAATTCTAATATTTTTCTATTTTTTGAATTATAAATAACAAATAAATAAATTTGATGAATAAATAAATAAATAACTAAATAAAAAATACAAAAAAAAATAAAAAAATCTGACTTACCTCGATCCAAGTCCGTGCACAGGTCAAGTCAGATTGGGTCGAACGACCATGGCGGCTGGGGGCGCTCATTGATGGCGTTCCGGCGGCCTTTCGAGGAGGTTGAGGAGTTGTTTCCTAGGTTTTCAACCGTGGTGATGGATTTCTCCAAAAACGTCTCCTAGTGATGGTTTGAAGCTTGGTCAGCGATCGCAACTCGAGGAACTCAAGCGAAGCTTCGATTTTTCTCTTTTTCTCACTTCTGATCCGTGCCTTGGCTTCCTGTCTTCATCCTTTATTTATAGCCATAAGGAATCGAGCTAGATAAGGTCGGATTTCCTCCAATTGAGGCAAATTAGATTTTGGTTAAAAAACCCATCCCTAATTTATATAAATCCATCGATTTATTGTAATTTGATTCCAATTTGATGATGTTTATCATATTTTAGTTAAAGATTTGTTGGATTTGTACAAAAAATCAAATCAAAATAGCCAAAATTCGATTTTTCCCCCGCCGGTGACAATCTCGAACGAAGGAGAAAAAAGGTCACGCGCCCGGTGCGTGCGTTCGTGCCAGCCAATCAGGAGCTGACACGTGTCCTAAGCAAAAATAAAAACGGGCAAAACGCGGAAATGCCCCCTCCGAGTTTCGAACCCATGACCGAGCCCTCCCCTCGGGCACATGAGGCCGTGGTCCGAACCAACTGAGCTAGCCCACTTCTCAGTTTTTTTTTTTTTTTTTTTGCAATTTGCATATATACAATGCGATTTTTATTATTTTTATATTATTTTGAAATTCCAAAAACTTGTAAAAATTATTTAACCCCTTTTATTATTGTTTCTATAATTATTTTCTAAAACTGATGTATTTTTTCTATTTATTTATTTTTTGAATATTTTTCCTATTTTTGCTAAATTAGAAGGAAAATTGTAAAAAATGAAAAAAATTAAAAATTGATTATTATTGATCATTATGAGCAAAAATAGGGTATTTATAGGATCTAAATAAAAAAAATGATTTATTAACATAAATCGTCAACCTTAGTTTATGGTATATATAAGATCTTAACACATGAGCTATTAATAATATTTTCCTACTTCTTAGTTCACTGTAAATAGGGCAGTTAAGAATATGCATGTAAATAAATAGATTAGCAATAATGGATTTATTTGATTTCTTTAAGAAAATTGACACGAAGAATTAGTTATAATTAGCTCAATTAAATGCGTGCTATGAACTAGTAGCGGGAAAGGATATATATATATATATATATATATAAAAGCTTTTTCAAAAATAATCCGTAAAATATAATACCAAATAAAATATTATTAAAAATATCCTACTTAAAATTGTGATTTGAAAACACTTGATTTCATATTGCTTTGAAATCATGACTTAAAGTCATGTTTTCTTCAAACCATCCGTAGAAAAGAGAGAAGGGAGTTAGACAAGAGGGAGCAAGGGTCAAATTTTTTATTTTTTTTCCTTTACTAAAAGCAATTCTTTTTCTCAAGACAAAACCTAAAAGCAAAAGGTATATTCTTTTTTTATCTTTATCTTCAATCCTCACATTAATATCTGCTGCAAGGAAAAAATGAGTCACAACAAAAAAGGAGAAGCTTTCCCACAAATAAAGAAGAAGAAAATAAACCTCGAGGGAAAGAGGGAGAGGAAGAGGGGCAGAGAAAAACATAGGCTTTCATTATTAATAATTGGTCTATAAAAATTTTACAACCAATTTTCATTAAAGCCATTACTTCCTTGTTTTATTTAGAAAGATAAAGATGATTTGAGGATAACTTAAAAATGTAAGTTGAACTCACGATTTTAATGTATTTTAAAATTCCATTGTCAATACATGATTTTGAGTGAGATATTTGTAAGGTTTGTTTTCAAAATGTTATACTCAAGGCACTATTTTTGAAAAACACAATATTTTTTCTTTTCTTTTGCCCTAGTTGTGACATTCTAGCCTCAAAACTCATTTCCTTGATTAATTAGAGATGACACTTGTATCCATGCTCCATGGTCAAGAATTAGTGTATAGATCAATAAATAGATATAATTGTATGCAACCAATCTATTGAAAGTTTTTTTTTTTTTTTTCGCAAGGTCGTTTCCTAAATTATTGGGTAGTTATGATACATTGTTAGACATTAATGATAAAAGTAGAAATATTTATGGCTTAGAGAATTATATTGGTTGCCAATAAGGTTAGGAACATAATGGATCCCATGCAAATTAAGAATAACTTGAACTCAAATAAAGTGGATCATGGAACATATGATCGATTACAATTATTTAATTAGATTAATTTGTTCTTATTGGACTAAATTGGGTCAATAAACTCTAGCCTTATGAGAACTAATATCCAAGTGTAATTCTAATCAAGCCCAAGTGAATATTACATGGACTTGAGCTTATTAAATTAGGCATTTTCTATTGGATAAAATGTGATAATCACACACCTTAATTCATATGAAATTCGCATTACATGGAAGCATATAAATAAGTTCGAGTAAGGGAGTAATATTTCTTTTTTATTAAAAAAAATGTATATAGTTGCCCAATCCATTGTAGTTTAATGATATAAACACCAATTCCCCTGTGGAATGATTAGGTTTGACTCTTCTTTCTAAAGTTATACTATGTACTTAAATAAAAAAAAAAAGAAAAGAAAAGAAAAAAAAAAGTGGATACAATTTAGCACCATGTCTCACATGCATCATGCATGTTGTTATATAGGAGAGAAGAGGTGCATGCACATGTTTGTGTGTGGCCAAATACAAAGTGATGATCACATGTGAGCGCAAGAAAAGCATTTCATAATTTCAAAGGCAAAATTTAACCCTCAAGATAGGTGTCCTTGTGCACATGCCATTTTATAGCCTAGCCACACACATATAATAAACATGTACGAGTTTGATATAAACTAAGTCCATTTATTATTCTATCTTAACAAGCACATTCAATAAACATAGTATACACATACTTGATGTCAAGTTTTCCTTATGAACTCAACTCTCTTAAACCCTAAACCTAATCAAAACATCGTCAACAACACATATTTAAGGCTCCAAATAAGTTAAACTAATTTATTTTTAGTCATTTTGATGATTGGGAAACTTTGGAAATAAAAAATTGTTAAAAACAACATTTTTATAAAAGATAGAAACAACATAGGAGAGGAAACACAAGTGTTTTTCTACTCATGTATCCCTTTAGATATGTGTGTTGGTCAACATGGGTGAGAAACATTGGTCAACAAGGGTGAGAAACACTACCATGTTTCTCCCCATTTACCTCACAACCAAAAACCATTTCCCGCTTACACATACTTTATGGTTATGTACATCACATTTGGCCATACATATGAAGAACGAAGTCGTGTTAGCCTCATGCTCTTCTTAAACTTCTCTTGTTTTTCCAAGCACTTATAGTTGTGTTAGGATTGTCGATAAGTGGTTAAAGTCACTCACAAAGGGCAAAACATGGCTACTGGGGGTTGTCGAAGGGTACTCTAGTGTAACCATTCTAATGCTTAAATTAACACAAATGTATTAAATGGTAAAAAGTGAATAGAATGCGTAAAAGTGCAGAAGATTCAAATATTTTACCATGCAGTCTCATCCCCCATTTATAGGGGATGCGGTCGAGTTATATTTGGATGGGGAATTAATGTCCCAAAGATCTACTCTGAATTTTGTGAGATTAAAATCTTTGACTAATATCATTCCTTATTTATTGAGCAACTCTCATGTATTCCTTATCTGAACATTTAGTTTAACTTAGTTGACCCAACCTTGGGGATCAAGTCTTAAAATAGGTGTGAAAGTCTAGGTTGTTCTAGCTTGGTTGAGCTATTGGGTAAGTTGGTGTGACCTACTATTGGCTAATCCAACCTCTACTGGTTATGCTTCTTGTATTGAAGGCTTAGTAAGGGTTTAAGAGCTCATATTTGATATCTAGAGATGGATCTAGGGTTTAGATAGGTTGGATTAGGCTTTAGGGTCCCAAGCCCAAAAGGCTTATCAACACTTACTATTTTCATCATATATTTAGTTTTCAATCATTTCCATTGCATATTCTATCGTGCATATCAATTTCCAATAGTTTTTCTCGATTTGGACATTTTTAAAACGTCAATATTTATCATGCAAAATAGATTTAAGGATACTTATTTGTGAAATTAGTTTTCTTTGAAATTCATAATGAATTCCCCACATCCAACAATGTTTCTAATCCATTCTTCAATCAATGACCATATTTCAACATTAGTACCAACATAAAGATGCATTAAAAACTTGTAACTTTTAAGTCTTATAGAACCAATTTTCTTTAACCAAATTCTAAAGGTTATGCTTCTTAAGAATTGTGAAAGTGTCTAGTTTTACACCCACAGTATGAGTTACACATCTTGTTGAGTGAAACAACATGAGGAAAAATTGACGAGGGTCATACTCAACCTTCAATTCTCACTTCTGCTTGTCTCGATTTAAGAAGAGGAACTGTTTTTTGGAGAGAGGGGAGAACCTAACATAAAAGAAGGAAAGGAAAGAAAAGGAAAGAAATGAACATATCTTTTAAAGATATGACAGTTGTAGTTTAAAAGATATTAAAAGACAAATTTATACCTTATTTAAGTGTAATTGCTAAAGCCCAAACTCATATATGTATGTATGTATTTTGTTTTACTTATTTTTAATTAGTTTTCAAAATTCCTTAAAGCATGTACAACATCAATTCCTTGTCATCCCCATGCTAAGGAACCCATTTTTAGGATTACTTTGCAAGGGGTTTTTGCAAAATACAAGCACCTTAGCTAATGACCTCATAAAGTTTTTTTTTTTTAATAGTATTATTGAAACCTATAAAAAAGTTTAAAAATTGTTAAGCAACTTTCATAAAGAGTCTTAAGGATAAAGTGGCGAAGTTTTTAAGAAAAAAAGTTCCTTCAAATTATGACATGCAATATTAAAACATTAGCACCTAGAGATCTTAAAGCATTGTACATGGTAAGAAAGTACCTTCCACATTTCCTTATAGCATGTATAATGCCCATTCCTTGTCACAAATTCCCATACTGAGGTACCTACTTTCCTTTTATAAAGAGACAAGTTTTTTTTGGGCAAAATATGAGGTTTTTAGACGTTATCCCCATAGAGTTTTTTTTTTTTTTTTGTTGAAAATTATAAATAACTCTCCTAAACTTTAACTTAGATGCAGACACACTCCTTGAAATTTCAAATACTATAAATCATCTCTCTTTCGCCGAAACTTTAATAACTTGGTAATATAAAAAATATTTGCTTTTTTGGCTCAAAAAAGACATACTAAATCAAAGTTTATGGGATATTAGAGTGCGCTTTAATAAATTTAAGAGGGTGTTTCACATAAAAGTCAAAATTTAAGGGGATTATTTACCGATTTATTAAAATTAAGAAAAGTAATTTATAACATTTGATAGTTTATGGATGTATCTACACTTAGGTTAAAGTTTATGAGTTTTTTTTTTATATATTTTTCTCCTTTTTATATACTTTTTTTATTTGCTATAATAGTATTTTTGAAACCCACAAAAACTTAAAAAAATATCAAACAACTCTTGTGATAGGTCTTAACAATAAAGTAGAGAAATCTTTAAGAAAAGTAGGTTTTTGAAATACTAACATTATATTCAAAAATCACAAACTAAATCTTTAACATTAAACATGATTTTGCATGATTTTACACGTTATAACGTTGAAAGCTGAGAAAATTCGTGTAAATAGAATTATAAGGGTATCTATCCACTTCGCTGTGTTTGAAATTAGTCTTAGTAGAAGGGTATTCACAAGTCACAATCACCTCTATCAGTAGTCAAAGAATAGCACTCATTACAAAACTCTTAATGAGAATAACTCTTGCTCTACCCCCTTTATCCGATTGGAAATAGTGTAAGCTCTATCATTGAGTGACTCGAGGTATTACTTGAAGTCAATGTGTGAGTCGGCTTCTAAGCTCCAAGTGCTATCTATGTCCAGACGATTTAAATGTCTTGAATCGATTTGGATACCATCAAAAGCTATATTAGTTTTGAAAGTTTTCAAAATGTTTTCTTAAACGTATCTTTTAACTTATTTGTACATTGAAGATTGCCAAAATATACAATATTTTCAAATACTAACTAATGTATTTTGAAGAGAAAATTATAATTTCCAATTTATTTCGATCTTAAGAAGTTCATGTTAAATAAATAAATAAACTAAACTTAATTTTCTGGCGGTGGAGATGGGAGTATGGGAGCCGTCGCTTTCCTGCTTAGTCACCGTGGCATAGTCAGTCAACTAATTACTCATGTTCGCATGAGTCGGACGACAGCTCATTCAAAGTGTCAAAATGAAATGGGATCCCCCTTATCCATACTATATGTAACGGGCGACTCACTAGCTTATGGATAAAAATACGTTGGAGTCCATGAATGTTTTGTCCCATCTTTACATAAAATGGGAAGCTAATGGGTGTATTAGATGAATAAAGAATTTAAATTTTTTTTTAAAAATTAAGAATTCAAATAAATAAATAAATAAAATTTAAAAATTATAAATATTTTTTTATATAATTATAGTACATTGTCGACCATATTCTTCAAATACTCTATATATTATATGTAAATTTTAATCTCGATTTGGACTGCTTAAGGCTATGTTATCCCTTTCCAGTTATTATGCTATCCACAGAAATGATCTCTATCCAACTGTGGATTCTTCCATCGTGGCAAGATAAGCCAACGCTCGCTTGCGGAAACGAACTTTATAAAGAGTTACACTCGACAAAATCATTAAATAATATCTTACGATAATTTATACCTCGAATCATAATATTTAAATTGCAAGACTCCTAGGTATTTTATTGAATTTTAGTGATATTTGACAATCTAAATGATATTTATTATCAATAGTTCTCATGTCGGGTATAAAGTACACGATATATATATTATATGGGTTTAGATTATTTAAAGTAATTCTTATTGAAATTTTCTAAAGTTATCTTTTTAAAATATTTTTATCCATAATTAATTATTAAAATTAGAAAAAAAGAAGAAGAAGATAATGCTATAATAATGCTACATGGCATTCAAAAATCAAACAATTCTAACTTTACAGAAAAATAACTTTATATGATCCATTTCCATTGTATAAATGTAGAAGACTATAGCATGTAGAATCGTGGTACATGTTACACGGGATAGGATCAAATGCTGTATATCATACAAGTTTGAAGGCTTATTTGATTTATTTTTTTTATCTATTTAAATATTAATGTTTTATTAAAATTAGATGAGATTCAAAAAAAAAAAAAACAAGAAAGAGAAAAGATAAGGATATAATTACACATGTACCGTTATTAAAAAAAATTAAATCCTAAAACTTTAGTTTAAAATATAAATAAATATGATATAAATCAAACAATTCATACAAATGCTAATTTCTAATCAAATACAAGATAAGATAAAAAACAAACAATTTAAACAAATCTTAAATACGAGTAAGGGATCATCCATTTACCTTATCCTACTAAAGCATGTTTCCAAAATTTAAAACCCAAACTCATATTATATAACATTTAATATATATCTAAAAACTTAATCAACCATACGGCGCTAATAGATTCAGAGGATCAGACGGATACTCCGATGCTCCAACTCCACTGAAAACGTTGTCGGTTTGCTAATAAATATCCAATTTTTGCGGCGACCAACTCCAACAGTAAATTAGAAAAAAAAAATAAAACGAAACCCTAATTATTGAAACTGGTGGCCCCCAGCCGATAATGGACCTTTGTGGCTCCTATGCAATATCCAAGATGGCACCGTGTCCCTAGAGGTCATAAGGCATTCACATAGACCATCATCAAAGGTTGTTGTCAAGATTAAATTATATTCATGAATATCCTACTTAAATTTAAATTCATTAAATTGCTTTTGAGAGTGGAATTATTTTTAGTTTTTGGGTTAAAATACTGAAAATGAAAGATAAGATTGTAAATGCCAATGGGCTCTCAAATTGGATCCGCTTGTTTTCGTCACTTTTATTTATCAAATAAATTAAATAATGAAAGAACTCAATATAAAATATATCAAAATTACTTTTTAAATATTAGAATTTTAGTGTTGAGATCATTATAATTTAATGACATAAATATTAATTAATTTTTTAATGAAATGGATCGGATTGGATTCCCTCTTTATACAAAATTATAATATGATAACAATAGGAAAGAAAAGACAATAAATTGAATAAGAAACTTTAAACAGCATATAAGTTGCCAATCTATGAGCACTACTTAATTTTAAAAAAAAAATGAAACAATCCGATTATATGGCAAGACACCAAAATATCAACGATTAAAGGTAAATTAAAATAGATGATCTAGCAACTTAATAATTCAAAATAGGTATTGATGTTATGTAAAGTGATGCAATTAAATAGGGATAAATGAGTATAAGATTGATAGGGCATTAAGCTTTATCCGTACCTTACTCTATAAAGTATAGATTCTTGAATTTTAAAATTATAACTTATTTTATAATATCTTAAAATCATCATATATCTTATATCTTATAAAACCCTATGAAACCTATATTTTTTTTTTATAAATTTTAAATTTATGCAATATTACAAGTTTTTCATATATAAAACTAATGAAATCTATAGCAAAACTTGTAATTTAAAAAAAAAGTATTTTTTTTCTCTTTTCATTGTTTTGAGTTTGTATGATTTTACTATTTAACAAATAAAAAATAATAAGGAGAAAAAATGAAAAATATAAAGTTGGAGAGGAAAATGGGAAAGAACAAAGGAAAAAAATTCAAAATATAAAGCAAAAGAGATGGTATAGTTTAGCTATTTAAGTTATTAATTTATGGGTTTAAACTCTTTTATTTATTTATTTTTACTAAAACATTTATCGGCTAAAAAAATATAATATTATTATTTATTATTTCTTTATCGATATTATTTGATAATTTTTTATAAATAGGTTCATGGTACATTAGAATTGATACTTTATATACCTTAAAATATAGATTTCAAGGTAGATACAGGTAGAATTATGCAAATGGACTCTTGGGTTTGGCCCATTAACCCACTTAAAAAAGGGATTATGATTGAATTTTTTTAACTTATTAAAAAAGTAGGCTGAACAAGTCTCACCTATTTAACTAGTGAGTTAAAGTGAGTTAGTCTATTTAATTCGAAGGCAAACCCATCAACCTAATTTATTTATTTTTTTAAAAAAAATCTACATAGCTTTTTCTATTCTCATATAACATTTATAACATAACATTATATCACTACTTCACTTCACTTTTAAATTTAATCTTATAAGCTACAAAACCTCAGCCTTATGCCATCATTCATTGTCATGCCCCTCACTTTTCTTTTTTACTTTTTTATTTTAGTCCTTCTATCATTTTATAATATTCATATTATAAAAATGTTATAATTATAATATCCATATTAGGGTATAAAATATCAAGTCAATTCATCATGCTATTATATAAATGATATAAAATCATTTTGGGTTTTATATTTTATACAATTTAAAATTTTAAAAAATCTATTATTAGTATATTATGGGTTATTAGCCCATATAGCCCATTGCACTGCATAAATGAGTTAAATAAGCTACCAAAATGTATAAATGGGTTAAATTGACTGGTTTGATAAGCTAGCTTGTTTATCCTATCAACTCATGTGAGTTTGGTTAGGGTTAAAAAATTTTAACCTATTTATTAAATGGGTCATTATGGGTTAATCGATTTAACCCGTAGGCCGAAGTGGACTTAACTTAGTTGAATAATTTAACTCACCTGCACAACTTTAAGTATAAGATAGGGGGATCCGATACCTATATCTTATATTGTGGGAACATATAATGAAAATCTATACTTGAAATATACTTTATAACCCTCAATACCAATAAAAACTTGCTAAATTAAGCAAGGTACGTATAGATAACTAGTAAAATTAGGTTTACCAGCTTACCCCTACAAGTAAATGATGGCATTATCCATTTAAACTAATATTGTTTATTTTGTTCATGTAGTACATTAAGTGTTTATTCATATGTTCATATGGCATAAAAATCCTTCCTCTATTCTATCCACTTTAGTTCTCTTGTCCCTTAATTCTTTTTTTTTTTTTCACTTTTCACAAGCTTACGTATAATTTATTAAAACTAACCCAAACCCTACAAAACCCTTTCCCCCACAAAAAAAAAAAAAAGAAAGAAAAGAAGTTGCTTGTTAAGTGTAAAGCACACTTGCTTGGTATACTTATACTTGCGTATCCATTTTACTAAGATTGTAAATGAGCCAAGTTGAAACGATATAATGCTAAACTTAACTCGAGTTTAAGCTTGAACTCAAAATGACACTTAACAAGTTCGAGTTTAACTCGATAAAACTTATTTCAACTTAATAATCTTTAAAAAATATATAATCAATTGAATTAAAAATGTACTAAAACTTAACTTTGACTTAGCTAACATTTAGACTTAACTTGAGTTCGATTAAACTTATGAGCTAGTTAAGCTAAATATTATAAAACTCAAGTTCAATTTGATAAATTACTTAAATAGTTTAAGTTTGAACTCGACTCAACAATGACTTGGTCGAATTTGAGTAAATATTATGCCGAACTTGAGTAGTTTGTGAGTTGCTTGTCTCGTTTATATAGTATGCCCCACTAAAATCCTATTTACTAAGCTTGGTAAGGAATGGCAAATAAGGATCATTCAAGTGGAGAATTAGATAAAAAGAGGAGAAAGTGAAAATAACAAAAGAAGAAAAAGAAAAAAAAAAGATTAACACACCACATCGGCTTTTTAATAGGCACTTAATATGCTATCTCAACAAAATAAATAGTTTTAGTTTAGAGGAATAATGATATCCATTATATTACTTTACATAACATATATGTCTTATTTGAACTACTAAATAATTTTATCATTTATTTAAATTTAACAATGAAAGCTCTTCCTTTTATATATAATTTTTCAGTAAAAATCTATTAAATGATGCCAATCAGCTATCTGGTCAAACAAAACTATGAAAGTTGACCAATATATCTAAAAAAAATAAATCTAAAATTCTGTATTTTAACTTCAAAAGTATTAAAAAAATGTCATTTTAACTTGCAATAATGTATATTTAGGATAAAAACTATCCAAAACATACCTTTAAATGGAATCAATTAGCAATCAAGTGCATTTTCCACAAGTCTTTTGAAATATGGGAAATTAGGATTCATATGTGGAACCTTTTTTATATATAAGACGATCGATTTTCCATGTAGGGGTATTCATCCATTCCCTAAACCAGTTGAAGCGTTACATTTCGATATATGGTTCAAATCAAGTTGTCGCATTACGTTAAAAATAAATAAATCTAAACTTGTGTAAAAAGGTCTTTGTTTCACCTAATTTTAGTATTATTCATTTTTATTTTAATCAAATTATGCTATTTTATTGACATTAAGGATAAATTATTCTAACATTAAAAACTTTAATGAGGTTACCTTTGATATATAGTTATTTATTAAATGTAAAAAATTATATATATAAAGCATGATTGGCAAGCAAAGGAACAATTCAGATGAAATATAACTAAGGTTTTGAACAAAAAAAAAAAAGAAATATAACCAAGATAAATCAAATTATGACCATATATGGGAAAATAAAAAAAAAGAAATATAAAAACAAGCATTTAGAAAAAAAAAGAAAGGCAAATCTAATTAAAGTGTTTTTTGCCAAAGCTATTATATTCGAGTGATATAAAAACTGGATAAATCAAGTTCAACTCCTAAATTTTCAAATGGTTGTAAATTATAAATAGTGGTTGGAAATGAAAAATAAAAACATAGGTAATGTTTAGTTGATATAAGAAGACGGTATAAGGAAAATCAGACAACACAATATAAGTAGAATATGATAATACAATTCTCTTATACTCGTTTAGTGTTTGTAATATTAGATATGGATTTTTGTGATATATTTATTTACTTTATACTAGAAAGATAAAAGAGAGAAAGAGAGAGAAAAATATGAATATCATTTGAGTTTGCCATATTTTTATTGTACAAATGCTATAGTTCATTATTTGGTTTGTGCTTTGATCCAAGTTACTGAATAAAAAGGCTTTAAGATACTAGATTAAAACTAAAAAATTTATATTACATATTTAGTGTTACAAAAATCTATTTTATAATATAAAATAAATATGTTTTTAAAATTCAAAAAATAAACTTATACCAAGTTCTTAAATTATTAACAAGCTTTGTTTTTATCTACATTTAGTAAAAAATAAACATATCTTAAGAATTTATATGTACTACAAACACGAAGCATGATACGAAAGAGGTTATACTATACTATACTTCTGATAAGTTTCCTTTATTTTATTCCATCAACCAAATGTTAGGATAAAGTTTGTTTAAGATTTAGAGATATTTTTTGAAAAATTGAAATTTATTTTATACTATACAATAGATTTTAATGCACTAAACATATTATATAAAATTTTTAGTTTTAATTCATTATTTATGCAGTAATTTAAATTAATATATAAAATAAACAATTAACTAAAAAATTTATCGAATACCGCAGCAAGCAAACGATGGGGGGTGGAGTGTTACGATGGAATCGACCTTGTTAAAAAAAGAAAGAAAGAATGGAAGTAGCTTTTGCTTTTTCCTATCCCTCCAATGATTAAAGAAAAAGAATATTCAGTTTAGGTGGCATATTTGAAAAATTATAACCAAATCTGATAAACGTGAATAAAAGGGAAGCCCATTTATTTCTTTAATCCTTTTCATACATGTTGAAAAAACCAAAGACCCAAATATTATAGCCAACGCCATTGTTATCTCCCACAAGGAAAAAAATCTCCAATAATGAGCTCCTCATGGGTACTCTCTCTCCTCTTCTCTTCTCTTCTCTCTCTTCCCCCCTTCGATGTACGTATCGTTTTCACTGACTCGTTTTTCTTTTTCCACTTAGGGATTCAGCTCGTTAACGTTCGGCGAGAAGGTCTGCGCCGTTTGCATTCCGTTCATCGGACTGATTGAAGCTCTGTTGATAAACTTCGGACGTTGCTTCGAGTACCGCCGCCCGAATCGTATCGTCCGTTACTCTCTCGACGATCTCGCACGTATCGCTCATCGCACTCCATGTCTCTCTCTCTCTCTTTATTTCTTTTTCGATTTGTTTCGGTCAACTAGTTAGTTGTGAAAGAAGAGTTTGTTACTGATGGTTCTGGTTATTTGTTGTGATGCAGTTAGTGTCAATGAAATCGAAGCGCTTCACGACTTGTATAAGAAGCTTAGTCGCTCGATTATTGACGATGGATTTATTCACAAGGTACTTTTGTATCTTAATCTTATCTCATTTCGAGCTATTCAGCACGACACGATAACTCAATTCGAATACGCAACTGATTAGAAAATTCGCTTCTACAGAACAATACTTTATAATTGTTTAGCTGTTAACTAACGTCTCATGGTAATTTATTAACCACGGTGCGACACGAGGACAAATTTGAAATATTCCTATATAGAAAATCGAGACGGCTACTGAATTAAAATCTCATGGCAATTCATTCACCACGACGACACATATCACGCGACTGGGATCTTTAATGGATGTGAAATACAGTTATAAAGACCCTGACTTGAGATAGCCACTACGTAAAATCTCATGGAAATTTTGTTCACACTGTCCGATAATGTATCAGAACTAATTAAAATTATTGTTACAGAAAATTCGGATTGAGACACCACTTAAATGGAGTGACGTGACAATTACAAAAACTGGTATTGTTTAACCTCATGTTTACTGTTCAGTCTCTTATGTAATCCATGGAATTTTGCTTATAAAAACTCTGAAAGTATTTGAAATTGTCGCGTCTATTTTATGCTAGGGCGATTCCTGAGAGTAGATTGGCTTAGTTGTTAATTGTTACGTACTCCCCAATTACAATGGTCTGCCTACCATGGACAACTTTTCAGGAATAACATGAGTTTTATAATCAGAATTTTGTTTTTGAAAAGGAACATCTCCTCATCTTGGATCCTAATGAGTTTCAAGTTGGATAACTTCATAAAGTTTAGCTACGCCAATTTCTTCATACTATAAGTATTCAATCGTGCAACATCAGATAGATGTCCTGCACTTGTCTCATTTAATTAATTACTCCATTTCAATTGGTTAGTGATGTTGCGAGGTGGGGACTTTTAAGTCATGATGAGAAAATGCTTATTTCTTAGATGATGCAAACCATGATCTTGGGTTTGTGTTCAATATGAATTCAAAGTTTGGAAAATAGATATTAAGCTTACATCTTCTTAGTCTAACAGGCACTCCCTTTTTTCTTTTTAATTATATCCAGGAAGAACTGCAACTGGCACTACTGAAAGCTCCAGCTGGGGAGAATATTTTTCTGGACAGGGTAATTTCATAGTTTCTATTTGGACTTCTGTAATTGATCTGCTGAATTTAGCTGAATGGTTATGGTCTGCTATATTTCCCTCCTGGAGAATGTAGGCTTTGATTTATGCTGCACATAATAGTAACTAATACTAGTCAGCTTGAAGGGAGCATGACCAAGCTTCTGTTTTTTTGTTTTTTAACTGGAGCAATTCTGTGGTCCAGCTCTTGGGCCACAAAAACCAGCTTCTGCAGAAATCTGTATGCTCATTCATATCTCCTTTTTTCAATTAATATTTATCCCAACTCCTTGCATATTTGAAACAATTGCCTGAGCATTATGTTTGAATAAATTAGGGGGTAGTGACCTTGGTAATGCACCGACATTTGTTTGGCTTGCTATGTATATTTTGCTTCCAGAGCCAATCAGATCAATTCTATCATTATGAACTATGCATAAGTAAAATGTCCCAAGCATTATATTTTACCCCCTTCAAAGCTCAAATCTTCGAGTGCCATTGAAAGGTGGTTGTTCTATCAACAGAGTCAATGTAGCTTTGTCTAAAGGCTCACTGCAAATACGAGGATCTATCAATTTTCAAGAATTTTAGAAGGTAAATGTTAGATTGATACAGCAATTAACTATTCTGACAGTCATGGATCCAAATCTAACATTTAAATACCATTGGCAAAAGAAAAGGGTAGTACATTTTTCAATGGTATGTTGGGAAGAGATATGGACAGAACATTATGATTTGTTCATTTATCGGTCTTGGCCATGTGGATGGCCAGGCTGTTGGCTGTGAAGTCTCACCACATCAACTAATTGGAAGGAAGTACATAGATGATTACAGCAAGCAATTTTGAGATATTTATTTTGGTGAGCTCAGATAAAAGTAAATGACGAAGGGATTGAGGATTTAAGATAGTAAGCTGAAAACTGGGCTAGTGATTTCATTCTCTTTGGCGTAGTTGATGGGCTGCAGATTATTTTTCTTTGCTATTTTGATGATGATGTTGAACTTTTATATATTTTTTTTGTATTCTTTCAAGACTATGACTTCCATATACCCTTAGTGCTCTAATAGAAGGGTAGGGGATACCTTTCCTTCTTCATCTTCGGTGTTTGAACTTAGAGAAGTTTCAAAATCATCATATTATCTAAAGACTTGTCCCGCTGGAGATATGACCTTGACATGGAAAGTAGCATGCATAAAGGATATGATGGAAATATTGAGCTGAACTCAAATTATTCACTGGTTTTTTGGTTTACACCCTAGGCATGTACAGGCTCTTTTCTTGCTGAAATAAGTGGCTTTCATAATTTCTTAAATCATTTCTTCTCCAACATGCTATCAATATGAATGTTATTTTCTATATATGTTCCGTACTCCTCTTCTGTAGTTAGTGTTTACTTGCAATTGGAAGTATCGATACTTCAGTGCAGGGGTTACAAAAGCATTTTCCCTACTATTTTGTAGCATCATGACTGCTATTAATGATTGAATTTTACTTCCCAGGTTTTTGATGTTTTTGATGAAAAGAAAAATGGTGTTATTGAGTTTGAAGAGTTTGTCCGTGCACTCAGTGTTTTTCATCCCCATACTCCTATTGAAGAAAAAATTGATTGTGAGTGTGTATTAATTCAATGGCTGTTGTTTGGTTAGATGATTATTGAGTGCATGGGGATAATAAATCTCATTTTCTTTGGGGATTTGCAGTTGCATTTAGGTTGTATGATTTGAGACAGACTGGTTATATTGAGCGTGAAGAAGTAAGTATCTTTCTGTTCTCTAAAAGCTATACACTAGGACATCAGGATCTGTTTACTGCAAACTATGTATGATTTCTTTTCTATTTTTGGCATGTAACTGTAGGAGTACGATTATGATTTAGTCTAGTTAGACCTGAAATAATATAGTTGGCTACTAGGGATGTATATAGGTGGTAGGACATTCCCTGTAAGATATTATTTAGGTAATCACCATCTTAAACGTCATTAAAAATGCTGAGTTTTCAGGTCAGGCAAATGGTTGTTGCCACTTTACTGGAATCTGGTCTGCAAATGTCAGAAGAAGCTCTTGAAATCATTATTGACAAGGTTCGTTGAGATTTAATGTTATTCTGACTGTGTCCAAATCCTTTTTATCACAAACTTTCACTATTGCTCAGACATTTGCTGATGCCGACGCTGATAAGGATGGTAAGATTAACAAAGCAGAATGGAAGGCTTTTGTTTCTAAGAACCCGATGCTTCTGAAGAATATGACATTAAGCCATTTGAGGTATGATGAATAGCAGTTGCTTTATCAATATCTTCCTTTTCATTTTCTTATAAAAGTTATTTAGTTTGGATACAGGTTTATGAAGAGCATCTAAATAGTCCCTATAGTTTACTGATGCCACATTCCAAGGGGCTATTAATTTCTTCTGGGCATTTTGTTCGCTTTTTTCAGTTTTGGTCTTGAGATACTAGCTTGCTCTGCAGAAATCTTATTGCATTGTGATAAAAATTATTATTGGTTCGAATAGGACTAGAAATATTAGCTTGCTTCCTAGCACAATCATTAGCATTGTTTCAAGTATTTTACGAGTGGTGACGGTAAAATTAAGCTATCTAAGCATTCCATGAAAGTTTCAAGAGCTGAAACTAGTGGAGACTAGTGCTGGCATTTCACGTACTGTCATGGAATAATTCTTCCTTTTGGTTTGCATATTATCCATCAGAAGTTTTTAAGCTCACCTTAAGAGTTCATTTTCCAAATGCACATTTTAGTAGTTTAGATGAGGCCAAATACTAACCTTGCTTTGATTCTAATCGCCTTTGACTACTAGTTATACAGCTTCATTCTTCTGTCTCATGGAAGTAAGAAATACGACCTCTCTGAGATATACGGTTCTATGATTACACTTTTGCAGGATCCCAAAATTTTTTTGTTTTTGTGTGTGTGTGTGTACAGGGCATTGTATAGTGCAAATTCTGTGGGATGAGCTTTCAGGAGTTCATATTCTCATTCTCTCTTTACAATTTGCTGTGTTTTGCTTTCTTTCAGGGACATCACAACAGCTTATCCAAGTTTCATATTCAACACCGAAGTTGATGATTAGATTTATTTTCTACTAGTGTACTTTAGAGGCCCGAGATTGCCGAGTCCGGGTTTCAGTGTTCTGCAACTGGTGCACTGCTGGATACCGCTCCTCAGTTCAATCGATGCCTTGCCAAATGATTCTCATGGTATACAGAGCTGGGGATGCAATATCCTTAGCCAGCAAAGTCGGGGTTCCTGCAATTTATTCATGGAAGAGATATCGTTCATCCAGATGCATCTGATCCGATTCATTGTAAAGGAAAACCGACCACCTTAATATTTGTTTGCTTGCTCGGTGCGCCTGCTGCTTGCATTCAATTATTCCCACTCATTCTTTTTCTGTGTAAGCAGGATCTGAAAGTTCTCAGCGAAATTCCTGCAAATGTATATACCTATACGTGTTACCCAAAGCTTGTATCTTTCCCATGTTCCTGTACCGATTCCTTGGTAGACCAGAACCCGAAAAAATAGGGGAAGAAATCTTGTTGGTCGCAATTAGTGCTTGTGCCAGATTCAATCGATAAATAGTAGGACTTTGCCGTTTCCTTATTTTTTGTTGCTCAAATGAGCTCGATTTGAATATTCGTCTCGCAAATTAAAAGATGGGGGGAATTCTATTATTTCGTTCCAATATGCATTGGAAAATGTTTCAGAAAGTTGGGTATTTGAGTGCCGTGATTCGGATCTTGTGTGTAACGTGTTGTCAATGGAATGTCACGATCCAAAGCATGGAGGACATAGCAATACGCCATGTGTCTCTATCGGTTAATGGACAGAGCAATATGCCACATGTCTATCGGTTAACAATGACGCGTAAGGCTTCGTAACATGGTCTTCTAGTCTGTCTCTCCATTTTTCCAGAATATTAGTCTTTTTCTTTTTTTTATCCAACCACATGTTGCGCAAAATACGAAAGGGCAGATTCGATTCTGTCTCCCATCTATAGATAGAGATAGTACTTAGAAATGCTTCTTTTTCATGGAATATATTGTGAATGGAAATTAATTGAGGTGGATGCATAAAGAGATAGGCGTTAGAATGTGGAGATTTTTTAAGGTGACGACGGTAGTTTAAGATAGCATTAAGGAAACCAAACCAATGGTTATCAAATCTTGGTTGAAGGAATTACCTTTTTTTTTTTTTTCTTAATGTTTATTTACTTTTTTTTATTCAAGTTCTTAAACTTTTCTTTTTTTTTTCTATCTTTTAATTCTCAACTTTTTAAAATTTTATAAAAATAAGATTTTTAATAAATGTATTAAGTTTTCTATCTATTTTGAATATATATATCCTTGAACTAATTGATCAAGATGGTTAGAGTATATATAAATTATTCCAGTCTTTTTTTCTTACTTTTAAATATTAATTTTGTATTTTTTTGTTATTTTTATCATATTATATCATTATATATATTTAATACTATATTTTATTATATTATATAAATAAATATATTTAATATTATTATTTTATTAATTTAATTATTGTAAACTAATTTAAAGTTGATATATATAATTGATAGATAGAAAATTTAATATATTTGATAATAGTTGTTTTTTTTTGGGAGGGGGGTAAAACTTAAAAAGAAAGAAAAAATTAGGAATTTAAATAGAAAATATGTAAATATTAAGAAGTAAAACTATACTTTTTTTTCCTATATTGATTAGCTAAAGTTTTCTTTTGGTGTACACAATTGAAAATTGCCGCTCTAGGACGTCATTTGTAGTAATGGATAGAACTGACGAAATGTGGATTCGAAACGGCATCGAACCCTAGAAAGAAAAGTAATTCACAGGATTATTTGCTAGGGCCACAATCAATTTAATTAATTAAAATAATAAAATATTATTTACACGGTGTGAGAGGGTTTACAATAGGTATTATACCGGGAATATATTTAAATAATATGATTTTTGAAAAAAAAATCAGAAAATATGATATTTACAAAAATTATTGAAAAAATAAGTTAGGAAAGCGTAACCCTATAATTTTTTTAATAATTATTGATTTTTTTTTTGAAAAATATGTAAAAACCCTACCACTTTATGTTTTATCTTATAATATATAGGAAAAAATGGGTCTACTACTTCATTTTTTTTAATTAATTTGACAATTGGTAGCTCATGAAAACATAACAATTTGATTTTCACAAAAATACCAAATGGCAACGCAGTTCGGTCTTAACTATAATACACTCAAATTAGTCTCTCTTTTTTTATATATTATAGACTCCGTAATTTCACGTAAACAAAAAGTTATGACCCTTCAAAGTTGAAAAAGAAAAAATTGCATTAAAACCAATTTTTATTTTTAATTTTGAAGGGTCATAACTTTTCGCTCGTGTTGAGTTACAAAATTTATAATATATCAAAAAAGATTAATTTGAGTTTATTATAGTTATGAATAAGCTATGTTGCTGTTTCGTATTTTTATGATGATCATATTATTATGTTTTCATAGCTATTGGGCACCAAAATGATAGGAAAAAAAAAGACAAAGTATTAGACCCAGCTTTTTTTCTTCTTCTTCTTCTTTTTTTTTATATATTATAAGATGAAACATAGAGAGGTGGCGTCTTTACATATTTTTCATAATTTTTTTAATAATTATTAAAAAAATTTACACTAAAGGCGTAGACCAGTTCCGTACATTCGCAACTTATTTTTAAAATAATTTTTGTAAGTACCCTATTTTCTGATTTTTTTTTCAAAAATCATATTATTTAAGTATATTCCCCAATGTTATATCCTATCCTATACATATAAATTATGATGATTTAAAACCAAATCTATTGTGTGATCCTTATAAAACATTACTAAAACTTATGGAATTTTTCCTTTCTTTTTCTATTTCTTGCTTAAGATAAATTTTTATTACTTAAAATCATAATATTTAATGTGAGAGTAAGTAAATTACAAACAATTCAGATATGAGGAGTTTCAATGAAAAACATAAATAATAGTAGGGTATAATACAAAAAAAGTAAGTGCCTCTTTAAATTGGAGATATGATATAAATTTACTTGTCTAAAGGTTGATAATTAGTAATATTGATTTGTGTATTTTTTTATTAAAATTTTAAAATTAAATTATATTTATTTGTCATATTAGCTAGTGGGATACCCTCTAATATATGTTTTGTAACATAGATCTTGTAATAATTTTTAGTAAAAGCCTATCTGTATGTATTGATCAATTTTTATTTAAGTTACTTAAAAAATATTGTGGATTAAGCCACAAAATAATTGTGCCATAATTTTTATTTGAGTTAGTCACATAATACTTAAAAGTTTGAATCTATGGTCTTAAACCATTGTGCTTCCATTGTACTTATTTATGCATTTAATGTGTAAATATAACTATATCTTTAGAAGCAGTAGCATACTTTGCAATGCATTTTCCATTATAGGCATTAAACAAACTGAAAACAGTATTGAAAATATGTTTTAAAATTAGAGACTTGATTACTATAATATATTTATTTAGAATTTTCTTAATCCATAAACGGGTTCAACTTAAATACATGACACACTTATTAAATGAGATATGTTTTCAATTATAACTAATAAATTGTTTGTGTTATGGACTGATATTTTAAACATCAATTTGTTTAGATCTGAATATGAGATATAACCCATTTAATACAAATTGCTAGTCTTATTCTAGATTTTACTCCATGCCTTTTATACATGGGAACAAAAAAAACTTTGTTTTTAAACAATATAATATTTTAAGTTTATTTTAATTGACTTTGAGTAATTTAAAAATATATAATTATTCTCTTTTTTTGTTTTTCTCGGTTCGGCATGCAAGAGTTGTGGAGAAATTCCAATATGAAATCTTGCCTTTATTCTTTTCGCTCATTGTTTGATGAATTTCCTTTTAGATTTCTTAGTGCAAGTAAAAGAGGAAGAGGAGAAAATGGTAAAGAATGACTTTGGTGTGGACTAATTGGGTTCTTCCTTTGGTAACCTTAAAGCATTAAGCTCCTGGATCTCTTTTCCTTTCCTTGGAGAGATAGAGGTAAGCATGCCAATCATGTCGATTGGCATGAAGTGCATCATCGGTATTCTATTCTTTCTCTTGACTTCACATATTGCACCCTAAATGAGTCAAGTTCATTTAGTCCATTTTTTTAAATAGATTGAATAACTCAATCTAAACACTTTTCGAAAATGAGTTAAATGAATTGTCCCATATGCCATAGATTATTTGCACGATTATACTTTATCTCTTTAGTTGACTTCTTTTATTATGTCCAACTTACTTGATTGCTTTTCTAATATCATTCTTACATCGGGGAGGGAATTTATGTTTTAGTTTATTTTTATTTTTATTTTTATTTCAAATTTAATTATTCCCAATATTCGATACTTTTACCGACCTCATTTCCTACCTCTAGTTGGTTACCTTGAATTTTAGTACTTACACTACCATTATTGTCCTTTTGTTTTGTAATCCCTATTATCCATAATGTCTAGAGGGATTGCTACATCATTTTTTTTTCCCCACTGGAAGCCTTCACTTTAAGGAGACAAACCTTCATAAGGCACCTAATAGGAAATACTATCAATTTACTATCGCATCGGTGAGGGGTATTTAACTTTACTTGTACATAAATTCGTGTAAATTTACCCATTTCTATTTGGTAGTATAAGTGTCAAAACGCAGGAATGGCCTAATAACTTTTCCAATGTTCGTAATGGCGGAGTTATTGAATGTTTACCTAAATGTATGCAATTTTGAAAAAAAAAAAAAACAAATTGAGTCTATATTTTAAAAACTTATTTTTAGAATAATTATTATGAATATAATATTTTAAAAATTAAAAAAAAAATAATATTTAAGAGTTTTGTTCTACTTGAAAGTAGATTTGTTTTTTTTTGCAATTCCTGGCTAATCTTATTTATTTTGCAATTTTGGAATTTTAAAAATAATTATTTAAAAATCAAATATAATTACTGCTTTATAAAAAAAATTATTATGTCTTTTTTAAGGTTAACTAAACATGTTGCAGTAATTCAAACAAAAAAATTTTCCCACTTATTTCCGGTTCAGAAGCATGTATTAGTATTACATAAGAAAGTCTTTTACCGAGGTACAATTTAGCAAAATTTAGGAGCCAAATCTGCAAATTATTATTACACCAAACATTAAGCAGAACATCAAACGTCTTCCAGGGTTCAATTCTCGTTTTCAGTTTTGTATTTGCAGCTGCAGCTAGGGTACTATGAAAAGCTCCATGGTGATCATGAAATGCTTAAAAAAAATGCAACCAAACCCTAAAAATCCGGTCTTTTCTTCATCTTCATCCCCCAAAAGACTTTTCCACCAAAACCCTGATCCCCCATCTCCATCTTCCTCACATTTTTTGTTTCCTGGTTCCACAATTCCACATTCAAAATCCCACCTTTATGCCACTTTTTTCTGTACCCTAATCCATTTATACCTCTCATGTCATAGATATTCCAATGCGATGGAAACTTTCATTTCAATGAGAAATTACAATATTACCCCTCCTAGTCTGTATCATTGGAACCAACTTCTTTGCAAGTTTAATGCTTCTGGTTTGGTCTCTCAGGTTTGGTTGCTCTATACCCAGATGATGAAATTTGGTATAGATTGTGATTTGTTTACTCATAATGTTGTTGTTCACTCTTTGTGCAAGATGGGTTATGTCAATTTGGGTCTAGAATTGGTTAGGAGTAGTTTTAAGGAAGTGGGTGCGGGTTTAGTTAGTTATAATTGTTTGATTTGGGGCTTTTGTAAATTAGGTTTTCCTCAATATGGTTTTGGGCTTTGTTCTGAAATGGTGAAGAAAAGTTTGAGTCTTGATGGGTTTACTTGTAACATATTGGTTAAAGGGTTTCGCGAAGTGGGTTGCTTGGAATATGCTGAATTTGTGATGGATAGTTTGGTTCGAGGTGGCGTTATGAGGGATGTTATTGGTTTTAACACATTGATTCATGGGCACTGTAAAGTTGGTAATATGGATCGTGGGCTCGAGTTGTTGAGTAACATGAAAGACCATGGATTGGTGCCAGATATTTTTACTTACAATATATTGATTGATGGGTTTTGTAGAATAGGGAATTTTGTTGAGGCTAATAATCTTATTGATAAGATGGCCTCAGGTAAATGTTCAGAGAATGGGGTAAGTTCTGTGGATTTGGAACCGAACCTTGTTACATACACTACACTTACAAATGCTTATTGTAAAAATAAAGAGCTTGATAAAGCATTTACGTTGTATAAAGAAATGGTTATGGATGATTATTTGCCTGATGTGGTAACATATAGTTCCATTGTAAATGGCCTTTGTAAGTGTGGAATGTTTGGTGAAGCCAAGGTACTTTTACACGAGATGGCAGAGATGGGTACAGACCCCAATCATTACTTGTATACTACTCTTATTGATTCATGCTTAAAATTGGGGAAATATATGGAATCTCTTGCATTCATGGGTCAAATGATAGCTCGTGGGATAATTTTTAATGTAGTTGTTTATACTGCTTTAATGGATGGATTCTTTAAGGTTGGTAAGGTTGAAGAGGCAGAAAAGATGTTCAAGGCTCTGTTGCAGGATGGTCTTGCTCCCAGTCATATCACCTATTCTGCAGTTATAAACAGTAAGTGCAAGTTAGGAGATATGGAAGCTGTAGAATCTATGGTGAAAGAGATGGAGGAGGAACACAGACCCCTTAATGTTGTAATTTATTCTGCAATAATTAGTGGCTACATGAAGAAAGGAATGGTTGATAAAGCTGTTAATGTTATGAGGAAGATGGCTCTGCGGGACATAATGCCTAATAAATATACTTATTCTGCACTAATTGATGGTTTCTTAAAAGTGAATAAACAAGAGGTTGCACTTGAACTTTATAGTGAAATGAAATTGATAGGCTTAGAAGAGAATGGATTTGTTCTGGACGCCTTTGTAAACCACTTGAAAAGAAATGGAAGAATCGATGAAGCTGAGGGAATGATTAAAGATATGGTATCTAGAGGGTTATCTCTTGACCGGGTTAATTACACATCTGGAATGGACAGCTTCTTTAAAGCAGGAAGGGAGTCATCTGCCCTCAATATGGCTCAAAAACTGATGGAGAACAATGTTGGATTTGATGTGATCACGTATAATGTCTTTATTAATGGTCTCTTGAAGCTTGGTAAATATGAAACAGAGTCTGTTCATGGTGGGATGAAGGAGCTAGGTCTGGTTCCTGATCATGCTACATACAACACTATGATTAATGCACACTGCAAGGAGAGGGATCTGGATGGTGCTCTCAAATTGTGGTATGAGATGCAGCAATGTGGATTAACACCCAACTTAATAACCTGCAATATTCTAATTGAAGCACTCTCTAAAGCTGGTCAGCTGGAAAAAGTGATGCGAGTTTTAAATCAAATGTCTGTTTGGGGCACAATACCCACATTATCTATTTATAGGGCTACGCTTGATGCATCATCAAAGTATGGACGAGCTGAAGTAATTTTAGACGTTCATGAAAAACTTGTGGACATGGGATTTAAACTCAATCAGGATTCTTATAATTCTCTCATAAACGCTTTATGCCGTTTAGGGATGACCAGAAAAGCTTTCTCGGTGTTTAAAGAAATGAGTAAAAAAGGAATTCCAGCCAACATCATTACATACAATGCCCTTCTACATGGGTATTGCCAAAGCCGCCATCTTCACAAGGCCATTTCCTTGTATTCTCAGTTGTTGGCTGAAGAAGTCTCTCCAAACGTTGCAACATACAATATTCTTCTGGGGGGTCTGTGTTCTGCTGGTTTCATGAGAGAGGCATATAAGTTGTTTGGTGAGATGATGGACAAAGGATTACTTCCTGATTCTACTACTTATGAAACCTTAATTTCTGGTCACGGTAAACTTGGAAATAAGAAAGAATACCTTAGATTGTACTGTGAGATGATTACAAAAGACTTTGTTCCCAAAACTGGCACCTATAATGTGCTCATAAGTGATCTTTCCAAGGAAGGCAAAATGGGCCAGGCAAGCGAGCTTGCAAAAGAGATGCAACTGAGAGGGGTGTTGTCTAATTCTTCGACTTACAATATACTCATATCAGGCTGGTGCAGTCTATCCAATCAATCGGAACTGGATAAAAGATTTAAAAACCTTTACAAGGGAGAGGCTAAAAGATTAATAGCCGAGATGAATGAAAAGGGGTTTACACCTTGTGATAGTACCCTATCTATTATTAGTTATACATTTGCTAAACGTGGGAAGAAAATTGATGCAGAGAAGTTCTTGAAGGAGATGTACCAGAGGAGGAACACATAATAAATATACCATATTGAGATGAAAAGAAGAACTCAGTGTTGGATGATCAGCCCCTGGAGCAGTTAGGCAGATGTCTTTTGTAGGCAAACCTGCAGCTATAATATGGTATACTTGATAAAATTTTACTTGTTGATGCTGGTATATAGATTTGAGGGATATGATGCAGAACTCTGTGTAACATTGTGGATGGGTATATTTGTCTCTGCTTTGTCCATAATTTTGTGTAAAACAATCTTCTTTTGCTGTCTTTATACTGATGTGGGAACTCACATTGGCCATATTGATAGTACTTTGAATTTTTTTATTTGGGCAATTAGTAGTTTAAAGTTATCTCGTAGCTTTTTCTTTTCCTTTGGGAAAAACTTGATTTATCGTGAAAAAAGGCCAAGTGGATGCAAAAATGAAAGCTATACTTTTGAAGGAATTAATGAAAACTGATCAAGGAAATTAAAATTTTTTGAAACTGACATTCTCTTTTGATACAACTGTATAGATCGGCCATCATTTACTGCATTGTCATCAATTTGTTTTAGAGGTTAGAATATTAGTTAATCGTACAGACTTACCTTAAAAAATGTGATTGTATTGAATAAAATAAGACTCTTAGATGAATGTCTTGCCAAGGTTTCACCAGGAACAGTTTATTTCAGAGACATTGTTTGCTTGAGTTGAACTTAGTTTCTTGTCTGATAGGGGACATGAACGGCTCTATCTTTAGTTTTCCTGGTGGCATAAGTACTACCATGAATCCATGAGGACCAGGAGTGATGCCATTATTTAAGCTTCTATTGCTGACATTTTAGATTGTAATGATATGGCAGCTGTTCTAATTCTTTTTTTTCCTTAACCAAAAGTGATCTGAAACTGATTATTGTTGTGTTATTGTGCCTCTATCATCATTTTCTTTTCAGTTAAGGTTGCTTCCCTATAAACACATTCTCTTAAAAAGATCTGCAGGATTTTAACTGCTTCTGAAAGTGTTTTGTCCCAGTAACCTCCTGGAATTTTTTTAATTTGATATGGCGAAGCATGATGAATATACCAGTTAAGATTATTAACTAGAAAACTTCGTGCATGTGATATATCTTTTCGTTAATAAGAAGTGAACATATTAAGGTGATAAAGGAACTAAACTGTTGTTTCTCTGTCTTTTTCCCAGGTTTGTCTGGATGTGATGTTGCAGGCTCCATAGTGATGACTTAAGACCCACAAGTCTGCAGTAGCATCAACTACAGCTGCAAATTTTACGTTGGCCTTATCCTGAGGATCCTGAAGCCACAGAAGGCAAGATTTTGGTGGTGAGTGCATTTTAATTATCATTTCTGGCCAATCATGCATAAAATCACTTTTTGGCACTATTAATACCATCTTTTCTTCTAGCTCAGATATCATATGCCTGCTCATTAAATGTTTAATCAAAACTGCAGATTTTGGCACCATTATGAATGTGGAAAAACAAGTGCATATCCTATTCAGGAATCAATGCCCTGGTTGGTTTTTAGCAATAACAGTCTTGCTCATTATTGTGACTCAACTTATAGTTTGCCAGAACTGCTTTGCCATATTTGCAGTTACATTTGTCTTATTGACCTATCTACTTCCAAATGTTATGCTGGTTTTCTTGATGCTTATGCTTCTGTCTTGAAGTTGAAGTTCCACCTCATTATGATGATTTCTAATATTTATTGACATTTTCCAGCCAATATGAAAGTGTTATTTTCATCAAGGATGATCTCAAACTTTTTTAAATACTGTTATGTGCACAGTTAGGGATCTGGTAAATGGGCGATGTACTATGAAATTGGGGTTTGCAATGTGTTTATGTTTACGTTTATTAGGATTCCTTCCTTTATGATTGGAATCTATGATGATTGGTGTTTGAGTGCTTGTTAGTAAGAACATTCTGATATCTGGAAGCCTTGTTAAGATAGAACCTTCCAACCTCTTTAGTATTGTGTTAAGGATAACGCTTTTGCTTGTTTATTACCATTGTGTAAACACCTATTGATACAATATATCTATCAAAAGTGTGTTGGCTGGCCCTAGCATCTTGAATGGCGTTGTCTACCTTATGTTGTGACCCCTTGATCTTTGTCTTGATTTCTATCACCTAATGTGCCATTTCCTTAACCCTAGCCTTTAGGGTTCGTTGTCCTTCCATATTATTGACTTTGTCCAATGAGTACTTCTCCATAAAAGCCAACACCTTGTCTTTGAAAACCTAGATTCGTTGATGACCGCTTATTCTTATAACAAATTATTATATGCATAGTTTAGGCATCTGGTCAATTGGTGAATTATTGTGAAATTGGTGTTTGCAATGTGATTATGTTTATTAGGATATCTTCCTTTATGGGTCAAACCTATGGCGATTGGTATTTTGAGTGCTCGTTAGAGAGAGCACTTGATACAACGCCTAGAATTCATAAACCCTTGTTAAGGGTCTATAAGAGGTGGGTGTTGTAAATGTGGATTTTTGTGTGGGTGTGTGAGTGTTGTAAATATTGTGTGTGTGGTATTCTGTTGTTTTGGTGTGGGTGATTGGTTGTGTTGTGTGAAAAATAATAATAATAATAATGATATAAAAAAATAATAGTGTTCGTGTGTTGGACATTGATGTATTTGTAATTAGTGGGTGGCAGTTGTGTAAATAAGGGAATAAAGGGCCTGATATAAATAAAGTAGGCCATGGGGGGAGCATTTAGTTAGTTAGAAAACAGAAAAATAGAAACCAAGTGGAAATAAGAACCCTAGCAGAGAAGATTCCAGAGGAAGTGAACTTCCCTAGCTGTCATTTCTTGCTTGGTGGAAACACCTGAGGTTAGTCTCTGTTCTTTACTTCAAAATTAGCTTCATTCTTTAGTTAATCCACTATGGTTGCATCAGCAATCTTATCTCTTAAAAGTTTGTTTAGAAAGAACCTTTTAACCTCTTTAGGACTATATTTAAGATAATTTACTTGTTTATTACTATTGTGTGAACACTTATTTATACAAGATTACTATCCCTAACTTTACTTAACTGAAGATCTGCATCAATCTGACTATATATCCTAAGGATGTATAAATATAAAAAAATAACAAAATAATGATATCTTATTTCTTCATACAATTATATTCCTAACAAAGACTTTTACTCTTATAACAATGTAATTTAATTTTTACTTATTTCCTCCAGTTCGATGCTTACTATGCTTGTGATTCTTCGGGTCTGCTGCTACAATTTTCTTCCCATGCTCAAAGGCCTGGACAATGAATATTCACACCATATGCTGCAGATATTGATGTTTCAGCTGACTCCACCAGTGTGAGTTGACTTTGGCTTGAATGGGATTCCTTTCTAAGCGTATGCTGCATCAATCCTTGCGAACTGTTCAAGCCATGAACTGGTGCAGCTTATTGGTTTCTACTAATCCATTGAATTGACAGATGTATTGGGGGTTTCAAAGCTTGTATCTCATTCAAAAGCCTTTATATGACCTTTTTAACTTGGTATGAGACAATAATACATGTAATTAGGATGTACTCTTATATATGGTGTCCTTACGCAGTTTTGGAGTCCAATTGTGGAAACTATCTTCTTCTGCTATTCATATTTCTTAAAGAAGACAAAGTCAGTCGATGAGAATACCTTCAAAAGTTTGTGCATACTTGTAGGTATGTTGGGTGTGAACATATGAGTTTATTGCAGGAAGATCTCATGAATGTTGTGGATCCATTTGTTTTTTTCAAATCCTCCCATGAAAAGATGCATTCTTTTCATTAAGAAACAGCCTTACAAAGATCCTATGATTGTTGTAGTACACAAACTGCGGAGTATCTCTAGTCAACATATATGTCGGTGGAATTATTCTAAAGTGGAACTGCAATCACGTTAGTTTTATGGAATTACTTGCATTTCCTTATGAATATTAAAGAAAAAAAGGGTACTCTCTTGCATTAGAGTGTAGTTGGGAGTTGGGACCTTCCACCACAATGATTGTCCTACAGCTGTATACATGGAAGTACAAGTGGAAGTCCTTCAAGTCCTGCTTGCCACTTATGATGAAGCTTCATGGTTGGTAAGTATAATTCTTTTTATTTATAGTTTAGCTTTTTAAAGTAGAAGTTGCTGTAGTTATTTTGGTGTAATTGACTGATTATATACGGTCAATTAATACAATCTCATTATATCACCGACAAGATAAACTGCATGAAAGAGTAATCTACATAGATAAACACATGAAATTACATTTTGTATCCTGATGGATCCATGCCTAGCATCTCCTAAAACCAACCTCTTCTGTCATACTTACGGTGAAACTCCTAAATGATATTACCTTACAGATAAATAAAGGTAAAAGTACTGAATGGTGTCAAAAGAAAACTAAAGATGTCCCACAAAATTTATACACTTGCCTTCTTTTTTTGCCTTTATATAATTACCGACAAGAAAAGACAAATATGTCAACTTGTGATGCCCCCACACGTGTGCATGGATGGTAAAGCTTCTCTCTTTTTTATCATTCTTCCATGTTCTTTTTGTTGGAGGATGTTCTCCATGTTGTAAGGTAGTCCCTTCAAGCTTTATTTTGGACCAAAAGTAGTTTAGAAATCACTTCTCCTTTTGACCCATATTGGCATTCTTCTCTTCATTCTTACTGTTGGAAAGTTGACTACCGTGTCTTCCTCTGCCACCCAACTGTATATTAGAGCAGAATTTTTTCAGTATTGTCAATAAAAAAACTCCTCATTCAGCTTCATTTAATTTGATTTTCGCCCTGATGATTTTTTCAAGTTATGTTGAGTAAGTTAAAATTACCCATCTTCGGTATTACAACCTTGAGCTTTTTTTCAACATTTGCTATTAAATGCTATATATTGGTGTGTAAATTAATATGGGCTGTTATATCTACTGGCTGTTAGTGTAAGTGGTGGACAATTGCAAAAGAGTAAATTACAACAAATATGAAAAAAGATATGTTTGGCAATTGTGTTTCATGGATTAAATTCAACCATTAGCTCTGTAAGAAACTTGAATCGGATGGCAAGAGATGAAGAATTTCCAGATATGTGATATTTGTTTGTGTCTTCTCTTCAAGAATATGAAAAATGCTTATAACTCTTCATGTGAAATGACCAGGCATATCCTAAAGTTCTTGCCATAGGGGGGGAAAAAAAAGAAAGAAAGAAATGATCATGCATAACAAACATGACCTAATTGCTAGAGTTAGTGTTAGGCTTATAAATCGACATCATATTCAATTTTTTCCCCTCAATGTAGATATCTCTCGAGATACTCTGTAATATACCTAGGCAGGATCTTACATGGCCCTAGCTAGCTACCTAGTTGCTAGAGTTTCTTTTTGTGTTTTTGTTGATTCTTCCAATCTTGATGTATTATTTTGTCCGCCTACCTAACCGCCATGAAATGATTTGAGTAGACATTAGGGATGGGATATTTTGGATTTTTTTAAAGTGGACATAGTATCCATAGTATACCTATAGCTGTGTGCTATAAAGACTTTTTGTTTTGTATTTTTGTTTATTTTTCAAAACTTGATCTATTATTTTGTATGCTTACCTAACCGCCATGAAATTACTTGAGTAGACATATGGGATGGGATTTTTTTAGATTTTTGTCAAGTGGATCTGGTCCACATAGATCATATTAGAGTGTAGAATCGGTATTGTACATATAGTATAGGTGCTATGCTCTAATAGTGTCTACATGGACTAGGTTCATATTTGAATTTTCTTATATTCCTACTTGAGAAATATGCTAACTAATATTCCTCGGATTCGAGTGGCATTTCATCCTTAAACACAACTTGTTTGCCGATTCTTGAACATTGGTCGGTTGGACCTACTCACATTGCTAGACTATGAAGCTATTACCAAATTTAGTTACTCCCCCTTATGCAGATTGTAAAGTTCAGCCAAATGCCAGATTTTGTAAACTTCATTTTAGATCTACAATATGTATTTGACTTGGTCAACATTTTCCTGATTGGGTTGTGCGCGATATGCATCAAAAAATTAAAAAGGGTGTCCCACTTATTGAGTTTGAATGGTTTAGAATCAGTTTGGTGAGTCACATGTGACTTCCAGTAAGCCTGAACCATCATCAGCTGCTTCATCATATGGTTACTACAGTGACTTCCAGTAAACTACACGTTTTCAACTACTTTTGGTCATTTTCGTCCTAAAGTTGCATCAGATCTGAGAAACTGATCTCAGGAATTTTGCAGGTCCCTTTAGAAGATTACAATGTTTAAGTGCATGTCTGTCTTTGCTAACCATGTTACAGATAGGATTAAGCATTAACATAACATGTTTTTTAGTGTTTCTTCACTTATAACCGGGGTTTTCTTTTGGTGTCATTTATATAATCTGTGTTATACTCTATCCTCAATGTGTCTCACTTCTTGTTTAGCTTTAATCATGTTAACACATATTTAATTGATGGAAAGCCTGGAATAAAATCAGAAACTCACTCTTCACGCATTTAGGATGCAGAATGTGATAGAAACCCTTTATCCCAAGTTATTGTAATCAGCTTTTCTTTTGTGTAATCAATTGTTTTGGGTCTAGATGTAAAAGGGTGATGATGGTTTTAGTTCTCTTTAAGGTTTATAGTACCTACGCGCACATCAGGTTACCAAACTACGTGTATCATGTTAAGGATAAGACAAGTTATGTGTTACTTAAGTCAAAAAGCACTAAAACGTAAGTTATTTCAGTGTGACTTACACTTACAGATATCCATGATGTAATCTGTTGAGGAAAAATAAGGGAAAAGAGTAGAATTTTAGTTCTAAACCTTAATCAATGTTTCATCTAATCCTAGGGTTAAAATCATTTTAAAAACGCTTGACTTAGACTTTATTTAGAGAATTGAACGTTCCGAAAGAATTAGGAGCTACTGAAAACTGGCTAATAGTCTAAGGATAAAATTGCATTTAGCCAAAAAAGAATATGCTAAAGATTTCAGATTTTACCTAAAGTGAGTGACAAGGTGATGCAGGAAGACAGAAGCTTCAAGCCTAGCCAAGTCTAGTCCTGGACATAGCCTTTGTCCTCCTCCAAATGGAGTGAAATTGTAGCTGCTCATATCATTGCCCTGTTATAAAGAATCCATAATGTTACAACCTTAAAACAGAAACTACCAACAAAATTTATATTCAAATGATCCATCTTACTTGCCATCTCCAGGGATAAAACCGATAGGGTTGCTCGTAGTTGTTCACATCAAGATGAACTGATCTGAAATATGCAAGAACACACCATCCTTTTGGAATTAAGTACCCTTTTATTTCTATGTCTTTCATAGCTTTCCTCATCACTCCTATAATGATGTTTCCCATCCTTAGAGTTTCTGTAATCACCTGCTAATGTAGTATTAGTAACTTAGTATCCCATCATGACGCGCTGTTGTAATTTTGTATGCTGATTGCTGTAATAAGTATATTCAGCTTACATTTTGGGTAAATGGTAAGGATAAGTAATCATTCCAAAATAATGCCTCTCCGAGCTGGGCTTTGGCTCTTTTTAGCTTCAAATTCTCTTCCTAAGAGGTACCAAAAGCTCATTTTAGAAGCATCAAAACCATATAGTACATTTATCACAAAACTGGATGAGTTGATGAAACTAAAGGAATCAATGTAAATCAACTATTCTTAACTTCTTCCCAGAAAATAAACTGTAAGAATTACTAATGACTTGATTAAATCTGTTAATGGTTTGATTGCAATCAGACATACCGTTAATTGTTGAAGAGCGGCTGGACAGTCTGAAAGGTATTTTACTGCTAGAGTAATAAGAACTGGTACTGAATCTTCTCCAGGTATCATCATATCAATCACATTATCTGCTATTAAATCATCTGTTAAGTGTTTGCTCGTGTCATTGAGCAAAACGTCAACCGCATCTTGAGGAACCACCCTGGTGCCGCCTTCTCTTTTGGAATGGATGATTTTGTGCACTAGTCTGCACATTTTCTTCTTTGCCTGATACCAAAGATGATCCGTTATGTCATGGGTATTGGACCTCAAACGAGCGAAAGAAGACATGAATTGGAAGAAAATATGGTTTCAGGGTGACATGCCTGTAGGGATCTGTATAGTCTTGTTCCTGGTAAGTTTACTGGAAGGGACATTAGTCCTGAAATGAATTCTTGGAACTGTTTCTGGAGGAACTCCATATCTTCTCCAGTATCCAAACTAATCAGAGTCTTGACAAGCACACGAAAGGCAATCTGTATATAGAAATGGAATCTTTTAGTTACTTTCTGAAATGATAATACTTTATAATGATGATGAACCGTATTTCCTGGACAACATGGTCATGGAACATCATTGTGTACCCCTTTTCCAACTGGTTTTGCCACTTTTAGCTGGAATTATCACCAAATTAAACTAAGTAGGCCATTAATGATTTTTTTTTTCCTGAGCATATACTACAATCAAAGTCTTACTAAGTAGGCCACTAGCATTAGACATTATTGTGATAATGTTAAGAGGTTGCTAAATCTAGTTTTTTTAAATATTGGTGGTTAACCATTATGGAAAATGAAAGAGACAGAAAATAATTTTTGGTTTTGAAGTAAAATAATTTTGTGGTTTTAAAAGAAGGAAATCATTTCCCTTATCTTTCATTAGCGTGTCCCATTTTTGTTGATCGCGACCTTTTGTTGCCGACTACCGTCATTGTCTTCCACCAACACTAATTACTGAAAGGCACTAGCATCTGTAATATATTGATATAACTGTAATATTATTTGACAATCCAAGGTTTTGATCATAACAAATTTCGAAAGGAGTTTGTGTTTTCTGTGAAATAAACACATGTAATAAAAAGAGAGAAGGTAGTATGCAATAAATATGATAAGTAAAATGTTTCATCCTAGAATGGGAATACTTTGGTCTAGAGCATCATAAAATTGAGTAAGAACACTGTAAATACTAAGTAAAACTTGAGATAAAGACTTCAGAATGATATCCTTTAAATTTTTTATTTTATGATTGAGGAACATCCTCAAAGACATCTTTAATCTGTCCAAGTCATTGGATGCTGCAAAAACTTAAATTAAAACTTTGAGTAACTTGAGGAAAGTTAAACCAAACTCTGGAAAACCAATTAAAACTAGCACAAAATGAGGAAAAGAAGGAAATAGGAAGAAATGAAACCGACATTTTTTGCTTCATCTTGAATATATATTGGACTGTCTTCTCTCCAACTATTCATGGACTCTTGGACATATTTCACCATTTCCTTTGTTATCTGAGCTTTAAGTTGTGCTGACTTGAAGAAGGCTCCAACGAGGCCATGGATTCTTCTCTGCAAACTACCATTTATGAGAAGAATGGAAGATTTCCCCATCAACTCAGTAAGAGATTTAGGGTAAGATGGCACAAAGCTCTTTGCATCACTTTGAAGAATGACTCTGCTAACTTCTGCATCTATAGAAACAATTGTAGGACTTCCAAATATATGTGATTTGAACACCTTCCCATACCTAAACAGAAAAAAAAAAAAAAGATCAGAAAAACAGTTGACATTACACAAAATCTTAAACTACAGAGCCATGGATTGAATAAAAAGACATCTAGGAAGAGAAATAAATGATGCTGCTCATGCATACAATCGACTTCGTTTATTCATGAAGGTTTCGGGGTGATCTGAATATGCATAAGATATGAACTCCATAGTTTCCCCAAGAAATGGCCATCCAAGGGTGCCTAGAGGAAGTGAAGCACTTGTTTTACATGCTCTTGATCTGATGATGAGAACTTGTAGTGTTTTCCTGAAGAGAATTATGATGGACAACAAGATTGCTGTCACAAATATAATCCAGAAACTATCCATGATTGATAAATTGCTTCTAAGTACACGCGCACACGCTGTGGTATGATTGATTCTCTTAATATATATATGCTTAATGAATGTACTACATGTGTGCATAGAGGCAAGTGAGCACGAGAGACAGGGAAAGAGGAGGGGATTTTATAATGCTCATGGACAAGTTGTGGTACAAAAGAGAATCTTTGCTATAAGGAATGTACAGTTTACCTTCTTTTTCGTTATATTTTCCTCTAAACTACTAAAACATGATTTACCTCTCAAAACTTTATAAAAAGTGCATTTGTACCTGTCTAAACAGTCCCTCAAGGTTCCTAAAATCTGTGTACATCCAATAGTTTTGGATGTTATAGTGCAACTACTCCTAACTTTGAAACCATACGAAAAACACAAAATGGTCTAGACCCATATTTTTATGAGCATAAATTAACTTTTGACCCTAGTGTACATTTCTACATATCTATGGAGATCATAACTGGATTAAGTCATCTTTATTTTAAATTCTATTACTGGATGGTTGATGATTTATATTATCATATTAATTATATAGTTAAAAATGGTAAAAACGTTTTCCATTCACTTTTTGACACATAGGAATAATAGGATTGTAACTAGATCCCATACACCCATATATCAAGAACTTTTTATAAGACGTACCTATTTTACATATAATTAGTCCTAACTATATTTTTTAGTCTACTAACGAAAACAGAAATCTAAGATTGGAGACATTTCAAATATGCAATGATTGGTATGATCTAATTCTCTGTGAAATTTTACTCAAACAGATATAATCATTGTCTTGATAGTGTTTTATTAGTAACATGTTTTTTTAATGAACAACTTGGAGCAACATAGACTCGACTGCATAGACAATGCTGATAATTGCAATTCATCCGCAGGATCTAACTTCTAGTAAAGTCATGCGAAAGGAATATTTGCCTAACTATGATCTTAAGGCTGCATTATGAAATCATAACAATTAAAGACCCTATAAGTAACAAAAGAATTGTGAAAGTAGCCAGGTGTTCCTAGACCGGGGCCCATTGTGTGGGCAGCTAGAAATCTCTAATAAGCAATTACCAAGCAATTGCTACTTTCATTTTGCATGTGTACATGTACCTACTATTATAGCCATGATCATATGCCCTTTTATATTGGTGTTTGATATTACTATTAAATGGTACCTCAAAAAGGTTATCACGATAACGAAAAAAAAAATATAATTATTATTCGGTTTCTTTCATAAGGATGCTTTAGCATTTTGGTTATTAAAGCAACACGTTATGAAGAGAATAAAATAGCACATAACAAAAATTACAACACGTCATAACCTGCTATATCGCATAAATGCACATCTTTTAGAAGATGAGGAGATTTATTAGGGCATCACCACCATCCCTAGTGCTTGACAACAAATCCAAGATAAAAGACCTACTTTTTGAGGTTCTTAAGGGATAGCGGAAGGTCTTTATACTTTTTGAGTCCTTTATAATGAATCTTAAAAGGTTGTCTAAATTTATTATTATTATTATTATTTATGACAAGTATCACATAGAAACTCTCCTCAAGAGGCTAAGGTATTACATAAGAACACTCCTCAAAGACTTAAGGACAAAGAGAGGAGATTCTTGAAGAGAAAATATTCTTAAGGTGTACTAGAACCTTAAATGGGGGTTCTTAAGGTTGGTGATGTCTTTAGGAAGTTTCAAGAAACCTTTTGTTTTATTAAATGACAATCACCTATTATAATTTAAGTTTTCACCTATTATTTAGAAAAAAAGATTCATTTGTACTAATACTCTTCATGTTTAGATAAGTGCTAAACAAATATTAATAATATTTAAATATGTGATACTAATAATTAAGGGCAAGTCGAAGGGGTGGGGATGGCGAAAGAGATCCCAACCCCCTTGAGCCCAAAAAAAATTATTTAGTTAAATTTATTTCAAAATTAAATATATATATTATATTTATATTTTTAAGTATAAATTTTATCATAAATTTTATTATGGCCTACTGGTTAGATGTTTATTTTTAAATATTTAAGGTCATGAGTTCGATTTTCATAATAGTCATTTTTACCTTTTTAAGTTGTATCTATTATCTGTTCTCAATAAATAATTTATATTTTTTATTTTTTTCCGCTATAACATATAAAATTGAATTTCATTAATAAAAAAGATAATAGTTAACTAAAATTTTTTTCAATAGACACTATTTATTTATTAGTAATTTTATGATATATAATAATCATATTTGATATTATAAGTGTTTCGATCAAATTGTATAAACGCAATAGTAAATAGTAGTAGTTTATATTACTTAAAATACTAACCTTTTTTTTCACTATTAATATTATGAAATGAAATGAGCATCATTGTTAATCAATTATCCAATTACCTGTATTAAGAAAATGTATATGTGTATATATTTTTTATGACATTACTAATAAAATAATTTTGCAAAGTTAATATAAAATATTATATGTTTTTTTATAATATTGCTAAAAAGTTTATTCTTTTAACTTTTTACAAAGTATGTCAAGTACTAGTAGTCGATACATGAAAAAAGTTTAAATTTACTTTTCTATTTAGTATTAGATTATAATAAGAGTAGATTTATTTCTATATATATGTGATATATTATTGTAATTGTAATGACAAGTGAATATTTTTCTTTGAGTGATTTTAATATTGCATATTTGCCCCCTCCCCAATGATATGATTCTACATTTATTTTTTGAAAAATTTATATTTATATTTTCACGTGTTAAAATTTTATGAGTACTTACCCACTGCTAATCCATCAATGGAGCATGTTAGTACTATTGAAGATTTTTTTTATTCAATGGGGTTTTTGTCCAGCAGTACACTTATATTGCCAACCAAACCAAATGCTAAAAGTTTGTCATGTGCAAAACCAAATGCTATATTTTTTATTCGACACCCCCTTTCTTAATGAAACAATGAACTACACATCTAATATGTATTCACGCAATGAGGTTAGACGCATGAGACCATTTCAATTGTTCTTTTCATGTTCATGTGAAGCATGAGACTCATGTTATAAATACATATCATCATTTATCGGGTTACTTTTTATGGTCATGTGAAGCATGGGACTCACATTATAGGTACATATCAACATTTATTGAGTTCCCACATCTACAATATGCAATTTCACATTCAATACACAAAAATGTACTTGGAATCAAATCGCAATTCCAAGTTTCATTTCCATTCCTACATTTGGATATGGTTTTGAAAGACGAAATCGTGATTTCTTAAAATCGATAATTTTATCTTTTAAGCAGAATTTTGATTTCTAAATTTAAGAGTGTGAATTGCGATTTAATTCCATTCCATTAAATTTTCATTTTGAAGCTTTTCTATGTGTTGAACGTGATTTTTTTTTTTTTTATCATTATATATTTTCTTCGGTAGAGGCTTTTGGAGATGCGATTCAAATTTGAGCATTACAGGAAAGGCCATGGATTTTGTTGGTAAGTTACCTTTGTCGTTTATGCTTAAAACAAAAGAGAGAGAAAGGTATTAAAGATAATTAAGTATAAGGAGGGTCCCCACTTCCATGATTGTATCAAGGTAGAGAGACTCCTTGGGCATCCCCTATCCAATGTAGCTTGGGGCCTCGTGCGTTCATGTGAGACACTCCTATAAAATCAAAACATATTCTTCATCATCATCCTTCTCAAGCTTTTGTGCTCCTATCTCTCTCTCTCATAGCAATAATTATCATTCAATCCTTATATACTAGAACTACGAATTTATTTCCATCCGTGCCTCTTTTCATAAATTAATAAATTTATGTTAATCAATTATTACATGTAGTAATATATAATATAACCAAAGCTTTGAAATTATTAAATATCATCGTAGTAATGAGAAGATTTTTGTGATAATAAGTGGCTTTTATTGATACATAACGGTGGAGGTAATTTTGCTAACTCATCGACAACAAATATGATTATTTATCACAAAAAATATTCATAGAAAATTAACTTTTTTTCTTATTATTTTATTTATTTATATATTTTATGGTTTTTAAAAGGGGTATTATTTTCCTTACTAAAAAGCCAATTGCTAGGTGCTATTATTGTTTTTCACCATCCCTTTGTTAAAAACTACTAGTATTTGCAACATTTAGAGATCATTATGACAATTTTGACAATCACAAGACTTTGATTATAGCTAATATTGAAACCAAAAGAAAAAAAAAAAAAAAAAGACAGCAAAACATTTTCTGCAAAACAAACCTTTCATATTTAGAGGCTTTTTTTTTTTTTTTAATAATAATAAATCAGGGACTATCCAACTTCTGGCGCAACATCCACTTTATACGAGAAGTTACGTGTACAATGCTCCTCCTCACTTTACAAAGAATACTATAATTTATTTGAATCAGCCGCTTGAACTCAAGCACCTATCTTGCTGTCATAATTACATGGATGTGTTTGTGTATAATCTATACAGTAGTTGTTTGAAAGCCACTCAAATCTTTTAAGGTGGTCAAAGATTGGTACCACATCTCTTAAACTTTTAGCTTAGATCAAAAGAAGAATGAAGAAACTATGGCTGATCAATAAACAAAGAACAGGACACCCAAATGAGAAGCCCATGTTTCTTAGGCAGAGATATCATTCTTAAAACTTTCAAAATTTCCCTTTGACTGATAAAGGGGTTGTGTAAGCTGTAACTGCAGAAAAGGCCCAGTTTTCCTGGCTGCTTTGTGCAATGTAGTGTCTGGTTCCATACCTCCAAAGTCCAACTGCTTTATCACTTTGCTCTAAACGACCAAACTCATGATTGTGTATATCTTGTTCAGTAATATATTAATACTTCTGATGACACACGGTTTGGTTTTTAAATTAAGAGGTTATCTTCAAGAATCTAAGAGAATTGATTTTAAAAGAAGAGAATATTTTTGGTAGTTGGGATATGAATTGGTAAGGAACATTCAGAAAGCTAGCACAAACTGCAGTTATACAAGTATCAGTAATCTTTTTTCTTACATCTAACTTTCTAAGATTTAGCTTTGTGTTACTAATGAGTCTAAGGTAGCATTTGGATTGTAATACTAAATAGTACTATAATATTAAGGTTCTAATCATTACGTAATACTCCAATATTAATAAAACATTTTCAAATTTATATAAAATTTATGTCAATTCATGCCTTTTAATGCGTTATATAGTTGCATAGCAAGTGAAATGAAATATCCATTGTATACCTTTATAGGTATATGTTCTAGAAATTTAAAATCATTGGAACTTAGACCATCATTCCTAAAACTAATGAAAAGCTCGTACGATTATGCTATATAAAATCTACAAGTTTTAGAACGCTTTATAGCACCTTTCAATTTTTTTTTTGCAAAAACATTATTAGTCATTAATTAGATAACAAGGTGAACAAATTTTATTTATTTTGCTTCTAAAGGTTTTTAATACAGAAGTCCATGCTTGATCAATGCCATCCACTTCGCTATAGACAATCAATCAAGTTTAGAGAATATAAACATATGGGATTATTAAAACAAAGTTATTACTAATGATTGTTAAAATCATGAGTTAACTTTATGATTCTATGAGTTCATAATTTACGAGCCTTATTATAGTTAAAAGGAATATAAAATCATTTAAGTACAAACTTTTAAGATAATTATGAGTTTTTATATATAATTTTACAAGTTTTTTATTCTACTAGTTTTATACAATTCTACCAATTATATGCTAATAATTTTAGGTAAAATTGCGAGGTTGATAACTATTCTATAACAATCTATCGAACACTAGAAAGTAATAAAGACGAAAAGATTAAAAAGTGTATGTACATTTTAATAATCTTGCCCATGTATAGAAATAATCATATACATTTTAATAGCATGTATATTTCAATTCCAATTGCTTTTGGAATTGGAGAGAGTATCGATTGATAGAGATTGGCCAAATTCTTCTTTTTTTTTATCTTTTATAATATTGTTGTGCCATTGTCAAATGATGGTGATTTATTGTCAATCAAGCAATGTTATTCCCACTTGTTAAAAGTCATCTCTCAAGTCCCAATCATTACATAATATGTAACTTTAATATTAACAAATATGTTCGCAAGTTTATATAAAATTTAAGTCAATACGTGCCTTTCAATGTGTTGTGTGGTTAAATAGTAGATGCAGTGGGATATCTATCACATACTAAGAGGTATATGTTTTAGAAATTTAGTACTACCAAAACCTATATCATTATACCAAAAACCAATCAAAGTTATGTCATATAAAATTTACAGGTTTTAGAATACTTTGTATCACCTATGAGTTTTTTTTTGGTAAAAACATTATTAGTCATTAATTAGATCAAGGTGAATAAATTTCATTTCTCTTGATTTTCCAGTTCTTAATACAAAAGTCCATGCTTAATTAACATCACACCCAAATATTATCACTTTTCTATAGACTTTCAATTAAGTTTAGAGAATATAAACGTATAGGATTATTAAAACAAGGTCATCAGTATCATATATAATCATCCTGGTGAAGGTTAATGATCTTACCCATGTATAGAAGCAATCATGTATATATATATTAATAGCACATATATTTCAATTCCAATTGCTTATGGAATTGGAGAGAGTATCGGTTGAAAGAAATTGATTGTGTTTTTCTTCTTTTTAATTTTTTTTCCTTTTGGTTATTTTGCTTTTATCATATTGCTATATTATTTTCAAATGATGGTGAATTAAGATGAATTAAGCAAATCTTATTTCCACTTGTTTAGAGTCACCTCTAAAATAATCCAGTTTTTCAAAGTTAGTTAAATTAATTAGAAATAAGATAAAAATTCTTAGAAAGGTAATTGAAGGCATGTTTTTAAAATTCAAAAGTTAATTTAGGGGTAAATTTCAAATTTTAGGAGTAGAAAATTTCAAAATAACCATTGTATTCTTAAACTTGATTTTATCAAAATTAATAAAAAAAATAAAACATGTTCTTAGTTTTAATAAAAAAAAGTCCCAAATCATTAAATAGAATAATTAGGTCAACGAGAGAAATTTCAAAATCAATTAAGAAGAGATTTACAAAGTTTAAAACCATTTTTTTTTTTCAAAATAACCTTTTTACCTTTAAATTTGGTTTTAACAAAACTAGCTCCAAATTAGCTAAGAGACCCTAAATAAAGTTTCAAAACTCTAATTAGGTGGATAAAATCATTAAAAAATTATTTAGAGTCAATTAGAAAAGAAAAATTTAGGTTTGGAAATCAATTTTGCAAAATGACTAAAATGCCCTTAAGCTCGATTTTACTAAGGGGTGACTAAATTTTTTAGATGAGTAATTTAATTGGAGACTTAAGAAGAAATAATCTTAACCAAAATGAAGTGGAAATAAAATGGTAGAAAAAGGTCTTATATGCCTAAAATAAGCACACATGGTAATACAAGGTAATTTTGTTTATTAAATTTGATTTTTGTATCATATTTTGGATAATACAAAATAAGTATCTTGTTTAGTACTTTAAGATATTTTTTTCAGTAATCGAGAAAATATACAAATTAAATAAAAAATAAAATATTTTGTTTAGTATAGCATCGGGACAACTAAACAATGCCTAGGTGAGTACTCCAGGATGAGATAGGTTATGTAGGTACAGCTGACGGTACATATTCTTAGGTGCAACTTCCATCAACTAATCAACACACACATAGAAAAAGAGAATCACATGTCGATGCCTGCTTCCTATGCCTCAAAAAACCAGTAGAAATTGCGACTAATTCTACATACTCAAAATCGGCATATTCTGTCAAATTAACCTGGGGAGGAACTTTTTTATTTTTTTTTTCGGGTGATAAGTACCTAGGGCAGACTTTTAGGAGCAAGGGATCTGAAACTCAACAGACAAATGCTGAAAGGATGTATGGCAGGTGACAGCAAGATTATAGTTGTCATCCTAAATTATCATCATGTTTAACTATAACAATTATCATTTAGGGGAAGATATTTAATGTTTTTTGGGTAAAATGTCAGATTGAAGATATTCAATGTTTGTTGTGGGATTTTTTTTATGTTTTTCATTAAAATATCTATACTCTTGTATATACCTCTTACCAATCAATAATGGTACATAACAGAAAAAATTAAATAAGAAACTTGGAAATGTTGCAGAATTGTCAAATCCAGAATGAGGAGAGACAATAGCTGTTTCTATTCATCAAGTATCGACATAAAAGATACAGAATTATTTGATCCCAGATCATGAATGTACACTGTCAAACAACTAAGAAATCCCCTAGCCCAAAAAGCATTGGTCTTTTCTTTTCTTTTTTCCCTTGTTCTTTTAAAATGTGTGCAAAGTTGAACTTAGCAACACAACCTCAACACAGCAGACAGCAAGTTAAAGAACAGCAAGCTTCAACTAGGAGTCAATTTATTGAATATTTGGAATGGATTTTGCCCGAATGAATTGCTTCAGAACAGCTTTCTCATCATCAATGCGTTTTTTCTCCTCAGGGTCTTTAGGTTTAATCTTCCTCTTCTCTTCTAGGATCCACTTGAAGAGTTCCCGTTGCTGGTCTTCTGGAATTGGTTCCCTCGGCTTCACAGGTTCTGCAATTGATTGATTCACAATCTTCTCAATAGCAGGTGGAGTTGGTGCAGCAGGTGCTGATACAGGGGTCGATGGAACACCTGGGACTTCTTCCTCGTCTATAGCTGTGTCCTTTTTCCTTGTTCTCATAAAGAGGTAGGCTGTTAAAGTGATGTGAAATTTTCATCAACTACCACATAAATCTTCAAAAACACAAAGGTCAAAATAAATAAATATAAAGGAAAAAACAGCCCAGGCCAAGGACACATAAATGGAAGATGGACAACTGCTACCATCTAATTCCTATGGCCAGAAAGGAATGAAGTCGCTTGGGAAGAGCAAGTTTTCTTTAATAAAAAAAAAACTACGAAATATTTTGTATACTTACAATTTGTAGCTGGTTCGTTTTTTTCATGTATAGACCCTACTCCATAGGTGTAAGCTATATTGGTCACATTATAACTGAAAACAAGTGGTTTCTTTTCTTTTTTTATACTAATGAACCTCTGGTTTCTCATCAATACACAAATATACATGATTACCATTAATAAAAAAGGTGACGCATAGGTGAAGAAACATAGCGGTCAGATAATGCAATTGCAAGGAGTAATACACCCACCAGAAACCCCTAAGTTGCACCTTAGTTTAGACTGCTGCTAATGATTTCTTGAAATAAATGGTTACCATATATATACATTTGCTGCATTACTCCTATGTCATCAGTGATTTGAATGGTCAATTTTGCATATTCTTCTGTTGCCTCTAAAAGAATTTGCTTTATGCAGGGGCATGGACCTCTATCTTAATTAAAGAAAAAAGATCAATAGAAAAGGTGAGATTATTGGATGGGCTGAGAGAATTAAGTGTTCAATCATCTGCACGGAACTCCTTAAATTTACAGTAGAAGACATGAACCAACCACTTCATGTTCCCAAGGGAGTTTAGCTTGCAAAGAGGATCTTAATACCATTTTTGTTCTAGAGATGCACATCTGATTGGGCTGCAAACTGGTTTGGTAATTTCTTGCCATATTGAGATGAAGCTGGGCCATTGTTGTGGCATCCAGCTACTTCACAGCCAAAGCATGTTTATTTAAACCTTCATATTTATAAATGGTACAATTTCAACTCTGTTTAATTTTGATAAATAGGGATTGTCCTTACGGTTTATCTATTTCCTGGGATTTTGCAGATGAGACAAGTAACGTTATTGCAAGGAAGGTTACTCTATTATAGATAGCTCCCAGAGATAAATGGTTCTATACTGAAAATTTGTTGTCTTCATCTAAGCCCATGCTACGGAATTTCCAGGACATTTTCAATTTATAGCAAAGTTCACCCCTTGCACCTTTTGTGTCTTCTTGTTGGAATACTATTTGTCAATAGAACCTCCACTTTTTTATCGACATTCAACAAGAGCTTCATATGAATGGATATGAAAAATAAGATGAATATGTTTTGAAGGATCAAAAACTTAACTAGATTATGAGAACAAGCAAACAAGTAGTAGAAAATGAAAGCCATGAACATACTATCTCACAAGGTTTATTATGCCAATATGTTGTAATCATACCCATCAGTTCAACTTGAATAAAACACACTGAAACCTGAGTCTTATCAGGGTGATTGAAAATTATCAGCACAATTCATGTCCTGATTTCCTTTTAAATTCTTTTGTAACTTTTCAGGTAATCATGGTTGTGTGGATTATCAAACTCATGCATCCAAGGTGCAGACACTCAACAACACTACGTCCAAACCAACTGAAAGCAATAGCTCTATTTTACAGAAGTTCAAAACCATGCTTCTCCTATCCTTCTAACTATTTAGCTTCTAAAGTTTAACCAAGGATTGACGAGTTCAATAATCAGCTTCAGGCTCAACCAAGTTCCAGACTCATCAAACAACAAAGCTCTGAAACATAGAACTTCACCATGCCTTGCGAACTCATCCCATCTTTTATGTGCTGTGGTACGTAGGCTAGACACTGGCTGGCAACCCTAATATTTTTCCAAATATTTTAAACTTGAGAGCCCCATAAAGACCGCATATATCCATTTAGCAACTAGAGTCATTACATACTGGGATATTCATGCTCTCAAGTAGGCAAAAATCCACCAACTTTCTACTCTTCGTCCATGTTAACCACTTATCTACAGCAGGAGTAATTTAGTAATCTGAATTAAACATAAGCAACAAATTCGAACGCAACCATTAATTTCGTCCCATTCAAAACTTTGATCCAACAAAGTTTCCTTCTGCCTAATACCCATCCCAGCCCTTGTCAATCACACACTACCTTATATGAATAAGAAAAGAAAAATGTGGCATGGTAGCACGTGATTAAAGAAACTACAGATTAAGCGTTTTTGCTTTTAATTTAAAAATGGCAGCACGGTAGGACACAGAAATTTTATCCCTATCAAAACAGACTTCCTCATCAATAAAAAAACTCTGTATATCAGTCGATCAAACCCCAATTCGAAATCCCTAATTCACCACTTACGCACTTCATCAAACACAGCACAAACAGTCCGAAACACCTAACTAAAACAATAACTAAATAAATAAAACCCACCTCCAATAGCGAGATTGACAGTCAACAAAAGAGGCCATAAAAACTTATACCGCCTAGCAAACGACTCCTTCGGCGGCCGCTGAGGTGGTGGAGTCGGCGGCGGAGGAGGCGGTCCAGCGGCATACGACGCGGTGGCTGCTGAAGACTTTAGCGGACTATTCAAGTCCTTTGCTTTTTTGAGCTTCTCTTGAAATTGCTTAATCTGAGCTGTTTAAGATAACAAAGAGACGGAGAAGGAAGAAAGTGTTTGTTTTTGCATTATTTACTTATGCAATGAAACAAAGAGTGAATGTCGGATTGGGTACTCTTCGAAATGTTACCTTTCTTTGGCTTGTGGGTGTAGAGCTTCGGTGCTTGCTCGCTCATGGCTGCTTTCTTCGTCTTCTTCTTCTTGCTGGTGCTTAGAGGCTAGAACTGTTCTTCTCTAAATGTTTAATTAATAAGGTTAGATTAGATAAATAATTAGTTAATTTCAATTTGGAAAATCTTACTATATCACTTTATGAGAATGGACGTTTTCAATTAATTTTTCATTTCCATCCTTTAAAATACTTAGGCGAAAAAGTCACTACTCTTCCTACAAAGCAAGTGGAAAAATCTTCTTTTTTATTTTAATTTTTACTCTTTCTCATTGATCCTGATGTATTAAGTTCTCTTATGCGAAAATTACTAAACACAGTATTAATTATTTTCCACTTTCATAAGTGAGACAAATAAATTTTAATTTGGTTTGATTCATTCCTAAATTAAATATGAGTATATGATTTTTTTCATTTTTATAGTCGAATTTGTCATAAATTAAACTGATTACAATAATAATAAAGATTATCATCAATTTAATTTAGTTGAGTTTATGCTTATTTTTGTTAAACATTATTATTTTCCCAAAGAAAATCTAACCATGGTATAATCAACCATTTTCAAAATAAGTATAAGGATCAAGAATACAACAAAGCTAACAAAAACTAAATCTATTTATATTATGTTTTGTTGCTAGAATTAAATTGTCCTTCTATCAATTGTCTTTATTACTGTGAAATTATTCCTTTATTTGGTTAGCAAAAATTATATTATAAGAAATGCTTATTTCATAGAATATATAATAGAAATGAATTCTAATTCTTTCCCTTTATTGCAGGAATAGCTATTCTTTGTAAAATATAATTTTTGTTCAAAAAATACCCTTATCATTAAATAAAATAACATACCAAATTAATTGTAATTCCATTCCAACAAATCAAATGTAATGTAAAAGTAAGCTAAGGAGAGCCAATGAAAGGTTGTACTACCTATCTATAGGACACATTTGCTTCATTGTATTTTTAACTATCCAATCCACAACTAAATTTATGATTCTAGATACAAACAGAAGTTTAAACCCACTTGACTCTCTTAGCTCACTTCTAAAATCTTCAACTAGCATTTGCTAGTCCAATTTATCACATTAATTTACATTTGATGGTGGATGGAAACAATAGACATTAAATGCAATTATATATTTTTTTTTCCTCTTAGAGCATGTCCACTACCTTAAATAGTTCACAACTCACATACATTAAAATCATAACTAGATCTAACTATTGGTAATGGTGGATCTTAGCCTTAGAGGTGGGTTGCATTATTAACCCCTCGTGGTGGCTAATGCCCGCTCATAAAGGGTGCTTACATGTAATAATAGTAGACATAGCCATAGCCATAAAGTGAATACTAAGATTTCTTTTATGTTTTTTTTTCTTTAAATTTTATTAATTTAATTAAAATACATCATGGTGGTTATATTTTGTCGATAATTAAGTATTTAATGCTACCTTCTACGTGTTTTTGAAAAATATAGTATTCAATTATAAAATTCAATTATTTAAAAGCAAATAAACCCCGATCCTTGATTTAAAATGGCATGTAACATGCACATGTTTTAAATTATACATATCTTACTTCGAAACCCTACACCTAACAAAATTTGTATTAAGGTTCGAGAATGAAAAGAGTAAATTATTTTGTTTGATTTATGATTTTTAAATAAGGTATATATACTTATAATTTTTCAAACAATCTTTCACTTGTTCAAAGTACAATGAATACAATTAGTATATTTCTTGACTATTAAACACTACTACTATCTGAGTCCAACTCTCTCTCTTTCTCTCTCTACATGTTGACATGAGAGCTTTCCATCCCTTTATGGGATTCAATTATACCTTATCTTCTCTCTCTACATGTTGACATGAGAGCTTTCCATCCCTTTATGGGATTCAATTATACCTTTCTATAGGTTACCTATGTTTCCTCTTCTTATTCTTTGTCTTTGTAGTTTGTTAGTTTCTTTGTCTTATCTTACTCTTTTTTTTTGGGGGGGGGGGGGGGGGGTGGGGGTGGGTTTAATTTTGTCTATCTAGTTTTTCCTTTCCTTGAGTTTGCAAATATGGCTTCTTTTTCAAAAGATCTCTTAACATCCCACTAACCTAAAGATGCTAAAGAAGACATTTTAGTTTTGGAAATTGAAAGCGAGGAAAAAGAATGGTTTGTTATTGGTAGAATCTTAGCCATAAGGAAACCAAACAAGAATATACTTGTTAACATCTTGTCAAAAGCATGGATAGGATGTGGGAAATTTGAAATTACATCATTAAAGAATCATACGTTTCCATGCATTGCTAGGAAACAAGAGGATTGGATAGTGTTATAAAGCAGGAACCTTAGTTTGTAATGGAAAATCCTTTTGTAATGGAGAAATGGGATAGAAGTCTTAAGATAGATGATCTATCATTGTCCAAGATCAGTTTCTAGGTACAGATTTCAAGATTACCATTACCAATGATGACAAACAACGATGCAATGAAAATAACTTCATCTATGGGAGAAGTGATTGATGTTGAAGATTATTGAAATTTAAGAAAAAAATTTCTATGACTCAGAATCTGGATAAAACGCTACAAAGCTTCTAAAATAAGAGAGATGGATTAACGATAATAATAACAACAGTGACTGGATCTTATATTGTTATGAACGCCTCTCAGATTTCTATTATATTTGTGGTTTACTGGGCTATATAAAGTCCCTCTGCACTTAGAATTCAAATAAAAACGATAATGTAAAACCTTTGAAACTATGGTTAAGGGTTCCTTGAAGGCAAAAGATGACTATGAACAGTAGTGAAAGGGATTACTCTTATGTCCCAATAGCAGACTCCCTTAGGGAAGATGATGGAGGAAAGATCATAATTGCCAAAATAGTGAAGAAGATAGGTGGAAGCCTCATTGGGTTTGTTGAAAATAGGGGTAAGGAAGATGCTAACATAGGACACGTTAGACAAAGAAAGGAAAAGGATGTATTTATGGAGGAGATCATAGCCCCTACTTTAGTTAAAGTGTTAAACATACAACATATAAGGTAAAAAAACAACTTGAACCTTTTTGGTTCTAAAAACTTATTATTGATCCTAAAGCTCACAAATGTCAAAAGCCCAACAACAAACCCAACACCTTCGCTAATTACACCAACATATCCCTCTATAATACCTAACTTACACATGTCCTAATGGTCTCAAGCAAAGATACACAAAATAACCACATCTGTATAACTTTACCAAATTAATCCCTTGAGCTAAACCCTCTTAACCCTCAAGCCAAACATCACCCTCCATCCAGATGATAGCTCACCACCTCCTAAATCCCCAAACATTAGCTTAAACTTCAAACCCGATTGAAAATCTATAGCACCTAATTCGTCTCCACTAGTTAAGACATTGAGTTCCTTGCAAATAAAAAAGGAACAGAGAGGGGGCGGCCAATGATGATAAGGTGAAAGATCTTTTGGTTAAGAAAGCTAAGGAGTTTAGTGCATTATCATTCTCACAGAAATCCGGGGGAAAGAATTTTAAAGCCAGAAAGTTAAGCACTCACATGTTAAGAAGTAGAAGTGTAAAACGAAATCTTTCTCTTGCGGAACTAGTGGAGGTAAATGTGGAAGAAGCAATGGCTGGTTTTGAAAGTCATTGTGGCGATTGAAGTACGTCACATGGTCAATCCTCGATAGTGAAATCCCTAAAAAGGGTATATCGCAAGCATCAACCATCAATTGTCTTCTTGATGGAGATGAAGAACAAAAGTCATTATGTGGATCAGATAAGAAGGAGATTAAGTTTTTAACACTCTTTCTATGTCAAACTTGTTGGAATTGGAGGGGTACTTGCTTTATGGTGGAAAGATGAAGTTATTGTGAAAGTACGGCTTACTGAGGTAAATATAATGGATACATTTGTTAAGTTTAATGAATGTGAAGCTGGTTTTGAAATTTCATGGGTATATGCACCTCCAAATTTAGAACCTTAAATTCATTTCTAAGTAAAGATAATTGACCTAGCTAAAGGAAAGAGAGCACTGTGGGTGTGTGTAGGTGATTGGAATAAGATTTTGGTGCAGGACGAAAAGAGTGAAGGCATTCCAAAACCAAATTTGCAACTTGCCACTTTCTAACAAACGGTATGTGAAGCAAATGTTGGACATGGGATGTAAGGGTCAAATGTACACTTGGCGTAATGGAAGGAAGAAATGAAGTAAGGTCAAGGAATGGATAGATCAAGGATTTGTTAATATCCAGTGTTTGGAATACTTCTCATTTACACAAATTACAAATCTTCCAACTTCTTCATCTGACCATTCACCATTATTGGTGGAGATGATAAAAAAAAGATGTGAAAGCTCCCCTTTATTTAGGTTTGATCAAAATTGGAGTACTATCGAAAAGTGTAGGAGTATAATGGAAAAGGTTTGGGCACAGGATGAATAGAGCTTTAGCATATATAAGTTAATGAACAAACTCAAAATTTGCCAACAGAGGCTACAATAATGGAGCAGAAAGGAAGTTCCCAATTACGAAAAGGAGATCAACCTTTTGACTCAGTTGCTAGTGGAAGAACAACAAAAGGAGGAAGATTTTGTAGATGATGATAGAGAAGAGGAAATTGAGGATGAACTAGAGGAGACTATGACATGAGAAGAGATTTACTGGAGACAAAAAGTAAGAGTAAATTGGATTAAACATGGGGATAGAAACTCAAAATTTTTCTATCAAGTAATGATGAATATTTGGGTAAGAAACAAAATATCGAGGATCAAAGATAAGAACGGTATACTAAAGGATAATGAAAAGGAGTTAGGAAGTCTATTCTTAGACTTTTATAACCGGATGTATCAATGGAGGATACTTCACAATTGACGAAAGTTCTAGCAGAAGTACCAATGGAGTTATAAGAAGAGGTGAATAAAGACCTAATTAAGGATGTGAGCATGGAGGAAGTAAGGATCGCAGTCATTCAACTTGGAGCAGATAAAGCACTTAGTCCAAGACAACTTCAACGACTACTTCTATCAAGTTTATTGGAATGTTATTGGTTCTTCTATATATAAAGCTGTCTCATACATCCTAAACTTAAGTAATATCCCTCAATCTCTTAATGAAACTGACCTAGTCCTGATTCTAAAGATTAATAATCCCCAAAAGTTAGGTCAGTTTTAACCTGTAAGCCTTTGTAATTTTCACTCTTAAAATTGTCACCAAGGTCTTAGCCAATAGATTAAAACCTCTCTTCGATAGCATAATTATCCCTTTTCCAAAGTGCTTTTCTCCCTAATCATATAATTCAAGATAATATAGTACTAGCCCATGAAGTCTTTCATTACCTCAAGATGAAAACGAAATGTAAAATAATATCAATGTGCCTTAAAGATAGATATGATAAAAGCATATGATAGAGTGGAGTGGTTTTTTCTCAAATGAGTTCTTTTGAAGATGGGCTTTTTATGTCAAGTGGGTTAACTGGATCATAGCTATAGTGATATTAATTTCTTTTAATCAAATGTTAAATGGTAAAAGAGACAAAAGAATTTTGCCAATGAGAGGCATTAGACAGGCGATCCCTTATTGCTATATTTATTTCTTATAGTGATTGATGTCCTTTCCACGATAATCAATAATGCAGTAAAAGAACAGTGAATTAAAGGCATAAGGGTTAAAAAATCATGTCTCACTCTTAGTCATTTATTTTTTGCATATGACTCCGTCTTTTTCTTGGAAGCTAAGGATAAAAACTTGTTGAAATTAAAGTACTCAACAAATATTGCAATGCATTAGGATAAGCTATCAATTTCAATAAGTTTGCCATCATGTTTAGTAAAAATACTCTGGAAGCAGGTAGAAGACATTTGGCTTAATTGCTGCGAATTCCTTATCAAAACCAAATAGGAAACTACCTTGGCTTCCCAACCATCTGGGGAAGATCAAAAGCATCCATCTTAGTCATAGTCAGAGAGAAAATTGGGATTAAACTTCAAGGATGGAAACAAGTGTTGCTATTCAAAGGAGGAAAAGAGATTTTGATCAAGACTCTAGCATATGCGGTTTTAACCTACTCAATGGCAGTATTCAAATTCCCAAAGAGGTGATGTGAAGAGGTGGTGGCTATGATAAGCAATTTCTAGTGGGGAGACGGTAGCGACAAGAGCAAGATCCATTGGAAGAAAAGGGATATGCTAGCAATTTCAAAGGAGAAAGGTGGATTAGGTTTTAGAGAATTGGAAGTGTTTAATGATGCTATGCTTGGAAGACTAGCTTGGCGTTTGCAATGCTACCTAACCAACCGCGGGCTCAAGTATTACAAAGAATTTATTTTCCTAATATAGAATTTATGCAAGCATTACTTGGAGGAAGGGCATCATGGATATGGAGAAATATTCTAGTGGGAAGAGACGTGGTAAAAACAACTGCTATTGGTGGATCATAAATGGTAATAAGGTGAACATATAGTTAAATCCATGGCTGATAGATCAAAAATCATAGAGAACAATCAATTTATAGTAGTTTTACATAGACCGAATTAGCAAAGTCGAGGAGCTCATTGATCCAGGCACAATACATGGGATTTAGAGGTTACACGAAGGTTTTTTCCTCTATACATTGCTAAATGGATTTGCCAAATTTTGTTAAGTAATGTTCTAGCGTAGGATAAATTATTTTGGCTGTTTTGAAGAGATAGCATCTATTTAGTTAACAGAGCCTACCATTCCATTTTTAAACCAGATGTCCCAACACACCATTTCAGGCCGTCCTCTTCACATGTTGTCCAATAGGAGGTATGGAAGTTGATTTGGGAAGCAAAGTGTAGGCTAAAAGCTAAACACCTTATGTGGCGTCTTTATATAGACGCAATAAATTTTTTTTGTTAATTTGCACAGGAGGAGGATTAGAAAGAATCCAAATTGTGAGTTTTGTGGTCGGCAGGAAACAATGGAACACCTCATGTTACAATGCGAATGGACTCATTCTATCTAGTCAGAGTTCTTAAGAAGGAGACACAAGGCAAACCATTTTGCCAAGATAGATGAATGGATCCTATAGTTTAAAAATTCAATTTGGCAGGTTCAAAGAAATTGGAATGAAGTAATGGGAGAGGTAGAGACATGTCTTTGGTACATGTGGAAGCATAGATGTCATTGTGTTTACAACAAAACAACACCGAACCCGAAAGGCCTAATCTGTTCTATTAAAGCCACAATATGGGAATATAAGAAGATCATGGCTTTATCCCTAAGCGCTTTGAGATAGAATGAGAGGACTGTTTCAGAGGTTAGATGGACAACTCATAATATTGGAGTAATTTCATTGAATTATGATGGAGCTTATAACGTGAATTTTGAAAAATTAGGGATCAAAGTAGTCGTTAAAATCATAAAGGCAAGCTTGCTGCAACAATTAACTGAGAGATATTTGCAGTAGATAGCGCCAATATAGAAGCTAAAGCAATAAAGGAAGCCATGATGCCAGCTATAAGGGAAAAAAATATAATAGCATAGTTGTGGAAACTAACTTTGTCCAAATTTACAAATGTTTGACCGATGGAAGAAGCCTTTAGACAATAGCAAATATTGTTGAAGATATTCAACGTCTATAGCCTGATTTTATTTTTTGTCAGTTTTCTTTAACTAAAAGGAAAGTCAATATGAGTGTCGATTAAACAGCTACTCAAGGCAAAAAGGGTTTGAATGTATATTTTTGGAAGTCAAATCTCCTAAGTTCTTTAAATTAATCTTGTAAATCTAAATCATGTCAATCAGCCCCCAACTACAATGTAATGTTCTTCATGTTGATCAGTTATTATATATTCTGTTTTGGCAAAAAAAAAGAGTTCAAAAACTTTCTATACGTTTGTTCCTTTAAAATTCACCCATTACTTGCTAAAGCCCAAATTAAGGAGCTGTAGCTTAGTAGAAGAAACTCTATATGGGCCAGCATCTGAAGCCCAAGGGAAAAGCTTCTTCATCTTCTCGTCTATTTTTTCTCCTAAGTACAAAGAAAAAGAAGACAATAGGATATGAAAACACACCCCATATCCGACTTCATGACAACTTACATGATGTTCTCACCGAGAATTAAAGCTGTTTCATGGGACACACAACCTAGACTTCCTTATAACCGAAATGCACCCAGGAACCCCAACAAGAAACCAAAGAACGAGACAGACTCCGTCTCTCTCAAAACACCTCCACAAACTGTTTCCTTAATCGTCGACAATGTCCAGACCCAGAGTGTACATGTACCCGTCACGGAATTACTCAAAAAACCCCGAATTTCTTATCAAGGTTCGAGCTTTATTAACTTTTTTCATCTGGGTTTTCTTTGTTTTGTGTGTTTAGAGTTTATGTATTATGTTTTTCTTGGATTGGTTGTTGATGAAGATAGGATTTTTTTTTTCTTTTTTTTTGGCTGAATGGTTGATAGTTGGTTCATGACACGTCATGTAAAAAGGTAGTTTTAGTTTCTCTTTGAAGTAATGCCAGCTAGTACGATGGGTTATAGAGTAAGAGTATGCAACTATCCATGGTTATGTCTCCGCGAGTCAAATGCAAAAGTTAAGTGGTCCTCCACCATTCGGCTCTAGCATCTCCCTCCATTAATATTCTTATACATAGGAAAACGGGGCCACACCGATCATGGGACATGAACATGGTTCAAGTTTCCTGTGTGTCAAAATGACAACGGAGGGAGTTGATAGAGATGCATGGTTCCTGAATGATCTAACTTGTTTCCACGAATCGCAAGTAGCTGTGCGATAAATACTTATTGTGGATCCCAATTTATAAACTTTTTTTAAAATTATATGACACTTGACTGCATTTGATTATTGGGATACGGATGAGATACCGATTGAGAAGGAAAACTTTGTCACGTGTTTCAAAAAAGTCTTAGGCACTAAAAAATAAGCATGAGGAAATGAATGTCACCTTTTGGTAATATAGGACAAGCTGGGTGGCAGGGAGAGGGAGGGAGAAAAGGAGAGAATTGCTGAGGATATGGATTTGTGTTGAGGGACAAAGTTTTCATGTCCTATTCAGTATTTGCAAATCACATATTACCACACATAAATAGAATAGCAGAAACTGGGGTCACATCATATATAACAATGTTGAACAGGGGAACTGTGATAGAAGGAGGGAGGGCAGAAGGAGAAGGGAGGGGGGTGGGGGTGGGGTGAGGGAGCGTTTGAGTGGGAGGATCATATAGGTTTAAGAGTAGTATGTATAAAAGTCCACTCAAATAGATGTATTGGGGTCACTGTGGAGATGCAGAAGGATAACTGAAACTAGTGTTTTCAATAGCTGTTGTTTGTTGATGTCATAAATTAGCGAATGATATAAGTTGGAATCTGATAAAGTCGATGTGTTGAAAAGAAACTTACGGTCCCTTTTGTTGTCATGGAAACTTTATTCAAACAGTTAAATTTTTATTTTAATTGAGTATTTTGATTGCTGTGATATAGTGGATCTAATGAAAAGTAGCTGTAGTAACTAGTAGCTTTTAGAAGTAGGTGGAGGCGGGTGATGCTAGTGGCTAGCAACTAATAGATTTTAATAAATACTAAAAGAAGTTTGGAAAATGTCTTCAACAAAAGAAACACGCCCTTAAAAGTATCCTTTGAAATTTCAAGTCAGATTCCAAACAATGACTCTCTGGTACTTTATTGGACTGTATTAGCTCGGTTTCCTGTGATCATCTTATATATAAGATTATTTAATGATATACTATGTTATACAAATCACGGCATAATATTGCTAAAATAGCGCACCTTAATCCATCAAAAGATATTTGTGAAATTGATAAAATATTTTTAGTTATTATATTATGTTTTTAAATATTATGAGATTACTAATGTGTCGCGGGCAGTATTTCAGGTTTCTAAATTTGGACTCTTTACATGTTTGTTTGAAATTTCTATGTAATGTGGCTTCACTTTTCTTATAGTGCGAGGTATAACATGGAAAAATTGTTTGTGGAGAGGCTGATCGTGATGTTTTATTGATGATTTTATGTTTCATGTTCTTGGAGTTCTGCTTCTTTGCATTTGTTCCTAACCATATGTGTTAATGTTCTTTCTTACTTTTGATTCTTTGAGACAATAGTAAATTCAGACAACTCGTATCATGGATATGAGCTATGGTTGCCTAGCCCACCTAAAGTAGAAAAGCCTCGATCACTATATAATGCGGCTTCATTAGCTTATATTGGGGATTGCATCTATGAGGTATGCGTTCTTGTTTCTTCTACATTCATTCTCTTCCACTTGTTATTACTTTGTTCAGGGAGAACCCTTTTAGTATATCCGGCATTGAATTCTAGGTCTTCTTATTGATGCAGTTTTATGCTCGCCGACATTTTTTATTTCCTCCACTAAGTATTGAAGAACACAATGACCGTGTGACAGCTATTGTTAGATGTGAAGCACAGGTATAGTCTACCGCTCAAATGTGAATCTTTATATTTGTTGCAAAAAAAAATCCTTCAATCTCTCTGAAATTACTGTATGCTGCAGTTGGCTTTTCCATCCTTTATACGATCATTGCACCTGTAAGTTGACAGCCTTAAAAGACTCCTCATGTATGATGTTGCTTGCATTCCAGGATGAACTGCTTCAGAAACTTCTTGCTGACAATTATCTATCTGAGGAAGAAAGGTTCAAAGGCATTTAGTTCCTTTTCTGTTTGTTTGTTTACTCTACATGCATCATATATTTAAGAACGTCTGGTGTTCAACACTTACAGTGAGAACACTTGATGTGGGTTCACTTTTTTACTTTCCGCAAGATGTTGTTACTTCAGGCTCCATTTAATTTAAGACATTTAACCCTTTGATTTGATTTAATAGTTCCTTTTCTTCGTATATTGAGAGAGGATACATAGACATTCTTTGTAACTCTTAATTGCAATACAACCTTCATTAGTGTTTCACTTGCATGGTTGCCTCAGAACTTGAAAAGCTTTGATTTTACTGCCAAAACTCAATAAAAGATGCCTTTCTCTCTTCAAACTGCCACTAAAGCTCCTTAAAACCATTAATAGAGGTGACACTATTCTTGGTGGTTTGAGGAAATAAGTGCACTTACATATGAGTTTTAGGTAATTTATCATGGTCACGTTACTGTCACCCCTAGTTTTATGAGCATAGCTACTAGAAATTGGCTTATTATTTCATTTCGATGGTATGCTTTCAACTGATCTTTAGCGACAACATTTTCAAAAGAGAAGATTGCTCAAAAGTTTCTTGAAAATAGTCTGAAGATGTGCTTGCAGACAAGCAATATTTCTGCTATTAAGTTCAAGAAACATATGGTGTCCAAATGGTTATGGTAAGTGGCTTCTTGTGCTTGTTATCCAATTAAACTGATATTTTGTTTGATGTCATGATATTAGAGGTTAGAATCTATGAATAGGAAAACATTAGTCAGGTTGTTAAGTTGTTGGTCTTTTCAACTGAAATTCCATGTTACCGACTCATGTACAGATGCTTCCATTCACTTAATTAGTTCATCATATTTCAACTATGTATAACCTTCTATCCCGCATAGTATTTTAAAACTGAAAATCATTCATTGTGTTCATTAGAAGAGAAGGATCTGGCTCTGGCTCTTTGCAGAACTTTTCATAACGATTCTCACCTTATCCAATTTCCCACGAGAGAACTCTATCTGGGCTAATATTAACTAATTATTTTCTTTCTTTTTTGCAGGGATGTCCTTCGATGGGGAAAGAATGTTGGTGCTGGCAAATCACGGTCCAAAAAACGTGTTGGTGCTGCCCTTTATAATAGGGCATCGTCACTGGAGACTCTGGTTAGTTCATCAGAACAAATAATTTACTCAATCTGAATATCTGTTACCAAAAAGTATTTATATATATATATATATATATAGCTTATAAGTAGCAGGCCAAATGCGTAAATCGTTGAAATACACTGTTTGCTTTTCATACAGTTTTACAGTTCCTTGTTTTTGTCAACTGGCAAGTACTTCTTTATATAGTTGATCCACTAGTTGCTTTGTACGTTTGAAGACTAGTGTCTTCATCATTTATCTATTTTAGCATTTTGTCAGTTTCTGCCTGTTTTTACTTGTGATGAACGGTCCCCAAATCTTTACCCTCTTGGTAAGTGATGATTGCTTGTTGGCCGACCCAGTCATGATAAGGATAGTTCTTAGAGAAGTGAACATACAGTGTTGATTTGTGTTTTCAGCTTGTCCATACAACTAAATAATGTAAGTCAATATATTATTGTTTAGTGTTCGTGTTGTATACATGTTTATTTGGCAATGGCATATCGGAAATGACTAAATGATTACATATATAACAGATTGGCTATTTATACTTGACAAATGTGAAGCGTTTGGAGGATGTCATGTTGAAGTTGGGATTTTCTGCTGGTGCTCCTGTGGATTCTGCATAGGGAGAAAACTGTAAGTTATTTATTCCTCCTGATGTCTCCTACTATTTTAGCAATTGATTTGCATACACCCTGAATTATGCCAAAATCTCTTTCTCAGAATTTTTGTATTTCCCATCTTGCATACAGCAATTCGATTTTCTTGTGGCTACGCCCTTAACCAGATGCTAAGGATTGAGAACAAGAAAACTATGTAATATGTTGTGCCAGTTATAAAAGACCTTTCACTTTTGGGCTGGTCTTTTCTACATTGCAAGGGTGAGGCAGTTTTTTTTTTCCTGAGATGGGTTGCATCAATGTGTTCAACTGGGAATCAAAAGCTCAATTAGGTTTGGTCAATGAAACGCTTCATATTCTGAATCTTATTTGACAATGATCAGAGCAATTTTTGCCTCTTGTTGTTAGGTGCTGTGTGCATATTTCAGGCTTCAGCTGTATACATGGTCCATTTGATTTTGCTTTGTATTATTTTGGTGGAGGAAATTCACATGTTTATTGCAATGTAATATGTTATCAAGGCTACTGAGTTGTGATTAGCAAGCAATTCAGACACAATGTTCATAATTTACACTCTTCCAGGTTTATGAACGTTCTTGGGTTCAATCCATTTGCAGTATTTTCGCAGTAAGCTTCTGCTGTTGATAATTGGTTGGTCTATTATCAACCTAAATAATTTGCATCGGATGTGCGTAAACCATAAAGTAGGGTTGATGTTAGATATCATATTTGGATATTGTTCTACTTTCCAATAGGGAGTAGGACAGTCACGTATTTGTTAATGTTATATGGTTTAGGAATATGAATTTATATGAAAAGAAATTTATTTTCATCAAATGTGCATGAAATGAAAAGAGAAAAAATGTTTTTGTTCAAATTTATTTTTAAAGATAAAAAAAAAAAAACAGGAAATGGGGATGGAAATAGTGAGGCAGCAAAATAGCTATTACAGGCATTAGATTCCATGTGGAGAGAAAAAAAAAAAAAGTCCCTTAAGTACTCCAAACATCAGGATAAAACCTTGTAAGATGCTAAGTTGTAAATAATATGAATCATATATTTGTTTCTAGATATATTTAATCTCTTATTTTTGAAATCATGCATTTAGGTCTTTAGTTCTTTAAAAAAATGCAATTTAGATCTTATTTTACTAATTTGTCATTAACTTTTTTTATTATCTTTATCTTTAAAGGATAATTGTTTAGGTATATAAAAGCATTTTTTGAAGATTTGAAATCGAGAAGCACGATTGTTAAATTTTAAAGATGGAATTGAGGAAATACAATGTAAATAGGGGAATATTTTTACGATTTATCCTAAAATAAAATGATCAAATAGCTCACCATCCTACTTCATCGATTGTAAGTCTTAACAGTGCTTTTGTGTTATGAAGGTCGTTCATCAACATGGACGGGCATTTCAACTTTTTAGGTTTTTTTCCCAAAAAAATTAAAAAGAAAAAACTTTTTAGGTTTTGATAAGAATTCTAAAAGGTTACTCTTTTTCGTTTTTTTTTTCTTTTTGTGTTATTTTTGTATAATTTTTATATTGTAGATCTCATAAATAATGTGAATAAATTCTATTAAACTCTTTTTAATAAGAAGATTATGAAAAAGAGAGTTTTTTTATAATATTAAGATGATACTTAAAGTCTCAAATAGAGTTGTTAAGATTAAAGATGGTCTAGTGCAAGAAATATATATTTCTTTGATAATGAAATCTATTCTATATAACTGTTCGCAATACCTTTTCCATTTTATAACTATAATACAAAAGAGAGTATTAAATAAACATCTCCTACATCTTGGGATTTTTGCAAACAAACTTGCGTATTTCTTTTAGGAAAATATACTTTTAATTTTTAACATTTGACTATTAATCTATATGAGTTTTCAGTTTTTTTTTTTCTTTTCTATGTTTTCAACTTCTTTCATGTTTATAAGGTAGTACTTCATTAACCCCATTGAGGTAGCTAGATTCATTATCTTAAAGCAAATGGGTCATGAGTTATGAGTCATCGATAAAAGTGAACTGTTTAATCCATTCAGTGGTAAGTTATCCACCATTCTAAAAAGTTATTAATAATTTTTTTTTTTTAAAAAAAAAGGAATCTAATAGGGTTATATTATATGACCGACTGCAACTAGCGAGGTATAAAAGAATTATAGGTTTTTTATTTTGTTCCATTTAATCTATTATAAGAATTCCATTGCCTTAAAGATACAACAATATTAGGAAAGAGAAAAGAAAATAAATAAATAAATAAATCTTTCGATCGTTATTTGCACCATCCCACCACCATCCGTATCTATTTCTATTGCAAGTACAGCAAGTGGACCTAGTTGAGCTAGCATGGTTTTTGAAAAGATTAAGATTTGTGCCCAAGTATCGAATCATGGGGAAGGCAATGCAAATGCTAAGTTATATCTATTTGCAGTTTATTTAGAAAATGCCAAATTCAAGTTTTAAAACTAATATATAAATTAGGAAGTTAAGAAATTAAAGCATCAATAAAAGCTTTTCCAAAAGAGATAAATTGCTTGCCTTCTCTCTATTACACAAAAACAAGTACAATTCACCACTAATAAGCCTTATTTTTATAAATTTTATAAAAATGAAGAGATCGAGGAAATTAGAATATTAGTATGTCTGTAGTCTTTTGAATGAGCAATTTTATTTTATTTTTCTTTTTATTATCATCCCTTATATTATATTATATTGTCTTTTTTATAAGATTCTTTGCACTTGCCAATTGATAGGTTTTGTTTGTAGAGAATAATTCATTTTATCTTTAATTGTGACAATTTGACCTTTAAAGAAATGTTTTGGACTGTTAGTTTATTCGATTGAGATTTTACACTTCCAAATTCTTCATTTATGAGTCTTTTTGTTTTGATTGATTTGGTCAATGTAATTTTTTTTTTATTGAATGGAATTCATCTTTAAAAAAGGAAAAAGAATAAATTGATGTCAAAAGAAGCTTTGGGGGGAGGATATGGGGGAACAAAAAAAAAAGAAAGAAATAAAGGAAGGAAAAGATACCTAAAGATGGTTCACAATGCCATCTACACTAACTCAAAGATGTTGGGTTTAAATGGTTTTCAAATCTATTATAAATGTATATTTAATTCATTTATCTAGTCCAACTATTTAAGGAGCTCTAGATAGCATAGACTAAAACTTAGGGCTAGTTGCAAGATAGATTAGATCAGGTATATTGATTATCATTGTTGCTTAATACTTCACATAGTTCAAACTACTAGCATTGTTATCCCACACATAGTTCATGTGCAATTCAATATGATACCTTTTTATATTTTTAAATTAAATAAAGTTAAATAAAAAGGCTAAAATTGGTAATTTTTTAGAACTTTCAAATTTATAGATCTTTATAAAAAAATCATAAGTGATAATTGTAAAATTTACCATGTATTGCATATGTTCTACTCAAATTTTAGCCACATAAAATAATGACTTTGTGCTTTTTTTCCTATTTCTTTCAACAAGCAAAATAAAGAAAAATTGCTGAAGTCTAAGACTAAGGGGCAAAGAGGATAAATAGGTTGAAGAATTGAAGAGAAATCAGTCACTATAGAATGTTGAGGGAGTACTTCATTTTACTAAAGTTGCCCATATGCCAAGTATACTTAGAGTAATTGACATTGTTGATGAGGTTCCACTTGGCTCAACAAAAGTCATTCTTTGAAGATAACAAATCTATCTATTTAACATTGGCTTGACGAAGTCTTACTTCAATTAGCTTAGGTTTAATTCCTAGAGCGACCTAAAGCTAATAGCGACTTTAGTTTGATAAAGTATCACTTTAGGTAGTTGAAGTTGTTGCCTTGAGACGAACCATTTCATTTGACTTTAGTTGGCCTCATAGTAATTAGGTAGGTGACACTATATAGAAGATCTCTTGTGGTACAGGAAAAAGGATGTGGACCTTGCACCCCATGCTTTACCAACACTACCCATTTGTTTCATTAAAAGCTTGAACCTCATGCAAAATTTAGGATGATCATTAGAGAAGATTGATCGATTTATTTTGAAAACAAATCAACCAAGTGTTGGAGACTACATGTCTTGTAGAGCTAGTGCCTTATTGAGTGACACCATGAGTACAAAGCATTGCTTGTGACAACAAGATGAAGCATGAGGGTGTTATGCAAGGGGTCATGCAAGGTGTCATGGGTAGAAAGCACCATATAGAGTAAGGATTAGATGAAGAAAGCATTGCACTAATGGATGTCAAGTGCAACAAACATCACATGCTATAGTCATTAGGCAAGGTGGGCATTATGTGTAGGATAGATGAATTGAGCACCTCACAATGTTAGCATTACGTGTCGATTACATGGATTGGCATTAACTTAGTAGATCATGAGTGTCCCCCTTTGCAATCTAGAAGAGGATGACATTGGTACACATGCTAATGCTCTTAGGTATCTATTGATGCAATCCATGGTAGTGAAGTACCTATCGATGCTCTTCCTCACCTAATTGCTAACATGTCACAAAGGGACTAGGTGGCAACTCTAAGGGCGAAAATTATGTTAGATGAGAGCATTTTATTTCTTGGATTTTTTTGTGTCACCTCATCTTGTGATGGCATTGTAGTACTTAAATGACATGGAGTAGAAGTTTTGGCTAGGATCATCATTTTAAGAGATAAGCTTGATTGGTGCCATAGTGAGCTTGCTTAGAGCCAATTACCGCCAAGTTCAAGAAGTTGTTAGGTTGTGACAACTATGAAATGAAGAGATGAGTTGAAGACAAAATTGCAAGCTTTGCAAAGTAAGCTTGAAGCAACTAAGCAAGAGAAGACTATCAAGATGAAGACATCAAAGCTAATGTATGCTCGAATTTTGCTTTGTAACTTAATTTTTTGTATTTTTTGTTGCTTTCCTTATGTACTCGCTCTTTGTTGAGAAGCCTTGTGATCATACAAGTACAATATTATTTAATTAATTAGCTTACTGTTTGATTTATGTTGTTTTTATAAGTGACTACACTTGTTGCTCGTAATTTTGAGGTGACAAGGAGTTATTCTTTTCCCTGAAAACTTACAGAGAATACATTATGATTTTCACCTTGTAGTGAATGTCTTATATGGCTATTAAAGCCTTCATACATTATGTGTAGTCATTGCGTGCTTCAAAGTCAAGTTTTTACTTATTATTGATAATGATGAGTGATGGCGTGATGGCATTGCTTCTCATGGCTTATGAGGCGTTTGCTAAAGTCATCTCGTGTTAAGGAGCATAGCTCTTATTTAGTGCAACAATGCCAATTGATTTAACATTGAGATTGCTTCAATATTTGCAAGGTAGTAATGATGCTAAATCATTTTGTGATGAGATCACTTGATCTCTCATAGCCTATGTGGCTTTTGTAAATTTTTGAAGTCATCATGCGCATGGTAGGCAACAATGATGTTAAATGATTGTTGTGATGAGATTGTTTTAGTCTTTTGCGACTTATGTGGCCTTTGTTAAATTTTGAAGTCATCATGTGTTTAGTTAGAAACAATCATCCCACATGATCATTGTGATAAGATTTTCTTCTACCTCTAATGGTTTGTGCAGACTTTGTACAATGTTAGAGTTATCATGCACTTAGGAGCAACAATGATACTAAGATTTTGTGATGAGATTGGTTTAGTCTCTCATGGCTTACGAGACCTTCGATAAAATATTATAATGATGATGCTAGGTGAATTTATATAGTTTCTTGTTGTTGGTTAGAAGAGTTGTCTCGCTACTCGACTACTTAATGAAGTTGCCAAGGGGTTAATGGGATTTGAGTCATAAACTTGAAAAAGAGTTCATCACAAATGACTATGCCATGTATTTATTGTGCTTGAAGAGACTACACTCATACTTAGCCACAAGAAAGCTAGACTTAGTATTGTACATCTAGGAGGTGGTGTGCTTACTTAACAGCAACTATAAACAATCCTTTATTTTTCCATTGGTTAAGGGGATTGCTCAACTCCTTGATTATAAGTGTCCTAGATGGGCAATACATATTATGTTCGATTAACTTTGTGCACTAAAGAGGTTAATCTCTTACTATACATTAAAAATAGTAAAAACAAATAAAAAATTGAAAACAAAGGAAAAGAGTGAGCAAATAGACACATTACAATACTTATTTTAAGGAAGAAAGTGCTCATAACAGGGCGAGTGGATTTTTTATTAATAAGAAGTGTATTTTGCTTCTATTTACCTTTAAATTGAAAAAAAATATGATAAAGTTAGATTATACACTCAAGAATTGCTTTAAGGTTTAGTGGATTGTTGTTACCATTTATCATAATAAACCTTTCGTCATCAGCTTGAGTGAAGCTTTGTTTTGCCACTGCGTTTTTAGTTCTTTTACACTCTTTTCTCCCTCCACAACGGTCATGAGTTTGCTTTTTCTTGGGCTCTTTATCTTCATCACATGTAAATAATGTTGATTGGGAGAACTTCTCTATGGATGTTACTCCTTCATCTAATGAAGAAGGTTGTCTTCTTAAGGTAGACTTACTATGCTCAAAAGGATTCCTTTTAGTGAAAATGAAAATATCTATGCCCTTTTACTCTTTGTGTACCGATGTTGAGTTGATAGTGTTATGCCGTAATTGTACAACCATTTATTTCTTATGAGGGATGATACGACGTGGATGCATCAATCACATGAGCAGAGTGTTCAGATAGGTAGAAATCAAGTGAAAAGGGAAGGAAGTTGTACGTTTTGTTAAGATGGAAAAAAAATGGGATGGACGGAAATTGACAAAATTGTTTATGGTCAAAAGTCCGTTTTCTTTCTATCCAAATTTGGAGAGAAATAAAAAAAAATATTGGAAAGTATTGGAAATTACAAGAATAACCTTATAATGAGAGGGAAATACAAAAAGTGATAGATCTATGAAGGGCAATTTGGTCTAATTATTAATTTGTTTCTCTTTTTTCATGAAACATTTCCTTCCATTTTTTTTTCTATTTCCACTCTTCATATCCAAACAAAATAAATAAGAAAAATTGCAAATAACCTCCCTAATTTTGACTTAAGTCTAAATTTACTCCTAAATTTTCAAATATTATAAATAATGTCTCTAAACTTCGATAAATAATACTTATTTTTTTAGTTTAAAAAATTATATTAAGTTTAAAGTTTATAGAGTGTTAAAACATATTTGATAATTTAATTCGTGTTTTTACATCAATATCAAAATTTTAAAAGGTTATTTATAACTTTTTGAAGTTATTTATCAATTTATCAAAATTTAGATGATGATTTACAACATTTAAAAATTTATGGGATATATCTATACCTAACTTAAAATTTAAAAAAAATATTTACATTTTTCCTAAATAAATATTATACTTATATTTAATTTTCTTTTTTTTTCCACAACTTTCTTTTCATTTCTTTTTTTTTTTTTGAAATTGCCACACATACTCAAAATCATAGAGTCGTCCATGGACAAGACAAATACAGAAGTCTATATCAAGACGGAAAAAAAAAAGCGATACTGAAGTCTATGTCAAAAAAAAAAAGAAAAGAAGGAAAGAAGGTGATACTGAAGTCTATATCAACATGGAAAAAAAATTTGATAATATTTGGGAAAATATAAAAAAATAAAAAAGACTCACGTGCTAAGCAGGTATCCTTGCAACCATATCAAAATCCACAAGAGAAAAGGAGGAAGCTTTCTTCACCATTTTTCCTCGAGTTCGCTTACTTCACAGAGCTTTCTCTCTCTCTCTCTCTCTCTCTGTGGGTGTTGAAGAAGAAAATGGGAACACTTTCAGCTCGAGCCTCCATATCTCTGTGCTTCACCTTCGTCCTTCTACTCTCCTCAGCACACTCCTTCTACCTCCCCGGTGTCGCTCCACGTGACTTCACGCGCGTACACTCTCTCTCTCTAAATCCACTGTCTCTCACGCTTTTTAACGTGATTGATCCCGGAATTCTAACTGATTTGTGTAATCATGCATACTGTTAGTTGATCTAGAGTCGGATCTAGGGTTTCGTATCTGATTTCAGCTATTTGGGACCTAATTTTTTGGATTTTTGTTTGGATCTGAGATTATAAGATTTTTGGACTCTATGAAGTTACCCTTGCGTATATGGGATCATTAGGGTTTTGACTCTCTGTCTTGATTTCATTTTTGTATATCGTCTATGATGGATTAAAAGTAATGGTAGTGAAGTTGAATTGATTGAAGTTAATCCATATAGTGTCGTTTTTAGTGATAGCTTGGTCATATTAATGGAATAAATAATAATGATAAAAGGGTATAAGCTTATGGCTTTCATTTCCTTGAAATTTGATTCCTTTTTCTGAGTAATTAACGGGATTCCGATGAGTTAGAAGCCATGAGTTTCTTAGGGACGAGACTTACCTGTACACATTCCATGGCCTCGACAGTGTGCCATCAATCTCATGTTGCCATTTATTAAAGATGGGACTCACATTAAAAGCATGTGATTGGCGGGTATGTAAGGGATACACTGAATGGGGAGAGAAGGTTTTGTTCATTTTTCATTGCCCTCCTCACTGGTGGTTTGAGATGCTTTTTTTAGTACATCGCATGGAACAATTGTGTGGGATGAGATGGGAGACATGTTTTTTCTCTTAAGTATTGTTGGATACTTTGTTTTAGCTGAAAGTGTACATCAAGTGACTATTGTTCAAAGTGGAAATGTGCTTTTAGAGTGCAATTTGTACAAGGGCGAGTTCATACAGTTTTCAATTGCTGAGTGCTGATTGTTTATCTAGAATATCCTGAGTGGTGTTTGATTGAAGGGCATGATTGTATACATTTTGATTGATGTCGTAGTATAGGAGTATATTAAATGATTTGTGTCACTGAATAAAGTCTGAACTTGCATGTTCTGCAGTTTGCATCTAAAGTTTGTGTTTTTCCGATTTAGTGGTTCTAATTCAAGTGTTTCTATTAAGTTTCTCTAGGGAAGAGTGCATGTTTTAGGTTGCTTTTCTTTAGGGTTTATTATAAATGTGCAACATATTTACCCCATTTAAATAAAATATTGATGGCATTCTTTTCTTTATTTTGTGATTTGGAATGTTAAGATAATTCAAAGCTGCTACTTCTATAACCTACATGGGCTTTATGGTTTTTCGAAATTGTGCATAGATCTATAATAGGTCCTAGAGAACATGTTAAAAACCCAACCAATTACTATTGGGCATCGTACTGAAACTTGGTGATATGAGGAAGAGGAATTTTACTTTCATTGTTTCTTAATCTTTGATGATGTGCATATGCTGATCTTTGGTGATGCATAATTCTTGGCCACATTTGGTACACAGGGACCATGCTGTTTACTAATATGTCAACTTATGTTTAGATAAGGGTGAATTTTCTTTCATTCCTGCTGAGTTATCTGCCTTTTGTAGTCACATATATTAGCCATTCTCTCTTCTCCCTGCTAATTAAATTCTATTTTTTCTATATCTATTTCCTCACAAAACTTATCTCTATGAACAGGGGGAGGTCCTTTCTGTCAAAGTGAACAAATTATCATCCACCAAGACTCAACTTCCTTATGATTATTATTATTTGAAGTACTGTAAGCCCAAAAATATTGTAAACAGTGCAGAAAATCTAGGGGAGGTGCTCAGGGGAGATCGTATTGAGAATTCTGTTTATTCGGTAAGCCACATATATCAAAGAAGCTTCCTTCTCATAATTTCATTTTGTGACAATGCTAACTAAATTGGTTTGATGTATTGTCCAGTTTAAAATGAGGGAAGAAGAACCTTGCAAAGTAGCATGCATGGTGAAACTTGAGGCTGAAGCAGCTAAAAATTTCAAGGAGAAAATTGATGATGAATATAGAGTACATTTGTAAGTTCTTTGTTCAACTAGAGATAAATAGTCCTTCTTTTCTTTTTCCTTTCATGCTTTATGTCTTTAATTCGAAATGTAAATATTTGGTAACGGAGGGGCATGGCCCTAGAATGATCGGCTACCTCTGGGCACATGTACCATCCTACTAGACCTATGCATTAGTTAAGAATAGTTTGCGCTATGTAGGTAACCCCAAGAAGTATCCTTGGTGGGATTTGAACCCAAGACCTCATGCAAGTTGTCATGTGTGTCTTGAACCTTAACTACTAGGCCAACCCCTTGGGGTGAAATGTAACTATTTGAGTCTATCTTAAATGATGAGTTTTGACTTTTGTTTTGTAGGATCCTAGATAACCTTCCAGTTGCTGTTCTGAGGCAGAGAAGGGATGGTAGCCCATCGACAACTTATGAGCATGGGTTCCGTGTGGGGTTTAAAGGGAATTATAAAGGGGTAAGTGCGAAAGATGTGAAGGTTTTTGTCTCTCTGTCTCTTGCGCGTGCACTCCTGTTTTGTGTAAAATATACTTTTTTTTCCTCTTAATATGTCTAATTTTTTACCCATACATTATATCAGAGCACAGATGAGAAGTATTTTATCAATAATCATTTGAGCTTTAGAGTGATGTATCATGAGGATACGGAGACTGATACTGCAAGGATTGTGGGGTTTGAAGTAACTCCTAACAGGTATGCATCTTTCTCTGTGATTATATGGAGATGTGGATGAAATGGGTTGGGTGTTAGATGTTCATATCTGCAGTATGTCAGTAATATATATACCCATGCAGAAGATGTAAGGTGGGTGCATGTTTTGTGATAGTATGCATGGCAAATAGGAAACTACAGTCTGTGTGTGTGTGAGAGAGAGAGAGGATTGAGCTACCTTAATGCTTGAGAGTTGTCGTACTACTTTTCCTTTCAGATGTTTTTAAGTACTTAGCTATCCACCTGTATAAGTTTCTTATCTTTTTTTTGGTGTGTGGTGGTGTGCTTTGTCTCTGTGTGTTATATTTCTTCATAGATGGCATTACATTTTTGCCTTGCTAGAAACCAATTACTTATAAATTTGATAGATAATGTATGTTTGGTGACCTTTTTTCCAGAGAAAACTTAGGCTTTTCAGGTGGTTTCATGTATTGGCTAGGTACCTGTTTGTGTGATTATGGTGGTTGAAATAAAAAGGAAATAAGAAAAAAGGTATCATCCTCTTCCAACCAGTACCCGGCCCAAGAAAGCTAAAAAATTAAAGAAATAATCAAATATAATAAAATATTGGATAAACTTAGTTCTCTCTTCATTTCCCCAATAAACTTACTGAAGAGAACAGTTCCTTGTTTCATTTTCAAAATGGATTGTTATGCATCTTAGATCTAACTCTAATATTGACATGACAGTCTAGGTGGCATGTTGTGGATTTTGCTTTCCTTCATATATAATTATTTGTGCGGCAAATCAATGTGGCATTTTTAACTATTTTTATGGCTGCTTGGTTTCATTTATGCTTGATGCATTGTTAAGAGCAAGAAGAGAAGGGGGGGGGGGGTGGGGGGTGGGTGTGCAGAAATCGAGAAAGATAGAGAGGAAGAAAAGGGGAGGAAGAATTGTAAATTCCTGCTTTATTCTGATTTCCTGACACCTTAAATAGCTGAGTACACAGAAATATAAAAGGAAACTAATTGATAACTATCCTAATTAATGCTGATTACAATCTTTGTTATAATTGGAAAGTGAATCAGTCTTGTTTGGGAAAGTTTTTGCGTCTTGAATATACTTGCAATATTTGGAACTTAACATTCCTCTCCCCATAGGAAGACGACTTGTCCTCAAGTTGATTATGATCCAAGTGATGAGCATCCTCCCAACTGGAGTCTTCTGGCACTAAGTCCTACCACTGAACCAACACTTGAGAGACCGGTTTAGAGTCCTTCGAAATAATTGGGTGTCCCAAAATCGCTAGTGGCTTGTGAATGGGTCGGTGATTAGCTGTGGCCTCGGGAAGTGGGTGTAACTTAGTAGAAGGTGAAGCCACAAACGGTTTGAGTAGAGAACAATGTAAGACGGGGTGGATGCGACTGGAAGCTGGCAGGGAAAGTCGATAAGCCACTTGTCCCATGCATTCCTCCACAGGAAATGGGCCGTAGTATCGAAGCCCAAGCTTGTGTGCTGAGTCTTTTCGAACTGATAGCTGACGATAAGGTTGGAGATGGAGTAGCACCATGTCCGCTTGGTTTGAATGAAACTTCCGTGCGATGCTTATTTGCCTAGGATTTCATGACTGCTTGAGCTTTGGATAGATTGGTATGTAACTGAGACAAGATGCTATCGCGTGAACGCAAGTCATGGTCGACTGCTTCCATGGCACTGGTACCTGCACAATAAGCCAAGAGGGAGGGCGGTTTTCTGCCGTATGTTACTTTGAAGGGTGTCATACTTGTTGAAGCTTGGAATGTGGTGTTGTAATGATATTCCGCCCAGCTGAGTATTTTGGACCATTTGGATGGTTGATCATGAACAAAGGCACGAAGAAACTGTTCAATACAGCGATTGACACGCTCCATTTGATTGTGGGTGATAAGCGGAGGAAAAATGCAGCTTTGTTCCTTGGAGTTTAAACAATTCTTTCCAAAAGACTCTGAAAAATGGGGTCACGGTTGGAAATAATAGAGAGCTATCCTAATTAATGCTGATTACAATCTTTGTTATAATTGGAAAGTGAATCAGTCTTGTTTGGGAAAGTTTTTGCATCTTGAATATACTTGCAATATTTGGGACTTAACATGCATTGTGTCACTTTTGGGGTTCTTCTGTTTGAACCATATAGTTGAATCATGTTGTATGTCACTTTGACAAGGGGGGGGTTCTACTTTGAGGCGTTGTCAGTAGACATGTTTTTGGGCAATAGAAACATTTACGTTCACCTGCCCAAAAATTAGGCTAATATTGTTGACCTGTGTTTGTTTCTATATCTGATGTAGTTCAAATAATGCTAGTATTTGAAATTATGATTCTGTATTTCTTCTGATAGTTTGTTTTACTGTTGTGACTTCCTACTCGGCTATTGCATACAGTATCAAGCATGAATATAAGGAATGGGACGAGAAGAATCCTCAGGTATCAACATGCAATGCAGATACCAAGAATTTAGTGCAAGGTAGCACTGTTCCACAGGAAGTTGACACCGACAAGGAGGTTGTATTCACCTATGATGTCACTTTCAAGGTAATTGCTAATTTGCATCTTTCTGTTATTGTTCTTTTCCCAGTCTTTCTGTTTATTGAGATTTTAGTCCTTTCCAGTCGAGTGAAATCAAATGGGCATCTCGCTGGGACACATACCTCCTCATGAATGATGATCAGATTCATTGGTTCTCCATAATTAACTCTCTTATGATTGTTCTCTTCCTTTCTGGGATGGTTGCAATGATTATGATGAGAACACTATACAGAGACATTGCAAACTATAACCAGTTGGAAACACAAGATGAGGCTCAGGAAGAAACAGGTTGGAAACTTGTCCATGGAGATGTCTTCAGAGCACCTATCAATTCAGGCTTGCTCTGTGTTTACATTGGCACGGGTGTCCAGATATTTGGGATGACTCTTGTGACAATGATATTTGCTCTGTTGGGTTTCTTGTCTCCTTCCAACCGAGGGGGGCTTATGACTGCTATGGTTCTTCTGTGGGTTTTTATGGGATTGTTAGCTGGTTATTCCTCAGCTCGTTTGCACAAGATGTTCAAAGGGACTGAATGGAAGAGGACTACTTTGAAGACTGCAATTATGTTTCCTGGTATTCTATTTGCAGTGTTCTTTGTGCTGAATGCTATAATTTGGGGGGAGCAGTCTTCTGGCGCCATTCCTTTTGGCACAATGTTTGCTCTTGTCTGCTTATGGTTTGGAATATCAGTGCCCTTGGTGTTTGTTGGTAGTTACTTAGGTTTCAAAAAACCTGCCATAGAAGATCCTGTGAAAACAAATAAGATTCCCCGTCAGATTCCTGAGCAGGCATGGTATATGCAGCCGATCTTCTCCATACTTATTGGAGGAATTCTTCCTTTTGGAGCTGTGTTCATTGAGCTGTTCTTCATTTTGACATCAATATGGCTGAACCAGTTCTACTACATCTTTGGTTTCCTGTTTATAGTATTCGTTATCTTAATTGTTACGTGTGCCGAGATCACGATTGTGCTATGCTACTTCCAGCTATGCAGTGAAGATTACCATTGGTGGTGGAGGTCTTACTTGACTGCTGGCTCCTCTGCACTGTACCTTTTCCTCTATTCAATCTTCTATTTCTTCACCAAGCTGGAAATCAGCAAGCTGGTTTCTGGAATTCTTTACTTTGGGTACATGATAATTGTCTCATATGCCTTCTTTGTCCTGACCGGAACAATTGGCTTCTATGCGTGCTTTTGGTTTGTCAGAAAGATTTACTCTTCTGTTAAAATAGACTAATCTGAAGATACCGGGATGAGTTAGGAAGGTTTAACACAGGCCGAAAAGGAACCAGAAGCAGGATATCATCTTTGCAACTGCAAAGTTGCATTTTGTGTGGAAGTGAACTTCCACCTATGAATTCTCCATTTTGTCAATACTAGTTTGTAGGGTTTATTGTTTTGTTTACACTTCTGAGTTGATATGCAACTGAAACTCCTGGTCTATCATTGTGCTTTTGACGATAGTTGCTGTTACCTACAGGGTCTTGAGTTATACAACTATTATTAATCCAATTAGAATGTATAATCATGCAACATTACGTCTTCTGGCATTTCTATGATATATTCGAGATAGCTGTGGAAGTCTCTCACTGAAAATCCATTCATTTGTCAGGCTTTCGCTAATTGCTGCTCATGCTTTTCCACATTTACTTAGCATCCAACAAATGTTCCCATTTTGTGTAGGACTTCGGAATTTAGGTTGTTTTGATTCTTTTGAATGAGAGCTGGACATGAATGAATGGCAAAGGTAAAATGGGAAAACATGGCAGGCTTCAGACTTTCTTTCTTTTTTTGTTTGTCTAATTATTAAGATTTCGATAATTGGTAGCCACCGAAGTGAGGCCAAGGTGGTTACGAAAACAACTATAAGCAATTGGAAATATACCTGAGCTAAGGCTCAGCCGGAGATAAAGTCTCTCTCTTCGTAACAAACTTTAGTTTTCAATTAACAAATTCCTTAACTGCTTTTCCCTCTCTCACTCCTCTTATAAGCTAGCTTCCCCCCCTTCCACGTCAGCCAATCCACATCAGCAGATCATACCCGTTGTTTATGCCCTCTTCTGTTCTTCCACGTTGGCATATTTGTACCCTTATACCTATGAATTATTTACTAGTTCGCCCCCCCCATATATCCTACACAATACTATAACACCTCTCTATATTTCACTCCTTTCTACTATATTATATACTACATTATTCTACTGGTAGCATGCTATTCTTACTAGCATGCACATCATCCTCCCCTCCTACGTTGATATACCATAATCGCAGGAGTACCTGAAACCTCCCCTCTTGGAATCCTATCAATAATCAAGAGCATTTTACCATATAAATGTAATAAAAAAAGGCACTCCTAGTCCTGTATATGGTTCAACTCTCTTAATGCAGATTTACCGGCATTATTATTTTTAGTCAAGCATATTAAGGCTTTGGTAAAATAGGTAATGAGACAAGGGTGGGTCACCCATCATTGATGGGATTATGGCAAGCTTTGGATCAGTCAAGCCTGGGTAGACCAGTTCTTAGAACACCATATAATTTCTCTCTTATTTTTATTTTGCTTCCAGCAATAAGGGTCTTTATTTTTCTCATTTTTTAGAATAATTATAAAAAAGGTGGCCCCCAAGGCCTTTCATGACCCAAACAAGGCTAGGTCTACACAGGTGCTATGCTACTACAGGATGGGACAAAGTTTGGATCCACATTGCCACAGGTCTCGGCAAGAGTAAAGACTTAGTCGACTGGGTCCGAGTTAGGCATGAGTAAAACCAAGCCCTTGCACATCTCTAAGTCAATAGTTGTATATTTTCCCTTTTATTCCAAAAAAAAATCTTTAATAAACCATCTTATCTTTTTTTAAAAAATAAAAAAATTAGAATATGCCTTCTAAATTATTGAAAAGAAAAGAAAATCTAACTGTTTATTATTTATTTATAAGTCTCAAAGCATATTTTTCTCTTGTTGGCAATTAAATTTTTTAGCTTTGTATTTCTTAGTTACCTTATATAGCTTATATATGGACTATCTATAACTCAATTCTTGGTACACTTTCTTTTAAATGGATATATTATATATTTATGTCTTGAAACTACATATTTGTGCATCATTGCAATGCACCCAAAATTTATTATTTAGGTTAGATATACAATCTAAAGTCTCATAGCATACATTCATATCCTATAACTTTTAAAAATATATGCATAATCCTCAAATTATCATAAAATCCCTAAATTTGTCATTATAAGATCTATTAATTAGCAATGTTTTTCGAATTTTAGCATCAATTTAAAGCTATATGTACATTTTTAGAAATTATAAGATGAAAATACACCTTTAAAGTTTAAAGAATAAAGAATCTATTTACACTCGACAAACAATTTCAGGCCAAATTATTTGCCTGTATTTCTTTTAAGGATGAAAAGAATGAGCTAATGCTAATTATAACTTGTATCCTCAACTCGCATTAACCCTAATAATAATAACAATTAAAAACAACCATGTGGAACTAAAATACTATTTCTATGCAACTTGAAGAGGAATGAATAAATGCCACAACCCGTAGAAATATTGCAGACAATCCTCAATGCAATCCCTTCCAATAAACTCGACATATGGAACTTCAAGCCCCAACCTTGGAAGGAACAAAAAACCAGCATAACAAGAATTTGGAGATGCTATCTACAAGCCATGCAAAATTTCGCAATGGGTAAGTAAGGGATCTAAGTTCAAACAATGGTAGGAAAGAGAAACATTAAAGAAAGCAACTGGTTTCAGTAGCGGAAATCAGTAATGAGACAGATTATGGAGTTCAAAATCACTGGATTTCAAAGAATTTTCTTACAAGTGATAAATTTGCTTCTTAAGAAGCAATGTTGAATACATGAAACAAAAAATCATTGGAAACAAAGGGCTTCCATAATCTAAACCTGAAAGTTAGCAAATGGAGTGTATTGATTTGCTCTTCTAAGTGCTTCTGCTGAACCTTCCTCTCTTTATATCACTTTCCAGATCCAGGAATAAATAATGGTCAGAGGTATTTGAGCTGTATGTACACATAGCTTATCCTCGGATGTTCTCGGAATGTATGGGGGCTTTTACCAAGAGGTGTGTTATTTTAGTTTTCTGCAACTTCACCCTGGAAAAGCTAGAAAAACAAAAATTGGTTTTCTCAACCTTGATGTCAAATTTAATTTACCAATGTGCAGAGTGAATAAATTCCTTTTAAGAGTGGATTAATTCGGAAACTCTTTGCATTCATCACAGAGGTATGCATCAGCTACAAATGACCTCCACGGATAATTTTTTCAAGACATTTGGACAAGGATCACCACCAAAAATTTCTGGAGCAATAGTTACTGAACATGAGTTCAGTCCAATGCAAGTCTGCAAAACAAAAGCCCAAATGAAAATTTGATTCTCTTGAACAGGACAGGAGTATAAATTACAGAAGAGTTGCCATTCTTTCACCCATAATGGATGTATTTATGAAGCTTGACTATATGGATAATTGCAAATTCACCTCTAAAAACAATTGCAGAATGCAGATAGACTATCTAAACTCCAAAAACTGCACTCACTTCCTCCTAAATTTTGATAGTTTGCTCATATCTCCAATTGTTACTAAAGCTTTGAACATCATTGCTAAAACACCTATAAATAGTGAAGAGTTTTGCAGCTTTAGCATCAGTTGGGGAGACAAGTACACGTTTTGAAAAATTGTGGGAACCTAAAGGCAAGTCTTGGGAGTTTATAGGTCTATTGCACCTTACCAGGATATATATAATTTGCCCTAAAAGTGTATGAGGTATTTTGGTTTTGCATACACTTGTACTCAAAATATTAGAAATGGTTTGGCTAATTGACCTTACTCAGCCCAAGTACAAAATGTGATTGCAGTATTGAAGATGATCATCTAAAAGTTCCATCAAGAAGTTTGGAAAAGAGCTGGAGATACCCAGCAACTCAGATATTTAAAGAGAGAACAAAAGCTCTTCCAAGCAAACGAACCTTCATGATCCTCATGGCTAAGAAATACTGTTAACTAGAACTTTCCAGCTGCAAAATAGAAACTAATGGATAATGGTACATACCCTCTCAAAAACATCATACGAGTGAAAAGCATGACATGATCCTTGGCGGAAACTTCCACATGTCCCTTCTGGTGTTCCAAAGCTAGCAAATTTAATTGATGAAATTTTCTGACCAGGAGAACACCACAAATGTGCTTTTGGTCTCAGTGGCTTCTTCACTCTGCCTGAGGTATGCATTTTCCAATTCATGAGGGTTGGCTGCCACTCGAAAATGTCAGCACAGATACTATCGATCTCTCTTCTAACTAATGATATTCCATTAGGATCCCCACCCCACTCCTCCAAAACAACCAACATATTCCCTTTTGGATTTAGCCACGAACGTGGAACATGGTACCTAAAATTTTAGATCTTGGTTACAATCTGCCTATACAAGAATATAGAAGTAAATGTTTTTTTACCATCTTTGTGAAGCCTCCCCACAATTGCTTAAGCATTTCTTCTCATCAAACTTCCCAGCATAATTACAGCTGCTGCAAGAACCAGATGCTTTATAAGCAGGCCAGTATCTTCCAATACTTTGCCCATTTATCCACACATGACCTTTACTCATACTATTCATATCCAAAGCCAAAGGTGCATTTCCAGCTGGAGCATCAAAATAGGTCTGAACATGAAGCATACACCAGATCATGTAAATGTCAACTCTATAAGGCTCATTGCTTGAAAAAAATATGCATAAAGTACATGCTATGCAATGTAAGATAAAAATGGACCAATGTGTAAAATACATGGTAAAATTGAAAAAAGAAAGAAAAGGGAAGCGAAAGAAACATTCAATTCGAAACAGTGTGAATCAAAATGTGGAATAGAACGTTAGCATTATTTCTTCCTCCATCTTAAATGAGCATTTCTCCATCCTTTTTCCCTTTACCTTAACCTTCGGAGGACTAAACTAATCGCAAGAATGTATTGCTTAATGATATCCGCAACTTTAAATGAAGACACTGCTGAATTCAAAGATGATTGGGAATCCCATAGGTGCTTCATTTCAATTTGAAATAGTTTGACCTTTAAAGTAAATAGGACAAAAATAAAAGATAGAGCCAGATCCATTGCAAACTTACTTTATACCAAGTAAGTGGTTGCTTTTGCATCAAACTAGTTTCCTGTGTCCATTCCACTGAGGAGCTTCCACTTAGAGAATGAAGACTCAAGGCTTCGCCATTTAGGCCAACCTTTACCAAAAACGATAAGTCAAATGAAGATCCTAGAATTTTTGAGCCACAAATATCATGCATAAGATGATGTAAGGAGACAAAACCTTGTAAGTCCAATTCTGCCACGATAAGTCCCTCCATCCTTCATTAAGACCACTTAAGGAAACAGGACCAAGGACACCAGCATTCCAGGTCTCATAATGTACACCAACATTCTGAATACAAATATATGTGACAATGTAAAAAGAATAATCTCTGGTAAACAATATCAATAGAAACTTTATTACATCATATATCAACAATACCATACAGAAATAGACTATACATGTCAAGTTTACAGCATTTATGTGCACATGAGGAGAAAGAGAAAGAAAGGGAGTGTACCGGAAGACCAACAGCAATGCTTAAAAGTGAAATTCTGTTTGTGCCCTGTCTCAGTTTTACTCCCTGACTGAAGCTTAGTTTTGGGAATTCTAGGCTTCCATAGGCAGTTCCTACTCAAATCATTCAACACCATAAAAATCAGGTGATAGCCTTTCACAATGAAGATGGTGATCAAATAAATGCTGCACCAATGCACAGGAAACACAAGGCATCCTACCTGCAACTTCTCCATTTATAAAAACATGCAGAGCATGACCAGCAGAAAACACTGTGAGAACAGGATTGTTTCCACTCTTCAGAAACTCTTCACTTGGGTCAATGTAGACTCTGGAAAAGAGAATTGTATATGAAAGAGGGTAAGAGTATGTTTGATAGTGCCAAGTACCTTCATTTGAAGTTGAAAGTTGCGTTTTTTTTTTTATAATTGTTACATTATGAGAAAATAGTTAGTTACTATGAAATACTTACTCAGTTGTGTACCACAGATAATCAGTGACATCCCTTGTAGTATTTATCTGCTCCAGCAACCCAACCATGGAAAATGAAGTAACCTCTTCAATAGCAGGTGTCCCTTCATTGTAAGCTTCCCACAAGAATCCTCCATGAATTGAAACTGGAGTCATCTTCATCTGTGAGCTTTGGGCCCCAACCTGTTCATAATGTCAGCACAAATTCTTATAGAGACGTGACAACAAAAATGCATATGCCATTTCTTGTTCCAGTTTTAGGCACAAAAAAAGATAAATCTGCCAGCAACTTTAGACGATTAATGATGGGGTAGACAGTGACATATGCATCTATTTATTTAAAGTTTTGTTAAGGAATGTCCCTTATGTACTTAAGAGACTGGAAAGAAAACTTCACAAATTACAATATATTGATTTGTATAATTGGTATTTTCAAGATCGCACATGTCCTTGTTAAGTATGTGTTGTAATATATGTAAAATATTACTAGAGTTGTTATATTCGGATAACAGTAGAATAGCTAATGATGTATCTTACAGTTCCTTATTTTTAGGAAATGATAAGCATAAGATAACCCCTAGTTGTTATCCTTGTGATTTTAGATATGATGTTATCTGAATATTGAGATTTAAATATGTGTATTATCTCCTTTAGTTAGCAATCAATAACAAATATCATCCTTCTTCTCCATTGTTACATATTTCATCATGGTATAGAGTTAACCCTCTAATTAGTAAAAAAAAATCTCCTTGTTCTCTTAGCCCTTGACAATCGAAATGGCTAAAATCAATGAGATAGAAATGACCTCTGCCGCTCCTTTGAACCTCGAAAACCATCCATGCAAATCACATTCATAAACTAAAAGGGATTAATTTTCTACAATGGTCACAAACAGTGACCTTGTATCTCTGTGGTAGAGGACGTCTAGGGTACTTGATCGGTGAAATCAAGGCACCGAAAATTAGCAGTCATGAGTACTAGCGATGGGAGTCAGAAAACTCAATGATAATATGGTTTTTTTTTTTTGGATAATTGATAATTTTATTGAATAATAAAAAAGTACAATGAGCAAGTGAAATAAGATTACAAATGCGTAAAATCAACAATTGTGCTAGCATACTAAATGTGTAGCATCTAAGCTAAGACTACAACGACTTAACATAGGATCGAATTTGGTAGGCTAACTGGCTAACCCCTGGGAGGAGTTCCCCTAATCTCACTTTGTTCTGAGTTCGCCATATGCAATAGACTATTGCCGCTAGGGCAGCTCGCCAAGTCTGATGGGTCGATAAGTCCCCTAGTGCCTCCATAAAACTATTAATTCCATACCGGTTGTTGGATGAGGCTGGGTAGTGCAGGAAGTCACACACTACATTCCAAACTTGAGCTGTATAGTCACATTGAAAGAATAGATGGGCATGGTCCTCCGAATGCCGGTTACAGAGGAAACATGTAGTGGATTGCACTAGTCCCCAATTATATACCCTGTCAAGGGTGGAAAGTTTTCCTAGCCAAGCCAACCATAAGACAAAAGAATGTCTAGGTAAAGAAGATTTGTTCCAAACTACTTTTTGCCATGGTACAATAGGCCTTAGAGAGTTAAGGAAACCATAGCCACTCTTGATGGTATACTCTCCTGTCACTAAGTGTATCCAGCGAAAACGATTCGAAACTACAACGTTCAGTTTGAGGGAGGGTGAGATGCAGATGTTAGTCTAAAGCGGGCCCCCTGGGATACACCATTCATTCCCATCCATAATGGAACATAGTCTTGTAGTGTGGAAAGTCCGTACTACTCATAGCTCGTGTACTCAACAATGTGTCCAAAGGTCCTATTGGGAGCTAGAAATCTGCCCACAGCGAGATTTCAAGGCCATTGTTAGGCTCCTAAATGAAGCAAGATCTTACCAAGCCTCTCAGCTTTAGCAGTTTTTCCAAGTCCATGAACAAATGGCTGGTGCTTTAGAGGACCGAAAGTTTTTGCCCTTAAGTAGAGTGGAATGAACCCATTCCGGCCATAAACTCTTCGTGCCCTCCTTGCACAGTCTCCATATGTGCTTGATTTGGATGGCCTGATTCCAAAGATGGATGTTCAGGATCCCTAAGCCTCCATTTCGTTTGGGCTTATACACTTACACCCATCTGACCTTAGCTTTTGTGAAAATGTGCGAGCTGCCACTCCAAAGAAAGTTCCATAGTAGTTGTTCTATCCTTGAGACAACCAACTTGGGTAGAAGGAAAATGGAGCACTAGTAGACTTACATGGAAAATAAGACAGATCTGATTAATTGAAGCCTACCAGCATAAGACAAATATTTAGCTGTTCAGGAGTTGATCCGTGATAGAGTGTGTTCCACTAACACCTCACAGTTTTGCTTTTTGAGCTTTGAGGAAATGAGAGAAACCCCCAAGTATTGTACTAATAGTTGACCCTCACTGAATTGAGTGAATTGCAGGATGGCCTCCTTGGTACTCAATGGGACACGAGAGAAGAAAATGTTGCTTTTGTTATTGTTGACTGCCAATCCCGAGATGGCCTAGAAATTCTGTAAGGTTTCTTTTACCAAGGATATAGATTCCATGTTACCTTTAGCAAATATGAAGAGGTTGTTTGCAAAGCAAAGGTGGGTCAAACGTTCATTCTGACATCTCCAATGTAGTGAAAAACCAGGTTTATGGATCAACTTCCTCAATTGTGTGGAGAGGATTTCCATACACAAGACGAACAAGTAAAGGGATATGGGATTCCCTTGCCTCAACCCTCGTTTACTTGTGAAGAAACCGATCAATTCCCCATTGAATGTTAATGGAGTATTTGGGTGTAGATATACATTGGTTGATGAGACTGCAAAAATGAGGAGGAAACTACATAGCCTTGAGTACCATTAAGATGAAGTCCCATCTGACTGTATCATAGGCCTTTTGAAGGTCCACTTTAAGCGTACAACGGGGAGCTCCATATGGGCATGATAGTTTGCCATGAGCTCTTGGGCCAAGAATATGTTGTCAATTATCTCTCTTTCTAGAATAAATGTTGCTTGCTCCCTCCCAACTAGAGTAGGCAACATCAATTTCATCCTTGCAATAAGGACCTTGGAGATCGTCTTGTAGATCACATTACAGCAAGCTATTGGCCCGAAATCACCAGTTTAATAGGATTGGCAACTTTAAGCACTAGGGTAATAGCAATACTGTTAATCTCTTTGAGCAGGTGCCCTGAAATCAGGAACTCTTTAGTCGCAATGATCATGTCCGCACCTATAATGTCCCAAGCCTCAAAGAAACGAGCCAAAAATCCATATGGGCAAGGAGCCTTCCCATTCGCTTACGATATAAAACCCCATTTGATCTCCTCATCTGAGAATGCAGCATCAAGGGTAAGTCGTTGCTGTTCATTCAGAGTCTAGGGTATGAAGCTCTCCTCGTCAACGAGGATGCTAGGGGGATCATATAAATGCTAGAAATATTTAAGGATTTCTTGCTGGACCTCTCAATCCCCGGCCAACTCACTGCCATCCTCCCTAGTCAATCTGTGTATGGAGCTACGGTTGTGGAAACTCTCCATAGCCTTGTGAAAATAGGCCGTATTCTTGTCACTTAGCTTCAGCCACTTTGTTCTAGATTTTTGTTTAAAGAAACTTTCCTCCGCCCCTCGTAATGTGTAATACTCCTTATAGGCTATTCGCTTCTCCTCTAATCTAGAAGTATCTCCAGACGCATGTATGGTGGTTTGCAATTGGGCCAACTGATGCTTCGCATGTTGAACACGTTGTGAGATGTTAGAGAATTCAGAGTTGTTCAAACATTTGAGGCCCTCTTTAATAAGCTTGAGTTTCTTCACAACCTGAAACATGTGAGATCCCTTAATGTCCCTCTTCCATATGTTATTAACTAGGTCTTTGAAACCCTCATGGTCTGCCCAATAATTGAAAATTTTAAATGGGCTCCTTCTGGCTATCAATCAGTACTCCATGTGAACCGCTATTAACGAGTGATCAGATAAGATAGGTGAAAGGAATTTTGCATGAGCATTCGGGTGCAAGCTCAGCCAAGGGAGGTTTACCATGGCTCGATCAAGTTCCCTAAGTATAGACACCTGATTTTGTTTGTTTGACCATGTGAAGAAGTCTCTCGTATATCTTAAATCTTCCACTTCCAACTTAGCTATACACCTTTGGAAGTCTAACATTGCATTTGTCACCATAGCTCTTCCTCCATTTTTCTCCATGACTAGTTAGGTTGTATTAAAGTCACCCATGACCAGCCACGGTCTTTCTCCCATATTATGGACCAATGACTCAAGATTCGACCACAACTCCTTTCGTTCCCAGTCATTATTAGATCCATAAACAAACGTAACCGCCATATCACTATGCGCTCTCAGGTTAGCCACGGTACAATGTAGGAATTGCGCATGTTCTATTTCCACACGGACATCCCACTCCCTCGACTGCCAAGCGATCCAAATATGTTTCCTCGCCACAGTATTGATCCATACTTACCAACGTTGACCCAACATGTTCTTGATTGTGTCCTCATTGGAGGCATTCACCCTTGTTTCCAACAAGCCAATAAGGCTAATGTTATGCATAGCGCATAACTTCCTAACCTCAGAGACCTTGATGGGTCATTAAAACCCCTTACATTTTATGCTGCCAACGACATGGAAGTATGGAGATAGGTGGTTATGTGAAGTTCCGCCTCCTCTTACGCTACTTCTTCTTGCGGCGACTAGAGGAGCTAGAGCTTTTGCTAAGTGTGTGGTGATTTCCTGATGTTTGGTTCATTTGAACTAATAATTTGTTGAGCGAAGTGTTCTCATAATCATCACTCCCTTCTTCCAACTCCTTGCCTTGACCAACCTGTTGCACTTCCACCGCGCAACTAGGAGACTCCAGCACCACAGTAGCTGCTGATGAGATTGGACCCACGTCAAGGACCGCACCTTCACTCGTACCAGGTGCCACAACTGCATTGTCAACCTCCATGCCCTCGCCAGTTGTCCTTCCCTAAGCAGCATGCCCCTCAACTAGGCAACTCCCTTCCGTTGACATCATGTTCCTCCTTTGTTGCTCAACCACACATGCTTCTACAGTTTCCTCAGATGAGCTCTCCCTTGTAACACTCTTGTGCTGTTGTAGTTTGCCACTATGTGACCCATTCTTATCCCTTTCCTCTTCCTGCATCTTCTTCTTTCCAGTAGCGCCATGTGGGGTTCGCGTACTCCCCTCCTCCCCCACTGACTCATCGACTTTGCTATGTTGTGCCTGGTTAGGGTTGCATTTGTGTCCAAAAATCTTGCAACCGGCACAACGTTGGGGGAGCCACTGATACTCAACATGGACAACAGCAGTGGCACCATTCTCTCCATCAACTGTCATGCAGGTGACCAACTCATCATGCGCATCAAGTTCAACCAAGACCCTTGCATGGCTCGCCCTTTGCCTATTAGATGTCAAGACACCAGCTTTGAGTGGGACATCTACACCACTCACTACATGACTGAGTCCTTCTGCTCCTAGGAATTCATAAGGAATGCGGGAGAACGTTGCCCACATAGGAACATTTGTGGGTTGCAGCTTGTCAAGCGACATGCCTCTTCTCCAATTCTGTAGGATAAGGAATCTTTGGGCAAAACACCACATCTTCTCAAGGACAAGGGTGAGATCACTTCCCAAGCCAAACCGGAAGTAGAAAAAACCATCCAAACTTCCAAGCACATCCACAAGGCTAAACTCCTTCCATAGCTTGAAGGCAGTAGGGCAACTTACGGCCAAGAAAATAGCCCACAAGTGTTGCGTTCCAATATTCTGCCCCTAAATCCCCCACTGCCTTAGGAATTTTCACAGTTGGTGACGGTCCTTTAGTTGCCGGAGGGATATATTTGAGGTTGAACGCCAACAAAGTGTCCTCAATTTTGGAGGTACATGCCTGGGCATAGGTTTTAGCATAAGGAGGTCTCACGGTGGCTGTGTGGACATGGCTAGGTGGTTTCTGGTTGGAGTCCTCGATTTCCTCAAGCAACACGTTGACTTCTTCCAAGGTTGAATTTCCAAAAGAAGGAAATTCTTGAGACAAGGGTGTGACAATGCTAAGTGGTTTAGGTGTTTTTGCGTTAAGGGGACAAGGGTGACAGGTGCCGGACCTATGGCAGTCCATGTGGCACAAGGCTCCAAATTTCCTTTCCTAGCTATGTCTTGGTCGTTGCTTTCCCCAATTGCAAAAGTAGGCATTTGTCTTGCCTCTTTTGGGTTGACCTTCAATACCTCCTCTGGAACCGTGTCCAAACCCTTATGAGCACTCTAACCAACCTTCACCGATGATGAGAACACACTCCCGATGGCATGGTGTGTCGTCCCTAGCTTCAACGCCACCTTCGGCTGGCCAGACGCCCCTTCATTAACCGGAGTTGCCATGGTGGGTGATTGGTGACTAGAAGTGTCCTCTAAAACTATTAGGAAGGGGAAGGTTTAGCTACGGTAAATCCTAAGGGTAAAAGTGTATGGGAAGGTGTGTAAATGGGTAGACATGTTGAAAGCCTTCTCTTCATTATAATTACATGGTTAATTAATTCCATGGAGATAGAGATTAAGCGTTCATATCTTTTCTTGTCAATAGCTAAGGAAGTCTAGGATGCCACAAGGGAAACCTTCTCTAATCTGGAGAATTTCGCCCAAGTCTTCAACTCAAGTCAAAGCTTTGAGATCAAAAACAGTTGAATCTGATCGTGACTCAATATTATAGTGTGCTACACAATCTCTAGCAAAAGATTGACTGTTCTATGATGCCAAGTGGAAGTACACCGAAGATGCACTCTTGTACAAGAAAATGTTAAATAAGGAAAGATTATTTGACTTCTTGTATAGACTGAATAAGGATTTGGATGAAGTACATGGACGAATCTTGGGAAAGACTCCTCTACCATCCATACGCAAAGCCTTTGTTGAAGTCTGACGAGAAGAGAGCTGTAAGCGTGTCATGCTCAACTCCTCCCTGGGTCCTAATGTTGATCATTCCACCTCGGTGATGCAGTGGAATAATAGTGCTGGTGACACTCGTTCCAATTGACAAGAGAGACCTTGGTGTGAGCATTGTCATAAGAAAGGCCACACTAAAGACACACGTTGGAAACTAAAGGGGAAATCAGCTGATTGGAAGCCTAGGAGTGTGTCTGGCACTCGTGGATATGTTGCTGAAAATTTTGAATAGAATCCGTTTACTCCCGAACAGATAGATAGAACAGCTCCAACGTCTTCTAATCCAAGCGGAGAACTCTAGATCATAACCTACTCCTGCTGCGTGTCATGTAACCAACACAGGTAAGGTGCCCACAGCTCTTTACTATTGAGGCTTCTCCATGGATTATTGACTCTAAAGCCTTAGATCACATGACCGATCAATCTCAACAATTTACTACCTATCAACCATGCTTAGGTAATTTCAAAATAAAAATAGCTAATGGCTCCATGTCCACAATCGCTGGTAAAGGATCCATTCACCTCTCACCTCACCTTACCCTACATAATGTCTTGCACGTTCCCAACCTCTCATGCAATATTCTTTCTATAAGCAAACTTACCCACAAACAGAATTGTAGTGCAAAGTTCTTACCCTTTGGTTGTGAATTTCAAGAGCTACTCTCAAAGAGGATGATTGGGAGTGCGAAGGAATGTGGTGGGCTGTACTACCTCGATGTTGAAGCACTCCTTCAAGCCCAAGACAAGAACCTTTCTGCCTTTAGTTGTACTGCTATTTCTAGTTGTAATGAGATTTTGAGATGGCACTATAGATTAGGTCATCCTAGTTTTCTTTCTTTGAAGCATTTGTTCCCTCCTCTCTTTAGAAATAAAGACTTGAGCTTATTTCATTGTGAAGTTTGTCAATTTGCAAAGCACACTTGAGCTATTTTCCGCTCTAGTCCTTATAAATAATCCCCACCCTTCTTATTAATTCATAGCAATATTTGGAAACCATCTAGAGTTCAAAATATATCGAATACTAGGTGGTTCATCACTTTTATCGATGATCATACACGAGTATGTTAAGTATATCTTCTAAAAGAAAAATCTGACGCTGCAAGTATTTTCAAAAATTTTCATGCCATGATCAAAACTCGATTTAATGCCAACCTACGAATTCTTCATACCGATAATGGTATAAAATATTTCAATACCATTCTCAGTGATTATCTAAACTCTCATGGGATTATTCATAAAAGTTCATATGTAGAGAGACCTCAACAAAACGAAATTGCAAAAAGAAAAAACCAGCACTTGTTAGAAGTAGCCCGAGCTCTCATGTTTATTACCTATGTTCCAAAACAATTCTGGGGTGAAGTTGTATTAACTATAGCTTATCTAATAAATCGTATGTCATCTAGTGTCCTACAACATCAAACGCCCCTATCTCTTCTTTTGAAGACTTACCCTCACACTTACCTACTCTCTAATCTCCCTCTAAAAACGTTTGGGTGTGTCTCTTTTGTTCACATTCTAAGCTCAAGTCGAAACAAGCTGGAACCGAGAGCTCATAAATGTATCTTCCTTGGATATTCTTCTACACAAAAGGGATATAAGCATTATAATCCTCAAACCAAGCACATGTATGTGTCCATAGATGTTACCTTTCACAAGTCTCAATCCTTATATTCAAACACTTTGTTTCAGGGAGCCACGGTGACAAAAGCTTCTTGTTTTTGGGAAAACATGTTTGCCTTCTCTTATCCCAAAAAATGCACCTATAGTGCCACTCATAACCATGGATTCAAACACCAACAAAGCATCAAAACAAACAGCAAACAGACAGGAAAATCCACCAATGGTCTACACATGAAGGGGTAATAAACAATAAGTACAGCTCCCTATAGAAACTCCTCCTCAAGAGTCCGAACTACAGGTAGTTCACCGAGTAAGTGAGCCTTTGAATAATATGGAATGTATTGATATGTCTCTTAACCAAAATGATACTATCACGTCAGAATCAGACCTCCCATTTGCAAAAAGAAAGGGAATCGGAAGCTGCACACGACATCCGATCTCCAAATTCTTAGGCTTCAGCAAACTAACTCCAAAATATAGAGCATTTGCAACCAAACTTGATGAAATAACTATACTACGATCTATTGAGGAAGCATTGGGACAATTAGAATGGAAAAAGGCAATGGATGAAGAGATGATAGCATTAGAAAAAAATCAAACTTGGGAAATAGTTAGTCAACTAAAGAACAAGCACATTGTGGGATGTAAGTGGGTCTTCAACCTAAAATACAAGGCTGATGGAACAATTGAGCGATATAAAGCACAATTGATGGCAAAGAGGTTCACTCAAACATACAGAGTGGATTAAATGGAAACATTTGCGCCAATAGCTAAACTCAACACAGTTTGTGTTGTCCTTTCACTTGCTACCAATTTAGATTGGCCTTTACAACAGCTTGAGCATATTGAATGGGAATTGGGAAGAAGTGCTCATGAAAATTCCTCCTGGTTTCGAAGGCAAATATGGAAGTGGAAATGTGTGTTTTTTGAAGAAGTTTCTGTATGGGTTGAAGCAATCTCCACGGGTTTGGTTTGAGCGCTTCAATCAAGCAATTAAAAGGCATGGGTATATGCAAGGGCAAGCTGACCATACCTCATTCTTCAAACACTCAAAAAGTGGTAAAATAGCTATTTTAATTGTTTATATTGATGATATGATTCTAACCGGTAATGATCTTAAGGAACTAGAGGAACCTAAGAAGGTGTTAGCCCAAGAATTCGAAGTGAAGGATCTTGGCAAGCTACAATACTTTCTAGGAATGGAAATTGCAAGAAGCAAAGAAGGGATTTCTATCTGACAAAGGAAGTATGTAGTAGATTTGCTAAAGGAAATAGGAATGTTGGGCAGTAAACCAACAGCAACACCAGTTGAACCAAAGGCTAAATACAAGAACAAAGGCAAACAAGAGTTAGTGAACAAAGGAAGGTATCAACGACTTGTTGGCAAATTAATCTACTGGTCTCATACCCATCCAAACATTGCATTCTCAATAAGCTTAGCGAGCCAATATATGCATCAGCCTCTTAAAGAGCACTTAGAGGCAGCATATAGGATACTTCGGTACCTCAAGGAAACACCGAGAAATGGCTTATTTTTTAAGAAAAATGGTGGAAGGAGTGTAGAAGTGTTTATAGATGCAAATTGGGCAGGAGCAACTGACAATCAAAGATCTACAATTGGAAATTGTACAAAAGTTTGGGGTAATCTAGTAACATGGAGGAGTAAGAAGCAAACGATGGTGGCTCGCAGCAATGCTGAAGTTGAATTTAAAGCCTTAGCTCAAGGTGTTTGCAAATTAATGTGGATCAAATGGTTGCTAGAAGAGCTGCACCTTAACAAGACAAGTACAATGAAGCTGCATAGCAACAATAAGTCAGCTATAAGTATTGCACATAATCCGATTCACCATGATAGAACCAAGCACGTGGAGGTAGATAGACATTTTATCAAAGAGAAGATTGAAAAATGGAACTATTTGTGTTGTCTATGTACCAAGTAAGCAACAAGAAGTGGATTTACTGACAAAAGGCTTAGTTAAAGATCAATTTGAAGAACTTGTAAGCAAGCTGAGCATGTGGAACTTGTATGCATCAGCTTGAAGGGGGGTGTTGCAATATATGTAAAATATTACTAGAGTTGTTATATTCAGATAACAATAGGATAGCTGATGATGTATCCTACGGTTCCTTATTTTTAGGAAATGATGAGTATAAGATAACCTCTAGTTGTTATCCTTGTGATTTTAGATATGATGTTATCCAAATATTGAGATTTAAATATGTTTATTATCTCCTTTAGTTAGTAATCAATAAGAAATATCATCCTTCTTCTCCCTTGTTACGTATTTCATTAGTATGACTGACAAGTCTCCTTGGGACATTCTTGTGCAAAATCAATTTCTTTAGAAGAAAATGTACCAGAATAAACAATAGATGCAAAGGGAAAATGGTATCAAATTTTATTATACAAGCATAAAACAGCTGAGAATTATATGCATAATTTCTGAAATGTGCACTCAATGGAGTCTTGAGTATCAATTCTTACCCGTGCCGTGTTATACACAGTATTCTTGCAGTCAGGTAAGATGCTGATGGACCAAGGAGGAAGATGATAATGCATGTCCCCAAAAGAAACTTTAGCAAAGTCTTTTGAATTATAATTTGCAAGGAATGCCGTACATGCCCCAGATTTTGATTTAAAGACATGAGCCTAGAGAGGAGTAACAAAATATCAAGGAAGAAAATCCAATTTCAATCTTTAAGAAATACATGTCTTCATGAAAACTAAAGCAGACCTCTTGATAGTTTCCAAGCTGTGTTACAGTGGGTTCTGCTGATACTAAAGCTGGCTCACATAACTTTATAGCTCTGTGTAAATCTTTCAAATGACCCCATTTAGGTTGTCTTAATAGTCCTGAAACACAACAAAGGTATATGGGTCACTAAGCATCATTAGATGATAGCAAGACAAGTTTGCAATAACACCAATAGCTACCATGGCTGAATTTATTGCCCAAAGGACTCTCCAAAAACCTGAAACCTTTCTTGCCTTATAGAAAATAGCCAAGAAAATGAAGTTCTAGACATTAATAATTATGAGACCAAATATGACGGTTTTGAAAGGTCAAGGATATAGTTATTAAAACAAAGTTCAATAATGAAACAAGTAAAATGTGAAGTCCAAAAGCAGGTTGAAAATTGATCCTCCTAAGAAATAAAGAAAAAATTTATATGAAGAAATAGGAATAATCCCTTTTACATACCATATTCATCAAGTGGAGCATCATAATCATAGCTAGTAGCTATGAAAGGACCACCTGAAGTACGTCCAAAATTTGTTCCTCCATGGTACTGAACCCCACAAGCAGACAAATATAAGACAGCTTATCTTGAATGTATGCAGTATGTATATTTGAAACTACATAGTCCACTGACCATATAATAGTTTATGAATGATCCCCCACTCTGTATAAATTTGGCAACTGAAAATGCCATGTCTTCAGCTGGTCGATATGGCACACCACCTCCAAACTCCGTGTACCTTTAAAGAAGTGGAAGATATCATTAACTCATCCCAAAATTTTTCACCAAGGCTAATGGTGTAATCAAAGCTTTTCTTCCTTTTTTTTTGGATAATTATTTTTCTTCCTTTTAGATTAAAAGATCTACAGTATTTTAAGCAAAGTAGTTTTCTGTCAGAAATGACCATCGTTTTCTCCCCTTTTTGTAAGCAATAATGATATTATCCTTTGGATGCTGCCTGAAACTCACCATCCTGTCCATGCTTCAGTCCACATTTTAGGTTTATAAGCCTTGTTTGGATAGAAGTAGTCACAGTAGTAACCATTGCAGGTGTTTATCTGCCATATCAATGAGAAAGAAAACATCAGCAGGACATAGTGAAAAACTTCAATTGATTGGTAGATGCTACAACTCCCAAGCAAGAGTAACTGTTGACTAATACAGACCATGAAATAAATTATCCATTCTCTTTCCAACACAAGGGACAAATCAGAAAACTTATTTCTGAGACCATTTACACAGGAGATGAATGTGAATAAGTAATCAAAGAGATAAGATCAAAATTCAAAAAGATGACTTGAATAAGACAAACCCTGACAGATAAGAAACTAAGGAAGTGTAGTCATGTGCAGTGAATAATATTCATTCAGTAAGGAGACAAGAAATTCTCAGGTGGCCCCCAATGAGGAGGGAAGATGACATAATAAATCAAATTAATAATGTGAAATTGTTGATAATTTTTTTTAAAGGAACTTGTGAGTTCTAGGATTCTTACAATAGGATCTGGGGCATCATCTTGCTTGCACATGACCCATGGGACACCAGTGCCTAGATCCAAAGCCATTTTTGCTGCCCATTTGGTGTAAGCTTGACCAGGTTCCCCAATTTCGTACTCCACGGGCCCATATTCATTCTCAATCTGTAGTGGAAATAGTGACATACATAACTCAACATACAGTATTACAACTAACAAAACAGGCATTAACTTAAAGAGGGGGCAGCTTCATTTACCTGGGATAGAATTATTGGACCACCCTGAGAATAGAAAAGCTTCTCAGTTTTCATCATATTGATGATCTTTCTGGTGAACCTTCGCATTTCACGCTTTGTATTGATAACACATTGGATAGTTAGTGATCACCTAGAGAAACAATTCATGCAAAAAATGATGCAGTGCCTCACCCTAAAAGGTTCATTATCTGTTCTGAAGTTGATTCCAGGTATGTACTTCAGCCAAACGGGAAATCCACTGAACACAAAACCAAATGCAATCACAAAAAAGTCGAAATCTAAAGAAGCAATCAATTCATAGAACAAATTAGGTAGACATTTATACCCAAAGTTCCACTCAGCGCAGACATATGGACCAATCCTGAGATGAACATATAAACCAGCTTCTTTCACCAGCTTGACAAATTTAACCAAATCATAGTTTCCTTCAAAATAATACTGTAAATGGGAAAAAAAAAAAAGAACAAAAAAAGAGGGAGAGAGATCATTGATAGACATAATGTAACTTTTTGTAACAAATGCATAAATAAATAAAAATTATTAGCAGCTCATATTTATAATTACTTTGCCTGGAGAAGGCTCATGTCCATTCCAGAAGACATAAGTCTGAATCACGTCCAAACCTCCTTCTTTCGCTTTTTCAATAAGATCTGGCCACATCTGCCCAAAAAGAAAGAAAAAAAAAAAAAGATCAACATTGACAAGAATCAACAAAATAAAAATAAAAATAATCCAAAACACATAATAAAACAATGTTGAATAACAAAATCTATTCATCCTAAATAGTCACCCAAAACCTAATTATGTTTCCTAAAAGCACAATCACCCATTTCAAGAACATTAAACAGCTCAGATATAGCATAAAGGGAAAAAACATACACGCTTCACTGACATTACATTACATAACAAGAACCAAAATCTACTCAATTCGCATACTTCACTCCAAACCGAACTACAAAGTTTCCACATCATAATAATAATCTGCTCATTTGAATTCCAACATTAAACATCTAAAAAAACAACATAAACGCAAAATTATACAATCTAATAACATCCATAATTCAAAAAGAAAAAAACATATACATGTTTATGTTTTTTATATACCTCAGGTGTGCTTCTGGGGTAGTGAATGGATCCAGAAATGAGAATCCTTCTTTTTCCGTCAATAGTAACAGCCTTAGAATCATAAGAAACTGAGGCATTTACTGTAATGCAACAGACCCATAAACCCAATAACACATATGAAGTTACTACATTCCTCATTACGAGTTTAAAGCTAAAACCCATGAGTAAAAAATGAAGTGGAACAAGAACGCAAACTTGTATAAAGCAATGAGCTTTAATATTGTTATTGGAATTAGCTTATTGGGTTATGGTTTCCTTTACGCTATGATAGACAAAAGACAAGAAAATAGTGCTGGGTTTTCTTCTTCTGCTTCTTCTCTTTCTCTACAAGGTATTAATGTGGGATAAAGATTGGAAGAGAAAGAGAGAGAGTGAGGATGGAATAAAGTGGAAATGGAGATGCCCTTGAACTGCTAGGCTTTCTCACTGGTACAGTGCTAGTGAATGCACACTGAAGAGTGGAGAGAGATTAAAAGTAGGACCCAATTTTTCAAGGACTTTTGGGTCCCGCTTTTTGGCCTTATACTTGCCCTTGACGCGGAGCCACGGCTTCCCTCTCCCTCCCTTGTTCTAAACCATGCACCATGTTCGAAACAGTTTGTATGTAGTATGCCATTAGTTAACAACTTAGTCCACACGTATCGAGTGGGTAGGAATGGATGATCCCATCCGTATTTATTTTATAGTACATATTTAACACTTTAAAAGCACTAGACATGTATCCCCAGACAGTAATACTCTAACCCATATTACAAAGTACGAGTATTATGGATAAATTATAAATTTTTATTACATTTTTAAATTCTAAGGTAAATTTTTCCTGACATAAATTTGTTAGTGTTTTTATATTATCCAATTAATTTAAATTGCTAAAAAAGTACCCTCTCCATGATAATAGTGACATTATAAAATTCATGGCATACAATTTCTTAGACAAAAGTAATACATGATAGCATAAAAGCAATAATATAACACATTCACAATCATGAAGAAGGTATACCTCCAACTATGTAGACCTTATATGTACTACAAAATTTTGTCCATTTGTTAAAAAATTACAACTCTAGATCTATTACAATAAGTTTATGAATATAATATTCAATGAAAAATATAACAATAAATATAGGATTAGTAACAAGAAAGAAACTGACTAAGAAAAATAGAAATTGGAAACATAAAAATAAAGTATGAGAAATAGAAGAAATTGAGTAGAAATTTTTTAAAGATTTTCTATGAACGATAGGATTGGATTATAGCCAATATGTTTATTTCTTTTTTGCTTTTTGGTGAATTTAGAAGGTATAAAAAAAATAATGTTTTGCATTCAATTTCGAAGGTAGAAAAATAATAATGTTTTACATTCATTAATATTATTTAATACTTTTTACAAAATGAATGTAAGGTAGCCTAAATGTTGTACTTTGTATTCGTTAAAGTACGGGTTCATGTTTGATACAAGATATTAAAATATCAAAATTTTACCCATGCCGTGGGAGTAGGTTATGAAAATTATACTCAAAATCTATCATATAAATTTCAATATCAATCCCAAACCCTACCAAATTGAACATGATATTATAAGTCATGATATATAATAGAATTGCTCGCCCACTTTAGTCATTAGGTTCTAAATAAAAAACTTCATATTCTTGTAATTGATTACATGTTTTACAATTACGTTAAGACAATATTACTTCAATAAAAATAACTATCCTATTAACTATTTGTTACCTTAAATTAATTGACCATTAACATGTAATTAATCATGAAAATATGAATAGTTTCCTATTTGAAGTATGTTAACCAATAGGCCATTAGCTTTTTGAAATGAAGTAATTATTCATAAAAATGTGGATAGTTTCTTATCTAAAGTTTTAATTAATGCTTCAAAAATGCAAATAAAAGATATAATAATTTCTCTTGTACTATGAGTTGTTTAACTTTTAAAAATTATAAATTAGGTCACAAAATTTCAACCACATTAAGTTGCAGATAGGATCCATATTGGCTCATTTAATTTTAAAAATATGAAAAAAAAAATTGGATTATCCCATTAGCTTATGAATCAATGCAAGCTAGCCTGTTTAGTAGCTTCACTCTAGAGTTAAGAGCAAGTATAAGTCCAAAAAACCCATCGTGGGGAATCACTTGATGGAAGTTAAGTTTACAAGAAACTAAACTGGAAAATGAATATTTCAAGAGACTTTTTCATTTGACTAACAGCCTAGGGGATATATTTATAATTATGTCATTGTAATCTTTTCGGAATATATTATAAATTATGTTCGGTTACACGATATCATGTATAATTAAAGAACAAAACTTAAGCCTTATTCCACTAAGTGAGGTTGTCTATATAGATTCTGTTTTGCAATGACACTTTATCTCATGGGACATAGATATGCATTTATACTTAAATGTGTCATATCATTTTGTATTGATTCTTTTATCATCTTTTTTTTTTTCCTAAAAGCACGTGTACATTAAAGGCTAACCCTAAATACACTAACCAAAACACCATGATTGATTGGAAAGGAAGAGAAGAGAGAAGCAAAAACCCAGAATGGAGGGGGGAAGGCGGAAGGCAAAAGTTACTTTCTTTTAAAAAGCTTGTGCATACTTAGCTTGAAATCTTCTATTGTGTGCATTGATAGCAATTTCAAGATTCAAGCTTCCAACTAATAAACCCCATAAGCGACCAAGCAGCTCATAAGTCATAACAAGACACTAGACCAAGCAAACCCGCAGTCTTCCATTCCTAAGCAAGCCTTTTTGAATTTGGCTACCATATGTGCTATATTTCATGTTAATTGTCATCAATGGGTAGTAAATAAGAGAATAAGAACATCAGCTTGGGTTCGAATGGAACAAGGAAGCATTCTAGTGGGCTACTCGATCTTCCTTTTCCATTTTCTTCCAACAGTTTGACCAATCCCAAAAAAATTATTAACCTATGAACGTGGTTTCAATCTTTTTTCTTTTTTTTTTAATAATCCATGAGTACATATTTTGGAAATTTCAAACAAAAAGATTATCCTATAATATCTATTTAATAAGTATTCCTAAATTCTGTTCCACTAAATGGAGTCTCATCCATCATAAGATCCAGATAGATTGCAATGCGTGGACCTTGATTCCCACTCCATTCTACTTTCTTTTAAATGGACAAGAAAAGAGAGGATTAAAAAAAAAAGAAAGAAAAAAGAGAAAAGTGCTCCCCTCCCCCATATCCGAAGAAAAGTATCCGCAACCTCCATTAGATGAGAAATGATTCTATAGTATTAATATATTATGTAAATTAATTAATGATATGTAATTATTAATAAAATTTTAATATATAAAAATCTAAATAGTAATTTTAAAAAATTATTATAACTAATACATAATTAAAAATTATTAATAATTATCATTTATCAAAATAGGCGATGTATAATAAATTTTTTTCCCAATGGACAGCATGTGGAGCCAATCCCAAGGCGGTGTTATTTTCCCAAAAGTATCGGCCTGTAAATGCTGTTCGTAGAAAACGACAGCCACTCGCAACGAGGAGCGTGGCGTGGATATGAAGTATGTGGACTGGAATCAGGAAAAAAAGAAAAAAGTATTTATGCTCACAGACAAAAGTCGTTAATCTGGATGCGTGATTTTCGTACATCTTTTCGCGCGTGGATGTGTTTCCTCCGACAAATTGTGCGGGAAATTTTGACTGGATTTTCGCATCGTTGGCGCTGGCTGGATGCCGGTGGATTGCTTTCGGCTGGCTCACTACTCTATATGCAAGGTTTGAGATTTAAATGAGTTTGAAAAAGAATTTTTCGTCTTTTCAAAATTCCCGACACACTTAACGAAAAAGTAATTACATTTGAAAATATATTATTTTAAGCAATTAAGAGGACATCTATTGACGCGTTTTTATTAGGATTGGATAAAAAAAACAAATTAAATTGTAAATGTTTTTTATATTTAAAAAATTATGAATTAAATTATTTTTTTTTAATTTTAAAAAATTATGAATTGATTGAATATTTTCAAACCGAACCAAACCATGAGAAGTAAATAAAAATCTAAAAATATATGACTAAAAAAAAGAATTCCATATTACTTATTTGATTTATCTTTTTATTTAGTTTTAATTAAGTAATTAATTACTTTTTTGTTTTGTATTTTTAGTTGTTAATTGATGTAGAAATCATAATTATCTTAAGAGACATTGAATAGGTATTAAAGGTAGTGAATGATATAAGAGAAATAATAATAAAATTATCTTGAGCATAATTTCTATGATTTTATTAACTTGTATATAGAAAAAAATTAATTATATGTATAAAAATTGTTCGAATGGTTAACTAAATTGTTTCTTTTAGTTTTGAAATAATTATGAACCGAACCATATGGTTAGGTTCAATTTAGAAAAAAAATGATATGCGATTTGGTTTGGTATGAAAGATGAATCGTGCCTACCCCTAATTTTTATAGAAAATTTTACAATATAGTTACTATACTGCTAGTTTTCTTATTACAATAATATTTCTTAAATTACAATAATAAACAGAATTATTGATGATAAAAGAGGTTATAAACAACTTTTAGAAAACTATCAACAACTTAATAAGTACTATCAATGGCCTCTTTTTTAAAATAAATCATTCTAAAATATAGTGAATACGACCATTAAAAGTAAAAAAGTGATTATATCATATAATTATTTTTGAGTGACTACATCATAAAATCATTCATTCTAATATGTAATAAGAATTTATTATGGAAACTTTCTTTGTGAAAATTAACAAAGAGTCTCCTTAAAACATTTATTAAGGGTTGGTATGGTTTATCTTATTTTAATTTTTTCTATATTTTTTACATTGTTTACAAGTTGTGTATTTATTGAATTAAGATACAAAAATGATGAAAGTATAAATATATATACCCTTATTATATAAAATTAAGCATCCAACACTTACTAAAAAAAAATTCTTAATAGATCGCTATAAAAATTGACTTTTTATGCTTTACTCGATTTAGTTAAAAAAGAAATCAAAATTCATTTTTCAATAAATAAAATATATATTCTTAAACTCTTGTTCTCTAATTAATATTTTCGCTATAGTTATGAAATAAGATATAAAATATATAATTTATCTAAACATTTTGTTTGAAACAAAAAACATGTAAAGTTAAATAAAAAAATTATGTAAATGTTGGATTTTAAATAAATAAAAATCAAATACAAAATAGATATAAATAAGATATACTTTAAAAAAATGTAAAAAGCCCTTAAAAGATATAAAATTAATGTTTTAACATTTTTCATGTACTTTCTTTTCTTTTTAACACTTATAATTTATCTTAAAGATGAAATTTGACTTTACCAAGCGTTTGGCCAATTGTTCATGGGACCCTTTTTCAATATCTAGAGTAATTATAAAGTTAAAAAAAAAAAAAAAACCCCTCCATACTTTCTAGGAATTTTAGAATTTTAAGTAAATCATTATTGGTTCAACTTTTAAAAAGATGTATACAAAAGCGCAGATGGTGGCAATTGATAAAGCAAAAAATTTTGTGCTCATTTTTCTCTCTCCACATCTTATTTTTCTTATTAAATTTTCTAGCATATCACTATTCGATGCATTGGTTTAACTAAATAAAAAAAAAGTTTAAAAATTATGGATAACCGTAAATGCATCCATTAAATTATTTGTCAAGTGTTTGGTTAAAAAAAATTATTTATTAAGTATGAATAGACTTTCTAATATGACTTTATACTATTATAACTTAAAAATATGTGCAAAAGCTCCTAAATCATTGTTACAACTTTAAAATTGTCACTAAAAGATTTTATAAACTTATATTTTAGAGTTCAATAATAATTTTAAAATTTCATTGTCTCTTTGCAGATATGTTTATAATTTTAAAACTTGGAGAGGTAAAAGTATGCTTAAGACTTGTAAGGTGTATTTGAACTAGTTATGGATATGTATTTACGATATCACTTTCGATATTAAATTTAGTAAACCAAGAAAAAATATAAGTAAATGTTATTGAATAAAAAATAAATATTATACTAAGGCTTTTCAAACAATTGCATTGTAGGTGTGTTGTTATGTATTATAATGAACGTGATGAAATACTATTTTACTTATTTGAAATAAATATAATTTGCCGAACTACATATCTATACTCAATAAGACTCTATTTATTACAGTATAATTTTCATAAATGTAAAATGAAAAACCATAAAGAAGATGGTATTTATGATACTTCATGTGAGTAAAATATCACATAATTTTTGAAAGAGGACTAACGGTGATTTATAAGGTTAAAGTAATAAATATTATGTTAATACTAACTTGGAATTTTTATGTCAAATGATTGAAAAGATGTATTAGTTATTTGTTGGCATAGTTATTAACTACTTTTAAATTGGGATACTATAAATGATATTAGAGCTAACCTTTTATCAATATATGGACAATTTAGAAACGAACCAAGATGAAAGATGGTGAACATGTTTCAACTTGATTTAAAGAGGTTGGAGAGTGTCATTATAGTGCAGCTTTTGGTGAGTTTTGAGAATGATCTATAACTAGAGGGTGGTAAGAATGGATTGAGTTGTACGTACGTCGGAAAGAACAAGGCCTAACTATGAGGTCTTGTAGGGAAGTGATTGCAAGTTTCAAAGGAAGAGACATTGTCACACCTATGTGAGCAAAGGATTATGGAAGAGTATTAATAGTAATTTGTATGGTTGTGGTAATAAATAATAAGTTAATACTAATTATGAACTTTTAGCCAAGTAGTCAAAAATACCTATTAGTTGATTGTAGGCTTGATTGTTAACTAAAAAATTCTTTAGTTATCTATTAAATACTTTTAAATTATGATTTTTTTTATTGTTTAAGAACCTCTTGAAAACCCCCAAATTGTGACTAAAACTTCATAAATTGCTGCTTATAATCATTTTAGTGATATTTTTAGGTTTTAGTAATATTATATATATAAAAAGTTATAAAAAGATAAAATTATACTTTAAAAGGTAGATTAACTTATCTCTAGCTATAAATAGCTTAAGTGACATCTTTACACCCATCCCTTTCAACCTTTTTTAGTTGGTTCATAATATGAGTCATGCCATCGTCTTACTAATAATGCTTATACGATGTTGTTAGGCAATAATCTATAGCCATATCATGTGGGGGGTCAACCATCAAGCAGTAATGTGGAAAGCATGTTCCAATTACAGCTTCCGGCGAATGATCTGTGGCATCAAATTATGATTCATTGTGAATTTTATTTTACAAAATTTACGAAAAAAATACGTAGGAGCACCATATTATAGAAACACACTCTAAAACTATTAATCAGTTAAGGATGTAGTTCATAAATTTTTAACATATGCTTTTATATCCTGTGGTTTTTGTCTTTGAATATATATATAAATATCCCGTAAGCTATTGCTAAGATTTAAAAAATTATCACTAAATATAATCATTTTAGCAATAGTTTTAAAGGGAAGTTAGAATGATTAATGAGTTCAATATCACTGTGCTTTTATCTGGAATAAATATAAGTTTAGCATAAGCTCAATCATAAGTTTATAGGTAAAGCTGTAACCGTCAAGCAATGGCATAAAACAAAAAAGAAGTTAGAATGATTCACATATTTCAAGTAGTATTATTCTTAAGCACTTAGAACTCTTCGGATAAATATATGTGCTACTATATTATTATGAAACAAGCAATTTCCTGGAAGTATAAAGTGTTAAGATAGTACTTAATTGCTTATTATTGCACACCGTTTTTCTAATATTATTAAGCAAATTTAACTATTTGTCATGACACATAATCATATGCTTAATGGGAAATTATAAAAACATTGTTTGTATTTTAGAACTTTTGCAATAAATGATCCATGTGTTTGTTTATTTGATAAACACACAACCTGTGTTTCAAAATCAAGTGTTAATGTTATTAGGAATATGTGTTAGCTTCTTATTGATATATGTTGATTAATTTAATAAATATAATATATTAAATAAATTTAATTAATAATATACTAAAAATAAGTAGGAAAAAAAAAGAAATATGCTAATAAATTAAAAAATAATAATAATACACTTATGACCATTATTAAAGGCATGAGGTGATTAGGCAACAATGTTGGCAAGGATTGCTCTAAGGTGGTTGCTAGCTACACCTTCTACCCTTAAAGTGGCTAAAGACAACTTAATAAATTAGATGGATTATGACCTACTACTATAAATGGTTCTTATGACTCATCTATAATGATAGGTGATTATCTATGGTCACACAACCCTTTTTAAGGTACTAGGTGGCTGCTCACCCATCATTCTAAAACTTAAAATCAATGAAAACCTATCAATTATGTGATTAAATCTTGTGGTTGGACAAGCTTTTATTGATTCTTTTTCTTTTTCTTTTTAATGTATTGGATTGGTTGACCCATTTACAATAGTGGATTTTGACATACCAAATTTATTTAGTCATCTCTAGTTACTCCAAGGATAGGAGGTGAACGATGGTGAGAGAGGAGGCATCGTTACTTGACATGACCCCTTCATGGTGGTTGGCAGCCACCTTTGTCCTTAAGTGTCTAGAAAAGCTATAAGTGTTTCTTATTATTATTCTTTTAATTTTTTGTATTTATCTTTTTTGGGTAATTTTTAAAATTAATTTCAATATATTATGTAATTTATTTAATAATATTATATTTATTAAATTGTTTATTGCAAACTAATAAGAAGCTAATATATGTTCTTATTAATATTAATAGTTAATTTTAAAACTCAAGTTATATTATAAAAAAACAAAATACTAATCACTTATTTATAAAAATTTAAAAACATGGGTAATATTTTTATAATTTCCTCTTTAAATAATTTTTTTTTACCAGATAAATAACTCATGATTACGTAATGCTGCTTTTGTCGTAATTTAGTCTAAGTTTCATCTTTTAAAGAAAGAAGGAAATGAAAACAAAAGAAGAAGAAGAAGAAGGATCATGGCTAACGAGTGCATAAGGCATTAATCACCAAGTTTAGAAGAAAAAGAATCATTCTAAAAGCGATGGGAAGTTTTATAAAAAAATAAATAATTAAAAGAATATACAAATTTTCATTAACAAGTATATATAAAGCATTGCACTTTCTTTATCATTTTACTTTCTTTTCCAAATCCAACAAATTAGTTTTTACGGTGATAACAATTATTGGAGGAAATAGAAATAATACCATAAGTTCTAATATTAGTGCAAATATATCTTATCGACTTTTAAATATTGTAAATAGTTACCCTGAATTTTAATAAATTAGTAAATAATCCTATAAATTGTAAATAATCTTTCTTAAATTTTGATTTTGATGTCTAAGCACCAATTCAAACTTATGAAAGTGTATTTTAACGCACCTTAAACTTTAATTAGTATATATATATATATATATATATTTTAGCTAAAAAAGCAAACATTACTTTGTTACCAATTTATCAAAATTTATGAAAATTATTTATAATATTTAAATTGGGAATTATCTATACTAAAATTAATGGTTAACGGTTTGTTTGCAATTTCCGTCTAATATATATATTATACCTTTCTTTTCTGGATAGAAGAGTTTATAATTTCCTGTGCGCATCTGACTCATAACTTGGACCCTTAGGAGTGTATTTGCAATTTGTGAAAAAAAAAATTAGGAAACAAATATTTAAATTATTTGATCATTGCCCACTTCTAATTTGTCTTTAATGTATTTTTACATTCTATTTTATAGGGAAAATATGCCATTCGTGTTCTCATTTAAACAATGACACGATTTGAAAAATTTTCTCAAAACAGGTACAAAAACATGTTAATATGCAGGGATAATTATAAATATACAATCCCAAATCCATTGCTCATGTACAAGTAGATCTCTTAAACTCATAAAATAAACTTTCAACTTTCTATAACTTAAAAAAAAAATTGAAAATACCTCTTAATTCATTATTAAAGATCTAAAGAATGTTGCTGTAAATAACTACAATTTTAGGGATTTAGTAATGACTTAAGAAGTCTATACATATTTTTAAAAGTTATGAGGAGATGAAACTATACCTTGAGAATCAATTATATTTGACCATAGCTAATTAGTCATCGATACTCTTAAATCATCAATAAAAGGACCATGATTAGTAACATGTTAGAGGTTTTAATAACAATTTGAGGTATGTAAATAAGTCTAAAATATATGAGAAAGTGAAGACATGTTTTGAGTTTGAAAAGCCTATTTGTATTTAACTAACAACTGTTTATTTTTTGTAATAGAGTAGATAAGGAATAGAAAAATTACATTTTAGAAATGACTATTATCGTAATAGATTAGGAATTTATATTTTAGTATTTATTTTACCTCATTAATTTTTATTTAGCAATTAATTATAGTATTAATAAGGGTATAGTGACCATAAAAATTTTTATTTATTTTTAGGTAATATCCATTCTTAATAGAGTAGAAATAAAAAAGTATTAAAAATTAAATTTTTTTATATTTTTTAAGTAAATAAAATAATAGATAGTTATTATATTTCCTTTCTATTACTTATAATTAATCAAACTGTAATAGTTTAAAAGTGTATTTATATTTTATCTTTTAGCATACATTGTTTTTTGTTTTTAAATACATATCATTGGGACCTGCAATGCTAATAAGCTAAAGCGTAACATATTCCATCGCAAGGATACGTAAATAAAGAAAAACCCACAAGTGGGGACATAAAGACAAGGTATATGGAGACGTGAAATGTGCATGCCAGCATGGTCTGCTGTGGCTAAGTCTTCCTTGCCCATGTGATTTCATAGGCACCAAATATCATGTTTCTCAAAATCATTTATTCTAGTGAAAATAAAAAAGCATATTTTTTTTTTAATACACAAAAAGTGCGATCCATACATGTTTTAATTTTTGATGTGCGAAACAAAATATTCCTAATATTAAAAAATTAATGGAAGTTGCATCTAGAAACCAATACAATTAAATTTACCTATCAGTTTCTCCCTTTATTTTAATAGTCTCTATTAACACTAGCTTTCAATAAAAGGGTATTGATATCAATCCTGTTTCCTAAGCATTAATAGATCATTTGAACAGCATGCAACAAGAGGTTTGCATCTTGCATCTACAAATTTGAGATATATAAATAGGTCATTAGTGGCCTTTCTTGAGCATGACTATCAAAGCTCCTTTATACTATATTATCCAATTGGAGTCATACTAGCTACTTTACGAATAATGGGTGCCACATTGTGGTCTCAACGGAACATGTGGAAGGCTGCAACTTGATTCCACCACTAAGGATTAATTCTATTTATAAATACCTTTTTCATGGATGAGTATTTATCATATTATCTTATAAAGGTAATAAAATAAACAGATAAAAATTTATTTATATTTAAACTTATGATATATTAGATTAAAAAAAAAGCGAAATTCATAATCATCCCACATAAAAACTATCAAATTTATTGGCTTCAAATGCATTATAATTATTAGCACACCAAATGCAACTTGCAAATATTCAATGCCCTCTTCAACACGGAAGCACCAACCGTGTGCCACAAACATAATGGGGGAAGTAGGTTTACTTCGTTCACTAAAGTATACATAATTTATTCAGTACACTACTTTATGGTTGTATTAAATTCCACATGGCAAAGGACACCCATCAACACTAATTATCATGTTGCTCAGGAAGAGTGTGATAAAAACAAAACTAACGTAAAATAAAGCAGCAAGATTGTCTCCTACAGTGTGAGTATGATTCTTTTGTCTAGATTAAGAAGGTGGTTATGTTGTCGTTTTCTCTTACACATGAAGCTATCCCTTCAATTACAAGAAATGTCACTCTATTACGTTATTTATGTGGGTGCCTGATTGAGATTTAACGAAGAGTGGGACATTGCCAAAGTAACCACGACAAACTATGAGAAAGGAAACCTTGCTATCGAATTGTAGTAAGCAAAAAGTAATTGGTATATGCTACAATGATGAACGTGGGGTATCAGAATTGTGAATTATTGCATCTCTTTCGAATCAAGAAAAATGGGTATTGGATAAAGTATAAGAAAATTGGTTTTACAAGATTCAAAGTTGTCGGAAATTCGTATAAAAGGTATGTCATGTTGCAAAAAAAAAAAAATGAATGGTGACAGTATTGAATTTAGGCCTCGTTTGATTTATGTATGGAATAGGATTCTATGCAATTCAACTTTCTCTTTTTTTAATGAGAATCTAGTAAAAATGTGAGGATAAGATAAAGATCAAAATATGATCATTTGTTGCTTTCTAGTCCTTGGAATCCTACTAACTAGTAAGAAGTAAGAAATAGGATCCCACCTCATTATTAGCTCACCAAAAAGCATCGTCTGCCACATTTTCATGCCCGCTCTTGTATTGAATTTCATAGTCGAGGCCTAGGATTAGGAACTTTGTCAGCCACTTTTGTTGGCAAGGAGCTGAGCTGTGTGATCATAATCTGTTCCATCAAAAATAGCAAACTTCATGGTCAGTTTTGGCTGCAATAATCTGTTAGCTCAAGGAAGCCCCTGAATTGCTAGACTTTTATGGGCAAGGACCGACCCACCCATAATTGCTACAATAATGTTTATTTGGTCAATAGCCAATCTCCTACAAGACATCATACGACCAAGTACTCAATTTGTGGGCTGCCATACACACGATTGTCATGTTTTAAAAACAGCTGCTCTCTCCTCAAAATTTATAAAATAACATAAATATGTGCCATATGCTTTAACCGTTTGTTAAAATTGCTCAAAAATTAGAAATCTTTCATGATTCTAATAGTTTTAAAAAATGTCCATATAATCTATCTAATCATAATATTATGATTATAGCCAATTAGGTACCTATGTTTGCCTCACATGTTGTTTAGCCGTATAAAAGACTATACACACACCAATCATCAAGTTATTCTAAAATTGTCCTCAATAAAGATGTATTTCATGGACAATTACATGTCAATTTGTTTTCTCAGCACTTTTCATGTGGACACAGGTTTGAACCTTCGACAAACTTTATTCGACATCTCCTTGAATCCTAAGTAAGGAATAGATAATGATGTACAACTAATCTAAAAAGATGGTAATTTATATTAATGGATTGGGTTCATATCTTATCTTATATCAAATCTATATCTATTTAATAATGATGATTATAAATAATAAATTTACATTATAATCATAATCTTCTATATCATGTTTTGTATTTATTTTATATATTTTTTCTATAATTACATGTCTAGTGGCATCCGGACCTCTAAGTTGGTCTGACTCTGAGTATATACCATATTTGAAAAATCAACCATGGCTCTTAAACTTCAATTTCGTAGTTGGCATGATTTTCTCGAAGTGTGCATTCATTACGGCTATCTTTCTAGTGCTTAAGCAATGATGACATTGGAGAACCAAATGAGGTTCAAAATGCAATGAAGTTGGACATTATAGGGTTTTATCGAATGTGTTGGGTTTGTTGCCAAACTATTTTCTTGTGAAATCTGATTCGGAATTCACTATTTAGCATTTACGAATAGAAAGAGAGAGACTTAACACTTTTCCTATTGTATAATGGAGATTGGAGAGGATAAAACATGCACCCGTTTTATGTTATTTCATACCCTCAAGAGTCACATGTATAATGAATGCCTTACATAATGCAATATTTTACTTCTTTATTTATACAATACATAAATTAGCCTCTTCAAGAAAACTAATATAAGAGGACTTTTTAAAATATTTGTTTGTATTTACATTTGTCACGTCTACTGTGTCATTATTATCTACTGAGAGAAGGTGAGATTATGCCCTTTAGTTTTTATGTTTATATTATTTTAAGGGTAAATTATAAAAGAGTGAATTGTGTTTTTAATTATTTATAATAAGATTATTTGTGTTTTAGTTTTTCATAAAGAGGTAACTTAAACTTTTCAATCTTATGTTAATTACTTATAAATGATATGTGTCTACATATTATTGGTCAAAATATTATTATATTATTTAACTATATAAATATAAATAAAAATTATTCAATAATACAAAAAAATGTTGAAAACAATAAAAAAAAGGGTGGGAACTTAAATTCTTTAGTGAATAAAGCCACATTGCTCGTACTTTCATCGTCGATATAGATGAGTTTGCTGAAAAAGTTGAACTGCTGTTCATCCTTCTACCCGATCTTGCCGGCGAGGATATGAAATTTGGGTCGAACGCCTTGAAATCCGAGTGACTAGTAATAATAAATCCTATTCGCTCTCAACTATTAATATCTATTTTCCCAATAAAACCCTAGGCCAGCAAATCTTCATGAAACCACTTCCTATAATGGTAGAACTTTTACCCACAAGTTATATTTAGTGATACGTAACTATTAAATAAATAATTATTTTAATGATTTATATTTATATTTATATTTATTTAATTAAATAACATGATAATATTTTGATTGGTAATATATCAGCATGTGTCACTTTTAAGTACTTAACACATAATTATAAAACTTAAATCACATTTTTATAAAAAAACTAAAACACATATAATCTCTCTGTAAATAATAAAAAATACAGATCACCTTTTTATAATTTACCCTTATTTTAGTTACTAGATAAATTTAAAACTAGTCCCCAAATGAAGGAGTGAGCAATAATGTCTTGTACATAACTACTCTCCTACACTTACATACATATTAAACCACACACAACTTGATTTATTACTAAAAGCAATAGTTAAGGTAGTAATCACATGCAATATCACTTAAGGGTTTTTAAGGTAGGAGCAACATAAACAAGCACATCTAATGTCCTAGGCAATGAAATTGAATCTCTCGATCCATTAATCTTAATAATCAAATCTCCATAAGAAAATCGTCTTATCTTGAGTTCCCCACTAATAACTATCATTAGTAGCCCAGTCCATTATTGGGGATCCACAATAATTTCCCACACCACTATTACCACTCAACAAGTTGATTTTGAGTTCTTAACTTGTATTAGCCACGATTCTACCATAGTGAAGATTCACATATCCATACATGGCGATATTGGTACTTAAATCACTAGTCACTTTTAACCTAAATGTTTGACCCACAATAGGCAATGAACAACTTGGTCTATAATTCGCTCATCTGGATACCGATCTCAATGCAAGCACAAACTATACCATTTAATTAATTTATAAGTTATATATTCGTTAAGTTCATTGATAGACATTCAATACATAACTAAAATAGTCACTCACAATTTGGTTATGGGTTAAAGCTAGTGTTTAGCAATGTTTCCAAATTAACTTAAGGTTAAGAGATAGGTTAGGGAAGTGGTAAGAAAAAAAATTAAGCATAACAAAGGCATTCAATTGATGTAGAAGATGAAGCGGTTGATTAGGTGGGAATGAGGCAAATCTAGTTAACTAGATTACCAAAGTGCTTAAATAGAGGCTAAAGTGGTCAAGCACAAAATGAAAGTGGTTGATTGCTTTATGTTGAAAAGATTGGATTTAGTTTGCGTTTACACTTTGAAACCTAGTTTCACTTGAGGGTTTTATCGAGTTGCTCTATCAATTTAGAGCTTGAGTGCTATTGAATTTTGTTCATAGCACTACATCTTAATCATTAATATAGGGTTTTAAGTCAAGAAATATTAATTACTAAGCTCTAAATCCTAAAAGACTTCAAATCTTGTAAATTTATATAACTAATCACCTAACCTAACATTCCGAGATTAAATAACAATTTTGGCATCTCTAACCTTAGATTTTAGGGTGAATGGAGATTGAATTTGTGGCTTCTTTTGATTTCAAGAAGTGAATTTAGGATTATTAAGACTTAGTTTTACAATTTGATTTTTCTGTTAACAATTTTAGAATGTTAAGTTTCAATTATTTAAATTAAATTAATTATTATTAAGTCATAGAAATTAGTTGGATGGTGTAACCTCAAAGCATTTTGAAAAAGCCTCAAATTTCTAAATAAGGTCAATGGAATTAAGAAGGAGAATTCGAAGTCAATTTAGAAGGGATTTACAAAATTTACGGTCAAATTTTTCTAAATTGACCTTTTATCCTTGAACTTGATTTTATTGAAAATAACTTTGAAATAACCTAATGACCTTAAATAAAATTCCAATACCCTAATTAATTGAATAAAACCGTTAAAAAATTATTTAGAGTCAATTAGAAAAGAGAAAATTAAGTTTGGAGATCGATTTTGTAAAATAAACATTTTGCCCATAAAGTTGATTTAGAGTCTTTAAAGTTGTTCGAAATCACTAAACAATTTAATTAAAGTCATTTTGAGTTATTTTAAATTATTGGGAGTGATCTCTTAAAATTTGGAGATAACTACCAAAAATAACCTTTTTTTTCCCTTGAAGATGGTTTTTTTGAATTTAGACTTGAAATTATTTAGGAACCTTAAATATAGCTCTAAGACCTTAATTAGGTAATTAAAAAAAATATTTTGAGACAATTGAAAAAGAAAATTTTGAATTTGGAGGTTAATTGGATACAATGATCAAAATGTCCCTAAGCTTATTTTATTGAAGGGTGACCAATTATTTGAGTTTCCAAGGGCATTTTAGGGAAAAGGAAGCATCATATTTGGGCTGGAATAAGTGGTAGAAATTGAGAAAAAATAAAATAGAAATTAAGCTAAATTGAAAAACACATATCACCTTTAGGTTAAATTTACCAACTTTTGTAATCTTAGTTGCCTCTATCCTTAAACCCCCAAATTCAAGGTTAAACCCTAAACATTTCTTCTAGCTCAAAACCTATCTCATCTAGCCACTAACAATAGTTATTTTCTTGTGAGTTTTAGGTTAGAAGCAAGTGAAAATCCAAGTTAAGGAGGGCTCTCTACATGTGAATTTGGGCTTGAAAGGTAAGTGAAATGAGTTTGATTTAAGTAAACTTAAGCATGTTGATTGTAAATCTAAGTAGGATTTGATGTTTCATGTAAAGAAAAATCAATTGGGAATTGAGAAAACACAATTTAGAGCTTGGCTAAGGACGATGTTTGAGAGGCTTTGGGCATTAATTAGATCTCCAACAAGGTAAGTCCAAAATCCTATTTAAATTGATGATTTATGATAGTTAAAAGTGATAGGACTTGATGATCTAGCGATTTCTTGAATGTTGATTGTATATTATGATTGTAACGCCCCAAAACCCAGGTACGCTACGGCCCGCCATGTATCCTCATTTCCTAAAGACACACAAAGGCTCAATAACCACTATCCTCCAAATATTCACATTAATGTACTCCTGATAATAATCATAAATCATCAACTGCATAACAGAGATTAATGAAATTTTCTATGTTCAATAATAAGTCATCAACATTCTTCTCAAATTAAATAGTGAAAGTATTCATAAACTCTAACAATACTACAATTTTTGAAAGAAATGTATATCATCCCAAACATAATTCTTGTTTAATTTCCTCAATTTAAACATAGCGGAAGCCTTCAACAATTTAAATAACACAATAATCTAAATCACAATTACAAATTATTCCATATCCTCCTTTCTCCCCATCGAGGTCTTACCCGACATAATATACGTACTCCACATTCTCCTTTGTATCCTAATTTATTCCTACTAAAGTTTCCTCATACCCTACAATTTCTCCTGTAATATCTACAACTAAAAAAAAAAAAATTCTCACGAGGGATGAGCTAATGCCTTGTACAGTGAATACCTACACACATACACGCTTGTTATGCTAAAAACAATAACACATGCAAGATACATCATAATATTCATACATAATTTTATTTATCTTTCACAATTTTTAGCCGATACACAATCACATCATAGATATCTTTACACATCACATTCATAAATATCCTTTCACAATCCATCTATAAGCAATATATATATATATGACAAAGGCAATCCTCTTTGTTCATGAGTCTCTTACCATACATAATAATATATATATATATATGACAGTGAGTACTCCCCACTGTCCATGAGTCCTCACACATCAACCTTCCACAATCATACATAATAATAATATGACAGTAGTTATACCTCATTATCCATGAGTCTTCACACATCAACCTTCCACAACCATACATAATATATATATATTATGACAATAGGGAGTCCATACACTACAACCTTCCACATAAGACCTAAATCATTTCAGTACATGACTCCACTAGGGATAACGTCATATGCCGATCATCGGGGTGCCACCCCAAGAACATTGATCCACACTCGGTTTCTTGCACCAAGCAATTCACAATCACATGCGCACTCAATCAGGTTCATTTACAATATTATTAAATCCACACATAAAAATCTAATTTATCAAACACAAGTAACAAACATGGTATACATGTACCTGACTTTACAAAACTTAGTTTGTCTTATACTTTTCTAGTTTCACAATTCTTCCAAATCTATACATGACTCAAATTATTTACTTTTGGAATTATATTCCTATAAATATCAAAAAGAAAATAGACGTGTTTCAACTCAACACGGTCATGTTGGAGGTCGTGTAGTTGAATATGGGGTAGTACACGACCGTGCTAAAGGACGTATACATTTCTCTATTCTTTTTTTTTTTTTTTCAACATGGTTATGTTAAGAGGTTTATGTATCTCTTTGTTCATTGTTCATCAACACGACCTCAACATGGTTACGTTGAGAGGTTATGTTGTTATTTTTCAACACGATCATGTTGAGAGGTCGTGTATCTCTCTGTTTACTTTGGAATTTCAACACGGTTCCAACGCGGTCGTGTTAGAAAGCTATGTATCTCTCAGTTCACTTTAGGTCTTCAACACGGTCGTGTTGGGAGGCTGTGTATCTCACTATACACTTCGTACATTTATCTCTCGGCCCGATTTCTAATCAATTTAACCTAATTAATCTATCTAACATAAAATTTACAATGTAATACACTAGTAAATACACTTACTTAACCCGAATCGTGATTGATATGCTTGAAGTGCATGCTTTAAACCTTGTGTAGCACAGATTAATCTTGACCTGTAAATGATCTTAATTCCTTACTCCCTACGCTATAATATACATACGTAAATCATTATTTATAATCATTGATCTATATACTTATCTTAATCCGATAAGTTAGTGGTAGAAAAAGGGGCTGTCTTCTTTTTTATAGATTCATACACAAATGTTCTAGGGTTCTATGAGATGCAAAGGGAGGAAAAAGGTCAATAGGGTTTATAAAGACCTATTAATAGTCCTTGTCCGAATTACCAAATTGCCCTTAATCCTTTTAGATTATTTACGATATTAACGTTAACTGCATTTTTATTGTATATATATATATATATATATATATAATATTACTCGTATATTTACAATGATAAAACCCATGTTGCTACCATTGGGATTAAAGTACTTTGAGTATGATTTGATGATCAGAGTATAGATTTATGTTGGGACATGATAAATGTTATGTTGAATGTTGGATTTGTGGATAGAAATCTAGTTTGATATGTTGATGGAGGGTATGTTGATATGTGTTATTTCTGCCACTATGGTTGATGAAATTGAGATTTAATTTTCTTGCTAAATTTGATTTGGATGATGAATGATGATAAATTGATGATTAAAGTATAAACATGTGGTATTTGCAATGATTTAAGTGATTAATTGGCATATATAGTATGTTAGAAGTTGAAATCGATGGTATGATTGAACTAGTGGATGAACAAGTTAATTTGATTGCCAAATTGTAGACTTCCAGCATGTTATAATGCTATTAATGTGATAAATTTGATGAAAATTGAAGTTACTAGATAAATATTAAGTTTGGCAAAATTTATGAATGGATTGGTTTGAATTGGAAGAATGTATAAGCTTGAATTTATTATTTTCTAACATTATTTAGTGACATGTTTAATTCTAGAAAGATTGTGATATATTATGTTCATTTTGAGTAAATTTGGTAAAATTATGATTAATTAATAAATAAGAGTTGGATTGAATGTAAAATGAGGACTAGAAGTTGAAATATGTTGAAATGGATTAGTAATAATGTGTTAGGGCATACTTTATTTTGTTTGCTTTGTTTTAGAGATGTTTTAGCTTATAAATGAAAAATAAATGATGTTTTGGACTGTAAAAAGAAATAGGAACAAGTGGGCTTTGGTTTGAAGTGATTTGGATCAAAATTAGATAAGATATAAACTTGTAAAGTTAAAAATTCATAACTAGCCTGATAGTCCAAGGGCTTTAAAAGTAATAAAATATAACTTTTTATGTTAAAATGGGTAGTAGGAGTAGTAAAGAATCAAATGACTTTAGTTTCACTTGATTTTAACTTAAATTGAGTAAGTTATGACTCTTTAAACTTAAAATATTTAATTGTAACAAATTAGAATTAAATAAATAGTTGGCTTAATTAAATTAGGTTAAGACTAGCCTAACCTTAAGCTAGCCTAACCATATAGACCCAAGGACTAGCTTCTTACTTTCCCTTTAGGTGGCCCATATAATTAAATATAATTAGATTAATTGGGCTTAATTAACTTGACTTTCCTAATTGGATGGAAATATAAGAACTCAAATGACCAATGAGCCAAAGATCTAAAAGCCAAAATCTTAATGGGTCCATTTCCTCCTAAAGCTCATATTTTAAATGGGTCTTATCACGATGAATAACTTAAATTGGACCTCAAACCATTTTAAGGCCCAAATCAAATTAAATACTTAAAATGAACAAAAATTAGGCCTAATAGACTAAAATACACTTACATGACTATAATGAAACTTAAATAGGCTAAAAACTCAAAACTTACTTGGACCTACAAATCTTTAAGGCTTAACACCTAAATGGGCCCTTACAATAAATCAAACTTAAATGGCTCTACAAAGCCCAAATTCAACTAAGGACTTGAAATGAAATTAAAATTGAACCTAATGATTACTTGAGCCTAAGGTATAACATATAAGATTGATTAAACATAATAAGCCCAAATTAATTAAAATCTATGAAAGTAATCTAATTGAACTTAAAATAGGCTCAATAGTTATAATTGGACATAACTAAATTAATTAGGGCTAATAACCTAATTCCAAATATAATTGCGTTAAAATTAGCTAAAAGCTAATTAAGCTCATAACTAGTATAGGCTTTAAGTAGTCTAAACTAATATTAAAATAGAATTCAATCACTTAGAATAATCAATTAACTCCAGTTTTCTCTTTTGATGCATAAAATCAATTTAATCAACTTAATTGGAATTTGGACTACGATTTGAAAGTCGATAACCCCTTTTAGGTATACAATAGCATGTGTGTTGCTTGTTAAGTTGGAAAATTAAATTGAACTAATAATTAAACCCGATTAAGTATCTACTTGCTACTTATGTGTGGTTACTTGAGTTAGCAAGTGACAAATCTTGGATTGAGATTATGACTGTGGTCATATATCCTGAAATGATACGGTAGTTAGGTGCTTAAGCCATTGAATGATGGCTCGGTGGGTAGCTGATAAGTGAAATCATGTTGGATAATGGGCATTGTAAATGGAGAGAAGGTATATCGGGAGGTGTTATGGATCTCAATGAGAGATATAATATAATTGAACTGTGATTAGTGAGGATTGTACAACGGTGAGTTCACTTAGACAAGGTTACTATGGTTTTGGTTTTGGTTTCAGTGATGTGGAGTTTGGTTGCTCTCGTTAACCCTTGATGCTCACTGTCGTGGAATTAGACCCTAGGTCACCCATTGTAATGTTCGGAGTCACGAATACTCTCGTGCTGGATGTTTAAATGAGATAATTAAATGAATTGTTTGATTGTTTGCTACATTAGTATATAAGCCTGTATGAATTCTTATATGTGTTTATTTTATTGTGTATTAAGCCCTTATGACTCACTCATCTTTTCTTTTTCAAGTGAGAATTATTTGACAGATCTACCCTACGAAATATTGGGTTTTGGTTTCGAGAAGGAGTATAAGGATGAGTTCATAGACTTAGATTATGAGGAATATTTTTTGCTTTCTCATTTTGATATAGACTTAGTTATTTTTGTTATAGTACCATATTTATACTTTATAGGAGTCGCTTATGTGGACCCCTTATACCCTAAGACTTAGATTTTTATCTCATGCTTTCCATTGTGTTTTATAAACTTGATGAACCTTTGAAACTTTGTTTAAAATCAATGAACCATAAAATATTTTTTCAAATTTAATCAACGATTTCAAGGTCCTAAAACTGGTTTAGAAATTTACTTAATAATCGTAACTTTATGTATTCTATTTAAGTGAGGTACGTAATAAACTGTTAATATCATAGTGAACAAGAGATGTGACATATTTTCTCTCTCTAACTTTAGCCAGTGATTTCTTGTTGGCATAAATTGAGAGAGAGACCTAAGGTTATATTTATAGTGTTTATGATTGGTTTTAAATGTGTCCATATCTTATCATAGCTTTTAGTGTCATAAGCATATTTTTGTAATTGTTTTATTAAATGCTATTTTTAAATTATGTTTTCCTATTTTAGATTGTAGTAATTTTCTTCATTTGATTGGGACATCAAAATTAATTATTTTCTCATTTATATTGTGATACCCTATGTGAGTAAAGTTTCATATGGATCATAGAAAAGTATTAGTAGTGATTTAGAAAACAAGATAGTAAATACTAACTCAATACCAATTGGGAAATTTTGTGTCATACGGTTGAAAAGACTAATTAGCCAGCTATTAATTTAATTATTGACTACTTTTAGGTTGGAGTGTTACAAATGGTTACAAAGCCATTCGCTTACTAGTAGGTAGAACATTTAGAAACAATTTAAGATGGAAGTTAGTGAGCTTATTCGATTTGATTTAGAAAAAAGGTTCAAAGAGGGCAGAGAGTACCATTGGGTGTGCAACTCTTTGCAGGCTTTTAGGATAACCTATAGGTAGAAGATAATAGAAATGACTATTTGTTTGCATATTGAAAACAAGTGGGAAGAGCTATACCTAATTGTACGGCTTTGCGATGAGGACATTGTGTACTTATTCAAGGAGAGGCTAGAGGGCGTGGGAGGAGAGTAGTGTGATAGCCCATGTGAGTAAAATTCTACTTGAATTTTGGAAGAGTATTAGTAGCTGTTTATAAGACAATGTAATGAATACCACGTTAACATCAATTAGGGAATTTTTGGTCCCCATGATTAAAAAGGCCTATTAGTCACTTATTAGTTTAGCTATTGACAATTTTTGTGTTGCGTTAAAAATGGTATTAGTATCAACACCTTACTAGTAAGTGAATGATTTAGGGTTAAATAAAGGTACAAGCTAGTGGTTTATTTTGTCTTGATTTAGAAAAAAGGTTCAAAGAAGGCAAGGAGTATTACTAGGGTACAACTCCCAATAGGCTTGTAGGATGGATAATGAGTAGAGGATGATAGGAATGATTTGAATTGCACATTGATAAAGGAGGAAAACTAGACCATATTATAAGGTCATCTAGTGATAAGGATGTTGCATGTTTGGGTGGTGGGAGGACAATGACATCTTATCTAAGTAAAATTCCACATGCATTCTGTGAAAGTATTAGTAGCGGTTTATAAATCAATACTAATTAAGAAATTTTGAGCAATGTGGTTAAAAATATTCATTAGTCACTTATTGGTTTGGCTATTAATCATCTTTGACCTAGAGCTTTGCATATGTGGTATTTTTTTTATTTTATTTGGTAGTCCCAGCGATTGTTATTCAACATGTCGAGCATAATTCATGTGCATGTGTATATAATTATGATACACATATGCAAATCTATTTTATTAAAATAAATAATCATTTATTTATTAAAATTAAAATTTTTGAGATGTTTGACAACCGTGCAAAGGTACACGAATAAGCATTATTTAAAGACACGTCTATTATGCCTTTTCTTTTCACATAAGTTCCAATTCTCTTCAATTAGAGCGATTTAGAGATCTTTTTTTTTAATTGTTTATGTACTATTTTTATCCCATTTGGGAGTTTCTTTCTCTTTGAAGAATAGATTGACATCAAACTACAATTTTTCTTTTCTTTTTTTTCTTTTTCTCACTTTTGTTAATATGCACGTAGGATAAAAGCTAATTTTTTTCCATCTCTTCTTTACTTTTCCTTTTTCTAGGAACTTCCACTACCTCTTTGATTCTCCCAATCATAGACGCCAAATTCAATTGATTTCATTACTTCAAAATTATACTCATAAAAAAAGTACTATAAATCCAAAAATCGACCAAAAAAATTCAAAGATAATCCCAATATCACCAAGCTTTATACGTAATGAAAAAGTTTGGATTTATAATATATCATATCAACGGCATTTTTCAATAGGGAAAGATTTGAATTCAAGGTGGTCTACATAATTGAAAAGAGTAAAAGAATGTAGGAGTTAGTAATTTAATGCCGACTATCCTATTGTTTGCAGAAATCAGTTTGATTTCCTCTTTTATATTTTGCTTGCAGCCCATTATTTGCAGTATCGAGTTGTTTAGAATTTCAATTATTAGTTAGAAGAGTTGTATAACAACTGGCAGGTTTTGATCGTAGGAATAATTACTCTGTGGATAGTGGTTGATAAAACCCTACACTTACGTTATTGTGTATGTATTTAAATTCTGCCCATTGTTTTCTAAATTAGAATTAAGGTTATATATTTATATGTAATCTATGTGTCGACTTCTTTCTCCTTTTTATATCTTTACATGTGCTTTTTCCTCTCGTTTTATCAAATCATGCTTAGCTTGCAAAAAATTACAACAAATTGGTATTGAGAAAAGTGTGGTAGAACACCTCTATGTTTGTAATAAAAGTTAATTAAGTTCTGTATATATTAATTTAGTCATTTTAGTCCCTTATAAGTTTGTATTAATGAAGTTTTGTATATTTTAAGTGACTCTTTTAAATCGTTTAATTTGTATTATTATGCTAACTAAGTATCTTTTTCTAGTATTTCCTACGAATATATAATTATATACATAAAATGACTTCTATGTTGTGATAACACAATTATATAGAATTTAAATAACTTGCTTCAAATATAAAACATCCCATCACATTTTTGCTTAAATAACTCAATTTATATATAAAAGGATTCGATTGAATTTTAATACAAATATAAAGTGCTTTCAATGTATTTATCCTAATTGTATTGATGCAAGAATGGTGAATGGACCTAGGATTTCTAGTAAAGGTTTTCTACACGCTATAAAGAAGAGGAGAAAGTATAATATTAAGAATTAAGGTTTTGTTTGTAGTAAATGATGGTAAAATGGGATTCTGTTGTAATTAGGCTTGAAGAAGGCAATCAATAGGAGGTTAGAGTCCATGAAGAATGATGATCGGATAGACTATTACAAGATAGCCCTAAAGACTATCCAATTAAGCATGACTTGTAGTATTTGAAGGAGGCAATGGCTCTAGACATAATATGGATTTTTTATTTAAGGGATATAACTTCTCAAAATAAAATTAAGGATGACTTGATCTTGATGATATCACTTAGAGTGTGTAGCTTTAGTTTGGGTTTTATCAACATCAAGAAACTTAGATGGTGCTTTCATAGTACTGTCATTGTAGCCAAAAGGATCATGACAAATTAAATTGGAGAAGAACTAGTGATGCCAAATAAAGAAATTGGTTTAAGTAACTTCTGTCTAATAATTCTCAATGTTGCTAAATCACTCTTAACAATAATGCATCATAATGGAAACTAAACTTTAAGCTGTTTGGTTGCCCATTAACTATGCAAATTTTTAAGCCATTGTCATGTAGCAAAAGGAACCCTTCTTAAGGTTCTATATAAAATTCTCTTGGATGGAGCTCACATTACGATTTATATAACCAAAACAATACTATATAAAATGAGCCAAATGTTTGAGTAAAGGATGAATGAATGAGTATAATAGTTAGAATTTTGGCCAAAAAAATAAAAAATAATAATAATAGTTAGAATTGGATGATGTTTTGACTTCTACTTAAAATTACATAGTTTTTTAAGTTTATATCTGAATTTTGATATTATTAAATGTCATATTTTATTGAACCTTTCCTAGTGTACTTTTCTTTGGCATATTGCAACTCCATTAATCAAAATATACATTTGAGATAATAGAAGCTAAAAGGTTTTAAATCTTAAAAGGAGGCTTGGAAAAATTTAAAGGGAAAAAAAAAGCCAAAAGGAAGAAGACTAACATAAGTCTCCGCTAGTTTTAGCTCTTTGAACTATCTTAAGATGCTCTTAATTTCTCAAATTGCTTATTTGACCTTGACTAACTTCACAATACTTGAAAGTTGATAGGTAGGCACCTTGTTTAACTTGGCTTCATAATGAAATATACTATTTATAAAGCATCAACTATATACTTCACGCAAGACATATACATTAAATGTATAAAACTATTGACATAATCCTTGATCAATTTAGATCCTTCTATTGGAGAAATACAAATATCCATATTATTCAAATTTCATAGAATAAAGTTATATGTATAATCTAGCATAAGTATATGGAAGTTTTTGAAATAGAAAAGGACTCACTTCTTCATGCTCAATATAACCATTCCATCCTAAATCACACAATCTAAATGCAATTTTTTAAAGTCAAAATAAGAAAATATTTATCTATTATCACCTCATACCCTATAATCATCTTAATTAGAACAATTGAATCAACAAGTACCATTGACTCCATCTCATTGCTATTTTGGCTCTTGCACAAGTGAATCTAAATTATTTTATTATTAGTGGCGATGACCCCATCTTATCTAAAAATAAATTTAGATATTTCACGTAGTTTTTGTAATGATTACCTAGCATTGATTAAATATGTAATATGTATAAACATGTATTGTATGTATGCATGTAATATGCTCGAAATACTCATTAATAGTTAATGAGTAGAGCATTTAGTAGATGTCAAAATAAATGTTTATACTTCTTTTTTCAGATTTATTTCACACTTTATGAAAAAATAAGTGTAAGGAAACATAAAAATTTAATCTCTAAGCTCTTAAAAAAGGGACAATGTCACCAACACAACTTAAATTTTGGAAAAAAAGTTCAATTTATTAACTAAAGTTTAAATTTGCTAAATTTAATACTCACTTCGAAATTTTTATATCACTATTACTACCACATTAAATTTTATGATGATGCATTTGTTTGATCATATCTTTTAATCATTATTAGTATAAGACATGTCCCACTAATTCAAAAAACGATATATTGGCATTGTTGGCTTCAGCTATTGAACATGACGAAAGGAAATTATTCTTGGTTTTGTGTAGTTCAATGTGTTTTTATGTCTTTTTTTTTTTTTAAAATACTGAGTCAAAGGTGTGCGAAAACAGTACCAAGATGATATTCTTTAAACTAGTATGTGTCATGAGATTTAATATAGGTAGGAATAGTGATGTGAAAATTTCAAATTGGATACTTAAATTAGCAAATTTAAACTTTAGGTAGTAAATTGAAAATTTGTCTGAAGTTTAGATAGTAATCTTGACATTGTCCTCTTAAAAAATTGCACTATTGTAGGAAATGCATGGTTTTGAACTCCATTGTAAGAGCTGACTAGTTTAGAAACTTCTAGCTTTTGTAATTAAATTCTAAAAATTCCAATTGAAGCAATTAAATACAAACTCCAAATTGTACTGTGTATGATTGATGTAGTATTTTTTATTATTTCTATTCAATTAATATTGATGGATGGCACCATGCACCGTTTTGTGGTGGCTTGCCATCAACCAATGCTTTCGTTGTATGGTTTTTCATTTTCCACATTTTTTTTTAAATGTAAGTTTAAACATTGATAAAATACAATAAGCTAGGGATATGAGATATCGAGCAAAAACATCTAGCTTTATATTTATATTCATAATCATAGATGTAAAGATTCATTAAATGAGTGTCAAGTGAATATAGCGTTAGCCATGTGCTTCATGTGACAAGAGATGGAAATTGGAACTTGGAATGACTTTTTGCATAATATGGAGTAGAGAGGGATTAGAAAAGAGGAATAAGCAATCTTAATAGGCATGCAAATTGGTGTGGCAATTGGAGGAACTAAAACACTTAACTACTTTTGTAGTAAAGCCACTCAACTTTAGTTACAGATTAAACTCTTTTATGCATTGCAAGTTGACAAGACCTATAATAGCATTTGTCTTTAGTTCAACAATTCACAATAACCGTTTCCATAAGTAATAGACCTTTCATCCATTGGTTTGAATGAAGATTTCTATCTTCATCGCATTCTTAGTTTTATTTTACATCTTCTTGCTATCGTGATGACTACATGTTTTCTTCTTCTTGAGTTCTTTATTTTGGACATCCTCTCATGTAGGTATTGGTTCTTAGAAGGTTTTGTGTTTATTTCACCTTCATCCACATATAAAAAATGTCATTTAGTGAGATGGGACTCATTGTGCTCAAATAGGTTCTTTGTTGTGGGAATGAAATTGTTCTTCCCATTCTAGTTGCATTTTATACATTTGTACTATGTTGATGCTATAATTGTAATTACATAGTCACTTCCTTATATTCAACAAATGGTAAAGATATGGGTGCTTCGATTACATGTAATTGTATAGAGCCATGAATAGGTTCAATGTTAAGATCTACATTAATGTATTCCACCATTTTTTTTTTGTACAGGAATCGCTAAAATTGTACACTATTTATTGTATCACTAGATTTTGGATATCTATCTTTGCAACTCTAGAAGTAGACAAGGACACAATATTTGGTGAAAAGCCATTACCGATGAATGTTTTCTTCATTGGATAGCCATCAAGAATACTTTCAACTTATAAAGTGCAATAATGATTAAGATTTCCTATGCATAAGTTTGTGTTAGTAAACAAAATTGCATTTTCATGTAATTGACCCATTTTTTTTTAACAAGTTATGTAGCATTACATTCTTCATGTCAAGCTTAAGAGATCTTTGTAAGTGCATTTGCCATGGCAAGCATTACATCATTGTCAAACCTAAGTGAGTCAAGAATATCTATAAATTGGGAGTCTTCAAGAGAGCATTAACTACATTTTGTCTGCAGTTTCATTAACTTCAAGTGCATTATCTTCATCATTATGTTATATGGTTGGCGTTAAGTCATACTATACCTTTTTAGGGTTATGAGCAACAACGTGAGTACTATCGTGTTGAGCATTGTGAACTAGAAGCAGATTGTCACAAACATTGCTTTTTTTTTTTTTTCAATGATAAGCACTTCACTTCTTATTCCATCATGGAATAATCTCTTCAAATTCCAACAATCTTTGAAAGGATGACCCACGATCTTGTAGTATCAACAAAACTTGGGATTGCTCTTCTCGTCAGTTGTAAGATGATGTTTAACCTTTAGTAACTTGATGGTTCCATCTTGTAGCCATTAGTTAAGTATAGCATGTGCTTTGCCCATTGAGCATGAGAAACGGGGTAGTCATGGAAAATTTTTTAATACATTGATTATATAATTCTTGCTATTTTTAAAGGTTTTCTATAACAGGGTTATTAGTTTTTCCAAAATTTTTAATGAGTGCAATGAAAGATTGTAAGAATAGATTTTGCAAGTGTGCGTCATATTTGGTAAACATACCTTGAATGTATAGATTTACCAATTCTCCCTCATTACAAGTGTCCTAGATGTCTAAGGAATGTTCTTTGAGTCACTTAATATACTCCATTAAATCTTCCATTGGCTTTTGCTAAATTTGTTTTAGGTAGAGGAGAATTATTCTATGAACATTTTGCACATGGTTCCTTATGTACCATGTATGCATGTATTCTGTTAATTATTGAAAAATTCCTTCAATTTAAGATTGCCATCTAGCCATGCACTTCTAAGATCTTAATACACTTCAAAAAATATTCCTTGGCATTCCCTTACCTTCCATTAAGCATCTTAAACTTTAGACTTATATAGTCCTTAGGGTACAACTTTGTAGCTATGCCTTGATGGTGAGGGAGCTTCAAGTCTAACGCCCTATGGAAGAATTGACTTGTATTTCCTTCATAAACCAATATAGATCCTCCTTTGTTACGAATGAAGTCCTTAGATTAGAGATAACAACTTTGGTTGTGATGAAAAGATTCTATCGCATAGTTGATTCACTAAGTAACGTATAAAAGATTCCATGAGAAGAGAAAAAATTATTGGCATGAGTTCACACTTTCTCAACTTTAAGCACTACATTTCGTTCAATAGGAGTTGTTGGTTTAGGAGCTTAAACATCCTTCCTTTCAGGTGGATGATGAATACCATCATTAATTGTAGAAGTAAGGTTTTGTTGAGTCGGTTGGGTAATGCTTTGTTGTACAACAATAAGAGGATTTAAAGGACTAGCACTTCATTGTGCAATACTAGCAATTATAGGGATGACTTGGTTAAACAACACGAGAGCTTGATTCAAGGCTTATGTGTTCTTTAGCATAGTTTGTAACATCTACGAGACTTTGAGGGGGCTGTCTTGAGTTGTGCTAGGGTTATCTTAGTTGTTTTTTTCTTGCAATGTTGCATCCTACTTAGAGACTTTTGGGTGGGTTTTATAGTTTCTTAAGAATTACCATCAACTTATTGAGCATTCATGTTCTTTGTTGGAGGTACTATAGGTATTGAATCACTTATCTTTCTTAGTGGAGTGACCAAAATATAAATGTGGGGATTCATTAGGTGATTATCATGTGTGTGTAGCATAAGCTAATGAGAAATGAGTCTTACAACTAAGTAGGAGGTTAAGGAAGACAATCCTAATAGGCTCTCATGTTAGTGTGACAGTTGGAGGAACTAGAACACTTAATCTCTAGAGTTGTGGTAACTTGATCGTAAGAAACTTTAACCTCTAATGTGATTAGATTTTTGACTTTAGAGAGCCATTAATAAGCTTTTTGAAATGTTATGCATAGATCCAGCCCAATAGTCTCTCAAGGGTCTTAATGAGTATATAAGCCTGTTGAGAAATGATAAGATAAAATAAGTCAATCTTAACAAATCCTATTCAGAATCCACTAATTTAAAACTCTTTAAATCATTCTAAGTATAAGCCTAATCATTTGCATCTTGCCAATAATCCAAACAATTAGTTCAAATTATCATCAACCTTGGCCCATTTTAATATGTTTGCATTTGAATCCCTCTATAGAAATCAACACAATTATGAGAAATGGACACAATACAAGATCCGATCCAACTGTTAAGACAATATAAGATGACAAGCTTTTCCTCCTATGCACTTACTTTTACATAAAATATATAATTAATTATAAATAATATGAAAAAATGTAACCACTTGACTAGTGCCTGGGACATGGTTTCATGGATATACATAAGATAAAATCGTATTTTGTATGTTAGGAGCTGTTCAAATCTAGAAAAATTATCCATCCATCATTCTTTTCTATTTTGTGAATTCTCATTCAATTTTATTGTTTTGAACGATTTATTACTCTCTTTTTTTTTCTTATAAAATTAAAAATTAAAAATTTAATTCCCAAGAAAGTATAATAATTGGTTAGTTTTTTTTTTGGGTAAATAATAATTACTGGTTAGTTGATGGCACATTTTTGTAAAATTCTGCTGCAACTCCGTGCAATTAAATTTCCACCAATCTTTTCAATCAACATGTTTCATTTGGCCAAATGAAAGAAAAGACGACCTTTTGTGATCTCTTTTTTACTTTTTCTGACAGTTCCCTCTCTTTTTACTCTTCCATTTTCTCACCCATTTTCCTACGTACCAAACAAACTTCTCCGACGCTTCAAAATCAACCCCACAATCGATCCAAACAAACATCAAAATGGGTACTTCTCCATTCGTTTATTCGTTTGCGTATTCGCATGTATTTTTATCGTTTGATCATCTGTATTTGTTTATATTCATATATATATACGTATGCATGAACGTATATATACGTAACTTAATAGTTATAAATGTTTTAGTTATGGTTGATTCGATTAGTTATTCTGTTGTTATTGTTAATGCGTTCGGTTTTTAATTTTTTGTTTTGTTTTGTTTTGTTTTGCATGCAATGTGACGTTAATGTTAATGTTTCTTTATATAATCGTGGTACATTAGAAAGATGTAAATATGAACCTTTTTTTTTTTAGCAAATTGATTAAGGGAAAATTTGAATCTTTGATTAGTTTGCATTCCATTGTTCGAAAATTAAATAAGAGAATAAGGCGTAGGTTTCAATATGCATGGTGCTTTGTATGAGAAAGGGATTTTACAATGGCTTGAAGTGGTGTAAATTATGGAGTTGATTGTCATTTAGATCAAAAGCAAACGCGTTGGTGTTTTGGGTTTTGATGTTATTCAACATAACATTCTCATTTTTTGGTGGTCAAACAGAATAAGCAGCTCATAAAATCCGGTAGGTTGATGGCACTGCATTGATTTAATTTCTATAGTTGCAATGAAAGATCTAAGTGGAGGCTACCTTTTTTTGGGGAAAAGATCTAGCTTGTTGGTTGTGCTAATTGGGGTGGTGGAAGGTGACAGTAGCGAAATGCAAGGCAGAACATTGTTTTCCTCATTTTATGTGGTCATCTTCTGCATTAGTTAATCTCAATCTTTGGCCTCTCAATGCTACCCTATCTCTCCCTGTTGCTTACCATAAAAAATACCAGCTTTTTACTTAGTCACCATAACTGCCAAAGTGCCACAAACTTTAAAAGAATGTTTGGAAAATATTTCTTGTGAAACAAATGGACCCTGAGATTTAATTCAAATGGTTACTTGAGCATATAGAGTTGTAATACCATCTTGCTAGGGATGATAAATGTGAAGTCTCTAGCTCAGCTAGTTTAGATGGTCTGCCTTTGATCAGAACGTAGATTTGTCTTGTGGCTGATGTATGAAGATAACACCAGTACCCGATGGAAAAATTCCATCACTTAGGGTGCATTCTCTTTCAGGCAAACAATTTCCTTTTGCTTTTTCGATATCTTCTATGCTACAGCTTTTCAAAACCTGAATATTATAGTGGTAAATTGAGAATGTTGAAATCAGCTAGTGGTGGCTAATAGCTTAGAAGCCGGTAGGAGGTAGCAGTACTAATTGTTGGCTGGTGGTCAAAGTTGATATCTATGTGAAAATATTGAAAGATATACAAAATACTTGCATCAACAATGGTTATCTCATTCTCTGAAACTGTAAACTATCTTCATTAAACCAAAACATCCTTAAGGAAACTGAGAAATGATGCCTTCTAGTTAGGAGGCTGTTACATGGAGTCATATGATGAAGAAAATTTCGTGAGAATAGGTAAATTTCTGGGAAGAGGGTAGTTACGTGCCAATTGTATTTACATTTGATTTTTGAAAAATGCTTGTAACCGCACTGTCTCACCTGCTATATTTTTGAATCATCCTGCTTCACTTGACGTCTAGTGGCAAATGTATGTTTTTATTGATATGCATGTCTACTTCTCAGATAAGAACAGCCAGTGCTGTTCCACTCAACTCATTGATGGAGATGGTGCATTTAATGTTGATGGCCTTGAAAGTTTCATCAAGGAGGTTAGATTGGCGGAATGTGGATTGTCATATGCTGTAGTCTCCATCATGGGCCCTCAAAGCAGTGGTGAGTGGCTTCTTTCATTGGTCTGGGCTAACTCTTCATATGTTTTCTTGGCTCAAGATGTATTATAGGGGAAGTACAACCTTTTTACCATCACTCTACTTGAGATGGAAATCAACCTTGTTGAGACATGTCTCTAATATCACATTGTCCTTGTGACAGGGAAGAGTACGTTATTAAATAATTTATTTGGAACCAACTTCAAGGAGATGGATGCCTTTAAAGGCAGGCATGTCTTAGCATTTAGTTACCTTCGGATCACTTTTGTTGTAACATAAGAATCAGAAGAGTTTGACAGGATGTTTTTCTTTCTCAGGTCACAAACAACTAAAGGCATTTGGTTGGCAAGATGTTCTGGGATTGAACCTTGTACTCTTGTAATGGATTTGGAGGGTACCGACGGAAGAGAAAGAGGAGAGGTTTTCCCACCGACCTTTTCCCTCTGTAGAAAGGGCACAGCAATGTGAATTTTAGGACCCCTGTCTTTATTTTCTTTTCCTTTTTCAAGCTGCTAGGAGTTGCTACAATTTCTGGTTCTACTGGTATTGCTGTAGAGTTGACTGTGCACAACAAGTGAAAGCAACAGAGAGAATACATCTTGTCTATTCTTGTTGAATCTGCTTTAGTTTCTTACAAATAGACCTTGAGAAAGCAACAGAATTAGAATTATCTTCTTTTTACTTACCAAAGAAAAAGGCATAAAATATAATGATCTTCTTTTGGCAACATGATATCACAATTCAATAACAAAGAATCTAAGGGATTCATGTTGCATATCTCCATGTGAAAGAAAGCTTAATCTTTTTTCATTGCTTAGATCAAAAGACAGAATTCTTGCTCAGTGTTGCAGCTTCCTGATTGGCCTCTATTTTCAGGATGATACTGCATTTGAAAAGCAGAGTGCTCTTTTTGCTCTTGCCGTCTCAGACATTGTGTTAATAAATATGTAAGCACTTTCAGATGGCACTACTTGAGAATGTCTTGTCATGTTGTGCATCTATTAACGAGATCTTTCCCATCCTTATATTTAGGTGGTGTCATGATATTGGTCGTGAGCAAGCTGCAAATAAGCCTCTTTTAAAAACAGTTTTCCAGGTACATATGCTTGATTTGTCTTGAAGCAAGTCATTTTGTTTGAAGATTGCAAGAGTCATAATTTCATTTGCTAATTCTGGTTGTAGGTCATGATGCGATTGTTTAGTCCTCGAAAGACAACTTTGATGTTTGTCATACGTGATAAAACAAGGGTACATGTTTCCCCAATTCATTGTGTGATACTTGCGGATATGGGGGCCCATTAGTTTGAATATTCTTTCATTTGAAATATTGTTGCTTCATTCTTGTTCAAGTTGTTGGTAAAGCTTTTCATATTTGCAGACTCCTCTGGAAAATTTGGAACCTGTTCTTCGAGAAGATATTCAGAAGGCAAGGGATTTGTTGCTTTATACTTGTGTTGGTTTAGATATCTAATAGATTGATCTGATTGGTTGACCATAGTCTCTCTGTTGTTTGGTTGCAGATATGGGACTCTGTTCCTAAGCCACAAGCACATAGTGAAACTCCTCTTAGTGAATTTTTTAATGTATGCATCTGATCTACACCATTGATCATTGACAGCTCCTAGATTTTTCTTTACTATCTGTTAATTCTGCAGGTTGAAGTTGTCGCTCTTTCTAGTTATGAAGAGAAGGAAGAACAATTTAAGGAGCAGGTATAGACCATCTGGAATCCACCATCTTTTTCTGTTTTTACAGTTAGCATGTTTTCTCTAATATTAGGATTTCTGTATATTATTTGCTGAGATTTAAAAGAAAGGTGGTGGACAACACTTGAAAAGTTCTTTAATGAGCTTATGGGTCATGGAATTCAGAAACAGCACAATGTTTAACAGGGCTTATATTGCTTCTACAAGTGCATGCATTGGTAATAATCTGTAATTTTCTTTAGAAAGAAAACTATATGTTGCATTTGGAGTTGAGCAATGATAAGTATCAGATGTATTATCAAAGAATTATCCTCAAAGGGGGGAAAAAAAGGAGATTCAGCTGTATTTTTTATGCATTCTATAGTAAATACAAGAAAATGACTTCTCTTTGCTCATGGTGCACAAGTCACTCAATTTAGCTATTTACTCTTGATATGTTTCTGGCTTATATATTTGATCTTTATATGGCATAAAAGGTTGCAAGCTTGAGAGAGAGGTTCTTTCATTCTATTGCACCTGGTGGACTTGCTGGAGATCGGCGCGGTGTTGTGCCTGCTTCTGGGTTTTCTTTTAGTTCCCAGCAAATATGGAAGGTCATTAAGGAGAACAGGGACCTCGACTTGCCTGCACACAAGGTAGGGCTTGAAAAAGTTATTTACATAGATATGGATAGCATTCTGATACTTTTCCAATGCAATCCTCACTAAGGTTATGGTGGCCACTGTGCGTTGTGAAGAAATAGCTAATGAGATATATTCCAATTTCGTTGCCAATGAGGTACCTTTTCTATCTTTGATATGACTAATATGTTCACTATGGTTCTATGTATTCTAATCAGCAAGACTAACAAATTCCTTCTGAATTTCAGGAATGGTGTGCATTGGAAGAAGCTGTAGAAGCAGGATCTGTCACAGGTTTCGGCAAGAAGCTTAGTTCAATTCTTGATGCTAGTCTGTCAGGGTAATATGCAGTTTATGGATAGATATTCGCTTTACTACGGTGATCATTTTATTTGTAACTGGTCTCTGGGGGGTAATCATCATTATGGACGTTGCATATATGATAACTTTGCCTTATTAAGCCCACTTAATCCGTAAGGCTACTATAGTCATAAGTACACTAATCTTCAGCTAAGTTTGCTTAAAATATTAAATACAGCTTTAATTAAATTACTGAAATAATATGTTTCCAATTGGCACTTTCAGTTCCTTCTCATTAGGTCTATGGAGTAATAGATATTAATTTTATTGAGTTTGACTCGAGACCCTAACTGAGATGAGAAATCATTGGATGTCTGTCTAGCAGTTAAAATTTGCAACTTGCATGCTAGCAAAAGTTGCATCCAATCAACTCATTGTGTATTTCCTCCTTTTCTTGATAAAATAAGTAGAGAGGAATTTCCTGTGATATGTAGTCTTATGTGCGGATGCTGGATATGAAGCTATGTATGCTTTATGCAAAATGCAACTAACTCTGGAGCAATATACCTTTGGATGGGAGCTTGGTAAAGCTGGTATGGCATGTGGGGAAGAGTGATAAAACCTGAGCAGTATATGGACTATTATTATATATGTACTAAATTATCAAATAAAATCTAAATAGGTTAGGTAGCAAGTAGATTAGTTTGGATGACTATGAAAAACGAGGAATTTGGCTAGTAGCATGTAAGCATCTTGCTTATTGCTTTGTATTAAGTAATAAATATAATAGCTCATATTATATCTACAATTTTAAACTTTTAGATTAGATGGTTATAATGCTAACCATAATGTGGTATTAGAGTAGAAGGTTTTGGATTCGAACGTTTAATCTCTCATTTAATTAAGTTGTCTACTTGATGGATTTTAGTCAAAATCCCAACTCACAAGTGAGGGGGCATATTAAATAATAAATATAATAGCTCATACCATATTTACAAACTTAAGTTTTTAGATTAGATGGTTGTGGTGCTAATCATAACACTTGGTACCATGCAAGTGGATACTAAAGTCTCTCCTTGGTAATATTGGGAAAATGAAACACGGAGAAGAGACTTTTATATATTACACTTATATAAGTCCTACACTTCTTAGACAGTTAACAAATATAGAATGGTCATTGCATTTGAACGTTGCAAGACTAATTCTATGCATATATAATTGTTTTGTAGCTAATTATCCTTTTAGTTTGTTTTTTATGAACATCAGCATTCTATATGTCTACCATTTACAACTAAGCTATTCATGATACTTTTCTGGAGAAGGCCAGCGACCTCTATGCCTTATATTCAGACTTTCTGATATGCATTGTCATGAAGGGAAAAATATTGGGTCTTACTATCTGGCAACATTAATAGCCATGTATTTGTACTGAAGTCAAGGGTGCTGAAAATGTTTTAATTGATAAGATGATATGGAAATAACAGAAAAGAAAAGGCTAGTGGACTTGTAATGGATAATTTAGGGAGGCTAACATTAGGCATCTACATTATCCTTCTTTCAAATGTCAACTAGAGATTAGAATAAGGATCTCAAGGTCATAAAATAAATATAAGATCATTCTATGTAAAAGAAGGATAGTTTTATCATGTATAGCTTCCTTCCTTCAAGACAACTGCCTTTTATTGTTACTTCATGTTTGACTTTTTTAGCTGCTTGGATCTATTTCTTTGAACACACTGCAGAAAATATTTATTGCAATGGTTCTGGATTTAGAATTTCATTCTTACCATGGAACTTTGTAATAGATACCTATGAATTTTATTACGAATTCAGTGAAAACCTGCAATTTTAGAAGATTGCACTCTATGGTTTTTGTTATTGAAGTATCTATTCTCTGTTTTTCGGGCATGTTGCTTTTGTGGCTTTGTTACATGTGTTCCAAAAGAGTAATATATACAAGAAGCACCTTGTTATTTGTAATTTTGTAACTGTTGTGTAAGATATAAGAAACCAACACTCATCTAAAAAGCTCAACTGGTTGTGGAGCTAACATCAATATGATATCAAAGGAATAGGTCTTGACTTCAACTACCTGCATTTTTGTTTGACTCATTTAATTATTTTTACATGATGGGTCTTAGTCACTGTCTAAGCCCACAAGTGAGGAAGATTGTTAAAGTTGAAAATACAAAAAGCACACACCACTTAAGCTTTTCGATGGAGCTGGTTGTAGATATAAACTGAACAATAACTATTGGAGTTTATTGCAATTGTATTGGGGCATCAGCAGGGAAAAGAAAGTTCATCTAGCTTGTGAAAGATGATTCTGTAGGTAACTGATCCATCTAAGAAAGGCATGCAGAAAATAATGGGATATGTAATAATATGCCAATTTTGATATTATCTAGTAGGTAGGATTGTTCTATCGAGTAAAATTAAATTGATGTTCATCTATGTTTACTTTTTTCATATTTCTTACTATCTTTTTCATTTCTTTTAGCGTTTATTATGGCTATAGAATGCCATCTTCACTATGTATTCACTGTGCTTTCACAGTAAGTGCTGTCCCCATTTAATAAGTAAAAAGGATAATAAAGCTGGCATTATGTTCCAGAAACGGTTGGTATCATAGTTTAATAATTGACACTCACTTTATTCACTTTGTAGGTATGCATCGGAAGCGACATTTTTTGATGAAGGTGTTAGATGTGCTAAGCAAAAGCAACTTGAAGAAAAGCTGCTGCAGGTACATTTGTGGTTTGTTTTTGTTCCAAATATTAGAATAGCAACATTTAGTTTATCTTTTTGCACATTGTGATAATATTTCATGTGATATACATCCAAGGTTTTTTTTTTTCATTATGGCAAACCGGTGAAAAATCCAAGAAAATCTTGGTGGACGTTTTTGAAGAGAGACCTTGTACACAGATCTACTAGGCATCAAACTATAGATGTGGAGTTGCATATTGTGTAGTGTATACATCTTCTTGTGCTGATATTTGTTTTTATTGCTTGTTTGTCTTCTGACATTTCAGCTTGTCCAACCTGCCTTTCAAGCGGCATTGGGTCATTTAAGGTCTGGGACGTTTGAAAAATTTAAGGACACATTCAATAAAGCTTTAGATGAAGGAGAGGCATTTTATCAAGCTGCTCAAGCTTGTGCTGATGTGCATATGTCTATGTATGACAATGGATGTGCAGGTGCAGTGAGATATTTCCAATGCTTTCTTTTGACAGATAAATAGTGTTGAATTAATAGCTTGAAGACTGGTAGAAAGAAGCTTTTATAGTTGGATGATTGGTGGCCATAGTATAATCATGGAGAATATTGAATAGTCAGTTGGGGCATTTCCTGTATAAACAATTTGAGATGCTTTAACTTTTGAGGAGGTTTTTAAAGATATTTCTATGCTTAAACACCTGTTCATTATGCTGGCAGATGCTGTTATTGAACAAGCACAATGGGACACATCTAAAACCAGGGATAAGTTACGCCGAGACATTGATGCACATATCCAGTCAGTGCGTGACAATAAGTTATCTGACCTTACAAAGAAATACGAGGTGCTGCATTGACCATATTTTCATTGGCTTGAGTATATATTTTTTTCTCAGTTTATTAAGCCAAGTGCTAGAACATGATTCTTTTGCTGCATTCAGGCAAGACTTGATGAGGCACTATCAGGACCTGTTGAAGCTCTTTTAGATGGAGCTAACAGCGAGACCTGGCCAGCTATAAGGAAACTTCTTCAACGTGAAACTGAATCAGATATCTCAGCATTTTCTGGGGAGCTTTCTGGGTTCGACATTGATGAACAAGTTAAAGGTAGAATGCTCACTGGTTTAAAAGATTTTGCACAAGGTTTGGTTGAAGCAAAAGCGAGGGAGGAAGCTGGAAGGGTCCTGATCCGGATGAAAGATAGGTACGTTTATTGGTTTGGTTTCAATTAACTATTTCTCTTTGTTTTCTTTTATCATATCATAATTTGTACCACCAAATGCATACAGGTTTTCAACGTTGTTCAGCCGTGATTCTGATTCAATGCCAAGAGTTTGGACTGGGACAGAAGATATTCGTGCAATTACAAAAACAGCTCGTTCAGCAGTATGAATATTTCTCTTATCTGAGCTTCATATTTGCTCTTTGCTGTGCACTTAAATTTTCTGAATTGTTATCTATACTTCTGTAGTCGCTGAAGCTGCTAGCAGTGATGGCCGCCATCAGATTGGATGATGAAACAGATAATATTGAGAAAACATTATTGATTGCTCTGGCAGAATCTGGAAATGCTGGGTCTGCCATTGAAAGGAGCATTGCAGCAGCCGATCCACTAGCTTCAAGTACCTGGGATCAGGTCATTTGCTGTAATAAGAGGAAGAATGCTTATGACTCTTAATAAAGCCCTACTTTCTGTGTGAATATTAAAATTATAATTTAATCTTTCAATGCAGGTCCCACCCTCAAAAACATTGATCACACCTGTTCAGTGCAAATCATTGTGGAGACAGTTTAAGGCCGAAACTGAATATAGTGTCACTCAGGCTCTGTCTGCTCAGGCATGATTTCTCTTATTATCTTGCATTGGTACCAACAGTTCAACAATTCACTTAGGGTCATGTAAAGAAATGTAGGCCTATTTGATTTTGTTAGGGCCAGTGTACACAAAAATAATGAAGTGAAAGTTAAAAGAGGAAGAAAAAATAAATGCACAAAATTTTATCATGATTTACTCATTAATTAGGACTAAGTCCAGTAGATGAATCTACTATAATTAGCACCTCACTTTATCGTTACACCACACAATTATAAGCGAAAGAGAAAATAATAGCTATTCATGGGCTAAAGCCCAAACTTTTAATGAACAAATATAAACTTAAATGCTAAAAGCCCTCTGGTGTTCAAGGGGCGCTGCTCCTTTAAGAGCCCTACCGGGGCAGCTTCCCTAGACCCCCGTTTGCTTAGCGTAGAGTAGGATTCACGTGCTTTCCTGTTGTAGGGGAGTATGAGCCACACCCATCAGATTTGTCATTGAAGTAGTTTATTTGGCAGATATTTGGACAAGTATAATCTTTAGAAGCTACTTGACTTAGCGAACATATCCTATAATGACCGAACACTATATAGGTTTAGAATGATCTATGAGTGACGTTTATACCTATTGGAAAATTTAGCATTCCCTTGAAGTTATAATGGGTGGGAAAAATCAGCGGTGCATATTTTACACAAAGTCAAAATGATCATTAGGAAGAAAACTCTTCTAAAGTCTTAGATGTATCTGATTGTTTGTGGGATACAGAAAAAATGATCCAAGTGATATTTTGTTACACCCAGAAGCTCCTCTATGATCTAAGCTAGAGGAAGCTGAGAGAGCCTCTCTCTATTAGTAACTGCACTATGTCACTAATAGTGTAACATCCTATTGGTTTTGACTTTCAAGTTGGTTGTTCTATTCCTGATAAATGTTGTCAAAACAATTATCACCTCTGTTTTGGATGATTTTGTTCACTTTTATGACAAAGCTATTGACTATTATAAAAGGGTGTCGGTGAATTTCAAGTAAGCTTTTAATCTATTCAATGGGCTGTTGCTTGTACAGTATATGATATTGCAGATAGTCGAAGTTCTACATTCCGAACTGTCTCAGCTTTTCTTGTTTCATCTATTTTATTAAAAAGGAAGACACCTTTTGGTGTCTTAGGCCTTCATAAAAATAGGTTTGCTTTTGATTTATTCAATATTTGAAATAGGTCATTGTTAAGAATTTATCTAAAGCTAAAATAACTACCTTAACCCTACACATTCCTACTCTCCTTATTTCCTGTCCACTATCTTTGTATGCTAATGCCGTGATCGTCCTCATTTTATTCATTCATAAAATGGGTTTATATTTCAACTTGGAAGGCTCCATTATACATATATTTTTCTAAGCAAACGCATTTCGAGTGCGTGGTCCCACTAGTTATATGTGAAGCGCTAAACATACTTTCTTTTTCCATTTGACACTTTAGAGGTTGTATTTGATGAGATTAACTGCGAAGAAAATTATAATGTTCTTTCCATTTGCATGGTTATGCATGTAAAACTTTTGGACTTCATGGTGTCTATAGAGTCTAGTTTTAGATGCTACAGATTGATGTAAATGTTACTGTTGAGTGTATGTGCCCCTTTTTTTTCCCAGTTAATTGAAAAAAAGGGCAAGACTACAGATTTTTAGCTTGATAGTGTGTGCCATTTAAGATTTGATTCTTTTGTTGTTACTACTGTTGCATTGCATCAAATTTTTGTACAATTTGTTATTATGCATTCTCTTTCTTTCTTGTCATCACTGTTGTATTGCATTGAATTTTGTATAATTAGTTATATATTTCTGACAAATCTCCAGGAGGCTAACAAACGTAATAACAACTGGTTGCCACCTCCATGGGCAATTGTTGCCTTAATGATTCTTGGATTCAATGAATTTATGACACTCTTGAGGTATAATTTTTTCCAACTGATATCTACTTCTGTTTGACATTTATTCACCCTGCAAATTGCTGGTTTCATGTGGTAGTCTACTCATGTCAATGTGAATTATATCATTGCAGGAATCCTTTGTACTTGGGCGTCATTTTTGTTGGTTTTCTACTCGTCAAGTCAATATGGGTACAATTAGATATAGCTGGAGAATTTCGCAATGGCGCTGTGAGTACTATATTTTGATATAGTCCAGTGAAAAATCTTTTGACTTTTGCTGCCTGTTAACAAAAGAATAACATCATATATTTTTATCTTCTTGTGCTTCCTGTTGCACACCATTAGGCTACTGAATATGCATGAGATACCGGCTGTATTTGGCTCCAAATGCAAAAATGCAACTGTTTTTAGATTGATGGTGGATCATCATTAAATTACCTAAAAAGCTAAGGCTAACGCAAAAGCTAGTACAGATTAACTTTGAGCATTTTTGATGATATTAGATAATCCTTCCAAACGAGTTACATTTTCGTTTTTTCTTACTCTCCTCAATGTTCTTTTAAATGATGAGCATTTTAAGTGATGCATTTAACGTTTGGAACCAAAAATAGCCTTATCTACACATGCCAACATTGAGGCTAAAAATATACGAAACAAAGTCGAAGTATAGTCATCCATCACTATGCATTCAAGAGGAATATCCTGACTCAACACAGTATTTTTTAGAAAGAATCTAGGTGATTCTATTCACTGAAAACTTAAAAAAACCATCCTTTTTTTTCCTTATGTCATTGTCAGGTATATACCTCTATGAGCTTAATTATCTCCTATATTTTTTTACAGCTACCAGGACTTATATCTGTGTCTACCAAGCTTGTTCCAACGATCATGAACCTGTTGAGAAAGCTAGCTGAGCAAGGGCAAGAACCGGTGAGAAATAATCCTCAGATGAATCGAGTACATGCAAGAAATGATTCCAACAGTGAATTCAGGGTTTCCAATGGTCCTTCTTCTTCTTCCTCCTCCTCCTCATCTGGGGTGACATTTGCAAACTGCACAACAAGTCCCAAAAAAGAAGACTAAGTTGGATACAAACACAATGCAGTAGTTCTGTTAAGAAACATACAGCTGATCATCATTTATCTAGCATTCTAAATGCTGGTAAATATTTGTACATTCTCAAGGGCTTGTGACTATGCTGAGCTTTATTAAGTTATGTTTTCAAGGGCATTCATTTTCTTCATAGATGCTGCGTTCCAGGATCCATGCCTTCCTGTGGAAATAGCCTCATCCACTAACTCTATTTATTACAGTCTACAAGTCGAGCTTGTTTACATGTAATAGTCGTGATCTTGCTTTTACTTTTTGCATTTCCTTGCTGATTGTTGGCTTTAATTTTTTCTTTTAAACCAATTTTTGAATTGTAACCTGGATAAATTGCATTGAATTCATTTATGACTGAATGCTCCATTTACATGGATGGAGCAATATGTCAAACTTCAGCCTGTTGAAGAGTTATTAGCTCCCTGAACTTAGTTTCCTAAAAGAGTGTTGGTAAATTTATCTTGATATGTTACTAAATCAAGAGCTTACTGGAACTCGCTTATCTTCATTTGCAGTTTCACTATATTATTAAATGGAATATCCCGATTACGTGTACTAGGCTGTTCACCATACCAATTGACCTTACTATCATTTTGAAGAATTGATGCACTTCTTGGCATGACCAATTAAGATGATTGATGGTCTTTAGTCAAATATCCAATTTCATACCATGCTCAGGAATGTGAGAGGATACACACCGGAGAATAGGATTCTCTATTTTATACCCTATCTTGTATGTACATGTTTGAAAGATTTGGAAATGGATCTTAATTCGTCACTGTTGGAATCATTCTTGAATTTATACCCTTTAAAATTTACAGGTTCTAAGGTGTGAGTTTTCTTTAATTGAGGTAAAATATTATTAATAATTCATATTTAAAATTACGATGGTTAAATTGTATGTTAATATCATTTTTAAAGGTAAATTATAACAAATACAAATATGATGAATTTCAATAAAAACTCAAAATAACAATAAAATATAAACCATAGTACCAACTTAAATTGGAGATTTAAGACAAATTTAATCATACGACTTACTCTTGGCTTAATTAACGAGTCATAAGTTAGGAAAATATAATTAATTTTCCATTATATTTGTTAGTGGCATTATACATGTCAAATTTATCATATCTTGCATATATTAGAAAATATAAGGTTATCATGTACCTTACCTTAAACAATAGGTATTGAAATTTAGAACCAAACCTACCTTAAAACATGTAATACATGTCTTAAAACCTATCACATGTGAGTCTCAACAATTTTTAAGCCTCTACAGGTTCCAATGCTCACTCCAATTATGCCAAAATGATACACCAAATTGTCAAAACTTCATCTTTTTTGACACAAAATATTATTAATATCAGCTTATTTGCATATAAATGAAAGAAATATAGTCTAAATGGAGCAAGAAGACAAGATGCACATAAGAAAGTGAGAATAGATAAATGGCTTGCAGCCTTGTAGGGCATAGGAAAGTAGAATTCCCATGGATTTGAGGCAACGTGAACCCTAGAACCACCTTTCCAAGTTGTAAAATTGAGCATATATATATATATTTGTAACTGTAAGCAAGCAAGGAAGATTTGATGAACAACTGAATTACAATGTGCAATTGTGATAGGGTTTGGTGGTGGTGGTGCATCCATGGCGGGGAGACAGAAAACACACACATTATGGCTTGCGCCCGTCTTGCAGTGAGAGGATAACAATTTAAGTTCCATTAATGAGTAGCTTTATAGTACAAGTTAACAAGTATAAAAATGAAGTTTAATTTTTTCGAAACTGATTATATACTTTTATATATATATATATAAAAGTAAATGTATGTATAGATAAAAGTGTTTCTTTTTCTGATTATTAATGAAAGCTTATAGAGCATCTATTAAGATTTCCGTTTGAATTTAACTCATGTTGAAAATGTTATTATTATTATTATTGTTATAGGAAAGAATGACTTGTACGGACGCTTCATGGAATGTATTTTAAGTGCTTACATATCTCTTTTTTTTTTTCGAAATTAATTACTTGGTCCCTACTTGTTATATGATATGATATGACATATATTACGATTTCTACTTTGAGTACTTGCGGATTTCAATTGTCAGTCAAATTATTACTCCAATTTGGTCCGAAGCTACTCTAGGTCAAAAAGTCAAATAAAATGAGGTGAGTCATATGTGTTTGGTAACTTTTAGTTATTGCATTAATTGCAAATGTGCTTGGATTCCAATATATTTATAAATTTTTAAAATATATTTTTATTATTTATAATTTTTAAGAATAGACACAAATACTTAAATTATCTTTAGGACCCTTAAGCCACCCCTATCAATAGTTTAATGATAGTTTTAGTGCTTTAACATTAATTCGTCAGATATCTATATATTTAGAAAGTAAAAGTATGTTTTAAGAGTTTAGAAAGTTTATTGGACTTTTGAAGGTAATCTTTGGATGTACTCTCACTAAATTCTTGATTTTTTTTTCTATTTGTTTAGCTTAATTATGATCCAAATTATAGTTCATTTTAGATAATGTGGTTGTCAACTCCGTCATGTTCGGCCAAAAAAAAAAAAAAAAAAATTAGAAATCACGTCTTGTCATTACCAGTTTCAAGAACGTAGGAGTTTTCATGCATTCCCCTATATATTCTAGAAGTATCCCTCTAATTTAATATATATATATATATAAGTAATAAGAGGTAATTGCAAATATATACTTGTTCATAAAATCAGTTGTACATATAAATTTATTATAATTACAATAATAAATGAATGTTTTCTATAAACAATTATAATATTAACTTTCTTGTGATAAGTCCGACCGCTGATTTCATAATTTCGTATATATCCTTGTTAGGAGTCATGGCTTACCTATAATGTAAGACTTGGTTTGAGACATTTCTGGTGTGGATAACATGGACTAAAGAAGAAAAGAAGAGCTTTATCTTTCTACAACCTTAATGGATGCTTACTGGAAGACATTGATGGGCAACAAGTTGTAGCATTTAGGCTCAAGGCATGACATTTAATATGTATCAATCTATATCTAATGTATGGGTTTTCTATTATATCTCATTACTAAGTGCCTTGTGTACTTGTTGCAGTGTAAAGTGTTTTTTTTTTTTTTTTTTTTTTGTCGTTTTAATTCACATCTACACAGGTGCTCTCAACTACATCAAAGATAATAATAACAAAACATAAACCAGCATACCAACTTAAATTGGTGATTTGAGATAAACTTAACTATGTGATTAAATGTTAGTTTAAATAATGGGTATAAATTGGCAAACAACATAGTTAAATTATATTTGTTACAGAAATATGGGTATCAAGATGGTGTAAATCATATGATATGCCCTATAACTATAACTTATAAATGCAGAAATTTAAAACGAAAATCTATCCTATAACATACAATATCTATCTTAGAATCTACTTGATATATGAGGGCTAATAATTTTTAAGATTTAGTAGGTTTGGATGCTCACTCTGAAGCAAAATTGATAAAGAGTCAAAATCTATCCCTTTTTAACACAAAAAATTATCAATATTAGCTTAATCGCATATTAGTGAATGAAATATAGTTTAAATGGAGCAAATAGAGAAGGTGCACATAAGAAAATGAAATAAACAAATAAATACATACATACATGGTTTGAAGCCTGTAGGCCATGGAAGAAGTACAATTCCTGTGGATTTGAGGCAACTTGAACCCTAGCACAACCACCTCTTCGATTTGTAAAATCGAGCATATATATACATATACTGACAACATCTGCAACTTTAAGGCAGCCAGGAAGGTTTGATGAACGATTGAATTACATTGGGACATTGTGATAGCCATAAATTGGCCTTCACCTGAGTCTTCTTACCTTGTCAGAAACATTATGGCTTGGCCACGTCTTGTAAAGATAGGGTAACAATGCACTTACTAGTATTTAATTTGAAGTCCAAGTGTGAGGCAGGATATAAAAGCGGGATAATTGATGATATAGACATGAGTTATAGAGATATAAGAAATTAAATAAGAAAATAATTTAAACAACAATTATAATAAGAATGTAAAGAAGTTTCACCGGATATATCAAGAATAATCTTGGATAAATAGTTTTATGATCGGAACATGCTTCATGCTACATGACAATGAAACAACATTTGATGATGGACTTTTTCTCATCCAACGATGTCAAGCAATTTTTAGTTGATTAAAAAACAATCCTCTTTTGACTAATAGTGATTGCTCGTCCCAATGTCAATGTGAAATAACAATCCCAACTTCTAGGATTAAATCGATACCAATAATTCAAACCCGAGCCAAGTTTCAAATGGAATTCAAATTTGGAATGAATTTTACAAGCGTATACTTAATAATGCTTATTGAAAAAAATATATTATAACTTTAAATAAGAAAACGGGTGGCCTCATATTACTGGTGAAATTTGTTGATAACCTCACACAATTGATGAATTATATAACCTCACACTACATAATAAGAAAAAGGTATCATACCTAATTTAATTAAAAATAATACTTTATTCTAATAATGGCATCATATCTGAAACCTTAATAAAAAAACTATAAATAAGATAGTAAGATCAAATATGAATCTTACGATATAGAAGCAATCTTACTGTTATAACATAGTTAATTAAAAAAAAACTAATAAAACTTAATAATAATATCTTAAAATATAAAATAAAATAACTAAATATAAAAATCTTTATACTATACAACCAACCAAACTAACATAAATTCTGATATATGTATTTATGATCCCATTAGACTGTTTTCAATGTTTTGACTAACACTCTATAAAGAAACAAATACAATATTATAAGAGTCTTTTCCCGTGCTTATAGGGCATTCGTTGACATATCCGTTTAATTTAAACCAGTCCAACGTTGGATTTTTTTTTTTTTTTTGTTTTTTCTAATAAAGAGTGAACTGTGGGGACACTTTATTCAATATATTAACATTGCATACATCTCTTGCATTTTTCGAAATTGATTACTTGTCCCTACTTCTTATATGATATGACGTATTTTACAATTTCTGGTTTCGGTACTTGTGGATCAGAGTAAAGTGAGGTGAATTATTTGTGTTTAGTGACTGTTCAATTATTGCATTGATTGCCAATACATTTAAACTGTTTCTTTGGTGTAAATGTATCCACAAACTTCTAAAACCTATTTTTACCTTATGTAAACTTTAAGCACATACGTCTAAATGGTGCCTAGTGTCCTTAAACCATCTTGATTAGTAGTTTAATTATAGATTTAGCAATAATTTTTGGAATATCTATATATTTCTAGAAGTTATTACAAGGTAAAAGTGTACTTAAAAAGCTTAGAAAGTTTATCCACATATGAATAGTAATATTTGATGTACTTCCAAATAATCCTTTATTTTTTGTTTATTTAGCTTAATTGTGATCCAAAGTATAGTACAATTTCAATAGTGTGGCTATCAACTCAGTTATAAGTATTACAATTGAAAGATTAAAAAACATGTCTTGTAATATTAATGGAAGGGATGAATGATCAGTTTTAAAGATGTAGAGAATTATATGCATTTTTCATATATTTTAGAAGTACCTCTCCAATTTAAATATATGTATATTAAAAAAATAAAAGTTAATTGTACATATACTCTCAAATTATTAGTCAAATATGATATATTTCATAAATTTTTAAAGTATGGTTTTATCTCTATAACTATTGAAAGTGTGAAAATAAAACCCAAATCGTCATTAATGCTAAAAACCTATAAGGTTTTAGTAATAGCTTAGAGTTATTTACATGTTTTTAAGAGTTATTGCACAACGGATTGGGTGATCATGGATAGATTGACAAAATCGACTCACTTTATACCTTTATAGGTTAGATGATTACTGGAGAGATTAGCCTAGATTTATAGTAGAGAGATTGTTAGACCTTATAGGGTGCCAATATTGATTGTATCTGATAGAGACCCTCGCTATGTTAGTAAATTTTAGGGGAGTTTACGTGATGCTTTGGGTACCGTATTGGACTTTAGCATGACTTTTCACCCTCAAACTCTCGAATAGTGAGAGAGGACAATGTAGATATTAGAGGACATGCTGAGGGCCTATGCCTTAGATTTTGGAGTTGGTTGGGATGATCATTTACCCCTTATGAAACTTGCATACAATAATAATTATTAGGTTACTATTCATATGGCACCTATAAGGCTTTATATTGTTAAATGTGCAAATCACCGATCCATTGAGATGAAGTTGGTGAGAGAGCATTTTTGGGGCTTGACTTGGTCCACTAGGCTATAGAGAAAGTACAAGTGATAAGGAAAGAATGAAAGTAGATCAAAATTGATATAAAAGTTATGCTGATTACAGGAGGTGACCATTGGAGTTTGAAATTGGAGATCATGTTTTTCTCAAGGTGTCACCAATTAAAGAAGTTGTCTAATTTTGGTTAAAATGAAAACTAAACCTAAGATATATAGATCCATATAGGATTTTAGAGAGGATTGGACCAATGGCTTACAGATTGACATTGCCACTGGATTTATCAAGAGTTAACAATGTTTTCCGTGCGTCTCAGTAGAGGAAATGTAATTCAAATCCCGATGTAGTAGTTGAGACAAATTAGCCAGAAATCCAACCTAATTTGACTTATGCTAAATACCTTATCAAGATCACAAATAGAAAGGAAAGATTATTGTGGAATAAGGTGATCAAGTATGTTCGGGTATAGTGGAGTGGCCAGATAGAGTGCAAGGCCATATGGGAGTTGAAGGACATGATGTGGACAAAATACCCCAAGCTTTTTGAGACATCAAGTAAATTTCTAAGCTAGACTTAGGCATGATAAAATAAAATTGACCAAATGAAGCTCAATGAGCCCAATTTGCAAAATAAGTTAGACCCATTTCATCTTTAGGGCCTATACTGTAGCCTCAACAAATTTAAATATCTTAAATGGGCCTTATGCTTAGTAAGGTCTAAAATTAACTAAGAACCTCAATCAAAATTAAATCAAGCATAATAAATAAATTATGCCTAGGAAATAAAGAATAGAACTAAGTAAAGATAATAGGCTTAGCTTAGTTATGACATCACATAATGGACTAAATTAACTTAAGTGTACCTAAAATGGACATAAGGATACTAATAAGGTCTAAATGATGTAATCGGACTTAAATAGAATAAAATGGGCCTAAATACTTAAACTAGGACAATATAAACCTAAATAGGCATGTTGAATGAATTAAGTTTTAATTGGATAAATCGCTCTAATAATAGGGTTAATTGAATTAATTATGGCTAGTGGGTCCAATTCCATATATCATTTGGTCTACTTTCTTTAAGGGCTAAAATACCTTAATTGGGTTGTAGACAAACCTTTTTTGTCCCCTTTTATTATTTTATTATATATATATATATATTGTCGAGTCTAATTTTTGCATTCCTATTCCTAATCCGATATAGACTAGACCCTATGCTCATTTAATGTATATCCTCGACTTGAGTTAGGAATTTCGTTTGATTTTTGGAGTCGCCACCCAACTGTTATTGGGAAATATTGAATTAAGACTAAAGGAGCGGATTAGTCTTAATTTGGACCACTAGTCGTCGTTATTTCCTCTTCTCGTTTTTGAAAAGAGGAAAAGAAAACCAGAGTTTCTAAGTCCGGAGGCTAACCTATTAAAACCTTACGGTTACCACCTAATCTCCTAAAATTGTTCCTATTTAGAAATGTGTTTTATTGTGTTTCTGTTACTTTTTATTATGTTTTTGAATTATTTCAAGAAAATGATTTTTTTATTTCATTTTATGGGTTGACCTGAATGGGTGCCTACGTACCTGCTATCCAGGATCAAACAAGCCGTAGTTCGCTTTTCTGAAAACTTTAAGTGTGTTTGTGAATTTTAATTTTGAAATCTCTTTTGCTTTATGTTTTTACTATTTTTTTGGGATTTTCTAAAAAATCTAAGCCTAAACTTTTATTTGATTTTTGAAAATGGTTTTTAGGAAAAACATCAATTTTGGATTTATTTGAGAAAATGATTTTTCTAAGTGATAAAACTCATTTTTTTTCTATTTTTATAATTTTTGAATTTTTATTAATTTTATTATTTTTGTGATTTTATGATTTTTATGATTTTTTCATCATTTTTCGATTTTTCCTTATTCTTCTCCAATTTTTATAATTTTTATGAGTTTTCATGATTTTTTTATAATTTTGTTATTTATTTATTTATTTTATATTATAATTTTTATTAATTTTTCATAATTTTTTGTTAAAAATTTTATCCTAAATTATTATCTATCCTATTTTAAAACCTAAAGTTTTATTATTATTTTTCTAATATTTATATTGTTTTTCTACATTTTTATTATTTTTTAATTATTTTTCTACATTATTAAATCCTAAAGAAATCTAATTTCTAACATTTTCCTATTTATGGAAATATAAATAAAACATAAATAAATAAATAAATAAAAAACAAATTAATAATAAATAAAAAATAATAAATCAAATCGGAATAAAAACAAATAAATAAATTAAAAAAAATCGGGAAAATCCGACTCACCTGGATCCGGGTCGGTGCGCGGGTCGGGTCGGATCGGTCGGACACGGCGGCGGAGGATGCTCGTTCATGGCGTTCTGGCGGTCTTTTGTCACGGGTGAGGTGTCGAATCCTAGCTTCTCGAGGGTACTGAATCCAATGGTGGCGGTGGTTTGCTCCCAGAACGTCTCTTGGTGGCGGCTTGGCTTTGATCGGCGGTTCGCGGTTTTGGGTTTCCTCCGATGCTCTTCGATTTGCTCTCTTTTCTCACTTTCTCTCAATTGTGATTTGTGCTTTGGCTTCCTCCCTTCGATTTCTATTTATAGGCACTTGAAACCGAGCTGGATAAGCTCGGATTTCCTCCGATCGAAGCTAATCGGATTTTCGATTAAAAAAACAACTCCGATTTGTGTAAATCCATCGATTTGTTGCGATTTGATTCCAATTAGATGATGTTTATCTCATTTTTGTTGAAGATTTGTTGGATTTGTGTAAAAAAATCGAATCCAAACGGCCAAAATGCGAATTTTTCTTCCGCCGATGATCTCGGACTCGAGGTAGAAGACGATCATGCGCCCGGCGCGTGCGTTTTCTCCAGCCAATCAGATGCTGCCACGTGTCCTGGATAAGTGAAAAAAACTCAAAACGCGGAAACTGCTTCCCCCGCGATTCGAACCTGCGACCGAGCCCTCCTGCGCGCGCCTTAGCCCGTGGTCCGGACCAGCTGAGCTAGCCCATTTTCCTGATTTTTCTAATTTCGCAAATTGCATATATGCAATGCGATTTTTTTTATTTTTTTTGTATTTTTTGAAATTTCAAAAATTTGCAAAAATTATTTACTATTTATTATTGCCATTTCTGAAATCATTTTTCAAAATTGATGTGTTTTCCTTTTTATTTTTATTTTTTTGAATATTTTTATTATTTATGCTAAATTAAAGAAAAAATGAAAAAAATTGGAAAAAATTAAGAATTGATTATTAGTGATTATTATTCATTCCTAGGGCAAAAATGGAGTGTTTACAGCTGTCCCTCTTTGTAGTAAAGTTTGAAAAACTTAACTACAAAGACAAGAAAGACGCCATTTTTGGCCTCTTAAATAGATAATGCCTTAGTTTGGCTAGTTACCTGGCATTTGTTTTGGTAGGAAAATGCTCCAAGAGCTAATAATCCCACGATTTAAGATGGTCCTAACAATTTAGAGTAATGTTCCCTCCCTAAACAGTGCTTTATAGGCTGACTAATTGGTGATAGGAAACACTTCAAGCATTGTGTGGAAGAAATGATGATAGGAAGCGTCTTATCAGACTAGCAACCTTGGAAAGAAAATTTACTTAGGAAGCACCCTTATGAGCTGGCTACCTATCAATAGAAGCATCTTGTTAGACTAGCAACTGTTTGGAAGAATATTTCCGAAAAGTGCCCCAAGAGTTGATTAATTGGGAGAATCTAGGAAAGTCCTCCTCATGGGCTGACTAACCTTAAGATAGATTTTTAGGAAAGTACCCATTTTGGGCTGACTAACCTATGGTAGAGTGTCTCAAAAAGTACCCTTATGAGCTGACCTTGAGAACCGATTTTTAGGAAAGTGCCCATCTTGGGCTGATTAACCTATGGTAGAGTGTCTCAAGAAGTGCCCTTATGAGCTGACCTTGAGAATAGATTTTTAGGAAAGTGCCCATCTTGGGCTGACTAACCTATGATAAAATTGATTGAACTGTCTCAAAAAGTGCCCTTATGAGCTGACCTTGAGAACAGATTTTTTAGGAAAGTGCCCATGTTGGGCTGACTAACCTATGATAAAATTGATTGAACTGTCTCAAAAAGTGCCCTTATGAGCTAACATTGAGAACAGATTTTTAGAAAAGTGTCCATCTTGGGCTGACTAACCTATGATAAAATTGATTGAACTGTCTCAAAAAGTGCCCTTATGAGCTGACCTTGAGAACAGATTTTTAGGAAAGTGCCCATCTTGGGCTGACTAACTTATGATAAAATTGATTGAACTGTCTCAAAAAGTGCCCTTATGAGCTGACCTTGAGAACAGATTTTTAGGAAAGTGCCCATCTTGGGCTAACTAACCTAGGATAGAGTTGTCTCAAAAAGTGCCCTTATGAGCTGACCTTGAGAACAACTTTTTAGGAAAGTGCCCATCTTGGGTTGACTGACCTAAGATAAAATTGATATCTCAAAAAGGTGCCCCCTATGGGCTAACCTTAAGAGATCTAGGGAAGTGCCCCTTTTTGGGCTGACTACCCTATTAAAGGGAATGTTTAGACAAGTGCCTAACTATGTGCCGACTCATCCTATGCTTCTGAATATGTTTTCTATGGATTGAGCTAAATGATGTGATGCTTTTCATGATAGTTATTTTTATTATTTATTTTAATATGCTTACCAGTTTATCATGGATAGCCACCAAACAAATGAACCTTCGGGTTGGTTTGCTTCAGCTTCATTTCTTCTCATCTTGACACGGGGTTGAAAATTTTGATGTGCTCCCTTTCTTTGTGCACCTGGCTCTTTTGACGGTAATGTTATCCTACTAATGCATTCAGTTCTAATGTTCAAAAGTAGATAGAATTATATCACAAACTATATTAAGATTCATTATCATTTTAGTGTTTATCTTTCATTGGTGAAGTGGTGGGTAATGTGTTTAGGAATATTTGTTGTGATGAGAACTGATTGGGATTGTTGATCATTCAGGGATATTAACTTTGCTTGCAAAAAGTGAAAACTCGACTCAACGAAATTTATATCGAACACTGGCTTTCATAAACATTGGCAAAATTTCAATTCCCTTGCCTAAGGATAGTACATCTTTTCAGTATCTGTGTTAATGGGGTCTCTCAATTCCGGACCATCCATCTGAGTTAATATAAAAGCACCTCCTGACAGAACCTTTTTCACTACATAAGGGCCTTCGTAGTTTGGGGTAAATTTCCCTTTGGAGTCTTGGGCATTCGGGAGAACCTTCCTTAGTACCAGATTCCCCTCTTTGAAGTATCGAGGTCTCATCTTCTTGTTAAATGCTCGGGCCATTCTTTGTTGGTAACACTGGCCATGACATAGTGAGGTAAGCCTTCTTTCATCAATCAGATTCAGCTGATCAAGCCTCTTCCTTACCCAATCTGATTCAGTTAGCTGAGTTTTCGACAGGATTCTGAATGATGGTATTTCAACTTCAACTGGTAGCACTGCTTCTGTACCATATACCAATGAGTAAGGGGTAGCTCTCGTAGATGTTCTTATTGAAGTCCTATAAGCCATGAGAGCAAACGATAACATTTCATGCCAATCTTTGTAAGTTGTTGTCATTTTCTCGATGATCTTCTTGATATTTTTATTAGTTGCTTCTACTGCCCCGTTCATTTGAGGTCGGTAGGGAGTTAAATTTCTGTGGTTTATGTGGAATTGTTGACATAAACCTGTCATCGATTTGTTGTTGAGATTGGTACCGTTGTTGGTGATGATGGACTCAGGAACTCCATATCGGGCTACTATGTCCCTTTTTAAGAAGCGGATTATTACCCCCTTTGTAACATTGGTATATGATGACGCTTCTACCCGTTTGGTGAAATAATCAATCGCTATTAGTATGAATCTGTGGCTGTTAGATGCTGTCGGAGTGATCAGGCCTATTATGTCGATTCCCCACATGGAGAAAGGCCATGGTGCTGATAACAAGTGTAGCTCGTTGGGCAGAGCATTTATCCGGTTTGCGTAGACTTGACACAGATGACAGTGCTTGACATATTTTATGCAATCTGATTCCATGGTCAACCAATAATATCCTAACCTCATGATTTTTCGAGCCAACATGTAGCCATTCATATGAGGTCCACATACTCCCACATGTACTTCCTTCATTAGTTCGCATGCTTCATTTTTGTCCACACATCTCAACAAGGTGGTATCAGATGATCTTTTGTAGAGTACAGACCCACTTAGTAAGAAATGGCTTGCTAACCTTCTGATTGTTCTTTGGTCATTCCTGCTAGCCATTTCAGGGTATTTACTTTCTTGGAGGAAAGTCTTGATGTCGTGATACTAGGGCTTGTCATCTTGTACTTTTTCAATGGTTAAACAGTAGGCGGGCCGACTTTCGATGTCTATTTTCATCTGTTGAACTTCGACTCCCCCTGTTATTTGGATCATAGATGCTAGTGTGGCTAGTGCATCTGCAAACTGATTCTGAGTTCTTGGGATGTATGTGAAAGTGATTGCCTTGAATTCTTCAATTAGCTCTGTCAAGTGTTGATGATACGGTACCAGTTTGGGGTATTTAGTCTTGTATTCCCCTCTTGTCTGTAGTATGATAAGCGACAAATCTCCATATACTTCTAATTCGCGGATTTCCATTTGACAGGCCATTTTGAGGCCAATAATACATGCTTCATATTCTGCGATATTATTGGTATAGGGAAATGTAAGTCTCGTCACTGCAGGGAATTGAGTGCCATCTGGGGATATCAATACTGCCCCAACCCCACAACTGAATATGTTGGCGGCTCCATCGAAAAACAGTTTCCATTTAGCATTCTGCTCTATCCCAAAGTCTTCTACTGGCATATCTTCCACTGTCAATATATTCTCATCTGGAAATTGGGCCTGTAGTTCTTGGGAATTTGTCTCAACAGCGTGTTCCGCTAATTGGTCGGCTAAGGCTTGCCCTTTCATCGAGTTCTGATTTATGTATGTGATGTCGAACTCGAATAGGAGCATTTGCCACTTAGAGATTCTCCCTATCAGAGCTGGCTTCTCTGCTAAGTATTTCAAGGGATCATGTCTTGTCAACAGCTCAATATGGTAGTAAAGGGTGTATTGCCTTAGTCGATGCATGACCCAGATTAAAGCACAACACGTCGTCTCCACCTCTGAGTACCTCTGTTCCCCATCTGTGAACTTCTTGCTCAGATAATATATGGAACGCTCTCTTCCCTCGTCATCTTTCTGCCTCAGCACACATCCCATGGATTCAGGGAGTATAGTGAGGTATAAGAATAAGGGCTTTCCTTGCTTCGGGACTATCAAGACCGGAGGTTTTATAAGATAGTCTTTGATTGTCTTGAATGCCTCTTCGCATTCGTCGTCCCATTCTATTGTGGCGTTCTTCTTCAACAGACAGAATAATGGTCGGCATTTATCGGTGAGATGTGAGATAAAACGAGCTATATAATTTAATCTTCCCAACAAGCTTCTCACTTCTTTAACGGAGCATGGGGAAGGTAACTCTAATATAGACTTTACCTTGTCAGGGTCGATTTTAATCCCTTCCTGGCTTATGACAAACCCTAACAATTTCCCCGTTGTGACCCCGAAAGTGCATTTCTCTGGGTTTAACTTGAGCTGAAATTTTCTCAGTCGTTTAAACAATTTCCTCAGGATATCCATATGGCTTTCTCCTTCTTTGGATTTGGCTATCATGTCGTCGACATATACTTCAACCTCTCGATGCATCATGTCATGAAGTATTGCGACCATGGCTCTCTGATACGTTGCCCCGACGTTTTTTAAACCGAAGGGCATGACTTTGTAACAGAAAGTTCCCCACGTTGTGATGAAGGTTGTTTTGGTTTTATCTTTTTCAGCCATTTTTATTTGATTATATCCTAAGAAACCGTCCATGAATGAGAAGAGATGGTTTCCCGCTGTGTTTTCTATTAGAACATCAATGTGAGGTAGGGGGAAGTTATCCTTTGGCGTAGCTTGGTTTAAGTCCCGGAAGTCTATGCATAAGTGTACTTCTCCATTCTTTTTCATAACGGGGACTATATTTGCTACCCATTCTGGGTAGTCGGATACTTCAATGAACCCTACTTCTAGCAGTTTCTTAACTTCTTCCTTAATCTTTAGTAAGATGTCAGGCCTAAATCTTCTCAGTTTTTGTTTTTTAGGTTTGACATCTTCCTTGTGGGAAGCCTATGAACCACTATCGATTGGTCTAGCCGTAGCATGTCACCATATGACCAGGCAAACACATCCGCATATTCCGTTAATAGCTCGGTTATCTCACATTTTTGCTCGGCACTCAAACTGGTCCTGATTTTGAGGTTCTTAGGGTTTTCCATGCTTCTTAGATTTACTGTCTCCACAGGCTTGTTGATCGAAATTTCGCTTTGTTCATGTTTTTGCCAATTTTCTTGTATTATTTCGTGGTCTAGGATATCGCCTTCAACAACTGACCCAGCAGCGTTGGAAACGATATCAGCGTTTTTACTTTCTACCTGCGCGAAATATCCCTGATGTTCGATGGTAGGAGATCTGAATAACATAAAAGTGAAAGCATATATATAAGACGAAAACAAACTGTAATTGAATTTGATAAAGAGTCTCAATAAAATTTGCTTAATAATTTTTCTCTCCTTTCGAGCTAACCTAGCGCTACTGATAGGATAACAAAACCAATTGTTCAGAGCCGGATGCTGGTTGGACGTGTGGGGGATTGACTTCATTTATCCGAAGCTCTTGAATGATGTTCGCCTTTCGGAAAGATTGTTGGAGAGGTGGGATGCACATCTGGGTGTCGATCGGCTTCCCCTTCATTCTGCCTTTGACACCTCTTGCTTGCGCTTCTTCTGCGGCCGTAGGAATGTACCTCAGTCCAAACATCCCGTGCTGCCTCTCTTTAAACTGGTGGCCCTCCTTGCTGGTCACTATGTTCACTTCATTGAAAATCTGCAGCCCCAGGTCTTCTGAACCTTCTTCCCCAATATAAGGTATGTCAGTCTCTTTGTATATGGCATAATCCTGTTCGCCCAATACTGTGACTATCTGCTCGCTTGCAATGAACTTGACCTTTTGGTGGAGACTAGAGGGGATGGCTCCAGCAGCATGTATCCAAGGTCGTCCCAAAAGCAAGTTGAAAGGCCTTGGGATGTCGAGGACCTGGAAAGCGATGTGGAATACTTGTGGACCAATTTCTACTGGTAGGTTCACTTCCCCCACTATGTCTCTTTTTGATCCGTCAAAAGCTCTGACCACCGTAGAGCTAGGTCTTATGTTGCTTGGATCGACCCCCAACAAGTCGAGCGTTGCCAATGGGCAAACGTTAAGGGATGATCCGTTGTCGATGAGTACCCGGGAGACAATGGTGTCATTGCACTTGACCACTATGAATAATGGTTTGGTATGTTGGTCTCCCTCCTCTCCTAGCTCTTCCGGAGAGAAAGATATCTGGTCCATTGTAAAGATGGAGTTCGCCACGTGACCTATTTTGTCTTTAGCGATGCCCTCTGGGACCTGAATCTGTTTTAGCACTTTAAAGAGTGCTTCCCTGTGGGGCTCGGATGTTGTGAGAAGGCCCATGAGTGATATCTGTGCTAGAACTTTATTTAATTGTTCCATGATCTTGTATTCACTCGCCTTGACCATCTTTGTAAATGCAGCGAGTCCCCCTTCCTCTTCTTTTCCTTTCTCCACATTGGGTTCTTCAGTCGGGCCTTTATACTTTGGATCGTATAATCTCCCAGAGCGGGTGATGCCTCCCACATAGGAGGCCGCTCTTGTTCGAGGGCCCGATAGTCGAACGGTGCAGCCTTGTAATTCTCTGCCACTATCGGGACATTGAATACATATCTTTTTCTTGGGATTTTGTACCTCAACTGATTGTCCCTCGTAGCACTGTATAACCCTGGGCTTCTGATGAGAGTTGATCATGTTGATAGTCTTCCCCTCTTCCTTTGACGGGTTGTCTTCTTTCTCAAATTCTGGTCCCCATCCACTAGGCGGCTCCTGCTCAGTCGGGGTATAAGAATAATTTACCAAATACTGAAATCTCTCGTGTGATTCTCCCAAAGTGCCGACTGTTGGGTCTCCGGCTAATAACCTAATTTTAATGTGTGCCTTTGATGCTTCTTTTGGAGCTTGATGGGATTGCTTCTTCTGCTGCTCCGTCGTATTCTGCTTAGGGGCTTCTTTGGGAATCGACTCCTCAGATGTGATCATATTAATGGTGGGCTTGTGATTGGGCAGTGGATTGGTGTTGACATTGGGTGCTGGGGTGTTCATGAAATCCAGCTGTGTGATTCCTGCATCAATTAAGTCTTGGATTTTATGCCGGAGCCTCCAGCACCTATTTGTAGAATGCCCCTCCTGACCCATATGGTAGTCACACTTGAGGCTTGAGTCGAAATTCTTGGGCCTGTACCGGTCATTGGGGATCTCGAAACTAATCAAGTTGTCTGTCCTCAACTGAGCGAAGACCTGATTGAGCGGTATGAGGATTGAAGTGAACTGTCTTGGGACCCTGGCGGCCTAGGTATGACCTGTCGTGGGTTGTTGGGTTGGGGTACTCGTGGTCTGGAATGTCACACGAGTCCCAGATTTTTTTGCCTTACCGGAATGGACCGTGCTGACGGTGGACTCTTTAGCTCTGTTCCCTCCTAAGGGCCTTTGTGTTGGTGTGACCTTAGGAGGCTCCATTGTTTGGAGTCTGCCAGTGGTGATGGCATTCTCAATCCTGCATCCCGCAGCCACTACCTTTGCAAAACTGGATGAGGTCTGGCCTACCAGGTGTGAAAAGTAAGTCTTGTCCAAGGTATTGACAAATATGGATGTCAATTCCTTCTCAGATATCGGGATTGCTACCTTGGCGGCCTGGGCTCTCCAGCGCTGAGCATACTCCTTGAATGGCTCGGCATGCCTTTTTCGGAGACTCCCCAGGTCGATTACAGATGGGGCGACTTTGATATTGAACTTATATTGGTCATAAAATGGCCGGGCTAGCTTCTCCCAAGTGTTGACAATGTTGAAGTCCAGGTGGGCATACCAGACCAGTGCAAGGCCTGTGAGGCTATCTTGGAATGTCTGGAGCATGAGCTGGTCGTATTGAGCATACTTGCTCATTTTCCGGCATATAACCTGGTATGCATTTTGGGGCAGCCGGTCCCATCATACTTTTCGAACTCTGGGGTCTTGAACTTCTCAGGGTATACCTCTTCCCTGTATGCTGGCAGATTGGTGATTCCGGCTTGTTCAAAACCATCAGGGCCCTAAATCGTTTTCATCTTGTCATGGAGCTGCTGGAAGAGTCGCTTCTCCATCTCCTTCTGCCTCTCTTCCATTTCCCTTTTCAGGTCATCGAAGGCCGGCCCCTGGTTGACCTTCGGCTCATATTCGAAGGCCGGGTTAAGGTGGGAATTGATCTCTTCATATTCCGGAGGCTGTCCCTCCACTGCCTTCCCCTTTCTGGTCCCTGAATACTCTTCCTGGGTTGGCTGAGTGTTGCGCAGGAGGCCGATGCTTTCGGTTAAGAGGTGAACCTGGGCAGCCAATTGTTGGACCGTTTGTTCTAGGGACATGATCTTGGAGTTCGAGGCAGCTTTAGCATTGGTGTTATTGCGGTTGTCGCTGCTGTTGGCCATTTTTGTTCTTGAACGTGTGAGAATTGGACTTCTGAGAGGGTTTGGTTGCTTGGGAGCTATCTTGATACCTGGGCGCGCATTTTGTTTTTTGTTTTTTTATTTTATTTTTTATTTTAGTGTGATGTATGCAAAATGATATGCATGTGTCATGCGGATGCTAAAAATAAAAGGGTTGACAATGTAATATTGAAACTTTACTTTTATTAATATTGAAAATTTTGGAGTTCGATAATCAAAATAAAAGATTACAAATAATGATCTATTTCCTAGCTCTTTTAGTCTTCTGTTGTGTAGGCTCAGACTTCCCATTAATGACAGCTTCTAATTCTTTGACTTTGGCTTGGGTTTTCTCCAATTGTGCTTCCAAGGCCTTGTTCCTTTGGTCGGATTCTTTGAAACGTCCCTTCCAGATGTTTTTCTTATAATCTACAGCTTCAAAGTATACCTCCATTCGGGCCTTGACCTGTTCTAGGTATACTTTTGTCTCTGGATTGATCTTGTCTGGTCTTGGTTGGGTGACGTCTGGAACCCGGTATGCTCTTTCCCCTGTCTAGTATAGTTGGCGGATTACAAACTCTCTGGTGGCTCGGTGTTTTCCCACTTCGCCATCTAACTCCCCGAGGTCCACATTCGGGCTTTCAATTCTGGCTTCCTAAAGTGCTTTGACCTCTGCCAGCTTAGCAAACTTCTCGGCTACTAACAGGTTCGGATCTTGGTACTCAAAGGTGACTGCTTCCAGCGAGGGCCGATAAACTATATCTTGGATGGTACCAAACTGGCGGACCACTGAGTTGGGGTGATATCCAATACATCTGCTGATTCCGATTAAAGGTACTGCTTGGAAGTAACTGCAGGTCAAGATGATTTTGTCACAGCAGCTCCACCTGGTTGTCCACAGAATATCCTCGGCACTGAAACTTCTAAGTACCTCTACCCAACTATGGCTGGTAAGGTGTCGGTAGCTTCACCTTTTCTATACATGAGTCTACGAGATCCACCTGCTGGGCTAAGGTTTTTCGGACCATGTTCAGCCCGAAGCACTTAAGGTGGCTTACAAACCATATCAGTAGAAGGTTGAGGCTTGAACGAAGGATCCCATGGCCTTTCTTCTTGAGGAAATTCAAGTTCCGGATCTGTTCAGCTAATAGAGCCGGGATGTAAGATCTTCCCTCCAGAAATTGGGTCACTAGCTCTGCAACCCGGTAGTGAATATAGAAGGTCCCGGTAGGGAACAGTATGGTGGCGAAGGCTATCAAGATGAAAGCGTTCACCCTTCTCTGTTTGTAAGTTTTGGGGTCCCCATACAGTATGTCCTTCCTATCCCCATTGTCCTCTTGGGCGATGAACCAGGCTTCTAAATCATCCATACGTATGCAATATCCATTACAGTATGCCAGGGCTTTGTTGACTACTGTCTTACGGATGCCTAATAATCTGCTGAAGGTACCGGCTGGCCCGGCCTCAAGGTCTGGTGCGTAGATTTGATCAGTCAGTGCTGGAGCCTGTAGCAACTGGGTGTACTCCTCCAGGGTAAGGGTGATCTCATGCGGCCCAATAAAGAAAGCAGCGGGCTCGATTTCTCATAATTGGAGCATGGCCCGGACTAAAAGCAAATTCACCTCTATCTTTGTCAGTGAAAGGATGGAGCCAATCTTTTGCTGGATGAAGGCTTGCTCCTCTGGGTTGTACAAGGTAAACCAATGGTCCAGTACCAACTTTGGGTCCAAAGGTTTGTATACCCGAATTTCTTTGCGGAGGAAGCGGTCGACTGTGGTGCTAGCCATCTATTACAATAAGAAATTGCCTAATTACAAACAGAACTATGAAAACATTACAGGGAAATAGCTTTGAACTCCAAAATAAAACAACAAACCATTACATTGTCATCAATTGTCAACCCTTATGATGCTATGTATGCAAGTAGGTTGGTTCTAATTGGTCCCCAAGCTCTATGGCCTCCCACATTCTCGGAGAAATAGATCTCAGGCCATATCGAAGCATTGGGTGGGGTAGCCTAATCGGTCCTGAACGGTGATCAACTCACTTCGTCTGAAACCTACACAATGGCTCCTCGACTTAGGTTTCTAGGATGGTCCGAGTTTGACTGCATCTATTCACACAAACTTATGCATGCAAACCCTACAGTAAAGAAAACTAAAATATAACTAATCCCTGAAAAGTTAGTAACAGAATAATAATTGAAACTTAAAAAGGAACAACTTGAGGAGATTCAGGTGGCTAGCCTACTGGAATGGGTCCCCAGCGGAGTCGCCATCCTGTCGAGTCTAATTTTTGCATTCTCATTCCTAATTCGATCTAGACTAGACGTTATGCTCATCTAATGTAGATCCTCGACTTGAGTTAGGAATTTCGTTTGATTTTTGGAGTTGCTACCCAACTGTTATTGGGAAATATTGAATTAAGACTAAAGGAGCAGATTAGTCTTAATTTGGACCACTAGTCGTCGTTATTTCCTCTTCTCGTTTTTGAAAAGAGGAAAAGAAAACCAGGGTTTCTAAGTCCGGAGGCTAACCTATTAAAACCTTACAGTTACCACCTAGTCTCCTAAAATTGTTCCTATTTAGAAATGTGTTTTATTGTGTTTCTGTTACTTTTTATTATGTTTTTGAATTATTTCAAGAAAATGATTTTTTTATTTCATTTTATGGGTTGACCCGAATGGGTGCCTACGTACCTGCTATCCAGGATCAAACAAGCCGTAATTCGCTTTTCTGAAAACTTTAAGTGTGTTTGTGAATTTTAATTTTGAAATCTCTTTTGCTTTATGTTTTTACTATTTTTTTGGGATTTTCTAAAAAATCTAAGCCTAAACTTTTATCTGATTTTTGAAAATGGTTTTTAGGAAAAACATCAATTTTGGATTTATTTGAGAAAATGATTTTTCTAAGTGATAAAACTCAATTTTTTTTCTATTTTTATAATTTTTGAATTTTTATTATTTTTTTATTTGATTTTTTATGATTTTTATGATTTTTTCATCATTTTTCGATTTTTCCTTATTCTTCTCCAATTTTTATAATTTTTATGAGTTTTCATGATTTTTTTTATAATTTTGTTATTTTTTTATATTATAATTTTTATTAATTTTTCATAATTTTTTGTTAAAACTTTTATCCTAAATTATTATCTATCCTATTTTAAAACCTAAATTATTATTATTATTTTTCTAATATTTATATTGTTTTTCTACATTTTTATTATTTTTTATTATTTTTCTACATTATTAAATCCTAAAAAAATCTAATTTCTAACATTTTCCTATTTATGGAAATATAAATAAAACATAATAAATAATATAAATAAATAACAAACAAATTAATAATAAATAACAAAATAATAAATCAAATCGGAATAAAAACAAATAAATTAAAAAAAAATCGGGAAAATCCGACTCACCTGGATTCGGGTCGGTGCACGGGTCGGGTCGGATCGGTCGGACACGGCGGCGGAGGATGCTCGTTCACGGCGTTCCGACGGTCTTTTGTCACGGGTGAGGTGTCGAATCCCAACTTCTCGAGGGTGCTGAATCCAATGGTGGCGGTGGTTTGCTCCCAGAACGTCTCCTGGTGGCGGCTTGGCTCCGATCGGCGGTTCGCGGTTTTGGGTTTTCTCCGATGCTCTCCGATTTGCTCTCTTTTCTCACTTTCTCTCAATTGTGATTCGTGCTTTGGCTTCCTCCCTTCGATTTCTATTTATAGGCACTTGAAACCGAGCTGGATAAGCTCGGATTTCCTCCGATTGAAGCTAATCGGATTTTCGGTTAAAAAAACAACTCCGATTTGTGTAAATCCATCGATTTGTTGCGATTTGATTCCAATTAGATGATGTTTATCTCATTTCTGTTGAATATCTGTTGGATTTGTGTAAAAAAATCGAATCCAAACGGCCAAAATGCGAATTTTTCTTCCGCCGGCGATCTCGGACTCGAGGTAGAAGACGATCACGCGCCCGGTGCGTGTGTTTCCTCCAGCCAATCGGATGCTGCCACGTGTCCTGGATAAGTGAAAAAAACTCAAAACCCGGAAACTGCTTACCCAGCGTTTCGAACCTGCGACCGAGCACTCCTGCGCGCGCCTTAGCCCGTGGTCTGGACCAACTGGGCTAGCCCATTTTCCTGATTTTTCTAATTTCGCAAATTGCATATATGCAATGCGATTTTTTTATTTTTTTGTATTTTATGAAATTTCAAAAATTTACAAAAATTATTTACTATTTATTATTGCTATTTCTGAAATCATTTTTCAAAATTGATGTGTTTTCCTATTTATTTTTATTTTTTTGAATATTTTTATTATTTATGCTAAATTAAAGAAAAATTGAAAAAAATTGGAAAAAAATTAAGAATTGATTATTAGTGATTATTATTCATTCCTAGGGAAAAAATGGGGTGTTTACATATATATGTATATATAATAAAAAAATAAAAAAAGGGAATGACAAATACAATTTGTGTGCATAATGGTTGAGGCATAGGCCAACGGTCTGTTGGAAAGCTCACATTTGAAAAGCTAGGAGGTCTTGAGTTTGAATCCTAGTAGACGCAAAGCGAGATGTTTGCAATTTTTTTTTTTAAAAAGGAATAAATACAATTTGAATGCTATATAGATTAAGGCATAGGCCAATAGCCTATTGGAAAGTACATATGCACGCACATGAACATCCTAAGTTCGACTCCCAGTAAGCGCAACTATTTTCCAAATTTTTTCTTTCCCTTCCTCCTTGGCCACATGGTAGCTAGTCATTGGCTGGTCTTTACTCATTATCTTCCACCTTTAGTAAGCCTTTCTTCACGCATTTACTTCCCGAATAGCTCAATTTAAGCTCATTTTTCACCTAATTTTTTTCATGATTTCATCGAATTAATGGTGAAATCATAAAGATTACTTGGCCTATTTTGCATTGGATCTAAAAATGTGACTAGGTTCATTCATTTAATCGGTTAAAAATCGATCCAAATATTGAAAAAAAAAATGATTGTGTGAATTAAGTTCTAGCTGACCATGCCTTGATTCAAGCTCCTCATCAATTTTTGAAGCTTTTATGGGATCATTTTAGTAAAAGAATGATGAAATAACATAGATTTGACCATCAATTACACAAAATAATGAGTAAAAATAGTCAAAATCCATGTGCATTTAATCTTCAAATTAACACCCATGGAAGTTTTCCGAATTTGAACGAAGGTAGAATAGTATAAATAGAGGGTTGAGGATCCATTCCCAGCAGAGGAGATCAATCGAAAACACTCATTTAACCACCAATTCAAGCTTTCTCTCTCTAAACTCTTTGTTTCTCTCTCTACCACTCTCCGTTTTTCTCTCTAAACTCTTGGTTCTCTCTCACTAAGTTCGTCGGAAGTCTCCTCCCTCCTCCGCCGTGAAGAATCGAAGTTCCATTTGGGTTCAAGCTCGTCAGTAATACCTTCCTCCTCCTCGTTGGTGAAGCTCGTCGGAAATATCTTCCTCCTCCTCATCGTTGTCGACTTCCAGGTACGTTTTTTTTCCTAGATTTTTTTCTTTCTCTTAGATATATAAGGGTTTTGTACTTATTTATTTATTATTTATAAATTTTTATTTCCCTTTTTATAAAAAACTATTATTATTATTTTTTGTCTTGTATATTTAATTTTTTTTCTTTGATATAAAATATATATATTTTCATTTTTACTTAATAATTCTATATGTATATATATAATAATTTTTTTACAATCATCTTTCCATAAATTTTTAGAAAAAAATTATTATTATTATTATTATTATAAAAAATTAGATCATTTTTAGATACTCTAAAAAAATTATTTTTACTTATTGTAATATATATATATATATACATATAAATAAATAAATAATTTTTTTAAACTACGACTGATCTGATTCTGAATAGCGAATACGTAGGCACCTACGGGATGACCTCAAATAATAATTTTTTTTAGTTAAACATTTTTTAATAAAGTTTAATTTTGGAAGGTTAAAGTGGTAACTGTAAGGTTTTAATAGGATAGCCTTCGACTCCAAATATCTGGTTTTATTTAAAACATTCCACGCTGACTGGTAGCTAAATTAAGACTAATATGCTCAATTAGTCTTAATTTAATAGTTTTCCCGATCTCGATCGGGTAGCGACTCCTTTTTCTCCAAGTTAGATAAAAAAAATAAATTTTTTCCTAATTTTAGTCGATGATTTACACTAAATGAGTATAAGGTTTAGTGTAAATCAAATTAGGAAAAATGAATAAAAATTTAGGCTCGACAAGATGATGACTCCACTAGGGACCCAAGTGGACTAGCCACTTAAACCTTAAAAAAAAATATTATTTATTTATTTATTTTTTAGAATTATTCATTGAAGTTTTTTTTTTTTTTTATTATTCTTTATTATATTTTGTACTAACTTTTGTTTATGTAGGATTAAGATTTATTTATTTTTAATGTGTGCTAGATATAGTCAAACCCAAACCGTCTTAGGACCTTAGGAGGGGAGCCATTATGTAAGTTTCGAGTGTAGTGGAATGACTACAGCTCGGGGCCGAATAGGTTACCTCACTCAAACTTTAGTGTAACCCATAATCTGTTTCTTTGAAAACGTGAGAGGTTATAGAGTTTGAGAACTTTTAGAACCTACCTTGTGCATACATGAAGTCATAAATTAGCAAGTATATGCTAAAGTGATGTAAAACAAAGTTGCAAATACAAGTTTTGAAGTACTTTCCTTGTAAAAGTAATATTGTAATTAGAGATGTAATTTTTTTTTTTTTAGAAAAATGTAAATTAGGGACTTTTGTAACAAAAGATTTTTAGTTGTAATTTTTTCTTGTAATTTTCCAGATGACCAACATTGAGAAATTGTTAGACCCAAAGCTCATACTAAATTTCTAATTTACCCTCTACCATCCTGAAGAATAGACTTACATCAACGAGAAGATTGCACAAATTCTATCTCTCATGAAGATTGAGGCCAACATTTCCTTAATCCGGTCGTGGTACATTTTTGGAAATCCGAATCCGTAGCATTTTTCCTTGGCCCACATGAAATCACGCAAAACATAGAGGAATATACTCAACTCCTCCAAGCCCCTCCATTGGAAAACAGAGCATATGTACCAAATCTAGAGTCAAGGCTAGCTAGCATTTTTAGCAAACTATTGGGAATCCGTAAATCAGTAATTAATGAAACACTAGGAAAGTGTAATGGACATTGTATCCGTCTAATAGACTTACAAACATGGTTTGGAGCCCAATATGATGCTGAAGATCGGAAAGACATCCTATGTGGAGACCCCAAAAATTACAAACAAAACAGAGTTCATGCTTATATACTATCAGCATTTGGAACTCTCCTTTTTCCTATTGGGGTCTTTTACATTCATTATAGGGTGGTTGAGCTAGTGGCCCGATTTCTAGAAGGGAAATCCTATATTCCTGCTCTCTTAGCTAAACAAAATTGCAACTTAAACTTTGTAAAGAGAAAAAGACATGCCATCTTCAGAAGCGACATCAACTTTATCTTAATTTGGTTTATAAGCTACATCAAATGCTTTGGGCTAAACATGATTAGATGGTCATTGGCCCATCGGATAGATCTCATTGAATCTTGTAGAGAAAGAATGAAATTACCTGATAACATCCCTAGCTACTCTTGGGTTGAGATAATCGAAAATTTTACTGTGGATGACATCTTATGGACTTTCAGATGGAGAAATTGCAACAAAATCATCATAAAGTGCAAAACTTTTCAAGTAGTTCCATTAATCAGGCTCAATTGGTATACAGGCTACCATCCACATTCAATGGTGCATCAATTTGGCACTATTCAAGATATAGTTTATAAGCCATCACTACAGTCAATTATATTCGAATATCAAAACCCTAGCATGATAATTGCTGATAAGGAAGCTAAGTTGTTGGGAATAAAGGCTTTGAGGGAATCTCAAATTGAGAGCTCTAATATTGATTTAGGTGAATTTGAAGGCGAAGTTGGAAAACATCAGGCCACTAGGGACTTCGTCATCAATCAACTGTATAAGATCGACAAGAGAATCTACCGAGCTCCCGATATCACACATCTTGCACTTAGTAATCCTTGCCCAGAGATGAAAACCTATATAGAGCAGGTGTAAGCTCGAATAGAGGTTCACTTTGATTGCGTGGAGGTTGAGGTGGATACTTGGAAGAACAAATTTAAAGAGTCCCATAAAAAAAAAATAAAGCTTTAGAGGCTCAACTAAGGATAGCTCGTCAGAAGATCAAAGAGTTAGAAGCCCCAACCAGTTAAGTAAAGGGATAGAAAAGGAAGCCATTACAAGAACCAGAAGCCAAAAAAATTGGAAAGATTAGACTTTAGGTTGTTTTGTTTCACAATGTAATCAAAACTTTGAGATTTGCATCTCCAACTTGGTAATTGGCATCTCCAACTTGGCAATTTTTAATGCTGCTGCCTATCCTGAAAAGTTTAAAGTACTAGAATTTGAGAAATACAATGGCACTTGATGTCCAAAGATGCATACCAGATTGTATGTCCGAAAAATGGGCAAATATGTACAGTACAATCAACTAATGGTACAAAATTTTTAGGACAGTCTCATTAGACCTACCCTAACTTAGTATGTGCAATTAGACCTCAAGCAAATCAACACTTGGGAAAGGTTAACTCGAGCATTCTATGAACAGTATAAATTCAACATTGAGGTTGCTCCCTCAGTATGGAATTTAGGAAGTATCCGTAACAAACATGATGAGTCCTTTAAAGAATATGCTTAGCGTTGGCGAGCTTAGGCTACAAGGGTTAGTACTCTAATCTTTGAGAAGGAATTGACATCCATCTTCATCAATACATTAGAGAAACCCCATTTCACTCACCTGATTGGGCAAACCTTTTCAAGCTTTGCAGAAGTAGTAGTAGCAAGATGCAGGATTGATAATGTTATCACTTCTAGAAAATTACCTATCAATGAAGCATCTAGAGCAACCTCATCTAAACCTTTGAATAACATCAAAGGAAAAGAAACCACCGTTGGCATGATTAATTCTAACAGGAACAATCGACCAACCCCTTACCTTTCTTTCCAAACACCAAACACTTCAATCTAACCTCAAATGAGCAGCCCTCTTAGACAATTCACTTGTATCCTAATCCCATTAAGCTAAGTTTTTGCTAGCTTTCAAAGCTGACAATCTAATCAACTTTGAAATCCCCAATGAAAGATACAAACCCAGAAACTATAACCCTAACCTCAAATGTGAATACCATATGGGGCAGGTGAGAAATTCAACAAACAGATGTTGGAGACTTAAAAATAAGATCCAGGGTCTAATTGATGCAGGAGTAGTGCAATTAGACTTCATTGAGTCGCCCACTCCTAATGTCAGCAATAACCCACTTCCCAATCATGGCCCTGCCATCAACATGATTACCTCAAAAGCACTTGAACCAAAAATTGATTTAGATAAGTTGCTAATAGAACAGATAATGTAGAACTTGCAACAAGCTGGCTTCCTACTATCACTCAATCCAAGCAATAGAATACAAGCCAAGTCAGTCGTTTCTCAGTTGTTGTTGGAAGGCAAAATTCAATCAGCATACATTTGAGAAATGCTAATTCCCAAGCCTGACAAATTAACAACTAAAAAAAAATTAAAAAGAAGATGGCATGCAGGTGATCCTACGATTGGTTTATTAGGACAACATTCAAGGAAGTTTAATAATTTTGTTGACTATTTTATCCAACTGCCAATTCATGAAGAGCCAAACCCAAGTGGTTGGGTTCAGATTTTGAAGAGGAAGACAACTCCCAAAATGAAAAGAAGAATGATCAAACAATTAACATGATAGGACCTGACTTTAAACCAGTGCTCCTAAAATGTTACAAAGAACCCAAGTAAGAGTAAAAAATCCCAAAAGTTAAGAAGTATACTTTCCATATTCCCTTAGCACTTGAAACTTATAAGACTGCCCCATTTAATTATGAGGTGATTAATCGAGAAAAATCTTCAAGTTCTATAATTGGAGGAATCAATAGGTTAGGGAGGGTCTATAAGCCTAAAGAAAAGACCACAAAAAAGCCTGAAACTAGTGAATCAAGTAATGAAGCCATAAAGCCGGAAACGGAAGAAGAAAAGATGAAAACCTTTTCAAAAATGATTAAGTCTAGTGAATACAAAATCATGGATCAATTATCAAAGACCCCAACTCAAATATCCCTTATGGGTTTTCTACTCTCTTCTGAGCCTCACAAAGAAGCCTCGTTTAAGACTTTAGAGGAGGTCAAGGTGCTATAGGGAATGTCTACTGAAAAATTGGGACATATTGTCAATTCTATTTTTTCCATTGATTAGATATCCTTTTCAACAGAGGAACTGGGGGAAGAAGATAATTAACACACTAAATCACTTTTCATAGCGGTAAAATGCAATAACATGATTGTTTCTAGAGTCCTCATTGATAATGGGTCCTCCCTCAATGTATGCCCTCTAGCTACTCTTAAATTACTAGGTGTTGATGCAACTAACATCAAACCAAGTTCTACCATAGTGAGGGCTTTTGATGGATCCAAGAGGAGAATTGTATGGGAAATTGACTTAATGGTGGAAATCAGCTCGCAGTTATTTGGAATCCCTTTCCAAGTCTTAGACATCCCAAGGTCCTTTAACTTGCTCCTTGGAAGACCCTGGATCTATGCGGCATAGGCCATTCCCTTTAGCCTCCACCAAAAGGTCAAATTCATTTTTAATGGTCAAATCATCACTGTATTAAGTGAACAAGATTATGCCATTTACAAGGAAACGACCATACCCTACATAGGCGAAGAAGACCTAGATGACCTTAGAGTCCAGATTTTTGATGAAGTGTGCATGATTACTAGTTCCAAAAGATAGGGATGTAGAAAGGTGAAATTCAAAGAGGGTCAAATAGGGACATTTGGTCTTGGATATGTCCCTGCTCCGGAAGAAGAATTTCAAATGAGATTCAGGTAGGGAAGAAGGGTTGATAGACCATACAATACCCCAATGAGTTTTCCACCAATCCAAACAACATTCACCCATCCGACCATTACTGAGACGCCAGTACCAGCAAAAGAAGACAAGTCCAATGAGCTCATTAATAAGCAATAGTGAGAATCAACGACCATATCCTGTAACTCCCAATTACTTCAAAATTGGTTCTCTTTCCCTTTAAATAGCAATAAAGCTGCTTTAGAGTAAGAGTGAATCATGGTTTAGTATTCATTGAGTTTTCATGTATTTTTCATTCAATAAATGTAACCCACATAAACAAAATCAATAAAATTTGAATTCACTTCTTCTACTCATTCTTTTTTTTTTTCTCTTTTTTACACTTATGTAGATCTAATGATGAAAATTGGGGATATCTCACACACATAGAGAGTAAAAATGTCGATATCACCTCTAACTTTACTGGTTTAGATGATATCAATGACCATAAAGTGATTCAAGAAAGCTGAAAACAATATAAGCAAGGTAGGATTTCATTTGATGAGTTAACTAAAACAATTAACCTAGGAAATGAAGATAGCCCTAGGAACCTTAAGATTGAAGGCAATCTTAATAATGAATAGAAAAGAAGGTTGACCTAGCTATTATCCGAATACCTTGATGTATTTGCATGGTTTTATGAAGATATTCCAGGACTTGACCCATCAATTGTAGTTTATAAGCTACCTACACAAGAAGATATCAAACCCAAGAAACAAAAATTAAGACGATTTCGGCCTGATATTTTATTGAAAATTAAGAAAGAAGTTAAGAAATTATTGGATGTCAAGTTTATTGAAGTATTGGATTATCTTGAATAGGTAGCTAACATAGTCCCTGTAATAAAGAAAAATGGGAAAGTTCGTGTATGCGTGGATTTCCGAGATCTAAATTAAGCAACACCAAAAGACAATTTCCCTTTACCCCACATAGATTTCCTGGTAGATAATGCTGGAAACAATCTTTTTTCATTCATGGATGGTTTTTTAGGGTGTGACCAAATCAAGATGTCAAAGGAAGATAAAACCAAGACAACCTTTGTCACAACCTGGGGCACCTTTTGTTATAAGGTTATGCCTTTTAGTCTTAAGAATGCTAGGGCAACGTATCAAAGAGTAATGGTTGCATTATTTCATGACATGATGCACTAGGAAATTGACGTGTATGTTGATGATTTAATCGCTAAATCCAAAAAAGGGGAGGACCACGTAGATACTCTAAAAAAGTTGTTCGAATGGTTAAGAAAATACCAATTGAAACTTAACTCAGAAAAATGTACTTTCGGAGTTACCTTTAGGAAGCTATTAGGTTTTATGGTCAGTCAAAAGGGCATCGAGGTGGATCTAGATAAGGTCAAAGCAATATTGGACATGCCACCTTCGTGCACACTTAAGGAAGTCGGGGGACTACTTGGATGCCTGAACTACATTACTTGGTTCTTTTCTCAAATCACAAACAAATGCCGACCTTTATTGAAACTACTAAAGAAAAATGTTGCCACTAAGTGGAGAAGAGTGTGAAACAACTTTCATAGAAATCAAGTAATATCTCATGAATTCTCTAGTATTAGTGGCCCCTAAACTTGGAAAACCATTATTCTTGTACCTAACAATATTGCCTGAATCTATAGGGTGCATGCTAGGTTAAAGGACGAAGAAGGAAGAGAATAAGCCATTTACTACTTAAGTAAGAAGTTCATTGAGGGGGAACAAAAATATTCAGAAATAGAGAGAACATGTTGTGTATTAGTTTGGGTCATGCATTGACTCAGACAATACATGCTCTACTATTCAATTAAATTGTTAACAAGACATGACCCCTTGAAGTATTTAGTAAATAAACCAACCTTAATAGGTAGGATTTCTAAATGGTAAATGTACTGTTTGAATTCGAAATCACTTATATAAAATAGAGTTTAGTTAAAGGTCAGGTTATAGCAAATCAATAGGCTAGACATCCACTTGAAAGAACTTCCCAAGGACCGCAAATACAATTTCCAGATGAAGAAGTATTGATAACTGAAGGTGATCTTAACACCGAAGAAGAAAAATTTCTCAAATGAAAATTGTATTTTGATGGAGCTGCCAATGTATATGGTTGTGGAATAAGGGCAGTGCTGGTTTCACCCAAAAGCAACCAATTCCCTATTGTAACGAGGCTGACATTCCCATACACTAACAAAATTACATAATATGAAGCATGCATTTTTTTTGTCTTAAAATGGCTTTGGATATGGGAATTCATGAATTGGAAGTGTATGGGGACTCTTCATTCATCATTTGTCAAACTCGAGGAGAATATAAGACCAAGGATCCAAAATTGGTACCCTATGACAAACACTTGTCAGGGTCAATGGAGAATTTTGAAAAGATCACATTCACATATATACTAAGGATGCAAAATCAATTTGCTAATGCCCTAGCTACATTAGCATCTTTGACCCAAATATCAGGAGAGGTAGAAATCCAATATCTCAAGATTGAGATTGAAGACAAACCGGCTTTTTGTTTAGCTATCAAAGAAATATGTGATGATAAGCCTTGGTATTATGATATTAAGATCTAACTTCAAGAGGGAAAGTATCTAGAAAAGGCTAATAAAAAAGATCAAAAAGTGCTCAAAAGGTTGGCAAGTCATTTTCTACTAAGTGGGTCCATAATATATAAACGATCGTTTCATAGCACATTATTGAGATGTGTAGATGAGAAAGAGGCAAACACTCTCATGAAAGAGGTACATGAGGGAATATCTGGTCCTCATATGAATGGCTACATGTTGGCTAGGGAAATCATGAAACTAGGTTATTATTGGTTGACTATGGAAACTGACTGCATCAAACATGTGAGACATTATCATCTATGCCACATTTATGCCAATAGAATAAATGCTCCACCTCAGGAACTTCATACACTTTCTTCACCATGGCCATTCTCAATGTGGGGTCTAAACATAGTTGGACTGATCAACCCGAAAGCTTCCAATGGTCATCGGTTCATACTGGTGCTATTGATTATTTCACTAAATGGATTGAAGCTCCCTTATATACCAACGTCACCAAAGGAGTAGTTGTTAAATTCATCAAGAAAGACATTATTGCTCGATATGGATCTCCTAAGTCAATTATTACAGATAATGGCACAAACTTGAACAATAAGCTTGTGATAGAATTGTGCCAACATTTTAGGATCAATCATAGGAATTCTACTCCATATCGACCACAAATGAAAGGAGCTGTAGAAGCGGCCAATAAAAATATCAAATGGATTATTGAGAAGATGGCCGTTAATTATAAAGATTAGTATGAGATGTTACCATTTGTGCTAATGGCATATCGAACCTCTATCAGAACATCAACGTGAGCTACACCTTATTCTTTGGTATATGGCATTGAGGCAGTATTACCAATTGAAGTTAAGATTCCATCACTTAGAGTGTTTTCAGAACCTCAATTAGATGAAGCTAATTGGGTGAAAAAACGGGTTGATTAGTTGAGCCTAATTTATGAAAAGAGGTTAGCAGCATTATGCCATGGTCAATGCTACCAACAAAGAATGGTTAAGGATTTTAATAAAAGAGTGCAACCTTGAAATTTTCAAGAGGGAGCCTCAGTTCTAAAAAAGATTCTCCCAAATGTGCAAGATCCAAGAGGGAAGTTTACGCTTAATTATGAAGGGCCATATTTTGTAAAGAAAGTGTTATTAGGAGGAGCATTGATTTTTTCATAAATGGATGCTCCAAATTTAAAGATCTTGTAAATTCTGATGCAGTCAAAATGTACTATCCTTAATGAAGCAATGAAATCTTACTGAAGTTTCATGAAAATGCTGGCAATTATTAGTCTCTTGATGGTATAATTTTTATCATCTATGTGTAAAGCTATATCCTTGATGGTTGTTTACATTGGACTGATCATCCATCCCATCATTGATAAGCTTCTTCTTCTTATACTCCTATTTTTGCCATACACACTCAAACACGAGAGAAGTTGTGAGAAATAAAAAATGGTAAATGTTGAAAACTCTTCAAATACTACATCATGGTTTCATCTTTTTTGTTCGAAAAGAAGTTTTTTTTTTTTCTATTTCAGGTTAAAGTCTCGAACAATAGAAGTGGAGAAAGAATTTAAGCAAAATGAATTGGAATTGTTGGAACTTTGGAATGAAAATGAATCTCATATAAGCATGATTCATCTTATGAGGAAAGAGCTAACGAACGGGTGTTTGTAAACTTCGACAGAAGGGTTCATTGTTTGGGTGTTATTTGTGAAATTAGGTAAGATTTTTCATTATACATGAGTAGCAAAATAGTTAGCCCTTAGGGGCACTATTCCAAAAATCATTTCTTAGGATTGCTAGTCTGTAATAGACGCTTTCCCATGAAAGTTAGTTAGCCCATGTGGGCACTTTTCTAAAATTTACCATTTCTTAGGATTGTCAGTTTGTAATAAATGCTTTCCTATGCAAGTTAGTCAACCTACAGGGGCACTATTCCAAAAATTCATTACGTCTTCAGATCGCTAGTAGACGCTTTCCCAAACAAGATTAGTTAGCCCACAAGAGAATTATTTTGAAATTCAAGATGTCTTTGCTAGTCCATGATGGACACTTTCGCATTAAAATTAGTTAGCCTATAGGGGGACTATTTTAAGACACTTCTTAATACATGATTGTCAGCCCATAAAGTACTATCTTAGGCATCTCTTACCATCGTCAGTAAAATATTTCTTATATTTGGTTGAATAATTTTTCCAAATACACTTTTAAGCAAAAATAGTGTATCTCTTAAAGATCTTTGTAGTAAAGTTTTTCCCAAACTTTACTATAAAGAGGGACAACTGTAGGCACACCATTTTTGCCCCCTTTTATTATTTTATTATATATATGTATATATATAATAAAAAATTAAAAAAAAAGGGAATGACAAATACGATTTGTTTACATAATGGTTGAGGCATAGGCCAACGGCCTGTTAGAAAGCTCACATATGAAAAGTTAGGAGGTCTTGAGTTCAAATCCTAGCGGACGCAAAGTGAGACATCCGCAATTTTTTTTTAAAAGAAATAAATATAATTTGAATGCTATATAGACTGAGGCACAAGCCAACGGCTTGTTGGAAAGTACACATACACGTACATTAACATCCCGAGTTCAACTCCCAGCAGGCGCAACTAGTTTCCAAATTTTTTTCTTTCCCTTCCTCTTTGGCCACGTGGCAACTGGCCATTGGCTAGTCCCTATTCATCATCTTCCACCTTTAGTAAGCCTTTCTTCATGCATTTTCCTTTCTGAATAGCTCAGTTTTAGCTCATTTTTCACATAATTTTTTTCATGATTTCACCGAGTTAATGGTGAAATCATGAAGATTGCTTGGCCTATTTTGCATTGGATCTAAAAATGTGACCAGGTTCATTCATTTAATCGGTTAAAAATTGATCCAAATATTGAAAAAAATATGGTTGCATGAATTAAGTTCCAACTAACCATGCCTTGATTCAAGCTCCTCATCAATTTTCGAAGCTTTTATGGGATCATTTTAGTAAAAGAATGATGAAATAACATAGATTTGACCATCAATTACACAAAACAATGAGTAAAAACGGTCAAAATCCATATGCATTTAATCTTCAAATTGACACCCATGGAAGTTTTTCGAATTTGAATGAAGCTAGAATAGTATAAATAGAGGGTTGAGGATCTATTCCCAGTAGAGGAGATCAATTGAAAACACTCATTCAACCACCAATTCGAGCTTTCTCTCTACTACTCTCCATTTTTCTCTCTAATGATAGGAATCATATATCTATAGGACCTATTACCAGGACAAAAGCTAAAGGATTACAAAATTTGGTAATGAGGGTCATCTTTGAACAATTAGACCCCAATGATACTTGTTTAGTATCTTCTTTTCCATTGTATAATTGTTGTGCATTCTAGCAAGTATATTTGTCAGTTTTACAAGACAGTAAGTAAAGTTTACTTAAGGCTCAATTGTGGGTCATTCATGGACTTACATCAATAAAAGAAGAACCGGTCCAATATTATTCCACGAAGTGCAAGAAACCGGCTACTTATGAGGGTTTACATGTAATTTCCTTTAGTGCAAAAATTGGCCACACTTGTTGTTTTTCACTTGTAATTTTTTTTGTTAAATTTGCCTTATTTGGAGCAAGTATAAATACTTGCAAAGTAGGGTTAGAAGGGGACTTTGTGAAGATTATACACTTGAAATTTATTGTCATAGGAGTGCTCTCTTCATGCCACCTTACTCTTATCAATTTCACTTGTGAAATTGTGGTGAGTTGGCTTAAGGAATTCTTGTGAGTCATATCAAGATTTCTTAAGTTGCATCTGATTATTGCTAGTGAGTAATATCTAGCTTGTAATTGGTTAAGTATGTTTGTTCCTTTTACGCCAAATTAGGGTTCTTGTATTGCTAGGTTTTCACACCAATTGTAAGGATTGGAATTGAATTGTTCCTTTGTATTTGATTGGCATTGGAATCCAATTGTGGTGCATCTTAATTTGGTCCATGCCATTTAGGGTTCTTGGTGCTTGTTTCACACTATTTGGGGATTCCATCTTCAATCTTGTTTTACGCCATTTTAATTGGAAATTGGAATCAATTATGTTTGATCTGTTGAGTGGTATTGAGATTCCCCAATAGAGCACATCATAATTTGGTATCGGAGCAAGGTTTTGAGAAGGGATTTGTGTGAACTTCAATTTGAGAATTAGGTTCTTATTCTTCCATTTCTTAATTGAAGTAATTATATGTGATTGTATTGTGATATACCTTATTGTTGCAGAATTAGAAGTAGAAATTCAGAATTGATCTTTGTAATCTTCATCTTGCAGTGAGTTGATTGTTGAGGAAGAAGTGGAAGTGCATTTTCTTGAGGATTTTGGAATTAGATTGTATTTTCATTTCCATATTTGCTCTTCTTGCATGGAGGATTAGGAAACATTTTGAAATTCAAAATCAATCATTAAGTTGAGGGAGTTATTGTGTATTGATCATCATAATACACTTTGACTAGTTGGAGTTATTTACTTACCATTTGGAGAAGTGTCTATAATTGTTTCCATTTTATTTGTTGCTGTGTTTGGAAGTGGAACCGTGGAGTGTGTGCTGCACCGTAAGTGTGTGTGTTATGGTTTAAAGGTTGCTGCATCGTGAGTGTGAGTGTGTACCATAAAGTGATTGTTGTGTGTTGAAGTGTGGAATTGTGTGTGAAATCGTGGTGTGTGTGTTAAAGTGTGGAGTGAGTGTGTATGTGTGGCGTAGAGTGTTGTGGTTGGAAGGTTGCTACACCGTGAGTGTGTGTGTATACCGTGGAGTGATTGTTGTGTGTATTATATTTGACGTGAAGTGTATTGTAGTTTTTTTGAATTGTTTTTGTGTGTCAACAGATAAATTCATCAACTATGTTGAATGATAGTATGAATGGGGAACTTGGCAATGTGGCCAATAGCCAAGTTGGAGATGATTTGTATTTATTTATTAATGTATTGCACCAAACTTTGACTTCATTTCCTACTAATGATGATGAGCAAAGGTAAAATTTGTTCCACACCTCTTATAGAGTACAAGGTAATCTATGTGTTATTATTATTGATGGCGGTAGTTGTACTAATGTAGTGGCAGCATCATTAGTATCGAAATTGAAACTTGTAATTACCCCCACATTCAAAATCCTATAAATTGCATTGGTTGAGTGAGTAGGGTAGTCAGCATGTTACCTAGAGGGCTAGGGTACCTTTCAGTATAGAGAATAAATATTATGATGAGATTGTATGTGATATCTTTCCCATGTGTGCATCCCATATATTGCTTGGCAGGCCTTGGTTGTATGACAGGAAGGTTTTACATGATGGCTTGAGAAATACTTATGTGTTTTAGAAAGAGGATAAACATATCATATTGAACCCGATGTCACCTTCAGAGGTCCAAGAGGTTCAAAGGCAAATAAGTAAACCTTCAAAGGTCTAAGAGGTTTAGAGACAAATAAGTAAAACTAGGAAGAAGAATACCTTATTGGTGGGACAATATGAGTTAGAGGAGGCCATAAAAGATGGGAGACCGATATATTTATTGCAGATGAGGTATAATTTAGAGATGAAGGGGTGTGAGCATCTACCCCCTATGGTATCTTAGGTACTTGATGATTACAGTGATCTTTTCACAGATGAATTGTTAGAGGGTTTACCACCTTTGAGGGGTATAGAGCATGCCATTGACATCTTGCTTGGATCAGTTTTACCAAACCGACCTATGTATTACATGAATTATGAGGAGGATAAGGAATTGAAACGTCAGGTGGATGAGCCGGTAGAACGGGGTTTTGTTAGGGAAAGTAATAGTCCTTGTGTTGTTCCAGCCTTTCTTGTCCCTGAGAAGGACGACACTTAGAGGATATACATTGATAGTCGAGCCAGCAACAAAATTACCATCAAATACAAATATCCTATTCCTAGACTTGATGACATGTTAGATGAGCTAAATGGTGCACAAGTATTCTCCAAGGTGGACCTTAAAAGTGGATATCATCAAATTCGGATGAGAGAAGGAGATGAGTGGAAGACCACTTTTACAACATGCCATGGATTATATGAATGGATGGTTATGCCGTTTGGTTTGAGTAATGCTCCTAGTACTTTTATGAGATTAACGAATCATGTAATGAAGGAATTTTTAGGTAAATTTGTTGTTATTTATTTTGATGACATTGTGTGATGGGAAAATTTTCGACACCTTCAACCTTTTCAGAACCCAATTTGGATGATGATCCAAATTGCTCATATTTTACCTTATGTCTTTATTTCTAATAAAATTTGAGAATAATCTTACAGGTACAATTATAATTCTCCATGGGATGCCAAAATATCCTACAATTTTAGTTGGGCATAGAACATTTTTCAGGATAACAATCAAAGACCCGTTGCGATTGTTCTCTATTCCGAGGCATTGGATCATGAAGACTTATGTTATTTTGTATCTTGTAATTTTTTATTGAACTATTTTGGTTTTGGGACACTTTTATTTCTTTGTAATTTTCATTTAGGGTTAGCCACCTTAAAAGTGGCAAACTTGTAATTTTGAGCACTTTTTAACCCTAGGAGTAGCAAGTATAAATACTTGCTTAAGAGAGGGTTTGAGAGAAGCTTATTTTTGCAGATTAAACACTACCATTCACGTGAGAATTAGGGTTCCTAATTTTCATCTAAACTCTTATCAATTTCAATCCCAAGAGTTGAAATTGTGGCGAGTGCAATATCTTGAAATTGTGAGTTATATCAATTTTCATTTTGTTGTGATTTCTTTTCTTCTCTAGTGTGTCATATCTAAGGTTGAATTGAGATAGTTCTTGGTCAGAAATACATCTTATTGTTCACGAAATATTGTGTTTATTTGAAGTACTTAGCAATTGGATTCGGATCATCATTGAAGAATCCACTTGAAAACGTGTTCTTCTCTATTGGAAAGGAATTCTTATAATTGAGGTTTTCTTTTGAATTTGTGGATTATTTGCGTGGATTATATGAGATTAAAGTGTTTTTAGATGATATTATCATTGTGGTATTATAATTATATCATTGGACATTTGGATTTCATCATATCTTCATTAGGGTTTACGTGATTTAGCCTTGTGGATCCGGTTTTTGCCTTGACTTGAGATTGTTTTTCTTAAGTCTTTTATATGTGCTTAATCTTGGTTTTAGGTACATCATCTTTTTGGTATCAGAGCTCTTGCTGAGAGAAGGGAATTGGTTTCATTTGATTTCGTGGAGTTAATCAACCATTAGGATTGATTTAGTGGAAACCGCAATTGTATTGATTGTTGTGGTTTTGAGTTTGTGAAATTACCTTGTCTTAGAGTTTATTTTGCTGGTTTGGGAAGGTTGTTGCATCATTTTGTGATCACTAATTTACGTGGAAGGGCAGGAGTATAAAGTGTTGTTTACTTCAACAATTTTTGGAACTTGCAAAACTTACCAAAATCCTTGCCGTGGCTTGTTGTGGCGTAGAGGAGGATGTGTAGTTTGTTGTTTTGATTTCTATTGTGTAATTCTAAATTTGTGGAGTACAATTTGCAATTGCATTGAGTTTTGATTAGTAAGGAATTATTTGAATTCAAACATATGCAATTAAGTTGTGGGAGTTAATGATTGCTATTTGAATTTGAAAATCATTTCTTACCAATTGTGGAAGGCTTGCAATTAGTGAAGTGGTTTGAAATTCAAATTGGAGTTGCTGCCTATTGTGGATTTTCATATTACATTTGTGGAAAGTGGCATATTTTTTTTTGTTGTCATCTTTGCCGTGGAAAGTGGAAGCATACTTGTTGATATTGCATTTTGTTGTTGTTGCCGTGGGAGTTATTGGTGAAGTGAATGTTTTGTGGAATTTGGGAAAAGTTGTTGCACCGTGATTGAAAAGAGTAGGAAATATTATTGTTGAGGTGGTTGAATTTATTATGCACCGTGTATAGAAAAGGTGTGTATGTGTAGCATTGCATTTGTGTGCTAAGTAACTAGTGTGTGTATGGTGTTATTGTGACGTGGTGAAGTGAAGGGAGTGTACTACAAATTATTTGAGATTACATTTATACTTCAGATAAATCGCATCTACAAACATGTCATATGATAGTGTGAATGGGGACATTGGCAATGAGGCCAATAGCCAAGTGGGTGGCAGACCAGGTCGTCGAAATGCAAGTGGAAGAACTCTAGATGAGCAACTTCAGAACCTTACCACAATTGTTGCTACATTGGCAACAAGAATTGATAGGATGACATTACCACCACCACCTGTGGTAAACCTTCAGGCACTACCTAAAGTAGAAGGAGATTATCATTCTCTTAGGGAAGGCAGAGATGATAATTTTAGGGTTAATCCATACCTGGACAGGGAATTTAGACCACCTCGAGGACTAGAGTGTGCGAAGCTACAGATGCCTTCATTTGATGTAGGGGTTCCGCTGATGATTACCTAGACCGGGAAGAACAAGTTGAGGGTCTTTTCAAATGTTATGAGATTGATGAAGACTCCAGGGTACGCCTTGCAGCTATAGAGTTCACAGGGTATGCCGCTTTGTGGTGGAGAAATATGGTGATCAGTAGGCGAAGGGATGGAGAGACCGAAATACATACTTGGAGAGACATGAAATGAGTTTTGAGGAATAGGTTTGTACTGAAACACTATAGGCATGAGTTATTTATGCGTCTCCAGACACTGAGACAGGGGGGTAAAACAGTGGATGACTATGTACAGGAGTTTGAGACACTAGTGATCAGATGTGGATCAGTTGAACCTCCTGAACAAACCCTAGCACGTTTTGTATCTGGATTGAAGTATGAGATAGCTTGTATAGTTGAGCTTCAAAGATATAGTACACTTGATGAGGCTATACAGTTAGCCTTGAAAGTGGAAAGACAAAGGCAATCCTATTCATTCCAGGTTACTAGGAGCAGGTCCAGCACTAATTCAAAGCCCATGGGGGTTGTTGGTCAGTTGGATGGGTCAAAGGGAGCAGGTGAGCATTTCAGGGTTGTAGGCGAAATTATCCCTACTACAGAAAAGGAGAAAAATGTTTCTGGGAAAGGCAAAGAGGTAGTTGGATCTGATTTGGGGCAGTTGGTACAGGGGTCAACCAGTGGGAAGATGCGCCAAATTAAATGTTTCAAATGCATGGGATCTGGACATACAGCTACGCAGTGTCCCAATAAAAGGGTGATGACCGTCATGGAGGGTAATGAGGAAGAGACTGTCGAGCCTACAGATTTATCCTTAGCCTTATAGGAGTATTATGATGATGAACATGCTGAAACACATAGGGATAAAAAGGGAGGAAAATACTCACCCATTAATGTGTTACACCGGGATATAACTATTTCTCCACATACCAGGGACATACAGAGGGAGAATCTATTCCACAAACCTTGTCAGATTCGAGGTAACCTATGTATGCTTTTCATTGATAGTGGTAGTTGTACTAATGTCATATCTACTGCATTGGTAGAGAACTTACAATTAACCACTAGCTCTCATCCTAACCTATATAAAGTGCATTGGTTGGACAATCGAGGTAGTTTGCATGTTACACAGTGAGCAATGGTACGAATCAGTATAGGAGATCAGTATAGGGATGAGATTATTTGTGATGTGCTTCCTATGTATGCCTTTCATTTACTACCGGGTCGACCATGACTATTTGATAGAAAGGTGTTACATGATGGGTTCGGAAACACTTACATGTTTCAAAAGGATGGTATTCAGATTTTATTGACTCCTTTATCTCCATCCAAGGTTCGTTCTTTCTAGAAATTAGTCAGAAGCATATATAGTTCTTCCAGATTTTCAGCCAACAAGCCATTCCAAACATCGGGTTTCAGTCTAGGAAAAGACCTTCTAGATTTGAGGGCAAATCTTTCAGAAGCCTGAAGAGATGATGGGAAAATTTTCGGCACCTTCAACCTTTTCAGAACCCAATTTGGATGATGATCCAAATTGCTCATATTTTACCTTATGTCTTTATTTCTAATAAGATTTGAGAATAATCTTACAGGTACAATTATAATTCTCCATGGGATGCCAAAATGTCCTACAACTTTAGTTGGACATAGAACATTTTTCAGGATAACAATCAAAGACCCGCTGCGATTGTTCTCTATTCCGAGGCATTGGATCATGAAGACTTATGTTATTTTGTATCTTGTAATTGTTTATTGAACTATTTTGGTTTTGGGACACTTTTATTTCTTTGTAATTTTCATTTAGGGTTAGCCACCTTAAAAGTGGCAAACTTGTAATTTTGAGCACTTTTTAACCCTAGGAGTAGCAAGTATAAATACTTGCTTAAGAGAGGGTTTGAGAGAAGCTTATTTTTGCAGATTAAACACTACCATTCACGTGAGAATTAGGGTTCCTAATTGTCATCTAAACTCTTATCAATTTCAATCCCAAAAGTTGAAATTGTGGCGAGTGCAATATCTTGAAATTGTGAGTTATATCAATTTCATTTTGTTGTGATTTCTTTTCTTCTCTAGTGTGTCATATCTAGGGTTGAATTGAGATAGTTCTTGGTCAGAAATACATCTTATTGTTCACGAAATATTGTGTTTATTTGAAGTACTTAGCAATTGGATTCGGATCATCATTGAAGAATCCACTTGAAAATGTGTTCTTCTCTATTGGAAAGGAATTCTTATAATTGAGGTTTTCTTTTGAATTTGTGGATTATTTGCGTGGATTATATGAGATTAGAGTGTTTTTAGATGATATTATCATTGTGGTATTATAATTATATCATTGGACATTTGGATTTCATCATATCTTCATTAGGGTTCACGTGATTTAGCCTTGTGGATCCGGTTTTTGCCTTGACTTGAGATTGTTTTTCTTAAGTCTTTTATATGTGCTTAATCTTGGTTTTAGGCACATCATCTTGATATACAGTGAAAACCTAGAAGATCATGTGGAGCATCTACCGACAGTATTTTCAGTATTAAGGGCGTAGTAGTTGTTTGCAAATCTCTAGAAGTGTTCTTTTTACCAAATTGAGATAACATTTTTGGGATTTATTATATCTGGTTCTGGTGTTAGGGTTGATGAGGAGAAAGTAAGGGCTATTAGAGAATGACCAACACCAAAATCAATTGCTAAGGTAAGAAGTTTCCATGGACTAGCTTCATTTTATAGATGCTTTGTCCATAACTTTATTAGTATTGTTAGTCCTTTAATTGAATTGACCAAGAAAAATGTTCCTTTTATTTTGGGTGAGAAGGCCTAAAAGAGTTTTGAGGAGATAAAGGTAAAACTTACTAGTGCTCTACTATTAGTTTTATCTAATTTTGATAAGGTTTTTGAATTAGAGTGTGATGCCTCTAGGATAAGGATTGGTCCTGTGTTGAAGCAGGATAAGAGGCCTATTACATATTTTAGTGAAAAAAAATGAGTAATGCAACTTTAAACTACTCAATATATGATAAGAATTCTATTCCTTAATGAGGACATTGATGATGTGGCAGCATTATCTCATTCCAAAAGAATTCATTATCTATACAGATCATGAATCATTAAAACATTTTAGGAGTCAGCAAAATCTATCAAAACGCCAAGCCAAATGGGTGGATTTTCTAGAGAGTTTTTCATATATGATTAAGTACAAGAAAGGTAACATGAATATGGTAGCTAACGCTTTGTCACGTAGGTATGTACTTATCACTTCTCTACAATCGAAACTGCTTGGATTTGAATTGCTGAAGGAACAATATATGCATGATGAATATCTAAAAGTAGTTGTTTAGAAATGTTTTGGGGGGAAGATATTTGAGGGGTATTATATGATTGATGGATTTTTTTATAAAGCTGAAAAGTTGTGTATACCTTATGGGTCTATGAGAGAATTGTTGGTGAGGGAAGCACATGCTGGAGGATTATCTAGTCACTTTGGTGAAAAAAGAACTCTGGCTTTATTAAAAGAAAATTTCTATTGGAGGGGCATGGTGAAGGATGTTCATAAGGTGTTGGAAAGGTGTGGGGTATGTAAAAGAGCAAAAGGAAAGAAGGGGTTTAGGGTGAATATATGCCTTTACCTATACTTATGAAACCTTGGACTGATATCAACATGGATTTTATCTAGGGTTTGCCCAAGACATAAAGGGGAAAGGATTCTATTATGGTTGTTGTTGATAGATTAAGCAAAATGTCCCATTTTGTGCCTTGTCACAAAACGGATAATGTACTTTTTATAGCTAACCTTTTTGTGTAGGAAATTATAAAACTACATGGTGTTCTACACAATATAGTGTTTGATAGAGACATTAAGTTTCTTAGCTTTTTTCTGGAAGACATTATGGAGAAGACTTGGTACTAAACTCATGTATAGTACCTCTTGCCACCCACAAACTGCTAGTCAGACTAAAGTTGTTAATCGTACTCTCGGCACCTTACTAAGAGCAACGGTTGGCAAGAATCTTACTAATTGAGACTTGTGTCTTTCTATTATTGAGTTCACTTACAATAGGTTTACTCATAGTTCAACTAGTAAGTCTCCCTTTGAACTATAATCCTACTCTTCCATTAGATCTCATAGCTAATCTGGCAATAAAGGAAGAAAGCCTAAGTGGAGTAAAGAGAGCCAAAGAGATTCAAAAACTTCATCAGAAGACAGTTGAACATCTTTAGAAAACACAAGAACAATAGAAACTTTAGGGAAATAAGAATAGGAAAACTAGAATTTATAATCCAGGTGATTTAGTTTAGATTAATCTCAGCAAAGATAGGTTTCTTCCTAAGAAGTCACAAAAGCTATCATCAAGAGTAGATGGACCTTTCAGAGTTGTCAAATGTATCATCAACAACGTATGCAGGATAGAATTGCTAGGAGGATACAACGTCTTTGCTACATTTAATGTTGTAAATTTATTACCCTATTTACCCGATGATGTTCATGAGGACCTATCAGATTTGAGGGAAAATCTTCCACAAGCCCGATGAGATGATAGAAATCATATACCTACAGGACCTATTTTTAGGGCAAAAGTCAAAGGATTACAAAATTTGGCGACGGGGGTCGTCTTTGAACAATTAGACCCCAAATATACTTGTTTAGTATCTTCTTTTCCATTGTATAATTGTTGTGCATTCCAGTAGGTACATTTGTTAGTTTTACAGGACGACAGGTAAAATTCACTTAAAGCTCAATTGTGGGTCATTCATAGACTTACATCAATCAAAGAAGAACTGGTCCAATATTGTTCTATGGAGGTGCAAGAAGCTGGCTACTTATGAGGGTTTACTTGTAATTTCCTTTAGTGCAAAAACCGGCCACACTTACTGTTTTTCACTTGTAATTTTCTTTGTTAAATTTGCCTTATTTAGAGCAAGTATAAATACTTGAAAAGTAGGGTTAGAAGGGGACTTTTTTAAGATTATACACTTGAAATTTGTTGCCGTGGAAGTGCTCTCTTCAAGCCACCTTACTCTTATCAATTTTACTTGTAAAATTGTGGCGAGTTAGCTTAAGGAATTCTTGTGAGTAATATCAAGATTTCTTAAGTTGCATCTAATTATTGCTAGTAAGTAATATCTAGTTTATAATTGGTTAAGTTTGTTTGTTCCTTTCATGCCAAATTATGGTTCTTGTATTGCTAGGTTTTCACGCTAATTGTAAGGATTGGAGTTGAATTGTTCCTTTATATTTGATTGGTATTGGAATACAATTGTGGTGCATCTTAATTTGGTCCACGCCATTTAGGGTTCTTGGTGCTTGTTTCACGCCATTTGGGAATTCCATCTTCAATCTTGTTTCACGCCATTTTAATTGGAAATTGGAATCAATTGTGTTTGATTTGTTGAGTGGTATTAAGATTCCCCAATAGAGCACATCATCTAAACTCTTGGTCCTCTCACTAAGTTCGCCGGAAGTCTCCTCCCTCCTTCGCTGCGAAGAATCGAAGTTCCATTTGGGTTCAAGTTTGTCGGAAATATCTTCCTCCTCCTTGTCGTTATCGACTACCAGGTATGTTTTTTTTTCTAGATTTTTTTTCTTTTTTTTTTCTTTCTCTTAGATATATATGGGTTTTGTACTTATTTATTTATTTATTATTTATAAATTTTTATTTTTTTATATAAAAAAATTAGTATTATTATTTTTTTTGTCTTGTACATTTTAATTTTTTTCTTTGATATAAAAAAATATATTTTTTTCATTTTTACTTAATATTTCTATATATATGTATATATAATAATTTCTTCTTCTTCTTTTTTTACAATTATCTTTCCATAAATTTTTAGAAAAAAATTATTATTATAAAAAAGAAATTAGTTTATTTTTAGATAATCTAAAAAATATTTTTTTCTTATTATAAAAAATATATAAAATAAAATAATATTTTTTTGAACTACGATCGGTCTGATCCTGAATAGCAGGTACGTAGGTACCTACGGGCTGACCTCAAATAATAATTTTTTTTAGTTAAACATTTTTTAATAAAGTTTAATTTTGGAAGGTTAAAGTAGTATCCGTAAGATTCTAATAGGATAGCCTCTGACTCCAAATATCTGGTTTTATTTAAAACAATCCATGTTAATTGGTAGCTAAATTAAGGCTAATATGCTCAATTAGTCTTAATTTAATAGTTTTCCTAATCTCGATCAGGTGCCGTCTCCTTTTTCTCCGAGTTAGATAAAAAAATAAAATTTTCCTAATTTTAGTTGAGGATTTACACTAAATGGACATAAGGTTTAGTGTAAATCAAATGAGAAAAAATGAATAAAAATTTAGGCTCGACATGAGTCTTAGTAACATCTAGTTTTAGACTTGAACAAAACAATAAGCTTAAGTAAATAAACATTAAATGGTACAGCCCCATTTAGCTAGAAAGTTAATTAAGCCTTCTTAACCCTTAATAGGTTCATAACTAATATGAGTTTTAAATAGTCTAAACTAACCTTAGAATAGTATCTAAACCCTTATCTAACTTAAGTTTTTCTCTTTTAATGCATAAAATTAGTTCAACTTAATGGAAAATTAGACTTCAACTTGATAACCTTCAACCTTTACAGGTACGCAGTAATATAGGTGTTACTTGCTAGACTAGGAACTTAAACTAGACTAATAATTAAACTTGGTTAAATATTTGAGTATTGCTTCTATGTGGTCGTCTTGAGCCAAAAAGCGATGCCTTAGGCTTAGACTAAGGTTGTGGTTTTAGTCTAGTAAACCTAGTAGCTAGATGTTTAGGTCATTAAGAAATGGTTCAACGAGTAACTAATAAGGGAAATCGCATAAAATAATGGGCACTGTAAGCAAAGAGAAGGTATAATGAGAGTCGTAAGAGGTTATGGGTCTTGATGAATGATATGATATAGTTGAACTGTAATTAGTGAGGACCGCATAACGATGATCACACTTAGACAAAGATATTAAGTTATTGGTTTTGTGATGTGGAGTTTGGCTGCTCTCATCAACCCCTAATTACTATTGCGATGGAATCAAAACTTAGGTTTCCCGTTGTATTGTCTGAAGTCATGAGTATTCTTATGCTGATTGCTTACAATAATTAAAGAAAAATATAAACTGTATGACTGTTTGCTGCATTAGAACATAAGCCCGCTTGATATTTGAATGTGTTCATATTATTGTGTACTAGGTTTCTTTAGCTTAATATTCTTTTTTAGGTGAGTACTATCTTTTGGATCCATCATATGACTTTATTGGCTATAACTTTGAGGAAAAGCTTTAAGGAGAGGATTAGGACTTAGATTATGATTACAATTGACTTTATTTCTTTTTGCAGACTTTTATCTTAGGATTGTATTTATACTTTTATAGGAGCCACTTGTGGTTTTATGACTTGTTATCACTAATTTAGAAACTTATTTGGTAATTTCAACCTTAAGTATTTTATTTAAGTAAGTTACATAACATTGTCGTCATAAAAAATTAGGAGCATGACACGACAGTTAACCATCTTAATCGTGTCAAAATGATAAGTCAAAACTTATAGTTTTTTGATATATAAAATATTATCAGTATCAATTGAATTGAGTATGAACAAACGATATATAGTCTAAATGGAGCAAGGAGACAAGGTGCACATAAGAAAATGAAAATAAATGAATAAATTAATGACTTGTGGCCTTGCAATAATTGTAGGCCATGGGAAAGCACAATTCCCGTGGATTTGAGGCAACATGACCCTAGAACCACCTCTCGAAGTTGTAAAATCGACGTCTGCAATTGTAAGCAAGTTAGGAAGTTTTGATAAACAGCTAATTTACACAGTGTAATTGTGATAGCCATAAATTGGCTTTTACTTGAGTCTTGTTCTCATCTTGTCACTCTGAACGGGACCCTACGCTTTCATAGATTCATAGAATATATTGTAAGTGCGTTCGTATCTCATATTTTTCGAAATTAATTACTTGTTCCCTACTTCTCGATTTCTGGTTTAAAATTCCCATGGATTTGATTCGGCAATCGAATTATAACTCCAATTAGGTCCCAAGATTTTATATGTCAAAAATTCAAGTAAAACGCATGAATTATTTGTGTCTGGTGTGACGGTTTATCGAATGACCAATTATAGCCATTTAGCGATACTTATGGTGCTTTGATAACAATTTGAGAGATATGTATCCATGTGGAATAATGAGATGGTTTGCTTTGATACTAAATTTGATGCATAACAATGAAAGCGGAAGAATTATAAAATATGAAAATTGTGAAGAAAATATAATCTAAACAAGTATTATATTAAGAATATTAAGAAAATCAATAAGAAATCAATATATATATATATAAATATGTCATTTTTTCATAAGTTGATTACAAGTCTTTCCTATTTCTAGACATAACAATATCTAATATTCTGAAAAATTAAGAAAAATAAAAAGAGTTGTTTTTTAAAATAAAATACTAATCTAACTAAATCCTACAAATAAAGAACTAAATTTAATTAAATAAAATATAATAAGAAAATCATACCTAACCTAACGTAGATAATAAAATAATATCCATGTAAAAACTATCTTGTTATATCTGTTCATTCTTAATCTATATTATATATATATATTTTAAGAAGTCATAGAGAAATAAAAATATGTTTTAACAGTTTAGAAAGTCTAACCATATCTAAACAACAATTTTAGTGTGTATTTTCAATTCATTCCTTTTTTTAAAAAAAAATTCCATTTAACTCAATTGTGATCCATATTGTAGTCAAATGCCAACTTGGTTACAAGTATTATAATTGAAATATGAGAAAATGTGTCTTGTCTTATAAATTGAAGGAGTTAAAAAGATGGTTTTAACAACACATAGGAGGATAATTAAAGATATCTCTCATAAAGTATTTATCAATAGATCCTCTAAAATTTAAAGTGTAATTTTACTTTTTTAAGAAACATGCAAACAATTCAAAAATCATTGTTAAAGCCTGAAAATTTATGAGATTTTAAGTTATTTATATATTTTCAAAAATTATATAAAATTAAAATTAAACTTTAAGAATTTTGAAGTTATATTTATACTCACTAATCATTTAAGAGGTGAATATGTAATTCATCCAAATAAAATTTCTCATCCCATATATGGAAAATATGAAATCTATTCATCATGGTCGGTTACAATTATGGTCTCAACACCCACATTTAATACACCAATAATTGTAAATTCAATTTACAGCTGGATGAGTATTTCTTTCATGTGCAAATGTCTGCCTTTACTCTATGCCAATTAGATGGCTAGGTTGCTGTAGGATTTTCACTTTTAGCTGTACATATCTTTCCCTAATCTACTTATAGGTTCAATTAATAGAGTTTCTATATAATTGATTAGCTAAGACATAGCCGTCCATGTGGTTAACAGTTTGTGCTGCATTTATCTCTATTAAATAGTGCATAATAGTAAGAAGAATTAATTACTATACTAATGATTTAGTAATTACTCCTAAAAAAAATTGGCCCGTTAAACGCCTGTAAGTTTAGTTTTCACAACAGTTAATGTCCTAAATTTCAGGACGACAACAAAGAGGCGTTGCTATAGGCGGTGGTGTTGTGTTATATTACCTTAGTGTTTATTTATATCATAAATATATTTTTTATATCATCTATCGTATTAATTTTGTGTGTGTGTGTGTGTTTTTTTTTTTATAATTATATGGTGCTCATGTTATTATATTGTATTATAAATTTCCAACATAATAATTTAAAACAATATATAGTTCAGATGAGAGGTGAGACTTTGTCCCGATTCAGCTAATATTCATGAGTATTCAATTTAAAAATTGAAAGATACATGACTTCATATAAGAAAAATGGGGATTGAGATTAATTTTGAAACCATGGGGAGGGAGAAATCTATAATTTCGAATAAGATATTCCACATAAATGAGTCAAAAAGGTATAGAGGTCAAGTAACTCTTGACAATAACTAATAACTAATACATGCTTTGATATAAACATTTCAATATTATAATTTTTTTTCTACGATTGCAAATATATATGGAGAACTGTTGTCATGTGCAAACATGAAATCCTCTCCACGCCCAAAGTGTTACATTATCTTTTATAACTTTTAAAATTATATATATAATCTAAATCTTTGTTAAAATATTAAAACTAACATAAAAAATTATAAATAATCATGGTTTTAATTTTAGCAATAATTGAATCCTTATGTATATATTTTAAAAAATTATAAAAAAAGTCCCGATTATAAAATTTTAAAAACTAACTACATCAAATAGTAGATTTGAAACGTGTTTATAATTTGAACGTAATCATAAAAATAAAGATAGCGACATGTCTATCTGGGAATGAAAGACATGGAAATCGAGAGTGACAAATCTGGGACATCGTTCGTGGTATGTTCTTCATTAATCAATGAGGCTGCTGTGGGTGCTGGAATGGTTCATGGAAGTTGATGAAACACGTAGTAGACGTTTGAACTTGACATTGTTGTCCCAAAAAAGGTTACTTAGATCATTTTTACGGTAAATAAAAAAAAAAAAAAACATTTTTTGCATGAATCCGACGCCTTTTCTCATAAGCCAGTGGGCCCATGTCAACAGGTGAATAAATATGGTACCTTATGAATAAATTATTTAAATTTTTAATGTGTGATTTTATTATAATTTTAAAATATAATAATATTCTCAAACTATTTAAGAATAATTTCTTTTTAATTTATTAGAAACTTTTTGACTTAATGTATATTTTAAAAATTATAAAAAGGTAAAAGTATGAAAACACATTTTGGAAATTTACGAGGTCTATTCTCGGGTGGGTCTATCCACTTGGACTAATGGAAACAACAGGTTTCCCCCGGTTTCATCGAGAATCTAAAAAATAGAACATATGATTAATAACATTAAAAATTTAAATTATTTTTATTTGAAATAGAAAAAAAATACTTTTCATTCACAATATTTAATATGTTACATTAACAATATAAGAAATAAATACATTTTAAAAGCATGTCTAGTTTAATATATATAATTTTTTACGAAAAATAAGTTTTTATTCATTAACAACATGGGAATAAAACTAATTTTTGTTTTTAAAATTTTTTTAAAACTTTTATCCTACATTAATAGTATTATAACACTATTTAAATATGATTTTGTATAAATGAATACTAATGATTGCAATGGTTTCTAATGGGTTATTATGTGAATATCTAGTCACCACTGACTTTATTCTGTGTGGTACAAATACATACGGTTTTCTCTTTTTTGGGCATAAAATACGTAGGGTTGAACCGAATGGATTGGTGTACTAGATGGTTGATGGAGATAGGACTCCCAAAGGGGGGAAAAAGTGACACTTGGAATTATAGTTGAGTGTGGTAGGAATGATATTGGATGAAGGAATGTTCACTCCTAAAATGGCAAGATATTTTTATGACTATTAAATAAACAATCTACAAAATACCCACATACTATATCAACCAATTATTATAGTGTTTATAAGATAAATGTATTCAACAAATTAAACCACGCTTCCAAAGATAAAATGTGATTCTTTGTAAATATGATTCTACTAATTACTATTTAGTTTTCAACTGTCTAATTAACTTATATTTTTATAAGAGAAAATGAGCTAAATGAAGTTGTTGTAAACTAAATCACAAGAAAAGTTTTTTAAACTCGTATGAGAAAGTTGCTATTCCTTTTTCTATACCTTGATATTAATTAGATTCATTTATTTTCTTTTCTTTTCATAAAATATAAATAAATGATTTGATTTTGAAATTCTGATATCTCTACCACTTAGTGAATAGTTCTCTGTTTTAATGAGTGAAAAATACTTGTAATGATAAACGAAATAGAGAAATTGAAATTCAATTTAGTTCCAAATCATGTCAAGAATCATAAAAGATGTTAAAGATGCAAAAGATATACAAAGAAAAAAAAGGAAAAAGATTAATGTGGTTGGAATTGCTTTTCAAGCTCAACTAGCTTGTTTTAAAGCATCTTGATTTATGTTTTTTGGGAATGCTTTTTAAATTATTTCTTCTAATAACAAATTATAGACTTGGCTCTAAATTTAAATGGACTATATTTTGCTCAACCGCGTAGTGTAAATAGAAGTGCTATTCCCACAACTAAGTATGATCTTCAAGTGGAGTACTATAGTGTTCTGATGTATATAAACAAAACATTAAGTATAGAGAAAAAGGTAGAAAACCATAGGAAAAAAAGAAAAAGAAAAAAAGAAACAGAGGAAAGAAGAGAAACAGTGAAAAAGAAGTGAAAGAAATATTAAAATAAAACATCAAGATTTTGTCATTTTTCTTTTATATAAATGAATTATGCTAAAATTGTTATATTAGTCAATACTTGCACATGTAAGTCAAATGCCATAAGTTAAAAAGATTTACAAAACTTTGGTCTTCTAATGAAATAAATCGAATTTGAATCCTTTATTATCTATTATATTAATATATATATATATATATATCTCTAAAAAAAACAAATATTTTCGTAATACTAGTACTTAATGAAATAATGCATTTAAGGGAACACACTTTAAACTTTAAAGGGTTCATGGATATTAGAAAATAGATACTATTTGTGATAAATGAGGGAAAAACCTCTTCCTTTTGTAATTTTTTCCCATAATTAAGCTACCAAAATCTAATTAAAAATATCATTTGTAATTGTAATTGGCTATATGAGTGCAAACCAATTAATCTAACATTAATTATGAATCTCAATCCTAGAAAAATATGAAGGAAAACTTATGATAGGATAATCTTATTGTATTCAATAAATGAGAGAGAGAGAGAGAGAGAGAATAGAGTGACTCTCCACCACCATATTCATCGTAGGACTTGCCATCCTATTTGCAATTCGTATTGGGGTCCTTGAAGATAATGAATGCTTTTGACATTGACAAAGACATTCGGTCGTTGTCTTCAAATCCGATTCTTCTATTCTCAATCAGCATTCTTTTCTTTTTTTCCTCCCCCATCATTAGTCAACATTCTATTTCCTATTTCGGATTAATAATAGTAACACCCTCTTAAATATAACAGAAGTACGATAATCTAGTAATTCTTAAAAAATTATACTTTTTCGTTGGTGAGGATCTGCCAATTTTCCCCTCTTATAGATTAAAATACAATGGACTAAATTAGCAATCATCCAATTAATTAAATCTGGACTCAATATATACATTTTGCTAGAGATGAATATTTGTTGTCTCTAACTGTCTACCTTGAGTGTGTTCTCACTAATTACGTTTATATACTTGGTCCTATTGAATAAATTTGTGAACTTATCAAACTTGCGATTCTATTTAGAATGGTTAGCACGTTTATACAATCGAAATGTAGAATTGAAACGTAAAAATGTTTACAACTTATGTAAAATAACTTTTAAAAGTTATAGATATGTTTACTATAATTATAAAAAAAATAAAATATAAGATAAAATAAAGAAAGTAAATATAAATTCTAGTCAAAATTTATAATAAAATTATATGCTTACAGTATAAATAAATTAGCATAAGTTTTTAAGCTAATATATAAAATTACAAAATAAATAATAATACTAATATGAAATGAATTACAACATAGATTATAATAATAAAGTACAATATTAAAAAAAATCGTCAATTCTTTCATTATCATTAAAAGTCAAAATTATTATTAACTCTCTTTTTACCATAATCATTATTGTTGTCATCTTCTTCATTAATACCAACATCATTATTGATACTATTATCAACATTACTTCATATTATGAATCTAATTCTTTTAAATAACTATCTAATGAAAGTTAAGTTGTATTTTTCAATTTTTAGCCCATTTGACTAAAATATGTATAATTGGTAAACTCAGTTTAAAATGTAAGATTTTACCAATATTACGTGTAGACTCATAATTTTACTATGAGTCTATATGGAAACGATTTTATACTTAAATCAACTTGGAAAAGCTTTCTAAAATCGTAAACTCATAAAATCGTATGGGTAAAATCGCAATTTTAACAACTATACTTGTGACTAATAGGAATACACTCAAGATAAGAAAGTAGGGACATCAAATATTTATTTTTTGCTTGTAATGTTGGTTTCTAAATTTTGGGTATGTTTTTAGAAATTTGTTTTTTGAAGTTGATCAATTTGATTACCATGCCATTAGGCCATATATAGATTGATACGTCATTAATAAGAAGGGATAAGTGTAATTCTTTGAAAAGTTTAGAACTCGGTAAATTTTTAATAAATAAAAAAGGTGTTTTGTATAACTTACAATAATATTTTTAGCAACTCATCTTATTTTGAATTGGGTTAAACTTTAAATTTTTATTAGTTAATTTAAAGTAATTTCTATTATACACTAAAATTGGATAATTTTACTTTAGAGTTAGGATAACAGAATTATTTTATAGAAATTGTAACACAATTCAAAATTGATAACAACTAAAATCTGACACCAGATTTCTTTTGAGCAAAATTTTGCAGTAGGCTCTCTTCTTAAAATTAGTGGTGCAAATTTACTAAAGATGGACTAACGTGAATTCAAGTTTAAATAAATAATAAAAGAATTTAGTATTAAAGAGGAGATGGGTATAATTAATATCGTACAAATAGAGGATATTATTACGCAATTGTTATAAATTGATTATATAACTTTGATGTTGTATGTTTGAATGCTGATATAGCATGTATCGCATTAGTAGTTACTAGCGGAATTATAAGAGTGCTTAATGGTATTTCTTGTTTGTACAATTTTTAATAACATTAATCTCTTCTTTGATGCATTAATGAAAATAATTTGAACCAAAATGTTTATATTATAGTATGTATTTTTTCCTAAAAAGTGGATTAATAACTTTCATTCACAGGGTTGTGATCCCGATTCCTACATGTTTGCCTTTTCAATAACACAAACACTGCCATGTTATATAAGTTTGTCCTGTTTTTTAATGAGGAATTTTGCATTTAAAGTTATGTGAACTATATAATACGTATCCAGTCATTACTTTTAATTTTAGAAAAGTATTTAAGGAACACTTTATTCAATAATTAATGTAAAATTTGACATCTTATAGATATTTTATGCTAGAGGCATAATCCAACTATAACCTGTGCATTGTAGGAATATAAAATTACATATTTTTCAAAGCTCTACACAGTATTTATAGGAGAAGGTTATGGGATGAATAAACTTGAAGGGATATTATATCCAAAAAAAAAAAAAAGCCTACTCTATAAAAGTGATTTCAAATATTTATAATTAGGATCTATATCGAGTAAAGAGATATGAGTCAAGTAAACTTTTAAAATAAATTTTGCAAATATACTTTTTTATATTTACTCTATATGTGCTTAAACCTCTTATTTTTGGAGTTGAGTATTTAAACCCCTAATTAAGCATCAGCACAAGGTGTGTGAATCTCATGTCCCAATCACACAACCAACCCCGCTAGTAAGGATACAATCAAGTGGATCTGGAAAGGGTTCTGTAAAACCTAAACCCGCCCCAGTTTCTTAAAGAGGTATTTAGAACTTGCAAAAAATCCTATAGCGTTTTTTATTGGGAACCCATGACCTGCTCTACTAAGGGAATAATAGAACCAATACCTACCCCGACTTCGACTATTAGGCCTAAACTACAAAGCCTAGCTCCACAAGTGACTAAAAAAAACCCTTAGGAATCTCACTCGTATGAATATGTCTCTCACTTTTCCTCAAGGTACGATATTTCTTTATCCATTTCTCTCTCTGTGTGTCTTTCTTTTCGTTCTTTAGATTGAAACCCTAATTAAATAACTATTTTTATTTTAGTTTATTGTTGCAAGGAAGAAAAGGATACTTCTAGCCTATTTTAAGATAGCCAATCTCTAAAATGTATTTTGAGAGTAACTTTCTTGATTCCCATTCTTGTTATTCTCTGCCTTTTTATATGGTTGTTACACGATACAATTGCTAACTAAAGTATAGAACTTGTGAATCAACTAACTTTCCTTCTCAATTTCATTTTTTTTTTTTTGAAAAGTTTACATTACTTTTAAATAAAGTAGTCCTTTTGCCAATGTGGAACCCTCTTCGGTCTCAACACTCTATTTATATTGTATTGGGGATACAATTATGAAATAATGTGTAAATCCTTCCAAGTTGTGTCCTTTGGTGGCAAACTAACCCATTGCGCCAAAACTTGTTTAATCTCTTGACCTTGTCGTTTGATAACTCTGTTGTCTAAAATTGTTAATGGAGTCAATAAAGGGTGACTGTCAGTAGCATCCTTAAGTAAGTCTAAGGATGTATGTTTGGTCCTTGAGCTCTCTTGAGAATTGAGATGTGAAAAACATTATGTATTTTGGCATCTTAAGGCAATTGAAGCTCATAAGTAGTAGACCCAATCCTTCTCACCATTGGAAATGGATTGTAATATTTTTTTGAAAGCTTATGAGTATATTGATGAGACACTAAAATTCGTCTATAAGATTGTAGCTTAACAAGACTAAATCACCTAGCTCAAACTGTAGTCTCATCTATGTCTATCTACTAAAGCTTTCATGTGGTTTTGGGCTTCCTCTAAATTTGTTTTCAATGATTTCAAAAGATCATCCCTAGTACTCAACTCATTGTCCATTGCATCTATTGTAGAAGTTCCTTGAATATAAGATGGTATAGACAGTGGAGGTCTACCATAAACTATGAATGGAGTGGTTTGAGACCTACTATGATATGATGTATTATATACATATTCTGCCCATGGAAGAAATTTGACCCAAGCTATAAGAGAATCCATCACAAAACAATGTAGATACTATTGAATAGCCTTATTTAAAACCTTTGTTTAACCATCAATTTTGACGATGGGAGGCATTAGTCATTGCCAGTTTGGTGCCACTCAACTTGAATAAATCCTTCTAAAATCTACTCATGAAAACTGAATCTCGATTTGAAATAGTAGTCCTTGGAATTATATGTAATTTCATAACCATGTGAAGGAATGAATTCCATACTAATGTCTTCCTAAACTCGATCAGGAATAGGTAAGGGAGCCAATAACCTAGCTAGAGATAGTGTCAAATACTTGACGTATTGACATGTTTGACATGTCTTAATGTAATCATCTATCATGTGTCTTATACCTTCCAAAAAAAAAAAATGAAGAGATTCGTTTATAAGTTTTGTCTCTTCCAAAATGACCCCCACTCGGAGAACTATGATACTCAAATAAAATATGAGAAATCAATGATGATTGAAGCACTAGAAAAATCCTAGTATGATAATAAAGAATGCCATTCTTCAAAAATAAAGGCCATTTAAGGTCTTTCTTAGCCCTTAAATCCTTCAAAAGTTCAAAAAATTCTGAAACAATAGTGCACTCATGTTTCAAATCACCCAGAAAAGAAAAAACAAGCATGGAGACACCCAAACATGTGTAATTCTCATGTTACCTTGAAAGAGAATTAACAACCTAATTCTCACACCTTGCCTTGTAGACAACTATATAATCATAGCTAATAAGTTTGGCTAAGTACTTCTACTATTCTAAAGTTTGTATCATTTGGCTCATAATTTCCTTGAGAGTAAAATGATATGTTCTTGTAATAAAATGTGCTCCCAATAAATATTAATGCCATTTCTTGACTGCTTCCACAATGGCATAAAGTTTCCTAAAATATGTTGAAGCTTTTATCATATGCATAGGTAACTTTTTGCTAAAATAAGCAACCAAATGTGAGTCTTGTAATAACACAACTCCTATTCTTATCCATGAAGCATTAGTTTCTACAATAAATTGCTTGGAAAAATCTGGTAAAACCAAAATAGGGGCATGAACAAGGGTTGCCTTTAAAGTTTGAAATGCAATCTTAGCTTCATCCATCCATTCAAATGCATCCTTTTGAAGCATATTTGTAAGTGATGATGCTATAATGGCATAGCTTTTTATAAACCATCTGTAATAACTGGAAAGCCCTAAAAAAGCACATAATTGCTTAATAGTCTTTGGTAATGGCTAATTCCTAACAACTTTAACCTTTGATGGTTCAAGTGAGACACCTTTTACTGATACAATATAACCCAAATAGTTTATTGAAGCCTTCGCAAATGAGCACTTGTTTTCCTTCAAGTAAAAAGTATTATTCATCAACAATTGTAATACTATAGAAACGGGCTCAATATGTAAATCCAGACTCTTACTATACACCAAGATGTCATCCAAAAACACAATAACAAACTTCCTCAACTAGGGTTAGAAAAGTCGATTCATTATTACTTGGAATGTTGTTGGGGCATTACTTAACCTAGATGGCATTACTAAAAATTGATAATGCCCATCATGGGTTCTAAAGGTTATTTTCTCCACACCATGAATGTGCATACATATTTGGAGATAACTAGATCATAAATCTAATTTAGGAAAAATCGAGGCACCATTCAATTCACCAAACAACTCATCTATTATTGGAATTGGAAACTCATCTTTCATTGTTGCTTGGTTCAATGCCTTATAATCCACACAAAATCGCTAACTCCCATATTTTTTCTTAATCAATAATATTGGAGAAGAAAAAAGGTTAGTACTATGCTTAGTAATACCTTGTTGCAACATATCTTTCACTTGCTGCTCAACTTCATTTTTTTTTTTAAGTGGGGATATCTATAAGGATAGACATTGATAGGAGATGTCCCTTCTTTAAAATGATTACGATGTTGAATATCCCTCATTTATGGCAATGATGAAGGTGTCTCAAACATGCTAGAAAATTTACCAAATACTTGTTGCATAACAATATTATTGGTAATTCTCTATTGTGTTAATGTCCACTTCTTGAGCTAAGAGTTGAAAATAACACAAAATTGAATTAGTTGACACCATTTTCTTTAACTAATGATGGGAAATAGGTCTTGAAATACCTTGATTATTTCCTACCAATGTGATAGTCCTATCCTTATAAGAAAATTTCATAGTTAGAGTAGCATAATCAATAGTCACTAAAAACAAAAGTTGTAACCACTAAACTCCTAATACCATTTCTGCCCAATGAATAGGAAGAACATAAAAAGTCTCTTGAAATGAAAATCCTTGAATAGAAATGTTGATATTCTCACATTTCCCTTTACATTCCATTTTATGTCCATTTCCAATCAACATAGAAAATTTTGGTGCAAGCAACATGGTTAGACCCAAGTACTTGACTAATCAACATTGAAATTGTGAGTACTTCCTAAATCCACAATTGTTGACACTGAATTATTATTAAAAGTACCTTTCAATTTAATAATACGAGGCATGATAGTACCAAATAAAACATGAAAACTGATTACATATGTATCTTCTTGATTTTCCATAAACTCCTCTTATTGTCTAGACAAATCATTTTCTTCACTCTTAGAATCATTATCATCACCAATCAACAACATTACTTTAGCCTTACATTTATGAAATCTATTGAATTTCTCTCGTCTCATAGCCATCTCTGCTTGAGTTAATTTCTTAATAGGAATGGAAGAAGAGGGTTTGATAGAATTAGAAGGAATGGGTAAATAAGTAAGTACAGAGGTAGGAATGGAATGATTTTGGTTATAAAAAGTTTTAAAAAACTATAGTGGTTTAGAAGAGGATGAGGAAAATGAGGTGGGTTTAAAAGATGAAGAAGAAATGAAAGAAAATTGTTCTTGAAGTTTTGCTTCATGCATCTCAGCCAATGAAACTGCTTCCATTAATGTAGAAGGTCATGCTAAAAGAAATTCTTGTCTAAGTAAAGGTTTCAAACTAGAAATAAAACAACTTCTAAGAAAATTTTAGTTAAACCTACTATTCGATTTAACAATGCCTTAAATGCTGCCTAGTACTCTTGAACATATCCACTTTGAGTCAACTTTGACAATTCACCCTCCACATCTTCATATTTCGAGGTTCAAATTGTATCTCCAAAGCTTTGACAAAATTTTGCTGAGTAGACAAATGATTATTTTTATATAAAAATTGATACCATTATAGTGCCTAATCTTCCATAACAAATTATGCAATTTTAATTCTCTGAGTATCATCTATACTATGAAAATTGAAAAGTTGTTCAACTTTGAACAGTTATCCTAAAGGATCTTTGCCATAGAATTTTGGAATTTCTAGTTTCACTCCTCTTAAAATGTTATCCAATTGAGATGTTGTATTCTAAAATGAAAGTGATGACACTGGTAATGTCTCATTGTTAGTAGCAAAAGATTGAGAAAAATGAGTATAATTCACCTCCAATTTATCTATCCTTTAAGATATTTGTTGAACAGTATTATTGAAATTTTGTTTATGTTGATGTTGTTGAAGTGCCAAGAACATATTTTTGATGGTTTCCATGTCTGTTGCTTAAGTATTTGATCTTGTTTATGGAGCCATGGATGAAGATGATGAAGCACCAATTTTTAGGCCTAAACTACAAAGCCCATGCCCATAAGTGACTAAAAAAACCCTTAGGAATCTCACTCGCACGAGTACATCTCACACTTTTCCTTTAGGTACGATATTTCTCTATCTCTCTCTCTTTGTCTCTGTCTTTCTTTTCGTTCTTTAGATTGAAACCCTAATTGACTAACTATGCTTATTTTGGTTTATTGTTGCAAGGAAGAAGATGATATTTTCAGTTTATTTCAAGATAGCTAATATGCAAGATGCATTTAAGAGTAACTTTCTTGATCCTATTTTTATTATTCTTTGCCTTTTTATATGGTTGTTACATGATTTTGTTACATGATATAGTTGCTAACTAACATATACAACTTGTAAATCAACTAACTTTCCCTCTTAATTGTAATTTTTCTTTTATTTTAAAAGTGTACATTACTTATGAATATAGTAGTCCTTTTGCCAATGTGGATCTCTCTTTGGTCTCGACACTCTATCTATAACACCGACTCGCCAATTAATTAAGAAGGGGCGGCTTTTTGACTTGGACAAATATTTTGTTGACCATGTATAATATATGTTTGGTAGGAATGACAAAAAAGAAAAAAAAAAACAGGAATTAGAGGAAAATTGATATAAAATTATAAAGTACTTCCAAAAGCAAAGTAAGAAAGATAATCAATAGCATTTTTAATGAAGATGTGATGTAAATGGAATGGGTGAAAAGTGAAGCTTTGAATTTTGAATAGTAAAGAAGTAAAGACGAGTGGACAGTGGATAAGTACAACTTGATATGATGATTGAACTTTGAAGACCATATATGGATGCAATATATAGCAATGTACTAAGTGGTAAGTGCAGTTAGCGCTAAGCCTAAGTGGGCCACAAAAATTCAAAAATTAAAATACAATACACAAGCACAAAATTGAAAAATGAAAATAAAATATATTGATTAATAATTATATTATTAATTTACTATTTTTTGATGAAAAATTAATTTATTATTTTTTGTCAAATTGGATTTTCTCATCAGGTATTTTTTAAATTCTATATATATATATAACATAAATTTGAATAAGAAACCTTAGATTCATAATACTTCTTATAATGCCGTAGTCATGCAGTGAAGAGATCGATTGCACCAAATGACTTGGCGGTGAGTATCCAAAATATAATAGGTACCTCCCTCGGCTTTCTTCAAATAAGAATCCCTAAAGGATAGAGAAAGAGGAAGAAAGAGAGAACATTATTCTCTCTTATATTTGAAATAATCCTTTTGTTTTGATTTTGTATTTTATCTCAATATTTATCCTCTAATCACACAACATTGTATTAGCAAATCATGGAAAGATTTACCAACATTACATTAAATATCCAAACATGTACACTTTGTTTTATTAAGCTAATTATAAAATAGGTTTTGCAAGTACTAAATAGAGATTGATCCCGAGAATTTAATGAAGACGTGAAGAAAAATAAGCTAAACCACATTCTAGAAAAAAGGTTTAAAAGGGAAATTTCATATGAGGAACATGTACAATCATCTATCATTTTATTTTATTTTATTTTTAATGGTGGTATGACTGACTCTGGACCCAGAAACCAGTTAACACTACAAGTACATCTCAACATTATTATTCCCACCGATCCATTTGACAACATTCATGAGCGCAATAAAACCTCGTAGAGGTGTAAATTCAAATGACAAGCCCTATGCTGGCAACGTCAACTATTTAATGTGAGGTCTCCTTTCACATCCTATACCATAGATGCTTCTCCAAATCCTTTTTTTTTTTTGTTTTTTCTTCTAAGAAAATCCTCATTAGTTTCAAGTGTTTTTTTTTTAATTAATATAATTGCTGACCTATGGTCATGCTTTTGCGACATGGTAATGGGATGTCTTTCATGCATTTATTACACTCATTCAATAGTGAATTATAATTTTCAAAATATATACTACATATTTTATTAGAAAGTTATTTGCTAATAAAATCATTTTATTTTATTTTTTACGAATTATAAATACACTCAAATACTTCACTAAGAAAAACATCTTTTTTTAAAATACTGAATAAGAAGACATAAATATAATATAATAAGATAATTTTACAAACAATGTCTGTATATATCATGATAAAAATAGAAAATAAAACACATAGATGGGAAAACAAAAATAAAGCATCCAAACGGATCCATAAAAACATTATAAACTATACATATAAAAAAGTCGGAAGATCGATATTTATATCATTAGTTATAATGGCCTTCACAAAGAAATAAAAAATATAAATTTGTCTCTAGGAATATTGAAGTTAATAAGATATCAGAACTTAAAAAAAAAAAAAACAATTTGAGATTTGAAACCTCAGTAAAAATAAGTATGTATGATCTAACCCGGAATACCATGGCCTGGTTTTGTTAAATTTACTATCTATTTATAGAAGAAGATGAAATCCTTAAATCCCATCTAATTTCACCAGCAAATATTCAATATTATGTCAGTTCTCCTTTCCATTACAAGTTACAGAGTAAATAAACAATAAATACTACCAGCTAACCGGTAAGGAAGTTAGATTTTTTTTCTTTTTTAGGGATTATAGTGATTGCATTTAGTTAGTACTTTTTATAAATGGTTATGTGCCTTAAAGTAGGGTGGGCATGATTAGGTACGGTTCATCTTTCGAACCAAACTAGATCATATATTACAATTTATTTTGTTTTTTCTTTAGATCGAGCCTAATTATATAGTTCGATTTGTGATTTTTTTTTTTTACCTAAGAAATGGTTTGGTATACAATTTGAACCATTATTACACGTGTTAAATTTTTTTCTATATATAAGTCAATAAATTGTAAAAAATTGTACTAGACATGAAAATGATGTAATTAATTATCATTTCTTCAATATTACACATAATCTTCAACAACTATTTGATATTTATGAAGACTTTATTGTTTCTCTTTAGATAATTCTAGTTTTTATATCAGTTAATGAGTAAAAATTCGAAATCAAGAATTAATGAGTTACTCGATGAAAACCAAATAAGAAGAGCAACTAAATAAAAGAAATGGAATCCTCTTTTTTAGTCATACACTATATACATACATATATACATATATATAGATATATATATTTTACTTCTATATGTATGTATACACACACACACACAAACATATATATGTATATATCTTCTAACTATTTAATTCAGTTTGAACCAATCTATGCGATTCATAATTTTTTCAAATCTAATTTACTGTTTGGTACTATTCGATCTGGTTTAGTTTACAGTTTGGTCTTTTTTTTTTTTATGCTCACCCTTATTTTAAAGTGTTCATATAACAATTCAATTTAAACCAATTTGTTTGACTCATAATTTTTTTGAAACCTAATTTATAGTTTGGTATTGTTTGATCTGGTCTAGTTTATAGTTTGGTCTTTCTTTTTTTTTTTTGTGTGTGCCCACCCTTATTTTAAAGTATTTATGCATCAAATAAAATATGGATATGGGTCAAGTTTAACCTATGCTCAACCCAAAACTAGCTTGTCGGGTCTATGGCCTGATAATGCCCATAGGGGCATAGGTTAAGACTCAACCCAAGTCTCATGAGGGTCAAGTTGTCCTAAGGTCTCCTTTTAGGTTTTAGACCCAATGAGCCCAAAGGAAGAAAAATAAAAGAAATGGCTAAAAAAATAAAGCTTAACAAGTAATACCGAAGACCTAGACCCAAATCTAGACCCATAAGGCCTAGTGGGTTTAAGATCGACCCTAAGCCTGTCTACTTTATAAGTATTTGCTTGATCCATCAACTCTAGACTAAGGACTCAATGGTGTGCCCATGCGCATTTCTACACCTAATAACTTATGTAAGAATGACTATCTTAGGGAAAAAATATAAAAAAAAAAAAGAAAAAAAGAAGTCTTTAAACTTTGGTTAGGTATAAGTACACCTTATAAGTTATTGGATAGATGTGAATAGACCCCATTATGCCTTGGCTAGGTAAACCATAACAATCCCATTGTGCATACTAATGGATTTTGATAGCATAGGATTCTTAGCTATCATTATACCATTACTACACATAAGGCTTCACAATCAGAGAGGCGGTGTAAATGAAAGCGATTCATAACTTTGAAGAATAATGTACCATTTAATAAAGGTTTCTTACTACATTGAACTTAGGTTTTTTTACAAATCTTTAGATTATAGTACCTAGAGTCATTCAATAGGTTGATCCTCACTCAATAACGCATTCTTTTAATCTATCTACTAACATGGGTTCTGTCAAGGTAGCTTAAAACTGTGGATACTTGTAAAGAAATTTATAAGGGAATAAGCAAAAATCATGTGCTTAATAAGTGGTTAGGGAAGGATAAGCATTATATGTATCAATCAAACAAGTAAGTCCTTTAGAGTGAATGAAATAACCAATAGTGTCATTTCATGAGGCTAGAGAAATTAAACTCACTCTAGCCTAGGTTACGAGGAGTTAACTAATATGCAAAACATTGTCCCACTAAACCTAAGCTTGTGCAATGGACCCTTATGAGGGCCCCCATAAACCCATTTAGACTATCTATGTGATAACTTTTGTCCTATGTGGCGGCAACCTCTTTTGTCACTTAGTTCCTTAGAGGTTTAAAAAAGGACATTAATCATAGTTCTCACCTAATGAGCAATGTTTGGTGAGCTAAAATAATGCAAGAGGATGTAATGCATGTTTGTTTATTAAGCCAAATATAACATTAATCCAATTTAAGGGGTGATCAAACAATATTATACCTAAACCACAATACACTTGATATTCATAAGCAACAATCAAACACACCAAAGTAGGTAAGCTCAACTACCAAAATCATTACAATCACATTTGTTGCATGTGCACACAAAATCTATATTGCAAGCACAAGTAAGTATAATGACTTACAATTGCTCGTTAACAAAAATAAAGATTACTGTGAGGCAGGCCATTTACCTAGGCTATAGTGTGCAATAATCCTTTGAAATCCTGAAAAGTCTAGTAAATATGTTTAAGTCATTAAGAGATAATAACATGTGATTCCTAAAGTATTTATAGTAATTTCTAAAAAAGGTTTTACAATAGATTATATAGGTAGGTTCTACATAAGGTTTTGTCATAATTCCTAATATTAATTTTTTACTTAAGATAAAGTAAAGTTTTACTACTTTTCTTATGAGAGTGATAGTTTATAGTATAATTTAGGGATTGGTTAGCAAATGCAGTAAGGGTGTGGGTAATATTTTTGGTATTTTATAATGAATAAGCTTAAAAATTCTAATGCATTAGTTATGAGTTTCTAAGTTATATTAAACATTTTAATAGGTAAATTATTTAAATCAAAATTTACTAAATTCCTCAAGGTAAGGAAAATAGAGGTAGTTGATTTTATTTTTATTACAAAGTATGTAAGATAATAGAGTAGTTTGATATCTAAAGTTAATTGCGTAATATAGGGAAAAGGTAATACTAAATAAGTTCTTCAAGTTTCAAATAATTAGGTATGCAAGAGTCAAAGTTTTGAAATAGGAAATGTTAAAAGATGATTAACATTGATTATAAAATAGTTGATAAATATTATAAAGATTTAGTATAGGTCATGTATGTATATGTTTCTAGCAATAGTAAAATAATATGTTTGAATAGTAGTAATAGGATAATAAAATAAATGAGATTTAAAATGAAATTATAATGCAAGTTTGCATTATAATTTAATTAAAATAGCCTATTGTTAATGAAAACCCAACATTGGTATTTTTTTGAAAATTATTTAATTGTTCAATATTTTAGCTAGTTATTGCAAAAATAGGCTTAAATTGTAAAATAAATAGAAAATATTTTACCAAGGGTAGCAAGGGCTCCAAGACATCATAAATAATGTTAATTAGTATTTTTAAAAATATGATGATAAAAAATGGACTATAACTAAGACTTTCTAATTTTTTTTCAAAAACTAGGAAATTACTTAATATATGTCCAAAAATTGAGAAAATTATAAAAATACTAAGCATAGGAAATTAAATCTAGGAAAATTAATATAACTAAATAAGGATATAAGGAACTTACATAAGTGAGGATGCGATGAAATGACATAAGAATAATAATATAAAAAAAAACTAATAAAAATGTGATCAAAACCTCGAAACACTACCTAAATAGCCATCACCACCACCAAAGTGTCAGCCCATCTTGACAGGACGGGTAAGCCCCAAAAACCACCTCATACTAACTTTTGGAGACCAACAACTTAAGTGTGGAAATGAGAGAAGAATGGGGCAATATTCATACTTGAGGAATTGACATTGAAATTTTAGTATTTAATTTTACACTGTGAAAAATTCTGAAAAATTAAACCCTTGTTTTTGACATGTTGGAACAAGTTGTGTTAAAATTTCATGATTTTTGGACACTGTGTGGATTTTGGTGGATTTTTTTTATTAAGAATATGGAATATTCCAACATTATTTTGATTCTGTAAATTATTAATTAATTTATCATTTAATTTTTCTTACTTTTTTAGAGATATTTATATTATTTACTAATATGTTTTTACCATGCTTGGGTGATTTGATAATTATTTAGCCATTTAGAATTATTTTATAGAATATTTTACCATATTTATGTATTATACTATATTATTTTATTATTTTCTTTAATTTTTAGAACTAACATGGATGTAGAAAAGGTTCTTTTCATATCTTGCATGGATGAAGTATATGTCTTTATTGATGTGTTAACCTTACCTTTTTATTATTTATTTATCTATTTTTACAATTTACTAATTATTATGTTACTTTTTATCATAGATGTTTATCTTTTCCTATAGTTTTTTTTTTTAACTTTAGGTTTTTTACTTTTACTATATATTTTTACCTTTAAGGTAAATTTTGGATTTTATGGCTTTCTAATCTGTTTTGACTATTTTTCCAATTTATGATAGTTTTTTCCCCTAATTTTTACCTAAATTTTAGGGTTTTCAGGTTTGTCAACTATATTTGATGGCTAAGCAGTGCTTAATTCTTTAAGCTATAGTCCGATTATTCTAATAGTGTGAGTAATCTTTTCTATTAACTTGACTTTTGGTGGTTGATCGAGTGGAAATATGCTTATCGTTATTGTTCTAGGGTGAACTTAGTTACCAATAAGCCAAGTTTTGACATAAATTCTGAATTAGATTCTAAGTTGGGTTCTATATATATATAGCTAATCAAGTTGAGGGTCCTCATAGACCCCTTGAATTTGAAAAGTCTGACTTCACCTTTCATAATATATTTTAATATACAAATAATTTTCAAACTATTATTAGGATACTAAAATAGTTGCTGAAAGTACTATAAGTAGCGACCTTCTAATGCTTTTAATGAGGTTTGTGATGTATATGCACATTATTAAAAAAATAAAAAATAAAATTTATATTTCAAGAGGTTGTCCATACCCAATTCAAATCTGAAAAATATACGCTAATATGTCCTTAAACTTTTTAGTATTATTCTATTTAAATGCTCGAACATTTATGCTTTTGATTTGACTCGTCTAACTATTTAAAATGGACGTCCAAAGGTGGGCTTCTTCAATGTCATTGTATTTTCCTATGACAATTGTCACTTGTGACTCAATAAGGAAAAGAGAAAAAACTAAAAATTGAAGACCCAAACCACCCCACCCCAACGAGTAAATAAGTTTTTTTTTAACCAAAAACGTAACGGCATTAAGGTAAAACTTCCCTTCTTGCATGTAAATAAGTTAAGAGGACTAAAGTACTTAATCCGAAAAGTTATCCCCCACTATGCTATCAATAGTAAAAGTTGGTCTACATTGTTTTATATTTTTCTTATTTTTAGGATGCTATTTGTCACCCATTTTAATGCAGCCTCTTACAAGAAGAAAGGATGTCAAATTGTCAATAAAGCTCTTTGTAATAGTTGCCTTGGCCTTTAGAAAAAGCATTTTACTGGTCAAGGCTAAGGATACACCAATTTTCCAAGGAAAATACAATCTGTTGTGAGTTGCCCTAGTATCAGTAAAAGTGGGACATTATTTCTTACCAAGACCAAGATGCTTGCTCTTTCCTGCTTCTTCTTCTTCGATGATAATTATTATGATCCAGTGTCGACATCGTAATCCACGTGATACATCACTATTAATGATCCTTTTTTGCACTTGTGGGATTCCCAGATCTTACTCTATGTACCTGCCAGTTGAATCCCGAGCTGACGTACCATTTGGGCATGGAGGATAGTCAACGCGGTACTTATTTTCACCAAGTATGTGCAATGAACATCCCGAAACATGATACCTAGGCATTTGCTGAGAGGTTTCTTAAAGGGCCCAGTTCTGTGATCAAACCCTAGAAATCGGGAGAAAATGAAATAATATGATAACTTGGCTTGAACTTATGATTCGCTTAAGGGTGTGTTTGTTTCGTTGAAAACTTTCTTTGAAAGTTTTTGGATATTCATTATAATCAAAGCTTTATATATTATCAAATATTATTATAGTAATATATCAAGAGATTACAATTATACTTTATTTTTAGTGCAGTAACCAATGATTGGAGGTGATTGTCCATACAAATGGCCATGCACAAAATTACACAATGATTAATTTAGTCAGATTTCGCTACTTTAAGGCAAGCAATTACCAAACAGACCTGCCGTCCAGTTTAACTACTAAATAAAATTCAAAATTACCTAACACCTACTACCCCATATATAAAGATTAAATTCAATCACGCTTAAATGATTATAGATCTTAAGTTTTACACTTACACTTATGTGGGAAAATAAATAAATAAAGATACACTCAGAGTATTGAGTGAGTTTGTTCATTGTTTTAAATAAGCTTCTGGTCAAAATAATTCATTTAATTCAAAAAAATATACATAAATCATATAATTTATTGTTTTGATTTAATAAAATCGCATATAAGATATATAATATTTACAATAAATCATATATCTAACATAAAATTTAGATATTGCACCAAAATCACATATCAAACATATGATTTAAAAAAATAATATTATAAAAATAAATTTATCCCAAAAAAAAAAAAAACAAACTAACTCAATACTCACACTCACCATCCATATCCACCAAATCCTAACGAGAGACTTTACTCTATGTAATTATATATATATTGCGTGTAGTTCTTTTATGGAAGGTTGACGAGAGATGATCCTGAAGTCATCTGATCCCAGTAGCATTTCTTAGTGTTCACATACAATCCAAACATTTAACGGAAAAAAATAAAAAATAAATACAGGATTTGACATGATAGGTAATGGATTTTGATTTTTTTTTCATTCCCATCCATCTGTTTTCTCAATAAAATTTATAATTATTGTTTTTTTTTTCTTTTTGTGTGTAACTTTTAACAAGTCTCGAGAAGGCGCCCATAAAATTTCTGAACCAAGGAAATCTACTGATTTCCTATGAATTTTTAAATATTTGCAAGCTTACTTATCGTGTCTTGGCGTGTGTTTGATTTGCAGAGAAACTTTTCTCAGATTTTCCTCCTTATTGATTAAAGAATATTATTATAATAATATAAAAATAATGTAACTATTAGTAGCTATTAGATATAGGGAAACACTTTTAATTATTGTTATTTTTTACAAAAATTTCTAAAATATAGTACCTATAAAAATTATTTCAAAAATAAATTTAGAAAATGTGAACACAATTTGCAATCTTTTTTTTTCCAAAATTTGCAATACTAAATGTGTAAACGCTTGCGTCCTTAAGCATATTGCTTGATGACATGAATAGCGTCTGTGCTGTTAGTATAACTTTTTTTTTAACACTTTGGCACGTATGAAAATATAGCAATTTGAATTTTATAAAAATACCAAACAACAAGGCGGTTTAATCCTAACTATAGTATACTCAAATTAGTTTTTTATGTGCTTTGTAACTTCGAACTAATAAAAAGTTAATGACCTTTTAAAGTAAGAAAAAAAAAACTAAAAATGATGCAATTTACTTTTTCAATTTTAAAATATCATAACTTCTTATTCATTTGAAGTTATGAAACTCATAATATATCAAAAAAGAATTATTTGAGTATACTATAGTTGGGACCAAATCGCGTTATCATTTGATATTTTTATAAGATTTAAATTGCTATATTTTCATATGCCAAAGTGAAAAAAAAAAAAAGTTACACTAAAAGTGTGAACAACATTTGCACCTTCAATATAAATTATATTACTCTTTCAGTTTTGTAAATTGTAAAAAAAAAATTACAAATTGGATTTACGCTTTCAAAACTTATTTTTTGAATAATTATTGTGGATATAATATTTATAAATATTTTTTTTAAATTACAATATTTAAGAGTATTGTCCATTAAATATACATGACCGGTATGCCTTGTTAAGCATATAAGAAAGAAATTATTGGTATATAAAAAGAATGCGTTTCTCTTTAATAAACTTTAATATCATTTATCAATCATTTATTGTAACTGTTAATCGCTAATCATTGGTTGCAATTTTCGCCTTTCACGGTCCCTTGCTATTTAAAGCCACTACTAAGCCCCATCTTTGAATATTATTAAATAATATTCGATAATTTTTAAGTATAAAATTATAATAAGTAGTATAATAATAATAATAATATTTTCTAACAAACTAACTCGCGCTTAATTAACCGCTTAAAAGATCAACATTCATCTCTCTTTCTCGACATAAATATATAACTCATAAAGCTCAAGGTTGGAATTTGGAAACCTACTTTTATTTAATAACCTATGCTTCATAAATGTTATATGGAAAAAAGATTTAAAAAATCCTCGGATTCAGGTAATGAAACCTAACACGAATGTGGTGGTGGAATATATAATGCTGGTCATGGACTGAAACCAGACACTGTTGCTAATGTAATGGGCAGTTGTGTTGTCACGTTAGGTAGACATAATGTAATGGTGCAATTTAAGTTATCGTTAAAATAAATAAAGCTTGATATAAGGTAGGACAAGCAAAATCATGTAGGTTTAATACATTATGGATATAAAAACTATCATATCTCAAAATTTTATTAATATTTATATAACATAAAACATAAAATATAAGATATATTTAAAATCGATCTAATTATTTTATTTGAAATGATAATAAAAGAAACATGTCAAACATGCCGAAAACCCTATTTTTATGCATTGCTTAACATTTCAAAAAGCCAAAAAGGCAGTGGATAAATTTTTGTAGTTCTCAAACACCTAAAATGGGTCCGCTGTTAAATTTTCATGTTATAGAGTTGCTTACGTTTAAGAATTAGACAAGTGTAATTTTCAATTTCACTTTGATATTTACCTATGATATGCTTTTACTTTTAGTTTTGTTATGGTTGATTCCTATATCATTATTCCATTTTGTTGCTTGATCAGTTAAATCTGATTTATTGAAGATGCAATGTGTATTTTGAGAATAATTTAGATTTTTGAGTATGAAATTCGATATATGTATATAATTATAAACAAAAACTTTACCATTCATTTGGAGGGACAAACCAAATCAAGGCATTTCGAAAAGGCATTATTATTATTATTATTGCCAACAAAAATGCATCATCTCATCAACTTCAAGAAAAAGACGTACAACCCGAGTCCGTGGAAACACCAACAGAATTAGACGAAACATCACAAGAAAGTAGCTTTAGGTGATAGGATGGGTATTAATATACCAATTCAAAGGTGCATACACATGCCTTTTCTAAAATAATAAATTACCCAATTTGCAATTCTATTTGCATCTCTAGACACATAAACTAACACTACTTTGTTAAAACTTGAAACCAACTGCCTAATATTCTCAATTAGAACCTTATTACACCATTTAACGTAACTCAATTGCCCATTAGCAGATTTAAAAAAAAAAAAATGCTATTGGTATGTGATATATGATTGTATGTCACACATGTAAATCTTTTTTAGATAATATATCATAGTTTAAGTATTGCGTGGTTTGGTTTAAAATGATAAAAAAAGAATCATACTTTATTATTTGATTTAATTTTAAGAAAAAATCAAATCAAATCAAATTGCATCCACCTTTAAATATTAAATTTTTAGTAAGTTAATTATATATATATATTATATATATATATATGAGTGTATCATGCTACTTCGTCAAAGACCAAATTTATTATTATTATTTTGAGATTGATTATATAATTTAAATAACGTAAAGGCAATGTTAAAATTTTTTTATTTCATTTTTTTTAATAAGTGTTTCAATGCATCCATTGACATAATATTAATTTAGTTTAAATATTGTTAGAACATAATTTTCGAACTCCGTTATGTAATCTGTCACGTGTAATGTGTTACATCCACCAAGAAGCAACATTATCACTCTTCTAACGTTATGGCTAACCTTAGTTTTTGACTAATATTCCAAAAAAAAAAAAAGCATTGATTGTTGGATATGATATAACTTTTCTCACCTACACCATATTTCATATATAATATATATAACGTATAAATATTAATAAAATTTGAATATATATAATAATAAAATAAATAATGTTTAAAATAATAATTATTTATATTTTATATAAATTATATATATTAAAATTTTATTGATATTAATATATATATATATATATAAACTAATAAATCTTTTATGAATGCACATCCTTATGAATTATAAGCCTTTAGTCCAACGTAAACCGTGCCACTTTTGACTCGATACGGGATTATCTTCGCTTCCTCCTTTTCCTATTCCTAACAACCAGAAAAGAAAGCATATATATATATATATGTGAGTTTTCTTTACATTTCTTTTTAATTATTACATTCAAATTGTTGGTGTGATACAGTTTATGAGCTGTCTATGTACGACAGTAGTAAGTGAGTTCATACAAATGGAGTAGGAAGGAGGTGGTACTAATAGGAGGCAATCCAATGGCCATGATTTCACTCCAACCGTGGCATTTATTTCACCATTAATGACTTCCCAGTCGTAGTTACATGATTCTTAAATATTATTTGAGTATAAGCTGCAAATTTTATTTATTTTTTTGAATATCTTTCATGAATTTTGTAAAATATTTTATAAAAAAGAAAAATCGCATGATACTCTTTATTCGTAAATAAACATCAAAGCTATTCATCTATTATAAATATACTTTTAGAACTCCAAAATATATTTTTATAATTTTTAAAAATATGTATACCTTTCTTAAATCTTATTAGGTTTAAAATATATATAATACTTTTTTAAATTATAAAAAGATAAAATGGCACTTTGAAAATTTAAAAATCAATCCACATAGAAAGCTTCCAGATGTCTTTATTATCATTTCCTTCTCTTACCAACTATCTTAGCTACTGTGCCAGATTAATACAAGGTGGATTTCAACTTGTTCTATTAGCCTGAAAGAACCGTGCTGCTGCCAACTCAATATAACCTTTCGGGTTTTTTATACAATGAACTCATTTATTGCGTAATGGTAAATATTTATTAATAGGGTCTGTCTTTCTTGCATGTATCCTTCAGTCTGTGATGTCTTCTGGAGTTGTAACACATATATAACAACACCAACCGGATTGAGCCACATTGTGATTGAAAGAGGAAGAAAGTCAGCTTCATCAGGAAGTGTGCTTTATTTTTACTTTTATTTTTATTTCCACTCTTCTCAGGCTTTTATCTGGTCTTCCATGGCTTTGGTTGGAACACTAAACTTCTTCCATCTCTGTTTAGTCTTTTTCCTCTCAACACTCTCTTCTCTTCGAGGTACTTGTAGTTACTATACACCCTTCTCTTACTTGTCCTAAGTTAGCCCAAGACTAGGTAAGTTGAAACAAATGTCATGTCATCTTATGTTGTATATGCCATGTTCATGCCAGATGACCACTTTTTTTTTTTTTGGGTATATAATGAATTCAGTTGTCAACTTTTCCGAGTTATTATTGTTAGTCATGATAATAACACAGGTTTTTATTTTTCATTTTTAGTTTTATTTTATTTTATTTTGCCAAAACTTTATCTTCTAATGTTAGATCATGTTTATTTTACCAAAAATGATAAACATTCCGAGGGTTTCAGCCAAATGGAAAGCCTGAAGTATGTATATATATATAAAGAAGTGGATTCAATGAGTAAAACTTGATAAATTAGTGCTTTTTAACTTGATTTCAGTTTAGAAATGGGAATTTAGAGATTTAATAAAAATTAACTAGAGAACTGAATTGTCATATGGTAATGCATTGACATTAGTCTTTACAAATTTCATTTACAGCTAAGCAGCTTTACTCTGAATACAAGTATCCATTCATCAAAAGGGCAAGCTCATTTTCATCATCTTCATCCTTTTCATCAAACGGCGTCGACAACTTGTATGATTACATTGTTGTGGGTGGTGGAACAGCTGGATGCCCCTTGGCAGCAACACTTTCCCAAAACTTCAGTGTTCTATTGCTTGAAAGAGGGGATGTTCCATTTGGCAATGTGAATGTTTCTTTCCTGCAGAATTTCCACCTTACTCTTGCAGACATTTCGAAAACATCCGCTTCGCAGTTCTTTAGGTCTACCGACGGTGTGCTCAATTCCAGGGCTAGGGTGTTAGGTGGTGGAACTTGCATTAATGCTGGATTCTACACTAGAGCTAGCGCAAGGTACAATTTCTATGTTCCAAATATCCCTTAATCTGTTTTTTTTTTTTTTCTTTTGCTTTTTTTCCTCGATGTGTTGTGTTCATGGATTGATAATGGGAATTTTTTCGTTGTTTAGGCCAGTAAACATGTGAGTGATTTACATTGAAGACTAAGTTCCGTGACAATTATTTCAATAAATGATGTACTATTTAAGGAATTTCTATTGTCATTGTTAAACACCTGAGATGTTATTATCCTCCGTGTAGTTAAAGGTCATTAAAATGTATATTATCAAATACAGTTTCAAAAGCAACGTCCTCGCATTCTTCAATGTCCCACGTCGCATAGTTATCGCTAACTAATATCGGTTGAAATTTCATCTCCTTTTCCTCCGGACAAAAAATTTCAGGCATATATCATTTGCCAGCACTAATCCATCCTGCCTTATGAGCAACCCTGTCGTGTGTCTCTTTCTTTGTCTTCATCCACTTTTGAAAGAATCTTGAAACTGCATTAATTTGTGGTTAGACTTGGTTCTATTTTCAGTACTCTTAAATCCAACCACCATATTCAATGCTCATAAATGAACATGGCCTAGGCGGAGTAGTAGTAGACATGTTGGAAAATTAGTAATCCAAATTCTAGACATTTGATGATGATCCTTGTCAATCATTAATGGCAATGATCTTGTGAAAGAGAAAAGCATGGCCCTCTACATGACAAGGTCTCACCATCGTGAGCATAAATCTCAGCAGGTCACGATATCCGGCTGCTGGGATTGTACCTGTCAAAATATGGATGTGATTAGAGAAAGAACGGTAGACATGTGATCTTAATTATGTACCATCATAGTATTACATAGCTCCTTCATGGTTACATTGCGTATTATGGTTAGTTTTTATCAGATAATATATGTGTTCCCTTTGTATTTATTTCCTTTCAAAATTAAGTAATGAGCCATACTTTGAAGGACAAATTGAGCAATAAATGGAAAAGACTTGATGCGTAGAAGACACATTAAATGGCTACATATCAATGATAATCCTAATAAGAAAAAAGACATGAGAGTGAAATTATGTTTTGGTCAAACTGCAAACGATAAAGCCCTTTGCATTCTTTTGAAACAGGTTCATAAGAAAGGTAGGTTGGGATGAAAAGTTGGTGAATGAGTCATACCAGTGGGTCGAGAAGCAAATCGTGCATCGTCCAATGTTTGAACCATGGCAGAAAGCATTCAAAAACAGTCTTTTGGATGTAGGGATCTCCCCATTTAATGGTTTTACCTATGATCACTTGTATGGAACCAAAGTAGGTGGTACAATTTTTGATAGATTTGGGCGCCGTCACACTGCTGCTGATTTACTTGCTTCAGGGAATTCTCGGAAGCTTACTGTCTTGGTTCATGCAACCGTGCAAAAGATTGTGTTCGATAGATCGGGTACTCGCAACATATTTTAGCTTTAATTCATATGAATTTATCTAGTAAACAAAAATAGACTCAGCTTAACAAGGAAAAGATATATTTCATAGCGCACAGCAGCTTCAACCTGGGAAAGAAAGACCCTAAACTGGTTGTATCTAGATTTAAATAAATATTCCACTGTTTTTTTAACATGTAGGAAAATGAACCCACCTGAGAGTCCCACTTTCCTATGTGAAAGCCTTGATTTCTTATGTGAAAAAAGTCAATGGAGGATGTATTCAAAATTAGATACAACTGGTTGTATCTATCTTCCTCTCTTTAAGCAGATTAGTTAAAGGCAATAAAATTTTATCTATCACATTGGAGGTAAATAGGTATGCAAATATGTAAAGAGCCCGTAAACAATGTTTAAATACTGAAACATTTTCATTTCAGTAACAGGGATGCGACCAAAGGCAGTGGGAGTAATGTTCAAAGATGAAAACGGGAAACTACAGAAAGCTTTTCTTGCAAATAATCCACGGAGTGAAGTACTATTGTCAAGTGGAGCAATCGGAAGCCCTCAGCTCCTATTGCTCAGTGGAATCGGGCCCAAAGCTCAACTTGGTAAATTCAATATACCTGTTGTGCTTGACAATAGATATGTAGGGAAAGACATGGCAGACAATCCAATGAATTCAATCTTTGTCCCCTCGAAGAGGCCAATCAAGCAATCACTTATCGAGACTGTTGGGATTACCAAGCTTGGAGTGTATATTGAATCCAGCTGTGGATATAGCCAGTCCAAGGACAGTATTCACTGCCACCATGGGATTATGTCAGGCGAGGTAAGCTCTAATCAAGGATAAAAATTATTATTTCATATCAGATAAAAGTCTAGGAAGATTTTTGCAGCTCAGTGAGCAAATCCTTATGATGTTATCACTAATGAGAACTTCTGCCTTCTCATTACATCAGATTGGCCAACTCTCCACCATTCCCCCCAATCAAAGAACTCTAGAAGCTGTTCAGGCTTACAAAAGAATAAAACGAGATTTACCATATGAGGCATTCAATGGAGGCTTCATTCTCGAGAAGCTTGCAAGCCCTTTTTCCACTGGAGAGCTCAAGCTGATCAATACTGATGTTGACGACAACCCTTCAGTGACCTTCAATTATTTCGGTGATCCATATGATCTAAAACGTTGTGTTGATGGTATTCGCCTGGCCACGAAGATTGTGCAGTCCAAATACTTCACAAACTTCACTCAGATTGACAAGCAAACCGCAGAGAAAATTCTCAACATCAGCGTCCAAGCAAATGTCAACCTTATCCCTAAACATACAAATGACACCAAGTCATTAGAGCAGTTCTGCAAAGACACCGTCATCACTATTTGGCATTACCACGGTGGTTGCCATGTAGGCAAGGTGGTCAGTTCTGATAACAAGGTTCTTGGTGTTGACAGGCTCCGTGTTGTTGATGGATCTACATTCAGGGAGTCCCCAGGGACTAATCCTCAGGCCACCGTTTTGATGATGGGCAGGTAATACAGCACAAATGTACATGTCCTTTTTTCACTCATTATGATGCGAAAAGAAAAAGGGTAAGACTGCGTCTTACTAATTCATTCTCATTTTCCACAGGTACATGGGAACCAAAATTTTGAGAGACAGACTAGGAAAGACTGCTGGAATATAATTGGCGAATGCAGTTAGAGCATTGGATAGATAGTTTGTTTGGTTTTGCTTATGAAAATGTAACTAAGCAGTAATTTTTTTGCAGACTCTTCATATGCAAAAAAACTGCTTGAAATGCAAGATGGGTGGTTCTGTCCACTATTTGTGTGAACTCTAACATTGTTTATGTCACGGATTCTGGCTGCTAATGCAAATTTTGCACCATAATTTAAGCGGTAAAGATCTGCAGTCTACCTCAAGTTATGACTTATGATATGGTTATATAGTTAACGAGAGAGATTGAGTGTTGAGCGACAAAGGACTTTCATGGAGCTTCCTTTCTTATATCTCCAGCAATCGATCAAAATATAATTAAATATTAGAGATAATGCTATGTTAAAACTAGAACAAGAATAAGAGTAATGTGTATGCTTAGTGAATGCATTACTCGTGTAGCTTTTGACTTTGAATACTTTTCATCATCAAATGTGCTGATTTGTTTAGCAGCTCACATGCATGCAAACTTGGATCACTGGATTATCTTGATCAATCCAGAACTTTCGGCAGAAAATTCAATTACAAAAACACTTGGCCTAAATACCAACAGGGCATCCTTCCGCGACCTATGATAAAATTGGGGCGGCACATTGAAAAATGAATACAAGTATTGAACTCTCGACAACATTCTTTCAAGTGGGCAAAACTACAAACTATCAATGAGATAGAGATGTGTGGTCTGATCTACGTACAGGTCGTCATGCTGTGCAAATATTATTACAAATGACCAATAGCTGAAGGTGTACTCATGACCTTCCCTAATTTTGTAACTGGGACAGCAACAGTCTTATGGCAATGTTGATCATTAATATATTATGTATAGTCGGTCAGCAAATTGCACAAAGATTAACAATTGAATATAAAAGTAGAGATTCAACTCCTGTCGATCATGATGCAGAAATAAGTAATAGAGGCATCAGCATTTTAAAGGATGTTACACTGATCAACATGAAATATCCAGTCATTGTAGCGAAGCAAAGCTTCTCTAAAATGTGCAACAATGTACAATTTGATCGTCATAATATATCATGTTTCTTTATGAGTAAACCTAATGACAAGCTAGTACGTAATATTGGCATTCACAACGGGTAACAGCAATGTATTATCAACCCCGATTACCCAACAAAAATCTCCCGTGAAAGCTTCTTCAACCATTCTCGAATCCATAACATAGCATGGAATAAAGAGCAAAAAATAAACAAACAAATTAGTGATTATATCATTGGATAATGCACATCAATCATCATATAAAAGCTACACGAAAAATACAAGCTACCTACATTAATCAATCATCTGGGATCAACATTTATGGATGTATCGTGACCAATGAAATCTCTGGAAAAATACAAAAAGAATATATCATATGGTGAATACAAGGGGAAAAAATAGTGCAATAATAGCACGCCTAGAAGCGCATTTCCTTACTTGACTCAAGCTTTTCAAGTTCCTCAAAGTTTTCCTCCATCGACAATGGAGAGGTGGAAGTTTTCAACCAATTCTGAGCACAAATCATGGCTTCCACCATCATTGGAGTCAGAGAGCTATGAAAATCAAGAAGTAATCGATCTCCTATGCTGAAGGTACTCTCCAACGTCACAGTTGACAATGGAATAACCAAAATCTCTTTTGCCATGGAAGTAAGGATAGGATATCTATAAGAGGATTTCTTCCACCAGTCCAATATGTCGAGCTCCTTCATGAAAGGCTCACAACCTTCCCCCAAGTACTTGTCTAGTTCACTTTCTTCCATCAATTCTTCTCCCCACGTCTCCTGGAGAAATAAGGCATACAAGGGATGTCACTATCTTCCATTAGCAGAGGTGGATCTAAAGAGGGTCGAAGGGGGCCTTGCCCCCCAAGCCCTAGAAAAAATTAATTATAAAAAATTTCGAAAAAAATAAAGCATATATTATATATATTTTTAAATATAACATATGACAAATTATGAAATATAACTTTGTAGTGAGATATATATGTTTTTATTGTATAAAGTATATATAATTAATAATAAATATATAGCTTAATGTATTTTACTTATAATTAATATCATGAAAATGAATATATACTATTATATGATTAAAAACTAATAATTTCTATGACATCATTAATATAAAATCTTATAAAGTCATCATTAAAAAAGTAAAGTATAATTATAGCTATATCATTTTGTTTTTTTTTTTTTTTTTGCATTACTTGCATATTGTGTATCCTTAATCATTTTTATAGATAAATAATTATTGAAGTTTTCTTCTTATTAAATATTATAAAGTACTATAGTGTATTTGTTTTACAAAATATTTATATATATATATATATAAAGTTATGAGTAAGTAAACCTGTCTCCCCAATCCTATGGTTTTGCGTCCACCACTATTCATTAGTGAGCTTGCCCCACTACCGCTTTGAGAATCAGCAGTAGGTTGTTCCAATATTGACCTACCTTTAGACTCATAATAGTCAAACAAGCTATAGGGTGCAGAAGAGACTTTATCCAATAATTGACTTGCTGTTTGAGCATCATAAATTTTCTTGGCAGACCACTCCACATAATGCAATTTTTTATGAGGATACAGTGCAGTGGCGACAAACAACAACATATTACTGTTGTTGATGTTGCTCCAGTATTTGTCATGGCTCCTCTTTGCTTGGCCATCATACTTAATAATACGTCACTATTTTCACATTTACGATCAATCTCATATATAATACCGAAGATTTTTTCAATAAATTGGTTACAAGTGACATAAGATGAGCCAGAGATACTCCTTGAAACGTTATGAAATGCTTTCAGAAATGGCAAAATATTGTGAGCACATTCCCAGTCTTCATCAAGAGGAATACCATTCATTTTGCCCTTTTGGAGTTCCTCTCTGAATTTGCAGTCTTGAAGTTCTAGCAATTTAAATGCCCTCTCAAATCTCACAGCTGCTTCCAGAATCAAATAAGTGGAGTTCCAATGATTTTCAACAGCTAGACATACAAAGCTCTCACTTTCGATCTTTTCTTGCTCCACACAGCTCTTGAATGTTGCTAATCTTGATGGGGAAGACCTCACATATCTCACTGCCGAACAAATCATACTGATCGAGTCATCCAACTCCTGTAATTCCTCTTTGACAATTAAACTCAATATTTGAGTGCAGCATCGCTTATGAAGGAATTGTCTCTTCATGATAAGAGTGTTCCAAGACTGGAATCTCCTTTTCAGATATTGAAAGCCATGATCATTCAAACTTCCATTATCAACTGTGATGGACAGTTTTCAATAGTCATTCCAATTACCTTAGCAGAACTGTTAGGGATTTGACAAAAATTAATAATTTTCTCTCGCAATTTCCACTCTTCATTAATGAATTGACAGGCAAGACACAAATAATTCAAATTCCGACTAGAAGACCAAACCTCCGTAGTCAGACATACTCTAGGAGAATATTTGTAGACATGTCGCCTCAGTTTCTCCCTCTCCTCCTTAAATAAAGCAAGGCAATCCCTCATCAATTCAAAACGTGAAGAGAGTGAAAACTGTGGTTGCAATATTTCAGTATAATGACGAAACGCATCATTCTCTATGTATCTAAATGGGAGCCCAGTTTCAATAAACATCCTGGCTAGTGTTTTCCTACAGGTGTCTTAATTAAATTCTGCATTACTCTCATCATTTGCTATAACATCAGGAATCATCTTCTGTTTCTTTTCTCTGTCTATGTGGAAATTCTGGGCATTCAGTCAAGTGGTTGCATAGTGCACTAAATTCCTCATCACTATCATATGGAACACACCCACACAACATTTACAAGTCGCCGTCAGGTCCATCTCATTACTGGCTGAAGACATCCGAAATAAATTTGATTCCATCAACCAAAACATACAATGTCAGATTCTGTTATATTTGCACGAATTCAACAATTAACAAATCCAAATTTGCCACAAAATGCGCTAAAAGACTTGATCTTCCAAATGCATACGGAAGCAAAAAACAAGGATTTTCGCTAACCAGAAAGCAGATGAAAATAAGACATATGCAACGTTAAAAAAGTTTTAACTTGGTAAGAACAGTAGCTTTTAATGATAGTCCTATAAAGGTGTACTCGTAAACGATTCCAAGCACCCCCACCACCCCCACATGCTCACCATGCATGAAGATTACCCGGTGGACCAGTTTGATGGAAGAAGTTGGGTTAAGGGCGGATTAGGGTTAGGGTTTATGTATATATATATATGGAGGGGACTGGCGTGAATGGCTTGATCGAATCAGGGAAGTAGCGAGAGCAGAGAGGAGATTTGGGCGGAAAATGGGAAGTCTTGCGTAGTTCCGTTACGGAACTCATGGGTAGACTGTAGACCATGCCGCGTGCCGGTTGAACCGGCCCTGAAACGGAATTGGTCGGCCCATTTTATTGATTTGAAAACCGGACCGGTTCATATTTTTGAAACCGGAACTGGCTTCCGAGCTGGTTCCGAGTCTGCGTAAACGTGACCATAAATACAGATTTTTAAAGAAGGATTAAAAGTAAGGGAAAATTAACCTTACATTAATGTATTTTAAATACTTTGTGATTTTGTATATTTTTATTTATAAACGTTAGTTAGCTATTTAAAAAAATTAAAGAAAAAAAAGAAAAAAACAAACAAAAAATAGAAAAATATAGTCTCCAAATTAAAAAGCAGTCGAAAACCTTAATTCCCAAAGCATAATCTCCAAATAAAAAATAAATGAGAAATTAGTCAAGAACTGAAGTAGTGGTTCTGTAAACCGGCTTAAAACCATCAAGGGCTATATTTGTCTCTATCGTTTTTGTTTTTCTTTACTTAAATATGTTATGGGTTAAAAATAATAATAATAAATAAATCCAAAGATATATATTATTCGATAAAAATATATCAGCATTTCTCTATCACAATCAAACACGATGTTTGAATTATTAAATAATCAAAATGGTTTAAATTATATGTTACTATCAATTATAGCTTTTGGTACAATGATAAAGCACTTAATCCAACATTTTAATTGTTACTATCATCCATTGTTTGTTCACTTAATTGCTATTGTCATTATTATTACTATTTTATATTCGTTATTATTATTGTTTACTCATCTATTGTTAGTTAATAACTTCAATCCCACATTCATGTACATTATTATTATTATTATTATACTCTCTCTCTCTTTTTTTTTTCTTCTTTTTTTGGCGCGTTAATGGATAGAAGCAGATCAAGGAGACCAGTCCTACACCTGGTCGCTTGATCGACCCTCGTATAGACCGATTTTAGGAACAACAAATAGGAATTGATTAACCAGCTCCTCTTGATCCTAGATTGCCAACCAAATAAATAAATAAAAGTCTTTCTTATAATAATCCTTCCTTATGGAAAAATCAACTTTTGACATCATCTTTATAATACAAAATCAATCCTAACAACAACCATCTATTATGCCTTGAAGCTTTTCCACATTCATTCCAATATGAATACTCTTTGTAAAATATATCATTAAATCATTACCTTCCATAATAACCAAACTTTCAATTCCCAAAGTCACAATTTAACTGCAATTGACTGTTGTTATATCTTGGACATACTTCTTGTCTCTGTCATGAATGCTCTTTTTGAAAATAGCAAAAGCACCAATTGCTACTCTCATACCATAGATATTGTGCAAAAATATGATGCCATAAATGAACTTTTGAAAAGATTCTATTCAAGACAAGGTAATCTTCATAGATGGTTCCTCTATACGAGATAAGAAGACTCTTTCAAAAAGAATTTTGATAATTCTTGATTTTATTAGTATAAGTAAATGATGAATTGTTTAAAATTATATAGATGACTACCTATTTATTAAGTAAAATCACTAAAATTTAATTAATATGAAAAAAAAGAAACTAAACTAATAACCTATTAGTTTTCCTAATATTTTGGGTCATATCAGATGGACACATTTTTTTCTCTTTTATTCATTAATATTTCACTAGATCTCATACTAATAGCTTGTTCATCTTACTGAATGAAATAATGAGAGATTAAATTGTAATTTAATAGGAATTGAATAAATATATAATAACTATTATATGTATATTACTTTTTAATTAATACAAAAATGAATAATGAGTAAGTTATAAATAAAAATAAATAAAGTATTAATTATACTTTTAAAATTTTTATCATTTTTTACTTCTCAAAACCATTATAAATTTAACATAGCTTACGATGATATGACATTTATTACAAAGATGACAAATGAGCCAACATAAATTACTATTCAATGTTTTTTATAATAATAATTTATTGATAATTACTATTCATGAAATAAACATTGTAACAACAACTTTATATGGAATAGCTTTTGGGATTCAAATGAAATCCCAAAAGCTCATCAATTAGTTTGATCTCACATAACTCAAAATTACATATGCTATATTTATAGTTCATATTACATAATTAGAATGTACTCAACATTCCAAATGCACATTGAAATTAATGATGATAATATGAATTTGAAGTAACCATATTCTTCCATTCACATAGGAGAGAGTAGATTCCGCATAATAACCATAAAAAAGTCTCAAAAACAAACATTAGAGATTCATTGTATGTTTGGTTTGTGAAATGAAATAGAATAGAAATAAAATATAATTTTAAAAAATGGAATAGAGAAGTAATTATTACATTTTATAATTTCTTCAAGAACTCGTAAATAAATATGAAAATATACCAATAATAATTAAAGAGTAGCTATTATTTTTATATTATAAACGAATTGCAATTCGTCATTTTATAGTAAAAATAATTTATAGAATAGCTTTTCTATTAAACAAATATAAAAATAGGTTTATAAGGGAGAAATTCACTTTGTAAAGTCAACTATGCGTCTAGTGACTGTAGTCTTTGCACCGAATTTCCAAACTCCAAATGCATACTCTTCCACAACTAGATGCATCTTCTTCACTTGATCCAAGATAACCAACCCTGATCAAATCACAACCATCGGATCCCATTAAGCAACCAATGTGCTCTCCTGATCCAACAAATAGTACGAACCTAAAATGAGAAGAAGACACAAGTCGTTCGAGTGAAGCTAAATTGTAAGATAACCTATTCTCAGATCTAATATCAAGTTAATATTAATTAAAAACTATTGAATCTAATGGTTGAAAAGATTCATTAATATCCAATTGAAATATTAAAAGAAAAAAAAATTCTTACAATATATAAGTAGAAAAAACTAGCACGCATTATCAATAAAATATCAAAATCAGCCCAATTTACTACTATAAAACTTAAAAGTAAAACTCCCCTATACATGTCATCTTGCAAGTACTGGATGCAAGACTGCATTCATAAGTGTCTGGTTTCCCCTTTTTCTTTTTTTTCTTTTTAAATAAGAAATAGAATAGCCAACGTAAAGGCATATGAGTGTAAAAGATGAGTCGACCATTAGCATATAATAAAAGAAATTTATAAATAAAACAAGAAGAAAAAAAAAAAAAGCCTGTACATATGCCCTTTTTTATGTGTCACGCAATCAATGATACACCATCCAAGACCAAGATTACCGTCAAGAAAGCCCGCTAGAACAATGTTTTTGGGCTTTATTTCCTTGGTTTTGTAAAAACACGCAGAAACATTTCATTCGAAAAATTGTATAGATATGATCTAAATGAGTATTTAGATGATCTTAATCATAGCTTAATGTAACCAGATTATGCGAATGTGTGATTTTGATGGGTGTTTTTTGGAAATTTATACAATTTCTTAAATACTAAAAGACAATGGCAGCAATTTGAGATTAATAAAAAAAAATATTCCAAAGCGTAAATTGAGCAAAAGATGAAAAGGCTAGAGAACAAATTGGGATTAATTCTATTACTCAATCGATTCATTTAGACATAATATGCAGCCCTAGAAACCTTGATCATTCAATGATTTGGTAATTTAACTACGGTTTTGCACAATTAAACCTGCATGCTTTTGATTTAATTGGAACCTCGCACCCTTATACTCTTATAAATTGACTTGATTACAAAATACAAAAGCAAAACTTTGCCGATGTGGATAAAAACATAAGCATTCCATCCATTGATAATCGACCTGCCAAACGTTGTATTGAGTACATGAAAGAACATTCTAAGCTAAAAATCTGTTTGATTGGTTCATCAAAATTAATACGGGTTGAAGTTTAAAGTAAGACATTTCATCTGTGTTTATTAATTTGCTGGAAATAGAGCCAATGCCAGAAATACTTGGCATTCGTGGTCAAATACTAGAGAATTAGGGGAAAAAAATTAGAAAAAAAGTGTAAAATGAACATGAAGTTGCTCATTGAACTATTTGCCTGGCTTGTAATTTTTATATACACAGTAACTACCATAACATTAATGACACAGAAAGAAAGATGCCAAGTAAACATCAAGTTGTTGGTCTGTTGATTGACTTTCATTCTGTATGTAATTTAAGGACATGGGAATGATCACAGCAAAAATAATTGTATAGGGAGCGACTTGCATGAGTTTGGAGTTTTATAATGGGACTAAAATCCATTGTAGGTAATATAACATGACACCGCACCTGCTATCCCATCACAGCACGATTGCATGAGCAGACCTTGACTTCAACATTTAGCATTCCCCATATGCCAAGTTAGGGATGGAGTTTACTTGTCCCAAATAAAGTCACTTACATCCATATATCTCCTCCAGTTCCATGGTACAGTATACGAGTAAAATGGAAACAAGTGAAATACATATGAAAAGTGGAGTTCTCCACATGTAAAAACCATGTGATTAGAGAAAACAAGAAATGGATACTATTTTGGCATAGCAAAACTTTGGGAACCTAAGTTGGTATAACATGCAATTATACCCTCTAAGGTAAAATCTTAAGGTCTGTTATCAACTTCATTAACCCATTCTAGGCTGTTGGGAGGCAGGTTTCTCTCCAAAGTCGGTAAGAAAATTGCATCAATCTGCAATGGAGTAATTGGCATGTAACCCCAAATACTCTTTAAAGTGATTCTAGGCCTTTAATACACAGTGAATGTTGTTCACATGTTCACATCACTAATGAATGAGAACAATTCTTCATTACTGAAAGGAGAAACAAAAAAGACTATACGTTTACTCACCATAACAATATTATAACTCCAAGTAGTCATCATGGCTTGCCCTTGATAGATCTGCAATAACTACCATTACTGTCAAAGCTACATTTGAGGGTAATTACTATAAATGTGTATGAACTTTAAGCTTTTGCAATTTAGCGTCAGAAACTTTTCAAACCCATGTATTTAAACCAACACAATAACACTTAATGTTACAAGAAAATTAAACATGGAATTGCAAACTTGAAACATGTAGAATGCAAAAAAGTGAAAGTTTAAAGTCTCTGCAGTGATTAGCACACGACAGTAGAGTATACTAAACGAGCATACAAGAAGGCTTGTCACTAAGAGCCCATACAAGATCTACTTTACAAGTTAGTAGTATATAATTTACAATCTAGAACAGTAAAAAAAAAAAAAAACAACCACACAACAGCATACAATGTCTTCTCCAAACCAGTCAAATTTTTTAGTTCAGTTCAGTAATTCACATGTATACACTCATCCCTACGCATATAGATACTATAATATTATTAAAACAGATTACATCACACGTTTCCAATATTTTACTCTGAAAACGACTATAATGCAAAAATTGAATTGAATAAAACAATAGGGTGTTGAGCAGTCATGTTTTATTAGTTGAACTGTACTAATCTCTCTCGATGCCATTCTACCTTTCCTCCCCACTGACATCAAATAACATTCCCCCTTCTCTTCCTCTTTTATCCACCAAAATGCATAACCATTAGGTACTCCTAGAGCCTAATAACCATCCCACCATTTCCGTTTCGGTTCCTCAAGCCGAACATCACCTAAATTTCCTATATTCCTCCATAAAATAGCAACCGCAGCATCTCTTCTTAGGCAATCGATCACAATCCTGCTGAAACCGTTCCGTACCAGCATAAATGGCAGATAAAGTCTACCCTTCAAAAGCCAAACCAAATGGCAATCCAAGCCCCGGTAACATTGCCCCTCCCCCAACTAAATCTCAACTCTACAACCCTACACGACCCGGTTACCGCCCCCAACCCCGTCGCAACAACCGCGGCCACAGCTGCTGCTGCAAATTCTGCATATACCTAACCCTAACCTTGATCTCTCTCATTCTGCTCGTCACGGTTGCTGGCGCGATCCTCTATGCCCTATACCGCCCCCACCGTCCAGATTTCACATTCAACTCCCTCAAACTCTCGACCCTAAGCCTGACCTCTTCGTCTTCCCTCACCTCCAAATTCAATTTCACAATCACAGCACGAAACCCAAACAAGAAGGTGGTCTTTTACTACGATCCCATGGTAATTTCAATCCTGAGCAATGGGGTCAGCATTGGAGACGGAAATTTTCCGTCTTTCGTGCATAAAACGAAGAACACGACTGTGATTAGGGTTTTGGTTCAGAATCGTAAGCAACTGGACAGTGCTTCCGCTGATTCATTGAAATCGCAGATGAAGAGCAAGGAGTTAGGGTTGACCGTGAGATTGGATGCAAAGATCAAAGCGAAAATGGGAGAATTGAAAAGCCCTAAGGTTAAGGTTAGGGTTTCGTGCGATGGAATTAAAGTAAGAGTTCCGTCGGGAAATTCGTCGGCCATAGCAACGGTTTCGAGCGGCAAGTGTAAGGTTGATACGAGGATTAAGATCTGGAAGTGGACATTTTAGTGTCATAAGGGGTATAAATGTCATTTCAGTGGTTTTCCTTTTCTTTTTTTTTTTTTTTTGGGGTCAAAGTGGTTTTCCTTTTCATTTTTTGTAACATTTGTCTCCTTTCATCTTTCTTTTTTTTTTTTTAATTATTTTTGTATTTGTAATTTCATTTTTGTTTAAGTCGTGATAAATGTGCTTTTGTATTGTAAATGTTTCAAGGATTGCTTGTTGTCTGTAAGATGAGGAGATTGCACTATTCGAAATTTCTACTATCTTCAACGTATTTTTATTCTAGATATAGCTTGTGTAATTGTAAAGCAAGGCCGGATTTAAGGGTGTTAGAAGGACTTGAAACTCCAAAACTTAGAAAAAAAAAATATTTAGATTTATCAAAAAAAGAAAGAAATATTATTATATTTATATTTTAAATTTTTTTATCAAATATATTTAAGTGTTTAAGTGTATAAAGTTATAGTTTCAATTCTTAATATAACTATTTTACCTTTTAAAGCTATATTATTATTTATGTATCAATAAATGGTTTTCATTCTTCTTTTTACCTTTTTTTGTGATAATTAATAAAACTAAATTTCACTTATTAAAAGATAATAGTTAACTAAATAAATACTCATTAGATATTATTTATTTATTTATAATTATATCAAAAGTAATATAATAATGTTTATATATGATGGTTAAATTTCAATTAACTTATATGCTTCATTGAAAAAAGGTGAGAAAGCTTTTTTTTTTTTTTTGAAGTTCATACTAAGTGTTAGAAACTAAAAAATATTGCTCATACACTTATTGAAAGATCTTTTTGTATATATAATATAATTGAAGTAATAAGTAAAAAATTTTAGAAAGAGTAAAATTTATTTCTTATTATAGTGATATTTTCTATATATACATGTTTTACTTGGTATATATGAGTTTTTATACTTGAACACTTTATATATTATATTTTTATTTATAATTTATATATCTAAAATACTTTTAAGCTTGATCTTGTTAACTTTATTGTTAAAAAGATAAAAATCATAAAATGATATTAAGCTTGATTGGATTTTGGCCATCTCATGCATTTTATATATGTACTCTTTCTTTATATCTCACTTAATTGTTCTCTTAATATTATTAAACTCAACTTATATATTGAAAAAATAACATAAATTTGCCTAAAAAAAGTAAATATTTTTCTAACCTCCGGTAAAATGCTCGCTCGTAACACAGCCGATAGAATACATTACATAGTCAGGATCTTTATATATTAACAAAACTTGATGCTGATATCTGAAAAATGAAGTTTCCCTATTTCATGCCTAAAGGGCCCGCTACTAAAGCTGGTAAGGGAAATGAGTTTAGAACTTTTGCTTCTTAACAGTGTTCCGGTCATCAAGGAAGAACTCGAACAAGAGCTCAATGGCATTCCTATTTTTGGCATAAGAAAACTATATTTATTTAGTAAAATTACAAATGTATTATTGAATATTATTTCTTTTATGTGAAAAAAAGTTGCTTCCTTTCTTTTTTTTTTTCTAATCAAATTTAGAATTATAAATGTAAGCAATGCTTTATAATTCACTACTTGATATAAATCACTATTCTCTTATAAAGATGTTACATGTATAATACCTCATTTCCAACCCTAATAAAAAAAAAAGAAAGAAAAGAATGCTGAATATAAAAAGAAAAAAACGAAAAGAAAGGGTGGAAAATTTTGTATATGTAAATAACAAATAAAATAATAAGTAAAAGGCAAATATATAATTTAGTCCAAAATCCAGGTCCAAATTGAACTCCATCGGAACCCTTAAACCCAGACAAAAACCCTAAGCCCTGTGCCCTGCAAACGAAGAAGATAGCCTGTACCACGCACCCTTTTGCCGTAATTGATCGCCACTTCGAAAATGTATCGGGTTGCCTCGAAATTAGCTTCATCAATAAGGTACTCCATTGTTGTCTCATGCAAATATTTCTCCTGAAAATTCCAACTTTATGCGTTTTTATTTTTATGTTCTTTTTTTTCTTATTTAAATTTTCTTTTTACAGTCAGGCAACTTCAAAGAAGCTGGTAAGTACTGATAATCACTCTGTTTCTTGTTTCATTCCCGTCAGTGACTTTGTAAATCATTTCCCGCCATACTTGATGAATATCTAATGTGAAATTCCAGTTTGTACATTTTTTTTATCATTATGATAGCATATGAATATTAGGACACAAAAGGGATACCGATTGGAGAAAGGAAAGTATTGCTGGAAGCTAACGCTAGAATGTTGGGTCGGATACTGAATAGATGTGTATGTGGAGCTTGTTTTAAGACAATTTGGGTCTTTTTTTGCTCTTGTAGTTCCAAGTTAAGTAAAAGTTTGGAGCTTGTATGTGCTTGATCTTTAAAAGAGGCAATGTTTGATTGGATTTTGATTAGAGCTCTACTGAAATAGTCATAGCTGTTGTCTGCTGGGTTTTGGGTGTATTGAAGCTTTGTGATTCTAAGTGAAGGGAAAGCTCATTAAAACATAAAGAAATGTTCAGTGGAGGTTATAAGTCATAACTCTAGTGAAATGGTCTGTGGACTAGGACTCCACTGTTTGGGTTTTGATTGTATGGGCATTGATTTATTCTTTTATTTGCTTTGAAATTAGGGAGAAGTTTGGAATTTGTTATTTGTTTGATCAGAATTAGGTAATGATAGGGTCCGAGTAGTACTCTGTTTTTGTCCAAAAAAAAAAAATAGTACTCTGTTGATATGATTATTTGATAAAAGAATATAGCTTTCGCTTATGATTAGTGTTTGAGTATTTGGAAAGTGTATATGTAGCTCTAGCAACTGCACCATTGCTTATCCAAAAAAAAAAAAAAAAGCACTCTTAGCTTCTCACAAATGATAAAATTTATAGTGTCCACAGCGATAAACTATACGAAGATGCAGGAAAGTTTCCCTGAACATACTCACTCATTTGAAGCTTTGGTCTTTCTTGATTTTGCAAAGATAGATTCATGAGTTTATCACTGATTTGAATTTGAAGTTATACTTATGATGTGTTTTGTTCTTTTGCTAATGAGAAGGTCTGTAGTCGCATTAGAGGAAGCAGGTGTTATGTTGCAAAGGAGATTAATTTAGGAATTGGAGCTCGAGCAGCTATGCTGCAAGGTGTTACTGAGGTTGCAGAAGCGGTAAAAGTGACCATGGGACCAAAGGTATTGTGTGTGCCTTTGTTGGAGGCAGACCCCTTCCAATTCATATTTAGGCCTTATCATTCATGTTGAAGTTCTGGCTCCAGTTTACCGTACATTTTGTTTATGATATCTTTGTTGATCTGTTGGTCAACAATCCTTATGAGGAGGGTACCATATGTAAGTGTAATCAGAAATTAAAACATGTCAGTTTTGATGGTCTGTTCTAGACTGAATCCAGTAGAAAGCCTAGTGTTGCTATGAGGTGCTTATTTCCAAGTATTTATACTCAGGGTCGTAATGTTATCATTGAGAAAAGTCAGGGGAATCCCAAGATTACAAAAGATGGAGTTACTGTTGCCAAAAGCATTAAATTTGAGGACAGAACCAAGAATGTTGGAGCTGATCTTGTGAAACAGGTAGCTAATGCAACTAATAAAGTCGCTGGAGATGGTAAGTGTTTACTTTCTCTTAATATATTATAAATTTTTGTTTTCCTTTTATAACCCCTTTCTTTGCTTTGACTCTAAAGTTTCGGCTGCAACTTTAGTTGCTGGATAATTTTAAACTAAACTGCTGCATAGTTTTTTCAATAAGTAGAAGATATCAAGCGAGGTTGTTACACTTCATCGCGGGAGATGCAAATCTGATTGCAGGTACAACGTGTGCAACCGTCTTGACTCAGGCAATAGTTATGGAAGGATGCAAGTCAATAGCTGCTGGTGCAAATGTAATGGATCTGAGAAGAGGTATCAACATGGCAGTTGATGCTGTTATATCTGATTTGAAAAGCAAAGCAGTGATGATAAGTACACCGGAGGAAATCACACAGGTGATTTATTGATTTCTTTTTGTGGAGTCCATGTTGTTTGTGATGAAATCTCTTGGAAAAATCATGTTTTTTTATTCCTACATTTCATTTTTGTTGATGAGCAATTTTATATATCGTTCTTATTCTGAAAGTTTCTAGCTTTGATTTCTCTTTTATTGTTGAATATCATCATGTCATGCTAAAATACACCGTCTCTGTCTGCTTAATGGCTTGTGATAGAGGTGACCAGAGTATGCTATACCGTAGAGAGGAGAGTTTATGCTGCATATCAGTATTAACAGCAGCCGAACAAGCTTATCACCATTTTTTACTGTTTTTGGATAAAATCCTATAAGAATGCTTATCCACACATGTTAACCTGCTTTGATCTCTGTTTTTTGTGTGTTGTCCTGCTAATCGGTGATTTCACTACTGTGTCCTCCCCAGTTCTTTTGCATGCACTGCCAGCTTTTGCAGTTTCACTTTAGATACTGACATATAACTATTAGGTTGCTACTATCTCTGCAAATGGTGAAAGGGAGATCGGAGAATTGCTAGCAAGAGCAATAGAGAAAGTTGGAAAGGATGGAACCATCACTGTCAATGTGAGAAAACTTTTCTTGCTATAGGGCTTTATCTCTTGATGCCGCAGTATAGTGAATACATAATGGACGTGGATTGCAGGATGGGAACACTCTGGATAATGAATTGGAAGTAGTTGAAGGAATGAAGCTAGCAAGAGGTTATATGTCTCCATACTTCATCACTGACCAGAAGACTCAAAAATGTGTATGCACACTACATGTGTAATCCTGCAGAGATCATATTAGTGTAGGTTATATATTGATTCTTATATGAATGTGACCTCTGCATTTGCAGGAACTGGACCACCCACTTATCCTCATTCATGACAAGAAAATTTCAAATATTAATTTACTTGTGAGAATACTGGAACTAGCTGTTAAGGTACTTTTAAAAATTGCTGCTTCTTTTGAGGCTTGATAGGTAGCAATGATCTCAATAAGTTCATAATAACCATTTTTCTTGGTCTTTTCTTGTTTCAGATCAATAGACCAATCCTTATTGTTGCTGAGGATTTAGAAAGTGATGCACTGACAACACTTGTAATCAATAAGCATCATGCTGGGGTTAAGGTGGTGGATACCTTTTTTTATAACTCTTGCTTACTGATATTTCAAAATTCCTATAAAATATTCAAAGATGTCAATAAACATTCTTTACCAGCAAATTTGACTTCTTTTTTACTGACTTTTTCCTTTTCCATCTTCTGTAAGAAAATGTTTTCAAGCAACTAAAAATGTGAGATAGCATCGATTACAAGAACTAGAGGAACACATGGTGAATAATGAATTTTGCCATTTATGCTTGTAAAGAAGAAAACATGTGTTATTGTTATGTTTTCCTATTTGATGTTTAGGTCCTTTATATTGCTGTTAGGGAGAAGATAAAAGGATTTTGAAGCATATGCTTTCATCTCCTTCTCTCTCTCTCTCTCTCTCTCTCTGTGATATCAACATTTTAAATATTAAAGAACTGTTTGCATGAGGCTATTAGTTCATTCACTGCATTTATGCATTTCTATGTGTAAATTGACTGTTCCTATTGATCCATATGCCTTCAGGTTTGTGCCATTAAGGCTCCCGGTTTTGGGGAAAATAGGAGAGCGAACTTGGAAGATCTTGCTATTTTCACTGGGGGGGAGGTGATGATCATCAATGCATCAAAATTTAGTTATCTATCGGCATATTGTAACTTGACAAAGTAAAGCATCGCAGGTTATTTCTGAAGACCATGGTCTCACTCTTGACAAAGTAACCACCAACATGCTTGGTAGTGCAAAAAAGGTTAGGTTTGAAACGCACATTCTGCATTAGATCGGATCCCGTTTGGTGATTGATGCTGATATTTGACACAGGTCACAATCTCTCTGGATGATACTGTCATTCTGAATGGAGAAGGGGATAAGAAGGCTATTGATGAGCGATGTAATCAGGTATAATGGTCTCATGATTCATATGGATATGGTAATGCGCTTGCCAATGATGAATAGACAGAATGCATGGACTACTTTTTGTTAGCAATTTGTTGTTCTGGTGATAAATCATGTACCTAGTTTATGTAACGGCCAAAACTGCCTAGTTGATTCATGTGAGTGAACAACCATGTAACAAAATTTAGTAAGTTTAAAAGGCTGGAGACAATGGAGTTGTTTATTATAAAAGCATTTTATAAAACTCATTCTGGTTGTAGTTAACTATTTCACATTTCTTTAGCCAGAAAAGTGGGATAAAAAAACAAGTTAGCATTTCAGAGCACCAATGCCTTTTTTGTATTGGGCAAAATGGGATATTGAGAAGCCATAAACCTCTACTCTGAATCAGCATTTGGAATGTCTCTTATGAATTATGATCTGGATAATATCTAGCTAAATCTTGAGAATTTTCATTTTTTGAAATAAGTATACTCTCTCTCTCTCACACACATTAATTAATTGGTTAAAGGAGGAATATTTACTAAGTTGATTATTGAAATTGCTTTAGATAACTACTAGTAATATTTACATACATCCAATGTAGTGGTGATTCTCCAATGTCTTTACTTTGTAAGAGAAATCACCAGTGAAGATATGGGTTTGGTAAAGATTGATGAGTAATATATGAGGTTTGAATGCTGTTTTATGACAAGAGAATGGTTAATGCATTTTTTTGGCGTCTCAACAGCTGAGAACAGCCATTGAGAAGAGTACTGCCATGTTTGACAAAGAGAAAGCACAGGAACGGCTATCAAGGTTATCTGGAGGGGTTGCTGTTTTCAAGGTCTGCTAATAGGCCCTTTACTTATAGGTATTGTTCTGATGTGAATATTGGAGTTTGCATTGCTTCGTATGTGATGGCATTTTCTCATAGGTTGGTGGGGCGAGTGAGGCAGAAGTTGGTGAAAGAAAAGACAGGGTGATTGATGCTTTAAACGCCACTAAAGCCGCCCTGGAGGAGGGTATTGTGCCTGGTAAGTGCCATCTCTATTTCTAGCCCTCTTTTCATTTGAACCAAAAAATTAAAATATATCATTCTGCTCTTTGTTTCCGTTAGGTGGTGGTGTTGCCCTTTTATATGCCACAAAGGCTTTGGAGAATCTTCAAACTCAGAATGAAGACCAGAAAAGAGGTGTCCAAATAATACAGAATGCTCTTAAGGTGGGTCAACCAATTCATTGCTCCATGCCTGCTACCAGAACATGTGGATTTATGTTGGTTGAATTTCATTTTCTTTTACTGAGACCAATATATATATAATTTTTAACAGGCACCTTCTCTAACGATAATTTCAAATGCGGGATATGATGGAGTTCTGGTTCTTGGCAAGTTGCTGGAGCAGGATAAGCACAATCTTGGTTATGATGCTGCCAAAGGTTAGTTTCTTTCTTATATACCTCAAATGATCTCTGTTGATACTAAAGTAAAAAATATAAAAGCCTCTTATCTACAAGCTTAAGATTTAGATTGGCTGGTTGTGGAGCCAAACTTCATGGTTTGTTCTATTCTTTCCCCACCTCATTTGGCTACATCTCTATCTCTTACTTGAAAAAAGCTAAATGCTAAAACAATATGCATAGAGACGATAGGAGAATTGTTGAGTTGCAATTTTCATGTGTGATTACACAATCTTAAAGACAATGTTCTTCCATCAAGTCATTTTGCATTTGGCTACAGCTTTTAAGTTTGCTTAATCTTTTTTGTATTACTAATTTCACAGCAATTTTTTGTTTTGAATATTTTCAAAGGCATTGTTTTGTTTAGAGTGACCAACAATAACTTAATTTTCACACATATGCTTTTTTATAATAGGAGAATATCTGGACATGGTAAAGGCCGGCATCATCGATCCCTTGAAAGTTGTCAGAACTGCATTAGTGGATGCTGCAAGGTGAACATTGATCTATTTATCGAGGTAGGCTATTTGGTTTCATCTAATCCTTAACTTGGGTGTTGCTGTAAATTTCAGCGTCTCATTGCTGCTGGCAACCACTGAGGCAGCTGTTGTGGACCATCCGATTGAGAAGCAGCCTCCAAGTCGTATGCCAGCAATGGATGATATGGATTATTGATCCAATGTATTTTTGGAGTCTGTTTTGAAGCTTTTTTTTTTGCCTGTGAAGCTTTTCCTATCTAATCTCCTGCTTTGCTTGGAAGAAAGGTTAGTATTCTGGGACTACTATCGGTAATTATCTTTGAACTCATGAGTGCAATGTGATGGTTGATTTGTGTTTTCTTTACTCAGAATGACCGAGTATTTGATGCCTAAATGAAGGCAGGCTGTCTTGGTCTTGGCCATTGCTGTAGTGGGATGATAGAGATCAAACGATCTTTTAGTAAAATATGAGAGAGCTAGAAAATCCAATTTTGTTGCACGTTTCATCTATGAACTTAATGTTTGGTAAGTTCATGTATGAACTTCTGTATTAACTGATGACGTATATGCGTCTTTCATGTACTATTTTTTAACAATTTGTTTTTGTTTTGTTTTTTTGGTGTTTGAAATATAAGAATGCTCTATTTAATAGAATAAAATTTTTCCAAGAAAATATGCCATTGATAGGAAGAAATTTTTCCCTCCTTTAGAAAATGATATACTTCTTTTGATATTTGTCTTTAGCACTATAGCCTTTTGCCACCATTGCAACATCCAAATACCTTGGCTACCATGAGCCACTGGCTAACATGGAATTATCTTCGACCACCACCATCTAAAATAAAAAGATTTTCCAATTGATGCCATTCTACAGGAATCAAATACACCAATTAGAGAAGATAGCAATAAGAAATACTGCATTGTTTCATTTGCAAGGATGGACAGTTTGGGCGGAAAAATGGTGACAATAGAGTAGCAATGGATAAATATGTCTTGTTTTAGCATGGTGGCAAAAACAATCAGCCATTCAAAATCTTCAACCTGGAGACTTTTTGAGCACACATGAAAAATGAAAAAAAAAAAAAAAAAGACCTGTTGTTAGGATTGAGCTTGAGAGCTAATCGGCTCTAAGATCACCATTTAAGCTCAAAGATGGAGGGTTATCTTATGCAATGACACTGTAATTGCCAATTGCCTCCTCCCCCTTGAATAGTTTCTACCAGAAGTCAGCTGCCAGGATTATCACATTGTCTTGAGCTAAAATCAGATTGGCTATAACCCACTGTATGCTTGCGAGTCGTGACCATTTGTTGTAAAAAATATGAAATGGTGCCTCAAACAAGTTGTGGGTGGTGCTCTGTAGGTCCATAGCTTGTGATTCTGAAATCTTATGAAGTATTTGTGAGTGTAAACAGAGTTGCTGCGCCTTTCAGGTCGTTGTCCTGAACCTGTTGCCCTGCATTATCCTCTTCTTTTGACGGGACCTTGTGACTTTCTAAGATGGCATCCTCACTGCAGTGATTCAGTTGATAGAAAGAGCAGTTAACATTGAACACAAATGTAAATAAAAAGCAGAAAGCAGGTCTAGAATTATGTTGTGGTCATCACTGCTAACTTGAATAAAGATTATATCTACTAATTAAGCCGGATGAAAGGAAACTTTCATGTCTGATATTTCAGCAGCAATTCACGCTGCATTTTGTTTAAATCATTTTAGTGTTCATTATCAATCGTTCCACTTCAACAATTTCACGTCTGTTTACGAATAGATTTTCTGTTACTATAAACTACATAATAGCTTGCTTGATGTGCATGTGTGGTAATAATTTAACTTATCTATATATAATTGAAAATAAATACAAAAATAAGAAAATTGCTCAATGTAATATTACAGCTAATTTAATATCAATAGCAATATCATAACTCAACTAATATAATATCAATGACGATGTCCTTTTTTAATGTTTCATAAGAAAGATACTTATAGTTTTTGATATTGATAATGCAAGTGAAATGTTGATTTTGTTAGCAAGTGTTTTTTCTACATCATTAAGTAGGTATTATAGGAACAAGGTCATCGATGAATCAATTATTAGCCGTTAAAATAACTTGAGGCTATAAAAATAAAAAGCCTAATGGAAAAAATATTTAAGGTTGCTTGTCACAACTAATACGAAGCCATGGCTACATCAATAAACATAGAGATATTATAAAATAGCAAAGAAATATTAGAAGTCTATACTCATGACTTAAATTGTAATATTGTAATTCTTGAATCATTAAGTAATATAAACATTATCTATTTTATCATGTACATTCTTGATATATACATATTATTATACAAACATAGGATAAAATGAAACCATTTTTTCAATTTTGTGGTTAAGATTATGTCATTAGCTATAGTTTTTATTAGCTATTGGTTTTTATTTGGAATATCTGTCCAAATGGAACTTCCGTAGCAAAAGAATCATTAAATCCATTCTTCTTTGCAAAATTATACAAATCAAAACCACTTTTTGGGTAACTGAATTCAACTTTGAAATCCATCACTAGCCTTATTTGGGCTTTCATCAACAATTATTTTATTACGTAATGGATACTCTGATATCATTTGTAATAATTTTAGTCATTTATATAATCCAATTATTGGAATTTAAGTAGCCTACAATATAATTTATCATCATCATTCATAAAGATATTCCCATGTGCTAATTCTACTTGATATTAAAAGTTCCAAGACTTCAAATATAACGTTAGCACGTAACAATTTCCCTTTATATCCAGCACCATGACAATTTAACTTTTAGTTTTACTGTTTTATATTTTTAAGCATCTATATAATACGGGTATATTAACTCTAGCATGATCATAAAAAAAATGTAACTTTAATTTTTATTTTATTCATTATTGCGTGCAAATAAAAAATATTTTTTTATGATGGTTCTTTCATGTAAAAATATGATAAAAAAATTACTATTACATCCACTATCTTTGAAACTCATCCTTCTTTTTTACTATCTACATTTGTACAAATTATCATTATTTGTTTGATTTAATTTCGTGATAATTAAAAAAAAAAACCCTATCTTCTATAAAATTTCAAAAGAACAAAATTAAAATAAACAAAGCTCGTGCACAATATGAATTAACACAATGATGATCCGGTTGTTATATGTTTCAAATAAAAGTATAACCCCTAAATTCCTTATTTACACGAAAATCATTAATAGTTGATTAGAGAAACCTGTTAAAAAAAATCAAATAATTAAACTTATCTGTTTATTTTCTTATAAAATGCGTAATCAATAATGAAATAGGTAACACATTTATTTCTTAAAACTTTTTAAATGCTTATGGACACTAATATATGTATATATTGCTTGCACTAGTTCTTGTGTGCATGCATGCAAATGTGTTTTTTCAAATGGAAAAAACAGTCAAAATATCAAAAAGGAAAAAAAAAAAGGGTAAAAGATACAAACCTTCTTTCATTTTGTAAGCTTTCATTCTTATATTGATCATCGGAAATCTCAAGAAGCGCACCAGGTACAACCTCTGGTACGGTCCAGGAACTATAATCTTGAAGCTGATTCTGATCATCTTGAATGAGACCATATCCTTCCTGATTATTCCCAACATTATTGATGCAATTGTTATACGACGTTTGCAATGGATTATACGTAATCAATGGATCTGGATTAATATTGTCTACACAACTAAGGGACGAATCAGATGCGGTGGCATCCATATGAAATTGCTGCTGTTGATGCTGTTGCACCGCCTGGGCACGACATATGCTGAGTTGCTGTAGGACAAGATTAAGCTCGGCTTGATAAAGCTCGATCTGACGCTGTAAATCTTTAATAATGCGATAGCATCCACCGACGGGGTCATAAGCTCGGATATCGGATTGGATTATAATCGATTTCATGGCTTCATCCTTTTCATGTTGACTTAGGTTCCTAATAATCTTCGTGATATTGCTAACACCAAACAATTTGTGAGCATTTTGGAATTGCCGTGTGCAATCATAAGGGAAATAAGGAGCAAGGAGGCAATCTGGTTGGCATTTCCGCCGTTGGTATTTACATGCAGCGCAAGCTTGGGCAGTGGTGGCGGAGCCAGAGGAGGAGGATCCTGAATGTCTTGTAGCAGAAAGACCAACATTATTATTGTTATTGTTATTATTATAAGAAATAACGTTGCTATGATTATTGTTGTTATTGCTACGGTTAATCTTGTTCGGGTTAGGGTTACTAGAGGAACTATGGTGGTTGTTTGTGATATTAAGGGTGGTGCTTGTGTTATTAGGAATGAAGTGGGACATGGTTAATGTTGTTGGGGTTGTGGAGGTGAGATATCGTCTGCGTTTCCGGTGGGATTGCATGCAGTTTTCTACGTACGTTTTGCCGTGGGAAGAGGAGATATGAAGTTGGGATTATAATGGAAGATGGTGAGAAATGAAAGGAGAGACAGACAGATATAATTATCAAGAGGGAGAAGGAGAGAGAAAGGGTTAACAAATTTATATACTCATGATAGAATGGGAGAGAGAGAGAGATATATTTTAACAAATTTAGTTAGGTTACGTTGGCAATTTGATTCGAGATTTGACTTATAATGATCCATTTGTCACTTGCCAAACCCTTTTTTTGAATTAAAAGAGGTAGATGTTTATAAAAACAAATGTTGTTTTTGTTTGGTGTTGTAGTCGATGTTTAGCAAATGAACCTTCCTCGGCACAATTTAAAAAGAAATCAACTACAATAAAGCCTAAATAATTAATAATCAAGATACACACCTGTATACATACATATATATAGGTATATATTATTAGTAATATCGTTACAATTACATTTAGACTCAAAGCTAGGGATTTAGTCTTAACACAAATGTAGTGTATTGAATTTTTATTATATAGAACTAGAGTTTCATATTGAACTAAATAAGAATGAAAATAGAATATGACAAAGTTGAAAAAAAAGGATATAATTTATTGCTTATCATATTAAAGGGGTGAGAGAGTTCTTTAAAATAACAACAAAGACTCTTTAGTGTATTTCATTTGAACGTATTCGATTAGGGTCCAATTTTTTTTATGTTTTTTTTTAATCATCTCTTGAAAATACACAAATGGAGTATTTAATACAAATAAAAGAAAATGTATAAGTAGAAGAGTAATGGTGCTTCAAAAATTTTATATGAAAATCTCAGCCATAATTCAGAAATAAATATATAGACAACTAAGTGATGATCAAAGAAAGTCTCTCTTAGGGTTATAGTGACGACACGAAGAAAATATTAATTAACAAAACTAAATATTTTATTATTATTTTGGGCAGATAAATATAAAACAATAAAAATCTGTGTTAATCTGGATAGGTCAAATCTAATACACACTAATCCATACATTTCATAGAAAAGATAGAGGAGTTACTAGAATATATCTAAGTGAGTGTGGAAAAAAGAAAATAAGTTGGTTTGATCATTTAGATCTTGAAATATCCAAATAGCAGAATTGAAGAAGCAACTATATGAACTAAAAGAAATTAAAAATGAGTGCTTTTATATAATATATATTTTGTCATCTGATAAAATTTTTAGCAATTTCTGTTTTTTATAGCTAGTTGTTTTAACTCAATATTTGTTCATATAATTTATTTAGTTAAAATCTGAATGGAAATGCATGATTTTGTAGAACACAATTTAAAAATGACGCTTAGTATCTTATTAGCATATATTAGTTTTGTAATATATTAAATAAATGAATTTCTTAAAGTTACCTAGTACACTTCAAAATTTCTTTTTATTATATTGCACAACCTTAGTACACCCTTTCCTAATAACATTAGGATACGAGACTTGTTTATCCTGGTCCCTTCATAAAATGATAATATGTAAAAAAAAAAACTGATACTTGATCATTTTCCAACCAAGCAAAATCCGAAGATTAAGATGGATTTTTTTTTTTGGATTTCACCAAAATTAAGTAGGAATTGTTAGAGTATCCATGTTACGTATGTATGATTTGTCGTTATTATCACGCCTTTCTTTTTTGAAAGTCGAAAGAACAGTAATTAGGATTAACCATCATCGTCAAATCTTGAAATATAAATAAATTTGGTTGCGCAGAATCTCAAGTACACATTAGATGAAACGTGGTTAGTTTTGGTTCTAATTTTTTAGATTTTATATCCTTAAACTAGTAAATATTACGAGATTCTTGATTCTATTTCTATGGTATCTGATAATTTCTTAGTATAGATTGCACACCATGCACCAAGCCAGTAAAATGTTGCTAACAAATATAAATAATTGAACAAATGTAATGAAAATTCAATTAAGTTGATCTAACTCATAAAACACTATTTCAGGTGAACACAGCCAAATCCAACCCGCATCTCCAATAATACAAGTCGGTGTTTTGGTTTGTAGTTATTATATCTATATATTTATTGTTTAGTGTTTATTCAATGATTATATTTGCATTTGTTTAATTATGATTTGAATTTTTTATTTTGGGCATTAATGTCTATACAAAATCAAATAGAAAAGGTAAAAAAAAAAAACTAATTTAAAAAATACCTTGGGCGTATAATTTTGTTAGAATTTAGGGGGATAAGCATTGAAAATTGTCAAACCCTCCTTGATCAAGTAGGCTTTAAGATTGATATTAGATGTAACAAAATGAGTCTTGGTTCCATAATTTTTAGAACTTGTAGTTGCAAGAAAGGGTTCAAGGTATATTATTATACCTATGTTGAGACTTGCTTGAGACACGAAATTAATATACTAGGGTTCTAAGTTCTAGGAAAAGTCATAGCTTTTTAATATATGTAGAGTATCATGAATTTCACTATAACTAGCATAAAACTGAATTTGTCAAATATGGCAAAACTTCAACATGGTGAAATTTATAATCCCTCTTATTTGTGTTGACGCTTGGTCATATAATCAAATTCTCCAATTTAAGTTTTACTTTTTGGTAATTATTCCTCAATTTAAATTTGTATCATGGTTTTGTTCATTGTATTCTGTTATTATTTTATATATCTAGTGAAATCCATCATATTTATTTTCATGGTAATTCATATTTAAAAATGGTGCTAACTTACAATACTATACACAGTGTATGTGCTGTAAGAAAATGCTAACCCCAACTTTTATTAATAAAAATAAGAATTACAAGCTAGAGGAAGGGCATAAGACTTGACCTCTTTAGTCATTACAAGTACTTGTGACTTTCTAAAGAAAAATAAATAAGTGAGTATTATTTCCCTTAAAATTAAAACAAAACAGAAAATAAAATAAAGAAGAATAAGGAAATACTACCCCCAATATAATCTCAGTTTAAGTAAAAGATATAAAAGGATACTTATATCTTGTGACAACCTATAAGCATTACACCAAATATGGACACAAATAAAAAATTACGACGACCATACTTATCTTATATTAAAATCCTTTTAGAGTCACCATAATTTTGGATATGGATGATTAGCAATATTTAACTTGAGAAAAAGGTTAAGAAACTCACAATTCCTATAGAGTACCTTGGAACTTGTAGATTATAGGGAAAAGCAACATTTAGTCATCAATTTTCACTTACTTTTCTATTTGACTTTCAACTTTCTTCTTGCTTTTTTATTTTTTTTTTCCTTTCTATTTAATTCCTCAACTTTTAAAAAACACTACAAGAATAATATTTTACTAAGTCCTGTTAAATTTTTTGGTTCATCTTGAACATGTGTTAGCTTCTAATTGGCCTTAGGATGGTTAGCTAAAATGATTGGGGTTTGCACAAATTTTTAAAACCTTTTTTGTTACCTTTAGTTATTTGTTTGTATTTCTTTATTTTATTATGTAATTAAGTATATTTTATATTATTATTTTATTAAATCAACTGTTATAAACTAATTTGATGCTAATATATATTAGTCAATATACTATTCGGTTATCCTGTATTGGATTGATTAAACACTCAAGATTCAAATAAAACTCAACATGCATTACATTGAGTCTTATATTGGCTACCACTACATTTTGCACACAGTTTCACCATTTGCAAACTAATTGATGTCGAGATCATAATAAATTTGATGAAACCAAAGTTCCCACCATACATTAAGGGTTACATGAATCTTATGGCGATATGTAATAGGTTTATCACACTAAAGCATTATCTTATGAGCATTAGTTGTATTTAAATCAAATATCTTTTATTAATATTGCCCTTCATTTGTTTAAGATGTATTTAAGCAACATAAATTATAAATATGTGATTATGTACAAGAGTATGAAACTATATGTAAAGGCGTAATGTAATGAATACTTCGTAACCACGTTCGCGTTACTCAATATTCAACAAATTATCATAAAGCATAATCTATCGTGTTTACGTAACGAATTGAAGAATTATGTATTTGTATAATGTGACTATAAGTATGAAAATACTAATTTTCAAACGAATTTTTAGATTTTGAAGTGGGTAAGGTATACCAATATAAAATTAGAAGGTTAACATAAGATCAAAACCATGCCCAACATAATTAAATAATCACCTGTTGTACTGCCTTATGCAGCTCCTTATCTTAATAGGATTAAACTTGGAATTGCAATTTCGGTTCATGTCCATTCCTGTCTATCAAATGAGCTATTAATTTCTACAATTATTCAGACATTATGTTACTCTTTGTCTAATAAATCTTCCGGTATGCATGGGAGAAAAGAACCAACACAAAATGATAGGGCGGACTAGAATTGCGATTTAGCCTTTATGCAACTCATTCAAGCATAAGAAATGTAATTACACCTGAATTTTGTGATCATTCTTGCATACCAATCGAACTATTGGTTTCGCTGGCTTTTGTACAATCACCAATGTTACTATGCTTGTATATAAGAGAGCAGCCAAACGAACTAACTAGCTATAGAACTGTATAAGCAAACTGCTCCATCTTATCCCAACTGTTATATTTTCGCTCTTTACAAGAGGTATCATCCTTCACATCAAACTAAGATGCTGCTTTTTTCCAAAACAAGTAAACCCTCCCATCCAATACTAGCTCTAACCTTGTTATCTTTGACCCTAAAAACTCCGAGTTCTTAAATTGCTACTTCTCATTTGAGGAACTCCCCTTCTAAAACCTCTCAAGTTTTTTCCTAAGAACCGCCTATATGTTTTCTCCACAGGTAAATGTAAACAGAATGGATTATATAAGGTCCCCCATTGGAGGGTGCCAAGGGTGTTAATTAAAAGGCCAAAACAAAAAACTTTTAAGCTTCCAAAGTTAATTGGACACTTCAAGAATAATTCAATATATTAAAAGGTGAATATTTTCCTTCTTTTTGACTTGGCATGTCAACATTTTCCATATATATACATTCTTGTACGTTTCTTACATAAAACTGAGGAAGATTCTTATACTTCTATGACAAAAACCATTAAACGAGTATCAGCTCAAAAATCACATATTCATAAATACAAAGAAATAAGCAACTAAAGCATGAACGTGATCCTCAAAAAAGACAGATAGGCTGCTCCTGATTCTTTGCTTTAACTTCAAGACTACAATCTTTTTTCAATAGACAGGCTGCACAACTATGTTTTTATAAAATGGTTATAACCTGCTTTTCATTTCTCCCCAACCATAACTGCCCCTCGATCATGTCCTGGAGATTTTACAATGAAAGCTCTCGTTCTAATTGGAGAAGATAATGATCCATTCAGCTGCTGAAAATTTTGGAATCCCCATTGGCATGTACTGGAAAATAATCTATAGAACCCAAACAGACACAACTCTTTACTCAAAACTCTATGTGTCAAAGAAAGAAAAACATTTAAACAAATTTCAAGAACAGAGCATCTATTCGGAGCTATTTCTTGGTATCATAAGGGGGAAGCCATGCACCTAGAGTTCGGAGTTTGTAAGATCTTCAATTGAATTTCTGTATTTGGCAATCAGATCCCTGGTAATGAAGAAACTTTCAGTAGATGAAAAATATTAACACCAACATTATGGATTTTAAAATTTTAGATGACCATTACTCACTTTCGTTTGACTAGCATTTGCTCAGTTTCCTCTAGCTTGTGCTTCTGTCCCTCAACCGTCTGCAAACAGAATCAGGGCTTCACCATAAATCTCAAAGTAGTAAGCAGAACATTTAAGCAGCATTGTCGAAAACCAGCATGCTCAGCAAATAGTGAGGACAGAAAATATAGGTCTCGACCAGCCAGGTCAAAGAAGGGTACAGCTTCAATGTAATTACCATTTCATCAAGAAGTATGGAGCAATAAGTAAGTTGTGAGTAGGGTTTGCTCCCTAGAGTCATGACTAAGAGCTCGGTAACTCTAGACAACATGGTAGATGGCAAACAATGAAATGTTGTGAGATCCAAAAGACAACAAAAAGGTTGCTATGCTGGTATGAGAACATCATGAAAAGCTAGTCTGGAACTGCAAAAAATGAACTCTTTGAAAAGAAAACCACTTGACTAAGGTGTGTTTGGTGGGTCTGGAGTCCTTTTTTATTTATTTATTTATTTGTAATTGTACTTTATTCTTTTACTGTCCTCTTGAAAAGCCAGTCAATCTAAAAAATCTACCACAAACAAATAACCAACAGCTAAAGTGTTAGCTGTACCAAGCAAACTACTTTCCATTGGAAATTCCACATATTAACAATCACGATATATCATGTTCAGTTCACGAACAGAAATGCACTTTTATGCTGATAAACAAACCACTAATACAATTCAAAAAGTATTGAAAGTAGGAAGCCTTATGGCATTTGGGGGACTACAAAATGGATTGTGTTATTAAAAAAAACCAATATAATGGTAAACAGTATGGTATTAAGAAGTAACTAAACATGGTAAAATCTAAATACTTCATGGCTGCAGTATACTTTTTATCTTGCCCCTCTCAATTCAGAGTTTATAGTAGTGAAAAATAACTAAACATGCTAAAGAGAATCAAATCATGCTAGAAGAACTACCATGGACATGAGCAGAACTTCAGGCGGCTGCTCCATGTCTCTGCTCTGCCCCTCACTCCGAATTTTCTTTTCTTTTTCTACTTGCTAAGTGTCATTTGTTTTTAGCTACATTTATCATTTTGCCCCTAACCACGGAAATATCCATCTTTTACAACACAGAACATAATGAAAAAGCGTGAAACAAGAACTATATATATTACCACTGCCCTGGAGCTGATTGACCCAGCAATTGAATTCAGAAGCTGCTGACACTTTTCAAAGTGATTGCTCACCTCATTAATCTACACCATACACACAAAAAGAAGGGAAAAAAAAATCAAATTCAACAAATCCTAATCTAATCAGCATCAAGTTAAATCCCCTAATAATTCAAAATTAACACCGAATGGATATATACAAACCAAAGCATCGGATTGCTGGTCTCGGCTTCCACTCTCAATTTTTTCCGCCAAGTCCTCCACTAACTACACCGAACACAAGTAGAAACAAATTAGGGATGGGTATGAAATTCAAACTTGCTAGTAAAATCCTAACTTGGTAGTACATTTTCAGAAAATAGGTAATAAATTTTTTTAACTTGGTCGTAAAAAATCAACTTGATAGTGAAAATTCAAGCTTGGAAGTAAAAAAAATTGAAACTCGGCAATGAAATTCACAAGTGGATGTAAATTATTCAAAATTGGTAATTAAAATTCAAAATTGGATATACAAATCCAAATTTAATAGGAAAAAAAATCCAAAATGGATAGTGAAAAAAAATTCAAAATCGGCACTTAAATCGAAGAGAATAAAATTAGGGTTTATGTTGGGGTTCATACGTGTAAGAGGTGGAAATGAGAAGCGAGAGATTGATGTTGCTGTTGTTGTTGCTGCTGCTGCTGTTGCTGCTGCTGATGTTGTTGTTGTTGTTGTTGTTGATGTTGAAGTAATCGTTGGTTTTGGAATTGCTGCTGCTGCTGCTGCTGTTGGAAATATAAATGGTCTTGATTGGAAGGTGTAGACACGTTACTGTGGGTTGGCAACGTAGGCATTGTGGGTATCATGTTCCAGCCTCCTCCTGGAAAAGACTGGTCCATCTCTCTCTCTCTCTGTGCCGGAAGTTTGAACGAACTTTCGAAGTAAAATCTGCCCGAGTTCTGATCTGAGGTCTCCCTGTAATTGGTACGAGGAGCAATGGAGGAGATAATGCACAAGGGCCGGTTCAGACTCTAACCTTGGACCGCTCTCCCCCGAGGCCACAGGGCCGGAGCTGGACCGTCCTTAGTGGACCGGTTATTGGCCACCATTGGGTCTTTTAAAAAACCGGAATTGGAACCGATAGAGCCACTTCGCTAGGCGGTTCAACCTCGATATTACCACCATTCCTTGGCTCTCGACCGAGCAGGCTATGGCTTAGGAATAAAATTAAACAATTATAAAGAAACTATATTATATTAGTTATTATTGGACCATTGTTGAATAATTACTCATACGGTTGATCAAATTGGTTAGATTATTAGAGTGTGAGTTAACCAAATATATAAATAAATTTTTAATCGTAAAATGGAGGAATTTATAGGTACAAATCTTAAATTTTTATTAAAAAAAAAAAAAAAAAAGCTTGCATCTCATTAAAACCGATAGCAACCTAACACTTAAACAATCTAATTAAGGCCGACAATTTGTATTAATAGATTATATCTATATCTTTAAATCTTATCTAATTTGTGTTAGTATAAAAAAATATAAAATTAAATAAAAATAATTAATAATTAAGTTATAATATAAATATATTTATTTATATTATAATCGTATTTTCATATTGTATGTTATATTGTGCTTTGTATTTTCTTTTTGTAATCGTGTTTCTAATCTTGTTGTGTGTGTCATGTTATCATATTATGTAGCAATTGTTAGCTCTAGATTCAATACCGGTTCCACTTAGACCATGAAAAAGTTATGGTTTAAGAAATAAAATTAGACAATTTCATAAACATTTGATTTATCTATTAAAAGTTATTAAAAAAAAAACTACATTAGTCTTTTTGTGAAAAAAAAACTATATTAATTAATTATTAAAAGATTTGCTTCTTGTTAAATAATTAGCTGTAGAATCGATCACATTAGTTAGATTGCTAGGTAGCAACTAGGTGATTATTAAACCCCTAATTTTCTTATATTTAGCCCTCTTGACTCTAATTAAAGACATTACTTTCTTCACATCTTCTCCCTAACAGAATCACTCTAACTCTAAGGTGGCCATATATCGGAAATTAAAAGTTGAGCGTGGATATATATTCCTATTTGGCAAGAAGATTAGTGAAAAGACTACCTATTTATTTCTGATTTTACAAGTACCAATTTACTCAATTAAGGATGAATTCGACATTTAAGGAAATGGCATGTACCTTCTAGTAGATGTTCGAGCATCTATTAATATTTAGATTTAACCATCGCCCCATGGTGCTGTAATAGGGATGAGCAGGACAGAATTGACTAGGATATGGATTCCTACTCTATTACCTTGTTAAGATTTTCAAATCTTGGAATTAGAACCTACATAATGATATATATTAGAATCATCATGTAAGATCAATAAGCTTTAGCTACCATATATAACCTATAATTTTTTTTTTATTTTCACTTCTTCATTCAAAATGTATTACCAATGGTATCCAAAATCATGATATTGGAATATCACTTTTAGATATAAATTACAATCAATGCGAATACAATAAATTTAATAAAAAACATAAAATATTAACAAAATACAATATGCATGAATCAAGTACCGACCTAAATTAAAAATATGATAGTTTTAGTCAATGTTGATCTAAAATAGTAAGTAAAGCCAATTGGTTGCATTTTCTTTATATTTATCATATCTAATTATGTTTACCATCGATATTGTACCGATAGGATTTAAGTTGCCTCAACAAAGCAACATAAAAACTTTAATATATATGTCACAATTCCAAGGAGTTTCTAATGTGGGTATAAAGTGACATCTTATACTTCAACCTATGAATGCAAGTTTCAAAAAAATCAAAATCGAAACCTATCATGATACTTATCCTGAAAACTATACGGATAAGTAGATTTTAGAATCTTATAGATTCCAATACTCAACCCTAGTTATAGGCCACTTCATTTATGAATAAAAACACTTCCCTCCTTTTATACCCCTTCACTTGCCTAAACTAATTAGCTAAAGCGTAGATTGTGTTGAAACCTTGTTATTCATCCAACTGTTTTGCCAGGTCAAAAGACACCGATACATGATTTTGATAAGAAGCAGGACTATAGCTATTCACGACTACATCACCAAAAAACAAAAAAGAAAAAGGGTTTTTATGAAAGTTCTCTACTTACCTCTGTAAAATCTCTCAATAAATGGTTCCTATTTCCATGCCAGCAAACATGTAAACTGGTCTAGTTTACAAAAGAATGGCTAATCGCTATTTAGTAATAAGAGAGCTTGCTGGGACGATGCAACTAGAGAAGGACATCCAAAACCATGCAGGGTTCGATCCCACCTCTCGGGGACCAGTCAAGAAGAACATAAATGGTGAAATGATTTAAGTGCGGCTAGAGTGTCACTGGCACTCGGAGGCCATCGTAGCTCAGCTTCATGTCAAGACCTTCCGAATCCATGAATTTTGCAAGGTAATCACTCACTACTTCATGATCCATCAGATGCATCATACCTTCAAAAAAGATTGAAACTTCATAGCTTAATTTGTTCAGGTGGCGTGCTGTGGGGGTTTTGGGGTTCAGCTATTGCTAATATAAGCCTGGCATACCTGTGAAGAGAGTTCGCTTTGGTTTAATTTTGCGGACTTCTTCTAGAGCCTGTTAACAAGAAAGCTGTGGAATTCAGCATCTCTTTGAAACATTCAGTAAATTCATTCTCTGCCAGATGAACCAAAGGTTTACCCTGGGAAGCCCAAAATGAGTTGAAGAAGACCGATCTGGCCTCAATGCATCCTAAAGAGCCAATTAATATGTATGCTAATTAGTCAAGGCGGATAACTTATTGTCAAGTCTTCAGCGCAAGCACCTTTGCCTGTGCATGTATGCAAGCACACACATGTAGGGAGAGAGTGAGAGGAAAAGTACCAAAATCAAGAGATCGCACTCTTCAAGAAGTGGATAAGTCTCTTCTGGTATGTCACTGACATCACTGCATAGGATGAGGTCAGTCTCAATCTCAAGCTAAAATTTGAAACTGATTATGATAAGTCCATAAAACTATTCATAAAAGACAATTGATTCACCTGATATAACAGATATTACCAAATCGAAATCCAAGGGAACGATAGCCACGGCCATGCCACACTGGTAAAGGAGTGATCTAAGCACAACAATAAGCAAGAATTCTTCTCAGCACAGCAAGAACATTAATTAGCATGTATTGTATTCCAGAAATTAAAGACTAAATAAATCCCTCAACATGATATTCCATTCTTTACAAAAGATTCTTTTTCGAAGAATGATTAGCCAATATGTAATGGTGATTTAATATTAATAGAGCTGATGTTGCTAATATCACCCTGCAATTGGTTAATAGTTATATTGATAATAGCAAAGATTACTGGAAAATGTTTTCTAAAGTGAACTTTTTTTCCCATTTAAATATGAAAAATATTTTTTCCGCCAAATACATTTCAGCTTCCAATTTTCTGAAAATTTGTTACATAAAGCAACACCATGCATACATCAGTATTGTTAAATGCATCAAATTTTGTTTAAGTTGGTAGGAAAATAAGCTGCTAATTTATGGATGTATTCCTAGAATTCCTAACCTTCAAATCACATACAGTGAATGGCTCCTCATCAATAACGTTGAACTGTAACTCTGAGACAGCAGCGCCAGGTATGATGACACTTGTGTCCACTAAATAATAATGAGTTTTCTTCATCACCTGATCTTGTGACAATCAATCTAGTCAGATAAATGCAATCCCCTTAAAGAGCCCAAAAAGACAAAAGAAAAAAAGAGAAAAAAAGAAAAGAAAAGAAAAGAAGATATCACCTGAGATTATTAATAATTCCTGTCAACTAAATATAATTACTGTAGATGCTTGAGAGCATCTATAGTTCTTGTCAGCTAAATACGATTGCTATGGAAAAGTAGGCATTGATCTTTTTCAGCTTACTCTATGAAGGAGAAAGGAAAATAATAGAAGATTCTATGTTGAAAAAATAAAGACTTAAACTTGCACCTCAAAATCTCGCTTAGCTGTGTATATTGGAATGTGGGCCTGGACATTGTTAGTCCAATCACGAAGATCATCAAGACCTAGAGGGGAAATACAGAGACCAAGACTTGTTGTCAATAATTTATAATGTTAAGCGAATCAGGATCTTCAAATTTAAAAGAAAACAAAAAAGGGCACCATATAAAGTACGACATAGTCACCATCTATACATGTAGGGAGAAAAACAAACACTCAGAAAGTTCCGAGACCTCCAATAGCATCAGCATGAGAATGTGTAATTATAACCGCATCAATTGTTCTTATCCTGACACCAAGGCAGGTTATGCAACTAGTCACTTTAACAGCACATTGTAGACACAGATATAAAAGATAGGAAATCCACCAGAAAGCCATGGACTATGGGCAACTTCTGTAGAATATTTGAATTGGTGTTATTAAAATGTTAATTTTAGGGGAGAACAATCCAAATCAGTTACTGACATTTGAGATACTTTAATTTATCGCATTCCTCCATCGCACCTACAATTTTTGGCTCTCTATTCCTTAAGATCCTCCAATAAAAAACAAATTTGCATTCAACCAAACTCAACCTCCAGTCATTTCTTACAGTCAAGTATGCAACTGAATGAGAAGGAAGACACAAAATCCTTTGCAAGCAGGGGGCTGGTCTATTGGATGGGAAAAAAATCATTCATACATTTCACAAAAAGATGCTTCAAAAGCTCATGTTTGTGTATCTTATAATAAATCTCATCACTGGTAGAGATCTACATATTAAATTCAATGTTTAATCGTCCATTGTTCAGAAGTAGATATTTCAATGCCGATTAGCAGATGTTATCCATCAACTTAACATGTTTGATATTTGAGGGGGACTGTCAAATGAGATGAGGACATTTAGAAGACTTGGAGAGAGTAAACTAACCCGTATGCAGGAAACCACTTCAATGCACTGTGGTAAAAAAACCTGCACAAAGAGAGAGTATATAAGCACATGCTTCCCAAAAGCCGAAAATGATGCAGGAACCAGAAAATACTTCTACTTTTTGCTTTTGAATATAAATTTATTCTAGAAAAATAATCAAATATACTACAAATTCTGCTGCTTTGATAGCTTAACAATTTGCAGATGCTGCTCTGAAAGGGAAAAGTTTCTATGAGTGAAATCTTGGTTTAGATGTTGTCTTATGGCCATAGTGCCAATTTCTCACAGGCAAGAAGCCACCACCAAGAACTGCTCAACGATGTTTCCAGAGCTATCACATAAACTAATATCCAGATGTATAAATGTTATAGCATATGTCTTTTCTTTGACAACCTCAGCCTGTCCAATCCTAGGCAAGAGAGAAGTGTAGAGCCTGTCCTGAGTACATCACTTGACCTTTTTGGGGAGGAGAAGACTTATCTTGTGCATCATAATCTCTGTAAACAGAGTAACTTTCTACAGGATGAAATAGTTATTCAAGAAAAGGCTGGAGGATAGGAGACTTAAACTCTGCACCATTCTTTCATAGATGTTCTTCTCTTGTTCTTTTCCTTTCTTCCTTGAAGAGAAAAATATAAAGATTGTCTCTGAAACTGCTTGCTCCATGAGCCTTTCTATCATTTTCAAAGATATATAAATAATTCCACTATGTCAGCCTATTTTGACCAAATCACTAAGAGTTCCCAAAATCATTTTGATTTGCTTTGGGAAGTTTCTAAAGGTTAGTTGTAACATTTCACCAACAGGGACAAGTCTTGATATATTCAAGTCATCGAGTAAGACATATAATCTTACTTCTCATAAAAGATTAATGTCATATGAAAACAACAAGAGAATGCAGCGAAGTTATTGAAGATGTTATACTGGCACAGACTTGGACATGAAATCTAGAAAGCCCAAACCAACCACTGATGAATCAACCGAGGTATCCCCATGAAGTAACAAGCAAAAATTAAAGGCCAAAATGGGTATATCTAACATGAAAAGCATAAATTTCATTACAAAATATTACCAGCATTCAATATGTCCATTACTTACTTGCCAGCATCTATGAGAATATTACTTCTCCCAGTTGATTGAGCATAACAAACAAGGATGCCTGTGTTACGTCTCCTATTTTTACTACCTGGTTCAATGGCTTTCCAGCATACCTAGAGCAGATGAAGAATCAGTGTCCTTTCCCAATCACTAAGTTAAAAGAAATTCAAGAAATTCAACTAATGTGTTCGTATAAACAACATAATTTACTCCAGCGAGGATGGACTTTACTTTACCGGACATTTCTTGTTAGGATCAGTCAAACAGCTAACTCTTGGTATCCCTTCACTAGTTCCAGTTCCCATGAATATGATTTCAGATTGCCCTGCACTGACTTCAGATGTGGGCTCTGCAGTTGCAGGACCTGCATTGCATTTACTTAAATAAAATCACAGTTTGCTGGGAGACCGGCTAAATGTGCATTGAGGATTACATATGAATGAGCATGATTCTAGCATAAAATGAAATTGAACAAAGAATCTTAAGAAAACTTGGAAAAACAGAAGTTCCACAAGTTTTAGACTCATTGAAAGAGCTGAGACGAAAATACCTCTACGTTTTAAAATTGCTTGATATCCCCATTACCAAGGTCTAGTTAAAGGCAGATACTAAAAGAAACTCTTCCATGTTTTCATCATTAAACCATGAGAAAAATTAATACACAACAATTCACCTATACCAATCAAGCTGGTGCCTAATCTGGACACCTCTGCATTTGTTCAAAGCTGTGATTTACAAATCAACTTTTATATATTTCTCCTTTCTTGTGTTTGGCAAGTTCAGTTTTCACAAAATATACACTGATCTGCCCCTGTTTCATCTCTGTTGCCATCGATCCAGCTATCTGTTCTGTCTAACATTTGACTTTCCAATTTTTTATAGAAGAAGAACTTTCATCAAGTAATCCATTCTATTTCTTGATCTATAACTCCCAACATCATGCATACTCACCACAAGAGTGCATAACCTCCTCTTTCAGCCTTTTATAATTCTAGACTTCAGTTTACCATATGTACTTCTATCTGCTTTGTGTAAGTTTAGACCTTCACTCTGTCTAGGCTCAAATATCAGTTATAATCAATTAGGGCATGAACCCTTGCCTTTTCGTGAAAACTACATTTCAGTATCTGCATTTTTTTCCTTGCCCCTACAGGGGAAGTACAATATTGTTTCAATCTTTTTACAAGACTTCCTTATGATGAAATTTATATTTTAGATAGTGACCCCTAAAATCCATACAACAACTACTACCACCACTATTCACCCTATGTCAATGTTGCTACTTTCCACATTTCTCCTCTTCATTTTTGGCTATCCTAACAAATTTATATTTTTAGCACATGCACACCCACAAATGCTGATGCAAAATATGTGCACTTATTAGTTAGTGTAGTACGAAATGAATCCAAGATTAATTATCCAAAAAAAAAAAAAAAATTCAACATCAAGAGCCAAAACATAAGTGAGGGGAGCAATATCTACAATCAACAGCACAACTGATTGAACGTAATACAATTTAAAGCATGATTATAGAGACAAATACCATATCTGACAAGATTGTTCAGTCAAACATGAGATGAATTGATAAGAATAAAACATAAATAATATACTAGAGGTTTTGACCTTTAGGTGACACTTCAACTAACTAATGTTAATGTAATTTCATTTTAATAATTGTTGGGAGGCATCTTCATTATACGAGGAAAGATGCTCCAACAACACCACCCATTTGAAGCATATCCCAAAACGTGCATCTTTTAAAAACTTTGATGATATATTTTATGCATTGGTGACTCGATGAAGACATCGACAGCGTACTTGAATATGAATGATATGGCTCCAAATGTTCATCGATGCAATGACGATAAAGCAATACAAAATTTAATACTAAAATTGGAAGCAAAATGATATCGGATGCTCCAGTAAACTTATCACTTTTTATGTACTTATTTTCTCGTAAAAGTTGTGACCAACCTTGAAAAGCTAAGAGATGCTTGTCTGGCCTTTAACAATCACGAAGCACCCATTAACAGAATCCAGATTGGAATTCTAATAGACTAGAAAACTACAATCATACTTACGCATGCACACGTCTCAGTAAACAATTAACTAGAACTTGACATAACATAACGAATAAAATCAGATGTCTACTGAATATTGATTTTAAGCACGACCCAGATGCCCAATTTGAATCTTTAACCAACCCAAATACAATATCACAGTGAAAAACATCTCAAAGAACGTATCTTTAAGCAAAAAGATGAACTCACTGGAATGAAGTGAAGCATGGAGAACATGTCTAATTGGAGCAAACCCATTTTTGTAAAACGAAATCGAAGGGCTGGAGTTATGGATTTGGCATCTATACGGTGCAAAACATGTCATTGCCAGATTGCAACGAACGGCTCCCAGAAACACAACCATGACAAAACCTTAAATTTTTTTTAAATGAAACAGGAAAAATATAAAAAGATCGCCCTTTTTGTAATAAAAAAGGGTCTTTTATGAGATTCCCTTAGGGGTTCAGTGGAAAAGAAAGAGACTGCAATAATGTTGGAGGAAAGGAGAGCAAGAGCTAGAGTGATGTGGAAACACTGGGCATATGCTACCGTGAGATTATTTTAATCCGGAAATAGCTATAAAATCATAAATTTTTCTTCAAGAATTAAAAAAAAAAAAAGAAGAAGAAAAAGAAGAAATGAATACGGGAATTCAATCATGGAATTATAGATGCTAAAGCTCACAATGTGAATGAGTGATTTTTCCAAAGTTTAGACACATAAAATTGGTTTTAAGCAAATAATTTTTTTGGCCTATGTTGATTTTTTTTAGACAAGTACTATACAACCAAATATCGTTGCTGGAAAAGAGTTACCGGAGAAAGACAAATATTATATGACTATCGTTGAAGGTATTTGACACTTGAACTCCGATACTTAAATTAAAGAAGCAGTGTAAAAATATGGTAATCAAAGTTTATAGAGAATATTGGATATTTTAAGCAATGTATGAAAATAAAAGTTTATAAAGAATATTAGATACCTTATCTAGTTGATAAATTTACCGTTGAATAGTATAAATACCCTATTTTTGTCCTAATAATCAATAATAATTAATTTTTAATTTTTTAATTTTTTACATTTTTTTCCTAATTTAGCAAAAATAGAAAAAATATTCAAAAAATAAAATAAATAGGAAAAATACATCAATTTTAGAAAATAATTGCAGAAATAGTAATAAAAGAGATTAAATAATTTTTACAAATCTTTGAAATTTCAAAAAATACAAAAATAATAAAAAATCGCATTGCATATATGCAAATTGCAAAAATAAAAAAATCGCATAAGTGGGTTAGCCCAGTTGGTCCAAACCATGGCCCTATGCACGCGAGAGGGGGTCAGGTCATAGGTTCAAAACTCGGGGGAGACAGATTCCGCGTTTTGCAATTTTTTTCCTCGCTTGGGACACATGTCAACAGCCGATTGGCTGGAAAGGGCGCATGCACCGGGCGTGTGATTATCTTCAACCTTCATCCGAGATTGTTGCCGGTGGGGGAAAAATCAAATTTTAGCCGTTTTGATTCAATTTTTTGCACAAATCCAATAGATCTTCAATAGAAATAGGATAAACATCATCCAATTGGAATCAAATCGCAACAAATCAAATGATTTACACAAATTGGAGATAGGTTTTTCAACCGAAATCCAATTTGCCTCAATCGGAGGAAATTCGAGCTTATCCAGCTCGATTTCTTGTGCCTATAAATAGAGGAGGAATGGAGGAAGCAGAATTACAGATCAAAAGTAAGAAAAAGAGAGAAATCGAAGCCTCACCGAATTCTTTCAAGCCGTAACCGTCGATCAAGCACCGAACTGCCACAAGGAGGCATTTTTGGAGAAATCCACCACCACTGTTGAGTTCCCCACCCCCGAAAACCTAGGAAAGGACACCTCAACATCCTCGAAGGATCGCTGGAACGCCGTCAACGAGCACCCCTAATCGCCGTGACCAATCGACCTAATCGACCCGACCCGCGCACCGACCTGGATCCAGGTAAGTCGGATTTTCGATTTTTTAATTATTTTTTTATTTTTTACTTATTTATTTAGTTATTTTATTTATTTATTTATTTACTTGTTATTTATAATTCAAAAAATAGAAAAATATTAGAATTTAGATTAGTTTTTTTAGGATTTAATTTAGAGTGGATAATAGAAAATAATAATAAAAAATAAAATAATAACGATAATAATAATAATAAATAATAAAAATATAAAAATATATAAAGAAAATGATAAAAACATATATTAGAAAAAAATGATAGAATTTAGATTTTAGTTTAGGGCAATAAATAATATAGGAGAACATTTTTTCAATAAAAATTAATACAATTATAAAAAAATTAATAAAAATTAATAATAATAGAGGTGAGTTGAAAAATAGGGAAATAAAATTTTTATCACTTAGAAAAATATTTTTCTTAAATAAATCCAAAATTGGTTTTTTCCTTAAAATTATTCAGAAAATCAAATGATCAAACTTAGGTTTAGATTATTTTTTTTTAGAAAAATACTAAAATAGTAAGAACGTAAACCAAAAGAAATTTCATAATTAAAAAATCACAGACACACTAAAGTTTTTTTTTAAGAAAATCGAACTACGACTTGTTTGATCCTGAATAGCAGGTACGTAGGCACCCATTCAGGGCAACTATAAAAAGAATAAAAAAAAATCATTTTCTTATAATAACTTACTCAAAAACACAACAAAAAAATAAAAGAAAAGAAATTTAGATAAGGTTTAGATTTTATGAGAATATGGTGGTAACTTTAGGGTTTTAATAGGTTAGCATCCGAAGCTAGAAATTCTGATTTTCTCTTTCCTCTTTTCACAAAAAACGAAAAGAGGAAGTTTCGTTGACTAGTGGTCCAAATTAGGATTAATTTTCTCAATTAGTCCTAATTCAATCTTTCCCAACCATAGTTGGGTGGCGACTCCAAAATAAAAATGAAATTCCTAACTCAAGTCGAGAGTCTACATTAGATGAGCATAAGGTCTAGTATAGATCAGATTAGGAATAGAAAATAAAAAATTAGACTCGATAAATAGTAATTTATAAGTTAAATACATAAATTGCTATTCAATATTTTAGGTAATAATAGTTCATTAACATATAAATTACTATTTAATATTTTGGGTAATAATAATTCATTGGGAATGGAATAAGTGAAAAATAAAATAGTCATTTTCCCAAGTGAACATATAGTTAATTTTGGGTGTAGGTTAAAGTGGTCGTATTAGCTGGATGACTCTAAAACTTGATCTTTATAAAGCTTATGATTAGCTACAATGGAGTTTCATGTGATCAGTTTTAATGGCCATGAATTTTCCTAATAATTGGATACAATTAATTAGCTTATGTGTATCCACACCTTCCTTCTCGGCTTTTCTAAATGGTAATCAATTATCTAGCTTTCTTTTAAGTAGGGGAATTCATCAAGGAGATCCAATATCTCTATATCTTTTTATTCTCATTATGGAATATTTAAGCCATGTCATTCAGTATCAATTTGATTGTAAATTATGGAAGCCAATTAGATTATGAGGTACGGATTTAGAATTATTCCTTTTATTCTTTGCAATGGTCTCATATTAATGGGTGAGACTTTTGTGGGTAACACACATGTAATGATGGAAGTTATGAATAACTTCCAACATATTTATGGGTAAACAATCAACCACACCAAGTCAAGGATTATATTCTTATCAAATGAGATCGAATTTATATTTGTGATTTTGTAGGTATTCAACAACTTACCGAGTTTGGAAAATATTCTTAGATACCCTTTAAATGCTGAAGGTAAATTGAGAGCATCTTAGATGGATTTTCTTTTAGAAAAATTTTGTGCAAAATTAGCTAGATGGAAGACAAAATTGTTGAATATAACCACTAGACACTCGCTGATTTCTTTAGTTCTTGAAAGTAATGTCAATTACTATTTGCAAGCTACTTCTTTATTAGGACCATTCTTTTATAGATTAGAAGAAATTGAAAGAGATTTTTGTGGAGCTTTTCACCAAATCATCAAAAAATCCATTAGGTAAATTGGAATATAGTAAAATGAGTAAAGTAAATGGGGGATTGAGATTTACAGACCTTAGATTAAGGAATAGAGTAATGGTCATAAAGCTAACCTAGCAAGTCCAAATATAAAAGAAGTTATGGGCACAATTTATGGACAAAAAATACAAGCTTCTTTAGGGCCAAAATCCATTACAAAAGGGATTTTTTTTGCTAAAAAAATGCATATGAACTGCAGTTTGTTGAATCCCTTTGCAAGCATGGAGTAGGAGATGGATTTAATATTTCCCTCTAGTTTCATAATTGGGCAGCTACGAGAATCCCACGACACTTCTTTGTTAGACTATTAAAATATGACAACCTATCCTTAATTGTTGCTAATTTGTACATAGACCTGTAGGAATGGAATGACAAGTCCTTTGGTTCCCACTAAATCAATCAACATTGAGAATATTAGGGAATGTAATGTTATCAAATACAATTGCAAGTGTTAATGTACAAAATGTGTGCCAGTTTTGTCAATTGCATGAGGAGTCATTGCTACATATTTTTAGAGATTGCCTTTATATTGCTAATCTATGGAGGTTGCACAATTCCCTATACAAATGATTGCATCATTCTTTAATTAGCCCATTATAGATTGGATTCAAACTAATTGCAATTTTAATCAATAGGAACGTCGTAATATAAAATTGCCATGGGCATGCACCTTTTCTTTCTTTCTATGGAACATATGACTATTTTGAAACAATAAACTTTTCTCACCACAAATGATATACTCTTTACATTGGACAAACACATGTCCTTCTGCATGCCTTGGATTTCTAGTTGTCTATTCCCATTAACAGATCTACTATGTCTTCTCATTTGCATATTAATCATGTTGTAGCCAAACTTTCTTGCCATGCAAATGATCATGTTGGTCTATTTACTGATGCCTCATGCATTTGGGGATTAACCAAATCTGGAATTGAAGACATAGTGATGCGTTCCATAGGTTCCATTATTACAGGATTTGCCAAACCAATCTGTCATACATCACCTTTAGAGGCTAAACTTTAGGCCATTGCCACTAGTCTTCAATTAGTGAAATCCCTTTTTCTTAACAAATTGTGTTTATTTATTGATTATACTAAAGCTATGTATATCTTGCTTGATATATCTCTGGATGACCAATTTCTTCATGATGTGGTCCTCATTTACAAGGATAGGTTGAAACAATTTAAGCAGGTGAATCTTCTTTTTATATATAGGGAGAACAATTGTATTACTGATGCCTTTGCCAAAGCTAGAGCACATTTTTCTTTTCCATGTTTTTTCAATAAAACCTCACCTGTAGGGCTATTTGATGATATTGTTTTTAGACTCTTTTTGGAGTTGGATGTTATGGACCCCGAATAAGGGTTCCTCTCTACTATAAAACTTTTATTTTAATCTATTGAAGTTACAAAAAAAAGAAAAGAATAATAGATGTGTCAATTTTCATCTACATATTAAAAAAATTGGCCAAACTATCATGAAAAATGCCATATATTTATATTTTAATTTGTCTTTGTCTTCCATTAATAAATTCCAATTGCCATGTTATTTCTATTAAAACCTCCTCTCCACAAATCTTAATGATTTTAGAGGGGAATTATAATAAGGTTACAAATAAGTCAAACCTATATGATATGATACTAAATTTGAACTCAAGTTCAAGCTTGACTTAAAATTTCAAAATTCGACTCCAACTCAATCGAGTTTAAAATTTCAAAATCAACCCAATTGAGCTAATTTATACTCTATTAATTTTTTAAATAATTTTTCCCCTAAATAAAATATTATTGATAATCAAGCATGATTTAGACTTGGTTAAAACTTAAGCTCAAGTTTGAGTTTGATTATGCTGACGAGTTAGTTTAGCTAAACATTATAAAATTTAAGGTCAACTCAAAAAGCTACTCGAGTAGCTTGAGCTAATTGTTGTTGAATTGAATTTAAATAAATATCAAGTTGAATTTAAATAGTTTAGAATGGATTTAGATTTACAACCTTAAAAAGGGTAATGGAGAAAAAACAAAAATTGAGAAGAATGGAGCAACTCTTAAGAATGGTGGAACAAGGTTCCTCCCCCACTATTGGAAGAAGTTTCAAAAACCTAACTTAACCTTTAGAAGGACTCCTAGATATAACTTTAAATTAGAGTGACTTTGAAGAGATCCTCATGTAGCTCTTCCGAACTATAACTCCCCCGTAATACTAGCAAAGTTTCTTCGTGACCTCCATTATTTGTTTTTAAAACCATTAGAGGAAGCTTTAGAAGGCAAAGATTTACGACAAGGATAAGAAAAGATAATGGGTTGAGAGGATCTATGGAAATAGTGATTGGCATTTTAATTGTTTGCACTAGCAAAGCATTACAACTGATTCTTATAGATTCTAAAAACCTGAATTCTAAAATAGAAAAAAGTTATTGAAGAGAGTAATTAGAAAAGATTTCTAAAGATATTCTTAATCTGAAAGAGTTCTCCAAGCAAATATGCTGAATTGATATGTCCATCGCTCATCTATTTTGCTGTGTTCCTTAAGCCTCTTCTTAGTAGAGTATAAAGTACCTTCTCTAAAGATTTCATCCCACTCACCAGATAAATCTTGGTAAATAGTCAAGAAGATAGTAAATCCAAGTCTCTAACTTGGGTATATGTAAGATTTCGCACGTGAAATTAGAATAAACAATAAGCCTGCGAAGATAAATTCCGCTTAGTATTAATAGATGTATTCACAATCAAGTTTATGCTCCTCTTATTTATGTTGCCTTGTTTATATTTTCTAATAAATAGGGATATTTCCTTACTTAATAAAATAAATAACAATGCCTTTAATGGATCAATGATGAGGCCTTGGGATAATTGAAACTTGATCGAGGATCCAGTACTAGGTATCTTGCAACCCTCAGCTCAAACACTAAAACAATTATATATCCAGTCCTTGGAATAATTGAAGCATGATCGAGGATCTTAGTACAAGGTATCCTATAACCCTGAACTCAAACACTAAAACAATTATATATCTAGGCCTTCTTTGAAGAATGAGAATTATAGTAACTTTTAGGATCTTTGTATAACAAATGAGATTTGCAGTACTATTTAATAGAATAGCATCGACATAGATAATTAAAGGAATTCAAAGTTTGAGTTTTGTCAAGCTTAAATTTTTTAATTTCAGCTTGGTCCCAATTGCTAAGTAACAAAGTCAAGCTTAGCTCGACTAAACTCATTTAGGTTGGATTACTTAAAAAATTTTACCTTCTTTTTTTGCTAAATTTTTATTAAAACTCAAAGTCAACTTCAATTCTACAAAATTTAGTATATACTAAAACTTAATTGGGCATTGAAACTCATAGAGTTAAAATAGATTCAATCTTGAACTTGAGATTGAATCCAAATCAACTATAACCAAATCGAACTTAAAAAAAAATATCGAGTTGAGCTTGAATAACTTCTGAATTAACTTGATTCATTTAAATCCCTCATATTATCCATTACTTGTAATACCTTAACCTCGATAATAATGAACCAAAATTTTAATATCTTTCCTTGATCCACTTTATATATATAGTGAGTGTGTGTATGTCCATGTGTTTATACATGTGTGTGTGAGTGCACATGTTTATGTGTGGATGTGTGTGTATATGAGCATACAGCATGCATTATATTGATGTTATATTGGGCTATACAAGTCTAATAGGCTTAAAGCTTAACTTAGTTGGGCCAAAAGTTTTTTCTTTTTTCTTTTCTTACCTTTACTCTAGCCTTATCTGAGCCTGTTTTTTGAACATATGAATTTTGATCAGGCCGCTCATAGCTAGCCCTACTTAGCTTAATAAGGCCAGTTGGGGCTAGTTGTCTACTTTTCATAAGACTAGGAACTTTTATTATTGTTATTCAAGTATAATCACTTTAGTATAAAGCTTTCTTTCATAGTTCTTCTTCTTCTTCTTTTATGTATGCTCCTTTTCCTTTTTTAGGTTTGCTTTGTCCTTTTGACTTGAGAATAAAAAACTTGCCATTGGTGTAGGGTTATCTTTTGCTTAAAGATATATTAGTCAAAGTTATGGTTCATTAGAAATAGAATTATTAATTGATTTGTTGCTTCGACAAATATTGGTAAAGTAAAAGACACATTTGACTAGAGAGATAAGTGAAGTTATATTGTGATACTTACATTCCAATTTTCTACCCAAACCCACTTATGGATCCTTATTCATGCTAACCCATTTATTGAATTCGAGGAAAATTTGATGCAGCTAGCTGAGTTCGATATGCTATCAACAAATATAACACCAACTTATACCATGTCAAATAGTAGATGTAAGGTCTAAAATGAGTAATGACAAACAATGAGAAAATTTGTTGAGAATTTAAAATGAACCAATAATATTTTCTAAATTTTGTCATCTAAGCAGTATAAGAATAAATAGTCCAATCCTTATTTATTTATTCCAGAAGAGAAACTGCTTTTCATTAATCTCCAGCAAAAATATTATAAGAAATAGCATCTAAATGCAGTAGCCTAAGAAGAGCGAGTGGGGTGTTTGACCATCAATCTTCGGTACACATCCTTCTTCTTATGCACAAGGCCACTTTATTTGCATTTCTTGGTACATATACAACTAACCCATTCCTAAAATACCTTAAGTCTATTTTAATATCCTCAACTAAATTCCTATTACACCACGCCACCATAGAGTCTTTGCCATTAACCAAGTTGACCACAGTCACAACATTTGACTCTATAACAAAATTGTGCCATCCTTTGTCACAAGCTGAGCCCAGGCCTTTTTTATTTGCCAAACACTCCAACATGTCAACGCTCACTCCATTTTCTTATTGTGCAAATCTAGCAACAACTTTACCTTCCTAGTCCCTAGCCACTCTTGCTACTCCTTCAATCAGATCTTTTAAGGCCTACGAACTATCTACATTAATTTTTAAAAAATCCAAAGAAGTTGAGCACCGCTTAGTTATGAATGAGTTATCTCCCATTGTCCCCTTGTTTGATCGCTTCTCCTTTATCCTACCCCATTCCGTCCATGATCTTTTGATGTTTTCCATGCATAGAACCAAATTTAACTCTTTAGCATCATAAATACATCTACACCTTTCCAACCATATACCCTAACAAGCCATGGCAACTCTCGACACCACCTCTTCCTTGCTTTTTTTTATCCAACCCCACCCTTAATCCTTCTAACCATCCCCAAAAGGACCTTATTTTCTCCCTCACTATTGTAATATCCAACAACCTAAACCACACCTGGAGTACCTAAGGGCAAAGCAACAACCCATGTTCCTCCATCTCCTCCTCTCTACAAAACACATGGCTTGGACTGGAGGCAACTCTTTGGCAATGGAGCTTTACCATTACCAATAGAGAATTTGCCGTGACTCTTCACATAAAGTGACGTATCTTACATTGTACATCAAAGTTCCACAAGCAATTCCACTCTTCACTAATAGGCTAGATGAAGACGAGGCCCAATTAAGATAAGGATTTCCAACTTTTCCAATGTATTTTTCCTTCACCATTTTGTTATCCCCACTGAAACCATGCCATTAGACTATGTACCTCATTACACCATTTCAATGGAAAACTAAAACACCCCATAGAATATGTCGAAATAGAGCAAGCCACCACTTTGATCAAAACTTCCCTCTTTGTTTCGCTTAGGAACTTCTTTTTCCAACCCTATAACTTTTCTTCAATTTTATCCTTAAACAAATTTTAAGGCCTTGTTTTTTTTTTTATTTTTATTTTCCCCAAATAGTGGGAAGCCTTAAGTACTTTCCTGGATCCACTGACACACCTTAATCCTAAATACTACTACTAACCATTGTTGCTTCTCCACTGGCATATCTTTACTAAAAAACATGCTAGATTTTGAAAAGTTTACCCCTTGGCTCAACTCCTCGTAGTATGCCCTCAATACTTTATTTAACCTACTCAAATTGTTTTCTATGACATCAAGAAAAAATAGCGAATCATTTGCAAATAGAAGGTGGGAAATAGTAGGACAATCTTTTAGCAATTTAATCCCCTTTATCAATCCTCTTTCTACCATTAAATTTAATCATTTTGAAAGAACATCAGCTACCATAATGAAGAGATAAGGGGATAAAGGATCCCCTTGTCAAAGTCCTCTTAGTGGTTTAACCTTCCCAATCAAAATCCCATTTACCATGAAGTTATATTCCATAGTAGACACAGAATACATAACCCATCCACCCATTTAGATGCAATCCACTTTTTCAAAAAAACGGCTTTCAAAAATTCACATTCTACTATATCATAAGCTTTGTTCATATCAATCTTTTGGGCACAACTAAAGCTCTTTTTCCTTGACCTAGTTTTGAGGAAATGAAACATTTCACGTGCCACTACAATATTATCTTATATCAAATGGCTTGAGACAAAAGTGCTTTAGTTTTCAGTTATAACCTCTCCTAAAAAAAGCTTTAAATGATTATCTAAGATCTAGGAGATATTTTTATAACAAAAATTATATAAACTTATAAGCTTAAAATGGCTCAGAGACTTCAAATTGGGGATTTTAGGAATTAATATAAGATCTACTTCATTTAAAGATAAGGGAAACTTACTTGTATAGAAAAAAGACTTAGTCACTGCAACAATCATAGAACCAATAATATGCTAATAAGCTTGGTAGAAAATGCCTAAAAAACCATCAAGGCTTAGAGCTTTTAGAGCCCCCATTTGAAACACTACATTCTTCACCTCATCCTCAATCAATTCAACACAAAGTGTGTCATTTTCCACCCTTCCAAACACCGGTTGCTCCTAATCTAAACATCGATTATTTTTTTTTATTATTATTATTTTATAAATAGGTATTGAATGAGTTGAGTTTTATAATTCAAAATTTTACTTCAACTTCCATCATTGTGAAAATCTATCTACTTCAAATTAGAGATTAGATATGAAACTTAACGAGTCTCCAAATTATGAAAGCATGCATAATTTTACATAATATGATTGTTGAGGACGAACAAGATAACTATAATTTTAGTTTTCATGTTTCAAACTATGAGTTGGGGTATAGTATTGATCCCACACTACATACCTCTCACAACCATACTGCAGATTATGCAACTTACATTCGAAACAAATATTACTAGCTATAGACTGATCTAATTGAGCATGTGTGGTAATGATTTGTACCTATTGCTCAACAATGAATAAGTAGAAATGATGATTTCAAATTTGTGTGTTAGCTTTTCGAATTTTCATTTTCATTTTTTTTCTCCTTACGTTGCTTATGTTGTTCAACTTGTGTGGTTTTCAATTTAATTATTATCAATTAGCAATGTTATTTCATTATTAACAATCAATTCCCTAAAATATTTAACATGTGTGCTTTTAGTTTTTCCAACTTGGTTGCCGTTGCAATAATGTGATGGATAGTCGAATCATTTTTATTATTTATTTTTACTTTCTTTTAAATGTTTGATGTGATAAATTCAATTTTTACTTGCTTTAATTTTTATTATTTATTTTCTTTTTTTTCGTAATAGTAAATATGATATTCCTATTATATTATATAATATTAATAAGATAATTTTTTTACACTTTAAAAATCTTCAAAATATATTTAATATACTATTTGAAAAGTAACCCTTAATAAAGTGGAGAGCTATCCTAAACACCTTTTTTAAGTACCAATTGATAAACATGATTTGAAGCGTCAAAATAGCCGACTTGAGCAATTCTCAAGGTATTCCTGAAATTTTTGCATTTTACTTTTTATTAAATCCTTGCATATTACTAATGTAACGTCCCAAAACTTGAAATGAATACAAATCACCATGTGTCCTCACGACGTGATGACACATAAAGACTTAAAACAACTAAATAAAAACTCTACAATTTATAATAACTCCACTTACAACATAACAATTTTCCACAAGAAATAAATGGGTGGCTCCAAAGAGTCTCACTCTATAACCACAAACATATTATTCTATGCAAGTAAACTAAATTTAACCTCTATAGAAAGTTAAAAAGATAACATACTACAACATAAACATAAATAGGAGTCTCATCTCCAACACAACTAAATATAATAACACACTAACTATTATTCTCCTAGCTCTTTAATCAATCATAGTAGTACCCATAATCCATGTCCTCTCTCATATCTTGGTATGCATCTACATAAGTCTCATCATACAATACTATCTCACCAGATGAATCTACAATTGAAAAAGAGTTCCTACGAGGAATGAGATAAAGCTTAGTATAGTGTATACCTCCAAATACATGTGCATGCCATGCAGATACACACTCATAAACAAAATGCAACAGGAATATCAAAACGTCAGTTTATTATCTTTCATTTAGGTGAATCAGATAGTATGGTTTGAGGTAACACAAGATCCCATTCATACATAGATATACATAATATACATATATGACATTGAGTATTCTCTAATGTCTATGAGTCAATGAGTCCTAAACCTACCTGGATCATTTCAATATACAACTTTACTCGAAATAAAGTTACACACCAATCATTAGGATGCAATCCTGAGATTACTAATACTCTCGCTCCCTTGAGCTTAGCTAAGCACAAGTATCAAACATTTATGTTTCAATTATACTTTAAGTTCATTTTTAATTATAACCTAACATATACATTGAACACACATAGTATACACGTACCTGATAGAAAGATTTCTTCACAATCTTTTAGTCTCTTAAACTCTAATCTATCTAAAGTCATAAACACTTACACTTAAGGATTCTAAATTGACTAAACTAATCGATTTTTAAGCATTTAAATAGATTAGAAAAGGTTAGGGATTGAAATTTGGTGAAAAACTCAAGTTTAGAAAAACATAGGTTCAACATGGGTAAGTACACGGATGTAGTTATGCCCATGTACTTGGCATAAAAAATGTATTGAGAAACACGGGTAGAAGCACGACTGCGTTTCTTGCCCGCGAATCCCTCGATAAGAAAACTTGATTTTTCATTTTCAACAACATGGTCGTGTACAACTCCCCTTTCTATCGTGATTATGAAGAACACAAGCACAACACAACCATGTTGGACCTATATACTTTTAGAATTTTGTCAAAATTTGCAGAAACTTCTCCTTTTCAACCAAAACTTGTAATTTTCACCCTAAAACTAGTCTTAGATCACTTCCATTACAAAATTTTTCACATAAACTATAATTTCAATCAATTTTCTCCATCATATATAGTTAAACATCAAATTGTCACATAAAAACAAATATTGAGTTACTCACCTATAAGATCAATTCCCTTTCTTTTCTTAAAATTCTTGAAGACTTCTTGGATTCAATAGCATTTTCATTGCACCTACAATCAAAACTATTCTCCAACATAAAACCTTCTATTACTACATTTGTAAAATCTTGTAACTTTTAAGTCTTACCAAACTAGCCTTCTTCAATTGAGTATCCAAAGTTTTTGTGTCTTTAGAATTTTGTAAAACTCCCATTCCTTCAATTCCCACTCCTTCTTGTTTTGATTCGTGATGAAAATTGTTTTTGGGGTGAGGAGGGTGATTTGAATGTAAGGGAAATAAAAGGAAATAGGAGAAAGGATTAAACGTATATTTTAATGATTCGTCAGTTGGCGACTAGGAGATATAAAAGACAACTTGCTCCTACCCTTTAGAATTGTTTATTATTTTATTTATTTTTCTTTTATTTTACTTTAGTTTCCCTGGTTATTATAACTATTGAACTAGTAGACTCCACCTGAATATATATCATTACATAACCATATTACAGTAACTTCTCTTCTCCACTTGCTACAACTACTTTATTTCTTAATTTATTTGAACAATATATTATATAGATTATATAAGACAATAAAACGGATTTGCACTTTAATATTACAAATATATTATTAACCACCTTTTAAATTTCGATCGTCGATTTAGTCGTATGGTATTTTCAATTCCACAAGAGCTGCATCAAAATTTATAACTTAAGCATATGAATTTATAAGCAAGCCTAGGCTATCCCAAGATTATAACAAATCGTCCATTTCTCCATATAGATCAAGCACAGGAGGACTTGAGTAAGACTAAACTCTAGTAGCTCAACCTATTCATCAAACAACCTAGTAGCATTTTGTCCTTCATGATTTATATATCTTGTCGTGTTGTCTCGTATCTTTGCACAAACTTGGAATGCTGTATAACTTATTAATTTTAAGATGTAAAAAGAAAACGAGGATCATAAGTTATAAAATATTATGCTTTTTCATAATTGATCATTAAAAATCGATGTGAGTTTTTTTTTTAAAATAATTATAATGGAAAAGATGAAATTCAAATATTGTACAATCAAACGTCATATTATTTGCTAAGCATAACTTAGTTGTGCCTAAAGTTTATTTTTATCCCTACTCAACTCCCTCTAGGCTGAATTTTGAACCTTTACACTATGTTTGGAAAGAGGGAAGGAAATAGGAGAGAATGATTTAGGAGGGAAGGAATTGGGACGATAGAAATAATTGGAATATTTAATTTCTTTATATATGTTTGTTTGAACTAATTATTATGAAAACAGAAAAATGATATAATAATGAATTACTAAAATACCTATAATAATTAATGATTTAATCAATTATAGGGGATAAAATAAAAACTATAGTAAAAAATTTAAATTCTCTCTACTTTCTTTCCTTTTTGAAAGGAAACAAATTCTTATGAGGCCATGGATTGTTTTTTTTTTCCCCAATTCCATTCATTCCCAATTTTCCACCTTACTAAATAATTGAAAAATAATCAATTTTTTTCTAATTCCTCCCCCTTCCATTTTTTTACTCCTTATTCCTTCATCCCAAACATGATAATAATTTTTGATCGAGCGGCTCATTACTAACCCTACATAGCTTGAGAGGTTTAGTAGGGCTTACTTGTTTACTTTTCATGAAAATATAATTTTAAATAATATAAGAACTTCTAACAAAAAAAAAAAAAATAGTATTAATATTAAAGATCAAACAATTCACCAAAATTTTTTAAGAGTTTTGTTTTCTTTCCTTTTCCTTTTCCAACTCCAAATCCAATCTTCCAGAAATGAGCTGGAGCATGTTTTGTCTGCTTTCCTCTTTTTGGTTTGTTTCATACTTTTGACTTCAGAATCTAAAACTTGCGATTGGGGCAGGTTAGTTTTTGTGCTTGAAAATACATCTCAGCCAAGCAAATGACTCATCAGAAATACAATTATTTGATTTGTTGTTTTGGCAAATACCTGTAGAGTGAAGACACAATTCGTAGAGAAAATAAGTGGAATTTATATGGTATTTTTATTTTAATTAGTTTGGCCTTCTTTTTCTACCCAAATCTTCCCATCGGGCCTTTATAGGTGTCTAAGCCTGCCCATTTATTTAATTTGTCCATTGGAATTACGTATTGGAAGCATGGCAACAAGAGGTATATTTAGTGTGAGGATATAAATATAAATAGCATAAATAATTTATCAGAATATAAAACCTTGAGATGAACATTTAGCTGAAAAATAAAGAACTTTTCATATGCTTATCATTTTTTAGTTGCTGTTGTTAAAGCGTGTCTTGAAACTTCATTTGTGACCAACTTTTTTATATTTTCAAAAATTAATTTACAATTTAAGAAAAAAATAAATATATCAAAATGTGATTTTTTTCTTCTTCTAAATTTAACCTCTCATCAACATTCACACTAGTACACCCGTTATTATTTTTCCTTTTCATATGATAAAAAATTGGGCAGTGAAACGTAACATTTAAAAAAAAAAGAAAAAGAAAAATTCCAGAGATGACGCAATCCAGGATGGTATGGGGGATGTGTCATATAACATCAATAAAAAATAATTGCATTAAAAAAATTAAATAAAATAGAAACATTCAGTTATGGTTGCTCCATTTATCTAATAGTTGATTTACATGTAGTACATGCTGTTTTTGTCATAGAGACTACGTATTCATATTGACAATTTGAAGGGTTGAAACGTTGAGGATTGCCCTAAGTTTGACATTAGAGGAATAACGTTCAATTATGGAGTTTTGTCAATCAAACACTTTCTTAATAATTATTTTTAATATATAATGCCTTCATGGATTACGTAGAATATAAAAAGTATTACCTCTCTAGAAAAAGCTTTAAATTCTTGATTTTGACATTGCATTGAAAAGTTTTCTTTTTTTGACAATTCAAAAAACTTATGTCAAAATATGAATATATATTTTTTAACATCTTGTAATTTTTAGTTTGAATTATGAAATGATTAGGACTAAATTCCTTTTTCTTGAGTTTGAAAAAAAAAAATACTAACCAAACATAAGTTTAGGTATGAACTAAAAGAAGATTTGATTTAAAAGGTTTAGATGAATAAATCACAATTACGTCTAGTTATATTATTGATGGTTATTTTTCCTTTTTATACGAAAAGAATTATCCAACAATGGTGAAAAATAACATTAAGAAAATAAAAATCAGCCAATAGGCAATCTGAGCGTTTATTGGGGAATGTGTCGTCGTATCACATCAAGCACCAATAATTGCATTTAAAAAGTTCGATAAAATACAAACTTTTAATTATAATACGAAATTTATGAGACCATCAAGTATCAAGTGGTAACCCGATCGTCTACGTGAATTGTAACGATCTCAATGGGCCCAATTTAATGTGTTGGGGGAAATTTGGAAGATTGCGTGGCTACTTGTTTCCTGTCGAAGCCTGACAAGACGGTCGTGGTACACAATAATTCATAGTATGTTATATCTGTTTTATGGGTGTTTTAATAAAATGTTTATGTAATTGATTGAAAAAAGGAATACATTTTTTTTTAATATGATAGTTGTTATTTATCAAGAAATAATAGCAATATATTATAATTTGCTTCAAATAATTTCTTTATGTCATATTTTTTATAGCTCCCTATCACAGTTCTAATTTTAGCTTTTATATCTTAATTATATTGATGACTATAATATATTTTTTATATATTTTTATATATTCGGTAGGAAAAGATTTTATGTCTTAAAATTGTTATCCACCTAGGCAAATAATTCAAAATTAGCGATTATAGTTTCACGATAAAACATGTGTTATTCCATGTTTTTTAGATCTATTTTTGTCTATTATGTAAAATTTTAGATAACTAATATAGTAAGATTTATTAAATTTGGTTCTACTTGAAATTAAAAAAGAAAAGAAAAGAAAAAAACTAGTTGCATTGTAGTCTATCGGTAAGACTATAATAATATTGATTTACTTTCTTTTACCAGCAAATATAACAAAGTTGTGTTCTAGCTGGTGAGATGATAAACAGTAGGAATTGCTATTGAGAACATTGATAATGAGAGTGGAGCTGGTGAATATGATTCTAATGGAGATTATGAATGCAGTAAATGAAAATTAAAAAAAAAAAATGAACTTGTCCGAAAACAGAGCACAAATGTTGCCAAATGCAGGAGAACATTCTGTTTGATTTTTCATCACTGTTTTTCACTTATGGTTAGGAATATCTATCAATCTTTGATTTATGCATTATTAATTTAATAAAACAACATTATTAAATATATTTAATTAAATAATATATTAAAAATAATCTAAATAAAAAAGTTAAAAGAATATTTTCCAAACACTAACCACTTCATTAATGTCCCCATGAGCCATCCACACTAAAGGGTCAATCCAAATCTTAAGATAACAACAAAAATCGAATTTACTACATAAATCGTAGTACATTTTTATAAGTAAACTATATAACCTATCTATTTTTACTAATAGATAGCGTGATTTATCTCAATAGTTAATGGTTACTTATTACCTTTAAAATATATATATATATATATATATATATATAACAAAAAAAAACCTATAAAATCTAAATAGGGGATGGCAAGCTATTGCACGACCCCCAAGTGGTGCTTAGCTACTTCATGGCTTGGGAGTGGCCAATAGCTAAGATTTGGAAACTATTTCTCCGGTCATTTTCCCTTTTTTTAATTTATATAACTTTATTATATTATTAAATTAAATATCTTTAATAATATTATTATATTAAATTAATTATTGTAAACAAATCAAACGATGATACATATACATTAATTGATTGTAGTAAATAACGATGAAATATAAATATTTATAAGTGTCATAAACAAACCACGTATGCACAAAGTGATGAAGTTTGGAAATACATGTATGTAAAATAAAATTCTTTTATATATATATATATATATATATATATATATTAATGATTTATTTTAGAGGATCGAGACGAGCCTGGCACTTAATATTATATCTACACCTGCCTGCCCATCCGGCCTTTGTGGCTATGTAAGTCCACCTATTTACTCGGCTTGTCCGCTGTGTTAAATGGATGGTTAGCCCGTTGCTGACCTCTATACGTGGGCATATGATTAATATCCTTAGGTAGAACCATGCAGTGATATAAATATAAAGAATATATACATATATAACTTATTTAAAATATGGAAAGCTTGAGATTGCAGTTAGTTAAAAAAGCAGACAACTTTTACATTCTTATCTTCTTAGAAGATTGTATTACACTTTTTATTTTTTTTAAAAAGAAAAGATTACATAAAAAGTAAAAAAAAAATCATTTTCTCTTCTAATAAATGCTTTTGTCCATTATTGACTTGCTCAATAGAGAATCAAGACACTCCATTAAAAGGGTGACTTTACTATAGATCATATAACAACTTTCAAATGGAGCATATAGTATTTTGTTAGAAATATATTAAAATCTGAAATAATTTGAACAAAAGAGCCACCCTCATTATGGAAATATATTGGTAAGATTTTAATTTTAAAGTCAAAAAAATAAGAATAAGAAGAAAAAGATCATATCATCCGTCATGTGTGAATTTATTGTTTTGTGCATATTTAAGCTAAAAGAGCAACTTTGACTCTGAATATGACTAAAAAGCACTAAAATTTGAACCCCAAAAAGTAAAGTTGATAAGATATCATTCAAAGTCGTCAAAATTGATTTAGAATAATAGGATAGACAATGCAAAACAAAAAAAATATAAGTATATAAGCATCTATATTACATGTTTACATATTTAAAAAAAATAAAGAAAATTATGGATTATGTTTATTAACTTATTTGTAGAATATAAATATAAAATTTTTATATTTTAATGTTGTATTCCATCATTTTATTATCATAAATACCTATATATACATTAAATGGTTCGGTTTTTCGGTTAAATTGAGCTCATCTTTTTCCAACTTTAAATTTTGGTTCATAAACTTTCCTAAATCCAATTGAAAAAACCCATAATCACAATTCAAAATGATTTGACTTTATGTGAACCCTTATCTCTAAAGATCAACAGCAGATAATATTGACCCAATTTGTTGACTTTGTATGCCCTTTCAGCCAATCATTTGAATTGTTGAGGTACCCAATTAGAACAATTCTTGAGTTATTCATCAACCTTTTGGTCACCTTCCTCTTGTTGAATCCTTGCGCATTAGTATTAAACTACTACCCAACTCTTTATTTTTTTACCCTCTATTTGATCATGTGGTTTTTTCAATCCAACAAGAGCTCTGTCAAATTATCTATAATATTAAAATATTGTAAGAGTTTGATTTTTGTATTATAACCTTTAAAAATTGACTTTTATCAATATATTCTTTTCAATTGCCTTTCATATTGAAAGTATGTCCATTATCTTATAAACATTTTAAGGTTAATTACTATAAATTTTCTTTAATGTGGTAGTTTTTGCTTTCTTATAGATTATGTTCTCAATTTTAGGTAAGGCGACAAAAGATTGTATTTAGATGGGTGAAAACCGTAGAAATGGAAGGAATTAAAAGGAAATGGAAAAAAAAAAGTTTGACAACATAATTAAAGAATAAAAATGAGTAGAAATAGAAGGAAAAAAGTGAGAATGTTTCCACTTTAAGGAAGATCTCATGGCTTATCAATAGGAAGCTTCTAATAACCTCCACTTTTATTCTCTCCAAAATTAGAGAGAAGTGGGTGGAAATAATAAGCAATTATTATCACTTATAACAATATTTATTAAAATAAAAATAAGGATAATTTTGTTTAATACTAAATGATGTGCCTAAAAGGAGGGTCAAGCACAATCAAATAACAATTGATGAATTCCAATCAATACCCACGTCACACAAGAAGAAAAAACCCTTAATTCCTCAAGAAATCCGAAATGATGGAAAACCAAAAGGATATAAAGAACAATCGATGGCTAGATTTTTAATGAATGAATAATAGAAAATGAAATGAGATTCCAATTCAAATCGAAAAATCTCCAAATATGAAATTAGAACCCTAAATTCACATGAACAAGAACAACATAAATTAACTAATTCCTTACCAGATATGACGCACTAGTTTGGAGTTAGGATCAACTTGTAATTTGTTGATATTACTCACAACAAATCCAAGTTCACTCGCCACAATTTCACACTTGAAATTGATAAGAGCAATATGCTTGTAAGAGGTACTCTCACGGCACAAGATGTGTGTTTTTCCAAATGTTCAAAAAGCTCCCTAAAAAAACCTAATTAGCAAGTATTTATACTTGCTCCCTTTAGGGTTAAAATGACTAGGAAATTACAACTATGCCACTATAGGGTGGCCGATCCTAAGGCATAAATTACAACCAAATAAAATGTCCCATAAAGCTTACAAAGTAAATAGTTCAAAATAAATTACAAATACAGAAAATAATCTTCAACAAGCTAGCTCCATAATGGAATTCGTTGGTTCAACTCATCTTCGGTTTTTAGGTTGGTCCATAGATAACCCACAAGCTAAGTCTTAGTAAGTTTGTCCATCTCCTTGTGAAGCCGAATAAGTATATCTGTTGGAATATACAATACATGAATAATATAATAGAGGTTAGATAACAAATAATTTCGAGGTTAATTTGCTCGAAATGGGCCCTCATCGCCAAGATTCGAAAACCTTTAATTTTTGTCCTAATGATAGGTCTTGTCGATTTTGATTCCTATCACTAAATCTATTTTCTTTCATTTTCTTCTTTAAGACAAACCAAATAAAGGAAATGCAAACATTTCATTTAATTTTTTTTATATGTTACCAAACACAAAATAAAAATTATATTTTATTTCTATTTTTTTTTCTTTTCCACTCATTTCCATTCATTTCTCTTTCATAAAAATTGCCAACATAGTGTAAATTCCAGCAAATTGGGGGAAATTGAAATGAAATCGTAAAATTGCCGCCTGTTACCCTTTATATCATAACAGGCATGGAATAAAGGGGAGGCAATCTTGACCAACAACTATTTTAATTCCTTCGGTTCATAATATCTACATAAGAAGGGAATTTTTTTATTTTTTATTTTTTAAATTTCATGTTCCATTCATTTTCCCTCATATTTCCCCGGTTCTCCCTCATTTTCCCTTTTCTATTAATATTGCCAAACAAATTATAAAACAAATATGCAATGTTGCCACTTGTCACTAGAGTGGAGAATTCATATTCTTGTGTTTAAATTTAAAAATCCTCGATCCATTTAATAGGTGGGTTTATTTTTCAAACACAAAAAATGCATTTCCTGATTTCAATCAGATTATTAATCATCTTAGGTAAGCCATGCTTTAGCCAGCTTGTCGATCTGTTTTATGTGTTATTTATTTACTAGTTAACTGAGTTACATTATTTTTTATGCTTAATTTGGAAACTGTTACATATTACTAATCTATACAAACATCTTCGTCATTGTTAAACATTAATCACTAATTTGAAAATAAAGCTTAAGAAAAATTACAAATAAATAAGTATTCATCAAATTAAAATCTATATAAACAAATTATAAATTACAAACTAACAAAAGTTTTAGTTAGACTAAAATGTATATAAACATATGTCTTTTTTAACTGAGAGATTAGAAAAAACAAATCCTAGCGTATTCAATAGATTATAGGTTTATAAATGGATTTAGGTACCTAATAAAATTATATAAATTAAAAAAAAAAACCAATTTAAACAGAAATGCTCCATTTATAAATAAGTCACCTTTAACCAAATCCAAATGCATTCGATCATAATCATATCATGTCAAGTTTGGATTATCGAGTACTGAATTTTTCACCCTAATTGCCTTAATGAAAGATCACTTGGAGTGATTTTCTAAGGTTTCAACTAACAATTAAAATGAAACGCAAAATCACTTGGATCACCTTTGTATATTCTTTCTATTTTTCTTTTTTTTTCTTCCGTACACGATTGGATATATTTTTCTTATAAGTGCATACATCGTATTTCACAAGAATAATGAACCGATTATATTTCATCCTGCAATGGCCCGATCCGACTGGACCGTTTGAGTTCCGAATCTAGGATTCATAGACTTGGCCACGACAGTCGAGAAGACAATTAGTTATCATTTATTAAGCTCTTGAATCCTCATGATATGATTCGTGTTGTATAACCTTTTCAATTGTACAAAAATTTCATAGATTTAGAAAATATTGCCACCACAATGTCTATAATGTACCATGTAGCACAAACAGGATTTGGTGGCAATTGGACAATATAGGTTTGATATGCTTATTCAATTGTTTTGTTCTTAGTATTTTCAAATCGTGTCCTCTTATGTTGTTTCTCCACGTGTATAACACAAAAGAATATGACTTGAAAATACTTAGGACAAGACAATTGAATAAGCATATCCAGCCTAATATAGTCCGATTGCCACCAAATCCTTTTTGTATTTGATCCTTATATATGTGGAGAAACGACACAAGATGACATGATTTGAAAATACTAAGGGCAAGACAATTGAATAAGCATATTCAACCCAATATAGTCCAATTGCCACCAAATCCTGTTTGTACTTGAACCTTCTTTTAATACAGGAAATGTAAATATTATTTATATATTTTAATAGGGTTGTCATGAGAAAAAAAAGAAAGTTACAATATGATGTATATATAGACTTAATTAGAATTGGACAAAATGCGTGGTTTAATTCGACTTCAATAGCTCAGTCAAAATGAATTGCTTCTTATAGTACAGTTCACAACTATTTTTCCAAACCAAACCGCTTTAAACGATTTAGGGCATCTTACCAACCGCTTTAAAATGGTTTTGATTAAAAAATGCATCTGTTTTCTTTTTTAATTGTTTTCCTCTTGTTATCTTCTATATGGTTTTATTTCAATAGATATCTTGTTTTTATTTATATTTCAATGGAATTTTTTTACTTTACAATTATCAACTATTATACACAAACACAAGTACTTTTTCAACTATTTTGAAAACAAATATATAATAAGTCTAAATGTTGGAGATTTTAGGGTTAACATAATTTAGATTCAATAGAAATCAAGTAAAACAAATATACTAAATTTAATATAGGAGAAAATTATAGGTGAGGGATAATAACGTTTAGGATCAAATTTAATAGATGATCGAATTTTTAAGTGTTTAAAATAAAGAATGAATATTATGCTAAATTGTTAAAATAGATGATTAATGTTGTATTAGATGGTTCAAATAGAAGATCTTGTCACTATTATATAAACGTGTCATGTCAACTCAATTTAATAGTGTTATAACAACACCACAATGGGATTTTCTATTTGAGCAACTTATTATAATGTTGATAATTTATTTTAACCATTTGAAAGTTTGATTTTCTATTTAAACTTGACTCTAAACGTTAATAAATTCACTTGTAATTTCCCTATAACAAAGGCTATAGAAGTGGAATCGGAAATTCCCCATGCAATATAGATTTTTATTTTTAAAGAAATATAGATTTCAATTCAATTTAAAGCTATTATATTGAAGTAAATGGTTTTAAACTATCACACTTTTAATTCATTATAGCATCAACAGTTCGCCATATATTCTACTTAAGTAGAATACTTAAGGTTACGATTATTAAGTTGGTTTCTAAATCAATTTTAGGACCTTGAAATCATTAGTTAGTTTTTGAAAACGTTTTGGTGAATTATTGGATTTTTGAAAAACTTTTAATGGATTGCTTATCAATAAAACGCTTTGATAAGTAGGAAAAGGCAATTTAAGTCCTAACCTATAGGGCCCACAAAATACATAAAAAAGGCAATAGGCCATAGAGTCACGAGTGGCTCTAAACAATCTAAGTATAAACTGAAACATAAAAACATAGTTTGAAAAATGAAACAAAACTTAGTCATAATTATAAATAATGCAATCTATATCCTCAGTCTAATCCTAATACTTCTCCTTGGAGCCATATCTCATTGAATCATAAAGTGGATTAGTAAAAAAGAAAAAGGAGAGTGAGCCATATGGGCCCAATATACAGTAACACAAACACATTTATGTATGTCAAGTAGGCTTACAACTAACACAGTAGATAATCACTTAATTCAATTAACTATCTTATTTAAACATTTAGTATAGGAATATTTATAACTTCAGACATCACAATGGGGGACATAGGGTCTAATTCCACTATAGTGAACATTAGGGATTGAGGGATTGACGGGAGCAGCCAAACTTTACATGACTGAAAACTGAGTACCTAAGTAACCTCATAAAAGTGATTTCACCATTATGTAAACTCACCGGTCATAGTCTAGCTATAACGTATTGTTCGATGGGTCCCATAACCTTAAACGACTCCTAATATATCTTCTCTTCACTCACAATGCTCATTATCTAATGTGATCTCACTTATTAGCTACTTGCCGAGTCACCTTTGGTGGCTTAAATGCCTAAATATCGTATCATTTTGAGGTATATGATCGCAAACATAATATTGATCTAAAGTTTGTTACTTGCTAGTTCAAGTAACCACGCACAACTAGCAAGTATATGCTTAACCGAGTTTAGTTATTAGTCTAGTTAAAATTTTCTAATCTAGCATACAACACGCAAATTACTATGTACCTAAAAGGTGACAATTTCTGAGTTGCAATTTGGGTAAACTGAATTGGTTTTATGCATCATAAAAGAAATTTCAACTAGTTAATTATTTTAAGTGATTAAATCCTATTCTAAGGTTTGGTTTAGGCTATCGAAGGCTAATACTAGTTACAAACCCAATTGAGGTTACTTAGGCTCGATTAATTTTTAGCTAATTGTGACCTGAATTATTCAGGGTCTATTCATTTAGACCTAATAAGTTATTTAGAATTTTAAGTTTAGTTATATTTTAGGCCCAGATAAGGTGTTCAAGCCTTTTGAGTTTATGAAGCTCAATTGTGTTTGAAATTAAGCTCACTAGCCATACTTAATTTAGTGAAGTCTAGTTATTGTTATTAAGTCTATTTTAATTTCCATTTGGTCACTTCAATTTACTTTAATTACTTTAAGCCCATTATGTTTAATTAATCCTATTTATTATGTTTTAATCCCAATTGATTATTAGGTCTAATTTAAATTTTATTTTAAGTCTTTAGTTGATTTAAGATCTTCATGGGTTTAAAGCTCATTTACGTTTAAAAAATTTCGGATTCAATTTTGATAAAACCTTTTAAGGCAAAAATGGTCATTCTTGATAGATTGTCTTCAAATTTCAAAAGAACACTCTCAATAATTTAAAATAACTCCAAATGACTTTAATTAAGTTGTTTAGTGGTTTTGGCCAACTTTAAAGACTTTAGATTAGGTGTAGGGGCAAATTGGTCTTTTCTCAAAATTTATCTCCAAACTTTTTTTCTTTTCTTTTCTAATTGACTCCAAATAATTCCTTAATGAATTTATTCACTTAATTAGGGTCTTGAAATTTTATTTAGGATCACTAGGCTATTTCGGAATTATTTTTGATAAAACTAAGTTTAAGAGTAAGAGATCATTTTGAAAAAAATTGATCCTAGATCTTGTAAACTCTTTCTTAATTGAGTCAAAATCTTCCTTTTTAATTTCATTGATCTTATTTGGAATTTTGGGGTTATTCATAAACAGTTTAAGATGTCAAATTAAACCACATTACAAAAAAAAAAAAAAAAAACCACTATGGGCAAGACCCTTATAACTAAGTTTTATAAATATTGATATTCCAATGGAATAAATCATGTTCGGTTTACTTTTTCTACCTATTATAGTATAGTGAATAGTGAAGTTAGGCCAACCCATGCCCCCAACCCCCACCAGAAAAAAAAAAAAAAAAAAAAACCCTACTATGTTGTGGTTTGTTTCAATTCAGTTAACATACCTAAAATTTATAGGTCGCGACCATGACTACATACAGTTCGGCACTTAAGTTGTGGCTTGCAGTGGAAGAAGTTCTCAAGAAAACGGAATATTTGAAACGACATGGCAGAAATAACACAAAGAAACCAGCTTATTCCGAACCGAATGATGCTAAAAAGAAATGGTATGGAATAGACAGGAAAGCAATTCGGATCCGACAACTGATAATATAAAACGGGCCCTGGGTAAAGTTTTTTTACTTTAATGATGCAATGTTACAAGCTTTTTAATATTCGATTCAAGGATGTTCGTAGCTTTCTTTAACTTTCAAATAAAGTAACATTAAAAAAGGATAGTAGGCAAACTTTGGTTGATTTCGCAATGGCTATGTACACTCTGTCACGATTTGCACGTATAATAATGAAAAATAGTCCTCCGACCGCATGAAACCGCGCCATAAGCAACCCTATATTTCATGCATTTGTTATGATATAAATAATGGAAGGTCGTATTAATCTCGTGTCCTCTCTAATATTATATTGCTAAGCAAATTATAAAATGAATATATAGTCCTACCACTTACCATTAGGGACGGTAATGTTAAAAAATCTAAATACAATCATAATCTTTTTAATAAATGAATTTGTATTTTAAACACATAACATAACTCATGGAGTAAATGCATTTTCAAACTTCCACAAGTTTATTAATCATATTGTGTAAGTCATGTTTTATCCAAATAATAATTGACATGTCTAATTATATCATTTATTGACCATTTTAATCGATTTATATAATATTTTTGTTATATAGCTAGCAAAAGGCATATATTATTAATCTATGTAAACCTCTTTGTCATAGTTTTTATTAGAGTAAAGCACAACATAAATATATTATTAAATATATGATAGCTTTGTAAATAATTTTAGGTGCTTAACAAAGCCGGACACATTTAAAAACTAGATTAAATGGGTATACTCCATTCACAAATGAATAATGTTTGACTAAATCATTAGGTCTTAGCTGATGGATCGAGTGTTAAATTGCTGGTCATAACTATCCACTATCACAATTAGTTAAAATGAAAAACAAATCACTTGGACCATCTTTGTATACTCTTTCTTTCTTTTTTTCTTCTTCTTTTTTTTTTTTAATAATTAACCATACACGATGGTATGTATTTTTCTTTTTACTACATATATCATATATTATGAGGACACAATCATCAATCTATAAGCCATTGGGGCGTCCAAAAGCACAATTGTAAATTGAGACAGCCATATTTACTTCATAAATGTTAAAAAATGACAGAGGAATCGGGGGTTTCACACTTAAGTAAATTAGGTTACTTATTCATCGATCATTGGTTAAGTTACTATGTACTATCAAGCATTTAACATCTTTAGCATGTTGACAATTCCACTGTTCTAACATTGCAATTTTATTCTACGGTGTCGGGAATCATCATCCGATTCATTATTTAACTGTTTAAATATTTATTTCAATGGTTCAATGATGGATTGAACAATCTCACTCATAAAGCTATAATTTTTTTTAACGTATATATCATATAACCAATTGAAATAAAATTTTATACTGAAAATGTAAATTTGACCCGTATTAAAAGGATAATAATGCTTAGGGAAAAAAAGCAATTGTTTATGGTCATAAACTTGTTAAGGGTGGATAAGATATGATTTTAGTTTGGTTTAGTGGCCTAATTAAAATGAGTTACTTTTTATGGTTTAGTTTATTGTAAAGCAAATATGCGATGACTTGTAGCTTATAGATTGACAAACCCCATCCTAGTGGTTGATTGAGATAAATTGCTATTCTAACACAAAAAAAAAAAATATTTATCTACAAAATCAATTAATTTAGTTCAATTTTGGTTCAAAAAGTTTTTTTTTTCTTTTTTTATTTCTTTCCCATTTCTTTTCCTTTTAAAGTCTCTAATATATTTTAGCTTTGTTTTCTCAATGTCCTCTGGTAGGTAGAAAAAATTACTTTTCAACCATTTAGCTACATATATTCATTAACATCTAAATTTTAGTGTTTTGAATACTAAAATAGTTTAGATTCAATAGAAATAAAGTAAAACATATACATCTAAATAAAATCAAGAATATAGAAAATGGATCGTAAACTTTCTTACAAAACTATGATTTTTTTTTAATAATATAGTTTAATTACATTTAAAAAGGTTCAATTAATTCAATGTATTGAAGCAAATCACTATAAAAAGATTCAAGAAGCCGAACTAAATCCCATTTTAAAAATAAAAGAACGAAATCTGTAATTTGAATCGACAGCATCTGTTCAGACTCGTGGATCATGACGATGGGAATAATAGAAGTTTGGAAGTAACATAAAAAGCAAAACTAACTGTGCTTGAGCCAGATGATGCCAAAAGATTGCATGGAATGGATGCCCGGAAAACAATTGGAAGCTCGAGTCGACAGCAGACAATGTAAAATAAAGGCTAGATTCAGTTTACTTTCACCAGTTCATGCTGTGACTTCTCTTTGGTCGATTCAAGGATGCTGTACCGTTCCAATTTAGCTTATTCTAACTTTCAATAAAGCAACTTTGTCCTTGAAGACAGGACGACAAGACAAAGAACAATTAGTAAAAAAAATAGTGGGCAAAGATCATTGATTTTGGAATGGCTATGCAGGGTGTCTTACAGTCTGCACGTGGTACAAGGACACAAGTCACTTTAATGTTTTATCGATCATGTCCCATGTTTCTGGGTGTTTTCTTGCGAAAAATCCATTGAACGAGTTCAAAATCTATTATCGATATAATCGCTTTTGTTAACTTCAAAAAAAGTTCCTAATTTTAGATTATTAGACAATTTACTAAATATTTTTTTATTTTTAACTTAAGAAGAAATCTTTAATTTTATATCTTTTTAAGTCATTAAATAATAATTTATTTTAATAATTATTCCAAAATTTCAAATAAAGCAACTCAATGAGTGGGTTGTGTATTTTGAATGGGGGTTCTTCAAATTGGATCATCTTGTGTAAGGATGAAGGACTAGGGATTTACAATTGGAATTTGACAATATGTTTGTTATTTATATTATGTTTGGTATGTAAGAATAGTTCAAAATTTAATTAAATGAAATCGAGAATGCGATGACCAATCTATATTGCATTTCAGTATTATGTTTGGTTTTAACAAATTGGAATATAAAATGATGTGTGAATATAAGTATTTGTCACACACAAAAAAAAAATGTTGCCAACTTATGGAGGCCATTAATATACGTGTTGGAAGGTTGATGATAGGTAGGTAAATAGTTATTAAAGAAAGTAGAATGGAATTACAATTCTCCATTCTCAAAGGCAGAATTCAATTCTGTTTCAAAACTAAAACTATTTATTTAAAAAAATTGCAATTTCCACTTTTAAAAATACCTTTAAACATGAAAAATATAATAAAATTTGAAATCGTAATTTTATTTTGAATTCATTCTTGAGTATCAGATATACCATTAAGGTTTAAGGTAAAGAAATGTTGTTTACTACGGTTTATTTGCTTTTTAACTCTTAATTTTCTTATTGTAAATTGTAAATACACTCTTAACTTTTAATTTAGTATCCTTAAACTTTTAAAACTTGATTTTACCTTTTCATGATTTTCAAATATGTGTAAATGAATCATAAATCATCAATAAACCTCCATGAAGTTATAGCAATAAATTTGAGATTATTTACATATTTTTAGAAGTTATAATAAAATAAAGTTTTATTTTAAAGGTTCAAAGTATCTATTCATTTCATTTCTAAGTAATAAGTAATAGCTTAAGAATTATATTTACAATGATCTCGTTAGTCACCAACACCATGGATCTCTCTTCTAAAGGTGAAAAAATTATCGTACTTCTATCATCTTGAATTTCACACGGTATTGTCCGCTCGAGTGTATCATCCCAGCGGCAAAGTAACTTAAGATCACCCATAGAATTAACCGACCAAGGCTTATGGATCCTCGTTAAATAGATGTGACATTTCAAAGGCAAGTTATACGTTGATTGGTTGGCTTTCACATGATATATTGTCTTGTTATATACCATATAAACGCTAAGAAAAGACATCTGCATATGTTCAACGTGTAAATGGCATTTTTACAACCAATAATAGAAGTACATGTTAAAAGAATCCTAATCTTTTATCGCATGTTTGTTCAATTAGTGTAAAATTGGAAAATCGAGCTTATTTGTAAGTTTGGCAACAAACAACCAAAAAAAAAGAAAAAGAAAAAGAAAAGGCTTATTTATAAGCTTAGAATATGTTAATTTAAATTTTTTTTCACTTGTTTACTTAAGTTACATTTGATAAGTATCCTAATATTGTGTGTTGATATTTGTTAAATTTAATAGTGAAAATATCTCACCATAATTTTCCTTACTTTTGTGCTCATTTTTTTTAATTAATACTAAAATATTCAAAAAATTCACTTTACAATGAAAGGTAAGCTAATATTTTTGCCCTTATTTGTAACATTAAAGTGGATAGAACCATTTTGATATCTTTAGTATTATTAATTTTGTATTTCCTAAACATATTAGTTTATATACATATATGTCCACCATTCACCCACTTAACTTCCCAATGTATTCACTCAAGGCCTTTCTACTTTCTTTTATAGAAAACAAAAATAGAACCAGAAGATAGAAAGGAATTTGTGGGTGTGTCAAATTTCCTTCGGAAATTCAAGATACGGATAATTTAAATTTCCCTTGGCATTAGTCCTTGGTACAATGCGTAGAGTCTAATTTCAAGAGGGCAAAGAACATTGGTTAGTGATTCAAGAGGTCAGCACTTGTGTATTATGCTAATTTATCATAGGTTGCCAAGTGTCCTTATTTTTGCATGTAAGAAATTCTTTTCTCTTTCTTTTATTTCCATTTCATTTTGACTAAGTTTATTTTATTTTAGTTCTTCAAATTAATTTGTTATTCTCAAACTTTAGTCATCTCTCAATAAAACCGAGTTTAAGGGCATTTTGATCATTTTACTAAATTGACCTCTAAACTTTAATTAACCATCTCCAATTGACTTGAAATAATACATTAGTGATTTTATTCACCTAATTAGAATCTTAGAGCTTTATTTATGATCATGAGGCTAATTCAAATTTAGTTTCGATAAAATTGAGTTCAAGAGCAAAATGCCCATTTTAAAAAATTTGGCTTTAAATTTTATAAATCTTTTCTCAATTGATTTCAAACTTTTCCTTTTTAATTCACCAACCTTATTTAATAATTTGAGTTTTTTTTAATAGCATTTTTAGTTTAATGGTTTTCATTCCCAAAAATCTTAAGTCATAAAGATTTTCAACATGAGATGATGACACGGATTTGAATATTTAATGATTAGGAACATGATTATAGAAATAAACACAAATCTAACTCGATACATAATATGATAAATATGATCATGATACAATAAACATAATTATGATGTAAATAAATTATTTATAATTTTTATTTAATTTTATGTATTTTTAACTACGGATGCAATGAAATAAAATATGAACTAGACGTGCTAACACAAATTACTAACCTTGAAGTATATAAATATCTAAGCATCCAATTCTCATGCTCATGGAAAACATAACACTGTTTTTTGAAAATAAATCACTTGTCTTCAGCCCATGGGAATAATTTCCTAAAAATCTGGCAGATTTATCATTACGAACGGGTCCTTTGGGTCATCCTTGTAATCTTCAAGATGTTCAAAGCAGAAATCAATGAAACGAAAACGATTTCACTCGTTTACGTAAAACGCCATGAAATTACGCTAATTTACTAATATTTTTCCTCGTATTGAATCTTCTATGTTGTTGATAGAGAAAATTCTTGTCCCTATGTTCTCTTTCTATCTTTTGAAGCTATTGTCAATACTTATCATGTAATTACATCTATATCCTTAAAGTCGTGTCAATTTTCTAAACTACTTTAAAGAGTTTGAAGACCAAACTCATATGACTATTCACATATGGCATTAATATATGTGACGTATAAAAATAACTAGCGGATCCGTACATAGATCGACTTGTTAATGTATTACCTCGGGCTCCTATATTTTAAAATATTAATAAATGATGATGCATTTAAGTCTTCTCTATAAGTTGAACACTTAGAATCCTCTCAAGCAATTCACGTAATATTAAATTATAATATGGGCAATAACAAGGGTAGAAACAAGGTATACAGTTTGATGCCATATAATCTTGGTACGTGGATATTAGGTTATTACATATAAATCCATATGATTATTTGAAAATCCTATTTTGTTTGTTTCTATGATTATATTTGCCATGCAAAACGGAGTATAATCTGGAGGGTTCATATAATTACAACAATGGCATGATAAATGTAAAACATTTTACAAAATAACTATTAAAATAGTGGAAATTTCTCTGGTCCAATATGGTAGGACCATTGAACTCGTTATTTGATTACTGGGATATTTATATGAATTGATACGATTTTGATTTCAACAATCATATATAGGTGATAAATTAAACAATTTCACCAACGAGATCTTAGAATAGAACCTGTTACCATTAAAGAAGCTCAACTTATTTATAAAATTGCCACCACCTTTTCATTTGATAATAGAAATCAGGTTTATTTTGTTTTCCCTTTAAAAATAGTTTTCTTCCTATAGATGTGAAAATAGTTTCATATTTCCATTCTCCTTTACAAATATCTCTTAAAAAATAAAAATTATTTTCATGTTTCATATAAAAACTGAAAATAAAAAATTGAAAATTTTTTTACCATCCAAACAAGATCTAACCTTGCGTATTTTATCATACAATTAAAGATATCTTTTACGCTAAATCATCATTTAATTTATGGATTTTCATAATTGATGTAGCATGTAAATGTTAAGAAGGACCAAATAAGGTTATTAAGCGAGTAAATAAAAAATTTCTGACAATCAAATACCAAAGTCCAACTTGACGCTCATCATAATAAAAAATCTCATAATATTATTGCAATTTTCCTCATTTCTTAAAATTTGTGACAGCATCTTAAATTGTTAATACAAGTTCAAGTTCAAGACTATATTTATTGGAAACTTTTAACCATTTTTATCTATTAAGGATGTAATTAATAATGAAGAATTGTAAAAGTTATCTTCTCTAACCTTTAGCAAATGCTTCATACCATTTATTTTTCTATTTAAATTCTTCTGCAGTTTAACAGTTACCTTTTATCATTGGCTTGTACGACAAGTTTTACAATTCAATTTAGCTTCAGAGTAGATCTTGACTTCATGATTACTGAATATATATATCCAAAATGATATATATATAAAAAAAAACACACACACATATACATATTCATTGTTAAGATGAGAGATAAAATACGGGCGCCCATCGCATCTTTGTCCCGCTTCCTCTTTTACCCTTTCTTCCGTGACCATTCATTTGGTCAGCAAAACCAACCAAGACTTAAGACATCGACTTCCATTTTTCAGTCGGTTAGACATTTCCTTGATATTTCTCTTCTTAGAGGAGGGAAAAGAAACCATATAACTTCTCATTTTTTTTTTAATCATTCATACGTCTTAAAATTAGTAATTAGGTACAGATTTGCTTAAAATCATCGAAAATATAGTGATAGTTTTAAAAGTATAAAAAACTAAAAGTATATTTTAAAAGTTTGCTAGATCAATCAATATAGCCTGAAAAAAAAAAAAAGTCGTTTGTCGTGTTTGCTATTCTGTCCAATCCTGTGAGTAAATAAATCCACTGCACTATCCCCTATATATGTATCTGTATCGGTCTCATTTATGTGCATGCCATTCTCTCCGGAACACAGAGTGTTGACCAGACAAACAACCATTCAGCGCCATGGTCACTCCTTCTGTTTTAGCATGTTTAGTGTTTCTTGTATTTGCTCATGGCTTTGTTCAGCTGGAAGCTTCTCATCACACATATATGAATCTTCAATCTGCGGAGAAAACTGTTTCCGTTGACCAACCTTATCGAACTGGTTATCACTTCCAACCTCCCAAGAACTGGATGAATGGTAATGCCCCCCCAACTCTCTTCTTATTCTTAGCAAATACTTGTTTCATTCTAAACAAGGAATTCGTGCGCTCTAAATATCTTCAAACCGGTGTAGTTATCAAGGTTGTTTTCAGAAGCGTGTTTCTGGAAATAAACTACTCTTTTCTCGTGTTTGCTAGTTCAATTTTCTTTGTTAAATATATAAATGGCTGAAGTTTTTCTTGTTTTTGTCAACTTGACATGTTCTGATGATGCAATGGACAACTGGGTGTGTTTGGATATGAAGATCCCAATGGTTAGTACTTTCCTTCCTGCTTTATCATCTTTTTTTTGTTCTGATTGATGTACACCCCAAATTTAAATACCAGAATTAAATGAATAAAGCTAAAATGTCCCGGGACACCCTTTAGTTGACTTGTCCTGCCGACCTTTTCCTTAAATTCGAAATTCCTATCTAATTCATTGCTAACAATTAGTTGCCACCAGGTCCTGATAAAATTATTGAAAGATATATTTTCATTTTGCTGATGTGGATTGCAGTACTGGTTAGGTTACTTTTGTACTTTTTTGACCAAATATTACTATTTGGAGATACATTCCTACAAAATTTTGTTTAGTTTGCCAATAAAACCTCTTACCTCCAAAGCATGTCTTCGTATTTTTTATAATTTTTAAAAATATCTATACCTTTTTCAATCATCTTATTTATAGTCTTTTTAATGATAATTTTATAATGGTTAGTGACATATATATACTTAATAAAATAGAAAAGATATAAAAAGTAAAAGCTTACAGAAGATTAAAAATTTATTTCTACTTAATCAATAATTTCAGTATAATTTTACAATTAATCATAAGGCATTTATCAAATTCAATAATAAAATGTTACTATGCAGGGCCTATGATTTACAAAGGAATATACCATCTATTCTATCAATACAACCCCAAAGGAGCAGTGTGGGGCAACATTGTTTGGGCACATTCGACATCCTTTGACCTTGTGAATTGGTACCCACATGAGCCAGCTATCTACCCGTCCCAACAGGCCGACATCAACGGCTGCTGGTCGGGTTCTGCAACGCTGCTTCCAGGTTACAAACCTGCCATTCTTTACACAGGAATCAATCCACAAAACCAACAGGTTCAGAACTTAGCTATCCCTAAGAATTTGTCCGATCCTTTCCTTAAGGAATGGATCAAATCACCAAGTAATCCATTAATGGCACCAACTCAAATGAACACGATCAATGCAAGTTCATTTAGAGACCCCACAACGGCGTGGTTAGGAAGAGATGGAAGGTGGAGAACAATTATTGGAAGCAAAAGGGATCGAAGAGGATTGGCGATTTTGTACCGAAGCAAAGACTTTGTTCATTGGATTAAGGCAAAACACCCGCTACATTCTGCTAAAAACACAGGAATGTGGGAGTGTCCTGATTTTTTCCCCGTTTCGGCCAAGAGCCCTATTGGTTTGGATACATCAATCAATGGTCCAAACGTTAAACATGTGCTTAAGGTTAGCTTGGATGATACTAAACACGAGTACTACACAATTGGAACATATAACTATGCTAAGGACAGTTATGTCCCGGATAAGGGGTCGATCGAAGGCGATTCCGGTTTGAGGTTTGATTATGGTAAATTTTATGCTTCCAAGACGTTTTTCGACAGTATTAAGAATACGAGAGTTTTGTGGGGATGGATCAATGAATCGTCAAGCGTGGATGATGATGTCAAGAAAGGATGGTCTGGAGTTCAGGTAATTACTTCCTATAAACTTCCACCAAAGATTTTTAAGAGAAGTCAGCGGAAATCGAAAGAATTGAATGAAAACCGGAAGAAGTAAGTTTTCCAGTCTATATTTTGGAATATGGTAAGGAAGCACAATATTTCAATTTTCTTCAATTTATTGATATTATAAAATGTAAATAAAGAGCAAAGAACAGGATTTGATAAAATTATATTATTATTATTTCAAAGATTGCTATAAAGGTGTTTTAGTAATTTTGTTTTATTTTCTTTTAATTTTTATCCATTCTTCTGAATCTAAAAAGAGAAATAATCGAGTTTTTTTTTTTAAAAAATATATCTCCATTTATTTCCATCGATTCCGACTATTTATCCAGGTAGGTTAGTTAAAAGGTAACATGCAAATTAATTTAGGAATCACCATATGGCAGGCTGTTCCAAGGGCTATTTGGCTTGATAAATCTGGAAAACAGTTGGTGCAATGGCCAATAATGGAGATAGAAAAACTCAGAACCAGCCAAGTCGACATGTCCGCCAAACTGCTCAAGGCAGGCAGTATTGTACAAGTATCCGGTGTCACAGCTGTCCAGGTAATATACAACACCTACGCTTGTGTCCTTTCTTAGTAAATCATTTCCCAATAGAATAAAATAACAGGCAATAGCAAGTAGCAACGTCACCTTGCCTCCAGAATTTCAATCCCATCTCGTCAAAATGATGCCACACGTAGGACGTGTTAGGTTAGATGGCCTAAAAGTCACATAGATTCCAATAATTATCCTACTTAATTATGGCAAATGGTGGTAATGCAATCAAAATGATCAAGGCCTAATGAAAAGTTAAGAGAACGCGTTGAAATCTGTGTCCATACTTCCGGTGTTGCTTTGGCTTCCACTCTAAAAACTTGAATTACACATATAATTAAATTTCTACTTATTAAATTTATCAACTAGTCATCTTTTTCTAATCGTTGACCGCTTGCTATATACCAAGACTAAGGAGGTAATAAAATTGATAAATAAAGAAATTTAACTAGATATGATATTTAATAATTTTAAACTTTTATAACTTAATAAATAAATAGATGAAACAACTTTCAATAGAGCATAAAGCTTTTCCCTTCTAGTTATCCTAAAGGAAAGATCAAGATCAGATCATTAGGTAAGATATCCACGTGCATTAGAATTAGATCGACTAATAGTCATTAGATCCGGTTCTTTTAATGGCCAAATATTTGCTAGAAGGAGTACTTTTGAGGAAGTTGTTTAGCCTTCTATTCTAGCATATTTTTATGTAATTTGAGTAAGCAAAAGTTACATTAAATAAGATATTTAGTGACTTCACATTTCAAGTATAGAGTTTGACATATTACGAAACCACTATACTAAAGAAGAAAAAAACTATGGGACTTTTCTAAACTTTCCTTTTATGCAGGCTGATGTAGAAGTATCATTTGACCTACCAAAGCTTGAGAAAGCAGAAGTATTAGACCCAAGTTGGACCAACCCACAACTTCTTTGCAGTCAAAAAGGTGCATCAGTTAAAGGCAGTTTAGGTCCATTTGGATTGCTGGTCCTGGCTTCAAAGGGACTGCAAGAGTATACAGCAGTGTTCTTCAGAATTTTCAAAGGCCATAATAAATATGTCGTGCTCATGTGTAGTGACCAGAGCAGGTCAGCCCTAGATCTTTATTTTTGCTTTAATCTATCTCAAATCATGGGTTTTCTCTATAATTAACAATAAAATCTTGATTATTTTGCAGATCGTCTCTTAAAGATACTAATGATAAAACTACTTATGGAGCATTTATAAACATCGATCCAGCTCGTGAAGGACTTACACTAAGGAGCTTGGTGAGTTTCTAATTTCAACTCTACAACTTATACATTTTATTTTAAGATAGCTAGAAGTCAAAATTGTAGGGAAAATAAGAAAGAATATAACAATTATACCTTATAACATGTTTATATTGTTTTGACATTTTTGTATTTTGATTGAAAATTTTACTTCATTAGGTATGATAAGTGATTAGCCAAAATGACTAAAAAGCACCATTTCTTAGAGTTGTCGATCACTTCAATCAAAAAAAAAAAATCTACCATATTACAATTAGATCAATTCAATCTAATGATTTCACTCAAGTTGGTCCCCATCCGCTAAAGAACCATAGTTCTTGGTTCCGATATGTATGCGTAAGTTCTCTTCGACGTAATACCTTGAGCACTATGCTTAAGAAGGTAAAAAGTACGATAAAAGATAGGGTTAATTACATAAAACTTCTGTTTCTACTCTTTTTCATTTTGGTTACATATTTACTTTGATTTTTTCACAATTTGTATATATATGTTTTCTTGATAGCGATGTCGATTTCATTGAACCCCATAGGCCACAATAGAAACATGTGGGTAAATAAAGGTAGAGAAAAAAACAAACATAAGCACACGTCTATGTTCCTAATATGCTGTGAAAACATTGGCATGCTTTTACATAATGATGTTCCCTTGTACTTTAAAAAGTCATATATCTATGTTGTGATAAAACAATTGACCCTACTTTTGCCATTTACAGATAGATCACTCCATAGTGGAGAGTTTTGGTGGAAGAGGAAAGGCATGCATTACAGCAAGGGTTTACCCAACTTTGGCCATTCAAGAAAAAGCAAAACTTTATGCCTTTAATAATGGAACAGAGAATGTTGTTATCTCAAGACTGAGTGCTTGGAGCATGAAAAAAGCTCAAATTAATTGATTCAAGTAAAGGACAGTGAAGGGCAATAATAGAAGTTGGATTTAGGAGTTTCCTTGTGATCCTAATTATGTACTCAATGGAGTAATATTCAATAAGTCTGATCCATATTATTAAAAAACAAGACACCATTTATTATCTTGGTGTTTCTTAGGAGTTTTTACTAAATAGATCATAGCATTATCTTGCTATGCTGACATCATGATCACCTCTTCCCATATTAATCCATGTTATAATATTTTTTTTTTAAGTATACATATCACAGCTATGTAATTCTAGTAATGGTAAAAGTACACCATTAGAGCTTTATATTATGACACAAACATTTACCAGATAGTATTGGAATAAGTCAGATTTAAATTGAAGCTCTTGATGTAGATCACTGGATTAATAGAAGACTTAATCTTCACCATAAAATCTCTACCGTCAGGACTTTCTTTTTCAAAATTTCAGCTGTGATTTTTTTCAAATCATCAAATGGTGACTTATTGAAATAGTTTCCCAACATGTTACAAATGCTTGAAAAGGTGCAAATTGCTTCTTTTTTTTTTTTTTTAAATTTTAATTTGTCAATTTCTTCGATTTACAGATTTTTAATAAAAGCAAACAGAAGAAAATGAACAATGCGCTGAAAAACTTAATTAGCTCTTCTTAAAAAGTTTGAAAACTCAAATAGAACACAATTGACTTGTTTTAACTTTTGGTTTGGGTATATGAGCATTTGCTTGGAAAGTTGCTATACAAGAATGCTGCATTTTTACACAATTCTTAAAGAGAGAATGGTAAATATATCACAACGAAAAGAGAAAGATACGGGATGCCATAGCGTTCACAAGCCAAGTTTCTTTAAGGAATGGAGCAAGGAATACAAGCATAAATGCTAAGAGAATAGTATGATGGGGATACGAATAACATGTCAACTCCGCGCTGCAAGTCCATAAAAATGTCTCAAAACCATTGATACAAGAGTACAATTGTCCCGGATGTGATGCGAAAAACAGTCTTCAATTAGTAGGTTGATGATGCTAGTCAGTTATATGCCAAGTGACAGTAATTCAGAATCTGGGAGTTTTCGGGTAAATCTTTATGACCTTGCTTGACAAACATGAGAATTAGCTTTCACTAACATGAATAAAATCTAATTCAGTGATTCGTAATGAAAAGAAGCTTCTGCACTGGAAGAAGGTAACAGGAAAGCTAATAGGTTGTGAGTGATTAAGTCTTAAGTCTAAATAAGAAAAAATTTCAACGATACAAAGTGGTTATTCTAGTGCTAGATGTAACTTCTTGGAGCATTGTTTTGATGTAGAAATTACAGGAAGTTAATGGAATAGAAACATAGGAAGAGAACGGGTAATTACCAAGCTCAACATAATGCTCTTTCCTTGGTACATTTGGGAAAAGAATAAGTACACGAAAGGGGATTAACATACGTGAAAAATTCTCTCTCGACCTGCCGGCAAATGTCACTGTTTTGCCTTCAGTGCTTCAATCACGGCTGAAAAATCCTCATCACTGAGGCCATGAGACTTTGCCACCTTGTATAGTTCGTTTGCAGCAGCTGCAATTGGAGTAGACTGGGAAACAGATTCTGCTAATCCAAGTGCAAGCCTCATGTCCTGCCACATGTAAGCTGCTGTAAGATAATGCATTCATACGACAGATTTAAGTCAATCCAAAGTTGGAGCCAGCAAAAATTCCAAACCTTCTGCTGGTGTTTCAAAGGGAAAGCTGTTGGATAACGGGATTGGACCATGGAAGGACCTTTGAGAGAGTACATGGGCGCATTAATTGCACCTTGGGATACTACCTAAAATCACCGAAATAGAATGTTCAGAGATTTTAGCATTGTCCGTAATAAGAAGCCAATATGAATTTGGAGAAAGAGGAAGTACCTCAACGAGTACATTAGGGTCCAAGCCAACTTTTTCACTTAGAAGTATTCCTTCGGAAAATGATGCCATCATGCTAATTTTGTTAAAACAATGAAAAGTAGAATCAGAATGATGAAGATGATGTTGATGGGAAACAAATGAAATAAAAAAAAGTCTACACCACCTTCCCATGATCATGTTTACAACAAGCTTCATTGCTGCGCCATTTCCAACATCACCAAGGTAAAATCTTGACTGATCAAGCATAAGCAGGTGTGGTGATGAATATGAGCATCAATGAGAAAAGTGATAATGCGCAAATATATAATGTACCTTTCCCATTATGTCTAAAAGAGGAGCAACTGTTTCATACACAGATTTATCACCTGAAAGATTGCATATATTGTTTTCATTTCCAGCTGAGACATTCCAAATAATATTTGCACCAAATAGAAAAAAATGCTAGCTCATTTTTGGGAAAGTGAATTACATATACAAGATGGAGAGGCTACCTGCAGTGAGAAATATAAGTTGCCCATCTTCTGCTGGCTTCTTAGAGCCCGAAACAGGAGCCTGCAGGATCACGGCTAATCCTTAATGAATTTGCCTTTAGTGCTGAGACTGGATGCAAACTCATATGTAAAAAGGAAATGGAAATGAAAGAGAAACTTAACCTCGAGAAATAATGCTCCAGTAGCTTTTATATTTTGACTAATCAATTTAGAAGTGGCTCCATCAACAGTTGAAACATCCACATACCTAGGATTGATTAGCATCATGGATTACAATTGGTATCAGTGTGCTTCAGAGCTAGTTTTTGGTTCTTGTGCTTTCTTCCAAGACATTTATGTGACAAATATCATACATGTGCTTGCAGATTATTGTAAAGGGTATTATGAAATACCATTGATGAAGACAGCCTTCAACAAATAAGGAATGAGACAATGAATGTTGCCATTTAAAACTATAATTTTTCAACTTTTATCATGCAGCTGGTTCCAAGCCATTGCCGTATATTCTATGCTGTATTTCATCTGTATAAATATTGGACCTGTAATGTTCTGTGGTTCTATGTTTTAAAGAAGGATCATATGTCTTTCATAAAACAAGAACTACATAAAGATGCATAGGAAACAACTTCCTGGGGACCATCTGTTAACAAAACCAAATGAAAAATATGAACTACCTGAAAGGTCACAAGATTCAGATCATAACATTGTACTGGTGTTTGAGGCCTAATGTAGCAACTAAAACTATCACAAGATCACCCAAATCTATATTAAGTAGCTTTTTCACCACTAAAACTAACAACCCTGAAAACCTCAGTTCCAATAACAGGTCAATCCCTTGGGTCACAAGGATAAAAAAGAAATGGTCGAAAAAGGACAAGAGGAAGTGTGGACCACAATTGCCAGTACAGTTTTATGTGAAGCTTGAATCTCCAATAAAAATTCCCTGTTCTGTTATGTCTTCCTTAACTGTTAGATTAAGGAATTTCTTAAAAGTACAGGTAAAGAAACTTCCATTTGCTTTAATCTAATATTATGGGAGGAGGGGAGGAATAGATTGAACAAATAACTATGAAATTGAGCCACTTGGTCAAGAGTACATGGCAGTACCAATCTTCTACACTCTGATTTCCATCAGATTGGGATGCTTGCTTATAACATGATATTGGCAGAAACTGGCAACTTCTATGGAACATGCACATTACACCCTTAATTAACATAAAAAAGTGTATATTGCAACCTTAGAATTTTTCTCATATAATTGCCTGATAAGGTTTCTTTAAAAATGGATAATGACAGCACACAAAATCATACAACTGCTTGCCAATATGTAATATACTAAAGGTGACACTCTCATGATATGGGTGCCTTAAAAATATAAAACAACTATACTCTGTTTAGTTTCTCATCATCTAGAAGAAGAAGGAAAAAAAAACACATGCATGCATATATATTGTTTCTTTTTCAAAATTTAAAATATGAAATTACATAAAAACTTATAAAGATTCAATTTTGATCGATGCATAGCTATCTATCATTATTTTATTTTCTTATAGGGCGAAGGGGTTATTTTGGTAATTTTATGTCTTACACCGAAACTCCCCACCCCCTTTAATGATATATTATATATAGAGAGAGAGAGGAGAGAATTGAAAGTAGTAGCATAAAGATTAATTTTTTCAGCCATATATATCGCTTTCGATAACATCAGATTAACATTACCCTTTTCCTGGACCCATTCCATTTGCAGCCCCATGCTTCCCACATGCAACATCCACCTATAATTTGCAGATCTTAGTTGCCATGAACAAAATGTCAATGCATACAAGGGAATCTAACACGAAACATACGCACTGCACTTTCAGGATCAGCAAGCATGGAAAAAGTGACATCACAAGATGCGGCAACTTCTTCAGGAGAGGATTTATATCTGTAGGATAAAAAAAAAAAAGATCAAAGACTTTCGCAATTGATGCTCTCACAGCATTAATTGGAAGGGAAACTGATGGGAATATCCAATTCTGAACAATAGAAACGCTTGTACACAGAAGAAAATACTGCATGAAAAGGCACATGCTCTGAAAGACACAATTTTTTGATGCAAAACAAGCTATATACATCAGAAAGTTATTGTTTAACCCACAAAGACATGGTACAATGTTGTTAGCAACAAGCTTAGTCGAGAGAAGGTATTTAATATAGTGACTAATTTTCCTTTAAACATGGAAATATACAAATATACAGGATACGTGCTATACTGAGTTAACCAGCAAATGGCAGCTGACTATTAAAACTAGAATCACCTTCACTGCTGTCTCCTGCATCAGTATCAGTCAACAAGCTATAGGCATGGTTAGAGCATAATTTGGGGATGCTCCCTAGATCAGAGAATTTCAAATTAAAGAAGATAAACAAAAGCAAACTTGAAAGTATTGTAGCATATAATCCTGTGTTTGAGTAATGATGGACTGTTGCTTGCATCAAGATATGTATTTTGTTTCAGCAATTATTTCAAGAGAGGGCCTTAAAATGAAGATAATCCAGCCAACAATTAACGTCCTAGTTTCATATATCTCCAGGAAAGTTGGTGTGTTTCCCCCTCTTTTTTCATGTATATCTCCAGTTTCATCTATGCTATAGCTCTCTAGTCCAAATATTTCCATCAACTTATGAACAGAAAAAGTACATGCATACATACTTTGATTCTGCCAATCAAGAACTTACTTTGCACCCAAGCTAATGAGTGGATCACATTTGCTCTTGGTTCGATTCCAGACAGTCACGTCACATCTACAACATGGCATTGAAACTCGTAACTAAGAAAAGATCACCAAGCATTTTTTGTTTTAAGATTTTTCTGGGGTAATGAACCATTCACTATTCATTTTAAGATTATTCACTAAAATATGCAAACAGGAACCGTTGAGAAAGAGAATCTTAGAATAGAATCCTGAATCTAGATGCTAAGATACAAGCAAAAAATGAGGGAAGTTCATACCCAGCCTTTATGAGATTCTGTGCCATTGGTGATCCCATTATGCCAAGACCTAAAAATCCCACACGTTCCGGAAATTCATTTGCTGAAAAATCCATTAAATCTTCCTTGAGTTAGGAAATTATGGTAGAAGGCATGCCTGCACCAGGTACTTTGCACTTGCTACATTACCATTACAATTATTGTCCCCATTGATTAATCATATTCATAGGTAAAGAACATAGTAGAACATATTAGTGTCAAGGCTTGATGTTGATGACCCCCACATCCATCAAAGCATGAAGCCCATGAGCCCATAAGATACCCAACAACAAAAATTTGGGTTGCACCTCAACTCGTGTCCCTCATTCAAGCAAATGCGTAACCAAATGTTTCTGACATAGATTGTCAACAATGTTTCATCACCTTTGATTACATTGGCATTTAGACATGCTTTAAAATAAAAACTGTCTGTTTAAATTCTAAATGATCAAAATGCCCTACTCTGAAGAGTTATCTTCAAATTTGTCTCCGTTTCACATACACACACACACACCAAATAAATAAAAAGAGGAAAAAACCATCACCATACCAAAATCACTGTATATTTCTCAACTTTCTGCAGCTAATGCTATCTAGTTCCATGCATACTGCTACCAATATACAAATCCCCAAATTAAAAATAATTTCTGGCATCTAACTACAAAAGTCAAACATTAAGCTAACACAAAGATCACACAACTCAAAAGATGAGACTATGGCTGTACTTGGACACCATTCAAGAATTCCAAATAGGATAGCATAAATGGAAATTGAATTTGACACAATATAACAAGATATAGTAAGCAAAACATGTGTGGTTTCTGCTTTTACACCTCAAATATACCTCAGCTATCCAATCTTATCCCAGTCTCACAAACAATATAAAAGTGCCATTTTGGCTATTTATATCTAATTCACTCTTTACTCTGGCATATCTAATGCAGAATACACACCAGACACCAAATAAAAACATTATTCTATCTAGTACACGAGTTTGATTTTGAGGCCTATAAACTGAGATGCTTTTCTAAAAGGAAGATTGACATGCAGGGTACCGTATTCACTTGTTTAAACATTTATGGAGAAAAATATAACAATCAATTTCCTAACTTTCCAATCGGCCCACAACTTGCTTCCTAAAGCTACCTACTTTCATGCATTATAATGCTATCAACAGCACCAAAACTTCTTAGTATTAAACAACATTTGTCATCTAATCAACAAAAGTCAACTTAATAGATAACACTTTCAATCACTGTAAAGTAATCTCTAAATTTAAAGCCACCTTAAATGGCACAAAATTATAAAAGAACAGATAGCTAATACCCAGAAGACAAAACACAAAACAACGTTAAAGCCAAAACCTGTGGTCAGTACACTGAATAAATACTCACTAAACTTCCAAACCCAGAATAATAAACACAATTCAATCTTAAAGCTAAGACCTTTATTTACTAAATTGAATGAATTATTTATTAGACAACAAAATTTAGAAGGGAATATAGATGATTACACGATTGCACGTACCTTGAGAAGAAAGAGCCCTGATAGAGAATGAAAGTTGTGTTCTTGTGGGGAACGTATTAATGGGTTTGAGTCTAAATTGGCAAGGAAGTTGTGGGGAAAAAGTTGAACACAATGCCATGGCAGTTGAAGATAAGCAGTTGGTTTTGAGCAGTGTCATCTCCTTCTTCTTCGTCTCTTTTTATATGACGTCTAGTCGGAGCAGATGACACGACAGTTGTTTGTGTATGGGCTCTCAGTTCGATGCACATTCGTCTATATTGACCGGTGATTAGTGGGCGTTTGGACAGGATTTTCTAGACATTGGATTTACATTTTCAAAGTTTTCTTAATTTATGATAAAAAAAATATATGGTTACTTAGCCTACTCTACTACGTATGTAAAAATGAAAAAAGAAGAAGAAGTTATACATTAAAAATATACATAAAAGGATGGAGATGAATAATTTCTTATTAACTTAAATGGAATAGAAAATAATAAATTAAAACTATACATTAAAATGTAGAGAAGAATGATTCCTTATTTACTTAAATATACTTAGTGGAGACCGTATACCAAATTCCTTGATTGATGTTTATTTTATTGTTTTAGTTACGATTATCATAGTAATAATTAATGATTTTAACATAATAGAGAGATGAATAATAATTAGTGGCATAATAGTAATAGATCAATGTTACATTATACCAATTTGATTATTTCAATTTCACGTATTTGATTATTTTAATTTCACGTATAGAGTAATGATACAAAAGTTATCAATTAAAGTTAAATAATTAAGTGATGCAATCTTCTTCTTCTTCTTTTTATTTTTACATATTTTACTACCTAAAGATTACAATTCTCACTCTAAATTCCTCACCCTCTATTGTTATTTAATAAATATAACCATAAATAAATAAATAAATTTGGTGATTATAACCAAGGAGGAGAGTTTAAACTTGGTCTATTCTATCTAAGAGGTTAGTATCTATGCTATTAGACCATAAGGTCTTAGCAAACAAAAAAAAAAAAAAGTTGCAAGATCACCTTCTCCCCCTAAATTAAACAATATTAAAAAAGTGCAATTCTCACTCTAAAGCAAATGGCAATTTGCTAATATTTCTCAAGAGAAGCAAGTAACAACATTTCATTTTCTTTCAAACTCAATACAAACTTAATTGTTGAACTCTCTTGAAACTCAAATATCACTCTAATTAGATTTGTCTTTCTCTTAGTCACTCCATCTTAAATCCTACCTTCATAATCTAAGGTATTTGTTAAAGTTGTTCATTGCCTCATCATTTGGCAGTTATTGTCTCTTGTTTCTAGAATAGATTCTCTAGTTTCATTCTCAATCTCATTCCTACCTTCAGTCCAAAGTCTTGTTGCCATGGTTTGTCATGTCAATTATTACATTATTGGAGACTCTTATTTTGTAAATTTTTAAGAAAAATAAAATTAGGAAGAACGCTGTGAACATTAAAGCCATAAACGTAAAAATTTGACAATTAATGTTGCTCCAATAAATGCAAACAAAAGAAAGTCCTCAAAATTCACTTATTGACAAGTGTACCTACTCATTATTAATTTTTTTTTTATTTTAATTTGATACTAACAAAGTTAATAGGCTATGATCATAGAAGTACAAAAAAATCTATACTCAAATATTAGACAAATGATGCTTTGATTTAAAAGTATTTCGAAGAAATTTACGAAAAAAACTTTTTTAAAGTGTGGAAATACATAAGTGAATCTATTCTTTTAAATAATAAAGATAAATATATATGCAAAGGCCATTAATATATTAGAAAGGTCCAAATCCAAAAGAACATACATTGATAAAATGATTCATTGTCAAGCAAAAACAGCTATGATGCATTGAAGACATGTATGTAACATAAAAGGTGATTTTTTCAAGGACTAAAGCTTAAAGGTTAAATTATTTTTTCACAAAACCATATGTAACATAGTTTGGAGGGGAAAATAATGGAGTATCGAAATTGGATACATCAATTATTGGTTACCAAAAAATTGCACTTTTTTTCCTCCTTTTTATCTTTTAGATTATATGCGAAATCCTCATTTCATTCTCAACATTATTATATTTAAGCATTCAAATAAAACAAAAACAATTACTTTCTTTTTCTTGACATATTGAAAATCCAATATTGTAGTAAAAGTCCTAATTTAATCCATACTTTAGTAATTTAAACAAAATATGTAACATTTGAAATTTGATTAACAATTTCGATTTCATAACATTTGAAGACTCTTGAAAAGCACAAATCAATATCAATTCAAAAAATAAATTGATAAAATAAAAAAATTAAGAAAATTGGGAAAGGAAGGTAAAAGAAAGGAACCATTAGGGCTTCAAATAAGCTTCCTTAAATCTCCTCAAACTAAAAATTAATATCATGAATTTAAAAGTTTAATTAACCTAAATCTCAAATCAAAGATGTAAATGCATGAGTAAGCAATCATACAAAATGTAACCAAAGTACAAAAGAAATAAATAAATTAAGTTCCATTTCAGATAAGCGTGATGTGAATCTAGAATCAATTACTGGGAAAAAAAAAGGGACCTTGTGAGAGAGAGAGAGAAGATTGAGAGAGATTAGCATGGGGAAAGAATATTGATTACTTATAGTTTTATTTAGAGAATAATGTGGAAAGGAAAAGATAGAGTAAGAGATTACTAAGTAAAGAAGGAGAGAGAGAACACGATTACATGAGTTTAGTGGAAGAGAAAAAGGGAGTAGTTATGAAAATTGTAAAGAGGTGTGTATTATGAAAATATATTAAAACAAAACCTTATAATTAACTATGTGGAGACAAATATTTTTTATCACTTAAATATAATGGAAAATTATAGATTATATATAACAAATGAATAAATTTGTCAAATGTAAATGATATTACAATAACTAACTATAATCTATAGTTTAGCAACGCTATTATTTTTGGACATATAGTAAATAACATAAGTAATAATTTCTAAGGGTGAAAAAAAAAACCTTAATAAAAATGTAAACTAAATCAAATCTAGAATTTATGATTGGTTTATAGAAATAAATGGATTCAAATTAAAAGAACCGAATAAGTTATTTGAAAAAAAAATGATAATCATAAATATTATAACATCATTAGAGTATAGTTGGTTATGAATATATCTATTCTATTATATTAGGAGAATAGTTGATTATTTGACTCCACATCCTAAATATAGAGAAGAGATTCATTAAGAGTAATTTACCACTTAAATATTTCAACGTTGGGCAACTATTAATAAATTTTAAACACATTGCTGCATAATAAACTCATCCCCCAAACACATAATAATTTAATTTTTAATAAATTTAACCTTTGTTACATAGTTTGTATATATACTTTTATACTCAATTTTTTCTATCACTTCTCCATAACCAATTAATCGACCACATAAGCAAATTTATGGAACCATATATTTTCTATATGTCCTCTCACTCTCTATCTCCCTTTCCTCTACATTTGGTACATATACTTTATTGAAATATTAAAAAGTAAAAGGTTTCTTGCCCTTATAGTATAACATAACAAACTCAAAAGTCTTGAGACACAACGTGTATCAACTCTTATAATATATTAATAAGAGATAGCACATATTGTTAGTTTCTTCTTCACCAACAAACTTAAATTTAAAAAAAGAAGAAGAAGAAGAACCATTGCCTTCACTGATCCTTGACTTTACTGTCTTTGTCTTCCTCGTCCTTGCCTTCTTTGTCCTTATCTTTCCCATCTTCACTTTCCTCATCATTGTCTTTCTTGCACTTGCCTTCTTCGTCCTCCTCATTGTCGTTGCCTTTCTCCCTCTCCTCATAGAATGGGCATTTCTTATAATAGCGAAGGTAATGGCCGGACACAAGGTGTTTGTTACATGCGAAGAGAAAATAACGAGGAACATTCGAATAAAACTCACATTTTTGGTTTTGAGGAGAAGAGGGGCCTTCGTCCACAAAGTTCAATGAATACTAGTACTCAGTGTTGTCACCAAAATTCACACAATCGAGACATGCTACATTAGACATGCAATCTTGATAATAGTATTTGTGCTCAACTTGTAGAGAATTCTGGCAATATGTCCATTTAGGCATTGTTAACAAAAGAGGGAATAGAGGATCGGAGGGAAGGTAATATCACTGTGTTTGTATCAAAGGATGGGAGCATAAGAGTGAGGGAATATCACTTTGTGTGTATTAAAGGATAAGAGCATAGGAAGGCATATGGTAACATAACATAAGATGGTTATATATACATACAATTAGTCAAGTCCTTTTTCCTATTTATTTTATTTATTTATTTTTACAATATGATTTATAATGAGTTGGGTTATATACACCATTTTCCTAACAATTTTGTTTTTTTTCAAAATTTTGTTATAAGTTGCAATCACTACAAACTTTTTGTTATAAGTTGCAGTTGCTACATACTTTTTGTTATAAGTTGCAATCACCATAAACTTTTTCTTTTTCTTTTTTCTTTTTAACTACTAAACATATGTTAAACATAACAAACTCAAAAGTCTGAGACTCAACATATATTGGCCTTATAATATATTAGTAAAAGATAACACATATGTTAGTTTCTTCTTTAGTAACGAACTTAAACTAAAAAAATAAAAAGGTAGAACCACTACCTTCACTTGTCCTTGCCTTCACCATCCTTTTCTTCCTCTTCCTCTCTTTTTTGTCCTCACCTTCCTCATCATTGTCTTCCTCACTCTCACTTCCTCATTCTCACCTTCTTTATCTTTATCTTCTCCATTCTCACCTTTCACATCATTGTTTTCTTTGCTCTCACCTTCCTTATCCTCCTCGTTGTCCTTGCCTTTCTCCCTCTCCTTTCAAAATGGGCATTTCTTATAATGGTGAAGGCAATGGGTGCACGAAAGGTGCTTGTTACATGCAAAGAAAAAATATGAGAAACATTCGAACAAAACTCACATTTTTTTTTTGAGGAGGAGAGAGGCCTTCGTCTACAAAGTTCAATGAACATAGGAGCTCAGTGTTGCTAACCAAATTCACGTAATCACGGCATGCTACATGAGACTTGCAACCTAGATAATAGTATTTGCGTCCAACTTGTAAAGAATTCTGGCAATACGTGCATTTAGGCATGATTAATAAAAAAGGGAACAAAGACGGGATGGGAGGGAATATGACTTTGTGTGTATCAAAGGACATGAGCATAAGAAGGAGGGAATATCACTTTGTGTGTATGAAAGGACAAGAGCACAAGAGGGCATATGGTAACATAAGATAAGATAGTTATATATACATACAACTAGTCAAGCCCTTTTTTTTTTTCTTTTTATTTATTATATTTTATTTTTTATAATGAGTCGAATCATATAGACCCTTTTCCTAATAATTGTTTTTTTTTTTCCAGAGTTGTATTATAAGTTGCAATCACTACATACTTTTTGTTATAAGTTGTAATCACTACATTCTTTTTTTCCTTTTTTTTTTTCACTACTAAACATATATTAAACATAGCAAATTCAAATGTCTCGAGACTTAACATATGTCGGCCTTTATAATATATTAATCAGGGATAACACATACTGTTGGTTTCTTCTTCACCAACAAATGTAAACTAATAAAAAAAAAGAAAAGAAAAAGTATAAGAACTGCCTTTACTCGTCCTTTCCTTCACCATCTTTGTCTTTCTCATCCTTGCCTTCAAGAATTCCTTTACTCGTCCTTTCCTTCACCATCCTTGTCTTTCTCATCCTTGCCTTCTTCATCCTTGTTCCCCATACTCGCCTTCTTCATCATTGTCTTCCTTGCTCTTGCCTTCTTCATCTTTATCTTCATCATCTACGCCTTCCTCATCATTATCTTCCTCGCCCTCACCTTCTTCATCCTTATCTTCCACTTCCTTGCCTTTCTCATTATTGTCTTCCTTGCTCTCGCCTTACTCGTCCTCCTCATTGTCTTTGCCTTTCTCCTTTTCCTCGTAGAATGGGTATTTCTTATAATAGTAAAGGTAACGAGCGCACACAAGGTGCTTGTTACATGCAAAGAAAAAATAACGAGAAACATATGAACAAAACTTGCATTTTTGGTTTTGAGGTGAAGAGGGGCCTTTGTCTGTAAAGTTTAATGAACATTGGTGCTTAGTTTTGCCAATAGAATTCACACAATTGAGGCATATTTCATGAGACACGTAATGTAGATAACGGTATATATGCCCAACTTGTAGAGAATTTGGCAATATGTGCATTTAGGCATGGTTAACAAAAGAGGGAACAGAGGATAAAAGGAAAGGGAATATCACTCTGTGTGTATTAAATGATGGGAGCACAAGAGGGAAGGAATATCACTTTGTATGTATCAAAAGATAAAAGCATAGGAAGGCATATGGTAACATAATATAAGATGGTTATATATACATACGACTAGTTAAGCCCTTTTTTCCTATGTATTTATTTTTACAATATGAGTTATAATGAGTTTGATCATATACATTCTTTTCCTAATAATTGTGTTTTTTTTTAGAATTTTATTATAAGTTGCAATCATTACATACTTTTTGTTATAAGTCCAATTACTACATTTTTTTTTCTTTATTGCTAAACATATATTAAATATAGCAAACTCAAAAGTCTCGAAACTCAACATATACAAACTTAAACTAAAAAAGAAAAAAGGAAGAACCACTACCTTCACTTGTCATTGCCTTCACCATCATTGCTTTCCTTATCCTCGCCTTTTTGTCCTTATCTTCCCCATCCTCACCTTCTTCATTGTTGTCTTCCTCGCTCTCACATTCCTCATCATCACTTTCTTTGTCTTTATCTTCTCCATCCTCGCCTTCCTTATTATTGTCTTCCTTACTCTCACCTTCTTCATCCTCCTCATTGTCCTTGTCTTTCTCCTTTTTCTTTCAAAATGGGCATTTCTTATAATGGCGAAGGTAATGGGCATACACATGGTGCTTGTTACATGTGGAGAAAAAATACTAGGAAACTTAAGAACAAAACTTGCATTTTTGGTTTTCAGGAGAAGAGGGGCCTTCATCCACAAAGTTCAATGACCATTGGTGCTCAGTGTTGCCAACAAAATTCATGCATTCAAGGCATGCTACATGAGACCTGCAATCTAGATAATAGTATCTATGCTTAACTTGTAAAGGATTCTAGCAATACGTGTAATTAGGCATGGTTAACAAAAGAGAGAACAGAGGACGGGAGGGGAGGAGATATCACTCTTTGTCTATCAAAAGATAAGAGCATAGGGGAGCATATGGTAACATAACATAAAACGGTTATATATACATATGACTAGTCAAGCCCTTTTTTCCTTTTTATTTTTTATAATATGAGTTATAATGAGTCAAATCATATACACCATTTTTCTAATAATTGTGTGTGTGTGTATTTTTTTTTCTTCAGAATTTTGTTATACATTGTAATCACTTCTTACTTTTTATGATAAGTTGCAATCACCACATACCTTTTTTTTTTCCTCCTAGCAACCATTCATTTTGGGTCATGAGTAGTGGTGCCTTAAATATATGCAGTGTAAGAAACAACTTTGAACTGCTTTTACTTATTTTTCTAGTTTACTAATTCCTAACTTTATTTGTGAATATTAAATATTATATAAAGGGAGTTTATTCCATAGATAGTAATTTATTAATTTTATATTTATCATTTATTCGTTTTACTACTTTGTTTAAGTCTCTTTCCCTTTTCATAACCTTTTCCCCTAATTTAAATAAGCTAATAAATTTAAGACATAGGGGCTCATTAAGTTAATTCTATCTTTGAATTTTCATAGCTGATATCAAAGATCTTTATTGCCAATGTCATGTGATTTATGCCCATATAATTTGATTCATCTATTGCTTCAGAAAAATCTTAATTCATATAAAAAGATCTAAACTACTAAAACTTCCAAGTGGTAATATATATAATATCAAAATAAATAAAATATTTCAATATACTCTATCACTTCAATTTCTCTATTCTTTTCAAAAGAAAATAGATTAATATTAGAAGCATATATAACTTTAAAAGCAATACGAAGGAATAGTTATGTATAAAGGATTGAATTATAATGCATATTTTTAATTTTGAAAATTTATCTTTCTTTAAATTCCCTAAAATCGATACTTTGTAGAAATAAGTTAAATTATAATGCAATTAATATAATATTCAAGATGGAAATTGAATTTGATGGAGTGTTTGATTATAAATGGGTTAAATCGAAATGTAATTGATATGAGAATATGCCATTAATATAGTGGTTATTATCATATCAAGATTTTTATTAAGCATTAGGTGTATTAATAACAAAACTTCTAAATATATATATTTAACAAAAAATCTCTATGATAACATAGACATTTTTTATTATCTAGGTAAAAGCCATGTAATAAATTTATTTTAAAGATTAATATAATTCATATACTATTAAAGTAATAGGATAAATATGTTATAAAAACAAAAGAATTTTTTATGGTCTTGTCAGTGTTTTCGATAGGATTGGTGCAACCTTCAATCTCACAATGGATTCATGTATTAACAATGGTGATTTAACAATGATCAACGATGGGAATTTAATATTCGTAAATTAATGGTGAAATTATATTAAATAATGCAAAGGTTACATTTCTAAAAGGTACATCACATGCATAAAAATACATTTTGAACAAAAACTTTCAAAATTATGAATAAAATATTACACTCCACCCCTTCAAGTGTCCGCATAACCTATACTAAGTCCATGGTGCTTGAGGGATAGGATGTGATGCCATCCTGATGTAAGGATAAGGCTAATTTGAAACTTTTGAACCTATACCTACACCTACACTTATACAAGCATTTCATACACTACATGATATAAATACTTAAAATAACAACTCAGTCTTAGTCTTGTTTATAGATATATCAAAGTGTGCTAAACTATATTAAGGTATTACAAACATAAGTCTTAGATGCTATTTTTGGACAAAAATTAACATATAATGCAACATGATGATCTATGTTATATATATTTAAAGTAAGCTACTTCAAAATTTCACCATTTCAAATAGAGCTAGAAATGTAGGCCAAATGGGCTAGCTTGCCCCGACCCGTGTTGGCCTATGGGTTGAAGCGAGCTAGCTTGAACCAAATGTGGGTTGAAAAAACTAGCTTAACTTACCCCATGGGCTAACGCAGGTTAAGCGGGCCAACCTACCAACCTAAAAAATTAGGTCACTATTATTCTTATTTAAATGGAAGGGATCACCACTTCACCACACTCTATCATTTTCATCATCCTTCTCTCTGTCATCTCTATCATTGCTCATCATCTCTCCCTATTCCCATTGTCCTCCTCTTTCGCTCATTCCTACATCACCTACCTTAAAACACCACCACCAAACCTACTTAACCCCCTTCCCCTTCCCCTCCAAACCAGTAGAGGGTAGATGGGCACTGGGATCCAAGTTATAACTATGGTTTCACGTTTATGTGAAAGAAAAGGTGAAGACTCACAATCATGGGTCACAGGCATAATCCATGGAAGAGGGTAGATAGGCAGTGGTAGAGGATTGGGGAAGACAAAAACTCACTCTCACTCTCGCTTACTCGCTCCTTTGTAGTTTGTTCAGTGTTCTGTAACTTTGTTCTATTTCCGTCTCTTTATCATTTTTTCTTTAAAAAAAAATAAATTTACGGGCCAACGCATTCCACATTGGGTTAGCCCACGGGTCACACGAGGTGGGCCAAAAAGCCTGCAATTTATGTAGGCTTCATTTTTCTAGCTCAACCCATAAAAAAAAAAAGAAAAAGAAAAGAAAAGAGCAGGTTTGGTAAGCTAGCTCACTTGGCCCACCCCACATTCCTAAATCTAGTTCCAAAAGCTAAGTTCTATCACTCTCAACATAACCGTGAGATCCTAAGTCAAACTTCAAGCAGCATCCCTTGTACTTGTGGTCAACTAATCCCTTAGCTCCTTATAAAGCTAAGTGATCACCAAAAATAAAATAACAATAGATGGCACAAAGAGGAACAATATAACGATATAATACAATTTATTATTGCACATTTCACATCAATATAGATATAAGTACTATATAACTCATCTGAAGCATGAAATGCTATCCATGAGAGGCACAGATGCAATGATTGCTTAATTAACTCATACTAGGGCCATTGAACTCATAAATGCTGGAGAGCACCTCTCATATAGTTTAACAACAGCATATCTCATTTCTTTTTCATGGTTGAACACTTGACATTTCTTTACTATAGTCATCTCTTTTTAGCTATTAGTAGTTGTTCATTTGTGAATTTCATCTACCACAAACAAATTTGAGGGACTAATCATGGTAGGTCACTATTATCGAATCGATTCATTAATCCTGCTTCAAAAGTTACTAGGTAGCCTTAAGGGTTGCTACAAACTTAACCGAGCAGTGACTAGGACTTTATTCAAATAGGCGTTTTCTAGTTAACACTCAAACCTATACTTGAATTACTTACAACAAATATTTGAAATGCATATGTAGAATGCAATGTGACATGCCATGTAGATAGATTCTACGGTTTGATCATGAATATTGATATTTGATCAATTACCTATATCCTACTTTACATACTAGTAATACTAGTATGACCAGCTAACACATATTCAAACATAATCAATTACAACACAATAGATTTAAAAACCATAACCAACAGCCAAATTTAACAACAAATCCTCCAATGATGGTTGTAAACACCCCATTTTTGCTCTAAGAATCAATAATAATCAATTTCCAATTTTTTTAAATTTTTTCCAATTTTTCTCTAATTTGGCAAAAATAAGAAAAATATTCAAAAAATAAAAATAAATAGGAAAACACATCAATTTTGAAAAATGATTTCAGAAATGGCAATAATAAGGAATAAATAATTTTTTACAAATTTTTGAAATTTCAAAAAATACAAAAAAATAAAAAAATCTCATTGCATATATGTAATTTGCGAAATAAACAAAATCAGGAAAATGGGCTAGCTCAGCTGGTCCGAGTCTTGGTTAGGCGGGTGCGTGCGGGTTCGAGGTCAGGGGTTCGAAATGCGGGGGAAGCAGATTCCGCATTTTGCAAATTTTTCATTTACTCGGGACACGTGGCAACATCTGATTGGCTGGAGCGAACGCACGCACCGGGCGTGTGATCGTCTTCAACCTCGGTCCGAGATTGCTGGCGAGGAGAAAAATTCGAATTTTGGCCGTTTCGATTCGATTTTTTGCACAAATCCAACAGATCTTCAATAGACTTGAGATAAACATCATCCAATTGGAATCAAATCTCAACAAATCGAAGGATTTACACGAATCGGAGTTGGTTCATTTAACCGCAAATCCGATTTGCCTCGATCGGTGGAAATCCGAGCTTATCCAACTCGATTTCGAGAGCCTATAAATAGAGGATGAAGTGAGGAAGCCAGAACACAGATCAAAAGCGAGAGAAAGTGAGAGAAAAGAGAGAATCGAAGTCCACCGGAGGAGTTCGAAGCTGCGACCGCCGATTAGGAGTTGAGCAACCACCAGGAGGCGTTTCTGGAGCAAACCACCACCACCATTGGATTCCTCACCCTCCATAACCTAGGATTCGACACGTCAACCGCTGAAGAAGACCGCTAGAACACTATTAACGAGCACTCCTCACCGCCGTGTTCGACCGACCCGACCCGCGCACTGACTCGGATCCAAGTAAGTCGGATTTTCTGTTTATTTTATTTTATTTTATTTTGTTTATTTATTTGATTTATTTTATTCCAAATTGACTTATTAATTTTGTTATTTATTTATTAATTTGTTATTTATTTATTTTTTTATTTACTTATGTGTTATTTATATTTCAATAAATAGAAAAATGTTAGAAGTTAGATTTTTTAGGAGTTAATAATATAAAAAAATATAATCAAAATAATAAATAATAAAAATGTAGAAAATAATAAAAATATTAGAAAAAAATAATAATAAAACTTTCGATTTTGAAATAGGGTAGAACCTAGGAAGAAAATTTTTAATAAAACAAAAATGCACAAAAATTATGAAAAATTAATAAAAAATCATAAAAAATTATAAAAACTTATAAAGATTATAAAAAATTGTAAAATAATAAAAGAATCATAAAAATGATAAAAAATCATAAAAAATTACAAAAATAATAAAAATTCGAAAATTAAGAAAAAAAATGAGTTTTATCACTTAGAAAAATCATTTTCTCAAATAAATCCAAAATTGATGTTTTCCCCAAAAATTATTTTCAAAAAATCAAATTATTAAGCTTAGGTTTAGATTTTTTTAGAAAAATCCCAAAAATGGTAAAATCATAAATCAAAAGAGATTTCAAAATTAAAATTCACAAACCCACTAAATCTTTTCAGGAAAAGCGAACTACGGCTTGTTTGATCCTGAATAGCAGGTACGTAGGCACCCATTTGGGTCAACCCATAAAATGAAATAAAAAAATCATTTTTTTTTCAAATAACTCATTCAAAAACACAATAAAAGGCAACAAAAATAAAATAAAAGACATTTCTGAAATGGGGATAATTTTAGGAGATTAGGTGGTAACCTTAGGGTTTTAATAGGTTAGCCTCCGAACTTAGAAACTCTGGTTTTCCTTTTCCTCTTTTCACCAAAAATGAGAAGAGGGAATCACGACGACTAGTGGTCCAAATTAAGACTAATCCGCTCCTTTAGTCTTAATTCAATCTTTCCCAACAACAGTTGGGTGGCGATTCCAAAATTAAACGAAATTCCTAACTCAAGTCGAGGATCTATATTAGATGAGCATAGGGTCTAGTTTAGATCGAATTAGGAATGGGAAAATTCAAAAATTAGACTCGACAGGATGTCGACTCCACTGGGGAAATCATTCAAGTAGGCTAGCCACCTGAATCTCCTCAAATTTTTCTTTTAAAGAAATGTCTTTCAATTATTATTCTGTTGCTAACTTTTCAGGGATTAGCTAAGTTTAGTTTTCTTTACTTTGGGGTCTGCATGCATGCATATGCTTGTGTGAATAGATGCGGTCGAACTCGGACCGTCCTACAACCCTAAGACGGGGAGCCATTGTGTAGGTTTCGGGCGAAGTGAGTTGATCACCGTTCGGGACCGATTAGGCTACCACACCCAATGCTTCGATATGGCCTAAGATCCATTTCTCCAAGAATGCGGGAGGCCATAGAGCTTAGGGACCAGTTAGAACCAACCTATTTTGCATGCATAAGTCATGGGTTGACAATTGATGATAATGTAATAAATTGTTGTTCATGGAGTTTGGATCTATTTCCCTGTAATATTTTCATAGTTCTGGTTGTAATTAGGGAATTTCTTGTTGTAATAGATGGCTAGTACCGCAGTCGATCGCCTCCTCCGTAAAGAAATTCGGGTGTACAAACCTTTGGACCCAAAGTTGGTACTGGACCATTGGTTTACCTTGTACAATCCAGAGGAGCAGGCCTTCATCCAGCAAAAGATAGGGCCCATCCTCTCACTAACAAAGATAGAGGTGAATTTGCCTTTGGTACGGGCCATGCTCCAGTTATGGGAAGTAGAGCCCGCGGCTTTCTTTATCGGGTCACATGAAATCACCCCTACCTTGGAAGAGTACACCCAGCTGCTGTAGGCTCTAGCACTGACTGATCAAATCTATGTGCCAGATCTCGAGGCCGGGCCAGCCGATACTTTCAGCAGACTACTAGGTATTCGCAAAACAGCAGTCAACAAAGCCCTAGCAGACTGTAATGGATACTGCATACGGATGGACGATTTGGAAGCCTGGTTCATTGCTCGAGAAGACAATGGGGATAGAAAAGACATACTGTGTGGGGACCCCAAGACTTACAGACAGAGAAGGGTGAATGCTTTCATCTTGATAGCTTTCGCCACCATACTATTCCCCCCATACTATTCCCCACCGGAACTTTCTACGTTCACTACCGGGTTACAGAGCTAGTGACCCAATTCTTGGAAGGAAGATCTTACATCCCGGCTCTATTGGCTGAACAAATTCGGAACTTAAACTCCCTCAGGAAAAAAGGCCATGGGATCCTCCGCTCAAGCATCAACTTTATGCTGATATGGTTCGTAAGCCACCTTAAGTGTTTCGGGCTGAACATGGTCCGGAAAACCTTGGCCCAGCAGGTGGACCTTGTGGATTCATGCATAGAAAAGATAAAGCTACCCGACGACCTTACTAGCCACAGTTGGGTAGAAGTGCTTAGAAGCTTCAGTGCCGAGGATATTCTGTGGACAGCCAGGTAGAGTTGCTGCGATAAAATTATTTTGACCTGTAGTAATTTTCAAGCCGTGCCTTTGATCGGAATTAATGGATGTATTGGATATCACCCCAATTCAGTGGTCCGCCAGTTTGGTACTATCCAAGACATAGTTTATTGGCCCTCGCTGGAAGCAGTCACATTCAAGTACCAAGATCCGAATCTGCTGGTGGCTGAAAAGTTTGCTAAACTGGCAGAGGTTAAAGCACTTTGGGAAGCCGGAATTGAAAGCCCGAATGTAGACCTCGGGGAGCTAGATGGCGAAGTGGGAAAACACCGAGCCACCAGAGAGTTTGTAATCCGCTAGTTGTACTAGACAGGGGAAGGAGCATACCAAGTTCCAGATGTCACTCAACCGAGGCCAGACAAGATAAATCCAGAGCTAGAAATCTACCTAAAGCAGGTCAAGGCTCGGATGGAGGTATACTTTGAAGCTGCAGATTATAAGAAAGACATCTAGAAAGGACGATTCAAGGAATCCGACCAAAGGAACAAAGCCTTGGAAAGCTCAGTTAGAAAAGACCAAGGCCAGAGTCGAAGAACTGGAAGCCGTCATCAACGGGAAGCCTGAGCCTCCACAACAGAAGACCAAAAGAGCTAGGAAATAGATCATCATTTGTAATCTTTTATTTTTCTTTAAATATCAAACTCCAAAATTTCCAATATTAATAAAAGTGAAAGTTTCAATATTACATCATCAATCAATTGTCAACCCTTTTTATTTTTAGCATCTATGTGACACATGCATAGCATTCTGCATACATCATACTAAAAAAAGAAAAATGCGTGCCAGGTATCAAAATAGCTCCTAAACAACTGAACCCTCCCAGAAGCCCAATTTGCACACGGTAAAAAACGAAGATGGCAAACAGTAGCGACAACCGCAATAAGACCAGCACTGACTACATTCCTACACCCCAAGAAGAGGTACAAGCCAGAGGTGTCAAAGGCAAGATGAAAGAAAAGTCAGGCAACACCCGATGCGTATTCTACCCTTCCAACAATCTTTCAGAAAAGCAACTGTCATTCAAGAGCCTCGGATAAGCGAAGATGACGTTAGCAATGGGAGCCCAACCCCCCGCACGTCCAATCAGCATCTAGCTCTGAACAATTGGTTCTGTTATCCTACTAATAGCTCTAGGTCAGCTAAAAAATAGAGAATGATTATTGAGCGAATTCTATTGAGACTCTTTATTAATTCAATTACAGTCTGTTTTTGCTTATACATATGCTTTTACTTTACCTAGATCTCCTACCATCAAACATCAGGGATATTTCGCGTAGGTAGAAAATAAAAACGCTGATATCGTTTCCAACGCTGTTGGGTCAGTTGTTGAAGGCGATATCCTTGACAATGAAATAATACAAGAAAATTGGCAAAAACATGAATAAAGCGGAATTTCAATTGACTAGCCGGTGGAGACAGTAAATCTAGGAAGCATGGAAAACCCTAAAAACCTCAAAATCGGGACCAGTTTGAGTGCCGAGCAAAAATGTGAAATAACCGAGTTATTAACAGAATATGTAGATGTGTTCGCCTGGTCATATGGCGACATGCCAGGACTAGATTAATCAATAGTGGTTCATAGGCTTCCCATAAGGGAAGATGTCAAACCTAAAAAACAAAAACTGAGAAGATTTAGGCCAGACATCTTACTAAAGATTAAATAAGAAGTTAAGAAACTGCTAGAAGTATGGTTCATCGAAGTATCCGATTACCTGGAATGGATGGCAAATATAGTCCCTGTTATGAAAAAGAATGGAAAAGTACGCGTATGCATAGACTTCCGAGACTTAAACCAAGCTACGCCAAAGGATAACTTCCCCCTACCTCACATTGATGTTTTAGTGGACAACACTACGGGAAACCATCTTTTCTCATTCATGGACGGTTTCTCAGGATATAATCAAATAAAAATGGCTGAAGAAGATAAAACCAAAACGACTTTCATCACAACGTGGGGAACTTTCTGTTACAAAGCCATGCCCTTCGGTTTGAAAAACGTCGGAACAACGTATCAGAGAGCCATGGTCGCGATACTTCATGACATGAAGCATCGAGAGGTTGAAGTATACGTCGACGACATGATAGCTAAATCTAAAGAAGGAGAAAGCCATATAGATATCCTGAGGAAATTGTTTAAACGACTGAGAAAATTCCAGCTCAAGTTAAACCCAGAGAAATGCACTTTCGGGGTCACAACAGGGAAATTGTTAGGGTTTGTCATAAGCCAAGAAGGCATTAAAATCGACCCTGACAAGGTAAAGTCTATATTAGAGTTACCTTCCCCACGCTCTGTTAAAGAAGTAAGAAGCTTGCTAGGAAGATTAAATTATATAGCTCGTTTTATCTCACAGCTCACCGATAAATGCCAGCTACTATTCCTTCTGTTGAAAAAGAATGCCACCATAGAATGGGATGACGAATGCGAAGAAGCATTCAGGACGATCAAAGACTACCTTATAAAACCTCTGGTCTTGATAGTCCCGAAGCAAGGGAAGCCCTTATTCTTATACCTCACTATACTCCCTAAATCTATGGGTTGTGTGTTGGGGTAAAAAGATGAAGAGGGAAGAGAGCGTTCCATATATTACTTGAGCAAGAAATTCACAGAAGGGGAACAGAGGTACTCAGAGGTGGAGAAGACTTGTTGTGCTTTAATTTGGGTCATGCATCGACTAAGGCAATATACCCTTTACTATCATATTGAGCTATTGACAAAACATGATCCCTTGAAATACTTGGCAGAGAAACCAGCTTCGATAGGGAGAATCTCTAAATGGCAAATGCTCCTATCCGAGTTTGACATCACATACATAAATCAGAACTCGATGAAAGGGCAAGCCTTAGCCGACCAATTGGCAGAACACGCTGTCGAGACAGATTCCCAAGAACTACAAGCCCAATTCCCGAACGAAAATATATTAACAGTGGAAGATATACCAGTAGAAGACTTTGGGATAGAGTAGAACCCGAAATGGAAACTGTTTTTCAATGGAGCTGCCAACGTATTCGGTTGCGGAGTTGGGGCACTCAATTCCCTGCAGCGACAAGACTTACATTTCCCTATACCAATAATATCGCGGAATATGAGGCATGCATTATTGGCCTCAAAATGGCCTGCCAAATGGAAATCTGCGAATTAGAAGTATACGGAAATTCGTCACTCATCATACTACAGACAAGAGGGGAATACAAGACTAAAGACCCTAAACTGGTACCGTATCATCAACACTTGACAGAGCTAATCGAAGAATTCAAGGCAATCACTTTCACATACATCCCGAGAACTCAGAATCAGTTTGCAGATGCATTAGCCACACTAGCATCTATGATCCAGATAACAGGGGGAGCCGAAATCCAACCGATGAAGATAGACATCGAAAATCGGCCCGCTTACTGTTTAACCATTGAAAAAGTACAAGATGACAAGCCCTGGTATCACGACATCAGGACTTTTCTCCAAGAAAGTAAATACCCTGAAATGGCTAGCAAGAATGACCAAAGAACACTCAGAAGGTTAGCAAGCCATTTCTTACTAAGTGGGTCTATACTCTACAAAAGATCATCTGATACCACCTTATTGAGATGTGTGGACAAAAATGAAGCATGCGAACTGATGAAAGAGGTACACGAAGGAGTATGTGGACCTCATATGAATGACTACATGTTAGCCCGAAAAATCATGAGGTTAGGATACTATTGGTTAACCATGGAATCAGATTGCATAAAATATGTCAAGCACTGTCATCTGTGTCAAATATACGCGAACCAGATAAATGCTTCGCCCAATGAGCTACATTTGTTGTCAGCATCATGGCCTTTCTCCATATGGGGAATCGACATTATTAGCCCAATCACTTCGATAGCATCCAATGGCCACAGGTTTATATTGGTAGCGATTGATTACTTCACCAAATGGGTAGAAGCTTCATCATATGCCAATGTCACCAAAGGGGTAATAGTCCGCTTCTTGAAAAGGGACATAATAGCTCGATATGGAGTTCCTGAGTCTATCATCACTGACAACGGCACCAATCTTAACAACAAATCGATGACAGGTTTATGTCAACAATTCCGCAGGAACCATAGAAATTCAACTCCTTACCGACCTCAGATGAATGGGGCAGTAGAAGCAGCTAACAAGAATATCAAAAAGATCATCGAGAAAATGACAACTACTTATAAAGATTGGCACGAAATGTTTCCGTTTGCTCTCATGACTTATAGGACTTCAATAAGAACATCTATTGGAGCTATCCCATATTCATTGGTATATGGTACTGAAGCAGTGCTACCAGTTGAAGTCGAAATACTATCATTCAGAATCTTGTCAGAAACTCAGCTAACCGAATCAGATTGGGTAAAGAAGAGGCTTGATCAACTGAATCTGATTGATGAAAAAAGACTTACCGCACTATGTCATGGCCAGTGTTACCAACAAAGGATGGCCCGAGCATTTAACAAGAAAATGAGGCCCCGATACTTCAAAGAAGGGGATCTGGTGTTAAGGAAGGTTCTCCCGAACGCCCAAGACTCCAGAGGGAAATTTACCCCAAACTATGAAGGCCCTTATGTGGTGAAAAAGGTTCTGTCAGGAGGTGCTTTGATACTGACTTAAATGGATGGTCCGGAATTGAGAGACCCCATTAACACAGATGCTGTAAAGATGTACTATCCTTAGGTAAGGGAATTGAAATTTTGCCAATGTTTATGAAAGCCAATGTTCGATACAAATTTCGTTGAGTCAAGTTTTTACTTTTTACAAGCAAAGTTAATATCCTGAATGGTCAATAATCCCAATCGATTCTCATCGCAACAAATATTCCTAAACAAATTACCCATCACTTCACTAATAAATGATAAACACTAAAATAATAATGAATCTCAATAAGTTTTGTAATATAATTCTATCTATTCTTGAGCATTAAAACTTAGCGCATTAGTAGGATAACACTACCGGCAAAAGAGCCATGCGCACAAGAAAGGAAGCACATCAAGATTTTTAACCTCATGTCAAGATGACAAGAAGTGAAGCAGAAGCAAACTAGCACGAAGGTTCGGTTGTTTGGTTGCCATCTACGATAAATTGGCAAGCATATTAAAATGAATAACTATCATCATATCATGAAAAGCATCACATCATTTAGCTCAGTCAGTAGAAAGCATATCCAAAAAGCATAAGATGAGTCAGCCCATAGTGGGGCACTTGTCTAAACATCCCCTTTAATAAGTTAGTCAGCCTAAGAGGGGTACTTTCCTAAATATCCTCTCTTAAGGTCAGCCCATAAGGGCACCTTTTTGAGACATTTTTATCATAGGTTAGTCAGCCCAAGAGGGGCACTTTCCTAAATATCCTCTCTTAAGGTCAGCCTATAGGGGCACCTTTTTGAGACATTTTTATCATAGGTTAGTCAGTCCAAGAGGGGCACTTTCCTAAATATCCTCTCTTAAGGTCAGCCCATAAGGGCACCTTTTTGAGATATCTTTATCATAGGTTAGTTAGCCCAAGATGGGCACTTTCCTAAATATCTTGTCTCAAGGTCAGCCCATAGGGGCACTTTTTGAGACATTTCCCCCAGGGTCGTTAGTCTGAGAAGACACGTCCCGCTATAGGTCAGTCAGCCCAAGAGGGGCACTTTCCTAAATATTTTGTCTCAAGGTCAGCCCATAGGGGCACTTTTTGAGACATTTCCCCCAGGGTCGTTAGTCTAAGAAGACACGTCCCGCTATAGGTTAGTCAGCCAAAGAGGGGCACTTCCTAAATATCTTGTCTCAAGGTCACCCATAGGGGCACTTTTTGAGACATTTCCCCCAAGGTCGTTAGTTTAAGAAGACACGTCCTCGCTATAGGTCAGTCAGCCCAAGAGGGCATTTTCCTAAATATCTTGTCTCAAGGTCAGCCCATAGGGGCACTTTTTGAGACATTTCCCCTAGGATCGTTAGTCTAAGAAGACACTTCCCGCTATAGGTCAATCAGCCCAAAGAAGGGGCACTTTCCTAGACTCCCTCAATTAGTTAGCTCAAAGGAGCACTTTTCGAACCCATCGATTAGTTAGCTCAGATGAGCACTTTTTGAATCTATCAATTAATCAGCTCATAGGAGCACTTTTTCGAACTTCTAATAACCGATTAGTCAGCTTAATGGAGCACTTTTCGGAGGTATTTTTCCAAACAACTGTTAGTCTAGTCAGAAGCTTCTGTTGACAGGTAGCCAGCTCATTAAGGCGCTTCCTAAGATAATCTTCTTTTCAAGGTTGCTAGTCTGATAAGACGCTTCCTATCATCATTTATTCTAAACTCCTAAACAATGCTTGAGATGTTTCCCATCGCCAATTAGTCAGCCCATAAAGCACTTTTTGGGAAGGAACATTACTCTAAATTGTTAGGACCATTTTAAACTCGTGGGATTATTAGCTCTTGGAGCATTTTCCTACCAGAAACCAATTTCCAGATAATCAGCCAAAACAAGGCGTTATCTATTCAAATCAAGAGGCAAAAAATGATGTCTTTCTTGTCTTTGTAGTTAAGTTTTTCAAACTTTACTACAAAGAGGGGCAGCTATAAACACCCCATTTTTGCCCTAAGAATCAATAATAATCAATTTCCAATTTTTCCTAATTTTTTCCAATTTTTCTCTAATTTGGCAAAAATAAGAAAAATATTCAAAAAATAAAAATAAATAGGAAAACACATCAATTTTGAAAAATGATTTTAGAAATGGCAATAATAAGGAATAAATAATTTTTTACAAATTTTTGAAATTTCAAAAAATACAAAAAAATAAAAATCGCATTGCATATATGCAATTTGCGAAATAAACAAAATCAGGAAAATGGGCTAGCTCAGCTGGTCCGAGTCTTGGTTAGGCGGGTGCGAGGTCAGGGGTTTGAAACGCGGGGGAAGCAAATTCGCGTTTTGTAAATTTTTCATTTACCGGGACACATGGCAGCATTAATTGGCTGGAACGAACGCACGCTTGAGCGCGTGATCGTCTTCAACCTCGGTCCGAGATGCCTAGAGGAGAAAAATTTGAATTTCGGCCGTTTCGATTCGATTTTTTGCACAAATCCAACAGATCTTCAATAGAATTGAGATAAACATCATTCAATTGGAATCAAATCTCAACAAATCGAAGGATTTACACGAATCGGAGTTGGTTCATTTAACCGCAAATTCGATTTGCCTCGATCGGTGGAAATCCGAGCTTATCCACTCGATTTCGAGAGCCTATAAATAGAGGATGAAGTGAGGAAGCCAGAACACATATCAAAAGCGAGAGAGAGAAAAGAGAGAATCGAAGTCCACCGGAGGAGTTGAAGCCGCGACCGCCGATTAGGAGTTGAGCAACCACCGGGAGGTGTTTCTGGAGCAAACCACCACCACCATTGGATTCTCACCCTCGATAACCTAGGATTCGACAACCTCAACCGCTGAAGAAGACCGCCCGGGAAAGCCGTTAACGAGCACTCCCCGCGCCGTGTCCAACGACCCGACCTTGACCCAACCTGCGCACTGACCCGGATCCAGGTAATCGGATTTTCCGTTTATTTTATTTTATTTATTTTTATTTTGATTTATTTTATTCCGAATTGATTTATTAATTTTGTTATTTATTTATTAATTTGTTATTTATTTATTTTTTATTTACTTATGTGTTATTTATATTTCAATAAATAGAAAAATGTTAGAAGTTAGATTTTTTAGGAGTTAATAATATAAAAAAAATAATAATAATAAAATATAGAAATAATAAAAATATTAGAAAAAAATAATAATAAAACTTTAGATTTTGAAATAGGATAGAACTTAGGAGGAAAATTTTTAATAAAACAAAAATGCACAAAAATTATGAAAAATTAATAAAAAATCATAAAAAATTATAAAAACTTAAAAGATTATAAAAAATTGTAAAATAATAAAAGAAATCATAAAAAAATCATAAAAAAATTACAAAAATAATAAAAATTTCAAAATTAAGAAAAAAAATGAGTTTTATCCCTTAGAAAAATCATTTTCTCAAATAAATCCAAAATTGATGTTTTCCCCAAAAATTATTTTCAAAAAATCAAATTATTAAGCTTAGGTTTAGATTTTTTTAGAAAAATCCTAAAAATGGTAAAAACATAAATCAAAAGAGATTTCAAAATTAAAATTCACAAACCCACTAAATCTTTTCAGAAAAAGCGAACTACGGCTTGTTTGATCCTAAATAGCAGGTACGTAGGCACCCATTTGGGTCAACCCATAAAATGAAATAAAAAAATCATTTTTTTTTCAAATAACTCATTCAAAAACACAATAAAAGGCAACAAAAATAAAATAAAAGACATTTCTAAAATGGGGATAATTTTAGGAGATTAGGTGGTAACCTTAGGGTTTTAATAGGTTAGCCCCGAACTTAGAAACTCTGGTTTTTCTTTTCCTCTTTCCACCAAAAACGAGAAGAGGGAATCATGACGACTAGTGGTCCAAATTAAGACTAATCGCTCCTTTAGTCTTAATTCAATCTTTCCCAACAATAGTTAGGTGGCGACTCCAAAATTAAATGAAATTTCTAACTCAAGTCGAGAATCTATATTAGATGAGTATAGGGTCTAGTCTAGATCGGATTAGAATGGAAAATTCAAAAATTAGACTCGACAATGGTCATGGTAGGTGATTACATAGAGGCAAGTGATTTACATTATCGACTACAATGCAACACGAACCAAAAAAGCAGGTACTCACTTGGTATAGCAAAATTCCTTGTTTCATGTGCTAAAATAGAACCTAACCACGCTTAAATAAGTCAAAATATACTAATATAGTATAATTATATTATGACTTATTTCACCTCATCTCAACACAATTGATATAATTTTATAGATTTGATAATAATAATAATTTCTTTTTTTTTTCCTTTTTCTTTTAACTTGTTTTCTTGATTTTAGTTTTTAATTTCCTCTTACTCCAACTAATTTGCTTGAGTTCATCAAATACTGACATAGCATGTGGCAACAATTTGTAAGTGTGTTTATGACAGCAAAACCCAACCAACTACCAATTCTCATGAAATGCCCACAAGTTGACTTTGGTTTTGTGTATTCTCAGTAGAGCAAAGGGAAATGAATTATCGGTCAAATGAAATCAATGTAGTGCAATCCAAAATGCCTTGCATTCAATAATATTGCTAGTAATGCGTACGCAGCTAGGTGTCCATACATAACAACAGTACGTAGAGCTGGATGCTACCTGATATTATGATTTCATCCATCCTCAGCTTATTCCCTTACACGTCCAAATTATGTCCATTCTATTTCCAGCCACGTTTAGCAATCAGGTGAGTATTGATAATTAAATTTGCTAAATTTTAGTATATGTATCACTTTAAGGATATATTTTAACAGAAGCTAATAAAACGTTGAGGATTTCACAGACTTGATGTGCTTGCCGATGTAATTTAACATTCTTAATCATCTATACATTATGTGTTTTGTCTAAACATTCTTAATCCATACTTTAGTAATTTAAACAAAATATGTAACATTTGAAATTCAATTAACACTTTTGAATTCATAACATTTAAAGAATCTGGAAAGACACAAATCAATATCAATTCAAAAAATAAATTGATAAACTAAAAGAAATTAAGAGAAATTTGGGAAAAGAAGGTAAAAGATTAGGAATCATTAGGGCTCTAAATAAGCTTCCTTAAATCTCCTCGAACTACAAAATCAAGATCATGAATTTAAAAGTTTAATTAACCTAAATCTAAAATTAAAGATGTAAATGCACGAGTAAGCAATCATACAAAACGTAACCAAAGTACAAAAAGAAAAAAAAAGTACCATTTCAGAGAAGTGTGATGTGAATTCAGAATCAATTGTTGGAAAAGAAAAAGAAAAAAAAAGAAAAGAAAGGGAACTTATGAGAGGGAAAGAGAGGAGATTGAGAGAGACTAGCATGGGAGAAGAAGATGGACTACTTGTAGTCTTATTTGGAGAATAACGTGGAAAGAAAAAGGTAGAGTAAGAGATTACTAAGTGAACAAGGAAAGAGAGGAAATGATTACATGAAGTTAGGGGGAGAGAAAAAGAGAGTAGTTATGAAAATTGTAAAGAGGCGCATGTTACAAAAATATATTAAAACAAAATCTTATAATTAACTATGTGGAGACAAATATTTTTTGTTAGCTTAAATATAATAGAAAATTATAGATTATACATAACAATGAATAAAATTGTGAGATTTAAATGATATTATAATAACTAACTGTAATCTACATTTAGCACCCCTATTATTTTTGGACGTATGGTATATAGAGTAAGTAATAATTTCTAGGGGTGGAAAAAGAAAACCCTAATAGAAATGTAAATTAAATTGAATCTAAAGATTTATGATTGGTTTATAGAAATAGATGGATTTAAATTAAAAGATTGAATCAAATTATTTGAAAAGAAAAAATCAATAATTATAAACATTATAATATCATTAGAGTATAGTTGGTCATGGATATATCTATTCTATTATATTAACAGAATAGTTGATTATGACCACACGTCCTAAATATATATAAAAAAAAGATTCATTAAGAGTGATATACCGCTACAATATTTCAATGGTGAGCAATTACTAATAATTTTAAACACATTGCTACATAATAAACTAACCCACCAACACATAATGATTTAATTTTTAATAAATCACTATTTAACTCCTAGTATCATAGTTTGTATATATAGTTTTATAAAAAAAAATTTCCATCACTTCTTCGTAACCAGCTAATTGACCACCCAAGCAAATTTATGGAACCATTTATTTTCTACATGTCCTATCTCTCTTTCCTCTACATTTGATACATATACTTTATTGAAATATTAAATAGTAAAAAGTTTCTTGCCCTTATTGGTTGATTTTTTTTTTAAATTTCATAATTATATTCATCATTCTATCGTGCATGGTCATCACTTTTAAATAATTGATGTGGTTTTGACTTTATGTAGCATATTATAGTAATATGAAAAATTAGCAAATTGTACATTGTATAATGTAACATATATATGTATGTATATTAGCAGTCCTTGCACTCACGATGCATGTGTATAAAAAAATACAAACACATTAAGGATCGTGCAACCCACAACATGGGTGCCGTAGTTAAAGGAGATAATCATCAAAATGAAAAGAGTAATAATTATAAGTCCACTTATACATAATATTAACTATGTTTAAAAGAAAATAAATGTACATGTAAAAGTATGCTATGACAAAGATGAAAGCTCAAAAAAGAAAGAAATTGGGAGGGGTGCGTTTGATTTCAAAGGAAGGTGAAAAAGGAATTGCTTACTTTTAAGGAATGAGAAAATGGAGTATAGAGATGGGTTATATTGGGAAAAGAAAAACTGCCTAACATTTATACAACTATATGAAATTACTTAGGGGCATTTCTAGAAATTTTATAGATTAAAATATGGAGTTAAAAGGGCAAATGTTTGTTTAATAATAATAGATAACTATATCCGGGTAAATATACTAATATTGCCCTGTTAACTACTATTTTATTTTCTCTATACCAATTTGATTGAAAGATTTGTGTTTATGCAATGAATATTTTTCTTTTCTCATTTTATACCCTTACCTTAGGCTTTCCTTATATTATGAATGCAGAATATTTAAAACTTTTTTTTTTTATTTTTTTTCCCTACCAAAACGAAACTTTCATTGAAAATCAATTAAAGTAGACACAGTTACGGAGTAGAAGCGCCTTGGACCTAGACTTGAAATCGGCGGTTTTGAGTCCCTAAAATGGGAAGCTGGCCCCGAAACCGTAGGACACAGTTTCGCTAAGTCAAAGGACCCGCCAGTTCACGGGTTTGATTCCAAATTCATGAACGATATTAATTTTTTTTCATTTTCTAAATTAAAAAAAATATAATTTTTAAAATTAAATTTTTTTAAAGATTATAAGTAAAAAATTGTTAATAGTTTTTAATCCATTTTTAAATAACTTTAAAAAGATTTATATTTATTTATATAAAACTATATCTAAATAGAGTTGTTTTTTTTATAATATGAGACAAAAACTTATAAAAAAAGAAAATTAAAAGTTAAAAAAATTAGTCTTACTTCTGTATTATTAAGAAATGACATTTTTTTATTAAATCCTATAAATATTCAATCACACATGTTTTTTGTATTTATTTCTAATATTGTTATTATTAACAAAACATTAAATATTGTGAATAAGAATTAATTTTTTTTATTTCATATTAAATTTTTAATATTGTTTTAATTTATTTTAATTTATTTTTTTTATGAGTTGGAACCATTAATTTTTATTGAGTCAGTAAATTGACCCGCGACTAACCTATGAACCAACGATTCCACAACAGGTTAGGAAGTATCTCAACGATTCACGGTTTCGGATCGAAACCGCCGGACCAGTTTCAAACCGTGTCGTAATCAGGTCTAAACTAAAGTTTGTCAGAGTACAATGATTCGACGATGGCTAGATTATCTAATAACCAAAGGAAAGTAGCTTTTAGGGTGAGAATGAAGTTTAAACATATTCTCTTCCCAAGATTAGAAGCAACGTAAAAACAACCATCATGCAACAGGCCTAAAAGACATTGGACCTTTGTACCGAAAAGCAAGGATGCCCAATATAAACAAACGGAAGCGCTAAATGCCTGGACTAAAGGAAGGCAATCAGAGAAAAGAGTATCATTTTACAGCTTGGATGAAATAAGAGAATCTATAAATAATTACATTAACAAATGATTTAACCGCAATCCTGTAAGGGTTGCTCGAAGTATTGAATAATATATAGGGATGGAGTTTATGGAAGTCTATGAGGTGAGCCAAAAAAAAGCTGTTTTTTTTGGACACTAAACTCTTATCATCTCCTTCCATTTCGGCATGCAATTGATCATAGATCAACAAAACATAAATTCAAACAGGTTTCTTTTGAAAAACAATTAGAATATGTCCTTCTATAAAGCAATACAAGCAAAAACAGAAAAACAATTACAGAAAAGTTCTAATTGATCATTTCATATGTCGAGAGAAAAAACCTATTTTCTTATGCGATGAGACCAACAAACAAGCAACTAAGCAAAATGGCAAATCGTCAATAATCATTTCAGTAACTAGATAAAAAAAGATTCAATCTTTAGATTAAAAACTTTACGAAAAATTAATAAATCTACAAACTTTTTATAGATTAAAAATATCTAGTACCATTCAATGAGGTATTTCAAGCATAGGAACACGGAATGCATAATGAAGCAATGATATATAAATAATAAAGAACAGTAAAAATAGGCTTAGCCCTCTTGAACAAAAGGTGGATCTTCTATGGTAAAATGTTAAAAAATGCTTCTCGAGGATTACCAAAGCTAAACCATCCAAATGCTTGCACCAATAACAATAACCTAATAGAGAATGAGGGAGAGATCATCAGCAATAAAAGAGGAAGACACGCAATAAATTGAAGAACATTTATATATAGAACAAAAGTGCACTTTCATTGTCCTGCTTCCACCATGTCACTTCTAATACAAAAGATGATAACACGAAAACCATGGCAAACACCATTTCTTGCCAGTCAATGTGATGGTGTTTGTCGAAATTGGATCGATAGAGGTTTCATTCAGTTAATAATGTGGGGTAGAAAATGGAGGAGAACGAGAGAGTGGGAGAGAGAAGCACATGAAGTTACAGGAATTTTGCCTGTGCTTCTTTAGGGAAGATAGTGAGAAGGTGTAAGGTGACGAAGCACATGATGGGGAGTGCTTTTGAAGCTCTAAAGTTGTTAGGAAGACTACAAGTACAAAATATCTTTGTTGAACTTGAATGCTATGTGGTGGCTGAGTGACCTTAGTTGTATATCTTCACTTATGCCATATGTGTTTAATGAAGAGAAATATTGAGCAAAAGTTATTTTATTAATCCCAAGAGTGAAATATTCATGGAGTCAATTTTTTGTTAATCAATACAAACTCCTAGAATTAAGAGAATATAGCTAATTGATTGAAGCAAAGTGAACACTGATTTAATACTTAGAATCAGCAAATGAACAATTTTCAATGCCTGTGGTGTTTCCTTCTATATACCTCAAGTTAAGCTTTTAGTGGAGATTCCATCTGTCTTGGGTGAAGAAATTGATACGTGAGAGTGGTTTTGAGCCTCTCTAGCTGATCGAGAGGAGACATGAGCAACACGGAGGCCCCACTTTAGACTTGCTCGCGAATGAAGTGAAAATCAATGGTGACATGCTTCATTTGAGAGTGCAAAACTGGGTTGTAGCATAGGTGAGTGGCTCCAATATTGTTACAGCAGATGACCGGGGCTTGCAAAGTCTGTTTTCCAAGTTTGATAAGAAGTGAACAAGTCCAGCGTAGTTCGGCAGCAGTTGCTACAATAGCACGATACTTAGTTTCAGTTGATGAGCGTGCGACAGTGCGTTGTTTCATAGAACTCCAAGAAATTGGACTACAACCAAGGTAAACAATGTAAGAGGTGGTTGATGTGTAGTCATCTTGGTTACTAGCCGAATGGGCATATGAGAAAGCATGGAGAGAAAGTGTTGGACTACAATGAAGTACTATTCCATGATTAGATGTGCCACGAAGGTATTGTAACAATTGTTTGGTTGCATTCCATTGATCTGTCGTAGGACGATGCATGAACTGGGAGAGCTTGTTCACTGCAAATGTAATGTCAGGTCTTGTGAGAGTTAAATATTGAAGACTGCCAACAATGGTTCGATATTCTGAAGCATCTATCAAGGTGGTGCCATTATGAAGACTCAGAGTTTGATTTACTCCCAAAGGTGTATGAACTGGTTTAACATCGATCATGTGAGTGCGTATGATAAGGTCATTACTGTAGTGATGTTGAGAGAGAAGGAGACCATGCTTATGTGGGAGAACCTTAACTCCCAAAAAATAAGAGAGATTACCAAGATCCTTTAGAGAAAATCATGCTGCGAGTTGAGTGACAAAACGTTGCATGCTGGAGTTATCACTTCCCGTGATGATGATGTCATCTACATAGACTAGCAAGTAGATCATGGTATTTGTGTTGTTGTATATGAACAACGAAGTATTTGCACATGATTTTTTGAATCCCTCACTAAGAAGATATTGTCATAACTCTTGGTACCATGCCTGTAGAGCTTGTTTTAAAACATAGATGGCTTTATGTAATTTGCACACATGGTTTGGATATTCTTTATCAATAAAGCCTGGAGGTTGTATCATAAAGACATCTTCAGTGAGATGACCTTGTAAAAAGCCATTATTGATGTCCAGTTGTCGTAGCGACCATCCATGAGTAATTGCAATGGTGGGAACAAGGCGAATTGTTGTTTGTTTGATAATTGGATTGAAAGTGTCATGTTAGTCAATGCCTGGACGTTGATGAAAACCCTTGGCTACTAAGCGTGCTTTGTACTTGTCAAAAAAACCATTTGATAAGCATTTGGTGCAAAAAATCCACTCACATCTAATAAGATTATAGGCTTGGTCAGGTGGAATTAGCTCCCATGTACCATTCTGAACAAGAGCATCAAACTCTTCAGACATTGCACGACGCCATTTGATATCTTTTAGGGCTTGGGTCACCTTTTTTGGTTCTAGATCATCAGATGAGATGAGTTGAGCATTGAGATTGAGTTTTCTAATTGGTTTGTGGATATGATTTTTAGCTCTTGTGGTCATGGAATGAGTGTTTGTTATGTCTGGGTGGTTGGATGCAGTAGGCAGTGAGTTATGTTTTTGTTCTAGGCTAGGAATGGATGAAGATAGTGGTAAGGTTTGTTTTTTAGTGGTTTGTGGATCAATTGTGGTAGATTGGTTAGCCAAAGATTGGTTGAGGGTGTGGAGATTTTCTGGTGCCAATGTCATTTGTGTAGGAGCAACATTGGAAAGACCTTCTGTTGATGATGTGTTAAGTGTAGTAGCAGTAGGAGAATCTATGGAAATTATGTAGGCGAGTCGTAACCAATGAGAAACGGTGGTTGACTCGGGACGATTAGGATGAGTGTGAGTAGATTTGAAGGGAAAGACTGACTCAATGAATTTGACATGGCGAGAAATGTAAAGGTGAGATGTGTTGGTATCGAGACATAGATATGCACTTTGGGTGGATGAGTAGCTAAGGAAGACACAAGGAGTGGATTGGGCTTCAAGTTTGTGATTATTGTAAGGTCGAAGCTAAGGATAACAAAGACAACCAAAGATTTTAAGTTTAGAGTAGTTGGGAGTGGTGCCAAATATTTTTTCGAATGGGGAAGACATGTTAAGTGTAGGTGTAGGAAGCCGATTGATGAGCTAAACAGTTGTAGCAAAGGCATGATTCTAGTAGATTAGTGGAATGGATGCATGTGTGAGTAGTGAAAGACCAGTTTCTACAATGTGACGATGTCGTCTTTCGGAATATCCATTGTGTTCAGGTGTATATGGTGGAGTGGTTAAATGAGTTATGCCATTTGTCGCTAAAAATGAATCAAGAGCTTGATATTCCCCACCATTATCAGAGTATAAGCTTTTAATTTTGTGATTGAAATAATTTTCTACAAGTGCTTTGAATCGAATGAAGACTTCATATACATGGGATTTACGTTTAAGTGGATAATACTAGACATATTTAGTGAAGTGATCAATAAAATTGACATAGTATTTAAAGTCATCATATGAATGCACAGGAGAAGTCCAAACATCAGAGAAAATTATTTCAAGAGGTTTTGTAGATGCGAGATAAGACATAGAGAATGGAAGCTTATGACTTTTATTACAACTGTAAGCATTATAATGGTTATTCGTAGAGGAGACAGAAACTGGTAATTGAAATTTAGAGATGACATGTTTGTAAATTGGAGAAGTAGGATAACCTGGAAGATTGTGCCACTTGGTAGCTATTGTCTTGACGCTAGAGAAGAGAACAAGAGGAGATTGGTTAGTTGAAGTGATTGGCCACTCATACACGCCATCCTTAGTTGGTCCCTTTAGAAGTGTTGCTCCTGTGTTTAAGTCCTTCACCAGAAAACCAGAGAGTAAGAATTCAATAGAAACATTATTGGTAAGGCACATTTGAGAAATGGAAATTAGATTCTTTTTCATGGTTGGAACACATAAAACATTATGTAATTTAAAATCACGTGTAGAGGAAGAAAGAGAGGTAAAACCAGTGTGGGTAATTTGAAGACCCGTGCCGTTGCTAATCATGACATCGTCATGCGCTTCGTACAGTGCATGAAGAGAGAGATTATTCAAGTCGGAGGTGATATGATGAGATGCGCCACTATTGAGGAGCCATGATGGAGTGTCGGATGCGCTAGTTGTTGTATAGTTGACTTGAGATTATTGGGGAGATGATGAACGTGGACCTATTGGTCGGAAACTCGATGGTTGTGAGACTGTTGATGAGTAGCCTAAGTTGGATTTAGTTGAAATCAATCGAAATTGTGGGCATCATTTGGCTGTGTTCCCTTGAGTATTACACGCTTGACATGTTCCAAGATAAGGATGTGATGGAGGCCAAAAATTGTTAGATGATAACCAATGGTTTGGTGATGAGTTGAAAGGAGGATGCCATGGTTTGTTCCAAGGGTTTACCATTGTTGGATTTGCTGTTGCTGGAAGATAGGCTGGTTGTGGTGGTTGGGATTGACTCAATGCCATTTCCTTATTCAAAAGTTTTTCATGAAGCTCATCAAATGAGGTGGTTGTATCTCGAGCATTAATGGCATCAATGATTGATTTGTATTCCTTATCTAGACCATCAAGTCCTCTTCATCATATGGTTTGCCTAGAATTGCAAGTTCATCGGCACAACTTCGAATATATTGCATATATTTAGTAATGTTATGTGAGCCTTTAATTGGATTCTTTAGTTGCTCATTAATCTGCTTAATATAACCACGAGTGGGCTTTGCATATGTGTTTTCAAGAATCATCCAAGCATCACGAGAGGTCGTAGCATGGTTTAAGAGTGGTACAATTGCAACCGATAATGATCCAACAATGGCGCTGAATATTAATTTGTCCTGTCGAAGCCATGTTTAGAATTCAGGATTTTGTGACGCGTTACCATAAGTGGTAATGGTGGGAGATGGTGCACTAATTGAGCCATTAATATATCCTTTAAGATTATAGCCAATTAAGGTTGCTTGAAACTGTAATTTCCATGAGAGATAATTTGTAGGTGCGATTTTTATGGTGGAATGGGAGGATATGTTTATTGCAATAAGAGGATGATTAGGTTCGTAGCTCTGATACCATGAAGAGAAATGTTAAGCAAAAGTTATTTTCTATTAATCCCAAGAGGTAAATATATATGTCATGGAGTCAATCTCTTTGCAAATCAATACAAATCTCCTAGAATTAAGAAATGATAGCTAATTGATTTGACAACTATGTATACATGATTCTAATTCCTAGAATCAAGCAAATGAATCAATTTTCAATGCCTAGTTGGTGTTTCCTTCTATATTTAATCTGTGTAAGGACGAACTCAAGAACTTTTGAAATTGCAGATTATTCTGGAGTTCAAGGAGGTGCAATAAGTTGGTAGATTTCCTTGCTAAACAAGGCCTAGATAGAAAACAAGACTTTATTTTCTTCAAGAACGTTCTAGATTTTGTGTTAAATTTTTGCAGTTATGGATTTGATGGGGTGTAATGGAGATAGTAGCTTTTTGTTTTTAGAATTGGACTAACTTCGATTTTCACTATTGTTGTAATGGACTTTTGGTTGAGTTTTCTTATGAGAATGAATGAGTTTTTCTTCATAAAAAAAAAATCTTTGAATTAATGAAATTTTTAAAGATTTGATAAAGTTCTGTCCTCATTAAATCTTATATGTGATGTGAGAGCCTAGTGAGCGGGAGAGTTTAGTTCTAGAATACTTCATCTAACATCCAAGTTATATTGCCTCTTTCCCACTATAATACCCATCCTATACTTAAGTAAACTTAAGGGCATCTAAGTAAATCTAAGTTAACCACCTTGCAAAATATCTTGAATGTCTGATTGCTAAAATTCCCAAGCCTTAAATTAATAAGTAGGGTTATTTAGTAATTGACCACTCTTACTATTATTTTAATTATTTTTTTCTCTAAATTATCCCCTTTTCCTTTGTATAGTAATTACTAAATTAGTTTTTGAATTTTAGGATTTCCAGTTATGATAATAGTTTGTTGTTTATCTGAAACTCAATATTTCAATTTCCAGATATACTAAAATGCTAAAGAATATGTAATTTGATTAATACACATAATATTAATAGGTAAAAATACACCTAAGGAATATGTAAAGCACGGATCTTTCATGCTTTGTATTCTTGTGTTATCGTTAGTATTTGCTATACGTTTGAATTTAAAGTTTTCATTTTAATGGGGGTTTGGAGTTTGTAATAGTAAAGCACTGATCTTTCATACTTCTTCTTTGCTAATAATAGCAAATTGGATTTAGCGAAATTCTTTCCAAGCATAATAGTTTCAACAGAGAGTGTTCACTAAATTATGGTAACTCAACTACTCTTGTAGTATATTTCATGAAATGTAATATAGTATTACCTTTTGTTTTGTTTTTTTTTCCTTGTGTTGCTCTATTTTTTTTTCTCAACACATTTCATGGACATAAGAAATCAAGTATACCAAATGTAGTCATTTTCCTAGGGAGAGAAAATTTTCAATAGTTCCTCAGAATTTCCAAATTAACATTTTTCTTTTAGTTTGCCTTAGTTTTTTCTCCATTCATTTTTTTACCATAAAGAGGAGAAGAAGTATAGTTCCATTGAGTTATTATATTTGTTGCTAATGAATATGTTGTCCTTCTACCAAAATAAGCATTAATTGATTTATCTTACCAAATTTTCATTCTGGTACTAATTTGATGTACTGTGTGCTAGTTAGTGGTTGTGTAACTGCAGGATGTACTATTAGCTAGTGGTTGGAGAGCTACAAGATGTACTAGCAATGGTTGGAAAATGACATATTTTGGACCTATGAAAATCTTTTGACAAGTGGCATAACAATTGCATGAACTGTATGAACTTTGATCGAAAATCCTCCACTCTCTCCTTCGTTTTAGTCACATAAGGTATGCACTGATTATCTTACTGTGCTGCTTTGTTAATTAAAATGTTTCAGCCTAGCTACTTATCATGCGGTTATGCATTTTCTTATGGAGACCTTTGCTACTATTTAAGTTGTCGTTGACATGCTAATTGTATTATTGTGATTTAGCCGTCAAATATAATGATTATAGTTGTTGGTATTGTTTTCTTTTCAATCCAAGGAATGGAGTGATTGATGAAACTATTGTGTCTCTTGTGGTGTTGATGCCAAGTAGTTAATTATTATGGGTTGTAAACACCATTTCAATCGCCCATTATGTTTCGTGAACAACGTTTTCACTGTATCTATCCTTTACATGCAATCCGTGATTCGACTGTAATTGATGGATGAGAATGACAATGATAATCGATGATGAGGATGAGGAGGATGGTAAGATTGTTTAAGATTAGATGTATTTATAGAGTTGGTTTTGAATCAAGAACCGACCCACCAGTTCATGAACCATAAACCAGTTTGATTGTCTAATTTATGCCCAACTAAGGACTTATAGGTTTAGGTAAGTCATGATGGGTTAAGGTGAGCAACTCGCTAACCCACCAAGTCAAGGCATGTACCTCCACTTCTTTTTGTTTCTCTTTTCCTATGTTTCTAGTAATGGCAATTTCTTGCCACTTTATTTTCCTTTCTAACACATTTGATAATGGATTATAGTGAATGCTTAAACTATATTTGAGAAGAGGGAAAGTATAGGGAGGAAGGGAAATGAAACCAAAAAATTAAAGAGGAAAGAAAGTGAAAGGAAAAAAAAAATATAAGTTCCATTGTTTAAATAAGAAAATAATGAAAATGGTGAAAAAGTTAAATAAAATTGTTTATTTTATCAAAATGTTAAAAATTCATATAGCTTTAAGATATGCTTTTATTATAAAGGTAAGAAAGTAGGTTTTGTTTGATTTGCTCCCATTTGAGAGAATAGTTTTTGTGGGCCCAATGAAGAAAAAAAAATACTCCCTTCCAAATTTATTCCTTCTTCCTTTCTTTCCATTACCAAACAATGGAAATCATATTGAAATTCCAACTTTTCATCCCTTTCTTGGATAAAAAAATAGTGTTAAAGTTTGAATTAATGTCTTTGTGTTAGAGGGAACTAGAACAAATGAAATGAGATACTGTGATTGTAACTTAGGGTTCTTAGGTATCATGTGGATGAAAAGTTGAAAGTGGAAGTTAGAGACTCATTAGAATTTCTTAGGTGCACCTATTTTTAAAGAATTTTAATATTTTTTGCAAATATAATGTTAGAAAAATCGGTGCAATTTTTAAGAAAAATTTAATGTGTTATAAACTCAATGGAAGGTGCTTCTAAAATTATGTCACTTGGAACTATCTATATTTTTCTCTTCTTGAGGTTTGCTTGAATGAGTAATGGATGAAGTAAATGAAATTATTAAATTTTCTGTGAAATTTACTATATTGAAGCTAAAAGACTTATGGCATGTCTAGTTAGTAGAAGGAAACAATATAAGAATAGAATTGCAATTATTAAGAATGGAATTAAGAAGTAATTGTTATTTCTATAGGTTCCTATAATACATCATGGGTAGATATGGTAATATGCTGAAAAGAAAAAAAAAAGAATAGCCATTCCTTTGGTTCTAGAAAGAAATTGCAATTCCCCATTATTCCACTAACCAAATGTAAGAATATGTTTATTAAAGAATAATAACTATTATATTTCATCCTTATAAGGTCAACTAAATGATATGTTAAAAGAGTTTGAATGGTTAGTATTGGATGTGGTCAAAGGGAGTTTGCGAAGTTGGAGTTGGCTCAAGATTGAATTGAAGAGTGATGGATGGGGGCTTAAGGTCCAGTTTAGCAATAAAAGCCGATTGAAGCTTGCATAATAATACCTAAATATAAAATTTGGCAAAAAATTGATCGAATTGCGAATCAAACTAGAATATAAATTAGGCTTAAACCATTTCTTTAAGTTAAAAAAAATTATAGAACGAATCGAACTATTTTCTTATATATATATTATAGAATAAAATTAATAAATGTGTATAAGTGTTAGGGTTTAAATGAAGGAGACACCTGCGTGTAGTGTGATCTTAGTGAAAGTAGTAACGATGAGTTGTTATCCAATTTTATCATGAGCAAAAAAATAATTTTATTGATTAATTAAAGAGATTACATAAAAAAGAGGGTATATTTGACTTTACTTCTTATACATGATTATTAGGCTCTGAAAATAAATAATAAAAATAAATAAAGAGTACTACTTCCCTTATAAATTATCCCTAACCTATTGCAAACAATAAATAAGGTTGTTCCACTATCCATACAAATTAATTTTACTCACTACAATAGAAAAGGAAAATAATGAGAAATTATTTTAGAAGAAGTAAATGGTCGCAAATATAGAAATCTTACTCCGAGGAGAGAATTGCCACAAATATTATTTGTGACAAAAGAATCCCCACAAATACTATTTGCGAGAAATACATTGTCACTTCCAATGCCAAGTAAGCAATTTTCCTTTTTAGCTTTTTTTTTTTTCGAGGTTTTCCCTCATAACAAGCTCCTATCTTCTTTTTTCCATACCTTCATGTGTGTAAAGTTTGTATTTTCCCTCTCTGTTCAACCTATTCCTTACTCTTTCGGTCTCTCCTCTCACTGTCCTGGACTGTATTGGAAAAGTTTTGCTAAGACACAACATATAGAAGTCACAAACGAAGGAGGTCTAAGAATAAAGAAAGGGTAGAAACGCAACAACTTATTTTCTTGGGGCTTTAGCCGTTCGTGGGTTACGGTGCTCCAACTTCCTATTGTGATGCATTTTCTTTAGGATCCCAAATGGCCATCTTATAATCTGTCTTTCTCTCTCTGTTTGTTCCCAATTTTGTTTTCCCAAAACAATGATAGATTTTGTTTGTCTTTTTGTTGTGTGCAGAGGATTTTGAATAACAAAAGTTGGGACCTTGGTGTGTCATGTGTACAATTATCTAGTAAAGGCATGTTTTCCCTTTCTTTCTCTGTCTATTTGTTTGTTAAATATGGTGTTTGTTCCATTTTTGTGTAAAATTTAGGGTTTTTTTTTCTTATTTTTTTCTAAATGATTTTAGGGTTTGTCTTTTAATTAGATTGAAATTTAAGTAAAATATAGCTAGTAGTGCTAGATTATGTTGGGTAAATGAGTATAGGGTTCATGTTTTTATTTGGTATATGGTTTTGCTTTTATATCTATGAAACTATTTCCTATACTCATAGATATATTATCAACTATAATCATACTATTTGCTTTTAGTTCTCGCTACCCCTACAATGAACTAGGACAAGAGAACCTTATACAATTGTCCACCAACAATCCTTAAAGGCAATTCTATTAGGTTATGTACTAATTTAACATAACATAATTCTCATTTGCTTTTCATTTTTAATTTCATGATTGATTGGACCAATCTTAGATAAAACATAGCTAACACATCCTTAGTGTTTTTTGCAAATCTTTTCTGCAAGAAGCAAGAATTAAGGTACGCAAATCACAAAATTTTCTATATTTGCTACACTGTTTTCATCATATTTTGTTATTAAGACGAACTAAATGCGCTCTTGCATTTTGCTACAGACCACGATGTTCATGGGATGCAGGAGTGGAGAAGTCAAGCTAGGTTTCTCTAATAGTACTCATGTAATGATGTTTTTTCATTTAGCTAAAAAAAATTATCTGATTAGAAGTGGAATATGGGGGATCTAGTGCTGATTTGAATTGGCAGTATGTATACTCTAGATAGATATATATTCATGTTTATTTTAGCTTTTTAATAGTTGTTGAAGTTGTTGTTTATGGTGTAGCTATCTATAGATATATCTTTTGGCTGATCTTTTAAGCACATAAACTCCAGCAGAAGCTATTGCGAAGTTGAAGAGTGAAAAATACTGTGATAGTTGTTCGGCCAAGAACTGAATCTCATAGTTTTTGAAACAACAATTTTTGATACCGTTGGAATTGCTCTTAACGATAGCAACAGTCATCACAACAGTATTTTCTGTAGTAAGAGGTACATCCGAAATGAACTTTGAAACAGCATTTGTTCACTATTTGTCATCCTGTTTTTTTTTTTTTTCTCCTGTGTTGTTCTTTCGTCTTGTTTTTTGAAATAGAGCAGTATTTGCTGGTGCCTTTTGTACTTTCTTATTCGTCTTGTTTTTGCTCCTGTTTAGGCATAAACGAATTTTTCATATGTAAATCCTTTACTTTAATAGTGGAAAAATATAATTTTGATTCTTTTCAGCTTGAGCTTTTGATACATTTGACTATTTCTTGCCTTAGTTTATGTCCCTCCATAGATATAAGATGTACATACCTTTTATATCCTTTGAATTTTGTTATTTTGGTCTTTCTGTTGATGTACTGTTGCGTATGATAATGGCGATTATATGTTTAGGATGAGTGGAAGGAGATGGCACATGACACATGATCGTAATTCTTCAGAATATATCAAGGGGTACCGAGTTTCCTTGAAGTAGCCATGTAACATTGTTAGGATTCAGATGAATTTATCCGTTGTCCATGTCGAGATTTTCTTAATCAGGAATAGTTACCAATAGAGGCCATTGAGGTTCATCTAATTCGCTAAGGAATGGCATGGTCTTACACTACTTGGATATTTCATGGGGAGACATCACGCATTGATAAGTTGGATTGTATATACTCGGGTTTGAATGGCTCTAGAATTAGTAACAATCAAATTGGTGTATGAGACCCATCGACAATGGAAGAAGTGGTATGTGATAATGGCCATACATTTGAGGATGATGCTGATCGTTAGATATTAGAGAATTCGGCATGTAGTGGTTTGACTCTGAGTATGATATGTTGAAGGATAGCAGAGGAGATGAAATTGACATGGATAAGTGAGGTAGCTTATTTGAAGAAGTGAAACGTGAGGTCTATCCAGGGTGTAAGAATTTTTATTGTTATCTACTGTAATACAGATGATGCATTTTAAGGTTGACGATCAACAATTTGTACAAAGTTTCAACAATTAGCTTAGTTTTGTAAAGAATATATTACCAAAGGAGGAAATACTCCCAGGTTTTTATTATGAGTGTCGAAAAATGTTACACTAATTGGGAAGGTTCATCATTGCTATTTATTTCATCGAGAATTATTTCAACCATATGATAGTGTTGATCATGATATTGCTAACCAACCTCAATTAAACGAGCCACTACAACAACTGAGAAGTGGTAGAATGATCCTAGTAAATCGAATTTTTGTTCATCTTAGGGAATTAGCTCGTGTTCCTATACTAGAAGAAAGCCTATCTTTAGTTAATACAAATAGTAGTGATGAGTATTCCACCGACAGTAGTGATGAAGAAGAGTAGATGTTGTAAGGTTACGTTATTAAATCATTATGTAATATTCATTTTTTGATCTTATCAATTCCTTTTTCATTAGATTTGTATACACAAAAAAATCCTAATTCTATCAATGTTGTTTTATGCAGTATGGATGTTTCTAAGGCCTAGTTGTGCGAGAGATGATCTTGTCGATTGGTTTGGGGTTGACACTATTCAAGAGCACCTCAATTATCGTGAGCCTTTACAGTCATCGGATACATCGGAGGACGAAGCAAATGATGAGCAGCATAAAGAACCTTCTAACGAGAATACGCAAGAGGATAATACATTAGAGCACGACACAGAGCCTAGGCGTCGGGGTGTTTATAAAGGAACCCGTTATGAGCTAATTAAGCAGAGTACAGGTCGTAATCTTGTTTTAGAATTGCATGACATTTACAATGCGCCACGAGGAGACAACGTACGAATGTTATCCGAAGAGTTCACTTCAGCACATTGTCACTTTTCTTTGTTGTGCTATCCCGAAGTTGAAGGTAAAGCTTAGTCAAAAGTGCCATTAAAGATACGACGAAGGCTGACTAGCGCAGTTGTGGTGAGTTGTTTCCTTCTTACTCTTGATTTTATTTTACATTATGATGCAAAACAAAGATTCATCCATTCCCATCAAATTTTTGACATTTACAGGAAAAGTTTGATCTTAGCCCAAAAAACGATCCACAATGACCATTTATATTTCATAGGATTGCTAGTAGAATATACAGTGAGTTGCGATATCGACTGAAGCGAAAGTATAAGGAGTATGGTGAGGGTGAGAGAGCACGTTAGAAAGTATCAAAGGGTTTGCTTCACCGGCCATCTGATTAGGTTGCTTTACGTGATTTTTTTGACAATGACCTCCATCATCAAGTAATTTGCCTATTTAATACTTATTGTATGTGTTTACATGTAATAGTGTAGTTATTTTCCTTTTTATTTAGAAGCGTTCTTTAGTCAATAAAATCAATAGAGAAAAGCTGCAATATAACCACATTGTCGCACAAGATCATTCATGAATATTTAGCTTAGTAAGGTATGAAAAAAAGATCCCTAGTTGCTTGTTATTATTTATGATGATATGATCATTTGCTTCAAAGATTATTATTTATGTTGAAAATTGAGACAACTTATGTCTTGGTATGAACTTGTTTTACTATAATATATTATGAATTATCAGAGATGAAGACATTTAAACACACCATAAGAAAAGAAAAGGTGAATTATCTGAATGGGTCAATTTATTGTGCAAGATAAACGTGTAAGTTATATATCAATAATTACTTCTAGTTTTTTTTAACTATTGTAACTTACTAAAGATTCTTTCTTTTTCTCTTTTTCCCATTATTTGTCTTGTAATTATATTTTACATGATCTAGAGAGCTATGGTGGAATCATACAAGCAAAATTTGCAACAATCTCAATCATTCAGTCAAACGTCGAAGACATAAGTTGAGATCATGAGACAGGTCCTTGGTCATAAGGTTGGATATAGCCGTGGTTTGGGCTATGCTAGCCTTAAACCACCTTCATCCCATTTGAGATCCCTTTTCTTTTCCAATATGCACCTACGGCATCTAATGAACAAGTGATAAGGTCGAGAACAAAATATCCACATTGGAAGACACTGTTGCTCAACAAAAGCAATTACTTGATCATTTTCTAGCACAACAACAACAGTTTTTTGCTTTGCAGCAGTAGTGGTTTTCACATCTATCAAGCACCTCACCATTAATACAACCAATCTAATCATCATTGCAATCATCACCCTTTTTTGGTGGGTTTGACACTGGGAATGTTCCATTAGCTCCATTTATTATACCATTAGGTGGATCCACACAACAACCATCATACCCCAAATCCTCGGTGCAGCCATAGGTCAGGCATCAAAAATCTTTATTTCCAGCTTCATTCTATAGTTTCCTCAATGCCCAACAACAGCAACCACAACCTCCAAATGACGAACATTAGTGATTGATACAATTATCCGTGTAGTACATCACTAGAGTAGACCATATTAGCTACTTTTTGTGTTTATCTAATGACCTTTTTTTTTTTTTTTGCTTAGCTAGATATCATATTGCTTGTCGGTTAGGTACCGCATCACTTTTTTTTTTGCTAGATCTCATGTGATGTGTATATTTTTTTGGAACTATATTTATGGTTAGATGTTTGATTGGTTGTTTTTTATTTTGAGAATGAATAGTGCATAGTGTAGAACCATATTGTGACAAATTGTAGTAGGTTTTCTTTTTTGTCTTATCTGATAACATTTTGCAAGGATTCATTTCTCGTAAACATTGGGTATTGCAAGGAATTTTTCCTCATTCCCCATAAATTCTTTTTCTTTTTGGCTGATGGAGGATGTCGGTTTATTGACTTGATGAAGATATTGTATCACAGGGCTGAAGAATGTATATTGTATGACAGGTTTTTTTTTTTTTTTCATAAAAATAGCACAACGCGGGGGGAAAATCGCATTTATGACAATTCATTTGTCATAAACATTGGCTAAAGTAGCAATTTTTTTATTTTCCATGATTTATTCCTCGTAAATATGTATGCCTAATATATTTTCCTCGCAAATTTACACAATTAAAACATATTGCAATAATTTGATTTCTCGTAAATTCCCACAATTAATTTCTCCTGCCACAATTTCATTCTTCGCAAATGCCTAATTGCCACAATTTGATTTCTCATAAATGTCTTATTGCCACAATTTTATTCATCACAATTGCCTTATTGCCACAATGTTATTCCTCACAATTGCCTTATTACCATAATTTTATTCTTTGCAAATGTCTTATTGTGACAGTTTGATTTCTCATAAATGATTCCTCACAAATGCTTTATTGCGACAATTTCAATCATCGTAAATGCCTCTACTTTTTTCTGCCTATCACCTTTTTTTGACAACCTTTTTTCTCGCAAATGCTATTATTTCTCCTCATAAATACTTTTTTCCAAGTGTGAGAATGTCTTCCTCACAATATCTCAAAGTTGGTGGGCCTATTGCAACAATTTCTTTACGGGAATATAAATTTTCGTAATCGATTTATTGTCATGATTTTTTAAGTTTTTGTGTAAAAAAAAATTTCTCACATTTTCTAATAATTGTTATAGTGACTTTCATTACAATTGCATAATAAAAATAAATATTATTTAATCTATTGCATCTTACATAAAATCTCGAGTTGAGCTAATGGAGCTTACTCTTTCTTATTGATCAATGGATTCTTCTTCAAAAAAACAAAACAAGGTTTGTCGTCTAACTCGTTCTTATTGTACTATATGTTTTATGGAGTATCTGGTTATATAATGACGTCTATTCAACAGGTCATATTCCAGAACAAATCATCATTGAACTACTTTCACGTTTGACAGTGCAGACACTGTTGCGTTTCAAGTGTGTTTGCCAGCTAGGAAATCTTTGATCTATAATACCACTTTCATTAGAAAGCACTTGGATCACATGCCAACAATCAATAATCTTTCTCATCATCATTTGCTTTTTATCAACAAAACATGCAGTAAACTCTTGCTATTTCAATATATTCTCTATTGAGTTACAAAGATCATGCATCAGTTGTTGAGCCCATGATTCCACAATTAGACAAGATCCAATTCGGATGTACTAAGCTTGTTGGAACATGTGATGGATTGGCCCTTCTTTTGATTAACCTTCCTGCACTCACACTCTTACTATGGAATCCATCAAGTCGAGAAACTAAGATATTACCAGATATGGATCAAAAACTTTGTTTTATATATTGTTGTCATGTTGGACTAGGCTATGATCGCCTATTAAATGACTACAAAGTGGTTAAGGTTCACTACTGCCGTTGTCGAAGGCAAAATGAAGGTCAGATGTGGTTGTACTCTTTGAAGATGAGTATCTGGAGAAGGATCCAAGACTGCCCTTATAAGCTTTTGCAACTCACTGATTATAAGCTTGTTGGGGACAACCTTGTTTGGTTTCGAAGCGGCACAAGAACTTTAGTCTCCTTTGATTTGGTTAAGGAGACATTCCAAGAACTATCGTTACCTCCAAAACTAAATTCTACTAAGATTATAGGGCGTCAACTTGGCACCTTAGATGGAAATTTGTGTATACTCCATCCTTGTCGTGGTTGCTCGGATCTTCATGTATGGGTGATGCGAGAGTTCGGAGTGAACGAATCCTGGTCAAAACGAGTTCGTCTTCCATTTCCCAGAGATATTTTTGGCCCTACCATTAATAATCCACTTCCGTGTATGTTGCCAAACGGTGAAGTTTTGCTGAATTTTGAGGAAGGAGTTGCAATTTACAAGAAGAAAAGTCGTACACATAGAGCTAGAGCTGTATTGTTTCACAGTTCATCAAGGCGTATTTTTCGTGAAGTATATGTGGAGAGCCTAGTTTCACTTAATGGTAACAAGCAATAAGTGACGTATTACTTAAAAATATTGCATAATTGGGTTTACCTATTTTCTACGTTATTTCTTTGCAACAGTACAAATGTTGATACACATTGTATTTTATTTATCGATTTCTTACGATTTTTTAATACTTATCCATTTTTTTTTCTTTTTCCAAAACAATTTTCAATTAATTTAAAATAACAAAGAAATTGTACAATTTAAAATACCAAGATTCGATGACCATATAAATGTTTATTTTTTATCTATAAGATTTTCAATAGGCAATGTACACTCATTTGTATGAGAAAATTGATAATTGCATGGCTTCCATTAGATCCACCAAGGCCTGGATTACAACTTTTTCTCCTCTAATAAAAGCGGAAATAGAAAACAGTTTTAGTCATGATAATAGAATGGAACAATATATATACATAATGAATTCGTTGGGTATGTGATATCAAAGAAAATGTATATAGGTAGGTTTCTATTTTAACATGTAAACAAATAAATTTTAAATCAATCAACTCTATCAATTAACTGTATCTTGACACCTACTCTATATCAAAATTTCCATAGTTAGTTTAGGAGTATTAAATATTTCTAAATATAAAAAATTCATAAAATAAAAAAAAAAGTGGGTACAAATGTTATGACCTTATGCAAGCATCAATGGGGTGTAACTTGCTAATAATATATATATATATATATATATCTTATAGTAACTTTTCATTCAACTCTATACTCCTATAAAAATCAAAATTATTAATTAGATTACCAATAAAATCTTAATATAATTTATTTATCCAATGATTGAAATTGCTCCCGTTAATTATTAAGGCTGGACATCATACACAGCAATTTGCTTGAAACTTGTTTAAGCTCCTTGTTTTCTAAGTCTTTGGTGCGTTGCTTGACTTGAAGATTTCGCTGTTGAAGCATGTAGTTGCAGTAGAAAAAAACTGGCCAACATCTTCGTGAATAAATTGTGAAGAGATGGAACCTAGCAGGGTAAATGCAATTTAAGGGCGTATCCTTTACTGAAACATTTTTCGGACTTTTTCTCAAATTCTTATATAAATTTAATCCTTACAATCGTCTAACGTCATTGTATAAAAGTGAATAATATGTTATAGTAACTTGAGGGGTTTCTAGTGATAGATGGGGCAGAGAGAAATAGCACTAGCGGCTGATGTTATCGTAATTGTTGACTACCATTTATCGGTTTTAACTATTAGTAACTGCAATTGAACAAAAATGTGATATTGTTCCTCCTATGATCAGTAAGTTTGATTATTTTTGAGTATCGATATAAGTATGACCAATAATTGTAAATATTATGACACCATTGGATATAATTGGTCACAAATATATATATTATATGTATTCTATTATATTAAGAGAATATTTATTTTTCAACTCCACATCCTAAATACATATACTCTATACTCTTACATCCAATTTTTTCCACCACTTCGCCGTAACCTATTAATTAACCACCCAAGCAAATTTATGGAACCCTTTTTTCTGCACGTCTCCTCTTTCTCTCCCTCTCTTTCCTCTACATTTCATACACGTCCTTTATTGAAATATTAAAAGGTAATCAGTTTCTTACCTTTATTGGATGAATTTTTCTTTTAAAGCTTACATGTATTATCATTCTCCTACCATGCATGGCCATCACTTTTAGTATAGAGAGGGGGCTTTTTTTTGGGGGGGGAACGAAAAGAAAAGAAAAAACTGGCTAACTATACGGAATTATTTAAGAGTATTTTTAGGAATTTTATGGATAAAAAATGTAAAGTAAAAAAAGGGATTATTTACTTAATAATATTAAATAATTATATCCATACAAATATAATAGTGCCCCCGTTAACTACCATCCAACATTTCTGGAGCTCCTCTTCGGCCTCACAGATCAGGGCGGACTCCTTAGTCCTTACCCTTCAGGTTGCAATTTTATTAGGCATGCTTGCGAACAATTTTGCTCCCTTCCAAGCCTTGAATTGTTCGGGATAAAATGAAGTGTCTGGAGCCTCAGAAACTTGCCTAGGCACCCTTTCATTTAATAGCTAGCTTGGAGTTAAAAGCTCTATATGCTACACCCCTCCGATCTCAAGGTCGGAGTCGTTGTCGTTCACTTCTCTGCCGAAAAGAGTCTTATTTTATTGCTGCTAATTACGAACGGTCTTTTCTATACACCAATCCCAATGGCTAATTTGACTCTAAAGCCTGGAGCCTGAAACTCAATCAGAAAGAAATTCTCTCTTTTGCCAGGAACTAAACTTTCTCACTACTAGATGAGGTCACTCATCTGTTTCTTGATTGCTTCTACTCGGTCACAATTCCGATGGATGTGAGCCTAAGTATCTCATGCCCTTCATCCTCTAATTCTTGGCAGTTGGCTCGGCGCCTCCTTATACTTGATTATAAGCTTTCTTCAAGATCTCCAACAATCCTCAAGTGGCCAGCAGCTCTTGCTGCTGCGGTTCATTGTATTTGGAGAGGAACTCCTCTAGAGTTAAACTATATAACCACAACCGTCCTTCACTGGTAGAAGGATCCTTTACTACATCAATCCATCTTGTTAATCATGCATGGTTTACTAAATTTTCTGTAACAGCATAGTTTATTTACTTATTATTATTATTTTCCCTGGCTTTCTTAGTATATGCTTTGTATCTAGATTTGCTGTGTAGTCTGCCCTTTCTGCTTCTATAGCAGCCTTGTACATACTTTGTCACTCTTATACAATTTTTTTTATTTAACAAAGGAAAAGGAAAAGGAAAAATGGCTTTGAAACATCATTCATAATTAGATAATATATTCTGACGCCTCTATTCTATTTGCAGCTGAAATTTGGCTGCAGCTCTTCAGAGGACCATCAATTTGTGAGGGGTATTCCTGTTTGCACTATCACCTTGTGAAGTTGTTGACAAAATTGTGTCTGGTGCCAAGGGCCAACCGCGACTGATTAATGGTGTCAAGAGACAGGGACCAATGCCACTGGTTAGGATTTCGGAGGTTGAACTTTATCCTACACTGCTTTCAAAAGCCAGGAGTATGCGCACACAAGGAGGCGTACCTATTCCAACATTGGCCAGTTTTTTTTTCTGATCATCACACCTTTGCTGATAGTTAGTTCAGAAACTTAAAATGTAATTCTTTTTACCTTTCCTTGCTGTGATGTGCTCATCTCTTCATTTATAGTCAATAATTTTATTTTTTTATCTATTTTCTCTTTTAAAGTGTGTTTGGGATCGGAACTTGGCAAACGCAGGTTGTGGCAAAACACCGAACATAAAAACATAGCACCCTAAATATGAATTAAATATAAGCAGATGAAGATTCAACATACATATATATTAACCTAGAGATAACACAACACCATCCTTCTTCACTAATTAGTAATTACAGCAAGAGCAAACCACCAAACTTAATATATATCTGCAAGGAAGATGAGGAGAAGAAGAAAGGAAAGCAGAAGGAAGGAAAGGAGAAAGAAGGAAAGGACTGATGGATTGGCTAAAAAAAACAAAAAAAAGTAGAAGCCATTGTCTACTTTTTGTTTTTTAAGCCAACTCGTAAGTCCTTTCCCTCTTCTCCTTTCCTTCCTTCCTCTCCTTATCTTCCTTGCAGATTTGTATATATATTCCTTGCTTTCCTTCTTTTCCTTGCAGATTTGGCATCCGTCAACATCGTTAATGCACCGGCCGCTCACACGATGCTTCCTGCACGCCAAAAGAAAACTAAGGGAACGTACTCACACACACAGCATTCTTCTTTTTTAGGAGATTGGGGGCCTTCAATCAAATTGCTCTCTAGAAACCGTGTTCAATATCCTTCGCATTCTTCGCGCGGCCTTGGCATAAAACTTGAAACATACAGTGCACGAAACAGCAACGCTCCCCCCCATGTAGTTCAGACGCACAACACACACAATAAGTCGACACGGTTAAAGTCTCTGATTTCTTTGCAATTGGGAGAAAGAGAAAAAGAAAAAGAAGATGGACGATAGGGAACACACCCTCCGAGCGTATATATGAAGGCATAGAATGTTTGACCAGTCATTTTCTTTTTCTTTTTTTTAATTTATTTATTTGTATGAAATCTTCTAGACATGCCCATACTAAACTGTTAACTTTCACTCTGAAGGTAGCTAGTGACCAGTCAAAGCTTTCCTTTTCCTTTCTTTTCTTTTTTTTTTTTTTATATTTTATTTTTTAAATATTTTATGATCTACTTTTTGTAACATTTATGGTTGAAAATTTGTAACCCAATAAATTGAGCATAAGCATTCTTATATGTGGGAGTTATGCTCCTACAATTCTCACATTCCTATTATACAAATTTATTTATTTACATAGAGTAAAATACTAAAAAATTTATGCAAAAAAATAGGCAACATTAAAAGTTTGATACTAAAAGTCAATATCCACATTAACAAAATTCCTTTTAAATATAGGCATTGCTCATGGATTAAATTTAAATTACTCTTCTTTTGACGTAATTATTGAAAAAAAAAAGATTTTTTTCTATATTTGCGACAAACAAGCTTTACAACTGTAAATTTTAAAGTAGTTATATTGAGATGATTTTGGCAATATATAATGATAAGTAATGGTAACAAGCAAAATAATAACCGGTCTTTGGTAGTAATGATCAACCACCATAGAAAATATTATGAACATTTATAAAAATAATTTTCTTTCTTTAAGAAGGAAAATTATTTTCTTTATTTTAAATTTATTGATAATCATAACCTTTTCAAATAAATTAGTTGAAATTTCTTATTTTCATGTTCTTATTACCTCTTTAATTTTGAGATTTTTTTTCCAACTAATTTTAAGAAATTATTGCTTCTTTAAATTTCCTTAAAAACATATAAACATTCACAATTTTAAATTTCCTATATCTATTAATCATCTATTCATAAAGATTGCATCAATCAATTTTCATAAATTAAATTTTATATAAAATAAAAAACCATTCAAATTCCAATATTTATGAGCCATTTATCTTTATATAATTTTGTTTCGTTAATGATTCACATTGTATTATTTTTATTTTTGCTAATTAGTTCTTCTTAATTTCAATTTTAAGTTTCGTTGCTTTTAATAATGTGTCTAATTGAAAAAAGAAAGAAAGAAATGTCAATTTTTACACTCCTTACTTATTTCTTTGCAAATTATAACATTATAGCTAAAAATTTTCTATAATTTAAATAATTCATGACACACAAACTAAAACAAGGAGTTACAGATTTTGTATAATAACCAGATAATAAAATAAAATAAGATAATTAATAATTTTAACTTGGGGACATTCTTGGGATTTCAGAAATAGTCAAGGGTGTTACAATTTAATTAAGAGGTCTTAATTATTTGTACTTTCCCTCCTATGTTTCTCTTTCCTTCTTTTCTCCTCTCTCAACCAATGCTTATTTTGATAGTACCATACTCCAATCAACGCATGGATACTTTACGTGAAGGTAAGTGAACGATTCTTTTTCATCTTTCCCTTTACTACAAAGCTAGGATTTTTTTAAAAGTAGGATATTGTGCTAGAGACAGGTTTGTCATACAATCTTGGAGGAGAGATTATGTAGCGACCCACCTACTAGTCTGATTCTTAAACCTGTTCCAAGATTCCTGTAACTATCCTTGGTACCTGTAGGTAGGTTGCTATGTCGTCTCTGAATTAGAGATAAGGCAAATTCTGCTAATATTAAACCTGTAACTCCAACCTATATAAAATTTTATAAACGTCCTGTAAAATAGCGCTAACAGCGCTATCATTTCATATCCACATCATATCTAAACACATGTAGTTAAAATCTCCTATCACATCATACATCATATATATATACCATCGGGATCTGCATTCCCGGTAAGTAGGCATAGCCCATGATTAATCCTGTAGCCTTAAGTGGCTCAAAAGATTACAAATCCAACTTTATACACACAAATATTTACATTACAATCTGAAGATTAACACCTATAGATCTTATTACAAATAACAGAGGTTCCAAAATGAAACTAAGGGCTTCTTTGTCTCTATTAACGCTCTCCAAAAACCCGAGTCTTCAATAACTTATTCTTCAGTACCTGTACCTGAGGTTAGCAAAAACACTAACCCCTCAGCTTCTTAAAAAGCAAAGTGAGTATAAAATCAAGCAATCCAATAAAAAAAAACAACAAAATCACATAATAGTAATCAACAATATTATCAAATACCTCGAAGTGATTACTCAAGCAAGCAAGTTTTCAACTCAAGTTATACTCGCAAGAAACCCGATTCAATTTATTACATTTTAACATCACTATGATCTTCTTAGTGATATTTTCCTTGTAATTCCATTTTTGCTAAACTCATAACCTTTTCATTGGAGACCATTTCAATCACTCCTATTTACTCACAGGTCACAAATATTTTTCAGTTAATCCAAGCAAAGCCTGTTAATCGGTAGATAAACTACCCTCATGTACTTTTCAAAACTTAATGTTTTCTCAACCAATTAAGACATCCTTATATACTCTTTTTAGTTAGAAACATTCAGCTCGCCTTTCACCTACCTCAAACAAAAGGGGTGACTAGATCCCCATAGGTCACTGAACCGGGCCGGTCCGTCGACCATGCCTTCAAACCCATCCGGGTCGACTCAAAGGTCGTACCACAAACTTACTAAGCAGGGAACGGGACTTTTCTTACATTAAGTGTTTTGGGTTAGTAGGTACTTATAGCCTAAACCCTGTTTTATTATCCATTTAAATATTTCATCGTTACCAAGACAATAATAGTATGAACTTAACCAGTTGTATAAACTCTATCTAATAAGCTAAAAATAACCCAGCATTACATCACAATCATGAAGTATTTAATAATTTAAGTTCATTACATCACATACAATCAGGAATAGTATAATAAATCCCACACCCAACTCTCATTCTAGGATTTTCTAGAATGTTCCCTTCTTTTTTTTCTCATAATCCAATCATATCATGACACACAACCAGCCATCAGCAAACCAATGTAATTCAACAATCCTCCTGCATTGATCACAGTAAGTGATGAGATCCATGACAAGAGCCAAGCCGGAAGAAGAAATGTGGATCCTCTTGAAGTGCCGCCTGGACCGATCACAAGAAATCGAGCAAAATGATTCAAGAAGCACTTAACGGGTTGATAATGGTTGTCCATGAAGCCGGAAAGGATTGGAGCAATCATGAAGTTGGAACGGATTGGAATAACCATGAGAAGACCCTTGCTTTTATACAAGTTACACCGGACACGGGATGAAGAGGGCGTGTACTTTCAAGGCACGGTCGTGTAGGAGTCAAGCAAATCCATAGAAAGATACACGGCCAAAGTACACGGGCGTGTATGTTGCCAGAAGTTGCACAGAAAGATATACATCAAAGTACCGGGCTGTTGCAAAGTTACAAGTACACGCCATACACGGGCGTGTACATGGCCATGTATCCCCTAACAGCCAGCTTGTTTTGTTTTTGCATTTTTACGCCACTTATCTAAACTACGTCGTTTTGGATTTGTTTTACACGAATTGTAACCCTAGTATAAAAGCTCCTAGGGTTTAGAATAATGAAAAACATACATCTTTGAACATTAAACACTTTTGAGAGGCACCTCTTTTGGTTCTTCAAGAACTAAATCGAACTTATCGGATTGATTTTCGTAGCGTTCATCCCGACTTATCAATCGGTCTTTCATCCCGATTGTGGCGTCTTCGTTTTTATACCAAGGTTCTTGTCTTGCTTATAGACAACGGGTCGCGGTTTCCACTTTAGGTGTTTGGGCATCTTAGGCAACGAATTTCCGAACGTATTTGTATTGGGTTTCGTCACGGGTTGGCGTAGTTCGTATCAATTTGGTATCAGAGCCAGGTTTGTCAAAACATCAAGTTCGTTGAGGAAGGTAATATCAAAAACCCTAACTCCAATCGTTCATATCAATTATCGTATTCAATTTCGTAGTATTGATTGTCTTTTGATAGTGTAATATCGCTTAGGAGATTGTTAAAAAAAAAAGAGTAAAAATCATGACAAAAAAAAAGAAGAGAAGAAAGAAAAGAAAAGAAAAGAAAAACGTGATCAAGAGCAACAACCAAGACAAACAGAAAAAAAAAAATTCGGATAGAAAAATAGAGGGAAAATTTACAAACCCTAGAGTTGTTTTGAATTCTACGGAAGGAAATTGGTGTAGTTCGGGTTAGTTCCAAGAGAATTGAGAAGAGGAAATTGGCGAGTTGATATCATCATTATTTGTGAGAATACACGAGTGACTGTGTGATATCGTCATTTGAGCGAAACATGTAAGGGAGTGTATCGCGAGGTTTAATTATATATATATATTTGTGTTAGTACTAATCTTTTCTGCAGGGACTATGTCGAGACAACATTCTCCTGAATGTGAGAGGGGAAGGTTTGATGCTAGGTTAGTAATTGAGGCGTTGAGGGGAGAAATGAAGAGGATGTTCCAAGAAGGAATGGAACAAATTCATGAGACGGTGGAACAAAGACTAGAGCAATCCATAAACGTATTCCAAGGGCGTAAGCGGGAGAATCGTTCTAGGAGAGTACCGAGGGGTGGAGATGAAATGACAGATGGTGACTTTGATGAGCCTTCTGTTGGGAGTTATAGAGGTTATAGTGGTCAGAATAGAGGAACTAGAGATTGGGAAGATAGAGGAGATAGGAATAGAGAGGATGATCAATTGAGTAGCATAAAGATGAAGATTCCTCCTTTCCAAGGGAAGAATGATCCTGAGGCGTACTTAGAGTGGGAGAAAAAGGTGGAGATGGTGTTTAATTGTCACAACTATAGTGGGAGAAAGAAAGTAAAACTTGCTGCCATTGAATTTTCGGATTATGCTATAGTGTGGTAGGATCAATTAATGTTGAATAGAAGGAGGAGTGGCGAGCCACCTATTGAGTCTTGGGAGGAGATGAAAAGAGTGATGAAGAAGCGGTTTGTACCTGCGTATTAATATCGTGAATTGCACAACAAGTTGCAAACTCTTAGGCAGGGAAGCCGGAGTGTAGATGAGTATTTCAAGGAGATGGAAGTCACTATGATTAGGGCGAATGTAGAGGAGGATAGAGAGGCTACAATGGCTAGATTTCTTGCGGGGTTGAATAGAGAAATCCAAAATGTTGTTGAATTGCAGCATTATGTAGAATTGGAGGATATGGTCCACATGGCTATAAAAGTTGAGAATCAGCACAAGAGGAGAGGTAATAGTAATGCACAGTTGCAATAGGGTAATGGTTCATCCACTTAGAAGAATAATCAATGGAAGAAGGAAGAAAAGCCTTTACCCACCAAACCAAAAGGGGAGCTGAGGTAAGCGGGTTCTACTCCTGGTAATCAAGGTAACCCTAAATCTTCTACTTCTAGAAATCGTGACAATAGATGTTTTAAATGTCAAGGTAGAGGCCATATTGCTAGTCAATGTCCAAATAGGCGTGTGATGATTTTGCGTGATGATGGAGAGTATGAGATTGAGGGGGATAGTGAAGAAGAGGATATGCCTCCATTAGAAGATGCCAGTGATGATGAGGAGCCTGCAATGGGAAGGCTAGTGGCAGTAGTGAAGAGAGCTTTGAATGTGCAGGTGAAGGAAGAAGAGGAGGTGCAAAGGGAGAATATATTTCATACTAGATGTTATCTAGGAGATCACATTTGTAGTTTGATTATTGATGGGGGAAGTTGCACCAATGTAGTGAGTAATTTTATTGTTGAGAGGTTGGGGCTCAAAACTGTTAGACACCCTAGTCTATATAAATTGCAATGGTTAAATGATAGTGGTGAGACTAAGGTGAGTAAGCAAGCCTTGATTGGGTTTCGCATTGGTAGGTATGGGATGAGCTGTTATGTGATGTAGTGCCAATGCAAGCATGTCATGTGTTGTTGGAGAGGCCATGGCAATTTGATAGGAAGGCTGTTCATGATGACTTTACTAACAAATATATGCTTATTCACCAAGGGAAAAGTTTTAACCTTAAACCGTTAACACCTAAACAAGTGTATGAGGACCAGTTGCAGCTACAACAGTCGTTTGCAAAACACAAGGTGAGTGAAAAGCAGAGTGAGAGTGAGAGAGCAAAAGACAATGAGAAGAAAAAGGAATATAAAAGTCAAGATCAAAAGGAAAAGGAGAGGAAGGCTGGAAAGAGTGTGAGAGGCCAAGTTGAAGGGGGATCAACTTTGGTGGTGAGTGAAAAGGAGAGGGCAGCCTTGCAAAAGGAGAGTTGTGTGGCAAGAGCGAGTGTAGTAAGGAGAGCGTTAGTGATGAGGCAACCTATGTTGTTGCTAGTTTTTAAGGAAACATGTTTTACTACTAACGAATTATCTAACTCTTTGCCTAGTGTGGTTGTGTCTCTTGTGCAGGACTTTGAAAATGTCTTTCTGAAGGAACTCCAAAGGTAGGTCGATGAATTAATGAAGAAGGGGTACGTGAGAGAAGGCATGAGTCCATGTGTAGTGCCTGAGATTTTGGTGCCTAAGAAGGATGGGATAGGGAGATTGTGTGTTGACTGCAGTGCCATCAACAACATTACGGTAAAGTATCATCATCCTATTCCTTGCTTAGATGACTTCTTAGATTGGTTATATGAGCATAGTGTCATTCCTCATGAGCCTTAGATAGACATGTCCATAGATTTTGTGTTAGGATTATCTAGGCCTAGGCATGGTCGAGATTCTATTTTTGTGGTTGTGGATAGGATTTCTAAAATGGTTCATCTCTTTCCTTGTCATAAAACTGATGATGCTATATACATTGGTCTTTCATCCCGATTGTGGCGTCTTCGTTTTTATACCAAGGTTCTTGTCTCGCTTATAGACAACCGGTCGCGGTTTGCACTTTAGGTGTTTAGGCGTCTTAGGCAACGAATTTCCAAACGTATTGGTATTGGGTTTCGTTACGGGTTAACGTGGTTCGTATCAGTAAGTGATCGTACAGGGTAATTTCAGCCAATAACAAGTAGTCTACATTATCAACCACTTGTACCCAAGAGAAAAGTTAAGGGGGGTACTCACCTGAAACAATATATGCCAATCCAAACAGTCGCACCAGCCAAGTTCCTTTGTCTCCTTACTCAACAGAAATACCTGAATCATCAGTATACCAATCAATGTTACCTCGTTCGCTCTATTGAACCCTAAATTTCTAATTCAGTATTCCAAACCCTTAAATTCCATCCTAACCTCGTATAATCTACCATTTTCCTACAATTTCTAATTCATATACATACGGATATACTACGCTTTATTATATATTAATGTAATTAAATTTCGACATGATTCTATATTGAATCGTATAGTTCTAAATTATCACGATCTTGCACCGAATACTCCCGTTTTTGTTTTGTAACTAACCCAAGCTTCTCAAAATCATATTATGCTTCAATGAACCTCAACTGAACATTAAATTCAACTAATCAAATCAAATTATCTAATTTTGCTAAAGGATTTAATTCGGCCAGAATAGGGTAATTAGCTTGAAAAATTCACTAAAAATAGAAAACGACTCCAATCTGAACAATTATTGATTTGGTGATCTAATAAATCATATAAGGATCTTTATACTAAAAATTAAATCAAAACTACATCATTTGACCTATTTAGTTTCCAATTTAATTTACGACCAGAACAGAGCTTTTCTTAAGGAGCACATATTTTTAATCAAATTTAAGAAAAATAAAATTATAAAATTAATATTCATACAAAATTATGTCAGAATACCAAAAATCATAATTTTTCATCAACATTTGATATTTTTAACAAAAATAGGAAGTTTCGGGCGTTACCGGAGGCTGCTCCGTTCACCGGCCTCCGGCCACCAACGCCGGCAACACTATGTCGGCCAGAATCCTCTCCCACCCAAAACCTTAACCCTAGCTTGGCCGAGCAGCAGATTTACCCTACCCCTTTCGAACGAACATACAAAATTCTCCCTACTTAATTTGATTTTTTGTTCTTCAATTTCTTCAAATTCTTGTTGCATCCTACTTCAATCTTGTTCTTCTTCCTATCTTGATGATTGCATGTTGGAAATTCCAATTTCAATTTTCCCAAAAAATTCGGATGAAATGGAGAGGGTTTTGGTTTCTTTTCTTTTCTAATTTTTGATGATTTGATTTTTCTCTCTCTCTATTCTATTTTCTATTATATATACATATATATATATAATATTACTTAATTTTGCTGACATTGAGGGTGCTGTTCTGTATTTTTTTTCCTTCCTCTTTTATTTATTTTCTTTTTAGCTATAATATAATATAATATAATATAATATATATAATATAATATATTATGTACATTTTTTTTACATATATATATTATGCCCATATAATTCATATTATTATTATTATTATTTTTATATATACTTATTTTATTTTATTTTTAGCATATAACACACACACACACACACATATATATATTATTTTAATTTTAACATTATTGCTTAAGTTTAGGTCATCACAGATTATGTAGGAGTGATTCAGTGTTTGAAAGGAAGAGGTAAGAGGTTCAACAATAGTTTCGAGTGTTACAATTTCTACATACATATTGGAAACGTTGTTAACACAATTGTGTGGGGTTTGATGGTTTATGTAGAATTCTTATGAGAAAGTTCAAGGAATGACAATTGTAAGTAAGTGTTCTTAAACTAGCATAATTTTGCAGGATTTAAAACATAATTGTATGTTAAGAGTTCACATAAAACTAGATTTTTTTTTTGAAGAAAACTATTGTTTTTTGTGAATGTGTCAGAGATCTGAAAGTTCATGAGGCCAACACAGTCGTGTTGTGCCCATGCTCTTGATAATCATGATAAAAGGGGGGGTTATACACACCCATGTTGTTGGAGATGAAAAATCAAGCTTTCTTACCAAAAGGCTCATAGGCAAGAAACATGATTGTGATTCTACTCGTGTTCCTCATCACTTTTTTCATGCTAAGTATATGGGCATAAACATGCCCATATACTTGCTTGTGTTAAACCTATATTTTTCTAAAGTTGAGTTTTTCACCAAATTTTGATCTCTAACCTTTTTTAATTAATTTTAATGCCTAAAAATAGATTAATTTGGTTAATCTAAAACCCTTAAGCAAATGTGTTTATGACTCTAAATAGGTTTAGAGTTTAAGAGGCTTGAGAATTGTGAAGAAATCATTCTGTTAGGTATATGTATACTATATTTGTTGAATGCGCGTATTAGGTTAGAAATAAAAATGAACTTAAAATTGAACTTAGAACATGAATGTGTGATGCTTGTGGGTTGATTAACTAACAATAAGAAGCATCTCACTAAATTAACAACCTTAAAGAAGAAATTGTCTAAGAAAGTGCTCTTCTAGGCTAACTATCCTAAAGTAGGAATGAACTCCTAATAATGGTCAAAAGTTTTTAAATTGAGAATGACTTGAGACTTTTAAACTAAAGCTTTATTGAAAATTTTCAAAACAAATGCTCTCTAATCTCAAGGATAAGGTGATAAGGTATTAAAGTATCTTCTAGCAAACTTTGAAAATTTTCTCTTTTCTTCTCAAATTTCTTTTTTCTTTTTTTTTTTAATTGGTTGGGCTAAAATCTAAAAAATAAAATAAAATTGTTAACAAGTAGAGAGTTTGATAGAGCTCCCAAAAACTACAAATAAAATGGCAGTCCTGCCCTATTACTCAATAATCACTTACTCTTTTACCTCATTTTGCTTAAAAGATTCAGTTTAATCTTGAAAAAGTGGTGTCTTAGCTTAATCAATTATCTCTTAAAGGGTTTCTTGTAATTAAGACTTATATCTTCTTCTTAGGGCATCTATCTTTAAATCTGGGATAGACAATGCCTGTAAGAGATGACTTCAAATTTCCTTCTTCCATTTGGAAATAAATATCTCATTTTTAATTAGTTTAATCTAAAAAGATTTCTTTACACTCTCTCGATTTAAATGTCACTCTTGACTTCTATTATAAAAATTATGGTCTCTCTTGTAAGTGATACACTTTGATTAATCTATTAGGCCTTTTTTTTAGAATTTATAATGTATTATAGGTTTTTGGTTTAGTTCCAACAAAATATTAATGTATAGGTTTATTTTGAAAGAATCATCATTTTAACATGGGTTTACAAGTCAAGAAGTCTTGAGAAAAAATAGAATAGTATTTGCCTAGTTTTAAAAGCAATTTTTGCTTAGCTTAAATTATTTTCAATAATCTAGAGAAGCCTTTAAAGAAGAGTGGTATTGTGGGAGGGACATATCTTTAAACTATATTTTTTGGGTTCTTGTATTTGCCTCTAGTGTTTTCAAGTATTGTTAGGCTCACTTTTTGATTATGTATGGATTTAATTACATTATTAGGCTTTTCTCATTTCTTTTCTTTCCTTTTCTTTTCTTTTTCTTTTTTTTTCCTTCTTTTTTTTTTTCTTTCATTCATTTTCCTTTTCTTCCCACATTCTTTTCTTTCTTTTTCTCTCTTTCTCTCTCTTTTTTTTTCTTTTTCTTTTAGGCATAAAATTGGTTGTCTCTTCATTGAATAACTTATAGCTCAAAGCGTATGGGTCATGTGTGGTTTTTTTTTTTTTTTTTAGAGTATGGGCTTTTCTTCATTTCAAAAGAAATAAATTATCTATAAAAAAATTACTCTTAAATTGTTGCAACTAGTGCAAGAACTATTTACTTAATTCCTTTTCTCCTAATTGATGTCCTTATCCTCCTAATTACTCCCATTGTAGGTTGGTTCTTGACAGAGTTTAATTTCGAAACTTTTCTTATATAGGTTCAAATGGGGCTGGCAAAGGATTATTATGTTTAGGATAGCAAAAGTATATACCTAACATTATTTTGATTATTGTATCGAATTCAAGATGGACCTCTTTTAAGGAATGAGTCTGAAACCTCGCATTAATACTACTCAACTCTTAAGTATTTATGGGTTGGTGGCTTTCATGATCTAAACTTTTCTTTCTCTTAAATAAATTATCAACGACAATCAATCACTCTTAAATTAATGCAATTAAGGAAAACACAAATTAGTTTAATCCTTTTCTCCTTATTAATAGCCTTATCCTTTTGATTGCCCCATTGTAGGGTGATTCTTGATAGGGTTTCATTTTGAAAATACTTCATTCAAAGACTCAACGAAATTGACAAGGATAATTGTGTTTGAGATAAAAAAATGAATGCCTAATGTCATTTTGAATCGTGTATCAAGTTCAAAATAGATCACCTTTGAGGAATGAGTTCAAAAAACCTTACAATGATAAAACTCAACTTCTCAAGTGTTTAAAAGTTGGTGTTTGAGATGTAGTTAATCTCTTTTCATCCTAAACCTTTCGGCTAGTAAGATGTCTTATTTAATTTCTTTCTTTCTTTGGCTTAAATGGCTAAATGCCCCTCAAAAATCTTGATACCTCAAATGGAATACCTTTAACATCATGCCTCAAGTTTCAAAGTACCTTTAAGTTTGTAAGTTATGGAAATCTTTGATCTCTGATGCCACTTTCATTCGAAAGCACTTGGATCACATGAAATCAACAATCAATGATCTTTCGCATGTCGTTTGCTTTTAACAACGATATATGGACCAAACCACGATCTATTTCAATGTATTCTCTATTGAGCTGCAAAGATAATATATATCACTTGTTGAGCTTACAACGCCTATTCTACATGTGGACAGGAACCAACTCGGACTGTTTAGTTTTGCTGGTACATATGCGATGAATTAGTCCTTCTGATCAACCACCTTAATCTCACACTTATTCTATGGAATCCATCGACTCGAGTAAACTAAGATATTATTAGATATAGATGAAAAAAATTGGTGATATATGTCATTGCTACGTAGGATTTGGCTATGATATCACCACCAATCAAACAACTACAAAGTGGTTAAGATTCGCTACTCTCCACGAGATAAAGATGGGGCGTCGTTGTACTCTTTGAGAATGAATTGTTGGTCACAACCTTGTTTGGTTCAGAAGAAACATGAGGAGTTTAGTCGTCTCGTTTGATATAGTTAAAGGAGACATTCCAAAAAGTGTCATTACCTAAAAAAGTAAATCTTGTTAAGATATAGAACGACCTCAACTTGGGGTGTTAAATGGAAAGTAATGTATGCTTTGTACCTTTGAAAGTTGCTCAGAACTTCATACATGGGTAATACCGCAGGAGTATGGAGTGAAAGAATCTTGGTACAAAAAAGAGTTTCGTTTTCCATTTCCAGAAGATGTTAGTTGCCGAATCAACCATATTCGACCTGTGTGTATGTTGTGTTGCCAAGTGGTGAAGTTCTGCTGCTTTTTCAGCAAGGCGTTGTGATTTACAAGAAGAAAAGACGTTCATATAGAGCTATATTGTTTTGTAATTCAAAGTGTTTGCCACCCGAAGTGTACAAGTGGAGAGTCTAATTTCACTTAATGGTAATTAGTAGTCAGTGCTGTGTGGTTAAAAATGCTGTACAATTTAGTTTATCCATTTTCTAGTTTCTTTTTTTTTTTTCAACAATACTTATGTTGATGGTACATTGTATGTTATCTATCGATTTATTCTATCTTTTTAACAATAAATGATTATTTTATTTATTTTCTTTCCAGAAAAATTATCAATTGGTTAAAAAAAAAAAAAAGAGACTGAACGATTTAAAATACTATCAATTTAGATTACTATACAAATGTTCACTTTATATATATATATATATAAGATTTTAAAAAGAAAATGTACACTCCATGGCTTCCATCAAATCCCCTGGATTTTCCTAAAATAAAATTGGGATGAGATAATAATGATTTTAGCCATTAGATATTTGTATGTTGCAATTAGGTAGGGAAATTAAAATTTTCAGCTTCTTAGAGCAAAGAAGTTGAGCTTCATTCAAATTAATGTGTTGGATTTCACATAATTGTCTACAGCTCCATTGCAAGTGCTTAGGATAGAAGTTCCATATAAATATATTAGTACAAGGGTTCTATATTAAATATATTATAACATTAAATGATATAATAACCAGTGGTTTTCTAGTGATGAGTGGAGAAGAGGGAATCACATAGCGGTGATGGTCGGCTACCAGATATGTAAATGATGATTCGGAATCAGTTTTTAATAGAGGAAACCATCTTTTTCTTTCTTTTTTTTAATTATTATTATTAATGTTTTATACATTAGCTACTACTACCATTAGTAATTAGTATCAAGATCTCATATGGTCCATTCAGCATAAATATAGCTCTTTTTAAGAGTAGGAACATTTTCGATTTCCCATTCATTAATATTATTGCTTGTATATGTTTATAAAATATTTAATCTATTAGTAAGCGTAAATAGTTCTCATTGTTATGGTTAAATGGGATGATTGCTGAAATTAAATTATATTTCAAAAAGCTTCTGTCCGAAGATAAACTTAATGAGCTACAAAAATCCCGTTAGTAAAATTCATTCTTCATTTGGTATCCGAAAAGTTAGATGCAAAATGTTTCGATAAGTCAGCTCTATCAGCACCAAGAAGAAGAAGAAGAAGAAGACAGATGCACTGTAAACTATGTGAGCTGATACCACTACCAGAGACCCAATGCCCGCTCAGCACTGGCATAAATAGTAAAATTAAACTTACAGCAAGAAGGCATGTACAGAATCTAAGCATCTAATGTTAAATGTTTTCATACAGTTCCGTAAGATTACAGACAGAAAAGTCACTCATTGAAACCTGGGTACTGTGTAATGCAGCAAGGGTCTTAACGCAATATTAAGTCAGGTCTTGTTTGTAGTAAATCTTATAACAAAAACCACTTATTTATAAGACCCTTGTTATGGCACCCAAGACCCTCTAATTACGCCCGTGTTCTGGTCGTGGATCTTTAACCAATGGAACCTTTGAAGGACCCTCTGGTGATGTCCCTAGCCTGGAATGGCGGAACACTTTAGCCTTTGGAAGCTTATTGAAGCCTAATCGTCCTCATCATCATCTATAAACTCCTCTTCCTCTTCCTCTTCCTCTTCCAGTTCGGCTTCCTCATCTGTGATAATAAAACCTCCTAACATTTCATTATCTTCTTCATTCTCCTCTTCCTCCTCTTCATCTTTTACATAAGTCGTTCTCCTATTGGCAGATTTTCCAGCATCTTTACTCTGCTTGGAGGCTTTCTTGGGGCCTTTTGATCTTGTATGATACTTCGTCTTCTGAACCTTTCTCGCATTAGTCAAATCCCCCTTTTCCTCTTCACTTTCACCTGTCCACTCATCATCTTCATCACCTCCTCTGTGTTTTCTCCTCTTCTTCCTATTGCCATGACCATGCCACCCTTTTTGCTTGCCGTCTTCATCTTCATCCTCATCACTGCCTTTACTTGGTTCCTCCAGGAACCAGTCCCAATCCTTCATTTTCCGCAGCATTTTCTTGGGATAGTGATCAAACTCATGCCCTATTACAAGAAAACTGAATTCTGCATCCAAAAAAATATCACCAGTTCATTAACTAAGTAATCAAAATAAATAAAATTAAAAAAAAAAAGAAGAAGAAGCAAAAACCTAGGCATAAGAAGCTATTTTGGAACTAAAAGTCAATCAATGCAGATGAGAAAAACAAGTGAAACCCCATAAACTAACAACAACAACAAAAAAAAAAGGGGTCAAAATTATCAGATGACATTCTAAACAGAGCACACGGCCAAAAACAATTAGAGAGAGGATAATACCAAATATTTCGTTAATCACTAATTAGTACACTACCAAAGTCACATTTCCACCAAAAGACTTCATATGAACAAGCAAAATTTTTGAATACACAACAGCAGAAACACCTCTACCAGGATCAATATATGAGATATCAAAACAACATTACCATTTTATAAATAAATGTCAAATATCTTGAGAATTAGCAATTAATTCCACCAATTCCATGAAATTTCGTGTGAACAAGCAATAGTTTTTGAATGCCCAACAGCATAAACACCTTTCAGTTTAAGCCTAATAGCTTTCTATATTACACAGTCCACTAATTAAATCAAATTCCCACCAAAATCCAAAACTTTTGTAATAGTAGGCCATAAAAGTTCAACTACCTAACAACACCAGCACCATTGACATAACAAATCAAAAACTCATATCACTTTTCTCAGCATGACACCACTCTAATTATATAGGCCTGATGATCATGCATCAGTTCACACCGAAAGAAAAGGAAAATTTTTCATAGAAGAGCACAAAGAAGATCTTATACAATTCACTGATTGTATCCATTGGTGTCTGCCAGAAGTTTCTGAAACATGGAAACTGATGCATTTTGTAGATAAATTAATGTAGCATCAAAGATTCTATACATCTTCATGAATATATACTGAAACTTGTTATTGTTATTGACTTTTTATCAATGTTGTTGGCGTCTCTTGGCATCCATGTCCATAGATGTTGTTTAAATTGTCTTTTTCTTTCCTTTGTGAAGATTTGAGCAGATATAAATTAAACGCTCAATAAAACTTTACAATGTAATAAAAAATCAAAGGACTAGGCATTAGAAGCTGTTCCAAAACCCCCAATAAAAAATAAAAATAAAATAAAAAATCAGTCATTGCAGATGAGGAAAGCTAACAGAATCCAATAAACTAACAACAGAGAGAACCTTGTATATGTTGGATGATGTTTCATTAATAATTTCATAGAGCAAAACTTGCATTAATTTTCAGTCAAAGAAACAGAACACACAGTCAACAAAAATTACAGAGAGTATCATACCAAGTATTTCATGAACCACTAATCAGTCCACTACCTCATCTCACAAAGAGACTTATATGAACAAACAAAATTTTTAGATACCCAAAAGCAGTCAGGATCAATGTTTGAGACATCAAAACAACATTACCATTTCACAAATAAATGTCAAACATCTTGTGAATCAGTAACTAGTTCCTTCAATTCAATCTTATGTCCATTAGAATGCGAAACTAAGTATGAACAAGTAATAATTTTTTAATGCCCAACATCATACACATTTCTGTTTTTGCCCAATAGATTTCCTTACATTACACAATCGACTAACTCAATCAATTTTCCAACAACAGGAACTTTTTTAATAGCAAGCAATAAAAGTTCAACCACCCAACAACACCAACACCAATTACAACCACTAATCCAATCAAATTTCCACCAAAACGTAAAACCACAAACACCTTTAAAATGTCACATAATTTCTGAATTCAGCAAAAAAACAAAAAATTTATACAAAAAAAAAATAACAGTGAAAATTGGATAGACAAACTCAAAATCACCTTTCACATATCAAATCATCTATGAGTTACCAATATCTCCACCGGTTCAATCACAATCCCAAAAAACGAAAAAAAAAAAATCAGAACTCTGCACAAATAAAAAAAGCAAAATTTGCACATACAAAATCACTAGCACCTTCAACATATCAGTAAATGTCAAAATACTAATTGTTCCATTAATTCAAGCAAATTCTACCGAAAGAACAAAACGTCGAACCAAAATAAAAGAAAATTGAACACCCAAGATCAAAATCAAACCCTTAACAGGATCGATACTTGAAACATCAACATCAACACCACCATCAAAATCACTACTTCCTCTCACTTCACTATCACTTTCAACACTTTCCTCAACTTCCTTCACATTAAACCAAACAGGGTTCTTCCCAGAAACACAGAACCAATCACCAGCTGCCACCTCACCATTTTCCAACTTCCTAAAAACCTTTACGTCACCGGTTTTTCTGTTCTTTACCCATATGGGATTTTTGCCCAGAACTTGGAACGTAACCCTAGGGTGTGTTCGGTCGTCGGTTTGAAAGAGTAAGTGCTGGCGAGAAATTGTTTTGTCTGTTGTGTTGAATCCATACCCTCTTCCAAGCACGGTGTTGGATGATCTTTTAAGGGCGACTTTCGTCGAACCGTCTTCTGCGTCGATTTCCATCGGAAGCACCGGGGGAGGAAGACAGAGCCTTTGGACGCAGCTTCGCAACTCGTAACGTTGGCGGTGTACCGTGGAAGGAAGATGATAATAATAAAGGACAAGGACATGGGCTCCTTTATTTTGTTTTGTTTTATTTAATAAATATGGATATATAGAAAAGATTTTTGTCCGAATTTTATCTCTGTGGTGCTAAATTTTTATTTTGTTATTTGATTATTTATTGATGTAAATCAAGATATATATTATAAGCGTTTTAAGTAGCAAATTTTAGAGTAAATTGCAGTAATATTTTACATTTGCTCCAAATATAGAGCAGTCAATTTTAAACCGCAAATCTTATAAAATATATATTTTTAAAACTTTATATACCCATTTGGCACTTGATAAAAATAATATTAATTAAGAATTAAAGGATAAAAAGTAAGGGGCAACACTTATAAATATTTTTTTTAAATAAAATTCATAAACATTATATATAAAATAATTATTCAAAAAATAGGTTTTAAGGGTACGAACATAATTTGTGACTTCTGTTTTATGAAAATTTATAAAATTGAAGGCATATACGTCATTCATGCCTTTAGGCAAGCGCGAATGAGATCTATACTTTTAGTGTAACTTTTTTTTTTCTTCGATAGTTAGAATTATAACAATTTGATTCTTATAAAAATAGTAAATGGTAATGCAGTTTAATTCTATCTATAATACACTCAAATAAGTCTATATATATATATATATATATATATATATATTATAAGCTTTGTAACTCCAAACGAATACAAAATTATTATCTTTTAAAATTGAAAAAAAAAAACTAAAATTGATGTGATTTATTTTTTCAACTTTAAAGGGTTATAACTTTTTGCTTGTTTGTAGTTATGGAGCCCATAATTTATTAAAAAAAAAACTTATTTAAGTGTACTGTAGCTAGGATCAAACTATATTACTATTTGCTATTTTTATAAAGATCAAATTGCTATATTTCCATTTGCCAAAGCAAAAAAAAAAAAAAAAAAGAGTTACACTAAAGGTGTTGCTTGAAGGTATGAATGGCGCGCATGCCTTTAGTACAAATTTTACTAAAGGCACAGACTCAGTCCGTACTTTCAGTTTTATAAATTTTCATAACAAAGAAATTACAAATCGTGTTCGTGTTTTCGAAATCTATTTTTGAAATAATTATTTCAGGTATAATATTTGTAAAATTTTCCTAAAAAATTACAATACCCAAATAGTAAGTACAACATAATATAAAAAATGGGCATCCTCTCTTTTGATCTTATGGTTTTTTTATATATATATAGTTTTTAAGTTGCGGTAAATTTGTTTAATTTTCATAAACTGTAACTAATTATAGTTACGTAGGAGTGTGAAAATATAGATATACGTGTCTAAATAAATGGGAGGATGTGCGAGCAAAAATAAAAGAGCAAATCTCCGATTAATAAAGAAAATTTATATGATATAAACAACATAAAAAAATCACATAAATAATATATGAAATAAATAAAAATAAGATAGTTCAAACATTTCTATTTAAAACGTATCATGCATTATGATGAAAGAAATTTTCTATCGAGTAAATATATTATTCTATAATTTATACATTGGAGAAAAGATAAATCTTACAGAGTGAATTATTTTTCTTAATTTCGCATTGTTTATATATTATGAGAAAAGACAAATGTTGCAGAGTGAATTATCTCTCTCTAACTCTTCTTTGTTTATATATTATTAAAGAGAGTTGTAAGCTATTTGATGTCTTCTACATATTTTTCTTTTTATATTTTTACACTTCAATTTACTATGTAATCTTACCTTCATAAACAAAAAAGATAGAGGATAATGTTATAAAATACTAATAAAACTTAATACATCCATCCATCTCTCTACTTTATAATTTTATGTGAAGTGTCATGGTGATAATTTATCCACTTTACCACTTTCACAAAACCATCTAATTAGCCTTATATACATATATATACTAAAGAACGACACACATATAATACGGGTACAATTTGTGCGATCTATGGTATTAAAGAAGAAAAGAAAGTGTAATTCATTATAATGTATATAAGTTAGATCATGCTTATTCTTCATTATTTGAGAGATAAATGGAAAGTGTTAGTATTTGTATATTAGCTAACTGGTAGGGTAGGAGGCAGTAACGTGGCTAGGAAATTGTCCGTTTGGTCCTTGGATGGAGCCGAAGTGTCTCCATTTGCACATTTATGGGTTTGATGTCATTCACGTTTAACAAGCTCCTCAAATCATGATAAAAAGTGAGGTTATTTTCATTAGCTTTGCAATAGACTAGACAACGTCATGCAGATGCATAATGTTTGTTCATGCATTTCACAATAATATAATCGCTTCAAAACTTTACTTGTTATCATATAAATCATATGACTCTTATTTCTTATCCCTTAACGAGCTCTGGTTTTGCCACCCCCTTATAGACTCTTTTGTAGGTAATTATTCTCAGAATCATAAAGACATCAAGACGGTGACAAGTGGCTTTTAGAGTGGGGAAATGCAATATTAGACTAAAGTGAGAGTTGTTTTGTTATACTTTCTTTTATTGTCTTTTGCTTGGGTTGTTCCCAAGAACCTATGCGATCGCTATGTCTATGCTGAGAACTCTTTGTAAATTAAACATTCTCTTCATGTGATAAAAGTTAATTTTATTTTTCTACAAATAAGTATGTTTATATATTTGCCAACCGATAAGCTTCAAAGTAGTTTCATTGTGGAGTTTTATGTATAACACATTTATGATAATAGCTTAATAGTTAGTTTCTATCATATAATAGCATACATGTCAAATTTTTACAGCACAACTAAGTTTTGGGCATGATGGTTTAAGGGGAAAAAGGGGGTTTTGATGTAACACTTAAATTGATCAAATCAATGTTTTCTTCCCAAAAGAAATAAGTTTATTAGGTAGTTTTATAATAAATTTGTTATATCTTGAAATAAAAAACGATGAGTTGTTATATTTTCATTTAATTTCTCAACTTAATATTTTAAAAAATAATAATAGTAAACTCTAATGGTATAAGTCATTTATATTTTAAGGCTCTTGCATTAATACATCATATCTTATTTTTTTTATTAATAACTTCACATATAAAATACATCCACAACATGTGTATATAATCCATAAATTTTTATTATATTCATATCATACCGAAACTAGAGACTTATGGCTTATGTCATTTTGGTGTCGATAACTATGTTTGATGTTGATTATTCAAATATTGATGCTAATAGGATATAAAGGATTGATGTAGTCTAGTATCTTGTTTGCTTAGATTAGATGGTTGTAGAGGCTTCAACTTCTTGCAAATGACTTGTAAAATCATTCTAAAGATAATATAACTATCTCCCAAAATTATCTTAAAATAAAAAATATCAGTTTTAGAACTATCCTAACTTTTTAGGTATTCAATACAAGATATTCAGAGGGAATATTTGCCATTCACATCTTCTATTCAAAGATGGACAACCTATCGTTCTCTGGAACAGTTGGAAAATACACTTGTTAGTTCATTAATTACCAAGAGGTAGCAAGCAAGCAAAACTATTGCTTCATCATCCAAGACTACTACTGTCTTTGATAAATAATAATATCTGGAATAAACCATGAAAAGAATTTGATCTTCTTTATCTCGTAAATTTAGAACCTAAAAGTTATATTTTGTTTAGATCCCATGATATACTAAAATTCTACACATGTGTAAGGAGATTAGATGGAGACTATAGATGAAAGCAACGGAAGGTTAACTTTTTGAAGTATTTATCAATCAATGATGCTTTCGTGGAAAAAACTTGTCAGAACGACGATCCATCACCTTGTCATACTCATATTGCTTACATTGAATATACCTCTTTGAAGCTAATATCTAGTCTTTCGGATCTTAAAACGGGTTTAACAGCTATTGCAATGGACATATCATTAGAAGACATACGATGTACCTTGACGTGTTAGTTCATAGCTGAAATGATGGATTCGATATTTGCTAGATAATTGATAAAGTTTGAGATACATTCTGAAAATTTCCTAAGTAGTAATAGGTGGTGATGCACTCAATTGCTTCCTCTTTAGTCGACTGAAATGAAGTCCCTTTTTGAGCTATTGTGTTGGAAATTATTGGAATAAGTCAATCATTTAGTTACTTTACAAAAAGTGTTAACTTTGCATTTACTAATTGAGATATATTTATTATATATATATGAATTTCGTTAAAAAAAGATAAAAAAAAATTGACAACTAATTTTATATTTAAAAGTTTACCGCATAAAATATTTTATTAGATCATAAGAATAAACTTTGGACGACTTACTCCAATGCCATGTCTTTCACCTAATGCAGCCTTTCATCTCGAATATTTGATTTTAGATTCTATATGTTATGTATTATTGGACATAGAACATAGAGCCTAAGCTAAGGAAGTAAATGTACTTTGTGGTAAACGAGTCGCATGAAAAAAAAAAGTAGCAGTGTATATCTCATGAGTCATGACGATGTATCCTTAAACCGAAAGAAATTTATGTTTAGGCAGGTCAACATTTGATTCTTTTTATTAATTTATTAATTTGATGGATGTTATATTTAGGATTCCCTTATTAATTACGATTTATTATGAATTCTTAATTTGTGAACAAATGATTATTTTATAAATTTAGAAGATGAAATTATGTAATATTATATTATGGATTATAGTTGTACGTTTTTGAACCTTACATATTCCTACAAAATGTTAGAATATGGGATGGAGTTAAACACAACCCAATAATCTCATGGTGATAAGTTAAACACAACCCGATAATCTCTTGAATGGACATAAAAAGCAAAAAGAAAAAAAAAATTAGAAGCAAAGTTTCTCTAATGAAAAAGTAATGATTGTCAAGAGCCATGTCTCGTGTGAATCAAATTTTGGATTTGTATTCCTGATCTAACAAGTCAATGGAGAAAATCTTACATGTGGACAAGATTGAAAGCCAGTGCAAAGATTGAAGTAAGCAAGCTAATGAAGTTGTATATGTATGCTCAACTTGAGAAATCTTATATGTCAGAAGCCTCAACTTTTCCAGATTTTATGCAGATATTTTAAGTATGCTCAGTTAGATATGTTTCTAACTTCTATCCTTATTTATAAGCTTGGTCAAATCTTTTTTATAAATATTAAAAATATTTTTTTCTATTAATTTTATACTTTACATAGTCTGCATCTAAATATCCTATTAAAAAAAATTAATTTTAAATATATCAAATACCTAACTTTATAGTATGTACAATATATTTAAAAATACGCTTTACTATAGCCAAATGTATTTCTATAGGATTTGCTTGAAATCTTGCACATATACACTAAAAATGATGTCATGACATGAAACATTTAAATATAATAGTCAATCCTCTATATAATTTTCCATATACCTTTTTGCCATTCAAGTCTAGATCTAACTTGGTTGATGTACTCATTGGTGTAAATGTTCTTTTAACATTTTCAAAGTTGAACATTTTGACAATCTAACGAGTATACTTCTTTTGACGTATAAAAATCCCATCACTTGTTTGCTTTATTTGCAATCCTATGAAGTAATTTAACTCATCCACCATTGACATCTCGCATCATATTAGAAAATTGCTTGCAATATTCTTCATTAATAAAACCAAATTCTATATCATCAATATAAATTTATATAATTAGAAGATCTTGATCAAAATGTTTCAAAAATAAAGTTGTATCTATTTTGCCTCTAAGAAAGCTATTTTTTATTAAAAAAGAATTCACTCAATCTCTTGTACCATACATAAGGGATTTGTTTTAGACCATAAAGTGCTTTCTTGAGTTTATACATACAATGAAACTTAAATGGATCTTTAAATTTAGGAGGTTGTTCCACACTTAGTTTCTTTTGAATTGATCTAGTTCTTCCTGCATTGCATTTATCTAATAATTTCTCCTAAAGCTTCTTTAATTGATGTTGGTTCAAACTCAGATACTAATGCAAATTGATTTTCTATATTTTTATAACTTACTCTAGTTTTTATTCCTGATCTAACATCTCCTAGAATTTTATCTATTGGATTATTTAGTTGTATTATGGTTGATTTAGATGGGTGTTGAATCATCTATAAAGGTTCTTATCTACTCCATGATAAATCACCTAACCTAAGTTCTAACCTATTTTCAACATTAGGTTTGATATAGCTATCTATTAAACTATCTAAGTAAGGTTTTAATCAGCTAGTAACATTAGGCATAGTAGTATGTTCTAAGGGATCTTCTAACTTAGTCTTTGTCATATCTTTTTTTTTTGCTCACTCCTTAGATTCTTTTTGTAAATTGGGGGAGATTCATCAATACTTTCTTCAATAAACCTAACATTGATAGACTCTTATACTATTTTAGAGGTTTTATTAAAAATTTGATAAGTTTTAGAATTCATAGAATATACAAGCAAAATAGCTTCATCTATCCTTTCTTCAAACTTACCCAAAAGCCTACCAGTTTTCATTACAAAGTATTTGCATCCAAACACATGAAAATATGACATGGTTAGTTTTCTTTCCTTGAAGATTTCATAAGAGGTTTTACTTGTCAAGGGCCTTATATAGGCACAATCAATGGTGTAACATGCTGTAGAAAGTGCTTCAGCTAAAAAATATTTTGCTACGCCATTCTTGTTCAATAAGGTCCTTGCCATTTTTTATATTGGTCTATTTTTACGTTCTACTACTCCGTTTTGTTGTGGAATGTAAGGTATAGAAAAGTTATGATTGATGCTATTATTTTCACAAAATGTAACGAAATCAAGATTTTTAAATTCTTTTTCATGATTGGTCCATAAACTTATTATGGAAAAGCCTTTTTCATTTTGAACTTGTTTTGCAAAAATTTCAAAATTTTTATAAGCATCACTTTTATGACGTAAAAATGGCACCCAAGTAAACCTTGAAAAATTATGGCTAATCACAAGTCCATATTTATTTCCTCCTAGACTTAATATCCAAGTTGGACTAAACAAATCCATGTGAAGCAATTCTAACAATCGTTTGGTAGAAATAACATTTTTACTTTTGTGTGAAACTAATGTCATTTTATTTTTCAAACAAGTAACACAATAAAGATCTTCTTCAATATTTATTTTTGGTAAACCATGAATTAAATTTTTCTTCAATAATTATTATAATTGATGAAAATTTACATGTCCTAACTTCTTATGCCATAAAAAAATATTATCATTATAAAAGGTATTTTTCAGGACCTACCTCAAAAGGCTTTATCATATATATATATATATATATGAAAACCTTCAAACAACTTAATACCATTTATATCATAACCTATACATTTATTTTGTTCAAAAATTATTTTACATCTCTTATCACACAATTGACTAATACTTAAAAGATTATACTTTAGGCCTTTCACAAAAGAAACATTATCAATTGTATGAGGAGGAAAACCAATCATACTTGTTGTAACTATTTTACCTTTACTATTGTCACCAAACTTTATATAACCATGCTCATTTCATTCTAAATTTGTGAGCAACAAAGCATCACCCATCATATGCCTTAAACAACCACTATCGAGATACCAAGTTCCTTTCATCTTAACTTTGTGTTCCTACATGCATCACAAACAAATCAAACTTATTTACGACCCCCAAAAAGCTTGGATCCATTAAAATTCAAACTCGTGTTTTGATTCTTCATTTGATGGCGATTGAGCTTGGAATTCTTGTAAAAATAGTATTTTTCATGTCCTAACTTGTTACAAAAGAAACAAGCATAGGGTTTTTGAGTATTATACCTGTTATTTATAATTCTTCCTTAGTTTTGGTTTAGGTATCTTCTAATGTACCATCTGCGGTATTCTTTGACATATCCTTTGACAAGATACTTCTTGTTTTGTTAAGGAGACCTTCTGATATTCACTCTACGTTTTTCAATGTTTACAACTTTTCCTTTTCCTTTTAATGTTTTTATCATTGTTAACATTATATTTGATCAATTCTATTTTGGATTTAAAAAAAAATGTTTTTTTTTTTATTTGATGATTTTGTTTTGTTATATTCCAATTCGGTTTTAAATTGATCCACTCGTTGTGAAGAAATCAACATTTGGAGTTTTCTATCACTCTCACTAAACTTTTGAAACATATTATCAATTGATTTTTGATAACTCGTTTACTCGTAATTTCAACCATTTTATTTCTTCCTTTAGAACCAAGTTTTCATTTACTAAAGCTTCCTTAGCTACAAATAAGCCTTTGTTATCATTCTTGAGAATATCATTCTCATCTACCAATAGTTTGTTAATTTGTTCTAGAGCCTCTTTTTCTTCTCTTAAGGCTTTATTTTCTACATCTACTTATGAGATCTTTTTATTAGCTTTAGAAAGAACTTTTAATAGTTTATTTATCTATGCACAAGTATCATCAGGTAGTTCTTTCTCATATTCACATTTAGTTTTAGGTTCTGAGCTTACCTCTGATAGCTCCATCAAGCATATGTTTACTTCTTCAATTTCATCATTGGTTGGTTCTAATTCATTCTCTAACTCATCAAGATCACTCCATGTTGCAAGTAGGGACTTACTTCTATGTTTACTTCTTCAATTTCATCATTGGTTGATTCTAATTCATTCTCTAACTCATCAAGATCACTCCATGTTGCAAGTAGGGACTTACTTCTTTTCTAGTACGTCTCCAATTTCTTAATGAAGACTAGACACTTGTATTTGATGTGCTTGGGTTTCTTGCACTTGTAGCACATCGGTTCCTTTTTTTTTTTTTTTCTCTTTTTCTTCTTTAAATTCCTTTCCTACATCACTATTACTTTTGTTAGATTTAAACCTTTTAGTAAATGATTTCTTACTTCTTTTTCTAAGTAATTTGTTAAGGCATCTTGCTAGAAGTGTGATGTCTCCATCATCATTAGATGACTCTTCATAATCCATGTCATTCTCTAAGTCTAGAGCTTTGTATGCAATGGATTTCCCTTTGAGTACCTCTAAGGTACTCTATGCCTTTATGAAGTCTACTTCATATGCCATTAATTTGTTGCACAATTGGCTTAAAGTCAGCCTTATAAGAATCATTTACCCATAGGACCTATCACTAGGGCAAGAGCTAAAAGGATTACAAAATTTGACAATGAGAGTCCTCTTTAAACAATTAGACCCCGAATATATTTGTTTAGTATAATTATAGTGTATTTTAGTAGGTACATTTGTCAGTTTTTATAAGACGATGAGTAAATTCACTAATGCTCAGCTTATGGGTTATTCATGGACCTATGTAGATCAAAGAAAAACCGGTCCTACATTACTCTATGGAATTGAAGGAAACTGGCCACATATGAGGGTTTTATTTGTAATTTCCTTTTATTGAAAGCCAGCCACATATGTTGTTCTTTACTTGTATTTTCTTTTGTTAAATTTGCCTTATTTAGAACAAGTGTAAATACTTGTAAAGTACGGTTTTTAAGGGACCTTTTGAACATTACATATCTGAATTTTGTGCTGTAGAGAGCTCCTCCTCACGCATCCTCTACTCTTATCAATTTCATTGTGAAATTGTGGTGAGTTGGCTTAAGGAATTATTATGAGTCATATCAATATTTCTTGAGTTGCTTCTAGCTATTACTAATGTGTCATATCTAGTGTGTAATTGGTTGGTTCATTTGTTCTTGTTTCACACAATTAGGGTTCCATCTTCAACCTAAGGTTCACGCCATTTAGTTGGAAATTGGAATCAATTGCGTTTGTTTTCTTTGATTGGTATTAAGATCTAATAGAGCTCATAATAATTTGGTATCAGAGCAAGGTTTAGAGAAGGGAAATTTTCGTGATTCACCAATTGGGATTTAGGGTTCTTGATCCTTTATTCCAAAATTGAATTGTGTGAAGTGAAACTTAAAGTCTTGTGTTAAATTTGTTCCTTAAATTGCTTGTATGATTTCTAATTGAAGTCTTGTGAAGTGTAGAAATCAAATTGCATCCTTTGTCATGAGTTGATTGTGTGTGGAAGAAGGGGAAGTTCTTGAATTGAATTCCATAAGTTGAAGTAGTGTTGATTGGTGTTTGTTGTTTCCTTGAAATTTCGGAATTGGAAGGTTCAATTTTCATATTTGCTTAACTTGTGTAGAGAATTAGGAAACATTTTTTAATTTCAAAATCAATCATTATGTGTGGGAGTTATTGTGTATTGATCATTTTAAATGTACTTTGACTAGTTGGAATCATTAACTTGCCATTTGGAGAAGTGTCCATAATTACTTCTATTTGCATTTTGTTGCCATGATTGTGAAGTGCACCGTAGGTGTGTGAGTTTTTGGTGGAGTGCACTTTGTGTCTTGAAGTGAGTGAAGTCGTGGAGTGGGGTGTTGCACTGTAAGTGTATGTGTGTGCCGTAGAGTGTGTGTTGTGGTTTGAGGGGTGTTGGACTATAAGTGTGTATATGTGTACCGTGGAGTAAGTGTTGTGCATTGGGTGTGTAGTAGTAGTTGTGTGTTGAACTGTGGAAGAGTGTGTGCATCGTGGAGTGTTGTTATAAGATTGAAAAGGGGTGTTGTGTGTGTTGTATTTGATGCGAAGTGTGTTGTAGTTGTATTGAGTTGTTTTTTTGTGTCAAAAGATAAACTCATCAGCTATGTCAAATGATAGTGTGAATGGGGCAATTAGCAAAGAGGCCAATAGTCAGGTTGGAGGTGATTAGTATTTATCTATTAATATACTACGCCGGGCTTTGACTTTTTTTCTTACTAATGATGATGAGAAAAGGGAAAATTTGTTCTTCATCTCTTGCAGGGTATAAGGTAATATATGTGCTATGGCGATAGTTGTACTAATGTAGTGGCTGCATCATTAGTATCTAAATTGAAACTAGTCACTACCCTGCATTCAAAACCCTATAAATTGTGATGGCTGAGTGAGTAGGGTAGTCTGCATGTTATCCAAGGGGCTAGGGTACCTTTCAGCATAGGGGATAAATATCATGATGAGATTGTATGTGATATCCTTTCCATGTGTGCATCCCATATATTGCTTGGCAAGCCTTAGTTGTATGATAGGAGGGTTTTACATGATGGCTTCAAGAATACTTACATGTTTAAGAAAGAGGCTAAACGTATAGTGTTAAACCCAATGTCACCTTCGGAGGTTCAAGAGGTTTAGAGGCAGATAAGTAAAACTAGGAAGAAGAAGACCTTATTGGTGGGACAATATGAGTTAAAGGAGGCTATAGCAGATGAGAGACCGGTATATTTATTTCAGATAAGGTATACTTTAGAGATGGAGGGGCGTGAGTAACTACCCCCTGTGATATCTTAGGTACTGAATGACTACAATGAACTTTCTATAGATAAATTGCCAGGAGGATACGACATCTCTGCTAGATTTAATGTTGCAGATCTGTCACCTTATTTACCTGATGATGTTCATGAAGACTTATTAGATTTGAGAGCAAATCTTCCATAGGCCTAAGGAGATGATATGAATCATATACCTACAAGACCCATCATTAAGGTAAAAGCCAAAGGATTACAAAAATTAATGATGGGAGTCCTCTTCGAACAATTAGACCCTGGAGATATTTGTTTAGTGTCTTCTTTTCCATTGTATAATTATTGTGTATTTTAGTAGGTATATTTTTCGGCTTTTATAGGATGACGAGTAAATTCACTAATGCTCAGCTTGTGAGTTATTTATGGATCTATGTAAATTAAAGAAGAACCGGTCCTACATTGCTCCATGCAATTGAAGGAAACCAGCCACATATGAGGGTTTTATTTTCCTTTTGTTGAAAGCCGACCACATATGTTGTTCTTTACTTATATTTTCTTTTGTTAAATTTGCCTTATTTAGAACAAGTATAAATACTTGTAAAGTAGGGTTTATAAGGGACTTTTTGAATATTACATATCTGAATTTTGTGCCGTGGAGAGCTCCTCCTCATGCATCTTTACTCTTATCAATTTCATTGTGAAATTGTTGCGAGTTGGCTTAAGGAATTATTATGAGTCATATCAATATTTCTTTAGTTGCTTCCAATTATTACTAGTGTATCATATTTAGTGTGTAATTGGTTGGCTCATTTGTTCTTGTTTCACGCAATTAGGGTTCTATCTTCAACCTAAGGTTCACACTATTTAGTTGCAAATTAGAATCAATTGTGTTTGTTTTCTTTGATTGGTATTAAGATCCAATAGAGCACATCATAGCCTCTTCATGTCACATGCTTCCTCTATTGCAATTTTCTTCACATTCCACACTTTGGGAAGAACTCATAGTATCTTATGAACTAACTCTACATCATCAATATTTTAGCAAGAGAAGAGAGCTTGTTAGTAATTACAATGAATTTGCTAAATGAATCTTTAATTTCCTTGCCTGGTAACATTCTAAAAGTTTCATATTGTTGCATTAACAAGTTAATCCTCATTTCCTTGATTGACTTAGTGCCTTCATACATTTATTCCAATGTATCCCAAATTTCCTTAATTGTTTTATAAGAAGAGATTAGATGAAACTCATATTGTGTAATTGTAGATAAAAGTAAATTCTTAGCCTTTGAATTATGTCTAGCTTTTTCAACATCTTTCGAATGCATGGTTGGATCAAGAACTTTAAGATCTCTAATTTAGATTATAGCCCAAGTTTGAAAGTCAAATGCTTGCATGTACATCTCCATCCTATATTTCCAATAGGTATAATTAGTACCATCAAAAAGTCGAGCTTTTCCTAGTTGAACATTAAGACGACTACTTTCAACCATTTGATCTTGATTCTAAATGATATTGAAGCTTGACACTAATACCAATTGTAGGTCCTAATTTAGCTATTAAGAGAGAGGCTAAATTGATATCTATTAAAAATCTAACCTTTTTAAAAAATATTTCAACAAAAATTTAAACCCCTCAAGATATTCTTAATGGCTTATAATGTGTGATTAATGTTCAAAAATAAAATGAAGCAATTAAATAAATAAATTATAAAAATAAAAGATAGGGATATTAGATCAGGCGTAGGATTTTATAAAGGTTTCACCTTGTGTATTAATCCGCTTCCAACTCCATTACTAAAAAGTTGATCGTTTGTGTCAATACTATTCCACTAATCTAATAAATATAATATGAGAAGTTACAATCAATCTGCCAAACACTTGGCATTTTGCAATAACATAAAAGATTTTATTACAAAGAAATGGAAGAGAATTTACACTTAAACTGTAGTTATAAAAGGATGAGAATAAAAATACCATATTATTATTGTATATTTTTTAGTTCTTATACACTTGCGATGGGCATCGACTTGTATTATAAATTTTATAATATAAATACCACGATTGATAAGTAATTACTAGGGTTGAGAAAGTGGATTAAATGAGCAGACCCATTTTGACTTACATTGACCTGCGGGTCAATACAAGTTGGGCCACTTAACTAGTTGGCTAAAATTTCTAATTAAATTTGTGTTTTATAGTAGATTAAGCAGGCTAGTCCACATTAATTCACAGGTTAATGGGTTAATTGTTTTTTTTTCCACATTTTTAAAATTAAAGGGGCGAATGTTGAGTCAACCCACTTCAAATGTTGGTTGAAATTTTATGGCCTAACTCCTTTTTTTTTTTTTTGTGAGTTAAATGATCTTGTTTATATGACCCGTTTTGTTTGTACAACTTTAGTAACATTGTGGTCTACACTTAATGCTTGATTGGATTTAAGTTTTAAGAACTTATGCTATCATTAGTTGTCACTTTATAAAATGAGGATCTTTCATAGAAGATTTGAAAATAACTTTTTTTTTCCTTGATTTTTTTATATATTCCTACTTAATTAATGACAAATAAATGAATCTTTTTTTATAAAATATTATTTTAATTTAAAATTTATATTATGGTTTTATAAATGCTATAAATAATTTTTAAAAATATTTATTTTAAAATTTTAAAATAAAGTAAAAAGGTATTTAATAGAGTTTTTTAGAATGTTAATATAGTATTTGAGGAGATACAACGGTGTTTTTAGCATTGCATATGGGTTGGTGACTATGTATCGAGGATGAATTTATGGATTATATTAAAATTTAATTTTTTAGCAATTTAAAAAATATTTTTCGAATAAAATCCAAATAACTTCTTTCCTCTTTTCACCTTCCCTTCTTCCTTCCGCCACTCAGCTCTGGTTCTAGGGTTTAACAGACGATATACTTCATTTTGCTTTTTCTCCTCCAGCAAGTTCAACAATGGCGACCAAAACCCTCATTCGCAATGGAGCTTCGTCAGTCTTAAACCGATTCCTCACAAAACCAGTCCTTCAACAAGCCAATTCGATCCCGACCCAACGCATTGTTTCACCAAATATCGAAATCGCGCCAAATCTCTTTCCTTCAATGTCCAAGCTCCAAACTCCTCTACATTTACATCCCTTAAACAGTGAACCACTCAGAGATTTCTCTCACCCCTGTGGCCTTCCTTCTCTCCGCTTCTTCTTACCTGAAGGTACTCTCACTCCTTCTTTCTCTCTTTAGTGGTTATTTTACGTAATAAAGAATATATTTTTGTTCTCTCTAATTATTGAATTGTGAACTGGGTTTGTGGTAATTTTATCGAGGAGGATAAAGTTTGGAACTCTGAAGGTAGCATAATGATTGGAGTAGGATAATCTGAGGCTGCACCGTGTTGGCAACTTGTGTTCGTGGAATTTATGTCCATGTAACAAATACGTAAATGTGATATAGTATAGGATATGGTAATCAACAAAGCGGATTAGCGAAATATTATCTCTATAGCCTTTGCCACCTAGTGGCATCAAGGCTTGAGTGTTGTTATAATTGTTGGTATATGATGCTTAAACTCGATTATGTAATAGTAGATATTAATTATTTTTTAACAACAATGTCAGCTTGTGTTATACTTGGGTTAGTGCTGTCTTCTTGTTTTTGTGCTCCTAAATTTATCAGGCTGTCCGTTTTATCACGTCTCTCAGGAATCGCCAACCCTAAATTGTACTGGATTCGGGTCAGCTTTAAAATTTACTTTATCCTGTAATTGTTTCATTCGTCCATGTCATTCCCGTTAAGGTGTATCATGTGGTATTAGTTTCAAAATTTGCCCGCATCAATAATATTTCCAGTAAGTACTGTTTCAAGCTGTCCGTGTTTATTTCACATTTGAATTGGATTGTTGAGTTGATGTTGAATTTTACAGCTATTGAATAGTGATGATTGGTAGAAATGAGAAAAGAGTGCAGTTGGGTTGTGATAATGATGTAGAAGTGGTGTTGGATGAAGGACTTTTTTTGTGCTTTATAGTGAAACTAGAAATTTTCTCGGGATGTATGAAGAAAAAGAGGGAAACAAATGCCAGTGCTATCTGATTGATGATACAGTTCAATTGAGGGTTGCAAATCACTTGAGTGAGGGACTACTATATAGTTAGGAAGATCTTTTGTTTTTTCCCTTTGGCAATACGAGTGATTTCTGCCATGTTTAACTAATTCATTTGGTATAATTGTGGTATTCACATCTAAAGCCCCTCACTGCATTGCATGGTTAAAAGTCCAGGTCGCATAATCATTGATGAAGCTGTTCCTGCATCTGGGATGCTGCAGTAGTCAATTTTGTACCAGTGCTCTAGTTGAGAATTGTTTATCTAGCAATATAAACAAAATTAGGTCTTATTTGATTTTCTATTAACTTGCTTACTTAACCCCTGATACAAACAACAGTAAAAAATTTAACCAAAGGACATGTTGCTTCCGATCAAAGATGGTTGCATGCAGGAATATCTGACTGAATCAATAATATCGTTATGAAGTGGTTTAATATAGGAAGTTCAGTGGTCCATTGGCATATAGGATTGCCCAAGGAAAGTGAATCCATTTAAATTCTAATCTGATTGGGCCAGCAAATTGTAGTTCCTTGCTTGCTGCTGCTGCATGATGTAATTTGGATTCTGCTAATTGAGCTTGATTGTTGGGGCTTATGCCGCATGCTTCTCAATCAAAGATAGAATGAGATAATTGAATTTCAAAGTTCCATCAAAGTTGAAGTTTGATTTGAGCAGAGCTAAGAAGTTCTAAGATGTGAAGTATGTGTTGAATGTAAGTTCACAATATGCATGAGGATAGGCAGACTCGAGATCTGTGGAGCACATCATTACAATAATTTTGATGCAGAGTTATCTTTCCACGCATCTTCTAGCTCATTTTGTATAGTCATCAAAAGCACATTGGTAGTCATCTTTTCATTGGGCTAGGCTTACCCATGACAAGTTACATGTGATACTAGATGTAAAACTTGCTGATGATACTTCTTGGGCTATCTATATAGAGTAAGCTAAAATTAACAAGTGCATGGGTAATGTGCCTGAAACTAGCTGGTCTAACTATTGTCATGCCTGCCATTATGGGGGGAAAAAATCTTATGAATTTAGATGCCATCTGTAGCTTTTTCTATGAATTTTATTTTTATGAGCATCATATGATGTATTTTGGATGTTCTGCTTGTCAAATTTGGTTACTTATAGGAGATGGCAATTCAACAAGTGAGCCAATGCTTTTATTTCCAAAGAGGACATATCAACCTAGTACCATCAGGCGCAAGAGGACTCATGGATTCTTTGCACGGTTGGTCTCTCTTTTTCTCTGTGGGAAGCTCAAATAACTTCTCTGTTCTGAGGGCCATATATTTGCTAATTCAAAGACTTCTAGTAACTGAGAAGTCATACAAATATGATTCTTACGGAATTCGCTACAGCACAAAAGATGGAACCTTGCAGAACTGCACAGCATGAATATAGGAATTATCCTAACTTTGCTGGCATATAATCAGGAACCAAAGTAAACCAATTACCTAAAACAATTTCAAGGATAATATTTCTCTCAAATGTAGTACTTGATTGATATACCAAGAAAGCTTGCATTTAGATAAGTTGGGTATGTTTTTTGGTCACACTGTCTCAAATAGTATTTTACTCTGGAATATGCGGTTATTTACATGGCTTTCCTTTGAATAATTCCTTGTGTGGATGTTGATTCTCTGCTATACGGCTCAGAGTTGTCTCTTGAAATATATGATTTGTGAAATTATCTTTATTCAATGATTTTATGTCTGATGGATTGCTACTCTTGAACAGCAAAGCAACTAAAGGCGGTCGGAAAGTCATTGCTCGAAGAATAGCAAAGGGTCGATCAAGAATAACAGCTTAGTCTCTGTGCTTCGGATCAAGTGGTGATTTAGATAATTCATTTCTTTGTTTATGCAAGTCTCTAGAAATTGAGCTAAGTTCGAATGTTTTGATTTACTATACTACCATCGCGTTTAGGATGTAGAAAAGGAGGCTAGACACTGCAGTTATAGCAAAAACTTGTTTAAGCTCGTTTTTTTTGGTCTTTGTTGTTGCATTGCATTGCTTGACTTGAAACACTTGCAGGAATTTCCCCGTTGAAGTATTTAGTTGCTGTAGAAATTAACCGTATAACATCTTCCCGAATGAATAGTGGTGATTGCTTAGAAAAGGGAAACAATTGTTGTGATTTCTCCAATCAGTAGAGGGAACTTAGCAGTGTAGATGCAATTTCAATTAGTTTACTTTGCAGGAAATATTTTTTGGGCTTAATTCTTTAACCTTTTTTATACTGTAATCCTTACAAATACAATCGTCCAGCATTTGAACAATAATTTGATATTGCGAGGCGGTGGTCAGTGGTTGATGTTACGGTGGTTGCCTGGTGCCACTTATCAGTTTTTAGTAGCTTTTAGTTACTGCAATTGAACAATAATTTGATATTGCTCGTGATCAGTAAGTTCGATTTTTGGGATCGAAATGAAGGATTTGAAGACCCATTTGCAGAGTTTATCTTTTGGACTTACTAATTCACAGGCTCGATCTCAAACATATGAATAGGGTATTCCTAAAGCTCACGAAGGAAAAAGCTTTATCGCTTTAAACTATCACTAATTCGCAACAGCTTCTTTCACTATTAGCCTTAAAGGGGGCTGGTAATTTATGTTGATGCATCGTGTTCATCTCTATTTCATATCAAACTTATACTAATATAAAAAGTATATGGAATTGAATAGAGATTATAAATAGTTAAATTACAATGTAATCGTGTTTTTGCATTGTTCGTTATGTTTTTTTTTTTTTTTTTTCCATTCATAATTGTGTCATACTCATATTTGTGTTATAATGCGATTCAGCAGTTGTTAGCTTTAGGCTTAACTATTATAATTTCCAAATTTTTTTTCTTAAAAGGGGTAAATTGTAGATAGATACTTCTATGTCGTTTTATGTTATTCTTAGTACTATTGCTTTAGGCTATGGCTAGTAGAGCCGGAAATGCAAGTGTAATGGGTTGGCTCGCTTAGACTCTCATTGACCTACACCAAAAGTGGGCTAAATAAAGAAGCCTAACCCACCTTGTAGGCTAACCTGTAAAACAACAATAATTTTTTTTTTGAAAATTATATATTTTAAAAATTGTAATATACTCTTAGTACTTGATAATAGATATGTCATACAATAATTAGATGAAACTAACTATTGCTAAGTACAAATTTAAACAAAAAATTCTTAAATCTCTCATTTTTTTTTAAATAATTACACAGGCCAATGTAGGTCAATCCACCCCATGTTGATTGGTTTGCATTAGTTCACGGGTCATGCAAGGTAGGTTAAAAAGTTTGCAATTTAAGCGAGCTTGATTTTTTTGGTCCAACTCGCAAAAAATTGTGGGTTAAATGGGTTAGCATGCTTGGCTCGTTCCGCATTCTAGACTCTAATGGCTAGTATTCTCAATCAAAAAACAAAAAGAAAGGCTATGATTAGCTACCTTTTGGTGACTTTTTTGTTTTCTCCAACATGATTTCTCTTAACTTTTTATTCTTGAAAACATAATTTTTTCACATCCCTTGTAAATTCGAAATTGTAATTTAACCATTTGTTTTACAATCAACCTTTCTGTAACATTTATAACATCTATATCCATATAACCATAATATGTTCCCATTAAACCCATGAAAGGTTTAATTCTCTATCAGTGTACAAAATATAGATCAAATAATTGAACACATTCGATAACATTTTATATTTATTTTCTTGTTGGGTTTTTTTTTTATATATATGTATTTTATTTTTTTATCAACAAAAGATGAATATAGAATTATATATACTTTCTTATAAAATTAAATGCCTAATAAATACCCATGAAATTAGACTTATTTACCATTTTCATTATTCAGTTCTATAAATAAAATAAAAATTTCTTTTTCTAATAAATAAAATATATTTTTTTAAATTTTATCCCTTAAAATTATGATAAGATATAGAAAAAGGAATATTTCTCTAAATGTTAAGTTTGAAACCTAAATAGATTAGATATATACTAGACAATTTTCTAAATATCATATTTTAAATAGATACAAATTGAATATAAGGTACATATAGATAAGATATATATATATATATAAATCCATGAACATTATTGGACAATTCTTACAGCTCATTGCAATCCATAATGTTGATAAAAACAATGATATGAAACATAGTCTAGTTGAGTGGTCAAAGGGATGTGATTTGCTTTTTTAGTTGGTTGGCTAGTAAATTGGGTCGGGTTAGGGCTTATGGGTTAGTCAGCAACCCAACAAGAAGATATTTTGTTTACAAGATTTGGATGATTGAAGTGAAAATGAAAAAAAACTTTCTTCATTCTCAAACTAAATATGAAAAATCTATATCTGGAAAATTCATATTGATTTTAAGGTTATTATTTTTTTTTCCTTCAACTATGCATATTGTAAGTATGGGGATTCGGTTGCAATGTGGTTATGTGCATGTTGCATGATCCTCGCACTACATGTGAACCTAAGGGAGTGACATATAATGGCACTGAGAAGGATGAGTAGGATGGGGAGGATGAGTAAGTGGTCTCAATTATGCTCAAGTGCTTTGTGATAGACAAATGTTTTCACTAAATTCTTAATTTGATCTTTTGAGAGAGTAGTCCATCAAAGTAACGATATTTTTCTCCTAAAAAAATCCTCCGAATGAGAATGCATTGGGTATTTATAGGGTTTAGTTATAAATCTTATGCATTAGATAATGATGGCGATTGATGGTCACGAGTGAATAAGCTTTCATATGGGCATTTTATGAATCTAAGCCTATTAAAGGCCTTTAATGTGCATGCCTTATTGAGAAATGTTGGATCGGATTGACTAATACAATAAGTTTTACTTTAAGCCTATTATGCTAAATCTCTCATGACCATCTCAAAGGTCATAGACTTGGCTCTCTAGGCCCTATCACCTTAACCTTAACCTTGTGGGCACAAGGCCCTTGATTTCATTTAATCCTCTACATTTTGCTCTTTGATCGAAGTCTTTTGAACAAATTCAAAGGGTTTTAGGCATTATATAAACCCTTCTAATGGCTAAGGGATTGCTTGGTACATGTTTGCTCGTGGAATAGTTACATTGTAGTCATACACACGTTTACACAATTCAAATTACAAGAGCCTAGCGCTAATGCTATGTATAATCTAGATTTTTTCTCCATGCTCAAGTTTGTAGCATCATTTAATTACGTGTGTCGCCTTTAACCAGTTAGGAATAAATATTGTCTCTATCATATCAAATAACATTTATGATACAAATTTGATAACTTGAAACCTTTTAATCATCTTTCTTTTTGTGAAAAGAGATTTTTCATGCTATTGATGAACATTTGAAAGACTAGAAAGGATGATATAATCTAACTAAATTCTCAATATGTAATATTATTTTAATAGAAGGGTTGTATTTAGCTCTCATATATAACAGTAAATGAGGTAAATCTTGTTGTGGAGCGGGAGCTCAATGATGTGATTTGCCCCTTTGTAGGGGTTTTAAGAGTTATGTTGAGGGTAGGTTGAGGTAGCTTTAGAGTGCAGGGGCCTCCCATAATACGGTACATTTTTTTTTTTTAAGGACTATGCCTCTCCTCTTCTTTTGCCCCCTTATAAAATTGTATATGACACTTCAAAAGAAAATTTTACTAGTCCTTTATTCTTCCCATTATTGGCCTAACCCATATAATGCAAACCCATCTTGGGACGTAATTCTTATTCCTTTTCCCAAATATGGGCTGGCTAGGTGACAATCATTATTACTTGCACAGGTCCATACAAGCCAAGGAGGGGCACATGCATTACAGTACACTATGGACATTAAGACATGCCGAAAGTGGACATCACTGCTTTTGCTCTTTTTTGTTTGAATATCTGAGAGAACAGGAGGGTCTTGTACCACACTTCAACCATGTACGGGAGAAGGGAGAGGCTTTGAGAAAAATACAAAGACAATTCTCCATTTTCATCTTGAGCTTCCAAAGGAGGAAAGGGATAAAAGATAAACACAGGCCCTTGTGATAATTTTTCTTTTATTTATTTATTTATTTTTTAGTTTTTTAGCTCCATCCTCATCAATGTTTTGACTGCAACGGCAGACGAAGGACACACAACTTCACTACTTGTAAAATTTAGGCAAGCATTCTCCCATTGTATAAAGCATTCTGATTTCATTGCTTTTAACGGCCTACGGGGGGCATCTTCATGCTTCTTGATGATTCTTTGACCATTAGTAACTTTCCTTTTGATCTTGAACAGGTCTCATTTGAAGTATTGTCGTCGCCGTGTTCGAAGTCACGAGTTTGATAGCTGGTGATAACAGCATATATTCCCTTCTTCTTTTCTTTTTCTTTTTAAGTACTCTACTTGTCCTCCAAGATGAACTGTAGAGGACACAATATATATATATATATATATATGTACTTTATTACATTTCTCTTTTCTTTTCCAGTAAACCGCGCTGGCTTTAGTTGAAGTTCCTCTTCCCTTATTTGAAAAGGCTGTCCTTGCAAGTACTTTGTTGGCTACACATTTTTCAGGAAGACTCCATGGGCTACTGTAAGTATTCACATTCAAGCTCCTCAATCCAAGATCCCTTTTGTTTGCTGGACAAGAAGCAACCAGCTTGGGCCTCTATATTGTATATATATATATATTGTTCTTCTTCTTTTTATTAATATTTTGTTTTGGTTCACAGTGAGGGGCCATATTTGGATCTCATTCTAACCTCCTTTCTTCCGCTTGAGGAGATACCCTTCTCTAGGACTTTGAAATATCCAGTAGCTTCAGAGTTCGAAGAACGCGCAAGGAGACTATAGCGATGGAGAAAATAAAACAAGATACTCAACTTGGTATAGAGATTTTGATAGGTATCTTCCTTCCATTAGCTATTTTCTATTAAACCATCCTAACACGCATATAGTTAAGAGGTTTTCAAATATTGCTTCTTTGTCCGTCGGAAGTGAGTTCTGTTATTTGTTAAACCTAGTTTGTTTGCCCATTGATTATGACATTAAATTTACCATTACCATTCTTCCCTTTAAACTTTCCTTACCAATTTTCCAATTTGTCTTCTCTTTCTTTTGTCCCGCTATCCTAGATAGTATTAGATAATAGTGTTAGAGCATTGTTTAATAAGGGGGATGGTAAGGTAAGTGGCCTTGAGATGATTCAGGTGCTGTTGGAGAATCTTCTTGAAGCGGGCGATAGAAAACCAAATGTAGAAATGTTGAATACCGCTTTAGTGTCAGAGCGTAAGCTTTAGAATATAGAACCAAGACCTCTTTCTTCCACATTTTTCCTTCCTACACATTTATGATCATCCTTATCTCAATCATTTGCTATCCTGTTTGTTTGTCCATTTCCCAGTGATTTTGGTAAGAACCAAACATGTATTAGCCTCATTATATTTGATTTAGAGATCATCTCGATCCTGTTTATTGAGTTATCTAGCTTTTCCCTATAGGACTCATTTGGGAGCAACCTCATCGAGCTCAAAGTCCCAAATCTTAATTAGAGCCGTGGATTTGCAAGTAGCAATAGCTTCACTAGCATTTTATGGAACATATGACGTTAGATAACTCGAGTTTGTTGCGGGTGGTGATTTAATAGGTATTGTTACTTCGAATTTCCTTTCGGAGAGTCTTATTACCCATTTATACCTCTTGGTCTAAGCTTGAGATTTCTCATATTTCTGTTCTAACCATTTTGTGAATATTAGTAACATGCATTGACTTGAGAATATGGACACCTGTGTCTTGCATCCCGCATTATTTGGACAATCTTGTCTTTGCTTTGTGGCATATCAACTAGTAGCATTGTTGGCCTTTTCCTACTTTTGTGAAGTCAATTGGCCGCCGAATCTCTACTGTTTTAATGATGTTAATATCATAAGCATTGCAATTTCCAACATCTTCTCTACTACTTTGCAGCGAAGTCATGTATGTGACTTACCTAGTTGAAAATGCTTTCTTCAAAAGCTTAGCTATATGCCTTTTAGGAAAAATCTCCCACATGCTTGAACTCTATCTTGTAATATTTGTTGCTCTTTTTCTCATTTTTATTCTTGCTTGTTTGCTTAGATTGAGATATTAGGATTCTTGTGTGTAATTTTCAAATTTATGTGTCTTTTTTTGACTCTCACTTTTCCTTTTATTCATTTTGTAGGTGATGGGAAAATTTCTGGCATCGTCGACATTTTCAAAACTCGATTTGGATGATGATCCAAATCACTCATATTTTACTTTATATATTTTATTCTAATAAATATTTGAGAAATAATTTTATAGGTACAATAATAATTCTTCATGGGATGCCAATATGTCCTACAACAGTTGATGGACACAAAACATTTTTAGAGTGACAATCAAAGACCCACTGCGATTGTTTTCCATTCCGAGGCATTGGTTCATGAAGACTTATGATATTTTGTACTTTGTAATTGATTTATGAATTATTTTTGGTTGTATTTGGTTTTGGGACACTTTTATTTCCTTGTAATTTTCATTTAGGACTAGCCACCTTAAAAGTGGCAAACTTGTAATTTTGACCATTTTCTAACCCTAGGAGTAGCAAGTATAAATACTTGCTTAGAAGAGGGTTTGAGGAGGCCATATTTTGCAGATTAAACCTAGCATTTCACGTGTGGAATTAGGGTTCATCCTTAGTTCAAAACCTCTTATCAATTTCAACCCAAGAATTGGAATTGTGGCGAGTGCAATAAGGAGAAATTGTGAGTCATATCGATTTGATCTTTGTTGTTTTTTCATTTCTTCTCTAGTGAGTCATATCTAGGGTGGATTTGAATCTTTCTTGGAACTATTGTGAGTGCAATTCATGAACAATTGTCTTGTTAAGGTTGATTGTTCTTTCAGTTATTGAACTCAATATCATTTTATTGATTGACATGAATTGGAATTGGGGGAAGAGTGGAAATCACGGTTTTGGTGCTTCAATTTTTTTCTGAATTCATGTGAATCTAATCTCTTTTTGTTGTCCCTTGGTGAATATTACAAATAGGGATTGCAATTACATCATTTGATCTTCATTTTTCCATCAAATCTCAAAGGGTTTCATGTGATTTTGTCATCCACATTGGATCGGTTTTGTGATTGAATTGTGACTTGTTTTCTTAAATCATTTGATTGTGCTTGAACTTGGTTTTGAGCACATCATCTTTGGGTATCAGAGCACAAGTTGAGAGAAGGGATCAACTGTTGGTTGATTTCGTGATCATCATCTTCAATTAGGGTTATTCATTTTTGAACCGAAATTGTGTGTTGTAGTTTTTGAGTTGCGAAAATTGCCTTGATTGAAATCTGATTTGCTACTTGTTGGAGTTGGATTGGGAGGATTGTTGTATCTTCTTGTGATTGATTATTTTCATAGAAGGGAAGGAGAATAGAAGTGTTGTTAATTCAACAATTTTTTGATCTTGAAAACTTGCCATTTTCTTGCCATGACTAGCTTGTTGCGTGGAGGAGGTTGTGAAGCTTGTTGTTGTAATTCCATTGTGCAAATTCTGAATTGGGGAAGTGTATTTTACAGATTTGCATTGAGTTGAGTAGTAAGGAATCTATTTGAATTCAAACACATCCATTAAGTTGTGGGAGTTAGTGAGTGTTATTTGAATTTGAAATTCATTTCTTACCAATTGAGGAAGGCTTGCAATTAGTGAAGAGGTTGAAATTCAAATTGGAGTTGTTGCCTATTGTTAAGTTGCGGATTACATTTGTGGAAAGTGGTATATCTTGTTATCCTTGCCGTGGAAGTGGAAGTATATTTGTTGTTGTTGCCATTTATTATTGTTGCCGTGGAAGTGGAGTGTAATATTTGTGTTGTTGCCGTGGGAGTTGCTTGTAAAGGAGTGACTTGTGGAACTTAGAAAAATTTGTTGCATCGTGATTTTGAAAGAAGTAGAAATATTGTTGTTGTGGTGATTGAGTTTGTTAAGCACCTTGTATAGCAAAGGTGTGTGTGTGGCAATGCATTGGTGCGTTATGCAAATAGTGAGTGTATGGTGTTATGTGTGTGTTGATTAAAAAGGAGATTGCAAGTGTTGCATGTGGTGGTGAATTATAGAAGTATTGCACCATGATGTGTCAGTGTGTCGTGGAGAAGAGTGCTACACGAGGATTGTAATAGCATACTTGTGAAGTTAAGTGGAGTTGTTTGTTTTCCTTTTGTAGTACTATTGTGTGGCTTTAAAGGAAGTGTGGTTGTGAGGTGTGTTCCTTGCTTCAAATTGTCTTTAAGGTTCAATATACCGAGTCTGCCACTATGTCAAATGATAGCGTGAATGGGGGCATTGGCAATGAGGCCAATAGCCAAGTGGATGGCAGACCAGGTCGTTGGAATACAAGTGGAAAAACTCTAGATGAACAACTTCAGGACCTTACTACAATTGTTGCTACATTAGCAACAAGGATTGATAGGATGACATTACCACCACCACCTGTGGTAAACCTTCAGGTACCACCTAGAGTAGCTCCTCAAAATGTCTAGAGAGAAGAGGCAGTTAGAGGAAATTTGGGGAGAAGAGTAGAAGGGGATTATCATGCTCTTAGGGAAGACAAAGATGATAATTTTGAGGTTAATCCATACCCAGACAGGGAATTTAGACCACCTCGAGGATTAGGGTATGTGAAGTTACAGATGCCTTCATTTAATGGTAGGGGTTTCGCTAATGATTACCTAGAATGGGAAGACCAAGTTGAGGGTCTTTTCGAGTGTTATGAGATTGATGATGACTCCAGGGTACATCTTGCAGCTGTAGAGTTCACAGGGTATGCCGCTTTGTGGTGGAAAAATATGGTGATCAGCAGGCGAAGGGATGGAGAGACCGAAATACACACTTGGAGAGACATAAAACGAGTTTTGAAGAAGAGGTTTGTATCAGAACACTACAGGCATGAGTTATTTATGCGTCTCCAGACACTGAGACAGGGGGGTAAAATAGTGGATGACTACGTACAGGAGTTTGAGACACTAGTGATCAGATGTGGATCAGTTGAACCTCCTGAACAAACCCTAGTACGTTTTATATCTGGGTTGAAGTATGAGATAGCTTGTATAGTTGAGCTTCAAAGATATAGTAAACTTGATGAGGCTATACAGTTAGCCTTGAAAGTGGAAAGACAGAGGCAATCCTATTCATTCCAGGTTACTAGGAGCAGGCCCAGCACTAATTCAAAGCCCATGGGGGTTGTTGGTCAGTTAGATGGGTCAAAGGGAGCAAGTAAGCATTTTAGGGTTGTAGATGAAATTATCCCTACTACAGAAAAGGAGAAAAATGTTTCTGGGAAAGGCAAAGAGGTAGTTGGATCTGATTTGGGGCAGATGGTACAAGGGTCAACCAATGGGAAGATGCGCCAGATTAAATGTTTCAAATGCATGGGATTTTGACATATAGCTACGTAGTGTCCCAATAAAAGGGTGATGACCGTTATTGAGGGTAACGAGGAAGATGATGAGGAAGAGACTAACGAGCCTATAGATTTATCCTTAGCCTTACAGGAGTATTATGATGATGAACATGCTGAAACATATGGGGATAAAAAGGGAGGAAAATACTTACCTATTAATGTGTTACACCGGGATATAACTTTTTCTCCAAATACCAGGAACATATAGAAGGAGAATCTATTCCACACACCTTGTCAGATTCGAGGTAACCTATGTATGCTGTTCATTGATAGTGGTAGTTGTACTAATGTCATATCTACTATATTGGTAGAAAACTTACAATTAACCACTAGCTCTCATCCTAACCTGTATAAAGTGCATTGGTTGGACAACCGAGGTAGTTTGCATGTTACACAGCGAACAATGGTACCAATCAGTATAGGAGATCGGTATAGTGATGAGATTATCTATGATGTGCTTCCTATGTATGCATTTCATTTACTATTGGGTCGACCATGGCTATTTGATAGAAAGGTGCTACATGATGGGTTCAGAAACACTTACATGTTTCAAAAGGATGGTATTCGAATTTTATTGACTCCTTTGTCTCCGTCTAAGGTTCGTTCTTTCTAGGAACTAGTTAGAAGGACATATAGTTCTTCCAGATTTTCAGTCAACAAAGCAATCCCAAACATCGGGTTTTAGTCTAGGAAAAGACCCTCTAGATTTGAGGGCAAATCTTTTAGAAGCCCGAGGAGATGATGGGAAAATTTCTGGCACCGTCGACATTTTCAAAACTCGATTTGGATGATGATCCAAATCACTCATATTTTACTTTATATATTTTATTCTAATAAATATTTGAGAAATAATTTTATAGGTACAATAATAATTCTTCATGGGATGCCAATATGTCCTACAACAGTTGATAGACACAGAACATTTTCAGAGTGACAATCAAAGACCCACTGCGATTGTTTTCCATTCCGAGGCATTGGTTCATGAAGACTTATGATATTTTGTACTTTGTAATTGATTTATGAATTATTTTTGGTTGTATTTGGTTTTGGGACACTTTTATTTCCTTGTAATTTTCATTTAGGACTAGCCACCTTAAAAGTGGCAAACTTGTAATTTTGACCATTTTCTAACCCTAGGAGTAGCAAGTATAAATACTTGCTTAGAAGAGGGTTTGAGGAGGCCATATTTTGCAGATTAAACCTAGCATTTCACGTGTGGAATTAGGGTTCATCCTTAGTTCAAAACCTCTTATCAATTTCAACCCAAGAATTGGAATTGTGGCGAGTGCAATAAGGAGAAATTGTGAGTCATATCGATTTGATCTTTGTTGTTTTTTCATTTCTTCTCTAGTGAGTCATATCTAGGGTGGATTTGAATCTTTCTTGGAACTATTGTGAGTGTAATTCATGAACAATTGTCTTGTTAGGTTGATTGTTCTTTTAGTTATTGTGGCGTGAATTGGAATTGCGGGAAGAGTGGAAATCACGGTTTTGGTGCTTCAATTTTGTTCTGAATTCACATGAATCTAATCTCTTTTTGTTGTCCCTTGGTGAATATTACAAATAGGGATTGCAATTAAAACATTTGATGTTCATTTTTCCATCAAATCTCAAAGGGTTTCACGTGATTTTGTCATCCACATTGGACCGGTTTTGTGATTGAATTTTGACTTGTTTTCTTGAGTCATTTGATTGTGCTTGAACTTGGTTTTGAGCACATCGTAAAGGAATCCAACGCTTGATGGACTTGTGTTTGTGATAAGGGCTAGGCATCAATGAACTCAACTTGCTCTTGGAATGAGTGGTGGAGACACAATGATTTTAAGAGGTTTGACTCTTTTTCGTTCTATCTCTAGTTACTTTTGAGTTTGCATGACTGCGTGATTTTAAGATGTTCAACTCTTTGTCGTGTTGTGTTATGTGACTCACAAGCTTGTGGTTTAATTTAGGAGTGGAGCGGTGGCAATTGAAATTGCAATCATGACAAGGGAGGTTGATGTGCCTAATTCCAAGCTTAAGCACAATCAAAGGAATCAAGGAAAACTCCTCAATTCACACACACAAAAACCGGTTCACTTGACTAGGTAAATGCGGAAATCCTAAAGGCAATGGAATGAAATCCAAAGAGCTCCAATTGCTATTATCAATCCAAACAAGTAATCTTCATCAAATAATAACAATTATAATTGAAACCCACGTGAATCAAATCAAGAAAACAAATGGGTCAAACCGCAAATTCCAATCCCTTCCTTCAACTATCCAATTCATGTCACAATGAAGAGAATGATATCATATGTCAACACAATCAATCCTATAACAAGCTACTGATCACGAATTGCAAATTAAAACAAGTCTAAGAACATCTAAATCAACCTAGATATGACGCACTAGGGATGAAATGGAAAACAACAATAAGGAACCGATATTACTCACGATTTCTCCTTGTTGCACTCGCCACAATTTCAACTTATTGGGATTGAAATTGATAAGAGAATTTGGAATTAGGAAAACCCTAAGCCCTCTCACGAAATGTGAAGTGTTTGTTCTGCAAAAATAAGCCTCCTCAAACCCTCTCTTAAGCAAGTATTTATACTTGCTACTCCTAGGGTTAAAAAGTGCTCAAAATTACAAGTTTGCCACTTTTAAGGTGGCTAACCCTAAATGAAAATTACAAGGAAATAAAAGTGTCCCAAAATGATTACAACATAAATAGTCCATGCAAATGAAAAATACATAAAAGAAATTGGTCTTCAAGATGCCGGTCTTCTATAGGATTCATCGGCTCAGCTCATCGCCGGTTCAGGTCGGTCCATGGATAACTCACAAGCTGAGTTTGAGTGAGTTTGTCCATTGCCCTGTAAAGCATGATAAGTATTCCTGTTGGAATATAAAATACATGAATAAGATAAAAGAGGTTAGTAAACGAATAATTCCAGGGTCGATTTGCTCAAAATGGGTCCTCATCGCCAAGATTCGAAATCCTTTAGTTCTTACCCTAATGATAAGTCTTGTCGGATTTTGATTCCTATCATCTCCTCGGGCCTAAAAAAGATTTGTCCTCAAATCTGGCAGATCAAATGCAATAGAGGCTCTATTTTCTAAAAGCAATCCATTTGAAGAAGTATCTCTATAGAATCCCAATATCTGAAATACCATAGTAGGTGATTGTTTTCTCTCCTCTATTTCTAGGATGTATCTCATCTGCAACACAAACAAGGACTCATTATCTACTGATGTCTCCCCTGTCTCAACCCATTCCATTGATTTTGTTTCCTCTTTTTCTAACTCATCTATATGATGCTGATCCTCATGGTCTTCTAATGGTTGGCCCAACTGCTCATTACCCTCTGAAACCTCTGGAGGTGAACATAACTGTCTTTGAATAGTCAGGCTCTCTAGTGGCCTGCTCGTCTGACTATGATCATCAGGATCCTTTGAAGGTTGGCACATCGGTGTTTGACAAATTTTATGCTCTAAGGGTTGGCTCGTGTCACTAGAGCCCTCAAGAACCTTTGAAGGTTGGCATACCTGCGTTTGCACAATTTGGTCCTCTGATGGTTTGATCATGTGGCTATGATCCTCAAGATTCTGTGATGGTTGTTTTATCTGTCTTTGCATCTCCTGGACCTCTGATGGCGACATAGGGTTCAATACTATACGTTTTCCATCTTTTTTGAACATATAAATATTTCTATACCCATCATGTAATACCATCCTGTCATACAACCATGGTCTACCAAGTAATATATGGGATGCACAAAGAGGAAGAATATCACATTCAAGCTCATCATAGTACTTGTCCCCTATACTGAAGGGTACCATAGCCCTTTGGGTCACACAAAGACCATCCTGATCATTCAACCAATGTAATGTATAGGGTTTGGGATGTGGGATAGTTTCAAGTTTCAACTTCGATACTAATGATGTAGCTACAACATTAGTACAACTACCACCATCAATAATAATTGCGCACAAGTTTCCTTGTACCCTACAAGAAGTATGGAACAAGTTTTCTCTTTGTCCCTCACCAATGGTTTGAAAAGAAGTCATGCCTTGATGCAATATGTTAGCATAATGAAACATTTCACTAGACATGATTGTACTCAAATCCAACAATACAATAATTATCTTCACACTTCCAAGGTTCAAGTATACAACCAAACTACAAATGAAGTACACTCAACTACTTTCAAGTAGATAGAATTAAATTCAACAAGAAGTGTTTAAGTAACTAGTTCAATTATTTTTACACTTTAATGATTTGTTTGAATTTTAAATTCCACTACTCAACCTTCCTTTCTTGCTAAATTTTTATACCCACAATGAGTCTTAATGTGCAGCAACTTATACTACACACAACTCCACAAATTTACACCACCACACACACCTAATCACGATGCACTCACTTCACCACAACACCAATTCACCACATTGCAACACCTTCAATCAACATACACACATAATGCCATACATACATACCCTTCACTAATTTTACAAAAATACAACTCCACACACATATACCTTTTATACACGTTGCAGCACACACATACACACTCTTCCACATTTGTATTTCTCCACTTCTATACAAGTTTCAAACCGTAACTCACAACAAAAGGCAGCTTAAGTTCAAATTCAAAATGAGATCATTAATTGCAATATTCCACAAATGGTAAGGAGCCACTTTCAAATTCAAATGAACACACAATTAAACAATGACTTAATGTGTGTTTTGAAATTCAAATTGCTTCCTTAACTCATACCTCAAATCTGGAAATTGCAGTTCTCCAATTTAGAATTACACAATGGAAATCACAACAACAAACTTCACAACCTCTCTCACACCACAACTAGTCACGGCAAGAACATGGTAATTTTTTCAAGCACACACAATTGTTGAATTAACAACACTTCTATTCTTCCTTCCTTCCACAAAAATTATTAATCACAAGATGATACAACAACCTTCCCAATCCAACTCCAACAATTAGCAAATTAAATTCCAAGCCAAGGTAATTTCGCAATCTCAAAACCACAACAACAACACAATTTGCGGTTTTCACTAAATCACCCTAATTGATGATTAACTCCATGAAATCAAATAAAACCAATTCCCTTTTCTCAACATGTGCTCTGATACCAAAAAGATGATGTGCCTAATTCCAAGCTTAAGCACAATCAAAGGAATCAAGGAAAACTCCTCAATTCACACACACAAAAACCGGTTCACTTGACTAGGTAAATGCGGAAATCCTAAAGGCAATGGAATGAAATCCAAAGAGCTCCAATTGCTATTATCAATCCAAACAAGTAATCTTAATCAAATAATAACAATTATAATTGAAACCCACGTGAATCAAATCAAGAAAACAAATGGGTCAAACCGCAAATTCCAATCCCTTCCTTTAACTATCCAATTCACGTCACAATGAAGAGAATGATATTATATGTCAACACAATCAATCCTATAACAAGCTACTGATCACGAATTACAAATTAAAACAAGTCCAAGAACATCCAAATCAACCTAGATATGACGCACTAGGGATGAAATGGAAAACAACAATAAGGAACCGATATTACTCACGATTTCTCCTTGTTGCACTCGCTACAATTTCAACTTCTTGGGATTGAAATTGATAAGAGAATTTCGAATTAGGAAAACCCTAAGCCCTCTCACGAAATGTGAAGTGTTTGTTTTGCAAAAATAAGCCTCCTCAAACCCTCTCTTAAGAAAGTATTTATACTTGCTACTCCTAGGGTTAAAAAGTGCTCAAAATTACAAGTTTGCCACTTTTAAGGTGGCTAACCCTAAATGAAAATTACAAGGAAATAAAAGTGTCCCAAAATGATTACAACATAAATAGTCTATGCAAATGAAAAATACATAAAAGAAATTGGTCTTCAACATGCCGGTCTTCTATAGGATTCATCGGCTCAGCTCATCGCCGGTTCAGGTCGGTCCATGGATAACCCACAAGCTGAGTTTGAGTGAGTTTGTCCATTGCCCTGTAAAGCATGATAAGTATTCTTTTTGGAATATAAAATACATGAATAAGATAAAAGAGGTTAGTAAACGAATAATTCTAGGGTCGATTTGCTCAAAATGGGTCCTCATCGCCATGATTCGAAATCCTTTAGTTCTTGCCCTAATGATAAGTCTTGTCGGATTTTGATTCCTATCAGAGGTCCTCCATTAAGTGTGCCATTTACTTAGGTTAGATCTTCCTCTTTTATCATTCTTTTTCACATCTACCATAATGTGTTGAGCTTACTTATTTGAACCTTTTTTTCTTTCAGGATTGAAGGAAGACCTCCCTTTGTTCGATAAATTTAGCCCAATAATCGTCAAACGTCATTAATCCCTTACAAACACTAAAAGGTGGCTTTCAAATTTAAGAACCTTATATGCTCGCTAGGCTACTTATGTCCTACCATTAGCCCAATTGTGCATTTATTCTTTTCACACTTACTTAAAAAACAAAGAAAAAATATAGAAGAGGAAGATAAGAAAATTTGTTAATATGATCAAACCCAAAAACATCATTTCACAGGGAACTCAACTCAAATGGTGAATTAGGTGCTTAAGACCTATAGACTTTAGTAGGATGGGAATTGCAAAACACAGTTGGCCTTAAATCTCTCGATAGAGAACATAGCATTGGAATAAGTTTAACATGGCTCAAACATTTGACTTGAAATCTATAACAAATTGCTTTACCACAAATTGGTATAAAACATTACCAATAACACTGCCATACTGTGTGGAAACAACCTTTTATGTATTAAACCAAGTCTCATGTGGTTATGTTTGTGTAGCTTTAGATCTTAAAAATTAATTTGATCACTAAAGCATAGGCTACCATCTTTAGCTAGGATGATAGGCTCATAGGGAAGGCATAACATGTGTCAATGAAATAATTCGATCAATTGATTCAAGATAAGCTCAATTCGCCATTCCTATATCTTACACGTGGTAACTAAGTATCAAAGACCTTCACACCCTAAGTTAGAGAGCACGAGGCATTACTCAATCAAACATTTAACCTCATAAGGGCAACCAATAATTGCAAGTAGATACTATCTTAGATTCTACATGGGTGTATACCATAAAATTATAAATGAGGTTACCTCCCTTTTCTCTATGTCCAATGTCTAACTACTGTGCTATTTATCGCATATAGACTTCTAACATCTTTCATAACTAAGTGTCAATCGTTGAGTGTTGAATACCATATGAATATTGAATAACATATAGGTTAAAATTTTTGCTTCCTTTGTGTATTGGCTTGATGGAAGTAACATAGTGTAACCTTGTGTATTGGCTTGATAGCAGTAACTTAGTCTACCCTTGTATATTGGCTTGATGGAAGTGATGTAGTGTAGTCATGAGTCCAATTTATTTTTCTTCTCATGCATGTACCTACATGTTCAATGTTCGACTGACTGATACTATATACATGAGCTTCCTTGTTATACATGAGCTTAATGTTTAATTAATTGACCTTGCATGCATAAACTTCCTTACTACACATACACTTGATGTTTGATTAATTGACCTTGCATGTATGAGCTTCCTCACTATACCCCTCCAGTTTTAATGTATGCAACTTATAAACATACATATCACCTCTTCCATGTGCACCTCACTTCATCTCATAGAAGGACCTTTAAACTTAGTTGCTTTACTTCTTTATACACTTACCATTTGCACCTTACTTCACTTGTGTATGCATGTGCACTTGTTTCACTTATGCACCCTTGCACCACATTATTTACTTTTTCTTCATGATTCTCTAATTCTCAAGGCGTAATGACACTTCATTTTGTTAATGACATTTCCTTTCCTCACTTTATTAATAATACTTCCTTGTATTTTGTAGGTAGCGTAGCATCAAGTGATCACGTCAATATTTATTCTCCCTCTCCTTTCCCAAGTGGTAGGAAGCATACATAGTCATTACTACCACTTCTAAATTTCAACTTGAGAATGGGTAAAGAGTCCAGAAAGAGTTGACTTTGTGTGAGTGTTCTTGATAAGGATGGTGAAGTATTGGTAAATTCAAATGGACATGTTCCCAAAGTGCTCTCAGCTCGTGAGACATAGCCTGATACAACAAATTTGAAGGACTTTTTCTAGCATGAAATAGAGAAGAATGGCAAAAAATTATTCTTGCATCACTCTATAATAGGTGGACTATGTTTCATAGAGCTAAAATCTTTGGTGATAAGTCATGTGGATATCAATGGGGGTTCTATACCACACTTTAGGAATTAGAGAAAAGAACTTCCATTTTTAGATAGTCTCTTCGCTTACTAGAGGTAGACATTGACTGGTTGGTAATCATGGGTGCATCACATTATGAGCAATAAGACATATGGGCTTACTTTTAAGAAAGCAGAAGTTTGTTACTTTATATGGATTTCGTCTTATTTGAGCTTCCCTCACTTGTAGGACATGGGAATATGGTGAGTTGTTATTTCCCACTGGAGCACTAAAACCCATACATTTGTGATTGCATGGGGTGAGATCATTCCCACCTTAGAGGATACCTGCATGCCCCTAGGTTTTCAAAATTTTGGGTTGGTTGATATTACCACTAGCTAGATTTTTGAAGAAGATAAAAGGTTGATAGGATTATTGGATAAAGACTTGTAATTGGCTATTGATAACCATAGGGATGCTTTATTTTGTGCTTAGATTGGATATTTCTTTGAACATGAGTAGACTAGAGCTAAAGGGCTTTACTACAGATGCAAGTAAGTACCTATATATTACTTTACGATCTCCTTTCTTTAGGGAATTTGATATAATATGTGATCTTCTATTTTAGGCATGAACTAGAGGCTTTCCTCACCTATTGGCTATCCATGTACGTATTCCCTAGTGGGCTAAAGAGAGGGGTGTGTCCTTGTTTCTTTCATCTAGCAATTCGCATCGCACATGGCGAGCGTTTTACTCTTAGTCCTTTCTTCTTCGATTCCTTATACTGACAATTAGATCTATATCATGAGGCCTCGGCATGGTCAAGGGGTCAATATATGGTAGTGTCGCATGTTGACTTAACATTTTTGCAATTATTCTTTTGTAAACATTATAAGAGGTATCTTGGAACCCTATTGGCAAACTTGCTTCTATTAAGCCTAGGGCCTAGGCATGGGTGGACAAGAAGCCCTAAGGTGCAATTCTTGATGTTATAGATGACATCCGTAAAGTTAGCTTCCGCCTTTACACGAGCAAGTTGGCTGGGCATGAGTGGTGTTCAAACGTCTATCCTTCTGGTTCCAAAGAGTTGGTGACCTTGATAGGGTCTCACCAACAACTCACTAATGCTTTGGTAGAATTCATCCTTTGGAAAATGCTTAGAGGGTTCCTTGCACTCCATGACTAGTGTGGTTCATTGACATTCTTCCTTGAGTTTAGTCTCATGGCATATTCACCTCATCGAGTTACTTAACAATTGGGATTTGATCAAGGTATGCCTTATGAGCTCAACATCAATAAGGAATTTACCTGAAGCGACTTCGAAGACACACTTAAGAGGGTTCATGTGAAGTCTATACAATTGACATCTTTTGAAAACCATCTTTAAGTGGGTCAAATGGTTGGCTGCTTGTCTTGACTTAACAACTATATCGTTTATATAGTCTTCAATAAAATCATGCATCATGTTATGGAATATAGTAGTCATCATCCTCTAATAAGTAACACTTGCATTCTTAAGCCTAAATGACATGACAGTGTAGTAGAAGCTCCCTACCAAGGTCTAAAATGCAGTATACTCTACATCACTGTTGCTATCTTGATTTGGTTATAACTACTAAAGCTATTCATAAATGAAAACAACTCGTGTCTGGCAGTGGCATCTACTAAAGTGTTGATATTTGGCAAGGGAAAATCATCTTTCAGACATGCCCTATTCAAATCTCGGAAGTTGATACATACTCTTATTTGGTCATTCTTTTTTCTTACCGGGACCATGTTTACAAGCCAAGTGAGATGTTCAGTGGGTTTATATGAAACTTGCTTGAAGTAGCTTCTCAATTTCTAGCTTGATTTGCACCTTAACTTCAAGGCGGAAGACCTATTGTCCTTGCTTCACTAGTGCAACTATTGGCACGATATTCAATCTATGTACTATGAGGCTAAGATCCAATCCTAGCATCTCTTCATAGGTCCAAGCAAACACACCTCTATACTCCTTTAATAATGTAACAAGTGGGACCTTTATCTCTTGAGGAAGGCATTTGTTGACGAAGATTAGTCGTGGCGACTCACCTGGTCATGCTAGATCCAACTTTTCTATTTGTTCCACTTGAGGTTGGATTTGATCTTGCATTTGTAAAGGGGCAAGTTGAATCTCTTGAAATTGTTTGGGATTTAAAGAAGATAAACACACCTATTAAGACCCTTGTAATTTTCATAAATGGCATACCCTGCACCTGCCTATCTTAACAAAACTTTCAATCCTTTCTGCTTATTTATTCTTCTTCTTGCCTTCTTGGCAACTATGCATCTTTCTTTCCTTTTGCTACCCACTTTGGATTTCCTCCCAAATAGGCAATGGGACACCCAAGGGTCTCGCAATGGTGATTTCTCCTTCAGTGTATTCATAAAAAATGTTGATTTAATAAAGTATGACTTTTCTTGCTCAAAGGGACTCTTCGTAGTAGGGATGAAAATGTCCTTCCCTTTCCAATTGTCTTTAATGCATTGATGAAGCGTTGAACGTATCGAATTGTGATCATATAGCCACTTCCTTCCTACAAGTAGGTGATAGGATATGGGTGCATCGACCACATGAAAAGTAACAAAATCATGGATCTGCCCAACCTTGAGATGTACTTTAATCTATCCTAACGTTTTTGTAAGGGAATGACTGAAGCCGTTCACTGAAATAAGTTGCTTTACCAAACACCCAAGATCAATTTCAGTCGCTTCAAAAGTGGTGTAGACACCCCTTTTTTACCCTATTTAAATTTAGTTTTCTTTTCTTTTATATAAAAACGGAAAAATACAAAAAAAGGGAAAACAAAAGAAAAAAAGGAATAAAAAGTGAGAAAATTTGAAAAAAAAAAGTTATATATTTAGGAAAAATAAAAGGTCATCAGGCCTCATTTGTTGGTCTATTTCATTTTCAAGGGTTAAACAAAATCAAAGAAACATATGTGATTTGATGGCTTTTTGAGGCTCTAAATTAGAAGTTTAAGTTTTTCTAAAAATTTAATATTTTGACTATAATCTGAGTTCATTAATTTTATCATAAAAATAAAGTTGATTTAAGTTAATCATGATTTCAAATGATACGTTGATTGGATTTAAATTGATCTATTTATGATAAAATCAATAATTAAATTAACTAGATGAGAAATTAATAGAAGCTCGTAAAACCATTCACATTTGTGTATTGGATTTTATTTTCAAAAAATATTATAGTTTAGTTGGATAGGGCCTAATTTTGACTTGAACTAGATATGTAGTGTAAAAATTAGCTCACATCAATAGAAAAGGACAAATACCAATAACTGGTTATGAATGTTGAGAAAAAAAGACCTGCCTAGCTGGTTGGAGCATGCACATGAAAACCTTGGGTTGTAGGTATGAGTTGTAGCAAGTGCAATGTGCCATTTGAATTTTTTCACTTCTTGCACTTGCCATGTGTCAAAAGCCTATTGTTCAGGTATTATTTATCATCTTTTTCCTCAATCTTCTTCTTCCGCAATTTCAATTTTTTTCCTTTCTTTGACTGCCACTTTTGAGCCATTTCTTACCCATTTTTCTTTATGATTTCACCAACTTAATAGTGAAATCATAAATATCACATGGCCTACTGGGTATTTGAACCAAAAGTTAATCCAAATACACTTAATTACCTAGCCAAATTCGGAGTGGAAAATAGGAAAATATCATCATGCATGAATCAAGCTCTGTTTAAATTTGTCCTCAACATTTAATTTTTGAAGCTTTGTTTTGGTTGATTAGGCAAGAATAAACACCAAAGAATCAATTTTAATCAACAATCATCTCAAATTGGGCAAAATTCGTAGAATATTCCATGTTTTGATTAGGTGCTCTAATTTGTAAATCGTGGATATTGGAGACCTTCCATCTTCATTTCGAGCTTGTATAGTATAAATAGGAGCTCGAGTAAGCTTTCCAACATCCATAAATCATTAAAATCTTTTATCTGTAAACACATTGGAAGCTTTCTTTCTCTAGGCTTTTGATTTTCTCTCTCTAACTCAACTAAGCTCTTTTACTATAGTAAGCTCAAAATTGAGCACATTAGGAGCTTCTGCTACCTTTAAAGCCCCTAACTACACTCCCCTCACCATTTAAAACACCCTAAATATCTTTGAACATTTCCAACAAAGCCTCACGTTGGCAATTGGAGCTTTAAGCGTTCACTGCAAACTTGCTGCATTGCCATTGCATCCATTGCACATGTTACCCCTGCAAACCTCCGTGCTGGCGCCACCCCTCTTGTCAATAGCCACCCCAAAAAGTTACGCATGACCAGGACTCTACTACTTTTCGTCTACTTGATTTAAATCGTGTAGCTTTGCTAAACTAACCCAAACCTAAGACCTGGACCTAATATTTGACCCGTATCTTGACTTAGGTTGGTATTTATTTCTTTTTCTTTTTCTTTTTTTTTTTAAATTTTTATTTTATTTTAGTAAAAGATAAAAAATAAAATTTATATATATATATATAATCTTTGTTATCGATTAAATTTAGAAAATAATATATATATATTTATGTAAAATAATTCGTTTATAGAATAAATTAAACCCCAAACCTCAACTTTAAGCATTTAGGACCTTTTTTTTTATTTTCATAAAAAGAAAATTTAAACTAAGGCAATTTTCAAATAAAGCGTACCTAAGAATGTTTAGGATTTACGTGAATTATGGTAGGTTTGATCCTAAATAGTGGGTATATATACACCTATAGGGCAACCTCAACAATAATTTTTTTTTCCTTTGTAAATAAAACAATATACATATATATATTTGAAGCATTTCAAAAACTAAATTTAAACTTGAAAAGTTAAAGTGGCAACCATAAGATTTTAATAGGGTAACTCTCTGATGGGTGTCGAATCCAACAAAAATAAAACCTACTCCTAGACAATTATATGATTTGCATATAGTGGTGAGTAGGGTCGAATCCACAGGGATTGGTTAAAGATATTTAAATTTAAAGGGCATAAAGATGAAAAGAAAACGAGGGGGGGGGGGTTTATTTATGAATCAAAATAAAGTCGAAGTAAGATAATAGAATCGTATATTGATAAAAGCCTAGCCAAAGGAATCAAGATAGTTTAATTCAAGGAATTGATCATCGATGCAAATGTTTTCTATTCTTATTCCTAGATAAACTGGTTATGGTTATTAACAAGCTCTAACAACCTATCTCTCCGTACTTCCTCGATAACCAAGAGAAGCTCTTTGATTATTTCTCTTATCGATTAGACAACCCCAGACAAGCGCTTAGGATTTAATCTACCAATAGCATTAAAAACTAGAGAGACCACCAATTCATGCCAGTAGATTATAAGATAACCTATTTAAACATGATCACACACCTCCATAACATGAATTCAATCATCTATTTTATAACCAAACATGTTATTGTGTCACTGAGACTAGAACAATCAAACAATTACGGATTTGACGTGCTAGTTGACAATATATTAACTTGCTAATTGAGTAGAAGAGCTCTATTCATACCAATCAACAAAGATAATAATGACAAAACGATCAGAAGATATATGAATATCCGAAAACAACGAATAGATTAAATACAAGTCAATTAGACCTCACAATTCGTGGAGAATTAAACATCTATGACCCATTGGCTAGAAAAATAGCTTAGCTACTCATGTTCATCAACAAAACGAAAATAAAAAGTAGAAACATGATGAACCCGGTTGCCTGCTCTGCCTCCAAGATGGTCCAAGGTTCTTCAAGATCCAAAGATTCCAGATTAAAGATTAAAAAGTTGCCCTCACCCTCTAGGGTTGGTTCTATTTATATTGTTAGAGGGATGGCATGTGATCTTTTGCTATCAAGATACGAAAATATCTTTCCTTTTCCAAGTAGATTTCGAGAAGTGAATCTTCGTCTGCCTGGCACGCCCTACCATACGGCCGTGGGTCAAGCCGTGCCTTCCTTTGTGCATAATTCATGTATCATCTTCCGTGTCCAGTGTGTACCACGGCTCCGCCCACGGCTAGATTTTCAACCGTGCCTTCCTCTGTGCATGATCTATAAGTCTTCATCCTTGTCCAGTGTGTACTACGGTCTACACCATGGCTAGATCTTAGGCCGTGTCATCCTCTGTCAAAGTTCCACAATTTCTTCTCCTTGGCACGTCTAGCTTCCACCACGGCTCCAAGCACGGTTTCTCCCACGGCTTCCACCACGGCCGTGCCCTAAGCCGTGTCTCTCTCTGTTGAAAGTCCACATTTCCGCCTTCTTGTCCAGTGTGTAACACGGTTTGCACCATGGCCGTGCCTCAAACCGTGCTTCCCCCTAGGCAGATACGCGGCCGTGTACTTCAACCGTGTATCTTCCTGTTGATTCAAAGCCAAGTACACGACCGTATACTTCAATTACACGCCCATGTACTTCCCTTCGGCGGTGTAAATCCTTGTCTTTGAACCAAGTTGTAGATGACTTCTCTAATTTACTTGAATTGGCACCCTTGACTCCATTTAACCTAATTTATCACCATAATAGAATTAAATACCATCTCCTTATGATTTCTATAAAATCAATAATGAATTAGCACAATTTATACTATAAAGATTAAGTATAAAATGGCTCTATCAAATTCCCCCACACTTAAACTCTTGCTTGTCCTCAAGCAATTGAATCAAATCAATTGAGAAATCTGTCATAGATTATACAAACTTTCTTTTCATCATTCCAAGCATCTATTCATTTGTAATTCATGACTTGTAATTTTAATGTCTACTACTTCAACCAAACTGGTTTCTTGTGATCAAATTACCATGGACAAAATTTAATAGCTAATCTAAACAAAACAAACTTTAATCCTCATGTTTAGCAAAAGAATTTTTATTCCAAAAGTAAATACTTAATCCACTAAGGAAAAACACCCAATTAAACTTCATTGGATATTATCAAGCATATAATCCTTGCAGCATAAAGTAAAAGCATATGATATAAGCTCTTTGCTAGATATTCTCTCTTTTATACGTCTTGTTTTATTCAATGAATGTTTACATTTATGTTCTTTTGATCTACTCAAGCATCTATTTTGACGGGTTTTTGCCCGCTTCTTTTCATGAACTTTTGCCTTTTTTGCCCTTATCGTTATAGTGAGTTCATTGAGTCGGCAACATCCCGAGCTCATCACTCAAGTGACCGGGTTTTGAGATACCCCTACGGACTCTTCCTCACTCTAACATTCAAGTTTGAATACTCTTAACTCAATTAGTTGAATCATTGGAGTAATGGCTATGTTTGATTTTTTTTTTCACTAAGTGTTATGATTGCTTTACAAACAACTTCAAAGAGTATACAGTAGCTAATATAACCTAGAAGTAAACTTGTTTATTTTTCACTTAGGGACTCGACTTACTCTTAGACTTCCAATTCTAAAGCTAAATACAAGGTAAATTTGTTTCTTAAAGATTTCACTACTTAATTTTAACCATGTATTCTAATCACAGCAGTGGGTGAGTAAAACATTTGAACAAGTCAATTTCACATTTTGTAGATGCTTATTACAACATTTAGTACAATCTCCAGATGTCATGATAATTTTGAAAAATTTTTAGCTTAAAATTGCTTAAGGACAAACATTCAGAGTATAAATTAGTTCTCTATTCTCTATATTTTATTATCCTCTCCCCCACACTTAGCTTGAACAGTGTCCTCACTGTTCCAAATTCAGCACAATGAAAGAGGAATGAACAACTCAAGGAACATTAGAGGATAAGAGAAAGGAAATACTGGTACTTCCCTGGTATTGGAGTTCTCCCCTTAAGCTCTGGAAAGTGTCATCTGATTATGTGTATCCTTGCTGCAGCTGATCCAAAGATTTCAAAACTACCCGAAAATCACAACAAAACTAAAACTAAAATAAAACAAAACTAAAGCAAAACAAACTAATTTTTTTTTTGACATGGGTTGCCTCCCATGAAGCGCTTTTCTTTAACGTCTTTGGCTAGACGTTCCTGTAATTAATCACAATACTCGGGGTGAGTTAAACTGGTTTCTTCAATATTACATACTTGAAATCCTTCATAGAAAAGTTTCAAGCGATGACCATTGACTTTAAAGGTCTTACCAGTTTCAAGGCTGGAGGTCTCAACTGCACCATGTGAAAATATGTTAGTGATAACAAAAGGACCAATCCACCGTGATTGTAGTTTGCTAGGAAACAACTTCAATCGAGAATGGTAAAGTAATACTTTTTGACCTATAGAAAAATTCTTTCGGGAAATCATTTGATCATGAAAATCTTTTGTTTTTTCCTTGTAGATTTTAGTACTCTCGTACGCTTCTCTTCGAATTTCTTCGAGTTCTTGTAGTTGAAGTTTTCTGTATTCACCCGCCTCATCCATTCGCATGTTACATTGTTTTACAGCCCAATACGCCCTATGTTCCAGCTCTACAGGGAGATGACATGGTTTACCAAATATTAAACGGTAAGGAGACATACCTATAGGGGTCTTGTAAGCTGTCCGGTAGGCCCATAATGCATCCTCAAGTCTTGTGCTCCAATCCTTCCTGCTTGGATTGACGGTTTTTTCCAGAATAGACTTGATTTCTCGATTTGAGACTTCTGCCAATCCATTGGTTTGGGGGTGGTATGCGGTGGAAGTGCGATGAGTGACCCTGTATTTTTTTAGTAGAGTTTCCACTATTCTATTACAAAAGTGTGTGCCACGATCACTGATAAGAGCCTTTGGTGTCTCGAACCTAGCAAAAATATGAGATTTAACAAAATCTACAACAACTTTAGCATCATTAGTTCGGGTCACTTTGGCTTCCACCCATTTTGAAACATAATCCACAGCAAGAAGGATGTAAACATTACCGAAAGAAGGAGGAAAAGGACCCATAAAGTCAATACCCCATATATCAAATATTTCGCAAGCAAGAATAGGGGTAAGTGGCATTTGGTCTCTACGTCCTAAGTTGCCAATCTTTTGACATCGTTCACAAGCCTTACAAAACATAAAAGAGTCACGAAACAATGTAGGCCAAAACAAACCACATCCTAATACCTTTTGAGTTATCCTCTTAGGGCCAAAATGTCCACCACATGCATATGAGTGACAAAATTGCAAGACAGAAGGAATATCGTCTTGAGAAATACACCGTCTAATGATTTGATCAGCACAATGTTTCCACAAATATGGATCATCCCATACATAATACTTAGCATCACTTTTAATTTTATCTTTTTGAGCCCTAGACAAATCACTTGGTAATGTCTTAGTAACCAAATAATTGACAATATCAGCATACCACGGAATTGTCTTTTGAATAGAAAAGAGATACTCATCTGGAAAATTGTCTTGTATTCGTGTAGACCCTTTACTGATAGGAATTCTACTGAGGTGGTCGGCAACTAAGTTTTCTGAGCCTTTCCTATCACGTATCTCCAAATCAAACTCTTGTAATAAGAGTATCCATCGAATAAGTCTTGGTTTCGCCTCCTTCTTCACGAGCAGGTATTTGAGAGCTGCATGATCAGAGTAAACAATTACCTTAGTACCAAGTAAATATGGTCTGAATTTTTCTAATGCAAAAACAACAGCCAAGAGTTCTTTTTCTGTTGTGGAATAGTTGCATTGAGCATTATCCAATGTTCTGGAAGCATAATAAATGACATGAGAAGCTCTCCCAACTTTTTGGCTAAGAACTGCTCCAACCGCATAATTGCTCGCATCACACATGATTTCAAAGGGAAGGGTCCAGTCGGGTGGTCGGATGATTGGAGCAGAAGTTAACTTATCCCTCAATGTGTCAAAAGCGTTCTTGCAGGCCTCACCGAACTCAAATGTCACTTCTTTTTGTAGCAATCGACATAGGGGTTGAGTAATCTTGGAGAAATCCTTGATGAAGCGTCGATAGAATCCTGCACTCCCAAGAAAAGACCGAATTTCCCGTACACTCACAGGGTAAGGTAAAGATTTAATCAATTCTACCTTAGCTTTATCGACTTCAAGCCCCTTAGAAGATACAATATGGCCTAGAATGAGACTCTGTTCAACCATAAAGTGACATTTTTCATAATTCAACACTAAATTCTGATCTATACATCTTTGAAGTACTTTTGTAAGGTTAGTCAAACATGAATTAAAAGAATTACCATAGACGGTGAAGTCATCCATGAAAACCTCTATAATATTCTCCACATAATCTGAAAATATACTAACCATACATCTTTGGAATGTGGTTGGAGCATTGCAGAGCCCAAAAGGCATCCTTCGATATGCAAAAGTACCGAATGGACAAGTAAAAGTAGTCTTCTCTTGATCTTCCGGTGCCACTGGAATTTGATGAAAACCTGAATAACCATCAAGACAACAATAGTGAGAATGGCCAGCCAAACATTCAAGCATCTGATCAAGAAAAGGAAGAGGGAAGTGGTCCTTCCGAGTTGATGCATTTAACTTCCTGTAATCAACACAAACCCTCCATCCATTTGAACTCGAGTAGGAATTAACTCACCATCAGAGTTTTCAATCACAGTTAAGCCCGTTTTCTTTGGAAGAACTTGGATTGGACTTACCCACTTGCTGTCGGAAATTGGATAGATCATACCTGCATCAAGAAGTTTCAAGATCTCTTTCTTGACTACTTCCATCATAGGTGGATTCAAACGACGCTGAACTTCCCTTGAAGGTTTGCAATTATCTTCCATCAAAATCTTGTGCATGCAGGTGGAGGGGCTTAGTCCTTTGATATCAGCTATGGACCATCCAATGGCTTCTTTGTACTCTCTTAACACCCGAATCAACTTTTCTTCTTCTAAAGTACTTAGTTTGTTGGAGACTATCACAGCAAGAGTCTCCTTTTCTCCTAAGAAAATATACTTTAGATGTTCGGGTAAGGGTTTTAATTCTAGCTTTGGTGCCTGCACAATAGAAGGAAGAAGTTTTGTGTTAGAAGGGGGTAAATGAATGTAGGACACATCATACCTGATAGGTTTTAATGATTCCAACTCCCAAATCTTGTCCTGCAAATCAGAGGATATTACAAGCTTCTCCTTAAGAGTTTTCAATGCATGAATAGTAAGACTCCTATTAAGTACAACTTTCAACTCATCATCGTCTATCAAATCAAATGTAGCTTGTGTTAATGGGTCAATAACATCCACAACAAAAACAGGAGAGATATCACTAGGATATTTCATGGCATCATAAATGTTAAATTTAATCACTTCACCATCGAATTCCATAGTGAGGTTACCATCATGTACATCGATTTTTGTTCTAGATGTCTTAAGAAATGGTCTCCCTAATAATATCATTGATGAATTACGAGAATCATCATTCTCCATGTCAAGCACGTAAAAATCTGCAGGGAAAACCAAACCATTAACTTGTACTAAAACATCTTCTAGAACTCCCTCAGGATAAACATTGGACCTATCAGCAAGTTGAATAATAACACCTGTTTCCTTCAGGGGGCCAACATTTAAACATTGATAAACAGACAGAGGCATAACATTGATTGAAGCTCCTAAATCACACATAGCTCTAGTAATTCCAATATTACCTATTTTGCAAGGAATAGTAAACATACCTGGATCCTTACATTTAGGAGGAAGCTTCTTCTGAAGAATAGCTGAAACATTCTCACCTACACTAATCTTTTCATTACCTTTCAGCTTTCTTTTGTTAGTGCACAATTCTTTAAGAAATTTAGCATAACGAGGTACTTGCTTAATTGCATCTAGCAAAGGAATGTTTACCTCAACTTTACGAAAAGTGTCAAGAATCTCTTTTTCTTCAGCTTCATTCTTGGATTTTGCTAGTCTGGAAGGGAAAGGAGGTGCTGTTGTCATGACCTTTGGTGGTTCAATGAGGGGTCCTTTGATCTGATTGTTCTGCTGGCGTGGAGTTGCAGTTTCTTTCTCAGTCTCTTCCTCAGGATTAGTCCAGTGTCCCTTCTCATTTGATCCCTGCAATTTCGTTCCACTTCTCAAGGTAATTGCATTAGCACTTTGCTTTGGATTTGTGACGGTTTGAGAAGGTAACTTACCTTGAGTTTCCAACGTATTTATAGAAGAAGCAAGTTGACTTACCTGATTTTCCAAGTTGTGGATGCTTTGCTTTGTCTCGTCCTGAAATTGTTTTGTATTAACGACAAGTGATTTAACAATTTCCTCAAGGGACATACCTGAAGTGGAAGGAGCCTGTGATACTTGGTTTGATGGCTTAAGTTGGAATTGTTGGAAGTTTTGTGGTTTATTGCCATATCTGAAGTTAGGGTGATCCCTCTATCCAGGATTGTACGTATTCGAGTAGGGATCATATTTCCTTTGTGGCTGTCCTAGGAATCCGCCTACAGCATTGGCGTGTTCATGGTTGTCATCTTGCAATGTGGGGCATATGTCGATCGGATGATTAAGAGCAGCACAAATTCCACAAGCCTTCACCTGCTAGGTATTTCCAAGAGCTAGCTGCTGCACAAGGGAGGTTAGGTTAGAAATTTGATGTTCAAGGTTGGACACACTTACCTCATTTACCTTCCTTGAAGATGTATCATGCCTATATCCAAATTGTTGCGAATTGGCAGCCATAATGGAGATCAATTCCCTAGCTTGACCAGGGGTTTTGTTTACTATGGCGCCTTCACTTGCAGCATCCATAATCTTTCTCTCCATCGGAAGTAGGCCTTCATAGAAGTATTGGAGGAGAAGTTGTTCAGATATCCCATGTTGTGGGCAGCTTGCACATAGTTGCTTGAACCTCTCCCAATACGCATGAGGAGTCTCGGTGTCCCTCTGTTTGATACCACAAATTTCTCTTCTTATACCAGCGGCTCTGGATGCGGGGAAGAATTTGTCCAAGAAGAGTCTCACCATATCTGTCCAAGTGGTGATAGAACTTGGAGGCAAATAAAACAACCAATCTTTAGCTTTAGTACTTAAAGAAAACGGGAAAGCACGTAGCTTGATTTGATCGTCGGTTATCCCTTGCGGCCTCATACTAGAACACACTATATGAAACTCTTTCAAATGCTTATGAGGATCTTCATTCTCAAGACCATGAAAGGTGGGTAGCAGATGTATCAACCCAGATTTCAACTCGAATTCAATAGCTAATTCGGGATAGTGAATACAAAGTGGTTGTTGATTTACATCCGGCGCAGCCAACTCCCTTAAGGTTCTCTCGGGATTTGCCATATCGTCTTCTTTTTCTGAATCAAGGGATGAATAAGACAAATCCGATGCTAAGTTCAGTTTAATTGATGATCTAGCTTCTTGTCGCAGCCTCTTTAGAGTCTTCTCAATCTCCGGATTATAAGTTAGTTCACCTGTTTGAGAAGAACGAGTCATACAAGAATAGAAATAAATTTGACACCAATCCCTGGCAACGACGCCAAAATTTGATGGGTGTCGAATCCAATAAAAATAAAACCTACTCTTAGACAATTATATGATTTGCATATAGTGGTGAGTAGGGTCGAATCCACAAGGATTGGTTAAAGATATTTCTATTCAAAGGGCATAAAGATGAAAAGAAAACGAGGGGGGGGGGGGGGGGGGGTTGTTTATGAATCAAAATAAAGTCAAAGTAAGATAATGGAATCGTATATTGATAAAAGCCTAGCCAAAGGAATCAAGATAGTTTAATTCAAGGAATTGATCATCCATGCAAATGTTTTCTATTCTTATTCCTAGATAAACTGGTTATGGTTATTAACAGGCTCTAACAACCTATCTCTCCGTACTTCCTCGATAACCAAGAGAAGCTCTTTGATTATTTCTCTTATCGATTAGACAACCCCAGACAAGCGCTTAGGATTTAATCTACCAATAGCATTAAAAACTAGAGAGACCACCAATTCATGCCAGTAGATTATAAGATAACCTATTTAAACATGATCACACACCTCCATAACATGAATTCAATCTTCTATTTTATAACCAAACATGTTATTGTGTCACTGAGACTAGAACAATCAAACAATTACGGATTTGACGTGCTAGTTGACAATATATTAACTTGCTAATTGAGTAGAAGAGCTCTATTCATACCAATCAACAAAGATAATAATGACAAAACGATCAGAAGATATATGAATATCCGAAAACAACGAATAGATTAAATACAAGTCAATTAGACCTCACAATTCATGGAGAATTAAACATCTATGACCCTTTGGCTAGAAAAATAGCTTAGCTACTCATGTTCATCAACAAAACGAAAATAAAAAGTAGAAACATGATGAACCCGGTTGCCTGCTCTGCCTCCAAGATGGTCCAAGGTTCTTCAAGATCCAAAGATTCTAGATTAAAGATTAAAAAGTTGCCCTCACCCTCTAGGGTTGGTTCTATTTATACTGTTAGAGGGATGGCATGTGATCTTTTGCTAGCAAGATACGAAAATATCTTTCCTTTTCCAAGTAGATTTTGAGAAGTGAATCTTCGTCTGCCTGGCACGCCCTACCACACGGCCGTGGGTCAAGCCGTGCCTTCCTCTGTGCATAATTCACGTATCATCTTCCGTGTCCAGTGTGTACCACGGCTCCACGCACGGCTAGATTTTCAACTGTGCCTTCCTCTGTGCATGATCTACAAGTCTTCATCCTTGTCTAGTGTGTACTACGGTCTACACCACGGCTAGATCCTAGGCCGTGTCATCCTCTATCAAAGTTCCACAATTTCTTCTCCTTGGCACGTCTAGCTTCCACCACGGCTCCAAGCACGGTTTCTCCCACGGCTTGCACCACGGCTGTGCCCTAAGCCGTGTCTCTCTCTGTTGAAAGTCTACATTTATGCCTTCTTGTCCAGTGTGTAACACGGTTTGCACCATGGCCGTGCCTCAAACCGTGCTTCCCCCTAGGCAGATACACGGCCGTGTACTTCAACCGTGTATCTTCCTGTTGATTCAAAACTAAGTACACGGCCGTGTACTTCAATTACACGCCCATGTACTTCCCTCCGGTGGTGTAAATCCTTGTCTTTGAACTAAGTTGTAGATGACTTCTCTAATTTACTTGAATTGGCACCCTTGACTCCATTTAACCTAATTTATCACCATAATAGAATTAAGTACCATCTCCTTATGATTTCTATAAAATCAATAATGAATTAGCACCATTTATACTATAAAGATTAAGTATAAAATGGCTCTATCACTCTCTAATTCCAAAATCTCTAGTTTTTATTTAAAAGTTTTACATAGACTGGTAGCTAAATTAGGACTAATCTACTTAATTAGTCTTAATTCAACATTGTCCTGGTTTTGATCAAGTGGCAACTCCTTTTTCTCCAAATAAATTAAAAATTTCTTAATCTTAGTCAATGAATTACATTAAATAAGTATAAGGTTTAGTGTAAATTAGATTAGGAAAAAATTAAGCTCAATAAGATGGCAACTCAACTGGGGATTATGACAAAGTGGGCTAGCTACCTAAACCTTTCAAAAATAAATTTATTTTTCAAAGTATTTATTTTTGCTTTTAAATATTTTTGTAAATAGTTGTATTAATGTATGTTTTATGCAGCATTTGGGGTTTAACATCAATATGTGTTAGACGTAGTTAGACCAAGACCGTATTAGGAATCTAGAACGGAGGTTATTGTGTGAGTTTTGGATGTAGTGAAATGACCATCGCTCGATACCGATTAAGCTATCCAACCCAATGCTTTGATGTGACCTAGGATTTGTTTCTTTAAAAACATGAGAGGCCACAGAATTTAGGAACCTTTAGAGCCCACTTAAATTGCATACACTTTTCATCAACCATAAAGTTGTTGCAGCATTTAATTAAAGTTGCAACCCAATTAATACTTGAGTGTGCTATAAATTATTATGTAAACCCTTCTGTATATATCTTAAATGTATATATTATTTCCTTATGAATAGCTTTGTAATTTGTAAACAAATTCCTTATAAGTATATTTTCGTATATATTAGAAATATGATGTAAACACCGAGTCTTAATAGGGTTGCAACTCAATAAGTGTTGTATTACCTTAATGGTTCTTATATCCGTGTGTTTCCATGCCTATTTATTTAATTTCTTTATTTAAAAGAAAGATTAGACGGTTTGTAAATATTACTCATGAAATTACTAATGGTCTAGATCAATGGCAATCAATTAGCAAGGCAATGAGCAAGAAGTCAATAGTATGCCAAGCATACCTAACTCTTGGGTCCAGTTACTTGAAGTAGAGGTGGATTATTAGAGAGAAAGAGCTAAGAGGGTAGAATTAGATGTGTAAACTCTCCTAGCCCAAGTTAAATGAACTGAAGGTGCCCTTGAGTGGGTGCTAAAGATGCTGCAATGACTGGAAGCACAACTGCAGGATTAGATAAAGAATATTCAACCTAGTCAGTTGACTTGGAAACAATTGTCAATTTCATGAGTAATAATAATAAATGATGTTTTTCTTCATGAGCCAGTTGATCTATTTTTAACTTCAGTTCCTTTTTTAATAATAATGCATATAAAAAAAAGAGAGAGATAAGAAATAGATACTAGAATTTGTAAATAGTTTTTTCCAATCATCTTAGGTAACAAAATAAATAAATAAATTTTCAATCCTTCACCTTGTAAAATAGTCATTAAAAGCTCACTTCTACTTAGTGTCTAAAAAAAAAAAAATCAATTTTCTTGTAAATAAATAATAATCATCCCATTTCATCCCCCTTGTAAATATTGGTTATTCCACTCATCTCCATCTCCTTAGGATCTTAGAGTTACAATTATTACTTCAGTTAATGTCTAAGTCCTTTTTTGAAATTTCAAGTTAATTTTAAATTAAAAAAAAGGAGGAAAGAAAGAATGGCTAATAGGAATAGATTCTCCTAGGATTCCCACCTCTAAGCGACCAAGTCTACTACTAAGGCTCATGACGGCTGGTGATGTGCCTAAAACCAAGATTAAGCACATGCAAAACTAATTTGAAAGGCAATTAGACAATGTCAAACAAACTAGTTCAATAATTGCGCAATTCTTCAATATTTATGAACCAATTTTCTAATGAGGATGTGATCAATCTTAAATATCCAAATATGATAGCTCTGATACCAAAAGATGATGTGCTCAAAAGCAAGCCCAAGCACATGCAAATGAATCAAAGAAACAATCTCAACTCAAGCATATGAACCAGTTCAATTGGATTAGGAAATTGCATGAACCCTAAAGGAAATTTGATGAAATCCAAGGTTCAAAATTGCAATTAACAATCCAAAAATGATAATCTTCTCCAAATAACAATAATCACAAGAGAAATCCACGTGAAATACATTAAGATAACAAGATCCAATTTCATAAATCTCCCTTTCAACAATTTCCAATTCACGTCAACAATGATTCAAAAAATTGAAGATGATAACAAATGCTAAAACTATTCAATCTTATAACATGATATTTGATTACAAATGCAATCAAAATCTGACCAAGAACATCCAATTCAACCCTAGATATGACTCACTAGTGATAAAAAGGAAACACAACAAAGAAGGAATTGATATTACTTACAATTTTTCTTTGTTGCACTCGCCACAATTTCAACTCTTAGAAATTGAAATTGATAAGAGGAAATTGAATAAGGGAAACCCTAAGCTCTCTCATGAAAATGTGATGTTCTAATCTAAAAATTTTAGCCTCCTCAAACCGTACTATAAGTAAGTATTTATACTTGCTACCCCTAGGGTTAGAAAATGGACAAAAATTACAACTATGCCACTTTTAAGGTGGCTGGTCCTAAAATTCAATTACAACCAAATAAAAGTGTCCCAAAAGAAAATGCAACATAAAATAGTCCAAATAAAAATAACAAAATAAAAGAAAATAGTCTTCATCATGCGAGCTCTTCCATAGAATTCGTTGGCCCAACTCATTGCCGGTTTAGGTCGGTCCATGGATAACCCACAAGCTGAGTCTGAGTGAGTTTGTCCATCGCCCTATAAAATATGATAAGTGTACCTGTTGGAATATATAATACATTAATAAGATAAAAGAGGTTAGTAAACAAATAATTCCAGGGTCGATTTGCTCAAAATGGGCCCTCATCATCAAGATTCGAAATCCTTTAATTCTTGCCCTAATGATAAGTCTTGTCGAATTTTGATTCTTATCAGCTGGTGACAACAATGACAACAACAGTAGCATTGATACCTTTATTGACTCAAATATATATGCTCTAGAATAGACTGTGAAGAAGATAGCTAAACAAATCCAATTTCTCACCAAAGGTATCAACCTTTTTAGGACCTTCCAACCATCACAAGAGGGGCATTCAAAGACCCACCTTAAAGAGACAATTGAAATTCCACTTCATGAAGGAATTAGGCCCAACACAACAGTTAACATGGGCCATAACACTAAGGACCTAAAAAAGGAATTGGAAATCAAACATAAAGAAATGGAGAGAAGATTATTCTAGCAATTTTTTGAAACAATGAGAGTTTTGAGAGATTATGAAGGGTTAGATCAAATCACTAACATTGCTACATATGGCATAGATGTTTATCCAGAAAAATTCAAAGCACCAGACTTTGAAAGGTATGATGGGACTAGATGCCCCAAGCTTCACATAAAGTTGTATTTACATAAGATGGCTCATTATACTAAACTTGAGTAGCTGTTGATCTAAACTTTCCAAGACAGTTTGATTAGGCTTGCACTGACTTGGTATACCCAACTAGATCTAAATCAGATTGATACATGGGACAAATTAGTTTGTGTGTTTTACAACTAACATAAGTTTAACATGGATATAGCCCCTTTTATATGGGATCTTTGAGGAATGAACAAAAATAATGAGGAAACCTTTAAGGAATATGCCCAAAGATGGAGGGGCATGGTAACTAGTCACTCCTTGTCTCCTAGAAAAAGATCTCACCTCTACGCTCATCAACACGTTAGGTGAACCATATTATGGGCATTTGATTGATAGCATAGTGTCCAATTTTGGACATATCTTAGCTATTAGCAATAGAATTGAAGAAGCTATCAGAATGGAGAAGCTAACAAGAAAAAGACCATCCCCATTGGATTTCATGGCAACTATAAATGCTATAATATTAGAGCTCACATAAAGCAAGAAAGGCTCAAAAATACTTAAAAGGAAATTCAATCACATCCTTATCCCATTATCACAAGTTTTTGATCATCTAAGGAGAGATAACTTATTGTATCTTAAAGATCCAATGTTAGGATATAGGCTAAGAAAATATGATCTAAATGCACAATGTGAATAGCACATGGGTCAATAGGGACATGCTACAAATAACTGTTGGAAGCTAAAAAACAAGATCCAATACTTAATAGATGTAGAAGCAATCTAACTAGACTTTATCCATGACTCAAGGCATATTATTAATGATCACTGTGAACCGTATATATAAAATAATAGTGAATTTTCTAGTAAGTATACTAGGTCAGAATCAAGTAATATAGAAGTGAGTAGAGTGTTAATCCCTCGAGGACTAAAGAGATTACTAAACCTATAATAACTTTTACTGATATCTAGGCAATTCAAAGAAAGATCCTTTTAGCTACTTAATTTAAAATTGTACTCAAACAAGAACTATGAGAATATTATAAAATAAACCTTTCAATTGAGAAGGTAGGAATTAAGAATTCACCCTAGACACGCTAATCAAATTGCCATCATGTTATTTACAGTAACCTATGTATGGTTATTCAAATGGGTTTATAACCATAAACCTTCAATTAATTAGTCAACTTCCGTATCTCTAATTAACAAAGGATTCTAAATTACATCCATACACTTCCCAGTGCTATGATTGCCTAATACCTTAATGCAGTTACCCCTAATTCCTTAGTGGATAATTAATTAGAACAGTGCTTTAAACTCCAGATAAACCGTAATTCAATTAATTAACGCCACTTCCACTTTGTTATATTAATCCAATTAAGAATCCCTAGCAAATTCTATCTCAACTCCCGTATTGATAAAATTTCTAACAATTAAAACCTTTAAGAATTTCAATTGAAATTATAGGAATTGCAATTATGAATAATCCACAAATACCTTAATCTAATAACATGACTACAATTATCACTTTAGCAATCTAGGGTTTCATTCTTCTTCCCACCAATTGAATCTAGCCAGCCATAGATTTAACAATGAATGCACAAGTTACAATAGAATATTTGAGAGAATTCATGAATAATATAAACACAAATCACAAAATTGCATAAATAAATAAAGATCAGAAATCACCAATTTTGCAATACAGTTGGAGAGAATTCGAACACAAAAACTCCAGAGATCACTTCCTAAAGCCAACTATAAATACTTCTCAATTGATCACAAGGAAAACTTGTTTCAATCTCTTGTTCTTGCTATCAAAATGAAATATTCTCTCAAAGAACAAAAGTCTGAAAACTGGAAATTGCCAAAAGTCCCCCTTTCCACTTCTTCTCAAAGGAATATATAAAAACAGTCAGGAAAATGAAAAGTCGCATTTTTCGCAGGTGTTCCACCACATGAGGCACGATCGTGTGATAAGTGGTGTTGCCACCACCACATGAGGCATGGCCGTGGTCTCACCCCATAGGCTCCTTGGTATCTTTTGCAGATGTTCTACCACATGAGGCACGACTGTATGATAAGTGGTGTTTCCACCACCACTTGAGGTGTGGCCGTATGATAAGTGGTGTTTCCACCACCACTTGAGGAATGGCCGTGGTCTCACCCCATAGGCTCCTCCGTATCTTTCACAGATGTTCTACCACATGAGGCATGACCGTGTGATCACCCCATAGGCTCCTCGGTATCTTTCGCAGATGTTCTACCACATGAGGCACGGCCGTATGATAAGTCTTGCCTACTGATTTTCTTCATTTCTTCATTTTTTTCAGCTCCTAATGTACTCTTTTCCTGTCTGAGTCAATTGATTCCTAAAATATCAAAATACAAGCACTTCAATATCTTTATCTTGATGATTTGTTTTCAAATTTAACAATAACAACCTCCAAATCACAAGATAAATCATGAGATAATATGCTATTATCAATTAACATGTTGAATTTAGATGAAACCAAAAATGGTCCAAAGTTTGGAAGAAATACTAGTGCCTTTTAAGCAACTAGTCTATCATTTAAAGTAAGTTGGTCATCTATACAAGGTAGACTTGAATGATCGAACCCGAGTTGAAATTAAAGTAAAAAGGCTACTAGATTTTGGGATCATTAGGAAAGAAAAAGCTATAGGGAAGAAGCCTATCGTTTAGTAAGAGGTTCTATTGTAATGCCTCGAAAATTTTGAAAGACTATAAAAATTAAATAAAACAAGTAGAATAATAGATACTTAGGCCAGGGTAGCGAGAATGACAATTTTACAATATTACAATATTGAGAAATTTATGAAAAAAGAAAATTTTAAATACTGCAATATATTAATACTATTTTAATAATTTACATATAACCGAAAACTTATGACAAATAATAATAGGCTTTAAAATAGAAAAATAAGGAAAAAGTGAAATCCATTTGATAAATATGACAAATAATGAGAAATATACATTTAAAACAATTGGAAAGAATAATTGTATGCAAAGAAAAATGATAACGAGCATAGAATTTCAAATTATATGAAATATATTACTAAATAAATTTAGGAAATAAAGTAGTTGAAAAATACTTGTATTTAGGTATATAGACAAATAAAGATGAATATAAATAAAAACAATTGCAAGCCCTAATTTTAGTTCATGCAATTTAAATTAAAAGAATAAATTCCTCGGAATATAAATCATGAATAATATTGGGTTAAATAATGAAGTTAATTGAAATTATAGATTTAGGATTTTCAAATGAAAATTTTGAGTAAATATTTACATTTAGAATAGTCGAATTTGCTTAGATGTAAAATTTTGTAATAAAATACCAAAGTCGCAAAAATTACGAATATCATCGTATATACGAAATTAAATATAAAACCCTAAAATATAAATAATTATAATATAAAATATAATATATATATATATATATATATTTAAAATAATATGGTGACAGGTTAGAAAAAAAAAGAAGAAAAAAAAAATAGCAAGTTGACTACGTATATATATATATTAAAATAATATGGTGATAGGTTAGAAAAAAGAAGAAGCAAAAAATCCAGCGAGTTGACTACGTATATATATCTATATGTACCTTATTATAGAGGAGTTGAAGGGAATGGGGGATGTCTAGTTGGGGGAAACCATTAAGGAAAGGAAAAAGAAAAAGGGGGGAAAAGAATTGGAAGGAAAAGGAAAAAGGGAAAAGAGAGAATAAGGAATGGAAAGATGAGATTGAGAGGAAAAAAAAAAAAACATGGAGAATGGAAAGATAAAGGGGAAGAGGAAAGATGTGGAAGATAGAGTTGAGAAGAATAAAGGAAAAAGAGAAGAAGAAATGGGAAGGTGAATTTGAGGAAGAAGAGGGAATTGCGTGAAGGATAGTGAACGTACGTGCGTGAAATTAAATAGAAGGATGAAGGAGAGAGGAATTTACCTAAGTCCTGTAACGTGCACATCGGTTATTGAGCATCCTTGTTCGATGGGAGAATTGGTGACATTGAGGTTTAGATGGAGGAGAATGAAGAAGAAGCTTGATGAGGAGTGTGGAGAGCTGAAGAGGGATAGGAGAAAGATGTGTCATCGATGTAAGAGTAGGTGATTCAAGCAGCTTGATCAAGCGATCAAGTTGAAAAAGGGAGTCTTCGAAATGCATGTATGGCGTTGATGAAATGGTTGTGTGTGAGTGTGAGTGGAAAGGCATTGGAGATCAAGGAGAAATGGGGGTTAATGGGAATTGCGTGGAATTGTCGTAGCTGATCCTTAAGGTTATGTTTGGTAAAGTGATTACACGTCGAAATCACTCAATGACAGTTTGGACCAATGATGGCCATAAATAGGTGAGTGGGAAGCTCTATGATGTGCTACAGTGTCGTGTTTAATTGTGATATATATTGTATTTAGTTATGATATATTATGTATATGTATATTTTCCTACTTAGTTGCTACTGTACTTGTTGGGGTCGTTATTATCTTAGAGTTAGAAGTGAGTGAAATGTGAAGTTGTGCTATGGTGTGCGTGTAGTGTGAACTGTGGTGTGTGTTTTTGCCATCACTGCTATTATTGTTCCTGTTATTGCTACTATCGCTATTGTTATTATTGTTGTTATTGCCACTGTTACTACTATCATTGCTGTTGTCGTTGTTGTTATTGATGCATTTGTTGCTGCTACTGCAAGTGCTGCTATGTGGAGGGCTATTGCGAGCGTTTTTCTGTGTGTGGGAAGGTGTTTGCAGCAAAGTGGAGGCATTATGGGGTGAAAGGTGTGCCGGAATTGTATATCTTGTGTTTTTACAATTTGGCCTCTGTGTGTAGATATGTTTGTGTCATTGTGAACTATTCTAACTGTATATGTATGTGAGTGTGTGTATGGTTAGAGAGTATGAGTGTGTGTATGGTTAGAGAGTATGTGTGTGTACATGATGGTGAGTGAGTATTTGGAGAATGGAGAAATTTCAAGAAAACTAGGAAAACATATTTTTCAACTTAACCACTAACTAAACTAAAACTACTTGCACATATAGATAAGTAAATGGGGTTAGATAATATATAGTTATATATATTTTTAAATATTATATATGTTGATGCAGGTGAAAAAGACTTGTGATTTTACATCTTTATAAATTTTAAGATTTTGATAATTGAGGATGTTGGAAGAATACATCCTTAGCTACCTTGTTTAACTCTTGGGCATATAAAAATTGAGCACTTGAGAGGTGTAATGACATAAGGGTGTCAGAGAATGAGGATTGTAAATTAATCCCAAGTGATTGATTTGACAGTAAGTGAAATGACAAAGAGGTGTCAAGAGATGAGGACCATAAATTGAACTTGAGTGGTTGATTTAACAATTGATGAGATTGAGCTGTATTACGCTATTATTGATTTGGTCTCATATGCCGACTCCTTTTAAAATTTACTTAATTATGATTTAGTGTTTGAGTTGACTGATTCCACTTGGTCGGTTTGATCTTTCTTATAACACCTAAGACATGTAATGTTTGATGTTTCTTGTTATGATGAATGTGAATGTAAGGTGTAATTGTTTTACTTGTAGGATTAACTTGGTTCCTATTGGTTATTCGTGGACTTGTATGTCTTGAATGTTTGATAGTTACTTTATCATTTTGAATGTGGATTGATTTGGGATTATATATTGTTTGATTATCCTGAATCAATTAATTGAAGGATTGGACTTAATTTTAAACTAGACATGCATTTACACTAGACATTGCATGAAATTGAAGGTCATCACTGTTACAGGGCTCACTAGAAGTATTCAAAGGATTACTGTTCCACCAAGTGGGAACTAAGTGATCGAGGGATTATCGCGCCTTGACGATTCCGAGTTCGGTCGGTCCTTGAGGGTTGATGGAAGCCATGATGGGAGCCACGCTAGAAGGTGGAATGTGGATCCTCTTGAAGTGCCACTTGGACCGATCAAAAGAACTCGAGCGAAATGATTCAAAGAAGCACTTAACGGGTTGATAAAGGATATCCAAGAAGCTAGAAAAGATTTGAGCAACCATAAGAATGAACTTGCATTTGTACAAGTCATTCAAGGTTTTAACAAAGGAGATCAAAGCATAGGAGATCAAAGCTGCCAGCTTAGGTAGAGAAACAGTCGGCTTTGAAAACGCCGATTTTCTACGCTAGATCAATGCTGCCGGCTTTGAGCTGGCGTTGAAATTAATGCCGAGAGCTTCAGAGGGGATACGTCGCCTTCTACGCCACCGGCATATATCCAGCGTACATCATACGCCACTGACGTACATTGCCTAACAAGAAGATTTACTTTATTTTTTTTATTTTTTGCAACTTTATTATGTTTTGTCGTTTTGGGTTTTTTTCTTTACGAGTTGTAAACACTATTAATAGTCTCTTAGGGTTGGAAAACAGGAGGATTCCACTTTGATTAACATAATTTGAGAGTATTCCTCTCTTGGTTCTCCAAAGAACTTCTCTTGAACTTATCGGATCTCTTCCATGGCGTTCAAATCCGACTTATTAATCAGTCTTTCATCCCGATTGTGGTGTTAAGATAGTATACCAAGGTTTTTGCCTCCTCTATAGGCAACGGGTTGTGGTTCCACTTCGATTAATTGGCATCGTGGGTTGTAATTCCAAATGTATTGGTATAGGGTTTCGTCATAGGTGGGCGTAGTTTGTATCAGTTTGGTATCAAAGCCTAGGTTTGTTAAAAATTGATATTTTTTTCGGTTTGAGAAAGGTAATATCAAAACCCTAACTCCAATCGATCATATCAATCGTTCGTATTACCATTGCTTCATATTCAAGTCCATAGTGTTAATTGTTTCTTGAGTAGTTTAGTTTCATTCTATCAATCTTTGTTTCAAAAACAAAAAAAAAAAGAAGAAGGAAAACAAAAACAAAAACAAAAGAAAAAGGGAAAATTCAAGCCTGGAAATTTTTGTTCTTGAATTCTACGGAAGAATTTGGTGTGGTTTGGATCAGTTCCAAGAGAACTGAGAAGAGGGATTGGTGAGTTGATATCATCTCTGTTTGTGAGAATATACGAGTGAATGTAGGATATCCTTCTTTGAGTGAAACACGTGAGGGAGTGAATTGTGAGGTTTAATTCTATATATATATTTGTGTTTAATACTAACCTTTTATTACAGGAACTATGTCAAGGTGAGAAGGGGAGGTTTGATGCTAAGTTAGTAATTGAGGCGTTGAGGAGTGAGATGAAGAGAATGTTTCAAGAGGGAATGGAGCAAATTCATGAAACGGTGGAGCAGAAACTGAAGCAATCTAAGAACGTGTTTCAAGGGCATAAAAGGGAGAGTTTTTCTAAGAGAGGACAAAGGAGTGGAGATGAAAATTCTGATGATGAGTCTGATCAACCTTCTATCAAGAGTTATAGAGGTTATGGTGGTAGGAATAGAGGAACTAGGGATTGGGAAGATAGAGGAGATAGGAATAGAGAGGATAATCAATTGGGTAGTACAAAGATGAAGATTTCTCCTTTCTAAGGGAAGAATGATCCCGAGGCATACTTAGAATGGGAGAAGAAGGTAGAGCTGGTGTTTGATTGTCACAATTATAGTGAGAGAAAGAAAGTGAAGCTTGCTGCCATTGAGTTTTCAGATTATGCCATAGTGTGGTGGGATCAACTGATGTTGAATAGGAGAAGGAATGGCGAACCACCCATTGAGTCTTGAGAAGAGATGAAGAGGGTGATGAAGAAGCGATTTGTTCCTGCTTACTACTATCGCGAATTGCACAACAAATTGCAAACTCTTAAGCAGGGAAGCCGAAGTGTGGATGAGTATTTCAAGGAGATGGAGGTTACTATGATTAGAGCAAATGTTGAGGAGGATAGAGAGGCTACCATGGTTAGGTTTCTTGCTGGGTTAAATAGAGAGATTCAAAATGTCGTAGAATTACAACATTATGTGGAATTGGAAGATATGGTCCACATGGCTATAAAGGTTGAGAACCAACACAGGAGGAAAGGTAGTAGTACTGCCCGGTTTCAATAGGGTGCTAGTTCATCTACTTAGAAGACCAACTATTGGAGGAAGGAAGAAAAGTCTTTACCCACAAAGCCAAAAGGAGAGCAGAAGCAAGGGGGTTCTACTCCTGGTAATCAAGGTAAACCTGATTCTTCTACTCCTAGAAATCGCAACATTAAATGTTTTAAATGCCAAGGAAGAGGCCATATTGCTAATTAATGTTCGAACAGACGCATTATGATTTTGCACAATGATGGTGATTATGAGATTGAGGGGGATAGTGAAGATGATGATTTGCCTCCATTGGAGGATGTTAGTGATGAAGAGGAGCCTACAATAAGGAAGTTAGTGGCAGTAGTGAAGCGAGCTTTGAATGTGCAGGTGAAGGAAGAAGAGGAGGTGCAACGAGAGAATATCTTTCATATTAGATGTTATTTAGGTGACCATATTTGTAGTTTGATCATTGATGGGGGGAGTTGCACTAATGTAGTAAGTACTTTCATTGTTGAGAGGTTGGGGCTTAAGACCACTAAATACCCTAGCCCTTATAAATTGCAGTGGTTGAATGATAGTGGCGAGACTAAGGTGAGTAAGCAAGCCTTAATTGCTTTTCGCATCGGTAGGTATGAGGATGAGGTATTATGCGATGTAGTGCTGATGCAGGCTTATCATGTGTTGTTGGGGAGGCCATGGCAGTTTGATAGGAAGGTTATTCATGATGGCTTTTCTAACAAGTATACACTTGTTCACCATGGCAAAAGCCATAATCTTAAACCCTTAACACCTAAACAGGTGTATGAGGATCAGTTGCAGCTACAACAATCTTTTGCAAAATATAAGGTGAGTGAAAAACAGAGGGAGATTGAGAGAGCAAAAGACATAGAAAAAGAAAAGGAACACAAAAGTCAATATCAAAAGGAAAAAGAGAGAAAGGCTGGAAAGAGTGTGAGAGGCCAAGTTGAGAGGGATCAACTTTGGTGGTGAGTGAAAAGGAGAGTGTAGCCTTGCAAAAGGAGAGTTGTGTGGCAAGAGCGAGTGTAGTGAGGAGAGCGTTAGTGATGAAGCAACCCATGTTGTTGCTGGTTTTTAAGGAAACTTGTTTGAATACTAACGAACTTCTTAACTCTTTGCCTAGTGTAGTTGTGTCTATTTTGCAGGACTTTGAAGATGTCTTCCCTGAGGAGATTCCAAAGGGGTTACCACCTATTCGTGGTATTGAGCACCAGATTGACTTTGTACCCAGAGCATCTACCCCAAACAAGCCAGCCTATAGGAGTAATCCAGAGGAGACAAATGAACTCCAAAGGTAGGTTAATGACTTGATGGAGAAGGGGTACGTGAGAGAAAGCATGAGCCCATGTGTAGTGCCTGTGATTTTGGTGCCTAAGAAGGATGGGTCATGGAGAATGTGTGTTGATTGTCGAGCTATCAACAACATCACGGTAAAGTATCGTCATCCCATTCCTCGCTTAGATGACATGTTAGATGAGTTATATGGGTCTAGTGTCTTCTCCAAAATTGATTTGAAAAGTGGATATCACCAAATTAGAATGAAAGAAGGTGATGAATGGAAAACAGTATTTAAGACAAAATATGGATTATATGAGTGGTTAGTAATGCTTTTCGGTTTAACTAACACACCTAGTACTTTCATGAGACTTATGAACCATGTTTGGAGGACTTTTATTGGCAAATTTGTGGTAGTCTATTTTGATAATATCCTCATTTACATCAAGAGTTTGGAAGACCATATAATTCACTTGAGAGCTGTTTTGGAAGTACTTCGAAAGGAGCAATTATATGCTAACCTCAAAAAGTGCACTTTTTGCACATACAGACTTGTGTTTCTTGGTTTTGTTGTTAGTGCACAGGGAATACAGGTTAATGAAGAGAAGATTTGTGCGATCCAAGAATGGCCTAGTCTAACTAACGTAAGTAATGTTTGGAGTTTCCATGGACTAGCAAGCTTTTATAGGAGGTTTGTGAAGGATTTCAGCACCATTGCAGCACCACTTACTGAAGTAATCAAGAAGAAGGTGGGGTTTAGTTGGGGAGAGCAACAAGAGAAGGCCTTTCAGACGCTTAAAAATAAGTTGACTCAAGCGCCACTACTTGCTTTACCTGATTTCTCTAAAACTTTTGAGATTGAGTGTGATGCTTCAAGAATAGGTATTGGAGTAGTTCTCATGCAAGATAGGAGACCAATTGCATTCTTTAGTGAGAAGCTAAGTGGGGCAACCTTGAACTACCCTACTTATGACAAGGAGTTGATATGAACCACGCCAACCCGTGACGAAACCCAATACCAATACGTTTGGAAATTCGTTGCCTAAGATGCCCAAACACCTAAAGTGGAAACCGCGACCCGTTTTCTATAAGCGAGACAAGAACCTTGGTATAAAAACGAAGACGCCATAATCAGGATGAAAGACCGATTGATAAGTCGGGATGAACGCCACAGAAATCAATCTGATAAGTTCGATTTAGTTCTTAAAGAAGCAAGAGAGGTGCCTCTTAAAAGTGTTTAATGTTCAAAGATGTATCTCTATTGTTCTAAACCCTAGGAGCTTTTATACTAGGGTTACAATTCGTGTAAAACAAGTCCAAAACGATGTAGTTTAGATAAGTGGCATAAAAACGTGAAAACAGAACAAGCTGGCCGGCAGGGGATACACGGCTATGTACACGCTCGTGTACTTTGGCCGTGTACCTTTCTGTGCAACTTCTGGCAACATACACGCCCGTGTACTTTGGCCGTGTATCTTTTTGTGCAACTTCTGGCAACATACACGCTCGTGTACTTTGGCTGTGTATCTTTTTGTGGATTTGCTTGACTCCTACACGGCCGTGCCTTGAAAGTACACGCCCTCTTCAACCCGTGTCCAGTATAACTTGTACAAAGGCAAGGATCTTCCTATGGTTGTTCCAATCCGTTCCAACTTCATGATTGCTCCAATCCTTTCCGGCTTCATGGACAACCTTTATCAACCCGTTAAGTGCTTCCTTGAATCGTTTTGCTCGATTTCTTGTGATCGGTCTAAGCGACACTTCAAGAGGATCCACATTTCTTCTTCCGGCTTGGCTCTCATAATGGATCTCATCATTCCCCTCCTCTTGAAAAGGATTTGTCCTCAAATCATTGCTTGCATCAAATGGACTTAGATCAGTAACATTAAACATGACACTTACTGGATACTCACCTGGTAGATCTTTCTTGTATGCATTATCATTGATGCGCTCAAGACTTTGAATTGGTCCATCGCCTCTAGGAAGTATTTTAGATCTACACTGTACGAGAATTCGCTCTTTATGCATGTGAACCCAAATCCAATCTCCAGGTTCAAAAACAGCTTGTCGACAACCCTTGTTGGCTTGTTTCACATACTGCTCTGTTCTTTGCTCAATGTTTAGCCTTCTCAAGAAATCTGCCTTAGAATCAGCTTCAAAACTCACAAACTTGTTAGGTTGCAATGGCAAGATATAAATAGGATCCAATGGGTTAAAACCACACACAATCTCAAATGGTGAACAATGAATAATGCTATTTAAAGCCCTATTACATGCAAACTCCACAAATGGTAGGCAATCCTTCCAAGTCCTAATGTTCTTCTCTATGATTGCCCTTAACAATTGAATTAAAGTCCTGTTAACCACCTCAATTTGCCAATCAATTTGTGGGTGACAGATAGTTGAAAACATTAGTTTAGTTCCCCACTTTTCCCACAATACTCTTCAACAATGACTCGAAATCTTTACATCTCGATCACTAATAATGCTACTAGGTATACTATGCGAACGCACTACCTCTCTAAAGAACAAATCAACAATGTGTATAGCATCATCAGTTTTATGACAAGGACTGAAATGAACCATTTTAAAAATCCTATCCACAACCACAAAAATAGAATCTCGACCATGCCTAGGCCTAGATAATCCTAACACAAAATCTATGGAAATGTTTATCCATGGCTCACGAGGAATGACACTATACTCATATAACTAATCTAAGAAGTCATCTAAACAAGGAATGGGATGATGATACTTTACCGTAAGGTTGTTGATGGCGCGGCAGTCAACACACATTCTCTATTTCCCATCCTTCTTAGGCACCAAAATCACAGGCACTGCACATGGACTCATGCCTTCTCTTACGTATCCCTTCTCCATTAACTCATCTACCTGCCTTTGGAGTTCCTTCGGAAAGATATTTTCAAAATCCTGCACAATAGACACAACCACACTAGGCAAAGAGTTAGATAGTTCGTTAGTAGTCAAACATGTTTCTTTAAAAACCAGCAACAACATAGGTTGCCTCATCACTAATGCTCTCCTTACTACGCTCGCTCTTGCCACACAACTCTCCTTTTGCAAGGCTGCCCTATCCTTTTCACTCACCACCAAAGTTGATCCCCCTTCAACCTGGCCTCTCACACCCTTTCCAGCCTTCCTCTCCTTTTCCTTTTGATCCTGACTTTTATATTCCTTTTTCTTCTCATTGTCTTTTGCTCTCTCACTCTGACTCTGCTTTTCACTCACCTTGTGTTTTGCAAACGACTGTTGTAGCTGCAACTGGTCCTCATACACCTGCTTAGGTGTTAACGGTTTAAGGTTAAAACTTTTCCCTTGGTGAACAAGCGTATACTTGTTAGAAAAGCCATCATGAACAACCTTCCTATCAAATTGCCATGGCCTCCCCAACAACACATGACATGCTTGCATTGGCACTACATCGCATAACACCTCATCCTCATATCTACCAATGCAAAAACCAATCAAGGCTTGCTTACTCACCTTAGTCTCTCCACTATCATTTAACCACTGCAATTTATATGGACTAGGGTGTCTAACAGTTTTGAGCCCCAGCCTCTCAACAATAAAATTACTCACTACATTGGTGCAACTTCCCCCATCAATAATCAAACTACAAATGTGATCTCCTAGATAACATCTAGTATGAAATATATTCTCCCTTTGCACCTCCTCTTCTTCCTTCACCTGCACATTCAAAGCTCTCTTCACTACTGCCACTAGCCTTCCCATTGCAGGCTCCTCATCATCACTAGCATCCTCTAATGGAGGCATATCCTCTTCTTCATTATCCCCCTCAGTCTCATACTCTCCATCATCACGCAAAATCATCACACGCCTATTTGGACATTGACTAGCAATATGGCCTCTACCTTGACATTTAAAACATCTAATGTCACGATTTCTAGAAGTAGAAGATTCAGGGTTACCTTGATTACCAGGAGTAGAACCCGCTTGCCTCAACTCCCCTTTTGGTTTGGTGGGTAAAGGCTTTTCTTCCTTCTTCCATTGATTATTCTTCCAAGTGGATGAACCATTACCCTGTTGCAACCGTGCATTACTACTACCTCTCCTCTTGTGCTGGTTCTCAACTTTTATAGCCATGTGGACCATATCCTCCAATTCTACATAATGCTGCAATTCAACAACATTTTGGATTTCTCTATTCAACCCCGCAAGAAATCTAGCCATTGTAGCCTCTCTATCCTCCTCTACATTCGCCCTAATCATAGTGACTTCCATCTCCTTGAAATACTCATCTACACTCCGGCTTCCCTACCTAAGAGTTTGCAACTTGTTGTGCAATTCATGATAGTAATACGCAGGTACAAGCCGCTTCTTCATCACTCTTTTCATCTCTTCCCAAGACTCAATAGGTGGCTTGCCACTCCTTCTCCTATTCAACATTAGTTGATCCCACCACACTATAGCATAATCCGAAAATTCAATGGCAGCAAGTTTTACCTTCTTTCTCCCACTATAGTTGTGACAATCAAATACCATCTCCACCTTTTTCTCCCACTCTAAGTACGCCTCGGGATCATTCTTCCCTTAGAAAGGAGGAATCTTCATCTTTATGTTACTCAATTGATCATCCTCTCTATTCCTATCTCCTCTATCTTCCCAATCCCTAGTTCCTCTATTCTGACCACTATATCCTCTATAACTCCCGACAGAAGGCTCATCAAAATCATCATCCGACATTTCATCTCCACCCCTCGGTACTCTCCTAGAACGACTCTCCCTCTTACTCCCTTGGAATACGTTTGTGGATTGCTCTAGTCTTTGCTCCACCATCTCATGAATTTGTTCCATTCCTTCTTGGAACATCCTCTTCGTTTCTCCCCTCAACTCCTCAATTACTAACCTAGCATCAAACCTTCCCCTCTCACCTTCAGGAGAATGTTGTCTCGACATAGTCCCTGTAGAAAAGATTAGTACTAACACAAATATATATATAATTAAACCTCGCGATACACTCCCTTACGTGTTTCGCTCAAATGATGATATCACACAGTCACTCGTGTATTCTCACAAATAATGATGATATCAACTCGCCAATTTTCTCTTCTCAATTCTCTTGGAACTAACCCGAACTACACCAATTTCCTTCCGTAGAATTCAAAACAACTCTAGGGTTCGTAAATTTTCCTCTATTTTTTTTATCCGAATTTTTTTTTGTCTCTGTTTTGCTTTTGATCACATTTTTCTTTTCTTTTCTTTTCTCTTCTTTTTTTTTGTCGTGATTTTTACTCTTTTTTTTTAACAATCTCTTAGGCGATATTACACTATTAAAAGACAATCAATACTACAAAATTGAATACGATAATTGATATGAACGATTGGAGTTAGGGTTTTTGATATTACCTTCCTCAACCGAACTTGATGTTTTGACAAACCTAAGCTCTGATACCAAACTGATATGAACCACGCCAACCCGTGACGAAACCCAATACCAATACGTTTGGAAATTCGTTGCATAAGACGCCCAAACACCTAAAGTGGAAACCGCGACCCATTGTATATAAGCGAGACAAGAACCTTGGTATAAAAACGAAGATGCCACAATCGGGATGAAAGACCGATTGATAAGTCGGGATGAACGCCACGGAAATCAATCCGATAAGTTCGATTTAGTTCTTGAAGAACCAAGAGAGGTGCCTCTCAAAAGTGTTTAATGTTCAAAGATGTATCTCTATTGTTCTAAACCCTAGGAGCTTTTATACTAGGGTTACACTTCGTGTAAAACAAGTCCAAAACGACGTAGTTTAGATAAGTGGCGTAAAAACGCGAAAACAGAACAAGCCGACCGGTAGGGGATACACGCCCGTGTACTTTGGCCGTATACCTTTCTGTGCAACTTCTGGCAACATACACGCCCGTGTACTTTGACCGTGTATCTTTCTGTGCAACTTCTGACAACATACACGCTCGTGTACTTTGGCTGTGTATCTTTTTGTGGATTTGCTTGACTCCTACACGGCCGTGCCTTGAAAGTACACGCCCTCTTCAACCCGTGTCCAGCATAACTTGTACAAAGGCAATGATCTTCCCATGGTTGTTCCAATCCGTTCCAACTTCATGATTGCTCCAATCCTTTCCGGCTTCATGGACAACCTTTATCAACCCGTTAAGTGCTTCCTTGAATCGTTTTGCTCGATTTCTTGTGATCGGTCTAGGCGGCACTTCAAGAGGATCCACATTTCTTCTTCCGGCTTGGCTCTCATAATGGATCTCATCATTCCCCTCCTCTTGAAAAGGATTTGTCCTCAAATCATTTCCTGCATCAAATGGACTCAGATCAATAACATTAAACGTGACACTTACTGGATACCTACCTGGTAAATCTTTCTTGTATGCTATATCATGGATATATTCAAGAATTTGAATTGGTCCATCGCCTCTAGGAAGTAATTTAGATCTACGCTGTACAGGAATTTTCTCTTTGTGCATGTGAACCTAAATCCAATCTCCAGGTTCAAAAACAGCTTGTTGACAACCCTTGTTGGCTTGTTTCACATACTGCTCCGCTCTTCGCTCAATATTTAGCTTTCTCACGAAATTTGTCTTAAAATCAGCATCAAAACTCACAGATTTGTTAAGTGGCAATGGCAATAAATAAATAGGAACCAATGGGTTAAAACCATACACAATCTCAAATGGTGAACAATGAATAATGCTATTTAAAGCCCTATTACATGCAAACTCCACAAATGGTAGATAATCCTTCCAATTCCTAATGTTCTTCTCTGTGATTGCCCCTAACAATTGAATTAACGTCTTATTAACCACCTCAATTTGCCCATCAGTTTGTGGGTGACGGATAGTCAAAAACATCCGTTTAGTTCCCAACTTTTCCCACAAGACTCTCCAAAAATGACTTAAAAATTTCTCATCTCGAACATTAACAATGCTCCTAGGTATACCATGCGGATGCACTACCTCTCTAAAGAACAAATCAACAATGTGTATAGCATAATCAGTTTTATGACAAGGACTGAAATGAACCATTTTAGAAATCCTATCCACAACTACAAAAATAGAATCCCGACCATGTCTAGACCTAGGTAATCTTAACACAAAATCCATAGAAATATCTACCCAAGGCTCATGAGGAATGACACTATACTCATATAACCAATCTAAGAAGTCATCTAAACGATGAATGGGATGACGATACTTTACCGTGATGTTGTTGATGGCGCAGCAGTCAACACATATTCTCCATGTCCCATCCTTCTTAGACACCAAAATCACAGGCACTGCACATGGACTCATGCTCTCTCTCACGTACCCCTTCTCCATTAATTCTTCAACCTGCCTTTGGAGTTCCTTTGCTTCCTCCGGGGTGTTCCTGTAAGCTGGTTTGTTTGGAATCGATGCTTCGGGTACAAGGTCAATCTGGTGCTCAATACCATGAACATGTGGTAATCCCTTTGGAATCTCCTCAAGAAAGACATCTTCAAAGTCCTGCACAAAAGACACAACCACACTAGGCAAAGAGTTAGATAATTCGTTAGTAGTCAAACATGTTTCCTTAAAAACCAGAAACAACATAGGTTGCTTCATCACTAACGCTTTGCTCACTACACTCGCTCTTGCCACACAACTCTCCTTTTGCAAGGCTGCCCTCTCCTTTTCACTCACCACCAAAGTTGATTCCCCTTCAACTTGGCCTCTTACACTCTTTCCAGCCTTCCTCTCCTTTTCCTTTTGATCTTGACTTTTATATTCCTTTTTCTTCTCATTGTCTTTTGCTCTCTCACTCTCACTCTGCTTTTCACTCACCTTGTGTTTTGCAAACGACTGTTGTAGCTGCAATTGGTCCTCATACACCTGCTTAGGTGTTAACGGTTTAAGGTTAAAACTTTTCCCTTGGTGAACAAGCGTATACTTGTTAGAAAAGCCATCATGAACAGCCTCCCTATCAAATTGCCATGGCCTCCCCAACAACACATGACATGCTTGCATTGGCACTACATCGCATAACACCTCATCCTCATATCTACCAATGCGAAAACCAATTAAGGCTTGCTTACTCACCTTAGTCTCACCAGTATCATTCAACTACTGCAATTTATATGGACTAGGGTGTCTAACAGTTTTGAGCCCCAGCCTCTCAACAATAAAATTGCTCACTACATTGGTGCGACTTTCCCCATCAATAATCAAACTACAAATGTGATCTCCTAGATAACATCTAGTATGAAATATATTCTCTCCTTTCCTATCTCCTCTATCTTCCCAATCTCTAGTCACTCTATTCCGACCACTATAACCTCTATAACTCCCAACAGAAGGCTCATAAAAATCATCATCCGACATTTTATCTCCATTACTCGATACTCTCCTAGAACGACTCTCCCTCTTACGCCCTTTGAATACGTTTGTGGATTGCTCTAGTTTTTGCTCTACCGTCTCATGAATTTGTTCCATTCCCTCTTGGAACATCCTCTCCATTTCTCCCCTCATCACCTCAATTACTAACCTAGCATCAAACCTTCCCCTCTCACCTTCAGGAGCATGTTGTCTCGACATAGTTCCTACAGAAAAGATTAGTACAACAAAAATATATATATGATCAAACCTCACGATACACTTCCTTAAGTGTTTCGCTCAAATGATGATATCACATAGTCACTTGTGTATTCTCACAAACAACGATGATATCACTCGCCAATTTCCTCTCCTCAATTTTCTTGGAACTAACCCGAACTACACCAATTTCCTTCCGTAGAATTCAAAACAACTTTAGGGTTCGTAAATTTTCCTCTATTTTTCTATCCGAATTTTTTTTTGTCTCTGTTTTTGGCTTTTGATCACGTTTCTCTTTTCTTTTCTTTTCCCTTCTTTTTTTTTTTTGGTCGTGATTTTTACTCTTTTTTTTTTTTTTACAATCGACTAGTAAATACTACACTATCAAAAGATAATTAATATCGCGGAATTGAATGCTAACAATGGATATGAACGATTGGAGTTAGGGTTTTTGATATTACCTTCCTCAACCGAACTTAATGTTTTGACAAACCTAAGCTCTGATACCAAACTGATACAAACCACGCCAACCCGTGACGAAACCCAATACTAATACGTTCGGAAATTCGTTGCCTAAGACGCCCAAACACCTAAAGTGGAAAACCGCGACCCGTTGTCTATAAGCGAGACAAGAACCTTGGTATAAAAGTGAAGACGCCACAATCGGGATGGAAGACCGATTGATAAGTCGGGATGAACGCCACGGAAATCAATCCGATAAGTTCGATTTAATTCTTGAAGAACCAAGAGAGGTGCCTCTCAAAAGTGTTTAATGTTCAAAGATGTATATCTTAGTTGTTCTAAACCCTAGGAGCTTTTATACTAGGGTTACAATTCGTGTAAAAAACAAATCCAAAATGACATAGTTTAGTTAAGTGACATAAAAACGCGAAACAGAACAAGCTGGCCGACAGGGGATACACGGTCGTGTACACGCCCGTGTACTTTGGCCGTGTACTTTTTTGTGCAACCTCTGGCAACATATACGCCCGTGTACTTTGGCCGTGTATCTTTCTATGCAACTTCTAGCAACATACACGCTCGTATGCTTTAGCCGTGTATCTTTCTGTGGATTTGCTTGACTCCATATATGGCCGTGCCTTGAAAATATATGCCCTCTTCAACCCGTGTCTAGTATAACTTGTACAAAAGCAAGGGTCTTCCAATGGTTGTTCCAATCGGTTCCAACTTCATGATTGCTCCAATCCTTTCCGGCTTCATGGACAACCTTTATCAACTCGTTAAGTGCTTCCTTGAATCGTTTTGCTCGATTTCTTATGATCGGTCCAGGCGGCACTTCAAGAGGATCCACATTTCTTCTTCCGGCTTGGCTCTCATCTCGGATCTCATCAGTAAGTGAAATGACACGTAGGGGGTCAAGAGATGAGGACCATAAATCGAATCCATGTGGTTGATTTAATAGTCGATGAGATTGAGCTGTATTACATTTTTATTGATTTGGTCTCATATGACGACTCCTCTTAAAATTTATTTAATTATGATTTTGTGTTTGAGTTGACTGATTCCACTTGGTCGGTCTGATCTTTCTTGTTATATCTAGGACATGTAATGTTTGATGTTTCTTGTTATGATGAATGTGAATGTGAGGTGTAATTGTTTTACTTGTGGGATTAACTTGGTTCCTATTGGTTATTCATGGACTTGTATGTCTTGAATGTTTGATTGTTACTTTATCATTTTGAATGTGGATTGATTCGGGATTATATATTGTTTGATTATCTTGAATCAATTAATTGAAGGATTGGACTTAATTTAAAACTAGACATGCATTTACACAAGACATTGCATGAAATTGAAGGCCATCATTGTTACAGGGCTCGCTGGAAGTAATAAGAGGATGACTATTCCACAAAGTGTGAACTAAGTGACTAGGGGATTATTGTGCCTTGACGATTTTGAGTCAGGTCGGTCCTTGAAGGTGTTGCTCAGTGCATGAGGCACGGGAGCGCTCAGTATATGAGAACACTTGAGCTTATAAAATTAAAGTTAAAAGATATTTTAATTATCAAAGAGATAAGAATAATTGAATTGGTTGTGAGAATCGGGCATTGATGGTGGCTTCGGAATCTTTAACCCAAGGTCAAGGAGGGTGTAAACCCTAAACTTCATGTCGGTTACTGGAAGACTGCATGAGATGTTGCATTCATATAGTTGTTCATATATAGCATATGATTTGATAACTTGATTTGAAATTTCTTGTGCGTGTGTAGCATTAAGAGTATTATACTCTCATGCATTGAGCCGCAGTGTGCTTAGCCCTCCATATATTTTTTTGTAGGTAAAAATTTTAAAAGCTTGGGATGGGATAAGATGTGAAGTGTCGAGATTTTTTGGAAGCCAAGAACGATAAAGTAAGAATTGTGAATGGTAGACTATTTAGATGAAATTTTATTTTAGGACCTTAATGTAAAATTTGAATTTGTGAGACTTTGGGTTTTATTTCATTTTACTGGTTGGTAGGGGGTTCCGACTCTCTACGATCTTGGTTGACCGTAGGGCATGGAATCCATAGTTATATTCTCATTGTATGATTTTATGAAATATGAATAGCTATAATTATTTAATTTATTACTTAAAGTTTTACGATCTCTGACTCGTAAGACGGTTATTATGTAATAGGTGCACATAAGACATGATAGCTTTTAGTAGAAACTTCCAAGCCCCTTTTAGATTGTGATAATTCTTGAAGAAAAGGTAATGACCCTAGGGGAAAGGATCACAAATGTGGAAATGACCATGGGCCTTATATTGAAAAGATTCCAACCTACAATTCCTCTTATTGAGAAAACACCACTCTTTTAAACTTAGAGGGAATTATTAAGCCCTAGTAACAATGTGGAACTAAAAAGAAAGAAGCTAGAGGTTAACTAACCAAGCAAAAAAATACAAGTCTAAAGTCGTGGAAGGTAATTTACTCCATTCAAGATCCAGTAGGCTTATACCTTCATTTAGTTAAAGGAAGTCGATATCATATCCTATGAAACCCTTAAACTAAACTACAGGCCAACGAACTATGACCTAGACACATAGTGTGACTATCATATAGGTCAAATAGGTCACTCAACTGAAAATTGCTGAAGGCTAAAAAATAAGGTTCAAGGCCTCATAGATTCAAATATTACCTAATTGGAACTCTTAGAAGTCAATGGATCTTTGTACAAAAACAATCTTTACCTAAACTATGAAGGACCATCTTCAATACCTAATGTTGAAAGTCTGCTGATACCACATGATTAGTTGACCAATCATTTGAAATGGTTAAGGATATCATTTAGGGCAAGAGAGTAAGGGGCAAAAGCTAGCAAATTAAGAGGGTCAATATTTGCCAATTTTGTAATAATAAAAGAAACAAATCATTTGAATAAAAGTTATCTATTGGCATTTCTCTTAATATTTTGTTAACTTTGGAGGTGTGATGTTAAAAAGTACTACACTTGGGACATCAAGATTTTTGAGGGGCCTTCAGTCATTAAAACTAGATAAGGAAAGAAATTGAATAAGACATCTCATTAGTTGAAAAGTTTAGGATGAAAAGAGGCAAACCACATCATAAAATCAAGAGGATACGACCCTCAATTAGGAAGAAAAGGATTAAGTAATTTGTGCTTGCCCTACTTGCATCAATTCAAAAGTGATCGATTGTCATTGATAATTTATTTCCTTCGAGATTAAGAAAAGCCTAGATCATGAAAACCACATACAATCCAAGCACTTTGAATTGTAAGTCACCTAATAAAAAAAGAAACAATCACCACATATGGGCAAAGAAAAAAAAAGATAAGAAGAAAAGAAAAAGCCCAAAAAGGTAACTAAGGCCCATATATAATCAAGAGTGAGCCAAAAAAGGTTTGAAAGTGCTAAAGGTAGCCATGCAAGTTACTAATTCACAAGCCTCTAAGAGCCACAGTTCAAAACCAAGTTCCACCTATAACACTACCTCTCTTTAAAAGGTTTTTAGATCATAGGGAATATTTTATTCTAGACAACAATTGTTTTTGAAACTTCAAAGGAGGTCCATCTTGAACTTGATATGCAATTCAAAATAATTTTAGGCATTCATTTCTTTATCTTAAACACAATTATCCCATGTCAATTGCATTGAGCCTTTGAATGAAGTATTTTCAAAACAAAACCTTGTTGAGAACCACCCCACAATGGGGCAATCGGGAGGATACAACCATCAATTAGGAAGAAAAGGATTAACTAATTTATGTTTGCCTTACTTGCATCAATTCAAATGTGATCGATTGTCATTGATAATTCATTTCCTTTGAGATTAAGAAAAGCTTAGATCATGAAAACCACACATAATCCAAACATTTTGAACTGTAAGTCACCTAATAGAAAAAGAAACAATCACCTCTTATGTCTAAAAAAAAAAAAAAGAAGATAAGAAGAAAAGAAAAAGCCCAAAAGGTGACTACAACTGATACATAATCAAGAGTGAGCCTAAAAAGGTTTGAAAGTGCTAAGGGTAATCGTAAAAGTTACTAATCCACAAGCCTTTAAGAGCTATAGCTCAAAACCAAGTTCTACCCATAATACCACCCCTCTTTAAAAGGTTTTCAGATCATAGGAAATATTTTATCTTGGATAAAAATTGTTTTTGAAACTAGGGCAAGTACATTTCTAGTTTTTCTTAAGGGTTTTTGACTTATAAACTTGGGTTGAAGTAATGATTATCCTTCTAAAATAGACCTTTTCATTAATATCTTTTTCAAACTGATAACCAAAAGCCCATGTTCCATTACAAATAAAAAAAAAAAGACCTAACAAATTAGTTCAAGTGTATCACTTACAAGATGAACTATAATTTTTGGAATTATAATCAAGAGCGAAATCTAAACCAGGAGAAGGTAAGGAAAGCCCTCTTAAACCAAATTAATAATCAGTGAGATGTCTATTCTCAAGCAAAACAATGATGGAATCTATCCCCAGTGGAATGAAAGTCATTCGCCCCAAAGGAATAAAAATTTGATTGAAAGAGCTCAAAGCCTCTAAGGAAGAATGATGCGTGAACTCTAGGTATGTTAAACCTAGAACCCAACGTATGTTATTTGAATAAATTCCCTGAGGATCGTCTCGAACAAGTAGTACATATAACAAGTAACTATATATTCTAAATTACAGACCAAAAGAAATACTAAAAAATATAACAAATCCTTGTCTTCTTCCATGGAAACATAAATCACATTAATAGGTGTCGGTTCTCCTTTCATGTAATTTGATTCTTTGGCTTGTAGGTCCATGACTAGTCCTTATAGGGCATCATTTATCCTCTTTGCTCTAGCTCGGGTCATTGGTCTTCCAATTCCTTGCAATGGATCTTAAGTTCTTGGTTTCGTCTTCTTAGGTGCTAGATGATCCTCATCATTCCCTCCTTCTTCGAAAAAATTCGTCCTCGAATCACCTGTATCATAAGGAGTAAGGTCATAAACATTAAATGTAGCACTTACATTACCTTAGTGGTTTGGCAAATTTTTCTTGTAGGCATTGTTGTTTATACGCTCTACCACTTGGAAAGGTCCATCGCCTTTTGGATGCAATTTGGATTTTCATTGTTTAGCAAATTGTTCCTTCCTCAAGTGCACCCAAACCCAATCTCCTAGATGAAACACGACTTTGATGCATCCTTTGTTAGCTTGACGAGCATAATGTTCATTCTTCTTCTCAATGTTAGCTTGGACCTAAGTATATAAATCCCTAACAAATTTTGCCTTTTTGTACCATTTAGATCAATAAACTCATTAGTAGGTAAAGGCAATATATCTAATGGAGTTAAGGGATTAAAACCATACACAACCTCAAATGGAGAGTAGGATGTAGTAGAATATACTTTCCTATTATATGTAAACTCTACATGAGGCAAACATGTTTCCCATTGCTTCAAATTTTTATCAAGTATAGCACGCAACAATGTGGAAAGTGTCCTATTAACCACCTCTGTTTGTCCATTCGTTTGAGGATGTGCCATAGTGGAAAACAGAAATTTTGTGCCTAACCTATTCCATAGAGTACGCCAAAAGTGGCTAAAAAATTTCACATCTCTATCACTCACGATAGAGTTAGGTAAACCATGTAATCACACAATCTCCCTAAAGAATAAGTCAGCTATATGTCATGCATCATTAGTTTTAGAACAGGAAATAAAATGAGCCATTTTACTAAACCTATCGACAACAACAAATATGCTATCTTTACTATTATGAGATTTAGGTAAACCTAATATGAAATCCATGGATATGTCAGTCCAAGGCTGACTAGGCACAGGCAATAGGAGATATTCCTTATGGGGCATGACTTTAGATTTAGCCTTTCTACATGCAATGCATTTATCACACATAGTTTGCACATCATGTCTCATTTTAGGCTAATAAAAATGTTCATGCAAAATATCCAAAGTTTTTTTTTTACATTGAAATGTCCCATGAGATTGCCCCCATACGTCTCCCTCACTAACAACTCTCGTATGGAACTCCTAGGCACACATAATCTATCCTTCTTAAACAAATATCCCTCTTGCTTATAAAAGTCCGCATACCCACTTTCAGAACAAGTAGCCCAAATCTGACCAAAGTCAGCATCTTGTTCATATAAATCTTTCATGCATTCAAACCCAAGCAGCTTAGTATGTAAAGAGGTTAATAGAGAATACCTCCTAGATAGTGCATCAGCCACTACATTTTCCTTGCCCTACTTGTATTTGATAACGTATAGAAAGGTTTCAATGAACTCCAACCATTTGGCATGTCTCTTGTTCAGCTTCCCCTACTTCTTCAAGTACTTCAAGCTCACATGATCGGAATGGATGATGAACTCCTTGGGCCATAGATAATGTTGCCACGTTTGTAATGTCCTTACAAGGGCATATAACTCTTTGTCATACATAGGATAATTCAGAGCAGCATCGTGGAGTTTTTCACTGAAGTAGGCTATTGGTTTGGGATCCTGCATTAACACACCACCAATACCCTTCTCGGAAGCATCAAATTCGATCTCAAAAACTTTATCAAAGTTAGGTAATACTAACAAAAGAGCGTTAGTTAACTTGTCTTTCAAAGTTTGGAATGCCTACTCATGTATTTCCATCCATCTAAATTCGGCATTCTTCTTCACAAGATCATTCAGTAGAGCAACAATGGAGCTAAAGTCCCTCACAAATCGTTTGTAAAAACTAATAAGTCCATGGAAGCTCCTGACTTCATTGGCGTTCTTTAGTGTTGGCCACTCCCGAATGGCCTTCACCTTCACCTCATCCATAGCTATTCCATCTGTACCTACAATAAAACCTAGAAAAACCACAGACTCCATACAAAATGTGCACTTCTTTAAGTTGACATATAATTGGTTTTCCCTTATAATAGTAAACACACTTTGCAGATATTGTACATGATCATCTAATGTTCTGCTATAAATCAAGATATCATCAAAATAAATGACAACAAATTTTCCTAAGAAATGACACAGAGCATGGTTCATCAATCTCATGAAAGTGCTAGGTGTATTTGTTAACCCAAAAGGCATTACCATCCATTCATATAACCTATGTTTTGTTTTAAATGCAGTTTTCCACTCATCTCCTTCTTTCATAAGAATTTGGTAATATCCATTCTTTAGGTCAATTTTAGAAAATAAATGTGCACCATGCAATTCATCAAGCATGTCATCTAATCTAGGGATAGGATGTCTGTACTTAACTGTGATTTTGTTGATTGCCCTGCAATCTACGCACATACGCCACGTCCCATCCTTCTTGGGAACTAGGATGATAGGAACCGAGCACGGGCTCAGACTTTCTCACACAAATCTTTTCTCCATCAGCCCATCGACTTGTCTCTGAATTTCCTTGGCCTCCTTAGGATTGGTTTTAAATGCTGGTCGATTAGGAATGGAAGCGCCCGACATGAAGTCAATTTGGTGCTCTATCCTTTACAGAGGGGGTAGGCCTTGCAGTACTTTTTCAGGGAACAAGTCTTTGTATTCCTATAATAAAGACACAACAACACTAGGCAAAACAAAATTAAGGTCAGCATTAGTAAAATATAAATTCTTGTACATAAGTATAAGTAATTTTTGCTTGGCTAGCATTGCACTCTTGACCTCACTCTTTCTCACCATGCTCTCTACTCTCTGTATTTGAGTGTCTTTTCCTCTTTACTTACCAGTGTTTGCTTTTCACTCTTCTTCTTTTTCTCGTCACTCTTCTCTCGTGCACTCAAGTATTTCTCTCTAAATTCTTTTGCAATCCTCATAAGCCTCCCATGGTTTTTGTGGCATGAGAACCACTTTCCTTTTGTTTAGCACAAAGGAATATTGGTTCTTGTACCCATCATATGTAATCTTCCTATCAAATTGCCAGGGTTGCCCTAACAATAGGTGACTAACCTGCATAGGTACCACATCACACATGACTTCATCTTTGTAATTCCCTATGGAAAAGGCTATAAGAACCTGCTTGGTTACCTTTACCTCCCTACATTCGTTCAACCACTGCAATCGATATGGTCTCGAATGTTTCATAGCTTTCAACTGCATTTTATCTACTAGTAAGGTGCTAGCAACATTAGTGCAGCTGCTACTATTGATTATCAGACTACACACTTTACTTTGCACATGACACCATATATGAAATATGTGCTCATGCTGGATCCCCTCACCATCCTCCTAGGGTTGTACACTAAGTACTCTCCTCGTGACATACAACTCACCACTCACGGGTCCCTCCAAGTCAACATCCTCATATTCCTGTGATGGTGACTCCTCATCCACTTTAGAGCTCACGCTCTCTACATCCCCATTGTCACAGATAATCATAGCTCTTTAATTTGGACATTGAGATGCAATGTGTCTAAATCCCTAACATCTAAAACATTTGATATCTCTAGTTCTAGAAGGGGTTTTAGTGTCACTTTTTTCCTTAGGTGTAGCAACTGGATTCTTAGCCTTCACATCTTCTTTAGGCTTGGAATCCATAGAGTTCCTTTTCTAATTAGACTTCCATGGAGGTTTGGAAGTCGACCCAATCCTCTGGTCACTCCTATATTTTAATTGTCGCTCCACCTTGATTGCTTTATGTAACAGTTCTTCCATATCTAAGTAATGGTGTAAATCTACCACATCAGCAATTTCCCGATTCAGATAATTAATAAATCTAGCCATAGTGACCTCATCATCCTCCTCTGCTCTAGCCCTAATCATGGCTATCTCCAACTCCTTATAGTAGTCCTCTACACTTTTAGTTCCCTGTGTCAATCCCTGGACTTTCCTAAGTAAGTCCCTATGGTAGTGATTAGGAATGAACCGTTTTTGCATTATGGCTCTCACTCTCCATACCTGTGCCTATTACGCACTAGCTGATCCCACCATAAACTGGCATAATTTGTGAATTTTACTACAACCAATTTTATCTTCTTCACCTCAGAATACTTATGGCATTCAGACACATGATCCATTTTCCTCTTCCACTCTAAGTACAACTCCGGATCATTCTTTCCTTAGAATGTTGGGATTTTCATCTTAATGCTACCTAGGTTACTATCGCGCCTTTAGGTGTTCCCTCTTTCCCTCACGTTGTGATATTCACCAGAGTTAGAATCTTCTCATTCTTTTATCCTAACTCCTCCTCTAATCGGTCTACCTATTCTTCACCTGACAGTGGTACTGCTAGACGGTTCCCTACTCCTCTCCATCTTATCCATTCTTTCATGGATCTGTTCAAGTTCACCCGTCAAAATTCTTTTCATATCTCCCATCAACTCTTCAAACATTATCCTATTCTTACCTTCATTCGTGTTCTATCCCGACATATTTTTAAATTTTTTTCAATAAAGTAAGATCACAAGTAAAATATGTTCCTCACACTCACTCGTGTATTGCTCTTAATTAATGATATGCTCACAATTTTCACTCGTATATGTCCCTCAAAATTATATCCTCACAACTTGCTTTTACAATCCTTTACTAAGAACTCGAATTGGAAATTTCTCAACACAATTTACTAAGTCACACCTAGTTGACTCCCTCGGTTTTCTAATCATGGTGACAATTGGAAATTAGAAGCAATCTTCAATAGCTATGACACACAATATGAACTTGGAAATAAGACAATTAGTTCCTTTGCATACAATCTCAAGAGGATACAATTTGCACCGAAATACAATTAATGATTATGGAATGTAATTTTCGGATGCACAATTAGAAAGCATAAAGTATCTATTATGGTTGGAATTGGAAAGTGTATTTGGCAATTGAATTGTAACTTGCCAAAACTAGATTTTTCTTTTTGGGAGATTTCAGATCTTGAATTTTCTTTTGCAACTGAATTGATTTTTTTTTTTTTGTATGTATGCTTTCAAGATGAACTAGGAATTGAAACAACAATTGAATTTGAATGGCTAACTAAACTTATATGTTGTCGGTCTCCAAGGAATTTTGTAATTGAAAAAAGATTTTTTTTTTTATATATGAATTTTTCTGATATGAATAAGAGTATGGAAATTGAACAATAGAAAAATAACAAAACGACAGAAATTACTTAATTTAAGAAGCCGAAGCTCTGATACCAAATGATGTGTGAACCCTAGGTATATTAAACTTAGAACCCAATGTACGCTATTTGAATCAATTCCTTGAGGATCGTCTTAAACAAGTAGCACGGAACTAGACCCCAATCACACTTGTTAATTGAAACCTAAGTTATCAATTAAGAGTTTCCTATAGTAATTCGGTTGAGGAATTCCTAAAGGAGAGTTCTTTTTTCAAAGAACAAAAGAGGGCTTTTCGTGTTTCACGAAAATGTGTTGTAAATTCTATTCAATCATAAGATGATCTTGTGCCCACCTCCTTACACGTTTATATAGTGTATTCATGTATCAATATGAAAACCTAACTTTCCTATTCTAATTTTCTTCCTTATCCTCACATAGACCGAATAAGTAACTAAATATTTCAAATTACAAACCAAAAACAAGTAACAACAAAACCTACAAGTCTCTTTCTTTGTTTCGGTTCAACATTCAACATTTGTGCTAAGACTTCAATTCCTTGTATTCTTCCATGGAAACGTGAATTACATTAATAGGTGTTGGTTCTCCTTTCATATAATTTGATTCCTTGGTTTGTAGGTCTATGACCAGTCTTTGTAGAGCATCATTCATCCTCTTTACTCTAGCTCGAGTCATTAGTCCTTCAATTCTTTGCAATGGATCTTGAGTTTTTGGTTTTGTCTTCTTAGGTACTAGATGATCTTCATCAAAGAATGCAAAACCCCTAAAGAAATGGTCCCCAGAAAAAGCTAGTGATTATGGGTAAATGGGAAGACTTATCGCTTAGCATGAGTGCTTGGAAATCTGTAAAGAATCTATATTTATTAGTAAATCTTCAAAAAAAAAAGTTCAAAAGTTTGCTATTTGAATCTAGAAAGCTCTTAGTCGGTCTTAATGACTAGGTTTATTCTTTTCAACATGTCAGCTCCAATAGCCAAGTCTTATTTAAGTCAAAGTTGAACCATTTGCCTTAAGGCCAATTCTATCCACTTTAGGAAGTCTGCCTTAACGATCAAGTCTTATACATTCCAATCTAAGTCAAAATTCTTTATCTCATTTTTTTCACCTCTTTTGTCATAACCTCCATGAATTGCTTGTCCTTTAGAGTGTTATCCTAAGTTAAAGTAAATGGATTGCATGCTTATTAGAGCACTGTCTAGTTTTAGGATTGTTTACTCATTATAACACTATCTTGAATTAAAGTATTTGGGTCACCTGCTTATTAGAGTGCTATCCTAGAGAAAAGTAAAAGGATTGCTTGCTCACTAGAGCGCTGTCCCATTTTAGGATCATTTGCTCATTAGAGCACTAGCTTGAGTTGAAGTATTAGGGTCGCCTACTCATTAGAGCATTACCTTGAAGAAAAGTAAAAGAATCGCTTGCTCACTAGAGTGTTGTTCCATTTTAGGATCATTTGCTCATTAGAGCACTATCTTAGAGAAAAGCAAATGAATCACTTGCTTATTAGAGCGTTCTCCTATTTTAGGATTTCTTACTAAAAATAAGCGCTATCTTTTTTTTTTAAAAAAAAAAATTGTAAGACCAAATCTTTTGTTACAATTTTCAAATGGTCAGCTCATTAGAATACTAATAAAACTTTTCCAAGGAAAAGTGGCCTATCCCCTTCAACTTTGTCATAAAATTTTTCTCAAACTTCACTATAAGGGACAACTATAAACACCCAATTTTTACCCCATTTAAATTCAGTTTTGTTTTCTTTATATATATAGAAAAGGACAAATACAAAAAAAAGGAAAACAATGAAAAAAAGGAATAAAAAAGTGAGAAAGCTTGAAAAAAGTAAAAAAATTATATATTTAGGAAAAATAAAAGATCATTGGGTCTCATTTGTTGGTCTTTTTCATTTTTAGGGGTTAAATAAAGTTAAAGACATGTGATTTGATGGTTTTTAAGGCGTTAAATGAGAATATTAAGTTTCTTTTTGAAAATTTAATATTTTGACTACAATTTGAGTTCATTAATTTTATCATAAAAATGAAGTTGATTTAAGTTAATCATGGTTTCAAACGATACCTTGATTGGGTTTAAATTGATCGATGTATGATAAAATCAACAATTAAATTAACTAGAGGAGCAACTAATAGAAGCTCATAAAATCGTTAGCATTTGTGTATTGGATTTTATTTTCAAAAAATATTATAGAACCGGTTGGATAGGGCCCAATTTTGACTTGAACCAAATTTGTAGTGTAAAAATTAGTTCACATTAGTAGAAAAGGATAAATACCATCAAATGGTTATGAATGTTAAGAAAAAACGACTTACTTAGTTGGTTAAGGCATGCACATGGAAGCTTTGGGTCGTGGGTTCAAGTTGTAGTAGGTGTAATGCGCCATTTGAATTTTTTCACTTCTTGCACTTGCCATGTGTCAAAAGCCTATTGTTCAGGTACTATTTATCATCTTCTTCCACAATTCCAGTTTTTTTGCTTTCTTTGACCGCCACTTTCGAGCCATTTCTTACCCCTTTTTCTTTGCTATTTCACCAAATTAATGGTGAAATCACAAAGATCACATGGCCTCCTATGTATCTGATCTTAAAGTCAATCTAAATACACTTAATTACCTGGTTAAATTCGAAGTGGAAAATAGTAAAATATCATCATGCATGAATCAAGCTCTATCTAAATTTGTCCTCAACGTTCAATTTTTTAAGCTTCTTTTTGGTTGATTAGGTGATAATAAATACTAGAGAATCAATTTAATCATCAATCATATCAAATTGGGCAAAATTCATAGAATATTTCATGTTCCAATTGGGTGCTTTAATTTGTAAATCGTGGATATTGGACACCTTCCATCTTCATTTCGAGCTTTTATAGTATCAATAGGAGCTTGAGCAAGCTTTCTAACATCCAAAAATTATTCAAATCTTTTATCTATAAACACATTGGAAGCTTTCTCTCTCTAGGCTTTTGGTTTTCTCTCTCTAGCTCAATTAAGCTCTTTTACTACAGTAAGCTTGAAATTAAGCACATTAGGAACTTCTACTAACTTTAAAAAGCCCCTAGCTACACTTTCCCCACCATTCGAAACACCCTAAATATCTTTGAACATTTCCAATAAAGCCTTATGTCGGCGACCAGAGCTCCAACCATTCATCGTCAACTTGCTGCATTGCCATTTCATCCACTACACATGTCACCCCTGTAAACCTCTATGTCGACACCACCCCTCCTATTGATAACCAGCCCAGAAAGTTGCGCACGACTAGGACTCTATTGCTTTTTGTTCTCTTTATTCAAATCACGTAGCTTCACCAAACTAACCCAAACCCTAAACTCGATTTTGATATTTGACATGTGTCTTGACTTAGGTCGATTATTTATTTATTTTTCTTTTTCTTTTGTTTGTAAAAGATGAATATATATATGTATATGTATGTATATGTAAAAATAATTGGTTTTTAAAATAAATTAAACCCCAAGCCTCCACTTTAAGCATTTAGAACTGTTTTTTTTTTAATTTTCATAAAATAATAAAATAAAATAATTTAAACTAAGAAAATTTTCAAATAAAGTCAAACCATAAATGTTTAGGATTTACATGAACTACAGTAGGTTGATCTTGAATAGTAGGCACCTACGAGGCAATCTCAACAATATATTTTTTTCTCTTTTCCTTTGTAAATAGATCAATATATATATTAAAAGTATTTCAAAAAATAAATTTAAACTTGAAAAGTTAAAGTGGCAACTGTAAGGTTTTAATTAGGTAACCTCCAAATTCTAAAATCTCTAGTTTTTATTTAAAAGTTTTACATAGATTAGTAGTTAAATTACGACTGATCTGATCAATTAGTCCTAATTTAATGTGGTTTTGATTTCAATTAGGTGGCAACTTCTTTTTCTCTAAATGAATTAAAATTTTTACAATCTTAGTTGAGTATTTATATTAAATGAGTATAGGGTTTATTATAAATTAGATTAGGAAAAAATTAGCCTTGACAAGTGGTCTTTAGCGTGATGTCTAAAGAGGAGCCAATGTCTATAAATGTTCTTTTCATTGCGTATCCATTAAGTACTCCCTCCACATATAGGGGGCGATTGTGGTTTGGCTTTATGCACATATCAGCATCTGTAAATAAAATTGTGTTCCCATAGGCATGGGCCATTCTCTTCACAAGTTATGTTGCATTACACTCTGCATATTGTCCTTTTGAAATTAGCGTAAGTGTAGTTGCTGCTGCAAGCCTCTCGTTCTCATCGAACCCAAGGATGTTAAAGAAATTCCTAAAGTTGGAAATCTTCAATAGTGTTGTGATGACATGTGAACATTCATCATCTTTAACTTCATTTGATTTCCGTTTTCCTTTATATGCTTTGGTAGGTGGCACCTCATCTACTTCGATAGTAGTAGGATCATAAATAGCAACATTCATGGTGCCACGTTGATTGTTATGGGATGGGAGTGGATTGTGCTTGACATTATTTTTTTCAATAATAAGTTCCCAACTTCTAACCCTCTTAATGAAAATCTTCTTCATAGTGAAGTAATCCTTAGTAGAATGCCCCACAATTTTATGGAACCTGCAAAATCTAAGGTTATTCTTTTCTTTTGTAGTAGGAAGGCGTTTAACTCCTAGGAGTTTGATATTCCCATCTCTCAACCATATGTCAAGCATAGTATGTACCTTCCCCATTGGGCATGGATATGTTAATGCCAATGTAGAGCCCCTCATAGTCTCAATTCCACCTTTTCTAGTCCTAGACTTCTTCCTTCCTTTGGATCCATCTTCTTGAGCTAAGCTTATAGATCGTGACCGCTTGTTAAACTTGGGACTTCCCCCCTTTTTCTTTGTAACGAAAATGTTAGTCCTTCGTGCATTTTCAACCAATGCAATGAATGACACCAAGGAAAAATTCTCTAGATATACCATGTATTTAGTGAACATCCCTTAAATACAAATCTTCACTAACTCCTTTTCATCACAAATGTCTTAAATGTCTAGAGAGCATTCTCTAAAGCGTTCAATGTACTCCATCAGGTTTTCCTAGGGCTTTTGCTGAATCCGCCCCATGTTAGTCAGAGTAACTCTCTCTTAAGTAGACAAGAACTTCTCTAAGAACATCTTACACATGCTACCCCACAAATCTACCAAGTCTGGTGAAAGATTGACATATCATGTGTATGCCTTCTTTGTGAGGGACTTAGAAAATTTTTTAAGTTTCAAATCATCATTTAGCTTGTAAACCTCCAATGTTTTGATAAACTTTAGCAAGCATTTCTTAGTGCTCCCTTTCTTCCCATTGAAAAGCATGAACTTAAGAGTCACATAATCTTTAAGGTAAAGCTTTGTGGTGATATGTTGGTTGTATAGGAGCTTAAGATCCAATGGTCCCATAGTGGAATTCATCTATATTTCTTTCTAATACATATCCAAATCCTTCTTAGTGACAAATGTACTTTAAGGAGTAGACATTGTAGCCTCTATAGGAATAATAGGGGTAAGGTTAGGATGAGCTATAGATCCTCCAATAACACCTTGGGGTACAGGCACATCACATGAGGATAAAGAGCCCCCAATATAGATTCTTTGGTTTCTCACCTCAATTGTAAGATGATGTGCAACTATAGGCTCTAGTATAAGAGCCAACTCCTTAGCCCTAGGGGTAGCTTCTTGATTGACAAGAGTTAAGTTAGAGGATTGGGATACCTTAGGGGCGGGTTGTTGCATGGCAACGATAGGATTTAGCAAAGCTACTCCTTATTGCGCAGCATCAAAGCCCGCCATACTAAGTATACATTGGATGAGTATCATCATAAATTTGTTCAACATCCTAGTGTTTCCATGGTGTTCACCACCTAGGCATTATCAAGATGAGACTCTTGAGTATTATTAGTAAGATTAGTATTTTCAGACAGGGATAGTTGCTTGGTAACTTCAGGATTAACTTTATGATTTTGATTGATGTTATCACTAGGATTAGGCATCTTTCTCCTTAAGGGTACCATTGTGAGGTTGTCGACTTCCCTTTCCCCAGTAGAGTCGCTAAAAATGTAGGTGTGGGGGTTTGGTTGCAATGTAGTCACATGCGTGTTGCGTAATCCTTGCGCTACACATGAACCTGGGGGAATGACATGTAATGGCACGTAGAAGGATGATCAAGGATGAATAGAATGGAAGGAAGAGTAGGCAGTCAATTAGGTTCAAGCGCATTGTGATAGATAAACATTCTTTACTAAATTCTCAATTTGATATTTTGAAAGAGTAGTCCGATTGAGTAATGTCATTTTTCTCCCCAAAAATCCTCCTTTGAATGAGGATGCCTTGAATATTTATAGGATCTAGATATGAATCTTGTTCATCAGATGGTGATGATGATCAACAGCCATAAGTGAATAGGCCTTTTATGAATCTAGGCCCATTAAAAGTCTTTAATGCGCAAGCCTTATTGTGAAAGGTTAGATTGGATCGACTAATCCAACGGGTCCTATTATAAGTTTACCATGCCAAACATTTCCTAATATATCAAAGGTCATAGACTTAGCTCTCTAACCCTTATCACTTTAGCCCAAATAGTTAAATCTAATTACTTAATGGACACAATGCCCTTGATTGCAATTAGTTCTCTACACATATTAAAACTATTCAAGAGAGGAATCAAATTTAGTCCATCATATTAGAAAACTAATTTTATGTCTCTACATTACAATAATTTTGGTTAATATAAAAGTAATCGACATTGCGGGCGTTAAAAGTGCAAATGTAAAGAAAGATTGCATGGACTTGTGAGTCGTTATAAGCTGGATGATTAATTTAATACTAATAACAATATTATGATATGATATGTGGACCTCAAATAAAAGTGGGGAATAGGATTAGGATTGGAGTAACGATAATAACGTTGGAAGGAAATGAAAAGTTAAAACAAGGCCCAATAAGATAAATATAATGAATTGTAAATAACGATAATAACGTTGGAAAGTGTAAAATGATTAAGAAAATGACATCATTTTTGCCAACAAATTTAATCGATTATTGATATTGTTAAAAGAAATTATAAATATCATAAGTTTTAATTTTGAAGTTGGATTTACATAAATTCAAATATGAAAAATTATTTTTCATTAATTTAAAAGAAAATTTATGTTTATTGAATTTTTTTTCTGAAACTACTAAAATCGGTTTTATTTTTTATCACTTAAATATCTTAAATTTATAAATCTCAGCAAAAGCATTCTTTTCCTCGAATGATGCTAAAATATTAGATAATATGATGAACACAATATATATAACTTATTAAAGTGTACTTTTCTTGTACTCCTATGTAATGCAAATAACTATTTTAAATTGTAATTTCAATATGGATATACTTCCTGACTTTATAAAGCTAAATTCTAATGAATTGATAAATCCCCTTTAAAGGGATTTAAATAGATTTTCTTCCTAGATGCTGCCACTGGTAGATCTTAACACTATTGGGCGTTTAAATAAGACGATGATTCCTAACAGATCGACAACAGCGGGGAATCATTAGATGATTAAAATTCAAAGGATCTGATTGATTTGCTTCAATTATTGTCAGCTTTTGATTGCTTAAACCTTTGCGTGTTATCCCTCTTCTGTCGTCGAGAAAAAAAGATATGTTAAAGTCTTTTCCTTTTTTTTTTTTTTAACTACAATTATAATTAGAAGGAAGAATTAAGCCTAATTCATTCCATATCACTGACTGTAAGCTAATGACAATTTCTAATATGTGTCTTTATCATGTGTTGTCTTCTTCACAATAACTTTTTTCTGTTTCATTTGTGTTCTGTTTTGATAAATAGTGGGCGGTTGAAATAATGTGAAATTATGACAATATATAATGATCGAAAGAAAAGAAGATAAGCCTATATATGTCCTTACAAGCAATCTTAATGCAAAAATGTGTTTTTAGTTTTTTATTTTTTTATAGAAAATCGGAAAATGAATCCTCTAAGTCTCCTCTAATATAAAATAACAAAATTGCACCGATATTTTTCCATGCATATGTTCCAATTAAATATTATTAGATAAAATGAAATATCTTAATCAAGTCAAATATACAATAGTGCATTTCAATATTAAAGAATTTTAGCACGATGAAATCCTTGAGTAAATTTTGTCTAGTGACTTTTTTGGGTAATACTATTAAATGTGGTACTTTTTAAAAAATATTTCGTAAATATTGTATTAAAAAAAATTATTCAAAAAATAGGTTGTTAAGGCACAAACGACATCCGTGCCTTTAGTTCAAAAAAGAAAAATTATGCTAAAGGCGTAGATACCACGGACAACTCAATAAATAGGTACAAAAGGAATACAAAGCAAAAGCAAAAGGTAGTCCATCAAACTTGGTTACCGATTTTATTTTCCTGCTTCAAGCTTCATCACCTTTTGCTCAAGGTATAACTTGTTCAATATTTGCGGAAGGCACAAGTGAAAAATTATTGTAAAATTTCAAATTCTTGGTAATTATGTCTTGTAAAAAGGAAAAAAAAATGGAAACAATTAATTAAAAGATTAGACTCTGGCAAGTACCTTGTAGAAACTGCTCAATATTAGGCAAATGAGAGTAAAAAATTTTAAAAGAAAAGTTGATAGAAGCAAAATAGATTAATGATATCTGTTTCATTAAAAAAGTTATCACATGCTCACAAAAGTAACAAAGACCTTACTCGTCTTCATAGATCCAACATAGAAAAGCACTTACAAAAAGTTATAAGCTTTGATAATTATTCTACCAATTTTTGAAAATCCAATATGGAATTAATAAACAAAAGTTGCAAACAAATTCCACAACGTGGATGCTTTACAAAATGACAATCGGAGAAAACTGGAGCAAAAGCTGGGAAAAAGACAATTCTTACTTAAGCTTGAGTTTTAGTTGGTCTTATAAATATACGTACATAAAATTAAAAGCTGATCCTTAAAAGTAGGGGCAGTTGGGTGTGAAACCAAACTATTAGTTCACAACGAAATAGAAAGATTGCTATAAAAGAGATTACTTTTAGATACAAAAATTCTATATCTCTTAAAGCATTATTTCTATCTTAAAAAGATTTTTTGAGGTAGAAATTTCCATTGCAAAAATCATTATCACAAACTCTATTTAGTGACAAAATTTGTTTCAATTCTATCGCAAAAGTTAATAAAATTTACAACAAAGTAGAATAAAAACAAAAAATCCCAACATAAATTAGCAAACTTCCTTTAAATTACAATTAAATTGTTTTAAATAAACATATAATAACTTGACTAGAGTACTTCACATCATGATAATTTTGTTATCTAGTACCATTTGCATTTTATTATTTTGGTTGAACATTATTGCATGAAATTTCATCCTTATCTAAAAACATTCTATGTATTATATACTTTATGTTGTGTATTGATCTGAAAGCTTTAAATAATAAGTTATTAAAATGCAAACAAATAAAATGTATATAGAAGATTAGAGAAAGAATATAATTTTTAAAAAATGAATTTTACATGAAAAACTTCAGCAAATTCATTATGCTGTGATTATAGTATTTTGATATAATAATTGACTATCTTTTATATATAAATCTAGAGATAAATCTATTTATATGCTCCATTAAAACCTAAGTAAAATACGTCATCAAAAGGTGACAAGAAATAAGCTACTGTTGATTAAAACCTAAGTAAAATATATCATCAAATGGTAGAACAAGAAATAAACTACTGTTGATATGAAAGGGCGGTTGACTACCCCCAACCCACCAACCTCCCTGTCAGTAAATTGCCCGACTAACCGGTGAATCCGGGTCGAGTATTCCCCGACCATAATCAAGCGTGCTTCGGTGGAAAACGGCTGAAAACTCTTAATTTTGATTTCACTTCAGATTCAAGATATTAACCAGTTATTCAGAGAGCTGTATGTGTTCTTCTGGCTTATAAATAAATTGCTTTATTTGTAATTTGGTCTTGGTAGATTACTTGTCATCGTCAATATTCATAATAGGACTCCGTGACATCTAAAACACGTTCTAAGCGTTAACGAAATACGGGTTCCAAACCGAAACCAAAACCAAAAAGGAGGGAAAAAGAAATAAAAAAGGCCCTTAATATTTTTCTTATTGAATGCCCACAAATGGTATTTTTGTTTGGATTTCAAGGTGCTGATTCAATTTCGAACCATTGGACTAGTGAGGGTAGGGTTTATGAATTTGTAGATTTTCTGATAATCTATAATTTGCAGATTGAAAAACAGTCAGTAACGAAGGAAAATCCGTCTTTTGAATTGGCTTGTTAACACCTCATTATCCTTAGATATATCCTGCATAGCTGTAACAATGCTAGATGATCGAGTTATAATATAGAACATGCACAATGAGAGAAAATCTTCAAAATACTAACACGTTTCGTTCTATTTTTTTTTTTTTTAATTTCAACAAAACTTTTAAAAAATTAATAGTAGAATGATACACAAAAACTTAAAAAAATATTAAGAAATTTTTATAAAGAATCTTAGAGATAAAATGAGGAAATCTCTAAAAAAATAAATTTCTAAGATGTTGACATATTAACGTTATACATAATTTAATAATGTAACTATTATTGTTTGTTAATTTGTTAAACACAATGATTTTAGTTCAATGAAGTTTTTTCTTTCCATAAACTATTGCTTGTCTGACACTATCAACTAAAAGATTATGCTTATAATAAATAGTGCAAAATACGAATCGCAGTTATAACAAACAACAAAAGCTGCCAATCATTTTAGACATATGTTCCAAGAAAAAATAAACAAATATTTCGGCTATACCTCTTCCATAGCAGAATTCGGGCTTGCAATCATTTTAGTTTTACCTTTTACGTTCGATTTTTTTTTTTTTTTGATAATGATAATGGTTATTTTCTTCGTAGTCAATCTTTCTCAAAGACACACCCACAGAAGAACATTAGATGTGATGAGGACATCGTAGCTGACATGGGCTGATACAGGTATGTCTATTATAAGCATGGGCGTGTATGATGTCAAGAAACTTCCAGAAACACACATGGCTGCACGCATGGCCAGAAGGCACAGCCGTGTGATATACCAGGATGATTCCCAGAAACGTACACGGCCTCTTACACGGCCAGGAGGCACGGTCGTGTGTTCTATCAGGATCTCTCTCAGAAACATACACGGTCTCCATATACGGCTAGGGGACACGACCGTATATTATGTCAGAAATACTCTCAGAAGCTTACACGGCCGTGTACATGCTAGATGACGGACGTGTATACTTATATTTATTTCCATGTGTACATATTTCTTTCCCTTTTTACATGTTTTCCTAAGGAGTATAAATAGTTATTAGGTCATTTTAGGGTTACGCATTATTTATTATTCAATATACACTTTTTAGAGAAAAGTTTCACTGCGTTCTCGATTGTGCGCAATTGAGATTTGTTGAGGAATCAACACAGATTCCTCTTTATTTATTTTTGAGTTCCAATCCTAGAATTGGTCTCGGGTTTACGCTTTCCTCGCTGTGTCAGTTGGTATCAGAGCAAGGCAAATTCCTGCGGAGATGTCGGCTAACGATGGTGTTGACGGCGGTCGCGTTCTCGACCTTGATCGGGATGCGGAAGTCCAAGGAGTCAATTAATGGGCTCTAAGGACGGTGGTTAAAGCCATGGAATAGAGACTTGGGCGTGTAGAGCAGTGTTTGGAAGACTTGGTTGCGTGTTTCGACGTCATGGTGATGGGCTACAATGGGAACAGGGGTGTTGTTGGAAATCGACCGAGAGTAGCAGTTGCTCGCGGCGGTCCTATCAATGAACTTGCTGCCGTGAATCAATGGAACCAAAGGCTTGATGAAAGTTCCTTTGAGGAAGAAGGTGAATTTCTGTAGAGGAGGGGACAACCACTAAGAAGGGGTGGCGTTGGTGGTGGCAGGTACCGTAGGGTGGATGACCGAATTGATTAAGAGTATGGTGGCGGATATCGACGAAACCACCAGGGACTCAATCATACTGATGGTGGTGACTTCTGTCTCAAGGTAGATATTCCATCCTTTAATGGTAATCTCAATATAGAAGATTTTTTGGACTGGCTTGTAGAAGTCGATAGGTTCTTCGACTATATGGAGGTTGATGAGAGCCATGATGGGAGCCAAGCCAGAAGATGGAATGTGGATCCTCTTGAAGTGCCACCTGGACCAATCACAAGAAATCGAGCGAAATGATTCAAGGAAGCACTTAACGGGTTGATAAAGGATGTCCACGAAGCCGGAAAGGATTGGAGTAATCATGAAGTTGGAAAGGATTGGAACAACCATGGGAATGCCCTTGCTCTTGTACAAGTCATACCGGATATGGGGTGAAGAGGGCGTGTCTTTACAAGGCACGGCCATGTAGGAGTCTGGAGGTTACATAGAATCATACATGGTCGTATACACGGCTCAAAGGCACGGCCGTGTATGGTGTCAAGAATTTCCACAGAAAGATATACGACTAGAAGTACACGACCGTATATGTTGTCAAGAATTTCCACAGAAAGATACACGATTAGAAGTACACGGTCGTGTACATCTCCAACTTCGATCGTGTACTTCTCCAACGCCGGCTCCAAGGCCGCTGGCCTTCATTCCCACGTTGCCGGCCTTTAAGTCATTGTTTTATTATTTTTACGCAACTTATTGAAGTGATGTCGTTTTGGGGCTTTATTGTTACGAATTGTAAACCCTACTATAAAACTCCTAGGGTTTAAAACAGCTAGAATATAGAACATACAACATTAAAGTTTGAAAAAAACACTTTTGAGAGAATTCCTCTCTTGGTTCTTTAAAGAACTAATCTAGAACTTATCGGATTTTTTTTCGTGGCGTTCATCCCGACTTATCAATCAGTCTTTCATCCCGATTGTGGCATCTTCATATTATACCAAGGTTCTTGTCTTGCTTATAGACAACGGGTCGCGGTTTCCACATAGTGTGTTTAGCATCTTAGGTAGCGAATTCCGAAAGTATTGGTATTGGGTTTCGTCACACGTTGGCGTGGTTCGTATCAGTTTTGTATCTGAGTTAACCGATTCGTATCAGTTTGGTATCAGAGCCTAGGTTTGTTAACACATTAGTTCGGTTTGAGGAAGGTAACATCAAAACCCTAACTCCAATTGTTCATATCAATTGTTCGTATTCAATTTCATAGTGTTAATTGTCTATTGAAAAGTGTAGTATCTACTATTCAATTTTGTTACAAAAAAAAAAAGGAAGAATCACGACAAAAAAAAAAAAAAAAAGAAACGTGATCAAGAGCAACAAACAAAGGCAACCAAAAAAAAAAAAAAGAAAAAAAATTGGAAAGAAAAAGAGGAAAATTTCGAGCCCTAGAGTTGTTTTGAATTCTATGGAAGGGAATTGGTCTAGTTTGGGTTAGTTCCAAGAGAATTGAGAAGAGGAATTGGCGAATTGATATCATTATTGCTTGTGAGAATACACGAGTGACTGTGTGATATCATCATTTGAGCAAAACACGTAAGGGAGTGTATCGTGAGGCTTAATCATATATATATTTGTGTTTGTGCTAACCTTTTTTCTATAGGAACTATGTCGAGGCAACATTCTCCTGAAAGTGAGAAGGGAAGGTTTGATGCTAGGTTAGTGATTGAGGCGTTGAGGGGTGAGATGAAGAGGATGTTTCAGGAGGGGATGGAACAAATTCATGAGACGGTAGAGCAAAGACTAGAGTAATCTAAAAACGTCTTCCAAGGGCGTAAGAGGGAGAGTCGTTCTAGGAGAGTACAAAGGGGTGGAGATGAAATGTCGGATGATGAATTTGATGAACCTTCTGTCGGGAGCTATAAAGGTTATAGTGGTAGGAATAGAGGAACTAGGGATTGGGAAGATAGAGGAGATAGGAATAGAGAGGATAATCAATTGAGTAGTATAAAGATGAAGATTCCTCCTTTCCAAGGGAAGAATGATCCCGAGGCGTACTTAGAGTGGGAGAAGAAGGTGGAGATGGTGTTTGATTGTCATAATTATAGTGGGAGAAAGAAAGTGAAACTTGCTGCCATTGAATTTTCGGATTATGCCATAGTGTGGTGGGATCAACTAATGTTGAATAGAAGAAGGAATGGCGAACCACCTATTGAGTCTTGGGAAGAGATGAAGAGGGTGATGAAGAAGCGGTTTGTACCTGCATATTACTATCGTAAATTGCACAACAAATTGCAAACTCTTAAGTAGGGAAGCCGAAGTGTGGATGAGTATTTCAAGGAGATGGAAGTTACGATGATCAGGGCGAATGTAGAGGAGGGTAGAGAGGCTACCCTGGCTAGGTTTCTAACTGAATTGAATAGAGAAATTTAAAATGTCGTTGAATTGCAGCATTATGTAGAATTGGAAGATATGGTTCATATGGCTATAAAGGTTGAGAACCAGCACAAGAGGAAAGGTAGTAGTAATGCACGGTTTCAACAGGGTACTAGTTCATCCACCTGGAAGACTAACCAATGGAAGAAGGAAGAAAAGCCTTTACCCACCAAACCGAAGGAGAGCAGAGGCAAGCGGGTTCTACTCCTGGTAACCAAGGTAAACCCGATTCTTCTACTCCTAGAAATCGTGACATTAGATGTTTTAAATGCCAAGGTAGAGGCCATATTGCTAGTCAATGTCCAAATAGGCATGTGATGATTCTGCGTGATGATGGTGAGTATGAGACTGAGGGGGATAGTGAAGAGGATGATATGCCTCCATTAGAGGACGCTAGTGATGATGAGGAGCCTGCAATAGGGAGGTTAGTGGCAGTAGTGAAGCGAGCTTTGAATGTGCAGGTGAAGGAAGAAGAGGAGGTGCAAAGAGAGAATATCTTTCATACTAGATGTTATTTAGGTGATCATATTTGTAGTTTGATCATTAATGGAGGAAGTTGCACTAATGTGGTAAGTAATTTTATTGTTGAGAGGCTGGGACTCAAGACTACTAAACACCCTAGTCCATATAAATTGCAGTGGCTGAATGATAGTGGCGAGACTAAGGTGAGTAAGCAAGCCTTGATTGCTTTTCGCATCGGTAGGTATGAGGATGAGGTGTTGTGCGATGTGGTGCCAATGCAAGCGTGTCATGTGTTGTTGGGGAGGCCATGGAAGTTGGATAGGAAGGTTGTTCATGATGGCTTTTCTAACAAGTATATGCTTGTTCACCGGGGGAAAAGCTTTAATCTTAAACCTTTAACACCTAAACAGGTGTATGAGAATCAGTTGCAGTTACAACAGTCTTTTGCAAAACATAAGGTGAGTGAAAAACAGAGGGAGAGTGAGAGAGCAAAAGACAGCGAGAAAGAAAAGGAATATAAAAGTCGATCTCAAAAGGAAAAAGATAGGAAGGCTGGAAAGAGTGTGAGAGACCAAGTTGAAGGGGGATCAACTTTGGTGGTGAGTGAAAAGGAGAGTGCAGCCTTGCAAAAGGAGAGTTGTGTGGCAAGAGCGAGTGTAGTGAGGAGAGCGTTAGTGATGAAGTAACCTATGTAGTTGCTGATTTTTAAGGAAACATATTTGAATACTAACGAACTATCTAACTCTTTGCCTAGGGTGGTTGTATCTATTGTGCAGGACTTTGAAGATGTCTTCCCTGAGGAGATTCTAAAGGGATTACCACCTATTCATGGTATTGAGCACCAGATTGACCTTGTACCCGGAGCATTAATTCCAAACAAGCCAGCTTATAGGAGCAATCCGGAGGAGACAAAGGAACTCCAAAGGCAGGTCGATGAATTAATGGAGAAGGGGTACGTGAGAGAAAGCATGAGTCCATGTGCAGTGCCTGTGATTTTGGTGCCTAAGAAGGATGGGTCATGGAGAATGTGTGTTGACTGCCGCGCTATCAACAACATCACGGTAAAGTATCGTCATCCCATTCCTCACTTAGATGACATGTTAGATGAGTTACATGGATCTAGTGTCTTTTCTAAAATTGATCTGAAAAGTGGATATCACCAAATTAGAATGAAAGAAGGTGATGAATGGAAAACCGCATTCAAAATGAAATATGGATTGTATGAGTGGTTAGTAATGCCTTTCGGTTTAACTAACGCACCTGGTACTTTTATAAGACTTATGAACCATGTTTTGAGGACTTTTATTGGCAAATTTGTGGTTGTCTATTTCGATGATATCCTCATTTACAGTAAGAGTTTAGAAGACCATATATCTCACTTGAGGGATGTTTTAGAAGTTCTTCGAAAGGAGCAATTATATGCTAACCTCAAGAAGTGCACTTTTTGCACAAACAAACTTGTGTTTCTTGGTTTTGTTGTTAGTGCACAGGGAATACAGGTTGATGAAGAAAAGATTCGTGCGATCCAAGAATGGCCTAGTCCAACTAATGTAAGTAATGTGTGGAGTTTCCATGGATTAGCAAGCTTTTACAGGAGATTTGTGAAGTATTTCAGCACCATTGCAGCTCTACTTACTGAGGTAATTAAGAAGAACATGGGGTTCAGATAGGGAGAGCAACAAGAGAAAGCCTTTCAGACGCTTAAAAATAAGCTGACTCAAGCGCCATTACTTACTTTACTTGACTTTGCTAAAACGTTTGAAATTGAGTGTGATGCTTCAGGATTAGGTATTGGAGCAGTGCTCATGTAAGAGAGTAGACCAATTGCATTCTTTAGCGAGAAGCTAAGTGGGGCAACCTTGAACTACCCTACTTATGACAAGGAGTTATATGCATTGGTTCGAGCACTGGAGACTTGGCAACACTAACTTTGGCCAAAGGAGTTCATGATCCACACTGATCATGAATCCTTGAAGTACTTGAAGGGGCAACATAAGCTGAACAAAAGGCATGCTCGTTGGGTGGAGTTCATCGAAACATTTCCGTATGTCATCCACTACAAGCAAGGTAAAGAGAATGTCATTGCTGATGCACTTTCTAGAAGGTATGCTATTATCTCTACTCTTAGTTCTAGATTACTTGGTTTTGAGCACATTAAGGAATTGTATGCCGCTGATCGAGATTTTTGTGAGGAGTATGTGCATTGTGAGAAGAGTGGGCATGGTAAATTTTATAAACATGAAGGATTCTTGTTTAGGGAGAGTAAACTATGCATTCCAATTTGTTCTTTAAGAGAATTACTAGTGAGGGAGTCTCATGGAGGAGGTTTAATGGGACATTTTGGAGTAGCTAAAACCTTAGGGGTATTGCAGGAACACTTTTATTGGCCTCACATGAAACGAGATGTTGAGAGGATTTGTGAGCGATGTGTCACATATAAGCATGCAAAATCTAGAGTCCAACCTCAAGGGATTTATACCCCACATCCCATTCCTCATGAGCCTTGGGTAGATATTTCCATGGATTTTGTGTTAGGATTACCTAGGTCTAGACATGGTCGAGATTCTATTTTTGTAGTTGTGGATAGATTCTCTAAGATGGCACATTTCATTCCTTGTCACAAAACGGATGATGCTTGCAATATTGCCAATTTGTTCTTTAGGGAAGTTGTGAGATTACATGGTATGCCTAGAAAAATCGTATCGGATAGAGATGCTAAGTTCTTGAGCTACTTTTGAAAGACCTTGTGGGCTAAGTTAGGAACTAAGTTATTGTTTTCTACTATTTGTCATCCACAGACTGATGGTCAAACTGAGGTAGTAAATCGAACTTTATCTACTTTGTTGAGGGCTGTCATTAAAAAGAACATTAAAAGTTGGGGGGATTGTTTGCCGCATGTTGAATTTGCCTATAATCGTACAATGCATTCTGCTACTAAGTTTACTCCTTTTGAAATTGTGTATAGTTTTAATCCACTAACTCCTTTGGATTTATCACCTTTGCCTATTTCTGAGTATGTTAATCTAGATGGCAAGAAGAAAGCAGAATTTTTTAAACAGTTCCATGAGAGGGTAAGGCTAAACATTGAGCGAAGAACATAGCAATATGTGAAACAAGCCAACAAGGGTCATCGACAAGCTGTCTTTGAACCTGTAGACTGGGTTTGGGTTCACATGCGCAAAGAGCGATTTCCTGTGCAGCGTCGATCTAAACTACTTCCTAGAGGTGATGGACCATTTCAAATCCTTGAGCGCTTCAATGATAATGCATACAAGATAGATTTACCCGATGATTATCAAGTAAGTGCTACATTTAATGTTACTGGTTTGAGTCCTTTTGATGCAGGCGATGATTTGAGGACAAATCCTTTTCAAGAGGAGGGGAATGATGAGAGCCATGATGGGAGCCAAGCCAGAAGATGGAATGTGGATCCTCTTGAAGTGCCACCTGGACCAATCATAAGAAATCGAGCGAAACAATTCAAGGAAGCACTTAACGGGTTGATAAAGGATGTCCACGAAGCCGGAAAGGATTGGAGCAATCATGAAGTTGGAAAGGATTGGAACAACCATGGGAATGCCCTTGCTCTTGTACAAGTCATACCGGATACGGGGTGAAGAGGGCGTGTCTTTACAAGGCACGACCGTGTAGAAGTCTGGAGGTTACACAGAATCATACACGGTCGTATACACGGCTCAAAGGCACGACCGTGTATGGTGTCAAGAATTTCCACAGAAAGATACACGACTAGAAGTACACGGCCGTGTATGTTGCCAAGAATTTTCACAGAAAGATACAGGACTAGAAGTAGACGGTCGTGTACATCTCCAACACCGATCGTGTACTTCTCCAACGCCGGCTCCAAGGCCGCTGGCCTTCATTCCCATGCTACTGGCCTTTAAGTCATTGTTTTGTTATATTTACGCAACTTATTGAAGTGATGTCGTTTTGGGGTTTTATTGTTACGAATTGTAAACCCTACTATAAAACTCCTAGGGTTTAGAATAGTTAGAATATAGAACATACAACATTAAAGTTTGAAAAAAACACTTTTGAGAGAATTCCTCTCTTGGTTCTTTAAAGAACTAATCTAGAACTTATCGGATTTTCTACCGTGGCGTTCATCCCGACTTATCAATCGGTCTTTCATCCCGATTGTGACGTCTTCATATTATACCAAGGTTCTTGTCTCGCTTATAGACAACGGGTCACGGTTTCCACATAGTGTGTTTGGCATCTTAGGTAGTGAATTCTGAACGTATTGGTATTGGGTTTCGTCACACATTGGCATGGTTCGTATCAGTTTGGTATCCGAGTTAACCGATTCGTATCAGAGGTACCTGAGGATAGGAGGGTAAGGATGGTTACTTGTAGGTTGAAAGGAGGGGTGTCTACATGGTGGGATCGTTTGCAGAACCGTAGGCAAAGAGAGGGGAAGCAACCTTTAAGAACATGGTACAGCATGAAGAATCTGTTGCAGAGGGATTTCCTACCACCCGACTATGAGCAAATCCTTTTCCAACAGTACCAACGATGCCGTTAAGGGTAGAGGACGGTGCATGAGTACACCGCCGAGTTTATGAGGCTGGCGGAAAGGAATGATCTGAGGGAGACTGAGGGTCAGCAGGTGGCACGATTTGTAGACGGATTGAAGCCTCGGATTAAGGACAAAATAGGGGTAACGGTGTTTAGAACCGTCAATGAGGTAAAGAATTTGGCTCTTAGAGCTGAAATGATGATCCAAGAACAGAGTGCAAGGCTAAGTGGAGGCAAGAGAAACTATGTTTATGATAATCTCGGTAGTAGTAGCAGGGTGGTTGGCGAACGGGCTAGAGGAGTAGTTGAGAAACCAGCGGGAAGCATGGAGAGGAAAGAAGACAAAGCTGAGGGTAAGAAGCCTCTTGAGAGCAAAGAAATCCTGAGGCAAAATAATCCATATGCCAAACTGATTTTGGGAAAATGCTATAGATGTAATCAACCAGGACATTGATCCAACGAATGCCCGAATCGACGAACTATAAACATTGTCGAAAGGGAAGAAGAGGAGGAAGTGTGCTATGAGCCGGATGGTGACAATGACTACTATGATGAGGCTGATGATGCAGTGGAATCGAACTATGTGATCAGAAGGATGATGCTAGCACCGAAACAGGAGGGTAGTTCACAACGACACCAACTATTTCGCACTAGGTGCACGATCGGTGGGAGAGTGTTCGACTTGATTGTTGATAGTGGGAGCTGTGAGAACATCATCGGAAGAGAAGTTGTGAAACGGCTCCAACTACCGATAGAGAAGCATCTGAATCCTTACACCATAGGATGGATTAAGGTAGCGGAGCGAATCGAGGTGAAGGAGAGGTGTCGGGTTCCCTTTTCGATAGGCAAGTATCGGAATGAAGTCTACTGCGACATTGTCGATATGGATGCTTGCCACTTGCTATTCGGACGACCTTGGCAGTTTGACGTGGATGCCGAACATGCCGGGAAAGAAAACAAATATAGATTGGAGAAAGGGGGTGTGAAATATACGTTGTTGCCATTGAAGGATAAGAGACCTAAGACCCAAAGGGCGGAAGGAAAATCTTTTCTGACGATCACTCAGTTAGAAAAGGAAATGACCGAGGATATTAAAGAATCCCGTTTGATGCATGCTCTTGTGGTGAAGAATGCAGGAGAGAACATGGATAGTGTAGAGGCTCCAGAAGAAGTAAAAGGGGTATTAGAAGAATTTAAAGAGGTAGTGCCGGAAGATTTACTAGAAGGGTTGCCTCCATTGCGAGGCATTCAACACCACATCGATTTGGTGCTTGAGGCTAGCCTTCCTAACCTCCCTCACTATCGGATGAGCCCCAAAGAGACGGAGGTCCTATAGGAGAAGGTCCAGAAACTACTAAATAAAGGATTCATCAGGGATAGCATGAGTCCATGTGCCGTTCTAGTGCTGTTGACGCCCAAGAAAGATGGGATTTGGAGGATGTGTGTGGACAGCCGTGCAATCAACAAGATCACCATTGGGTATAAATTCCCAATTCCTCGCATTGAAGATATGTTGGACAGGCTGAGTGGAGCGGTAATCTTCTCGAAAGTTGATCTTAGAAGTGGGTATCATCAGATTCGGGTCAGACCGGGGGATAAATGGAAGACCGCCTTCAAGACCAAGGAAGGGCTGTACAAATGGTTGGTTATGCCATTCGGCCTCAGTAACGCACCTTGTACCTTCATGCGTGTGATGAATCAGGTACTTAAACCATTCATAGGGCGGTTTGTAGTAGTATACTTTGATGATATCCTGATATATAGCAAGACTAAGGATGAGCATCTAGTGCACTTGAAGAATGTATTGACTGTGTTGAAAGAGAATAAGCTCTACGCTAATCTCAAGAAGTGCATATTTATGTCACAAAAATTGCTGTTCTTGGGTTTTGTAGTAAGCAGTGAGGGTATCACAGTGGATGAGGATAAGGTAAGGGCCATTAGAGATTGGCCCACTCCCAAAAACATCACTAAGTTGAGAAGCTTTCTGGGGTTGGCAGGATTCTATAGGCGTTTCATATGGCATTTTAGTACGGTTGCTGCCCCATTAACTGAGTGCTTGAAGAAAAGGAAGTTTCATTGGGATGGGGAAGCTGAGCCTGGATTTGCGGTGCTCAAAGAGAGATTGTGTAGTGCATCAGTGTTGGCCTTACCGGACTTTGACAAACTATTCGAGGTTGACTGTGATGCCAATGGCGTGGGTATTGGCGCTGTGCTATCTCAGGAGAAGAGACTCGTGGCCTTCCATAGTGAGAAGCTCTGTGAAGCTAGGAGAAACTGGTCCACTTACAATAAAGAATTCTATTATGTGATCAGAGCTCTTAGGATGTGGGAGCACTACTTGGTTGGAAAAGAGTTTATCCTATACTCAGATTGTGTCGCCCTGAAACACCTGAGTAATCAGACCCGCATCTGCAAAGATATGCATGCCAGATGGATACAGTTTCTGCAAAAATTTCCATTTCGCCTGATGCATAAATCCGGGGTCCAGAATAAGGTGGCAGATGCATTAAGTAGAAGGGTGGATTTGTTGGTCACCATGAGGGCTGAAGTGGTAGGCTTTGAGCAGTTGAAGGAATTGTATGAAGAAGATGCGGATTTCGGGGCTATATGGAGAAAATGCACCAATCAAGAACCTAATGACAGTTACCACATCCTGGAGGGTTACTTAATGAGGGGTAACCAACTTTGTATTCTCGAATCCTCCTTAAGGGAGAAATTGATTAGGGACCTACATGGAGGGGGATTAGCCGAACATCTAGGGCGTGACAAGACACTAGCAGCAGTAGCGGCAAGATACCATTGGCCTCAGTTGAGAAGGGATATAGGGAGGATCGTGTAACGGTGTTACATCTGCCAGACATCCAAAGGACATTCTCAAAATACTGGGTTGTACACTCCGTTACCAGTACCTGAAAATATTTGGGAGGATCTATCCATGGACTTTGTGTTAGGTTTGCCTTGTACCCAACGTGGTGCTGACACTGTTTTTGTGGTTGTAGATAGGTTCTCCAAGATGGCTCACTTCATTCCTTGCAGGAAGACGGCTGATGCAAAAGGCGTTGCCAAGCTATTCTTTAAGGAGGTGGTCAGGTTGCACGGGGTTCCTAAGTCAATCACTTCTGATAGAGATACCGGTTTCTTAGCCATTTCTGGAGGACGCTATGGTACATGTTTAATTCTTCCCTCAATTTTCGCAGCACAGCCCACCCTCAAACCGATGGGCAGACAGAGGTGACGAACAGGACCCTTGGAAATTTGATACGAAGCATCTGTGGAGAGAAGCCGAAACAATGGGACTTGGCACTTTCTCAAGCCGAGTTCGCTTACAACAATTCCATCCATAGAACTACTGGGAAATTGCCTTTTTTAGTGGTCTATACCAAAGCGCCGTCTCACGCCTTGGATTTAGCTTCCTTGCCCAAGGGTGTCGAAACCAATGTTACTGCTAAACACCTGGCAGAACAATACCACACGGTAGCATCTGATGTGAAAGAGCGAATTGAGAGGGTTAATGAGCAGTATAAGAAAGCCGTAGACAAGCATCGGAGAAAGAAACTATTCGAAGTGGGAGATCAAGTGATGGTGTTCTTAAGGAAGGACCGCTTTCCCGTGGGCACGTATAGCAAGTGGCAACCAAAGAAGTATGGGCCCTACAATATTGTCGCCAAGATCAATCACAATGCCTATGTGGTTGGGCTCCCGGAAAGTATGAAAATCTCAAAAACCTTCAATGTAGCTGACTTGTCCCCATTCTACGCAGATGACGAACCCTTATATCCAGAAGAGAACTCGGGGTCGAGTTCTTCATTGGTGGGAGAGAATGATGAGGACATCGTAGCTGACACAGGTTGATACGGGCGTGTATGATGTCAGGAAGCTTCCAGAAACACACACGACTGTACGCACGGCCAGAAGGCACGGCCGTGTGATATACCAGGATGATTCCCAGAAACGTACACAGCTTCTTACACAGCCAGGAGGCACAGTCGTATGTTCTGTCAAGATCTCTTCTAGAAACATACACGGTCTCCATATACGGCCAGGGGACACAACCGTGTATTATGTTAGAAATACTCCCAGAAGCTTACACGTCCTGAATGCACGGTCGTGTACATGCCAGATGACGGACGTGCATACTTATATTTATTTTCACATGTACATATTTATTTCCCTTTTTACATGTTTTCCCGAGGAGTATAAATAGTTATTAGGTCATTTTAGAGTTACACATTATTCATTATTCAATATACACTTTTTAGAGAAAAGTTTCTCTGCGTTCTCGATTGTGCGCAATTGAGATTTGTTAAGGAATCAACACATATTCCTCTTTATTTATTTTTTAGTTCCAATCTTAGAATTAGTCTCGGATTTATGCTTTTCTCGCTGCGTCAAGATATCTGCATGCTGAGAAACTATTTCCTAAAGTTTGATTTTGTTTCATTTATTGATTTTTGTGCTGTTTGTATTTTCCAAAAGAGTGTTATCACTTTTCCCTTAAAATTTTCTGATTTAAAGTTTCTTTTACGACGAGTCGATCCAAAGTGTAACAAATCATTGAATATGTCACTCGATTATAAAATTGAGAAAGCGACCTCTAGGCTGTCTTCTTCTATCACACTTGAGATATCGTTTTCTGTTCTCTTAAAAATATTAAAAGTACGTATGGTGGTTGGCAGCAAGGGAATCTGACATGCTACACCAATAATTTTTTAACTTGAACCGTTTGAATATTCCAATTGATATAACTTAACACCAAGAGATAATCATTTTATTTAAAAAGCTTAAACGGTGTAGGGACTTATATTTATTACTCAAAATTATGACTTAATTAAATAAGAATTGACTGATGATATAAAAGTTTAAATACAGAATTTTTATTCTAGTATTATGTTAAGATGATTATTATAATTATATCTAAAAATTTAAATTTATAGGTTTATATAAATTTTTATATTTATTACTAAATATAAATGACTCAAAATCAATAAATTTATATTTATATAAAAAAATTCATAAGAAAAAGAGATTTCCATAAATTTCAAACCTCATTCACTTGAATAAATACAACCAACTGTTTTAATCACTCACGCAAGCCCGCGTAGGCAAATCTGCATAAGTTGAAATAAGTCTAAGGTAAAAGCACAGAGAGAATCTCCAATTGTGTCTTTTCGTGAAGCTGGAGCCAATTATTTATTGATGTCCTTAAAAAAATAAAACTTCTTTTTCTCCTCCTCAATCAGCAACACTTCCTCAAAAGCCAAAATTCGTATTTTGCTCTCCTCTAATCTTATTTTCACCAAACTTGTTTTGGATAAAGTTTAATTAGGATCGTCGGTCCTCTACCTTTCTAATAAAGGAGCTTTATCATTCCATAAATCAGTCATTTAACATGGCAAATTTCTTTCATATTTTTCTATGCTTATTTTAATCTAGAATTCTGTGCAATTGTTCAACTGTATTGTGTAAATGGCTCCTTCTTTTCCGACTATATATATTTTGCAATAAATAAGGTAGAGGAAATTCAAATATATATTCTTCTCATGAGATATCAATGTTCAATATCAGTTAGACTAAACTTTTGTATAAACATTATGCTAGATTTGTACCATATTATGGTTTTTTAGCATTAAGCACTTAACCCTAGTTGGACTAAACCTTTGTGTAAACATCTAATTTTAGATGCTAATTTTGTACCATATTATGGTTTTTGAGTATTAAGCACTTGAGTTATTTCATGATTTCTTTTTAGGCTATTTATATTTATTTTCAAAGTACACAAATATAATAATGGTGAAGTAGGGGGTGATCCCAAGGTAAAATTGATATGAGAATTCTGCATCATATGTTTCCAACTTGTGCATTCATGGTTGGCCATTGTCATCACATCACTATTAGCGCATGGATTTTTAGCTTGTATTTCCATTAATTTGAAGTTATCCACTACAAAAAAAAAAAAAAAGCTATGCTTTAAAGATAGAAATTTTGCGATGGAAAAAATTTGTCTAAAAGTATAAATTTGTGATAGATTTGCGATGAATTTTTATTACATGAAAAAAAAATATTTTTATAATTTTATTAGTTATTGCAATGAAATAAGAGACATATTACCAATGTATTTGCAAAGGATTTAATTCTATTGCAATTATGTCTCTAATTCTATTGTGGAAAACAAAAAAAAAAAATTACCGCAATATTTATTTTTTGATTCCATTACAAATTCATCTCTAAATGTAAGAAATATAAGCTTATCTTAAAGAGACGGAAAATTTCCATCTCTAATACTATAACAATAAATATTAAAAATTTAATGCTATAAGTATATTTTAAAAAACTATCACAAATCTATCTCTAAATTTATTTTTAAAATAATCTTATTTTTAGAGATAGATTAATTATGTCTGCCTTTTGATGATGCATTTTACTTAGGTTTTAATCAATTGTAGTTTATTTCTTGCTCTACCTTTTGATGACATATTTAACTTAGGTTTTAATGGAGCATATAAATAGGTTTATCTCAAGATTTATATATAAAAGATAGCTAATTCTTATACCAAAATATTATAATCATAGTATAATGAATTTGCTGAAGTTTTCCATGTAAACTTTTTTTATTTTATTATTATATTCTTTCTCTAATCTTCTATTTACATTTTTTTTGTTTGCATTTTAATAAATTATTATTTAAAGCTTTTCAGATCGATACACAACATAAAGTATATAATACATTGAATGTTTTTAGATAAGGATGAAATTTCATGCAATAATGTTCAAACCAAACAATAAAATGCAAATGGTATTAAATAAAAAAATTATAAAGATTCTTGTTCATAAAGAGGGCATAATACCATATTAATGAAAACTTTTATATTAAAGACAGAAATGGATAGGAGCTTATGGAAATGAGAAATAGAAAGTGGATCATAAGTAGTTCACTTAATGGAATGAACTTACTTAAATAGAATTATAATATTAACTAGGGTTAATTGGTCATATGGAATTGTCATTCATCCTTCATTATTTAAAAATAATCGCAAAATATGATACCTAAGAAAGATATTGCAGAAATAGGTGATAAAAGCACAGACCTAGAATGCACCTTCAATTGAGCCAAAATTAGCCCAATTGAAGGCTTGAACCGTGTATGTACTTTTAAGAAATTATTCACCCTCAATTATATTTGCAAACTTACCCCTATCATCCAATAATTTTATCACATGCATACAGAATGGCACCTACTGCACCAATAATTTTACCTACATACCTACAAAAGCTTGCATAACTATGCTTTAAGCCCTAGGAAATAGTATTTTTTTTCCCTAGCTACAACACTATACCTATACTATAACACAAACTCACAGAAAACCTTCGTTCACACACAAGCAGACTCCCTTACTCCCCTACGCAGGTTTGAAGAAGAAAACCTTGTGATTCTATAGGGATCATCAACTAAGTTTATTGAAATTACTAAGATCTTTCCATTTCTTCAACAAAAAAACTTGATTAAGCAATATTTTGGTACATATTTTCATCAATAATTGAAGTTTTTTCATCATTGTGTTTGTTTTCATCATTCCAGAAAACCTTAGTTGTGATTGTTCTTAGTGTTTTGTTTTGTTTTGTTTGATTTTTAAATACTGATGTTTGTTGTTAGTTTGTAGTGTATTAAACATAATTTATTTAAATTTTGTAGCACACAACATGAGGTAGTTAGTTTTTCTATTACTATGTGAATAGTTTATACACAGTATGTATTTAAATAATATTTTAGAGGAGTTTATATGGGAAGAAGATGAATATTGTGTAACTACAAATTTTGTATTAATTTTATTTTTTTAGAAAACATAGAATAATAAAATTGTGATAATTTGTAATGAGTTTTTTTTTTTTAAATATCAATGCTTGTTATTAGTTTGTAGTGTATTAATTTGTTCTCGTTAATGTTTATGCAGAGGATTGCATATAAAATAAGTATTGTATACAGATATTTTTGAAGTAAACATTAAATATATATTTTTAAATAAATTTAAAATTTTGTTTATACTATAAAATTGAAAAAGAATGTTTGCAATTGAATAATTTATTAAAAAAAATTAAATTAAAAAATATCTATTTAAGAGTTAGTAATCGCAAGGTCATTGATTGTAGTAGGTAGGAAAGAATTTTCGAGGTATTAACTAGCGGTTGTTGTGTAGCAAGCAGGTTGAGGGAAAGAGGGCAGATGCATATTATTGACTTTGCTCACTACATATGCACTTGTCAAAAATTGCAAATATATCGGATTTCATGTTTGCACGCATATGCAGTAGATGCTTTCATTAGGCTCAATATGTTGTTAGCTATTCTAGATTGGTAGAGGTGGACCCATTAAGAGTTGACATATAGGACCCACTTCTTTCCCATAGGCAACGAGTTTAATTGAGAGGAGTTAGACTTCTTGTTGTTTTGGCTAAGAGGAAAACTTGCATGAAAAAAGGGGAAACCTAGGCATAAAAGACATCACATGGAGATAGAAATTAGGGAGTGTTCAGATAGAATCACATGCGAACTTTACTGAGAGAAAGGATACAATGGAAGAACGTGCCTAGATAGACATAAGAATGGTAAATGGTGGATTATAAAACACATGAATAATTAATCCTTAGCTTAGCCTTATACATTTATAATGTTAAATCATTAATTGTATAATGTTAACATTTTTGGTACCATTATGCAGATTAGATAGAGCCTAAACCTTTTCATCCATTTGTTTTAACTCGGTAGGACAAACATTCACAAGCCATTTGGGATGGAGAGGTAAAACACATGTAACTCGTGAAATCAATAACTTTATATTCCATTTTTAATGCGATAACATTTCACTTCACTTTTAGGATCGGTCATGGCTCATCATTCGACATGGCAAGCTATCACTTTGGTGTGCCAAAAATGTGATTCTAGTAGATTTACGGATGGAGCCATATCTACAATTGATAAGCTCCTTGGGGGTAAATTGCCTACCTTTTGTAAAATTGGATTAGCATATGATCATTGCCCTAGTTGAGAGGTAAAGGCTAGAGACTCATACGTTTCACATGCCTACTAAGGAGTTCACCATTACTCTATGGAATGTTGAGGTTCAATTAGGCCTCCCAGATGGTGGTCAGGCAATGATAGGGAGTAGTTTTCTTGATTGGATTACCACGTGTTAGAGATTTCTCAAAACAAGACCAGAGTTAGGTAGTAAGGGTGCCACATTAGCCTAATGTGGCTTCAAGATATGTATTGAGTCTTACCACAATATGCAGATGTTGAATAAGTTGCATGTCATACATGTGTGTACATGTTGTAGCCACTGAGAGGATTTATCTTCGCCAAAAAGTTGAGTGCTCTTGTACACAACAAGTTTTTGCCATTGTTGGAACACTTCAATGTGACAAGGACATACAATTGGGGGTCCACATGTTTAGCTTAGTTGTATTGCTAGCTCTATGTTGAATTGTCTCGTTAGCTCATTAGATAAGAGGGGCAATGGTACTCCTTCAGGTGTAGACATGGGATAGATTCCCCTATATAGCACCTATCAGCCACCACGAACTTGTTGTAGATGCTGGAGCTCACTTGGCTACATAATAGAGGATGAGCTTAGACATTAGGTATCACCTAACGCATGTTATTGCTGCTTATTGGGTGTACTCAATAGGCAGACTACTGGTAAGGTATTTCTTCAACCTTTTTCAGTTTTCCATTTGATGATATGCATCATTACATCTAAATTTTACTTACTACCATTTAGGTTAAGTGAGAGCCATATGTAGGAAATTTAACTCACATCCTACTCCCCTTCTATAGAGAAGGTAGATACATTTAGACTATTTGAGTGCTGCTTATATGCTTTCACATAATCAAGTGGCATTTCCTAAACCGTATTGCTAGGCAGTTTGGGGGTTTCTAGTATATTCCGTAGAATGTTAACACACAACCTAAGCTCCATCAATCGACTTGCATAGGAGGGTTATCACAGATTCGTAGGTGTAACATGCACCTTATATAGCCTTATGGGACGAGCATCTAGCTTAGCTGCTTCACCTATAAGGCCCTTGTTAGGGCCAGCAGGGATAAATGAGATGATATAGATTTATTAACTGTTGGTATATAGGATGTACAAGAGCAGTTCTTGGACAACTGATAAGTAAAACATCAACACTAATTGGGTGATGTATTGTGTATATATACTAATTCATTTCACGATACTTTGTTTATGTAGGCTAATGGGTTCCGACAAATTTGCTTATCCCCAGATCATGTTATGGCTATTGTTCTAGTTGATCATGGTCTTCAGTTTATACATGATCACAGGAAGATGACGTTGTACCCATAGGCGCACCAAAAGTAGGTTTCTGAGGTTGAGGTAAAAGCACAACATGTTGACATTTGGCAACAACAGCAACCAATTCCTGCATGTTGTAGGATCAGGGGACTTAGATGATCCTATAATCGGGCTCAATTATAGGAATATGTAGCACAAGCCTAAAGCTTCCACCTATTGCTGATGAGATGGATGACAGCTTGACCCCACTACCTAGCACTTATATCATACCACATCGTCATTCCATTGGTAGTTCATTCCTTGCACCACCTACTCTACAAAAGAGACACTTAGATAAGCAAATAATGTATTAAGGTAAATCTTCATAGCTTGCTACAAATTGGAGTCCAATGCCTTCATGTTACTTTGATAATGCCCCCTAGCACCATCCAATAGAGGAGTCACAAAATCCTGCTGCTTCAAATCAAGGCTGGTTAGAGGGCTCATAAACACATTTTCATGGCTTACATGACAGTTTAGTAGAAGAAGGAATAACAAAGGATAGCAAACTATTTTATCTCATTTGACATGTAAATTTTCATCGACATTTGTAACTCATGTATATGAAAGTTCTACAAGCTTTTTCAATTTTCTTTCATTCAATGTTGGGTACTTGATTTTTATTACTCTTCACCATTTCACATATGTTTTCTCCTTAATTACATAGCTTTTTTCAAATAATACACTTTTCAATGGAGCTTCCAATTCACACATGAAATTGTTATTTATATGGAGTTTGGGATTACAAAGTTTTAACTATTACTATAGTATGAACTCGAGTTTATATTTTTTAGTCTTAACATGAATAATTCTTTCTCATTTCAATTGTTAAATAATTTAATCAAAACACAATTATCTCAAAGATGAAAAACAGTTTATTATACTTAAGATCTTTGTTTTCATCTGTATCTGTTTTATTATAAGTAATTTCTTAGGTAGAAGCTTCAAATTGTTTTTCCAAAAATACCATTTATGTAAATTTTTTTAAAATAAAAGGTTGAATTTTCTAAAATTATATTTTTTATTACTAAATTTTAAAATTTTTAATTTAATTCAAATTTTTAATTATTTTTTAATTTTAAATTAATTTTATTTTTCTATTTTTATTAAATTTGTCATAATCTCTTCAAAATTTCTCATTTTTAAAAATAAAAAAAATTATTATTTTTAATTTACTATTTTAAATTTTTAAATTTAGTTAGTAAATTTTTTTAATAAAATATTTTTTCTATTTTTATATCTACATCTTTAGATTTTTTAACAATTTTTTTAAAATTTTTTAATTTTTAAAAAGAATTTAATATTTTTTTATAATTTTCTTTACATAATTTTTCATAATATTTTTTTTGAAAAAAAAATTCTCAAATTATTTTTTTTTTAATTTAAAATTTTACATAAGAATAGAAAAAAAATTATTAAATAATTTTCATAAATTTAAAATTTTTAAATATTGATTTAAAATTTATAAAAAATTATTTGCATTTTTCCAAAATTTAGGCAATTTAAATTGAGGATGTATACTTATAATGAGCCTTTAGTTGGGCCAATTGTGGCTCAATTGATGGTTTATTCTTGGTCTACACCTTTGTTACCTATTTTCATAATATCTTCCCCAAATATCCTATTTCTCGATTATTTTATTTTATATTTTTAAAAGGTTATTTTGGTGGATTCCTCACATAACACCATATTAATGAAAACTCTTATATTGAAGACGACAATGGAGAGTAATTTATGGAGATGAGAAATAGAAAGTGGGTCGTAAGTAGTTCACTTAATGGAACGAATTTACTCAAATAGAATTATAATGTCAACTAGGGCTAATTGGTAATATGGAATGTAATATGGAATTGTCACTCTTCCTTCATTATTACAAAATAGTTATTTGCTTATTTAATTTGTAAAAGGTTATATCATAAGTAATTTCTACTCTATATAATGTGGAATAGATAAGGAATTTATATTTGTTTCATTCACTAAAAGAATTGTTATTTCTCATATTTTGTAAATTTTAATCCAAATATGTCCTTGATCATAAAAAAAGAGGAATTGCAATTCCTTTTCAATCTATTCTATTCTAATAAATCAAATGCAAGTTTAGAATATTTATTATTTAGGGCTATTATTCAAGATGAAATTTCTCTTCTTCCCTTAGAAAAAGGTAACCTATATTGATTATATAGTTAGGTGATTCATGAGCAATAAAGGTGGTCTTGCTATTGATTTTTTAATTTGGAATGGGAATAACCATTCAATGGTAGATGAATTTGGGACAATGTACTTTTACTCATTTGAAATGGTTTTGTGAAGTTGAACAAGGACTTAATGCAACTAATTTAGGGGGAGTATGGTTTGGTGGTGAGGGGAAAGAGAGAGGGAAGGTATTTGTATGCAAGAAGTAAAGAAGGGGAAATTTCCCTCTAACAAGTGCCCATTCTCATTTGTTAGGTCTTATAGTCTAATTGCTATAAACATTATTCTTTATCTAAGGATGGAATATATTTGAATTTCTCCTTCTCAATTAGTTGTGTAATGTATAGTGAGTGTTTATTCTCATTTGTATATCTATCAATTACAAATAGGCCCGAGTAAGTAGTAAAAGGAAAAAAAAAATGATTATTGATTATTGATTATTGAGCTCACATGTTACTAGTGGACATATAGATCGATACACAAAATACATACATGCAAACCACGTGTGAAGAGAATAGAATAATATAATGTCACTATGTGGGTACACAATCATCATATAAACTTCAAAACGTCAAATATTGTATAAAATGTAGTGCAAACTTGTGCAAAGAACTTACGCATCTTTATGAAATATAGTACGTACGTCTCTAAAAGTAGGTCCTTAACTCCTCCTGAGCCACTAATTAAAGCCACTCTATCGTAGGTTTTTCTTTCTTGGCATGCACCTAACATATTCAGAATATTTCCAGGAAATAAATGCATCGAGATATATTAAGTATTCCCTCAATATATTTAAAAAGCACCCAAATATATATATGGACTATCCTTATAAAAATATTGATTTCAAATCCAACACGTTGTATAGCTTCCAGCCGCTTGAGATTTGGCTAGGTTTTGTAGAGAATGGACCGTTTGTCGACTCTGATAAGGACGATGATGATGACGACGACGACGATATAAGCGCATCTCTGCACTGCAATGGATCATTGTCAAATAAATAAGGACCGTAATTCTGGTAAGTTCTATAAATTGATCACAACTTCTTGATCTTGTGATGCACATGAATTAATTGGAAGATGGTCAACACTGGCCTCCACCAGCTGCTTTGATGATCTCACATAGTTTAGGCATCATTATTGGAGTCAAAATTGATGTATGACCATCACCATGACCATAATCATGCTAATGTTCATGTTGATGATCATCATAAATTGGAACCGTCAAAACCATACTCTCATCAATAATGCGCTTGTTGTCCACATTATTAACTTCATTGCCAACCATTATTTGATCTTCTTTTAGAAGATGTTTTGGATCAATTTGATGAACTGGGTACCCCAAAAACGAAACTCGATCACACACCACGGACTGATCGGACGGCTCCGCAATTATTGGTTGATATACCGATTCTAGGCCATAATTCGGACTTATGTTTTGGTAATCTAATGCGATTAAGGTATTCTTGTTGTTGTTGTTGTTGTTGTTGTTGGAGGCATGCAATAGGCTTTGTCGCATGTGGACTGGTGTCGGATAAGGATAGTAGCGATGGTGTTGATGGTGGTTTTGTTGAAGGGCCATGATTATTTCACTAGGGTTGTAAAATTGATGATGATCAGAAAAGGCCTGTAATAGACGGGTGTGATTGTGATCCGACATGAGCTTCTTCTTGATGCTTGAATTCCAAAAGTTCTTCACTTCATTGTCTGTCCTTCCCGGTAGGTGCTTTGCTATTTGTGCCCATCTAATATATTCAAAAAAATTAAAATTAACACACCTTAAAAACTATCTTACAACAAAAAATTAGTCATATAACATTGTTGCATTAACATTAGTGTCTAATTAATATAAATACAATCAATCTAGATTATGCGAGGGGTTTTTGCTAATTAAGTAGTCAATAACGATTGTGTTCAAGTCGAATCATGTACCTGTTGCCGAGAATGCTATGGAGCTCAATGATAAGGGTTGCTTCTTGTTGAGAGAAGCTACCCCGTTTTAAATCTGGCCTAAGATAGTTTATCCATCTCAGTCTACAACTTTTTCCACATCTTTGTAGACCTAGATAAAAATTATAAGAACTAATCAAATGTTATTAACATATTATTATTAATAAACCAAACGAAATTTCATATACAATATGATTACGAGTATATATAATGATAATATGTTGAATAATTAAGTACCATATGAAAATTAAAATGAAATAGGAGACCTGCATTTTTCGGAAGTGAGCTCCAGCTACCATGGCCATAAGTGGTGATGTAGTTGATGAGCTTCTCATCTTCCTCAGGTGACCACAACCCTCTCTTAACTTTCTGCTTGTTGCAGCATGAATGGTGACCCATATCTTAATCTCTCTCTCTCCCCCTCCTTACTTCCCTCTAGTTCTTTGTTTGCTGTCTGAGAGAATAAGCGAAGTGTTCCCCTTTATATAACAGTGGGCCATGAAAACTTATTTAGAAAGGGAAGAGAGGAAGACAGTTATTGTATCTATTACATCATCAATCAAGACTATTTCTCACGTTAATCAGGCGGAAAGATTCAATTATTACTAGTTTTACGTTGTATTATTATCACTTTCCTTTTCAAGATTTATAGCATCAATAATTGCTAAAGGGAAGTTGAGGCCGCCTCGGTGAGCCATATGACGAGAAAGTAAGCACAACTGAGATACAACTTTTATTAATAAATCAACACATGGGATTTTAGAATTTATAGATGAAAATGGTATCATATCTAAAAGACCATATGATGAGAAGGTAAGCACAATTTAGATGCATCTTTCATTAATAAATCAACACATGAGGTTTTAGAGTTTAGAGATAAAAATGGTATCATGTCTAAAAGAGTAAATTTTCAACTTTTTTTCAATATTTATTATATACTTAAGAAAACACAAACACAACTGTATAGAAATATTATTATTATTATTATTATTATTTATTTAGAATATTAGTTAGTGCTAGCAGCTTCAATCTTTTGGCATTTTCTAATAAAATACAAGGGTCTTAATTACTGTTTAGAGAAGAGTAAATATTGAAAAATGGACAATATGCGGAGGAGTTAACACTTAGGGTAGACTGAGAAAAAACCTTCATGCACTGTCTTGTGAAAGTAGAAGACAAGCTAGTTAATGGATGTGGGGTAAAGTTTGAAAGTGGCAGTGCCTCTTGTTAAAAGCTATATTTTGCTTACACTGTCCATGCTATATAATATGGTGATTTTTCATTATATAGGTGGGTGAGGGGTAGATTTTTTTTCTTACTTTATGTTCTTTTCCATCTCCTTAATTACAGAAATTCTGCCATATCACATTGTCATCTACTATAAGTATTTTTATTTTATTTTATTTTATTTTATTATCTAATATCAGCATATAATTAGCAAAATATACAAATAGTGGAAGATATATCCTCCGGTAGAATCATACATGCACGTTATTATAAACCAAGTTTATAAAAATGTAACCACAAAGTGTCCAATATATTATAAGTATATCATTCCTTATAAATAGAGTTTTTCATGCTTCAAACACTAACTATGTCAACTATATAAAAATTGGTTCACATCATTAGAATAATTTTAATATTATAAAAATGTAAAAGAATAATTTATGAGTTGCGCACGGTATCTTAAACCTTATAGATTTTACAAAGTTTAGGTTTTTGAGTGATACAGATAGGTTTCAGTTTCAAATTTTAGAAAGTTATACTTTGAGGATTAGATTGGGCCTTTTACTTTATTCACTCTGCACTTGCTCATCCATTCTTCTTTAGTCCCAAATCACCATAAGTTCTTAATTAATATATTGCCTTAAATACTCAAATAATTATTGTATTTCCGTACTTAATCTATACTATCAGTAGGGTAAGCTTGTCAATATTTTAATTTTAGGACATTCACATATCACTAAATTTACTAAACTTTCTAATTATATTTTAGGCCAAAATACAACTTTTTCTAAGTTAATTAAGCAATAAATAGTAGCGGTACTTAAGTAATTCCATCAAAACTATTTACTTAAGCTATTTCAAAAAATTACCAATTTAAAAAAATAATTTTAATAAATATTGAACCCATCTTTCTTTACAATTTCTTTTCATATCTATAAAATTTATGTCAAATACAGTCTACAATAATAAAAGAATGAGTTAGAAACTACATAGTGTAAGTTTTTGCAAATAAGTTAACATTTTCATATGAAAATGCCTCCAAAGGAGGAGTCCATCTAAGTACTCATCAAATTAATTTTATAAAACTACCACATAAAAATATAAGTAAAATAATGCCATCAAGTAGTCAATCATATCATAATGAAGCAGCTCAACAATAGGAAGCTCGGTAGTACATTAGCATAGGGGATGGGTCTAAGGAAAGTGAACATAATCCATTTAAATTCTAATGTGATTGGCCAGCAAGTTGCAGTTTCTGTGCTTAATGGATGATGTGATACAATGTAATTTCAGTAACTCCGCTAATTGAGCTTGATCGTTGGCACTTTCGCCCCATTCTTCTCAATCAAAGGTATAATGTGACAATTGAATTTTGAAATTTCCATGAAAGATGATGTTTGGTTAGAGCAGAGCTAATAGAAGTATTGAGATGTGAAGTATGTATGCGGTGATTGTAATTTCACAATGTCCCTATAAGCAAAGCATTACAATATAGTTTCCACATAGAGTTTTATTTCCAAAGCATCATCTTCTAGTTTATTTTGTATGGTCTTCAAAAGCATATTAGTAGTCGTCTTTTCATTTCGGTTGTGCTCTTGGGCAGCTCTCAAGCAAATATGAGTGGCACTTGGTGGCTCTTAAGCATAATGTGAGTAGCACTTGGTGGCTTTTGAGCATAATATATGAACGGCACTTGTTGACTCCTAAGCATAATATACAAGATAGCTCCTAAGTAATAAATGAGCAACACTTAGTAGCTCAAAAACCGAGTATGCAAATCTATATACTAAAAGCTAAGTTTAATAAATCAAGTTTTATAATCAAAATATGACTCGTAGGTCATTTTATACAAACTGAGTTTTCAAATATGATCGTTAGGTCCAATTCATTAACCAAGCATTTTTAAATGACCCTTAGGTCCTTTGGTCAAAGATGAGCTTCATAAAGATGTAACCCTTAAGCTATTTTTGTACCATACCTTGAATACACGTGATGCGATAAATAGTAATCGAGATATAAGTAAAGCCATAACTGCAATTCCACAATTTAATTAGCCAATAATCTATATTAAACATATTTGTGTAATGGAAACTACTATCAACAAGTAATCTCACAATATTTATAATATCAATCACTTCTTAGACATACTTTTCAAGTGATCACTATTATCCACCAACCTCGATTATAATTAAGGCATGCTTACAATACATGAATATCTATCACAACATCATGACATACGAAGTTAAGCAATGATATAAATCAATTAAATCACAAAGTCATGTAATTACTTACGTAAAATCGCAGTGCCTCTACAAACATTTGAGTGATTGTTTCATTTTATAGTCACTGCGCTAAAGCACAAAAAGATAGGGGGTGTTCACCTAAGCTGTTGCATATACTTGATAAAATCCTCAAATACTATATCCACCGGTTGTTTCAAAAATCACTTATATTATATAAAAGATACTTCGAATTATTTAAATTTTATCATAGTAAAAAAATCTCTACAATGCCTTCTAAATTATCACTAGAGTTGTTAAACTTTCCAATTAGATGTAAAAATCCTTAAACTAGTTTAATTCAAAATTTATTAGAATTTCATTTTCCTTAAATTTATTCGTTGACTTTATAGTAAAAATTAATATTTTTAATATACTAAATTAAAAGGTAAAAATTATATCATAATGAAATATAATGAGTGTCGTAATCACAATTTAATATAAAATAGTAATTTTCCAAAGATAGATATCATAATGGTTATTTCAAAGTCAAACAATAAAACTTATAAAAATTATTAAATTTATAATAATAAAAATTTCTAATATACGATGTAACTTATTTTTACAATATTGTTCAATTCAAATAAGTGTTTGAATATTAAGAAGTATAGGATCACTGGATCATTGTATTAAATGTAACTCATTTATTACTATTAAAATACCCCTCTAATACCATATATACATTTATTCATGTGTATAATTTATAGTCTTACCATTTCGAAAAAATGCAAGTGTTAAGGTGAGATTCTAGAAAATTCTTACTACAAATTTTGTGTAAGAATATAATTGTAGAAATTATCTTTTTATTTATGTGTATTAGTATTGATAATACTCTTTCTATATATAACTATACAAGCTCCACAAATGCCTTTCAAGGATACATATTTATCTATATACCATAAATGTACGTGTAATTTGAAGACACAAATACCCTAGATTATGTTCCCTATATATTTATATAGAGGATCATTCGCAAAGGATATATCCATGTGGGACTTTTGATTCTAGTCTTTGCAGATCTGCAATGTGCAGCCTAACGTGTGCGTGCAACCCAATTTGATTCACTTTATCTTATTCGTTTTGGTTTCTAAATTGAAAAAAAAAACCTGATTCTTACTCTACTCCATGAGTACTCTTAAATTGTATGAAAATCGCTGCAAAAATTTATCGAAGTCAAGTTCAAATGGTAGATCAAAGTAGCCTATCATAGCTGAAAAACGCAGTAGATATTACATACATTTCTAACTTTAATTCGCGTTACCAAGCCCTTTTTAAGAGTTTTGCTTTTGACAAATTTGTTTAGAAAACACAACATTTTTTATAATTCATTTCAACCAATTTGGATGAAGATTTTGGTGAAAAAAATTGAATTTTTATGCATATAATTATACACATAAAGCGACAGATTTATAATAAGAATGTTCAAACTTTTTTATTTATTTCCTTACCACGCAGTCATTGTTGGGTAGTGTTAATGGCTGGTATTTGTAGTATCCCACACCTAGTTTGCAGTGGTGGTGGTGGTTTGTGGAGTAGTGGTCGGAGGAGTAAGTTATGGTTGTTTAAAGTTACCTAGTCAAAATTGTTTGCCTGACGCAAAAATTTTCTAGGTATTGAAACCAGTTTGATGAGCTAACTTTGGTGGCGTTTTCCAACAATATGATGGTCGCTCTAGCACGGTGATAGTAGGGGATTGAAAGAGGGTATGAAGTAGTTTCAAGTGGTCGCCATGACTTTGAATTTGAGTGAGTGGTAGCTAAGGGATGAGAGAGAGAAAATCTAAGGTTGCAAATCGGATCGCTTGGAAATGGGAATGGAAGAGGAAGAAGAAGGAAGAGGAAGTGAGAGTCCCACGCAGAGACAATGGTGTTGTTTTGTTTTTGTCATACGAAGATCTGTTGTGTGCTTGCCGAAAACAAAATATTTTGCAAGATTTTCCACATTACGTGTAACTTATATGCATAATAGAAGTTATTTTTATTTCATTTTTCTATGAAAACTTGCGAGTAAATTGATTTTATTATTTATTTTATATTTTAAGATACTGATATTTATTTTAATATTAGTTAATGATTAGAAAAAAAAACTCAATATTTTTGAGTTCCAATTTTGTGTTCAACTTTATGTTATATTTGGGATATTGAAATTTATATTTTTTTATTATTATTTTTTAACTTTTTTTTAGCTATTTACTATATCATATTATGATCGCATGTCTATTTAATATGCTTTCTTTAATATTTTGATTTATGTCTTAAAAATTTTGTTTTCATTATTATCACTTTAAATCATCACCGATTGCAATAGTTCTCATTGCATGAATTAATTCTAATGATAGTAGAAATTAAGTTATAGTTAAAAAAAAAAAAGTTTAGTTGAAAAATGAAAAATTTCCGTCATAAAATTGGGCACCTTATTTTAAGGTGATGGCACACATAACACGATACTAAGCGTTGTAGTAGGTATCAGGTGGTATAGACTATATTCTTAATCAAAGGAGCAAAAGAGAAACAAAAGGGAGACTAGCAGTAGCATCTTATTAGTGATAACATTGTTTTGTCCAATAGGATTTCTTTCAAATCTTTAATATTGAAAATATAAATTTTCATGTTCATTCAAATATGATATTTTGATTTAAACATGCACTTCATAATCAATGTTTTTAAAACATCCATATAAGTATATAACCATAATATGTACTCATCAAAACCCACGAAAATTTTAATTCTATCAAAGCATGAAATACATAATAAAATGCATCAATAAGATTTCTTTTCAGCAGTTTCATGTTTGATAAGCATCATCATAGGATTATGGAAAAAGTATGTTCTTAAGGTATTAAAGAATCCAATGAATTATATTAAATAGGAGAAACAATTTGTGTAAAAGAGGTTTTTATTTATTTATTTTTTACTTGGGGTCTAAATGAGAGTTAAAAAATTTCGACCTTTAACATGATCCATCCACTAATCATGAGCCTAAATATAAAAAATTTTGACCTTTAACATGACTCGTTTATATTTTAGATGGCTGGTATACATACAAGTTGTCTGCCTCCGGTTGTCCTTTTTCTGTCATTTATGTGTTACATGAAAATGAACATGGTCTAAGTTTTAATTGGGCCTTTGGAACTACTAAAATTCAGAATATAGTGGTGGCTTGGTTTGTTGGTTGGATCATTGGGCTATGTCAAGTCCAATGGTTAGTCAGCGACTCAGCAAGGGAGAAATTTTTGTATACACACTTCAGATGATTGAAGTGAAAATGAAGAAATCTTTCTTTATTACCAAACTAAATATGTAAAATCTGAATCTTGGCAGTTGATATTAATATGAAAGTTATTGACATACATTGCGCATTCTAAATAGCTAAAAATTGCATGAAGAATTTTATGAGTTGGACGATTAATTTAGTACCATTTCATAATATTATGAAAAAAAAAAAGGAATTGGATAAGTGTTGGAGTAATGACAATAATGTTGAAAGAAAATTAAAAGTTAAGATAGTGCAAAATGATTATTGAAAAGATTTAGACTAGTTCAAAATTTGAAAAAGTCCAAATACCATTTATGACAACAAATTCTTTCCTCTAGTAATAATACACTGAATTGTAGATAAATTAGTTATACAAGATAAGATATATGGACATGTTATCTAAATAAATGTTAGATTAGTATACACAAATGTTTAAAATTTTCAAATATATTTTTAACATTTTAGTTCAGTTTGGTTTTCCAATTTGGAGATGTCCTAATTCAATTTTTTCAGTTTCATTTTTTCAAACCACAAATAAAAAAAAAAAATAGTTTTGTTTCCTTTGGATTTCTGATTTGTTTACCTCTTACTCCTCTGACTAGCTAAATAATATACTTCCGATGCTCATGCCAAAAAAATTGATACATTATAGCCACTTGTTTGCTAGCTAAGTATTATACTTGTGATGCTCATGTAAAAAAATTTGATAGATAATAGTCACCTGTTTGAAATGGTTTTTTTATTTTCTTTTTAACTTAATCATGTCATAAAGGGAAAACATTGCACTTGAAATTTACTATGAATCCGTTAACTAAGAAAATTGTTATTAATCCTTATACATTTCAAAAGTAAAGTTCCACATTGCTTAGATTTTACGTCCTTTCTATCTTTATAAAATAAACATTCCTATATTTTATAAATAATTAGAACGAGGTGCAGGCTTCCATGCATATTGGTTAGGTGAAATTAGTGTCTCTTAGCACACGACGTACTCACAACTCATAAGCCCCGTTCCTACTGCTGTTCTGCTAGAGTTAATTCAATTACAAGGCTTCTCGTATTTTGTATAGTTATAAGAGCCGAAATATCAATCTTATATCTTGTTACACAATTTTATTGATTACTAATAACGGCAATTAAAGTGGGCCAAGAAAAGGGCAATTAAAGATTGCATTAATGATATTATCCTTTACTCATTTGAATTGATTATAACCAACAATAATTACATTAATTATTTTCCATTGTTAGTTTACTGGATAGCTGCCTAGGACCTATACACCATGAGAAGAAGAGTGAAATTATAATGCCTTAGAACCCGGGAATGCTATGATTCACCATGTGTTCTCACTAGATGAAAACATGCGAAGACTCTCACTATAATTTTCTAATACTTACATTCAAGTACTTATGATAATAATTAAAATCATCTTCTACATGCAAGGGATTAACATGAGTTTCTATCCTTAATAATACATCATCAACAGTTTCCTCAAATTATTACAGTAAAACATTATAACATTCAACTAGAACAACAATTCTTAAAACAACTTAACAAGTAATCCAACATGTGTTTTTTGTTATTGTAACTGTTAATCCTCATAGTAAACATATTCTACATTCTTCTCATCATTTTGATCATGATTTGTCTCCACTAAGATCTCGTCATACCTTAAAATCTCTCTCTTAGCACTTGCAACTAAAAAAAGAAAAGGTTCCCACGAGACGTAAGCTAATGCCTAGCACTATGCATGCCTACAACCACATATGCATGCCATAATAGAAATATCTATACATATATGATGCAACACAATATTCAAACACAAGTTACTTATCTTTCCCATCATTAGCCAAGATACAATCTCATCATCAACATTCAACCTTACACACTTTCACATAATCCTTCCACATACAATATATATACATATATCTATATATAACAAAGGGTACTTTTCTTTGTCCATGAGTCTATTTCAAACATAATATATATATATATATATATGATAGTGAGTACTTCTCACTATCCATGAGTCAATAAGTCCTTTCACAATATCCTTCTATAAACACAACATCCTTCCACATACATGAATCCTTCCATATACTATGTAGATCCTTTCGGTACATGACTCAATTAGAGACAACATCACATACCAATCATTCAGGTACCACCTCGAGATCATCGACCCACACTTGGTTTCTCAGACCCAACAATTCATAAACACATGCACACACATTCAAATTCACTTACAATAATGTTTAATCCATACACAATATGTAACTTAACAAGCACAAACAACACACAAGATATACACACTTGGATTCCAAAATTTGATTTCCTCACACTTCTATAATCTCACAAATCCTCCAAACCTATACATAATCCAAATTACATTCTCTTAGAATTGTATCTCAACAAAGTAAAAAAGAAACGAAACTTTTCAACCCAACACGACCATGTTAGAGGCTTTATAAGTGAACATGAGATAGTATACCGCCGTGCCAAAGGCCATGTACATTTTTGTTTATTTTGTATTTTGACATGGGGTAAGATACGATCTTGTTGGGAGGCCATGTACCTTTCGATATAGTCTGGGTTTTAACATGGGGCATAACATAACCATGTTGGGAAGCCGTATATCTTTTTATATAATCTGGGTTTTAACACGGGGTATGACACAACTATGTATCTTACTATTCCTCATGAATTCTCTTTTTCCCATTCAAAATTCCTAAACCTTTCTAATCTTAACCTAATTTTCTGAATAAATATGTCAAATTGCTTCCAAATTAAGCTAATCTAATCATAGTACAATAGATTTTGGTACTTACTCATTCTGGATTGCGATTTGGCTTCTTAGATTGTCCGTTTATATGCACTTTTCACCTCGTTCTTTGTCTTGATTCCTATTCACACATCACCAAACCATTTTAGGACTATGAATCCACAATCACATATATGTATCTAGTGATTGAAATCTTTACCTGGTTGCACATAGCTCGTTTCTATTGCTCTCCTATTAGATTTCTCTTAGGTTGTTCTATAGGTTCTTTGAGAGAGTCTCAATGCTTGCAACTATCAAAAAGAGGAAACGAGTAGCCCTTGGTCATAAAAGGGTTTATATACTTAGGCCTCGAAATGACCAAATTGCCCCTATTCATATATTTTATTTACCATATTTAACCTTAGCTTGGATTTTAAATAAAAGGTAATTACATATATATATTTTTATATACATAGCCATATATTTACATTCTCCCCCCCTTATAAGAAGTTTCATCCTTGAAAATTACTTATATTATGAAAGAGTTCTAGGTATTCTTTTTCATCTCTTCTTCTAACTCCTAGGTAGCTTCTCTCTCTGTTTGGTTGCTTAACTATACTTTTACATACCTGATAACTCATCTTCTCATAATATGCTCTTTAGTGTCCACAATTTTGATAAGTCTCTCTACAGTAGTGAGGTCTGGTTACACTTGTAGAGATTCTAGTGTAATGATTTAGTTTGGGTTGGGTATATATTTCTTAAGTATGGAAGTGTGGAATACATTATGTGCTTAAGCCAGATTAGGTGGTAACATTGGTCTATATGCCACTGGTCCAATTCTCTCCTGGATATCAAAGGGTCCCACATATTTGGGGTTCAATTTCCCTTTCATTCCAAATCTTTCTACTTCCTTTATAGGTGAGACTTTCAGTAACACATAGTCTCCCACTTAGAACTCTAACGAGCTTCTCTTCTTATCCACATATGACTTTTGATGGCCTTAGGTGGATTTCATTTTTTACCTGATCAATTTGACTTTGTCAACATCATTTCATACTAGGTTAGGTCCCAATACTTGTTTTGAACCCACCCGATGTGCCTAAAAGCAAGTGAAGTAGATGCAATTAAACAATACTTAACAACTCCACAACCAAAGCCAAAAACCAGATCAATCCTCCTCCACTTAGACATGAACCCCAAAATTGATTGTGATCTAATTTGCAAAATCAATGAAGATCAATACCAAAATGATGATGCTACTCAAATGAATCAATTACTTAACACAATATCCAATGAGATCCCAATCACTAACACACAAAATGGTCATGAACTCCTCTTTAACAAAGGAGCTCTACATAAATAATGAAAGATAAATATAAGGCAATATCAAGATACAAATCCAATCAAATTGATAACAATATATGAATGGGATTGGACCTTTACTTGATGCTAAAAATTAGAACAAGAACCACCCTAGTCAACACTAGATATAACACACTAGTTATGAAAAGGAAATCAACTTAGGGAATTGATATTACTCACAATTCACTAGGTTGCAAACTCACCACAATTCCAATTAGATTGAAATTGATAAGAGTCCTATGAAATCTTAGGACAAACCCTAATCTCTCACGAAAATTTGTAGCCATAATAAAGTGTATTCTCTTCTTCAAAATCCTACTTAAGAAAATATTTATACTTGCTCCATTTAAAGTTAAAATGACTAGAAAATTACAACTATGCCACTATAGGGTGTCCGGTCCTAAAACAAAAATTACAACCAAATAAAATGTCCTAAAAACTTACAAAATAAATAGTCCAAAGAAATAAATTACAAGTATAAAAGATAATAATCTTTAAAGAGTCGATGTGTCGAGGCAATGTTGATCATAGCAGGCCATTGGATGAGAATCTGATGATGTCCCTAATTGACTAACGGTGAAGTTCATTTGGCATCTCGTGAAGAAATATCATTGTACCTGTTAAATTATCATTTAAATATTTATTAGATAAAGAAAACAAGTATACATATAGGTGATTTAGATCATCATCCAAATCAAGTTCTCTAGCCTTCTAGATCGCTGGGAAGATTTCCATCATCTCCTCGAGCCACTGAAAGATTTGCCCTCAAATCTAGAGGGTCACTTCTTAGATTGAACCCGAATACCTCTATTGTTCTGTTTTCCCAATTACTAGATGAAACTGAAGTAGTCCTAACCTGCTCTTGGAATTTGTGCACCTTAGATGGAGACATAGGTACCAATACTATTCAAAACCCTCCCATTCGAAACATGTAGGTATTTCTAAAGCCATCATGCAACACCTTTCGATCAAACATCCAAGGCCTACCCAATAGTAAATGAAATGCACACATGGGGATCACATCACATAAGATCTCATCATGATATTTCTTCCTAACACTCATTGGCACCTTTGCCCTTTGTGTAACATGCATACTATCCCGATTATCCAACCAATGCAAGTTATAAGGGCTAGGATGTGGACTAGTAGATAATTGTAATTTGTCTACCAGTGCGGTAGATATAACATTCATGCAACTACCACTATCCATGATGAGTACACCAAGGTTACCTCTGATTTTGAAAGAAGTGTGGAATATGTTCTCCCTCTATTTGTCCCTAGCATCACGAGATAAAGTCAAAGCCTTGCACAACACATTAATGGGTAAATACTATTCACATGCCCTCCTCATGTGTTTCTATAGTCTGATCATCATAATATTCCTATAGTGCTATAGACAGATTTGTAAGCACAACCAGTTCCTTCTCCTCCTCTCCAACACCCTCCATAATAGTCATGACCCTCTTATTAGGACACTGTGCTGTCATATGCTCAAATTCCATGCATTTAAAGCATTTAATTTGGCGCACTTTCCCACTAGTAATTCTCAGTACAGTTTACCTAACGTCTGGTGCTATTACCTCTTTACCCTTTCCTAAGGTCATGTTCTCCCTATCTGTGCTGGGGATAGCTCTAATTTGTTAAATGATCAGGAGAGTCTTTATGTGACTTAAAGGGCTAGGATACCCTTCAGTATAGGGGATAAGTACTCTGATGAGCTTGAATGTGATATTCTTCCAATGTGTACATCCTATATATTGCTTGGTAGGCCATAGTTATATGATAGGAGGGTTTTACATGATGACTTCAGGAATACATATGTATTCCAGCAAGAGGGTAAATGCATCATTCTAAATCCGATTTCACCTTTAAAGGTCCAAAAGGTTCAGCGATAGATCTGTAGACTATTAGAGATTCCTGAGAATCATAACCACATGAACCAACCTTTAGAGGACTAAATTGTGCAGAAGTAGACATGCCAACCTTTAGAGGTTCCTGAGGCTCCTAGTTACATGAACCAACATATAGAGGACAACACTTGTCAGACACAGATGTGTTAAGCATCAGAGGTTCCTGAGGGTCATGGTCAGATGAGCCAACCACCAGAGGACCAAACTGTTCAGAGGTAGTTGTGTCTATCTTCAGAAGTTCTAGAGGTTCATGAGCAGTTGGGTAAACCATTAGAGGGCCAAGAAGGTCAAAGACATACGGGTGAATTCGAAAAGGAGGCAACAATATCAGTGGAACAGGTTGAGACAGGGGAGATCTTAGTGGATAATGGACCATTACATGTGTTGTAGATGAGATATATCTTAGAAATGGAGGAGAGAAAGCAATCATCCCCTATGGTATTTCAGATATTAGGATCCTGTAGTGATACTTCTTCAGATAACTTGCTAGGAGGATATAGAGTCTCTATTGCATTTGATTTGTCAGATTTGAGGACAAATCTTTTTGAGGCTCGAGGAGATGATAGGAAGCAAAATCCTACAAGACCTATCATTAGGGCAAGAGTTAAAGGATTTCAAATCTTGGCGATGAGGGTCTTCTTGGAACAAACCGATCTCGGAATTATTTATATACTAACCTCTTTTCTATTACTTATGTATTGTGTATTCCAGTAAGCACACTTATCGGGCTTTATAAGGCGATGGACAAACTCACTAAGACTCAGCTTGTGGGTTATCCATGGACCAACCTAAACCGAAGATGAGTTGGACCGACAAATTCCATTGAAGAGCTGGCTTATGAAGACTATTTTTGTATTTTGTTATTTTTCATAAACCATTTATTTTGTAAGCTTTTGAGACATTTTATTTGGTTGTATTTATAGATTTAGGACTGGCCACCCTTTAGTGGCATAGTTGTAATTGTTTAGACATTTCAATCCTAATTGGAACAATTATAAATACTTGCTAATTAGGGTTTTTGAGGGAATTTTTTTGAAAATTGTTGCTATAGGAGCCTCTTCACGCTATCTACTCTTATCAATTTCACTTGTGAAATTGTGGCGAGTTGGCTTAGCAAATCTTGTGAGTAATAAGTTGCTTTTTGTTATTACTAGTGTGTATTCACGCCTAAATTAGGGTTCATATATTGCTTAGTTTTCATGTTAATTGTAAAGATTGGAATTGAATTATTCTATTGAATTTGATTGGTATTGGAATCCACTTATTGTACTTTTAATTTGGTTTACGTCATTAAGGGTTGTGGATCCTTGATTTCATGCCATTTGGGGATTTTATCTGCAACTTGTTCATGCCAATTTCATTGTAATAGAATCAATTGTATGCGTGTTATTGTTGATTGGTATTACGATCCCTTGAACACATCATCTTTTGATCATCCGAGCTTACTTGTTCATATAATTAGGGCTCATAATACACTTGTTATCATGCCACTTTTAGGATTAGTTAAAGTGATTCTTTAATTGGGTTCATGTGCTTGGATTTAATCAATTTAGGTACATCATAATTTGGTATCAGAGCACAAGTTAAGAGAAGGGATTAGTGTTAGTTGATTTCATGATTTTCATTGTTAATTAGGGGTTTTCATTTCTTTTGATCCAAAATTGTATGTGTATTGAGGATTGAGATTGTGTAATTATCTTGTTGAGAAAGTTGAATTTGCTACTTGTTGAAGTGGAATTTGAGGTCTTGTTGTAGGTCATTTGTTGTTGAGACCACCGTAAGTGAAGGGTGTGTGTGTGTGTGTATGTGTGTGTGGCGTTATGTGTGTGTGTTGATTGAAGGAGTTGCAACGTGGTGTCCTTGAGCTTGTCGTGAGGAAGAGTAGTGTTTCTTTGTGATCATTTGTGATCACTTGGAACAAGTGGAAATTTGAAAACAAAGAAGAGCAAATGGAGTGTTGATGATTTCGGAATTGTAGTTTCAATTTTGAAAACAAAGAAGAGTGAATGGAGTGTTGATGATTTCAGAATTGTGGTTGTCTTTTACCATTTCCAAATTTGAAGAGTGTGGAGAAAAGGGAATTATTTCAAATTCAAACACCATCTTTAAGTTGAAGAAGTTATTGTGTGATAGTTGAGTAAATTACTATTTGAATTTGAATTTGCTTCTCACTATTTGTAGAAGAGGTTGCATTTAAAGTGGAATTTGAATTTGTTGTTGCCTTGTTTGTAAGTGGCGATGTGAAGTGAGTTGTTGTGAGTGGCTAATTGGAGTTGTATTGTGAAGGAGTGTTGTAACGTGAAGTGTGTGTGTGTGTTAAGGTGAAGGTGCTGTACGTGAAGTAAAGTTGTGGTGAAGTTAGTGCACCATAAGTGAATTGTTGATTGTGTGTGTATGTGTGGCGGTGTGAATGTGTAGTGAGGGAATTGCCACTTGTGAATTTGTGCATTTGTGTGTAGTGTAAGATGCTGCACATTGTAGTTAGTTGTAGTGTGAAACCGTGACAAGAAAAGGAAGGTTTGAGTAGTAGAATTTGAATTCAAAAACAAACATTAAAGTGTGAAAGTAATTGAAACTTATTACATAAACACTTGTTGGTTGAATTTAATTTCTTAACTACTTGGAAGTATTTATTTGTGCTTCAATTATTTTACTTGACTTTACTTGAAGTGGCAATAAGTTTTTCTTGTATTGGTTATGTGTACACCGTGGGTGTGTGAGGGTGCGTTGCTGTGGTGCGTCTAGTAAAGTGTGTTGTTAACTTATTGAAGTTAGTTAGCAACCATGTCAAATGTTGTATATACTTCTACTACTTCGGTACATCAAGTATTGACTTCTTTTCCAATCATTGATGATGGACAAAGAGAAAATTTGTTCCATACTTCTTGTAGGGTACAAGGAAACTTGTGCGTAATTATTGTTGATGGTGGTAGTTGTACTAATGTTGTAGCTGCATCATTAGTATCGAAGTTGAAACTTGTAACTACCCTACATCTTAAGCCTTATACATTACATTAGTTAAATGATCAGGAGAGTCTTTATGTGACTTAAAGGGCTAGGGTATCTTTCAGTATAGGGGATAAGTACTCTGATGAGCTTGAATGTGATATTCTTTTAATGTGTACATCCCATATATTGCTTGGCAGGCCATGGTTATATGATAGGAGGCTTTTACATGATGGCTTCAGGAATACGTATGTATTCTAGCAAGAGGGTAAACGCATCATTCTGAATCCGATGTCACCTTCAAAGGTCCAAAAGGTTCAGTAATAGATCCGTAGACCATTAGAGATTCTAGAGAATCATAACCACATGAACCAACCTTCAAAGGACCAAATAGTGCAGAAGCAGACATGCTAACCTTCAGAGGTTCCTGAGGCTCCTAATTACATGAGCCAACATACAGAGGACAACACTTGTCAAACATAGATATGCCAACCATCAGAGGTTCCTGAAGGTCATGGTCAAATGAACCAACCACTAGAGGACCAAACCGTTTAGAGGTAGTTGTGTCTACCTTTATAGGTTTTAGAGGTTCATGAGCAGTTGGGCAAACCATTAGAGGGCTAAGAGGGTCAAAGACATACGAGTGAATTAGAAAAGGAGGTAACAATATCAATGGAACAGGTTGAGACAGGGGAGATCTTAATGGATAATGGACCATTACATGTGTTGCAGATGAGATATATTCTAGAAATGGAGGAGAGAAAGCAATCACCCCCTATGCTATTTCAGATATTGGGATTCTATAGTGATACTTCTTTAGATAACTTGCTAAGAGAATACACTTACCATTGCTGCAAATTTTCGTGAGAGATTAGGGTTTGTCCTAAGATTTCATAAGGACTCTTATCAATTTCAATCCATTGGAATTGTGGTGAGTTGCAACCTAGTGAATTGTGAGTAATATCAATTCCTAAGTTGATTTTTCCTTTTCATAACTAGTGTGTAATATCTAGTGTTGATTAGGATTGGTTCTTGGTTCTGATTTTGACGTCAATTGTAGGTTCAATTTCATCATTATTTTGTTATCAAGTTAGTGGAATTGCATCCTATATATTGTATTGTTGATTGTCTTTCTTGAAATTGCGTGGAAGTTCCTTTATTGTGTGAAGTCTATGCTAATTTAAGAGTTGTTAGTAATTGGAATTTCATTTTGATCTAGTCTTGTGTGCTTAATTCCATTGAGCACAACATCATTTGGTGTTGAGAATCATTTATTAACAAATCGGATTACAAAAGGGTTTAGGGTTCACGCCAACTTAAAGGTTGATCCGGATTTGCTTTTGAAGTTGTTTCAATTGTGTGATTGCATATGCTTTAATTCAATTTAAGGCATATCATAATTTGATATCAGAGCTTTATCATACTTGGATTCAATTTTGATCACTTCCTTGTTGTGGAATTAGTTTATAAGAGTAGAAGGATTCACGTGATTGGAAGACTAGTTGATTGACATTGTATAATTGTCTTTCAATATTGGTTTTGTGCGCTTATGCTGGGTTCTAAGCACATCATCTTTTAGTATTAGAGCACATGAACCCAATTGAAGAATCACTTTAACCAGTCCCAAAAGTGGTGTGACAATAAGTGTATTATGAGCCCTAATTATATGAACAAGTAAGCTTGGATGATCAAAAGATGATGTGTTCAAGGGATCGTAATACCAATCAACAATAACACACATACAATTGATTCTATTACAATGAAATTGGCATGAACAAGTTGTAGATAAAATCCCCAAATGGCATGAAATCAAGGATCCACAACCCTCAATGACGTTAACCAAATTAGAAGTACAATAAGTGAATTCCAATACCAATCAAATTCAATAGAATAATTCAATTCCAATCCTTACAATTAACATGAAAACCAAGCAATATATGAACCCTAATTTAGGCATGAATAGACAAACAATGATCAACCTATTATCACTAGATATTACATACTAGTAATAATAAGAAGCAACCTAGTAAAATCTTGATATTACTCACAAGATTTGCTAAGCCAACTTGTCACAATTTCACAAGCGAAATTGATAAGAGTAGATGGCGTGAAGAGGAGGCTCCCATGGCAACAATTTTTAGATTTCTCAAATGCTCAAAAAAGTTCCTCAAAAACCCTAGTTAGCAAGTATTTATACTTGCTCCAATTATGGTTAAAATGTCTAAAAAATTATAACTATGTTACTAAAGGATGGCCAGTCCTAAATCCACAAATATAACAAAATAAAATGTCCCGAAAGCTTACAAAATAAATGGTTCAAGAAAAATAACAAAATACAAAAATAGTCTTCACGAGCCAACTCTTCAATGGAATTTGTCCGTCTAGCTCATCTTCGGTTTATTCATAGCTTCAAAGTATGTGTTTGGTTGGAAGGCAACCATTTCATGGTGTAGGATAGGTTCCAACCCCAACACAAATCGATAAGCCAGTGACTTCTCATCAACTCTAAAGGCAAGTGGCATGAATTTCATCAAACAGCTGAGTTCCATCTCATATTCATTTAAATATATTTTTCCTTGATAGTAGTTGTAGTATGTTGCTATATCTTGTCCTTAATGGTGCTCGAAAAATACTGTTCAGATAGCATCACCTTGAATCAATCCTATGTAATCACTTTTATGGTGAGCTTGGAAACACTCGACTACCATTCAGAAGCCATGCCCTTTAATAAATATACTACATACTCTACTTTCTTATCTTCAGGCATTCTCATTGCTTCAAAGGTCTTCTCTATCTCATCAACCCACTGCTCAACATCTAGTAGATCATCTACCTTAGGCTAGTACTCTCTAACCATTATGACAAAATGGTCTAAACCCATTTTCCTAGCTAGCCTCTCTTTAATCTCCCCCATCATTTGTGTTTGTCTTATAGTCAGCAATTGCATCTCTCATATTTGCTATTGCTATTGTGCCATTACTCCTGCTAGAGTATTGATGGTTTCCATCTTTTGCATTGCATTAACTTCATTTCCACCTTGTCCTGGATGAGGATGTCTAGGTGGCATTCTTTTACCAAGAGCATTACCTCCAACTCCTAAGGATGATCCTAGTCTTGATGTTCTTCTAGGCATTCTACAAAGTAAATTACAATAGTGTGGAAAGATAAAAATGCATATACATTCCTCAGAATATTCTTATATCTTTCCTTAGATTATATAATATTTAAAAATAACATCTTAAATATTATTGAAGGGATTCACTAATTAGTAACACTAGTCCCATTTACTACCTACTCTCATCATGTATCATCATCTTATACATTCAATGCCTCATTCATCTATGATCTTAACTTACTTTCTACTATTTGAAACTTATACATATTAATCATTACTTAGTTGTAAAGATCATTAAATGTAAGCTTTGATACCACTTAAATTGTAATGCCTCAAAACCTGAGAATGCTATGGTCTGCCATGTGTCCTCACTAGATAAAGACATGTAAAGGCTCAGTCACTATACTTCTCCAATTCTCACACTCAAGTACTCATGATAATAATTAAAATCATCATCTACATACAAGAGACTAATAGGAGTTTCTATCCTTAATAATACGTCATCAACAGTCTCCTCAAATTATTATAGCGGATGCTTACAACATTCAATTACAACAACAATTCTCAAATTAACTTAGCAAATAATCCAACATGTGTTTTTCATCACTGTAACTACTAATCCTTATAGTAGACATATTCTACTTTCTCCTCATCATTTTGATCTTGATTTATCTCCACTTGAGTATCATCATACATTACAATCTCTCATGTGGTACCTATAACAAAAAATATAGGTTCCCATTAGGGGTGAGCTAATGCCCAACACTAGGCATACCTACAACCACATATGTTGCCATGACAGAAACATCAACACATACATGATACAACACAATATTCAAACATAAGTTATTTATCTTTCACATCATTTAGCCAACACACAGTCTCCTCATTAGCATACAATCTTACACACTTTAACATAATCCTTCCATAAACAATATATAGACACATATACATGATAAAGGGTATTCTCCTTTGTCCATGAGTCTATTCCATACATAATATATATATATATATATATGTGTGTGTGTGTGTGTGTGTGTGTGTGTGTGTGTGTGTGTATGTGACAATGGGTACTCTCCACTATCCATGAGTCATTTTACAATATCCTTCCACAAACATAACATCCATCCATATATTACCTAGATTATTTCAGTATACAACTCCACTAGGGATAATGTTACATACCAAACAAAGGGTTGCCACCTCGAGGACACCGAACCACACTCAGTTTCTTAAACTCAGCAATTTACAAACACATGCGCACACAATTAAGTTCACTTACAATAATATTTAATCCATACACAACATCTAATTTAATAAGAACAAACAATACACATATGTATTTGGATTACAAAATTTGATTTACTCACACTTCTATAACCTTACAAATCCTCCAAGCCTATAATAATTCAAATTACATGCTCTTAAAATTGTATCTCAACAAAGTGAAATGGAAGGCAAAACTTTTTATCCTAACATAGCCATGTTGGAGGCCATGTAGGTGAACACAAGATAGTATATAGTCGTACCAAAGGCCATGTACATTTATGTTTATTTTGTATTTTGACATGAGGTGAGACACAACCATGTTAGGAGGTTGTGTACCTTTTTGTATAGTTTAGGTTTTAATGCGGGGTGTGACATGACCATGTTGGGAGGCTGTATGTCTTTTTGTATAATTTAGGTTTTAACACGACGTACGACACAACCATGTTCAGAGGCCATGTATCTTATTGTTCTTTCCAAACTCTCTTTTCTCCATTCAAAATTTCTAATCCTAGCCTAATTTTCTAAATAAATATGTAGAATTGCTTCCCAATTATGCTAATCCTATCATATTATAAAGGATTTTGGTACTTACTTACTCCAGATTACAATCTGACTTCTTGGATTGTATGTTTCTATACACTTTTCTCCTCATTCCTTATCCCGATTCCTATTCACACATCGCTAAACCATTTTAGGATTGAATCCACAATCACATATATGTATCTAGCAATTGAAATCTTTACCTTGTCGCAATTGGCTCATTACTATTGCTCTTCTACTAGATTTCCCTTTAGCTTTTCTATAGGTTCTCTGAGAGAGTCTCAATGTTTGCAACTCTCAAAAGGAGGAAAAGAGTAGCCCTAGGTCATAAAAGGGTTTATATACTTAGGCCTCAAAATGACTAAGTTACCCCCATCTATATATTTTATTTACCATCTTTAACCTTAGCTTGGATTTTAAATAAAAAGGTAATTACACATATATTTTTATACAGTTAATCGAGTATTTACAGAAATATTCCTTAAGCACAATGTGCATATGACAAGACACAAGCTTAACTTGTGTTTATGTTATAGGTCCAAGATTATACCATGAGTGAAGTTCTGGTTTACTCAATAATCTCAAGAAATGTGGAGAATACAAACATTGTGCTTGTTAACAATACCAACTCTACAACTGTTATTCGTATTGTTTACCACCTCCTATTGCTAACAGTAGTTGTATCCGGCTACCTTTAGTTATATTCCTATTATCTTTAAGATAAAAAAATTTGATGGCAATAATTCCTTAAAGTAGTTGTAGGAAAGGGAGTTTTCGATGGTGGTCATTCAGTTGCTCTAGTTGTTACTAAATCAAAACTTATTGCTGCAAATTTCAATAAATTTGATCAATGGCTACATGTTAGCAAGATATGAGGAATATAATCATTGACACTTTATCTAATTAATTGTTTGATGTCTATGTTGTCACGTATAAAGAAGTAAAAGACATATGGGACTTAGTGATGTTAAGTGTACTGTGGAAGACAAAGGCTTACCGTTGGTAACTTCTATTATTGTAATGGTTATGGCCCAAACTGATAGGAATCAAACCTCTTGACCTAGCATTACGAAGCCTTCTTGAATAAAGGGAACCAAGACATTCACATAATGTATTTATTTATTTTATGTAATTGTTTTGCATTTTTTTTATCAGGTACATTTTGTCGATATTACAAGATGGCGAACCAGCACACTAATGCTTGTATGTATGAGCTATGCTTAGACCTCCAAAAGACAAGAGGAACCAGCCATACTTCACTTCATTTCATGTGGATAAATCAGCTGCCAAATGCTCCCATAGGACCAATTTAAGCATCATTTTACATTGTTGGATTTTCCTTATTTAGAATAAGTATAAATACTTGTTATTTAGGGTTTTGGAGAAAACTTTTTCATATAATAATTTATTGCATTTCATGTGGGGAGGGCTGCCTCTTTTCATAAAAACACACTCTTATCAATTTCCATTGAGATTGTGGCAAGTGGGACTTCAATTGATGTGAGTAATATCAACAATTGCAAGTTGTTTCCAATTATTACTAGTGTGTAATATCTAGTACGTAATTGGATTTATCTTTTCCTCTTTTCATTTCACGCAATTTAGGGTTCTTATTCTAACTAAGGTTCACACTATTGGTTGGAAATTAGAATCAATTGTTCTTCCTTCTTTGATTTGTATTGAATTACCATTGGAGCACATCATAATTTGGTATCAAAGCAAAGGTTTGTGGAAGGGAATTCGTGAATTACAAATTGGGGATTTAGGGTTCTTGTTCTTCCATTTCTAATTGAAGTTGTGTGAAGTGTAATTGTGTAAGTGTGCTGTGTTACTCCTTGTTGAATTCAGAATTGGAAGTGTGTAGTTCAAATTTTTCCATGTGCTAGTCATCTTGCCGTGAGGTCACCACTTAGAACAATAGGGAAGTCTTTTCAAATTGAATTACATAATTACCTTCTAGAGTAATTGTGCATTAATTTTCTTGAATGCACTTTGACTAAAGCTTGGAATCATTTTTTTTTTTTTTTGTGTTGTGATTATGGAAGTGTGCCGTGATTGTGAATGTGTTGGAGTAGGCCTGTGTGTGTGTGTTTAGAACCATGTAGGTGTTGTGTTGTTGTTGGTGAATACCGAGAAAGTGTGTTAGTGTTGTCGTGTACTATCTTGATCCATTGCAGATTGAAGTGGGAAAGTAACAACTAAAGGTGCCATGAGTTCTAACCTCAGAAGGTAAAAAAAGAAATTACTATAATTAATTCCATCATTATGTAATTGAGTAGTAATTACACATTGAATTACTTTGATTGCATTATTGGATAGAGTTATTGTGGAATTGAAGCCGTGGAGAGTGTATGTTGCCATAGAGTGTGTGTTGTGGTTTGAGGGTGTGTATACCGTGAAGGGTGTGTGTTATGCCGAGGGTGTGGGTGTGGCCATGAAGGTTGTGTTGAAGTGTTCTTGTGGGTTGTTGTAAAGAATATTTGGTTGGAGGAATTGTTGTTGTGAAGCTATGATTATATATATATATATAAAAAAAAAAGAGAAAGAGAGAGAGAAAAGGAATTGTCAAAAGCTTAATTCAAAAACTATGTTGAACGATAGTGTGAATGGGGGAATAGGCAATGAGACCAATAGTTAGGTTGGAGGAGGTCAGAGCCATTGTGTTACAGGTGGGAGAACACTAGAGGAACAATTGCAGGATCTCACCATTATTGTTGTTACGTTAGCAACACGAGTAGATCAAATGATAATGCCACAACCACTAGTGGCAAATCCATAGGCACCTCCATCTTGGGTTATCTATCAGCATGCTTACAGGGAAGGAGCTGTTGGAGGAAATAGGGGTAGGAGGATAGAAGGAGATTATCATACTTTTAGAGAGGAAAGGGATGATAATTTTGATAATGAACCTTACCCAAACCGTGAGTTCAGACCGCCTCGGGGCTTAGAATATGTGAAGTTGCAAATTGCTTCATTTGCTGGAAAGGGTTCTGCAAAAGACTACTTGGATTAGGAGGATAAGGTTGAGGACCTATTTTAGTGTTATGAGATTAATGATCACACTCGTGTTCATCTTGCAACTATAGAGTTTACTGGTTATGCCGCCTTATGGTGGAATAATCTTGTGGCTAGTCGACAAAGAGATGTTGAGGTCGAGATACATACCTGGCAGGAAATGAAATGGGTTATGAGGAGGAGGTTTATACTAGAGCACTATAAGTAGGAGTTGTTTATGCATCTCCAAACATTGAGGCAAGGAGGCAAAACAGTTGACAATTATGTATAAGAGTTTGAGACACTGATGATCAGATGTGGGTCAGTCGAACCTCCTGAACAAACCCTAGCATGATTTGTGTTAGGGTTAAAGAATGAAATTGCCTGCATTATGGAGCTCTAGAGGTATGACACCCTTAATGAGGCTATCTAGCTAACTCTGAAAGTGGAAAGACAGAGGCAATCCAACCCATTTAGAGTAGTGAGCAATAGGTATGGAACTTCTAAACCAATGGTCCAGTACCAATTTTAGATCCAAAGGTTTGTAGACCCGTATTTCCTTGCGGAGAAGACAGTCGATTGTGGGACTGGCCATCTATTACAATAGAAATTTCTAATTACACAAAAAAAATTTACAAAGTACAAATGATGCTGTTACAAGTAAATGTATCTGAACTCCAAAAAAGACAAAGGAATTACACCATTAATCCATTGCTAACCCATGACTTCATGTATGCAGATAGGTGGGTTCTAATAGGTCCCCAACCTCTATGGCCTCCCGCATTCTCGAAGAAATGGATCTCAAGTCATATTGAAGCATTGGGTAGGGTAGCATAATCAACCGCGAACGGTTATCATATCACTTCACCCAGAACCTACACAATGCCCCCCCATCCTAGGGTCCTAAGACAGCCTGAGTCTGACCGTATCTAATCACACAATATACATGCATAAAGACTCAACAATAATAAAAGATAAAAAATTAAATTTCATCAAATCCTTGAAAGAAAAGGTTAGTACCAATATTTTATAGTGTAAAAGTTAAAAGATATCTAGAAATGGTTATTTTAGAAGGTTTAAGTGGCTAGCCTGCTGTTATAGTCCCTAGCGGAGTCGCCATCCTGTCAAGTATAATTTAAATTTTTTTTATTTATATTCCTAATCTGATTTACATTAGATTATATGCTCATCTAATATAAATTCTCAACTTGAACTAGGGATTTTATTATTTATTTGGAGTCGCCACCCAACTGAAGTTGGGAAAAATTATTGAATTATAACTAATTGAGTAGATTAATTCTAATTTGGACAACTAGTCGACGAAATCTCCTCTTTTTATTTTTATAAATGAAAAAGAAGGAAAACCAGAGATTCTCGACTCGGGGACTAACCTATTAAAACCCTAAATTTACCAGCTTATCCTTCTGAAACTTGTTCCATATTTTGATATCTTTTTTATTATTATTTATTTATTTTAGATACATATTAAAAGAAGGGATATTAAAACAACTCATACTAATTTGGAAAATGATTTTTTATTTCTTTTTAGAGTTACCCCATAAGGGTGCCTATGTACCTGTTATTCAGGATCGAACAAGCCATAGTTCACTTTTTGTGAAAAAACTTTAGTGGATTAGTTTAAGTTTTAATTGTGAAAAGATACCTGGTTTATGTTCATTATCATTTTCAAAGATTTTGGAAAAAATCTAAGCCTAAGCTTTATTATTCTATTTTCTAAAAATTTAATTTAAGAAAAACCAATTTTGAATTTATTTTGAAAAAGGATTTTTCTAAGTGATAAAACGATCTATTATTAATTCATGTTATTATCCCAACTAATTATTTAATTTTAAAATTTTTATTTATTTATTCTCATTATTTATTTATTTATTATTTATTATTTTTATATTAAACTAAACATATCTATTCTAAAAAAACCTAATTAAAATCCTAACATTATTATTTATATTTTTTAGGATTATAAATTTCTAATAAAATAAATATCTAAGTAAAATAAATAAATAAATACAAAAAATAAATAAATAAGATAAAATAAATAATAATAAAAAAAATTGAAAAATTAACTTACCTAGGTATAGGTCATGGTTCGCGGGTTGGGTCGGATCGAGTCGGTTTAGTTGAATTATGCGGCGGTTAGAGGTCCTTGTCGGCAGTGTTTCGACGGTTTTTGAAGGCGACTTTCGAGCTTTTCAAGGGTGATTAATCCAAATGTGGTGGTAAATTTCTTTAGAAATGCCTTTAAGTGGTGGTTCGAAGCTTGATTGGTGGTCACGGTTAGGAAATCTCCGGCGAGCTTCAAAACCTCGTGTTTTCTCTCTTTTTCTCTCTTCTGATGTGTGATCTAGTTTCCCCATGTCGTGCTCTATTTATAGGCACCAGAAATCGAGCTGGATAAGCTCGGATTTCCTCCGATAGGCACGAATTGTATCTTTAGTTAAAAACCATTCTCCGATTTGCTTAGATTCATGTAAATCTTTGATTTTGTTACGGTTTTATGCTAATTGGATGATGTTTATCTCATTTTAGTTAAAGATTTGTTGGATTTGTGCAAAAAATCGCATCAAAACTGCCAGATTTGGATTTTCCACGGCCGACGAGCATTTTGGACGAAGGTTGAAGACGATCATGCACCCGACGCGTGTGCTCCCTCTGTCCAATTACAAGCCAACACGTGTCTTGGGTGAAGGAAAAAAAATTGCAAAACGCGAATTGCGTCTCCCGTGATTGGAACTCGCGACTAAGCGCTAAACCCCCCCCCCCCGACATGAGGCCATGGTCCGGACTAGTTGGACTAGCTCGATTCTCAGTTTGTTTATTTTTCACAAATTGCATATATGCAATGCAATTTTTATTAATTTTATGTTATTTTGAAATTCTAAAAATTTGTAAAAAATATTTAACCCCTTTTATTATTATTTCTACTATTATTTTCCAAAATTGGGATTTTTTTCCTATTTATTTTATTTTTTTCTTTTATTTTCCTAAATAGAAGAAAAAATTAAAAAAAATTAAAATTAAAAATTATTAATAATTATGGGCAAAAATGGGGTGTTTACAGTAAGGTATGATGAAACCTTAGTAGAAACGAATTAGGATACGAAGGAGAATGTGGAGTACATGTATTAGGACGAGTAGGATCCCAATGAGGACAAAGGAGAATATGGAATAATTTGTAATTGTGATTTAGATTATCATGTTATTTAAATTGAGGAAATTGAATAGGAATTATGTTTGGGAGGATATACAATTCTTTTAAAAATTGTGGTATTGCTAGTGTTTATGAATGCTTTTGCTGTAGTAATTTAAGAGGTTCATTTATTATATTGAATATTTGAAAGGTAATATTTAGAGAATTATAGCAATTGAGCCTTTGCTACCTTCTAGTACTAAGGACACGTGATAGGCTGTAGGGTTCTTGGGTTTTGGGGCATTATAACTTAAGTGGTATTAGAGCATAGGTTGATGATCCCTAAAAGCTTAGGTTTTGATCAAAAGAATGTAGGTTTGTGATCTTCATAGCTTAGGTTGATGAATTTATAAACTACCTAAGCTTGATGATCTTTAGAATTAACTGAGGATCAATAGCATAAGTTCAAACAATAGAAAGTAAGTTATGATCTTTAGGTGAATTAAGTATTAGATTTGTAGGATAAAGATATATACCGAGAGTGGTTAGAAAATGGGACTGATATTACTAATTTGTGAACTCCTTCAATAGTATTGAAAATGTCATGTTTAAATTTTTCATACTCTAAGGAATATATATATATATATATTGATATGTCATTGCTCACTATTGTATTTTTTTTTTGTAGAATGCCTAGGAGAATTTCAGGACCAAGATCATCCTCAGGAGCTGGAGGTGATGCTCCTGATAACAAAATGCTCCCTAAAGCTCCTCATCAGGGACAAGGAGGGAATGAGGTGAATGATGCATAAATGCTAGAGGCCATCAATACTCTAGAAGGAATAGTAGCATAACGGCAACAACAGATACAAGAGATGTAAGTGCTAAACATGAGATAGGCTCAAATGATGGGAGAGATTAGAGAGAGGCCAGTTGGAGAAATGGGTCTGGACCATTTTGTTAAAATGGTCAGGGAATTCAGGCCTAAGGCTAACGATCCATTGGATGCTGAATAGTGGATCAATGAACTAGAAAAGACTTTTGAAGCACTAAGGACACCTAAAGATAAGAAGGTGAAATATGCAATGTATCTACTGAGAGGCTTAGCTTCTAAATGGTGGTCGAGCATTTCCAAACTCACTATAGGAGTGATCACTTGGGATAAGTTTAAAGAGATGTTATATAAATAGTATTTCCTGACCACCATTAGGGATAGAATGTAAGCATCATACTACAATTGCTGCCAGGGAAAGAGATCAATAGATAATTATGAGATGGAACTTAACTGTTTGATGAAGTTCATGCCACTTGCATTTAGAGCTAATGAGAAATCCTTGGCACATCAATTTGTATTGGGAATGGAACCCACATTGCAACATGATGTAATTGCCTTCCAACCGAAAACTTACTCGAAGCTATAAACAAAGCAAAACTTTTAGAAAAAAGTCACAAGAGAATGGACGAGATGAGAACTTTAGGAAATAAGAGTGCTATTAGGGAAAAGACCCATTCAAAATATTATAACTCAAGATAAGGGTAAAAGCCCTCACATAGTATAGACCAAATCTATGATCATAGCTGCACCTTCTTCCCAAGTGAAAACCTTATATGTGGGATAAAGTAACAAGTGTGGAAGATGTTATGGGCCACACAAGCTAAATGAATGAAAATGGCTAGAGGGTGCTTGTTTTTCATGTGGAAAGACAGGACATAGGAGCAAAACTTACTGGGAGAGGTCAATCCCATTGACATTTTGCTTCTTCTGCAAACAGAGGGGTTATAGGATGGTGGACTACATAGAAAATAGAAAACAGAATATGTAGCCAGCAGAAGTAACAAGAAACTAGACTGGGACTAAAAATGGCAAACCTCAACAGGTAGGGCCAAGGCAAAGGATAACAGCACGAGTGTTTGCACTATAGAGACAGGAAACTCCAAATACAAAGACCTTAGCAGGTACACTATTAGTGAATTCTGCTGAAGCATATGTGTTGTTTGTCACCGGTACATCACATTCATGTATATCTAATATATTTAGAAGTAAATATAATGTATGTATAGAAGTGTTGAATGTTATATTGAGGTTGAGTACTCCTATGGGTGTAGGTAGGGGATTGAACCAAATATGTAGAAAGGTCTGTATAGAAGTGTAGGGTAAAATATTGTTTACAGATCTTCTAGTGTTAGACATAATCGATTTTGATGTAATTTTGGGAATAAATTGGTTGATCAGACGTCATGTAACAATAGATTGTCATGATATGACCATCCATTTCAACATGCTAGAAGGTGAACAATTTAAGTTTAAGTTGGAAACTTATAAACCAATAGGATTGCTAACTTATGAAATGTGGGGTAAAAGTATGATGCCATCAGTAGCAGTTGAAGCTGAAGAGGTGATAGATATTGAGAGAGTAAAGGTAGTGAAAGAATTTAATAAAGTATTTCCAGATGACCTACCCGGTTTACCTCTTGTAAGGGAGAGTGAATTCAGCATAGATGCAGTGTCTGGTATGACTCCCATATTAAAAGCTTTGTGCCATATGGCACCTGTAGAGTTGAAAGAACTGAAAGATCAAATACAAGAGCTGTTAGACAAGAAGGATATCAAACTAAGTGACTCACCTTAGGGTGTGCCAATATTATTTGTGAAGAAGAAAGACAACAACATGTAGTTATGCATAAACTACTGGGAGTTGAATAGGGTTACAATTAAAAATAAATACCCACTCCTAAGGATCGACAACTTGTTTGATCAGTTACAAGGAGCTCAAGTCTTTTTAAAATATAGACTTGAGATCCGGGTGCCATCAATTGAGGATCAAGGAGGAGGACATCCAAAAGACTGCTTTTAGAATTTGATACAGACATTATGAGTTCCAAGTAATGCCTTTTAGACTCACAAATGCATATGCGACTTTCATGGATTTAATGAACCACATATTCAAAGAATACATGGACAAGTTTGTCATTGTGTTTATAGATGACATCTTAATATACTTTAGAATGAAGAAGATCACGAGTAGTACTTGAGGATAGTATTGAGTAGATTGTATGCAGAAAAGTTATATGCCAAGTTTAAGAAGTGTAAGTTTTGGTTGAAGCTAGTCACCGTTTTTAGGACAAGTGATTAGTAAGGATAGAATGAATGGCCTAAGCTAAAGACTGTAACAAAAATTAGAAGCTTCTTAGGGTTAGCAAGATACTATAGAGGATTTGTGAAAGGATTCTCTAAACTAGCAACCCTTTTGACCAAGTTGACTAAAAAAGTAGTCAAGTTTGTATGGCATGATCAATGTGAAGTAAACTTCATGACATTAAAGCGAAGATTGACTTCTACACCTGTACTTACACTATTAGTTAGTAGTGAAGAATTTGTAGTGTGTAGTGATGCCTCTATTCAAGGGCTCAGATGTGTGTTGATGTAGAATAATAGGGTGATTGCTTATGCATCTAGACGGTTGAAGCCTTATGAGAAGAATTACCTAACACATGATCTAGAATTAGTAGCAGTGGTATTTGAACTCAAGTTATGGAGACATTACTTATATGGGGAGAAGTACAGAATATTCACTTATCACAAAAGCCTCAAGTACTTATTTACCTAGAAAGAGCTAAATATGAGGCAAAGATGCTGGCTAAAACTAATAAAAGACTATGACTTAGACATCTAGTATCATCTCGGAAAGGTAAACGTAGTTGTTGATGCACTTAGTAGAAAGAAGCATGGTAATCTAGCAAAGATGATCAAAACTCAAAAGAGAATATTGGAAGATACACAGAAACTAGACTTGGAGATTGTTATTGAGGAATTTGGAGCTAGACTCACCAGTTTATGAATACAGCCAATATTAATTAATAGAATAAAGGTTGCACAAGTTGATGATATGGGGATATAGGAAATAAAGAAAAGAATGGAAGAGTGAAAAGTTGTAGAGTTCAATGAAGATGTAGAAGGGGTGTTAAGGTATGGTCAAAGGCTATGTGTGCTAAGTATAGATGAATTGAAAAAAGAGATATTGAAGGAGGCTCACTATCCTGGGTACTTTATACACCTTAGAAGTACCAAGATGTATAAAGACTTGAAGAACCATTATTGGTGGAGGAATATGAAGAGAGAAGTTGCTGATTATGTATCTAAGTGTATAACCTACCAACATATCAAGATAGAACATCAGAGACTCATTGGCATGTTACAACCTTTACTTATACCAAAGTGGAAATAGGAACATGTAACCATAGACATTGTCACAGCACTATCTTGATTGGTGACTAAGTTAGACACTATATGGGTGATTGTGGACCGACTTACAAAATCGATACACTTCTTACCAATAGGTACTGGGTATAAACTAGAGAAGCTGACACAAATTTACATAAAATAAATTGTAAGCTCGCATGGGATACTAGTGATGTACCTTACTAATTCAATTGTAAACACATCCACAAATGGCGTGATCACCAAAATCAAATCAACTAAGGCGTGATCAACAACACACCTTTGATCCCTAATTCACGTAGAACCAAGTGGTAATGACACTAAATTGTATTGATGAACAATGTAATTGTATAAGAGACAATGGATGTCAATATAAATGAATTAGGACTTTAGTCAAATTAACGTGATTTAAATCTGAAATGGATGAACCCTAATTCATGTGTAGAGCAATATGTAACCAAACAAATTGCACCTAGATATGATGCATTAAATATAATTTGAAATAACTAAAGAAAGATTGATATCACTCACAATTTCCTCAAGCTAATCTCGTCACAATTTCACTTGTGAAATTGATAAGAGAATTTTTGCAAGCAAGGACCCTTCCTCACGGCAAAGTGTATAATTTTCAAGTGTTCAGAAAGCTCCCTCAAAACCCCACTTAGCAAGTATTTATACATGCTCTGATTAGGGTAAAAATAACACAACAAATTATAAATAAGCCACTTAAGTGGCCGATTCTAAAACAACAAATTACAAGTACAAATAAGTCTTCAAATGGCCGATTCTTCACTTTCGTGGAACAATGGTTGGACCGGTTTTTCTTTGATTTATGTAAGTCCATGAATAACCCACAAACTAAACTTTAGCGAGTTTATCCACCGTCCTGTAAAAATCGACAAGTGTAATTATTGGAATGCACAACAAATATGTAATAGAAAAGAAGATACTAAACAAATATTCTTGGGGTCTGATTATTCAAAGAGGACCCTCATCACTAAATTTTGTAACCCTTTGGCTCTTGCTTTGATGATAAGTCCTGTAGGAATTTGATTCCTATCAACTAGTCTCCATAGTGTCAGACAGAGATACAAGATTTGTGGGGAGATTTTGGAATAGTCTGCATAAGGCTTTGAGAATAAAGCTATAATTTAGTACGACTTTTCACCTATAGACGGATGGTTAGTTAGAGTGAATGATTAAGATATTAGAAAGGTGTGTACATTAAACTTTAGTGGAAATTGAGATGAACATCTGCCCATAGTGGAGTTTGCTTACAACAATAGTTATTAAGCTACCATCCAAATGGTACCATATGAGGCATTATACGAAAGAAAGTGCCAGTCACCGTTACATTAGGATGAGGTGAGTGAGAAACTAAAATTGGGATTTGATCTAGTGCAAGATGTAGTAAACAAAGTGAAATTAATCAGGCAAAAAATGCAGTTAGCCCAAAGCCGCCAAAAGTCATATGTAGACAAGAGAAGATGCCCATTGGAGTTTCAAGTGGGAGATCATGTGTTGTTGAAGATTTCACCTATGAAGGGAGTGATAAGATTTGGACTAAGAGGGAAATTGAACTCTAGATATGTGGGACCCTTTGGAGTCTTAGCAAACAAATAGGTATTGCCACCAAGTCTAGTTGGAGTATACGATGTATTTCATATTTCTATGTTAAAGAAATATGTATCCAACCAAGACCAATCACTACACTAGAGCCTCTGCAAGTGCAGGAGAGACATGTTAGAATTGTGGATATTAAAGAGCAAACTTTGAGAAGATGAGTTATCAAGTATGTCAAGGTGTAATGGAGCAATTAAACTAAAAGAGAAGTAACCTAGGAACTAGAAGAAGAGATAAGAAGAAGAGACCTAGAACTCTTTAGTGATCCAAGTAATTTTTTAGAACGAAAATTGCTATGGTGGGGGGGAAGAATGTAAACACCTAAATAATATTTCATATATATGTGTGTAATTAGCAATAATAATAATAAAAAAAATATGCTAAGGATGATACAGAAAATAAGATTTATGGTTAGGGACAAGATAGTCATTTCATGATCTAAGTATATAAGCTTTCGTTTACTTAGGGTTAATTTTTTTCCGCACTTTTTGATCCAAAACTCTAATTACATGCTAAAGAGACCCTCTCAGAACTTATGGTATAATCTAAAGGAAATCCAACCGAAGAACATTGGATACAAGCCAATTGTGGTAAGAATTTAAGTCTATTATTACATGTATATAGGTGTAGAGGTATGAACTGAAGATTTTTTACGATGTATAATTAGGATTTGAGTTAAGAGTGCGGTGATAAGTGTATAGGAATGGCCAATCCGAGAGGCTAGATCGTATTTTGTAACAAGTAAGTACCATAATTTATTTCAATATAATAGAATTAGCAATTTCTGTGGGAGAATAATGCATAATGAGGATTAGGATTGTTAAAAATTAGGTTAGGGTTAGAAAAGTTTAGGAATTTTGAAATTTAGAAAGTGTACTCGTAGTGAACATAAAGATACACGGCCTCTCAACACAATCGTGTTGTGACCATGTTAAAAACCTAAAGTGGATAGAGAGATACACGGCCTCTCAACACGACCATGTTATGACCGTGTTAAAATCTTAAGGTAGACTGAGAGATATATGGTCTCATAACACAACCGTGTTGTGACCATGTTAAAGTCCCTCAACATGACTGTGTCTTGCCCGTGTTGAGTTCAAAGAGTCACAAAAATGTACATAGCCTTTAGCACGACCATGTACTACCCCGTGTTCACCATCACAACCTCCAACTTAGCCATATTAAGTTTAAAAGTTTCCCTTTCCTTTTTATTTCATTCAAATTCAATTTTAAAAGCATGTACTTAGGATTGTGTATAGGTTTGGAGGATTTATAAGGCTATAAGAAGTGTGAAGGGTCAAGTATTACGATTCCGGTACGTGTATACCATATTTGTTGCTTGTGCTTGATAAATTAGACTTTTGCACATAGGTTTAATAATATTGTAAATGAACATAATTGAGTGTGTATGTGATTGTTAGGTCCAAGAAACTGAGTGTAGGTCAGTGTTCTTGGGGTGGCACCTTGATGATCGGTATGTGATGTTATCCTTAATGGTGTTATGTATTGAAATGATCTGGATCTTATATGGAAGGTTATGATGTGGAATGTTGTGATGTGTAATGTGGAAGGTTGACGTATATGGACTCATGGACTCATGGATAGTAGGAAGTACCCACTGTCATATATATATATATATATATTACTATTGTGGTTATGATGTTTAATGTGGAAGGTTGATGTGTATGGACTAATGGACTCATGGATAGTGGGGAGTACCTCCTGTCATATATATATTATTATTATGTATGGTAATAGACTAATGGATAAAGAGAAATACCATTGTCATATATGTATATATTGCTTGTGGATGGATTGTGAGAGGATGTTTACGAATGTTATGTGTGAAGATGTTTATGATGTGATTATGTATCGGCTAAAAATTGTGAAAGATAAATAAAATTATGTATGAATATTATGATACATCTTGCATGTGTTATTGCTCTAGCATAGCATGTGTGTGTGTGTGTAAGTATGCATTGTACTGGGTGTTATCTCACCTCTCGTAAGAATTTTTTTTTTTTAGTTGTAGATGCTATAGGAGAGATTGTAGGGTATGATGAAACCTTAGTAGAAACAAATTAGGATACAGAGGAGAATGTGGAGTACGTATATTATGACGAATAGGATCCTGATGAGGAGAAAGGAGAATATGGAATAATTTGTAATTGTGACTTAAATTATCATGTTGTTTAAATTGTTGAAGGTTTCCACTGTATTTAAGTTAAGGAAATTGAACAGGAATTATGTTTGGGATGATATACAATTCTTTAAAAAATTGTGGTATTGTTAGAGTTTATGAATGCTTCCACTATAGTAATTTAAGAGGTTCATTTATTATATTGAATAGTTGAATGATAATGTTTGGAGAATTGTAGCAATTGAACCTTTGTATGTCTTTTAGTATTGAAGACACGTGGCAAGCCATAGCATTTCCAAGTTTTAGGGCATTACAGGTAATCTATAATATATATTGATCTTAAATACCATTACCTTTCTCACTTGATCCTCAATACTCCAATAGAATTTCTACCTTTCAAAATAACAGTAAAATGCCTAAATCAATACACTAAACCATAGATCAAAAGATACTAAATAACATATCTAAAATCTAAACTCAAATTTAAACTCTTATCACAATTTATATTTCAATCATGCTTGTAATTAGACTTCACCACTTGATTCTTCAACTTATTGATTCAATTCCTTGCATAATTCCATTATTAACATGACATTAGACTATTTGAACTGCAAAACCAAAATTCATCTTAATCTAGCTCAACTCTTATCTGAAAATTGATCCAATTATCCTAAATCAGTGCTTATTTTCTTCTTCTTGATTTTATAAATGTATTGTGTGGATTTAATTTGAAAAGAAAACAAGAAAAATGAATAAAGTCAAAGAGATAGAGAGTGGTCACCTCCGTAATTTTACTTGCAAAAATTTAATTTGACCCTCATTTTATTATTTAATTATTTCGGTTGATTGAAATTATTTAGTCCTGACTTTGAGATTTTTCAATTTTTATATCATATTTCCATTTATAAAAATAATAGTAGGCAGCATAGGGATTGTAGCTATGTCAGTTTTCAAATCTTTGGTTACAATTCCAAATGTTGACCATTACTATTGTTATTTTCATTGTCATAATTGCCGTTGCGGCATCTATGAGGACTATTGTTGTTGTTACTGGTATTACTCAATGAATATAAGTTAAATTTTGTAGATGTTCTGAATATAATTTAGTAGGTTATCCTAATTATTTATATGGTCTAAGATTACCATTCCAAATAGGAAAATATGTTTATTTATTCATACGTCCTTTTTTTTTCCATTTTTAAGGAATGCTTAAAAATAAATGATATTTATATTATTTAGCAGTATTTATATTGCAATCAAAACGTTCTATTCACATTTAAATATATTTATTGCATATTTTTGGTGGTTATCCTTGGTGTCGGTTGGTGTGGAAAGAATATAAAGTTTGACCTAACCTATATAGATGTTAAATATCATATTTGTAATAGCCTTTAGTCGGCTACATAATAATTTAGAATTTTTTTAGACATTTTTCACATATGAGGAAATATGATTATTTGTAAGCCATCTCTTTTTTTCTTTTTTTTTTTCAGAATTCTCATAAGTTCTAAAATAGAGTTTAATCGTGTCTATTATTAAAACAAGTTATTCCTATCAAACAAATATGAATATGATACATTGATTCTAATATGCTTTCTTTTATACTATAATTCCTTATTACACTATAATTTCAATTTTTTGACAAATTTGTTAAATTTCTTTTGAGAAGGTATGTTCAAATTAGACTTTTGGGAAGAAAGAAGAAAAAGCTAAAGCACTGTTACTTTATTAGAGTTAACAATATTGTATGATTTCTTAAACATACTTGATGAAAATTTTAGGGTTTCATATTATTATTTAAATGATCCTTAAATATATACTAACAGACAGTGCAACCGTGATGTGTATGCAAAATTTAAAGATCAAAAGTTGTTGAAATAATTTCTAGTTAATTATATACAAGAGTAAGAGTTAGAAACATGGAAAAATATTAAATCCATTTGGCGTGTTATTTTCACAAAGAACGTTACTGTGTGTATCATAAGTGGTCATACTATTAGTGTAGGAATTTAGGTGCTGAAATAATGCAATAATAATTAAAAATGTATTCAACTATTACAGTTTCCAAAAAAAGATCACCAATAATATATTGATAAAAATGGGCCAACCAAAAATAAAATATGATCAAGTTCTCCAAGGTTTTAATATTATGTTGAATAGTTACTTATGGCTTAGTAATATGAATCTGACCAACAATAATTGCTTTTCAAATTTGACCAATAATAAAGTTTGGCAAATAATAAAATTTGACCAAGCTCTCCCATTTGACTGACAGTATATTACTAAAATCCTAATTAAAAAATAAAAGGAGACGATCTTGTAGAGATTCACATTAGGAAAATGTCGGATCGAATGAAAATAATTTGGAAAAGGTTTGTACCGAATTACGTGTAGTAGTGTTTCTGTGTCATGTGTACTGTTACGTGTAGGAAAACAATTTTATACGAATCTTAAATCCATTGGGCCTGTTATTTTCGCAAAGAATTTCACTACGAGTATCATTAGTTGTCATGCTATTAATGCAAGAACTTAGGTGCTGAAATAATACAATAACAATTAAAAATACATTCAATTATTACAATTTCTGGAAAAAGGTCACCAATACATAGTGATAAAAATGGGCTAACCAATAATAAAATTTGACATGATAATGAATGCTAATGCCATTAATGCTGATTGTGTTTATTTTGTTAAAAGAATATTGGGATAATCTTGTAAATATTCAAACCGCATGATAAATTGTAATTAGGTGATTATGATAGTTTGATGGCATGAGCAAATTTATTTCTCAAAATAACAATTATCTTTTAGATATTAAAATAAATAAAAGATTTCATTTTAGAAACAATGTAAAGTAGGCTTTACAACAATGATAGAAAAGACTAAACTTTTTCAAAAGTGAATTATCAATTCGAGTTCTCGATATCTAACTTTAGATCTTGTAAAAGTATAAACAAAATAAAACATATTAGGACTATTGGAAGTTCATATAATGTGCTAAGAGGGGGAGAAAGAGACTCATTAAGGAACCTATTGCAAATAAACCTAATTTCTGACAAAACCTACCCTAAAATTAGATAACTATCTACTAAATTGATAAGTGAAATGCATTAAAGAAAATCAAACTAAGACATCCATATACAATAAAATATAAATTAGCACAAAAAACCCATCCTTCTAGAAGTAAAATATCTTGAATGAAGCCATCAAACAATTTTAGTTATTAGATCTTTAACTACTACATCAAATACATTGTACACACATTGAAAAAATCATTTTAAAAATCTTAACATAAATTAATTTGTTTGAAGCATACGCAAAATTGAAATTTTTTATCTACATTGTTTCACTTATTGCTTAACACATAAGACGGTGTGAGATTGACAAATCTAAACATTAAAAGATTGAAAAAATTGCTAAAGAAGAGAGAAAATCTTATAAATTTTAAAAACTCTTACATATTGGCAAATACACAAAATATGATCATACTTGTCAATTATGTCTTTTCAATGGATAAAGCAATTGATAAGAGATTAAGCATGACAAACTAAGAAAAGGGATAGCTTAACTTTAAGCCATTCAATTGCTTAAAGATAAAAAATATGAAAACATTACTATAACCCAAAAAGAAATAAAAAATTTAGTAACTTTTTCTATACTGTTAAGTAAAAAAAAAAAAATTGTTCAATGAGTTACTTGTGATTGCATAATGGCTACATTCAATAGAATAACTCAATAGGTTAAAGCCAAATTGAATATATTGGAAGTGGCGACTTGCATCCATTCTCAATATTGACAACCTTGAACCAAATGCAATCTAAGATGTGTATAAAGAATAAAAAAAAAAAAAAAACTAAAACTACCATGACTTTAAAAAGAAAAGGAAAAGTTGTTAATGTGTTCTAGAATCAACCTTGTGGAATTTGCTAAATGAGATTGAAGCAAAACCAAGATTCCCAAAATGGATGATAGAGAAAGAAATTAACAAAGAGAAGGAAAGAAGATGAAAGAATAAAAATAATATAATTTAAGATAGAAAATTTAATGCACATAAATTTAGTTATTATTATAAAAGTAGCCATTTCTTATGTAAAGGATGAATTAAAGTAATTGACATTTATAATCCCAATAAAACATAACATGAAAGCATTTATTATAAGATAACGAATAGTGAATAACATAAATATTAATATTTGGGCAAATAGAATAAGACACCAAATTTTGAAGCCAACCGATTAAATAATATAAATAGATAGATTGATATAATAGAATCTTATATATAACTTATTTATAATTTACTAATCATGACTCATGAGCATATATCGGAAAGTTTTATTTTATTCATATTACATATTCTTGTATTACATATCAGTTCTTTAATATATCCTTTTCTATAAAATTTGATATTTTCAAATTAGTAATTATATTATTAAAGAGACATATAAATTTCTCATTTTATTATATGGTCACTATTAATTAGTTAGTATTTTAGTTCTTCATTATTTATATAATTTTGTATTTTTAGCCAGTACTTTATTATTTATTGATTGACCAATATCCATGAAATTACCACTATGACATATGGTAGGAGATAATTTAAGAATTTTAATGCATATTCTTGTTTATTTATTTTAACAAAGTTATATAACCATTATGTAAAGTATGAGTTAAGTAGATTGACATATTTATCAAGAGTCTTGACATTGACATTAAGTATAAAATTGCTATTTATGCAAAAAAAAAAAATATTGATTCATATAGATAGAAGAAGGAATATCCTATAAAAGTGATTACCAAAAAATATTGAAAAATTCTTATGGTTTGTATTCCAAAAATATTTTTACATATATATGGCCTACATAGATGCTAAACATACTACAAATAATGCTATTATAATTTATCTTTTTATAGGGTAAATTATACAAATATTTTTTAAAAACTTTCGAAGTTGCATGAATCCCCAGCTTTTTCAAAAGTTAGCATTTATACCATCTGAAATAGTTGTAAGATCTTTTTTTTTTTTTTTTTGGCTACCTATTTCCTCTTTTGATAATTAATTTAATATATTTAGTTAACTATTACAAAAAATATAGAAAATTTTTGAAAAAAATAACAGGAAAATAAAAGAAGAAAATCGAAGGATATTAAAAGAAAGAAAGAATGTGAGCTGTTGCTGGTCAAATTTATTTTATAATTAATAAGACAAATAGACAAACCAAAGATTTTGAAATAAGTCCGATTTTGATGGCTATCTTTATCTATATTAGGTTAAACTTAACTAAGAGGGACCGTGGCAAATAATCCTAAGAGTTGAAAGTCTAATTGAAAAGCAGATGGGTATTGCTTTCATGCCTATGCTCGTAACTGGGAATTAATAGGCAAACTGAGATATAAAATGCTTTTCATGACATTCCAAAATTTTCTCAAAAAGTAAAATAAAAATCAAATTATAAACTAATGGGATAAATTTTTGGTTGAATCATTTTAAGTATTTATCATATTCCTAACAAAATGCCTATTTGTTAATGGTTGAGCTTTTATTCAACTATATCTTATTTATAAAATAATTTATATTATCTAAATTAAATTTAATAAAACAAAGGTATTTTAAAAAATGACCGTAAAATTGCAGTAAATATAATAATGACATGACTAGGTAAAAAGAAATTTGGAAGGAATTAAATCCTCTCAATTTATTCTCTTAAATTTTCTTAATTTATTTCTTCAAATGTTGTTATGAATAATTAATGGTTGAGATTATAAAAAAGTTGATGACATTATGAGATATCATTAAATTATTTAAAATTTTAAATAATCTTGATCATTAATTTGTAAATTGAGAAAAATTAAGAAGATAAAAATTGAGATGGTCCATTTCAAAATTGGTAGTGTAGATTGCCTTTTTTTTTTTTTTTTTGGTTGAGGGAGAAAAAGAAGATTTGCACCTTTTCAAAATAAACATTCTTAGGAAAGTGATTCTCTACTTTCCTTTTTTCTTTATAGCACAAAGGATTTGTGCATGGAAAAAAAAAATAAAACGTTTTTTATGCTTTTATAGTTTATATATATATATATATCTCTATTTTTGTTTAGTATGGGGTTTTACAGGATTCGTGTATTTCCTTTTCTTTTTTCATCGTTTTGATACTCATTTAGTAGTTTTTATTTCTTATCCTCGCCCCTCGCCTCCTTTCAATTTTCTTTTCTAGCATAGGTAACATTTTTCTCAACTTCCTCTCTCTCTCTCTCCCCCACGCCCCCCCAACCCTACCACACCCAACCCCACCCCCATCACCAGCTCTCTATCACGGTCCTTATTTATTTATTTATTTTCAATGTACCGCCGAATATGTGCTAGTTGTTTCATCCATGCTATTTGCTTCTTCGATTTTTTTTTTCTTTTGTATCTTATTTTTATTTGATGCATATATATTTGAATTTATGTTTGTTTTGTATTTGGTCTTCAATTTATGACCTCTATTTGTGGTTAAAAAAAAAGGAAAAAAGAAAGAAAACTTTTCTTTGTTATTATGTTTCACTAACATAATAGTACCATCCACCTCATGTTTTCTTTTCTTTTTCTTTCCTTTCTTCCTTTCTTGGTTTTGAGTTGTTTACACAATAAAATTATTACAATTACGTTTAGTAGGGATGCAACCGAGACGGGCGGTAATAGGGTACTCGCTTCGAACAAACTGGTAAAACCCTTATAGAGTCAGACCCTATAAAGTTTAGGGTCGGGTTTTGGGACATGGAATAAAACTTGATAAGATTTAGAATTAGGCTACAAGATCTAGAAAAAACTCGATGGGAAAACTTGATCAGATTTTTTTAAAATAATAAATTAATAATATAATTTATAATTGGTATATTTTATTTTATTATTTTTATATTTTTAATTAGTATATTTTTATATTTTATATTTTTATATTCAATTTCTCTCTTTTTTCCATCACAAGTAGATTAATAATAAATTAAAGAAATGACATATAAAAATAAGTTGAAGTATGAAAAAAAGAAAAGAAAACCATTTAAGTTAGGTTTGGGTCACGTCATTTGTTAATCGAGTCAAGTTAAAAAAAAAAAAATCTATTGGATTGGGGCAGGTTTTGGGCATATAAATTCTTTATCAGGTCGAGTTCAGGTTTCAATAAACCCGTCCCAAACTTGACTTGTTTATATCCCTAGCGTTTACTTGTTCATCAAAGTCGCGTGAAACAAAGTTTAGAGTTTTTGTAGATGCATAAATGATTTTGGCATAAAAAAGGAGGTTAATATAGTGATGAAGGTTGAAACACAATTTAATGTTATATATTATTCGAAATAGTTCTAAAATGGTTGCTCGTTTTGAAAAATTATTCATGTTCTTTGTTACATATTTTATTTGCATGGAATAATTGTTTTATGGCAGTCAATCTGTTTATATAACCAAGTGAAACGCAACGTCAATTTGGATGATCTGAATGGATCTAATTGTCCAACTCTTGCTTATTGATCAATGGATTCTTCTTCTGAAAAAACAAAACAAGGTTTTTCTTCTAGCTCGTTCTTATTGTAGTTTATGTTTTATGGAATATCTGGTTACATAATGACGTCTATTCAGCAGGTTATATTCCAGAACAAATCATCAATGAACTACTACTTTCACGATTGCTAGTGCAGTCACTGTTGCGTTTCAACTGTGTTTACAAGCTATGGAAATCTTTGATCTCTAATGCCACTTTCATCGGAAAGCATTTGGATCACATGTCAACAATCAATAATCTTTCTCATCATGACAAACACAAGTAGCAGTAGCAACAAATTCTGCTTCACAAGTTGAAAGAGTTACAACTGGTAGCTTCTTTGAATACCTTGTCAATGCAGTATCTCCAAGATTGAATAGAAAACCTGTAGTACTCTTTCTATCATCAACCCTATATCTATCATCTCAAATTCAGTAGTCATCTCCATTTTGAAGTCATTAAACATAGATGAACTATCACCTGTAAATATCAAATCATCAACATACAAGCAAACAATTAGCATATCGCCATTCTCCTTTTTCTTCACATAAAGACCATATTCATGTGGACATTTGATAAACTCTTTCTTCTTAAAGTAGTCATCAATGCAGTTGTCCTTGGTGCTTGTTTCAGACCATATAAGGCCTTTTTTAACTTCAACACTTTATCTTCTTCTCCTTGAACAACATAATAGGAGTTCTTCTATATACACCTCCTCTTCTAAGCTTCCATTAAAAAATGTTGACTTTACATCCATTTAATAAATTCTCCATTTTTGTTGAGTCGCCATTGCCATGATCAATCTAATAGTCTCCAATTGTGCAACTAGAGCAAAAACTTTATCATAATCAATGCCATATGGCTGATTGAATCCTTTAGCAACTAGCAGCACTTTAAACTTCTCTCCCTCCTCTCTTTCATTTCTCTTAACTGAAAATCCATTTGACACCAATAGCCTGCTTGTCTTTTGGAAGTGCAACCAATTCCCATGTTTCATTTTTGTGAATGGCCTTTATTTCATCATTCATAGCAACTCTCCCTTTATCATCTTATACTACTTCTTCAAAATTTATAGGTTTTGAACCTACAAATACACAATAAAGAGAAATATCTCCAATCTCATATGTCTCATCAAAGATGTCTTGTAAATTTCTCATCTTTCTAGGCCTTTCAAATGAGCTTGATGGACTCAAATCAACAAGAGTAGGTCCAGGTGTTGTAGGAGGAGTAGATGTCACGCCCCAAAGGGAGGCTTGAAAGTTTCCACTAAAAGTCATCACGTTACGTGTACACTCGTAACATGACAACCATTTTACAAGTTAAAGGTCGTAAGACTAAATAATTATTTAAACAATTACAACTAATTATATTATAGATAATCATATAATAAGAATATAACTATAAATTCTCATATTCCATGTTTAACCAAGATTATAGAGGATCGAAATCCTCAACCAAAATAGTAAAATGGAAAAATAATTCTAAATTTCATAATTGCAATTTCCACATCAAGTTCCTAAAAATAATATTACATCTAAATAATTTATCAATCACAAATCTTGCTTATCGTTCTTGATTCCTAAAGCTCTCATCATATCTTATCTTATCTCATCCTAAGATTTTGTATTGTTTCCTGCAAGATAATCTATGGAGGGGTGAGCACACAATGGCTCAATGAGATGGGAGTGTAATATTCTCAATGCTACATATGCACAAGCAATTTCAAATCAAGTTATCAAATCATATGCTATGCATGAACAACCATATGAATGCAGTATCTCACACGGTCTTCTAATAATCGACGTGAAGTCTAGGGCTTACGCCTCCCTTGACCTTAGGTTAGGGATTCCAGAGCCACCATCAATGCTCGAGTCTCACAACCAAGTCAATTATTCTTATCTCTTTGATAATTAAAATATCTTTTAACTTTGATATTATAAGTTCAAGTGTTCTCATACACTAAGCGCTCACATACCTCATGCATTGAGCAATACCCTCAAGGACCGACCAGACTTGAAACCGTCAAGGCACAATAATTCCCTAGTCACTTAGTTTGCACTTGATGGAACAATAATCCTCTGATTACTTCTGTTGAGCCCTATAGTAGTGATGGCCTTCAATTTCATGCAATGTCTCATGTAAATGCATGTCCAATTTTAAATTAAGTCCAATCCTTCAATTAATTGATTCGAGGTGATCAAACAATATATAATCACAAATCAATTCACATTCAAAATGATAAAGTAACTATCAAAGATTTAAGACATATCATGAATAACTAATAGGAACCAAGTCCATCCTATAAACAAAATAGCTATACCTAACATTCACATTCATCACCACAAGAAATATCAAACCTGACATGTCCTAGATATGATAAAAAAGATCAGATTGACCAAGTGGAATCAATTAAGTCAAACACAAAATCATAATTAAATAAATTTTTAAATGAGTCGTCATATAAGACCAAATCAATAATAGCGTAATACAGCTCAATCTCATTGACTGTTAAATCAACCACTCGAGATTAATTTATAATTCTCATCCTTTGACACCTCTGTGTCATTTCACTTACTGTCAAATTAACCACTTGTGATTGATTTACAATTCTCATTCATTAACACCCTTGTGTCATTGTACCTCTCAAGTACTCAATTTTACACATTCAAGATTCAACTAGGTAGTTAGGGATGTACTCTTCCAACATCCTCAATAATCAAATCCTAAAATTTGTAAAAATGTAAAATCACAAGTCTTGTTCACATGAACCAACATATATAATGTATAAAAATATATATAACTATGTGTTATCTAACCCTATTTACTTATCTATATATGCATGTATTTTTAGTTTAGTTAGAGGTTAAGTTTGAAAAGTATATTTTCTTAGTTTTCTTGAAATTTCTCTTTTCTCCTAAACCTCAATCACCATCATGCACACATACACTCTCCAACCGTATACCCACTCACATACCTACATGGTTCGAACAACCCACGATGACACACACAAATCCACACACACATAAGCCAAATTGTACTCACACAAGATAAACAATTCTGGCACACCTTTTACCCCATAAGACCTCCACTCTATTGTAAAACACCTTCACACACACAAGCAAATGCCCACAATAGCCCTCCACGCAGCAGCAACAGCAATGGCAGCAGCAAATTCAACAATAACAACAACAATAACAAGAACAATAATAGCAGTGACTGCAATAACACTCACCACAGCTCACGCTACATGCAAACCGCAGCATAATTTCACATTTCACACTTCTAACTCCAAGTTAATAATGACCCCAACAAGTACAATAGCAACTAAGTAGGGAAATATACATATACATAATATATTATAACTAAATGCAATATATCACAATTAAAGTTATTAAGTAAGGTTTGTTTATCTTCTTATTATACCTAATTTAATATTTTAGTATAATTTCTTCATTTTGCATTAGTACTTCATAATTTTATAACTATATATCTTCTCCACACTCACTCATACACACAATCATTTCATCGACCGCACGTATGCATTTCTAGGACTTCTCCATTCTAGTTTCTCTTCTTTCACTTCTTCCTTTCCGTTCCTTCTTTCCCCTTTTCCCTCTTACTCCTTGCTACATACTTGCACTTTGAATATCACACACATACTCCCATGCACCTTCATGTTTCCCATACACACACACACACACACACTTGCCCACACATACACACATCTCCACATTCACACACACTAACACACACATATCACACCCCCTTTAGGTACACACACCAACACATACGCACATACGTGCACACACATATACACATACGCACACATACACACACACACATACCCTTCACATGCATACACTAGCACATACATGCATACGTTGACACATACACACACATATACACCAGCACGCACACACATTCACACACTCACTTACGCATACACCAACATACACACACACACTCACATACTCCCATTCATGCACACCAGCACACACAACACCCTCCTCATGCATACACACCATGCACACACCAACACACACTTACAATCACATACACATTTCATGCACGCACACACATATACTCTTGCACACCTACACCATAATCCTCATAGACACACACCATGCACACACACACACACACATACACCGCACACACTCACGCACATACATTGCACAGACTTTAACATCTGCATGCCACACACTAGCACACCCATACACAATTTCATACACCAAATCACTTCCCCATCCCCACATGTATCATAGACTCGCCGTTGTTGAGTTTTGTCTTCCTCGGTTTTACTTAATGGAATTTTTTAGGTATATTTTCAAATAATTTTTCCTCGCTTACAAACATAAGTAAAAATACACTATTATATACTATTCGAACTCAAGATACTCATATCTATAGTATTTCTAACTAATACGGCTAATTTCTAAGTTAAATACTAAAATTTTCATACATTTGACATTAGTACTTATGCTAAAAAAAATAATTCCGTTTCGTGTAAAATTAATCTTGTTGAGTTGTACTTACATCAAAGAATGCACTGGTGGTCTCAGATCATTTATTGGAGGTCGGATGTGTGAGATATGAATTTTTTTGTTCAATTTTTCTTTTTCCCTCTTTTCTCTCTTTTCCTCTCATCTCTCTCGCTATCTCCTAAGTTCTGTTCCTCTCTCATTTCTTCTAGCATCTTCTGGGGGCTTCTCCTCCTTTTATAGCATTTTTTTTTCGGTTGATTGCCAACCTGCTACCCCTCTCCCTTACATATGTATATATATTATATTATATTATTTATATTTTAAGATTTTATTCAATTCCACGCACGTACGACAATATTTATAAATTTTGTAACTCTAATGTTTTATTACGAAACTTTACGTCTAAGCTAATTTGATTATTCCGAACATAAATATTTACTTGAAATTTTCATTTGAAATTCCTAAATCTATAATTTCAATTAATTTCATTATTTAACCCAATATTATTTATAATTTATGTTTCGAGAAATTTATTCTTTTAATTTAAATTGCACAAACTAAAATTAGGGCTTGCAATTGTTTTTATTTATATATTTATTTATTTTTTATATACCTATATGTAAGTATTTTCCATCTTACTTCGTTCCCTAAATTTATTTAGTAATATGTTTCATATAATTTGTAATTCTAAGCTTGTTATCCCTCTCCTCATATACGATTATTCTCTATGTCTAATTCTCATTATTTGTTATATTTATCAAATGGATTTCACTTTTTTTCTTATTTTTCTATTTTAAAGCCTATTATTATTTGTCATAAGTTTTTAGTTATACGTAAGTTATTAAAATAATATTAATATATTATAGTGTTTTAAATTTTTCTTTTGTCATAAATTTCTCAATATTTTAATATCGCAAAATTGTCATTCTCGCTACCCTGACTTAGAAGTATCTATTATTCTACTTATTTTCTCTAATTTTTATATAGTTTTTTTCAAAATTTTCAGGGTATTACAGTAGATGGTTGATTATGAATTCTAGTTGGATCAAAATCTTCTTCATAGAATGGAAGGAAATTATAATCTTCCTCTTTCTTTTCCCACTTCTAACTTTCATCTTCATCAAACTTAACATCTTAACTAACAACAATCTTCTTGCTTATTAGATTATATAGTACGTAGCCTTTGAACTTTGCATCATATCCAACAAAAACAAACTTCTCACTTTTATCATCCAATTTCACTCTTGTTTTGTCAGCAACATGAACAAATACTACATGGCCAAAAACTCTTAAATGAGAAAGAGTTGGTTGTCTTCCATTCCATACGTCTTGTGGTGTAACCTTTTGCAAGCTTTTTGTAAGACATCTATTGGACAAATAAACTGAACAAGCTACAACTTTTGCCCAAAATTCTTTAGGCATATTCTTGCTCTTCAACAAGCTTCAAGCCATGTCAAGAATGGTTCTATTCTTCCATTCCACTACACCGTTTTGTTGTGGTGATCTCCAGATGCCATTAGATTCATATAAGTCATCAAATTGTTTAGAAGTGAACTCTCCACTACAATCTATTCTCAAGGCTTTAATGGAATAGCCACTTTCATTTTCAACCAACACTTTGAATTTTTTGAACACATCAAAAGCACTGACTTTTCCTTTTAAAAAATAAATCCATGTTTTGCAATTAAAATCATCCATGAATAGAAGGAAATATCTGTTCATACCGAGAGAGAGTGGCTTTATTGGGCCACAAATATCTGCATGCACATGTTGAAGTTGTTTCATTGTTCTTGACAATGACTCCTTTAGGAAGCTATTTTTGAAATGCTTGCCGTAGATACAACCTTCACATAACTGATTATGATTATCAATACAAGGTATGCCATGAACCATCTTCTCGTTTGCTAGTTGCTTCAAACTACCAAAATTTAGATGACCCATTCTTTGATGCCATAGCCAAGAAGAATATGATGCACATGCCTTCAAACGTTTTTCATTATCAGCATGAAGTACAAGAGAAAACATTTGATTCTTTAACATTTTAACCTTTGCAATCAACTTATCTCTTGAATCTTTCATCATTAAACAACCATCATTCAATCCAATATCATAAACTTTCTCTAACAATTGGCTTAAACTCAAAATATTTGATTTTAGTGCAGACACATAATAGACTTGAGAAATAATTTGATGAGATCCATTTTTTGCAAGAACAAGAATATCACCAATTCCTTCAACAATTACCTTCCTTCCATCTCCAAAATAAATATTTCTTTTTAATGGTACATTTAAAGAAATAAATAAACTTTTCTCTCCTATCACGTGATTGCTTGTAGTTGTGTCTAAGAACCATGCTTCTTGATCTCTTTCTTCACCACACATCAACAAGAAAACTGCTTCTTCTTCCTCTTCTCCTTTAACACAAAAAGCATTTTTCATCTTTCAAGGCTGCTTGTCTATACTTGGAAGCATAATGGCCATACTTTTCACAATTGTAGCACTACATATCAGCCTTCCTACCTCCACCTCTATGCGACATTGTCGTTGATTTACAACTTCTAAATTGTTTAAACATGGCCTCTTGTAAATTGTCACCGATTTACCACTTTTGAATTGTTGGAATTTTTGTTTGATCTTTCTCTTCCTTTACCAAAATAATTGCCATGTCCTCTATTGCGACCTTTGCCTCTTCCCCTTCTTGTCTGAAACTCAACATCACCACCCTCTTTCTCTTTTTCTTTCATAGACAATTTAGAGAAAAGAACTTGTTCTTGCGGCTCCTTTTCATTCATCTTTGCTTCACGAGCTTGCAGAGAGCCCATGAGTTGATCAATCATCATGGAATCCAAATCTTTTGATTCCTCAATAGCCACAACAATATAGTTGAATTTAGGATCAAGAGAATGTAGAATTTTTTCAAAATCTCCAACATCTTCTAGTTTTCCACCATATCTATGCATTTGATTAACAATAGCCAACACTCAAGAAAAGTAATCTAAAATTGATTCAGAAATTTTCATCTTGAGAGACTCAAATTCTCCTCTTAAGGTTTGAAGCCACACCTTCACAACCTTATCAACTCCTTTAAAAGAATTTTGCAAAATGTCACAGGCTTGCTTGTTTGATAGTTTGTGCACTTGAAATTTTCTCAAACATGGTATCATCTAGACACATGAATCAATGTTAAAGCTTGTTGATCTTTCTTTTTAGCCTTATACAAAACTTTTCTTTCTACTTGGTTCAAAACTTCTTCATCTTCAGGCTGCTCTAAACCTTTTTCAACAACTTCCCAAGCATCCTACGATCTAGGGCTTTCATCCAAATGCTCCAATTATCATAATTTTCTTTGGTGAGTTTAGGAAATTGGAAGGGAAAATGGCACTATTCATCTCCTTTTTTTGTTTGTTTGTTTTTCTTTTTTTATGTTAATGGATGCTCTGATACCACTTTATTTGCTAGAGGAAGAAGGAAAGAAAAAAAATTAAAATAACCGCCCTCCATATTTCATTCAATAATAGCAAGTCGTTATACATATATTTTTTACTATTCAAATACTAAAAATACCTAACTACACAACCTTTCATTTTCTATATTTAAAACGCACATTTATCACCTATATTAAAGTGTAGCATTAATATTTAATTTATTCAAGTTTATTTCCTAACAGTTGGTACATGTGATGGATTGGCCCTTCTTTTGATCGACCTTCCTGCACTCACACTCTTACCATGGAATGCATCAACTCGAGAAACTAAGATTACCAGATATGGATCAAAAACTTTGTTTTCTATATTGTTGTCTTATTGGATTTGGTTATGATCACCTATCAAATGACTACAAAGTGGTTAAAGTTTACTCCTGCCGTTGTGAAGGACAAAATAAAGGTCGGGCATGGTTGTATTCTTTGAAGATGAATATGTGGAGAAGATCCAAGATTGCCCTTATAAGCATTGGCCACTCTCTGGTTACAAGCTTGTTGGGGACAACCTGGCTTCGTTCGGAAGCGGTACAAGAACTTTAGTCTCCTTTGATTTGGTTGAGGAGACATTCCAAGAACTTCCGTACCTCCAAAACTAAATTCTACTAAGATTATAGGGTGTCAACTTGGCACCTTAGATGGAAATTTGTGTATACTTTATACTTACCGTGGTTGTTCGCATCTTCATATATGGGTGATGCGAGAGTTTGGAGTGAACGAATCCTGGCCAAAACGATTTCGCCTTCCGTTTCCCAGAGATATTTTGGCCGTACCATTGATAATCCACTTCCCTTATGCTGCCAAACGGTGAAGTTTTGCTGAATTTAGAGGAAGGAGTTGCAATTTATAGGAAGAAAAGTCGTTCATATAAAGCTGTATTGTTTCACAATTCATCAAGGTGTATTTTTCGTGAGGTATATTATTTAAAAATATTGCATAATTGGGTTCATCTATTTTCTACGTTATTTCTTTGCAGCAGTACAAATGTTGGTGCACATTGTATTTATTTGTCGATTTCTTACGTGCTTTTAACAATTATCCTTTTTTTTTTCTTTTTACAAAACAATTATCAATTAATTTAAAATAACAAAGAAATTGTACAATTTAAAATACCAAAATTTGATGACCATATAAAATTTTATTTTTTATCTATGAGATTTTCAATAGGCAATGTACACTCAACTGTATGTGAAAATTGATAATTGCATGGCTTCCATTAGATCCTCCGAGCCTGGATTGCAACTTTTTAACCTCTAAGAAAAGAAGAAATACATAATAGTTTTAGTCATTATAATAGAATGGAATGAAATATATACATAATAAATTAGTTGGGTACATGATATCAAAGCAAATGTATATACGTGAGTTTCTATTTAAACATGCAAACAGATAAATTTTAAATCAATCAACTCTATCAATTAACTATATCTTGACACTTACTCTATATCAATTTTTCAAGAGTTAGGTTAGAAGTATTAAATATTTCTAAATATATATAAGAAAAAAGGTAAGTACAAATGTTATGACCTTATGCAAGCATCAACGGGTGTAACTTGGTAATCAGAATATATATATATCATCATTATTGGAATAGTAGAATCCCTACAAAAATTTCCATATTTCTATGGAAGTTAAAAGAAAAAACAATTCCCACAAATGATGCATTGATGATGAGAGGAATTTAGATAGTTTCCCATTATTGAATGCAAGATTTTCAAAGAATATTGGAAGCAACTTTCTAGGATATTCAATTTAACTTCTATATGCAAATTTAGATCCATATGATATTTCATATTATGGTGTCCACAAGATACAAAGAAGGAAACAAAAAGATAACTATAGTGATCACTTATCTTTTGTGGTTCTTTTAGAGATTGAGACTAAAACAAAAATATAGTAGAGTAGTGAATTTAAATTTGGCAATTGGAATAGTTGTAGCAAAAATCTTACTTGCTCTTTAGATTTTTCCAATTTTTGGAAGTAAAATCAAATGTAAGAAACCAATGGTAGTTGCATGGACTAGAACACAAGTAAAAAAGATAAAGCTCAATACAAATGCATCCTTTTCAAATGGATGTACAATGGAAGGAGGTTTAGCTAAAGATGAACATGGATACATTAGATTCACTTTTGGTTAAACTTTAACGACTAACAATATAAGACAAGCAAAGATATTGGTTATAGAACATGGTCGGATACTTTGTCAACAATACAAGCTACATCGAGTCACAATAGAAGTGGACTCAAGAATAGTAATAAAATGGATTGAAGATCATGTTAACATTCCATGGAATTTGTTTTATAACATATAGAACAAAAAAATGCTAATGAAGGAAATGGAAGCATTGGTCACTCATGGATACATTAGATTCACATAGCTAATGAGGTTTAGCTAAAGATGAACATGGATACATTAGATTCACTTTTGGTTAAACTTTAACGACTAACAATATAAGACAAGCAAAGATATTGGTTATAGAACATGGTCGGATACTTTGTCAACAATACAAGCTACATCGAGTCACAATAGAAGTGGACTCAAGAATAGTAATAAAATGGATTGAAGATCATATTAACATTCCATGGAATTTGTTTTATAACATATAGAACATAAAAATGCTAATGAAGGAAATGGAAGCATTGGTCACTCATTTATCAGAAGCAAATAAGATAGCAGAGCACCTTGAATCCAAAGCAAGAAAGATCAATACAAGTTTTTTGAAGTCTAATTTATTTCATTTAGATGCGATATGTAGAGGTCCAATGCTTTTAGATAAAAAGAGTTATCTTGTATTAAAAACTGATGTACCCATTTTTAGATGAATAAATAATATTATTTATTTTGGAATATATATATATATATATATATATATATATATATCTTATCAATTATATTTAAGTCAACAACTTTTCATTTAACTTGATACCCCTATAAAAATCAAAACTATTAACTAAATTACCAATATGATCTTAATATAATTTATTTATCCAATGATTGAAATTTTTCCGCTGGACATTATACACTGCAATTTGCATGAATAAATTGTGGTTATTGTTTAAAAAGAAGAAACTACTGTTGGGATCATTCCTCAGAACCGTGGATGGAGCCTAGCAGGTTAAATGCAATTTAAGGGCGTATCCTTTACAGAAAAGCATTTTTCGGACTTTTTCTCAAATTCTATTATAATTTTAATCCTTACAATTGTCTAACATCACTGTGTAAAAAATGAATAATATGTTATAGTAACTAGAGGGGTTTCTAGTGATAGATCGGGGAGAGACAAATAGCACTAGCCACTAGGCAATGGTCAGTGGCTGATGTTATCGTAATTGTTGACTTCCATTTATCGGTTTTAACTACTAGTAAATGCAATAGAACAAAAATGTGATATTGTTCCTCCTATGATGAATAAGTTCGATTATTTTCTAGTATCGATATAAGTATGACCAGTAATAATAAATATTATAACACCACTGGATATAATTGATCAGAAATATATATATATATATATATATATATATATATATAATCTATTATATTAAGAGTATTAATTTTTCAACTTCTCATCCTAAATACATATACATATACTCAACACTCTTACATCCAATTTTTTCCTTCACTTCTCTGTAACCTATATATTAATGAACCACCCAAGCAAATTTATGGACCCCTTTTTCCTGCACGTCTCCTCTTTCCCTCCCTCTCTTTCCTCCACATTTCACACACGTCCTTTATTGAAATATTAAAAGGTAAACAGTTTCTTACATTTATTGGATGAATTTTTTTTTTTCAAAGCTCACATATATTATCGTTATCCTACCATGCATTGTCATCACTTTTAGTATGGAGAGGGAGGTTATTTTGGGGGGAGGTGTTGGAAACCGCCTAACTATATGGAATTATTTAAGAGCATTTTTAGGAATTTTATGGATAAAAAATGTAAAGTAAAAAAAGGGAGTATTTACTTAACAATAATAAATAATTATATCCATATAAATATAATAGTGCCCCGTTAACTACCATCGAACATTTCTGGTGCTCCTCTATATCTTCTAGTATTTTCCCTTGGGATGTGATTAATCTTGCAATATTTATGTGTTTCTTCTTGCTTAATACATCCGCAACCACATTTGCTTTTTCAAGGTGATAATGAATTTTCACATCATAATCATTTATCAGTTCTATCCACCTCATTTGCTCTATATTCAATTCCTTCTAGGTAAATAGATACTTCAAACTTTTATAATTCATAAATATTTTAAACTTCTCCCTATAAAGATAGTGTCTTCACAATTTCAGTGCCAAGATCACAGCAACTAATTCCAAGTCATGGATAGGGTAATTCTTCCCATATTGTTTCAATTGAGGGGAGGCATAAGCAATGACTCTCCCATTCTGCATAAGCACATACCCTAAACCTTGATTTAATGTATCACTAAATACTTCAAATTCTTTTCCTATCTTCGGTAGGACCAACACTAGAGCTATCACTAATTTATTTTTCAATTTTGTGAAGCTGCTCTCACATTCATCACTCCAAAAGAACTTAGCCTTTTTCTTTGTCAGTTGAGTTAAAGGAGTTGCTAACCAGGAGAATCTTTCTATGAAGCATCTATAGTACCGAGCTGATCCTAGAAAACTCCTTACTTCTGTTACAATTCTTGATCTTGGCTAATCACTTGCTACCTTCACCTTCTCAAAGTCTACTGATATTCCACTCTTATTCACCACATGTCCAAAAAAAGATACCTATTCCAACTTAAATTTGCACATACTAAATTTTGCATAAAGCTTTTCTTCCCTGAGTCTTTCCAGTACGGTTCTTTAATGTGTTTCATGTTCTTCTCTACTTTTAGAATAGATGAGGATATCATCTATGAAAACTATTACAAACTGATCTAACTAATCTTTGAGCACTCTATTCATGAGGTCCATAAAGGTTCTTAGAGCATTTGTCAAACCAAAAGGCATCACCCAAAACTCGTAATGCCCATACCGAGTCTTAAAAGCAGTTTTCTATATGTTTTCCTCGATTCTTAACTAATGGTACCCCATTCTCAAGTTAATTTTGGAGAAGTCTTGAGCTTCTTATAATTGATCAAATAAGTCATCAATCCTAAGGAGAGGGTATTTGTTCTAGATTGTGACTCAGTTTAGCTCCCTATAATCTATACACAACCGTATACTCCCATCCTTCTTCTTAACAAATAGCACTAGAGCACCCCATGGTGAGACACTTGGTCTAATAAACCTATTATCTTAGAGTTCTTAAAGTTGAGTCTTTAGTTTAGATAGTTCAGCTTGTGCCATTATGTATAATGCTTTAGATATAGGTGCTGCTCCTGGTACAAGGTCAATACAAAACTCTATCTCTTTGGCTGGTGGTAAACCTCGCAAATTTTCAAGAAAAAAAGTTGTATACTCATTTACTACATACACATTTCTCAATTCCTTAACCTGTACAGTCTCTATTGATAAAGCTGACAATCTTCCTTTATTCCATAACTCGTATGTTAGAAGAGTCGTAGGCTTCTATGGTTTTAACTTGTATACAATTTGCTTCACATCAAGAAAATCAAACTAAACCACTAGATTGTGATAATCTGTAGTGGTATTGTACTTACTCAACCAATTCACTCCTGAAATTAAATCAAACTCTATCATCTCTAATACAAACAATTCAACTGGCATTTTCTTACCATGTATTACAATCTCTATATCTTTACATATTCGATCTAATTTCCCTCCTACTCTGAAAGCAGTATTTACAATCATAGCATTCTCCAATACAATAGGTTTTAATCCACATATATTCATAAACACAAGTGATATGCAAGAATGGGTTGCACCCATGTCAAACAATACATAGGTAGTATTTAAGTTTATAAGTAGTGTACCTGCTATGGTATCTTGATTATAAGTATCTTATTACTACTATTATTGTAATGTAAACACCCTACCAGGTGCCCTTTATCTTGGTCCCACATTCTGATTTCGGCTTAGTGGCCCTCTAGGTGTAAGTCTTATAGGCTGTTAGGCTTATGGGGGTGCAGTTGCTTGAGTGTGTTAAGCACCACACTTGAATGATATATGCCTTCTCTACTTACAAGTATAGCAGAAGGTTTAAGGGAGGGGCCTTTTAGTGCTACTCCTACTGCTGTGTCCAATTTTTCCACAAGAGAAGCATGCCTCTTTTGGCCAATTACATTGTAGATCATGAGGTCCTGAACATTTAGGATACCTCACACCCTAACCTGCCTGTAATGGGGTAGGCAGTGCTAGAGGTTCAGGCCTAGTTTAAAGAGGTCTAGGTACATAAGCCACAAGTCTGGCTAGATATACAACTGACCTCTTCCCTTTATCTACATAAGGTATGCTAGAAATAGGCCTTTTCCTAAAACTAACCTTAATCTACAGGATAGTTGTTCCTCTATTCTCTTTTTGCTCTGCTTCAAGTATTTCGCTTTGTCAACTACTTCTGCATAAGTAGTCAACTGAAAAGCCCCTACTTCATGTTGTAGGGTAAGCTCTAGTCCCCTTAAGAATTGTCTAGCTCATGAGGCATCACCTCTAGTAAGAATTTGATTAAGCAGTTCAACTTCACTTCATATGCCTCTACAGATCTACTATACTACTGGCAATTATAATAATCTGCCTCCATTTTGTCTTTAATGCTGCTAGGGAAATACTTTTCATAGAAGAGTTCCTTAAACCTCTACCATTGGTTAGGAGCTCTTGTTAATCTGGACATACTAGTCCACCAATCTGCAATTGCTCCTTTCAACATATAAGCAGCATATCTCACTTTTCTATCTTTAGGGACCATAAAAGGCTTCAAAGGTCCTTTCAGTCTTAATGATCCAATATTTAGCCTCTATTGGATCATCAACCTTTGGGTGGAACTCTTTAGCCAATCTTACAAATTTGCCTAGCCTATAAGGTTCATCTATAGGCTTGACAAGTCTCACAGCTTATTGTTGTTGTTGTGCCAACAATCCCACTAGATCATTTATAGTCTTTAGCAACTAAGCAGTTGTGACATTAGTTTACATGAGGGTTTTGTTGTAGTGGTCTTTAAGGGTTCCTATCCTTTAAGGCATCTCCACCCTATCCAGCACAAGATGAACCCCGCATGATATTTCTTCTTGGAGGCATTCTGTGTAAATTGAAACAACATAATGATTCCGGAGTTAGAATTTATAAGGGGAGTTAGTGATAGTATACATCTACGTATACCCAAGCTCAAACTTATATATGTACCTATACATAATTAAGTAAGAATATTCAACAAAATACAATCACATAAAACATTTGGATTAACATAACATAATAGTTATCTCCTAATTACCCACACTCTTCATCTATATAGATCTATAGATCATTTACTTAGCCTTCTAATGATTCCAACTTACCTTCTATTAATCAACTTTTTTATCATTACTTAATTTTAGGAGTCATCAACTTAATCTTTGTTTGATTATACCTAAAATTCTAAAGATCATCAAAACCTAGTACTCTAATACCACTTGAATTTTAACGCCCTTGAACCCGGAGCATCATAGCCCGCTACGTGTCACTATTACTAAGCGATACGCTAAGGATCTAAAACTCCATCATGCTTCTAAAACCAGATCATTTAAGTTATCCATCATACTACTATAACTTTAATCAAATAAATGACTCTCAGATAAGTCGTTTCTAATTCTCATTATTTAATAATAACCAAATCCCAAAATAACAATTATCTCTATCACTTCAATTTGGCTAATAAAACTTTAAATTACAAAAACTCTTCTTCTACATAATAGTAGTGTTTTCTTGTTTCATCCATGTAATGCCTGATGGACGATCTGACCGTTCTAAACAAGTTTAAACCTCTACTCAATCCTAGCTTACGATCAGTTCTAAGGCAAGTGTACCTATCGACTAGCAGTATAGCATAGGAGTATAGGTATCGATCCCACGAAGACTTATAAGTACTAGTACTAACGATTCTCCTACTATCTAACCTCTCACTATCGATGATCTCAACTATCCTAAGTATTGCTTAAACCTGGAAGAGACAAATAAAATGAACAAAGTAAAAGTATTCAAACACTCCCTTAATTAATTCAATGATTTAAACATACCCTGCCCAAGATCCACCCCTGATTCTCATGTAGCTTTCATTCAATTCCAACCTATCCAATGATTAATACCCAATCTTTGATCTGCGGAGTTTCTTACACTAGATTAGAGTCTTTCTCAAGATCAATAATCCCTAATCCTAATTAAGCCAATTAAGATCTCTCTTCAATTAACATAATCAAGATTGCAGTAGACTTCTAAGACTCTCAATTGAACCAGACCGCAATGACCTTGTTCAATACAGAAGACATCCTATAACCTATCTCTAGGATTACAAGGGGTCTTTTTATTCATGCAAGATCTATTCTATTACCGATTTCTCAATCTTAATAACAGAAATATAATCCCATCCTAATATTGCGCATATATCAAGATGAATAAACTATAATTGCAACATGAACAAACTCAAAGAATAGAATTAAATTATTGAACATCAACAATTCTATTACATGATACTCAGGGGTTTCTCAAGGGAATGGGTATGAGACAATTAGCCACTCATGAATTTAATAGGAAGAGCAAAACATAAAATAATTGAATACATAAATAAAATTCAAACACGAAATATCTTGGCCTCCAATCCGAAACTCTTCTGGCAACAGCTCCTGGCCGCCGCTTCTCTTCTCTAGGGTTTCTCTTGTGTCCTCCTCCTCCCTTTTGCTCATTAGGGTTGTCCTATTTATACTTCTTAAGGCATGGCCGAGCATCTCCAGCTGGAAAGATACGATTGTATCTTTCCTTTTCCAAGTGAATCTCGTCAAGTGAATAACGGTCGCCTGGCATGCCCAACAGCACGGCCGGATTTCAAACCGTGTCTCCCTCTGGTCGCAACTATGTAACTCGTCAATCTTGCTCAGTGTTTGGCATGGTTAGGAGCACAGCCAGATTACAAACCGTGTCTCCCTCTAGTCACAAATATGTAATTCCTCAATCTTGTTCAGTGTTTGGCACGGCTAGAAGCACAGCTAGGAACACGGCTAGAAGCACTGCTATCAACATGGCTAGAGGCACGGCCAGATTATCACCCGTGCCACGTTCTGGAGCTTTCCTCTTCTTCGCAGTGTCTGCCACGGCTTCAAACACACCCTTATCACGAGTCGTGCTTCCTTTCCAAGTGACGTTTTCATCTTCAGGTGTGCCCACGGTTCATGACACGGTCGTGGCTTTCCACGTGTTGTCCATGAATAACTTTAACTTGATCTTTTAAGCTTTAATTATGCTCCTTGTGTGATCTTTCTCCTTCTCTTTGGTATTATACCCTGAAACATGAATTTTTATCTATTAAGTACCGAATCCGCATTGATTTTATTCAAAAGATTATACAAATTCATTCTTAATGCCTATGATTTACAAGGGTTAATTTACTCTTATCAAATTTCCCCACACTTAAGGTTTTGCTTGTCCTCAAGCAAACATGGATTAAGAAAACCCAAAGGACCAATTCTCAATAAGTTCCCGCAATCAAGAAGATTTTTCAGCGTCATCAATTTCATGTCACACCTCAATCATTGATAATCTTTACTCAATCTTACCGTTAGTTGTATACAAAATACTAAAATTCCTAAAGCTAATCCAAGTGAATCAAACTTTTACCCTTATCATTTAAACTAAAATTCCCAGAGTCAGAATTGTCACAAGATCGATACTAGTAAAATAAAGTATACTATCCTTTTAACCACTGTTGTAAGCACAAAACAGGGACTAAAGGCATGTTGTATCCACTTGTCTCCCAGCTCTTCCTTTTCTGTTTCATCCAATTCCTTTACCATTGAAGCACTTACTAAGTTAACCGACCCATGTAACAAACTTTCGATCGATAATCCCGAGTTCATCACTCGAGTTAACAGACGTTATTCCCTCAGTGTAGAAGGCGTCCCTCGGATTTACTTGTTCGAGTCTAATTAACTCATTTACTTAATTAATTAATTAAGATGGTTTCCTTGGTCAGTAAGTCCCAGACCAGGCGATCTTAGGCTACTAAGTTTTAAAAATACCCCTTCGAACCTCTACCATCTCAATCAATCAAACCTAATTTATATAAGCTCTTTTTTTTTTTTTTAACTCAGAAACTTCTTCAAAAAGGAATCACCACATTACAAGTATCATTTACTCCTTCACTCTAAGTCATATAGCTCACCTACTAAGCAAAAAGAAGAGCATACTAAACTCACTAGTGACCTTAGTTCAATCTCACTTCCCGAAAGTACAGGTTAAATGACAAGTAAGTTTACTTCACTTGGATTTCATCTTGTAATTTTAGCAATGTATCTCTAATGCATAATAAGAGAATAAAGATAGTTAAAGATTTTCCACGGGGGTATAGACAAATCTCAGCAGTCCTTGATTGTCAATAGTCATCATCGATTATACCTTAATTAAGAGGAAATTGCATTTTTGATTGCACACTCCTTGTATCCTAGTTTCGTTTTCCCTAACCCGCTAATTTCCCCACACTTATAATAGACATTGTCCCCAATGTCCTCGTGAAATGCAAAAAGGGAAACAAAGGATAAAAGCAAAAAGAAAACAAAAGGAAAACGAAAACTTCCCTGAATCTTCTACAACGCGGATCTTTAATAGAAGAGCAAGCGGTGCACAAGTAGAGTCATAAGAACCTCTGCCAAACATAACGGGTTGGTGTACTTGGAACGCCTGTATCTCACAACAACAGCAATAACAGAAAGACAAAACAAAACAAAAGAAACTCATAATTGACTGAACAATAAGCTAACTATCATCAGCATTTTCTATTTCAAACATTAGTGGTTGGTAAAAAAAAAAAAAAAAAATTAGACCATAACGTACCCTATTTGTTAAAATTTGACTTGCAAAACTACCATGAACAGATGTAATGATGATGACAGTAAAAAGAAAAGAAAAACTAACCTAGTAGATGCATGGGTTGCCTCCCAGCCAGCGCTTTTGTTTAACGTCGTTGGCTCGACCAAAAGAATAATTGATAAACTTAACCAGGATCTTCAATAAAGGGCTTCAATATGGTAAAATCTCCTGCATCAATGTTTTTCCTTTCCAGTTTTATCCCAAGTTCATCCTTGCCATCAAGATGAGTCAACATTTCTTGTATTACACCATCTTCTATCTCTTCAATATTGCATACTCTCAAACTCAACTCTAATGGATCCTTGCACAAGATATCGTCCACAACGGTATCGGTTACAGCAATTGCATAACAAGTATCATCAGAATCTACCGATTTCTTCATCACAGCTGGGGTTTGTATCACTAACTCGTCTCCCCCAATGGGTAGCACTAATCGGCCCTCAGCCACATTAATGTTAGCTTGGGCTGTGGCTAAAAAGGGGCGTCCCAAGATCAAAGGAACTTCAGTGTCGACATCCATGTCCAAGATCACAAAATCAACCGGGAAGATGAAAGTTTCTACTTTTACTAACACATCTTCAATAACGCCTCTGGGAAACTTCACTGATCGATCTGCCAATTGAAGGCTCATCCGTGTAGGCTTTGGCTCACCTAATCCCAGCTTTTGAAAGAGAGAATATGGCATCAAGTTTATGCTAGCCCCTAGATCTGCTAATGCTTTTTCTACGGGTAAATTACCAATGGAACATGGTATGGTGAAACTTCCTGGGTCTTTCAATTTCTTTGGAAGCTTATTTAGTAAAATTGCATAACAACTCGCACCGACTATTGCAGTGGAGATCTCTTCCATCTTCTTCTTATTAGATAGTAAATCTTTCAAGAACTTGGCATACCGGGGCATCTGAGAAAGGGCTTCCACAAATGGTAAGTTGATATGCAACTGTTTGAAAACATCCAAAAACTTACCGAAATGTTCCCGATCCTTGTCGTTCCGCAGCCTAGCAGGATATGGCAATGGGGGTTTATAGGGCTGGACGATGGGTATCTTCTTAGCTTCCAAGTCTTTTGTCCTTTCCTCTATAATTCTACCCATTTTTGCTTTCTCAGTAGTTTCGCCTTTATCAATAGTCTCCTTCCCCTTCCTACTAACAGAGGTTTCCCCACACTTATCTGATTTCACTTCCTTTCCACTCCTAAGAGTTACTGCCTTCACGTGTTCCCTTGGGTTGGTCTCTGTATTTCCAGGAAGAGACCCTTGCGGTCGCTCAGCAAGTGCTTTAGAAATCTACCCCATCTGGTTCTCCAAGTTGTGGATTGAGGCTTCATGATTCCTTAGAGCGGCCTCAGTGGATTGATGGCGTTGCTCCGACGCTTGAATGAATTTTGCAATCATATCCTCAAGGTTAGATTTCTTCTCTTGGACAGGAGGTGGAATTGGTCTTTGGAATCCTGGAGCCGGTGCATTACCCCTTTGAGATTGCTGATTACTCTAGGAGAAGTTGGGATGGTTACGCCACCCTGGATTATATGTGTTACTATAGGGGTTGTTCTGTGGTATTGTGGGATTCCCCACATACTCAACACGCTCTGTCACTTCAGATACCACATTGTTGGAGTGAGGTTCAGTTGAGCAGTATTGGTATGGTTGAGATAGAGTCATCCCTTCAACTTTTGAAGCGAGCGCATCCACTTTTGCTGCAATTGATGTCATCAAATCGACCTCATAGATGCCCGCTGCCCTGTGCCTTTGTTTACCATGGCTCCATTGGTGATTATTTTTGGCCATGTTCTCAAACAAACTCAATGACTCCTCCGGCGTTTTCACATTTAAAGTACCCCCAGCTGCAGCATCAATCGTTTGCCGAGTGGCATAGTCAAGCCCGTTATAGAAGGTGGAAACTTGTAGCCAATTAGGCATTTGGTGATGTGGACACCTCCTAAGAAGATCCTTAAATCTAATCCATGCTTCATGTAGGGGCTCGTGATCTAGTTGGGTGAATGATGTGATATCATTTCTCAACTTGGTGGTTTTTGATGGTGGGAAATAATAGTCCAGGAAAGTCTCCGCCATCTGGGTCGAAGTGGTGATGGAATCCCGGTTTAGTGAACTAAACCACTGCCTTGCTTTCCCTCGGAGAGTAAAGGGGAAAAGTCTCAATTTCAAGGCTTCCTCAGATACTCCATTTTGCTTAACAGTTGCACAAATATCCAAGAACATCTGAATGTGCGCATGAGGATCCTCGTCAGACAAACCGTCAAGCTGGCATTGGTTGTGAATCATATGCATTGTAGAGGCCTTGATTTCGAAGTTGTTGGCCTCTATTGCTGGTTGCACAATACACGACCTAGTGCTGCTCAGAGTAGGACGAGCGTATTCAACCATCGTTCTTCGTTCATCCGCCATTGGCCCAGTTTCTCTTAATCGCCTTCTAAAGGTTTGGTCAATTTCAGGATCAAAGTCAAGAAGCTTAGATGAAGAGCTCCTTGTCATAAACCGCGACAGACAAACTATGAACTTAGTTTCCTCAACAAATTTGAATGGGAGCACTAATGAAATTAATGTAAACAACTAAAATTAAAACAAAAATAAAATAAAAATAAAATTATAGTTAAAGTAGTAGGTGTCAAGTTTTCCTAATATTACAAGTCCCCGGCAACGGCGCCAAAAACTTGATGGACGATCTGACCGTTCTAAACAAGTTTAAACCTCTACTCAATCCTAGCTTACGATCAGTTCTAAGGCAAGTGTACCTATCGACTAGCAGTATAGCATAGGAGTATAGGTATCAATCCCACGAAGACTTATAAGTACTAGTACTAACGATTCTCCTACTATCTAACCTCTCACTATCGATGATCTCAACTATCCTAAGTATTGCTTAAACCTGGAAGAGACAAATAAAATGAACAAAGTAAAAGTATTCAAACACTCCCTTAATTAATTCAATGATTTAAACATACCCTGCCCAAGATCCACCCCTGATTCTCATGTAGCTTTCATTCAATTCCAACCTATCCAATGATTAATACCCAATCTTTGATCTGCGGAGTTTCTTACACTAGATTAGAGTCTTTCTCAAGATCAATAATCCCTAATCCTAATTAAGCCAATTAAGATCTCTCTTCAATTAACATAATCAAGATTGCAGTAGACTTCTAAGACTCTCAATTGAACCAGACCGCAATGACCTTGTTCAATACAGAAGACATCCTATAACCTATCTCTAGGATTACAAGGGGTCTTTTTATTCATGCAAGATCTATTCTATTACCGATTTCTCAATCTTAATAACAGAAATATAATCCCATCCTAATATTGCGCATATATCAAGATGAATAAACTATAATTGCAACATGAACAAACTCAAAGAATAGAATTAAATTATTGAACATCAACAATTCTATTACATGATACTCAGGGGTTTCTCAAGGGAATGGGTATGAGACAATTAGCCACTCATGAATTCAATAGGAAGAGCAAAACATAAAATAATTGAATACATAAATAAAATTCAAACACGAAATATCTTGGCCTCCAATCCGAAACTCTTCTGGCAACAGCTCCTGGCCGCCGCTTCTCTTCTCTAGGGTTTCTCTTGTGTCCTCCTCCTCCCTTTTGCTCATTAGGGTTGTCCTATTTATACTTTCCTTTTCCAAGTGAATCTCGTCAAGTGAATAACGGTCGCCTGGCACGCCCAACAGCACGGCCGGATTTCAAACCGTGTCTCCCTCTGGTCGCAACTATGTAACTCGTCAATCTTGCTCAGTGTTTGGCACGGTTAGGAGCACAGCCAGATTACAAACCGTGTCTCCCTCTGGTCACAAATATGTAATTCCTCAATCTTGTTCAGTGTTTGGCACGGCTAGAAGCACAGCTAGGAACACGGCTAGAAGCACTGCTATCAACATGGCTAGAGGCACGGCCAGATTATCACCCGTGCCACGTTCTGGAGCTTTCCTCTTCTTCGCAGTGTCTGCCACGGCTTCAAACACACCCTTATCACGAGCCGTGCTTCCTTTCCAAGTGACGTTTTCATCTTCAGGTGTGCCCACGGTTCATGACACGACCGTGGCTTTCCACGTGTTGTCCATGAATAACTTTAACTTGATCTTTTAAGTTTCAATTGTGCTCCTTGTGTGATCTTTCTCCTTCTCTTTGGTATTATACCCTGAAACATAAATTTTTATCTATTAAGTACCGAATCCGCATTGATTTTATTCAAAAGATTATACAAATTCATTCTTAATGCCTATGATTTACAAGGGTTAATTTACTCTTATCAATGCCCTACCAAATCTCCTTTCTCATCATATTCCATTTGCTCATCGTTCTCGCCTGTAAATAAAAAAAATAATATGGGAAGGGGGTGAGCCCGTCGGTACTACACCCATATGAGCATGACATACCACATGAATATCACATGCATACATGCAACATTTATCCACAACACATTCACAATTTCGCTTACACATCAATACCAAAATGAATTATGATACATAAGAGTACTCAAGACCCTGGTACACATAAGTTTTATCTTAGTGGGAACTAACTCTACGAGCCTTGTCTAACCCTGATGGAACTGCTACTACGGGCCCCATCTAACCCTAATCAACCTTAGATCATTTCGATATAAGGCTACACTAAGGATAACGCAGCATATTGATCATTAAGGTGCTCCCTAGGGATCTATCACTACGAGCCCCTAGATCAAGCCAAGCACAAACAACATATCTTATTCGATTTATATAACACTGTAATACTTCATTATTCCAAGTAATTCACATAACACCTTAAGATTTCATTATTTAACATACAACTCATTAGGTAGCTACCTAGTAATCACATACAACAAACAAAGTAAACACAAACCTAAAATCCTAGCCTTAAGTACTTCTTATCCTAAACTTAAGCTAAGTTGATATTTGCATAATCATCAAGACATCATTCTTAGTATTAATCCAAACATAATATAACTCTCCTAGTTCCTCTTAATCTATTAGGTTATCTAAGGTTAACTTAATTGTCTCAGCTTTGTAGAACTTAGTTAAATAAAACGGTAATTTGATATATATTAACAATGTCCATCACTTAACATGGCCATGTTAGAGCTCGTGTTCCTCAACACGAGCTAGTACACAACTGTGTTAAGGGTCGTATATCTTTTAATGAGGTTTGGCTTCAACACAGTTGGAACATGGTCATGTTAGGTGGTCGTGTTTCTCTTGATTCAACACAGTCAAAATATGACTGTGTTGGGAGACTGTATATCTTTCAGCATGTCATGGTAAATCAACACGGCCTAACAACACAACCGTGTTAGATGGTCGTGAATCTCTCGATTTTTTTTAAACCTTAATTTTTCTATACTAATTCATCCAATCTCCACATTTTCAAATCTTAAGTTAAGTAAATAAAAAAATATGAATTAGAATTCCTTACTTGGTTCAAATTACGCTTGAAACTCCAAATTCAATAACTTCTATGTTTATTGTGTTGCAATGTCTCCTTAGATCACCTTAGGTTTGACCTAAAAGAGTTCTCTCTCCTTTTGTCACTCTAGACTGCTATTATAAGAGTGTGCATAAAGGAGAATTTTAGGTTAGTTCACCTATATATAGTCTTGTTAGGAAAAGACAAAACTATCCCCGTCTTTTAACCTTATTTGCACGGCTACCCTCGATTTTATATTTTTTCTTTATTTCTTTATTTAATAATTATGATTATTTAAATTTGTATATAAAATATTTAGAACAATGTATTACAACATACCCATGTTGAACCTATATTTTTCTAAAGTTGAAATTTTCACCAAATTTTGAGCCCTAACCTTTTTTAATCAATTTAAATATTTAAAAATAGATTAATGTAGTTAAGATAAAACCATTAAACAAGTGTTTATGACTTTGGATAGGTTTAGAGTTTAAGAGACTTGAGAATCGTGAAGAAATCATTTCATCAGGTATATGTATACTATATTTATTGAATGTGTGTATCATGTTAGAATTAAAAATGAACATAAAATTAAACTTGGAGCATGGATGTGTAATGCTTGTGCTTGGCTAGGCCTAAGGGATTGAGAGTACTAGTGATCTTAGGGTGGCACTCTAATGATCGATGTGTGACATTGTCTCGAGTATAGTCATGCACTGAAATGATCCAAGTAGATTTAAGCCTCATGGAGTCATGGACTCATGGACAATAAAGAGTACCCAATATCGTATATGTTATGAATATTTATGTGTGAATAGGGTCTTGTATTACCTCAAATTGTGCAATTTGATTCACCTAAATGGAAGATGAGAAATTGTGTTATGATGTTCCTAATGCATTTTTCTTGTAAATGTGTATCTATATAGCATGTTGGCTTGTTTGCTAATATACACTATACTAGGCATTATCTCACCTCTCGTGGGAACTCTTTTTCAACTATAGGTTTATCTAATGAGATAGTAGTATATGACGAGACCTATGTAGAAATAAACTAGGATATGTGAGAGGATATAGAATACCTGTACTACTATGATTGATTAGGGAGCTCAGACGATAATAGTTATTGCTTTAATGTGTTTAGCTTTATTAGGGATGAGATTTTAGAATATGTGTGTTGAATTATGTCATCTTTCAACTTTCTATAGGACCTAGACTTGGTTTGCTTGTATAGAATGGTATATTTATGGTTACAAAGTAAGACTTTTGAAGTCGCTCATTAATGTTGTATGGAGAATTATCATGTTATAAATGGAGTTATTACAAATTGCATAGAATAGTTATTTTGAGCCTTTGGGTGTCATCGTATAGTAGGAACACATGATAGATGTTACATTTTATGGGATCAACTTTCCTATATGGTAGCACCATATATATATATATATATTGAATTATTCTAAATTTTATTTTCATGTCTCTTGATTGAAATTGATAGTAAGACGAATATGGATAATGGAAAAAGTGTAATACATTCGAGAATCAAATACATAATGAGATATTTAAAATACAAAATACTTAAGAATGAATAAAAAATTATTTATTAAATGCAAAATTGTACAAAATTAGTAAAAAGGGACTTAAAAAGATATCAAGTACCGATCACTATTGACTATCTTTTTGTAAAAAAATGTTTTGACTGATTTCCATAAACTAAATGTTCCGTAAAGTAAGAAAATATTCGATTTCGATCCCTTTTTTTATCCATTTATCTCTTAATGAAAAAATGGATAAAAGAAAATGTGAATTCTTAAATTTCTTAGGTTTTTTTTTTTTTAGGTAAAGTATATCTTACAACTAATAAATTTAAGTAAATTAAATAACCCATAACATATCCAACCTAAAACAAGGAGATACAAGGAGGATGAGTCATTTTCTTTTACTAGCTTTATCATATAGTATCACCATTTACACATTGAATTATTCTAAATTCTTTGTTTTTATGTCTCTTAATGTAAATGCAAATGATAATAAGGCTAATATGTATAAGGAAAAAGTACAATATATTATGAAATAAAATACATAGTGAGATACTTGCAATAAAAAATAATTTATCAAATGCAAAATACACAAAATTAGCATTGATTTTCATTTAAAGAAAATTATAATTATGTCTAAATTATTTGAGGTAATGTTTAGACAATACAAAAATATGTTGAATAGATGAAACTTCCATGAAATAAAAAGTGATAAAAATAACAAATAATATTTTACTCATTTAATTTTAATGTTACATTAATAAAAGAATTTCCAATACAATATGAAATTGAACAAAAGAATAATTAAAATTACAATGGAGTGTTAAAAAATTTAAGATTAACTAATTGTAGATAATATTCTACTAAACACTAAATTAGTGTGTAGTAAAAATAGAAGATTTTTTTTTTTACATAAATAGCATTTTTCAATAGTAATTTCAGAAAATCTAATAATAAAAAAGACATTATAATTTTGAAATTATATAAAGCAAGTGCTTTGATAATTCTAAAATCATAACTATAGTTAAAAATTTGAAAAAAAAAGGTCAAAAAAAAAATACAATATAAAACTTGATAAGAGACCATTCAACTTATGGTTGATAACTATATACACTATAAGAATTTTTAGATTCGATAACATTTGCGGATTTTGTAAACATTACTGATTTGTGTAAGATTTAGTAACATTTATTAATTGTTATAGAAAAATATAATATTTGTAACATTTATGAATAAATGTAGAAAACACATACATATAATTTGATTTGTAATTTTTTTAAAAAATAATTGTAGTCAATCCTATTAAACATTTTTTACTTTATAAAAATCAAATCACCTTTAAACTAAGAAAAAAAAATCTACAATTGCTCCAAAATTAATTTATGCCTACCATAGTAAATTTGCAAATTTAGATATCCCATACTAGCTAGTCTTCTTCTTTTATTCTTTTTTTTTTTTTTCCCATCAATAGTGCCTAGTCAATGCTAAGCCCTCTTTTTTATCTTTTTTCTAGCCAAATACCTCTTTTCTCTCTCTCTAACCAAGCCCTCTCCACTCTTTAAATTTTTCCACTATTCCTTCTCTATAATGTACACCAAGCCCTCTTCAGCCACTCCAAAAATTACTCTCTCTCTCCCTCCATTAGAGCACCTATCCATTGAAGCTACAAATGGTACGTTCTCCCCCTCCTCCCTCTCTATCTCCCTCTCTCTCTAAACAAAGGTTGCATTTACATATTTCCTCTCTCTATTGTGTACATATTTCCATCATATCCTTCAGTTTTAGTATGATTTCTTCTTATGGTTCTATTATATACATATTTACTCTTTCAATTTCTTAATCAAGCTATGATTTGATGTGCTCAAAACCAAGTTCAAGCACAATCAAATGACTCAAAGAAAACAATCCTCAAGTCTTAATCACACCGGTCCAATTTAACTAGGAAATTGTGTGACCCTAATAAAAATTTGATAGAATCCAGTGGTTCAAAGATGCAATCAACTTCCACTAATGATCAATTTCATTAAACAACAATAAGACCAAGTGAATTTCATGTGAAATGGATGAATAAGAAAAACACAAAACCGTGATATATCCTCTTCCAACAATTCCAATTCACGCTAATCACTAAAATGATATAGAATTCAATAACTAAAAGAACAATCAATCTTAACAAGACAATTGTTCATGAATTACACTCACAATAGTTCCAAGAAAGATTTAAATCCACCCTAGATATGACTCACTAGAGAAGAAATGAAAAACAACAAAGATGAAATCGATATGACTTACAATTCCCTTTTGTCGCACTCGCCACAATTCCAATTCTTGGGTTGAAATTGATAAGAGATTTTGAATTAGGATAAAACCTAATTCCACACGTGAAAGTGCTACGTTTGACCTACAAAATATGGCCCCCCTCAAACCTTCTTCTAAGTAAGTATTTATACTTGTTACTCCTTGGGTTAGAAAGTGGTCAAAATAACAAGTTTGCCACTTTTAAGGTGGTTAGTCTTAAATGAAAATTACAAGGAAATGAAAGTGTCCCAAAACCAAATACAACCAAAAATAGTTCATAAAAAAAATTACAAAGTACAAAATATCATAAGTTTTCATGATCCAATGCCTCGGAATGGAAAACAATCGTAACGGGTCTTTGATTGTCACTCTGAAAATGTTCTATGTCCATCAACTGTTGTAGGACATATTGGCATCCCATGGAGACTTATCATTGTACTTATAAGATTATTCTCAAATATTTATTAGAAATAAAGACATAAAGTAAAATATGAGCGATTTGGATCATCATCCAAACCGGGTTCTGAAAATGTCGACTGTGCTAGAAATTTTCCCATCATGATTTCTTTTGAATTTCTATTCTAGGGTTTTACATAGGACATCGACATTAGATAGAAGAAAAAGGATTGATATGCCGATATAGAAAGGTATTTAGTAACTCTCTCTCTTACTTTATTTATTTTGAAAAAAATTACGTGTTTGTATTCTTGCCTAGCTATAAACCTTAGGCAGTTTCAAGAACTCCTTGATGTTTTTACTTTATTGACAAGTTATCTCAAATTGTGAATGTGATCTTTTATTTTTAAGTAGTGATTTATATGTCAATTGATGCTTTAGTTGGTCGGGCTTAGGATTTCTGCAACTCTATAAAACCATACACGAGGTTATCTGATATGGGGAGCATTTTACTCTTTGAGTATTTTAAGTTTTGTCTAGCTTTAATCTAGTGCAAGTATACACTTGCAAGGTCGAGTAAAATATGTTACTCTTGAGTAATGCAATTTGTGGGTGGCTTGTGATTTTTAGAAATCCAAAATACTAAACTTTGGTAGAGTTGCTTCTTGTTTCTCTAATAGTCTAAAGTTCCATCTTATTGTAGTTATTATGAATGCCATTTCAAGAAACTCATCATGATCTTATTCACGACTATTTTTCTAGGAGGAGTTTGTACTTAATATAGAGATGATGTTGTATTTGTTGCTAAAGCCAATTGGTTTGTTAACCATATATATTTATACGGCCCAAGCACTAGACTAGTGAAAATGTAATACCTTGTGTAGGATGTTGAATTTTGCTCCTACATAAAATTCAATCATAACAAGTTCTTTCAAAAGCATTTTCACTAGAAATTCTAAAACATCTTTTCTAAAAATATAGTATGGGAAGTGATTACCTTTAGTAGCGATTTTTTGATAGATTTGTTCCCTCATCATATAGATCTGTCATTTCCTCTACTAGTCAAAATATTAGTGTAATAGTTAATAGGTCAAGTAATTTAAGAAATGTCCATTTTCTTGCATATGATGGAAATCTAGGGGTTGTTTTGCTAGGCATTTAAGGAATGGCAATCCTTTTCTTTTTGTCTTACTCAAAGAGTTATGTTTTAGACTTGATGGAGGTTAATGAGTCATGTGATTCCCTTTAAAGACATGTCTAGTTCAAAGAGTTTTCTTTTCACCTAAGAGTAATAGTTGCCAAATATATTGGTGAAATACCTTTTCCATTGTATTGATTAACAGCAACTTTCAATTACTTTTGATTTCTGATTTCTTTCTTTATTGTCTCTCTCTCTCTCTCTCTCTATCATTTAAGACAATCCCTTAAATTTTCGGCAACTTTAGCTTGTGAGATCATTTCAAGATAGGAATGAAAATCCGAAAAGACCTATCATTAAGGTAAGAGCCAAAAGATTTCAAATCTTGGCGATGAGGGCCCATTTTGAGCAAATGGACCATATAATTATTTGTTTACTTACCTCTTTTCTATTACTCATGTGTTATATATTCCAACAGGCACACTTATCAGGCTTTACAGGGCGATGGACAAACTCACTAAAACTCAGCTTGTGGGTTATCCATGGATTGACCTGAACCGGCGATGAGTTGGGCTAATGAATCCTGTTGAAGAACTAACATGTTGAATACTATTTTCACTTGTAATTTATTTATTTGAATCATTTATATTGTAAGTTTTTTGGGAAACTTTTATTTTGTTGTAATAGGTGCTTTTAAGACTGGTTACCCTAAAGTGGCATATATGTAATTTTGTGGACTTTTCAACCCTAAAGGGAGCAAGTATAAATACTTGCTTAAGTAGGGTTTTGAGGCAGCTTTTGAAATTTTCAGCAAACACTTCACGTGTGAGAGTTAGGGTTATCCTAAATCAAAATTACTCTTATCAATTTCAATTCCAAAAATTGAAATTGTGGCGAGTGGCTTCAAAGTGAATTGTGAGTAATATCAATTCTCTTTATTGTAATTTTCCTTTTCATCACTAGTGAGTTATATCTAGGGTTGATTAGGATTGTTCTTGGTTAGATTTTGATTTCATTTGTAATCACTTTTTCATGTTATAAGATTGATTGGTTTTGACATTAGTTCTAACCATCAATTTAGCCACATTTTGAACCGTGAATTAGCTTTGTTGGGAAGGAGGATCACGGTCTTGTTTTGATTGTTGATGTTTGGAAATCTCTTGGGATTTTAAGTTGATTCAGTCATTCAATTGAGGATTTCATCATTGTGATTTTTATTATCTTGAAATATTGCATTTGGATCATCTTGCAACAATTAAGGTTCACGCAAAATTTGTTCCAATTTTGAATCAATTTTAATCTTGTGTTTTGGAGTTGTTCAATTGGTTCATTTGCATGTGCTTAATGTTGATTTTAGGCACATCATCTTTTAGTATCAGAGCTATTTACACTTGGATATTCAATATTGATCACATCACATTTGAAGAATTGGTTACAAGCATTGAGATTTGGAAGCTAGTTTGATTGCCTTTCAAATTGGTTTTGCATGTGCTTAAACTTGGTTTTAGACACATCATTTGATGACATCTAATGGTTGATTAAGTGTTAGAGAAAACCATTTGTTGGGGCTATGGGATACAACATGGAGCATAGAAAAAATCCACAATTGCTAAGTTACCAAAATAAGACGAAGGGTACTACACAAACATTGAGAGGTCCTAAAAGTATAAAATGTCTAGACAAATTAAGGACAAAAGATCATTAGCCTTTGCCACATCTCAAATGGCATCATACAATAAAAAAGGATATGTAGGAAGGAAAGTAGAAATTGCAAAGTGAGTGATATGCTAAAAATGAGGAGCTTGTGAGGTATATGAAAAATTTACCAAATTATCTCTAGCTAGTGGAAGTAGGAGAAAATCTTCAAGGAAAAGCTTTAAGTGTTAGGGTTTTAGATTGGAACCGATTGGAGAAGTTCACTAGTATAGTTGAACTCCCTAAGAAGCTAACGATTGACAACCTTCTTTTTGTCCCTATCAAAATTCTGGTAATATTGATGGGTGGCCATCGGTTTATGCTAAACTAGCTATTACAAAGTCTTCACATTCTATAGATCTTGATGGTAAACAAAAAGTACCTCAATCCTCAATATCTTTTAGCAAAATCACTTCAAAAGCCACTCTTGAAGGATGCAAAAAGAAAGGTTTCTCTCAAAATCTCATGCCTGGTAGACCTACTTTGCAATCAAACATAGAAAACATTGGTGTTAATCTCAATCTTAAAGAGCAGGATATGTAATCCTCAATTTCATTCAATACTTAGCCTTACGAGAAATTTTAATCCTCAATTTTGTTGAATAGCATGTGGTATTTAGGTATTCCCTCATCTATATTACCTTTTTATTGTAAGAATAGGTTAATTTATCTATCTTTCATTTGCATACATTGTAATATTAGACTTTGTATTTTTATAGGTCTTATTTTTACTACTTTTGGCCCAAGTTGCTCTTACGCTCTTGTACGGTTATTGTAAGGTAAAAAATGGAGTGATGGTGAAGCATCAATGACCCTCCACTACTATTGCATCTATGTCTTCATTCTAGCCATGAATGGTTAGTAGTAAGCTTTGTGCTCACTTATTATTGATTTTCTTAACAATTTGATATGAGCATCTAGTATGGAGGGTAAATATTTTTATGGTTAGAGATCTGTTTATGTTGTCTAAGCTTATCTTTTGTTATTGCTTATAATACCTCCACTGCTTACATTTAGAATATCTAGGTAGTAGCTTAAAGTAATGATATACAGTGTTCTACCACATGAGAACCTATGATCCTAATTTAACATTTCCTCAAGTGTGGTGTTCAATTACTTTGGTTATTTAGTGTTGTGTTGCTTGTATGGATAAATGGGCCTAGTATGTTCAAGAAAAATATTGCCATCTACATTTGATTAAGTTAGGCTAGTTTAATGATTGGATTGCAGCAGCATAAACCAAATTCATAGATGATTTGGGTATTGAAGCTACAATTGTATCAAGTTTTCATACTTTTCCATGCATATAGTTCTATTTGTTTAGTCTTCTTTAATAATGGTTAGCTCAAAACAACCACTAAAACTAATTACAATAAGTTTAAGTGGTTCCATTAAAAGTGGCATAACTCAAGCTTGGTTAAGATCATGGATGCCCCCATTTTTCTTTTTTTTTTTTTTTTTTGGAAATCTATCTATAGATGCTTGTCCCTTAGTGGACAATCATACGAAATCGGTTTGCTCGGATTCCTAACTGATATGAACCACGCCAACGTGTGACGAAACCCAATACCAATACATTCAGAATTCGCTACCTAAGATGCCAAACACACTCAAGTGAAAACCGCGACTCGTTGTCTATAAGCGAGACAAGAACCTTGGTATAATAGGAAGACGCCACAATCGGGATGAAAGATCGATTGATAAGTCGGGATGAACGCCACGGAATAAAAATCCGATAAGTTCTAGATTAGTTCTTTAAAGAACCAAGAGAGGAATTCTCTCAAAAGTATTTTTTTCAAACTTCAATGTTGTATGTTCTATATTCTTTATGTTCTAAACCCTAGGAGCTTTATATTAGGGCTTATAATTGGTAACAATAAAGCCCCAAAACGACATCACTTCAATAAGTTATGTAAAAATAACAAAACAAGACATGAAAGCCGGCAGCCTTGGAGCTGGCCTTGAACATATACACGGCCGTGTACTTTTAGACGTCTATCTTTCTGTGGATTTTCTTTACACCATACACGGCCGTGCCTTTTAGCCGTGTATATGACCGTGTATGATTCTGTGTAATCTTCAGACTCCTACACGGCTATGCCTTGTAAAGACACACCCTCTTCATCCCGTATTTGTTATGACTTATACAAGAGCAAGGGAATTCCCATGGTTGTTCCAATCCTTTCCAACTTCATGATTGCTCCAATCCTTTCCGGTTTCGTGGACATCCTTTATCAACCCATTAAAGTGCTTCCTTGAATCGTTTCGCTTGATTTCTTGTGATCGGTCCAGGTGGCACTTCAAGAGGATCTACATTCCATCTTCTAGCTTTGCTCCCATCATGGATCTCATCATTCCCCTCCTCTTGAAAAGGATTTGTCCTCAAATCATCGCCTACATCAAAAGGACTCAGATCAGTAACATTAAACATGGCACTTACTTGATACTCACCTGGTAAGTCTATCTTGTATGCATTATCATTGATGCGCTCAAGAATTTGAAATGGTCCATCGCCTCTAGGAAGTAATTTAGATCGACGCTGCACAGGAAACCGCTCTTTGCGCATGTGAACCCAAACCCAATCTCTAGGTTCAAAGACAGCTTGTTGATGACCCTTGTTGGCTTGTTTCACATATTGCTCTGTTCTTTGCTCAATGTTTAGCCTTGCCTTCTCATGGATTTGTTTAACAAAGTCTGCTTTCTTCTTGCCATCTAGATTAACATACTTAGAAATAGGCAAAGGTGATAAATCCAAAGGAGTTAGTGGATTAAAACCATACACAATTTCAAAAGGAGTAAACTTAGTAGCAGAATGCATTGTATGATTATAGGAAAACTCAACATGCGGTAAACAATCCTCCCAACTTTTAATGTTCTTTTTAATGACAGCCCTCAACAAAGTAGATAAAGTTCGATTTACTACCTTAGTTTGACCATCAGTCTATGGATGACAAGTAGTAGAAAACAATAACTTAGTTCCTAACTTAGCCCACAAGGTCTTCCAGAAGTAGCTTAAGAACTTAGCATCTCTATCCGATACAATTGTTCTAGGCATACCATGTAATCTCACAACTTCCCTAAAGAACAAATTAGCAATATTGCAAGCATCATCTGTTTTGTGACAAGGAATGAAATATGCCATCTTAGAGAATCTATCCACAACTACAAAAATAGAATCTCGACCATGTCTACACCTAGGTAATCTTAACACAAAATCCATGGAAATATCTACCCAAGGCTTATGAGGAATGGGAAGTGGGGTATAAAGCCCTTGAGGTTGGACTCTAGATTTTGCTTGCTTACACGTGACACATCACTCACAAATCCTCTCAACATCTCGTTTCATGTGAGGCCAATAGAAGTGTTCCTGCAATACCCCTAACGTTTTAGCTACTCCAAAATGTCCCATTAAACCTCCTCCATGAGACTCCTTCACTAGTAATTCTCTTAAGGAACAATTTGGAATGCATAGTCTACTCTCCCTAAACAAGAATCCTTCATGTTTATAAAATTTACCATGCCCACTCTTCTCACAATGCACATACTCCTCACAAAAATCTCGATCAGTAGCATACAATTCCTTAATGTGCTCAAAACCAAGCAGTCTCTTTACCTTGCTTGTAGTGGATGACATGGGGAAATGTTTCGATGAACTCCACTCAACGAACATGCCTTTTGTTTAGCTTATGTTGTCCCTTCAATTACTTCAAGGATTCATGGTCAGTGTGGATCACGAACTCTTTTGGCCAAAGATAGTGTTGCCAAGTCTCCAATGCTCGAACCAACGCATATAACTCCTTGTCATAAGTAGGGTAGTTCAAGGTTGCCCCACTTAGCTTCTCTCTAAAGAATGCAATTGGTCTTCTCTCCTGCATGAGCACTGCTCCAATACCTAATCCTGAAGCATCACACTCAATTTCAAACGTTTTAGCAAAATTAGGTAAAGCAAGTAATGGCGCCTGAGTCAGCTTATTTTTAAGCGTCTGAAAGGCCTTCTCTTGTTGCTCTTCCCATCTGAACCCCACGTTCTTCTTAATTACCTCAGTAAGTGGTGCTGCAATGGTGCTGAAATCCTTCACAAATCTCCTGTAAAAGCTCGCTAGTCCATGGAAACTCCGCACATTACTTACATTAGTTGGACTAGGCCATTCTTGGATCGCACGAATCTTTTCTTCATCAACCTGTATTCCCTATGCACTAACAACAAAACCAAGAAACACAAGTTTGTTTGTGCAAAAAGTGCACTTCTTGAGGTTAGCATATAATTGCTCCTTTCGAAGCACTTCTAAAACATCCCTCAAGTGAGATATATGGTCTTCCAAACTCTTGCTGTAAATGAGGATATCATCAAAATAGACAACCACAAATTTACCAATTAAAGTCCTCAAAACATGGTTCATAAGTCTCATAAAAGTACTAGGTGCATTAGTTAAATCGAAAGGCATTACTAACCACTCATACAATCCATATTTTGTCTTAAATGCAGTTTTCCATTCATCACCTTCTTTCATTCTAATTTGGTGATATCCACTTTTCAGATCAATTTTGGAAAAGACACTAGATCCATGTAACTCATCTAACATGTCATCTAAGCGAGGAATGGGATGACGATACTTTACCGTGATGTTGTTGATGGCACGGCAGTCAACACACATTCTCCATGACCCATCCTTCTTAGGCACTAAAATCACAGGCACTGCATATGGACTCATGCTTTCTCTCACGTACCCCTTCTCCATTAATTCATTGACCTGCCTTTGGAGTTCCTTTGTCTCCTCCGGATTACTCCTATAAGCTGGCTTGTTTGGAATCAATGCTCCGAGTACAAGGTCAATCCGGTGCTCAATACCACGAATAGGTGGTAATCCCTTTGGAATCTCCTCAGGGAAGACATCTTCAAAGTCCTGCACAATAGACACAACCACACTAGGCAAAGAGTTAGATAGTTCGTTAGTATTCAAACATGTTTCCTTAAAAACCAGCAACAACATAGGTTGATTCATCACTAACGCTCTCCTCACTACACTTGCTCTTGCCACACAACTCTCCTTTTGCAAGGCTGCACTCTCCTTTTCACTCGCCACCAAAGCTGATCCCCCTTCAACTTGGTCTCTCACACTCTTTTCAGCTTTCCTCTCTTTTCCATTTTGAGATAGACTTTTGTATTCCTTTTCTTTCTCGTTGTCTTTTGCTCTCTCACTCTCCCTCTGTTTTTCACTCACCTTATGTTTTGCAAAAGACTGTTGTAGCTGCAACTGATCCTTATACACCTGTTTAGGTGTTAAAGGTTTAAGATTAAAGCTTTTCCCCTGGTGAACAAGCGTATACTTGTTAGAAAAGCCATCATGAACAACCTTCCTATCAAACTGCCATGGCCTCTCCAACAACACATGACACGCTTGCATTGGCACCACATCGCACAACACCTCATCCTCATACCTACCGATGCGAAAAGCAATCAAGGCCTGCTTACTCACCTTAGTCTCACCACTATCATTCAGCCACTGCAATTTATATGGACTAGGGTGTTTAGTAGTCTTGAGTCCCAGCCTCTCAACAATAAAATTACTCACCACATTAGTGCAACTTCCTCCATCAATGATCAAACTGCAAATATGATCACCTAGAAAACATCTAGTATGAAAGATATTCTCTCTTTGCACCTCCTCTTCTTCCTTCACCTGCACATTCAAAGCTCACTTCACTACTACCACTAACCTCCCTATTGCAGGCTCCTCATCATCACTAGCGTCCTCTAATGGAGGCATATCATCCTCTTCTGGTGTGCTCAAATCCAAGATTAAGCACATATAAAAACCAATTTGAAAGACAATCCAACAATGTCAATCAAACTAGTCTCAATCACATGAACAATGCCGTCAATTTCCAATGAATTTAACCAATTCTTCAATTATGATGTGTTTGAATATTAAATCCAAATATGATATAGCTCTAATACCAAAAAGATGATGAGCCTAATTCCAAGCTTAAGCACAATCAAAAGAATCAAGGAAAACACCTCAATTCACAAAACACAAACTAGTTCACTTGAGGGCAATTTCATGTGAACACCTTGTAGATTTTGATGGAAATTGTTGTTCAAATGATTCAATTGTAATCTCTAATGATAATATTAACCAAATAACCACAAGAGAAGATGAAGTTCACGTAAAATTAGATCAAAAGGAAGCAATAAACCAATGAAATCCACTTTCCCTTTCAATCACTAGTTTACGCCAACAATAACAATGAAGTATGTAATCCAAGTGTTCAATGAAACAATCAATCTTACAAGATTGTTGTTCACGAAAATAGAACCACAAATAGATCCAAGAAAGATCCAAATCTACCCTAGATATGACTCACTAGAGAAGAAATGAACATACAACAAAATTGAATTGATATGACTCACAATTCGCCTTCGTCGCACTCGCCACAATTCCAATTCTTGGGTTGAAATTGATAAGAGAATTTGGAATTAGGAAAACCCTAAGCCCTCTCACGAAATTTGAAGTGTTTGTTCTATAAAATAAGCCTCCTCAAACCCTCTCTTAAGCAAGTATTTATACTTGCTACTCCTAGGGTTAAAAAGTGCTCAAAATTACAGGTTTGCCACTTTTAAGGTGGCTAGCCCTAAATGAAAATTACAAGGAAATAAAAGTGTCCCAAAACCAAAATACAACCAAAATACTTCATAAAAGAATAAATATATACAAGAAATGGTCTTCAAGATGCCGGTCTTCCATAACATCCATCGGCCCAACTCATCGCCGGTTCAGGTCGGTCCATGGATAACCCACAAGTTGAGTCTGAGGGAGTTTGTCCATTGCCCTATAAAATATGATAAGTGTGCCTGTTGGAAAACACAATACAAGAATAATAGAAAAGAGGTTAATATATAAATAATTCTGGGCTCGATCTGCTCAAAATGGGCCCTCATCGCCAAAATTTGAATTCCTTTAGTTCTTGCCCTAATGATAAGTCTTGTCGGATTTTTATTCCTATCATCTTCACTATCCCCCTCAGTCTCATACTCACCATCATCACGCAGAATCATCACACGCCTATTTGGACATTGACTAGCAATATGGCCTCTACCTTGGCATTTAAAACATCTAATGTCACGATTTCTAGGAGTAGAAGAATCAGGTTTACCTTAGTTACCAGGAGTAGAACCCACTTGCCTCTACTCTCCTTTCGGTTTGGTGGATAAAGGCTTTTCTTCCTTCTTCCATTGGTTAGTCCTCCATGTGGATGAACCGGTACCCTATTGAAACTGTGCATTACTACTACCTTTCCTCCTGTGCTGGTTCTCAACCTTTATAGCCATATGAACCATATCTTCCAATTTTACGTAGTGCTGCAATTCTACGACATTTTGAATTTCTCTATTCAATCCAACAAGAAACCTAGCCATGGTAGCCTCTCTATCCCCCTCTACATTTGCCCTGATTATCGTTACTTCCATCTCCTTGAAGTACTCATCCACACTTCGGCTTCCCTGCCTAAGAGTTTGCAATTTGTTGTGCAATTCACGATAGTAATATGCAGGCACAAACTGCTTCTTCATCACCCTCTTCATCTCTTCCCAAGACTCAATAGGTGGTTCGCCATTCCTTCTTCTATTTAACATTAGTTGATCCCACCACACTATGGCATAATCCGAAAATTCAATGGCAACAAGCTTAACTTTCTTTCTCCCACTATAGTTATGACAATCAAACACCATCTCCACCTTCTTCTCCCACTCTAAGTACGCTTCGGGATCATTCTTCCCTTGGAAAGGAGGAATCTTCATCTTTATACTACTCAATTGATTATCCTCTCTATTCCTATCTCCTCTATCTTCCCAATCCCTAGTTTCTCTATTCCTACCACTATATCCTCTATAACTTCCGACAAAAGGTTCATCAAATTCATCATCCGACATTTCATCTCCACCCCTTTGTACTCTCCTAGAACGACTCTCTCTCTTACGCCCTTGGAAGACGTTTTTAGATTGCTCTAGTCTTTGCTCTACCGTCTCATGAATTTGTTCCATCCCTTCCTGAAACATCCTCTTCATCTCACCTTTTAACGCCTCAATCACTAACCTAGCATCAAACCTTTCCCTCTCACTTTCAGGAGAATGTTGCCTCGACATAGTTCCTACAGAAAAAGGTTAGCACGAACATAAATATATATATGATTAAGCCTCATGATACACTCCCTTACGTGTTTCGCTCCAATGATGATATCAACTCGCCAATTCCTCTTCTCAATTCTCTTGGAACTAACCCAAACTACACCAATTCCCTTCCGTAGAATTCAAAACAACTCTAGGGCTCAAAATTTTCCTCTTTTTCTTTTCGATTTTTTTTTTTGTTGCCTTTGTTTGTTGCTCTTGATCACGTTCCTTTTTTTTTATCGTGATTCTTTCTTTCTTTTTTTGTAACAAAATTGAATAGTAGGTACTACACTTTCAATAGACAATTAACACTATGAAATTGAATACGAACAATTGATATGAACGATTGGAGTTAGGGTTTTGATGTTACCTTCCTCAAACCGAACTGATGTGTTAACAAACCTAGGCTCTGATACCAAACTGATATGAAATCGATTTGCTCGGATTCCTAACTGATACGAACCACGCCAACGTGTGACGAAACGCAATACTAATACGTTCGGAATTCGCTACCTAAGATGCCAAACACACTCAAGTGGAAACCGCGACCCATTGTCTATAAGCGAGACAAGAACCTTGGTATAATATGAAGACGCCACAATCGGGATGAAAGACCGATTGATAAGTCGGGATGAACGCCATGGAATAAAAATCCGATAAGTTCTAGATTAGTTCTTTAAAGAACCAAGAGAGGAATTCTCTCAAAAGTGTTTTTTTCAAACTTCAATGTTGTATGTTCTATATTCTTTATGTTCTAAACCCTAGGAGCTTTATATTAGGGTTTACAATTCGTAACAATAAAGCCCCAAAACGACATCACTTGAATAAGTTGCGTAAAAATAACAAGACAAGACATGAAGGCCGGCGGCCTTGGAGCCGGCCTTGAAGATATACACGACCGTGTACTTCTAGACGTGTATCTTTCTGTGGATTTTCTTGACACCATACACGGTCGTGCCTTTTAGCCATGTATATGACCGTGTATGATTTTGTGTAATCTTCAAACTCCTACACAGTCGTGCCCTGTAAAGACACGCTCTCTTCATCCCTTATCCGTTATGACTTGTACAAGAGCAAGGGCATTCCCATGGTTGTTCCAATCCTTTCCAACTTCATGATTGCTTCAATCCTTTCTGGCTTCGTAGACATCCTTTATCAACCCGTTAAGTGCTTCTTTGAATCATTTCGCTTGATTTCTTGTGATCGGTCCAGGTGGCACTTCAAGAGGATCCACATTCCATCTTCTGGCTTGGCTCCCATCATGGATCTCATCAGACAAGACTTGATTTTTTTTTCATTGATGTTTGCAATTCTAAGGTTATGCGATTTCCTCCTCTGTATGCTAAAGCTAAAACTTAGTACCTGATTAGTTTATCAGATTACCTTTATCTTTGGTTAGCTATGGAAATTGGCTTAATTATGGCAAATTCTATACATATCCTTGCTTTAGATTTACTACATTTCTTTCTAGCATCACCACTAACTTAGGAGTTTACATCCCTTCTTAAAGCATATAAATTATTGCAGTTTTGTGTACATGCAATTATTAGTTTGCAACAAAAGCTCTTCTTATGTTCTTAAATTTTTAGAAATAGACAATTCTTAATGGCTATTTTCCCCAAACACCAACATGGAATTTCTACTATCTAAATGAATTGCAAACTTAAATAATTTAATGGATTTTTCTTTTTTGTTAATTTGATATCTCTAACAATTTCAGTTGGAAGTGCAGTTATTATGATTTTTAATCCAAATTATTTTATTAAAAAGGACTTTACATAATGCAAAACTATTAGAGTGTTGATTTATATATTTCTTGACTAAGTAAAGATATGCTTTCGATATGTACATGAGTTTAGAGGTCTAAGATACTCATCTTTTTTTCCTCATGTGCTAAGTTGATTTTGATCAAGATTTCTTTTGGGTTCTTAGCAAGACTTTACTTCCTTGTCATTCTAAAGGTGCTTTCCTTTTGGTTGAGCAACTCTTTTGCTTTTTGGTCTGATAACCTTTGTGTCAAAGAAAGTGTTATTAGATAAGACAATATTTTGGCCCACATTTTTAATTCATGTTTACATTGGTCTCACTTACTTCTTTGTCTCATGTTCATCATGTATGTATCTTTATCTTCTATTACTTTCTTTAACCTTCAAGCAGTCAAGCAGCTTTCACTTGGCTTAATGTTTCATCTAATCAATGGCTTAAACTGCCTATGTTGTGATTATTAGTTTCAAAATTTAGGATTAAGTTGCATATCAAATAGAAACTTCTGTGATTTAATCACCCATAGAAATGGAAAGATTATATAGATAAAATGAGGAGTTTGATCACCTTGTAATTTGCCAATCCATAAGTGGGAGTGCTGATTCAATTTCATGATTAGCTGCCTTTAACATACATAGGTTTTACCAAAAATCTAAAGTTGCTATCCCATCTTGATGAGACATGTTAGCAATTGAGGGAGGAGTGATATTCTAGGTTCAGTGCACAAGGAAGCAATGCATCAATGTAAGCATCATTCTTGCTCCTTAACTTGCACCTCGATATCAAAGCAGCTTCATCAGATCATTTAGCTCTTTAGTGCTATCACCATCGTCAACCTAAAAAAAAAAAAAAAAGGCTTCCAAGATGCTTGACCAATAACAACCAGTGAAGGGATGTAATCTCCAGTAGGGACATAGATGTTCGAGTCTTCTTCAAAAGAGCTATGCATTTTGACGTCAAAGTTGACATGCTCTACCCAAGACTTCCACCTGGAGGTGACTACTTGAGAGTGTACTCTGGGTGACAAACAAAGTTAACTCTCTTCTTTCATTCATAAAGCACAACACCAAATCACCTTTGATGATGACCCTCCAATCTGCTTGAGGTTCATTATGCATAAGACTTGATTTACTTGAGGTTGGTTGTGCTTGAGACCTACTAAGGCCTACTATATACCAAGCCTACTATGCTCAAGTCCCTCTATGTGCAACATATGCCATAGTTGAGGCTCACTATGCCTAAGACCTACTAGAGTCTATTGCATGCAAGGTTCACCCTACTAGAGGTCTACTATACTCAACCTTATGATATCCTTGCTTCAATAGATTTGACAAACCAACTTCTATTTCCTAAAATGATAAAAAGAAATACATGAGCTATCGATATAAGATTTATTCATGTAAGTACACAAAATGAGAATACTTACTCTTGTATATGGCTTATACCTAGAACATGCGGATATCTTGCCTCAAATCCTCAAAGGAAGACGAGAATCACACTTCTATCATGCTTACATGTGGAAACCATTGTTAAGAAGATGTAGTAATTGCATAAAGGATCCTAAGTCATAGCCACACTTCCATCTCACTCTTGTGCAAGAACTGTAGTTGAGTGGAAGTAATAATGGCACGAAGGATCCTAGTTTTCTTCAAGAGAGCAGCATTATCTAACTTTGGGGTGGATAAGGATGCTCCTAACGAGAACTTTCTACTAAGAAAAGGATCAAAGTTCCTATCACACTCTTGATGAAAGGAAGAAGAGGGACGAAGTCCCTATTGCTTGCTAAACTTGATAAAGTTGCTGATTACAACTAAAGCAAACTTAGAAGAATGAAGTTCCTATTTGCTATCTAAGAAAACCTATCTACAAGGTTGCAATGAGAATGATCACTATCATTAAACTTGGGCACGCTTCGTTCCTATGTCAAGTTGTTAATATATCAAGCTTTTATATCACCTAAAATTTTACGGGAAAAATACCATTTTGATCAAGCATGTTCACTGATAGAGATTGAATCAGATTCTTAAGTTGTAGATAGATAATAAGCATGGAGCCATGAATGGAACATAGTAATAAAATGGCCCTATCCTACATTGGCAAAAAAGACATTCAAAGCATTAAAAACAGTGTAAAGAACTAGAAATTCATAATAGAAAATTGGAAGCATCAGCGAAAATAGAGCCTAACAATGGAAAATTATGGAAATGCGTAATCTCTTCCAATGACTTTACTTGTACTTGATCTCTTCCAAACAAGACCCGATGATGTGCCTAAAAGGGGATTAAGCACATGCAAATTAAACCAAGTAACAATCTCTAAAGGACTAGCACAATTCAATTCAAGGTGAAATAATTGTAGCGTGACCTTAATTGCAACGTATAGACCGAATCATGAATTGCATGAAATAAATCAACACAATAGTATAATCCTCAATGGTAATCACAAATTATACTCCAAAACCTACATGATTACTACTAATAATCCACAAGAAAATAACCATGATCCCCTTTTCCACAACCAATACTTTCACAGCTCAAGAAGCATGCACAATAGATGAACCGAATTCAAGTGTAAAAGTAACTCAATTAAGCACAAAAATTCGAATGACTTGAAGCAAATCTAACCAAGAAATATCCCAATTCAACCCTAGATATTATACACTAGAGAAGAAAAGAAATCACAACAAAATGAAATTGATATGACTCACAATTTCAAGTGTTGCACTCGCTACAATTTTAACTCTTGGGATTGAAATTGATAAGAGGAAATTTGAACTAGGAAACCCTAATTCTCTCACGTTAAAGTGAAGTGTATATTCTGAAAAATGGCCTCCTCAAAACCCTACTTAAGCAAGTATTTATACTTGCTCCCTTTAGGGTTAGAAAGTCCATAAAATTACAACTATGCCACTTTTAGGGTGGCCGGCCCTAAAGACAATTACAAGCAAATGAAAGTGTCCCAAAAGATAATTACAACATAAAATGGTCCAAAGAACAATTACAAAATAAAAGAAAATAGTCTTCATCATGCTAGCTCTTCCATAGGATTCATCGGCCCAACTCATCACCGGTTTAGGTCAATCCATGGATAACCCACAAGTTGAGTCTTAGTGAGTTTGTCCATTGCCCTGTAAAGCATGATAAGTGTGCCTGTTGGAGTATACAATACATGAATAAGAGAGAAGATGTTAGTAAACAAATAATTTCAAGGTCGATGTCCTCAAAATGGGCCCTCATCGCCAAGATTCGAAATCCTTTGGCTCTTGCCCTAATGATAGATCTTGTCGGATTTTGATTCCTAGCACCCGATTGTGTCCCTTCGTGCTTTAAGTGGTCGATAAATTGAATTATTGTGTGACCTGCAAAGAAGTCAATAATCAAGATGATGGTTTTAAAAAAATAAATAAAAAGAAAAACAATATACCAAGGAAGATATGAAGAAAACCTAATGTCACTTAACTTAAAACGAGTAAAAGTTAAGGATTGTAGTATGTATATACACGTATTGCTAATTGCATGGATGAAAGAAGATGAATCTCAAGGATTTAAATTTGGAAATCAATAGATTCAATTAAATTTGTTATAATTAAGGATTGAATTGGATGTTCATTGGGACATAGTAATAAAGCTTAAGGATTTAAATTTGGCAACTAGTGGATTCCAAGGATCTTATTAGTATGTAAAGTTAGATTTGATATTTATTAGGATATATATATATATATATATATATTAGAATGGGAAAGTAAATTCTTATTGGGATACATTTAGCCAAGTGAAGATATTTTATTAGATTTCTGCTCCAAAGTATATCTGGTATGATATTAAAGATATGTATGGAATGAAAATTTGAAGGGCGTATTAGTGATATGTTAAGGATATACGACATGCTAAGGTGGCATCAAACATGAAACTATTTCTAGTATCCAGAACTTCTACCCCCATCAAAACTAATGTGAGCATAATATATCAATTTATTGGTGTATTTCCATAGATTAGAATCGGTAAGTTAATTGAAGTCATTAACAGAGAATGGAGACATTGAAGATAGCTTAATAAGCCAGATACTCCACAAAAATGGAAGGCAATTTGATAAGCTAGATACTCAAATATATATATATTCGTTGTTTTACGAGAAAAGTCATTTTGATGAGCTTAAAGGAGACACGTGCAATTAAATGGTGATACAAGCTTGTACACTCAAAAAGAAGAAAAAAAACTAAACTATATGTAATGTTAGCTCTAAGCTCCTGTAATATGAATCATGCAAGACATGTATGTGGCAATGGTGTAGCTATTCAACAAGCGCACATGCACCAAACAATTTCACAGCCATTAAAAAAAAAAAAAAAGAGGCTTATCTAATGCTTAAACCCGTTCGGCTTCATTCAAAGGATTTTGGTCAAGGGGCAAAATGTAGAGGGCTAAAAATATTATGAAAATATATTGGGCTAAGCCCATTGATTATTTAGTTTGACTCATTAGGATAGGTGATAAGGCTTAATGAGTCCAGTCCAATTATTGGGATGACTTAGGGAGAATTGGCTTGAAGGGCTCGAAACAGGGATCATTGGACTAGTCTATCTGCATTCAACCTTTCTCAAGTAGGCTCATGTACTTATGAGGAAGGTTAGTGGTCTTAGGCCTATAGAAAGCTCATTAGGATAACCCTAAATTGAGTAGACTCCATCTCGCCCGTTGATCGCTAAAGCGATCTAACGGATGTCATCAGGCCTAAGAGTATAAATATTCAGTCATTCCTTCTCATTGAAGGACCTTTTTCCTAAATTCTTGAGATTAAAGAAACAATATTCCACCAAGAGCTCTTTACTCTCAAAGATGATGAGAATCAACCTGGTGGTTTTAGTAGTAGGAAACCTAACTTGGATGTATGAGCCCAGAAATCCAAATATGGCCACATTTTTACTTAATAATGTTTTATTTTTCACTTTAGCAAGTACATTTATCGGTGTTATAGGTTGGCCAAATAACATGCACAAAAGATCAACTTAAGGGACATTCTTGGAGTTACATCCAATGGCCCACAAATTGTTTAATTGAAGTGAATAACCAGCCACTTGAAGACCATTTGTATTTGTAATTGTTGCTTATGGGAACCAACTATTTTATTTTGTACTTATATTTTGTGTTTTGGAAAACTGGCCACTTAAGTCGCATCTTTGTAATTTTTATGTTATTTTTACCCTAATTGAAGTAAGTATAAATACTTGCTAACTAGGGTTTTTAGGGAGTTTTTTTTTTTTTTTTGACATTTTTAAAATCATACACTTTGTTGCCATGAGGGTTGTCTTTCCATTGCAATAGATCTCTTATCAATTTCTTAGTGAAATTGTGGCAAGAATCAACTAGAGTAGATTGTGAGTAATATCAATCTTACTCTTATTGTTTTACAAATTGTGTTTAGTGAGTAATACCTAAGTACAATTTGTTTGTTATTTGTCCTTATCACGTGAATTAGAATTCTTCATTTTCAGATTTGATCATTTCAAATTAAGATTGAATTTTAGTTCATTTCCGTGTTTTCCATTAAAGTTTATACACTTGTTTGTTCTTTACATCAATTTAGTGTTAAACTCATGAATTGGGGTTCCATTGTGAAGTAATTTGAACACACCATTTGTTGTTGGAGTTTGTTGTTCACGCCACTTGATTGATGTGTTTGCTATCCAATTAGTAAGGCATATCATAATTTTTGGTATCAGAGCACATCATATTTAAGGCACTTGGAATCACGCCATATTATGGGTTTTTTCTTTAATTGATCCTTCAATTGCAATTGTGTACTTGTAATTAGATCCCTTGAGCACATTAAAAGATAAAAAAAAAAAAAAAGATTGGGCAAAGAACGATCTCCATTGCCCATGAACTACAAGGTTGACGCTTGAGATCTCCTTAGCTCCCTTGTTTATCACTTGTGCATTTGAGATGCTTGAGATTGCCTATTCCTCCTTCTTACGTCTCTCTCTCCTTAATCATTCCATCACGTGCCAACTTTGAATCACTTTTCTCTAAATTCACATGCAGTGCGGTACCCACGTGATATACACATTACCACTTCTACCAAGACCCCCCATCTACCTAAATCTACCATTATCATCTCGCTTCTTAGTTTTTCTACCATTCTTATCATCATTGATGCATCAACATAATGTTTCCACCACCATAAGGTTATATTTACAGATTTAATTACTTTTAAAATTGTAGTGATTGATTTAATATTGTTTTGTTGGTATTATTTAGAATAATTAGTTTTTATCTTTTTTTTTTCTTTTTTTATATATCCCTTATGAGAAATTATACTAACTCGTTTATAGAATTTAGTTCACTTGCCAATTAGATGTGTTTTGCTCAAAATAATTATATCTCTTATGCAGAATATATTGATTACAATAGAGATATATCTATCTATTTTGTTAGGTTGTTATAGTCTTAACTTTTCATCTATCATCACTCTTGTAAACATTTCATCATTGTTATAGTCTTATATATATATATATATATATATATATATATATGCCAATGTTGTGTCCAAGTAATCCAACTGAATTTCTAATCTCAATGAACTCCATTCCCCTATGAAAAGACAAATAAATCAATAAATAATTAAACTACATCATCTACGTGCCTTTCTAAGGACATAACTTGTGTTTTTGGACCTAAAGTTTCATCCTCTAAAATGCCATTACACAAAATATAAATAAGATTTAATCCAAAATTGCCTATAAGTGCAAGCAAGCACGATTTCAAGCAATATCTTACTATATTTCACCTTAAAAAAGTTAAACAACTTGAGCCTCACTCAACCCATAACGACATGATATATCTAATGAAGTTAGAACTAGGGCTAAAAAAGAAAAAAAAAATTGAATCGCAAATTGAACTAGACTAAATTAAGCTAAACTATAAATTAGGCTCAAATCATCTTTTAAATTAAAAAAAAAATTACAAACAAAACTAAATTGATTTCATTAAGGTTTGAAAAAATTATGAACCAAATGCAACCATTTTGAATTGTAAAAAAAAAAAATGAAAAGAAGAAAGGTAGTGAAAGTTCATAATATGTATGACAAAAAAAAAAGGACTTGATATTACATATTCAATTTCTTTTCTTATTTGGTTTTTATCAAATAACTTACTATTTTTTTTATTTCGTATTTTTACTTATTAACTAATAAAAAAAAGAAAAGTCATCTAAAGAAAGATAATAAAACCTCTATAAATATTTCAAATGGGTATTAAAGATAGTAAGCGATGCCAAAAAAATGATAATGAATTATATATTTTTTATGTCTAATATAATTTTGCATGACTTATTGACTTGTATGTAAAATAAAAAAAAAATAATATCACATGTAATAATAGTTTGAATCGTGTATCGAATGGAACTAAGCCATATTGTGTAGGTTTGAAAAAATTACGAATCAAACCATATAATTAAGTTCAATTTAGGGGGAAAAAATCATAATATATGGTTTAGTTTGATTGAAGGGAGCAAACTGTACTAAACTGAACCGTACCCACCCTTAGTTACAACCACAGTGAAGACTAGAGAGGAGGCCACACTCCACCTTAGATGCCTTTACCTATGAAATTGACATAAATTTGTGGTTCTCCTTTAGGTTGCTTGTGCTCTTTGAAAGGTCACTCTCTTAAGTTTCTGTTTATAAGTGCATAAATGAGGGAAAAGAGAGGAACCCTAGATTAACACATCTTTTTATACCTTAACTAGGAAAGGATTTAATTATCCCCATTTATTATTCTTATTTATTTTATTGATCTTAGTCATGTATTATTATAATTATTTAATAATTATAATTATATATATATGTATATATATTTTAATCTTGTATTACACATACCCTTGCTCTAATGCATGTCTTTCCTTTTCCACCGTCACGCTCCACTACATAATGATTTATCTATAAACGGCAAACATAGGTCGGTTGTTTTATCGCAACATAGATATATGGCTCTCTAGAGTCCAAGGGAACATTATCGTGTAAAACATGCCTTTTCCTACCTTAATTTAGGTAGGGAGTCTTCGCATGTTTCTATAGTGGGGTTCAATTAAAGCGACATCACTATCAAGTTTCTTTTTGTAGAAAATTGTGTGGTTAATGTTTCTTTTAGTGTTAATTACAGAAAATGGATCTTACTTTCACCTCTTTTTCTATATTTGTGTTGTGATTTTTTTTTTTTATACACTTTACATGGTTAAAAATACACGTATTACATAAGGGACGTGTGCAAGAGTGGGGGGGGGGGGGGGGTGTGCGGCGGGGCGTGGTGATTGTATGGAGCAATTGGATTAAAAAAAAAAATTCACAAATCTATTTGTTACATCTAATAAACATCATCTAAATAAAATAACACATGAATGCAAAGTGTAAAAATCAAAGACTAATATGCACGATGAAAGGAAAGAAACAAAAAAAATGCAAGTGCTATCTTCTATAATCTATCTTATTTTGTTGTACTTTTAATGTGACACTTTAGGTTATAAGCTATTAAATAGGGCTTGAGTCAATGGACTCTGATTGAGTTCAAACTTTAAGATATGACCACAAAAGTTAATAGAAGTGACCTTGTAAGGTTTGTTTCTGGAGATAAGTAGCATAAATAATTTGATTTAAATATAACTTTGAATTAAGGCTATAGTTCAATATTTATCAATAACATGTATGATGAGTTTCGAGATGGGTTGGCCCACTTTGGCCCACATCAAAAGTGGGTCTAAAATAGTGGGCCAACCCACCCCACTAGGGCTTGTAGGTTAGGTAGGCTAACTCACAAACCTACAATAATTTTTTTCTAGAAAATTACATATTTTCAAAATAATAATGTATTTTTAGTTCTTGAAAATATATATGTCATACAATAATTAGATAAAACCAACAACTACTAAGTATAAATTTGAACAATTTTTTAATTTAATCATAACTCATAATAATTACTCCACCTTATATAAATAACCTTATACTTAAAAGTCAAAAGTGATTTCAATTGTCCATACTCATTTTGATTTGGTCTATGTATGAAAAAAATAGCTATAAGTTGATGATAGTAATACCAACTTCAAATCCCTTTTGTCATTCCCATAGATGATACCACTATATGCCTATATCTTAAAGAACAAAAACTTGAATCACATATGATAGTAAACAAAACAATCCCAGAACATAATCAAGCAAATGTAACAATTACTACCAAGTCTTTTTCACTAATTATATAAGAAAACAAAGTAAATAATAAAGAAAAAAAAAAAGCTACTTTGTTGTTGTGTTGTGAGTTGTGCTTACAACTGTCAGTTGTTGTATTTTTTTTACAAAAGTCAAAGAAAGAAGGAAAGGAAGTGACTAGGAAGTGGGGAGTGGAGTGTTTATTTTTTCTTTTTTACCTTTCGTGATTTCCGGTTTCTACAGATCGCAATTGCCAACTCAAGTCAAGTTGCTCTCTCTCTCTCTTTTTTTCCAATAATTATATAGGCCAAAGTGTGCCAACTTACCCCGCATCAAGTTAGGCTACATTAGCCCGCAAGTCAAGCGTGGTGGGTCAAAAAGCTCGCAACATAAATAGGTCACAATTTATTAGCCTAAACCACAATTTTTTGTAGGTTAAATGAGTTGACTAGCCTGACCCACCCTACATTCTCAACTCCACTAGAGATGGACTAATTAACATATAATGTTGATTATTTGATAAGAAAATATGTCTTTAGAGAATGTTATCACATTATGTAAATAATGTAAGTATTATATTTGTATATAATATTATGCAATTTAAGTAAAAGTAGATAAATACACCTATAAAATCAAAATCAAATTAAAAAAATAAATAAATGGCAAAATTAAAGCCCATTGTCCTATGTTAAGTGGTGGACAGCTGTTGCACTATAGCATTCCTTAAAGAAACAAATTGGATAAGGTGGTTGACTTTAGGAAATATTGTACACTACATATATATATATATATATATATATATATATATAAACTTTCATTTTGGTGAATCTATTTCCACCGTCATAGCCTCTTCTCTATGAAAACAATCAATCACTATAAAATATACATATTACATAATTATTATAATTTAAACCTAAGGTCATGAAATGTAATAAGTTCAATATAAGAGGAGTAGTTTTGGTCTTTTTAAGGTTAGGGTATTTAAGCTTCACTTGATCTATTGCCTCTCCTTTTCCTCATTTGCATATTGAATACCAAAGAAACACTCTGAAACATATGTAAGGTGACCTAACAAAAATCTACAAGATTAACCCACTTTCACTAAGTAAGGGTTTTGATTATTAAGATGCATATTTTTTATTATAAATTCATAGGTCTAAGTGAGCTTGGTGACATGTTGTTAGAATTTGGAACAAGGAGTGAGACGGAATGAGTATAGACATAGGGTCAAGCAACTTGGGAGTTTCAATCACAAATTGAAGCAATTTGATTAATGTGTTAAAATTAACCAATTAATTGGATCAATTCGATTTGGATTCATAAAAATTAGGGTTGGGGAGTAAATTGGTGAAGAGAAAGAAGAGGATTCACGAAAAAAAAAGGGTACACAGACAAGTACATGAATGTGTACTTTCACCATGTTAAATGGCTTATGATGTAAGGGATACATGGCATGGTACATGGGTGTGTACCTATCTATGTTGTAGTACATGGCTAAGTAACACAACCATGTACTTGGACATGTAAAAAAAAAAATTATATATAGAAAGGTAAATGGCCATTAACACAACCATGTTCCCTCCTTTGTTCTTCTACATGACCTCATACACGACTATGTTACTCTAGAACACTCACGTTTCACTTCTAATTCATTTTTCTACAATTCTAAACTAAGATTTATCAACTATAAAACAATGGAGAAGGGGAATTATACAATTAAGACATGATTAACCACGTAGTAAACTTAGATTATGTTATAGGATAGAAATAAACTTAGTTTTTGGAATTTGATAGGTTAATATATGATAGGAATCAAAATTTGACAAGACCTATCATTAAGGCAAGAGCTAAAGGATTTCAAATCTTGGCGATGAGGGCTCATTTTGAGCAAATTGACCTCGGAATTATTTTTTTACTAACCTCTTTTCTATTACTCATGTATTGTATATTCCAACAGGCACACTTATCAGGCTTTAGAGGGTGATGGACAAACTCACTAAGACACAGCTTATGGGTTATCTATAGATCGACCTAAACTGGCGATGAGCTAGGCCAACGAATCCTATTGAAGAACTAGCATGTTGAAGACTATTTTCACTTGTAATTTATTTATTTGAATCATTTATGTTGTAAGTTTTTTGGGACACTTTTATTTAGTTGTAATAGGTGCTTTAAGGACCAGCTACCTTAAAGTGGTATAGTTGTAATTTTGTGGATATTTTAACCCTAAAGGGAGCAAGTATAAATACTTGATTAAGCAGGGTTTTGAGGGATATAGCTTTTGAAATTTGCAGCAAACACATTTTCATGTAAGGGTTAGGGTTCATCCTAAATCCATTAGCTCTTACCAATTTCAATCCAAAAATTGGAATTGTGGTAAGTTGTAGTAAAAGAGATTTGTGAGTAATATCAATTCTCTTTGTTTTGTTTTTCCTTTTCTTCACTAGTGAGTCATATCTAGGGTTGATTAGGATATTTCTTGATCTGAATTTGATTTCATTTGTAACCTCTTTGTAATGATATAAGATTGATTGGTTTTAGCACTTGTTATTACCATCAATTTTGCTTATATTGTGTGGCATGGATTAGTCTTGATTGTGAGGAGGATCACGACTTTGTTGTTGTATGTTGATGATTTGGAAATCTCTTGGAATTTAAGTCGATTAGTGATTCAATTGAGGATTATCAACTTTGTGGTTTTATCTCCTTGAATTTTAGCATTCGGATCATCTTACAACAATTAGAGTTCACGCAAATTTTATGCCCCTTTTGAACTGATTTTAAACTAGTCACTTAAGAGCTGTTAATTAGTTCAATTACATGTGCTTAAAACCCATTTTAAGCACATCATCTTTTGGTATCAAAGAAATCACATTTGGATATCTATATTGATCACGTCCAAGTTAAAAAATTGGTTACAAGTATTGAGGATTTGCACCATTTAAATAACTAGTTTGATTGACATTGTTTAATTGTCTTTTAAATTGGTTTTGCATGTGCTTAATCTTGGTTTTAGGCACATCATCTTTTGGTATCAGAGCTTGTGGTTTAAGAGAAGGTATTTTGCAATTTAGAATTTGGAATTAGGGGATTGTTGAGCAACGCATTGATTCGAATTTGTTGATGTGAAGCTTGATCTTTTTCAATTGTGTTGTTGAATTATTATCTTGTTGATTAGTGGTTGTACACTTGGAGACTTGAACACTCTTGGCTTCCTTTGATTTTTAGCCATAAATGTGTGGTGTATTAGAAGTGGACCATGAAGAAGTGTTGATCATTTGTGATTAATTGGAGAAGTGCGATTTGTGTTGTGTGTTTTTGGAAGTGAGGAGTAGCAAGTTGTAATTTTTAGATTTGAATTTCAGAATTGAAGTGTGAGTTAAGGAGGCAATTTGAATTTCAAAACACACATTAAGTGATTGATTAATTGTGTGTTCATTTGAATCTGAAATAGCTCCTTACCATTTGTGAAATCTTGCACTTATTGAACTCATTTTGAATTTCAAAGTTAAGCTGCCTTTGTTGTTGAAGTTGCAGTTTGATATTTATTTGGAAGTGGGGAAAGTGTATCGTGGGTTGAAGAGGTGTATGTGTAGAGTTATGTTTTTTTGTAAATTTAGTGAAAGGTGTGTAGTTGGCGTTGATTGTTGTATGTGTTATATAGATACTTATTATTGGTGGCGTGAACATTGTAGAACCGTGAGTAAAAAGAGGAGTTTTGTGGTAGTAAAGTTGTGCATTTGTGCTTGTGTTGAGGTGCTGCCCATTGTGATTTATTATAGTGTGAAACCAAAGCAAGAAAGGAAGGTTTGAATAGTAGAATTTGAATTAAAAAACAAACATTAAAGTGTGAAAGTAATTGAACTCATTACTTAAACACTTGTTGATTGAATTTAATTTCTTAACTACTTGGAAGTGATTGTATGTACTTCATTTATTTAACTTTACTTAAAGTGACAATAATCATTCCTTTTATTGGTTGTGTGTGTGAGCACCGTAGGTGTGTAAGGGTGTGTTATTGTGGTGCTTGTAGTGAAGTGTGTTATTAACTTGTTTAAGTTAGTTAATAACCATGTCAAATGATGTGTGTACTTCTACTACTTTAGTACATTAAGTATTGACTTCCTCTTCAACCATTAATGATGGACAAAGAGGGAATTTGTTCCATATTTCTTGTAGGATATAAGGAAACTTGTGTATAATTATTATTGATGGTGGTAGTTATACTAATGTTATAGATGCATCATTAGTATCGAAGTTGAAACTTGAAACTATCCCGTATCTCGAACCCTGTACATTACATTGGCTAAATGATCAGGATAGTCTTTGTGTGACCGAAAGGGCTAAGGTACCCTTTAGTATAAGGGACAAGTACTGCGATAAACTTGAATGTGATATTATTCCTATGTGTACATCCCATATATTACTTAGTAGGCTATGGTTGTATGATAGGATGGTATTACATGATGGGTATAGAAATACTTATATGTTCCAACAAGATGGTAAACGTATAATATTGAACCCTATGTCACCATCAGAGGTCTAAAAGATGTAAAGACAAATAAGACAACCATCACAAATTCTTGAGGATCATAGCCACATAATCAAATCTTCAAAGGTTTTTGAGGTTTCTAGTTACACAAGCCAACCTATAAAGCACAAAACTTGTTGGACACAAATGTGCCAACCTTTAGAGGATCCTGATGGTCAGAGTCAGATGAGTAGACCACTAGAGGTCCAAACTGTTCAGGGGCAATTGTTCTTCCTTCAAAGGTACTAGAGGCTCATGAGCAGTTGAGTAAACCTTTAAGGGATACTAAGGGTCAGAGTGATATAAGCAAACCACTAGAAGGCCAGACTATTTAGTGACAATTGTGTCCACCTTCAGTGGTTTTAGAGGGCCATGAGGGCCAGCAATATATAGATGAGTTAGAAAAAGAGGAAACAATATCAGTGAAACGGGTTGAGATAGGGGAAACTTTAGTGGATAATGGGGCATTATTTGTGTTGCAAATGAGATACATCTTAGAAATGGAGGAGAGAAAGCAATCACCCCTTGTGGTATTTCAGATAATGGGATTCTGTAGTGATACTTCTTTAGGTGGCTTGCTAAGAGAAAACAAAGTCTCTACTGCATTTGATCTGTTAGATTTGAGGACAAATCTTTTTGAGGCCCAAGAAGATGATAGGAATCAAAATTAAACAAGACCTATCATTAGTGTAAGAGCTAAAAAATTTCAAATCTTAGCGATGAGGGCCCATTTTGAGAAAATCGATCCTGGAATTATTTATTTACTAACCTCTTTTCTATTACTCATGTATTGTATATTCTAACAGTCACACTTATCAGGCTTTACAGGGCGATGAACAAACTTACTAAGACTCGGCTTGTGGGTTATCCATAGACCGACTTGAACTGGCGATGAACTATGCCGACAAATCCTATTGAAGAACTAACATGTTGAAGACTATTTTCACTTGTATTTTATTTATTTGAATCATTTATGTTGTAAGTTTTTTGGGACACTTTTATTTGGTTGTAATAGGTGCTTTAAGGACCAGCCACCCTGAAGTGGCACAATTGTAATTTTGTGAACATTTTAACCCTAAAGGGAGCAAGTATAAATACTTGCTTAAGTAAGGTTTTGAGGGATATAGCTTTTGAAATTTACAACAAACACATTTTCATGTGAGGGTTAGGGTTTATTCTACATCCATTAGCTCGTATCAATTTCAATCTAAAAATTGGAATTGTGGTGAGTTGCAACAAAAGAGAATTGTAAGTAATATCAATTCCCTTTGTTGTGTTTTTCCTTTTCTTCACTAGTGAATCATATCTAGGGTTGATTAGGATAGTTCTTGATTTGAATTTGATTTCCTTTGTAACCTCTTTGTAATGAAATAAGATTGATTGGTTTTAGCACTTGTTATTACCATTAATTTTGCTCATATTGTGTAGTGTGGATTAGTCTTGATTGTGAGGAAGATCACGAATTTGTTGTTGTATGTTGATGATTTGGAAATCTCTTGGAATTTAAGTTGATTTAGTGATTCAATTGAGGATTATCAACTTTGTGGTTTTATCTCCTTGAATTTTAGCATTCGGATTATCTTACAACAATTAGGGTTCACGCAATTTTTTTGCCACTTTTGAACCGATTTTAAACTAGTCACTTAAGAGTTGTTAATTGGTTCAATTATATGTGCCTAAACCCCATTTTAAGCACATCATCTTTTGGTATCGGAGCAATCACATTTCGATATCTATATTGATCATGTCTTAGTTGAAGAATTGGTTATAAGTATTGGGGATTTGTGCCATTTAAATAACTAGTTTGATTATCTTTCAAATTGGTTTTGCATGTGCTTAATCTTGGTTTTAGGCACATCAATATCCCTTTGATAGTGATGTAAGAGTTACTCTGAGACCACTTTTCTAGGTACATGTCTACCATATTTTCTATTTGTGATTCTTAATATAGTAATATCAATGACTTTAATTAGATATTGGATTTAAGTATATGTGTTGTTTGGGCATAGCTTAGCTTAGGAGCCTAAGGTGGTAGATCCTTAGGGGGTACCCTAATGATTGATATACCACGTTATCCCTAGTGGAGCCCTATATCGAAATGATTTAAGGTAGATTTGGGTTAGATAGGGCTTATAGTAGCAATTCCCAACCTAGGAATATATATGTATATATATTATATGGTGTGATTGGGTTATGAGTACCCTCTTGTTGGTTGTTGACTAATTATAGATAAATAATTTGATGATTGTGATATATACATCTGCTGCATTTATGTGTGTTTTTACAATGATTAATATTGCACAATCATGTCTATGTGGTACTTACTTACTAGGCTTAAGTTCATTCCAGTTATTTTTTAGCTATAGGTGGGTATGATGAGTATCCTAACTATGATGAGTATAGGAATCTAGTTTGTTATTATCAAGACAAGAATGGTGGAGAGTATCAATATTAATATAGTGAGGAGTAATGATGGGAATCAAGCCAATGCATTAACAAGACCCGTAACAAGAGCATGAGCCAAAGGGCTACAGAACTTAACATTGAGAATCCTTTTTGAGCAAATGGAACCTGAAGACATTCACATAGTGTCTTCATTTACTTCATATGATTGTTTTGTAATTAATCAAGTACACTTGTTGGTATTACATGAAGACAATCAAACACACTAGCACTTGGTTTGGAGATGAGTCACGATCCATGATGAACCGTAATGAACCAAGAGGAACCAACCTTGTGTTGTATATTTGTTGACCGTGATGGGCATGAAAGGATCGGCTATGTGTCACTACTTTCCTTATGTTATTTTTCCATATTTAGGGATTAGTATAAATACTTGTAAAGGAGAACAAAAAAGACACTTTTTGGAGATATATTTTGCTGCTCGTTCACGTGGAAAGAGGGCTTCCTTTTATTCCATAAACACTTTTATCAATTCTAAAATTAGGGATTGTGGTGAGTGAAACTTAAATTATTGTGTGTTGCATCAACAATTGCAAGTTGTTCCTAATTCTAATAGTGCATCATATCTAGTAAGAATTTGGAGTTTCATTTTGTTCTTGTTACATGAAATTAGGGTTTACGTGCCAATTAGGGATCACGCCATTTTGTTGAATAATTGTTCAATTGTATCCTCAATTAGCATTATGTAATTGAAATTGGATTTGGAATATGAAGTGAGGTAGGAGTAGTTGAAGGATTGTTTTTATAAAACTTGAGGATGTTTGAGTAGAGAACTTAGAGATGGTTTATAGACTTTTAAATATGCTATTTCATTATATGTTGATAGATGTTTATGCTGAATTTGAATTTGAGTTTAATGTATCTTTTCTTAATTAATAATGATTGGAATGGTTTGCCTTTAAATCATTTATCTATATCATTAGAGTTACATTGATATTAATGTATAATGGAGATGAATAGGTTTAAAGTTACAAATGAGATAGAAAGCCTTAGTGCGTCACTACTCAATAGGGACATCTAGTAGGTTGTAGCTTTCTAAGTTTTGGGGTGCTATGGCTTAAGTGGTACCAGAGTGTAGGTTTGATCAATAGAGTATAGGTTTATGATCCATAGAGCTTAGGTTTACAGATCATTAAGTACTAGCACATTATAGAAAGGTGGATTTTGTAGCCTTCATGTTAAAAGGGTTAGCTACAAACTAATGGGCTAGTGTGTTTAGATTAAGAAGATCACCCATCCATTAATAAAGGTTTAGGGAATTATTCTATGAAAAATACTTCCCCAATAACATCAGAGATAGAATGGAGGTAGCGTACTATAACTACCAATAAGGTTACCATACAGTAGAAGACTATGAAGTAGAGTTTAACAGGTTGATAAAATTTCTATTTGAAGCAGTCCACACAGATGATGCCTTTAAGGCCAGAAGGTTTATGAGAGGCTTAGAGCTTAACCTCCAGCATGAGGCGGGGTCCTTTGAGCTACCCACCTATGTAGAGGTTGTTAATAAATCAAAATTTATGGAGCAAAGCCAAAAGAAAACAAAGGAGTGGTTGTCCTATAGGTGAGGAATTACCTTAGGGAAAAGACCTGCCTCGAGTATTTCATATATAGAGAAAAGAAAGAGGCTAACATTATATCAAGCCAATCTTGTGACTTTTATGCCTAGACCTTTTTTAAACTAAGTTAGTGCCTCTAGCATTACCTCCATCACCATAAGTAGGGCTATGGAGAAGATGTCCCAAATGTTTGGGACCACATAATTTTGCATCAGTGCAATTAGCTAAAAGGGGCATGCTTTTCTTGTGGTAAGATAGGACATCCCAGTAAAAATTGTGTAGAGAAAGCTAATCATTAAACATTCTGCTATACCTGTAAGTAAAGAGGTAACAAATCTTTTGAATGTGGTGCTATCCTTAATATGATGGTAGTAGTACCACAACAAATTCTAGTGTAGTAGCTAGTAAGACCTCCCCCTAGAGTACTAGCAGGTAGACCCCAACACATTGAATTGAGGTAGAGAGCACATGGTCTTGTTTTTTTCTTTACAATAGTAACAATAGCATGATACTCCAAACTAAGATATTATTGTAGACACGTTGCTTGTCAACTCAACTATTACTTATGTGCTATTTGATATAAGTGCGACACATTTATGCATATCATTTGTCTTTACGCATATGTGTGGTTTGAAACCTATGCTATTAAATGATGCCATGATTATGAATATTCCTTGTAGAGCAAGAGAAAGATTAGATCAAATATGTAGAAATGTTAGGATCAAAATACAAGGAAAAGAAATGCTAGCAGATTTATTTATGTTGAAGATGATGGAATTTGATGTAATTTTTAGGGTAAATCGGTTATCTAAATATTATGCCATCATTGATTGCTGCAATTTGGTAGCTGTAGTACCACAAAAATATTTTACCACCATTGATTATCTAAGCTCATTGTAGTACCACAATAAATTCTAGTGCAACAGTTGGTAAAACCTCCCTTTAGAGTACCAGCAGGTAGACCCCAACACATTGGACTAAGGTAGAGAGCACCTAGTCATATTTTTGCTTTACAATAACAATAGTAGCAGGACACTCCAAACCAAGATATTATTGTAGGTATGTTGCTTGTCAACTCAACTACTTATTATGTACTATTTAATATGGGTACAACGCATTCATGCATATCACTTGTCTTTATGCATATTTGTGGTTTGAAACCTATGCTATTGAATAATGTCATGATTGTGAATATTCTTAATGTGTAGGGATATTGGGAACAAAATACAAGGAAAACAAATTCTAGTGGATTTATTTATGTTGGAGATGTTGAAATTTGATGTTATTTTAAGGGTAAACTAGTTATCTAAATATTATGCAATCATTGATTGTTGCAATTTGGTGATCTATTTCAATTTCCTTAATGAAGATTCAAGTATATTCAAGTTAGATGCATAGAGGCCTACGACTCTTCCTACTTGTGAGTTGTGGGATAAGAGTAGGATCTTAGCATTATCTATAGAGGCCAAACAAGTCAAGAAACTAGAACATGTATAGGTCGTGAGTGAATTTGTAGATTTTTCCCAAAAAACCTACTAGGTTTACTATCAGTTAAGGAAATGAAAGTTTGCATTAATTTGGTATTGGGAATAGCACCAATATCTAAATCACCCTATAGAATGGCACCCATTAAATTGTCAAAGTTGAAGAACCAACTTCAAGAGTTACAAGATAATCGGTTTATCAGGCCAAGCATTTCACCATAGGGTGCTATAATGCTCTTTATTAAGAAGAAAGATGGGAGCATAAGGTCATGCATTGATTATAAAGAGCTAAATTAGGTCACAATCAAGAGTAAATATCCTTTTCCTAGAATAAATGACTTATTTGACCAATTATAAGGAGCTTAGGTCTTCTCCAAAATCGACTTGAGATCATGTTATTATCAACTAAGGATCAAGGACGAAGACATACAAAATATGGTGTTTAGAACTTGTTATAGGCATTACGAATTCTTGGTAATGGCTTTTGGGTTGATAAATGCTTCAACTACTTTTATGGATCTTATGAATAGTGTACTTAGTGACTATTTAGACCAATTTGTAGTGGTGTTCATAGATGATATCCCCATCTATTTTAGGAGCAAGGAGAAACATGAAACACATTTGAGAGTAGTTTTGGAAAGACTATAGAGTGAGGGGTTATATGCAAAGTTCAATAAATGCGAGTTTTGGTTGGAGTAAGTATCCTTCTTAGAACATGTGATAAATAAGGATGGCATCTCAATAGATCCTAAGAAGATAAACACGGTGATTGACTGGCCAAGACCAAGGACTATGATAAAGGTTAAAAGCTTTTTAGGAATAGCTGGCTATTATAGCCTTTTTGTGGAAGGGTTCTCTCATTTAGCAACTCCTTTGACCCAACTAACATAGAAGAAGGTGAGATTTGTATGGGATGATAGGTGTGAAAATAGTTTCGTAACACTAAAGGAGAAGTTGGAAGTAGCTCCAGTGTTAACTTTACCTAAGATAGGGGATGAGTTTCAAATCTTTAGTGATGCATCGACTCATGGTTTGGGATATGTACTCATGTAGAATGGGAGAGTCATCGATATGACTCTCATTAGTTGAAATTATATAAGAGGAACCACCCTACACATGACTTAAAGTTAGCTGTAGTGATCTTAGCATTGAAATTGTGGACACTACTTATATGGTCAGAAGTGAAAAATCTACATAAACCACAAGAGTTTGAAATATTTATTCACACAGAAGGATTTAAATATAAAGCAAATCAACCAAATCAGCCCATTTCATACCAATTAAGGTGAAGTATAGATTAGAGAAACTTGCTTAGCTATATATTAAGGAGATTATCATATTACATGGTGTGCTAGCCATAATAACTTCTAACAGAGATACCTAGTTTGTTAGTAGATTCTAGAAAAGTTTACATTAGGCATTAGGTACTATGTTAAAATTTAGTACTACTTTCCATCCTTAGATAGATGGGTAGTTTGAAAGGACCATTCAAATTTTAGAGGACCTATTGTAAGCATGTGCTTTAGACTATGGGGGTAATCGGAATGATCACCTACCTTTAGTGAAATTTACATACAACAATAGCTACTAGGCCAGTATTCGGATGGCTCCATATGAAGTACTTTAGGGTAGCAAGTTTAAATCTCTTTTACATTAAGATGAAGTTAGTGAAAGAAAAATAATAGAACCAAAGATAGTGCAGGAAGCTATAGATAAAGTGACAATGAAAAGATAGCAAATAGTTATGTAGATAGAATGCAATGTGCCTTGGAATTTCAAGTTAGAGATATGGTTCTATTGAAAGTTTATCCAACTAAAGGGGTAATTAGACTAGGATTAAGAAGGAAGTTAAATTCAAGATATGTGAGTCCATTTGAAATTTTGAGGAGAATCAACAATGTTGCTTACAAGTTAGTTCTACTACAAAGTTTGGATGGACATAAACTAGATTTATCCTCCATTGAATGACCTGTAAGGATTCTGGACATTAAGGAATAAGTATTGAGGAGAAGAGTAAATCCCAACATCAAAGCATAATGAACAAATCAGATAGAACGTGAGATAGAACGTGAAGTAATGTGGGAGCTAAAAGAAGATATGCAAAGGAAGCATCTAGAGCTCTTCTAAACACAAGTAATTTTCAAGGATGAAAGTTATTGTAAGGGGGGAAAATGTAACATATACATATTACATCATTATTATAATTTAAACCTAAGGTCATGAAATGTAATAAGTTCAATATAAGGGGGCTAATTTAGCCTTTTTAGGGTAAGGGTTTTCAAGCTTCACTTGACCTATTGCCTCTCCTTTTCCTCATTTGGACAATCAATACCAAAGATACACTCTCAAACATACACAAGGTGACCTAATGGAAATCTACAAGATCAACTCACTTTCACCAAGTAAAGGTTTTGATCATTAACAAGCATATTTCTAATTATAGATTCATAAGTCTAAGTGCGTTTGATGATGTGTTGTTAGAATTCAGAACAAGAAGTGAGACAAAATGAGCATAGACATGGGATCAAGAAATTTAGGGAGTTTCAATCACAAATTGAAGCAAGTAAGCACATGAAATTCATATAATGTGTTAGAATTAACTAGTTAATTGGATCATTTTGATTTAGATTCATAGAAATTAAGGTTAGAGAGCGAATTGGAGAAGAGAACGAAGAGGATTCATGAAACAGAAGGGTACACGGTTAAGTACACAAACATGTACCTTCACCGTGTTAAATGGTTTATGTTGTAAAGGATACACAGCATGATACACAAGCGTATACCTAGCCATGTCGAAGTACACAGGCAAGTAACACAACCATGTACTTGGGTGTGTTGGAAAAGTTTTATACATAGAAAGGTACATAACTACTAGTATAGTCACATTCCCTCTCATGTTCTTCTACATGGCTACATATAATGCCATGTTGTTTTAGAGCACTCACGTTTTACTTCTAGTTCATTTTTCTACAATTCTAAACTAGGATTTATGCACAATAAAACAATGGAGAAGGGTAATTATGCAATTAGGACATGATTAACTACTTAGTAAACTTAAATTATGTCATAAGATATAACTAAACTTAGTCTTTGGAATTTGATAGGTTAATATCCCTTTGATAGTGACATAAAAGCTACTGTGAGACCACTTCTCCAAGTATGTGTTTACCATGTTTACTGTTTGTGATTATTAACATAGTAATATAAATGACTTTAATTGGATATTAGATTTACGTATATGTGCTATTTATGCTTAGCTTGGCTTAAGGGCTCATAGTGGTAGATCCTTTAGGAACACCCTAATTATCAATATACTGCATTGTCCCTAGTGGAGCTCTATAACTAAATGATCTAAAGTAGATTAAGGTTAGATGAGGTCTACAGTGGTAATTCCCAACTTCGGAATATATATATATATATATATATATATATATTATAGTGTGATAAGATCATGAGTATCTTCTTGTTAGTTGTTGGCTAATTAAAGATAAATAATTTGATAATTGTGATATATACATTCACAATATATACATCCACTACATTTACGTATGTTTGTACTATCATTAATATGGCACATGCATGTTTGTGTGGTACTCACTTACCAGGCTTAGATTCATTCCAATCATTTTTTAACCATAGGTAGGTACGATGAGTAAGGGAATCTAGTTTGTTATTATCAAGATAAGAATGGGGGAGAATATCAATATTACTATGGTGAGGAGTAAGGTGGGAGAAATGAAGGATTCTTTTTATAGAACTTGAGGATGTTTAAGTAGAGAACTTGGAGATGGTTTATAGACTTTTAAATATACTATTTCATTATATGTTGATTGATATTTATCCTAATATTTGCATTAGAGTTTAATGTATCTTTTCTTAATTAAAAATGATTGAAATGGTTCACTTGTGAATCATTTATCTATATCATTGGAGTTACAGTGATCTTGATTACATATAGTTTGTGTTTATAAAAAAAATTTTTGAAAATTTTAAATTTTACTAATTTTTATCAACTTAACAATGAATCTACCTTGTTTTGGAAATTCATATAATAATAGGTTTCTCATAATATAACCTAATGAGTCTCATTTTTTTTTTATTTTTTTCAAAAAAGCCAATATGGCTATTGTATTTATTTATAGCATCAATAGTCCTTACAGAGAGCAGTATTTGAAAAATATTGTACAAAAGGCATTCTCCCAGATGGAAGATGTATACAAAAATGTAAGTAAGATGAAAAAGGAAACTATCGACTTCTAATGTATGGACACCCAGTTAGATCTAATGAGTCTTAATTCTTAATAATGTTATTTATTAGGAAGGTTTGATTCTAGTTTGGCACATAAATTTAATTAAGCATGTAATTTTAGCTAATTTCGAGTAAAATGGAGCATAACTATGTAATTTAGTAAACTAATAGTACTTTGTTCAATTGGTGAGTTAATGTGACAGTTTAAAGATATGCATTTTTATAGTGTCAAAGTAATTTTGATAAAATTATTTGAGATCAATTGCCATTTATTACAAATTTTGAGGTAGTTTGGTTCAAGATAGTAATTGGAGTCAAGTAATGTTATATTTTGGTATTTATATAATTTTAATATGTCAATTAGGATCTTGTGAGTATTCTGACTAGATTAGTAATTTTATATAATTATAACAAATTAATTATAGTTTAACCACAAATTATATAAAAAATCCAGATATGCTAATTTAGTAATAAACTACTGATAAATTGAGGGGGGTATTTTCATAAATTTTTTCATTTTAGTCAGGTTTGGTTGGTAACATAATTAAATAGTATTTTTCATTAGGATTACATTGCATTGTGGTCGATAATATAGGCCACTTGCTTGTTATTTGTTAAATCTTATGTAATCACCTATTGTGACTATCACACCCCTAAAGAGGATCTAGTACTAATACTCTAAAGTTGTCATATTATGTGTATACTCATAATATGAAAATCACCTTACAAGTTAGAGATTGTAAAACTCCTTAAATCTCATTTAATCATAATATATATAATAAATTAATATGTAAAAATAACCATGCAACCAATATTCTACAATTCGCTAAAACCACAGAAAATTGATATCCCCCACCAAATTGTAAAATAGGGTAGTCACAACCCCTAGGTCCAAACAAAGTGCAAAGGAAAATAAATTTTCAACTAAGAGAATGCTTAATTTTCTAAATTTCTCGATAATCTAAGTTTAGACCCAATAATATCCTATCCTAGACATATTCTTCAAATTTGAAAATGGAACACACATCACTTTGATCCTAACCCATTTCCAACTTTGATATATTTTGCAAAAGAAAATTGTTAAGAGTGTAAGCTACAATTATTTAGCAAGATCATCTCTCATACCGTACCGCAAATAATAGCAAACAAGCTATCAATTATTGATATGCTATGCATGATACAATCATATGAATGTAACAATATATACAATCATCTAGAAACCATATCTAACATAGATTTACTCCCTCCGATACCAAGGTTGAGGATTGTAGCACCATTAATGTCCAAGCCATCCAATATCACGAAGGTTCTCTTAGTGTGACATTCTTGCCTAGTCAAGAATAACATGCCATAGGAGAAGGATCTCCCAACTAATACACTTTAGTAGAATGAAATGGAGTGCTTCTCCTAGCTACTACAACTCTAGATGCACATAAGCCTTAAATGGTAGGGTGGACCCAGACTCTATCAAAAGTGTGGTAATCCTCCAACTAATTAGTTCACAAATGATAGAGTGGGATCCCAACTCAGGTCATCCATTCAAACCACTGATAGTGATGGCAAATTATAATGTAATTATGAAATGCATGTCTCATTTTAATTTTGGGTTGAAATATTCTTAAAGCACTTTTCAAGGTGATCGAACATATACATTGGACACTCAACAAATATCTTACTAATTAAATGCAACATACAATTCTTATTTAGATAAATTAAGGTAGCTTTCACAAGCAATTCAAAACACTTCAATCATATACAAGCCCCAATAACCCCCACACACAATTCCATTGATTTATATATTTAAGGTGCCACTAATTACATGCATAAAACAAATATGATAATCATAAAAAGTCACCCACTAGTTTGTAATTCTTAGTGGCAATAATCTTCAAGTAGGTACTCCGTAGAACGATCTTTAAAATTAGTGTTACCTACGATAATATCGAATAGGCAAAGGAAGGTAGTTGGATATGTAACTAACTAAATGATCTTAACTTCACTTATTCCCAAGTCTAAACTAAATTTCATAAATCGCTAATCCTAACTCTAGTTTCAATAAATATTTGTCATGACGATTGAAAGGCTTCTTTCCACGTAAAATGTGTATATCTAAATTAGACGGAATTTCTTTTTCCTATTGAATAATTTTTGTAACTTTATAAAATAACTAATTGATTAAAATGATTTGTAAGTTAAATAGAATTTGTTAACTGGGAGGTGGGTTTACTTAATTTAGAGGGGTTGTTATAGTTAAATTTTTTCCCCTACATATAGAAATACATGCAATTATCACTAAACGTAAGTGTAGAAAATGCATCCTTACATTTTCATGGTCTTGACTATAAGCGTTTATGCATCCTACTTAGTTACTTCCAATAACATGCATCTCTAAATCGTTTGCTATAACTTCATAGCTTGCTTAAAGTTAATGTGTGCAACCTATTTCTCTAATAATACTATAAGCATATATATATATATATATATATATATATCATTAACAATATATCACTTATTAATAGCACTATCTACTAAAATTATACACTTCGATATTTTATTTCTTACCTTATTTAATTGTTTCTGATTTTTTTTCAATCTACCTAATACTAAGAAAATGAAATGCGATGCTTATATTATAATGTTCATTAAATTGTTTTATAGTTCAAATTCTCATTGAAAGTATACGGTCGTTTGAGATGTGACTTTTTATTTGGCTCCTCAAGATTTATAATAACGTTTCCGACTTTTGATGTGTCTTTTACAAAAATTTGTTAATTATGTCAAGATTTTATCTAGAAAAGTAATATCGTAGTGTCTTTCTTCGTATTTCATATGTTTGATAAATATCGTTATGGTGGATTTTTATATCTTTATTTATATGCATAGGTGCTAACTGTTATTATTAAAACTATTCATTATCACTATCACTGAATCTCTAGTTTATGACTATTTATTTATTTTAAGAGTGGCTGTCATTTCTGTTGACATTATTGTTACAAAAAGAATATAGGTTTGAATTTATGCAGATATTTATTCTATATTGTATTTATCATGGCATTTAATAAGTTATCTTAGCAATTTAGAAAATTTATTGGAATATCTCACATATATGGAGATGTGATCATTTAGAAACTTTATACATATTCACAAGAACCTAAATACATGTCCTAAAGTCTCTAGTTTATCTATATATATAGAGAGAGAATATTTCAAAACTTATATCAAACATACTAGCATAAATTAGATTCAATTGCTTTAAATTTCCTAATACGTTTTTCTTAAGGTCAATGTCTTAGAGCACTTTAAATATTTATATATTTAATTGGTTACTCTATAATCTGTATAACATTATAATCGTAAGGATGTCTTCCTCATAACTAAGAAATACTTATTATTTTACTCATTTATTATTATTATAATATATTTTGGGATATCACCCCATATGTTGAAATTAATTTAAATTGTTATGTTTGAAATACTTTTAAGGTATATAAACTTTGTTTATAGCTATGTACATATTTTTATTTAATTTCAACTAGTCTTTGTAACAACCTATCTAAGATAACCTTGGTATTTAGAAATTCTCCAAAACCAACCAATAAATTTTTCAAAGTGTCATAGTGACCATCATGGGAGGATTTGTTGTTGAATTTGGCTACTCGTTATGATGTTAAATCTATTATGTGGTAATTGATTGTATTTAGATTTGTGTTTTCTAGTCATATTAGTTTTACTAGTACGTATTGTAGGGTATGGATAATTGATCAAATATTAGTATTTGTGATTGAATTGTTGATTATATCTACATGGCACATCACATTGCATTCCTTATATGCATTTCAAATATTTTCAAGTAATTCGAAGTATAAGTTTTGAGTGTTAATTAGAAGACACCTAGTTGAATAAAGTCCTAGCCACCACTTGGCTATGTTTGTGGCAACTCTTAGGGTTACTCAGTAACATTTGAAGCATGATTGACAAATTGGTCTAGTAATAGCGACCTACTAGGATTGGTCCTCCAAATTTGTTTGTGGTAGGTAAATGGCTCAAATGAATGAATACTAACTAAAAAGAGATGGTTGTGGTAAAGAAATTGTCAAGTGTCTAACCATGAAAAAGAAATGAGATAAATTGTTAAATTGTATGAGAGGTACTCTCAAGCATTTAGGAGTTTAGTGGCCTTCGGATGTGTTAATTAAGCCATCATTGCATCTGCACCTCTCATGCATAGCATTTCATGCTTTAGGTGAATTATACAGTACTTATCTCTATGTTGATGTGAAACATGTAATGATAAACTATGTTTTATCATTATATTGCTTTATGTTGTGTTGTTTGGCATTATTTTATTTTTGTTACTCACCTAGCTATATAAGGAGCTAAGGCATTAGTTTCTACTAACCTCAAATATAGGAGATGCTACGTGAAGTTTTTCTTAGGATCTTGAGGTTATATTGAGAGCAATAGAACCCAACTTTTGGAATAGAGAAATTTTAAAATAACTTACTTTAGATATATATGTATATATACTCATAGATTGCCGTGTTACATTGTATGTTAAGTTTTATCCAAAATTAACATGTAAAACTTATGTCTATAATACCTTGATACAAGTTTACGCATTCTAATATATCTATAGGTAAGGTTAAATTGTTATTCTAAGTATTTCCATCAAATAGTGTATGGAATACCTATATAAATAGAAGTGTAGATATAGGTTCAAAAGCATCAAATTAAACTTACCCTTACTTTAGGATGGCATCACATCCCATCCCTCAGGCACCATGGACTTAATACAAGTTAGGTGGATGCTTAGGGGGTCGAGGTGTGACATTTAACCTTTTTAAGCATAGTGCACAAAATATCATAACATGGGAATCAAAAGCATATTGTTGTACCTTTTGCCTATTCAAGCTTGGAGCTCAAAGCATCATAATGATAGAAATCAAAGCATACATATCAAAACCTAAAATTATAGTACTTTAGAGATTGGAGACCAACTTAAGTGAAATTATAGTTAATCTAATTGTAAAATGGAATTTTTTCCTTTTTATTGAATGGGCCACAATTGTATTTTGACACAGTTAACTTCACACTAGCACACTTATAAACGCAAATACAAGTCTATGCTTACAATACATATGATAGATGATAGAAATGATAAAGTTTACACATAAGGCTAATCTCTTATCATTCTTGATATAGCAAATTTTTCAATCTAAATATAAGAATGTTGAGATGAGACAAGGATGATTTTAGGTGTAACTAACATGCTCTTTCTCATTTTCTTCATATTTTACTTTCTTCCTAACAATGTAGTCATTTTATGTAATAATATGTATAAGGTATAGAAAAAAAAAAAAAGTTCACAATTGAATGAAGTAGAATAAACAACTAAAATATCTTAGTATAAGTCAAATTAAAATGGCCAATTTAATGCCTACATAGCCTTAATTTTTTGTGAACCTTTTTATTAATAGTAGAATAGGATGCAGTGAGACTAAATTATTGTAAATTGTATAAATTATACAAGAGTTGAAGTTCAAAACTCAACGAAGCTCCTTGGTGTAAGTTTTCTACAAACCGAGTCAACATTTATAAATGCTCCATAAGTAGTCTTGTTGATAGTATCTTCAAGAGAAGTTCTACAAATAAAAAATTAATTGCACAAATAATCAGGATTCCATGCTTAAATATAAAAGAAATACCTAACTAGATATAGATAAAAGCAAAGATAAAGAGCTAGGGTTAAATATAATTAGCCTTTAATTTATGCACCTTTTTAGCTACAAAGAAGTTGTGGGTTAGTATAACTTATATCTAACACTTTTGCTTTCTCAAGCTTTAGCAGCTAAAGTAATGAGATCTCTACACATAGTAAAAGGCATTGCTTTTTCTTTCTTTTTCCCTTTTTTTTTTTTTAGCATAGTGGTCTGGGGACAACATGGAACTCTGTACTTACACATGGTTTTATTTTTTTTTTCTTTTTATTTTGCACTCAAAGTTTGAAAGAGGGAAGAGAACCTAACTATGGGTATTGATAAAAAATTTCAAAAGTTATTTAATTAATTTAACTTGCCAAATTTAGAGGCAATGCGAAATCTCTATAATCCTATTTGGACGCATCTTAGTATTATGAATTTTAATGAAGGGTTGTATTATGACTGAAAAAAAATGAAGGATTGTATTAAGCCTTTAAAGTTTAAAGGCTTCAAAGCACAAAAGGCTAGAAAAAATCCTCAATCCAACAATGATATAAATTTCTTTTTATGACATCCTAAAATTTTCTCAAAAAATAAAGTTGAAATCAAATTATGAACTAATGGATAATTTTTTTATTTATTTTTTGTTGAAACTATGGTGAAGTTTGAGGAAAGCTTTATCACAAATACAAAAGAGATAAGCCATTTTTACTCAAAAAACTTTATTGGTGCTCTAAAGAGTTAACCATTTGAAAACTTGAATTGAGGTAAAAAGGATTTTAAGTCAAACTAATAAAGGATCTGGTCTTACAATTTTGAAAATGAAGATAGCGCTTCTTACGAGAAAGCGATCCTTAGGGCATTTTTAAAAAGAGGACAACTCTCTAATGAGCATGTGATCCATTCACCATAACACAAGATAGTACTCTAATGAGCAAGTGATCCTAAAATGGGTATAATACTCAATACTTTAATGAGCAAGCAATTCTAAAATGGGGATAGTACTCTAATGAGCAAGTGATCCATTTACTTTAACTCAAGATAGTGCTCAAATAAGTAAGCAATCCTAAAACTAAACATCGATCCATTTACTTTTCTCTAGGATAGCACTCTATTAAGTAGGCGATCCTTATATTGACTAGCACTTTAATTTGTAAGCAATCCATTAATTTTTTTCAAGGATAGCATTCTGTTGAGTAAGTGATCCGTAAATTGAATAACGCTCTAATAAACAAGGGATGCATTTATTTTAACTAAAGATAACACTCTAATGAGTAGTCAAATCCTAAACTAGATAGCGCTTTAATGAGCATGCAATCTATTCATTCTTTTAAGATAGTGCTCTACTAAGCAAGCAATCTTTAAACTGGACAATACTTTAATGAGCAAGCGATTTGTTTACTTTAATTTAGAATAATGCTTTAAAGAGTAGGTGATCCATAAGGATTATGACGAAAGAGGTGACAAAAACTCTTTTCTTGATTCAAAATGAAGTCAACATTAGGGATAAAAATCCCCTTGATTTGGAATGGATTGAATGACAATAGCCACTAGGGTAAAAACTTGATGAAGATTTTTTACTTAGATAAGATATGACTATTAAAGCTGACATGGTGGAATAGATAGAACTAGCCTTAAGGCAAATTAATCAACTTTGACTTAAACAAAACTTGGCTACTAGAGCCAACATGCTGGAAAGAACAAAACTAGTTGTTAAGATAGACTATGAGCTTTCTTGATTCAAACAACAAACTTTTGATTTTTTTTTTTTTTTATTGGAAGATTCACTAACAAATATAGACTCTCTAGAAATTCCTAAGAACTCCTACTAAGTAATAAGACTTTCCATTTATCTATAATCACTAGCTTTGTTTAGGTACCATTTAAAGAAAGGAGATTTCTTCCTCTTTAGGGAATCTCCTTCATTAGTGGCATTCAATTCTTCTTTAGAGGCTTTAAGCTCATTCATTAGAATATTAATCTTCAAACTAGGAGCAAATGACTTTTGTTCCTCTAGGGATGGCTTCAATCATCTTTTTATTGAGAATAGCAATCTCACTAATGATTGGTTTAGTCTAATAGGACTTTCCTTACCTTCTCTCGATCTAGATTTCAATCTTGACCATAATTCCAAACATTATAATTCATCTTATAAGTGATACGCTTGAATCAATCTATTAGGTCTTTTTAGGTCTTGTAATGTAATTCAAGTTTTGGTTATCAGTTTTAAAGGGATATTAATGTAAAGGCCTATTTTGAAAGGATTTAATCATAACTTCATCCCTAGTTTACAAGCTAAGAACTCTTAGAAAAAATTAGAAGTGCACTTGCCCCTATTTCAAAAGCAACTTTTATCTAGAATAAAAACATTTTCTATGATCTAAAAACCTTTTTGAGAGAGGTGGTGTTGTGGGTGAGACATGGTGTTTGAACTGTAGTTCTCAAAGGCTCATAGATTAGGAGCTTTTATGGTTACCCACTAGTGCTTTCTAGCCTTTTTAGGACTTAATCACCCTTTTAGTCTTTTTCTTTTCTGTTTTTTTTTATTGGGTGATTTACAATTCAAAGTGTTTGGATTGTGTGTGGCTTTCATGATCTAGGTATTTCTTAATCTCAAATAAATTATAAATAACAATCAATCACTCTTGAATTGATGCAATTAAGCTAAACACAAATTAGTTTAATCCTTTTCTCCTAATTAATGGCCTTATCCTCCTAATTGCCCCATTATGGGGTGATTCCTAACAAGGTTTTGTTTTGAAAATACTTTATTCAAAGACTTAATGAAGTTGACAAGGATAATTGTGTTTAGGATAAAGAAGCCAATGCCTAACATCATTTTGAATCCCATATCAAGCTCAAGATGGATCTCCTTTGAGGAATAAGTCTAAAAAATCTCACAATAATGACACTCAACTTCTCAAGTATTTAAAAGTTGGTCTTTGAGATGTGGTTTACCTCTTTTCATCCTAAACCTTTCAGCTAGTAAGATGTCTTATTTAAGTTCTTTTGTTATTTGGCTTAAATGGCTAAATGCCCCTCTAAAATCTTGATACCTCAAGTGGAATACCTTTAACACCATGCCTCAAATTTCAAAGTACCTTTAAGTTTGTAAGCTATGGAAATCTTTGACCTCTGATGCCACTTTCATTCGAAAGCACTTGGATCACATGAATTCAACAACCAATGATCTTTCGCATGATCGTTTGCTTTTTACCAACGATATATGGACCGAACCACCATCTATTTCAATATATTCTCTATTGAGCTACAAAGATCATATAAGTCACTTGTTGAGCTTACAACTCCTATTCTACAAGTGGACAGGAACCAACTCGGACTGTTTAGTTTTTCTGGTACATATGCGATGAATTAATCCTTCCGATCAACCACCTTAATCTCACACTTACACTATGGAATCCAACGACTCGAAAAAAACTAAGATATTATTAAATATAGATAAAAAAAATTGGTGATATATGTCATTGCTACGTAGGATTTAGTTATGATCACCAATCAAACGGCTACAAAGTGGTTAAGATTCGCTACTCTCCACGAGATGAAGATGGGGCGTCGTTGTACAACTTGAGAATGAATTATTGGTCACAACCTTGTTTGGTTCAGAAGAAACATGAGTTTAGTCGTCTCGTTTGACATAGTCAAAGGAGACATTCCAAAAAGAGCCATTACCTGAAAAAGCAAATCTTGTTAAGATATAGAACGAACTCAACTTGGGATGTCAAATGGAAAGTTATGTTTGCTTTGTCCCTTTGGAAGTTGCTCGGAACTTCATACATGGGTAATGCCGCAGGAGTATGGAGTGAAAGAATCTTGGTCCAAAAGACAGTTTTGTTTTCCATTTCCAGAAGATGTTAGTTGCCGAATCAACCATATTCGACCTCTGTGTGTGTTGTGTTACCAAGTGGTGAAGTTCTGCTGCTTTTTCAGCAAGGATTTGTGATTTACAAGAAGAAAAGACGTTCATAGAGAGCCATATTGTTTTGTAATTCAAAGCGTTTGCCACCCGAAGTGTCTGTGGAGAGTCTAATTTCACTTAATGGTAATTAGTAGTCAGTGCCGTGTTGTTTAAAAATGCTACACATTTTAGTTTATCCATTTTCTAATTTTTTTTCTTTGTAACAATACTTATGTTGATGGCACATTGTATGTTATCTATGATTTATTCTATGTTTTTAATAATAAATTATTATTTTATTTATTTTCCTTCTAAAGGAATTATCAGTTGGTTAAAACAAACAAAAGAGATTGAATGATTTAAAATACTATCGATTTGGATGATTATACAAATGTTTACTTTATATATATATATATATATCTAAGATTTAAAAAAAAAAAAATGTACACTTGATTGCCCAAGTTTAAATTGCACGAGAGAAATGATAACTACATGGCTTCCATCAAATTCCTGGGATTGCAAGTTTATTTCCTAAAATAAAATTGGAATGAGACTAATGATTTTAGCCATTAGATATTTGTATGTTGCAATTAGGTAGGGAAATTAAAATTTTCAGCTTCTTAGAGCAGAGAAGTTGAGCTCCATTCAAATTAACGTTTTAAATTACGATACCGTCCATGTATCAAGTTATTTTGCATGTTGGATTTCACATAATTGTCTACAGCTCCATTGCAAGTGCTTAGGATAGAAGTTCCATATAAATATATTATTACAAGGGTTCTATATAAATATATTATAACATTAAATGATATAGGAACCAGTGGTTTTCTAGTGATGGGTGGAGAAGAGGGAAGTACATGGCGGTGATGGTCGGCTACCAGATATATAAATGATAGACTTGGAATCAGTTTTTAATAAAGGAAACCATTTTCATTTTTTTTTTCATTATTATTATTAATGTTTTATACATTAGTTAATACTACCATTAGTAATAAGTATCAAGATCTCATAGAGTCCAATTACCATAAATATAGTTCTTTTGTAGAGAAGGAACATTTTTTATTTCCCATTCATTAATATTATTGCTTGTATATGTTTATATAATATTTAATCTATTGGTAAGTGTAAATAGTTCTCGTTGTTACGGTTAAATGGGATGACTGCTGAAATTAAATTAAATTTCAAAAAGCTTCTGTCCGAAGATAAACTTAATGAGCTATAAAAATCCCATTAGCAAAATTCATTCTTCATTTGGTATCCAAAAAGTTAGATGCAAAATGTTTCGATTAAGTCAGCTCTATCAGCACAGAGAAAGAAATTAAGAAGAAGAAGAAGAAATTAAAGTTACAGCAAGTAGGCATGTACAGAATCTAAAGTCACTCATTGAAGCCTGGGCCCTGTGTAATGCAGCAAGGGTCTTATGCAATATTAACTCAGGTCTTTTTGTAGTAAATCTTATAACAAAAACCACTTGTTCACAAGACCCTTGTTGTGGCGCCCAAGACCCTCGATATACACCCGTGTTCTGGTCGCGGATCTTTAACCAATGGAACCTTTGAAGGTCCCTCTGGTGATGTTCCTAACCTGGAAGGGCGGAGCACATCTAGCCTTTGGAAGCTTATTCAAGCCTGATCATCCTCATCATCATGAATAAACTCCTCTTCCTCTACCTCTTCCAGTTCGGCTTCCTCATCTGTGATAATAGAACCTCCTAACGTTTCGTCGTCATCTTCCTCCACCTCTTCCTCCTCTTCATCTTTTACATAAGTCGTTCTCCTATTGGCAGATTTTCCGGCATCGTTACTCTGCTTAGTGGCCTTCTTGATCTTGTATGATACTTTGTTTTCTGAACCTTTCTCGCATTAGTCAAATCCTCCTTTTCCTCTTCACTTTCACCCGTCCACTCATCATCTTCATCACCTCCTCCATGTTTTCTCCTCTTCTTCCTATTGCCATGACCACGCCACCCTTTTGCTTGCCGTCTTCATCTTCATCTTCATCACTGCCTTTACTTGGTTCCTCCAGAAACCAGTCCCAATCCTTCATTTTCCGCATCATTTTCTTGGGATAGTGATCAAACTCATGCCCTATTACAAGAAAACCGAATTCTGCATCCAAAAAAATAATACCAGTTCAATAACTAAGTAATCAAAATAAAAAATAAAATAAAAACCCAGGCATAAGAAGCTATTTTGGAACTAAAAGTCGCTCAATGCGAGCAAAAATAAAAGAGTAAATCTCCGATTAATAAAGAAAATTTATATGATATAAACAATATAAAAAAAAACACATAAATAATATATGAAATAAATAAAAATAAGACAGTTCAAACATTTCTATGTAATGCATTTCTTTATGATAAAAGAAATTTTCTATCGAATAAATATATTATTCTATAATTTATACATAGGAGAAAAGACAAATCTTACAGAGTGAATTATTTCTCTTAATTCCTCATTGTTTATATATTATGAGAAAAGACAAATCCTATAGAGTGAATTATTTCTCTTAACTCCTCATTGAGAGCTGCAAGTTGTTTGATGTCTTTTACATATTTTTCTTTTTATATTTTTACACTTCAATTTACTATGTAATCGTACCTTCATAAACAAAAGTGATAGAGGATAGTGTTATAAAATAGTAATAAAGATGAATACATCCATCCATCTCTCTACTTTTCGAATTGTATGTGAAGTGTCATGGTAATAATTTATCTACTTTACCACTTTCACAAAGCCATCTAATTACCCTTATATATACTAAAGAATGGCACACATATAATATGGGTACAATTTGTATGATCTATGATATTAAAGAAGAAAAGAAAGTGTAATTCATTATAATGTATATAAGTTAGATCATGTTTATCCTTCATTATTTGAGAGATAAATCGAAAGTGTTAGTATTTGTATTCTTCTAGTTGACAATGAGTTAATTGCTTCCCTCTTCGCAATTAATATTTGTATTACTAGTTTATACTAGTTTATATTACTGTGCTGCAGAGCATTTATGAATTGGTTGGTCACCATAAAAAATCAATTTAACAACAAATAGCTCAAACTCTTCAGTTGGACATGTATATTAGCCCATTAGAGGACCAAACTAGGATAATGACACCAGATATTGGCCTTGTGGAAAGGAACGGAGCATCTTTTTCCAATATCTCAGCAAACTAACCAATAGGGAAGGTGACAACAACATGGTTAGGAAATTGTTTGTTTGGTCCTTGGATGGAGCCAATGTGTCTCCATTTGCACATTTATGGGTTTGATGTCATTCACGTTTAACAAGCTCCTCAAATCATGATAAAAAGTGAAGCTATTTTCATTAGCTTTGCAATAGACTAGACAACGTCATGCAAATGCATAATATTTGTTCATGCATTTCACATGCTTCAAAACTTTACTTATTAACATATAAACCATATGGCACTTTTTTCTTGTCTCTTATTAAGCTCTAGTTTTCTCACCCCCTTATAGACTCTTTTGTAGATAACTATTCTTAAAATTATAACAATGTCATGACAGTGACAAGTGGCTTTTGAAGTGGGAAAATGCAATGTTAGGCTAAAGTGAGAGTTGTTTCATTGTACTTTCTTTTATCATCAATTGCTTGGGTTGCTCCTAAGAGCCTATGCAATTGTTATGTCTATGTAATATGAGAACTCTTTGTAAATTAAACTCTCTCTTCATGTGATAAAAGTTAATGTTTATACATTTACCAACTGATAAGCTTCAAATTTTTACAACACAACTAAGTTTTGGGCATGATAATTTAAGGGGAAAAAGGGGATTTTGATGTAAAACTTCAATTGAACAAATCAATGTTTTCTCCCCAAAAGAAATAAGTTTATTATGTAGTATAATAATAATTTTTTTGTAACTTGAATTAAAAAATGATGAATTGTTATATTTATTTAATTTCTTAACTTAATATTTTAAAAAATAACAATAGCAAACTCTACTGATATAATTCATTTATATTTTAAGGCTCTTGCATTAATACATCATATCTTATCCTTTTTATTAATAACTTTACATGTAAAATACATCCACAACATGTGTGTAATGCTCCAAAACCTAGAGTGAGTACTGCTTGCCATGCATCCTCACTAGGTAAAGACATGCAAAGGCTTAGATTTTGCTAAATTCCATAATCGGTATTCAAATAACCATGTCAGTTAAGTAAAATGATCAATATCTAGCTATTAACGTGTTGCGTAGGGTAATGACTACCTCTCCAAATATTGAGGATGTGTAGAGGGAAAACCTATTTCATATTCCCTACAAGGTCTAAGGTAATCTTTGTACTTTTCTTATTGATGGTGGTAGTTGCACGAATGTTATAGCTGCTGCATTAGTGAATAAACTGCAACTAGTCACTATACCTCATCATAAACCCCATAAATTACACTTGTTGAGTGAACGAAACAGTTTGCATGTCACTCAGAGGTATAAAAGAAGGTTAAGTTCAATTACAAGGAAAACTCATTCAAAACAACATAAAGCAACCAGCCTAAAAATTGTAAGTTGCCTAGGAAAAGCTATCGAGCTTTGTGGAGATACATTACCAGCTTTGTGGAGATACACCGCTGGCCTAAATTGCTAGCCTACAATATTACACCCCTGGTTCTTCAAAGGTAAGCCTGATGGGAATCAAACCAATGTAACAACAGGATCCATTACCCCGAGCAAAGAGCTAAAGGACTCTAGAAATTAACATTGAGAGTCCTCTTTAAGCAAATGAAACCCGAAGATATTCACATAGTAACCCGAAGATATTCATGTAGTATCTTAATTTACTTTATATGATTATTTTGTATTTAATCAGATACACTTGTCGGTATTACAAGAAGACAATCAAACACACTAGCACTTGGTTTATAGATGATTCACGGTTCATGGTGAACCAAAATGAACCAAGGGAACCGGCCTTGTATTGTGTATTTGTTGACTGTGATGGGCATGAAAGGATCGGTCATGTGTCAATATTTTCCTTATGTTATTTTTCCATATTTAGGGATTAGTATAAATACTTGTAAAGGAGAATAAAAAAAAGACACTTTTTGGAGATATATTTTGCTGCTTGTTCACATAGAAAGAGGGCTTTCTTCTATTCCATAAACACTCTTATCAATTCTAAAATTAGGTATTGTGGTGAGTGAAACTTGAATTGTTGTGTGTTACATCAACAATTGCAAGTTGTTCCTAATTCTACTAGTGCATCATATTTGGTAAGAATTTAAAGTTTCATTTTGTTCTTGTTACATGAAATTAGGGTTTACGTGCCAATTAGGGATTATGCCATTTTGTTGAACAATTGTTCAATTGTATCCTCGATTAACATTGTGTAATTGAAATTAGGTTTAGTATATCAAAGTCGCTAGCATTCCATGCTTTGAATCATTTAGTTTCCTGATTGTCATTCCAAAGCATTGACAAATGCATCTTATTGAAGGTAGAACAATCATGCAAAATGAATGAAGAAACTATATGATTCTCCTCAGGTTCCATCTAATCAAGTAGAACTCTCAATGTAAGGTTTTGTAGTCCTTTGGTTCTAGCTCGAGTAAGTGGTCTTGTAACTAGAATGGCTTGATTCTCATCTTCTCTTTGGGTTTATGGAAGATTTACCCTCAAATCTGATGATTCTTCATGAAGATCTCCTGATAGGTAAGGTAATAGATCTACAACATTGAATGTAGTAGAAATGCCATATTCTCTTAATAACTCTACCTTGTAAGCATTGTTGTTAATGCACTTCAAAATCTTGAATGGTCTATCTATTGTAGGTGAAAGTTTATGTGATTTCTTGTGACGAAACCTATCCTTGTTGAGATAAATCCAAACTAAGTGACCTAGATTGTAAAAAAGTTAGCTTTCCTGTGTTCGTTGCCTTGAGATTGCTACTGCTTCTGAGTTTTCTTAAGATGTTCAGATGCCTTCTAATGAAGCTTCTGCATCTCCTGGGAACGCTCTACTCTACTCAAGCTCTCTTCCTTTGCTACTGGTTTAGCTATTAAATCTAATGAAAGTGCAGGATTATAGCTATACATGACTTCAAAGGGAGACTTACCGGTTAAACTATGAGTTGATCTATTATAAGTAAACTCAATAATAGGGAGACATAAGTCCCAATTGATAAGATTCTTACCAACTGTTGCTCTCAATAAGGCACGAAGAGTATGATTGAGAACCTCTATCTGACCATCTGTTTGAAGATGACAAGATGTACTATACATGAGTTTAGTACCAAGTTGTTTCCAAAGTGTCTTCTAAAAGAAACTGAGAAACTTAGTGTCTCTATTAGACACCATACTGTGGGGAACACCATGTAATTTTACAATTTCCTGCACAAAAATTTTAATAATAAAAAGTGCATCATCTATTTTGTGATAAGATATAAAGTGGGACATTTTACTAAAGCAGTCAACGACCACCATGATGGAGTCTTTGCCTCTCTGTGTCTTGGGAAAACCCAAGACAAAATCCATACTAACATTAGTCTATGGCTATGTAGGTAGAGATAAAGGCATGTATTCACTCAATGCTTCCTCCTTTCCCTTTGCCTTCTTACAGACCCTACATCTCTCCAAAACCTTATGTATATCTTTCAACATACCTCTCTAATAAAAATGTTCTTTTAACAACTCTAATGTCCTCTTCTCACCAAAGTGTCCGGATAATCCTCTAGCATGAGCTTCCCATACTAAAAATTCCCTCACAAAACCACAGGGTATACACATCTTTCCTATTCTATACAGAAAACCATTTATTATATAATAACCATCTACTATAGCTGCTTTAGAACATCAATCAACAATTAACTTTAGATGACCATCATGAACATATTATTCCTTCATCAATTCAAACCCAAGCAACTTTGACTGAAGTGAAGTGTTAAGCACATACATACGTGGTAATGCATCAGCTACAATAATTATACTCCCCTTTTTGTACTTAATCACACAAGTGAAACTCTTTAGGAGTTTCACCCATTTTACTTGTCGTTTAGACAAACGTTGTTGGCCTTTGAAGTGCTTCAATGATTCGTAGTCTGTATAGATAACAAACTCCTTAGGAAGGAGATAGTACTGCCACGAAATCAATGCACGCACTAAGGAATGAAATTCCTTATCACATACACTGAATAGTTCAAAGGTACTCCACTCAATTTCCCACAAAATTATGCAATGGGCTTCTTTTCCTACATTAATGCAACACCAATTCCCCCCTCGGATGCATCACATTTTAGTTCAAAAGTTTTGTCAAAATCTAGTAATGCTAACACAGGGGCACTAGTCAACCTCACCTTAACCTCCTCAAAACTCCTTTAAGCCTGATCTCCCCAAATAAAAGGAACATTCTTTTTAGTCAATTCCGTCTGTGGACTCACAATACTATTAAAGTCCCTGACAAATCTCCTATAGAAAGAAGCCAAACCATGAAAACGTCTCACCTCAGTTGCTGATTGTGGCATTGGCCACCCCATTATAGAGAACTAATCACAACAAAGCCAAGAAATGTTACCTCTAACTGACAGAATGGACATTTCTTAAGATTTCCATGCAACCTCTAATTCCATGTGACTGAGAAGACTACTTGCAAATGTTCAACATGACTTTCCATGTCTTTGTTGAAAATTAGAATGTCATCAAAATAGACTACAATAAATTTTCCCAAAATTCCTTCATGACATGATTCATAAGTCATATGAAAGTACTAGAAGCGTTGGTCAATCTAAATGGTATGACCATTCACTCATACAAACCATGTCGTGTTTTAAAAGTGGTCTTTCACTCATCTCCAACCCTCATACAAATTTGGTTATATCTGCTTTTAAGGTCCACTTTAGAGAATACATGTGCACCATTTAGTTCATCTAACATATTATCAAGTCTAAGAATGGGATATCTATATTTGATGGTAATTTTGTTGTTGGCTTTACTATCAATGCACATTCACCATGTATCATCCTTCTTTAGAACAAGAAGTACAGGAACAACACAAGGACTAATACTCTCTTTGACAAAACCCCTTTTTACCAGCTCATCTACCTATCGTTTCAATTCTCTAACTTCTTTAGGATTCATGCAATATGTAGGCTGATTTAGTAAGACTAATCCACGTTGTAAATCAATCCCATGCTCAATGTCTTTCACTAGTGGTAATCCCTCTCAAGTAACTCATTAGGAAATACACCCATGTAGTCATCTAGCACTTGGTTCACAATTGGAGGTAACTATTCTCGCCCATCAACCTCCAACACATATTTCATCTGCAATAGATACACTAGTGTCTCTTCCTAAATTGCCTCTTCTAGCTCTGGTTGTCCCATAAATAAGGTCTTCTTTTTTATGGTTTTACTTATTTACCTCATGCCTCTTATACTTCAGTTAATGACATGGGATTTAACACAATGCGCTTACCATCCTTTTAGAACACATAGGTGTTCCTAAATCTATCCTGTAACACCCTCCTATCATATAACAAAGGTTTGACGAGCAGTAAGTATGATGCACACATAGGAAGAATATCATAAACAATCTCATCATGGTACCTCTCTCCTATGTTGAATGGAACTTTAGCCCTTTGAGTAACATATAGATTGCCTTGTTCACTCAACCAATGCAACTTATATGGCTTAAGGTGTGGTGTAGTGACTAGTTTCAATTTATTAACTAATGAAGCAGCCACTACATTGGTGCAACTACCACCATCAATAATAAGAGCACAAAGATTACCTTGAACCCTACAAGAAAAATGGAATAGGTTCTCCCTCTATTCTTCTTCATTAGTAGGAAAAGTAGCCATCACCCTGCGCAACACATTGATAGCCAAATACTGATCATTCCCTCTATCTTCATGCACCTTAGCATCTACATCCCCATACCACTCATCTAATACTATTGATAAATTTATTGGCACATGCATCTCTTCCTCATCATCCTTACTCTCCACCTCTATGGCAGTCACAACCCTTTAGTTAAGATATTAAGTAGCCATATGGCCAAAACCCAAACATTTGAAGCATTTGATTTAGTGATTCTTTCCTCTTGATGAACCGGTTGTAATCTGTTTATTCTCAATCTCAGCAACTACTTTCTCCTTTCCAGAAAATTCTTTCTCCCCTCTAATGTCTGGAATAACTGTGTTATTTTCCACATTCTTACCATATCCTCCCTCATCAACATTCTTACTGTTTGACCTATACAGTTTATTAGAGGATCCATACTTGTTACTCACCACTCTATAAGGATTAAAACGCCTCTATCTCTTAACTTTCAAAGCTAACTAGATGGCTTATCAAGGTGGTCATATCGCTACAGCTCCACAATATAAGCAATCTCATACTTTAGGCCTGACACAAATTGTGCCATTATCTGTTCAAGAGGTTACTCTGCTCCACATCGAATCATCAATGTCTCAAATTCTTAGACATACTCATCTATGGTTTTACTTCCCTATCTCAATATTTGGAGATGCAATAATAGCTCATGTTTGTAATGCTCTATTATAAACCTCTTCCTCATAACCCATTTCATCTCTTGCCAAGTACATATCTCAACATCTCCATCTCTCCTTCTACTAGCCACAATGTTCTTCCACCATAAGGTAGCATACCCTACAAACTCAAATGCTGCCTAACATACTCAAGTATTGTCATTAATCTCATAACACTCAAAAAGTCCTTCCACCTTATCCTTCTAATCAAAATAATCCTCTGTAGATCCTCTTCCAACAAATGAAGGCATCTGTAATTTCACATATTCTAAACCTCTAGGTGACCTAAACTCACGGTTATGATAGAATTCATCTTCAAAATTATCATCTCTTTCTTCCAAATAATTGTGATAATCTCCTCCAATTCTCCTTCCCCTATTTCTTCTTAATGCTCCTTCCCTACGTACATCATTAATGGCTACCTGTGGTGGGGGTGCCTGTAGATTTACCACTGGCTGTTGGGGTAAGGTCATTTGATCCACCTGTGTGGCTAGATTAGCAACAATGGTGGTTAGAACCTATAATGGTTCTTCCAAATTTCTCCTACCACCTATAGCACGACGTCCTTAACCTCCTCTTCTAACCTGACTATTGGCTTCAGTCCCAATTCCTCTATTCACACTATCATTCGACATGCTTTGCTAAATTATAGTTTCAACACAAAATTCCTAAATCACAATCACACATACACCACAACACAACCCTAATGTTAACCTTCGTTCAATTCCAATTCAAATTCAATCAACCCATAGGACAATTCATAGTATAAACCCTAATTCTTAACCTTCGCTTAATCCTCAAATCACAATCACACAAATCACAACACAAACCTTAATTCTCAACCTTCACTCTGATACCAAATTATGATGTGCCCAATCTAAAAATAGAATCAAGCAATTGCAATCCTAATCGATAGTTCACAACAAGCAATCTGAACAATTCAAACACAACAATGAAATAAAAACCTAAACCCTTACCAAATATTATACACTAACAAGAGGATAGTCTTAGCATAGTCTTATTGATATGATGCATAACAATCCAGATACTATCACTTGCTATAATCTAAGGATTGCTAAGAGTATAAGAAGAATGAGAGAAAACTCAAAGTTTTGTATTACTCAAATATCAAGTTCTATCCCCTATTTCTATCCCAAAGGCATTAAAGAAGGTTAAATTCAATTATAAGGACAACTCGCTCGAAACAAAATAAAGCAGTTAGCTTAAAAATTGTAAGTTTCTTAGGAAAAGTCGCCAACCTTTGTGGAGATATACTGCTAGCCTAAATTCCCGACCTACAATCTTGCATTATCAATTCTTCAAAGGTAAGCTACCAGCATTCCATGCTTTGAATCATTTAGTTTACCTGATCATCATTTCGAAGCATTGACAAATGCATCTAATTGAAGCTAGAACAATCATGCAAAATGAATGAAGAAACTATATGATTCTCCTCAGGTTCCATCTGATCAAGTAGAACTCTTAATATAAGGTTCTGTAGTCCTTTGGTTCTAACTTAAGTGGTCCTGTAATTGGAATTACTTGATTCTCATCATTTATTCTAGTGTATCCCATATTTCCTTAGTTATTTTATAAGAAGAGATGAGATAAAACTTAAATTTTACAATAGTAGATAAAAGTAAATTCTTAGCCTTTGAATTATGTCAAACTTTTTCAATATCTTTTGAGTTCATGACCGGATCTAGAACTTTAAGATCCATAGCTTAGATTATAGTCTAAGTTTGAAAGTCAAGTGCTTGCATGTACATCTCCATCTTATATTTTCAATAGGGATAACCAATACCATAAAAAAAAAAATGGAGCTTTTCCTAGTTAAACATTATGGCAATTGCTTTCAGCCATTTGATCTTGACTTTAAATGATATTATAGCATGACTCTGATGCCAATTGTAGGTCCTAATTTAGATGTCAAGAAGGAGGGAGAATTGATATCTATTAAAAATTTAACCTTTTTCAAAAATATTTTAAACAAAAAATTAAACCCCTCAATATATTCTTAATGGCTTATAATGTGTGATTAATGTAAAAAAAATAAAATGTGGAAATTAAATAAATAAATTATAAAAATAAAAGATAGGGATAGAAGATCAGGCATAGGATTTTATTGGGGTTCCACCTTTTGTGTTAGCCCTCTCATCTAGCTCTACTACTAGGAACCTAATCATCTACACCAATATTGTTCCACTAATCTAATAAACATAATATGAGAAGTTACAATTAGTTTTCCAAACACCTGGTGTTTTACAATTTCTACTCTACCTCTCTAGCCTGCAACTTGGCTAATCTACAGAATTATAGAGAATCACTATAACTTCTCTCAACTACAATTATCAAACATTCAAGATATCAAAAATATTGAGGAAAATAACAATAAAAATCCTTAATAGTTTTAGCACTCAATAATAGAATATTAAAATTGATTCTAAAATAGTGTAGAGTAGTATCTGAGGAAGTCTATGAGCTTTCAATAGAACATAATTCTTGAATATATTGTTCTTTTTTTTTTCTCTTTCTGATTTTTTAAACCATCTAAATATATATTAACTTCGATCTTCAACTTTTCAATTGTCAACAAATTTTCTTCAAGTCTATCCTTAATTACCCGTTGATATTGATCTCCACAATTCTTGAACTTGAAATTTTATTTTTAAAATTTGAACATTGCCTACGACAACTTGAATTGTTGATTTGTTGAGCATGCAATTTGTTGGATAAGATTTGATTGTTAGGTTGATGACTTTCTTCTTACTTGTAAATAAACTTGGATCTTTCAATTTAAAATTCAAGTAGATATTTTGAGTGTGCTCACATGGATATGTCTCTAACTTTTATCCTTATCCATAAGCTTAGTTTAATCTTCTTGAGTTTAAGGAGCTGCAATGTCCACTTCTGTTTCTCTATAAGTATACATGCCTATGTGCTTTACACATCTTAAATAAATAGATATGAATAATTATTTCTTAAAAATATAAACTTAATAAAAAACTTGCTTAAAATTAATCCTCATGGATTCATGGACTAACTTAAATGGAATAGAATTGGATATATTTCCTAAAAATATCCAATAAGTGGAGTTAGGTCTTCAATCTAATTCAATTATAGTCCAACTTAAACTTGGATCAAATGATCTATACAAATCTCATTTTCACACATTCTCTAAGTTATTCTCTTAATATCTTTTGTCATTGAAGTCTGTAATAGCTCCTGATATAGTCACTGAGATGTTTTATTTTTCTTTATTGGTCCTGAATTAAGTAATCACAAGGGGAGGGGTGAATTGATTACTTGCTAATTTTTTTAAAAACATTTGCTAGTTAAAAGTAACCCCTTGACTACTCAATTTAATGATAGCGTGAAAATAGGTATTCATAAATAATTACAAACTATTATAGAATAGAAATTAAAAGATAGACAGAAAAGAATTGAGCAAGCTATTTATAAAGGTTCCACCTTAAGCGTCGGTCCTCTCTTCCAACTCTATTGCCAGGGACCCAATTTTCCACATCCGTATCATTCCACTAATCCAAAATAAACTTAAGAGATTAAAATCGTTCCGCCAACACCTTGGCTTCAAAAACACCATACTTTGTCTATCTAGCTTATCTCTAAGGCTATTCACAGATCTATAGAGTTACAAGTAAACTCTCACTAATACAGGAATCTAGCTTTTAAGAATTATCAAAAAACAAATGAGGAAATGAGAATTTGTATCCTCCAAAAATTAATTCGAGTGTAATATGAAAATATGTAAAAAACAGAGTAGCTTCTGAGTTATCCTCTGAGTTCTAATAATGCTTTTTTTTTCTAATAAAATAATATTATACTATTTTCTATTTTACGAATCTTTGAGCTTTGGCTTTATTTATTTACTAAAAAGTAATAGTATCATCATTGATCTATCTTTAACTAGAAAGTTTGTTATCATGATCTTACTTTAATCATTTGAGAAATATCCTAAGAGATTTTGGAGATATTCGCTAGATTTTGAAACTTAAATCTGATATCTTCATAATATGTTATGGAAATTTTGTTTAATTTGTCATTAAAAATAGTCCAAATGCATCCTTACATCAAGATATATTCTATCTACATAAAATCGATTGATGAAATCAATCACTCATTGATTTTGAGAAATGTCTAAGAACTCTTTTTCTCATCCTTGGGATCATGAAGGCATGTGATCTTTAAAATATCTGACATAATCCTTTTTATACTGATCTTTCTTATAGTAGAGCCAAACATACGAAATCAATTACGATTTAACTAAATCTCTTATTTCCAAAATTAATTGCTTAGATCCCCATTGATATTTTTCCTATTTTAGTGAAACGAATTGAATAGATCACCTAATCTTAATTCCAAAGTTAATCACATAGATCCCCATGGATATTTTCCCTACTTTAGTAAAATGAATTGAACATATTACCCAAATATATTCAATAAGTAGAGCTAGGTCTTCAAAATTGATAATTAACCAACTTACATTGATATATAAAGCTATTTTGTTTATACAAACTCTTAATAGCAACACCTTCTAATTTATCTTCTGAGTTTGTTGGTATATAGTGTTGTTCTATTTATACGAACTAGTAACAGTAATACCTTGTGACTTATCTTCTGAGTTTGTGTTATCCTTCATAATGAACACCTTCTAACTTATCTTCTGAGTGATTAAAAATAGTGTAGCTTTCCTTCATTTATTCTTTGATCCCCATGGATATTTTCCTATTTTAGTGAAACGAATTGAATATATCACCTAATCTTAATTCCAAAGTTAATCACATAGATCCCCATGGATATTTTCCCTACTTTAGTAAAATGAATTGAAAATTACCTAAACATATTCAATAAGTAGAGCTAGGTCTTCAAAATTGATAATTAACCAACTTACATTGATATATAAAGCTATTTTGTTTATACAAACTCCTAATAGCAATACCTTCTAACTTATCTTCTGAGTTTGTTGGTATATAATGTTGTTCTATTTATACGAACTAGTAACAGTAATACCTTTTGACTTATCTTCTGAGTTTGTGTTATCCTTCATAATGAACACCTTCTAACTTATCTTCTGAGTGATTAAAAACAGTGTAGCTTTCCTTCATTTATTCTTTGATCTTCTAACTCTTAGTCAAATTATAAATATAATTATTCTTGTCTACTAAATGAACTTCATTAGAGACAATTAGTACATTTTGTTATTATCAAAATACTTTAAGAGAGAGCATAACATTCTTTAATCTTTATACTTTATAATCAAATTAGTAAAACACTTAATTATTTTGTTATCATTAAAGCCAACAATATAGAACTTAACACCCTATAAGGTAAAATAGGTTTAAGATGAATATTGATTATAGGATGATTTTTAACTTAAATGTTTAGAAACTACATTCAAAGATTAGGATATTGGATATAACCATCTAATCACATGGAATCACCTTAAAAATAGTAACTTGTTAAATTAGTTGCTTTTGATCATAAAATTAATAATAATAATATCACGCATGTCTTTTTAAATAGTACTAATTATGAACTACAATGCACCATGGAACTACCTTGATTGGTAACTGTTTAAACTCTCTAAGCTCCATCACTTATCAAAAGTAAGGATGAATATAGAATTATAAAGCTAGAGGGGCCAAACTTAACTTATATTAAGTCAATATTATAATTATTAATGGACTAATATTCGCTTGATAATATTAAAATATATGTAGTATTCACAATATAATTATTGTTTATAATGCAGTATTAAATGAATAGCAACTAAGGAAAATTTATATTGTTAACTATAATTTTGTAATGAACTTATTGATAAGTGTTAAATTACATAACTTTGTTGATAAGTTTTTATGGCATTTTTTTATGATTTTATGTCTATTTTAATAGAAAGTGCTACTTAATGAGATAAAACTTTGAATTTCAGGTTTTGATGAATAATTGGAAAGAAAAGAAGCAAAATGAATCACGTTTGACTCAATTTGGAGTTAAATTGAAGAATTTGCAAGTATTTGAATTTTAACACAATCATTTGACATGGTCATGTTGAGCAATGATGAAGATAAGTGAGAGACATGACTAAGCTGACAGGTTATGTAACTTTTAGTACCAAAAGGGAGTTTAACATGATCATGTGAGGGTAGACTATGTTGGAGGAACAAAACCTGACTAAAATGACCATGTTAAGGTCATATTGTCATTAAAAGCTAGATAACGCTTACAAGATTTGATCAACATGACTTTAACATGATCATGTTGAGAGGTTGTGTTGAATTTATTTTTACACTATTTACACGCACTATAAAAGGGAAAGAAGAGACCCTAGACGAAAAAAAGAAAAAAAAAAGGAAACACATGAAATTAAAGAGACTCTTGGACCTAAGAAGACTTAAAGAGAAAGTTGTTCAACTTGAAGAGTGAAGAATCATTAGATGCAAGGATTTTTGTAATTTCAAATTTCTTTCTTACAATTTTCTTTGAGCAACTTGTTTAGATTTTAGAGTTTTTGTATCTAGACTTGTAGAACATAGAATTATCATGTAATTTATCTTTTCATTTTGAATTCAATGAAATCTTTAAATTCTTAATTCAATTATGTGTTCTCTTGTTGAATTGAATTGACATTTATGGGGTATTAATTCAATTATTTGATATTATGCATATAGACTGAGAGATTCGGTGTAAGATTAGATCTAAACATAATTTAAAAAAAAAATTTGCATGTTATCTTAAAGATATTCTTAGAGATAGAAGAGCATAATTCTTCTAGATTAAGTTTAACCTAGTAAAAGAATTTATAAATCTTTAAAGCGGTTTTAAGAAAATTGATTAAGGAGAGATTTCGATAAGCTATCTTAGAATTAGGAATTAGTAAATTTGAAAAAGTTGCTAATTTAATTATGGAATTCTACCAGTTAATAAGTTAAAGATGGAATTGAATGATTTTTAATAATTTGAATGATTAATTTTAGGGGAAGCAATGTCTATTCTTTAATTCTTGAAGTTATTTTTTTGTTACTTTGCTTTTCCATAACTATAGAGTTTCGTAGTTAATTAGTTAGTTAGTCAAGATTTTTACTTTTATTGAATTTATTAAAAATTTGCCCATTAGATAATAGAGTAAAAGTCAATATTGGTACTTGTAGTCTCATTGAGACGACATCCATACTCAATTTGCTATATTATAAAACACTTGCCTACATCACTCATTGACTAATATTTACTTGATAATAATTTTGTAATGAATTAAATTTAATATGGTTAGTTGTTGTGAAGATAAAGTGAAAAAAAAAAGGTGAAAAGAGAATATTATTCAAATAACATAAAAATAAATGGAACTTAAAAATGAAAATTATTCTTTATGGGATTTAAACTCATAGCCTATAACATTTAAGATGAAACACCTAACTACTCAACCATATGTAATATTTTTGTTAAAAAAATACTTTTTAAAATTATACATATAATGCATTTTTTTTCTCATTTTAAAATCATTTTTAACAAAAAAATCCTTCCATGCCCTTATTTAATCACAATACTCTATGTTTCATTAAATCAAGACTTTTCAAAGGTCTTCACACATAGCATGCAAATGACTGACTCCAAAAACACTAATACTTACACTTATTCCTATTCAAGCAAGGTAGGCTATGCAAGTTAATCCATTAACCATGCCCCATCCACTTTTCTTTCTTGGAAAAAACTAGAAAAGAAAAAAAAAGAATTAAAGTTGAAGATTTTAACTCGTTTAAAAAGTAGGGTGCCTAACCTGCCCCACTTAACTCCAAGTTAGGGTAGGCCAATCCATTGTAGGTTAGGCTAGTTACAAACTCACAATACTTTGAAAAAGGAAAAAAAATATTATTATTATTATTTTTCCAAAAGAAGCAAGATCTCTATTCAAAATAAATTACCATGAACAATCCTTAGGAATAGGACAAAGAAATAATTAATTATTCATGTAAAAACCCCATTTTATATTCTATCTTTATGTTGACTATAAAGTAATTAATTATTTGTGGCACAAAATTACTTAAGAAACTCTAATTACCATTATAATGATTAGTCAATATGGACAAATCCCTTTATACTCTATATTTTTATTAAAACATAATTGTAAAATAAAAAGAAAAAAATTGGATTAATAATAGAAAGCTATCATGCCTAATCACATTTAATTAATGGATACACAAATACAAATGTATTACTAAATATACATAGAAGTTTACAATAATTATTTTTATTTTTATCAACTAGATATATTATATTTTATATATTAACTTTTAGTAAATCAATGGGTTAGCCCATTTGACAAACTAAATTTTATGAATGAATTAGATGACATGGGTTGGTGGATCAAACCACCAGATGAGAGGGGTCGAGTCTAAAATTTTAATTCACTTATTAAGTGGGCCACAATAAGTTGACTCATTTAACTTGTTGGTTAAGGCATGATGGCCTATTTAGCCTCCAGCTCTACTCACATAACTTATGAGGGTAAAATCTACCACATGCTATTGTACTGTAAAAGATAATTTATTAACAATCGAATTTTTATTTTAATCATTAAAACCACTTAATTAAAAAAAAAGGTCTAGTTACATCGCTTTGGATTTTGATGTCTTTTAGATTCGAATCGACTCATTTTGTAGAATCGATAGGTTATTAGTTTGTTGATGTAAATTGGAAATAGTATTGTACAAAACCAATGATATATATAAAAAACTATCATATCTAAATTCATTCTTTTATAGAAACAAAACTTTATTGATTGAACGACAACATTACATCCTTAAGACACTCTCAGTGCAACAAAGTCTATTAGCAACTTTGTAAAAAGAAATAATTCTACGGACTATTAATTATATTTTGCTGTAAAATAATGCTTTTTTGATAATAATATCAAAAGACATGTTGTTTGCTTCAATTAATGTAGCATTAAAATTTGTTTTAGGTTTTCAATTATATATTGTTGTGTGTATATTTGAGTTCTTAAAAAGGTATAATTGATTTTTTTTTTTTTTTAAGTTGGGTGGTTTTGATGATTAAAATAAAAATTTAAGGGTTAGTGCGGTTTTTTCTAGAAAGTATAGTGGCATGGATGGATTTTTCACAACTTATAATTTCATTTTATGTTTCATAGGACGATGAAATATATAAAAGCTTAAATAAAAGTCCCTATTATGGTTTAGTTTGTTTTATTATCAATTATGTCAAAACATTAAAAAGCACTTGAGTGTCTTATAATGCAAAAAAATATTCATAATAATATAATAAAGAAAATGACATAAAAGATGTTATTGTGAAGAAATAGAAGAGAATTTACGCTCAAGCTACAGTTATAAAAGGATGTGAATAAAAATATGACATTATTGTTGTATTATTTTTTAGTTCTTATACACTCACAGTGGGCACCAAGTTGTTTATGGTGATAATTATTATAAATTTTATAATATGGATACCACAATTGATAACTAATTATTAGAATTGGGAAAGCAAATTAAATGGGTCAATCCATTTTGGTTTGCATTGGTCTATGAGTCAATACATACTAGCCCACTTAGCAAGTTAGCCAAAATTTTTAGTTAAATTTGTGTTTTATTACGGGTTAAGTAGACCGATCTATATTAATTCACGAGTTAATGGGCTAACTCATTTTAACACTTTTTTTTTATATTTTTAAAATTAAATGAGCAAATGCGACCAACTTCATATGTGGGTTGAAATTTTATGACCTAACCCCTAGGTTTTTTTTTGCAAGTTAAATGATCCTATCTATACAATACGTCCCTCTTGTACAACTCCAATAACAGCATGCTCTATGCTTAATGCCTAATTAGGTTTAAGTTTTAAGGGCAAATGCTGTCACCAGTTGTTCCTTTATAAAACGGGGATCCTTCACAAAAGATCTCGAAAGTAACAATTTTTTTCCTTAATTTTTTTAATAAATTTCTACTTAATTAACACCAAATAAATGAATTTTTTTTTATATATAAAATACTATTTTAATTTAACTTTTATATTATGATCTTATAAATAATATAAAAAAAAAATTACGAATCTTTATTTAAAAATTTTAAAGTAAAGTAGAAAGGTGTTTAATAGAGTTTTTTTAGAATGTTGATATCGTATTTAAGGAGCTACAATGGTGTCTTGAGCATTGTATATGGGTTAGTGACTATTTATTGGGGATGAATTTATGGATTATATTAAAATTTAATTTTCTTGCAATGTAAAAAATATTTTTCAAATAAAATCCAAATAACTTCTTTTCTCATTCCACCTTCCCTTCGTCTTTCCGCTACTAAACTCTGGTTTTAGGTTTTAACAGACGATATACTTCATTTCCTTTTTCCCCTCCAGCAAGTTAAAAAATGGCGACCAAAACCCTTATCCGCAATGGAGCTTCATCAATCTTAAACCGATTCCTCACAAAACCAATCCTTCAGCAAGCCAATTCGATCCCCACTCAATGCATTGTATCACCAAATATCGGAATCGCGCCAAATGTCTTTCCTTCAATGTCCAAGCTCCAAACTCCTCTACATTTACATCCCTTAAACAGTGACCCACTCAGAGATTTCTCTTACCCCTGTGGCCTTCCTACTCTCCGCTTCTTCTTACCTAAAGGTACTCCCGCTCCTTCTTTCTCTCTTTGCGTGGTTATTTTACGCAATAAAGAATTTTTGTTCTCTCTAATTATTGAATTGTGAACTGGGTTTGTGGTAATTTGTATTGAGGAGGATAAAGTTTGGAACTCTGAAGGTAGCATAATGATCGGAGTAAGATAATCTGAGGCTGCAATCAGTGTTGGCAACTTGTGTTCGTGGAATTCATGTCCATGTAACAAATACGTAAATATGATATAGTATAGGATATGGTATACAACAAAGCGGATTAACGAAATATTATCTCTATAGCCCTTGCCACCTAGTGGCACCAAGGCTTGAGTGTTTTTATTATTGTTGTTGGTATATGATACTTAAACTCGATTACATAATAGCAGATATTAATTATTTTTTAACAGCAATGTCAGCTTGTGTCGTACTTGGGCTAGTGCTGTCTTGTTGTTTTTGTGCTCCTAAATTTATCAGGCTTTGTCCGTTTTATCACGTCTCTCAGGGATCGCCAACCCTAAATTGTACTGGATTCGGGTCAGCTTTAAAATTTACTTTATCCTGTAATTGTTTCATTCGTCCATGTCATTCCCGTTAAGGTGTATCATGTGGTATTAGTTTCAAATTTTGACCGCATCAATAATATTTCGAGTAAGTACTGTTTCAAGCCGTCTGTGTTTATTTCACGTTTGAATTGGATTCTTGAGTTGATGTTAATATTGAATTTTACAGCTATAGTGATGAGGACATCGTAGCTGACACGGGTTGATACGGGCGTGTCTATTACAAGCACAGGCGTGTATGATGTCAAGAAGCTTCCAGAAACACACATAGCTGCACGCACGGCCAAAAGGCACGGCCGTGTAATATACCAAGATGATTCCCAGAAACGTACACGGCCTCTTACACGGCCAGGAGGCACGGCCGTATGTTCTGTTAGGATCTCTCCTAGAAACATGCACGGTCTCCATACATGGCCAGGGGACACAACCGTGTATTATGTCAGAAATATTCCCAGAAGCTTACACGGCCTGAATGCACGGCCGTGTACATGCCAGATGACGGACGTGTATACTTATATTTATTTCCACGTGTACATATTTATTTCCCTTTTTATATGTTTTACTGAGGAGTATAAATAGATATTAGGTCATTTTAGGGTTAACCATTATTCAATATTCAATACACACTTTTTAGAGACAAGTTTCTCTGTGTTTTCGATTGTGCGCAATTGAAATTTATCGAAAAATAAACTCAGATTCCTCTTTGTTTATTCTAGAGTTCCAATCCTAGAATTGGTCTCTGGTTTACGCTTTCCTCGCTGCATCAGTTGGTATCAGAGCAAGGCAAATTCCTGCGGAGATGTCGGCTAACGATAGTGTTGACGGCGGTCGCGTTCTCGACCTTGATCGGGATGCGGAAGTCTAAGGAGTCAATCAATGGGCTCCAAGGATGGTGGTCGAAACCATGGAACAGAGACTTGGGCGTGTAGAGCAGCGTTTGGAAGACCTAGTTGCGCGTTTCGACGCCATGGTGATGGGCCACAACGGAAACAGGGGTGTTGTTGGGAATCAACCGGGAGTAGCAGTCGCTCGCGGCAGTCCTATCAATGAACTTGTTGCCGTGAATCAATGGAACCGAAGGCTTAATGAAAGCTCCTCTGAGGAAGAGGGTGAATTTCTGCAGAGGAGGGGACAACCACCGAGGAGGGGTGGCGTTGGTGGTGGCAGGTACCGCGGGGTGGATGACCGAATTGATCAGGAGTATGGTAGCGAATATCAACGAAACCACCAGGGACTCGATCATATCGATGGCGGTGATTTCCGTCTCAAGGTAGATATTCCATCCTTTAATGGTAATCTCAATATAGAAGATTTTTTGGACTGGCTTGCAGAAGTCGATAGGTTCTTCGACAATATGGAGGTACCTGAAGATAGGAGGGTAAGGTTGGTTGCTTGTAAGCTGAAAGGAGGGACGTCTACATGGTGGGATCGTTTGAAGAACCGTAGGCAAAGAGAGGGGAAGCAACCTATTAGAACATGGTATCGCGTAAAGAATCTGTTGCAGAGGGATTTCCTACCTCTCGACTATGAGCAAATCCTTTTCCAACAGTACCAACGATGCCGTCAAGGGCAGAGGATGGTGCATGAGTACACTACCGAATTTATGAGGCTGGTGGAGAGGAATGATCTGAGGGAGACTGAGGGTCAGCAGGTGGCACGGTTTGTAGACGGGTTGAAGCCTCATATTAGAGACAAGATAGGGGTAACGGTGTTTAGAACCGTCAATGACGCAAAGAATTTGGCCCTTAGAGCTAAGATGATGATCCAAGAACAGAGTGCAAGGCTAGGTGGAGGCAAGAGAAACTATGTTTATGATAATCTCGGCAGTAGCAGCAGGGTGGTTGGCAAAAGGGCTAGAGGAGTAGTTGAGAAGCCAGCGGGGAGCATGGAGAGAAAAGAAGACAAAGTTGAGGGGAAGAAACCTCTTGAGAGCAAGGAAACCCCGAGGCAAAATAATCCATATGCCAAACCAATTTTGGGAAAATGCTATAGATGTAATCAACCGGGACACCAATCCAACGAATGCCTGAATCGACGAACTATAAACATTACCGAAAGGGAAGAAGAGGAGGAAGTGTGCTGTAATCCGGACGGTGACGATGACTACTATGATGAGAATGATGATGTAGTGGAATCGAACTATGTGATCAGAAGAATGATGCTAGCACCGAAACAGGAGGGTAGTTCACAACGACACCAGTTGTTCCGCACTAGGTGCACGATTGGTGGGAGAGTGTTCGACTTGATTGTTGACAGTGGGAGCTGTGAGAACATCATCGGAAGAGAGGTTGTGAGACGACTCCAACTACCGATAGAGAAGCATCCGGATCCTTACACCATAGGATGGATTAAGGTAGCGGAGCGAATCGAGGTGAAGGAGAGGTGTCGGGTTCCATTTTCGATAGGCAAGTATCAGGATGAGGTCTACTGCGACATCGTCGATATAGATGCCTGCCACTTGCTATTCGGACAGCCTTGGTAATTTGACATGGATGCCCAACATGCCGGGAAAGAAAACAAGTATAGATTGGAGAAAGGGGGTGTGAAGTATATGTTGTTGCCATTGATGGATAAGCGACCTAAGACCCAAAGGGCAGAAGGAAAATCTTTTCTAACGATCACTCAGTCAAAAAAGGAAATGACCGAAGATATTAAAGAGTCCAGTTTGATGCATGCTCTTGTGGTGAAGAATGCGGGAGAGAGCATGGATAGTGTAGAGGCTCCGGAGGAAGTAAAAGGGATATTAGAAGAGTTTAAAGAGGTAGTGCCGGAAGACTTACCTGAAGGGTTGCCTCCATTGCGAGACATCCAGCACCACATCGACTTGGTGCCTGGAGCTAGCTTTCCTAACCTCCCTCACTATCGGATGAGCCCCAAAAAAACGGAGGTCCTACAGGAGAAGGTCTAGGACTTACTAGACAAAGGATTCATCAGGGATAGCATGAGTCCATGTGCCGTCCCAGCGCTATTGACGCCCAAGAAGAATGGGAGTTGGAGGATGTGTGTGGACAGCCATGCGATCAACAAGATCACGATTGGGTATAAATTCCCAATTCCGCGCATTGAAGATATGTTTGACAGGCTGAGTGGAGCGGTAATCTTCTCAAAAGTGGATCTTAGAAGTGGGTATCATCAGATTCGGATCAGACCTGGGGATGAATGGAAGACTGCTTTCAAGACATAGGAAGGGTTGTACGAATGGTTGGTTATGCCATTCGGCCTCAGCAACGCACCGAGTACCTTCATGCGCGTGATGAATCAGGTACTTAAACCATTCATAGGTCGGTTCATACTTGTATACTTTGATGATATCTTGATATATAGCAAGACTAAGGATGAGCACCTAATGCATTTGAAGAGCGTATTGACTATGCTAAAAGAAAATAAGCTCTACGCCAATCTCAAGAAGTGCATATTCATGTCACCAAGGCTACTGTCTTAGGTTTTGTAGTGAGTGGTGAGGGTATCATAGTGGATGAGGATAAGGTAAGGGCCATTAGAGATTGGCCCACTCCCAAAACCATCGCCGAGTTGAGAAGCTTTCTAGGGTTCGCAGGATTCTATAGGCGTTTCATACGGCATTTTAGTACGGTTGCTGCCCCATTGACTGAGTGCCTGAAAAAAAGGAAGTTCCATTGGGATGGGGAAGCTGAATCTGGATTTGCGGTGCTAAAAGAGAGATTGTGTAGTGCGCCGGTGTTGGCCTTACCGGACTTTGACAAACTATTCGAGGTCAACTGTGATGCTAGTGGCATGGGCATTGGCACTGTGCTATCTCAGGAGAAAAGACCCGTGGCCTTCCATAGTGAGAAACTCTGTGAAGCCAAGAGAAACTGGTCCACTTACAGTAAAGAATTTTACTTTATGGTCAGAGCTCTGAGAATGTGGGAGCACTACTTGGTTGGAAAGGAGTTTATCCTATACTCAGATTGTGTCGCCCTGAAACACCTGAGTAATCAGACCCGCATCTGTAAAGATATGCATGCCAGATGGATACAGTTTCTACAAAAATTTCCATTTCGCCTTATGCATAAATCCGGGGTCCAAAATAAGGTGGCAGACGCGTCAAGTAGAAGGGCGGATTTGTTGGTCACCATGAGGGCTGAAGTGGTAGGCTTTGAGCAATTGAAGGAATTGTATGAAGAAGATGCAGATTTCGGCGTTACATGGAGAAAATGCACCAATCAGGAACCCAATGACAGTTACTATATCCTGGAGGGTTACTTAATGAGGGGTAACCAACTTTGCATTTCTGAATCCTCCTTGAGGGAGAAATTGATTAGGTACCTACATGGAAGAGGATTAGCCGGACATCTGGGGCATGACAAGACACTCGTAGCAGTGGCTGCAAGATACCATTGGCCTTAGTTGAGAAGGGATGTAAAGAAGATCGTGCAACGATGCTACATCTGCCAGACATCCAAAGGGCATTCTCAGAATACTAGGATGTATACTCCGCTACCAGTACTTGAAAATATCTAGGAAGATCTATCCATAGACTTCGTGTTAGGTTTGCCTCGTACCCAACGAGGTGCTGACACTGTTTTTGTGGTTGTAGATAGGTTCTCCAAGATGGCTCACTTCATTCCTTGCAGGAAGACGGCTGATGCACAAAGCGTTGCCAAGCTTTCCTTTAAGGAAGTGGTCAGGTTACATGGGGTTCCCAAGTCAATCACTTTTGATAGAGATACCCGGTTTCTTAGCCATTTCTGGAGGACACTATAGTACATGTTTAATTCTTCCCTCAATTTTAGCAACACAGCCCACCCTTAAACTGATGGGCAGACAGAGGTGACGAACAGGACCCTTGGAAATTTGATAAGAAGCATATGTGGAGAGAAGCCGAGACAATGGGACTTGGCACTTTCTCAAGCCGAGTTCGCTTACAACAATTCCATCTATAGAACTACTGGGAAATCGCCTTTTCCAGTAGTCTATACCAAAGTGCCATCTCATGCCTTGGATTTAGCTTCCTTGCCCAAGGGTGTTGAAACCAATGTTGCTGCTAAACACATGGTGGAACAATACCACATGATGGCATCTGACGTGAAAGAGCGAAGTGAGAGGGTTAATGAGCAGTATAAGAAAACCACAGACAAGCATCAGAGGAAGAAACTGTTCGAAGTGGGAGATCAAGTGATGGTGTTCTTAAGGAAGGAACGCTTTCCCGTTGGCACATATAGCAAGTGGCAACGAAAGAAGTATGGGCCCTATAATATTGTAGCCAAGATCAATGACAATGCCTATGTGGTTGGGCTCCCGGAAAGCATGAAAATCTCAAAAACCTTCAATGTAGCTGACTTGTCCCCATTCTACGCGGATGACGAACCCCTATATCTGGAAGAGAACTTGGGGTCGAGTTCTTCATTGGTGGGAGAGAATGATGAGGACATCGTAGCTTACACGGGTTGATACGGGCGTGTCTATTACAAGCATGGGCATGTATGATGTCAGGGAACTTCCAAAAACACACACGGCTGCACGCACGGCCAAAAGGCACGGTCGTGTAATATACCAGGATGATTCCCAGAAACGTACACGGCCTCTTGCATGGCCAGGAGGCACGGCCGTGTGTTCTGTCAGGATCTCTCCCAAAAACATGCACGGTCTCCATACAAGACCAGGGGACACAACCGTGTATTATGTCAGAAATATTCCCAGAAGCTTACACGACCTGAATTCACGACCATATACATGCCAGATGACGGACGTGTATACTTATATTTATTTCTACGTGTACATATTTATTTCCCTTTTTACATGTTTTACTGAGGAGTATAAATAGATATTAGGTCATTTTAGGGTTAACCATTATTCAATATTCAATATAAACTTTTTAGAGACGAGTTTCTCTGTGTTTTCGATTGTGTGCAATTGAAATTTATCGAAGAATAAACTCAGATTCCTCTTTGTTTATTCTAGAGTTCCAATCCTAGAGTTGGTCTCGGGTTTTCACTTTCCTCGCTGCGTCATATAGAATAGTGATGATTGGTAGAAATGAGAAAAGAGTGCAGTTGGGTTGTGATAATTTAGTAGAAGTAGTGGTGGATGAAGGACTATTTTTGTGCTTTATAGTGAAACTAGAAATTTTCTCAGGATGTATGAAGAAAAAGAGGAACAAATGCCAGTGCTAACTGATTGATGATACAGTTCAATTGAGGGTTGCAAATCATTGGAGTCAGGGATTATTATATATAGTTAGGAAGATCTGTTGTTTTTTCCCTTTGGCAATACGAGTGATTTATGGCATGTTTAACTAATTCATTTGGTATAATTGTGGTGTTCATATGTAAAGCACCTCACTACATTGCATGGTTAAAAGTCAAGGTGACATAATCATTGATGAAGCTGTGTTCTTGTAAATTCCCTGTATCTGGGATGCTACAACAGTCAATTTTATACCAGTGTCCTAGTTTAAGAATTGTTTATCTAGCAATATAAACCAAATTAGGTCTTATTTGATTTTCTATTAACTTGTTTACTTAACCCCTGATACAAACAACAATAAAAAATTTAACCAAAGGACATGTTGCTTCTGATCAAAGTTGGTTGCGTACAGGAACATTTGTTTGAAATAATATCGTTATGAAGCGATTCAATATAGGAAGTTCAATGGTCCATAAGGGTATAGCATTGTCCAAGGAAAGTGAATCCATTTAAATTCTAATATGATTGGGCCAGCAAATTGTAGTTCCTTGCTTGCTGCTACTACATGATGTGCTATGATGTAATTTGGATTCTGTTGATTGAGCTTGATTGTTGGGGCTTATGCCACATGCTTCTCAATCAAAGATATAATGAGATAATTGAATTTTAAAGTTCCATCAAAGGTGATGTTTGATTTTAGCAAAGCGAAGAAGTTCTAAGATGTGAAGGATGTGGTGAATGTAAGTTCATAATATGCATGACAATAGGTAGACTAGAGATCTATGGAGCACATCAATACAATAATTTTGATGAAGAGGGGTGAATCCTTGTCTCTTTCATCTAGCAGTTTGCATTGTATGTTGCGATCATTTTGCTCTTGGTCCTTCTTCTTCGATTCCTTATATTGACGATTGGATCTATATTATGAGGCCTCAATTTAGTCAAAGGGTCAATATTTGGAAGTTTTGTATGTTGACTTAACATTTTTGCAATTATTTTTCTATGAATGTTATAAGAGGTATCCTGGAACCTTCGTTGGTAATCTAGCTTCCATTGAGCCTAAGGTTTGGGCATAGGTGGATAAGAAGCCCCAAGGTACAATTCTTGATGTTATAGGTAACATCCACGAGGTCAACTTCTGCCCCTACATGAGTAGGTTAGCTAGGCATGAGTGGTGTTTAGATGTTTATCCTTTAGGTTCCAAAGAGCTAGTGAATTTGATAGGGTCTCACAAGTAACTCACTAGTGTTAAGGTATAATTCATCATTTGGAGCATGCTTGGAGGGTTCCGTACACTCCATGACTAACATGGTTCATCTACATTCTTCCTTGAGCATAGTGTCATGTTATATTTACCGCATTAAGTTGCTCGACATTCAGGATTTGATTAGGGTGTGCCTTACAAGATCAACATCAATAAGGACTTTGATAAGTGTTGCAAAGAGCTCAACCTTGGAAGCTATAAAAATACTCACCCGCATGTTAGGCAACTATTCTTCCCATCTATGAAGAATTCTGGTATCGCCTCCAATGGATGGTTGACTTATTTAAAGAACTGTATCAATGGGCTTAAAGAGTACATTGCCATAGAAGTGAATGATAAGAGCCAATCATTTGCAAGTACAAGTTTTGTTTTCAAGTTCCTAAAGAAGATAAAGATAGGTCACAAAGTGATCCCATAACCAACAGTTAGATAGATCAAACGCACTCGTATCTATGATGAGGATACTCATCAAACCAATGCAACTATAGAATCCATTAACCAAGCAAAGAGCTAGAGGACTATAGAACTTAGCGATGAGGATACTTTTTGAACAATTGGAACCCGAAGACTTTCATTTAGTGTCTTCATTTACTTTATATAATTGTTTTGCATTTCATCAGAAATATTTGTCAATATTACAAGATAGCAAATAAACACACTAATGCTTGATGTGTGGGTTATTCATGGACCTACAAAAATTAAGAAGTCGGCCATACATTGTTCCAAACATAGGAAAATCGGCTTGAAGCATTTTTCTTTTGTTTATTTTTTTCTTATTTAGAACAAGTATAAATACTTGTAAAAGAGGGGATTGAAGGGACTTTTCATAATTCATTTCTTTTGGTTGCCATTTTTTCATGTGAGCGTTTTTCTCTTCCATGCAAAGCACTCTTATCAATTTAACCTAGAATTGTGGCGAGTGGACTTGCTTTTGTTGCATGTAATATCAACAATTCCAAGTTAATTTCCTAATTTCTACTAGTGTGTTACGTCTAGTAAGCAATTGGGATCCTTATTTTCTCTCCAATTCACGTCATTTAGGATTCAAGTCCATTAAGGTTCATGCCTAATTGATTGAGGATTGTTATCTTGTTTCTTCTATCATTGTTTTAATCTTACAATTAGAATTGAAACATATCATAATTTGGTATCAGAGCATGGTTTTGAGAAAGGGAATTCGTGATTGTAATTTGGGGATTTAGGGTTCTTGTCGTAACATTGATAGTTTGTTGTGGTGAGAAGTGAAATTGAAGACATTGTGTTGATTGTGCCATGATTATATTTGATTGTAGCAAATTGAAGTTGTGGAAATCATATTTGCAATTTTTCTTCTTCTTTTTGTTGTGAGATCCTTGCATGGAAGATTAGGAGATCATTTCAATTTGATTCCATAATTGTACTTGTGTATTAATTGTGCATTAAATTACTATGAATGCACTTTTGACTTGAGATTAGAAGCATTTGTGCTATGAATGTGTGTGTTGTACCGTGAGGGTATTGTGCTGTGTGTGTGTTTTTGAGTATTGAAGGGATTTTGTGTGTGGAGTGTGTTGACCATTTGTGCCGTGAAGTGTGTGTGTACCGTGGGAGTGCATGTGTTGTGCCATGAAGGTGTTGTGTTATGAGTGTGTGTTAGAGTACCGTAAATTGTGTGTGGAGTGACAAGTGTACTTTCAGTTGGAAGAAATTGGTGTGTTGTGGAAGTATGATTTTATAAAATATATATATATATATTATTAAGGTGTAATTTAGAAACCATATCAAATGATAGTATGAATGATGGGATTAGGAATGAGGCCAATAGTCAAGTTAGAGGAGGTTATGGACGTTGTGCTGTAGGTGGAAGAACTTTAGAAGAACAATTGTAGGAACTTACCATTATTTTTGTTATATTAGCAACACAGGTTGATCAAATGGCATTGCCACAACCACCAGTGGCCAATCCATAGGCACCTCCGCCTTAGGTAGCCCATCATAATGCATGTAGAGAAGGAGCAATTGGAGGAAATGGGGTTAGGAGAATGGAAGGAGATTATCATGCTTTTTGGGAAGAAAGGGATGATAACTTTGAGAATGAGCCTTATCCTAACCGTGAGTTCAACCCACCTCGGGGTCTAGAATATGTAAAGTTGTAAATGCCTTCATTTGCTGGAAGGGGTTTTGTAGAGGATTATTTAGATTGGGAAGATAAGGTAGAGGGCCTATTTGAGTATTATGAAATTAATAATCACACTCGGGTTTGTCTTGAAGCAGTAAAGTTTATAGGCTATACCGCCTTATGGTGGAAGAACGTTGTAACTAGTAGACGAAGGGATGGTGATGCTAAGATACATACCTAGCAAGAAATGAAATGGGTTATGAAGAGGAGGTTTATACTAGAGTACTACAAATAGGAATTATTCATGTGTCTCCGAACATTGAGGTAGGGAGGCAAAACTACTGATGAATATGTATTGGAGTTTGAGACACTAATGATCATATGAAGGTTAATCGAACCTCCTGAATAGACCTTAGTGTAATTTGTGTTAGGGTTAAAATATGAGATTGCATGTATTATGGAGCTCCAAAGGTATGACACCCTTGATGAAGCCATCCAGTTAGCTCTGAAAGTGGAGAGGTAGAGGCGGTCTAATCCATTTCAAGCGGTGAGTAACAGATTTGCAGCCAATAATAAACTGCATGGGTTAGATAGTCAGCAGGTTAAACAAAGGGGAATAGGGGGAATTGATAAGACTGTAGACTTAAATGCAACTGTTACTAATAGGGAGAGGGGAATTTCTAGAAAGGAAAAAGCGGTTATTGGGGCTAATATCCAACAAATAGTGTCGGGTTCATCAAGTGGAAAGATGTGTCAAACCCAATGCTTCCAATGCATGGGCTTTGGACACATGGCTACTCAGTGTCCCAACAAAAGGGTGTGACTGTTATGGAGGTGGAAAATAAAGATGGTAAGGAAGAGGTACTTAAGTCAATTGATTTGTCAACAGTGCTGCAAGAGTATTATGATGACTAAGATGCTAAGGTACATGACGACAAGGGCAATGATCAATATCTGGCTATTAATATACTGCACAGGGCAATTCTAGGTTGAGTTGATAAAACTAATAACCATTTTCTTCATTCATCATTCATTCCTTTTTGCTTCATCTACTAATATTCTCCTCATCTTTTTTTTTTCTTTGTAGGACACAAGAACAAATGATATTAGTGAGACTTCAATTGAACAAATGGTGAAGAACAGTCGCTCTAATGATATAATTTCTAGCATTTCTAGAGGTGCTACCATATCAAAGTCAACTCCCCCCATCTCTTTCCCTTTTCCAAGTCACTATGGCATTGGAAAAGTGCTGCAACTTGAGGACTGTCCTACAACCACCACAAATGTTGATGAGGTTAAGGGAGATACAAATACAAAGTTAGTAGATTTTGATGGGACTCTTAAGTGTACTCTTGATGATAGGGGTAGGTCTTTTGTAGACATTGATGATAATCACAATGAGCATCTATAGCAACATGCCAATGAAACGGTTTACTAGAGCAAGTAGATGGGGGTGGTGATGATGTGATTCATGACTTGAGTAGGATGGTTAATCAAGATGACCATGAGACTACACATCTAAAGGAGAGCTAAATTCAGGCATATGCTAATACTTTGTTAGATATTAGGTCTTCTAATGTTATGTCAAGAGCACCTTGATCACTATTATTGCCACTAGCGAGCCCCAACCCATTTCCATCTATACGTCTTCCAATGTTGGTGATCTTGCGCCTACTTCTAGTCATGGTCTTCCAATGCTAGTATCCCACCTATCTTCAGTCACATTCCTCTTATTATGACAATTACTAGTTTTCATCCTTCTTGATAGGTGCTTAGTGAAATATATATATATTAAGTGAGATTTGAAGTTTTTTTTCCCCTTATTTTGGCATGTTTTTGAAGAATTTTAATTTCAATTGAGTAATATTTTAATTTTAGGGCTTTAATGGATAATTAATTAAAAAGGAAGAAAAGGAATCCAATTTTACTAAATTTGGAGCTAAATAGAAGAAGTTATGAACTTTTAAAGATAGATACGGGCAGTGGACATAACTATGTCAAGATTGTGGTGAAATTAAAGCTTAAAAGCCAAGAGTTACATAGGGGCTAGATAAGACCGTGTTTATTGGTTATGTATCTCTTAGAAATAATTATTTCTAAGCATGACTTTGACACAACCTTTAGATATAACCGTGTCTAAGCTGTGTCAACTACAGTGTCTAGTTTTTCAAGTTTTTAATTGATGATTTTGACACAACCTGCAACATAACCATGTTAGACAACATGTTGGCCTAAAAAAAAAAGCTTTTGACACCTACTATACGTAAGATGAGAGGGACTTTGACCTCATAACTTTTAAAAGATGCTTTTTATTTGTTCTAGGGTTTTTTTTAGAGAATAGAAGATTATCTTTTTTTATACTTTAAGAATTAAGGTTTTTCTTTTATCTCTGTCATGATGCATTCTTTTACATCATTGAGGATTCTTGTTTTGAATATGATTAGAGCTTAATTTTCCTAATATCTAGACTTGTAAATCCTAAGATTTTAATGTGACTTTATGGCTACTCAATGAATTCTTAAATTTCTTGATTTAAGCATGTGTTCTTAATTTTCTTTAGATTAATATTTCTAGGATATTATTCTAATTATTTAATATTATACATTATCATTGAGAAATTTGATGTGTAATTAGATTTAGCATATTCGAAGAGAATTAATGTAATCTTAGAGATAAGTAACATAATTATTCTAGAATTGATTAATTTGTTTTAAAGAATTCATTATCTTTAATGCAATCTTTGAAATATACTATTATGAAGAGATTCAAATAAGTATTTTTAAGATTACGATTAATAAGCTTAAGAAAGTTATTAAATTAATTTAGAAATTCTCTCAATTACTGAAATTAAGAAGGATTTGAATGAATTTTATTGATGTCACATAATATATTTTAGGGAAAACAAAGTCTAAATACTTATTTTTCTATCTTGAAGTTAATTATAAACTATTTTATTCTTCTTTCTTTTAATTTAATCTTTAGTTCATTAGTTAATACTTAATTATAGGTTTTAGATCAATTAATCTTTACAATTTAGTAGTTAGATAATAGGATATAGGTTAATATTAGTACTCGTAATTCCTACATGATGATATCCATATTTGATTCACTATATGACAAAATTTGATAGGTACAACTACCTTACATCAAGTTTTTGGTGCTATTGCTAGAGATTTCAATATTAAGAATACTAATTGCTTTATTAATTTAACTATTTTTTTCTTGTTTTTAGTTTTCTTTTTCAATAGTGCATGACTTGAAGTACTCCATTAGATGCACTAATATTTGATCTAGAGATTGAAAGGATAGCTAAGCATTTACATAAAACAGTTAAGCAAACAGTGGAGGAATTAAATCAAGGTTCTCTGATAAATGTTATAAAGTATTTATTAATTGTAATATTTATAATAGTCTTTTGTTTAATTCTCTTATATTTTGGATGGATATTGTACTTAATTACTCTTTATTTTTATTTCAGAGCTTTGAAATATAATTTATGATTTAATAGAATAATTGCATGAAATTTTAAGCAAAAATATCAATTTTACAAGATTTGGAAGCACGACACAATGAAGATCATGGTCATGTCTAAGGTCATGTAAAGCAAAACAAGATAGATAATTTTAGAATAGTCGTATAGAAGTACACAAGCAAGAACACACCTATGTCGATGGGCATGTTGAAGGTAAATTTTTTATATATTTGAAACAGAATGGTATACAGGCAATGTCATGGCCATGCTATGACCATGCCAAGCTAAAATTAAACTTTTAAAAATTGATTTCCAAGCTTAATTTCACTTCCCAAATGTGCAATTCATCTTGAAGCTTTGATTTCCTTTCAAGACTAGCTGAGTTTTCTAAAATACAGAGAAGCCATTACTACCTATTGAATTAATATTTCCTAGTTTATGAAGATTCTCGAGATTTTTTTTTCTAGGAAATTAAAACTTTCCTAAAAGGGCAAAAATTGATGGCTATATAAGAAGTATGAATTTTCCAACAAGAAGCGAACTGTAAAGTGATAGTAACATACCGATAGATTTTTAGTATTATTGTTTATTTGATGCTTTTCTTTATGTACTCTTTATATTTTCTCTTTTAGATTCAATATGTTGCTAGCTTAAACTTTCTTTTGTACTTAGGTATGATGAATCCTAGAATGAATATGTAAATCTTCTAATTTATTATTCAATAAATTATTTTTTATTCTTGTGATTCAATTATGTATTCTTCATTGTTTTTAATTTAATATTGTCGACGTATTAATTTGGAGTTTGATTTCTTATATAGAGATTGAGAGATCCTATATTACAATAGATCTAACATGATTGAAAGGAGTTATACTATCCTAGAGATAGGATGATGTAAATCTTCTGGATTCAGGTCAAACCTGATAATAAAGTTCATAGATGGAATGTAATGCAATTCTAGGTGTTTTCATTAGGAAGATATTCCAATTGATCAACTTGAAATTAAGAATTAGTAAACTTGAGAGAGCTATTAGTTCAATGTAAGAATTCCCATAATCGAAGAATACAATAATAAAATTAAATAATAATTACTTAATTACATTGGTAATCTAGGAGGATTTAATATCTGAGTACACTTTTAATAATTACTATTCTCTTCTAAATAGTCGTTGTTTGATTTTACTCACTCCACTCAATTTTTCATATTAAATAATGAGAAAAAAGGTAATTACTAGTAATCGTAATCCCTATGAAATTGATATTCGATATCAATATCCACCATACTAGAGAGTCTATAGGTGTACTTGTCTACAAGTCTAAAGTAGTAAGATAGACCAATACTAATCTCCTCTAAGAATTAAGGTAGAAGAGGAAGAGGATGAGTCGGAAATTATGGGTGATAAAAACCAAAATCAATAGTATACTATGATCGATTACTCTAGACCCTCTTTGGTTAAAGCTAACTCAAGTGTTGTTAGGCCACTTGTTGCTGCTAACAATTTTCATATTCAACCACATATCATATAATTGGTGTAATAGTTTATCCAATTTGACAAAATATAAGACGAGGACCCTAATGGTCACATATCAAATTTCCTAGAGATCTGTGACACATTTAAGATTAATGGGGCTTCTGATGACACAATTAATTTGTGACTCTTTCCTTTCTCATTAAGGGGTTGAGCAAAACAATTGTAGAATTCACTTTCAAGGGGATCTATCACGACCTAAGATGATATGGCTAAACAATTCCTTGGAAAATATTTCCCACCTGCTAAAATAGCTAAACTTTGGAAGGACATATCATCTTATGCCTAGTTGGATGCCGAGACCTTATACGATACTTAGAAAAGATATAAGGAGTTGTTAAGGAGATGCCCGCATCATGGCCTCCCTTTATGGATGCAAATTTAAACTTTTTGCAATTGCTTAAATTTGTCAACAAGGTAAATGATAGATACTGTTTGTGGAGGAACATTGAACACTAAAACATTCGAAGAGGTCCAATACTTGATTGAGAACATAGCAATGAGTAGTTCTCAATGGGAAGTACTAGGGTAAGAAATAGGGTAGTAGGTATATATGAATTAGATACAGTGAGAACTCTAGCCAATAGGGTTGATGCAATTAGCAAGAAATTGAATGCACTCATCATCAATCCCTAATATAATTTGGGAGAAACTAATTTAGAGGAAATTGGGTCTCAACATCAATGGGAACAAGAAGATTATTTAGGAAATCCTTTTAGACCACAAAACGACCCGCATAGTAAAACCTTTAATTCTTAATGGAGAAATCATCTAAATTTATGTTGGAACAATTAGAATCAAAATCAACAAAGGATGATTTTGCCTCCACCGAAATTCTAGCGACCCCTACCACAAGAGAAGAAATTAGGTTTGGAAGAACTTTTAACTAAATGTATATAAATTAATGAGGCTAGATTGCAGAACACTGAAATATCTCTAAGAAATCAAGAAGCTTTCATTTGTAACTTGGAAAATCAAGTGGGCTAACTTGCAAAAATGACGGTTGAAAGGCAATAAGGGACACTGCTAAAAAACACCGAGACTAATTCTATAGAACATGTGAGAGCAGCAATCTTTAGAAGTGGAAAGGAATTGCAAGTTGAATAGAAAATTAGTGGAGATTTAGAAAAGAAAGATGCAAAAGTTGAGGAAAAAGAGAGTGAGATGCAACTAAAAGTGAAGGAATATAGGCCACCCATACCTTATCCTCAATGCTTAAAGAAGGACCATTATAATGAACAATTCAGTAAGTTCCTTCAAATTTTTAAATAATTACACATTAACTTACCCTTTGTTGATATCTTATCACAAATGCCAAGTATGCTAAGTACTTAAAGGAACTACTCTTGAATAATAAAAACGCTAAAAGAGATATCAACTACCCACGAAAATTGAAGAATCTAGGGAGTTTTACTCTACCTTGTCTTATTGGCAATTTATCAATAAATGGAGCTCTAACTAACTTAGGTGCAATTATAAATTTAATGCCACATCATATATTTAAAAAGTTAGGTTAAGGGAATCCTAAACCAACATATATGACCATTCAATTAGCTAATAGGTCTATAAAGTATCCCATTAGCATTATTGAAGATGTGTTGGTTTAGATAGATACATTGATTTTTCTAGTAGATTTTATAATCCTAGATACAAATGAAGGCATTGAGGCACCACTAATTTTAAATCGTCCTTTCCTAGCTACTATTAGCATAATTATAGATGTAAGAAATCATGTGTTAACTCTAAAAGATGAGGATGAAGAAAAAACCTTCAAGATGCTTGACAAGATTCAACAACCCCTTAAGAGTACTGATACTGGTTATTTCCTAAACAAATCTAACCTACTTGGTTCCACTTGTGTGCAAGATGACATTTATAGAAACCCGGTTCAGCAATGTCTCATTCATGACAAGAAAAAGGGTCTAGATAAATTCAAGCAATGTGAAGGCCATAATTTTAATGGTCACCCACCTAACTAGTAAGAGAGAAGTGCGTCGAGCCAAGAATGTTAAACAAAAGCGCTTCATGGAAGGCAACCTAAGTTTTTATTTTTTATTTTTATTAGCTTTCCTTAGTTTAGTTTAGTTTAATTATATTTATTTTCATTTTTACACTGGTTACTCAAAAAAAAAAAAAAAGCAAGCTAATTTTTTATGAGCTTGACGCAACCACCAAACATGGTCATGTCAAGGACATGTTGAATATCAAGACGTTCTCCAGATGTGACATGACCATCAGACATGAGCATGTTGAAGTCGTGTTAAGACTATCTATCAAAAATAATTTTTTCTGAGAGTTACACAACTTTTTGATATTGTCATGTTTAGATCATGTCTAATGGGGTTTTGAAATTAATTCTTTTCGAGAGAAGCATAACCTATAGAAATGATCATGTTAAGGTCATGTCCGAACATTCAAAAAATGTTAATTATTTACAAGAGTTACATGAACTTTAGACATTGTCATGTTTAAGGTCATGTTAGGTGTGCCTTGTTTTAATTATTCACAAGAGATATATGGTCTTTAAACACGATGGTGTCTTAACTGTGTTGACCCTGAATTAGTTATTTTAATTTATTAGGCACGAACATGAGGAGACGAGGAGAATTTTAATCATAATTATAATGATAGATTTCTTTTTATCTATGTTTTTTTTATGTAACTAACGAGACTAATGTGACCTACTAAACCAAACTATATTCATTTTTCTTTTAACTGCTATTTTAGTTTTCTATTCCTCATTGCATTTTTTTGTAGCTTTTACATGTTTAGATTGTTCAAGATAAACCATATTACACATTGAGCTTGTTTTGGAATGGAACAAATGCCTTACTTAGGGCAATACTAGTTCTTTTCCCCACTACCTTCTTCAAAAATTTGTTTTCTTTAATTCTTATTTTGCTAGTTTTTCTTTCTATTTATACATTGTGGATAATGTATGGTTCTAAGTATATAGAAGGAGGTTGTAAAATTTGTGGTTATTTAAGAAATCAAATTTGTTTATTTAACTAAGAAATCATTAAGTTCACTTGCAGTTTGGTATATGATAACTCTTTGGATAGTATTGAAAACTTGATCAATAAGTGCTTTAATAATGCTTTACTTAAATTGAATAATAAAATCTTTATAGAGTTGAGTTACTCATTATTTAGCTTTGAACTTTAAGATTTAGGAATTTAAATAATAGATATAGTTAAGAATTAGTCATGGATTTCTTTAAAACTTACTTTGATGAATATTTTCCCCCTTAGATATTTTTAGAGCAATATAATCCTTGATAAGTAAAACTTTAATACTTATCCTTTGAAAACTTATGAAAAAGTCAATATAGTTAGAGATAAAATAGATAAAGAGAATAAATTAATTGAATCAATGTTTAGTTGTGAGCCTCACTGACCCAAGTAATTAAGCTTGTAGGGTGCCTTTTTTGTGTAGATTAGCACCTACTAACTTAAGTGATGAGCTCGGGATTATTAGCTAAAAGAGTCAAGAGACAAGTTCATGTAAGGCTAAACATAAGTAAAGAAGCTTTATTAAATAAAGGTAGTGAATGGTTCGAAGGGGTATTTTAAAACTTAGTAGCCTAATATCATTTAGTCTAGGACTTACTGACCGATGAAATTACTTTTAATTAAAAAATAAATAAACTCTTTCAAATAAGAAATATAGTAAATGAATGATTAAGGGATAATTGGATGTATTTATCTTGGAGTATGGTGTTTAGCAAATTTAAAGAAGGGGGTGTATATGTTTTAGTAAAGCTAGTAAAGTACTTATGACTTTTTCTTGATTAAAGAGATGACAATTTGAGTTTTGGAGTCTTGGAAATCTGTTGTTAAATGATACAAGTAAAATATGATTTGCATTCATTAATTAATGAATTCAAAACTTTTGTATGTTTATGATAGTTAGTTAAGTTAAAAGTATACAAGTTGTAGTAAATTTTCTTTTGGAATTTTAAGTTAATTAAGAGTTTGTTTCTTTAGTTATTACAAAGTTAAATAAAATTTTCATAATTAGTTTCTTGAATAGTAAGTTGAGTAAGTATTTCTTATCTTATTGTTTGATTTGATTAATTTGCTTGAGGACAAGCAAATGCTTAAGTGTAGAGAAGTTTAATAGGTGTTTAACTAGATACATACATATATTAAGTGAGATTTAAAGTATTTTTCTCTTATTTTGGCATGTTTTCGAAAAATTTAAATTTTAATTAAGTAATATTTTGATTTTAGGGTTTTGATGGATAATTAAATTAAAAAGGAAGAAAATGAATCTAAATTTACTAAATTTGGAGCTAAACAGAAGAAGTTATGAATTTTTAAAGATAGACAAGGGTAATAGACATGACTTTGTCACAATTGTTCTTAAATTAAAGCTTGAAAGCCGAGAGTTACACAAGGGGTAAACACGACCATATTTATTGGTCATATATCTCTTGGAAATAATTATTTCTATGCACAACTTAAACACAACCTCTAGACATGACCATGTCTAGGCCATGTCAACTGTAGTGGCCCGTTTTCCAAGTTCTTCATCAACAATTTCAATATAAACCAAAGCACGACCATTTTAGATAGCCTGTTAGCTTAAAAATTATATAAAGGACAAGAGGGACTCGACCTCATAACTTTTAGAAGATGTTTTTAATTTATTCTAGGGTTTTTTGAGAGAATACAAGATTATGTTTTTGTACTTCAAGAATTAGGGTTTTTCTTTTATCTCTTATATGATACATACTTTTACATCATTGAGGATTTCTATTTTGATTATGATTAGAGCTTAATTTTCTTAGTATCTAGACTTGTAGATCTTAAGATTATTAGGTGATTAGATTTATTACTAATCAATGAATTCTTAGATTTCTTGATTTAAGCATGTGTTCTTAATTTTATTTAGATTAATATTTATAGGGTATTGTTTTAATTATTTGATATTATACATTATGATTGAGAAATCAGATATGTAATTAGATCTAGCATATTTGAAGAGAATTAATGTAATCTTAAAGATAAGTTACATAATTCTTCTAGAATTGATTAATTTGTTTTAGGGAATTCATTGTTTTTAATGCAATCTTTGAAATATGCTATTATGAAGATATTGAAATAGATATTTTTAAGATTAGGGTTAATAATCTTGAGAAAGTTATTAAACTAATTTTAGAATTCTCACGGTCAATGAAATTAAGAAGGATTTAAATGAATTTTGTTAATATCACATAATAAACTGATGGGAATCAATCTTGTGGTTCCAGTAGTAGGGAAACCTAAGTTAGATGCATGAGCCCAAAAATTCACATATGGCCACATCTTATCTAATAATGATTTATTTTTGCACTTTAGCAGGTACATTTATCAATTTTTACAGGATGACCAAATAACATGCACTCAGGATCAACTTACGAGACATTCTTAGAGTTACAACCAACAGTCCACAAATTGTGCAATTGAAGTGAAGAACCAACCACTTGAAGACCATTTGTATTTGTAATTGTTGCTTTTAGGAATTGGCCATTTTATTAGTACTTGTATTTTGTTGTTTTTGGAATTGGCCACTTAAGTGGAAACCTTGTAATTCTTGTGTTATTTTTACCCTAATTAGTGCATGTATAAATACTTGCTAACTAGGGTTTTTGAGGAGCTTTTTGACATTTTGAAATCAAACACTTTGTTGCCATGAGGGTTGTCCTTTGCATGCAATAGATCTCTTATCAATTTCTTAGTAAATTGTGACAAAACCAACTAAAGTGAATTGTGAGCAATATCAATCTTACTCTTGTTGTTTTTACAAATTGTGTTTAGTGAGTAATATCTAAGTACAATTTGTTAGTAACTTATCCATGTCTACGTGAATTAAGGTTCTTCATTTTCAAATTTGAATCATTTCAAATTGAGTTAAATTCTAATTCATTTCCATTATTTTCCATTGATATTTATACATTGGTTGTTCTTTATATCAATTTATCTTCAATCTCATAAATTGGGGTTCAATTGTGAAGTAAGTGATCATGCCATTTGCTGTTGGAATTTGTTGTTCACGCCACTTGATTGATGTGTTTGCTATCCAATTAGTAAGGCACATAATAGTTTTTGGTATCAGAGCAAAGGTTGTGGAGTAGGGTTTGCGTGAACTTCAATTGAAAAATTAAGGTTCTTGAGTTTTACTTCTTGATCCAAATTGTGAAGTGGAATTGAAGTAGTTTATTGTGATTTTGTTGTGTTATATTTGTTGTTGTTGAAGTGCAAGTGGAGACCTTGTAGTAGTCCTTGTGTTCTTGATCTTACCATGAGGAGAAGGGGAAGTAGGAAGTGTATTTCCTTGTGTGTGTTTCGAAATTGGAGATACATTCTTTGTGACAAAAGAGAAGTGAATTTCCTTGTATGTTGTTTCAGAATTGAAGAGTGTGAATTGCATTTCTAGATTTGTTTTGCATAGAGGATAGGGAAATTATTTGAATTCAAATACATTCATTAAGTTAGAAGAAGTTATTGTGTAGTATTGATTAAATGCAATTTGAATATTTTTTAATTATTTCTTACCATTTGTGGAGAAGCTTCATTAAGAGTTGCATTTGAGTTGTCGTGCCGTGATTAGAAGAGAAGGAAAGTGTGTGTGCGCTGCACCGTAAGTGAGTGTGTGTGTGGTGTAGTGATTTTTTGTGGTGAAGGGTACAATGTAGTGTATTATTTGTGTTGTGGTGAAAGTTTGCTATACATGGATTGTAAGTGTGTGTATGTGCCGTGAGTAAGGGAGTTGTAGTAGTCAAATTTGAATTTCAAAAGCAAGCATTAAAGTGTGGAAGTTATTATGTATTGATGCTTGAATACTTTGCTTAGTTGGAATCGTTAACTAACTATTTAGTGAAGTGTTTATTATTGCTTCTACTTGTTGTTGCCGTAATTGAAGTGTGATTGTTGTGAAGGGGTGTACTACTTTACTTTGAATTGTCCTTGTAATTCGACAAATCAAGTCCATAACTATGTCGAATGATAGTGTGAATGGGGGAATTGGCAATGAGGCCAATAGCTAAGTTGGTGGCGGACAGCAGGTGGAAGGACTTTGGAGGAACAACTTCAGGACCTTACCATCATTTTTGCTACATTAGCAACAAGGATAAATAGGATGATGATGCCACAACCACTAATGGTGAATGCTCAGGCACTACCACCTAGAGTAGCTTCTTAGAACATTTAAAGGGAAGGAGCAGTTGGAGTAAATATGGGAAGAAGAGTAGAAGGAGATTATCATGCCCTTAAGGAGGAAAGAGATGATAATTTGGGGGGTTAATCCACACCCGAACAAAGATTTCAAGCCAGCACAGGGATTAGAGTATGTGAAGCTATAGATGCCTTCATTTGATGGCAAGGGCTCAACAGATGATTACCTGGATTGGGAAGACAAAGTTGAGGGTCTTTTCAAGTGTTATGAAATTGATGATAACACCAAGGTTCATCTTGCAGCTGTGGAGTTCATAGGTTATGCCACCTTGTGGTGGAAGAATCTGGTGATCAGCAGGCGAAGGGATGGAGAGGCTGAAATACATACCTAAAGGGACATGAAACGGGTTCTAAGGAAGAGGTTAATACTTGAGCACTACAGGCAGGAATTGCTTATGCATCTCTAAACACTGAGATAGGGAGACAAAACAGTGGATGACTACGTACAGGAGTTTAAGACGTTAATGATCAGATATGGATTAGTTGAGCCTCTTGAGCAAACCCTAGCACACTTTGTGTCTAGGTTGAAATATGAGATTGGCTGTGTTGTTGAGTTGCAAAGGTATAGTATACTTGATGAGGCTATACAGTTAGCCTTAAAAGTGGAAAGGCAAAGGCGATCTAATCCATTTCGGGCCACTAGTAACAGGCATAGTACTACTACTAAACCCATGGAGGCAGATGGTCAGATAGGTGGACCAAAGAAAGTTAGCGAACATGCTAAGGTTGTAAACAGAGTTATTCTTAGCACTGAAAAAGAGAAAAATGTTTCTGGGAAAGGCAAAGGGGTAGTTGGACTTGATTTTAGGAAAACAGCACTGGGGTCAACTACTGGGAAGATGATGTGCCTAAAACCAAGATTAAGCACATACAAAACCAATTTGAAAGACAAAGAAATAATGTCAATCAAACTAGTCTCAATCACATGAACAATGGTGTCAAATCTCAATGTTTATAACCAATTCTTCCAATGAGGATGTGATAAATCTTAAGTATCCAAATTAGATTGCTCCGATACCAAAAAGATGATGTGCCTAAAACCACTTAGAAGCACAATTAAAAGACTCAAGAAAAAGCAATCTCAAGTTAACAATAAACCAGATCCATAAGGGGAAAAATTTACGTAAACCCTAGTAAGATGTAATGAATTCCAAATGCTCAAAGTTACAATTGTAATACCACAATGATAATCTCTTCTAATAACACCCTAATCACATATAATCCCACGAAAATACCAAAAATTCAAAAGAAAACCTCAATTCCAAGGACTCCTTTCCACTAGTGAAAATCACGTTTTCAAGGGGAATTCTCAAGGATGATTCGAATTCAATTGCAAGGGATCTTAATTAAACACAAGAATTCAACAACAATTAGAAGCAAATCTATCCAAGAACTATCTCAATTCAACCCTAGATATGATACACTAGAGAAGAAAAGAAATCACAATAAAATGAAATTGATACAACTCACAATTTCAAGGTGTTGCACTCGCCGCAATTTCAACTCTTGGGATTGAAATTGATAAGAGTCTAATGACAATTAGGAACCCTAATTCTCACGTGAATATGAAGTGTATAATATGCAAAATTAGCCTCCTCAAACCTTCTCTTAAGCAAGTATTTATACTTGCTACTCCTAGGGTTAAAAAGTGCTCAAAATTACAAGTTTGCCACTTTTAAGGTGACTAACCCTAAATAAAAATTATAAGGAAATAAAAGTGTCCCAAAACCAAAATATAACCAAAATAGTTCATAAAAGAGTAAATATATAAAAGAAATGGTCTTCAAGATGCCGGTCTTCTATAGGATCCATCGGCGCAGCTCATCGCCAGTTCAGGTCGGTCCATGGATAACCCACAAGCTGAGTCTAAGGGAGATTGTCCATTACCTTATGAAATATGATAAGTGTGCCTGTTGGAAAATACAATACAAGAATAATAGAAAAGAGGTTAATATATAAATAATTCTAGGGTCGATCTGCTCAAAATGGGCCCTCATCGCTAAAATTCGAATTCCTTTAGTTCTTGCCCTAATGATAGGTCTTGTCGGATTTTTATTCCTATCAGAAGATGCGTTAGATTAAATGTTTCAAATGCATGGGATTTGGATATATGGTTGTACAGTGTCCCAATAAAAGGGTAATGACTGTTATGGAGGGCAATGAAGAAGATGATGAGGAAGAAGCTGTCAAGCTTACAAACTTATCCATAGCCTTGCAGGAGTATTATGATGATCAGAACGTTGAGACACATGAGGACAAAAAGGGTGAAAATTACTTACCTATTAATGTGTTACATAGGGTTATGACTTTATCTCCAAATGTTAAGGACATACAGAGGGAGAACCTGTTCCACACACCTTGTTGGATTCAAGGTAACCTATGTGTGCTTTTCATTTATGGTGGTAGTTGCATTAATGTCATATCTGCTGCATTAGTAGATAACTTACAACTAGCTACTAGCCCATATCCTAACCCTTATAAATTGCATTGGTTAGACAATCGAGGTAGTCTGCATGTTACACAGAGGGCAAAGGTGCCAATTAGTATAAGAGATAGATATAGTGATGAGATTATCTATGATGTGCTTCCTATGTGCTCCTTTTGTATACTATTGGGTAGACCGTGGTTATTTGATAGAAAGGTGTTACATAACGAGTTCAGAAACACTTACATGTTTCAAAAGGATGGTACATGAATTGTCTCAACTCCTATGTATCCATCTGAGGTTAGCTCTTCTAGGAATAGATTAGAAACACTTCTGGCTCTTCTAGACTTCCAACCAACAAGCAAACATAAACACTGGGTTTCAATCCAAGAGAAGACTCCTTAGATTTGAAGGCAAATCTTTCAAAGGCCCAAGGAGATGAAGGGAATCAATCTTGTGGTTCCAGTAGTGGTGAAACCTAAATTGGATGCATGAGCCCAGAAATCCACATATGGCCACATCTTATCTAATAATGTTTTATTTTTGCAATTTAGTAGGTACATTTATCAGTTTTTACATGATGGCTAAATAACATGTAGTTAGGATCAACTTGCGGGACATTTTTGGAGTCACATCCAATGGTCTACAAATTGTTCAATTGAAGTGAAAAACCGGCCACTTGAAGACCATTTGTATTCGTAATTGTTGCTTTTAGGAACCGACCATTTTATTAGTACTTGTATTTTATTGATTTTGGAACTAGCCACTTAAGTGGCATCCTTGTAATTTTTGTGTTATTTTTACCCTAATTAGTGCAAGTATAAATACTTGCTAACTAGGGTTGTTGAGGAGCTTTTTGACATTTTGAAATCAAATACTTTGTTGCTGTAAAGGTTATCCTTTGCATTCAATAAATCTCTTATCAATTTCTTAGTGAAATTGTAGCAAGACCAACTAGAGTGGATTGTGAGTAATATCAATCCTACTCTTGTTGTTTTTACAAATTGTGTTTAGTAAGTAATATCTAAGTACAATTTGTTGGTAACTTGTCCATGTCTACGTGAATTAGGGTTCTTCATTTTCAAATTTGAATTATTTCAAATTGAGTTGAATTTTAGTTCATTTCCATTGTTTTCCATTGATATTTACACAATTGGTTGTTCCTTATATCAATTTATCTTCAATCTCGTAAATTAGGGTTCAATTGTGAAGTAAGTGATCACACCATTTGTTGTTCACGCCACTTAATTGGTGTGTTTGCTATCCAATTAGTGAGTCACATCGTAAATTCTAAGGAAAATAAAGTATAGATACTTGTTTTGGTATCTTGAAGTTAATTATATTTTGTTTTGTTTTTCTTTCTTTCAATTTAATCTTTAGTTCATTAGTTAATACTTAGTTATACGTTTTAGATCAATTAATCTTTATAATTTACCAATTAGATACTTGTTTTGGTATCTTGAAGTTAATTTTAATTTGTTTTGTTTTTCTTTCTTTCAATAAAAAAAAAAATCATTTTCTAAATTATTATGAGTTGTTTTAATATCCTCTTTTTAATATGTATCAAAAATAAAAAAATATAATAAAAATAAAAATAAAAAATAAAATAAAATAAGGAAAAGATATCAGAATATGGTTCAAGTTTGGTTTCCCCTTCTTCTTTTCATTTATAAAAAAGAGGAGATTTCATCGACCAGTTTTCTAAATTAGAATTAATCCGCTCAATTAGTTCCAATTCAATAATTTTTCCTAACTTCAGTTGGGTAATAACTCCAAATAAATAATAAAACTCCCAATTCAAGTCAAAGATTTATATTAGGTGAGCATAGGATCAAATGTAAATCGGATTAAGAACATAAATGAAAAATTAAAAATTAAACTTGACAATGTTAGACGCGGTTAGACATAAACTATATTAGAAACCTAAGAGGGGGGCCATTGTGTAAGCTCCAAATGTAGTGGATTGACCACCACTTATGACCAATTAGGCAACCCCACCTAATGCTTTGATGTGGTTTGAGATCCATTTCTTTGAAAATGTGAGAGGCCATAGAGCTTGGAAACCTTTAGAGCCCACCTAAATTGCATACACTTTTCATCAACCATAAAGTTGTTATGGCATTTAATTAAAGTTACATCCCATTTAATACTTAAGTGTCCTATAAATCATTATGTAAACCTTCCTATATGTATCTTAAATGTATATATTATTTCCTTGTAAATACCTTTGTAATCTATAAACAAATTACTTATAAATATATTTCCATGTATATTAAAATTATGATGTAAATACCAAGTCTTAATAGGGTTGGAACTCAGTAAGTGCTATACTACCTGAATGGTTCTTGCATTCATGTGTTTCTATCCATATTTATTTAATTTCTTTATTTAAAGGAAAGATCAAATGGTTCGTGAATATTACTCATAAAATTGATAATAGTCCAGAGCAATAGTAATCAATTAGCAAGGCAATGAGCAAGAAGTCAACGGGTATGCCAAGCATACCTAACTCTCGAGTCCACCTACTTGAAGCAAAGATGAATTATTGGAGAGAAAGAGCTAAGAGGTTAGAATTAGACATGTAGACTCTCCTAACCCTAGCTAAACAAACTAAAAGTGTCTTTAAGTAGGCACTAAAGATGTTGCAAACGATTGAGAGCATAACTACAGGATTAGATTAAGAATATTCAACCTAGTCAATTGACTTGGAAATAATTGTCAATTTCATGAGTAATAATAATAAATGATGTTTTTCTTCATGAGCCATTTGATCTCTTTTTAACTTCAATTCCTTTTTCAATAAAAATGTATATAAGAAAAGAGAAAAATAAGAAATAGATACTATAATTTGTAAATAATTTTTTCCAATCATCTTAGGTAATGAAATAAATAAATAATTTTTCAATCCTTTACCTTATAAAATAGTCATTAAAAGCTCACTTCTACGTAATATCTAAAAAAAAAAAAACAATTGTCTTACAAATAAAAAATGATCATCTGATAGGAATCAAAATCCGACAAGACCTATCATTAGGGCAAGAGCCAAAGTATTTCAAATCTTGGCAATGAGGGCTCATTTTGAGCAAATTGACTCCGGAATTATTTGTTTACTAACCTCTTTTCTATTACTCATGTATTGTATATTCCAATAGGCACACTTATCAGGCTTTATAAGGCGATGGATAAACTCACTAAGACTCAGCTTATGAGTTATCCATGGACTGCCTTGAACCGACGATGAGCTGGGCGATGAATCTTATTGAAGAACTAGCATGTTGAAGACTATTTTCACTTGTAATTTATTTATTTGAATCATTTATGTTGTAAGTTTTTTGGACATTTTTATTTAGTTGTAATAAGTGCTTTTAGGACCAGCCATCCTAAAGTGGCATAGTTGTAATTTTGTGGACTTTTTAACCCTAAAGGGAGCAAGTATAAATACTTGCTTAAGTAGGGTTTTGAGGGAGCTTTTGAAAAATTCAGAATAGACACTTCACGTGTGATGGTTAGGGTTTTCCTAAATCCAAATTGCTCTTATCAATTTCAATCCCAAAATTGAGATTGTGGCGAGTGGCTTTAAAGTGAATTGTGAGTAATATCAATTCTCTTTGTTGTAATTTTCCTTTTCATCACTAGTGAGTTATATCTAGGGTTGAATTGGATTGTTCTTGGTTAGATTTTGATTGCATTTGTAATCATTTCATTATGTTATAAGATTGATTGGTTTTAGCACTTGTTATTACCATTAATTTTTGCTTCATTTTGTGGCATAAGTTAGCTTTGTTGGGAAGGAGGTTCACGACTTGATCTTGTTGTTTATGTTTAGTAATTTTGTGGGAATTTTAGTATGTTTAGTGATTTCAATTGAAGGAATTCATCATTGTAAATTTTATTATCATGGAATATAGCATTTGAATCATATTTGTGATTTAGAGTTCACACAAATTTTAAGGCTTTGGAACCGGATTGTTCTTGTCCTTTTAGAGATTATAATTTTGGTTTAATTACATGTGCTTAAACCCTCTTTTAGGCACATCATCTTTTGGTATCAGAGCAATCAAATTTGGATACTTAAGATTGATCACATCCTCGTTTGAAGAATTGGTTATAAACATTGAGAATTGATGCCATTTGGAAGCTAGTTTGATTGACATTGTTTGATTATTTTTCAAATTGGTTTTGCATGTGCTTAAACCCCCTTTTAGGCACATCATCATCCCATTTCATCCCCTTGTAAATATTGGTTATTCCACTCATATGCATCTCCTTAGGATCTTATAGTCACAATCGTTGCTTCAATTAATGTCTAAGTCCCTTTTTTTTTAAATTTTCAAGTTAATTTTAAATTTAAAAAAAAGGAGGAAAGAAAGAATTGCTAACAAGAGCATATTCTCCTAGGATTCCTACCTCTAAGCAACCAAGTCTACTACTAAGACTCATGATAGCTAGTGACAATAATGGTAGCACTCACACCTCTGCTAACTCAAAGATATCTACTCTACAATAGATTATGGAGAAGATGGTTGGAAAAATCTAATTTCTCAAAAAAGGTGACAATCTTTTCAGGGCCCTCCAACCATCAAAAGAAGGGCATTTAAAGGCCCACCTTGAAGAAGTAATTGAAATTCCACTTCATGAAGGAATTAAGCCTAACATAATAGTCAATATAGGCCATAATATTAAGGACCTAGAAAAGGAATTGGAAAATAAATAAAACAAAATAGAGAGAAGATTATTCTAGCAATTTCCTAACAAGATGAGAGTTCTAAGAGATCATGAAGGGTTAGATCAAATCATTGGCATTGCTACATATAACATAAATGCTCATCCAAAAAAATTCAAAGTACTAGACTTTAAAAGATATGATGGGATTGGGTACCCCAAGCTTCTTATAAAGTTATATTTACACAAGATGGCTCATTACACCAAAAACGAGTAGCTATTGATCCAAACTTTCTAAGACAGTTTGATTGGGCTCATGTTGACTTGGTATGCCCAACTAGATCTAAATTAGATTGATACATGGAACAAATTAGCTCTTTTTTTTTACAACCAATATAAGTTTAACATGGAGATAGCCTTTTCTGTATGGGATCTTCAAGGAATGAACAAAAATAATAAGGAAACCTTTAAGGAATATGCCGAAAGATAGAAGGGCATGGCAACTAGTGTCGCTCCTCTCCTAGAAAAAGATCTCACCTCTATGTTCATCAACACATTAGATGAACCATAATGTAGGCATTTGATTGATAGCATTGTGTCCAATTTTAGAGATATAGTAGCTGTTGGTAGCAAAATTGAAGAAGCCATTAGAATAGGGAAGCTGACAAGAAAAAGATTTGCCTCACTAGATTCTAAGGCAACTATAAATGCTATAATATCAGAGCCCACTCATAGCAAGAAAGGCTAAAAAATACCTAGAAGGAGATTCATTTATATCCTTGTCCTATTATCACAAGTTTTTTTATCATCTAAGAAGAGATAGCCTATTGTATCCTAAAGATCCAATGCTAAGATGTAGGCCAATAAAATTTGATCCAAAGAAATAGTGTGAATACCACATTAGTCAATAGGGACGTGCTACAAGTAACTATTAGGAGCTAAAAAAAAAAAAAAAAAGAGATCCAAGACTTAATAGATGTAAGGGCAATTTAACTAGACTTTATCCATGACTTAAGGTGTACTATCAACATGTTAAACTTCGACAAAACCAAAATGGTCCAAAGTTTGGAAGAAGTATTAGTGCCTTTTGAGCAACTAGTTTATGATCTAAAGTAAGCTGTTCATCTATAAGAGGTAGACTTAAATGATTGAACTCGAGTAGAAAATGAAGTGTAAAGGCTAATAGCTTTTCAAGTCATCCACAAGGAAAAAGCTACAAGGAAGAAGCCTATTGTTCTATAGAAGGTTGTATCCTATGAGGAAAGGCTCACAATTCTTGAAGAAAAGGTGACGACCTAGGGGAAAGGATCACAGACCTAGAAATAACGATAGCCTAATATTGGAAAGATTCCAACCTGTGACTCCTCTTATTGAGAAAACACCACTTCTTCAAACTTAAAGGGAATTATTAAGCCCTAATAACAATGAGGGCCCAAAAAGAGAAAAAACTAGAGGCTAACCCACAAAACAAGAAAATACAAGTCTAAGGTCAGGGAACATAACTTACTCCATTCAAGATCCTAATCGCTCAGGCCTTCATTAACTTAAGGGAAGCTAGGATCATATCTTATGAAACCTCTAATCTAAACTATAGGCTAAGGAATTATGACCCAAATACAAGGTGACTTATATGGGTCAAATAGGTCACTTAATTGAAAATTACTGAAGGCTAAAAAATAAGGTTCCAAACCTCATAGATTCAAAGGTTATCTAACTACAACTCTTAGAAGTAAGTGGATCCATGTACAAAAACCATCCTTCCCTAAACTACGAAGGACCATCTTCAGTACCAAATGTTGAAAGTCTACTCCTATCACATGATAAGCAAACTAGTCATCATAAAAGGATTAAGGATATCATTTGGGGCAAGAGAGTAAGGGGCAAATGTTAGCAAGTTAAGAGGATCAACATTTGCATATTTTGTAATAACAAAAAAACAAGTCATTTGAATAAAAGTTATTTATTAGAATTTCTCTTAATTTTTTGTTAACTTTAGAGGTGTAATGTTAACAAGTACTCCACTTGGGGCATCAAAATTTTTTAGGGGCCTTTAGTTATTTAAACCAAATATGGAAAGAAATTGAATAAGACTTCTCACTAGCTGGAAAGTTTAAGGTGAAAAGAGGCATACCATATCCTAAACACCAACTTTAAACACTTAAGAAGTTGAGTATTACTATTATGAGGTTTTTAGACTCCTTCCTCAAAAGAGGTCCATAATGTTAGAAATTTATTTCTTTATCCTAAACACAATTATCCCATGTCAACCATGTTAAGCTTTTGAATGAAGTATTTTCAAAAGAAAACCCTATCAAGAACCACCCCATAATAGGGCAATTAGGAAGATACAACCATCAATTAAGAAGAAAAGGATTAACTAATTTATGCTTGCCTTACTTGCATCAATTCAAAAGTGATCGATTGTCATTGATAATTTATTTCCTTTGAGATTAAGATAGCCTAGATCATGAAAACCACACACGATCTAAGCACTTTGAACTGTAAGTCACCTAATAATATAAAAAATGAAATAATCACCCCTTATGGGGGGAAAGGAAAAAGTTAAGAAGAAAAGAAAAAGCCCAAAAAGGTGATTAAGGTCCGCACATAATCAAGAGTGAGCCTAAAAAGGTTTGAAAGCACTAAAGGTAACTACAAAAGTCACTAATCCATAAGACTCTAAGAGCTACTGTTCAAAACTAAGTTCTACCCATAATACCACCCCTCTTTAAAAAAAAATTAGATCATAAGAAATATTTTATCATAGACAAAAATTGCTTTTGAAACTAGGGCAAGCACACTTTTAGTTTTTCTTAAAGGTTTTTTACTTATAAACCTAGGTTGAAGTAATGATTATCCTTCTAAAATAGACCTTTTCATTATTATCTTTTTTAGATCGGAAACCAAAAGCCCATGTTCCATTACAAATTAAAAAGAAAAAAGAAAAAGACCTAACAAATTGATTCAAGCATATCACTTACAAGATGAATTATAATTTTTGGAATTGTAGCCAAGAGCAAAATCTTAACAGAGAGAAGGTAAGGAAAGACCTCTTAAACTAAACCAATCATCAGTGAGATGTCTATTCTCAAGCAAAAAGATGATGGAAGCCATTGCCAATGGAATAAAAGTCATTCTTCCTTGAGGAATAAAAATTTGAATGAAAGAGCTCAAAGCCTCTAAGGAAGAATTCAAAATCCCTAAAGAAAGAGATCACCTGAAGTAATGGTCCCCAAACAAAGCCAATTATTATGGGTAAATGGAAAGAATTACCGCATAGCATGAGTGCTTACGAATTTGTAAAGAATCTATATTTATTAGTAAATCTTAAAAAAAAAAATTCAAAAGTTTGCTATTTGAATTTGGAAATCTCTTGGTTAGTTTTATTGACTAGGTTTATTCTTTTCAACATGTTGGCTATAATAGCCATGTCTTGTTTAAGTCAAAGTTGAACCATTTGCCTTAAGACCAATTTTATCCACTCTAGTAAGTTAGCCTTAATGGTCAAGTTTTATACATTCCAATCTATATCAAAAGTCTTTATCTCATTTTTATCACCTCTTTTATCATAACCTCCATGAATCGCTTACTCTTTAGAGTGTTATCTTGAGTTAAAGTAAATGAATTGCTTGCTTATTAGAGCATTGTCCAGTTTTAGCATTGTTTATTCATTAAAGCACTATCCTAAGTTAAAGTATTAGGGTTGTCTATTCATTAGAGCGCTATCTTGGAGAAAAGTAAAAGGATCACTTACTCACTAGAGTGCTATCCCATTTTAAAATCATCTACTTATTATAGCACTATCCTAAGTTAAAGTATTAGACTCGCCTGCTCATCAAAGCGCTATCCTAGAGAAAAGTAAAAGAATTTCTTGCTCACTAGAGCGCTATCCCGTTTTAGGATTGTTTGCTCATTAGAGAGCTATCCCAAAGAAATGTAAATGGATCACTTGCTTATTAGAGCATTGTCCTGTTTTAGGATCACTCACTAAAAAGAAGCGCTATCCTCTTTTCTTTTTTCTTTAAATTGTAAGACCAAATGTTTTATTATAATTTTCGAATGGTCAACTCATTAAAGTACAAATAAAACTTTTTCAAGAAAAAATGGACTATCTCTTTTGTCTTTGTGATAAAGTTTTCCTCCAATTTCACCACAAAGAGGGGTAGCTATAGACATCCTATTTTTACAATTTATTTTTCTTTTCTATATATATAGAAAAGGGAAAATACAAAAAAAGAAAGAAAAAAAAAAGGAATAAAAAAGTGAGAAAACTTAAAAAAAATAAAAAAATATATATTTAGGAAAAATGAGAGGTCATTGGGTCTCATTCGTTGGCCCATTTCATTTTTAAAGGTTAAATAAAGTCAATGGCACATATGTGATTTGACAAGTTTTAAGGCTCTAAAAGAGAATATTAAGTTTTTCTAAAAATTTAATATTGTAACTATAATCTAAGTTCATTAATTTTATCATAAAAATGAATTTGATTTAACTTAATCATGGTTTCAAATGATACCTTGATTGGATTTAAATTGATCGATTTATGACAAATTCAATAATTAAATTAACTAAAGTAGCAACTAATAGAAGCTCGTAAAACTGTTAACATTTGTGTACTAGATTTTAGTTTCAAAAAATATTATAGAACCAGTTGAACAGGGCCCAATTTTGACTTAAATAAGATTTTTAGTGTAAAAATTAGTTCACATCAGTAGAAAAGGACAAATATCATTAAATGGATATGAATGTTGAGAAAAAATGACCTACTTAGCTGGTCATAGCATGCACATGAAAGCCTTAGGTCATGGGCTTGAGTAATAGTAGGCACAATGTGCCATTTGAATTTTTTCACTTCCTACACTTGCCACGAGTCAAAAGCTTGTTAGTTAAGTACTATTCATCATCTTCTTCTTTGATCATCTTCCACAATCCCAGTTTTTTTTCCTTTCTTTAACCATCACTTTCGAGCCATTTCTTACCCCTTTTTCTTCATGATTTCACCAAATTAATGGTGAAATCACAAAGATCACATAGCCTACTATGTACCTGAATAAAAAGTCAATCTAAATAAACTTAATTACTTAGTGAAAATCGAAGTGGAAAATATCATCATGCATGAATCAGACTTTGTCCAAATTGTCCTCAACATTCAATCTTTTAAGCTTCTTTTTGGTTTATTAGGCAAGAATAAATACCAAAGAACCAGCTTTAATCATCAATCATCTCAAATTAGGCAAAATTTGGAAAATATTCCGTGTTTCGATTGGATGCTTTAATTCATAAATAGCAGTTATTAGATACCTTCCATCGTCGTTTCGAGCTTCTACAATATAAATAGGAGCTTGAGCAAGCTTTTTGATGTCTAGAAATCATTTAAATCTTTTATTTGTAAACACATTGGAAGCTTTCTCTCTCTAGGCTTTTAGTTTTCACTCTCTAGCTCAACTAAGCTCTTCTTCTATAGTAAGCTCGAAATTGAGCACATCAAGAGCTTCTACTACTTTTACAGCCCCTAACTGCACTCTCCCCACCATTTAAAACACCCTAAATATCTCTAAACATCTCCAGCAAAGCCTTACACTAGTGGCCAAAGCTCCAACCATTCATCGTCAACCTAATGCATTGCCATTGCATCTACTACACATGTCACCCTTGTAAACCTCTATGCCGACACCAACCCTCCCATTGATGACCACCCCAAAAAGCTATACATCTCTACTGCTTTTCATCCACCTAATTCAAATCATGTAGCTTGGTTAAACCAACCTAAACCTAGGCCCAAACTTAATATTTGACCCATATCCTAACCTAAGTCAGTTTTCTTTTCCTTTTTCTTTTTCTTTTGTTAGTAAAAGATAACAATAAATAAATAAATTAAAAAAAAATAAAAGGTCGTATATATATATATATATTATCTTTGCTATCGATTAAATTTGGAAAATAAATAAATATATATGTGTAAAAATAATTGTTTTTTAGACTAAATTAAACCCTAAACCTCCACTTTAAGCATTTATAACCTTTTTCATTTTCATTAAAAAAATAATAAAATAAAATAAGTTAAACTCAGACAAATTTCAAATAAAGTCAACCCATAAATGTTTAGGATTTACGCGAATACGGCAAGTGCGATCCCAAATAGTGATACATAGGCACCTATAGGGTGACCTCAATAATATATATATTTTTTCTTTTCCTTTGTAAGTAGAATAGTATATACACATATATTTAAAGCATTTCAAAAATTAAATCTAAACTTGGAAGGTTAAAGTGACAACCATAAGGTTTTGATAGGGTAGGCCCAAAATTCCAAAATCTCTAATTTTTATTTAAAATTTTTCCACGGACTAGTAGCTAAATTAGGACTAATCCGCTCAATTATTCATGATTTAACATTGTTTTAGTTTTGATTGGGTGGTGACTCCTTTTTCTCCAAATGAATTAAATTGTTTCTAATCATAGTCGGAGATTTATATTAAATGAGTATAGGGTATAGTATAAATATGATTAGGAAAAAAATGGAAAAAATTAAGCTCAACAAATGGTCTTTGGCATGATGTTCAAAGAGGAGCTAGTATCTATGAATGCTTCTTTTTTTTTTTTTTCATTGAATATCCATTAAGTACTCCCTCCACATATAAAGGGTGATTATCATTTGGGTTCTTCATACACATATCAGTGTCTATAAATAAATTGTGTTCCCATGGGCATGGGCCATTCTTTTCATAGGTTACATTACACTACACTCTACATACTATCCTTTTAAAATTTACATAATTGCAGCTACTGCTACAAGCCTCATCTTCTCATCAAACCCAAGGAGGTCAAAGAAATTCCTGAAATTGGAAGTCTTTAATAGTGCTGTGATGGCAAGTGAAAATTCATCATCTTTGACTTCATTTGATTTCCCTTTTTCTTTATATGCTTTGGTAGGTGACACCCCATCCACTCGAATAGTAATAGGATTATGAGCAATAACATTCACTGCGCCATGCTAATTGTTATGAGCTAGGAGTGGATTGTGCTTGACATTGTTGTTTTCAATGATAAGCTTCCCACTTCTAACCTTCTCATTGAAAATCTTCTTCAAGGTGAACTAATCCTTAGTAGAATGCCCTAAAATTCTATGGAACCTACAAAATCTGAGGTCATCTTTTTCTTCCGTATTAGGGACATGTTCAACTCTTACGAGTTTGATATTCCTATCTCTCAACCATATGTCAAGCATAGCATGTACCTTCCCCATTGGGCATAGATATGTTAATGCTGGTGTAGAGCCCCTCATAGCCTTAATTCTAGGTTTCCTAATCTTAGGCTTATTTGCTTATTTAGATCTTTCTCCTTGAGCCAAGCTTATAGATGGTGCCCACTTGTTAAACTTAGGACTTCCCCCCCTTTGCTTTATAATAGAAATGTTAGTCCTTCACACATTTTCAACCAATGCAATAAATGATACCAAAGAAAAATTCTTCAGATGTACTACATATTCAATGAACATTCCTTCGATACAAATCTTCACTAGCTCTTTTTCATCACAAATGTCTTGAATATCTAGAGAGCATTCTCTAGAGAATTTAATGTAGTCCATCAAGTTATCCTTAGTCTTTTGCTGAATCTGCCCCATGTCTCTCTTGAGTAGAGAAGAACTTCTCCAAGAACATCTTGCACATGCTATCCTATGAAACTACCAAGTCTAATGGAAGATTGACATACCACATGTATGCCTTTTTCATGAGGGACTTAGAAAATTCTTTAAGTTTCAAATCATCATTAAACCTCCAATGCTTTAATAAACTTTAGTAGGTGTTCCTTAGCATTCCCTTTCTTCTCATTGAAAGGCATGAACTTAGGACTCACATAATCTTTGGGGTAAGGCTTTGCTACAATGTGTTGATTGTACGGGAGCTTAAGATTCAATACTTCCACAATGGAATTCATTTGTATTTCCTTCAAATACATATCTAGAAGTTCCTAATGACAAATGTGCTTCTAGGAGCCGACATTGTAACTTCTGCAGGAGTAATAGGGATAAAGTTAGAATGAGCTATAAATCCTCTAATGACACCTTGGGATATAGGCATAACACATGAGGATGAAGAGCCCCTAATATAGATTCCTTGGTTCCTTGACTTAGGTGTGAGATGATGTGTAGCTATAGGCTCTAGTGTAGGAGCCTACTCCCCAAGCCTAGGGGTAGCTTCTTAATTGACAAGAGCTAGGTTGAAAGATTAAGGTATCCTAAGGGCAGGTTGTTACATGGCAATAGCTGGATTTAGCAAAGCTACTCCTTATTTTGTAGTAGCAAAGCCTGCCATACTAAGCATACATAAGGTGAGCATTATCATAAATTGGTTCATCATCTTAGTGTTTTCCTTATCGGCACACACCACTTGAGCATTGTTAGGATGAGACTCTTAAGTATTATTGGTAATATTAATATCTTCGAGTGAGGCTAGTTGCTCAGTAACGTTAGGATTAACTTCTTGGTAATGATTGATGTTATCACAGGAATTAAGCATCCTTCTCCTCTAGGGTACCATCATGAGGTTGACGACTTCCTTTTCCCCAACAAAGTCACAAAACATGTAGGTGTAGGGCTTTGGTTGCAATGTGGTCACATGCATGTTGCATGATCCTCGTGCTACACATGAAACTAATGGACTGACAGGTAATGGTAGGTAGAAAGATGAGTAAGATAAGTAAGATGGGGGGAGGAGTAGGTAGTCTCAACTAGGCTCAAGCGCTTCATGACAAACAAATGTTCTTCAGTAAATTCTCAATTTGATCATTTAAGAGAGTAGTCCGGTAAAGTAACAACCTTTTTCTCTCCAAGAAAACCTTTTTTGAACGAGGATGTCTGATAGAGCCATTTTATACTCAATCTTTATAGTATAAATTGTGTTAAATTATTATTGATTTTATAGAAATCATAAGGAAATGGTACTTTAATTCTATCATCGTGATAAATCAGGTTAAATGGAGTCAAGGATGCTAATTTAAGTATTTTAGAGAAGTCATCTACAACTTGGATCAAGACAAGGAATTACACCACCGGAGGAAGCACGGTTTGAGGCACGGCCAAGGTTCAAACCGTGTTACACACTGGACAAGAAGACGGAAATGTGGACTTTGAACAGAGAGAGACACGGCTTAGGGCACGGCCATGGTGGAAGCCGTGGGAGCAACCGTGCTTGGAGCCGTGGTGGAAGCTAGACATGCTAAGGAGAAGAAATTGTGGAACATCAACCAGAGGATGGCACGGCTTGAAATCTGGCCGTGGGTGTAACCGTAGTACACACTGGGCACGGATGAAGACTTGTTGATTATGCACAGAATAAGGCACGGTTGGAAATCTAGCCGTGGGTGGAGTTGTGTTACACACTAGACACGGAAGATGATACATGAAATATGCACAGAGGATGGCACGGCTTGACCCACGGCCGTGTGTTAGGGCGTGCCAAGCGGACGAACATTTACTTCTCGAAATCTACTTGGAAAAGGAAAGATATTTTCGTATCTTGCTAGCAAAAGATCACATGCCATCTCCCTAACAATATAAATAGAACCAACCCTAGAGGGTTAGGACAACTTTTGAATCTTTAAATCTGGAATCACCTTGGAGACAAGAAGGAAACGAGGAGGCAGAGCAGGCAACCGGGTTCATTATGTTTTTATTTTTATTTTTCGTTTTGTTGATGAACATGAGTAGCTAAGCTACTTTTCTAGCCAAAGGGTCATAGATGTTTAATTCTCCACGAATTGTGAGGTCTAATTGACTTGTATTTATTCTATTCTTTGCTTTCGGGTATTCATATATCTTCTGATCGTTTTGTCATTATTATCTTTGTTGATTGGTATGAATAGAGCTCTTCTACTCAATTAGCAAGTTAATATATTGTCAACTAGCACGTCAAATCCGTAATTGTTTGATTGTTCTAGTCTTAGTGACGCAATAACATGTTTGGTTATAAAAGAGATGATCGAATTCATGTTATGGAGGTGTGTGATCATGTTTAAATAGGTTATCTTATAATCTACTGGCATGAATTGGTGGTCTCTTTAGATCTTAATGCTATTGATAGATTAAATCTTAAGCGCTTGTCTAGGGTTGTTTAATCAATAAGAGAAATAATTCAATGCGCTTGTCTAAGGTTATTGAGGAAGTAAGGAGAGATAGGTTGTTAGAGCTTATTAATAACCATAACCAGTTTATCTAGGAACAAGAATAGAGAACATTTGCATCGATGATCAATTCCTTGAATTAAGCTATCTTGATTCCTTTGGCTAGGCTTTTATTAATATCCGATTTTCTTACCTTGTTTTACTTTATTTTGATTCACAAACAAAACCCCCCCATTTTTCTTTTTCCTTTTATTCTCCTTGAATAGAAATAAGTTTAACCAATCTCTGTGGATTCGACCCTACTCGCCACTATATGCAAATCATATAATTGTCTAGGAGTAGGTTTTATTTTTGTTGGATTCGACACCCATCAAATTTTGGCGCCGTTGCCGGGGATTGGTGTCAAATTTATTTCTATTCTTGTATGACTCGTTCTTCTCAGACAGGTGAACTAATTTATAATCCGGAGATTGAGAAGACTCTAAAGAGACTACGACAAGAAGCTAGATCATCCACTAGACAGAACTTAGCATCGGATTTGTCTGATTCATTCCTTGATTCAGAAAAAGAAGACGATATGGCAAATCCCGAGAGAACATTAAGGGAGTTAGCTGCACCGGATGTGAATCAATAACCACTTTGCATTCACTATCCCGAACAAGCTATGGAATTCGAGTTGAAATCTGGGTTAATACATCTGCTACCCACCTTTCATGGTCTTGAGAATGAAGATCCTCATAAGCATTTGAAAGAGTTCCATATAGTGTGTTCTAGTATGAGGCCGCAAGGAATAACCGATGATCAAATCAAGCTACGTGCTTTTCCATTTTCTTTAAGTACTAAAGCTAAAGATTGGTTGTTTTATTTGCCTCCAGGTTCTATCACCACTTGGACAGATATGGTAAGACTCTTCTTGGACAAATTCTTCCCCGCATCCAGAGCCGCTGGTATAAGAAGAGAAATTTGTGGTATAAAACAAAGGGACACCGAGACTCTTCATGAGTATTGGGAGAGGTTCAAGCAATTGTGTGCAAGCTGCCCACAACATGGGATATCTGAACAACTCCTTATCCAATACTTCTACGAGGGCCTACTTCCGATGGAAAGAAAGATGATGGATGCTGCAAGTGGAGGCACCATAGTAAACAAAACCCCTGGTCAAGCTAGGGAATTGATCTTCATTATGGCTGTCAATTCGCAACAATTTGGGTATAGGCATGATACATCTTCAAGGAAGGTAAATGAGGTAAGTGTGTCTAACCTTGAACATCAAATTTCTAATCTAACCTCCCTTGTGCAGCAGCTAGCTCTTGGAAAAACACAGCAGGTGAAGGCTTGTGGAATTTGTGCTGCTCCTAATCATCCGACCGACATGTGCCCCACATTGCAAGATGACAATCATGAACACGCCAATGTTGTAGGCGGAATTCCAGGACAACCGTAGAGGAAGTATGATCCCTATTCAAATACTTACAATCCCGGATGGAGGGATCATCCTAACTTCCGATATGGCAATAACCTACAACAATTTTAACAATTCCAGCTTAAGCCATCACACCAAGTACCCCAAGCTCCTTCCACTTCAAGTATGTCTCTTGAGGACATTGTTAAGTCTCTAGCTGTGAATACCAAACAATTTCAGGAGGAAACAAAGCAAAGCATTCAAAACTTGGAGAATCAGGTAAGCCAACTTGCTTCAGTTGTAAACAGGTTAGAAACTTAAGGTAAGTTACCTTCTTAAACTATTACAAACCCGAAGCAAAGCGTTAATGCAATTACCTTGAGAAGTGGAACAGAATTGCAGGGATCAAATAAGAAAGGACATCCATCTAATCTTGAGGAAGAGACCAAGAAAGAGATTTCGACTCCGAGCCAGCAGGGCGACCAGATTAGCAAGTCTCTAGTTGAGCCATCGAAGGTCACATTGATACCACCTCCTTTCCCCTCCAGATTGGCGAAATCCAAGAATGAAGCGGAAGAAAAAGAGATTCTGGAAACTTTTCGCAAAGTCGAGGTAAATATTCTTTTGCTTGATGCAATTAAGCAAATACCACGCTATGCTAGATTTCTCAAAGACTTATGCACTAACAAAAGGAAGCTGAAAGGCAATGAAAAGATTAGTGTGAGTGAAAATGTTTCAGTTATTATTCAGAAGAAGCTTCCTCCTAAATGTAAGGACCTAGGTATGTTCGCCATTCCTTACAAAATAGGTAATCTTGGAATCGCTAAAGCCATGTGTGATCTAGGAGCTTCTATCAATGTCATGCCTTTGTCTGTTTATCAACGTTTAAATGTTGGTCCTTTAAAGGAAATGGGTATTATTGTTCAACTTGTTGATAGGTCCAATGTTTATCCTGAGGGAGTTCTAGAGGATGTTTTAGTTCAAGTCAATGGGTTGGTTTTTCCTGCTGATTTTTATGTGCTTGACATGGATGATAGTGATTCTCATACTTCATCACTGATATTATTAGGATGACCATTCCTTAAGACTTCTAAAATGAAAATTGATGTAAATCATGGCACCCTCACTATGGAATTTGATGGTGAAGTGATTAAATTTAACATTTATGATGCCATGAAACATCCTAACGATATCTCTCCTATTTTTGTTGCGGATGTTATTAACCCATCACCACAGACACCCAAGCTGGAATCAAGATCCTTATTCGAACATCTAGCCAGGAACGTCTAGCCAAAGACGTTAAAGAAAGGCGCTTCATGGGAGGCAACCCATGTCAAAAAAAAAAAAAAAGTCTTTTAGTTTTGTTTTGCTTTAGTTTTGGTTTGTTTTAGTTTTGTTTTGATTTTAGTGTAGTTTTTGAACTCTTTGGATCAGCTACAGCAAGGATACACATAATCAGATGACACTTTCCAGAGCTTAAAGGGAAAACTCCAATACCAGGGAAGTACCAGTATTTCCTTTCTCTTATTCTCTAATGTTCCTTAAGTTGTTAATTCCTTTTCAATTGTACTAAATTAGGAATAGTGAGGACACTGTTCAAGCTAAGTGTGGGGGAGAGGATAATAAAATATAGAGAATAGAGAATTGATTCATACTTTGAATGTTTGTCCTTAAGCAATTTTAAGCCAAATTTTTTCAAATTTATCATGAAATCTAGAGATTGTACTAAATGTTATAATAAGCATCTACAAAATGTGAAATTGACTTGTTCCAATGCTTTACTCATCCACTGCTGTGATTAGGATACTTGGTTAAAATTAAGTAGTGAAATCTTTAAGAAACAAATTTACCTTGTATTTAGCCTTAGAATTGGAAGTCTAAGAGTAGGTCGAGTCCTTAAGTGAAAAATAAACAAGTTTACTTCTAGGTTATATTAGCTACTATATACTCTTTGAAAAAAAAAAATCAAAATCAAGCATAGCCATTACTCCAATGATTCAAGTAATTGAGTTAAGAGTATTCAAACTTGAATGTTAGCATGAGGAAGAGTCCGTAGGGATATCTCAAAACCCGGTCACTTGAGTGATGAGCTCGGGATGTGCCGACTCAATGAACTCAATATAACGATAAGGGCGAAAAAGACGAAAGTTCATGAAAAGAAGCGGGCAAAAACCCGTCAAAACAGATGCTTGAATAAATCAAAAGAACATGAATGTAAACATTCATTGAATAAAATAAGACTAGAAAAGGGAGAAAATCTATGGCAAGAGTTGATACTATATGCTTTTACTTTATGTTGCAAGGATTATATGTTTGCTAATGTCCAATGAAGTTTAATTGGGTGTTTTTCCTTAGTGGATTAAGTATTTACTTTTGGAATAAAAATTCTTTTGCTAAACATGAGGATTAAAGTTTGTTTTGTTTAGATTAGCTATTGAATTTTGTCCATAGTAATTTGATCACAAGAAACCAGTTTGGTTGAAGTAGTAGACATTAAAACTACAAGTCATGAATTACAAATGAATAGATGCTTAGAATGATAAAAAGAAAGTTTGTATAATCTATGACAGATTTCTCAATTGATTTGATGTAATTGCTTGAGGACAAGCAAGAGTTTAAGTGTGGGGGAATTTGATAGAGCCATTTTATACTCAATCTTTATAGTATAAATTGTGTTAAATTATTATTGATTTTATAGAAATCATAAGGAAATGGTACTTTAATTCTATCAACGTGATAAATCAGGTTAAATGGAGTCAAGGATGCTAATTCAAGTATTTTAGAGAAGTCATCTACAACTTAGATCAAGACAAGGAATTACACCACCGGAGGAAGCACGGTTTGAGGCACGGCCAAGGTTCAAACCGTGTTACACACTGGACAAGAAGACGGAAATGTAGACTTTGAACAGAGAGAGACACGGCTTAGGGCACGGCCATGGTGGAAGCCGTGGGAGCAACCGTGCTTGGAGCCGTGGTGGAAGCTAGACATGCTAAGGAGAAGAAATTGTGGAACATTAACCAGAGGATGGCACGGCTTGAAATCTGGCCATGGGTGTAACCGTGGTACATACTGGAAACGGATGAAGACTTGTTGATTATGCACAGAATAAGGCACGGTTGGAAATCTAGCCGTGGGTAGAGCCGTGTTACACACTGGACACGGAAGATGATACATGAAATATGCATAGAGGATGGCACGGCTTGACCCACGGGCATGTGTTAGGGCGTGCCAGGCGGACGAACATTTATTTCTCGAAATCTACTTGGAAAAGGAAAGATATTTTCGTATCTTGCTAGCAAAAGATCACATGCCATCTCCCTAACAATATAAATAGAACCAACCCTAGAGGGTTAGGACAACTTTTGAATCTTTAAATCTGGAATCACCTTGGAGACAAGAAGGAAACGAGGAGGCAGAGCAGGCAACCGGGTTCATTATGTTTTTATTTTTATTTTTCGTTTTGTTGATGAACATGAGTAGTTAAGCTACTTTTCTAACCAAAGGGTCATAGATGTTTAATTCTCCACGAATTGTGAGGTCTAATTGACTTGTATTTATTCTATTCTTTGCTTTCGGGTATTCATATATCTTCTGATCGTTTTGTCATTATTATCTTTGTTGATTGGTATGAATAGAGCTCTTCTACTCAATTAGCAAGTTAATATATTGTCAACTAGCACGTCAAATCCGTAATTGTTTGATTGTTCTAGTCTTAGTGACGCAATAACATGTTTGGTTATAAAAGAGATGATCGAATTCATGTTATGGAGGTGTGTGATCATGTTTAAATAGGTTATCTTATAATCTACTGGCATGAATTGGTGGTCTCTCTAGATCTTAATGCTATTGATAGATTAAATCCTAAGCGCTTGTCTAGGATTGTTTAATCAATAAGAGAAATAATTCAAAGCGCTTGTCTGAGGTTATCGAGGAAGTAAGGAGAGATAGGTTGTTAGAGCTTGTTAATAACCATAACCAGTTTATCTAGGAACAAGAATAGAGAACATTTGCATCGATGATCAATTCCTTGAATTAAACTATCTTGATTCCTTTGGCTAGGCTTTTATTAATATCCGATTTTCTTATCTTGTTTTACTTTATTTTGATTCACAAACAAACCCCCCCCCCCCCCCCCCCCCCCCATTTTTCTTTCCCTTTTATTCTCCTTGAATAGAAATAAGTTTAACCAATCTCTGTGGATTCGACCCTACTCACCACTATATGCAAATCATATAATTGTCTAGGAGTAGGTTTTATTTTTGTTGGATTCGACACCCATCAATGTCTTTGGTATTTATAGGGTCTAGTTATGAATTCCATTCATTGGATGCTTATGCAATCAACAGTCATAAGTGAATAATTCTTCATATAGGTCTTTCATGAATCTAGGCCCTTTAAAAGTTTTTAATGTTCAAGTCTTATTGAGAAAAGTTGGATTGGACTGACCAATCCAATAGATCATACTTTATGTCTACCATGTCAAATCTTTCTTGATCACAAAAGAGGTCATGGACTTGACTCTCTAACTTCTGTCATCTTAAACTAAAAAGTCAAGTCCAATTACTTAATGGACACAATGCCCTTGATTTTATTTAGCCCTCTACACATATTACAACTCTTCAAGAGAGAAATCGAATTTAGTCCATTGCATCAAAAAACTAATTTTATGCCTCTAGATTAGAACAATTTTGGTTAATATAAAAGTTACCGACATCGCGGGTGTTAAAAGTGCAAATATAGAGAAACGATTGCATGAACTTGTGAATCGTTATAAGCAGGATGATTAACTTAACACTAATAACAATATTATGATATGATATGTGGACCAAAAATAAAAGCTGGGAATAGTATTAGTATTAGAGTAACGATAATAACGTTGGAAGGAAATGAAAAGTTAAAACAACGCCCAATAAGATAAATATACTGAATTGTAAATAGAGTTTAGGCTGGAAAGTGTAAAATGATTAAGAAAATGATATCATTTTTGCCAACAAATTTAATCGATTATTGATATTGTTAAAAGAAATTATAAATATCATAAGTTTTAATTTTGAAGTTGGATTTGAATAAATTCAAATATGAAAAATTATCTTTCATTAATTTAAAAGGAAAAATTATATTTATTGAACCTTTCTCCAAAACTACTGAAATCGGTTTTATTTATTATCACTTAAATATCTTAAATTTATTAATATGAATTTATAAATCTCAGCAAAAACATTCTTTTCTTCGAATGATGCTAAAATATTAGATAATATGATGAATAAAAATGAAAAATAAAAAATAAAAAGGGCGCCAGCCGTTCTTTGTAACGTGAAAATCGCGGGCGTCGGAATGTGAGATTTACTAATTTCGTGTGCGATAATCGGAATGTGGAATCATAGAAAAATTAGCTATACAAGATAAGATATATGAACACAATATATATAACTTATTAAAGTGTACTTTATTCAATTCCTATGTAATGCAAATAACTGTTTTGAATTGTAATTTCAATATGGATATACTCCCAGACTTTATAAAGTTAAATTCTAATGAATTGATAAATCCCCTTTAAAGGGATTTAAACAGATTTTCTTCCTAGATGTTGCCACTGGTAAATCTCAACACTATTGGGCGTTTATATTAAATAATGATTCCTAAAAGAGTGACGACAACGGGGAACCATTACATGGTTAAAATTCAAAGGATTTGATTGATTTGCTTCAATTAGTGCCAGCTTTTAATTGCCTAACCCTTTGCGTGTTATCCCTCTTTTATCACCAAGAAAAAAAGATATGTTAAGGTCAATTTAAATGAATATTTTCCTTATTTGTATATTGTACTGTGCTTTAATATAGTGAAATATAAAGATTAGAATAGTTTTTAATATGTTTTTTTTTCTTTTCAGTTACAATTATAATTAAAAAAAATTAAACCGAATCCACCAAATTGGGATATCATTATTCATATCGCTTGACTATAAAATAAATGATAATTTCTAATATGTGTCTTTATCATGTGTTGTCTATCATATTCTTCTCAATAACTTTTTTCTGTTTCATTTGTTTTTTGTTTGGATAAATAGTGGGCGGATGGAATAATGTGAAATTATGACAATATATAATCGAAAGAAAAGAAGATAAGCCTATATATGTCCCTACAAGTAATCTTAATGCAAAAATGTGTTTTTTTTTTTATAGAAAATCGAAAATGGATCCTCTAAATTGCCTCTAATATAAAATAATGAAATTATACTGATATTTTTCCATGCTTATGTCCTAATTAAATATTATTAGATAAAATGTAATATCTTAATTAAGTCAAATATGCAATAGTGCATTTCAATATTGGGAAGTTTAGCACAATGAAATCTTTGAGTAGATTTTCTCTAATGACTTTCTTCGAGCCATCAGTAGAGAAAATGACTTGAAAGAACAAGCCAAAAGTGACCGATGCGAAATCAACTTAAGATTTAGTAAGAAATTGGCTGAAGCTCATTACAGTGATATGTATACAGAAATTCAAAATAGCGGTATAGTAAAATTTGAATATATAATAAGATTTAAAATATAAAACAATTAAAAGGACAATAACATAGATTTTTTTTTCAACATAAATAAAATTACATGTCTAAATAAATTGAACAAAAGAAATTAGTTAAGAATATTATTGTAAGTTACATGTGTATATACCACGGACAACTCAATAAATAGGTACAAAAGGATTACAAAGCAAAATCAAAAGGTAGTCCATCAAACTTGGTTACGGATTTCATTTTCCTGCTTCAAGCTTCATCACCTCTTGCTTAAGACATAACTTGTTCAATATTTGCTGACGGCACGTGTGAAAAAATACTGTAAAATTTCGAATTCTTGGTAATAATTTCTTGTAAAAAGGAAAAAAAGGAAAATGGTAACAATTGATTAAAAGATTAGACTCTGGCAAGTACCTTCTAGAAACTACTCAATATTAGGCAAATGAGAGTAAAAAATTTAAAAAGAAAAGTTGGTAGAAGCAAAATAGATTAATGATATCCTGACTACATTTAATTTGTTTCATTAAAAAAGTTATCATATGCTCACCAAAGTAACAAAGATCTTACTCATTTTCTCAGATGCAACATAGAAAAGCATTTATAAAAAGTTATAGACTTTGATAATAATTCTACCGAAAATCCAATATGGAATTAATAAAAAAAAGTTGCAAATATAATTGATTTTTCACACAATAATCATTGGAAAAATTAAAAATTTACCTAAAATCAATTTTTTTTTAAAGGGCGATCCTTTACATTTTTCTATCATTAGTTGTATCTTAAATAACTGAAAATGTTATAGTAATATGATAAATAAATAATATTCATGTTATAATTCGAATGGAAATTACAATTAGAGATGGTGGGCTGTTGTAAAAGTGAGAAGGAAGTTACTATATAATTATTATATTTATTTTTCTATATACCCGCAATGCCGGTGCTTATTCTGATGTTATCATTACATATCATTCACGTTTGTTGGGCAATGTTAATGACATCCATGCAACCAAACCGTATAAAAATATGCTATTGTTCTGCAATGTTTACTTAAAAGGGGTCAAGTTGTGGGGCATGCATGAAGAGATTCACGACAGAATGTGGAAGCTTTACAGAATGGCGATCGGAAATGGAATAGAGAGTAATGGAAAACTGGAACAAACGTGAAGCAGAAGCCGGGAAAAAGACAATTCTACGTCAGTGTCGTCTTTTAGGTATATAAAATTAAAAGCTGCTCCTTAAAAGTAAGGAGAGTTGGGTGTGAAATCAAAGCTGTGCACTCTAGAAAGTCGGCAAAGAAAAAGCAGGAGGGAATCTAATAAAATAATATTTTTTATTAAATAATTACGAAATAAAGTATTTAGAAAATATATTATCAAAATAGATAGTAAAAACACAGATAAAAATGTGTCTTCAATTAGATCAATTTTGATACGATTAAAAGTGTATTTCGAATATGCATCCTTAGTATATATTGCTTAAATTAAAAAAAAATTATAAATTTTAAATCAATATTTAAAATTTTAAATTTATGAAAATTATTTAATAAATTATTAGTTTTTTGTTATTCTTATGAAATCTTTTAAATTTAAAAAAAATAATTTGAGAATATTTTTTGTTAAAAATTTTCTATGAAAAATTATGTAAAGAAAATTACAAAGAAATTTTATGAAAAATTTTGTGAAAACAATTATTAAAAAATTTTTAGGAAAGTTTGTTAAAAGATGTAAAAGTGTAGATATAAAAATAGGAAAAATAATTTATTCAAGAATGTTAACAAATTAAAAAAAAATAAATAGTAATTTAAAAATAATAATAATTTTTTAAATTTAAAAAAAAATGAGAAAAAAATTGTTTAAAAGAGAGAGAGAGAAAATCCAAAGAAATTATGAAAATTTTAATATAAATTCAAAAAAATTACAAACATTAAATCTAAAAATTGAAACAAGAAAAAATTATTCATGGTTAGAATGAAAACTACAAACTCGAGTTGCATACTATAGTAATTGTCAAACTTTGTAATTCCAAATTCCATATAAATCACAATTTCACATGTGAATTGAAAGCTCCATCAAAAGGTGTATAATTTGAAAAAAACTTTGTAATTAAGGAGAAAACATATGCGAAACAGTGAAAAGTAACAAGAATCAAGTACCCAACAATGAATAGAAGAAAAAATTTGGAAAAACTTGCAAAACTTGTAAATAATGAGTTACAAATGTTGATGAAAAATTTACATGTCAAATAAGATAAATTAGTATGCTATCCCCTATTGTTCCTTCTCCTGCTGAACTGTCATGCAAGTCACAAAAATGTGTTTATGTGCTTTCTAGCCGACCTTGAATCTAGAGCAATAGGAGCCTATAAATCCTATATTGGATGGTATTAGGGGGCATCATCGAAGTCACAGAAAGGCACTAGACTCCATTTTGTAGTAGGCTACAAAGATTCACCCTAATACATTGTTTGCCTCTCTAAGTATCTCTTTTGTGGAGCAGGTAATGTAGGGAAATGACTCTTGATAGAATGATGATGTTGTGTGACATAAGTGTTAGGTAGTAAGGTCTAGCTACCATCCATCTCATTGGCATGGAGTGGGAACTGTTGGGCTTATGCTGCATATTCTTGTAGATGAACCCGGTTAAGGGTTTGTTTAAGTCCCCCAATCTAATGACATGTAGGAATCGATTGTTGCTATTGTCATATGTCAATATGTTGCATTTCTACTTCAACCTCTAAGCCTTGAGCTAGGTAAGCCTATGGGTACAGCATCACCCTCCCGTGATCATGTATAAACTGAAGATCATCATCAGCTAAAGTAGTAATTGCAACATGATTTAGTGATAAGCGGATTTGTTAGAACACATCAGCTTGTATGAATAAAGTACCATAAAATGAATTAGTATCGAATATGCAATGCATCACCTAATTGGTGTTGAGATTTTACTTACCAGGTGTCTAAGAACTACTCTTGTACGTCCTATATACCAACGGCTAATAGATCTATACCGGCTTATGTATCCCTACTAAACCCCATGAAGGCCCTATAGGTGAATTAGTTAGACTAGACACTCATCCCATAAGGCTATATAAGGTGTATATTGTACCAATCGATCTGTATTAACCCCCTTACATAGGTCTTTCTGATGGAGCTCGGGCTGTGTGTTAACATCCTATAGAATATACTAGAAACACCTAAACTACCTAACAACACGATCTGGAAAACCCCACCCGACTATGTAGAAACCTATGTGCGGCATCCAAGTAGTCCAAATATGTCTACCTACTCTACAGAATGAGGGGTAAAATGTGAATCAGATTTCCTACATATAGCATCCACTTGACCTAAATGGTAGTAAGTAAGATTTAGATATAATGATACATATTATCAAATGGAAAACTGAGAAAGATTGAAGAAATACCTTATCAATAGTTTACTTATCGAGTGCATCTCGATAAGCGGTAACAACATGCATTAAGTGATACCTAGTGTCTAGGCTTGTCCTCTATTGTGTGGCCAAGAGAGCTCTAACATCTACAACAAGTCTGTAGTGGTTGACAGGTGCTATATGAGGGTATCTATCACATGCCCACACCTGAAAGAGTATTGCTACCCCTCCCATCTCATGAATAGATGGGGTAAATGCAAAACAGAGTTAATGATACAATGAAGCTAAACATGCAGACCTTTAGTTGTACATGCCTATCACATTGAAGTGTTCTAATAATGACAAAAACATGTTGTGTACAAAGGCACTCCATTTGTCAGGAAAGATAAATCCTCCTAACAGCTATAAAATGTACGCACACGTATGACATGTAACTTGTTCAACATCTGCATGTTGTGATAAGACCTAGTACATATCTCGGAGCCATGTCAAACTACTACAGCCTCCTCTATTGCTTGACCTTGGTCTCACCTCGAGTAATCTCTAACATATGGCAATCCAATCGGGAGAACTAGTTCTTGTCACTACTTGACCATCGATTGAGAGACTTAATCAAACCTCAATATCCTATAGAGTAATGGTGAACTCTTTATTAAGTATGTGAAACATATGAGTCTCTAGCCTCTAACTCTCAAATGAGGCAATGATCATATGTTAATCCAACCATATAAAAGGCAAGCGGCTCATCCTTAAGAAGCTTGTCAAATGCAAATATGGCTTCATCTACGAATCTACTGGACTCATGTTCTTAACACGCCAAAGTGATAGCTTGTGACATCGAACAATGAGTTATGATTGATCCTAAAAGTGAAGAAGTGAAATGTTATAGCATTAAAAATGGAACTTAAAGTCATCAATTTTACAAGTTGTACGTGTTTTACCTTTACATCCTAGATAACTTATGAATGATGTTGGTCCTATTGAGTTAAAACAGATTGATCAAAAGGTTCAAGCTCCATTCAATGTGAAGAAAATTTAGCATTATACAACTAATTCTTTGACATCACAAATGTGCAAGGCTAAGCTAAGAGTTAATTATTCATGCGTTTGATAATCCACCATTTACCATTCTCGTATCTATGTAGGCACATTCTTCTATTGTGCCCTTCCTTTTGGCAAAGTCTACATATAATTCTATTTAGATGCTCCCTAGTATCTATCTCCATGTGGTATCATTTACACTTAGGTTTTCCTTTTTCCGTACAAGTTTTCTTCTTGGATGGAGTAATAGGAAGTCTACCTCCTCTCACTTAAGCTCATCGCCTATGGGAATGAAGTGGGTCCTATGTGTCAGCTCTTGATGGGACCACTTATACCAATTTGGAATAACCACCAACATATCAAGCCTAATGGAAGTAGTTACTACATATACATTCAAGCATAAGATCTGGTATATCTATTATTTCTAACAAGTGCATATGCAATGAGCGAAGTTAATAGTGTGCATCCGCCTTCCTCCCCTCAACCCACTCGTTACACAAAGATTGCCAATTAGCACCTTGAAATTTTTTTCTTGCCTACTATAATTGACGACCCTTTGGTTACTAGCTCTTGAACTCCGTTTATCAATCATTTTAGTGGCATATGTGGTGAAGACTTTATACTTTGCAAAATTCTTAAGAGCCTTTGAATGCATGTTGAAAAAGTAGCCCACACAATTGTAAAAAGTCTTCTTAATTAAAGCAACCACTAACAACCCCCGAGTTTCTTTCAATGTAGAATTGTAGCTTTCGATGATGTTCCATGTCATGTACCCAAAGCAATAGCAATCAACATGAGCCAATGTCTACTTCTCTATTGATAGGTTGTCAAACTACGACGATGCATCAAGCTTGATTGTCCTCACATACCCTATGAAACAGTTTAGCTTTCAAACTTGTGCCTACATCTTCGCATAATTGACCAATTTCTTACATTGCATATTTTTGTAAATCTAGTTGAAGTTGGTCATAATATGTTGCATACAGAACCTCCATACCATGAAAGGAGGTTGCCATCCATTAGAGTGCTCATCAAGTGCTAACTTGACACTAGGGTGTTTGTTTAAAATGAGACAAATGGTTTCATTACCTTCATAATCACCAATGATATATTCCTTCAATTTTCTTAAAAGCCAACCCCATTTTTCAATTGACTAGTCATCCACAAGGGCAAATGCCAACAGAAGTATGTGTTTGTTACCATGAATGCCACAAGAAATCAATAGCTTGTGAGTGCACTTACCATACAAAAAAGTTTCATCAATAATGAAAATGGATCTAAGGAATCTCTACATTGCAACGCAAGGCTCGAATGCTTGGAAAGCCCACTTAAATATGAACACCTTTAAGGTATTTGATCTTCTCTACCCCCAATCAACATATGTTCCATGGTTAGTGTTTTTTATTGCATTTAGTAGCTTAGGGAGCTCATTATAAGATTTTTCCCAATTCCCATGCACATGCTTAATTACTCTTTTCTTACCCTCCAAAACCTGTCTCTTGGATATCTTATAACCAAATTCCTATTCAACAACAGAGCAAGCTCGACAACCTTCATATCAAGATTATACTTAACATGATTAACCAACTAAGTTGTAAAAAGATTGCAATCTAACTGTAGGTAATCTTGACTTATCATCAAGTCAATGCATGTTTGTGGACCATCAAATTTAGTAACTACTAACAACCCCTCTAACTTCTTCTTATAGACCCGAAGCCTCCACTTACAACCATCTCTTTTTGAACAAAAAACCAACCAAAGCAAGTTATTAGATTCGTCAACAATGAAGTTAAAATGGTTCTTCACATAGTATACCTTAATGGCTTGAATAACATCTTCCTTTCTATTAAATCTCATGCCTTTATTGAATTCATCACTATTGCTCAAGTTACTACACATCGTATTATGTTTCTGCTTGAAATAGATGTAACTATCATCACCGCTAGCATTGTAAAAGGGAATAAGATCTTTAATTACCATATACAATGGTTAAACTTACCTTAGCTAATATATTGTTTATGTGAAGTGCCTTCGTGTGATTGGATAATCTTCTTCAGCCATATCATCTCCTTCATTTACATTTTCCTCCTCTTCCTCCTCAGAATTTTTCTTGTAATCAGAACTTTCCTCCTCAATACCCATTCTCATGTTAGTATTTGTTACAGTTTCCTCCTAACACGCGCCATGTACGGATCACATGCGACTAATCGTTGCAACACTAGAGTAACTACTCTATCTACTTCAACTTCATCATTGAATAGTGCCTCTTCCATAGGAGTTGGATCATATGCTTCAAGCACCGGCGACTCAGTCATCATCTCTTCCTTATTCATTGGAGAATGCACTTGCCTATTTTTATAGAATGTCTATTGTTTAGAGGGACCTCCCAATTCTTTAGAAATCCTAACATACAACTGTTGTATGCCATGCTCTATGACGGATTCAACCATTTCAATTCGATTTTCCATATCATCATCATCTCTAATTACCATCAACTCGTAAGATGCATTGGCCCCATGGAAAATAGGAAGCCTATGAATTATTTCAACTCCCACTTCAGTTGGATCGATTCTAATATTCCGACATATTCTATATAAGAATTCGGTGTAGTTCACATTCTTCTTTATTTTCAACTTCTTAATTGCATCCCTATCATATTCTAGCCCCTAGTTGCCACTTACAATATTTCCAAATGCGTAAATAAAAAATTTCACAGTCACCCATTGTTACCCCGTTCATAACGTAAATAAATAATCAACTAATTTACAATAACGATTAATATGGGTTGCTTAACATTCACAATGCACCATGATGTTCATCTTTTTATCATGTAACAAAAAAATTATTTTTTTAATTTTTAGTTTTTTCAAAAAATTTCCTGAAAAAATGTTTGCATGTTTACATAAGAACAAAAGTAAAACTAATTTATAAAAAACATTTTAATAAATTCAAAATTTTTTAATTTTTCTTTACAAATAATGAAAATTTTCTTAATTTTGATAAAAAATTAAGAACTTTAAAATTGAAAAAAAATTAAAAATATTTAATTCATACTTAAAATTGTTTTCATTAAAAATAAATTAGTATTAACATTTTCATGAACAGATTTTTTTAAAAATAATTTTTTAACAATTTTTTAATTACAAATATTTTTTTATAAAAAATTAAAGAATAAAAAAAATTTACATTTAAAATTAATACAAAATTTTTAGTGAACATCATGTTCATCTTCTTCCCATGTGAACAATATATATATATATATATATATATATATATATATATATATATTATATATATTCTTCAATTTTTTATATTAAACTATCTTTAAAAATATTTTTCAAATTTCACATAAGAAGAATACAGCAAATAGTTTGTTAAAATTTTTTTAATAAATTTAAATTTACAAATATTTTTATTTACAATAAATTAAATTTACGTTTTTTATAAATAGATTTTCTTAATTTAATATTTTTATAAATTATTTAATTGCAAACATTTTTTTTTTCAAAATTTTACAACATAAACAAAAATTTTAAATTTAACAAAAATATATATATTTAATGTTTACTTTAGAAATATCTTTATACAACACCCATTTTACACATAGTCCTTTATGTAGACGTTAGATAGAACAAACTACTACACTATAAATTAATGAGTATCTATATTAAAAAACAAAAAAAATCACTAAGAACTATCACAATATTAATATTCTATGGTTTTCTAAAAAGATAAAATTAATACTAAATTCATAATTACACAATATTCATCTTCTTCCTATCTAAACTCCTCTGAAACCTTTTTAAATACATATTGTGTGTAAACTATTTACATAGTAATAGAAAAACTAACTACCTCATGTTACATGCTACAAAATTCATATAAATCATATTTAACACACTACAAACTAATAACAAATACCAAAAAAATTTAAGAAACAAAACACTCATAATCACAGTTAAGATTTTCTAGAATAATGAACACTAACGAAATGAGGAAAAAATTCAACTATTGATGAAAATACATACCAAAATATAGTTTAATCCAGCTTTTTTGTTAAAAAATGGAAAGATCTCAGTGATTTCGGTGAACTTAATTGATGATCCATATAGATTCACAAGCTTTTCTTCTTCAAATCTATGTAAGGAAGTAAGAGAGTCTACTTGTGTGTGAACAAAGGTATTCCGTGTGTTTATGTACTATGGGTTTGTGTTATAGTATAGGTGTAATACTGTAGCAAGGAGAAAAAAAATACTATTTCCTAAGGTTTAAAGTAAAGGTATGCAAGCTTTTGTAGCTGTACAGGTAAAATTATTGGTGTAGTGGTGTCCTTCTATGTGCATGTAATAAAATTATTGGATGGTGGAGTAAGTTTATAGAAATTATTGAGGGTGAATAATTGCTTTAAGGTGCACACATAGCCCACGCCTTAGCCACCTATTTCCACAATGACTTCTCTAGATACCCTATTTCATGATTATTTAGAAAAAAAAAAGTATTATTTTAGTGAATTCCTTAGGATTATGTATACAATTTTCTAAGTATGGACCTTTTACATTAAAAAATGTAATGGTAATTTACTTTAAATAATAAAATTTTTATATGGGTGTGGAGAAGAATAAGAAGATGATGGCTAGATGTAGTAATTTTTAGAATATAATAACTACTAGTTCAAGTAGAAATAACTTCAAATTAGTGGGAATACAAGCTAAAAATCCATGCGCTGATAGTGGTGTTATGACAATGGCCGACCATGGATGCACAGGATGGAAACAAATGATGCAGAAGTCTCACATCAATTTTACCTTGGGGCCACCCCTACTTTAGCATTTTAAATTAGATGTCTACACAAAAGTTTAGTTCAATTGGCCTCAAGTGCTTAATACTCAAAAACCATAATATGGTACAAATCTAGCATCTAATGTTAAATGTTTACACAAAGGTTTAGTCTAGTTAGTATGAGCATTGATATCTCATAAGAAGGATATGTATTTGAATTCCCTCTATCTTAATTATTACAAAATATATATGGTCGGAAAGGATGAAACCATTTGCACAATATAGTTGAACAATTGCACAGAACTCTAGATTAAAATAATCATAGAAAAATACGAAAGAGATTTGCCATGTTAAATGACTGATTTATGGAATGATCAAGCTCCTTTTTTAGAAAGGTGAAGAACTGATGATCCTAAAAACTTTATCCAAAAGGAGTTCGGTGTAAATAAGATTAGAGGAGAGCAAAATACGAATTTTGGCTTTTGAGGAAGTGTTGCTGATTGAGGAGGATAAAAATAAGTTTTATTTTTTTAAGGACATCAATAAATAATTGGCTCCAGCTTCGCGAGAAGACGCTATTGGTGATTCCCTTTGTGCTTTTACCTTAGACTTATTTCAACTTATGCAGATTTACCTACGCGGGTTTGCGTGAGCGATTAAAACAGTTGGTTGTATTTGTTTAAGTGAATAAGGTTCGAAACTTGTGGAAAGTTTTTTTTTTTTTTCTCTATGAATTCTTTTATATAAATATAAATTTATTGACTTTGAGCCGTTTATATTTAGTAATAAATATAAAATCTATACTAAATCTATAAATTTAAATTTTTAGATAAAATTACGATAATCATCTTAATATGATATTAGAGCAAAAAGTTCTGTATTTAAACTTTTGTATCATTAATCAATTTTTATTTAATTAGATCATAATTTTGAGTAATAAATATAAGGTCTACACCGTTTATGCTTTTTAAATAAAATGATTATCTCGTGGTGTTAAGTTATATCAACTGGAATATTCAAACAGTTCTAAGTTAAAAAATTATGGTTGTAATATGTCAGATTCTTTTGTTGACAACCACCATGCGTACTTTAATATTTTTAACAAAACAGAAACGATATCTCAATTGTGATAGGGGAAGACAGCCTAAAGGTCGCTTTCTCATTTTTATAATCGAGTGACATATTCAATGATTAAAAACACTTCATTAAACTTTGGATCGGCTCGTCGAAAAAGAAACTTTAGATCAGAGAATTTTAAGGGAAAAGTGATAACATTCTTTTGGAAAATACAAACAGCACAAAAATCAATAAATGATACAGAATCAAACTTTAGGAAATAGTATCTCAACATGCAGACATCCAATGTTCTTCTGTGGGTCTGTCATTGAGAAAGATTGACTGCAAATAATATAACCATTATCATAATCATAAATTAAAAAAATCGAACGTGAAAGGTAAAACTAAAATGATCGTAAGCCCGAATTCTGTTATTGAAAAGGGATAGCCGAAATATTTGTTTATCTTTTCATGGAACACATGTCTAAAATGATTGTTAGCTTTCATTGTTTGTTATGACTTCACAATTCATATTTTGCACTGTGTATTATAACTCAAGGTAAAATCCCTAGGCAGCAAGCAAAAGACTATATAAAAGACAAATTTAGCAACTTACATGATAATTTTCTTTGATAAAATAGATTATACTGCAGATTTAACCTTTTTTTTTTTTCTTTTCTTTTGGGCCGGTAGCAGAAGGAGTAATAATTGGCAACAGGATCTAAACCCTTTTAGAAGATTCATAATTCCTTTTATCGTGTGCCTTATGAGATTTGAACTCATCTTCAAATACTCTAGGTAAAATGCTTACACTCCACTTTTCATAAGCATAATTTTTTAGTTGATAGTGTTAGACAAGCAATAGTTTACGGAAAGAAAAAACTTCATTGAACTAAAATCATTATGTGTTTAACAAAACAACAAAAAACTTCATTGAACTAAAATCGTTATGAGTATAACAAAATAACAAATATTATCAGTTACATTATTAAACTATGTATAACATTAATATGTCAATGTCTTAAGAAACTTTTCTTTAGATACTTCATTGTATTTTTAGGATTCTTTATAAAAGTTTCTTAACAATTTTTTAAGTTTTTGTATGTCTCATTCAATTATTAATTTTTTTTAATTTTTGTCAGAATTTAAAAAAAAAAAAGAACAAAATAAAACAAAATTTTAAGGTTCTTTATGAATAATTTTAACTTTTGCAACGATCTATTCTCATTGGAGAAGCACCCAAAATGTTGATGCTTAACATAAGGTATTGTTGCCAAACATCCTCTCTCATATTAGAATTTTATCAATATTTTTACATCATTTATTTATTCACGTGATGTATTAGTATATGAAAGCTTTTGATTCATTGTACATATTCTATATGATAACTCGAGCATCTAGCACTGTTACTTCTATCTCGCCAATTCAAAAGACGGATTTTCCTTCGTTATAGACTGCTTTTCAATCTGCAAATTATACATTATCAGAAAATCTACAAATTCATAAACCCAACCCTCACTAGTCCAATGGATCGAAATTAAATCAGGACCTTGAAATCCAAACAAAAATAACATTTGTGGACATTCAATAAGAAAAATATTAAGGGCCTTTTTGCACCTTCCTATTCTTTTCTCTCCTTTTTTTTGGTTTTGGTTTCATTATGGTTTCGGTCTGGAACCCGTGTTTTTTTACCGCGTAGAATGTGTTTTAGGAGGCCTATTATGCATATTGACGATGACAAGTAATCTACCAAGACCAAATTGCAAATAATTCCAAAATGCAGTGGACATGTGGGGATCAGAGCAACTTTTTATGCTCCCAGAACATAGCTTGGCGTCCTTGTGATGCAGAAAAATCAAGGGAATGAGTGATACCTCATGAACAAAATGATTGGATGAGATAATTTAAAGCAGAGTTGACTCTAGTGGATGAGATAATTTATTTATAAACCAGAAGAACACGTACAGCTATCTGAATAACTGGTTAATATCTTGAATCTGAAGTGAAATCAAAATTTAGAGTTTCCAGGCGTTTTCCAGCAAAGCACGCTTGATTATAGACGGGGAGCCGAGATGCACCAGTTGGTCGGGCAATTGACTGACAGGGAGGTTGGTGGATTGAGGGTAATCAAACGGCCTTTCATATCAACAGTAGTTTATTTCTTGTTTTACCTTTTGATGATGTATTTTACCTAGGTTTTAATGGAGCATATAAATAGATTTATCTCAAGATTTATATATAAAAGATAATCAATTCTTATATATAATGAATTTGCTGAAGTTTTCCATGTAAACTTCATTTTTTATTTTATTCTTTCTCTAATCTTCTATTTACATTTTGTTTATTTGCATTTTAATAACTTATTATTTAAAGCTTTCAGATCAATACACAGCATAAAGTATATAATACATTGAATGTTTTCAGATAAGAATGAAATTTCATGCAGTAACGTTCCACCAAAAAAATAAAATGCACATGGTATTAGATAACAAAATTATAAAGATTCTTATACATAAAGAGTGCATAATACCATATTAATGAAAACTCTTATATTGAAGACGAAAATGGGAAGTAGCTTATAGAGATGAGAAATAGAAAATGGGTTGTAAGTAGTTCACTTAATGGAATGAATTTACTCAAACAGAATTATAATGTTAACTAGGACTAATTGGTAATATTAAATTGTTATTCTTCCTTCATTATTAAGAAATAGTTATTTGCTCATTTAATCCGTAAAAAGTTACATCATAAGTAATTTCTACTCTATATAATGTGGAATAGGTAAGGAATTTATTTCTCATATTTTGTAAATTTTAATCCAAATATGTCCCCATTCATATATATATATATATATAAAGAGGATTTGCAATTCCTTTCTAATCTTACCCTATTCTAATAAACCAAATGCAAGTTTAGAATATTTATTATTTAGGGCTATTATTCAAGACTAAATTTCTCTTCTTCCTTGATAAGATAACCTATATTGATTATATAGTTAGGTGATTAATGGGCAAAGGTGGTCTCGCTATTGATTTTTTAATATTAAAGCTTACATGCAATTTAAAATTTACTAAGTATAGAACCATTATCATGGCTTATAACTTGTAGTCTATTTAGGGTTCCAAACTCAATGGTGGTAACTAAAAATAAAGGTTGTGCTCATTGCGAGACTTCACCTAATACTTTACAACACAAGTTGGTGACAACCATGCACATGAATTTTTTTGAGTTTGAAGAAATTGTTTAAAAACTATGTGGAGGAGGGTTTTATTAACACAAGTACTTATTTGTTGAGGAGAAATTGATCCAATCTAGAGTTGCTTATTTTATATTGATCAATCATAGAATAAATTTTAATTCATTCCAATTAAGCTTCTTCCTATTAATTAGGTTAATCTGGAATGGGAATAACCATTCAATGGTAGATGAATTTGGGACAACACAACTTTTACTCATTTGAAATGATTTTGTGAAGTTGTTTGGTGGTGAGGGGGGAAGAGAGAAGGAGGGTATTTGTATGCAAGAAGTAAAGAAGGTGTAATTTTCCTCTAGCAGGTGTCTATTCTCATTTGTTAGGTCTTATAGTCTAACAGGTGTAAACATTATTCTTTATTTAGGGATAGAATATATTTGAATTTCTCTTTCTTTATTAATTGTATAATATATAATGAGTGTTTATTCTCATTTGTACATTTACCGGTTACAAATAGACTCGAGTAGAAGTAGAAAAAGGAAAAAAAGAAAACAATGATTACTGATTATTGAGCTCTCATTTTACTAGTGGATATATAGATCGATACATACAAACCACGTGTGAAGAGAATAGAATAATATAATGTCACTATCTAGGTACACAATCATCATATAAACTTCAAAACGTCAAATATTATATAAAAATATGGTGCAAACATTTTGCAAGGAACTTACACATCTTTATGAAATGCAGTACGTCTAAAAGTAGGTCCTTAACTCCTCCTGAGCCACAAATTAAAGCCACTCTATCATAGGCTTTTCTTTCTTGCATGCACCTGACATATTCAGAATATTTCCAGGAAATAAATGCATCGGTATACATTAAGTATTCCCTCAATACATTTAAAAAACACCCCAAATATATATATGGACTATCCTTATAATAATATTCATTTCAAATCCAACACGTTGTGTAGCTTCCCGCCGCTTGAGATTAGGCTAGGGTTTGTAGAGAATGGACGGTTTGTCGACTGTGATAAGGACGATGACGACGATACAAGCGTTTCTCTGCACTCCAATGGATCATTGTCACATAAATAAGGACCATAATTCTGATAAGTTCCATAAATTGGTCTCAACTTCTTGATCTTGTGATGCACATGAATTAATTGGATGATGGTCAACACTGCCTCTACCAGCTGCTTCGATGATCTCACATAGTTTAGGCATCATTGTTGGAGTGAAAATTGATGTGTGACCATCACCGTGACCATAATCATGATAATGTTGATGTTGATGATCATAAGGTGGAACCGTCAAAACCATACTCTCATCAATGGTGCGCTTGTTGTCCACATTATTAACTTCATTGTCAACCATTATTTGATCTTCTTTTTGAAGATGTTTTGGATCAATTTGATGAACTGGGTACCCCAAAAACGAAACTGGATCACACACCACGGATTGATCGGACGGCTCCGCAATTGTCGGTTGAGATACCGATTCTAGGCCATAATCCGGACTTATGTTTTGGTAATCTAATGCGATTAAGGTATTGTTGTCGTTATTGTTGTTGTTGGAGGCATGGTATAGGTTTTGTAGCATGTGGACTGGTGTAGGATAAGGATAGTAGCGATCGTGTTGGTGGTGTTGATGGTGGTTTTGTTGAAGGGCCATCATAATTTCACTAGGGTTGCAAAATTGATGATGATCAGAAAAGGCTTGTAATGGACGGGTGTGATTGTGATCCGACATGAGCTTCTTCTTGATGCTTGAATTCCAAAAGTTCTTCACTTCGTTGTCTGTCCTTCCCGGTAGGTGCTTTGCTATTTGTGCCCATCTATATATATATATATAGTCAAAAATATTAAAATTAACACCCTTTAAAAACTATATCTTACAACAAAAAATTAGTCATATAACATTGTTGCATTAACAATAGTATCTAATTAATATAAATACAATCAATCTAGACTATGCGAGGGGGTTTTGCTAATTAAGTAGTCAATAATGATTGTGTTCAAGTCGAATTTATGTACCTGTTGCCGAGAATGCTATGAAGCTCAATGATAAGGGTTACTTCTTGTTGAGAGAAGCTACCCCGTTTTAAATCTGGCCTAAGATAGTTTATCCATCTTAGTCTACAACTTTTTCCACATCTTTGAAGACCTAGATAAAAATTATAAGAACTAATTAAATGTTATTAACATATTATTATTAATAAACCAAACGAAATTTCCTATACAATATGATTACGAGTATATGTAATGATAATATGTTGAATAATTAAGTACCATATGAAAATTGAAATGAAATAGGGGACCTGCATTTTTCGGAAGTGAGCTCCAGCTACCTTGGCCATAAGTGGTGATGTAATTGATGAGCTTCTCATCTTCCTCAGGTGACCACAACCCTCTCTTCACTTTCTGCCTGTTGCAGCATGAATGGTGACCCATATCTTAATCTCTCTCTCTCTCTCTCTCCCTCCCTCCCTCCTTCTAGCTCTTTGTTTGTTGTCTGAGAGAATAAGCAAAGTGTACCCCTTTATATAACAGAGGGCCATGAACTCTTGTTTAGAAAGGAAAGAGAGGAAGACAGATATTGTAGATATGACATCATCAATCATGACTATTTCTCACTTTAATCGGGCGGAAAGATTCAATTATTATTAGGCTTATGTTGTATTATTATCGCTTTCCTTCTCAAGATTTATATCATTAATAATTGCTAAAGGGGAGCTGAGGCCGCCCTGGTGAACCATACGACGAGAAGGTAAGCACAACTGAGAAACTTCTTTCATTAATAAATCAATACATTGGGTTTTAGACTTTAGAGATAAAGGTGGTATCATATCTAAAAGACCATATGAAGAGAAGGTAAGCACAACTGAGATACATCTTTCATCAATAAATCAACACATGAGGTTATAGGATTTAGAGATAAAAATGGTGTCATATCTAAAAGAGTAATTTTTCACCTTTTTTCTTCAATATTTATTATATACTTAAAAGAACACAATTATATGGAAATATTATTATTATTATTTTTTATTTAGAATATTAGTGAATGTCAGGAGCGTCAATCTTTTGGCATTTTCTAATAAAATGCAAGGGTCCTAATTATAGTTTAGAGAAGAGTAAATTTTGAAAAATGGACAATATGTGGTGGGGTTAACATTTAGGGTAGACTAAGAAAAAACCCGCATGCACTGTCTAATGAAAGTAGACGACAAGCTAAATAATGGATGTGGGGTAATATTTGTGGGGTAAAGCTTGAAAGTGGCAATGCCTCTGTTGAAATCTGTATTTTGCTTTTTGCTTAAAATGTCCATGCCATATTTTTCATTATATATGTAGGTGAGGGGTATCTTTTTTCTCTCATTTTATGTTCTTTTCCATGTCCTTAACTACAGAGATTTTACCATATGAGATAGTCATCTACTATATGGATTTTTATTTTATTTTATTTTTTATCTAATGTCAGCATATAATTAGCAAAATATACAAATAGTGGAAGATATATCTTCCAATACGATCATACATGCACGTTATTATAGATCGAGTTTATAAAAATATGTCCAATATAAGATAAGTACATCATTCCTTATAAATAGAGTTTTGCATGCTTCAAACGCTAACCACATCAACTATGTAAAAATTGGTTCACATCATTAGAATAATTTTAATATAATAAAAATGTAAAAAAATAATTTATGAGTTGCACATGATATCTTAGACTCTACAGATTTTATAAGATACGGGTTTTTGAGTGTTATAAATAGATTACGGTTTTAAAATTTAAAAAGTTATACTTTCAAGATAGGATCTAGCCTTTTACTTTATTCACTCTACACCTACTCACCCATTCTTCTTTAGTCCTAATTCACTACAAGTTCTTAATTGATATATATTACCATAAATACTCAAATAATTATTATATTTTCATACTTAATCTATACTATCGGTAGGGTAATCTTGTCAATATATTTATTTTAGGTCATTCATGTATCACTAAATTTGCTAAATAACTTTCTAATTATATTTTAAGCCACAATACAACTTTTTACAAGTTAATTAAGCAATAAATAGTAACAGTACTCAAGTAATTCCATCAAAACTATTTATTTCAGCTATTTAAAAAAATTACCAATTTTAGAAAAATAAATTTAATAAATATTTAACCCATCTTTCTTTACAATTTCTTTTCATATCTATAAAATTTATTTCAAATAGAGTCTACAATAATAAAAGAATGAGTTAGAAACTACATAGTTTAGGTTTTCGCAAATAAGTTAACATTTTCATATGAACATGCCTCTAAAGGAGGAGTCCATCAAAGCACTCATCAAATTAATTTATAAAATTACCACATAAAAATATAAGTGAAATAATGCCATCAAGTAGTCGATAATATCATAATGAAGCAACTCAACAGTAGGAAGCTGGGTAGTCCATTAGCACAGGGGATGGGTCCAAGGAAAGTGAACATAATCCAATAAAATTCTAATGTGATTGGGCCAGCAAGTTGCAGTTTCTGTGCCTGCTGCATGATGTGCTATAATGTAATTTCAATAATTCCGCTAACTGAGCTTGATCGTTGGCACTTTCGCCCCATTCTTCTCAACCGAAGGTATAATGTGATAATTGAATTTTGAAGTTTCCATGAAAGATGAAGTTTGGTTTGAGCAGAGCTAATAGAAGTACTAAGATGTGAAGTATATATGTGGTGATTGTAATTTCACAATGTCCCTATAAGCACATCATTGCAATATAGTTTCCATGCAGAGTTTTCTTTCCAAAGCATCATCTTCTAGTTTATTTTGTATCGTCTTCAAAAGCATATTAGTAGTTGTCTTTTCATTTCGGCTGGGCATACTCACGACAATTTACATGTGATTGTGGATATAAAACTCGTTGAGGATACTTCTCGAGCTATCTGTATAGAGTAAGCAATCTGTATAATCTGGAAATAAAATAGACCAATTACCTAGAACACTTTCAGGGATAATATGTGTCGTGACAAACGTAGGACATGCGATTGAATAATTCCTTGTTTGTATGTGGATTCTCTTCTATATACACGGTTCAGAGTCATTACTCGAAATATATGATTGAGCTGAATGCATGAAATTATCATTATATGCAAAGACTGCATGTCTGATGGATTGCTACTCTTGAACAGCTAGGCAACCAAGGGCAGCCGGAAGGTCATCGCTCGAAGAATAGCAAAGGGTGGATCAAGAATAACAGAGAGCTTAGTCTTCGTGCTTCGGGTCAAGCCGCGATTTAGATAGTTCACTTCTTTGTTTTATGGCAACTTGGGGGTTTCAGGGGGAGAGAAATAGCATAGGCTTTGGTTAGTGGCTGAATTGTTCCTCCATCGTCAAGTTGAGGATAAGGTTAACTAGAACTAAGTACAGAATAATATTAACAAATATTACATCCTTATATATAATAGCGTAGAAGCATTTTTTACATATATAATATTAAGACATTACATTGGATAAGTATAGCAAAGTTATAAAATATAGCATAAACTGATCAAAGTAATTCAATATTTAATTATACTATAGAAGTCGATTCTCGCTCTCATAATCCCCACCCTGAGCCTATGTTCTAGCATTGACTCCATCTTCATTACCTAAGGTTAGAATAAAACTAATGCCTCAACATCAAGTTAAATGAGCAAAATAACAAGTAATAATAAGAAATTATATTACATATGTGGGTGTGTTGGTCCAAGTGTAAGGTCACACGTGTGCTGCATGGGGGCACGCTACACATGGCCTAACAAGAAAAGGGACACATACAATGATGATCGGGGGGTAAATGAGATGGGGAGAAGAAGTAGGCAGTCTTAAATAAGACTTGACACTATGGTGATAGGTGAGTATTCTATGGAAATATTGTGGTTTTGATTTTCTGATGAAAATCCGGCAAAATAATGATGTTTTTCAAAGAAGAGTTCCCTTTAAATGAGGATGCATGAGGTGTTTATAAGATTTTGCTATGAATTTTGTCCATTAGATAATTACGACGATCAACGGCTTTGAGTGAATGAGCCCACAGATGGGCTTCTCATGGGTTTAGGCCCATTAGTTGCTTCTAATATATGAGCCTTATTAAGAAAGATTATATTAGACCAGCCGATCCAATGGACCCTACTCTAAGTCCATCATGCCAAATCTTCTCTAAGCATCCCAAAACATAGGCTTTACTCTTTAGGCTCTATCACCTCAACCCAAAAAATCAAATTCATTCAAGTATCAAACAAAAAGCCTACGAATTGAATTTAGCCTTCTACATTTTGCCCCCTAACCAAAGTCCTTTAAATGAAGTCGAAGGAATTTAGACATCAAATAATCCTTCGTAATGGATAGGAAAGTACTTGGTGCAAGTGCGCTTGTGAAATAGTTGCATTGTTATTGTATACATATTTGCACGACTCATATTACAAGAGCTTGGTATTGACATTGCATATAATTTAGGTTTTTCTCTCAATGTGTTTGCTTGCAACACCATTTAATTACACATGTTGCTTTTAGCCAATATAAAAATAGCTATTGCCTAAGATCAAAGTATGATATCACTTAGGAGGAACAAAGTATAGAATTGCTTAGTAATAACATTAGAATTGGGAGTTGATTGGGGAGAGCTAATAATCATAATGATATGATAGGAAATTGTCCTCTAAGTTCTTAAAATGTGATACTAACAACATATGATGGTAGCTGGATGAGCAAGATTAACCTAACATATTAATATACAACAATGAAATGTAGTGGATTTCAATGTCTAAGATTGCAATAATTGAAGAATATCCACCAAAAGGCCTAAGAAACAAGAACTTAAACTTGTTAACAAATGCTAGGACAGAAATATGCCGATGTGACAATCTTAAGAGCATGAAGGCATAATTTGATCATTTAAAATAATCAACAGTTGTAAGGGATCTTGAATTGAGCGGTACATTATGATTTTTTTTTTTTGTTGGTAGATCAATAAACAAGAAAGATGTAAGGTCAGAAAGCAAGTACCCAGACATAAATGAATAAGTAACATTATAGCCCTTCCAATTGAGGATCGCTTCTTACTTACAGCCTAGTAATACATGAAAACACACAAATTTGACATTTAAAAGTGGGGCAAATGACGTAGTGGTTTGGTCTTAGCCAAAGTAGACTTAAATTAGTCTTTTTTTATATATTAGGGCTATGTAATTCTACATAAGTAAAAAGTTATGGCTCTTCAAAATTGAAAAGGCAAATCACATTTTTTTTCTTCTTTTTTTTTTTTATTAATCTGATAACTATTAGACTATGAAAATATAGCAATTTCACCTTCCTGAAAATACCAAACAGCAACACGGTTTGATCTCAACTATAGTAAACTCAACTTAGTCTTTTTTATATATATTATGGGTTCCGTAACACAACTCGAATAAAAAGTTATAATCCTTTAAATTTAAAAAACTAAAATCACATTGGTTTATATATACATATAAGACAAATGCGTGACTCTTAATGCAAGGCATAAGTCCATGGCTTATTGGAAAGGCATACATATTATACACCACATGTCTTGGGTTTGAGTCTTGATAAGTGTAAATCGCACAATTTTTTTTTTTTAATATGCAATAAATAAAAAAGTAGCTATTAAAGGTATGATGCATGCCAATGGCCAAATGAAAAACACTTACTTGCATCCATGGAATACCGAGGTTCAATCCACGTAGAGTGCATTGCACATTACTCTCTTTAATTTTTAAAACTGTCAGTTTGTGTGGATACAAACATGGTATACTTTTGGAATTTTTTCTGCTATTATTTTTTTTGTTTTTTTTCAACAAATCTTACACGCCTATTCTTTTTAATTTGATAACCCTCAGAATATTTTTTTTTTACTTGCTTAATATCCCTGTTCGCTACCCTCGTCGCATTCCATATACATTTTGCTTCCTCATTCATCCGCTGTCCCTATACGAATTTTAGCATCAAAACAGCATTTCCAGCTCTTTTTTTTTTTTTTTGTTTTTTTTTTACATACTTCTTATCTCTACATCTTTCTTCACAACTTAGTCCTCAATTAGCTTGGCTTCCGATAGCAATAAGAAGTGACCGCGTTACTTGGATCGAGCCACACGCTCATTCATTTTCACGGGACATTTCGTTCGCTAGAACAAGCTTTAATGGTTGCACTTTGAGATCACTGAGCCTCGTTCATTTCCGCGAGAAGTCCTTGCTAGCTGGGACGTGCTGCCTCCATCACTTCTAACCTTCATTCCTTCACTCGCCGTTTTGCTATTAAAGTTATTGGAGGGAGCCAAAGAAGTAGATTGAAATCTTTTGCAGGTATTCACTTTTTCCGTGCATTTAGTTAATGGCAGAAGAAGGCTTGCGAATTGGTGGCCTTTTTTTTTTTTTTTTTGAAACTTTAGGCAATATAATTTAAATGATTATCTGGGAAAGATAATGAAATTTGTGACCTTTTAGCATTAATTATTAGGAAGAGAAAGCATTGCTTGTTGGAAATAGGGGGAGCCATTCATCATTATTCTTGTATATTCTTTTTGTGGAAGCCCTTTCAACTCATTAGTTTTGTCAGAAAATGAGATTTTAGCTGCTAACCTATGAAATGCTGTGATGGAAGGTTGGTTAGACTCTTACTTTCTTAAGGATATTAGCTGGAGGGAGTTGTAGATGTATCCTATTTCTATCCATAACAGGGGATTTTTTTTTTTTTTGGCTCGTAGATTTAGATGGACTTTATACGTGTAAGACCTGATTACTGTTGGGTCCATCAAGGGTTTGTACCTTTAGCTTGCTTTTTCTATATTAAAGCGCTTTTTTTATCTTAAAGCGGGTCCTCTAGGACAATCTCTCTTTTTTTAATGGTGGATGCACTGAACTGCCTATCATGATTGATATCAGGATCCAAAAACATGATCTCATATGAAGGCGAGACACATAACTGGTGAAGACAGATGTTCATCAAGACGGGAGACGGAGGACATCCTTGTGGAATGCCTTTGTTTTTATATGAGAATAATCTTTCCCCACCTTGTCCAAAATGGGAGTTGTTAAGAAAGTTTGGATCAAATCACAGAACTCTTTATTCTTAGTTCCTAAATGGGATGAAAGAAATGAGAGTAGTAGTCCATGATCTATGTTATCAAAACAGGCTACTATATCTGATTTTTTTCAATCGCTCTACCTTGCCCCGATCTTTGACTTGAAAAAAAAAAAAAAAAAAAAGTAGTTCCACCCCCGTGGGTAGATTCCTTCTGATCTTGGAACTAAACCACGTAAAAAACGAATATGAGTTCGACGAATAAGATAAGGAACGGAACGAGGGGCATTAGAACATGGACTCACAACAAAGAGCCCACGAAGGAGGGGGTTTTCAGGACTTGTTATGCTTGTTTCAGTGAAGGAAATTAAGAAATCTGATATTAATTGAAGATTCTAAGACTAAAACTAAGATGCGTACTCGTAATAAAAATAATATAATTAGGGCCCAAACCATAATCCTTTCTTTTGTCTACACCATACGGATTAAACCCCCAATAAGCTATGGGGATCGCGACGTAGATAAGCAATGCGTATCCCACGAAAACATTGACAATGGCAGATGGCTGAGGTAGGAGTAAATGCTTTGCTAGGCTTGGTTGATTTAGTTCTCACCCTTGACAAACATGCTGCACTAGACATTTTGCAAACAATTCAATGTTGTTCAGCTGTTGGCCGCTTTGCACCTACCCTTGTGTGTACCCTTGGAGTGGCCAGCTTAACGCTTAGGCAGTATGGAGTAGAATTTGCCTCTGAGCATGTTGTACCACTGTTTATCCCTCTTTTCACAGCCCAGCAGTTGAATGTTCAACAATTCGCAAAGTATATGGTCTTTGTAAAGGATATATTAAGGAGATTGAAGAAAAACGTGGGGTAACTCTTAGTGATTCTGGTTTAGAGATAGAATCTCCAACTCTTTCTAATGAGCTTGAAGTATGTGTAATTCATTTTGAGCGAAAAGCAAGATGGGTTTTCTTGATGGTATGATTAAGATACTTGGAGACGATGCAAAAGAAATTGAAGATTGGTGGAGTATCAGTTTGATGTGCAATCTGCGTGAAATAATGGGATTCCACAGCACAAAGAGCGAACAGGAGATAGTGATTTAGCCGCTATTCACCTAGCTTGGCTCACGCGGACTGCGTTTCCTTTTCTTTTTTTTTACAATCAACTCAATGTATCATTTGAACTTGTACCACTCCACCTTTAGTTACTATCTTGAACTTAGTTAACAAGATATTCACGTTGGGGTTATGAAATCAAATTGTCTGCAATGTATATTATAGACTCAATCTTATCCTATATTCTTACTTTTTCATAGATATGAACTTGTGTATATCTCATCAGTAATTGTTGCTTGCCTTTTCATATTTAAATCATTGTATTCTTTTTCTTTTTTTTGAAAATAAAATTTACACCCTTCTCTTATGCTTGAACTAGCTCTCTTGTGCATTTCTAGATAAGTAGGATTTTTTTATGAAATTTTGTTCATTCTAACATTTCCTTTTAGCACCCCCTCTTTTCCAATTATAACACTAACTCATCTTCATTTATCTTTGCAAGTAGTGAGGCTATCAAGAAACTCTCAACACCCTTCTCTCCTCTCCCTAAGTGGTAGTGATCAAATTTAATCATTGCTATCACTTGCAATGGGTAAAGACGGTAGAAAGACTAAGTTATGTACCAGGACTAGTAACAGGGGTAAAGAGATAATGGCATATTCAGATGATTGCATACCAATAGTGCCTTCTTGCCGAAATGAATGGCCCGACCTAACGATTAAGAAGGATTTCTTTTGAACTTACATAAACAAAAGAGATACACAGGAGCACCAGCATGCTGAGGGCACTTGGCATTTCATAAAAAGGGAGCCTAAAGTTGAAGACAGAAATAATATAGAGGGGGGTTCTATACTATGCCTTAGGAATAAAAGGGAGAAACTTCTCCTATTGGACACTCAATTTTTTGTTCATAAGTAAGCTGTGCCAAGTTAGTGTCCTTAGGTGAATCACATTATAGGCGATTCAAGATATGTGGATACTCTGGAGCCTGTTACCTTATAATGATTTCCTCTTACTTTGGGTTTCTTCATCCAAACAAAATAGACTTTTAGCGAAGTATCATAACTTGTTGGAGCACATAGACACATATTTTTGTAACCTCTTGGGGCAAAATCACTCCTACATTAGAAAACGTGTGCACACTCTTACATTTTCGTGATTTTAGGTTAACAAATATTATTACTGCTAATGTCACTAGAGAGCATGAGGTAGCCATATCAAACTTAGAAGTAGTGATCGAGGTGGCCATTGATAGTCACAAGAAATCTACCTTATTTGCATGGATCAAGTGCTTCTTTGAGTAAAAAAATTCAGATAATTTAGATGATCGATATAAGTAAGCTTTTCTAATCTTATACACTGTGGCCTCTTTTGTTGTGTAAATTTCAATTTAATTGACATGTATATTGCTTTTTGTTGTTCTCGGGTTTAAGCTTGAGGCTTTGTTAGCATGCCGGTTGTCCTTATGTGTATTTCCTAGTGGTCCAGCTAATGGTGTTAGTTGTCGGTTCTTTCATTCGGTTATTCATATCCCATGCGACATGTGTTTTGCCTTAAGATTATTCTACCTTGGCTGCTTATATCGGCATCTAGACTTATATCACAAGACTTTAGTTCGATTGAACGGCGACCTTCATCCGAGGCTAGCTAGAAAAAACCTACGGCCTAAGTTCCCACACTAACGACTTTCTTCCGCTTCTAAGCGATCTTCAATTTCTTATATGTAATGACATCCTTGAAACTCAAAATTGTCCATTTGCTAAGATTACTCCAAGCTTGGTCTTCATTATCATTATAGGAGATGCGTGACAATTGGATAATGAACTCCTCATCTTTTGGGTTAATCTTCTGTAATGCTTGGTCCAAGTGATCTCAAATAAGTACATTCAAGGCTTGCTCCAAGCGTTTTACTCTTGCCCTTATCCTCGGTCCTCTAATTCCTTCCAATGGATCATAGGAAAGAGTTGGTGCAAGTTGATTCCCATCAATGTGTGTGTTATGTAGGAACGCACTACATGTCGCCTAATGAGAGAAGTAACATGTACAAGGATAATCGAGAGGTAAATGAGATGGGATGAGGAGTAGGTAATCTCAAATAAGGCTGGACACTATGGTAATAGGTGAGTATTTTGTGGGAATATTGTTGTTTTTATTTTCTAAGGAAAATTTGGTAGAATAACAAAGTTTTTCCAAAGAAGAGTTCCCTTTAAATGAGGAAGCATGGGGTATTTATAAGATTTTGCTATGAATTTCATTCTTCAAATGACCACGATGAATAATGGTTCTGAGTGAATGAGCCGCATATGGGCTTTTCGTGGGTTTAGGCCTATTAGTAGCTTCTAATGTGTGAGCCTTATTGAGAAAGGTTGAATCAGACTGACCGATCTAACAAGCCCTACTTCAAGCCCACCATGCCAAATCTCCCATGATTATCCTAAAACATGGACTTCACTCTCTAAGCCCTGTCTCCTCAGCCTAAAGAGTCAAATCCATTCAAGTATTAGGCCAAAAGCCCACGAATTGAATTTAGCCCTCTACAACATATAACTAAGCACAATCCATTATAACATTTAAAAGATAATTATGGATACAATGATATGCCATACTAATGCACATGACATACACTAGCCAATATCCTAACCGAGCAAATAATGAGTGGCTCTCAAGCAAATATGAGCGGCACTTAGTGGCTCTTGAACATAATGTGAGTGGCACTTGGCAGCTTCCAAGCATAATATATGAGTGGCACTTGTTAGCCACTTGTTAGCTCCTAAGCATAATATACAAGTGCCTTAAGATAGCTCCTAAGTAATAAATGAGTAGCATTTACCAGCTTAAAAATCGAGCGTGCAAATCTATATACTAAAAGCTAAGCTTAGTAAATCGAGTTTTATAATCAAAATATAACTTATAGGTCCTTTCATATGAACCAAGTTTTCAATTATGATCCTTAGGTCCAACTCATTAACCAAGTATTTCTAAATGACTCTTAAGTCCTTTTGTCAAAACTGAGCTTTATAAAGATGTAACCCTTAGGCCATTTTCATGCCATACCATGAATACACGTAATGCGATAAACAATAACCGAGCATATAAGTAAAGCCATAACTACAATTCCACAATTCAATTAACCAATCATCTATATTAAACATAATTGTGTAATAGAAACCACTATCAACAAGCCATATCTATAAGTAAGGTAATCTCAAAATACTTATAATATCAACCACTTCTTAGATATACTTTTCAAGTGATCACTACTGTCCACTAGCCATGATTATAATTAAGGCATGTGTACAGTACATGAATATCAATCACGACATCACAACATACTAAGTCAAGCAACGATATAAATCAATTAAATCAGAGTCAAGCAATTTACTTAAGTAAAATCGCAATGACTCTACAAACATCCGACTGGTTGTTTTATTTTATAGCCATTATGCTCAAGCACAAAAAGATAAGAGGTACTCACTTGAGCTGTTGTATATACTTGATAAAATCCTTAAATACTAGTACCCACCAATTATATAAAAAATCACTTATATTATATAAAAGATACTTCAAGTTATTTAAATTTTGTCATAGTAGAAAAGTCTCTACAATGCCTTCTAAATTATCATTAGAGTTGTTAAACTTTCCAATTAGATGGAAAAATCCTCAAACTAGTTTAATTTGAAATTTATTAGAGTTTTATTTTGCTTAAATTTATTCGTTAACTTTATGGTTACTAAATTAAAAAATAAAACTTAGTTTAGCAGTTTGTATGATGTCTAATTATTATAATAATTGCTTATATAAGATAAAAATTATGTCATAATAGAGTATAAGGAGTGTTGTAATCACAATTTGGTATAAAATAATCATTTTCCAAAGATAAATATCATAATGGTTTTTTTAGTGTTAAATAATAAAACTTATAAAAATATATTGAATTGTTAACAATAAAAATTTTTAATATACAATGTAACTTATTTTTATAATATTGTTAATTCAATTTGAATAAATATTTGAATATTAATAAGTAGATTTTAATATATAAATATATATATGTATTTTATTACTAGTATCTATATCTATTTATATATCCATATAAATATAAAAATATTCCTCTAATACCAATGTGTATATGTATTCCTTTATAGTTGAAAGGATAAACTTTAAAATAATGTATAATCTTACTATTTCGCAACAATACACTAAGGGAGCGAGCTTCTAGAAAATATTTACTACCGATTTTGTCAAAGTTGCCCTATTTACGAAATCCAGCCGGTAAATTCATAAAAGTATAGAAGTATAAAATCTTTTTATTCATTACTTAATGTCGCCATTTATTTTACATATATATCGTACATGGTCCACAATTATCTTAGAAAAACGTATATTTTCACAAGCACATAATAGATGAACATTTCGCGTTTATGCATTCCCTGTATTTAGATATAGAGAGCCATTTCCAAAGGATTAATCCTTGTGGGACTTGTAATTCTAGGCTTTGTAGATCTGCAATGTGCAGCCCAACGTGTGCGTGCAACCCACTTTGATTCACTTTCTCTTATTCTTTTTTTCCTCTAAATTGAAAAAACCACCTGATTCTTAATCTACTCCATGAATACTCTTAAATTGTATGAAGATCGTTGCAAAAATTTATCTACGTCGAGTTCAAATCGTAGATCAAAGCAACCTATCGAAGCTGAAAAACACAGTAGATATTATATATATTCCTAACTTTAATTCGTGTTATCGAGCCCTTTTTAAAAGTTTTTCTTTTAAAAAATTTGTTTGGAAAACACCCTAACATATTTTATAATTCATTTCAACCAATTTGGATGAAGATTTCAAAAACACAAATAAATAAATATTTATGCATATAAGTATACACATAAAGCTACAGACTTTTAACAAGAAAGTTCAAAGTTTTTATTTATTTTCTTACCACACAGTCATTATTGGGTAGTGTTAATGGCTGTTATTTGTAGTATCCCATGCTTGGTTTGCAGTGGTGGAGGTGGTTTGTCGAGTAGCGGTCGGAGGAGTAATTTATGGTCATTTAAAGTTACCTAGTCAAAATTGTTTCTCTTTTCTAGGTATTGAAACCAGTTTGATGAGCCAACTTTGGCGGCGTTTTCCAACGATATGATGGTGGCTGCAGTACAGTGGTGGTATGGGATTGAAAGAAGGTATGAAGTAGTTTCAAGTGGTGGTCATGGCTTTGAATTTGAGTGAGTGACCGCTAAGAAATGGGAGAGTGAAAATCAGATAATGCAAATTGGATCGCTTGGCAGTGGGAAAGAGAGGAAGAAGAAGGGAGAGAGTCCCGCTCCGATTTTCTCTTGAAGTGGATCTTTGAATATAAGATTTCACCAAATTAGTACATCTAACGGTTTGTTGTTATAATCTCGTTGTATTTTGCCTCTTGTATACTTAAAGAAAGCAAAATATTTTGCAAGATTTTCCTCATTATGTTCGTCTAACTTATACATGTAATAGAAATTATTTTTGAATCATTTTTCAATGAAAATTTGTGAGTAAATTCAAAATATATTGATTTTATTATTTTCATATTGTTATTTATTTTATATTTTAAGATACTAACATTTATTTTGATATCAGTTAATCATTTGACATAAAAAAAACTCAATATTTTTTAGTTTCAATTTTTGCATTCAATATTATGTCATATTTGAGATACTGAAATTCATATTTTATTATTATTAGTTTTCAACCTTTTGTTATTTCTTACTATTTACTATACCATATTATGATCGCATGTCCATTTAATATTCTTTCTTTAACCTTTCAACTTATGCCGTGAAAATTTGTTTTTACTAATATCATTAGCATTCTAAAATTGTTTTCTTGAGTCTTACCAAAATTTTCTGTGAGGACTTCATATTCCTCCAATTATTGTCAATTTAATAGGATATATATATATATATATATATATATATATTTTCCTTCTCTTTTTGTTTTCTTTTTATTAAAGGTTGTAGTATTACACTCCTATGATCAATAGTAAGTTTGATGTTTTAGAGATGATCATGATCATCTCATAAAAAAGATTTCATTTTTTGAAATGAATGATTTAAACATGTATTAATTTTTTTAAATGAATGATTATAATTTAGATCTTAAACTTATAAATGAGTGTATCATTAAAACCCACGAAAAAAAAGGTTTATCACTTTAAATCATCACTAACAGCAATAGTTCTCATTGCTTGAATTAATTCTGATGATTGCAGAAATTAAGTTATATAGAGATAGAAAGAAAAAAAAAAGTTTAGTTGAAAAATGAAAATTTTCCCTTGTAAAATTGGGCACCCTATTTTAAGGAGATGACACACATAACACGACACTAAGCGCTATAGTGGGTATCAGGTGGTAGAGACTATATTCTTAATCAGAAGAGCAAAAGAGAGACTAGCAGTAGCGTCTTATTAGTGACAACATTGTTTTGTCCAATAGGATTTCTTTCAAATCTTTAATATTGAAAATATAGAATTTCCATGTTCATTCAAATATGATATTTTGACTTAAACATACACTTCATAATCAATGTTTTTGAAACATCCATTTAAGTATATAACCATAATATGTGACCACGAAATCCACAAAAAGTTTAATTCTATCAAAGCACAAAATACGTAATAAAACGCATCGATAAGATTTCTTTTCAGCCTTTTCATGTTTGATAAGCATCATAGTAGGATTATGGAAAAGGTATGTTAATTTGGTTATAATGTTAACTGATGTTTGAAGTCTAATGTTCTTAAGATATTAAAGAATCCAATGAATTATATTAAATAGGAGTAGCAATTTGTGTTAACGAAGTTTTTTTTATTTAGAGTTTAGATAAGTATGTTAAAAAAATCTATCTTTAACACGATTCATTTATTAATCATGAGCTTAATTATAAAAAATTTCAACCTTTAACATGGCCTGTTTATATTTTAGATTTCTGGCATACATACATATTGTCTGCCTCCAATTGTCCTTTTTCTATTATCTATATGTAACATGAAAATGAACATGGTTTGAGTTTTCATTGGGGCTTTGGAATTGCTAAAGTTCAGAATAAAGTGGTGGTTTGGTTGGTTGGTTAGATCATTGGGTTACGTCAACTCCAATGGGTTAGTCAGCGACTCAGCAAGGGCGAAATTTTTGTATACACACTTCAGATGATTGAAGTGAAAATGAAGAAATCTTTCTTTATTACCAAACTAAATATGAAAAATCTGAATCTTGGTAGTTGATATTAATATGAAAGTTATTGACATTGCGCGTTCTAAAAATTGCAAATGTAGCTAAAAATTGCATGAACAATTTTATGAGCTGGACGAATAATTTAGTACTCTTTTATAATATTAGGAAAAAAAAAAAGGAATTGGATAAGTGTTAGAGTAATGACACTAATGTTGAAAGAAAATTAAAAGTTAAGATAGGGTGAAATGATTATTGAAAAGATTTAGACAAGTTCAAAATTTAGAAAAGTCCAAATGCCATTTGTGACAACAAATTCTTTCCTCTAGTAATAATACACTGAATTGTAGATAAATTAGCTATACAAGATAAGATATATGGACACGTTATCTAAATAAATGTTAGATTAGCATATAAAAATGTTTAGAAATTTCAAATATATGTTTCCTAACATTTTAGTTCAGTTTGGTTTTCCAATTTGGAGATGTCCTAATTCAATTTTTTTCTGTTTCATTTTTTTAAACCACAAATAAATAAAAAAATCAGTTTTGTTTCCTTTGGATTTTTTATTTGGTTACCTCTTACTCCTCTTACTAGCTAAGTAATATACCTCGTGATGCTTATGTCAAAAAAATTGACACACAATAGCAACCTGTTTGTAATGGTTATTTAAAAAAAAAAAAAAAAAAACTTAATCATGTCATAAAGGGAAAACATTGCATTTGAAATTTACTATAAATCCGTTAACTAAGAAAATTGTTACTAATCCTTATACATTCCTATATTTTACTAACAATTAGAACGAGGTGTAGGCTGCCAAGCATATTGGTTAGGTGAAATAAAGCGTATTTGCTACCTTCTTAGCACACCACAAACTCACAAGTCACAAGACCATTCCTACTTTCGCTCTTGCTTGAGATAATTCAATTACAAGGCTTCTTTTACTTTGTAAAGTTATAAGAGCCGAATTATCAATCTTATATCTTCTTACACATTTTTATTGATTACTAATAACGTCAATTAAAGTGAGCCAGGAAAAGGGCAATTAAAGATTGCATTAAATGATATTATCCTTTACTTATTTGAATTGATTATAACCAACAATAATTAGATCGTACATCAAATTACATTAATTATTTTCCATTGTTAGTTCATTTTACTTGATAGCTGCCGAGGCCCTTTACACAATGTGCATATAACACCATAAGCTTAACCAGTGTTTGCATTACAGGTCCAAGATTATGCCGTGAGCGAAGTTTTGGTTTACTCAACAATCTCAAGAAAAATGGAGACTACAAACATTGTGCTTGCCAACAATAGCAACTCTACAACTGTTGTTCTTATCGCTTACCTCCTATTGCTAACATTAGTAGTATCTAGTCAAATTTAGTTGTATTCCTAATATCTCCAAGATCAAAAGATTTGATGGCAATAATTCCTTCAAGTAGTGGTAGGAAAGAGTGTTTTCGATGGTGGACATTCATAGTGTTGATGAAGCGCATCTTAGGGATTTGTATGTCTCTTCGATAATTGTTGAGCATCGCCTATAAAAGGTGATGAAATGGCTGAAACAAATACTTTTACGTCCTCAAACTTGCAAAATTCCTTGAGATCTCTTGCACATCTGCACTCCCAAATTTCATTTCATCCTTCTTTTCTTTGGTTCTACAACCCATTTCTATACTTTTTCCTTTAAGAACATCCCACGCACTTATAGATCAGTTCCTTCAACTTAACTAATGGGTTGTTCTTGCAGTGGCAGAGGTGGTAGTGATGCGTAAATTTAGGTATGTCAAACCTAAAACCCGGCGATCATAATTGAAATCAAATCCCAATGAACGTCTCGAACAAGTAGAATGGAACTAGACCCCAATTACACCTGTTAACTGAAACCTAAGTTATCAAGGGATTTTCCCCAAGCAATTCGATTGAAGAAAATCTGTAGAGTTCTTTCTCAAAGAACAAGAGAGGGTTTTTCTTTTCAAAGAAAAGATGTAATTTTCAATAATAGAATAATGATAATGTGTCCTTTTTGTCGTCCCCTCTTCTCGATGATATAAGGATATCTTACAACCAAAAATAATAAACTAAGTTTCCTAACATAGCATCTAGCCTTATCTTTCTATTGACTGAAACTTCTAACTAATTATACTAAAGTACAAACTAAACAAATACAGTAAAACATAAAAAATAACAAAACTGAAAATACTTGTTCCCTTTTTGGTTCAATAAAATGTATCTATTCTAAGACTTCCAAATCCTTGCATCCCACCATGGAAACGTGAATCAAATTGATAGGTGTTAGTTCTCCTTTAGTATAATTTGATTCCTTAGCTTGTAAGTCAATGACTGATCCTTATAAAGTATCGTTCATCCTCCTAGCTTTAACTCGGGTCATTGGGCCTCCAATACCTTGCACTGGATCTTGGGATTTTGGTTCTGTCCTCTTAAATGCTAGTTGATCCTCATCAGGTAGGACCTTCAAGTTAACCCTACGATTAGGCAGCATAGGCTGGATGATGTGCCTAAATGATCAAATTTAAGCACATGAAACCAATTGAAAAACCACTTCAACAAATCCCAAAAATGGCGTGAAGAACAATTTCCAAATGAACCCTAATTGTATAAACAACTTGCTCTAATACCAAAAGATGATATGCTTAATAGATCAAATTCAATCTTATGAAATTAATTAAAAGATCAATTAAACAAATCTCTTAAAATGGCGTGAATTCAACAAACTCCAAAACCCTTAAATATCAAATGATAATCACACAAGTAACAATGAGAATTACAATTCACAATTTGCAATTTCCAAAATGGATTATACTAAACACAATCAAAAGGACATGAAATCAAATTGAATTAAACCCTAAAAATTACGTGAATTTTACACTAAAAAGATAAACTAATTCCTCACCAGATATGACTCACTAGTAGGGAATTAGGATGGATTTGACGTTGTTGATGTTACGCACAACAAGAATCAAATCCCATTTGCCACACTTCACTCAAGAAATGATAAGAGTATGTGAAAAGGAGGTAGCTCTCACAGTTCAATTCTGAAAAAAATGTGGTTTAAGAAGCCCCCACAAACCCTACTTTAGCAAGTATTTATACTTACTCCAATTAGGGTTAAAATGTCCAAAAACTTACGTCTATGCCACTAATGTGGTCGGTCTTAATTCAACAAATTACAAAAAATCAAAATATCTAAAAAATGATTACAAAGTAACCGATTCAAAGTTAAAATTACAAGTTAAAAAAAAATGGTCTTCAAAGAGCCGGTTCATCAAGTCAATTGTGATCACAGCGGGCCACTGGATGTGAGTCTGATGATGTTCCCAATTTAATGAATAGTGTAGGTCATGTGGCATCCTATGAAGATTAATCACTGCACCTGCTATATTACCATTCAAACATTATTAGATAAAGAAAATGTATACATGTGAGTGATTTGGATCATCATCCAAATCAGGTTCCCTGACTATCAGGATCACAGGGTAGATTCCCATCACTGGAGAAGATGCTAGCGAGTTATACAAGTCGTTCTTAGAAGAGAGAAATGAGTGTGGAAAGTTAGCCTTGGACATCCCCTCTAATGATGGGGGAAGATGCAAAACTTATTAGGCTATGTTATGATAGGCTACTCACTTATAGATCAATCCTAGATGCAGTTAAGAGCATATTTTTTTTAGATGGAAATAGATTCAATGCAGTTGTATTGTAGCTCACTTCTGAATGGCTGGATCATCTAACCAATCTATGAGAATGAATGAGTTACCCTGATGAAGGGCAACCACTTTTGCATCTACTAGAGGTATTTTGAGTTTAGGTTGCTGTTTCCCTTCATAGAGTTTCATAAGGAGTTCTTTAACCATCACCATATCAAGCCATGCTAGCTTATCTTAAATGTCTATACATTGTTAGTCACATTTTAGAGCCTTTGTGAATTTGATGGAGTTAGGCTATTGCCCAACTGTCCCACTATTTTTATATGCTTTACGCCTTCTTGGGAGTGGTATTATCTAGTGAGCTAAAGTGGACTAAAGCTCCAGGATGGCCTGATGTACTCAATCCATAATTGGAAAGAGAAGTATGTGTGGTTGCATCCATTAAGGAGTTAGATTTCTAGGTTCATTGGTGAATCCTATAAAGACAAAAGTCACTTCGCGTTTGCCAACAATTGCTACCAAGCTTAGGTGCTAACTGTGGCTATTCAAGACAATGGTAAACCTTTCTATGCCTTGAGTCTTGTCTACAACTTCTTCAAGATTACAAAGGTGGCACTAGGAGCTCTTGAGGTTAACAAAAGGTGGGGTGGCTTAGCTATAGAGGAATAGTGCAAAGCTACCAATGGGCAAGGTGAAGGTAAGAGTCTGCGCTTTGAGGTATTGGCTAAAGGGGAGCTACTTGTTCATTGTAACTTAGAGATGCGGTCCCCTTATAGAATTTATGTCTGGTAAGGAGTTATGTAGTTTAAACTAACCTTTTTTTCCCTTTATTTTGCAAACATGCTACTAAAAAGGGTGAACATTTCCAACTTGCTGCTTACCAACCCACCCTTGATTGAAAGGAGGCCCAATGGGCAAAGAAAATGGCTAAGGAGACCCCCTTCCCCTCTAGAGAAGATCCTTATGAGAGGGGTTATAATCCAAGGTCCGGAGTTTTGAAAAATTATAACCTTAACTCAAGCTGCCCAAGAAAAGGGCAAAGAGTTCCTCTGCTCCTTTCGGCTTGACACTCCGAACTAGAGGTTAAGATTAACCGTTTGGAACTAATTGTTGTTCCTTAGGATCAACAGTTAATCGAGGAGGTTGTGTTAGGCATGATGACGGAATAAGTACGAGAATTTTTTGTAGAAAAGTTTCTTGAAGTGAGTTGTTCACTACTCACCTTATAGTTTTTCCAATAAACCCTTTTAACATCCTTTCTTGGTTCCAAATGGTAAAGGGTGCGTATGGACTCTATGCTTAGGAAGAGGAAGTGCGATAGGTATAATGATCTAATATTAATCACAATAAAATTTTCATGTTATGTTATTGTATTTATAAACATAACAACATTCATATGTAAAGGGCTTAGAAGGCCGAGGGTAATGATAAGTGTCAGAAGACCCTTAATTCTAGTGCTTATTAGTTATAATTTTATATGGATTTCCTGTAATTTGTGGAGAAAAGGGTACTTATATGATTAAATTTTAATTTCAGGCATCAATGGAGACAAAAAAAAAGGTTTAAGGATGATATTAGCAAAAGCGAAGTGACATTTGGTGAAAAATGAATAAAATTGATTTTCAGTTCAGCACAACCTTCGACACAACCCATGCAGACACTAGTGCTGGATGGAAAAAATGACTAGTAGCTAATTATTTTCAACTTTACCCCGAGCACAGCCGTGCTAGAGGCCATGCTGAACTAAGCAGTGAAAATAACGCATTTCGAAGTCAACACGGCCTCCAGCATGGCCATGCTGATGCCCTTGCTGAACCTCATTTTCTCATAACTATAAATAGTCGCTTTGTTTTATTTTTAAAAAACCTTTTTTTCTTCTAGCTTCATTCTAGAAACCCTAGGGGAGCATTATTACGAACTTCAAGAGGAGAATTGTCTAAGCATGATTGGAGATCACAAAACAAACAAGGGATTATTCTTTTTAGCATGAATCAATTCTATTTCTCTAGATTCTCTGTTTTTATTGAAAACTCAATAGAGGAGTAATTCTTTATATCTTTCATCTTGTGAAACCCTAACCCATGTGTTGAACCATTGATTGATTAATGAATTATTTATATCTTTACATCTATTCATGTGTTTCCATTGTTCTTGTGATTGAATTATGCTCGCAAATTGATTGCTTGTCTAATTTTTATTAGATTGAAAGAGGTTTCGTCTAGTAAATTAGATCTTCATGAATAAAGAGATTACATGTTTTACCTATAGGTAGGAAAATATTGATTTTCTGCAATTAATAGGAATTTGTGAACTTAATGAGATCTTGCATGACGGTAGTGAGGAAGAGGTCTCCATTACCTTATGCATGTTTAAGAATTGATTAACTCGAGGGAGTAATTGATTTTACTTAAGAGTTCCTGCAGTGTAAAGTGTAAATTGATTCATTAATCGATATCTTATTTTGAGAATTTAAGGGTTAGGGTGGAACAAGATAAGGGCTATATTTTGTGATTGAATATATATTTTTAAATAATATCATTTAATTCTAGGGTTACTAGGATTTGTTAGTTGTTAATTTAATTCATAATTTTCACATCATAAATTAGACTAGATAGTAGAAAAAGGTAATGCTAGTACTTGTTTTCTAGATCCCAAAGGACGACACCTGTTAAATCTATGCTATAGTCGATAGGTACACTGTCTAGCTCGATAGTAGATTTTATTAGTTATAAATTTAAAACTTAAAACGATTGGTTAGATTCAAGCGCATCAGGAAAATTGAAGACAGCTTAGGAAGAGCTAAGGATAGTCCATAAGGAATGCAAAAGAAGGTAGCCAAAGTGGACAACAATGCTAAAAAGGCCTTAGGTGAATTGGATAAGGTTCGAAGAGAACTTATAGTAGCCAACTACTGCATCTCTAACTTCATGAGGGAAGTAGTCTCCTACCAACAAAGGGAAGAAGGGCTTAGGGCTAAGGTTAGGTAGCTCAACGCCCAATTGGTCAATTATAAGGGTGGCATGAGCCTAATGCAAGTGGGCTTAGATAAGATCACTATTGAGGAAAAGGCCATGAAAGTACGCATTATTGAGATTGAGGAGGATGTTGTGTGCCATGCAACATGTATCCAAGAGCTAAAGGAGCTAGAGAGATTAGCTAAGCAGAGACTAACTCAAAATCATGGAAGAAATTTAGGCAAGTGATGCCTAGGTAGAGTTGTTTATTGAAGTGATGGAGGGGGGTTAGTGAAGGATGAGGTGTTAGATCCACCAATAAGATCCAAGCTATGACCTTAAATGGATTTAGGAGAAAATGAGGGTACCTAATACCCCTCTAGAAGAAAAAAGAGGAATTATTTGTGGAGAGGATAGCTAAAGATGAGCCCAAAGCCGAGGATGAAATGCCCTTCTAAACCTCCTCCTATGAATGAAAAAGGTTCCCTTTCCTCCAACAATGGATGAAGAAGTGCCTCATCCTCCTCTTGAAGATAACCTCACTAAAGGACCTTTGCCTCCTTAAGTGCTAGAATTAGTTTCTCCTCTTGCTCGACACAAATCTAAGCCAACCCTTGTTTCCAACCTAAACTAGTCCTTATAATATTCACACTTGGACTTTGCTTAGTCCATTTGTTGTTGTTTTTTTTGTATTATTTTTTTTACTTAAGGTCGATATGTCGACTGGTACAGTTGTAAAGACACTTTGTGAATGAAAGTTTAGCTTGCTTAACATTCTGTTTGCTTCTTTATTTTTATATTTATGTTACTCACTATCATATGTTTGAGACTTTATACATTTTCTTTTCATAGATCAAGTCATGTACCTATCGGAGATTGTGTATGACTAAGGGACACATGTCCCATATCGGGAGCACCTTTGACATTCAAACTTAAGTCTAGTTGATGAAGGTATCCCACCTTTTCACTATGGGATATGAGTCCGTCTAACTTTACCTCGAAAGTCCTAGGTGTTTTGTTTACTTCGTTGCTAAGTGGAGGTCCTTAGTATCTCATTGTTGTAACTAAGCTAGGACTTAATTGGTTAATGGTACTTATGCAGTTGAGTTTATTGTTTAAGAATTCATGTTCTCGTAAAACGACTATAAAATATAAATAATACATAACATTGAGAAAAGATTGAGGGAGCAATAATTTTATCAATAACTAAAGCTTTCATAATGGGAAAATGTTGACATTAAGCTATTCATGATATAATCTAAGGTTATCCATGTTCCAAGTCCTTAGGATTGGGTGTTTGTTGAGCCTTTTCAACTTAAATGTCTCATGGTCAACAACTTCTCAAACTCTAACTAATTTGACAGGAATCTGACCTTTGGGGCAATCACCTCAAGGTAGGGCACATGGACTTCAAAACCTAGTATAGAGAATACTTTCTAACCAACCAACTAAAGACAAAGTTGCTTACTTTTATGAGTTCCACTTCCATCATCGACCAAGCTACTACCAGATACTCATCTCTCTACGAACTAAAGAAGCACTACTAAGCCACTCCTAGGAATCCTAGTCAAACAAGCTTTAAAGCTCAAATAGTTTGGACTAACCCACCTTGACACCTACCAACCCTTTTAAAGCCAACCAAGCGACTATTCGACCTATTCAACAAAAGAGCCACTCACAGTAGCTTAGATGAATGCTCAGAACCATTTGTCTTTTTCTGCTAAGGATGTATTCCTCTTCTCTCTTCACATTTTTACCCCTTTCATTTTATACTAGGAATATGCTTTTCTCATATACTTAAAAGAATTTTTCTCTTTCAGTGTGTAACCTTAGAAACTTACTACAAATAGTCCCTTCATATGTAAGCCACATTATTACATTACTAAATAGAGAAATATAATTTCTAACCTCTTACGAGTCCTTTCTCTCAAGTTGTTTTACTTTTATCAATCTTTTTAGCAAGGATTATGGCAAATGTCCTTAGTCTAAGATTGTGTGTCATATCGAGTTGGGATTAAGTTGCTCTTAGTTCTTATGATGTGTAGTATCCATTGGAAACATTTGCATTTCTACTAATTTACCCATTTTTCCATAATATTTTCTTCTATTCTTGGAAGGACCTATAGTTAGTCATTTTGGTAGGTTGATACCCTAGTGATTACTAAGCTCCTAAGTGTATCATCTATTTATTGGTATTAGAGTGAAGGTTCTGACAAGGGAGTGTAGTTTGTAGTTATAGTAGTGTTGCTATTAAGCTTGTTGAAATGTATAGTAGTTGCTATTGTGTAGTGCAAATGTCGAACCCTAGTTTTCAAGGTGGCATTAAAGACTTTGAAAGTGATGCACATGACATAGAAGGCATGCCGCTTAAAATGCAAGATCTAACAATGAACAAACTCAAGAGTTGACTATTGCTATTGCTAAGTTAGCTATCATAGTGCAACGTTTGGTAGAAAACCAACTTGCTCAAGTTGTTGTAGGCATTGGTTGAGCTTAAAATGTCAAAGAACTAGCAAATCCACCTCAAAATGTTCAAAATGGTGGTGAATTAAGGAGAGACCAAAGTATGAGAAGGCTTATAGAAGTTGAGGAAGAGTTTGATGAAGGAGTTGGAGACAACTTTGAGGAAGATTATGTTATTCATGTACACATGCTCCCAAAGGGCTTGATAATGTAAAAATGCAAATCCTTCTATTTTTTGGGAGTAGACATGTTGATGATTATGTAGATTGGGAAGATAAAATTGATAAACCATTTGAGTATCATGAGTATAGAGAAGCTGTAAAAGTAAGATTGGTTGCTTTAAAATTTTTGGGATATGTAGCATTATAGTGGAAGAACTTGCTAGCCACAAGGAGGCAAGTTGGAGAGTATGAGATAAGGTTGTGGATTGAAATGAAGAGGAGTTCTAAATATTGATGATTCAATGCAGAGTGGAAGAGCTAGAAAATCAAACTATAACTTGATTCATTGTTAGAGTGAAGTATAAGATTGCTAGCATTGTAAAGCTATACTTTATGAATGCTTTAGATGATGCTATTCGTTTGGCATAAAGAGTGGGGCATCAAAGGCACTACAATTTGAATCAAGGTGCTAGTGGTCAAAATGTGATACTGGCCCTACCATTAAGGATTCCTCCCATCTTGTATGAGATTAGCCAAGTCGAGGTAATGGTAGACCTGAAATTTCACCAAGGTAAGAGGAGAGGAGAGTAGAGACCAAGGGAAAAGTTATAGAGCAAAGAGATCTAAAAAAATGAAAAGAAGGAGAGAGCTTTAGTAAGAAGATAAGCTAAATCAAATTCTTCAAGTGCTTAGGTTTTGATAATGTTACTACTCAATGTCTAAACGGTCAAGCTATGATCTTAAAAGATGAAGCACACATACTGGAAATTAATGGTGTTGATGATGAAGAAGGAGTAGGAGTAAAGTGTGCTAAGGAGGTTCTTGGAGATGATGAATCAAATGCAAATGTTGACTAAGGAAAATTCTTAAACATCATGTTAAGAAGAGCTTTAAGTGTCTCACTCTAGACCTTTGATGAACAAAAACAGAAATTTCTTTTTTCACACTATGTATAAGGTTGAAAGGGAGTTGTGTGTGCTAATCATTGATGGGGGAAGTTATATCAATGTAGCTGCTACAACTATAATAAAGCAACTAAAGCTGCTAACCCTAAAGCATCAAGGGCTATACAAAATGCATTGGCTAAATGAAAAGGAATCTCTTCATGTTACCCAATAGGTCCGAGTACCAATATCCATAGGAGATGGGTGCTAGCATGTGGTTGTATGTGATGTCCTAGCCATGAGTGTGTCCCTCATACTCCTTAAACGTCCATGGTTGTTAGATCAAAGAGTCTTACATGATGGATATAAGAACACTTATGCTTTTCAAAAGGATGAAAGAAAGGTGGTGCTATAACCAATGACCTTAAGCTAAGTGAAGGATACCTAAGCTTAGTTGAACTGGGCTCAAAGGAAGGCTCTTGTTGTATCACAAGGTGAGCTAGTATAGTCATTAGAGATGGAATTGCTTATATTCTTGTTGGTTAGAAGATTGTTTGAGATGAGAGACTAAGTTTTTTTACCAAAGGAGCTCAATGATTTGTTAAATGAGCTTTGACACCTATTTCTTGAGGAACTGCCAAAAAGATTACCTACTTTTCTAATTATAAAGCATTGCATTGACTTGTAGCCTAGCACAATGTTACCTAGCAAGGAAGCCTATTAGATGAACCTTGAATAGGTTGTTGAGTTGAAGAGGCAAGTGGACGAGCTGATAGAACGAGGTTATGTGAGAGAGAGCATAAGCCCCAGTACTATACCAACTCTATTTATCCTAAGGAGGGATAGATCATAGTACAAGTGTATTGATAGTCAAGCTATCAATAAAATCTCTATCAAATACAGGTATCCTATTTTGAGGTTAGATGACATGTTAGATAAGCTTTATGGTGCTCGCATTTTCTCGAAGATTGACTTAAAGAGTGGATACCACTAGATATGCATGAGACCAAGAGATGAATAGAAGATAGCCTTTAAGACAAAGCATAGTCTCTACAAGTGGCTCGTCATGTCCTTTGGAATGACCAATGTGCTAAGTACATTCTCAAGATTGATCAACCACATAATGTGAGCATTGATTGGAAAATGCATCATTGTGTACTTTAACAATATATTGGTGTATAGTTCTAACCTAGGAACTCACATTGGGCACCTATAAGAGGTCTTAAGTACCCTCTGAGCTAAATAGTTATATGGCAATTTGAAAAAGTGCTATTTCTATCAAGATAAGGTCATATTTTTGGGATTTGTGGTAGGAAATGGAGGAGTAAGAGTTGACGAGAAGAAAGTTTAAGCCATACTTAAATGGACAATATAAAAGAATGCCTTCGAGATCAAATTTTTTCATATACTCACATCATTTTACTACTGTTTCATCCAAAACTTCAATACCATTGTAACCCCTTTGATTGAGCTAACTAAGAAGGACGTAGAGTTTTGATAGGGAGAGAAAGCTCAAAAGAGTTTCAATGAGATTAAAGATAAGCTGATTACTACACCCTTACTAAGTTTACTCAACTTTGACAAAGTACTTGAGCTGCATTATGACGCCTCAAGAGTTAAGGTCAAAGTAGTCTTGATGCAAGAGCAACAACTTATCATGTATTTTAGTGAAAAACTCAATGGTGCTACATTAAACTATTTGACGTATGATAAGGAGTTCTATTCTTTATTCCAAGTACTCACTATTTGGCAACACTATCTACTACCTTGAGTGTTTATGATTTACATTGACCATAAGTCACCCAAGTATTTAAGAGGTCAACAAAAGTTATCTCAACATCAAGCCGAGAAGATCAAGTTCTTAGAAACCTTTCCATTTATGATCAAGTACAAGGTTGGGAATTCAAATGTAGTAGTCGATGCCCTGTTAAGAAGGCATGTATTAATCACTACACTATAGGCCAAGGTCTTAAGCTTTGGAATAATGACCAAACAATACGAATAGGATGAAACTTTTGGGCCCATTGTGACCAAGTGCAGGGTTAGCATTAGTACTGATGGGTATTTCATGAATAACGTGTATTTGTATAAGGAGGGGTGACTGAGTGTACCAACTAGCTTGGTAAGAGAGTTACTGGTTAGAGAAGCTCATGCTAGAGGATTAGTAAATCATTTTGGTAAGAAGAGAACTTATGAGTTGCTAAAGGATCATTTCTACTGGCCTAGTTTGACGAAAGACGAGCATAGGGTGCTAGAGAGGTGTGCCACTTACAAAGGGTGAAGGGAAAGAAAGAACCATATAGGGAATATCTACTATTGCCCATTCCCAACCAACCATAGGTTGACCTAAGCATCGATTTTGCCCTTAGGTTACCTTAGACAACTCAAAGACATGACTCTATCATGGTGGTTATATATTGGTTCAATAAGATGGCCCACTTCATCCCATGCCACAAGATCGATAACATGCTTTATATTGCTAACCTTCTTGTGCAGGACATTATGAAATTGCATGGAGTACCCCACAACATTGTCTCAAATAAAGACCCAAAATTCCTAAGCTTCTTTTGGAGGATGTTATGGAAGAGATTAAGCATGAACTTGCTACCTATAGATAGATGGTCAGATTGAAGACATCAATAGGACCATAGGTGCCTTTCTTCAAGTAATAGCTAGTAAAAACCTTACCAATTGGGACTTATGTTTGCTAATTGTTGAGTTTACCTACAATAGATCAACACATAGTTTCACTGGTAAGTCCCAATTTGAGGTCATTTATGGCAACAATCCATCCATACCTATAGGTATGATCTTCACCTCGACCTCAAAGAAGGAAAGCCATAATGTTGTCAACTGAGCTAGAGAGATTGAGTAGTTACATTGGGAGGTTTCCGAGTGGTTAACCTAAGTAGTGGCAAAGTAGTAAGAGCTTAGAAGCCAAGGAAAAAAGGTTATGAAGTTTAACTTTAGAGACTTAGTTTGGATTCGTTGCAGTAAGGACAGGTTCCCTTGTTGTAGAGCAAACAAGCTGTCACCCTAAGTTTATGAACCCTTTAGTGTCCTATGGAAGATCAATAACAATACCTATAAGCTTGACCTACTAGATGGCCATAGAGCTTCATCTATCTTTAACATTAGCAACCTAGCTCCATATGTTCTAGAAAAGGACCTCACAAACCCTAGGGAGATGATAAGAATCCAACCTCTAGGCCAATCACTTAGGCTAGGGCGCATAGATTTTAGAACCTGGTGTAGGGATTATTCTCTAGCTAACCAATTGAGGATGAAGTCACCTACCTTTATGGGTTCCACTTCCATCATCTATTAAGCTACTACCAAACACTTATCTCTTTTCGAGTTAAGGAAGCACCACCAAGCCACTCTTGGGAATCCTACTTGAATAAGCCTTAGAGCTTGAACAATCTAAACTAACTTGCCTTGACACCTACTAAGCCTTCTACAACTAACCAAGTCATTATTCGACCTATTCAATGAAAGAGCCACTCACATCAGCTTAAATGAACGCTCAAAACCATTTGTCTTTTTCTACTAAGGATGCATCCAATATTTCAATTACACCTATCTCTAACATCTGATAGCCGCATGTGCCCTTGGGAATATTTCTTTTATCTCTTTACATTTTGACCCCTTTGTGTTATATTGATAATGTGCTTTTCTCATGTATTTAAAAGAATTAGTGTGTAACATGAGGACTCACTGTAGATAGTCCCTTTATATGTAAGCCATGTTATTACATTATTGAATAGAGAAATATCCTTTCCAACCTTTTGTGACTCCTTACTCTCAAATTGTTTTACTTTCATCAATCCCTTTAGTAAGGATTGTGGCAAGTGCCCCTAGTTAAGGCTTGTGCATCATATAGAGTTGAGATTAGGTTGTGTTTGGTTCTTGTGGTGCATAATATCCATTGGAAACATTTGTATTTCCGCTAATCCAGCCATTTTTCAATGATATTTTCTTCTATACTTGGAAGGATCCATAGTTAGTCATTTTAGTACGTTGATATCTTAGTGATTTCTAACCTCTTAGGCATATCATAAGTCCTCCCAACTTACAGCTAGCTTGCCTTGACCTTCTCTAAATCCAGTGGCTTTAAGCTTCCTGTAAACCAGGTCGCCAAGTTGGAAAACTTTGTGCTTATCCTTCTTATCATAGCATATGGCTGCTATTTCCTGATATGTTGCCACATGGTGGTTGGCTTAGTCTTGCAAATCTTTTAAAAGGTCAAGGTTAACTTAAAGACCTATCTCATTAACTTAGAGGTTGACGTCTTAGGTGTGAATGTTGGGAAGTTCACGCTCAATAAGCAGTACTGCCTTAATTCCATAAGCCAAATTGAAAGGACATTCCTCAATGGCTATTCTTGGAGTTATTTTGTAGTCCCATAAGATATAAGGGAGTTTGTCAGCCTACTTTACTTTCACTTAATCTACCCTCTTCTTGAGGCTCTAAAGGATGATCTTGTTGGTGGCCTTTTCTTGTCCATTTAACTATACATGGGTCATCAAGGTGTAATGGACGTTGATGTCAAATTTAGAACAAAACTCTCTAAACCTCAAGTTGTTGAACTAAGTTCCATTATCAATCGCTAGGGTGTGAGGTATGCTAATGTTGCATATTATGGACTTGCTTATAAAGTCACTCACATTGCGTTTGATAATCTTCACTATTGCTTATGTATCTACCCATTTGGTGTATTCTATAGCCACAATGATATATTGGCATTGAGTTATTGCTTTGGGGAAAGTTCCAATGATGTTAAGCCCTCATTGGGTAAAAGGACCAAAGAGTGTTGATGGGCAAGAGGTTGCTATTTGGTTACTTGTCTATTAGGGTGTCTTTTTAACATTTGTTAGATTGTTGCATCATCGCTTTGGCATCTTTTGAAAAAACCCTAAAATCCCAAATAAGTCAATGGAATTAAAAAAGAAGATTTGAATTTAAATAAGAAAGGGTTTATAAAATTAAGGGCTAAACCATTTTAAAATGGCCATCATGCTCATGAACTCAATTTATTAAAACTGGCTCTAATGAATTTGAATAAAATTCCAAGACCTTAATTAAGTAATTAAAGTCATTAAGGGATTATTTGGAATCAATTAGAAAGGAAAAATTAGATATTGGAGATCAATTTTGCAAAATGACCATTTTACTCCTAACCTAATTTATAGCCTAATTATTTGGAATCAATTAGAAAGGAAAAATTAGAGGTTGGAGATCAATTTTGCAAAGTGACCATTTTGCTCCTAGACCTAATTTATAGCCTTTCAAGTTGGCTAAAATCATTAAACAACTTAAATTAAGGTCATCTAGAGTCGTTTTAAATTATTAGGAGTGATCACTTAAAGTTCAAAAACAAATTACCAAATATGACATTTTTTCCCTTAAAGATGGTTTTATCGAAATTGGATCTGAAATTTTCTTAGAGACCCTAAATATAGCTTTAATACCTTAATTAGGTAAATTAAATTAATTACAAAATATTTGAAAACAATTGGAAAAGAAAATTTTAAATTCAAATGTCAATTGGATAAAGGGTGATTGTTTAAATTGAGTTTAAGGGTATTTTTGGGAAAAGAAAAAAAATATATGTTAGCTGGAGTAAGTGGGGGGAAATTAAGGAAAAAATAATATAAAATAGGCTAAATTAAGATAACACATGTTGCTATAAGGTATAACCTATTGACCCTTATGGACCCATTTACCCTTACCCTTAAACCCTCACTAAACCTTATTATAAAAACCCATTTTATGATAGAAAAATAGCAGCCCCTATTTCATTTTTCTAGAAAGCTTTCTAAGATAAATGATCTCAAAAACCCATTAAGCCTATTATACTCTTTAAAGCTCTTAATACCCATTGAACCCTATACCAATCTAGTTGTTTTCTTGTAAGTTTAAGGTCAAGAATTAAGTGGAATTTCAAGCTAAGAGGGCGCATCTTACACATAATATGGTGTGAAAGGTAAGTAAGAAAATAACTTGATTCAAGTGGATTTTAGTTTATAGATTGTAGATCTAAATAGTGTATGATGTTTATTATGAAGGAAATCAATTGGAAGTTTGGAAAAAATATCATTTTGGAAGTAGGTAAGCACAGTTTCAAAAGAATTTGAGTATTTCTTAGATCTCCAGCAAGGTAAGATCAAAATCTTGTTTAACTTGATGATTTAGAATAGTGATAAGTAATGGAACATAAGGATTTGATGATTTCTTGAACATTGTTAGTGTTTTGTAAAACCCATTAGTGACTGCCACCTATATTGAGTGTTCTTGAATGCTATTTGATGATATAAGAGTTGATCTAGGATAAAATGTGCTATATGTGTTGTTAGGTGTTTGATTGAACGATAGAAATGAAGGATGATGCATGATAATTAAAAATATGTAATGGGTCATTAGATGTAGTTGCAACTGCTACTATGAAGCTGGAATTGAGGCTTAACTTTTCTTCCTTAATCTAATTTGAATATTAGATAACGATCAATTGATGAATGGAGTACAAACAGATGAAGTATGGAGTGACTTTGATGATTAATTAGTAGGTATGGCATGTAGAAGGTTGGAATTTGGTTATATGATTGAATTAGTGGATGAATGAGTCAATTTAATTGTTAATTTATGAAAGTTCTAATAGGTTACTAGATTTTTAAACCGTTATATTTGATGATAATTGAAGTTACTTGATAAATATTAAGTTTAATGAAGCTTAGGGATGAATTAGGTTGATTTGGAATATTGTAAGAACTTGAAATGTGGAATTTCTTGTATAATTTTGAAAAAATATGATAAATTATGTTTATTTTGGGTAAATTTGGCATAATTATGGCTTAATTATGAATAGTAGTTGGATTGAATATGAAATGAGGCGTAGAAGTGATAATGTGTTGAAATTAGCATAATGGAATTAATAAAATTTTAATTGGGGCATTTTTCGTTCCATTTTCTTTGTTTTTATAGTATTTTGAGCTTGAAAATTAAAAATAAATGATATACTAGACACTAGGAAAGGGTAGGGACAAATGGGCTTTGGTTTAAAATGATTTAAACCTAAATTGAATAAGTTATGAGCTCCTAAAGTTAAAAATTCGTAATTAAAATTGGTCTAGTAGTTCAACAGCCTTAAATTGAATATAATTAGGTTCTTTTTTATAAAATGGGTAGTGGAAATGATAAGGAGATAAATGGATTTAGTTTCACCTAATTTGGGATTAAATTGAGTAAGTTATGACTTTTTAAAGTTAAGGTCTTAATTTGCAATAAGTTAAGATTTAGTTAGACAATAGTTTAATTAAATTGGGTCAAGGCCAACCCAACCACAAGTCAACCCAACCAAAACAGGCCCAAGAACCACCCTCTTACTCTCCCTTAAGTGGCCTATGAAATTAAACATAATTTGCTTAAATGGGCTTAATTTACTAAACAACCTTAATTGGGCCAAAATAAAATTTGACATAATAATGTGGACCTAATAACTTAAATGGCCCCAAAACCTAAATTCAAAATGCAATTGGGCCTATTTTCTTCTTAAACAGGCTTTAGCATGATGAATAACTCAATTGGACCTCAAACCAATTCATAACCCAAATTAAATTAACTAATTAAAATAAAATTAGACTTAGGCCTAAGAAATAAAATGGACTTACTTAATTTCAATGAAACTTAAATGAGCCTAAGACTCAAACATGCTTGGCCCCATTAAACTATAGGGCCTATACCCTAAATGGGTTCTAATAAACACACTAAAGTTAATTGGGCTTTAAACCCATTAAGGCTCTAAATTATCTAAACACTTAAAATGAAAATCCAATGGAACTTAATAAATCAATTACACTTAAGACACAATTAATGAGACTAAGTAAATACAATAGGCCTAAGTTAATTTAAAATTGGTAAAATTAATGCAATTTGACTTGAATTATAATTAGTAATTATAACTAGACTCATCTACATAAATTAAAGTTAGTGGGCTTATTTCCAAATATAATTGGGTCTACTATACTTAAAGGGCCTAAATATTTAATTGGGCTTTAAACCTAACTAGGCTTAAAATTGAAATAATTTATTAGGTTTAATTAAATAAATCTAAATTGCTTTGGGCTACAAATAGCTAAAAGCTAGTTGCGCCCAAATAGCCCAAATTGGGCTTGTAATTAATATGGGCCTTAACTAGCCTATACCAAACCAAGAATTGGATTCAATCACTTAGAATAATCGACTAACTTATAATTTTCTTTTGATGCATAAAACCAACTCAATTGGAACCAAATTGAAATTTGGGATTGTCAACCTTTCACATATACAATAGCTTGCTACTTGACTAATAATCAACCTGACTAAGTAACTGTTTACTACTTGTGCATAGTTACTTGAGCTAGCAAGTGACAAACTTTGGATCAAGATTATAGCTACAGTTATATACCCCCAAATGACATGGTAGTTAGATGCTTAGGCCACCTAAGGTGGCTCAGCAAGTAACTGATAAGTGAAAACACGTCAGATAATGAGCACTGTGGAAGGAAAGAAGGTATATTAGAAGTCGTCTAAGGTTATGAGTCTCGATAGGTGATAAGGGTATATTCTACTCAAATTATATTGTACGAATCATGTTAAATTCTAATTGACTTTATGTGAATTATAAGGAAATGGAACTTAATTAGATTTACTGTGCTATTTCAGGTTTGTTAAAGCTTAGAGTGCAAACATGAGAAAATATGTTTTGAAGATCGGCCTTGAAGCCTAAGCCACCAACATAAGCCATCGGCTTTGAAGCTTAAGCCACTAGCCTAAGCTACCGAACTTGAAGCCTAAGCCACCGGCCTTAAAAAGGAAAGTTGTCGGCTTTAGTGCTAGCTTTGAGAGGCAACCAAAAGTCATTCCTGAAGTGTTGATTAATATACCGAAGGGGAAGAAGAAAGGGGCATTGGATATTTTCTTTTTAACTTCAAAACCCTAGAGAGGAGGAGGGGAATTGTTTTGTTGTACTTAAGAATTATTTTATTTTATTAATTAAAGAGATTGGAATCATCAAGGAAGGACTTCTTCATCAAGGAATTAGAGGATTATTGTATTGTGATTATCTATTGAATTGGTGATCTCTAAACTAATACTTCTATTCAATTCATAGACTGAATTGTTCCTTTCAATTATGAATTCTATTACAGTAATTTCTTTTATTTATGTTTATGTTTTCAATTCCATGATGTTCTAAGTTTAATTGTGGGAAATCAATGAAACCCTAGAATAACTAAGATGACGATTATAGCTATATTATAAGATTGTTGGTTATATGGTAGATTCATATTGTAATTCCTATAGTATAAATTCTAATTTCATGTCTAAATTAGGATTTTAGGAATTTTAATAACTCGAAAGGGGAATTAAGGCTCAATAAGATTTCTTAAGTTAGGTTAAATAAGAACTGTGGAAATGAGATTATTTTAATCTAATTAGAAATTGTTTGAGAGCTTAATTCCTTATTAGTTTCTCACTAAAGAATTAGGAGAAATTAGGATAGAATATTAGTCAACTATATAATTGGGAGATTTGTAGTTGAATATAGAATCCCCTATTAATTTGTTTAATGGAAGCTAATAAATTAATTTTAGGGTTTTGATTTTTAATTATTTGGAAAAGAAACAAAGATTTTGACAATTTCATATGAATATCCACATAACTAAGAATTATTATAATATAATGATAATCTGATTAGTGAAATTAGGGTGGATTTGGTTTTCCTATTTTCAATTGATATATTTTCATAACAATTTCCTCCATGTTCGCAATAAAAATCTAGGTATAATAGATTAGTTAGTATTTGAGTTATTGATTCTCTAAATTTGATTACCTAAATAATAATAGAATTTAACATCAGTTTAGTACTTATTTAATCCTCCTGGAATCAACACTCAACTCATTACTATATTACTTGATCTAACCTAGTGCATTTGCTGGTAGAATTTTCTTGAAAATTGTTTTTTATATTTACAGCGAATTAAGTTTCTGGCATCGTTGTCAAGAATTAACTTAATATTAGACCACCTTCAGTTATGTTGTTAATTTAGGTGCAGTTCATAGCATATAATTATTTTTTGTTCTCCTTCAATTTTTTATTTATTTTTTTTTTTTTTTTTGCACAAGAGTAGTAGTGCAAAACTTGTACCACTAAATCTTGCGATAAAATACACTTTGCGTCAATGAAGATGAGAGAATAGAAGAAGAAAAGAATTGCAACCAATTGAGATGCTAGACAACAACAACAACAATCTAATTCAAGGTGTTGCTAGAGCACTTCGAGACTATACAATACCCACTATTATAGGTTCTACAATTAGGATACCTCATATTCAGGCCAATAATTTTAAACTAAAACTAGCACTTATTTAGATGGTTCAGACAAATCGGTTTAGTGGATATCCAAATGAGAGTCCTGATGAGCATATTGCAGCATTTCTCCAATATTGTAACACATTGAAGATGAATAACGTGTCAACTAATGTCATCAGATTACAGCTTTTTTCCTTTTTCACTAAGGGATAAATTTAGAGCTTGGTTCAATTCACTGCCACAAAAGTCAATCACTACCTAGGCTAATCTCTCATCTAAGTTTCTAAAGAGATTTTTGCCACCATCCAAGACTACAAAATTAAGGAATGATATCACCAACTCCACTAAGTTTAATGGTGAATCATTGTATGAGCCGTAGGCAAGATTAAAGGAGTTCACCAGGAATTGTCCACATCATGGACTGCTAGATAATCTCCTTATTAAGATTTTCTATCTTAGCATGGGTGAAACATTGAGATCTTTAGTACATGTTGCATTTGGAGGTGCATTAATGGGTAAGAGCTATGAAGAAGCCAGTGCTTTGATAGAAGAAATAGCCTCCAGTGCACATAATAGTTAAAATGAGAGAGGTAAATCAAGATTGGCATCTATCAATGACATATACCCAATGTCTGCTTAAATTGTAGCTCTCACAGCTCATGTAAGTAAACTAGTGATGCAAACCCCACCAACCTATGACGAAACCCGACGATCTAGATTTGATAACCCCCATAACCTATGGATCTATCAAGAACGTTAGAAACCATAGCCCGTTGTCTATAGACGAGACAAGAACCTTGGTATAAGTGTTAATGCCACAATCGATTATAGAACGATCGATTGATAAGTTTGAGTGAAAGCCATGGATTCAAAATCCGACAAGTTCAATAGTTCTATCAAGAACTAAAAGAGAAACTCTCTCTAATTTTTTTAATAAACTTTCTTGAATGTTAATCGTGTTATAATGAGTCTATGATGACTTTTTATAGTCCTACAAGAATAAGTAAACAAAACAACATAAAAAACCTAATTCGAATAAAGGACAAACATTAAATGCCGACAACCTAAAATATTATAAAGTTGGCCTACAATTACATGCAAAGCTGGCACCAAAGCGGCGACTTTGAAAGTTCTTCAACCGGCCTTCATTTACATATACACCAGCGACTTACTTGCCCACACCAGCCATTTAAGCCAATGGCCTTCAATGATTTTGAAGCTATCGGCCTTAAATCTATTCCTTGACTTCTACGCCCGTGCTCCGCACATCAAATAGAGTCGTACTCCTTGATCTAATCTTCCTAGCTTGTTTTTGATCATCTTTGGACCAATCCTCCTAACGTGATCTTCATCATTCCCCTCCTCTTGAAAAGGATTTGTCCTCAAATCATCACCTACATTATAAGGACTTAAATCATTAATATTAAAAATAGCACTAGTTTGATACTTACCTGGCAAATCCAATCTAGAAACGTTGTCATTGAGGCACTCAAGGACTCGAAATGGACCCTCGCCTCTTGGAAGCTGCTCTGATTGCCTTTATGCTGGGAATCGCTTTTGACGCTTACGCACCCAAACCCAATCTCTGGGTTCAAAGAGTATTTGATGATGCCCTTTGTTGGCTCGTTTTGTATATTGTTCCTTCTATCACTCAATATTAAGCTTAGCTTTCTCATGAACCTGAGTAGATCTCTTTATTCCTAAAAACAAAGAATTCTTAACCTCACTGACCCTCGCATAAAAATTTTCTTTCCACTCTGTTTTTCTCTCATTACTCAATTTTTTTTCCTCTTTTTTCTTTTTCCTTTAACTCTGACTCTCTCCCTTTTTCTTCTACCATAGCACTTAGTTTATTTTTACCACTCACTCTCTTTTGTTCTCTCTCTCTCTGTATCCTCACTTGATCTTCATAAACCTCACTAGGTATCAAAGGACAGAAAGTAACAAATTTCTGATCATGTACAAAAGAGTACTTGTTAGTGAATCCATCATACTTCACCTGCCTATCAAATTGCCATGGCTTCCCTAATAACAAGTGTGTAGCTTACATTGGAACTACATCACATAGCACTTTATCCTCATACTTTCCAATGCTAAAAGAAACTAACACCTGTTTTGTCACTCTCACTTCACCACTATCACTCAGCCTTTACAATTTATAAGGACGAGGATGTTTAATTGTAGGAAGCCTCAATTTTTTTACCATAGTCGTGCTAGTAGCATTTGTACAACTCCCACCATCTATAATCACACTAGACACCTTGTTTTGAACTAGGCATCTAGTATGAAAGATATTCTCCCATTGCACATTTTTCTCTTCCTTAACCATTATAGTCAAAGCTCTTATGGCTACCAACAACTCCCCCTGGATAGCATATTCTTCCCCATCATCATCTTTTAATGGTGGCATAGAATTATGATCCGAATCACTATCAGTTTCAATCTCTCCATTATCCCTCATCACCATAACTCTTCTATTTGGACATTAATTTGCTATATGCCCTCTACCCTGGCATTTAAAACATTTAATATCTCTATTCCTAGAAGTAGAAGGGTTGGATTTACCTCTAATCCCATGAGATGCCAAGTCTGATGTTTGTTCTAGTAGTGGTTTAGAGTGGGGTTGTTTCTCTTCCCTCTCCCCTGTTTCAGCTCTCCAATTAAATGAACTTAGTATGGCACGTGTGGTGCTACTACCCTTCCACTTGAGTTGCTTCTCAATCTTAATAGTCATATGAACAATATCCTCTAGCTCCACATAATGCTACAACTCCACCACATTTTGAATCTCCTATTCAAGCCAGCTAAGAACCTAGCCATAGTTGCCTTTTGGTCCTCCTCGATTTTAGCCCTGATCATGATAACCTCCATCTCCTTATGATATTCCTCCACACTACTATGGCCTTACTTAAGGGTTTGCAATTTGTTGTACAACTCCCTATAGTAATATGTAGGCACAAATCGTTTCCTCATGATCCTCTTCATCTCCTCCCATGTTCCTACTGGTGGTTCCCTGTTCCTCCTCCTATTCAATAAAAGCCGATCCCACCAAACAATTACATAATCAAAAAATTCAATGGCAATAAGTTTTACCTTTTTGGCTTCAGAATAGTTGTGGCACTCAAAAATCAACTCCACCTTTTTCTCCCACTTTAGATACACCTTAAGGTAATTCTTACCTTAAAAGGAAGGGATTTTCATCTTTATGTTCCCCAGGTTGTTATCTTCCTCATTCCTAACTCCTCTACTTCTCCCTGCATTCCTCCTATAACCCACAAATGAGTCCTGATTAGATTCAGCTACAAATCCTTCCCTACCTCATTCATCTTCCTCCATGCGCACTACCCTTCTCGGCATTTTGTCCCTCCTATACCCAACAGAAGCAATCTATGACTACTTAAAATTCCACTCCATCTGCTCATGAAATTGATCCATCTCTGCTCTAAACATTCTCATCATCTCAATAGTTAGAGTTTCCATGATCAATTTCGTATCAATTCCCCCCATCACACTTTCAAGAGAATTTCTATTCGACATAATGTTGCACAAGAAAATGTTAGGAGTAATAAAATAAAATCTCACAAATTCACTCACTCACATGTTTCACTCAAATTGCTCTACTGTTCTCACCAATCCTTGCCCACTCAAAAATTCCTCTTTTCAATTCTTTTGGAACTATCAATCCATCAGATTTATTCCTATAGAAATCTACCCAACTTTCCAAATAGCAGTTTTGTAACATAATTTGACAAGATTCACATAACGCTAAGAATTTAATTAAGGATCACCAAAAACTCTAAATCACAAATAGTAACACAACGTCCACTTAATTTCCAATTCTAACTCAACATAACCCAATTGAAAATAATTTCCTTCTTTTTTTTTTTCTTTTTCTTCTCTTTTTTTTATATGAATTTTGTTCTCTTTTTTATACGAATTTTCCTCTTTCTTTTCTTTTTGATTCTTCACAAAAGAAATGTGTACGATTCCTTTCAAACAACAACAACAATCATATCGAAATCTACTTGCAAATCGAAATTCAAAGACCAATTTTTTTTTATCCAAATTGTAGATCTAAGAACAAGCAAATGTAACAATAAGATAGGCAATCCTGACAAACCTGATTGCTTTGATACCAAACTAATGCGAACCTCACCAACACGTGACGAAACTCAATAATCTAGATTTGATAATCCCCAAAACCTATGGATCTATCAAAAATGATGGAAACTGCGAGCCGTTGTCTATAGATGAGACAAGAACCTTGCTATAAGTGTTAACGCCATAATGTTTACAGAACGATTGATTGATAAGTTTGAGTGAATTCTACGGATTCAAAATCTGATAAGTTTGATAGTTCTATCAAGAACCAAAAGAGAAACTCTCTCTAATTTTGTGAATAAACTTTCTTGAATGTTAATCGTGTTGCAATGAGTCTATGACAACTTTTTATATTCCCATAAGAATAAGTAAACAAAACGACATAAAAAACCTAATTCAAATAAAGGACAAACATTAAATGTCGACAACCTAAAATATTACAAAATTGACCTATAATTACATGCAAAGCTGGCACCAAAGCCAGCGGCTTACTTCCTAACGCCAACCATTTAGGCTAACGGCCTTCATCTCCACGCCAGCCATTTAGGCCAATGGCTTAAACCACCAAGGCCAACGACCTTCATTGATTTTGAAGCTATTAGCCTTAAATCTATTCCTCGACTTCTACACCCGTGCTCTACACTTCTAATAGGGTCGTGTTCCTTGATCCAATCTACCTAGCTTGTTTTCAATCCTCCTTAGACCAATCATCCTAATGTGATCTTCATCAACTCATCTCAGCAAAATATGTTAATGCTAATCAAGTTGCTTGTTGTGAGATATGTTCAGGACTACATTTTACTATTGAGTGCTTAATTGGAAACCCCTCAGATTCATCTAATGGAGAGCAAGTGAATTATGTTAAAAATTTTCAATAGGTTAATCAGGGACCTTATTTAAATAATTACAATCCAAGGTGGCGTAATCATCCAAACTTTTCATGGAGGAATGATAATAATGTACTTAAACCGCCTCCTGGATTCCAAAAGCAAGGACCTGCTTAGAATGCTCCACCTCAACAAAATCAACTTAGAATGGAAGAGCTTATGTTGAATTATATGCAAAAGACTGACACAATGCTATAGAATCAACAAGCCACCATTCGAAATTTCGAGAATCAAATTAGTCATATTTCTCAATAGCTGAGCAATAAACCATCAGGGGCTTTACCTAGCAACACTAAAGAGAATCCTAAGGGTGTCAACGCCGTAATGTTGAGAAGCGATAAGAAATTGGAAGTTGTTGATAAGGAAGTTCACACCAAACAAGGAAATTTAGAGAAAGAAATAGGGAATCAAAGGATGGAGGAACTAAAGTAGAAATCACCAATGGTGAAACCATATGTCCCTCCTATTCCTTTTCTAAGAAGACTGATGCAACAATAGCTAGATGCTCAATTCAGTAAGTTCCTAGAGGTTTTCAAGAAGCTACAAATTAACATTCCATTTGCAAAAGCACTCCAGCAAATGTTGTCATATGCTAGATTCATGAAGGATTTGCTAACCAAAAAGAGAAAGATTGATGGAAATGAGTATGTGATGCTTATAGGAGAGTGTTCTATGATCTTATAGAAGGACTTGTCTAATCTACCTAGGAAACAAAGAGATCAGGAGAGTTTCACCGTTCCTTGCACTATAGGAAATTTTCACTTTAATAAAGTTCTTATTGATTCTAGTGCAAGTATTAATTTAATGCCTTTGTCTACTTTTAGGAAACTTTAACTTGGAGAGTGTAGGGAAACTCATGTTACTTTGCAACTTGCTGATAGGAGCATTAAATACCCTAAAGGCATTATAGAGAATGTCGTTGTGAAGGTAGACAAATTCATATTCCCAGTCAATTTCATTGTCCTGGAAATGGAGGAGGATAGAGAAGTGCCCATGATTCTAAGCAAACCATTTTTTACAACAAGTAAAGCATTAATAGATGTGGAACAAGGTAAGCTTACTTTAAGAGTTATGGATGATGAGATAACTTCTAATGTTTATGAAGCTACAAGGAAATTTGATGATTGTAAATCTTGTTGTACCATTGATATTATTGATGAGCTTACCTATGAGTTTGCTGAAGAAATAATAGGTCTAGACACTATGGAATCAGTTCTTTGAGATTTGGATAATTAGAGTGATGAGGATGAGAGTAAGGAAAGATGCATGGAACAAGTGTCACAAATCAAGGCTCGATACTATGAGGAGCTAGGTACTAGTGAGATAAAACTGATGCCATCATTGGCACAACCACCAATGCTAGAACCTAAATGATAGGAATCAAAATCCTACAAGACCTATCATTAAGGCAAGAGTTAAAGGATTTCAAATCTTGGCGATAATGGTCCTTTATGAGCAAATCAACCCCATAATTATTTATATACTAACCTATTTTCTATTACTTATGTATTGTGTATTCCAACAGGCACATTTATCTGGCTTTACAGGGCGATGGACAAACTCACTAAGATTCAGCTTGTGGGTTATCCATGGACCGACCTAAACCAAAGATGAGCTGGACCGATGAAGTGATTTGAAGAGTCGACTTGAGAAGACAATTTTTTAATCTTTTATTTTTATTTAAACCATTTATTTTGTAAGTTTTTTGGACACTTTTATTTGGTTGTAATTGGTGTTTTTAGGACCGGCCATCCTAAAGTGGCATAATTGTAATTTTGTGGACATTTTAACCCTAAAGAGAGCAAGTATAAATACTTACTTAAATAGGGTTTTGGAGGATTAGACTTTGAAATTTGCAACACATATTTTCTTGTGAGAGATTAGGGTTTCTTAATATTTCATAGGACTTTTATCAATTTCAATCCAAATTGGAATTGTGGCGAGTTGCAACATAGAGAATTGTGAGTTATATCAATTCCCTAAGTTGTTTTTCCTTTTCATCACTAGTGTGTAATGTCTAAGGTTAATTAGGTTGGTTCTTTTTTATCTGATTTTGGCATCACTTGTGATCCAAAATCCTTTCATATAATGTGTTATAATTGATTGGTTTTATCTCTTGATATTGCCTTCAATTTTCCCTTTTATTGTTTGCGTGGAATTCTATTGATTTAAGGAGAAGTTCACGATTTATATGTTGGCGTTTTGATTGGGATTTTATTGGAAATTGAGTTGAATTCATGATTCATTTGATCAATATCATCCTTGTGGTTTTTAATCCTCATTGTTCTTATTAATCAAATCACCTTGGAAATTTAGGGTTCACGCAATTTTGATCCAATTTGAACCGGTTGTGATCTTGTCATTTAGGAGTGGTTTAATCGGATTATTTGCATATGCTTAGAGTCCCTTTTAAGCATATCATCTTTTGGTATCAGAGCTAACAACAATTGGATATTCATCATTGATCATGACAAGATTTGAAGAATTGGTTACAAGCATTGAGAATTTATGCCATTTGATTAACTAGTTGATTGACATTGTCTAATTGTCTTTTAAACTTAGTTTATGTGTGCTTAGACTTTGGTTTTAAGCACATCACTAAACCTTTGCCTATCTATTTAAAATATGTTTATCTTGGAAAAAATAAGACTTTGCCAATAATCATTTCCTCTATATTGATAGGTGATCAAGAGCAATAGCTCCTAAGAGTGCTAAGAGAGAATAAAGAGGTGATAGGGTGGACTATTGCAGATATCAAAGGAATTAGCCCTCTGATTTGCACTCATAAGATACTTTTGCAAGTTGAGTGCAAACTTACAGTGTAACCATAGAAACGACTCAACCCAACTCTTAAGGAGGTAGTAAAGAAGGAAGTGCTTAAACTGCTAGATGCAGGTATTATCTATCCTATGTCTAATAGTAAGTGGGTTAATCCTATTTAGGTAGTGCCTAAAAAGGATGGTTTGACTGTAGTTAAAAATGAAGCTAATGAATTAATCCCTACTCGCACTGCGACTAGGTGGCAAGTCTATATATATTACAGAAAATTAAATGATGCTACCTGTAAAGACCATTTCCCTCTCCCCTTCATTGATCAGATGCTAGAGAAACTTGCAGGGCATGACTATTATTATTTTCTAAATGGTTATTTTGGTTATAATCAAATTCCTATAGCACCTAAGGACTAGGAGAAAACCACTTTTACTTATCCTTATGTGATGTGCCTTACTAATTGGATAGCAAACACATCAATAAGTGGCGTGAACAACAAATTCCAATCAATAATTAGCGTGATCACTAACTTCACAAATGTTCCCTAATTTACGAGATTGATATTAAATTGATATATAGAAAAAAGCAATTATGTAAGTATCAATGGATAACAATGGAAATGAACTAGAATTCCACTCAAATTGAAATGATTCAAATTTGAAATGGAAGAACCCCAATTCACGTGGATAATGACAAGTCACCAACAAATTGCACTTAGATATGACTCACTAGATACAATTTGAAAAAAAATAACAAGAGAAAGATTGATATTACTCACAATCCACTCAAGTTGGTCTCACCATAATTTCATTTGTGAAATTGATAAGAGATCTTTTTGTAAACAAGGGAACCCTCACGGCAAAGAATGTGTTTTTTCAAAAATGTCTAAAGCTTCCTCAAAATCCTAGTTAGCAAGTATTTATACTTGCTCCAATTAAGGTAAAAATAACACAAAATTACAAATAAGCCATTTAAGTGGCCGGTTCCAAAAGCAACAAATTAAAAGTACAAATGATCTTCAAATGACCGGTTCTTCACTTCAATTAAATATATTGTTGGACCGATTCTTCTTTGATTTATGTAGATCCATGAATAACCCATAAATTGAGCTTTAGCGAATTTATCCATCGTCCTGTAAAAACTGACAAGTGTACCTACTGGAATGCACAACAAATATGAAATAGAAAAGAAGATACTAAACAATTATTCTCAAGGTCTAATTGTTCAAAGAGGACCCTCATCACCAAATTTTGTAATCCATTGACTCTTACTCTAGTGATAAGTCTTGTGGGAATTTGATTCCTATCATCTCCTCGAGCCTCAAGCAGATATGCCCTCAAATCTAATAGGTCTTCATGAACATCATCAGGTGAATAGAGTGATAGGTCTATAATAGTACATGTAGCAGAGACTCTGTATCCTCCTGGTAAGTTATCTGTAAAAATATCACTGTAGTTACCTAGTACCTGAGATATCACAAGGGGTAGTTGCTCTTGCCCCTCCATCTCTAGGATATACCTCATCTGCAATAAATATGATGGTCTATCATCTGCTATGGCCTTCCCTAACTCAAATTGTCCCCCTAATAAGGTCTTCTTCTTCCCAATTTTACTTATATGTCTCTAAACCTCTTGATTCTCTAAAGGTTTACTCATCTACCTTTGAACTTCTTGGACCTCTGAACGTTTATTTATTTTCCTTTAAACCTCTTAGTCCTCTGAAGGTTTACTAATCTACCTCAAAACCTCTTAGATCTCTGATGGTGACATCGGGTTCAACACTATACATTTACCCTCCTGTTGGAACATATAAGTATTTCTATAGCCATCATGGAAAACCCTCCTGTCATACAACCAAGGCCTGCCAAGCAATATATAGGATGCACACATAGGAAGAATGTCACATTCAATTTCATCATGATATTTATACCCTATACTGAAAGGTACCTTAACCCTCTAGGTAACATGGAGACTACCCTACTCACTCAGCCAATACAATTTATAAGGTTTTAGATGTAAGGTTGTTACAAGTTTTAATTTCAATACTAATGAGGTAGCCACAACCTTAGTACAACTACCACCATCGATAATAATAGCACATAGATTACGTTGTACTCTGCAAGAGGTGTAGAACAAATTTTCCCTCTGCTCATCACCAATAGTAGGAAAAGTAATCGTAGCTCATCGTAGTACATTAATAGATAAATATCAATCACTTGACATGGTTGCTTACTAACTTCAATAAGCTAACAACATACTCCACACCACGTCACCAACACATCTTAACAACACTATAACACACGTCCACTTAACACAACACACCATAGCAACACGACCACGCCTCACACACAACTCCCACAATCTACTTATACAACCTTAAACCACACACTACAATTTCATACACTCACTCCCATGATGTAACACACAACCACGCAACACACACACACCTCGGCTTCACTCACACACCCCCGGTATAACACACAACCAATATAACACACCTACACGGTTCACCTATACACTTCCACATCCACTTACACACTATGGTAACACAAAGGCAAATGGAAGCAAATATAAACACTTCTCCAAATGGCAAGCAATTAATTCCAACTAGTTAAAGTGCAATTAAAGTGATCAATACACAATAAATCCACAAGTAATGATTGATTTGAATTCAAAATTGTTTCTTGATTCTCCACATAAGTTGAGCAACTCTGAAAATGAACCTTCCAATTCCAAAATTTCAAGGAAACAACAAACACCAATCAACTCTAATTCAACTTATGGAATTCCAAATTATGGAATTCAATTCAAGAACTTCCCCTTCTTTGACACACAATCAACTCACGGCAAAGGATGCAATTTAATTTCCACACTCAATTAGAAATCACGCAAGCAATTCAAGGAATAATTCAACACAAGACTTCAAGTTTCACTTCTCACAAATTCAATTTCAAAATGAAGTGTTAAGAACCCTAATTCCCAAATTGACAATCACAAAAATTTCCCTTCTCTAAAACCTTTGCTCTGATACCAAAAAAGATGATGTGCCTTACTAATTAGATAGCAAACACATCAATAAGTGGCATGAACAACAAATTTTAATCAATACTTGGCATGATCACTAACTTCACAAATGTTCCCTAATTCACAAAATTGATGCTAAATTGATATATAGAACAAAGCAATTATGTATGTATCAATAGATAACAATGGAAATGAACTAGAATTCCACTTAAATTGAAATTATTCAAATCTGAAATGGAAGAAACCTAATTCATGTAGATAATGACAAGTCACCAACAAATTACACTTAGATATGACTCACTAAATACAATTAGAAAAAAAAAATAAGAGGAAGAATGATATTACTCGCAATCCACTCAAGTTGGTCTTGTCACAATTTTACTTGTGAAATTGATAAGAGATCTTTTTGCAAGCAAGGGAACCCTCACGACAAAGAATGTGTTTTTCCAAAAATGTCTAAAGCTTCCTCAAAACCCTAGTTAGCAAGTATTTATACATGCTCCAATTAAGGTAAAAATAACACAAAATTACAAATAAGCCACTTAAGTGGCCAGTTCCAAAAGCAACAAATTACAAGTACAAATGATCTTCAAGTGGCCGGTTCTTCACTTCAATTGAATATATTGTTGGACCGATTCTTCTTTGATTAATGTAAGTCCATGAATAATCCACAAACTGAGCTTTAGCAAATTTATCAATTAACCTGTAAAAACCAACAAGTGTATTTGCTAGAATTCATAACAAATATGAAATAGAAAAAAAGATACTAAACAATTATTCTCAAGGTCTAATTACTGAAAGAGGACCCTCATCGCCAAATTTTGTAATCCCTTAGTTCTTGCTCTAATGACAGGTCCTGTAGGAATTTGATTCCTATCACTATGGTACTTTTGCCTTTAGGAGAATGCCCTTTGGTCTCTATAATACACCTACTACTTTTCAAAGGTGTATGATGTCTATATTTTCTAACATTTTAGAGAATTTTATTGAAACACTTATGGATGACTTTTTTGTTTTTGGGAGGTCATTTGAATCATGTTTGATAAATTTAGGTTGTGTACTTAAAAGATGTAAAGAGACTAACTTACTTCTAAACTAGGAGAAATGCCATTTTATGGTAAGAGAGGGAATCGTGTTAGGTCACAAAGTGTCAAGAAAGGGGATTGAGATTGATAAGGCAAAAGTGGAGATAATAGAGACGCTGCCACCCCCTACATCATTAAAAGGAGTTAGGAGCTTCCTAAGACATGTTGGCTTCTACAGGAGATTTATCAGGGACTTCTTGAAAATATCTAAACCTCTTTACAATTTTCTTGAAAAAGATTCTACTTTTGTTTTTAATGGTAATTGTTTGCAAGCGTTCAACTAATTGAAGGAGAAGCTCACTTCTACACTAGTGATCATTGCACTTGATTGGGAGTTTCCATTCAAGCTTATGTGTGATGCTAGCAATTATGCTATAAGAGTGGTACTTAGGCAAAGGAAAGGTAAAATATTTTATGTTATATACTATGCTAGTAGAACTTTGAATGAGGCCTAAAAAAACTATGCCACAACTGAAAAAGAGCTTTTAGCAATCATATTTGCATGTGACAAGTTTTGGCCTTATCTGATAGGTTCCAAAATCATAATGTATATGGACCATGCTGCTCTTAAGTATTTGTCTACTAAAGTTGATGCTAAACCTAGGTTAATTCGCTAGATTTTACTACTGCAAGAATTTGACTTAGAAATTAGAGATAAAAAGGGAACTGAAAATGTAGTGGCTAATCATTTATCCTGGTTGGAATCTGATTGTTTAGATCCACCCATTAATGAAAAGTTCCCTGATGAATAATTGCATGTAGTAGATATCCAAGGATTACCTTGGTATGCTGATATAATCAATTACGTAGTCAACAAAATCACACCATATGGTTTGTCATATCAATAGAAAAAGAAATTCTTACATGATGAGAAATACTATTTTTAGGATGAACCATATTTGTTTAAATGATGTGCTGACAATGTAATTAGACGTTATATACCTGAAACTGAACAACTTAGCATATTATAGCATTGTCATTCTAGAGAAGTTGGAGGCCATTTTGGTGTGGAAAGAACCGCAGTTAAAATTTTATCTTGCAGATTTTATTGGCCTAAACTGTTTAATAAGTACAAGAATTTCATTGTCTTGTGCTCAATGCCAAAGGACTGGCCATATTTCCATAAGACATGAATTACCACAAAATAACATTCTTGTGATTGAGGTTTTTGATGTATGGGGAATAGACTTTATAGGTCCTTTTCCCTCATCTTTTTCAAACAAATTTATACTCCTAACTATCGATTATGTGTCAAAATGGGTAGAAGCAGTTGCTCTACAAACTAATGACAACAAAGTTGTAATCAAATTTTTGAAAAAGAATATATTTTCAAGATTTAGGATACCTAGAGCTATCACTAGTGATGGGGGATCACATTTTTGCAATAGGCAATTTGAAAAATTATTATCAAAATATGGAGTTACTCATAAAATTGCCACCTTTTATCATCCACAAACCTATGGATAGGTAAAGGTATCCAATAGGGAGATAAAGTGTATTCTAGAAAAAACTATCAATGCATCTAGGAAAGATTGATCTTTAAAACTTGATGATGCATTGTAGGCCTATAGAACCACTTTCAAAACCCTTATAGGAATGTCCCCATACGAGATTGTTTATGGTAAATCATGTCATCTACCTATAAAGCTTGAGCACAAGGCATATTCGGCCATAAAACACCTTAACTTTAATTCCCAAGCTGCTAGTGAAAAGGGGTTACTTCAATTGAATCAGATGGCTAAATTAAGAGAGGAAGCATATGAGAATGCTAAGACATACAGGGAATGAGCTAAGCGTTGGCATGACAAGAAAATTTTAAGCCGAGAGTTTTTTCCTAGCCAAAAAGTTCTATTATACAACTCTCGATTGAAGTTATTTCCCAATAAGTTGAGATCCTGATGGTCAGGTCCATTTGTTATTGATAAGATTTTTCCTTATGGTGTAGTTGAGTTGATAGCCAAAAATAACCGTACTTTTAAAGTAAACGGTTGTCTCCTCAAACATTCCTATGAAAGAGAAAGCATTGATAATGTTGCCAGTATCGTAGATTTGGAAAATCCATTCTAAAATACCGGGGAAGTCATGCTAGCGACTATAAACTAAGCACTTCATGAGAGGTAGCCCATGCATAGAATTAAGGTAAATTAGTTTGGTTTTACTACAGTAATTTCTTTTTTAAAAAAAATCAAGTTTCTAAGTTGGCAATGTAAGCCGGCAGCATATAAATCTAAGCAACTGGCGTATGTCCTGTTAGCTTATTTCAACAGGTGCGCATCTTCTTCTTCATTTTCACTTCTCTCACTCTCACACATCCCCCTCTCTCTCTCTAAAAACTCTCACACACTCACTCACACTCAAGGAGCCAAATTTCATCTCTTCATTACAATCAAGATCAAGTAAGTCCCCATTCCTTCTATTCATTACTCTTGTAAGTTCACATTTATTTATTTATTTATTTTCTTTCTTTCTCTAGAAACTTGCAATTTTTGCATCAAGGAATTCTTAGATTATTGGAATGTGTTGGGTTGCTATTTTTTTTTTCTTTTTCAAAGTGGAATTTTGCTTGCACGCACATACATGTGACTTTACACTAGTTTTGTGCCGAATTTTGAAAGAAAAAAAAATTCTAGCATGTAGGAATTAGGGCTTAAACCGAATTGAATTAAGAAAAATTGGGGCTTTTGCCATATTTACCGCCTATATGTTCAATTATATGCAGCTAATTCATTATGGGGTCTTAATTTTGTAAATAAGGTTCATGAATTGAAAAATATTATTCAATTTTGCTTAGCATGTGTTTTCTTGGGAAGTTGATAATGTCTTTGATAGGGATGAAATTTTGTTTTGTTTGAAAGATATCAACTACCTTAATCAATTTTTTTTTTTGTGTTTTTAAACCAATTTTTGCCGCACTATTTAAAATTTAGGCTACCTAATTTAATTTGTCAGCTTTAATTCTTCCTAGTGCAAGTGTAAGCAACATGACAAAAAAAAAATTCTTTCTTTTGCTTGGTTCTTATTATTTCGATGCCTATAGTTCTAAATTAGACATATTTGCTATAAATCATGTTTCACGCATGAATGTTAAGGCATTTGTTGAATTAAAAACACAATCCCAAGGCCGAAACTATGATTTACCGGATCATGCATCTCTTCTAAAAATCTATATGAATTATTATGCAAGTATGCCACCCAAAAAAATTCAACCTAGGAAACAGAAACAAAAAGTTACAAGTGAGGCTTCTTCTAATAGACAGCATATAGAGCTCCTCTCTGAACAAGACTATGCCAAGGAAAGAAAGACACAATTACTGAAGGACTTTATGAACCAGTAGTATCTTGATTGGGAGCTTTTAAGGGATTATGACATAGAGGAGAAGATTAAGCAATTGGTAACAAACAAGACATGGTTTAAACCGTTTGAGACAAGAGAACTAGCCTACAAGAATGTCACAATTGAGTTTTTATCTACAATGAAAATAGAGCATGATGAGCACCATTCCATCATGACATTCCAGGCTTATGAGCAACTCCATGTAACTGATCTTAAACAGTTTGGATATTTCTTGGGGGTTTATGAGGATGAAGAAGCTGAAGAAGACCTCCCTAATGTCTGGCCTTCAAACATGAATGTAGAAATATTCTAGTTTCAGCTGATTAGTCCCAGGAGGGATGATTTTATACCATCTAAATCTCTTACTACCACCTTCGCCTTAGTGGAGCATAAGTTGCTCCACCACATTCTATCTTATACCATTTGTTGCAAGAAGACCAGTCATAGTGAGGTAACAAGTTTTGATATGTTCTACATGTATAGTATGATTTCAAGCTACAAAATTGATATTAGGATAGAAGTAGCAAATTTTACTGCTAGACAAGTGGAGGATATAAGAACTAGAGTTATTCTTTGTAGAGGGTATATCACTGCATTGTTAAAAGGCATGCGTATCTTTGAACACCATGCAGGGGGTGTGATCATAGAATGTAAGAAAATCTCTTCAGGACTATTTAAGGCTTGGGGGCTATCTAAGATAGCCAATCAAGTTATTTTAGAAGATATTGAGGAGGCTCCAGACATTCCCCCCACCATGAGAGCCTCTACATCCCAATCTGTTCCTCCTGACAGCACTTATGAGAGGTTGAGGAAAGACATTAAGGGTGTCAAGCATGAGCTTAAGGAAGTGAAAAGGGAGTTTAGGCATGAGAGGAAGAAGAATAAGAAATTTAGGACTACATTGTTTAATATGTTAAAATCTGCTCTATCTTGCATGGTAGTAGCAGCTTAAGACTTGCACTATGAGACTTCTCCAAAGGAGCAATCAAAAGATGAAGCTGATGATCATAGCAGCTTAAGCCAGGATTGAAAATTTTGATACAATCTTTTACCTCATCAAAATACCAAGGAAGTACCAGTTTTCTTTTTCCTTAATTTCATTATCATCTATTCCTTTGTAATTATACTGAATTAGAAACAGTAAGGACACTATTCATTTTAAGTATGGGGAATGAATCATAGAAAAGTTGAGTATGGATTACTGATGTCTAAATTAGTGAATATTTCTTCATATTGATGACATCATAGCCTTTATTATTATCTTTGCTTTGAACTCATATTTATCCTTAAGAGTCATCTAGCAACTTAAGGTTAAATTAACTTAATTTGGTGTCTTACTCACCTACTTTTGTAATTGAATTACTTGGTTGAAATTATATAATGAGATCTTTAAGAAATAAAATTTACCTTATGTTTAACTTTTAATTTTAAAAGTTTGAAAGTAAGTCGAGTCCTTAAGTAGAAAAGCAAGTAGGTCTACTTCCTTGTAAATTTAGCTTGTATATCCTCTCATAAGTTTCTTTGAAAGTATTATTAACATCTAATGAAAGAGGTAGAAGAAACTTTTTATTTAGCGATCCTCTTCCTTTTAAAAAAAAAAAATTCCAATCTTGAATGTTAGTATGAGGAAGAGTCCGTAGGGATCCCATTAAAACCTGGTCACTTGGGTGATGAGCCTGAGATGTGCCAACTCAGTGAACTCACCAAAACGCAAAAGGTGGAAAGGCAATAGTTCAATACTTGAATGTTAGTGTGAGGAAAAGTCTATAGGGGTCCCTTTAAAACTTGGTCACTTGGGTGATGAGCTTGGGATGTGCCAACTCAATGAACTCACCATAACACGAGAGGTAGAAAGGCAAAAGTTCAATATTTGAACTAAATATATATATATATATAATTTTTGGAAAAGAGTAGATACCATATGCTTTCACTGATGTGACCATTTATAGAGAAGTGATTTAGGGGATTATATGTTAATTAATAACTATGGAAGTTTAAATGACTTCTTTTCTCTTATAGGAATGAGTATTTACTTTTGAATTAGAATTCTTATGTTAAACACTAGGATTAAAGTTTAGTTTGTTTAGATTAGCTATAAAAATTTCAACCATAGTAATTCCGTTACATATCCCGGTATGGTTAGAGTTGTAGATATAGGAATTTCAAGTATTTTGTTAATAGAGAATTTAATATTCTCAATGACAAATTACTTCATTGATTTTAAGTGTTTTGCTTGAGGACAAGCAAAAGTTCAAGTGTAGAGAAGTTGATAAAGGCATATTCTACTCAAATTTTATTGTACAAGTTATGTTAAATTCTAATTGATTTTATGTGAATTATAAGAAAATGGTACTTAATTAGATTTACTATGCTATTTCAGGTTTGTTAAAGCTTAAAGTGCAAACATGAGTAAATCGGTTTTGAAGATCGGCCTTAAAGCCTAAGCTACCGACCATGAAGCTTAAGCCGCCAGTCTTAAAAAGGAAAGTTGCCGACTTTGAGAGGCAACCAAAAGTCATTCCTGGACTGTTAATTAATGTACCAAAGGGGAAGAAGAAAGGGGCATTAGATATTTTCTTTTTAACTTCAAAACCCTAGAGAGAAGGAGGGGAATTGTTTTGTTGTACTAAAAAATTATTTTGTTTTATCAATTGAAGAGATTGGAATCATCAAAGAAGAACTTCTTCATCAAGGAATTAGAGGATTATTATATTGTGATTGTCTATTGAATTGGTGATCTCTGAACTAATACTCTTCTATTCAATTCATAGACTAAATTGTTCCTTTCAATTATGAGTTACAGTAATTTCTTTGATTTATGTTTGTGTTTGCAATTCCATGATGTTCTAAGTTTAATTGTAGGAGATCAATGAAATCCTAGAATAACTAAGATGATGATTATAGCTATATTATAAGATTGTTAGTTATGTGGAAGATTCATATTGTAATTCCTATATTATAAATTTTGATTTCATGTCTAAATTAGGATTTTAGGAATTTTAATAACTCGAGGGGAATTAGGGTTCAATAGGATTTCTTATGTTAGGTTAAATAAGAACTGTGGAAATAGGATCATTTTAATCTAATTAGAAATTGTTTGAGAGCTTAATGTAATATTCTTGATTAGTTTCTCAATAAGGAATTAGGAGAAATTATGATAGAATATCAGTCAACTATATAACTAGGAAATTTGAAGTTAAATATAGAATCCCCTATTAATTTGTTTAGTGGAAGCTAATAAATAAATTTTAGGGTTTTGAGTTTTAATTATTTGGAAAAGAAATAAAGATTTTCATAATTTCGTCTGAATATCCACATAGCTAAGAATTATTATAATATAATGATAGTCTGATTAATGAAATTAGGGTAAATTCGGTTTTCCTATTTTCAATTGATATATTTTCATAATAATTTCCTCTATGTTCATAGTAAAAATCTAGGTATAATAGATTAGTTGATATTTGAGTTATTGATTCTCTCAATTTGATTACCTAAATAATAATAGAATTTGATATTGGTTTAGTACTTATTTAATTCTCATGGAATCAACACTCAACTCATTACTATATTACTTGATCTAACCTAGTGCACTTGCTGATAGAATTTTCTTGTAAATTTTTTTTTTATATTTATAATAGATCAATGGCGATATGATATAGTTGGACTATGATCAGTGAAGACCACATAATGGTGGATTCACTTTGATGAGGCTACTTAGGTACATAGTTTTCAATGACGTGGAGTTTAGCTACTCCTGTCAACCCTTAATGTTCATTGTAGTGGAATTAGACCCTTTATCCCCCTTCATGATATCTGATGTCATAAGTACTCTTGCACTAGATGTCTAATTAACATAATTAATTAAATAAAGTGATTTACTACTACATTAGTTGTAAGCTTGTTTGACATGTGAGTATGTGTTTGTGTTATTATATACTAGGCCCTCATAGCTCATTCCCCTTTTACCCCTTTTTTTTTTAGATGAGAATTTTATTAATCTATTATATGACTGATAGAGCCATTTTATACTCAATCTTTATAGTATAAATTGTGTTAAATTATTATTGATTTTATAAAAATCATAAGGAAATGGTTCTTTAATTCTATCATCGTGATAAATCAGGTTAAATGGAGTCAAGGACGCCAATTCAAGTAAATTAGAGAAGTCATCTACAACTTGGTTCAAAGACAAGGATTTACACCGCCGGAAGGAAGTACATGGACGTGTAATCGAAGTACACGGCCGTGTACTTGGTTTTGAATCAATACGAAGATACACGGTTGAAGTACACGGCCGTGTATCGGAAGCACGGTTTGAGGCACGGCCATGGCGCAAACCGTGTCCCTCACTGGACAAGAAGGCGGAAATGTGGACTTTGAACAGAGAGAGACACGGCTTAGGGCACGGCTGTGGTGGCAGCCGTAGGAGAAACCGTGCTTGGAGCTGTGGTGGAAGCTAGACGTGCCAAGGAGAAGAAAGTGTGGAACATCAACTAGATGAAGGCACGGCTTGAAATCTAGCCGTGCGTCAACCGTGGTACACACTGGACACGGATGAAGACTTGTAGATTATGCACAGATGAAGGCACGGCTTGAAATCTGGCCGTGTGTGTAACCTAGTACACACTGGGCGTGGATGAAGACTTGAAGAATATGCATAGAGGATGACACGGCTTGACCCACGGCCGTGTGGTGAGGCGTGCCAGGCAGACGAATCTTCACTTCTCGAAATCTACTTGGAAAAGGAAAGATATTTTCGTATCTTGCTAGCAAAAGATCACATGCTATCCCCCTAACAATATAAATAGAACCAACCCTAGAGGGTTAGGACAACTTTTGAATCTTTGGATCTTGAAGAATCTTGGATCATCTTGGAGGCAGGGCAGGCAACCGGGTTCATCATGTCTTTACTTTTTATTTTCGTTTTATTGATGAACATGAGTAGCTAAGCCACCTTTCTAGCCAAAGGGTCATAGATGTTTAATTCTCCACGAATTGTGAGGTCTAATTGACTTGTATTTATTCTATTCTTTGCTTTCGGGTATTCATATATCTTCTTATCGTTTTGTCATTATTATCTTTGTTGATTGGTATGAATAGAGCTCTTCTACTCAATTAGCAAGTTAATATATTGTCAACTAGCACGTCAAATCCGTAATTGTTTGATTGTTCTAGTCTTAGTGACGCAGTAACATGTTTGGTTATAAAAGAGATGATCGAATTCATGTTATGGAGGTGTGTGATCATGTTTAAATAGGTTATCTTATAATCTACTGGCATGAATTGGTGGTCTCTCTAGATCTTAATGTTATTGATAGATTAAATCCTAAACGCTTGTCTAGTGTTGTTTAATCAATAAGAGAAATAATTCAAAGCGCTTGTCTGAGGTTATCGAGGAATTAAGGAGAGATAGGTTGTTAGAGCTTGTTAATAACCATAACCAGTTTATCTAGAACTAAGAATAGAGAACATTTGCATCGATGATCAATTCCTTGAATTAAACTATCTTGATTCCTTTGGCTAGGCTTTTTATCAATATACAACTTTCTTATCTTATTTTAACTTTATTTGATTCACAAACATACCCACCCCCCCCCCCCCCCCCCCTTTTTCCTTTTTCCCTGTTATTATCTTTGAATAGAAATAAATTTAACCAATCTCTGTGGATTTGACCCTACTCACCACTATATGCAAATCATATAATTGTCTAGGAGTAGGTTTTATTTTTGTTGGATTCGACACCCATCAAATTTTGGCGCCGTTGCCGAGGATTGGTGTCAAATTTATTTCTATTCTTGTATGACTCGTTCTTCTCAGATAGGTGAACTAACTTATAATCCGGAGATTGAGAAGACTCTAAAGAGGCTGCGACAAGAAGCTAGATCATCCCCCGGACCGAACTTAGTATCGGACTTGTCTGATTCATCCCTTGATTCTGAAAAAGACAACGACATGGCAAATCTCGAGAGAACCTTAAGGGAGTTGGCTGCACCGGATGTGAATCAACAACCACTTTACATTCACTATCCCGAACTAGCTGTGGAATTCGAGTTGAAATCTAGGTTAATACATCTGCTACCCACCTTTCATGGTCTTGAGAATGAAGATCCTCATAAGCATTTGAAAGAGTTCCATATAGTGTGTTCTAGTATGAGGCCACAAGGAATAACCGACGATCAAATCAAGCTACGTGCTTTTCCATTTTCTTTAAGTACTAAAGCTAAAGATTTGTTGTTTTATTTGCCTCCAGGTTCTATCACCACTTGGACAGATATGGTAAGACTCTTCTTGGACAAATTCTTCCCCGCATCCAGAGCCGCTGGTATAAGAAGAGAAATTTGTGGTATAAAACAAAGGGACACCGAGACTCTTCATGAGTATTGGGAGAGGTTCAAGCAATTGTGTGCAAGCTGCCCACAACTTGGGATATCTGAACAACTTCTTATCCAATACTTCTACGAGGGCCTACTTCCAATGGAAAGAAAGATGATGGATGCTGCAAGTGGAGGTGCCATAGTAAACAAAACCCCTGGTCAAGCTAGGGAATTAATCTCCATTATGGCTGCCAATTCGCAATAATTTGGGTATAGGCATGATGCATCTTCAAGGAAGGTAAATGAGGTAAGTGTGTCTAACCTTGAACATCAAATTTCTAATCTTACCTCCCTTGTGCAGCAGCTAGCTCTTGGAAATACCCAACAGGTGAAAGCTTGTGGTATTTGTGCTGCTCCTAGTCATCCGACCGACATGTGCCCCACATTGCAAGATGACAATCATGAACACGCCAATGCTGTAGGCGGATTTCCAGGACAACCGCAGAGGCAGTATGATCCCTATTCAAATACTTACAATCCCGGATGGAGGAATCATCCTAACTTCCGATATGGCAATAACCCTCAACATGTCCAACAATTCCAGCTTAAGCCATCACACCACGTACCCTAAGCTCCTTCCACTTCAGGTATGTCTCTTGAGGATATTGTTAAGTCTCTAGCTATGAATACCAAACAATTTCAGGAGGAAATAAAGCAAAGCATTCAAAACTTGGAGAATCAGGTAAGCCAACTTGCTTTAGTCGTAAACAGGTTAGAAACTCAAGGTAAGTTACCTTCTCAAACTATTACAAACCCAAAGCAAAGCGTTAATGCAATTACCTTGAGAAGTGGAACAGAATTGCAGGGATCAAATAAGAAAGGAAATCCGTCTAATCTTGAGGAAGAGACCAAGAAAGAGACTTCGACTCCGAGCCAGCAGGGCGACCAGATTAGCAAGTCTCTAGTTGATCCATCAAAGGTCACATTGATACCATCTCCTTTCCCCTCCAGATTAGCGAAATCCAAGAATGAAGCGGAAGAAAAAGAGATTCTGGAAACTTTTTGCAAAGTCGAGGTAAATATTCCTTTACTTGATGCAATTAAGAAAATACCGCGCTATGCTAGATTTCTCAAAGACTTATGCACTAACAAAAGGAAGCTGAAAGGCAATGAAAAGATTAGTGTGAGTGAAAATGTTTCAACTATTATTCAGAAGAAGCTTCCTCCTAAATGCAAGGATCCAGGTATGTTTACTATTCCTTGCAAAATAGGTAATCTTGGAATCGCTAAAGCCATGTGTGATCTAGGAGCTTCTATCAATGTCATGCCTTTGTCTGTTTATCAACGTTTAAATGTTGGTCCTTTAAAGGAAATGGGTATTATTGTTCAACTTGCTGATAGGTCCAATGTTTATCCTGAGGGAGTTCTAGAGGATGTTTTAGTTCAAGTCAATGGGTTGGTTTTTCCTGCTGATTTTTATGTGCTTGACATGGAGGATAGTGATTCTCATACTTCATCACTGATATTATTAGGGCGACCATTCCTTAAGACTTCTAAAACGAAAATCGATGTAAATGATGGCACCCTCACTATGGAATTTGATGGTGAAGTGATTAAATTTAACATTTATGATGCCATGAAACATCCTAACGATATCTCTCATGTTTTTGTTACGGATGTTATCAACCCATCACTACAGGCACCAAGGCTGGAATCAAAATCCTTATCCGAATATTTAGCCAGGAACGTCTAGCCAAAGACGTTAAAGAAAGGCGCTTCATGGGAGGCAACCCATGTAAAAAAAAAAAGTTTTGTTTTGCATTAGTTTTGGTTTGTTTTAGTTTTGTTTTGTTTTAGTTTAGTTTGTTTTGATTTTAGTGTAGTTTGAACTCTTTGGATCAGCTGCAGCAAGGATACACAAAATCAGATGACACTTTCCAGAGCTTAAGGGGAAAACTCCAACACCAGGGAAGTACCAGTATTTCCTTTCTCTTATTCTCTAATGTTCCTTGAGTTGTTAATTCCTTTTCAATTGTGCTAAATTAGGAACAGTGAGGACACTGTTCAAGCCAAGTGTGGGGGAGAAGATAATAAAATATAGAGAATAGAGAACTAACTTATACTTTGAATGTTTGTCCTTAAGCAATTTTAAGCCAAATTTTTTCAAAGTTATCATGAAATCTAGAGATTGTACTAAATGTTGTAATAAGCATCTACAAAATGTGAAATTGACTTGTTCAAATGCTTTACTCACCCACTGCTGTGATTAGAATACATGGTTAAAATTAAGTAGTGAAATATTTAAGAAACAAATTTACCTTGTATTTAGCTTTAGAATTGGAAGTCTAAGAGTAAGTCGAGTCCCTAAATGAAAAATAAACAAGTTTACTTCTAGGTTATATTAGCTACTGTATACTCTTTGAAGTTGTTTGTAAAGCAATCATAACACTTAGTGAAAAAAAAAAATCAAGCATAGCCATTACTCCAATGATTCAACTAATTGAGTTAAGAGTATTCAAACTTGAATGTTAGAGTGAGGAAGAGTCCGTAGGGGTATCTCAAAACTCGGTCACTTGAGTGATGAGCTCGGGATGTTGCCGACTCAATGAACTCACTATAACGATAAGGGCGAAAAAGGCAAAAGTTCATGAAAAGAAGCGGGCAAAAACCCGTCAAAATAGATGCTTGAATAAATCAAAAGAACATGAATGTGAACATTCATTGAATAAAACAAAGATGTATAAAAGGGAGAATATCTAGCAAAGAGCTTATGCCATATGCTTTTACTTTATACTGCAAGGATTATATGCTTGATAATATCCAATGAAGTTTAATTGGGTGTTTTTCCTTAGTGGATTAAGTATTTACTTTTGGAATAAAAATTCTTTTGCTAAACATGAGGATTAAAGTTTGTTTTGTTTATATTAGCTATTGAATTTTGTCCATAGTAATTTGATCACAGGAAACCAGTTTGGTTGAAGTAGTAGACATTAAATTACAAGTCATGAATTACAAATGAATAGATGCTTGGAATGATGAAAAGAAAGTTTGTCTAATCTATGACAGATTTCCCAATTGATTTGATGCAATTACTTGAGGACAAGCAAGAGTTTAAGTGTGAGGGAATTTGATAAAGCCATTTTATACTCAATCTTTATAGTATAAATTGTGGTAAATTATTATTGATTTCATAGAAATCATAAGGAAATGGTACTTTAATTTTATCATCATGATAAATCAGGTTAAATGGAGTCAAGGACGCCAATTCAAGTAAATTAGAGAAGTCATCTACAACTTGGTTCAAAGACAAGGATTTACACCGCCGGAGGGAAGTACATGGACGTGTAATCGAAGTATACGGCCGTGTACTTGGTTTTGAATCAATACGAAGATACACGGTTGAAGTACACGGCCGTGTATCGGAAGCACGGTTTGAGGCACGGCCATGGCGCAAACCGTGTCCCTCACTGGACAAGAAGGCGGAAATGTGGACTTTGAACAGAGAGAGACACGGCTTAGGGCACGGCTGTGGTGGCAGCCGTAGGAGAAACCGTGCTTGGAGCTGTGGTGGAAGCTAGACGTGCCAAGGAGAAGAAAGTGTGGAACATCAACTAGATGAAGGCACGGCTTGAAATCTAGCCGTGCGTCTAACCGTGGTACACACTGGACACGGATGAAGACTTGTAGATTATGCACAGATGAAGGCACGGCTTGAAATCTGGTCGTGTGTGTAACTGTAGTACACACTGGGCGCGGATGAAGACTTGAAGAATATGCATAGAGGATGACACGGCTTGACCCACGGCCGTGTGGTGAGGCGTGCCAGGCAGACGAATCTTCACTTCTCGAAATCTACTTGGAAAAGGAAAGATATTTTCGTATCTTGCTAGCAAAAGATCACATGCTATCCCCCTAACAATATAAATAGAACCAACCCTAGAGGGTTAGGACAACTTTTGAATCTTTGGATCTTGAAGAATCTTGGATCATCTTGGAGGCAGGGCAGGCAACCGGGTTCATCATGTCTTTACTTTTTATTTTCGTTTTATTGATGAACATGAGTAGCTAAGCCACCTTTCTAGCCAAAGGGTCATAGATGTTTAATTCTCCACGAATTGTGAGGTCTAATTGACTTGTATTTATTCTATTCTTTGCTTTTTGGTATTCATATATCTTCTTATCGTTTTGTCATTATTATCTTTGTTGATTGGTATGAATAGAGCTCTTCTACTCAATTAGCAAGTTAATATATTGTCAACTAGCACGTCAAATCCGTAATTGTTTGATTGTTCTAGTCTTAGTGACGCAGTAACATGTTTGGTTATAAAAGAGAATGATCGAATTCATGTTATGGAGGTGTGTGATCATGTTTAAATAGGTTATCTTATAATCTACTGGCATGAATTGGTGGTCTCTCTAGATCTTAATGTTATTGATAGATTAAATCCTAAACGCTTGTCTAGTGTTGTTTAATCAATAAGAGAAATAATTCAAAGCGCTTGTCTGAGGTTATCGAGGAATTAAGGAGAGATAGGTTGTTAGAGCTTGTTAATAACCATAACCAGTTTATCTAGAACTAAGAATAGAGAACATTTGCATCGATGATCAATTCCTTGAATTAAACTATCTTGATTCCTTTGGCTAGGCTTTTTATCAATATACAACTTTCTTATCTTATTTTAACTTTATTTGATTCACAAACAACCCCCACCCCCCCCCCCCCCCCCCCCTTTTTTCCTTTTTCCCTGTTATTATCCTTGAATAGAAATAAATTTAACCAATCTCTGTGGATTCGACCCTACTCACCACTATATGCAAATCATATAATTGTATAGGAGTAGGTTTTATTTTTGTTGGATTCGACACTCATCAATGACTTGTTAGGTTATGGCTCCAAGGTGGAGATATGGGATGAGATCATAGAGATAGACTACATTGATCATTTTTATGGCCGAGTTCTATTATGTTTAGACGATGTTTTTATATTTCAATTGTACTAAGACTTATTGGGAGTTGCTTATCGCTCCATGGCCTATTACTTATGGATTGTATCTTTTGTGGGCCCTATAGGCTCTAGGATCTAGTTTATCTTTTATTATCTTGTCACGCATTGTTATGACCAATAACCATCAAATGTTTTCAAAAATCGAATGTTTTGCTAAAATGCTTTAAGAATCTAAAAAATGATTTTAGGATTTAAAATTGGTTTAAAAACCTACTTAGTAATCATAACCTTACATATTCTACTTAAGTAAGGTATGTGGCGAATTGTCAATGCTATAATAGTTTCGGGGCATGACATCTATCTTCAAAATAGGTTAGTAGTACCCTTGTCAGAGCACCTTAATAAGTAAGGCATGGCTCATAATATGGTTACTATAAGCCCTAAAATGAAGCTCCTAGAGTAAGTGCCTTACCTTGGAAGGTCCTAAACACTCGAGGAAAGGAAGGTTGTGGGCCCTAGTATAAAGTCGACCATCTATAAGTATGTATTAGGTGACTTCTTACATGAGAGCTTTGGTCTTCTTCCTTTCCTCAAGTAGCACACCATCCTTTTAGTAGGCAATGATAGGATCTATCAAGGATGGCTCTATGGAGGCTTAGGTCTTGTTGACAAAGCATTCTTACCGAGACCTATTTAAGCACTTCTAAGGTAGAAACTCAATAAATATTCTTCTATCCAAGTCAAAGAGGCTCATCGAAGCCAGCTTGGATAGGCCATCTACTTTAAAGTTTTCTATTTGTGGGATCTTGTTTATATTCACTTATTAGAAGTCCGAGTAAGGGAATTTTACAATTTTTAAGTATTTAGCCATCTCTTCATCTTTAATGATATACTCCCCTTTGACTTATTGGACAATGAGTTGACAGTTTGAAATTTTTTTCAATCTTCTCCACTCCTATCCCCCTTTGCTATTTTGAGTTCAACAATGAGTGCTTCATACCCAGCTTTGTTATTCCTAATAGAAAAACCAAACTTTATGGTATATTGGACCTCAACTTTGTGTGGTCCTTATAACATAAGTCCCCACAAGTGGACGAGCCATTAACATAGAAAGTCCATGTCAGCTTACCACATCGATGGGCAATTCTTCTTCCCCAATTGACTTGATAATGAAATTAGTTAAGACTTGTACCTTAATTGCCTTGCATGGTTGGTATTGGATGCCATACGTGCTAAGTTCCAAGGTGTACTTAACCATTTGTCTTGATGTGTTATTCTTTTGAAGAATTTTCCGTAAAGGATGGTTGATGAGAATGACCACTTGATGGGCTTCAAAATATGGGCGAAGCTTTCTTATTGAGATGACCATGACTAGAGAAAACTTCTCTACTTTTGAATACTTGATCTTTAGGCCCTATAAGATGTGGCTAACATAACAGACTAGGCGATGCTCTCTTCCATCTACTCAAATGAAGACAAAGGAGAGAGCATAGCTATTGATGGAGAGCTATAAGTATAATGCTTCTCTAAAGATGGCTTGGAAAGAATGGGTGGCGTTATGAGGAAGCATTTAAACTCATCAAAGGAGCCTTGGCATTGCTCACTCCATTGGAAATCTCTAGGATTCTTCATTATTTTGAAGAACTCCAAACATCTATCTATGGACTTAAATATGAACTTGCTAAATGTTGCAATCTGCCCTATTAACCAGCAAACTTTTTTGACATTCTTAAGGGGTTGCATATCAAGTATGGCCTTAATCTTCTTTTGGTTGGCTTTAGTGCCTTAGGAGGTGACTATGTAACCAAGAAATTTCCCCAACGATGCCCTAAACACACACATTTATGGGTTCAACTTCATGCTATACTTTTACTATGTTTAGAAAGTCTCCCCGAGATCAATTAAGAATCCTTTAAGCTCTTTGCATTTTACAATCATGTCATCAATATACACCTTGATGTTCTACCCAATTTGTATAATAAACATCTTTATCATGAGCTTTAGATAGGTTGCACTAACGTTTTTGAAGCCAAAAGGCATGACCTTATAATAGTAAGTTCCAAAGTTGGTGATAAAAGATGTGTGGACCTAGTGGGCTTCATGCATGTAGATCTTATTGTAACTTGACAAAGCATCCATAAAAATTAAGAGAGCATGGTGCAAGGTCGAGTTAACCAGCTAGTCAATCCTAGGTAAGGGAAATAGTCCTTTAAGTAGGATTTATTAAGATTGGTTTTGTTAATGCACATGTGCCATTTTCCATTAGACTTTTCAACTAGCACACAGTTCGCTAGTCAAGTAGGATAGGATTCCTCTCTTGTAAAATCCACTTTAAGGTTCTTTTACACCTCCTCTTCGATGGCAAATTATTGCTTAGGGGTAAAGTGCCTCTTCTTTTGCTTTACAACCTTGATGTTCGAGTCGATGTTGAGGCAATGTGTTATTACCTCTAGTGGTATTCCTAACATATTGAAGGGGGGGCTAAACAAAGGCATCTACATTGGTCTTAAGGAAGTCGATTAATTGTTAGCGTAGCTTCAAAAAGATTGATGTTCCAATCATGGTTGTCAATTCAAGGGTGTTGCCAATCTATTTTTCTTTAGTTTCTTCCATTGGTTCTCCCTTTACTCCTAACCTTTCTTCATAGCCTATTTCAACTATGAGGACTTCTCATTGAAATAATGCCTTGAGGTAGCAATTCCATACTAATTGTTAATCTTCTTTACATATCCTAACGCTTGTGGATGTTAGGAATTTCACCTTCAATTGTTTAGTAGATGTGATCCTTCCTAAAGCATTCTACGAGGGTCTATTGAGGATGACATTGTACAACGACCATGAGTTGATGATGAAAAAATCCACCAACACCTGAAAAATGTGGGTGCTATCACCAACCTCTAAAGGGAGGGTTATAATGCCCTCTGACTTGAATGCTTGATTGTTGAAACCATAGAGCTCATGATTGTAGGGCTTTTAACTTTGCCTTGACATTATCCTTCATCTAGTTGAAGGCCTTCTTGAATATGATGTTTGCAGAGCTACCATTATCAATTAGTATTTTGTGGACATTGAAGTCAACTATACATGCTTAGATGACAAAGGCATCATCATGAGGAGTCATGATGCCTTTTAGTCTTCATGGGAGAATGATGTGGTAGTATCCACTTTTGGCCTCTTAGTTTGTGTGTTGAGCACATTCTGGTAATTTTTTGAATGAGTGTAAGCCTTGCTCTGAGAGCTTGACCACCCTCCTATTGCTAGTCCACCTATGATCGTATTTATTATGTTGTAGGTAGGTCAAGCTCTAATTCTTAGTCATGCCCATTATCTTCTTAGTGATCTCGCTTACAAGGTCGCCCAACATAAAAAATGTACTCTTGAGGATAACTACACCTAATAAGATCTTTTATGGCATTTTTTAGTTGATTAAAATTCTTTGTAGTCTAGCGCTTATTGCAATAGAGCTCACAATATCTGTTAGAGTTTCTCCTAAATGGATTACTCCTCATACATTCAGGTCATTTTAATATGCTCGTGTCTCTTATTTATAGGAATACGTCAACTTGGGGCTTGTTTAGTTGGGTGTATTGCTCATAGAAAGGGATAACACATTTTTTGGAGGATACATTGCTATCACCATTTCAAGTAGACCCATTATTATCAACCTTGAGGCCGAATGTGTCCTTAGTTGAGGACCTTAACACATACCCCCACCAAACCACCTCCCCTCCCCCCCAAGGGCGCCTTCTTCTTTTCCAATGAGTCCCGCTCAACCTATCTTCTAATTAATATAGCATCTTCTTAGGCAATATAAGTTACTGCCCTTTCATAAAAGTCCTTTGGCTTCTTCAGCATAAGGGAATAAAAGATTTGAGAATGGTCTTTTCCCCATTAACAGTAGTGTTCAGGGTAACACTCATCTCCACATTGGGAATTTCAAGTATTGCTTTATTAAACCTCAAGATATAGTTAAGAAGCATCTCATCCTGCCTTTGATGTATCAAGTTAAGGGTGGAAGAATTCTTTTTTAGCATCTTACTGGTTTGGAAATGCTGATAAAATTCCATGCCGAGCCCCTTGAAGCTTGAGATGGAGTTTGGCCTAAGGTCACTAGGTACGAGTAGCTTTTTTTAATGTACCTAAAGAGGTCTTAGAAGCTATGGTGTCGGACTAGGAGGTTTATTTGAGTTATATAGTAGCTTAGATGCTCTAATAGGTTGGTAGTCCCATCATAAAACTCTAACTAAGAGATATGGATATGATTGGGGAGTTGCTCATCTTAGTTCTCCTTGGAGAATGAAGAGTTCCCAATGGTGAACATATCTCATGGGTTGCTTTTTTTTTTTTTTTACTCCTTGAGATCATTAAAGTGCTTGATTATGTCAATCTTGTCAATGGTCAAGTTAGCCAAAGAACAGGTTAACTTAGGCCTTGGAAAGATCTTACCTATTTGTGTTTGCCTCACTCCTTAAGGCTAGAGCATGGTTATGTTGTTATAGTATATTCCCCTAATGATACAAAGTGCTATCATCTTAGTGCTCACTATGTAGCTGGGAGTTATGCTGAGAGCATTCTTGAATTTCATTCATTTAGGCCCTCAAATGCCTATTCTCAACCAACAACTCGACCATCTATCACTCAAGATGTGTAACCCACTCGTCATTAGCTTGCTGTGTTTGATGCAACACTTGAGGCACTGGTGGAAGGTTTGATGAGTCCACAATTGGCTTGCTATCGTTCGCATCATTCTTGCCAAAATTCTTGGTTTTTCTTATGCTAGCCATAGTGTTTTCTTGGCCGTAAATGGTGGGCACCAATTGCTGATTGTCTGTCTTGTTATGAATGATCTTAGGTTGAATATAACCTTTGCGTGAAAGAAATTTAGCTGACAAGATCAAGCAAAGATGAGCTATAGGACGCTATAGTTATCTCCGATGTTTGCACTGCGATACTTAAGTCAGAAAAATGCTATAATGATGGGAACGGAGTGAAAGAGAGTGAAAAGTATTCAATCCCTTACCTTGATGGAATGATCACTTATTTATAGTGAGGGTGTTGTGAGATATTTATGGTAAATAAATCTTTCCTAAAAGATATCCATACTTATCTAATAAAGATATGGTGGAGTGTACCTTGGAAATTAGATGTACTTTCCATATTTATCTTAACTACCTATAAGCATTTTAATTTAGCAACTAAGAAGCTAGCTAAGCTAAGCTTTAGGGCCCAAGGTCAAATGGTCTAACAACACTTGGTATCTTAGACTTTCACTACACCTAAGTACTACACTTACTATAAATTTCATTGAAAAATCATAAATAGGCAAAAACCTTAAATAATGTTATCTAAGAAACCTAATATTGAATTTCACAAAATTAGGCATGAAGTGGGAATTCAATCCTAGTATGCGCATCTAATCCAATACCAATTTATGTTGTACTTGGTATACTTGGCTTCATCTTGGAAGTTTCACCATAACTTAAAGATGTTGGTGGGTTTTATGTTGATGTTAGGAAGCATAAGAAGTTATGGATAGTTAAGTAATAGATATTGCACTATTAATCTATTGAATTAGCTGACATCAATTATGGAGCAATTATGTTGATGTTAGGTGATTGATAAGAACAAGGAAAGTAGAAAATTATCTATTAGGATGTCGTAAAGTGATTCTCTAGCCTAAGCAATTATGGAGCATGTTCTATTAACCCTAAAATGGGGTTAATAAGGGTAAACATGAAATGACTTAACAAAAATTGAAAATCTAAGACAAAGTATATATGGTAAGGCTATTGTAGATAGTTGGTAACACACAATTTGCATGTTGTTTAGCCTAGAGAAGTCTATAGTTGATGACATGTGGAGGGATTTTATTAAAGAGAGGAGTGAGAGGAGGAATAGGTAAACTTCATTTCTCAAAGCATATGCATGATAGCAAATATGATCTTGATTATTCTAGAAGAATTTGTCGTTTTGATCTTCTACAGAGTGATTCCAATAAAAGCATGTCTCTTTGAAGTTTGCTAATGCTTTAAGTGCTATAAAGGAGGATGATGAAGCTCTTATTTATAGAATTCAGCCTTTGATCTCAACTATTGGATGATTTTGAGATGGATGGATTAGATGAGCCCTTAGATTGTTTTTTGACAACCAACAACCCAAATCGAAGTTTCTTTACTACTTACGAGATGAGCATGTGAAAGAAGCCATCTCCTTTTAAATAAGCCTAAAGCAAAGCTTAGTAACACCATATGAAGTCCAAAGAAGCTAAAAAAAGAAAAAAAAAAAAAGATCGTGATTAAGACATCCCCAAAATAGGTTCAAGTTCCCTAAGCCCTATCACTAGTCAAATAAAGGGTTCATACATTAAATTGAGTCAAAGATCTAATTATCAAAATAGCCTTCTATATAATACTACACGTTAGAAGCGTAGTATCCTAATGAATTCTTGTTGCCATTCAAATAAAGTTTTATTGAAAGATTGAAAAATCAAAAGATGATACTTAAAGATTGAAAAATCAAAAAATGAACTTAAAGATTGAAAAATCAAAAGATGATACTTACTACTTCATTCAAATGAAGTGATGATACTCAAGTGACCTAGTGATATCGTCTAAATTTCACAAGGTTCGTTTAAATGAGGCTTCAAAGTAGATAGTTTATCTCCTTGCTTCAAATTTAACTTAAACATGCTTTAATACCATTTGAGTAAGTCTAGTTTGACTGGATCTTAGCTCCCTTACTATAACCCTGGTGATAAGATCTATTCGACCGTGATTCTTATCACCCAAGAAATTTGACAAATAGCAAATATGGGTTCATAGTAATTGAGTCACCGAGTGAGTGATACGATGCCAATAATGCCTTAAACATACAGTTTTTTTTTGTGGAACACAATATCCAGTTGGGGAATATATTTCATATAAAATTGAAAACAAAAGAATCTGCAAACAACTCGAGGAAGCACATATAATCTTTTTAAGGTCTATTTATTGTATTTTTGCATCTACTATTCTCCATCTCAATAAATAAGTTGATGAAAACTTTGACATACTATTGAATAATATTCTTCTCTATACATATAATGATAAAAGATGATTATTGTGGGTGTTCATTTAAGGTAGGAAAACTAGAGTTTTCAATCATACACTGGAGCGTCAATGAACTTGAAGAGATCGGGAATAGCATCAACTCGGGAAATTTTGAAGAAAATCAAATGTTATTGCCTTGAATATCTAGTCAATATCATACCATATTTGCTCTTTCTTGAATTTCTTTTATTTTCTTCATATATCTCCTTGAATTTTGGCTCTATATAAGGGTTTTATTTTGCAGTTTCAGTTTCACTTTGAAAAAGGGTTGTAGAATCAAGGTTAACATTTTTGACTGAATTTGCAGAGAGTTGGGTATGTTGCTTTATTGAAGTTCATATTTTATGTAAACCTAGTTTGCTATATTAGCTTAAGTGCACATATTTTCAGGTGCAAAGGATATTGGGTATTTGCAATTTGTTATTTATTAGAAGTTTTTTATTTTTAGAGCATCAATAAGATATTAGAATATAATAAGATATTTTCCTCTAATGTTTTTTTCTCTTTAAATCAAATTTTAAATGCACTTTAAAAAATGTAGATCATGTTATATATGTACTTTTGTGATAAGGATCCTCCAACATTTTTGTAGCTTTTAACACATGCTTCTAATCTTCGATTAGTTTTACATGCAACTCAGTAAATAAAATAATATAAAGTTCACCAAATTGCTAAGGTCTGGTCTACAGTAACAATAATTATCAAGCAATTGGAACCTGTGTTCAGACTGCTTTATTTCTTTCACATTTTACCTAATTTCTTTTGCAGGTCATATCTCCGGGAAGAATCTGCCTTTAATTTTCTTTTACGTCTTACCTAACGTTCATCTTTCGTTTCACATTTTAGCGACATTTGATAATATTTCATAAACTGTTGTATATTCTCTTATATGTTCTCCCTCGTAAAGACAACTCTGCCGAGGGCCCAGAAAAACGGTGGTTGATAAGAGTAAAATGATTATATTATGACAATTTTTTTACAATCGCATCAAGAAAACTATTATAAATGGATATATAAAAAACCGTGCGACATCAAATTCTTATTAACAGTTGCCTGTCACTAGATAAAGATAATCATCATAGCATATTACAATGAGTCTTTGTAGAGTCTCTACCAGGCCATTTCCAGTCTGCATGAAACATGTGTCATGTCCATGTCAATTCGGGTATGCTTTGGTTTGTTACCTACATAAAACCTACGTTATGTCCATGCCAACTCCGGAATGCTGTCGTTCCTTATCGGGCCTACATCTGCTTGCAGTATGGTTTTGGAATCCTTAAATCCAATATTTATTTACTCATCGCGATGCGGAGATTTTGTAGTTTCTTCATGCTGAATTTTTATTAAAAATTCTTTTTATATTTTAAATAAATCATTTTAAAGAAGAAGATTTGTTATACATATTTTTACATACATCTTTGATCCTAATTATTCTTGCACATATTAGGATTATAAGAATGATTATCAATTGATTTTTTCATTATTAATGGTTTAATTATAAAAATTGTAGAAATGATTATTGAGAGATTCCTTCATCATTAGTAGCTTGATTATAGAATTGTAATTTCCTTTCATGTAATTTGTAACTAGTATATAATTTGTATTGTGCATGCACAATTATTAATAAATAACATACTTCAAAATTTTTATGACATCTTGACTCTTATTATAGCTTTTATTCTCTTTTAGCCATGACTACTAATTCTACAAATCAAACCAATAGACTTTGGTACCTACTACAAATGTGCAAATCGAAGTAGATATCAAATCTCCATACTACTTGTATCCATCGGATCAATCAGGTTTGATCTTTGTTACACAACCTTAGAGTGAAAATGGAGATAATTATTTCACTTGGAGAAATAGCTTCTTGAATGCACTTCAATCCAAAAACAAAGCGAGGTTTATAGATGAATCAATTGAAAAACCTAATGTTCATTCCAAGGATTACCAATATTGGATTAAATGCAATGCAATGGTAAAATCATGGTTGATCAATTCTATTTCTAAGGAGTTGCAAGTCGGTTCTGCTCATGTTGATACTACAAGAGAAGTATGGTCCGATTTTGAGGAATGATGCAACAAGAAAAGTTGCCCATCTCTACATATTATGGAAAATTGAAAAGTGTTTGAAGTGAATTACAAAGTCTCAAACAAGTGCCTGTATGCACTTGTGGTGTAGGTAAGAAGATGCAAGAGATGTGTGAGGAAGAGAAAGTTTTTAATTTTCTAATGGAACTAGATGACATCTACAAGACAGTTTGATCGTAAATTCTTAGTATAGAACCATTACTAGGGCTTGGAAGAGCATATGTTGTGGTTGCTCAAGATGAAAAGCGGCACAATGTAGCCGCTACTCGTGTTCCTATGATTGAGGCCACAATCTTGTTAGCTAAAGGACCAAAGAATTATCGTAGGGGAGAAAAGCATGATAATCAACTCCATTGCATTCATTGCAATAAAGACAATCATTCTCATGAGAATTGCTTTGAGATCATTAGATATCCACTTGGTTGGAGAAAGCCCATACCAAAAGGAGATGAACAGTGATCACATACAGCCATAACTTCATCTGTAGAACCAAACCAAGCATTTGCCACCACCATTGATGCCTCTGCATATCTAAGTCTCACACTAACTCAAATTCAATAACTAATCAGTTTACTTGACCATCAATCAATTGAATCAAGTGTTAGACCATCTGCACAAATGATTTCACAAAATTGCTTTAGTAAGACAAACTTATGAATTATTGATATAGGGACCGCAAACCATATAGCTTGCAAAATTAAATCTATGAAAAATGTCATTATAAATCCTAATGTTCCTTCCATTCAAATTCCTAATGGAGAAAATGTACCTGTTCAATCTATAGGTTGTGTAAATCTTGGGGATGATTTGAGCCTAGAAAAAGTCTTGGGCATGCCTAACTTTCATTTTAATTTATTATCAATTAGCAAACTGACTAGAGATCTAACTTGTACTCTAATATTGGGACCTAAATTTTGTATGATATTGGACTTACACTCGAGCAAGCTTATTGGAGTGGTTAGAGTGTAAAATGTATTGTACTATTTGGAAACAATGAGGGCGAGGAAGGCATTTCTATCAAATAAAGCTGACATTGCAAATTTATGGCATTACCACCTAGGCCATTTACTAATAAACCAATTCTCTTTAGTTTCAAATCTATCTGTCATGTTTGATTCATCGAACTATTTCTTTTGTGATGCATGTTGTAGAGTGAAGCAAACTAGACTGCCTTTTCCGATTCATAAAAATAAATCCATGAATAATTTTGATTTAGTACATTGTGACATATGGGGCCCATATTATATTAAATCCTACTCTAGATGACATTACTTTCTCACCATATTAGATGATCATAGTCGAGCAACATGGGTCATTCTCATGAAGGATAAATTTGAAACTAGACATTATCTATTGTTATTTTTCAATTGGGTCTAAACACAATTCAACACGAAGATCAAGATCTTTAGAATATATAATGGTCTTAAGTTTAATCATGAGAAATTATTAAATCACTATTTTGATAATGGAATGGAGAGACAAACAAGCTACATAAACACACCACAACAAAATAAGGTTATAGAGAGAAAACATTGACATTTGTTAAAAGTGGCTCAAGCCTTGAGATTTTAGGCTAATCGTCCAATTAGTTTTTGGGGAGAATGCATACTTACTGCAACATATTTGATCAATCACATACCTCTTTCTATGCTAAACAACAAGACACCTTATGAGGTATTGTTTCATAAGGTACCTAACTATGAACATTTGCATAGTTTTGGTTGTCTATGTTATGGGCATTCTAGTGGTAAACCTCATGATAAGTTTGCTCCCAATGGTAAACCTAGCATTTTTGTAGGTTATCCTCATGGACAAAAAGGATATCAAATATATGATTTAGAAACCAAAAGGATCTACTCTTCACAAGATGTTCATTTCTTTGAAGATATATTCCCTTATTTCAACTCAAAGGAAAATATTAAAGATTTATAAGCTTGCAATCTTTGCTTTATAGAGAAAGATCATGTTTTTGTTAATCATGAAATCCAGACAAACAGTAAGGTGACAAATAAACTTGTACAAAATGATAATACATTATTTGGGTCAACATCTTCATGGTTTGATTCCATACTACAACCATTTGACACAAGTATTGAACCGTCATCCAAAAATTAATCACATGTAGAACAAGATGCATCGTCCTCAACTATGGACTCTATACCTTTATCTAATCAACATGCTGCTATTAACCCTCCTATTGAAACCACTAAACACACAAGACAAGTGTCTAAGACTCTCTTCGGATATAATTATACCTTACTACCCTCTCTTCTTCCACAATCCTCTAATTTGCACCCTCATCCTCCTTAGGCTAACTCAATGGTACATCCTTTATCTCATCATCTATCTTATTCCAAAATTTCTAGAACTCACTCTGCTTTCTTAACAACAATCTCTTCAATAGATGAGCCTAGATGCTATTCTCAGGCAGTAAAACATGCACATTGGAGAGATGCAATGGACAAAGAGATTTCCGCCTTAGAAGCCAATCATACTTGGAAACTTGTACCCTTAGCACTTGGGAAGTGTGCTATAGACTCTAAATGGGCATACAAAGTCAAATTCCATCTAGACGGCACTATTAAATGATACAAAGCACGTCTTATGGCTAAACGACATACACAAATTAAAGATGTTGATTTTTATGAAACATTTGCTCCTATAGCCAAATTACTCAAAGTCAAATGTTTATTTATAGTGGCTTTAATACATAATTGGGAGCTTCACCAATTAGACATTAACAATGCCTTCTTACATGGCAATCTTGAAGAAGAGGTTCACATGAAAATTCCTCAAGGCTTTGCTAAACATGGGGAGCAATGTGTTTATCATCTTCAAAAGTCCCTTTATGGACTTCGCCAGGTTTCAAGAAACCGGTACCAAAAATTCACTCAATCCTTACTTTCTATTGGTTTTATACAATCTTCTTCGAATCCCTCTTTGTTCACATTTATGCAAGGAGAATCTTATCTTACTATGCTCATCTATGTTGATGATGTGATTGCTGCTGGGAATGATTCAAATGAGATTTCATGGTTGAAGCAATATTTGAATACCAATTCACATTAAAGATCTAGGAAGACTCAAATGCTTTTTTGGCACAGAAGTGGCTTGCTCACCTACTAGTATTATGCTATGTCAACAAAAATATGTTATCTTAGCAGAATGCAGTCTTACGAGTTCCAAGCCATGTCCTTTACCTATAGAGCAATAGCATAAACTTATCACAAATTCAAGAGTAGAATGTAATAATCCTAAACAGTATAGGCGTCTTGTTGAACTATTATTATATCTCATAATTACGCATTCAGATATTAGCTACGCTGTACACATCCTTGGCCAGTTTGTGCATAAGCTAAGACAACCACACTTTCATGCTACTATAGGGATTTTACACTATCTCAAAACTAGCCCTAGCTAAGGCATTTTTTTTCCCTCTAATAGTTTATTAAATCTACAGGCTTATTAAGACACCGATAAGGCCGGTTGCCTTATAACTAGATGATCCACCACTAGGTACATAGTGTTTTTAGGATCATCACCCATTACATAACAATCAAAGAAACAATCTATCATTTTTCATTCCACAGATAAAGCCAAATATAGAGCAATGGCTACTACTGCAAGTGAAATTGTTTGGCTTGTTTGTTTACATTTAAAGTTAAGTGTATCTCACTTATGTCCAGTTAACTTATTCCGTGACAATAAAGCGGCATTACACATTGCTGTGAATCTTGTTTTTCACAAACGTACCAAGCATATTAAGATTAATTATCATTTTATTCAACAACATATTCAATCCAAACTCCTGATTCCTCGGCCAATTTCATCTTAGCATTGGTTAGCTGGCATATTCACTAAGGCTCTTAGTTGAAATCGGTTTCAAACTTAGGCAAGTTAGGCATTTCCAATCTTAATGCTCCAACTTGAGGGCGAGTAAAGGAAAAGATTAATTACACATATTTTTGCATGCATCTTTGGTCGTAATTATTCTTGCACATATTAGGATTGTAGGAATGATCATTAATTGATTCTCTCATTATTAGAGGTTTAATTATAAAGATTGTAAAAATGATCATTAAGAGATTCCTTCATCATTAGTAGCTTAATTATAGGATCATACTTTCCTTTCATGTAATTTGCGACTAGCATATAGTTTGTATTATACATGCACAATTATTTATGAATATCATACTTGAAAATTTTTCATATTTATATATATATACATACTTACATCATGTTATATTGTTTATGGGGAAACTACGTGGTGTAACTATATAAATATAAAGGAATTGATTCGATTTTGGCTTGGGGTAAATGTGGTTTAATATGGTTTGGTTTTCTATTTGAGCCAAACCAAGCCATAATATACAATTCTTTTTTTTTTCCTCCTCATTTTGAACCAAACTATATGATTTGACTTAAGACTTTTTTCACATGATAAAGTTTTAGTTTGGTTCAATTAGATTCATAGATTAAACCACGATTTATCATGCATTAACACTATATAAATGGTTGATGAAGACAATATATGCAAATAAAATTTTTTAAAGGAGTTTGTGACTAATTTTATTCATACATCCACTCTAAACATAAATTTTGAGTTAACTTATATACATATATTCTATAAAGATATAGTCGATTAACTTATGTATATGTATATGTATATAAGATACAGTTGATTTAATTGGAATTTTGATTTGAGATTGAGTTTTTGGGTTAAATGATAGGGTTTAATGAGTTAAGTCCATAATAATGGGATGACTTATTAAAAGAGATTTGGTACGGTGAGTTTAAAGTAAGGATCGTTATTGGTTTGCTCTTAATCTTTCTTAGAGAAGTTAATATACTTAGAAAGACTCTCTATAGGCTTGGATTTATAGGAGCGTATAAGAAGATTCATCTATAAGGGGACTCAACTAACTAGATGATTATCTACACAATCTAGTGAACATAATCAACAGCTAAACTCTATAAATGCCCTAGAGCTTCTCCTCATTTAATAACTTAAAGATCTAGAAAAATTCCATCATGCTATTAGATTGCCATCCTCAAAGATCAAATAGAGTTTATAATGAAGAATACACCACCTCTAATTAGGAATGGTGGGATTCATGTTATATATAACTCCTCAACTTAACACATGTGTATTTGAGCTTCTTAATACTGTTTGCTCCTCTTCCTCACCCTTTGTCTATCTAAGCCATCGTTACATATCATTGTCATGTGGCTCCTCTTAGCTTACATGTAATGCAAGACTCACACTATACACGCATGATTACTACAATAGAATCCTCTTATCTATATATATATTTCAATAACTATAAAATTATATTTCTCTTAAATACTATGATATGATATAATGAAAGAGCTTTTCTTAATCACAAAAAAAAAAAATATTATTTTGTTCCTTGAAACAATTCAATTTTTTTCTTTACCTAGTTCAATTTACCACCCTAAATCAATTGTCAATTTAGTTTGATTTTGTTTGCAAATTTTCTAAATTAAATTTATGAAAAGCATATATCCATTTGCTGTGGTTGGGTTTGCAATTTGCTTTGTTTCATTGGTTTAATTAACAAACTCAAATGATTTAATAAAAAATAAATAAAATTCACAAAACTTCAATAGTAAGATTGAACTTATGATACACCTTTTTACGTAGAAAGATTTACGTGCTATACAAGTTGGCAATTCATGTTGATCTGTCATGTCTTATGTTCGTATCTAAAAAAGTTTGCATTTTAAAAACTTCAACTTTGTAACTTGATCCATTTATTAATTGTGTATAAAAACTTAAACCCATAAGCCGATCAATCTAATAATCGTGTTTTGTGTTTATGTTTGACTTATTTATTAATTAAAAGGTTATAAATAAATTTATAAAATTGATATAAATACATAAGAAAAGGGAAATTATAAAACTAACATTTACAAATAATAATAATATAATTTTAATATTTAAATATAAAATTATAATATAATAAAAATTTAATAAAACAAAGTTATATAATCTATAACATAGTATGTATATTATATATTCAAATATCTATATACATATATACATATATATGTCTTATAGTTATATAATCTATGTACATATGTTATATACAGAAATATATTTTATATATTTATTATATATGTTCTCTCTATGTATATGTTATATAGTTTTATAATCTATATTTAAGTAAAACATACATATGTTATTATAATATATGACCTTATACATATAACATATGTATTTAAATTATATATTTGTTATATATATATATATATATATATGTGTGTGTGTGTGTGTATAACATACACACACACTATATGTATAATCTATATTTAAATACAACCTATATACATACATATATTAATGTATGATATAATTTAAGCATATCTATATGTATGTTATATATATATATATATTATATATTATTAGTTATTTTGTTGTTAAATGGGTTATTAGTTTAAAACTAGAACCATTTATTAGATTTTTTAATAAATAGATCCATAAACAAGTTTGCAAATTAAACCAAAACCCAAATACAAATTGTATATATTTAAACGAATCTATTTGTATCTTATATTGAGTTTTTCTATATACAAATTTATTTATAATTATATTGTACTGTATCCGAATTTAGAAATCTTATCCTGAATTGCTAGCCTTATATTTATTTATTCCAAGTTATTTTATTCTAAAATTCTCCGTCAGAAGTTGTTGTATACCGATTACTTCAAGCAACTTCAGCTTTAACTCCACAAATTTCTCTTCAGGTGCAGATTCGAGCGCATTGTTGTCCTCCACGTCATATTGGGGATTATGTTATTGTTTTATCACACTTTGTAAGTGTTTGTCTTGTTAGTAGAGACATTAGTCTAATTACTTAAACGATTTAAGTTGGATTTTTATAAAAACTACAACAAAAAGGCCTTCTTGCTTTAAAAATTTCCAAACAGTATAGAACCACTTTTTTTAATTCAGTAGGCATCATTAAGGTATCTATCCACCAAACTATAAAATCATTGTCTTATCACTATCGAGTGCACTGATTATTGACTAGATATGTAGTCTATTCGCCAATAATGTCCAAATAATTTTATAGTTCTTCGATTTGCGTAATGGATGTTATCAATCGTTTAAATGGAGATGAGAATCCATAACTTTTAGAGTCAAACCAATTTCTGACATTCGAAAGATAATAGATTACACTAAACTTCCAAATCATGTATTTAGCCTTTAGAGATTTCAAAAAAAAAAAAAAAAAGACTTATGTTTAATTGTAATAGCTGACGCAACGTACATTTTCAATGTTTAATTTGATACAAAGCATTCCTCATGGAATTGAGATAGCTCCATTGAAGACACAGATCGATAATCTCGTCTATTTTACTCGAATATGAATGGACAACATGCAGAGTAATTGTACATTAGTTGCCGCTCCATTGAAAATAAGCACTTGATTTATTTTGATTCGATGGATTGAAACTATAGGGATCGTCTAGGAACAAAAAGGGGAAAAAAAAGAAAAATAGAAATGAAAAAGCTATTAGTCAAGTATCACTATTACCTAGAATAGTAAAGAAATATATATTTCATTATTTATTTTACATGAGGGAATAGTAGTTTAATTATTTACTTCATATTATAATGTTACGCTATTCAATTGATACTAAAATTTTAAAAGTAGTCCTTTGTATTATTAGATAATTTTAAAAATATTTTATTCTTACTATACTGATTTAAAATTTATTTTGAATTCAACCTTTGTAATATAGGTCTGTATTTATATGATAAAGATATATATTGTTTGAGATAGTTAATTACTTACACTAGATATAAATAGTATATGATATATTATAGCTCACAGCTTAATATATATGCTACGCAACATCTAGTAAATATATGATACATATTATTGTAAAGTATGTATTATAAATATATATTATATATATATATATATATATATCCACATGCAAAAACACACGTGGACACATACACTAGAGGACATATATATATATATATATATATATATATATATATATATATAAATATAGTATAATACCATGTGACATAGTGAGTTAACGTGTTTATATAAGATCAATAAATGATTGATCCCAAGAATTACAAACAAGTTCTAAGTCTCTCTCTCAAAACTATGTTTAATTTGTAATATGTGATAAATTAAAATTAAAAACAAAAGGAATACTATAAAAACCTTAAAATGCATATTAGCACGGGCTTTAGCACAAGCGTGAAGAAGCCAATGTATCATTCAGTAGACTTTTCTCATCGCACACCTTGGCAGGCCCTTTAACATGCCTCCTAGCATAGGTGTGCCCACTACCATGTTGCTCAACATGTCCACTGATATGAGCATGTTGATGCCCATGTCCGTGCCACCATATTGGTTCCTGTGTCTTCTTCATCTGTGCTGATGCTTGTCTACTTTGCTCCACATCATTCTTTCCCACCTAAGAAGAACTCGACCCTAAGTTCTCTTATAGATATAAGGGTACATTGTCTAGGTAAAAAGAGAATATGTTAGCCACATTAAATGTCTTGGAAATTCCTATTCTATTAGGTAATCCAACTACATAGGCATTGTCATTTATCCTCTGCACTATCTAATACAAGCCATACTTCTTGGATTGTAGCTTGTTATATTTTCCACCTAGAAATCTCTCCTTTCATAGGAATACTATCACTTGATTACCTAATACAAACAATTTCTTCATACAATGTTTATGTATTGCTACTTTGTCCTTGACATTTGTTTGCCTTATCTTTCCCTACACCTCTACTGTTAATACTTACCTCACGCTTGGTGTATGCACAATTTTCGACTATTTAATTATGAGGAAGGAACGACCCTCCACCTTAGAAGGTTTAGACCCATTCACTAACTTCAAAGGTGAGAGAGTAAATTTCACTCCAACTTTCTCCAACCTATACACATTCTCTCTACCCGCATGTTGTGCATTGACATCGTACTGCCAAGGTCTACCAAATAGCAAGTGACAGGCATCCATATCCACTATATCACAATATACTTTATCTTGGTATTTACCAATGGAAAAATGTACTTTGCAGTGTTCTTTAATCTCAATCTTCCCCACTGCCTTAATCTACCCAATGGTATATCGATTAGGATGCTTCTCTACCAGTAATTTTAACTCTTGTACTACTTCCTTACCGATGATATTCTCGTAACTACCACTATCGACTATTAACTCAAAAAGCCATCTATCAATTATACACCTAGTGCGAAATAATTGGTGCTGTTGAGTTTGTTCTTCCCGTTTCGGTGTCAACATTAACTTCCTAATTACATAGCCCTGCTCATCATAGTCATCTTCATCCTCATAATACTCATCACCCCCATTAGGCTTACAACGAATTCCATCTTCTTCATCCCTCTCTACTAAGTTAATTGCTCTTTTGTTGGGACATTCATTGGACCAATACCTAAGTTGATTATAATGATAGAACTTTCCCAATATTAGCTTTGCATCAGGGTTGCTCTGTTGTTGTAGGTCTTTGTCTCAACTAGCTTCATGCTTGTTGACTTCTCTTCTTTGTTATCACTAACTTCTCCTTACATCTCCAAGGTAGTCTTACCCTTTTCAACTATGGGTCTATTTAAACTCTCAGCCCCAAATCTACTACTACTACCACCATCCAATTTACTATTTTTCTCCTACAACATCCATTCAGCCTTAAGAGTCATATTTTTAGCCTCATTCAAAGTACGTAAAACATATACTCTGATTTTGTCCCTAATCTATAGTCTCAAGCCATCTAAATATCTAGCCACCTACTAACCCTCACTCTCCCTCAAGTCATTCCTCTCAGCTAATCGCATGAATTCCACAGTACACTCATATACAATTCTCTGTCCCTAGCAACTCCTTCGATACTATTGAAATAGAATTTGCTCATAATCGGGAGGTAAGAAATCCCGTTGGAGCAATTGCTTCATCCTATACCATGTCCTCATGCGTTGTTTACCCTCATGATATTGCTTACTCTAGAGCCTCTCCCACTAGGCTGAAGCACCCCCTTTCAATCTATATGCTACTAATTTCACTCTCTTCCCTTCATGTATTTCCATATATTCAAAAAATCTATCTATTTCAGCAATCCAATTAATAAAATCTTCAATATTTAGATTACCTTTAAAGTTGGGAATGTCGACCTTTAGCTTGAATTCCCCCGTCTTTAAAGTCACACCCACCATCATATCTCCTATATCTACCACCATCACTAACTCTCCTACGTGACCATTCTTCCCTAAACAACACCCGGTCTTCCTTGTCCAACTCATCGTCATACATCTATAACCCTTAGTTTGTAGCTATAGGTCTAACAATAGGATCGTCGTGCCCATACTCTACCCTAGGTCACATCAAACCACCATTCCTATCTTTGTCGGCATCAAAATGCTCAATCAGATTGTCAATGCACTGTTCTAAACACCGAAATCTCTGATCCATAGTATTCAACACTACCCTTTAATCCTTCAATTCGGTTTATAAGGTTTTCACATCCTAAGCAACCTCCGGAATGTGACCACCAACTAAACCGTCGTCTCTTGACATCTTGGCAAGAATTTTCTGCTTTAATACCAACGACATAGCAAGTTAACATGTTTACATAAGATCAATTGATGATTGATCCCAAAAATTACAAGAAAGTTCTAAGTATCTCTCTCTCAAAACTGTGTTCAATTCGTAATATGTGATAAAATAAAACTAAAAAAAAAAAAAAATACTATAAAAACCCTAAAATGCATATCAGCACAAGCTTCAGCATGGGCGTGTAGAAGCCTGTATATCATTCTATGGAGTTTTCTCATCGCACACCTTGGCACTCCCTTCAACACGACTCCTAGCACAAGCGTGCCCACCCCTATGTTGCTCGACACATCTACCAATACGAGCGTGTTGATGCCTATGTCCAAGGTTATCAAAATTGTGATTTTACGTAGAATCGCTAAGGGGTCCATAGAAACGAAACGTAAAAACGTAAGTTTCTACAACCTATGTAAAATAACTTCCAAATTTTATAAATTTACTTACAATAGTCATTAAAAAATATAATAAATAATAGAGATAAGGAAATTGAGTATTTATTTTAGCCATAAATTGCAAATTTGCAATAAAAGTCATAATATAGATAATCGAGCATAAGTTATATAATATAGATATTTTATTTCTAAAATGATAAATCATGTATAAAACAAGTTTCACCTAGTTATATATACAAAAGCTAAAAGATAATAGATAAATTTTAAAAATCAATTATGACTTTAAGAAATTACTAATAAATAAAAATTGATAACAAAGATATACCATTAGAAAAGAGTAATATTAAAAAATGACAAATAACTACTAACCAAAAGTATATAATAAAAAAGATACTATAACAAGAAAAACTTTCAAAATTATATATTACTAAGTAAATTTTTGCACTATTCGTGATTATTAATTCAAAATATATTTACTTAACAATATCTCACATTTACTTAACTATGAGAATGATATATTGAAAAGATAGAAATATAAATACATTTATACATTTCCTATAAAATTAAAAATCTAAAAAATTCTTATAAAGTTAAAGTTATCTACCCTTTATTTTATTTACTATTACAAAAATATTAGTTAAAATAAGGAAAGTTGCAGCAATCAAACACGAGTGCTTTGATACAAACATGATCACAAATAGGAATAAGAAGACTAATAGTCGACGAACACAAACACAAAGACTTCAATGCAACGTAACACACTGACAAGAGATGAGTGATGATCGACGAACATGTTGGGGTATTAAAAGTTTGGGCTTGAGCTATGAATAGCTATTATTACATATTTATTTATTCGGATTCGGATGGTTGAAATTTTACTTAATTTTGCAATATTGTGGAATCGGTGGAAACGTAGTAAAATCACGATTTTGACGATTTTACTATTCAAAATCGCGATTTTACTATTATTTTACCTCAAAAACGTTTTTACATGCGAGTTGACTAGGAATGTGCTCACCAACTACTAAAATCGTAGAAACGTGTGAGTTAACTCGCGATTTTGACAACCATGCCCATGTCTATGCTATAGTGCTGGTTCTCGTGTCTTCTTCATCCGTGCTGATGCTCGTCTGCTCTGCTCTACATCAATAGGGACCATGTCCCATTTCCTTTTTTGTTCCTTCTCTTGTCACATATAATTTATTCCATCTTCATGTGCTCTTAACCCTAATGCATTTCACTAGTTATTACAAGAGTATGTAGCACCATTAAACCCTAAATTCACTATAGCATGTGAATTTATCTACCTTTATACAACTAGTGTAACCATTTATCATATTGATAATGTAAACTAAACATTATTGATAACTATATTATGATCCAGTATTAAATGTGATGATATGGCTGATTAAATGGTGAATTGTTTTGATATGATTATTCATGTGAATTGAATTGTGTTTTTGAATGAATTAATTTGATTACTATGTTATATGTAATTTCTTTGTGAATTATGATGCTCCATGAAATGATTGATTGTTTGAAATATATTAATTGGTACCTTTAAATGAACTATTTAATGTGATTTAAATTAAAATATGGCATGCATTGCATGGAGTCCTACATAGTCTAAAGGCCATCACTATCACATAATAGTAGGAAAGGATGACGTGATTGGCAGTCTTGCCATGTTATCTACTAATTAAGTGGTGCTGGAAATTGTCACACTTTTAGTAGAACCTAGAGTCTTGGCTATCGTTCAAGGTCTAGTGTGTGTGTCTAAAGATGCCACAAGTGGATCTTAGGACATTAGGCTAAGGATCATATCAAGGAAAGACTAAAGGCATCCTAGGGCGTCAAGCTATGTTACTTATTGGACGACTTAGACATTGATGGTAGTTGCCATTCCCGATCTAAGGTCAAGAGGGCCTTATACTTTAGACTTTGTGCTAGTTATTGAAAGATCATGGTTGTTCATACATAGCATATGGTTGATAACTTACTTATAATTACTCGTGCTTGTGTAATAATGAGAATATTGCACTCTCATCTCACTGAGCCATAGAGTGTGAACACCCTACAACATATTGTTTTGTAAGTATCACCACAAAATCTTAAGATAGGATATGATTTGGTATAAATGAAAGTTATAGTATAAGTAATGTCATAGTAGATAATCTAGTTATAGAATTTAGTTTCCTATTCTTAGGAACTTAAATAAAAAAATATATTTTTGTGAAACCTTGGATTATTTTTAATGACTAACCATCTTATTACTTGGTAGGGGATTTCAATTCTACGTGGTTCTAGTGAATTGTGGAATATTAGATTATATGTACTATAATAGGTGTAATAATTAAATATTTATATAGAGTCTTATGATTTTTGAGTTGTAAGGCAGTTATCATGTAATGAGTCAATATGTAGCATGACAACTTTCAATTAATTCTACAGAACCCCTTTAGGGTCATTACACTTTGAAACTATCATGGTTCTTTATGATGTAATGTATCAATAATGCAAGAGTTTAGAGACAAAATCATGGTCTCAACAATTTTGTTTTCATTTCCAATAGATATTAATCACTGGACTATTGCCATCGATATTGCACCTTTGTTTATGTTGTCAAATGGTGTAGTTTTACTATATTTTGGGGAAGGAGTTGCAATTTACAAGAAGAAAAATCGTTCATATGAAGTTATATTGTTTCCAAGTTCAAATTTTTTTCATCTAAAGTATTTGTAAAAAGTCCTATTTCACTTAAGGCTAATTAGTAGCTAATGGCATGTTGCTTAAACATACCTTATGATTTTTTTTTTTATCTATTTTTTGCTTCTTCTTTTTTTTCTTTGTAACAATACAAATGTTGTTGGCACAATATATTTTGATAATTGATTTCTTACATGCTTATAACAATTAGAAACAAAATGATTAATTTAATCTTATGTTTGGAAATGTCATGGGATCTTTCATTCAATTCCATTATTTTGTTTGGTTGTAGTACATTCATAATAAGATGAAGTGCATAAATACTTATGTTTGTGAAATATGCTCTTAATTTGTGGGTATATAACTATACATACACACATGCATATGCATGTATGTATGTGTGATAAAAATATATATTGTATGACATAGTAAACCACATACACTAGATATAGATAGTATAGGATATATTATAGTTGATATCCTCTATGTGTGTGAATGTATGTGTGTGTGTGTGTGTGTGTGTGTGTGTAAGTTCTTTTGAACCAAGTTAGCACGTAAGGTGTCATGCCCTAAGGGATATTCTTGTTGTAATAGTTTGCCATATGTGCTGTCAAACTAAAAATTGGATCTCCTAAGTTCAAAAAACACATACCATGCATCTTTACAACAATTTACTCCAAAGGTATATCAATTCTTTTTAGTGGAGACTAAAGAAAAGAAAAGAAATAGATATTGCTAATACATAGTTATATATGTTGAGGAATATATAGTAAAAAAGAAAAATTTTAAGTCTAGATACATATCACATGCTTTCTTGCAAGAAGTCTTATTAAGTCTCTCATAACACTACCATATTATTGAATTTAAGAGATACTAAACTTGGAGATAAGAAAATCTATGCCGGGATAGGTACTCATATATGAAACTCTAACATTCTCCTATATAGCTTGGGTGTAAACATGAAATGGATCATATAAACCATAAAAACTATAGGGATATAAGTGACCACTACTTAGCAAGATTTCTTGTTCTTGTTATACATGAGATGCAAATATAACTAAATTATCAAATATTTATATGAATGTATTGTTAGGGTCGACGCACAAGAGGAAGTTAAGTTAAAAGAGGAAGAAAAATAAAGGCACAAGATTTATCCTAGTTCACTAGTTAACTAGGGCTACGTCCAACAAAGGATTCCACTATAATTAGCACCTTACTCTCCCGTTCTTATCACGCAATTACAAGTGAAAAACAGAAAATATAGAAATAGCTATTTATGGGCCCAAGCCTAAACTTTTAATGAACAAATATGAGCTTATCCAGATCACAGGATATCACTTGGTGAATACTTCCCATATTCTCCCACTTAGTGAATACTTCCTATGCCATTTTAAACCCAACACAGTTATACACCATTCAAACTTTTCTACATTCACTACCTTGGTCAAAAGAACTACATTGTTCACCTATGTGTCAACTTTTTCCAGCACTATAACTTTTTGTTTTAATTTCTCTCTAATGAAGTGATATTGTATATCAATATGCTTTGTTCTTGCATGAAAACCAAGATTTTTAGCCAAAAATATAGCACTTTGGCTATCACATCCAATCTTCACTCCTCCTTGTGTAAAACTAAGCTCTCTACACAATCTGCTTATCCAGATCACTTCCTTAGCAACATAAGTAAGAGCCATGTATTCTACTTCAGTACTAGATAAAGCAACCGTGCTTTGTCTCTTACTCATCCAACTCACAGCTCCACTGAAGAAGGAAATAACATAACCATTGGTTGACCTTCTACTATCAATGTCATCTCCCCAATCAACATCAACAAAACACTTTATTTCTAATGCTTGCTGTTTATTTGAGCTTTTCATGCCTTCATAACATAACACAAAATCAGATGTACCGTGAAGATAATGAAACACCCTCTTTGTAGCTATCCAATGCTCCTTTCCTGGATTGGACATATATCTGCTCAATACCCCCACTGCTTAAGCAATATCTAGACAAGTACATATCATGGCATACATCAAGCTCCCCACTGCACTTGCATATGGAACTGCTGCCATCTCTTCAATTTCCTCTTAAGTCTTGGGACATTGGGATGCTGATAACTTGGAACTTGTGGACATAAGAGTCTTTACTAGCTTACAGTCTATCATATTAAATTTTTTCAACACATCTTCAACATTTCTTCTGACTTAACCACAACTTTCCATTCTCTCACTCCCTTTTATTTTGCATGCCCAAGATGAAGTTTGTTGGGCCTAAGTCTTTCATCTCAAACTCTTTTCCCAATAGTTCCTTCACAGTACTAATCATACTCATACTATTCCCAACTAGCAGCATATCATCAACATATAAGGTTAAAATAACGAAATCCTCATCTCACCTCTTCACATAAACACAATGATCAGCATCATAACAAACAAAGCCAAGCTTCAAGACATAGGAGTCAAACTTCTGATACCACATCTTAGAGATTTTTCAGGCCATATAAAGACTTGTTTAGTTTGCAAACGAAATCTTCTTTTCCCTTGACCACAAACCCATCCGGTTGCTTCATGTAAATATCCTCCTTCAAGTCACCATGTAGGAAAGTTGTTTTTACATCAAGTTGCTCTACTTCTAAATTATATGCAGCTGCTACAGATAAAACAAGTCTTATAGAATTTAATTTAGCAACTGGAGAAAAAATCTCACCATAATCGACTCCTTCTATCTGCGAATATCCCTTCACAACTAGATGAGCTTTATATCATTTTATATCTCCATCTACGGATACCTTCTTCTTGAATACTCACTTACAACCAATTGCCTTCCGATCCGTAGGTAATTTTACTAAATCCCACGTTTTGTTTTTACCCAATGAGTCCATCTCATCTATCATGGCTTTCTCCCACTGTTTTGCATCTTCAACACTTCTTGCTTCCTTAACATTATTTGGATCATCACTTGTAATAGTTAGAGCATAATCTTCATTACTGGCAAAAAAATTATACCTCTTAGGTGGTCTTCTTTGCCTTGTGGATCTCCTTAAGGCTGGTTCAGGTGGAGCTTCAACTTCAAACTCAATATCAGAATCTACAATATCATCCTCTACATCAAGTTCAGCAATTTTAGAATCTGAATTTTCTGTTTCATCTTGTGTAGCCTCTATCTTTCCCTGTAAACCAACATCTAACTCAACCATCTGTGGTTCTTCAAGAGCTTGTGAAACAATCTAATTTATCATAGATTCTCTCAATACCACATCTTTGCTGTAAATGATGTGTTTAGTATCAGGATTCCACAGTTTATACCCTTTAATACCATCTTTGTACCCAATGAAGATGCACTTCTCTGACTTGCTTTCAAGTTTATTCCTCTTTTCCTTAGGCACATGCACATACACTTCATAGCCAAATACTCTAACATGGGATATATTTGGCTTCTTCTTGAATAGCGCCTCAAATGGTGTTTGATCCTTCAAAGCTGATGTGGGAGACTTGTTCTTTAGATAACACGCAGTAACCACTGCTTCTGCCTAAAATCCAATTGCTAAGTTTGCACCACTTAACATACTCCTTACTTTCTCCATGAGGGATCAATTAAGTCTCTCTACCACCTCATTCTGTTGAGGTGAATATAGTGTGGTTTTCTGCCTTGCTATGCCACTGGTTGCACAAAATTGATCAAATTTCACTGAACAAAACTCTCCTCCAATGTCAGTTCGCAACACTTTAATCTTTCTATCAAATTGATTTTCCACAAAAGCTTTGAATTCATGAAACTTTTCTAATACATCGTCCTTTCTCTGCAAGAAATATATCCACACATATCTAGAATAATCATCAGTAAAGGAAACATAATACCTTGATTTTCCAAATGATGCTATAGGTGAAAGACCAAAAACGTCAATGTGGATTAAATCCAAAATCCCTTTCGCTCTCCCTCCTATGGATTCAAAAGATACCCAATTATGTTTTCCATGTAAACAATATTCACAGAATCCAAAACCCATTGAGCAGCTTTGGATTCCATCGGCCATCTTCTTTGAAGTAAGGGTCACCAATCCTTTCTCACCGATATGACCCAATCTTCGATGCCACAACATTGCAGAATCTTCTTTCACCTGCTCTATGATATAACTCTCATCACTAATCACTATGCTTCCTAACAATTTCCACAACTTTCCACACCGTTCACCTCTAGCAATCACCATACATCCATGAGTTAGCTTACGTGAATACTAATCGTTGATGAAAGTAATACCAACATCTACCATAGTTCCAATAGAAATAAGATTCCTAGTAAGACCAGGAATATGCATCACATCCGGAAGATTCTTGACTGTCCCATCCTTCATCTTCAGCTTCACCTTTCCACGATTGACAATGTCAAGGGTCAAATCATCTCCCATTCGCACTGTACCTCCTTGATATGGTTCATAACAGCAGAACCAATCTCTATGAGGTGTCATGTGAAAAGACGTTCCAGTATCAATTATCCACGCACTGTGGTCAACCTAAGATGAGTTGTAGATGAGATACATGTCTCCCACATTACTGTCATCATCTTTCTTTATACTAGACGATGATGCATCATCTTGCTTCTCTGGACCCAGACTTTTGCTTCTACAATCCTTCTTCAAGTGTCCATTTTTTCCACATTTCCAACACTTTATTTCGAATTGATCGCGACTTTTAAATCTTCCTCTAGACTTATTCCGACTAACAAATCTGGTGGATCATTCACTATTCCTTCCTCTTAAGAAAAGAGCATCATTCATTGCAATGTCAGAACTTGCTCTTCTCATCTCCTCAAATAATAAAGCAGACACGACATTCTCAAACAACAGCGCACTAACACCACTGCCAATCAAAACAATTATATGTTCCCATGAATTAAGCAACGAACATAGCAAAGTACATGCTTTATCCTCCTCATCCAAATTAACATCAATAGATGCAAACTGCCCACATATAGTATTAAAATCATTTAAGTGTGCAGAAAAGGAATCACCTTCATTCATCCGAAGGTTATACAGTCGCTTCCACAGAAACAAATTGTTCACAAGCGATTTGCTCTGATAAAGGCTTCCCAATTTAATCCAGAGATTCTTCGCTGTCTTCTCAAAGGTTACGTTCACCAAGACATTATCAATGAGGCATAGCCAAATCAAGCTTCATGCTTTCCGATCGCTGCTGATCCACGCCTTCAATTGAGTGGATGCGGTCACAATCTCCTCCTCCTTTGCTTTCTCTTTGGTAATTAGCTCAGGTTTATCTTCTTCAATTACATACCACAGATCTCTGTCCATGAGCAGAGCCTCTATCTTCAACTTCCATAACTCGAAACCCTTTCTTCCGAACTTCTCCACTTTAATCTGTAATTGATCGGCCGACATCTTCCCAAGATTTAATTTTCTTTTTCTTTTCGGATCTCTCTTTACTAAGAGAACCCTAATCTCAAACCTCGCTCTGATACCAAATGTTAGGGCCGGTGCACAAGAGGAAGTTAAGTTAAAAGAGGAAGAAAAATAAAGGCACAAGATTTATCCTGGTTCACCCGTTAACTTATACTACGTCTAGTAGAGAATTCCACTATAATTAGCACATCACTCTTTCGTTCTTATCACACAATTACAAGTAAAAAAGAGAATATATAGTAACAACTATTCATGGGCCCAAGTCTATACTTTTAATGAACAAATATGAGCGGGACTCACATGCTTTCCTGTCGTAGGGGAGTATGAGCCACACCCCAATATGTATGAGTCAAGTGTTGGAGAGTAAGTATAACGGTTGTGATTCATCAAAAGCCATTATGTCCTATAGAAGTTGTATAGTGGTGTGATATGAAGCAATCAGCATGCAGTACACATCATATCAAGCACGTCATACTTAGCAGGCAATGCATCAAGTAGTAGGCATCACAAGGGCAATACAAGCTTTAAGTGTTGTACAAAGACGCTGACACACCAAACATCATTCATGAAGGTCGTATATGACAACAACTACTTGGAGATGCTACCTAGCAAATGCTATGTAAGGATATCATTATCAAGTAACTAAAGTAGATGGTGGAGATATGCTTAAAGTCTTTGTATTGATGATTCTCAATATCTCTCCTTTCCTAGTTAGTGATGCATCAAAGAGAGATAGGGTAGCAACTCCTTAGGTTACCACTCATTCATGCCATCATTAGAGATTTATACTAGAGGAGGAAGGGTGGGGGACTCATCTAATGATAGAGTGGAGCCTTGTCATTGTCTAATGAACCTAGAGTTCTCACCCCCCCCCCCCCCCCCCCCCCCCCCCTTTTTTTTTAATTTGAGAAAGTCGTAATGCTTTTGAAGAGCTTATCATCTTGATTTAAAGCTAATACATTGTCTAAACTATCTAAGTTAAGAAGCCACTTCATAACGAGCTTCAAGAGAGGATGCAAGCTTAGATTTTTACTCTTAGCTCAATCTGCTGTGTTTAATCTTGTAATATAAAACAGATTTGATCAATTAACAAACAAAAAAATCACTTTAATGCTTCAATTCTCTTATCTCATCAAACAATGAAACATGCTGATAATTTCACCTGTGTCTTAGTATTTTTGTTTGCTTGTAAACTATGTTCTCTGCTTCCATTAGTGTGACGTTCACTTATTAGACAATTTTTTTATTCCCTCTATGGCACTAAGAAGAAGAAAAAAAAAAACTTTCTTTTTTTCTCTTTCATTTTATTGCTTTATGAAGCCTACAACTCTTTCATAAACACATTAAAAGCGAAGGGCTGGTCTTGCCATTAGCATAAGCCTTTGTATTCATATGTATCATTTGAAGTTGCATCCTCTTGTGTGTCATCAAATTATGAGTGATAGCGATGCAGTACCACATTGAGTATTATAAGCCAAAAGTTGACTACTGCAAGTGCTACTATTTTTCAATAGTGTCCCTTTGTATTCTCTCATAGATTATTCATTTTAGATTTTGATAGTCCTTAATAGAATGATCTATTTAGCATCCTTCTTGTCATTCGCTGTATGTTGGCACTTAACCCTTGATAGCTTGATGTCATTGTTTTGGATCCATTGGTAAAAAATGACATGTTCTTTGCCATGGACAAGGAAATGAAGGTACCTTTAAAAAATTATTTGGTGTATCACTATTGTGCTTTTTCCACTTCTATGGTAACCACAAGCTCTCTTCTTCTTAGGTTCCTTGTCATCATTACATGTAGATGATTGTGACTCGAAAGGTTTCATTATGGACATTCCATCTACGTCTTGATCTTCATTGAAGAGGGCTGCTTCTGTGAGGTGGGACTCGCTGCAGTCAGATAGATTCTTCGTTTTAGGAATGATGACTTCTTTTCCATCCTAGTGACCCTTCATGCATCGGTGCCATATTGTAGGTATGAAATTATGATCATATAGCCACTTTTTTTAATAAGCAAATGATAGGATATTAACGACGTGCAATTATAGATAGACCTAATCTTGACGTCCACATCTGCATATCCTTTAATCTCTATAGAGTAGTTAGCATTGTTGCATACGGCAATAGGTTAGTTCACTAGATGTCGGAAGTTTATCTTTATAGCCTTAAGGGTGAACATTGGCATGATATTGAACAAAGTTCCACTATCAATAATTATCCATCTAATCAAGTGGTCATTAAGGATATCTCCACATATAATAGACAATTGTGGTTGGCATTCTTATGCGACCAAGCCATTCTTTGAATAAGGTATGCCGCACTATATCTTCTGTGCTAACCTCAAGAGATTCGTATGAAAGCATTCCATATTGAAAATTCTGCATACTCATCAAAACCAAGGAGATCAAAGAACCTCCTAAAATTGAAAACTTTAAGAGAGCTATAGTTATGTTGGTGTTTGCAACATCCTCATATTTTGCAAACTTGATTTTATCATTGCTTATTTTGGTGAAATCAATGTTATCTTGATTTGACACTCATGTGCTCTCTTATACCATTCATAGTGTTTACATGACATCAAATGGAGCATTTTTGCATTACATTAAGGTCGTCATAATTGCTACTCCCTTATAGTTTCATGTCCTGCTCAATAGCTCTCATGTTGATTTCAATTCCTTAAGAAATGTTGCTAGCTTGCCTACTAGGTCTTTTCCTTGAATGTGCCATTAAGGTGTTGTTACTTCACTTTGTCCTTAAAGGAATTTCCAATATATGGATGAGGGAATCTAGTTACAGTACTCACGTGCATATAGCATGAGTCTTGTGTTATGTATAGCCACGAAGAAGTGATGTGACAATGGCATGTGAAGATAACTTGAAGAGAAAGAGGTTGGGAAGGGGAGGGGATAATCTTAAGAAGCTTGAATACATATGTGATATATAGAGGAGCTAGATAGTATCAACCAAACTGTTCATAAGGAGAGGAGATACATTTTTCATTCTAATCTTTATTTGATCTTTCAAGATTGCAATCTAATAATACAACATTGTTTCTCATATCTCTAAGTTATGTTAAATGAGAAGGAGCTCTTGAGTATTTATAGAATTAGACAGTTAGCAACATTTGTCATATCATATTGACAATCAACAATTGAGATAAGTCCGCTTCATGATGAAACCCTCAATAGGCTCCTCTTGAATCTAGACACATGAAGAGCATCTCTAAATGCATGATATTTGATAAGGGTATATTCTACTCATATTTTATTGTTCGAATCATGTTAAATTCTTACTCATATTATGGAAATTCTAAGGAAATGATACTTAATTAGGTTTATTGTACTATTTCAAGTCTTTAAGAGCTTAAAGTGCAAACATGAGTAATTTAGAGGAGTTTTAAGCACTTGAAGGAATGTTGAACAAAGGAGACAAGCCACTCATTACTTGACACCACTGGCTTTGAAAATCAGCTTTCAACAACATAATTTAGGCCCGCCTTGATCACCAACTTGAGAAGAAGAGCTGCCGGCCTTAAGCAGAAAAGCCGCCAGCTTTGAGAGCCAACCGAGAGACATTCCTTTAGCTTTGATAAATACTCTGGATGTGAGGGATTGAGGGGGCATCTTATCTTTATCTTTTAGTTACTTGTGAAACCTAGAGAGAGTAAAGAGAAAACTTGTTGGTGTGCTACAATTTTTCCTCAATCTAATTCATTAGAACCATCAAGGATTTGCAGGGTTAATATATTGTGGTTGATTTTTGTTCCATTGAATTAGTGATCTCTAAACTAGCAATTTCCTATTCAATTCATAGACTGAGTTTATTATCAATTATAATTCCATTACAATAACTTCTTTGATTTATATTTGTGTTTTCAATTCCATGATGTTATAAGTTTGTTTGTAGAAAGATGATGAAACCCTATAATAACTAAGATGATGATTGTATTTATATTATGAGATTGTTAGCTATGTGGAAGATTCATAATGTAAATCCTATACTATAAATTCTGATTTCTTGTTTGAATTAGGATTATAGGAATTTTAATGACTCCAAAGGGAAATTAAGGTTTAATAAGATTTCTTAATTAAGGTTAAATAAGAATTGCGGAAGCGGGATTGTTTTAATCTAATTAGAAATTGTTTTAGGGCTTAATGCAAAATTCCTAATTAGTTTCTCACTAAGGAATTAGGAGAAATTAGGATAGAATATTAGTCAATTATATAATTGGGAGATTTGTAGTTGAAGAATAGAATCCTCTATTAATTTGTCTAGCAAAAGCTAATAAATTAATTTTAGGGTTTTGAGTTTTTAAAACTTGGAAATGAATTAAAGACTTTCATAATTTCATCTAAATATCCACATAGCTAAGAATCATTATAATATCATGGCAATCTGATTAGTGAAACTAGGGTGGATTCGGTTTTACTACTTTCAATTGATATATTCTCATAACAATTCTCTCCTGTTCTTAGTGAAAATCTAGGTTGATTAAATTAATTAGTATTTAGTTAGTTAATTCTCTCAATTTAATTATATAAATAATAATAGAATCTGATATCAGTTTAATACTTAATTAATCCTCATGGAATCAACACTCGACTTATTAATATATTACTTGATCTGACCTAGTGCACTTGTTGATAAAATTCACTTTTAAAATTTTATATACATTTACAGTGGATAAATATTCCTTGAAAAAGGTTAAGAGTAAACAGGTTGGTCGAATGGTCTCCATTCCAAATCTACCATGACAAATCTCCCTTACATCATCTCAAATTCATATATTTGACTCCTTATGCCCTATTGCTTAGCTTAAAGAGTCAAGTCCGAGTTGCTACTAAGCTTAAATCCCAAATTCCATTTTTAACACTTTACACCTCCCCTGGCTAATCTTCCCCTCATGGGAAGATATCTACTTCTAAGATTTAATAAGAAATGACTATTAAATATAATAATATTTAGAAAAAAAAGAAAAAGAAAAACAACTACCAGCTTTGGTAAGGAAGCCTAAACTAGCTAAAATGCATTTAATGTGTGTACATTAAAAATTAAATATAAAAGCTTATAAAAAATGAAATAAATTGTGTGCTCGTTAATAAAAAAACCATAACCTAGTGCAAATCTAATACGGAAGTATTGGACACTTGCACTAAGGCTTTATAACCTAACTAACATGAATATGGTTATTATCTTAATTGAAGAGTATCAATTCAAAAGAAATTGGACATTTGCTCATAGTTGAATCATCACCTAAAAATAAGCAAACAGATCACCCTAAATGAAAATTAACCATGAAAATATAAGATTATTTTGACTTAAATTATTGACTTTGATAATCCAATGATGAATGCTCTTCTATCAAAATGTTAAAGGACTAACCATCTAAATCATATTTTTATGCAAAATTCAAATCATCTCTTTTTCTTTTCTTTTCTTTTTCTTTTCTTTTTTTTTGGATAAGATTAGAGGAGGGCAAATACAATCTTTCTTCTTTCTCTCTCTCTCTCTCTTGAAAAGATAAGTTCTATTTATCGGAAAAAAATAACATCAATTAAATAGATTGGTATAAGAGTTAGGATATGAAAATCTAATCAGATAAATAGGTATATCTCTTCAAGATTAAATATCTTCCATTATTACTACTATTAGATATTAGTAACAAATTAGTTACAAAATTAGTTAGAAATATTAAATAGTAAGAAAATTAGTTACCAATATTAGTTATAAATATGAGATAAAGAGATTGTTATACATAGTGATTCTACGTGTTCAAAAAAATCAATCAAGAAAGTTATATTCTCAAAAGTGATTCTTTAAGAGATTGGTCATCTCAAATTGTACCATTTCATTCATTCATCTTCCACCTCATATAAACTCCCGATTAGCATTCTATACATTGTTAGATTAACACTTTGTTCTAGTTTGTGAACTATAGGTTGTAACAATTTGGCGCTCTCATCTCAATTCCATGAACTCAAAAAACCAATCCTTCATTCCAATCTTTGTATAAGAAACCATTAACAACATTGTGAGTGATTCTAAACTTTTTTTAGAATTACACAATTCTAGGTTAACTTGTATAAGAATAAATAATACCTTTCATGATCCCTTTCAAGATTCCTTTTTTTTTTTTCTACACAACAATTTAGTGAAATAAAAAAAGACATGCAAATTTTTTGGTAATGACCCATTTAAATAGACACTTAAGTTTGAAGTTTTTTTTGCTTTTCATGATATTGAAGAATAATATTTCGTCCAACTTTCTTCCTTTGCTATGTATGGAAAAGCCCTCCAATGGTATACATAGATGCAATAATGGAAACAATTTTCAATAAGGGATGCATTTGTTAAACTAATCATGATCAAATTCAAACCATTTGAATATCACTTGATACTCGATAGGTTTCAAACACTAGACAAACCACCCATTCATTCTATTTTTTTCTTTTATATTTTTTTCTCATCCACATCCACTACTATATACACAAATCCTATTCTCCCTCTTTTTCACAACACTTTGAAGGCAATTTCTAGCCTACACAAAGAGTCGTTTTTTACTTGTGGTGTTCAAAGCCGTTTAAAATATTGTGAAGAAAATGATGATATTTCTAAAGATGCAACACATGAAGAACATATAAATTCCATTGACAAATCGAATGAGGTAAATCATGACAATATTGAAGTTGACATGGGTGATTCAACGCAAATTGAGATAACACCACCAATGACTTGTTCTAATAAAAGAACAAGTAGGGGTGAGTATTCCAAATATCAGTAATGGTGACTAGAATTCTATAATTTGGCAGCAAGAGTAGCTCATATTATTCAACAAGGGATTTTTGCTAAACATGCTTGACAATAAAAATGTAATAACTATGGCATCAAAAGCTTGTGTGGAAAAACTCAAGATCCAAGGTAATTCATTGAATAATGATCAAGAATTTGTTGTGATGAAAAATCAAGTAAAGATAATAAAAGAAGAAGAAGAAGAAGAAGATCTCATCAACAAGAACCATTACTTTTTGTTAAAAAGAGTAAAGAGGTATCTTAGTTCTTATATTATTTTAATCCATTCAACCAAGAAGAAGATTGTTCATGACAATACCTGGAGAGCAACAATTTCGATAGTGCATCATAAGATGGAAAAGTTGATAAATTTTTATTTTTGTTAAATCATATTAATTGAGGGTTTTTTTTTTTTTTTTTTTTGAGCCATGAGAACAAGTTTCCTTTTATGGAAGAGAGAAATTGTTACAACTATTTGATATTAGTAACAAATTAGTTAGAAATATTAGACAGTTAAAAAATTAGTTAGAGATATGAAATGAAGAGACTATTATAAATAGTTGTACTTGTTCAAAATAATCAATCAAGAAAATTATATTCTCAAAAGTAATTCTTTAGAAGATTGGCCATCTCGAATTGTGCTATTTTATTTATTTATTCATCTTCCACCTCGTATAAACTTTCTATTAGTGTTCTATACATTGTTAGATTAGCACTTTGTTTTATTTTATTGACTACGGATTGTGACAATCACATAAGAGACACCATTGTTTCTCAATTATTACCAAAGAAGCAATGCTATATAATTAAACAGTACAATAAATCCCACCAAAGCGATATAATAATCTCTTATAAGCATTGAAACAAAAAGAAAAAAATATATATAACAATCACTAAAAATAAAAATAATTACTAAAAATATTACTAACAAATAAATCTCAATTTGATCACCACATGCTTTAAACTAAATAGATATACAAAAATAGATTCATGGTAGTGGATACAAAATGTCAATGGATCAATGATGGTGGGAATGATTGAAAAATAGTAAATTTTTAAAAAAGTAGTGAAAATTAACTAAAATAAGTAGAAATTTCACTGCCGTTGAGATTAGTGATTTCGCTCCCATGGGTGGGATTTGTTTGAAGGATGAAAATTTGCTAAGCCAAGGATATTATAATTATGTTGTGCCGACCTCTTAAAATACATTACGTATAGAATTTAATTTAAGGATGGAGACACATAAAGATGATAAAAAATTTATTGTAAAACGTTATATGTCACATAAAGTATTTTAATAGATCAAGATAATATAATAATAATATCTTTGACACAATAAATTTTCTTCCTTTTATAAGAGTTTTTTAAGGGAGAGAGCAATAACTCAGCAAGAATAGAATCTTTCAATGTCACAGTTAAAAGCCTTTCGCTTTTGGGGAAGTTTTGCATACTGATGGGGAAAAGTTTTATTCTCTGAAGGACATGGTAAAATTGATGCTTATAGCGGCTCAAACTTCACGAAATGATGACACTATTAGATATTCCTTCTGTGCTTTTGCTTTTGACTTATTTGAAATTTATATTTTCACATATTCTTTATGTGGAATAAATAATGAACAAAGTGATTAAAAAGGGTCTATTTTAATGGTTGAAAAATATAACTAATTTGAATTTGCTTAAAATTAAGATTTGATTTTTATAAAATGGAAGACAAAGAAAGTTTTATTTTTGAAAATTATTTCAATAATTATAAATTTACTGTTTTTAACTTACTGAGATTTGAAGGAAAAATGACATGTGGACCATGCTGTATGCCCATATTCCTTTTTTTTTTTTTTTTACTCCAACCATGGCGCGTACTTCAATATTGCTAATAAAACACGATCCATTATCTGATGAGTGGTCGTGTGGTTAGAGGAAAGAGCCAAAAGGTGGCTTTGTCATTTTTGCAATCGAGTAACAGTGTCAATGACCAAAAACACTTTATTCTCCCCTTAGATCAGATTGTCGAAAAAGAAACTTCAGGACGGAGAATTTCAAGGAAAAAGTGACAAGAATTTTTTGGGAAATTATTTGAATATAATAACAGAGCGAAAATCAATAAATGGAACAAAATCAAACTTTAGGAAACAGTATCTCAACGTGCAGAGGCTTCCCATGTTTTCCTAGTGCGAGTCCTTGAGAAGGATTGACCAGAAGCAAATAGCCATTATCATAATCATAAAATTTGGAGAATGAACGTAAAAGGTGAAATCCACAAGTAGCAAGCAAAATATATATATTAAGAACATATTTAGCACTTAACATGATGATTTTGCTTGATAAAATAGATCATTTTACAGATTTGATTGACTTTTTCTTTTATTTATTTTTCTTCCGAGAGATAATGAATACTTTTGGTAAGTTAAAGACAATAGAGTTCATTATCAATGCTCGAAATGAAATATTTTATACTACTTATTCAAACACTTAAGGATAGATTTAACCGACTTTTCATAGGCATAATTGAAAGTGCTAGAAAAGCAATACTTTATAGAAAGAAACAACATTTCATTGAACTGAAGTCATCCGGTGTGTAACCAAAAAACAGCTGGCATTAGGTACATTATTATTGCAACTTAAACAACAGCTACGCGGGATATCTACGAAAAATGGAGTGTTAATCCGCCAGTTCAAAAGGGACATTCTCCTTGGCGTTTATTCCACTAGTTCAAAAACCAGGAATTAGGACGATCTTAATATCTTTGTAGAAATGAATAAAATAAATGATAAATAATTTCAACTTTATAAAAACTTGTTAAGTATTTAATTTTATAAAAAAAGGTATATATATATATTCGCTTTTTTGTATCTTATTCTTAACAAAATATCTAATAAATTTCTACTATATAATATATTATTATAGTATCATTACAATAACATCTACATGATTATAATAATATCTATATATATATATATAGAGAGAGAGACTAGATAAAATTTATGATCAAATTAGATAAATTGATATGGTCTAAAAAAGCATCTTTGGTTAAAACTCAAACAGGTTCTTGAAAATTATTTCGAATATGAAACTTTGAGTATTCAAGGATGCTTTGTTATTTTCAATAAAATGAGCCGGTAACAGATCAATTCTTCCAAAACACGCGTCATTTGCTCCGCTCATTTTGATCGGATGAAAAAAATATATGTCGAAAAAACATAAGAAAGTGAAACAAACCGACCAAAAGGAATATTTGAGGCTTTTTCTGTGATATCTTTGAATTTCGTTTTGATTCTATTTTGGTTCAGTTTTAAACCGGAGTTTCATTAACGTTAACAGGATAGAGGTCCGTGCATATATTGACGCTGACAAGTAATCTACCAAGACAAAATTAGCAATCCCAAAATGCACTGGAGAGCTGGGGATCGGAATAACTTTTCATTTTGAAAAGTAGTTTCGCATCCTCGTAATGCTGCTAATCCAGTAAATGAGTGACACCTCGTGAACAAAATGAATAGAACCACGAGATTGCCCCTCTAAAGCAGAATTCGAGTTGATGAGATGATTTAGCCACTGCCATCTATATCACCAATCTCTGTTTATTTTTTTGCTCCGTCATTCATGGACATATTTTGCCTAGGTTGTATGGAACCTATAAATAGATTTATATAAGGATTTACACATAAGAGAGTCTATTATTATTATACCGAAACATTTTAATCTCAATATAATGAATTTGTAAGATTTTTCACTCCAAATTTATCTAAACTTTCCACATAAATCTATTTATGTCATTTTATTCTTTCCTTAATATTTTATTTATTATTATCCCTTTTTTTAGGAAAAAATAAATATTTAGTTCTTAACGTTTACCTACTTTTTATTTTACTCATCAACTTTTTTTTCTATTTAAGTTATTAATATTTTTAAAATCTCACCCAAAAAAAAAAAAAACACTTTCATCAAATTTATTAAATTTTCCATTCATCCATGATAAATGTCAACTTCAAATAATCAGTTCATAATAATTAAATTAACAAAATAATAATATTAAATATATTTATTTACATAATATAATAAAATAATATTAAATATATACAATTGTATAATATAATGAAAAATAATTAAAAAATAAAAAATAATAATTAAAATTAAGAAAATGGGCCAAAATGGTTAACTAATCTAAGGTTAATCAAAAGCTAATAGTTTTAAAATATTGAGAATTAAAAGTATACTTCTCCCTTTTTTATTTTAATAACTTATTCATTTAAAGCTTTTACATAGTACACAGCACAAACTATAATATATCGAATGTTTTAGATATGAATGAAATTGCATGTAATAATGTTCAGCGAGATAAATATATGACACAAGGTGTTAGATAACAAAATTACAAAGATGAAAACTCAGAAATCCAATTGAAAGGTGGATACATTTGCTTGCGCATACAGAGGGTGTTATCCAACATTAGTGAAAATTCTTATGTTTAAGATGAAAACGGAGAGTGATTTATGGAGATAATAAGTAGAATTATAATGCTAACTAGGGCTGATTGGTAATATAGACCCTACCAATTGAAAAAGATAAGAGGAATAACCATTCAAAGATAGATGATTCTAGGGCAGCACAAATTTTACTCCTTTGAAATGGCATTACGGAGACGAACAAGGACTTAACATTATTGATGGGGGAGGGAGAGAGATAATGGGAGTAGGGTATCTGTATGGAAAAAGTAAAGATGTGCAATTTTCCTTAAACAAGTATGTATTCTCGTTCGTATATCTACCAACTATGGACGGAGTCAAGTAAATAGAAGAACAAATAAATAAATAAATAAAATAAAGGAAAAGCAATGCCTCTCATTATCACTTGTGGACATGTATATATAGATGGATACACAAAATGCATACATGCAAACTTTGTCCACGAATACGTATGAAGAGAATAATATAATGTCACTATGTACGTACACAATCGTCATATATAAACTTCAAAACATTAAATCATACAAAAATAAAGTGCAAACATGTGCAAAGAACTTACACATCTTTATGAATTGCAGTACGTACGTGTCCAAAAGCAGGTACCTGACTCCTCCTGATCGAGCTAACTAATTAAAACCACTCTCATACATAGGTTTTCTTTCTTGGCATGCACTTACCTTATTCAGAATACTCCCAAGAAATAAATGCATCGGTATATATTACATATTTCCTCAATATATATTTAAAAACCATCCAAATATCTATATGATCTATATATCCGATCCATATATCACTAGTAATAAATTTCATTTCAAATCCAGCATGTTGTGCAGCTCCCAGCTTGAGATTAGGCTAGGGTTTGCAGCGAATGGACCACTTGTCGACTGTGATAATGACGATGACGACGACGACGACGACGAAACGAGCGCATCTACGTACTCCAATTGATCATTGCTACATAAATATGGACCGTCATTCTGATAAGTTCCATAAATTGGGTCAACTTCTTCTTGTGATGCACATGAATTAATTGGATGATGGTCGACACTGCCTTCACCAGCTGCCTCAATGATCTCACATAGTTTTGGCATCATCATTGGAGTCGCGATCGCTGTATGACCATGAAGATGATTATCATACGGTGGATACGTCATGACCATACTGTCATCAATAATTCGCTTGATGTCCACATTACTGTCTTCATCATTGCCAACCATTATTCGATCTTCCTTTTGGAGATGCTTTGGATCGATTTGATGAATTGGGTAACCCAAAAACGAAACTGGATCACACACCGCGGACTGATCTGACGACAGCTCGGTGATTATCGGTTGATGTACTGGTTCTAAACCATAATTCGGACTCATACTTTGGTAATCTAATTCAATTGAGCTATTGTTGTTGTTGTTGCTGTTGACATGGTATAGGTTTTGTAGCATGTGGACTTGTGTGGGATAAGGATGGTAGAGATGGTATTGGTGTTGTTGGTGGTGGTTTTGTTGAAGGGCCATGATCATTTCACTAGGGTTAGAAAACTGATGATGATCAGAGAAGGCTTGCAATGGACGGATGTGATTGTGAGCCGACATGAGCTTCTTCTTGATGCTTGAATTCCAAAAGTTCTTCACTTCATTGTCTGTCCTTCCCGGTAGATGCTTTGCTATTTGTGCCCATCTATATATATATATGCATATATTTTTTTGTCAAAAAGTTAAAATTAATACCCTTTAAAAAATTATCTTAAGAAAAAATCATACAACATGAAATAATAAGAATGTTACATTAACAATATAGTATGTAATTAATCAATTAATTAGATCTAATTGGATCTAGAATATGAATGAGGGTTTTGCTAATTATCTAGCCGATTATAGTCGTGTTCGTGTCGAATTCATGTACCTGTTGCCAAGAATGCTATGGAGCTCAATGATAAGGGCTGCTTCTTGCTGAGAGAAGCTACCGCGTTTTAAATCCGGTCTTAGATAGTTTATCCATCTTAGTCTACAACTTTTTCCACATCTTTGAAGACCTACATAAGAATTGTAGGAAATAATCAAATGTTATTAACAATCTATCATCAATAAACCAAACAAAACTTCAAAATACACTATAATTATCTGTAGTATAACATATGTAAAATGAAATGAAATAAGGGACCTGCATTTTTTGGAACGGAGCTCCAGCAACCATGGCCATAAGTGGAGATGTAGTTGATGAGCTTCTCGTCTTCCTCAGGAGACCATAACCCTCTCTTCACCTTCTGCTTGTTGCAGCATGAATGGCGGCTCATATCTTAATCTCCCTCGCTCTCTTTTTTCTAGCCCTTTGTTTGTTGTGTGTGAAAGAATGAGAAAAGTGTTCGTTTATATAACTGAGGGCTATGAAAAACTTATTTAGGAAGGAGAGAGAGAGGGGGGGAGAGGGATATGTAGCTGTGACATGACCCTAGCAATAATGTCACGTTAATCAGGGCAAAAGATTCAATTATTAGGCTTTTCATAATGTAAGTTATATAATTAGAAGAAGGTATATATAATCGATTATTTTTATTTTTAAATATATTTTTACTCATTAAAGGTGCACATGACATTTTATGATTTATGCATAGAAAATGGGAACATGTGTCTCACATTTCATTTCCAAAAATCATAAAACGTGCAACTATATCTACGATCATCCCGTTCTACATATGTAATTTTTCTTCTGGATGATATTATCATTACTCTTTCATTTATAAGTAACAGGTCTCCTTTTTCCATGGAAACCTAACAGGAGATGACATCATCAGAATGGTTAACCATCAGGAAATAGCGCCACTTTTAACCATTATTTTTACGGCACTAACCTTTCTAAGAAACCAATAAAAGAATTTTATATTTTTAATATATATTATACACTTAAAAAGAAAAAATATGAAACTTTTAGATATATTCTTTCAACTTTTTAATTTATCCTACTTAAATCATATCACGTGTAATCAATTATCAATGTGATAAAAAAGAAAATGATGTAATAATAATGTCATAAGAAAATTATAAAATTCAAACAATTTCAATTATTAATTTATAAATTAATGTAAATTAAAAGGGTGAAAATGAAGATAATACATTTCTGATCTTTTAATGAAGATAACACATTTCCGATCTTTTCTTTCTGTTTGGAATCTTAGCATTTACAGAGGCATCAACTTTTGATATTTACCAATAAAATATAAAAATGCAGGGTGTCGATCACTGTGTAAAAGCAGTAAATATTGAAAATAGAGAAAATGCGGGGGTAAGACTTAGGGTAGACTGAGAAAAAACTTGCACTGTCCAATGAAAGTAAAAGTTAAATTAATTAATGGATGTGGGGTAATATTTGTGGGGTAAAGTTTGAAAGTTGTAGTGCCTATTGTCGAAAGCTATATTTTGCTTACAATGGCCAATGCTATATAACACAGTGACTTTGCAATATATTGCAACTGACGCAATTTGAGTACAATCGTTATATATGTGGGGGAGGGGTAACTTTTTTTCTCTCGTTTGGTCATATCCGTGTTCCTTATCTTTACAGAAATCCGGCCATATTTGACAGTCATTTACAATATGCATTTTTATTTTTATTTTTATTTTTTGGGAAAATATTCGTGTGGACTGGCTTTTATAAACTTAGGCTATAAATTAGATATAGTATGTGGTAAGTGTTCAGAGTATGATAAATTCTAGCTATAAGTGTTAATATACCTATTATATATCAAACAGTTTATGGTCCGATATGTATAAGCCGAGTACATATTGAAATTTTCTGTGGTCTGGAGTCGATGCACTTCATGATGTCAAACCAGTTGTGCATGAAAATACGTTATATGTGGTGTTCTCTACTTCCTAAGTGGATGCATGAGTACATAATGCATCTTCCAAGTCTTCATGTGGCCAAAATTATCGGCAGGTTGGACTGCTGGTGGCACACAGCTCCTTCAAGAGAAGGGTACCTTATTTTGTTTTTTCTTTCCTTATGAAAGTATTACATGAGACTGTAAGTTAACTAATCGATGTTGATAACTATCCAACTTAGAACTGTGGATTTGTTCAAAAAATAATACTCCCTATGCACATGTTGCTATGACTAACGTAAATCCAAACATTGGAAAGTCATTATTATCTTATGATTGAAATTTGCAAGCCCTAATGGGACACTCAACAACAAAGCAAAGTTAACAAATATTTCTGGTATGCTGTGCTTTTTCTCTAAGAGAAAGATTTTTTTTTTTTCCAAATTGAAACAAATGTGGAATGAAGGGGGATTTTGTTTTCCATCCACCTTTATTTTTTATGGAGAGATTAAACTTGTATTCAATTTATGGAAGGTTAAATTTTATTTTACATATCTATATTTTCACCATTTAATACTTTACAAATCTATGTTTTATCTATATCTATCATTATTAATTAGTGGACACATGTCTATTTCTAGTTTTATCCCTAATATTTAATTTAATAAAGTAATATCATCAAATATATTTAATTAAACAATTTAAAGAAAATAATAATAAATGTAGAAAATTTAAAAGAAACAAACAAGATATGAGGATAAAGGGAAAAAAATATATATGGTAAGAAAAACTAGAGGTCATGAAAGACCACACCAAGGGATGCCCACCGCCACATAGGGGTCCTCGATTGACCCTCCACGTATGGTAGTCAGTTGTCGCCTAGATTGAAGGTGGCCAACCATCAGCAAAAGAACGTTGTTGGCGGTATTGCCTACTTTAAAATTTAAAAGAAAAAAAGAATTTTAAGTGAAAAACATGGTTCGCCATAATTAAATGGCGACATCCCACTACAATATGTTGGGCTTCTTTAATGATTTTTCTTTTCCCATTTTTTTCTTTAATTCTTAAGGGCAGTAAGTAGCCACTCATCACTATAAGTGAAGGGCTATACGACTCATCTATAGTAGTGTATCATGATACACAAAGCTCTTCTAACCATGATTAGCCACTCCCTAACTCTATTTGCTTTTATTTAAAGCTTTCTCTTTTTTTTTCTTTTTTTTTCTAACTTTATGAATTTTTATTGCTTTTAATACATTATTTCATTAAATATATTTAATAAATAATGTTTTACTAAATTAGTTATTATGTATCAATAAGAAGCTAATGCTTACTTGTTGGTTAGTATTGATAAATAAAGATAAAATAAAGATATGCAAGGTATTAAAGGTTGAAAATACTGATGTAAAAAGTAAAGTTTCCCTCCCATAAAATGATTGTTTCATGAGTAAGAAAATAATGCTTGATAGAACTCCAATTATCATGTACACTTGAGCCACTGTCTAATAAAAAAACCTTCCATCAAAGTTAAACCTATCACTATAATTAGACCTGCCATTAGGGATGGTATGGGATAAGTCACCCACTGATAACCTAAAAAAAGAAGTCTTATATTTAATTATTGGATAACTTCTAAATTAATCTCTTACTTTTAGATCTTCATCTCTAAGATTTTTTCCTTCAAAATCTCCATCGTCACATCTTTTCAAGTAGTTAAATAGCAATTTATTCTAATAATTGTCCCCTACCACATTGTAACTTACCACAACCCAGACAAGTAACCATAATGAGCCTTTGCTTAGAAAAGCCACACCTTAACAAATCACAACTTAGGCATGCCATTACAATTCACCACAACTTAGATGAGCCACTAGAATGAATAATAAAACAATGAGAACATAGATGGCCATAGACCATCAAGATACATTAGATCATACCGCCAAGCACCACTACATGTTGAATGAACTTGACTACCATAGCATCTAGGTCTAAATGGTCGGCCAAGATTGTGGGTAGGTTACACATGTTGATAAGATTGAGTAGTGCCTAGGTTAGATTTGTTCATTCAAGGTCTCCATCTTCAACCTTGGTTTACCCCCCAAAGGTCTCCATCTTCCACCACAAATTGTTTGTGCAAAGGTCTCCATCATTCTTATCTTGGTCCTTTCATCCTTAGAAGTATTGGCTAAGAGAACATTCTCAGTCTTTTCATTCTTGGTAAACCTTTTCACAAGATCATTAAGAAACTCCTTAGCCATTTCAATACTGTCACACATAGTGCCCCCGAGTGCTTCTAAAATGGCATGTTCCAAGACCATAAGACTTATGCGATTTGATCGCTCCTAACTTTCCATCTCCCTCTTATCCTCAAAGATACTCTTATCAATAATAGTGGAAGGGCATTTTCTCTCAATGTTAAGTCTAGGTCCATGACTCTAAGAACAATCACTACTTTCTCTTACCATATCTTAAAAAAAAAATTTATTCAACATAGAAATTGAATTGGTATTAGTAGGGATATATGTAGCAAAACTAGTAACTAAATAGAAAACAAAACAAGCATAACAAAATTAAGCTCACATACACACTTAAACATGCAAAATTAATTCAAATAATGGTATGGTCGATTACAAGACACCAGGCACAACATTGATAACTAGTCTTTGCACAAAAATATCAACTTATAAGTGGAATTCTTGGTGTAATGATCAAGAATTAATAATAAAAGCCTATCAAACGATTAAGCCTTTCTTTGAACTAACTAATCGTCTATAGAAAAAATTGACCAATTATCGAATATTCATCACTACAGGTGTGCATGTAAATTAACCAAATATTAATCTTCCTTTAACCTAATCAATATCCACATGATTCACATGCACGCATCCTTTTCTACTTATTCAAAATAAGCAACTTCCATAGTGGAGGTTACTTTGGTAGCATGCAATTTCAATCATTTGTTTTAAATCATAGAAACAAATATTGCCAAGATTTAAATCTAGTTGCCCAATATTACCCTTCCTTTTTTTTTCTTTTTAAACTAAAGGGTTACATAGGCTAAATATGGTTGTGTTGTGAGTTATGTTTTTCATATCTTGAAATTAGAAAAGTACACGAGCATGAACACAATCATGTTTTTTACCCGTATACTTGATGTGTTCTTAGTCAAAGAGATATACCATCTTTAACATGGTCATATATTTGGTTATATACCTTATGCATTCATAGATGAGAGATATACATGGCTTTTAACATGGTCATATACTTTGTTGCGTACCTTATGTATTCTCAAATGAGAGGGATATATAGCCTTCAACATGGTCATGCTCATGACCATATACTTTGTGTGTTCACTAACCAGTGAATAACTTGGCCTTGAACACAACCATATTCTTAGGTGTGTACCTTACATGTTCTCAAACTAGAAAACAACATGGCCTTAAACACGTTTATGTTTTACATATGTTCAAACATGTGCCTTTTAAACCATGAGATACATAAGGCATAACACATCCATGTACTTTGCCGGTGATATTGTATATGCTCATATACCTAATGAAGATGGTCACATTTTATATTATTTGATGTACTCTTAAACTAAAAGGATACACCACCTAAAACATAGGTGTATTCAATGACACAATTTACATTTCCCAATTCTGAATTTGTGAAAACTTAATTTTCAATCCAACTTTAATCTTATTGCTATTTAAGGTCAAATTTAACAACAATAATCCCTTTCACATCGCAAACACTCCATTTTTACCCTATGTGTTTATTAAAATTAGAGTCCATTAACATTAGAAAAAAGAAAAAAGAAAAAAGAAAAAAAAAAGAAAACGGAGCAAAACCTCATCTATATTTTTCATGCATAATAAAATGAGAAAAAAGGCTTGGCCCAGTTAGCTAAGCCCAGCACCATGCCTATAAAATCTAGATGAAGGTCATAGGTTCGAAACCAGGGAGATGCAAAATTATGTCCCAAATTTTTTTAAGGCATGTGCATTATACACTCGCATGCAAGCATGTTAGATGAACAGTGCTTGTCACTATTCATCATCTTTCTACTACAGAAATTCACAATATAGCTAGAATAGGAAAGGAAATATTTTAACACAATTATACCTATTTTTGACCTAATAAAACTCAATTCTTCACTAAATTGAGTCAAATAAAAAGCAAAAAATAATTATAAGAATGGGATACTAGCTAAATATGTCTAAATTTGTTTCTAATTGATTAGGAAACAACTTCAAAAATACACTCAAAGTTTAATCAAATTAATAAACTACATATATGAGTCCAAACTTTTAAATCAAATTGGGGTCAAACTTTGTATATAATATTAGATCTAATCACATATTTAAGGTAAGTAAAGCTTTTAGAATGTGAATATATCTTTTAATACTTTCAATTATCACAAATCCGTGTTCAATTTTAGACTCAATCATGTAAGAACCTTAACTACCCATTGATCTAATTTTCTTAAATTTAAGGTTTTCTTGCTTGCAATTGATGCTATAAAACTATAAATAAGACCTTGGAGAATCATTTAGGGGGGGCTTTCATGAAACAAACACTCAATTCAGCCAAATTCCTTAATCTCTCTCTCTATAACCTACAACCCGTATATTCCCATTCTCTCTCTTTAATTTCTCTCAAACGAGAGAAACTCAAAACAACCCAAAGCCACCAAACACTTCCCCATCATTAGAGGAGTAAAACCTAGTAGCTAACTAGATATAATCTTCCACGATTTGTTTTAATTTAATTGAAGATCAAGCTTACTATTCATACTATTTTAGTCTTTGTTCAATTCGAATTGGACTAGTTAGAGAGCTTAGATCTAGAAATTGCTTGAGAGGTTTTGTTGTCCATGTTACTAGGAGGCATTCCGATCATCTACCTCACGCCACCGCTAATTGAAGCACCCTAAACCTCCGTCGTCCAAGTGGCCTTCACCCGAATCACTCATAAGGTAAGTCTCTTGATCTTAATTTTGTTATTTATTTATTAATATACAATAATGCATTTAATAATAATAATGTTCCTTTTTTAGAAATAATTAAAAAAATTTAATATTATTGTTGCATTTTATTATCTAAGAATCCAAAAAAAATGCATGTCGAAGTCTATGCTTTCATAAGTTTTTAATTGATTTTTTTATCATCTAAAAAAAAACCTTTTAAAAAAATGAATGGCCTTTTCCAAAAATTTAGGATTTTTTTAATTTTAAAAAAAAGGCAAAAAAGAGGGTTTTAGAGATTTTTTTTTAAATGAATAATAACATAAAGTGAATTTTTTTATATAAAATAAACTCACAAATTAAAGTTTTTCTAAAAAGTGAACTATAGCTTATTTGATCTAGACTAGCAGGTACGCAGGCATCCTTGTGAGGCAACTCTAAAAAATTAAAAAAAAATCTTTTTTTTCCATTATTATTAGTATTGTTGTTATTATTTTTCTTACATTTTTTCTTATTGAAAATAATTTTTTTTATTTTATGCTAGAAAGGATATAATCAAATATAATCAAAATTCAAAAGGTCAAGATAGTAACCATAAGGTTTTAATAGGTTAGTCCCCAAATTCAAAATCTCTAAATTTCTTATTCTTTAAAAAAAAATTCCGTCAACAAGTGGCTAAGTTATGATTAATCCTAACTTAACAATTTCCTAAAAAAATGAAAAACTAGGTTTTTCCTAATTTAAATCGAGGATTTATATTAAATGTGCATAGGATTTAATATGAATCAAATTAGGAAAAATAAAATAAAAAATTAGACCTCGACAACTTGGTAACTCCACTTGGGAATTCTCAAGTGGGCTAGCTACCTAAAACTTCTAAAATTATTATTTATTTTAGATATCTTTAAATTTTTTTAATATTTATTTGTACTAATGATTTTATTTGAAAGTAATGTAAGGCTCTGATACCAAATGATGCGAACCCTAGGTATATTAAACCTAGAACCCGTCAATCGTGATTTGAAATCGGATTCCCAAGTATCGTCTTGAACAAGTGATGAACGGAACTAGATATAGATACTAGATTACTGAAATGTTCTTCTTTTTTTTTTTTAAAGAAGACAACGATAATTAATCGAAAAGGATAGAATTACTTGAATCAAGAAGCCGAGGCTCTGATACCAAATGATGCGAACCCTAGGTATATTAAACCTAGAACCCGTCAATCGTGATTTGAAATCGGATTCCCAAGTATCGTCTTGAATAAGTGATGAACGGAACTAGACCCCAACCACACCTGCTGATTGAAACCTAAGTTATCAAGACGACTTCCCCGAGCGTTTAGATCGAAGAAATCGAAAGGAGTTCTTTCGCAAAGAACAAAAGAGAGAGAGCTCTCAAAATGTGTATTCAACAACTATCCGTCCATTGGTCTGACAAAAGAGTATTTATATGGCCCCATAAAATACCTAAAAGGGGGGGAAATCTAAGCGTACACGTGGAAATAAATAATAATATTCGCGTCTGAACATGTGACGAGTGCAGTACACGGCCGTGTCCCAAGCCGTGTCTTAACCCGTGTAAGCTTCTGTGAAAGTTCTGCAAGCCGTGACCCAAGCCGTGCCCAAAACCGTGTCAGAGTCTGTAACAGTCCTTCAGGCCATGTCTCAAGCCGTGCCCGGAACCGTGTCAGCCTCTGTCCTCCAATTAAATGAAGTCATCCTTCAAGGCCGGTTCTCTCGGGATCCTCTTTGGAAGCTTGGATTATGTGAATAAATGTCGATTCTCCCTTGGTAAAGCTCAGTTCCTTCTCTTGCAGCTCCATCACTAATCCTTGCAAAGCTTCTCTCATCCGCTTAGCTCTAGCTCTTGTCATTGGACCTCCAATACCATGTAATGGGTCATTGGATTTTGACTCTTGAACTCTTGATGTTAGCTGATCCCCATCAGGGGATTTTTCATGTGTGGATAGATACAGTCAAACTCAGACCGTCTAAAACCTTAGGAAAGGAAGCCATTATGTAAGTTCCAAGTGCAGTGGGATAATCATCTCTCAAAGCCAATTAGGCTACCTTACCTAATGCTTTGATGTGGCTTAAGATCTGTTTCATCAAAAACTTAGGAGGGTATAAAGCTTGGAGACCATTAGAACCTACCCTTTTGCATACTCGAGATTCTAAACTAGTAAATAATTAATGATGTGAAACCTTATAAAAATTGCATATCGGAGTTTAGAAATAGTATTTTTTTTTTGTAAATTTTCCTATAATGTTTTTTATTGTAATAATGATTTATGTAGAATTTTGTAAAATAGGATATTTGTTTGTAACATAGAAATTTTATTTGCAATTTTACTAGATGGCCAACACTTTGATTGATCATTTTCTTCGCAAAGAGATCCACATTCATAATCCCTTAAACCTAAAGAAGATATTGGATCACTAGCTCACTTTGTACAATCGAAGAGATCAGGCTGCCATAAAGGATACAATTAGGCCCCATTCTCTCACTAATGAAGATCAACATCAACATACCTTTGATTTAGGCTACATTACACTTTTAAAAGGCCAAACCTATGGCTTTCTTTATCGATCCACATGAGGTTACCCCAACCATTGAAGAATATACACAACTTGTCCAGGCTTCCCCACTCTCCAATGGGGTATACATGCTAGATTTAGAGGTTGGGCCAACCAACATCTTCAACAAACGTTTAAGGACCTACATATCAGCGATCAACAAACCATTGGGGGATAGTAATGGACATTACCTTCAATTGGATAACCTGCAGACATGGTTTGGGGTACGTTTTGATTTTGAAGATAGGACAAATATCTTATGTGGAAGCCCTAAAAACTATAGACAAAATCGAATGCATGCCTTCATCTTAAAAACATTTGCAACCATTCTTTTCCCTATCGAGGTCTTCCATACTCATTACAGGGTCGTAAAATTAGTGACACAATTTTTAGAGAGAAAGTCCTATATTCTAACCCTTTTAGTTAAACAAATCTAAAATTTGAATTTTGTGAAGAAGAAAGGTCATGGAATCTTCTACTCCGACATCAATCTAATCTTAATCTGTTTTGTGAGCCATCTCAAGTGTTTTAGGCTAAACATGGTTAGATGATCACTAACCTAACAAATCGACCTTATAGATTCTTGTGCAGATAAGATGACATTACCAAATGATGTTTCTAGCCATAGTTAGGTGGAGATACTTAAGGGCTTCGATGTTGAAGATATTTTATAGACTACAAGATGGAACTATTGCAATCAAGTTGTTTTAATGTGTAAAAACGTTTAAGCGGTTCCATTAATTGGGCTTAATAGGTGTACGGGCTATCATCTATATTCAATGGTCCACCAATTTGGTACCATCTAAGACATAGTCCAAAGCCCTCATCAAAGGTAGTTTACATGTAAATTTCAAAACCTAAACATATTAGTAGCTTAACAAGGTGACCAAATAGATAGAAGTGAGGACCTTATGGGAGTCTCAAATTGTAAGCCTTAATGTTGATCTAGGAGAATTAGATGGTGAAGTAGGAAAACATCGTGCTACCAAGGACTGGATTGTTGACCAGCTATACAAGATAGGAGAAAGGACGTATCAAGCTTCTAATGTCATTCATCCTACACTAAGCAACCTAAGCTCAAAAATGAAGACTTACATGGAGCAAGTGTAAGCCCGGATGGAGGTCCATTTTAAAAGTGTGGAAGGCGAGGAAGACTTATGGAAAAATAGATTTTAGGAATCTAACCAAAAGAATAAAGCACTTAAAGCCCAACTGAGGAAGTCTCAAGAGAAGGTTAAGGAATTAGAAGCTACTACAAAAGACAAGGAGAAGAAAAAAGAATCAACATCCATCCATTAGAAGAAGAGGAAGTCATAAGCTATTACAAAAGCTAGTGGCCAAGGAAGAAAAAGAAAAACTTAGATTATAGGACTTTCCTTTTTACTTTAGATATTTTTCTCTTTGAATAATGTAATCAAACTCCAAATTTTACAGTATTAATAAAATTTCAACATTGCTACATCAATAATTAGTTGCCGGTTCCTATTTTGCCCTTCACATCTACATCTACATGCCTCCTTTTCTAATCATTATGCTTGTTACTTTTCCTTGTCTTTTTTAATTTACTCATCATCAAAGACTTATAAAATATTTGTTTCATAAATTTTAGTCATTAGTGTGTCTTTATTAATTTTTTTTAAATAATAATACAAGAAACAATAATACAAAATAGACTTAGGCTTATAATTATTTGTCTTCCAACCACCTCATACTTTCTTTTCTATGTTGTAAAATAATGGTACCCTTTAATAATGTACCCTTTGTAAAATATTATCTCTAATCATTCATCTTTAAAAAATCATAAAAAATTAACAATTGAAATTGAAAAAAAAAATCAAGAAAATTAAAGAGCTACTAATAATGAGAGATTCTTCTAAGGTCCTAAAAGTTGCTTCTAAGCAAGTTAGCTCAACCTAAGGCTAATAGTCACTTACTCTGAAAACCTCCATAGCCCACTCTTAACTTGAAAGGCCCTAAACATAAAAGTCCATTTACTTCAAAGAGTCTCCTTACCTATTGTAAACCCAAAACACAACAGCCGCCTTACCTACTCTTGTCTCAAAACACAAAGCCTTCCCACCCCCTCTAACCCTAGAGGCTGCACTTGAAGTTTCTCTCCATTAGGAGTTATCTATTTCAGTGAATTGAGCATGGGGACAGCTAATTTTTTAGGCACACTTTCAAAATGGGTGTGGTCGATTACTAATGGGAGCATAAATAAGACTAACCTAACTACCTAAGTCTTGGTTAACTAAATTCTCAAGAGGGACAAGTTAAGACTAAATCATTTGTTCAAGTTGATAAGGGCACATAATTCCCAAAGACATCACAGGACTTGGTGAATATGGGAAATTTTTGTAAAATGAAAAGATATCTCATTTGTTTGAAACATTTAAGATGAAAAGAAGTAAACCACATCCCAAACACTAACCTTTAAACATTTAAGAGTTGAGTATTATTAATGTGAGGTTTTGGACTCGTTCCTTAAAGGATGTCCATCTTGAATTTGATACATTAATTAAAATAATGTTAGGCATTCATTTTCGCTATCTTAAACACAATAATCCCTTACTAACCCCATTTCAACCTATATAAGAAGAGTTTCAAAATTAAACCTTGTTAAGAACCTTTCCATAATAGGGTAATTAGGAAGATTGGGACACTAATTAGGAGAAAAGGAATTAACTAAATAGTGCTTGCCCTAGTTTCAACAATTTAAAGGTAATTTTTGCCATAAATAATTTATTTACTTTGAGATGAAGGAAAGCCCACCTTTTGAAAAACCACACATGACCTACTCACTTTGAGCTATAAGTCATTTAATGAAGAGATAAACACCATTGGGCACAACAAAAAAAATTAATAATAATAATAAAAAAAATAAAACAAATAAAAAAGGAAAAGGAAAAGGAAAAGAAAAAAAAGGACAAAAAGAAAAAGAAAGGGAAAAAAGAGAGAAAGGCCTAAGAAGGTGGTGATCCCAAAAATACTTGAAAATGCCAAGGGCAAATACAAGAGCCCAAACATGTTTAACATCCTCAGGAATTATAGTTCAAAGATAAATCCCAAGGCCTTTCTAGATCATAGAAAATAATTTATTTTAAGTAAAAAATTGCTTTTGAAGTTAGGGCAAGTACATTGCTAGTTTTTCTCAAGGGTTCTTGACTTATAAACCTAGGTTGAAATAATGATTCTTTCAAAATACACCATTACATTAATACCTTGTTGGAACCAATAACCAATAACCTATATTGCATTATGAATTCCGAAAAAAGACCTAGCAAGTTAATCAAAGTGTATCATTTGCAAGAGAGATCATAATTTTTTGAATTGAAGTCAAGAGTAACATCTAAACTGAGAGATTGTGAGGAAGTCCTCTTAGGTTAAACCAATTAAAAATGAGATATCTATTTCCAAATAGAATGAGGAAATTTGAAATCATCCCTCAAGGGCATTATCTATCCCAAATTTAAATATTGATGCCTCCAAGAAGAAGATATAAGTCTTAATTACAAGAAACTCCTCAAGATATGATTGACTGAACTAAGACACTACTTGTCCAAGATTATACCAAATCCTCCAAGAAAAATGAGGCAAAAAAGTAAGTAATTATTGAGTAATGGGGCAAGCTTGTTCCTTAACTTGTAGCTTTTCAAAGTCATGTTAGACTCTTTACTTGTTAGAAATTTTTTATAAATAATTCTTTTAGATTGTAGCTTAACCCCAAAAAAAAAATGAAATTTAAGAAGAAAAGAGAAATACATATCACCTTATCCTTAAGTTTAGAAGAGCATTTTTCTTAAAAAAATTCATAAAAGCTTTAGTTATCATTTGTTCAAGAGTCTCAAGTCAACCTCAAAAATAAGATTCTCACTTAGGAGTTTATTCTTACTATCAGTTAGTTAGCCCATAATGGGGTACTTTCCTAGATATCCTCCTTTTACGATTGCCAGTCTAAAAAGATGCTTCCCACTGTTGGTTAGTTAGCCCATAATGAGGCACTTTCTTTGATCCTCCTTTTAGAATTGCCAATCCAAAGAGATGTTTCCCAGTATTGGTTAGTCAACCCATAATGGGACACTTTTCTAGATATCCTCCTTTTGGGATTGCTAGTTTGGAGAGATACTTCCCACTATTGATTAGTCAGTCCATAATGAGGCACTTTCCTAAATGTCATCCTTTTACGGTTGCCAGTCCAAAAAGACACTTCCCACTGTTAGTTAATTAGCCCATAATTGGACACTTTCCTAGATATCCTCCTTTTACAGTTGCCAATCTAAAGAGATGGTTCCCGCTATTGATTAATCAACTCATAATGGGGCACTTTCCTAAATATCCTCCTTTTAGGGTTGCTAGTTTTAAAAAAATGCTTTCCGTAGTCGCATAATCAGCTCAAAAGGACACTTTCCTAGATGTCCTCTTTTTAGAGTTGCTAGTTTAAAGAAATGCTAACCAACCCTTAAAAGCATCTTCCTGGACAATCTTACCTTTCAAGGTTGCTAGTTTACAGAAACATATCTCGCTATTGGATAGTTAGCCCATAAGGACACTTTCTTAAATGTCCTTCTTTTAGGGTTGTAAGTCTAGAGAGACGCTTCTCACTATTAGTTAGATAGCCTATGTGTACACTATCTTAATCTAAGGTCATTCCCCAAGGAATATTAGTCATGCAACATATTCATTTTCTATGAAAGATTATTTGTTCACGAAGCCTTTGCCTCACTTAACGTTCTACTTAGATAAATCCCCAATCAATCAAAATTAGATAGTCAGCTAACTGCAGCATTATCAATCCCTTCTTTTAGGCAAAAAATGGTGTTTCCTTGAACTTTATGGTAAAGTTTTCTTTAAACTTTACCACAAAGAAGAACAATTGTAAACACCCCATTTTTGTCCTATGTATTTATTAGAATTAGAGTCCATTAACATAAAAATAAATAAATAAATAAAAAGGAATAGAAACTCATCTATCTATATTTTGTGCGCATAATAAAATGAGAAAAAGGCTTGGCCAACATGCCTACAAAATCCAGATCAAGGTTATAGGCTCAAAACTAAGGGGACAGAGAATTACATCCTAAATTTCTTTAAGTTAGGCATGTACATTACATGCACGTGTGCAAGCACATCAAATGAATAATGCTTGTTACTATTCATCACCTTTCTCCTACAAAAATTCGCAATATAGCCAGAATAGGAAAGGAAATATTTTAACACAACTCTGCCTATTTTTAACTCGATTTAACTCATTTTTTCACCAAATTGAGCTAAATAAAAAGCACAAATCAATTATAGGTATGGGTGTGGGATACTAGCTAAATAAGTCCAAATTTGTTTCTAATTGATTAGGAAACTACTTCAAGAATACACTCAAAGTTCGGCCAAAATAATAAACTACATATGAGTCCGAACTTTTAAATCAAATTGGGGCCAAATTTTACATGTAATATTTGTTCTAATCACATATTTAGGGCAAGTAAAACTTTTAGAACACCAATATATCTTTTAATACTTTCAATTATTGTGTTTAATTTTAGACTCAAAGATGTAAGAACCTTAATACCCATTGATCTGATTTTCCTAAATCTAAGGTTTCCTTGCTTGCAATTGATGCTATAAAACTATAAACAAGATCTTAAGTAATCATTTAGGGGGGCTTTTCATGAAACAAACACTCAATTCAGCCAAATTCCTTACTCTCTCTCTCTCTATAATCCGCAAACTATATTCCCATTCTCTCTCTTCAATTTCTCTCAAACAAGAGAAACTCGAAACAACCCAAAGCCACCAAAAACTTCTCCATCACCAGAGGAGTAAAACCCAATAACTAATTTGGTATAATCTTCCATGATTTTTTTCAATTTGATTGAAGATCAGGCTTATAGTTCATATGATTTTAGTCTTGGTTTGATTCAAATTGATTTAGTTAGAGGGTTTAGATCTAGAAATTGGTTGAGGGTTTTTGCTGTCCATGTTACCAAGAGGCATTCCAACCATCCACCTTGCGCCACTAATGACCAAAGCACCTCGAACTGCTGTTGTGAAAACTGCCTTCACCTAAACCGCTCGTAAAGTAAGTCTCCTAATCATAATTTAGTTTTTTTATTAATATACAATAATATGTTAAATAATGATAATCTTATTTTTTTAGAAATAATTAAATAATTTAATATTTTTTGTTGCACTTTATTATCCAAAAATTCAAAAATTTGCATGTCAATGTCTATGTTTTCATAAGTTTTTAATTGGTTTTTTTTATCATCTATAAAAACCTTTTTAAAAAACTTAAATGGTTTTTTCCAAAAATTTAGGATTTATATTAAAAGAGAGAGAGAGAGAAGAAAAATAGAGGGTTTTAGAGATTTTTTCAAAAAAAAAAAAAGGCTAATAACATAAAGTGATATTTTTTATATAAAATAAAATCACAATCTAAAGTTTTTCTAAGAAGCAAACTACAACTTATTTGATCCTAACTAGCGGGTATATAGGAACCCTTATGGGATAACTCTAAAAAACAAAAAAAATCTTTTTTTTTCATTATTATTAGTATTATTGTTATTATTTTTCTTACCTTTTTTTTCTTATTGTAAATAATTTTTATTTTATTTTATGCTAGAATAGATATAATAAAATCTAATTGAAATTCAAAAGGTTAAAGTGGTAATCATAAGGTTTTAATAGGTTAGCCCCTGAATCCAAAATCTCTAGTTTTCTTTAAAGAAAAAAGAAAAAAATTGTTGACCAATGGCAAAGTTAGGATTAATCTACTTAATTAATCTTAATTTAACAATTTTTACCAACTTCAATCAGGTGGTGACTCCAATTTCCTAAATAAATGAAAAACTAGGTTTTTCCTAATTTAAGTAAAAAATTCATATTAAATGAGCATATGAATTAATATGAATCAAATTAAGAAAAATAAAATAAAAAATTAGGCTTGACACACATAACAATAAAACTTAACGAAACCAAATTACTAACAAAATGTTCAAGCAATTTCAAGGAAATCTAAACCCAAAATCTTGGCCTCAAGTAAATTTATTAAAAATTGATAATCCCTTATCAACATAGGTTCTAACCTTGCACATGGTTGCTCTAATACTACTTGTTGGGATTCATTGATTATTAAACCACATTAACCAAAGACAACATATGTGCAAAATTAGGGCATAAGCATGAAACAAAGAGAGTGAAAGCAAACTTGAATTCATAATGAAAGATGTACATAAATAGATCTAGTAGTCAGTCTTCCAAGTCAACACACAAGTCCTTAGAAGTGTTGTCTCTTATCCTTTCTAGTGATGGGGTTTTAAAATGAACAAAATAACATATGTGACTTGGGGACGCAATCATATATATGAATATATATGGAGAGAGGAGAGAGAGAGAGGAGAGAGAGAGAGAGAGAGAGAGAGAGAGAGAGAGAGGGGGGGGGGGGGGGGGGGGTAAGGTCATTTACCTATTAACCTTTTTACTATTTTCAATTTAGTCTATCATAAAATTAAAAATAATATATTGGATCTCTATACATATTAACCTATACTTAATTTACTACATTAAAATTTATAATTTTATTAAATAAATTTATTTAGACTTCATATAATATGATAGTCTTATTAGACAATTATTATTGTTAGCACATATAAGCTCATATGGTTTATTACTAAAATAAGCCTAACATTTGATAGAAAATAAGATGATATAGACAAAAGAAAAGAGTTGGAGTTTAACCAAAAGTCACATCATCAAACCAAAAGATTGTGATGTAGTTTTGTTAAAATAAAAGGGGAAAAATAATAATACATGAAAAGGAATTTAGGAATTTTTGAAATACCTTTTAAAATATTTTTTTTTAGTGATACTTTAGTAGTCTTCGCTTAACAAAAATAACAAAGGAAGGAAAAAAAGAGGCAAAATATGATAATTGTCACCCCCACATAATCTTTGGAGATGTAGCCCTGGGTGAGATAAGGAGAGAATGACTATCATTGGATCACTATATGATCAGAAGATGTGGTGGCCTAAATGGATCTTGAATAGTCGACCTATTAACAATTTCATCTCTAGGTAAATAGCTTTTTCATGGAAAATGATCCGCACCTCGAAATCTTTCTATTTTTAGTTTCCCATCTTTCCATCTAACCTTTTATCCGTCAATAAAGATGAAGATAATGTTTTATATGCACTGTATTTTAAGTCCATAGGTAATAACTTTCTTTTTTTGTTTTTCCCGTTCGGGCGAGAACCTATTAAAAGGTTTCTCATAATTATCAAGGTCCGTCCATGTCCTAATCATTAAGGACTTCTGAGACATGAAAATAGGACAGCAAATGGCTAGGATACTTGTCTATGAAATGTTGATTGTCTATGTGGCCTATGTTGGGGAAACAGCAGATATAATTTACCACGATGAAGACATTAGAGCAGATGACAACAGAGATATGCATGCATATGTAACATGTGGACTCTTCGTAAATGAAACGACAAAAAAAATATATTTGTATAAAAATCAATGAGAGTACACCCGTAAAAGTATCAGTTAAGTATGGATGCATATCTAAAGTCGAAAAGGTAATGCGTCTTACAAGTATTTGAATTATATTTATTTTTATAGTTAATTATTTAAAAATTAAAAAAAAAATTTATCTATAAATTTTTTATAATTATTTATAATACTTAAAAAATTAATTAATTATAAAAATGAGTAAAATTTAAGTAATTAACAATAAGAATAATAAAATTGAGATAATTAATTATAAAAATAAATAAATTTAAGATATTAAATATAACATTTACTCCATTTTTATCAAATTATTGCTAAAATCTAAAATCATTGCTAACTAAAGTATGAGAGCCTTTTTTAGAAATTATGTGGGGGACAGAAGCATGTTGCTCAAAAGATTTTGATTTAATCCATGCGTAATTAATCATTTTGATGATGTAGTTATAATTAAAAAAAAAGAAAAAATAAAAAAGATCGCCCATCATTATACTTTTCTTCTTTGTTGACCTTATTAGGAGCATCTAGAAAAAGTTTAATGTAGAGTTTCATCAAGCTCTTTGGTTTTGAATCATGAAAAGGAAGTTTTAGCTGCACTATGTCATGTTTGTATATTTAAGTATCATTGTAAATGAAAACAAAGGGACAGCTATAAATCCATCGTTAAAACTATTCATTAACAGCAAAAACCCGATATGCTCTTATTTTTTATAATTTTTGAAAATATATATATACTCTCTAAATTATTTTTAAAATCTTAATATTATTACTAAAAGAATCATAAGTAATGATAATTTTGAAGCTTCAATGACAATTTAAAGGATACGTTTATACTTGCAAAAATTATAGTGAGATGAATATACGATTTGGAATATTACAATGTTGATCTGCACCTAGTAACCATTAGTTTTAGGAGTATCATCATATTAACAACTTTTTTCATCTAATTTAATATTCATTATCTTAATATCTAAAACCGAAGGATCACCAAAGTTTGGAGTATTCTCCAAGTCAACCACTAAAGTATTGTTTTTACTATAATATCTTCCTTTATAAGGTTGTTTAAATTATATTAACTATAAATAGTGTCACTGCTCCATTAAAATTCCTGCCTAAGCTTAGGCGAAAATCTTACATAACAGAGTCGTCATCTTGTCCATTCTTATAAATCTTATTGGCGAGGGTTTTTTTTTTTTATTATTTATTTAACAAAACAAAAAAATAAAATAAAAAAGGATAGGTACTTCTTTTTTGGGCAGTTGATTTCAGAGGTAGATATAGTTAAAACGCGATTGGACTAATTTCAATCTTAAGTGACTTCAGGACTTTAGTCCCTCTTCTGTCTTGTCTTTATGGACATTAATTCAAACTGAAAAATGGTTGGACAGTGATAAGGAAGTCTCGAAAAGGCTTTAATCATGAAAGAAGACTTTAGTTCCCATATGCAGCAACGTATTCATGGTAGACAATTATCCAGCTATACTATAGTACTATGTATAATCATGAAGTCAAATAAAAATTAGAAATCAAATACATTTAACTTCAAATTTCAAAATGCAAACTTTTTTAACTAATATCCTCCATGTCCTTTTTTCTTTGTCGGGTAATAATCTTCCATGTTTTGGTAATAATCTTCTAGGGTAATTTTCTTAATTAATATCTTCAATATTTTTGGTCATTAATACATAGAGTAATTGGGGAAAAAAGTACATGAAGGACTATCTAATTTTAGAAACACCTTCCACATAACTTATGGCATGTACGAATTTATTTAGAGACTATATCATTGTTTCTAACATTATATTTGTAATGGATATAATAGCTATTGCAATTTCGAAGAACGCTCTTGCTTTTCAAGCTAATGACAAGTGCCCACAGCATATACTAAGGTTGGGAGCAGAGCAAATTGATTTGACTTTTTCTTTTAAGTCAAAACAAATCATAAAATTATGATCAGTTTTTTACTATTTTAAATCGATTCATATAGTTAGGTTTTAATTTTTTTTCAAACTATAAAATTTTAGTTTGGTTCAATTCAATTTATGGATTAGACCTTATTTTGTTTTTAAGAAAGTATATTTGCTTAACATGTAATTTCATATAAATAATACTAAATTTATTTAATAATAAAATTTATTAATATAATATAAAATATTAATAAATTCAATATTCAAGTAGCTAAAAGATTTTAAATGTGTAATACAACTAATTTATTCCTCAAACTAGCATATAATATAAATTTTAAGTCAATCTATATATATATATATATATATATATATATATATTTGCTAAATTATGGTCATAAAATTTAAATGCATATATTTGTTAATAAATGTAAATTAAAAACTCTTTTGCATATCATGCTCTAACAAAAGAATTTTTTTAATTACAAGTAAAATATCATTAATTTTTCAAAACTGTTTAATTCAGTTTTACAGTTTGGTTTGAATTGAAAATTGTTCCAACCAAATTATAAGAAAGACCATTTTTTTGTTTGGTTTGGTTTGATTTACAAATTAATTTAGTTTGATCGATTTTTTTCAACCCTAATTGTTATGCATGACCTTCATTTTTAAAATGGCTTTTATTATTATCTCTTGGGATCAGATAATCCAAATAATTTTTTACAGACAATTATGACGGGTGACTTAACATAACCAACTGCTACATAAATGTAAGTTCTGATCGGCAAGTGTGTCACCATCTTCATTTTGTTGGAAATTTTGTCCAAGTAATTTCTTTGCAAAGAAATTTTCCAAATTAATTATGTGTAATTATTTTCTTGCTCTTAATTGGTAATCTGCAACGTGTTTCGTTGGAATTGATGTATTATTTTTTACAACGAATACATTTTTGGAAATGACGATGGAAGCATGGATAAGAATATTAGCTCTACATAAGAAGGAAAAACAATTAAAAAGAGATAGGGAATCATCTATATTGTAACATGCTTTTCCTATGTTTAATATAGGCATGTAGAAAAATTTTAGAAAACCTAAATTCTTCAGTGTTTTGCAAGGGGAAAAAAAAATAATCCTTCGGTGTAGGTCGAGACTTTACGTTCTACATGGCTGAAGTCCAGGAATCATTAAAAAATAAATAAATAAGCGTATCTTACAATTCAACCACTAAATTCAAATTAACGATAAACCTATGGATCAGTTTTTATTCACTGATTGCACTTTGATAATAAATTCTACATTGATCCCATCAGTTTATCTGGAGGGGTAGCTCTTCGGTGGAATTTTAATCTACAAGCGAAGGTTCTACAATTTCATGGTACTATGCTGTCATGTCCCGGATGCAAAGGACATGGCAATGTCTGTGACAAACTCCAACCTGGTTAGGAATATGTAAGGTTTGATTCCTACACTTTTCAAATTTTTACGTCCAAATTAAGCATTTAAAAAAAAAATCCTATATAGTTTAAGCAAAACACATGCAAAATAAGTATACCGATTCAAACATATATGAATATTGCACACCAAAATTCATAAGCGCACTTAAATCTGATGTAGCAAACATCATTTTATTATCTTACTTAGGTAAAAAAAAAAAAATTATAAAAAGAAAGAGAGAGAGAGAGAGAGGGAGACATGCCTTTCAATTATTCCTCCCTTTTAAATTATTTCATTAATATATGTTTAATGTCAATTATAAAATTTCTTATTTTAGAAAGATAATCTCCTTAAATATGTTGGAACATGCCTTTTTATTTTTTATGGTTTTAATCATTTCTTTTTATAGATCGTCTTTTATCCTAAGAAATGGTGTAGAGAGGTGTCTAGTTTGATTGCTAATCTATTGGAGGGGTGATTCTAGGAGCGAGAAAAGAAAATCATTGAAAAAGTTGGAAGAAGCTTGCAAAGGCAAAACAAGTTGGAGGCTTAGGTTTGTGTGACCTACAAATTCCTACGGAGGCTCTTTTAGCAAAATTGGCTTGGACAATTCTAACTAAACCTAATGCCCTCTGGAATCAACCATTGAAAAGCAATTATTTTTCTAATTTAGATTTCTTGAATTGAAAGAAGGATGGCAAGGCATTTTGCGGGTGGCAAAGTATTTAGATTGACAAAGATATAGCAAAAAGGAAACAAATTTAGTTTCTAATTTGATCCCCGGATACCTAATTCATTTAGTTCTTTACTAGCTTTTAGAGTACTATCTCTTGATACCCTTGATTTTGAAGGTAAGGATGGTATTAATAGTGGGTTGGCGTTTAGGGATTTGAATCCGCTTAGTCATCTTCTGATGTGAGATTCTTAAAATTCCTATGCCACTTAGTACATAGGATGATGGAATTTTTTGGTCTTGCGAAAAGAGTAGAGATTATAATGCAAGATCTAGTTTTTACATACCAACGGAAATGGAAATGATTTCTAATTGTGAAAGATCTATTTCTTATTCAATTGACCATCGATTACAAAAAATTATTTGGAGTTTCGATTGTCTTCTAAAGAAAAAAACATCTCTTGTGAAGAATTAATACAACTTATTGGCAATTAATCCAAATTTGTTTTGAGGGGATTCGTTAGTCATGTATGTAATTTGAGTAACAACAATGGATCAACAAAGCACTGTTCTTTCACTGCAAAACCTGTGTTGCGCCGATTAGGAGTCTTTGCTCCCAAGCCATTTATGGTTGTCTCTTCTTTTTAGTTTAATAAATGAGCAATAGTGTTACCACTACTGACGTTGTCAAGCCAAAATCTTACATTGTCCGTATCTACAAACTTGGATGATAGCTATACTAGAAATAATAGTTAAATATGATCGTGGATTTAGATTATTTTCATACTTTATAGAGTTCTAAAAGATAATAGAAATTTTATTTAGTTTCTTCTTAATAAGGTATATTAATTTTCACTAATGAAGGTTAGACAATAATCAAGAATCATTAAGGAGATACAATCAATGACTTTCACATGTAGCAAAAACGGATTTGGACTCATTAAAGTTACTTTTTCTAAAATTTCCTAAATGATTTTTAACTTCAAAAAAGTTTTGAAGAAAAATAACTTTTTTTTTTAGCAAAACATGTATAATATTATAAAATCACCCCGGTATATACAATTATCAAGATAAAATAAATGTCGAGATCGGATATTCAAGAGTCTTAACTTTCTTGTCATGTTCCATTTATTGGCCATTAAGTACGTTTATTATTTTCCTCATGTTTCTTGACGTTACAATCTTTGCTCAAATTTGGAATAAAGCAACTTTGTGAAATTGTCAATCCTCTAAGATTTTTACTTGTTCGAGATGATCGGAGATGTCTGGTTAATTATTTAAAGCAGATAGTTGGAAGTAATTATGACACTTTCCGAATTCAATATATTACCTTTAATCTTGAAGTTCCTTGCTCTGTATAGCTTTAAATGGAAAGATTTTATATAATGGGAAAAGTGGAATGGTTACTAGTAGTTGTAAAGCGTTGGACTCCTTTTTTTCCCCCCTTTTGCAAGGGTATATCTTTTGAAAAATGAAAACAAATTAGTCAATTTAAAGATATTTTTACAGATGTTACCAAGTAGATCATTATAGGATATTCGACTAGTCCAATCTAATAAAAATCTTATAAAGTTTTCAAACGAGTTTTAAAAAAGGGTTTAAAACCTTATAAGGTTTTGAACCAAGTTTTGGGATTTAGAAAAAAAAAAAAAAAACTCGACAAAAAACTCAAACTCAATTAAAATTAAATGACATAAATAAATATATTTAAAATCTATTATGTAATTAAAAAATAAAAATTAATAAAAATATTACTTCTTTATTTTGAATTTTGAAAGGAAACTCTAATACCCTTATCTATTCTCACTCTCATAATGGATTATGTTATTTAACTTTAACTTGTGATTTTGTAAAGAAAATACAAAAACATGTAATTTGACAAGAAAATTAACGAGTTAGGTCAAATCATAAATGGGTTTTAAAAAATCCTATAGGATCGGGTTTTAATAACAAAATAAAAACTCCATAAGGTGAGTTTTAGAACGGATTATGAGTAACTTTACAGGTTAGTAAATCGGATTTAGATTTTAGAAAACTCATCTGAAACCCAATCTGATGGCATCCTCAAATATTTTCTACCATAGGAAAATATTTGCTTGTATGACGTCGTTGTTCCTTCGAGAAAAATCAAAACTCATGTTTCTATATTATTTCTCCCTTCCAACTTGTATATGGAGTAACACCATTGCTTTAGCCATCACGACTGGTAATGGTCGTGGGATGAATAGAAATAGATTTATTTTTTTATCATTATTGTATGGAAATAATAAAAGTTACTTATACAGAATATCTAGTGTTCCATCGTTGCCGTTTTTCAAAGATTCTACCGCAAACCTCAATCATCGTTGATTACCAACCTCCATCAGTTAGCACTGTTGCTCTCGAATGTGGCAAAAATTATTTATTTATTATAGGCAACCAGATTTTGCTAGTTAAACATCAAATAGGAAGTTCGAGGAGGAAAAAAAATGTACATGGAAAAGAGATAAACTAATATAATCTCATTTGCAACATTTCCAACTACAGGCACAAGCCCAAATTATTTTTGTTGTACCCTAATTTGGAAAGTAACAAAAAAAAAAAATATCACTTAAAGCAATGAAATTCGTGCCTTAACCTAAAATTATACCTCAAACCTTAAGGGGAAATTCTATTAAAAAATCAACTTTAGTCATTGTTAATCACTTAAATTCCATGAAAATTTTAATTATTACGCCAAAGATAATATTAGCTGCAAAGGTTATGGATTTTGTTCTCTAGTTACGAAGTAAGTGTAAGGTAAAAGGAAAATAATTAAGGGTATCCATAACATTTAAAAATTTCCCAGCTAGAGTAAGTGGATTCCATCCGTTAAAAGATGTATATATTTTACTAAAGCGTCATGCAATAATATTATTCCACATCTCCATTATTGTGGCCATTTTATCACATATTACAACATTCAAGTAGGATTTTGTTATTGAGTGTTTTTATAGAATTATACGAGATAGTCTTTTACATGGTCAAAATTTAGGTAGGGTAAAAATTGGGATGCGTGTCTCTCCCATGGTCAAAATCTTGGTGGGGGTAAAATTTGAGTCAGGAATCATGTGTCTACAGCGAGATGTTTCTGCTACCCAACTAGAAGCAAGTACATGAAATAATTTACCTTTGTTGGGACAAAAATGAGACAGCAGGGACCTGATTGAAAGTATTAGGTAAAATCCTTGTCCACATCCATGCTATTCGTGCGACGTTGGGGTTATTTGTGCCCTAACTTTCCTGAAGTGACCGTGGGAATTATGGTATTTAACGCTTTTCTACAACTAAAGCATGGAGACACCTAACAAAAATAGAGAGAGAGAGAGAGAGGAGCAAGAGTACAAACGGATGGAGACGAACGGCCAGCATATGGATTAATTTTGGGCTTTACCCTAATTCATGATTTCATGCCTACGGCATACCTAATGTCATGTTTAGTTATAAGCTTAATAGAGGAGTAATATATTTTTGCTTTAAACACAAATTGGTGGTGGTATGCTATTTAGATCGTTAAGTAAATTACACGTATTAATAAAAATATGGTATGTATAAATTCTTTTCATTCAATGCTAATTACGAAGAAGAATGTATCTTTTCTCAGCCCTGAATTTCAACATGTTTGTAAATATTTAGGAAGTATTTGAATTGCACTACTAGACAATACAAAAAGTAATGGATAGCATAGAACAAAAAAAAAAAAGGATAATATAACTCTTTTATACCACATTTGGTATATACTATACTAAACAAAAAATTTTGTGATATCCACTATTTAAATATACGAAATACTACACTAAACATAATATACAAAATACTATATAAAAATTTTTGTGTTTTTGTTTAGTGAATTTAATTTTTATATCATATTTTGAGTGGTACAAAATATAATCATTTTGTCCAATACTTTAGGATCAATTTTGTCCAGTAATCGAGAAAATATGCAAACCAAACAAAAAACAAAATGTTTTATTCAGTATAATATCATAAATTTATTACAACCAAACAATATATCTTAGTTGTGCCTATAATGATGTACATTAATTAAACGTAGAATCATATGATGAAAAGATAAGATTGAACTTAAGTCTTTGAACATAAATAATTTTTTTTTCCAAGAAAAAAATTGTTGTTTCTTGGTACTCTTCTAGTAAAAACCTAGAATAGAGTTTCATCAATTAACCAAGATGGGGTGGAGAAACAAAATTCCTACATTATAGAAGGAACTTTGAAACATCAAACCCCATGCAGTTAAAATTTAGGTTGATGTCACCTTTTGTTTCTAGATCTAGTATATTTTGCAATTTAGGATACAAAGTTTTAAAGTGCTCATTTAATACTATAGGTCCCAAGATCGTGAACAAGAGGGGGCGTAAATTGTTTACAGGAAAAAAGTTATGCCTGATAAGTAATAATAAAAATAGATAAATATAATGTGCAATAAAATTAAAGAAGGTAGTGATTTATAAACGTTCCTCCTATTGTATATGTCCTCCCATCCAACTTTGTTGCTGGAAATCCAATCGTCCACACCGATTATTCCACTAATTTAATTGCTAAAAACTTGTTAAAAACACCAATGACCCTTGTTCTATCTTTCTAACCCTTTCCTTGGCTAAGCACAGGCTACAAGACTTTATAACCTTACTTTTTTAGACTTAACTTTACACAAAATAATAGATAAATTTACGAAGATGAAAAAAATATAATTTCTCTAATTTAAGCTCAAGTAAACAAAGAAAAAAAAAATTTGCTCTATTTTGAGTTTTTTGTCTCTCTGTTCGTATCTTCTATCTATCTTCAACTTGAATTGTTTTTTGTTTATATACTTGCTCGTTTTGTTGATAGAAGGCTTCCAATGTTCATTAAGTCTTCTAACATTCATATCCCTACAGTTTTGGGAAGTTGAAAAATTCAATCTATAAATCCAATTCAAATTGATTGATATGTAACAAATTTAGCTTGGATTATTGATGTTTATCTTCGTTTTACTCTTCAACAACTTCAAATGGATAAGTCTTCGTTGAAAAAAAAAAGATCCATCCTTATCTAAATGGTCTTCAATTGATAACCATATTGGTTATTCTTATCCCCTTCTCATTCTTCTTCGATTAAAACAAATCTTAACTTAATCTGTTATATATATATATATATAAACTTTGCTAACTGAAGTTATAAATAATTCAAATTTGTAAATTTAAACCTGTATAAGAACATATATAATCATACATTCTTTAAACAAAAGTTTATAAGCCAAAGTATCATACTATATTTAAATGTCTAATGAAACATCTAATTTAACGGGTTGTTTGGATAAGTGTCTATTATTTACTATTTGTATCCTATTGTCTAACTAAGTCCTTATAAAAAATGAATTCTTTTGTTTTTCGTACTTAAAACATATTCTATAACCTTTTGTTATCATTAAAACTTATTTTAGAACTCAGATAACTCAACATTCTCCCATTTTTTTATGATAACAAAACCTATCTCAAGTGATAAACTTTAAATATTATATCAAATACTTATGAAACAGATTTATCACTAACTAATTATTTCTTCTCCCCCTTTTTGATATCAAACAAATAAATATGATGCTCCCCCTTAACACATGATATAGATTTAAATTATGAATTAATAATCACCAATTAAAAAGCAGAAAACATCATTTAGCAATTAGAAATCAGAAAGCATCATTCAGCAATTAGAGAGCAATATTAACGACTAAGAGGAAATTACTCCCTTTCCTTCTTTTTGAGTTTATCCGAATTAACCAAAAAATAATTATTTTAATAAATATTATATAGGAAAACACATGCCTATTTCATTTGTAATAAATTCAAATCTATTCTTATTTAATGGTTTTATAAATACATCGACCAATTGAAATTTAGTACTAATAAAATTAAGATTAATGTTTTAATTGTTAACATGATCTCTTATAATCTAGAATGATGAACTAGACTTTTTGTGAAATTAATAGCACTTATATTATCACATTTATTGGAATATTTTTACACATAAATCCATAGTCACATAATTGTTGTATAATCCATAATACTTAAGTGCAACAATTTCCTATAGAAATATATTTTACCTCCGTTATTAATAAGGAAATAGAATTTTGTTTCTTAGATGACATAGATACAAGTTTGTCCCCCTAAAAATTGACATTTTTTTAAGTACTTTTTCTATTAATCTTGTATCCTGCATAATTAGTATTTAAATATCCTATTAAATCAATATTTTGATTTTTAAGATGCCAAATTTCTAATTTTGTAGTGCAAGATATATATTTGAAAATTCTTTTTACAGCTGTTAAATGCGTTTCGATTGGACTTGTTTGAAATCTAGCACATACACAAACAACAAATAAAATGTCTAGTCTAGAAGCAATTAAATATAACAAGGATCCAATTAAACTTTTATATAGTTTTTCATGTACCTTTTTACCTAACATGTTTGGATCTAACTTTATTTAAGTTAACATAAGAGTAACAGCTCCTTTAACATTTCCAAATCCAAATTTTTTAAGCATCTGTTTAGCATACTTTTCTAGGTGAAAACATATTCCTGAGAAGTTTGCTTAATTTACAATCTAAGGAAGAAGTTTAGTTCTCCCATCAAGGATATCCCAAATTCAACTTGCATCAACTTTGAAAATTCCTTGCAATATATTTCATTAATAGAACCAAAAATAATATCATCTACATAAATTTATACTACTAAAATATCTTTATCGAAATATTTTATAAAAAGAGTTGTGTCAACTTTTCCTCTTGAAAAGTTATTTTTTATTAGAAAATCACTTAAACTTCCATACCAAGTTTCAGGAGCTTGCTCCAAACCATAAAGAGTCTTTTGTAGTTTAAAAGTATAATCCTCTTTTAATGGATCCTCAAATCCTAGGGGTTGTTCTACAAATACTTCCTCTTTGATATATCCATTTAAAAAAGCACTTCTTACATCCATTTGAAATAATCTAAAATCTTTGTAACATAAGCTAACAATAGTCTAATAGCTTCTAATCTAGCTACTGGAGAAAAAGTTTCATCAAAATCAATACCTTTTTCTTGTGAATATCCTTTCGTCACAAGCCTTGCTTCATTTCTAACTATTTTACCTTACTCATCAAGCTTGTTTTTGAACACCTATTTTGTTACAATAATAGATTTATCCTTAGGTCTAGGAACTAGTGTCCATACCAAATTCCTTTAAAATTGCGCTAATTCCTCTTACATGACATTGATTCAGTTACTGTCTATCAAGGCCTCATTCACATTGTTAGGTTCAATTTCAAATAACAAAGCAAATTGATTTCCTATTTCTTGTAGCTTTAATCTAATTTTGACTCCTAAATCTATTTTCCCAAGTACTTTTTCTAATGGATGGTATGCCTTAAATCTCTAAAGTTTAGAATATTCAACTCTAGTCTATATAGGTCCAGTAAGACCTTCTAGTAAACTGTCTAAGTCATTATCTAGCTTACTGTCTATTGAAATGTCTATTTGATTATCTACTCAATCGTCTAATCTACCTTCTATTTTTTGTTCAATAGGTACTCTTATAGTATCTTGTAGGTTCTATTGATGGTTTATATATTTATCCCTATTCTTTTTACTTATTAGATCATCACTATCAACCATAATTAGGTTATCAATAAACTTAACATTAATAGACTCCTCAACTAATCTAGTTACTTGATTAGAAATACAAAAAGCCTTACTATTTGTTGAATAACCAAGAAAAATTCCTTCATCAAATTTGCCAAGATTTTGTCCAAATTTCTTGATGAAGCATTTAGTCCCAAATATGTGAAAATATAACACATTTGGCTTCTTACCTTTGTAGATTTCATAAGTTGTTTTCTGTGTCAAAGGTCTCATATAAACACAATTTGAAATATAACAAGATGTAAAAATTACTTCAACCCATAAATACTTAGGAGCATTACTTTCATTTAGCATATTTCATGCCATTTCTTATAATATTTTGTTTTTCCTTTCTACTACTCCATTTTGCTATAGAGTATAAGGAGAAAAAAATTATGTTTTATCCTTTTTTTCTTGCAAAACTCAATAAAGTTTTCATTTTCAAATTCTCTACCGTGATTAGTTCTTAAACTTATAATTGATAAACGTTTTTCATTTTAAACTTATTTTAAAAGCATCAAATGTATCATTCTTTTGTTTACGAAATAAAACCCATGTAAAACATGAAAAATCATCAACTATTACTAAGCCATACTTATTACTTCCTAGACTTAAAGTTCTTGTCAAACCAAAAAGATCAAAATGTAGAAGTTCTAAAGGTCTTATTGTTAAAATAACATCTTTAGATTTATGAGACACTAAAACCATTTTATTTTTCAAAAAAGTCTCACATTTAATATTTTTAATAGAAGAAATTTTTGGTAATCCTATAACAAGTTTATTTTTTGAAAGTTTTTCTAATTGTGAAAAATTAACATGTCCTAACCTTTTATGTCAAATAAAACAGTTGTCATTTATTGTGAAAAACATCTTTCAACACTTACTCTTAAAGGTTTAACCATGTAAATAATTCTATTACAAAATCCTTCAAATTGTTTTTCTTCATTCTACTCATAAGCTTCTACTTTGTCTTTTCCAAAAATCATTTTTTAACCTTTATCACAAAGTTGACTAATGCTTAAAAAATTGTGTTTCAGGCCTCTTACTAGAGAAACATTTTCAATTGTACTAGAGGGAAAGCCTATTGTACCAATTGCTATTATCTTTCCTCTACTCCCATCACCGAATTTAACATAGCCTTCGTTTTTTCATTCTAGATTTGTAAACAACAAAACATCTTTAGACATGTGTTGTGAGCACTCACTATCCAGGTACCATAATCCTTTTAGGTTTGTTTCATGTTCTTGCACATGCAAAGGAGAAGATTAAACCTTTTTAGGAAGTTAGACTAGCTTGGTTCCACTAAAATTCAAGCTCGTGTTATTTTGATTCATTACTTGCTGTTAGCTAGCTTGTTATTTTTGTAATAACAATATTTTTCTATATGTCCATATTTGTTGCAAAAATAGCACACATAAATATTAGATCTTACCAGAATTTTCTAATATTGATATGGTCTCCATCAATATTGATATGAGCTTACCATTCTTAGATTATATGATTCGGTATAGCTTCCATAATACCTTTTGTAAGATCATCTATAATACTGTTTATATGTTTGTTTGTAATTCTGTGTGGAGTATTATCTAGAATACTATCTGGAATACTTTCTAATATTCTTTTCATTTTGTTTAATAAACTTATTTTCTCTTATATTTATACTGTTATTCTCCTTCTTATCCGAATTAAAATCATCTTTAATGATTGAATCTTTTCCTTTAACAAAAATAGTTTTCTCTATTTGGTTTGAGGACTCAACCTTATTATATCCTAATCCTTCTTTTGAGTTACTTACTCTTTGAGATTATATTAATTTTTATAGTTTTTCATCACTTTCAAAAAACTTAGTGAACATAGAACTTCAACTTTTTGAAACTTTATTAATTCTGACATTAAGCTCTACAATTTCTTTTCTTAATGTATTATTTTTACTTGTTAACATATCTTATGCTTCTCACAAGCTTTTATTACCCATATGTAAAACTTCTATATCATTTTTGAGAATATCATTTTCATCAATTAATAACATATTAGTTTAACATACAACTTCTTATTCATTTCTTAAAGTTTCAATCTTTTCATTTGCCTTAGATAAAGCTTTTAACATTTGTTTAACTTGTTTTCTAAAATTAATAGGCATATCATTATCAAATTTAGAAGATACCTTAGATAATGCCATGAAGCACAAATTTGCTTCTTCTTCATTGTCTAATCTAGTGTCTAACTCAACATTTGGCTCATTAAGATAACTCCATGTTGCCATTAAAGCTTTTTGTTTCTTCTTATATTTATCCATCTTTTTTATCAAGACAAGAGATTCATACTTGAAGTGTCTTGGCTTTTTGCATTCAAAACAAACTATTTCCTTCTTTTTCTCTAAAAGTCTTTCCTATACCATACTTAGATTGATTAGTAAAAAAATATTTAAAGCGTTCAGAGCTCTTACCATTTTTCTTGAATGCTTTTGTTAATCTTTACACCAGCATTATCATATCATCATTATCTTCCTTACTATCTGATCCTTCTTCAATCTCAATGTCTTGTTCAATTATCTTAAATGCTATGTATCTTTTGGTTTTCTCTTGATCATTCATATGTTTTAACTTTGATCCATATGCCTAAAGCTTTTCTCAAAGTTGACTCAAGGTCAATTTGTCTAAGTCATGAGCTTCTTTAATTGCATTTGTCCTTGAATCCCAGAAACTTGACAAGATTCACAAGATTTTCCTCACAAGCTCACTGTCATCAAACCTTTTACTGAGTAAAGTAAGTTCGTTAGTAATTAAAGTAAATCTATTAAATCCATCAAATATAGTTTCACCGGATTGAAATCTAAAAAATTCATAATCTTGCATCAATGCTCCTCTACTAGTGTCCTTGATCATTGCAGTACCCTCATATCTTCACACAACCTGTCCTATATTTCCTTAGTTGATTCACATGATGAAATCATTGCGAACATAGCCTAAGATATGCTCATCAAAAGCAGATTCATCACTATGCTATTACCTTTAGCCTTTTTCTTTTCTTCATCGGCTAGAATTTGACTATCAATGAGAATGATTTCTTAATCTCCATACAATATAATTTCCTACGAAGCAAATTTAGTTGCTTTGATATAAGTTTCCATCTTGTATTTCCATTAAGGAAAGTTAGTTCCATCAAAGAATGGTATACAATTAGATGCAATTGTAATTATGTTGTTAACCATTGATCAACTCTTGTATGTAGAAGAGCCATTACTCTGATACCAAATGTAGGTCCCGAAATGGTTAACAAGAGCGGGGAAGAATTGTTTACAAGAAAAAATTTATCAAATTTAACTAATCGAACACTTTCTAATTTCCAACTTGATGAAGATTATGCATGATGAGTAATAACAAAATAGACAAATATAATGTGCAATAAAACCAAAGAAGGCAGTGATTTATAGAGGTTTCTCCTATTAAGTATGTCCTCTCATCCAGCTTCGCTACTAGGGATCTAGTCTTTGATACTGGTTGTTTCGCTAATTTAATTACTAAAAACTTGTTACAAGTACCAATAGCTCTTGCTCTATCTTTCTAGCCCTTTCCTTAGCCATGCATGGACTACAAGACTTCATAACCTTACTTTCTTAGACTTAACTTTACACAAAATAATAGATAAATTTATAAAGATGAGAAAAATATAATTTCTCTAATTTAACCTTGAGTAAACAAACAAATTTGTTTTTACTCTGTTTTAAGTTTATTGTCTCTCTATTTGTATCTTCAACTTGAATTGTTTTTTTTTTATATTTTTGCTCGTTCTATTGATAGAAGGCTTCCAATGTTCATCAAGTCTTCTAACATTCATATCCCTACATTTTTGGGAAGTTGAAAAATTCAATCTATAATTCAAATTGATTAACATGTAATAGATTTAGGTTGGATTCGTTAATGTTTATCTTCGTTTAGCTCTTGAACAACTTTATATGGATAAGTCTTAGTTGAAAATAAAAGATCCCTCTTTACCCCAAATGGTTTTCAACTAATAACCATATCAGTTGTTCTTATTCTTATCTCATTCTTCTTCTATTAAAACAAAACTTAATTTGATCCATTATATAGATGAGAAAAAAAAAAAAAAAAACTTTGCAAACTAAAGTTATAAATAGTTCAATTTGTAAATTTAAACTTGTATAAGAACATATATAATCATGCATTCTTCATACAAAAGTTTACAAACTAAAGCATCAGATTGTCTATTTAAATGTCCAATGAAACATCTAGTTAGACGTCTAGTAAATCATCTAACAGACTGTCTGTATAAGTATCTATTATTTACTGTCTATATACTACTATCTAATTAAGTGTATAAAAAATGAATGCTTTTTTTCTTCACACTTAAAACATATTCTATAACTTTTTTATTATCATTAAAACTTATTTTAAAATTTAGAGAACTCAACAAATACCTAATTAAACTTTCAAGTCTTATTGCTATTGTCCTTTTAGCTCATTAGATGATGTGGCATTTTTCAATAAATAGATAAATGTCACATGTCTTTTTTCATTATTATAAAACTAAGCCTCTAAGTAAGACTGCCATGTTAGGCTTTATGTTTGACCAAGGCCACATCATTTTTTAATATTATATTAAATTAAATTTCAATTTCAAAAAAACAAAAGGCAATAACAACAACGAATAAAAGGATTCTCTAGTAGTAGCAGTTGCCACTCTCAAACTCCAATTGCCCTAATGGGGGATAAGGATAGACCCCTACTCTTACCCTCAACCTTACCCTATTACTTAGAAATGCCATCAAGCAGACTATTATAAAATATCTAACCTGTCTAACCTGATTTTAAAATCCTATAGGATTTTAGTTCGAGTTTTGGGATTAAAAGAAAATCCAATAGGAAACCTAAATCCAGTAACAAAATTATATATATAGAAAATGTTAGTTACAATGTGCAGTATGCTAGTACTATATATTAGTAAAAATATATATATTAATTAAAAAAAAGTGATGTTTTGATTTTTGAAAAGTTGTCTATTCTTTCTCTCATCTTTGCCCTCTCAATTTCTCACCTTAGTTTGTCTCTCAACCAACATGCAAGATGACTTGCTAACTCACAATTGATTGTTTTGGTCTTCTTTATCAACTCCCAACTATCTTGACTCTCTATCTCTCTACTCTATCTTAGCTAGCAACAATCTCAACTCTCTTCTCTCTTGACTCTTAGCTTTTTCTCTATCTCTCATTCAACACCTGTGACCCATTGACTTGACACTACAAACGCATAGATGCACTCTATACTGAAGCTCTTAGGTCCTAAATATCTCACTCTCTTTAAGTTTCTCTTGGATTTGAAATCAATGTTTTGCTATCGTTGTGCTTTGTGTTTTTTTTATTATTTATTGAACTATGTCTATGGAAAGACCATTCTTTTTTTTTTCTTTTTCTTTTTCTTTTTTTCGTCTATGTTGAAATTGCTAGGAAAATTCCCTTTTCTTTTTTATTATTATCAAGACACCACTATGCAAATGATAAGTACTATTTCTTGAAAAGTTTTTGAATTTTTATATTTCTGTTGCTTTTCTAGGAGTGTTCCTCTAATTCAAGATTATTTAGTTATGTTTTTTATTATCATAATATATTTATTTAATAATCTGAAGTGAAATTTTGGATTTAATGAAGATGATGAGTACGATGCTCAAAATGGATTTTTTTTTTTTTTTCAATTTAGTAATGCAATACTATTTGTTCAATAATTAGAGGTACAATTCAGATAATGCAATATTATTTCATTGCAACTTCATAATTTATTTTAAAAGGATTCTTTTTTACTCTTTAATAAATGCTCAGAATGGATTTTTTTTAATTTATATTCATAATTGGAATTTTATGCTTTTAATTGTTTATTATCAAATTGAAATTTAAGAAACTAAACTAAGCGTGACTAAAATGCATGGATTGAGTAACCTAATAGCCGACTTTTTGCTTTCAAGACCTTATTACCTTTTGTCAAAACATAGTTGGAAAAATTAATATTGTGACAAATCAGGTCAAGTCATTAATAGGTTCAAAAAAACCCTTATATAGGCAAGTTCTAGAAATAGGGAAAAAACCCTATAAGGTTTTAAGGTGGGTTTTGGGAAGTCCTATAAGGCAACAGGTCAAATTAAGATTTTGCAAAACCTATGCCAAACCTATCCCGATGGCACCGCTATTGTGACTAGGCTAAAAAGAAAAGAAAAAGAAGGAATACTTTTGCAACCCATCTCAGACATAATAAAGGGTCTAAAGTTTACATTTTCTTTTTCTTTTTATCGAGGAAGAATGGGTAAGTACCCACCATCTTAAATAGATCATTTCACCCATACAATGAAGTCGATGACTATCTACCACCTTAAATGGGCACACGACTTATTGATATTTATTTTTCTAAATCAAACCCCAACCTCCACTAAGTAGCTGGATTAGACAATGGTGGCCACCTTAATCACTATATATACCTAAGATTTCCCTTTTCCCACTTTCAAAATACTTTCTATCTTAATAAACTTAATAAACAATTGAATATAGTATTAGAAATATTTATTAGATAATACATAGAACTCCTTCAAATGTGTTTAAAGAATTTTACTATTTATTCACAAAATCCTATATAAGTAATAATAACATGGCAAGCTACATTTTTACTGCTTGCCTTTTGAAAATGTCAATATATTTGTATTTGGCTTTTGTGGAAATGAGTTGGCATTTTAGTGTTATTATAAAAGTAAAATCATACAAATTACATGTTTTTTTATCAAAAATTCCACATTATTCAATGGAGTTAAAAGAGAGGAAGTTAGGCGATACTTAAAAGTTCAAATGGGAATTAAATTTAGCATTTAAAAACTTTAGGTGTGATAAGTTACAAAGCAATTCAAAATTCAAATACTAATATTGTATTTGGTTAACTCGAATAGAATTGAAATTCTACATTTATTACTATAGAATAATTATTCTTTTATTTGACTTACAAAAAGTAATACATAAGTATTGCCTATTCCATGTAATGTGAAATAAATAAAGATTTTTTATTCCTTCCTTTTAGCAGAGAAATTGTTATTCCTTACAAAATGTAACTTTTATACTATAGGTGAGTGGGTCTAAATGCAATATGGTCACATGCATGTTGTGTGATCTTCACGCTACACATGGACCTAAAGTAGCAATGAGATGACACATAGGAGGATGATCAAGGGTAAGTAAAATGGGGAGAAGGAGTAGGCAATCTTAGTAGACTCAACACACCAATGATGGGTGGAGAAACCTTTATAGCATCAAACTCTACTAGTAATAAAGAGAAGTGATGACTTCTTCAAATAATCAAGGGTTTGATCTTTTGAAAGGATAATCTGGCAAAATAACAACATTTTTCCAAATGATCTCTCTTCATCTAAATAAGGAAAGCTTATTGGTATTTATAAGAATTTGGTCATCGATGTCATCCATTGAATCATGTTAGTCATCAATAGTTCAGATGAACAACACTTACCCCGCCCTTCCGGTCTTAATAAGAAGAAGCATACGTGGGACATGCATATAACCAAGCCTAGCGAAGGGTCTTCATTAGGTGTGTTAGTCTTATGAAAAAGGTTAGTATTAGAGAATCCATTCCAACAAATCTTATTGCAAGCCCATTATGCAAAATCTCCCTTGATCATCTTAAGGTTAGAAACTTGGCTCTCTAAGCCCTATCACCTTAACCTAAAGAATCAAATCCAATTGATTAATGAGCACAAGGTTCAAGATTACATTTAACCCTTCCAAAAATGCATCCATCAAAAAATAAAATAGCACTAAAAAAATTATTATGTTATTCTAATTTTATTCCATTCCAGCTTTATTCGATTTCAGCAAATCAAACATAATATGAATGCGGTGCTAACACTTAAAATTTTAATGCAAACCTTTGTTGTTGAATTTCATCTTCAATGAGAGTGGAGCGAGATAGACATTTCTCACATCCGTTGAAGGGAGAAACTATGTTGCACTTAAGGAGTATATGTAAGAAAAGGCTTTCCTAGCATTTTCTTGTGCCTAATATAATACATAATAGACATATTTACATATTCATATTTTGATTTTTTTTTATATAATTTAAAGCCTTAGTCATTTGTATAAATGAGGTTAAATTGCATATTATTATATTTATGCTTACTCAATATACATATGCCCCCTTTCATTAATGACATGCCACAACATTCTTTAAATTCTAAAAAATATGCCATGTCAATGGTATAGTAAAATATTTGTTAGATAAATCACATTGAATAAATATAAAGAAGCAATCTACATAATTTTCCCTATTAATTATTATGGTTTATTTTCCTACAAGCAAATTTTTTTAAGTAAATTATAAAGAGAAAGTGTCACATTTGATACATCAATTTTCATTATTTTTATAATTAACTATCTCTACTTTAATAATGTTGATTTAATACTTGATTAAACTTTTTAATGCCACCTACAGTACCTCACTTAATTCCATTCAACTCTATCAGGTTGCATAGACTATTGAACTAATAATTGTTTGAAATGTAGAAAATAAGAGCAATTTAGAATAAAATGATTCCAACTAGATGTCCAAGTGGGATTGATAGTGAAAAAAAAAAACAAAAACAAAAAAAGCCTAAAAAAATAACTAAACCTAACAATAAGTGAAACAACTGGAACATAGCTTAAATATATTTACTTATGATAAAATCCCCAAATGGAGATCAAAAACCTTAATTACAAAGCCCATATTATGTGATTTCTTCAAAATCAATGACCCCCCTATTATAAAAAACCCCAAAATTGAAAACCTCCCTAACCATTAGAACCCCTAAATATAGGATTTATGTTAGAAACAACAAGAGAGACAAATTGAGAGGTGTAAAAGTGGAGGGAAAACATAAGAAAAAAATGGTAAGAAAGAAAAGTGATGAGAGCCATGATGGGAGCCAAGCCAGAAGATGGAATGTGGATCCTCTTGAAGTGCCACCTATACCGATCACAAGAACTCGAGCAAAAAAATTCAAGGAAGCACTTAACGGGTTGATAAAGGATGTCCATGAAGTCGGAAAGGATTGGAGCAATCATGAAGTTGGAAAGGATTGGAACAACCATGGGAATGCCCTTGCTCTTGTACAAGTCATAACGGAAACGGGTTGAAGAGGGCGTATCTTTACAAGGCACGGCCGTGTAGGAGTCTGGAGGTTACACAGAATCATACACGGTCGTATACACAGTTCAAAGGCACAGCCGTGTATGGTGTCAAGAATTTCCACATAAAGATACACGACTAGAAGTATACGGTCGTGTATGGTGTCAAGAATTTCCACAGAAAGATACACGACTAGAAGTACACGGTCGTGTATATCTCTAACGCCGGCTCCAAGGCCGCTGGCCTTTAAGTCATTGTTTTGTTATTTTTACGCAACTTATTGAAGTTATGTCATTTTGGGGCATCATTGTTACGAATTGTAAACCCTAATATAAAACTCCTAGGGTTTAGAATAGAACATAGAATATACAACATACAAGTTTGAAAACACTTTGAGAGAATTCCTCTCTTGGTTCTTTAAAGAACTACTCTAGAACTTATCGGATTTTTTTCCGTAGCGTTCATCCCGACTTATCAATCAGTCTTTCATCCCAATTGTGGCGTCTACATAATATACCAAGGTTCTTGCCTCCTTTATAGGCAACGGGTCGCAGTTTCCACTCGATTGTTTGGCATCTTAGGTAGTAATTCTGAACGTATTAGTATTGGGTTTCGTCACACGTTGGCGTAGTTCGTATCAGTTTGATATCAAAGCCTAGGTTTGTTAAACCATCAGTTCAGTTTGAGGAAGGTAACATCAAAACCCTAACTCCAATCGTTCATATCAATTGTTCGTATTCAATTTCATAGTGTTAATTGTCTATTGAAAGTGTAGTACCTACTATTCAATTTTGTTACAAAAAAAAAGGAAGAATCACGACAAAAAAAAAAAAAAGGAACGTGATCAAGAGCAACAAACAAAGGCGACAAAAAAAAATCTGAAAGAAAAAGAGGAAAATTTCGAGCCCTAGAGTTGTATTCTCTAGTTGAATTCTACAGAAGGGAATTGGTGTAGTTTGGGTTAGTTCCAAGAGAATTGAGAAGAGGAATTGGTGAGTTGATATCATCATTACTTGTGAGAATACACGAGTGACTGTGTGATGTCATCCTTTGAGCGAAACACGTAAGGGAGTGTATCGTGAGGCTTAATTATATATATTTGTGTTAGTACTAATCTTTTTTTCTGCAGGAACTATGTCGAGGCAACATTCTCCTGAAGGTGAGAGGGGAAGGTTTGATGCTAGGTTAGTAATTGAGGCGTTGAGGGGTGAGATGAAGAGAATGTTTCAGGAGGGCATAGAACAAATTCATGAGACGGTGGAACAAAGACTAGAGCAATCTAAAAACGTCTTCCAAGGGCGTAAGAGGAAGAGTTGTTCTAGGAGAGTACAAAGGGGTGGAGATGAAATGTCGGATGATGAATTTGATGAACCTTCTGTCGGGAGTTATAGAGGATATAGTGGTAGGAATAGAGGAACTAGGGATTGGGAAGATAGAGGAGATAGGAATCGAGAGGATAATCAACTGAGTAGTATAAAGATGAAGATTCCTTCTTTCCAAGGGAAGAATGATCCCGAGGCGTACTTAGAGTGGGAGAAGAAGGTAGAGATGGTGTTTGATTGTCACAACTATAGTGGGAGAAAGAAAGTGAAACTTGCTGCCATTGAATTTTCGGATTATGCCATAGTGTGGTGGGATCAACTAATGTTAAATCGAAGAAGGAATGGCAAACCACCTATTGAGTCGTGGGAAGAGATGAAGAGGGTGATGAAGAAGCGGTTTGTGCCTACGTATTACTATCGTAAATTATACAACAAATTGCAAACTCTTAGGCAGGGAAACCGAAGTGTGGATGAGTATTTCAAGGAGATGGAAGTTACTATGATTAGGGCGAATGTAGAGGAGGATAGAGAGGCTACCATGGCTAGGTTTCTTGCTGGATTGAATAGAGAAATTCAAAATGTCGTGGAATTGCAACATTATGTAGAATTGGAAGATATGGTTCATGTGGCTATAAAGGTTGAGAACCAACACAAGAGGAAAGGTAGTAGTACTGCACGGTTTCAACAGGGTGCTGGTTCATCCGCCTGGAAGACTAACCAATGGAAGAAGGAAGAAAAGCTTTTACCCACCAAACCAAAAGGAGAGCAGAGGCAAGCGGGTTCTACTCCTGGCAACCAAGGTAAACCTGATTCTTCTACTCCTAGAAATCGTGACATTAGATGTTTTAAATGCCAAGGTAGAGGCCATATTGCTAGTCAATGTCCGAATAGGCGTGTTATGATTCTGCATGATGATGGTGAGTATAAGATTGAAGGGGATAGTGAAGAGGATGATATACCTCCATTAGAGGACGTTAGTGATGATGAGGAGCCTGCAGTAGGGAAGTTGGTAGCAGTAGTGAAGAGAGCTTTGAATGTGCAGGTGAAGGAAGAAGAGCAGGTGCAACGAGAGAATATACTTCATACTAGATGTTATCTAGGTGATCATATTTGCAGTTTGATCATTGATGGAGGAAGTTGCACTAATGTGGTGAGTAATTTTATTGTCGAGAGGCTGGGACTTAAGACTACTAAACACCCTAGTCCATATAAATTGCAGTGGCTGAATGATAGTGGCAAGACTAAGGTAAGTAAGCAAGCCTTGATTGCTTTTCACATTGGTAGGTATGAGGATGAGGTGTTATGCAATGTAGTGCCAATGCAAGTGTGTCATGTGTTGTTGGGGAAGCCATGGCAATTTGATAGGAAGGTTGTTCATGATGGCTTTTCTAACAAGTATACACTTGTTCACCAAGGGAAAAGCTTTAATCTTAAACCTTTAACACCTAAACAGGTGTATGAGGATCAGTTGCAGCTACAACAGTCTTTTGCAAAATATAAGGTGAGTGAAAAACAGAGGGAGAGTGAGAGAGCAAAAGACAGCGAGAAAGAAAAGGAACATAAAAGTCGATATCAAAAGGAAAAAGAGAGGAAGGCTGGAAAGAGTGTGAGAGAGCAAGTTGAAGGGGGATCAACTTTGGTGGTGAGTGAAAAGGAGAGTGCAGCCTTGCAAAAGGAGAGTTGTGTGGCAAGAGCGAGTGTAGTGAGGAGAGCGTTAGTGATGAAGCAACCTATGTTGTTGCTGGTTTTTAAGGAAACTTGTTTGAATACTAACTAACTATTTAACTCTTTGCCCAGTGTGGTTGTGTCTATTGTGCAGGACTTTGAAGATGTCTTCCCTAAGGAGATTCCAAAGGGATTACCACCTATTCGTGGTATTGAGCACCAGATTGACTTAGTACCCGGAGCATCGATTCCAAACAAACCGGCTTATAGGAGCAATCCAGAGGAGACAAAGAAACTCCAAAGGCAGGTCGATGAATTAATGGAGAAAGGGTACGTGAGAGAAAGCATGAGTCCATATGTAGTGCCTGTGATTTTGGTGCCTAAGAAGGATGGGTCATGGAGAATGTGTGTTGACTGCTGCACCATCAACAACATCACGATAAAGTATCGTCATCCCATTCCTCGCTTAGATGACATGTTAGATGAGTTACATGGGTCTAGTGTCTTTTTCAAAATTGATCTGAAAAGCGGATATCACCAAATTAGAATGAAAGAAGGTGATGAATGGAAAACCGCATTTAAGAAAAAATATGGATTGTATGAGTGGTTAGTAATGCCTTTCAGTTTAACTAACGCACCTAGTACTTTTATGAGACTTATGAACCATGTTTTGAGGACTTTTATTGGCAAATTTGTGGTTATCTATTTTGATGATATCCTCATTTACAGCAAGAGTTTGGAGGACCATATATCTCACTTGAGGGATGTTTTAAAAGTGCTTCGAAAAGAGCAATTATATGCTAACCTCAAGAAGTGCACTTTTTGCACAGACAAACTTGTGTTTCTTGGTTTTGTTGTTAGTGCACAGGGGATACAGGTTGATGAAGAAAATATTCATGCGATCCAAGAATGGCCTAATCCAACTAATGTAGGTAATGTGCGGAGTTTCCATGGACTAGCGAGCTTTTACAGGAGGTTTGTGAAGGATTTCAGTACCATTGCAGCACCACTTACTGAGGTAATTAAGAAGAACATGGGGTTCAGATGGGGAGAGCAACAAGAGAAGGCCTTTTAGACGCTTAAAAATAAGCTGACTCAGGCGCCGTTACTTACTTTACCTAATTTCTCTAAAATGTTTGAAATTGAGTGTGACGCTTCAGGATTAGGTATTGGAGCAGTGCGCATGCAAGAGAGAAAACTAATTGCATTCTTTAGCGAGAAGCTAAGTGGGGCAACCTTGAACTACCCTACTTATGACAAGGAGTTATATGCATTGGTTCGAGCACTGGAGACTTGGAAACACTATCTTTGGCGAAAAGAGTTCGTGATCCACACTGACAATGAATCCTTGAAGTACTTGAAGGGACAACACAAGCTAAACAAAAGGCATGCTCGTTGGGTGGAGTTCATTGAAACATTTCCCTATGTCATCCACTACAAGCAAGGTAAAGAGAATGTCGTTGCTAATGCACTTTCTAGAAGGTATGCTCTTATCTCTACTCTTAGTTCTAGACTGCTTGGTTTTTAGCACATTAAGGAATTATATGCTACTGATCGAGATTTTTGTGAGGAGTATGTGCATTGTGAGAAGAGTGGTCATGGTAAGTTTTATAAACATGAAGGATTCTTGTTTAGGGAGAGTAGACTATGCATTCCAATTTGTTCTTTAAGGGAATTACTAGTGAGGGAGTCTCATGGAGGAGGTTTAATGGGACATTTTGGAGTAGCTAAAACCTTAGGAGTATTGCAGGAACACTTCTATTGGCCTCACATGAAATGAGATGTTGAGAGGATTTGTGAGCAATGTGTCACGTATAAGCAAGCAAAATCTAGAGTCCAACCTCAAGGGCTTTATACCCCACTTCCCATTCCTAATGAGCCTTGGGTAGATATTTCCATGGATTTTGTGTTAGGATTACCCAGGTCTAGACATGGTCAAGATTCTATTTTTGTAGTCGTTGATAGATTCTCTAAAATGGCACATTTCATTCCTTGTCACAAAACAGATGATGCTTGCAATATTGTTAATTTGTTCTTTAGGGAAGTTGTGAGATTACATGGTATGCCTAGAACAATCGTATCGGATAGAGATGCTAAGTTCTTGAGCTACTTCTGAAAGACATTGTGGGCTAAGTTAGGAACTAAGTTATTGTTTTCTACTACTTGTCATCCACAGACTGATGGTCAAACTGATGTAGTAAATCGAACTTTATCTACTTTGTTGAAGGCTGTCATTAAAAAGAACATTAAAAGTTCGGAGGATTGTTTACCGCATTTTGAATTTGCCTATAATCGCACAATGCATTCTGCTACTAAGTTTACTCCTTTTGAAATTGTGTATGGTTTTAATCCACTAACTCCTTTGGATTTATCACCTTTGCCTATTTCTGAGTATGTTAATCTAGATGGCAAGAAGAAAGCAGAATTTGTTAAACAGATCCATGAGAAGGCAAGGCTAAACATTGAGCGAAGAACTAAGCAGTATGTGAAACAAGCCAACAAGGGTCGTCGACAAGCTGTCTTTGAACTTGGAGGCTGGGTTTGGGTTCACATGCACAAAGAGCGGTTTCTTGTGCAGCGTCGATCTAAACTACTTCCTAGAGGCGATGGACCATTTCAAATTCTTAAGCGCATCAATGATAATGCATACAAGATAGATTTACCAGGTGAGTATCAAGTAAGTGCTACATTTAATGTTACTGATTTGAGTCCTTTTGATGTAGGAGATGATTTGAGGACAAATCCTTTTCAAGAGGAGGGGAATGATGAGAGCCATGATGGGAGCCAAGCCAAAAGATGGAATGTGGATCCTCTTGAAGTGTCACCTAGACCGATCACAAGAACTCGAGCAAAACGATTCAAGGAAGCACTTAACGGGTTGATAAAGGATGTCCATGAAGTCAGAAAGGATTGGAGCAATCATGAAATTGGAAAGGATTGGAACAACCATGGGAATGCCCTTGCTCTTGTACAAGTCATAATGGATACGGGTTGAAGAGGGTGTGTCTTTACAAGGCACGGCCGTGTAGGAGTCTGGAGGTTACACAAAATCATACACGATCGTATACACGGTTCAAAGGCACGGCCGTGTATGGTGTCAAGAATTTCCACAGAAAGATACACGACTAGAAGTACACGGTCATGTATATCTCCAACGCCGGCTCCAAGGCCGCCGGCCTTTAAGTCATTGTTTTGTTATTTTTACACAACTTATTGAAGTTATGTCGTTTTGGGGCATCATTGTTACGAATTGTAAACCCTAATATAAAGCTCCTAGGTTTTAGAATAGAACATAGAATATACAACATACAAGTTTGAAAACACTTTGAGAGAATTCCTCTCTTGGTTCTTTAAAGAACTACTCTAGAACTTATCGGATTTTCTTCCGTGGCGTTCATCCTAACTTATCAATCGGTCTTTCATCCCGATTGTGGCGTCTACATAATATACCAAGGTTCTTGCCTCCTTTATAGGCAACGGGTCGTGGTTTCCACTCGATTGTTTGGCATCTTAGGTAGCAATTCCGAACGTATTGGTATTGAGTTTCGTCACACGTTGGCGTAGTTCGTATCAAAAAGACACCATGAATTTGATAATGGGAAAGTCTTCTAACATGCTCAAAGCTTCTACACACCATTCTTCTTCCAATAGCGATAGGCTTGTGCTCTGCTAATGTGGACTAAAGGCAAAAATTAGGGTTTCTACTCATCAAGTTAAGGTTTCATTTAGGTTTTGCAAAGTCGGTTGAATAATTAGATTTACAATCACCTCTACTGTTTCTCCCTTCTGATTTGGCAAAGAAATTTGGGTTTCTCCTCACCAAGTTAGGGTTTCGATTGGTTTTTGCAAAGTAGGTTAAGATTTCTATGATTTGGAAGTGAAATTAGGTCTAATTAATTTGCTCCATGGTTAAGTCAAATGGCGGTTTTTGAGAATCAAGTTAGAGTTTGATTCTATGGTTAAGATCGGGTTTTATCTATGTGCAAATGTGTCCTTTCTTGTTTTAGTGTAATCCACGTGGAAGGCTACATGTACTTGTTTGATGTTATTTCACATTTATAATATGTTATTGGTTAATATATCCACACAAGCTAATAAAGTTGAACGGATTTAAGTAGGGTGTTGTAGGTGATATTGAAACATTTAGTAAATTGGCACTTTTAAAGTATAAGTAGTTAATTTTAAAAATAGTGAAAGTTGAGGTACTAATAGCGATATTTTTCCAATTGTAAATGCATTCTCTTATATGTTTACTTTATGTGCACTCAACCTCCTTATCTTTAAAATCATGCATTTCAATCCCTTAATCTTTAAAAGACGAGTACCCCAAATGCCTATTTTCAAGGCCTAATTACACTTTTTTTTTTAAGATTCAGGAGTCTAAATGTACAATTTTAAAGATAAGAGGATTAATTGCACATGAAGTAAACATAAGGGGGTATGTATTTGCAACCTTTTTTTTCTAATATTAGTAAATCAAAAGTTTAGGTAGATAAATAAATAATTAAATAATCTAGAAAAGAATTAGAATTTAAATTTTATTATGAGATAATTAATATTTAGATAATTAAAGATTAAAAATTTGTGTTAAATGATTCATACCTTTCAATAAAACTTAAAATACCATAGCTTTCATGTGCATATGATATGATATTGCTTTCTCGATAGAATAAAAAAGATACATTTCCCAGTCTTTATAAAAGATATAGTTGGCAAAAATATTAAATAAAAAATAAGTAAAATCAAATCAACAAAATGAAGTGATTCGATCATGTACAAATGGAAGAATACATACCATGCTTTTATTTTACCGTCAATCATGTACGAATATTTATTTATTTACTAAATTTTTTATTTTAGTTGTTATTTTTCCTTATATTTGCTTATGTATACTTAGCCTCCTTTATCTTTAAGATCGTGTGTTAACAATCTTAAATCCTTAAAAAAAGGTACATTTAGTAGCCATTTATGTTGGTTGTTTTAGGTCAACAACACAAGCAACTTAGATTATGTGAGCTCCACCATTATGGTTGAATTTGACCTTACATTCAAAACAAATGCATATAGCATGTCGTTAGTCATTTTTTGTAAGCATCAACCACCACCACCAATCCATTACATTTATCATATGTAGTGAGTAGCCTATCTCAATTGTGATAGATAGAGACAAAAGGATAAAAGTGACAATTCTCTAAGTGTAGCCATTAATGTAGCATTGCTTGTGCTTTGGAATCTCTGTTAGAACATCTTTTGAATATCCACAACAAATTGTGATTCAAAATATCAACCATTGTATGTCTGGTAGCATCTTAATCATGAAGCTTAAGGCATTGTGATGTGCCTAAATTAGGGGGTTAAGCACATGCAATTGGAACAAATTATAAACTTCAATGCACTTGTTCAATCTCGGCTCAAAACTCCAATAATTTGCGTGAACCCTAATGGAGAGCAATGAAATCCGAATGCTCTAATTTGCAAAGTAACAATTCCACAAGGATAAAATCCTTCAAACAGCACTAAATACAAATGAGTGCCATGTGAATTACACACAAAACAGCAAGAACTAATTCAAAGATCCACTTTCCCAACAAAATGATCCTCGGTTCAAATGAAGCTAAATTGAAGGTTAAAACTTAAGGGCTAAAACCAATCAATTGTAACAACATGAAATTGATTACAAATGTAATCTAATTCGGTCAATAAAAAATCCAATTCAACCTTAGATACAACTCACTAGTGATGAAAAGGAAATTGCAACAAGGAAAATTTGATATTACTCACAAATTAGCCTTGAAGCCACTCGCCACAACCTTAAATTGGGATTTGAAATTGATAAGAGCAATTTGTGGAATTAGGCAACCCTAACCCTCAACATGTGAAGTGTGTCTATTCTGAAAATTTTGCAAAAGTTTCCCAAAACCCTACTTAAGCAAGTATTTATACTTACTCCCTTTAGGGTTAAAAAGTCCACAAAATTACAACTATGCCACTTTTAGGCTGGCCAGTCCTAAAACTCAATTACAACTAAATAAAAAGTGTCTCAAAAGCTTACACATAAATATTCTAAAGAAATAATTACAAATATAAAATAATAAAGATCCTTAAAGAGCCAATGCATCAAGGCAATGTTGATCACAGTGGGCCAGTGGATGAGAATCTGATGATGTCCCTAAACGATCAACAAATGAGAGTCATTTGGCATCCTGTGGAGAAAGGTCATTGTACCTATAAGATTATTATTCAAATATTTATTAGATAAAAAGAAACAAAAGGGTGAATATGAATGATTTGGATCATCATCTAAATCAAGTTCTATTGCCATCTAGATTGCCGGAAAAATTCCCATCACATTATGAAAAAGTATGGTTCTTCAACACAATTTGGCATTAAATACATAGATTGTGCAATTATGTGAGTGTTTTCAGCTTTGAGCAAATGCTTACCTCTATGGTTACTTTTAGGTAATTGCACAATGCACAACACTACGAGGGCATACACAAGGAGATCATTATTAAGTACTACTACACACATTGAGGAGCATCTATATTCATAATCACTAAAGAGAGTGTAAGCCAAGTTGAAAAATGAGGCTTTATATTATGTTATGGAATGCATAAATGATTTAAACTTGAGAACCTACACTCTGCAATAGTTTGACAATCATGTAACCATTGTTGACGTGTTCTCTATGATGTGCTATCCTAAAATCACATGCTCTTACCTAAGATGGGACCATAGGCATTTGATGTATGCATGCATTTCATGTTACCAAAATCAAGGATTTCTATAAGGTCATACATAACCTAATCTTCCTTAAATTTACAAGGAATGCAAACTTGAGTGGGAGGGGGCTTAATCTCCCTATAGATTCATTGAAATATTTGTTGAGGAGAACAAATTGGGAAGCCCATGGGTCTCATGCCACAAAATGTGCTCCTTAGCAAGCATGTTAGAAGAGATTTACCATGCTCTCTTTAATGACATTGCATGCCTAATTATTAAGTTGCTAATCAAGCCTCCTTCTAAGTCAAATGAACACCATGATCATGTAAGCGATTCACTAAGTGTATGCATAAAGTGCAATGTGCTAAGAGGTTCCCAAAATTACACCAATAGATAAGGTAAAACTATATGAAGGGGATGCTATATGTTCTCGCCAACTAATCTAGGGGTGAATTATGATGCATTGATATCTAAGATCAATGATAGCCTAACCGACTCCATGGTATGCTACACATCCAGTAACATAATCTAGGGGGAAGATTGATGTGATGATTTATGTGAAGTTCAATGTGTACTTTGTTGTTTGGTTGCCAATGAATTCTTTTTTTCTAATTTGCCATTTCCACTTTCAATATTATTTTCTTATAAGTGTATGATGGCAAGTGTAATGGAAGTAGTGTGACTATATTTTTCACATGTAACCGAAACATCATATGTTCTGGAAAGCACTTTCAATCACAACAACAAAGTTAAGCATGATTAATGTATGTTAAGTATGTATTAGCACTATCAATAAACAACCTTATCAACAGGTACATTCACTTGTTGACAAGGAAGCAATAGGCAATGTGAAGATCTTGTCCATTGTACTTGCCAGCGAAGTAGATAAGAATAGTCGACTGGTTACTTAGTTGTCAACAATGACCCCTATGGTTGTCAATATGTATTGTAGAGATTGCTTTATGTGGTTTACAGGGTTAGTTTTTTACAAGTAATTAATAAATACCACTATACACTCTATACTATACTATATTTATCAACAACCACCCTTAAGGTTGTCAACAAGTAAACTATAGAGATCGGTTTGTGAGATACATGTCGACAACCACGTGCTGTTGACAAGGAGACCACTTACAGCATTTTGTTTACCACTTGTTAACAATCACCTCATGATTATCAACAAAAACATACTGTGTAGGATGTAATCAAAATTCCCTCAAATTTATCCTCTTAAAATATTACCATATATAACTAATTATTGAGATTATAAGAAAATTAATGGAAGCACAATAATGATATCATGAGGTTGTTTAAATTTTAAAAAATTCCAATTATTGATTTGTAAATTAAAGAAAATAAAAAAGAAAAAAATTGAGACGATTTATTTCTTAAAGATAACTACCTTTACTCTATTTTTTTTTATTGTCAATGTGGGGAATAACATATTACCAACAGCAGAAATTATTTTGAAATTCAAATTCATCGACACCGTCTATGTAACAACCCAACCACTTTTAAATCTTCACAACCTAAAAGCCAAAGCACAGAAGAAAACACTTTATTGACTATGAGACAAAGCAATATTGAGGGTTATTTTCTCAAGGATAAGTACTATCTCATGGATTTTTAGCAAGTCTTCATTATTTCAATGATTAGAAGAGGTAGATTTAAAATCAACATCTAGTAAAGGAAGTGAAGTAGCTTTTCCTTAGTGACTCATATCAAACCTTATTGACACGAACTTCTATTATTCCTTGGACATGATTTTTAGTAGTTATATGCTAGTACATGTTTTTTCTTTTCTCGCCAAAATGCACTAGTAAATGTTAAGCTTGTCAAGTTGCTAGACCCTACAATATACAACTCTCTAGATATTTAAGAAGTTTTTTTAAATTTCAGGGATAATATTCATTTAGTACTAAGAATAGGAAGTATATAGGAAATTTAAAATCTATAATATCAACTTTAGAAGAATTTAGTAATAGTACGTTAAGAGAAGAATTACCCGAGAATTGAAGACCGAAGAATTTAGAATAAGTAGTATCGTCGAAAAACGCATAAAAATTTGAAGAGATAACATTGTCATTTATATTGAATAATAGATAGCTATAAAACAATATTAAAGAAAACTCCTAGGAAATCATTAGATTTAATAAAGAGTGATCTAGAAGACGAACTTGGATTCAATAGTCTTACAAAAGGAAAACATCCAAATTTTATCATGGATACGACAAATTTTTAAGTATTTAACTAAAGCTTAAAAAGAAAGTCAATGTCAAAGTGAAAAATCAAAGTAAGGTTGAGTTCATCTACCACATTCTAAGAATTATTTCTTATTTTTGTATCATTTTGCATTTTCTTTTCCCTAGTGACTACGCCGTCTATGCACGCGTAATTATATTTATTTTATTTGAAAATATTGACGCATACGTAACGTAAGACTGTTTGATTTGCTTTAATTTGGGTTTATTAGCTCGGGAAGTCAATCAAACACGAGGACAGAAGGCGGAATCTCAGATGTACATGGGAATTTTTTCTTGTTTATGTCGTGTTCGGCGAACCTCGGAATATGCATGCAAGTGGGAAATCAGCACCGTCGTTTTCATTGAGCACATTTTACACCGTTTATTTCTGCTTTCTTGCTTTCCGCCATGTGGGGGCATGAAATTCTTTATTAAATGTTAAAAAGAATGTTCTAGGATACTTATTGAGATATGAATTATGAAAATTTTTCAATTTTTAGATACTTGATTTTTTTAAATACATATCAAGTTTTTTTATTCAATTCTTTCTTCATCTTTTGGTACTACTTTAAATCATGTATTCATTAAAAAAAAATTGAAGATATGAGCATGTATGTAATTTTCTTACAAAATTAAATACCAAAATATTCATATAAATTTAGATTTATTTATCACTTACTTTATTTATTATAACAAAAAACCAACAGAATTGGATCAAATATAGATCAAGTAGTTTTCTAAAAATCAAATTTCAAATAGATTTAAATCAAGTAATATATATATATATATACACATATCAAAATGTTAATAATATTCATCCTTTTTGCATTTCACTCTTAAATCATTTGAGTCCATATACCTCACGTGCACCCCCTTAAAGAAAGTTGCAAAGGTTTCTTGCTCCGTATAAAAACATTTTTGTTCTCTCCCATGCACTTATTTTTCACAAGCAAATCATAAACGGTAGGAAAATTAGTCAGCTGAATAGTAATGAGAGGACCGATATTCTTGTACTTTTTATGTTTTTGGATTTTTCGTTTGCTTGATCAGTTAGAGTATCCAAGTCACTCGGCTTGCATGTTCAATTTTTTTTTTTTAATGATTATTATGGTACTAACAAATGCTTAGATGCACTCATTAAATGTTAAAAGTTTTCATTTGACCATTATTAAGTGTTTGGCAAAAGCCTATTAACGAAATCCTATTTACAATAATAAAGCGGTGTAATCGTATATTAATTACATGCAACCTCTGTCTCTCCCTCACTTTCTTCGTTCTAGGGTTTTTTGCTCTAATAAAACTTAGGAGAGACATCAATTATATTTGCCACCCATCCCAAAATTATCGCTACAGACATTGTCTTCATAATTTACCCTTACTATTATAGTAAATTACGAAAACATCTCTTATAAAATTTAAATATTATATAAAAACCCTAAATTTAAAAGCTTACTACTTATATCGCTTGGCTCGAGTTGTTGTACTAATTTATTTTTTAAAGTCTTAAGCCTCATTACACGATTGTCAGAATTTTTTCTCGTTATGTGACCATTTGCAAATTGGACCTTTGACTCCCCATTCCTTTTGGTATGTTTTATCAATATTGATTCGCTTCTCCTGCAGTGTGCTCTATTAAATGAAATCACGTTCTTTTGTGTGTGTATATATATATATATTTATTCCTAATCAAGAACAGAACTCCTAGGGCAATAAATAATTAGATATGACCCTCATGGCCATTTAGTAATTATATCAATGTGATTTCCAATGGCAACATTTTCCATCAATCAAAGTTGCAACCACCCTTTAAATTTACGAAAATCAAGAGAATAATGTATACGGGCCATGGCTGTGCACGATAATGCTGTGCTCGGCTTTATATAATGGTGCTGTCTTGTTCTTTTTTTTTTTTTTTTTCTTTTGCTTGAATGCTTTATATAAGATTGTTGTCACGTTGACAATAAAATAATTAAGACAGAAAATTAAAAGGTTTTTTAACACCTTTGAAGGATTATGACATTGATTTTTTAATTATCCAAGCAAAGTAAGAATTATAATACTAAATTAGAGTATCTTTGTTTCATGAATAGTATGTAAGTTTTTTCAGGGTTACAGTTTAATACTTAAAAATGTCTAATAATATCATAATATTAATCGAAAACTCTTGTGCTTTACCTTACCGGAACATGGTGGTAGAAGTTTGCTGAATGTGACTTGGTAGCTAACAAAGTAGCAGAGGCGTTCATTAGCCAATTTCAAACCAGAGCAGGTCATTATTAATCGAAGCGTGAATTCCATATTTACGGATTTTTTAAAGAAGGAAGATAATTAAAATTGTTATCTATTAAATCGGGTATTTTCCGTCAAGGTCTTATAACCTAACTTATACAAGTATTGTTCTTTCATAAAGATTGATCATATTCAATTTTTCTTTATTTTCTATGATGAGAAAATTCTGGATAATATTTTTTGAGAAAAATCGACCATTTAGTCGAATTGTAATATATATAAAAAGGACGAGAATGAATGGCTGTAGGGACCAAATATAATAAGATTCTTGGTTTTGTTTGTTGCACATGTAGCAATTAATAGGCATCAGAATCTTTTGCTTTATTTGTTGAGCCATCATAGGACAATGGCTGCGTTAGGTCTTTGTTTTTAACCCTGCTTGTCGAGGAATATGAAGGCGAGTACATCCAGGAATGCGATGGGTAATTCTTTTGTCATCTTATGGAAAAAGACTGGGTTTTTGGTATAGGTCGTTTTCAGAAAAATGCATGTAAGCTGATCTTCTATATATTTTAATATGTAATGATGGTCTCTAAAGTCTAGGAGTAAATTCTTCTTTCTTATATTTCTTTTCAACTTTTACCTGTAGTCGCATCAACCAATAGGGCCAAACTATGAAATAATAATTGAATGTATGATTCATTCTCACTTTTTCCTTTTCCTTTTCCTTTTCCATTCAAATATAGCAGTGTGCCATCTGTAAGAATAAAAGATCATGTTTTGTGAACAATGTGTTAAGAGAGGAAGCATAGTGATGTGATTAATCAATTTTCCGCTCGTGAGTGGCCAACGACATGGTTTCTTAGATGAGTCGGTGACATTAGAAAAGATGATAGGTTTGTGCTGGTAAAAATTCCAACGATATCAGACCATTTTAAAATATTCCTAATCAAATAAGCAATTATAGGAAATATATACACTTATATTAGCATACATTGAAGCTAAGATCATTTTTACCGAATCGAAGGATAAAGTAATTGAAGTCATGGACATAGGGTATTTATTGAGAATAATGTTATTGATATCAATCGTGTATGTGGTAGGAAAGTACACGGCCAAAATACACGGTCGTGTACACGGTCGTACATATGTGCACAGAAACGTACAGCAAGTACACGACCAAAGTACATGGTCGTGTACACGGTCGTGTATATGGGCACAGGAACGTACAGCAAGTACACGACCAAAGTACACGGTCGTGTATCTCCTGACGGCTCTCCACGATTGTGATATCTGTAATCTTTGTAATTTAGGTAGATAGATATTTGGAGATATTCTTATTTATTGACTTAGCTAATGTGTAGGAGTAAGTTTAGGAAGGAATAGATAACATTCTCGTGTATATATATATATTCAACATATGAAAGAAAAAATCAAGGAAAAAGATTTCCTCAAACCATGCTCCTACTGTTCTGTTTTTGACATGGTATCAGAGCCTTGAACACAATAATGGCAGGAGAAGAAAAGAAATCGTTGTCACCATACACATTGTATGCGAATGACAATCCTGGAAATATAATAACCCAGGTGCAATTGAAAGAAGACAATTATGATGAATGGTCTAGAGCTATTCGGACTGCTTTGAGAGCCAAGAAGAAATTTGGTTTTCTTGATGGAACTGTGACTTGGCCTGACGAAAACTCGGATGAGTTGGAAGATTGGTAGACTGTGAATTCCATGCTTGTATCATGGATAATGAATACAATCGAGCCAACGGTGCGATCCACATTGACGCACATGGAAATTGCAAAGGACTTGTGGGAAGACATCAAAGATTGTTTCTCTGTGACAGATGGTGTATGAGTGCAGCAGTTGAAGACGGAACTTGCAAATTGCAGACAACAAGGAATGTCACTCATGAGTTATTATGCCAAATTGAAACAATTGTGGGAAAAACTGGCAAATTACGATGTGATATCTGCGTGCAAATGTAGAGGTTGCAAGTGCAATATCGGAACTGAAATAACTAAGAAACGAGAAGAAGAAAAACTTCATCAATTTCTAATGGGGTTAGACAATGCCTACAGCACAGTGAGGACAAATATCCTGAGCTCGACACCGTTGCCCGGTGTTAGTAAGGCATATTCGTTAATGTGCCAAGAGGAAAGGGTTCGAAATATCTCCAAGGAAAAGGAGATCAAGAATGAAGCTGCCAGTTTTATAGTCCAAACCAATGAAGGAACAAAGGACAAAAGGGTTGTCTGCACACATTGCAATAGAGAAGGACATGACTCCACGGGATGCTTTCAGCTTATAGGTTATCCCGCTTGGTGGGGTGATCGGCCTAAAGCAGTTGGTAGAGGTCGAGGAAGACAGTTAGGAGGCAGAGGTCGAGGCAAGATGACAGGAAGAAGACGGAGCGGTGCTCGAGTTAATGTTGCTCAAGCGATTGAGGAGCTAAACACAGAAACAAAGGAAGTTGCGACTCCTGGTACGTTGACGAATGAACAATGGGCAGCAGTTATGAGCATGCTGAACACTTACAAATCAGGGAGTAATAGTGAGAAGATGACTGGTAAGGAAAATACTCTTTGGATAATTGATTCTGGAGCTACGCAACATATGATAGGGAATTCAGAATGTTTATCTAGCTTAAGAAACATATTAGGTTGTCCAATTGGCTTGCCTAATGGAGAACAAGTGCTGGCGCTACAGGAAGGGTCTGTTTGCTTAGGGAAGAACGTTCAACTGGATAATGTTCTTCATGCTCCGGGATTGCATTGCAATTTGATTTCTGTGTCATAATTAGTTGATGAATCGGAATGTAATGTATTGTTCACTGATAAGCTTTGTTTGATACAGGACCGCACTTCGAGGATGGTGATTGGAGCGGGTGAACATTGCAAGGGGCTATATTTTTTCAAGAAGGAGCCACCAGTTCATGCACTTCAGTCTCGGACGTTGACTTCTGATGAACTTTGGCATAGAAGAATGGGGCATCGGTCACCAAAGATTGTAGGCTTAATTACTAAAAATAAGACTCAGTTAGATTCAAATAAGAGTTGTGATGCTTGTTTCAAAGCAAAGCAAACCAGAAGTATGTTTTATTCTAGTGATAGTAGAGCTAGTGAATTGTTTGAACTTGTTCATTGTGATTTATGGGGACCTTATAGAATCTCTAGTTCCTCTAATGCAAGTTACTTCCTCACAATTGTTGATGATTTTTCTAGATGTGTGTGGATATATTTGCTGATTGCTAAAACTGAAGTAGGATGTATCCTGCAAAATTTTGTTGCTATGGTTCATAGGCAGTTTGATAAGAACGTTAAGATAGTGAGAAGTGATAATGGAAGTGAGTTCATTAGCTTGAAAGATTATTTCTTGAACAATGGGATAATACATCAAACTTCGTGTGTTGGAACACCACAACAGAATGGGCGAGTAGAAAGAAAACACCGTCATATACTTAACGTAGCTTAAGCATTGCGATTTCAAGCTAATTTGCCAATTGAGTTTTGGGGGGCATGTGTGTTGACAGCTGGATATTTGATCAATCGCACTCCTTCTCAGGTGTTAGAAGGAAAATCACCTTATGAAATTCTGTATGGTAAACGACCTGATTACCGTTACATTCGTATATTTGGGTGTTTGTGCTATGCAAGGAGTTTGAATCGTGAAAAGGATAAGTTTGCTAGTCGAAGTCATAAATGTATTTTTGTGGGATATCCATTTTGGACAGAAAGGTTGGAGATTGTATGATTTGGAAACACAACGCTACTTTGTGTCTCGGGATGTAGTTTTTCATGAAAATGAGTATCCATATGTAGATGCGTGTGTACAAATGAACAAGGATACTGCAGTGCACTCTCAAATAAATGAGTGCATTGACGAGGGAGAAACTAATTTGATTGGGACAGAAGAAAAGGAACTCATAGAACTTGCTGATGAAACACCTGAGCAATTGAATGATGCTCAAAATGTTGGTGTTGAAGTCAGGGAGGGTGATATATCACCAGAGGTCAAATTGGAGAGTGTAGAACAAGGTTCGTCGGTCCTTGGTCGTGGGCTTCGGTCTAAGAAAGTTTCTACACGATTGAAAGATTGTGTGACTTATGCTACTCACAGTAATAGCCCCTCTGCAGGTTCAGCCAAACCAACATCATCCTCAGGTACGCCCTATGACTTAGCTCAATATATAAATTACACAAATTTCTCACCACGTCATCAAGGTTTCTTAGCAGCTATAACAGGCAGTGTGGAGCCAAAATTCTTCCATCATGCAGTGAAGGATGCACGCTAGAGAGAAGCTATGCAAAAAGAGATTGATGCCCTTGAGCAGAATAGAACATGGACATTAGTTGACTTACCACCAGGGAAGAAAGCAATCGGTAGCAAGTGGGTATACAAGATTAAGTATAATTCTAATGGCACAGTTGAGCGGTACAAAGCGCGTTTGGTTATTCTCGGAAATAATCAAGTTGAAGGGATAGATTACAATGAAACATTTGCCCCAGTAGCAAAAATGGTTACGGTGCGTACATTTCTTTCTATCGCAGTGGCTAAAGGTTGGGGACTGCATCAAATGGATGTCCACAATGCCTTTCTTCATGGAGATTTGGAAGAAGAAGTTTATATGAAAATGCCCCCTAGCTTTCATACTCGTCAACCCGGAAAAGTATGTCGTTTGAAGAAGTCTCTCTATAGCTTACGACAAGCACCGCGATGTTGGTTTGCAAAATTGGCTGAAGCACTAAAACGGTATGGTTTTTGTCAATCTCGTTCAGATTATTCTCTGTTTACTTTGATGCAAGATAAAGTGCACTTGGCAGTCTTGGTGTACGTGGATGATATCATTATTGCTGGAAGTGAATCACACTTGATAGATGAGTTAAAAGCATATTTGAATCGCTGTTTTCATATAAAGGATTTAGGTGCTTTGAAGTATTTTTTGGGCATCGAAGTGGCTAGAAATGACAAAGGCATGTTTTTGTGCCAGCGAAAATATGCCTTAGACATCATTAATGAAGCTGGGTTGCTAGGTGCTAAGCCCTCACAATCTCCGATGGAGCAAAATCATCACTTAGCACTTGCCAAAGGTGAACTGGTGTGTGATCCTGAACAATATCGAAGGTTGGTAAGACGCTTGATTTACTTAACTATCACAAGACCTGAGTTGTCGTATGGTGTTCATATTTTAGCTCAATTTATGCAACCAAGAAAAGAACACTGGGATGCAGTGTTGCGTATAGTTCGATATTTGAAAGGTAGTCCTGGACAAGGTATTCTTCTGAAAGCTGAGAGCAATCTTGAGTTGACAGCCTATTGTGATTCAGATTGGGGAGGTTGTCCATTGACTCGAAGATCACTTATAGGGTATTTTGTTTTCCTTGGCAACTCTCCAATTTCATGGAAGACCAAGAAACAACATATTGTTTCTCGTTCTTCAGCGGAAGCAGAATATCGATCTTTGGCAGCCATGGTTTGTGAATTAAAATGGCTTAAAGGATTGTTGTTATGCTTAGGCGTGCATCATGATCAATCTGCTACCGTGTTTTGTGATAGTCAAGCTGCAATGCATATTGCTACAAATCCTGTTTTTCACGAACGCACAAAATATATTGAGGTTGATTGTCATTTCGTACGTGATGAACTACAAGCTGGACTGATCAAAACCATTTATGTTCGCAGCAATGAGCAGTTGGCAGATATTTTGACAAAGGCTTTAGGACGAGAGCAATTTCAGTTTCTTCTTCGCAAGATAGGCATTCGTAATCCTCATGCTCCACCTTGAGGGAGGGTATTGAGAATGATGTTATTAATATCAATCGTGTATGTGGTAGGAAAGTACACGGCCAAAATACACAGTCGTGTACACGGTCGTGCATATGTGCACAGAAACGTACAGCAAGTACACGACCAAAGTACACGGTCGTGTATATGGGCACAGGAACGTACAGCAAGTACACGATCGTGTACACGGTCGTGTATATGGGCATAGAAACGTACAGCAAGTGCACGACCAAAGTACACGGTCGAGTACACGGTCGTGCATATGTGCACAGAAACGTACAGCAAGTACACGACCAAAGTACACGGTCGTGTACACGATCGTGTATTTCCTGACGGCTCTCCACGATTGTGATATCTGTAATCTTTGTAATTTAGGTAGATAGATATTTGGAGATATTCTTATTTATTGACTTAGCTAATGTGTAGGAGTAAGTTTATGAAGGAATAGATAACATTCTCTTGTATATATATATATTCAACATATGAAAGAAAAAATCAAGGAAAAAGATTTTCGTCAAACCATGCTCCTACTGTTCTGTTTTTGACAGTATTCAAGGTTTACATTACAACTTATAGCTCTATCCTCAAAAAGGGTAACCACATGGATAGCATCACCAATCCTACCTATTTTTTAATCAAGCATAAATAATCCCAAATTTGACACACTTACTCATCTTATAAGATTAGAGATATACTTTGACACTAGATGAAAGTGGTAAAGAAGACAGTCATGCATAAAATGGTTCATGATAATAGCCCGAAGAGTAGAAAAGGTCGTAATGAGTCCATGTGATTCATTGCTTACATGTTTGAAAAATAGGTGCCATCCACCACTAGGTCAAAAATAAAGCGATTCATAAATCCATGGCCATGATTAAATGCTTTTGCTCCTAAATATTGAGTCTGGTAATTTTGGTAAACTAGAAAAATATTTGGTCTAGTATTGACTATACATGCACTAGACTAATTAAGGTGTCTAGAGATGAAGAGATCAAATTACATCATAATTGATTTACTATCAATTTTTTTTGTTTTTCAATTGGTTGGATGGCAATCAATTTAGTTTGTACCAAGTTTAAGGATACTACATCTACATTGGGACCTAGAGGGTTAATGCAATAACCTGATGTTAAGAATAAGTAATAAAGCAATTAAGAATTCTAAAGTGTTTATTCTACAATGTGATCAAGAATTGTTTGAAAGTTAAATTACTAAGCACTCTAAATTGATTAAAATTATTCATTCTAAGCTAAATTACAAGACCTAGCATGACTATTTATTGCCAAGTGGAACAAATAGCTATTTTAATTATTCATGGCTATCCCAAGAAAGCCATGTGTTTGGTGTGTGGCAAATCCATATGTATATGGCGTGTAGGGTTTTTACGATTAAATCCTACGTTTCTTTTCCTATTTCCTTGCATAAGTGCATGAGATAATATTCTAACTTCAAAATAGAAGAATGTAAGACACTCACTTTTAGCCTAGCAAAAGTTAGGAGGGTTATGAGTTGACAAACCAACTAAGAAAACCCATCACTAAGTTGGATTAGCATCTAAAGAGGATGAAAGCTCCACTTTTCTTATGTACATGTGAATTTTCAATGTGTGTGTTTGTAACTCTTTATGTGAGCATAAATCCAACATCTTTTAGAATTTTAGTGTCTTAATTATCCAAGATTTAATTGAGTTATTTCAATTTTTGCTACACCATGGAAAAGGAAGTCGAAGTTGTAGATGCCTATAGAGAGTATATTACAAGAAGTTTCCAACAAAGAGACACAAGGAAAACATAAAAGGTTGGTGTCAGCTCCAATTTTAGCATTACCCAAAAATGGAGATAAGTTTATTATCTTCAATGATGCTTCGATCCAAGAACTTAGATGTGAGGGATGGGTCATAACATACACTTCTCATCAATTAAAACCATATGAGAAGAATTATCTTATAGATAACTTAGAGTTAATAGCAATGGTTTTGGCACTGAAGCTATAGAGACATTATCTTTACAGTGAGAAGTGTAAAGTTTTTAATAATCATAAAAGTCTAAAGTATATTTGACATAGAAATTTAATATCATCTTGAAAAAGCAAATGTGTGGTAGATGCCCTAAGTAGGAAGACGTAAGGCAATCTAGCAACTTTAATCATGTCTTAGTGACATTTAATAAAGGACATGTGTAAAATGGACTTAGAGATAGTTACTTAAGAAGTGGGAGCATAGATAGCAAGTTTATGGATCTAGCATACCTTACTGCATAAGATCAAGGTAGCTCAAACTAATGATATGGGTATCGAGGAGATCAAGAAATGTTTAGAGCAAGGTAAAGTGACAAAGTTTAATATTGATGTTGACGGAGTTTTGAGGTATGAAACCAGATTATTTGTACCAAGGAATCCAAAGCTAAAGAATGAATTATTAAAGGAGGCACATTGCTACGGATATTCTATTCATCTTGGAGGCACCAAAATGTACAAAGATTTAAAGGAGCATTATTGATGAAATAACATAAAGTGAGAGATTGTTGAGTGTATCTCAAGGTGTCTGACTTGTCAACAAATTAAAATAAAAAACCGAACATTAGTAAGAGAGTTGTAGAAATTTCCTATACTAGAATGGAAGTAGGAGCATGTGACAATGGATTTTGTTACAGCACTTCCCAAAATGATATCTACAATATGGGTGATTGTGAATCGGCTAACTAAGTCAACTCATTTTATACCCATCCTTACAAGATATACTTTAGGCAAGTTAAATTAATTGTATATCAAAGATATTATAAGACTCCATAGAATTCCAATATCGATTGTTTCAGATTAAGATAAACAATTTGTAGAAAGATTCTAGAGAAGTTTACAGATGACTTTGAGAACTAAATTGCAATTTAGTATTGCATTCCACCCCCAAATAGATTGGAAATCAAAAAGAACAATTCAGATATTGGAAGATATGCTAAAGGCTTATATATTGAATTTTAGTGGAAACTAAGATGAATATCTGCCCTTAATTGAGTTTACCTATAACAATAGTTATCAAGTGATGATACAAATGACACCTTTCAAAGCCTTATATTGAAGAAAATGTAGATCACCATTACATTAGAATGATGTAGGTGAGAGACAAGTATTAAGACCAAAACTAATATAAGATGTAGTAAATAAAATGAAGTTGATTAGATAAAGGATGTTATCGACTTAAAGTAGTCAGAAAAACTATGCCGATAGAAGAAGATGACCTTTAGAATTTCAAGTCAAGGCACATGCTCTTTTGAAGACATCACCCCACAAATGAGTAGTCAAGTTTGGTTTAAGAGGAAAACTAAACCCTAGATATGTTGGTCCTTTTGAAATTTTGAAAAGGAATGGAAGTAAAACTTACAAGTTGATGCTACTATCGAGTTTAGCTAGGGTACATGATGTATTCTATGTATCCATATTAAGGATATTTGTACCCAATACTAATCAAGTAACCACTTTGGAACCTTTGAAGGTACAGCCTAACTTTACCACAGTTGAAAGGCTTATCAAAATAGTGAATACTAAAGAATAAGTTTTGAGGAGACAAGTAATCAAGTAAGTTGAAATACAATGGAGTAACCTGACAAAGTGAAAAGCAGCATAGGAGCTAGAAGTTGAAATGAGGAAGAAATATCTTAAGCTTTTTCCATAGATCAAGTAAACTTTCAAGGAAAAAAGTTCTTTTAAGTGGGAGAGGATGAGACCCATTAAAAAGAAAAATAAGAGAATTTAAAAACAAGGGCAAAACTAAAATTTAGTATTTTAAGTTAGGCACAAAATTGACATTTTACAAGAGGTTTGAATATAGAACCTTTACAAATGCCAACATTTGTCCCTCGTATTTTTTTTTTCTCCTCTTCTTTCTCCCTTAAGTATGTACATTTTTTTCTCCTCCAGTAGTTCCCTCTCACTCACCCTCTTAACTTAGCAAAAATTCACAAAGTAAACCCATTTTAGAAGCTTTTATCTATGTTTTCTTATAACATGAACAATGCTGATGTGCACAAAAATTGTAGACTTAAGGAATATGCAAGATCTTGGGATAAAGTAGTGGTGTAACTGCAAAATTTAGATTTTGTGGTCAAGTAAGTAATGTTTCTCTTAAATTAATTTGCATGGTTTACAGTTTAGCATAATTTGAAGACAATTTTCTTAAGGAAAATTTATGTTTTTTTTTATCAAAACATGTTTAGCATTCAATGGGGTTTGAGAGTACAAATTTTGAAAAAGCATATTAGTTTACATGTTTTTGTTTTACTAGAGGGGTACACGAGCATGAATACAAGGCCGTGTACAAGGAGATACACGCCTATGCACCTACCCATGTTGACTAAAGGTGGGAATGAAAGCCAAATAGGGTCAGCCTGCCCCGACCCGCATCAGCACATGGGTCAAAGCGAGCCGGCCCGTAATGGCCCATACCTTAGGCAAGCCAACTTGCCAACCTACACAAATAAATAAATAAACACATTTATATTACAAAGTCCTAGAAACCAAACCCTTAGAGCCCAAATCCTCAGAACCTAAAGCTCAACAGTCGAACGGTCATTCCCCCGAACCCCAAACCCCCAACTCCAATGACGAAAGGAGGAGGATGACGATGACTAACTAGTGGCATAACTGATTGATGGTGACGATGATGACTAGTGGCCAATGGATTGGTGGTCTATGATAGGTAGATTGGTGGTCTTTGACTCATGTAGAATCGATGACGAATTGACGATAATTAGTGGCAGTGACAGAGTGAGATGAGAGAGATTAAAGTCAAAGTGAAAAGTGAGATGAGAGAGATCAATCTGAGCCCACACCATACTATTTAATCCTATTTAATTTTAGTTTTATTTTACTGCTATTTTTATTTTTTGCAAGCCAACCCGCACCCACAGCGAGTTAGCCCACCCTAGCCCACAAGCCACATAGGGCAAACCAAAAAGCCCACAAATCCCAAAAGCCAAATTTTTAGCCTAACCCCCAAAAAAATTGCAAGTTAAGCGGGCTAACCCACCAAGCCCACCCAAGATTCCTACCCCTAGTGTTGACTATACTCCTTTCCAAATTATTATTTCTTTTAAAGATTTAAATTCCAATGTCTTCTTGAACATCAAAGCTATTCAAAGTAATTGAATTTAGCTTGATTAGTGTACTAAGAAACAATAAGTATAATGTTAAATCAAGAATTGACGTTAGGGAGAACCGAAGTTGTGTAGAAATTAAGACATCAAGTACGTGTTTATCATGTTTGATGGTGTGATAGGTTACCTACAATTAATGTGATTATTGTATGCTTAGCAAAGGTGTTTTCCCATTGCCTATGGGTATATGTGTGTCGGGTTTAATAGACATTAAGCTAGATTCCTAACAATCAATATTTAGCCTTATTCCTAGTAGAGTTGCATATTGAAATAATTTAGGTTTAGGTTATGGTTAAGGACTTATGAACTCATATATTGCTAGTGATCATTATGTAGCCTATTTTGAGTTGATAGTTATTCTCTTGATCCTTTGTGTGTCATCAAATGGAGGTGACACATGCTGGGTTATAGTATTTGAATATAGAGCATTACAAATTTAGACTTTGAAAGTGGTTTTATAGGCTCTGGAATTCAATAGCGAATCTTAGTGAGTGACATTGAGGCTTAATAATTCATAAAGAATCATAGTTGATACTTGAGTCTTAATAAAAAATGTTACGAGTATGTAAAAAAAAAAAAAAAGAAAAAAAAGCCTAACAAGCACACCAAAATATTACCTATCCAAATAATTACACATACTTGCAATATGAATTTAAAGCGGCGTAACCCAAATGGGGCTATTTTCACATATTTACACCATCTAACACTACCCTTAAACACATGCCACCAATAATTAATCATAGAAATATTTGGCAATTATGAATAGCAGATTATAACCAATGCTGAAAAAAAGTCTAGAAAAAGGTTTATGAGAAAACACTTCTAATCACTCTTATTTTCTCTAAAGAAGATTGAACACGTGGAGAAAGAAATGAAATTTCTAGCATTTTTGTTTTCCCGACGGGCTAAAAAGATATAACAAACAACGATGTCCCTACATATTAAATAACATACAGGAAAATAGATAACGAAGTTTGCCCACGTCTATCCCTACCTTCGCCTGCCTTCTCTTCAGAGCAAACCCCATGAAAGTAAGTCCAATAATTTACTCAAGCTTAAAGAAACCATTCCATACCCTTTTCTCTCATCGCTTCACTTTTTTCCTTTTCTTTTCAAATGACAACTTTCATTATACGTTAAGGCTAACACTCCAAAGATTGTAAGTCTTACGTTGATATTTTTTTCTTTGACGAGAATGTTTTCTTTTTCGTTTTAAGAAACTTATACCAATACAGATGACATAATATTAAAATCTTGAATAACTAATCCTATCAAATAAAGTTGATCTGTTTGTTTTAGTATTTTGGTGTCGATGTACGAAATGTCAAAAAAAAATTTTAAAAAAGATCGAATCCCCTGTAAATAAATATATGATATTATGTAAAACCGAGCAAATGATAAAGAGATTAGCTAATCTGGAAAAATAAATAGATAAGAATCCTTTTGATGTTTGATTTTTAGAAATATCGTAATGTAATAGAATAAAAAATTAAAATAATAACTTTATACAAAAAAAAAAAATGTTAAGAGGTGTCCCAATCACACTTATTAAAATGTTAAATAAGAAAGCATTTGCTTTATATAAATTATTTATCTGCTAGCGGAACTAGTCTTCTTCTATTACTACTACTTAACTAATTAATTATTTGTTATTTTTCATGAACTATATATTTGATAGGACTAAAGACAAGTGGGATTTATTGCATGTAGAATTATTGCATCTTCCATTGGTTCTTTTAACATATAGAAAAAGGGACATATATATGCAATATAATCATTTATATACGATCTCCAATATTCTATGTGCTAAAAATGTAAATAAAAAATACATCTAATTTTATATGGAGCCAATTGCACTTACCATATACTATTTAGATGGATATAATATATACTTTGAAGGATAAATATTTACTATCTCCAATTTTTTACCTCAAATGTATCTCTACTAATTATATGCACATACCTAAACGATAGATTACTATTTAATATATATATATATATATATATAATTAATTGAAATATACTGAAATAAGGAATTGGACCGCAAATATTTATCCCACTTTGAAGAATCTCCATCCATGAATCGGCATGTAAAAATTTGCAGGCTTTTGGAGTGTTTCTGATATTCTTACCAAATATGTCTTCCCTCCCACGTGGGGCTCCAAAAGAGACCACCACCAATTGCTACTACAAAACAACACCATCCCCATGCAATACAAAGAAGTCAAACCTTAACGGATTGTTTTGATTCTGTCCAGTACAGTACATCTTCAAATGTACGTGTTATCTTCTTCTTCTCTATCGAGCCATGAAGTTGACAAATGAACTGTTGCATTGTGCGGTCTATTTTACACACCAACAGCTTTTGATCATTTCATTTTGTCAAACTCCCCGCTCATTTCCTCATTTTGTTATTGCTTAAAGGTACAATGATTAAACCCCTTTGCAGCGGCATCATGTTGGGTTTCGGATTGGATGCTTTGTGGTCCTTTATAGATTGCGTGAATGACGGGACCATATAATATATAGATGGCTGCATATCCACTTGTTGTCTTCCATTATTGCAATGTGATCTTTTCTTTGTTTCGTTATCTTGCATGTTTTACTTGCATTTAACTAGCCAAGATTCGTCCATAGCACCCTATTATTTTACTAAAATTAAAGCCTTAGCGCAGACTCCTAGGTCAAGAAAAAAAATGGTGAAATTCATATGAAAATTACAAATATATCCCTAACCATTAGTTAATGGCAAAACAGACCTCTTTATAGCTGAAAATGGATTCAAATCCTTTCCATGTCCATTCCTGAATTTCCATCTATCTCAAATTCAATTATTGAAATGCGTAGGCTCTTTAATTATCTCACGTCAATATTGTAATATCCTCCATATTGCAATCCCAACCATCGATTATACATATCAACATCTAAACAAGAAAAATTAATGAAAATGATCCATTTTCTTTGAAAATAGTTTTTAGTGATGGTTTTCCTAGCTTTAGCAACAATCAATATATTGAGTGCATATTTTCAAATGTTGCAAGACAGTTTTTTGAGAGTTCAAAAAGTCCATTTACAGCTCACCAATAAATTTACTAGTTTATATGCAATCGTTTCTATTAATTTTACTAGTGTAACTTATAAATGTACTCATAAGTTACTTGAATTAAGCTCGCTATTTACTTGAGTTCGATTCGACAACAACAGCAAAGTCAAAATCAAGCTCAAGCTACTCAAATAGCTTATTAATTCTAACTCCAACTTCATGATATTTGTCTCAACTAATTCATAAATCTAATTGAGCTTAAGTTAAGCTTAAATGTCAATCAAATTTGAGTTGGATATTATCATTATTATAATTGGAAGAAAAAAATTAAATAATCAAGTTTAAATAAGTTTAATTGAATCAAGCTCATACTTAAAATAATAAGTTTAATCGAGCTCAAACTTAGTGTTGTGTCATCTCAACTAAATTAAAGTGCTAAGCCTATGTTTATCTAATGAGGGAAAAATAGATGTAATTTATGAAGAGGCAAAACTTAATAGAAAAAAATATTATTACACCCACAACACATGTCGTGACATTAACTGTTTCCAGGGCATGAGGACAACTAATGCCTACATGCATAAGGGTGAAGATCTAACAAAACAAATGGTAGGTAGCCATTGGCCTTCTTATATTAGCAACATTCATAAATTTGAGTGTAATATATTAAATAGCAGTCCCACATTGAAATCTGTACATGGAACCGCCTTTTATGTGTTACACCCCCAATTGAGTGTGTTGTTAAGATAGATAGGTCAAGGGTCCATCTATCGTTTATTCGTGAATAAGGATATATATCTTTGATGAATAATTGAGGATAGATGTTGACATCTTAAGATAATCAGACTCAATTATATCCTAGAAAATAACATTTTAAATCTATGTTGACCTAATCACAATGTGTTTTTATAAAGAGCTAAAATGCCCATAATATAAATTTCTATAAATTTTATTTACAGTTACGTGTAGTAGTCCCCCTAAAATTTTAAAATTAAAATTTATAACCTTTAGAAGAACGCATTAATCTATTTAAACAATCATAAAAGATTCTAATCCGTTTTTAACAGGCTATAAATGAGGATGATTGTGGGGGTGATAAAGTAATATTTTAAGAACTTACAAGAAAAGATAAAAATTTTACATTTCCACCTTACTCGAAATCCAAACAATCATGGCATCAATGTCCCTTTTAGGGTTTCAAGGTGGCCCTTGCTTATGGGTTAGGAAGTAACATAACTTCCTTAACCCACTATGTTACTATCCTACTTCGTAATCCACTGCTTCTTCACTACTATGACTCTTAACACTATGCTTAGGATAAAGGAAAGGGGAGGGAAGGAAATTTTTGTAGGTGAGGAAGGAAAGAAGGAGGGGGTGGGCGGATTTATCCCTCCTTTTGCTTCTTTTCTTTTTTTTCTTGATATTATTTTTAAGGGTATATTGATAATTTTAATTCATTCCTTATTTTATCTTTTAATAATGATTAGTATTCCTTCCATCTTCCTTCCCTTCATTAATCAAACACACTGGGAGGAATCAAATATTCATACAATTCCTTCCCCCATACTCTTTCCTCCCATATTCCATCTTTTCTAATTCTTTCCCTCATACTAAATAGACTATAAAACCTAAATTCTAATGTTCCAATATTATCAATAATTCTAATGTCTCTATATTCTTTACTACTTTTTTAAATTCGAAATGCCTTCATCTATCAATCTAGTCTATATGATTGAGTTCAAACATTCCATTTACTTCCATATTGTGTAATATATAGTTAAATATAGGTGATTAATAAAGAGTAATGACAAATTCTTTTCCTATGAGACAAACAATATGAAAGACTATTGTATAGTCATTGTCACAATCATTTTATATTGTTGAAATATTTTTTAGTTAGAACACACTATTTATGTTCGTCCCTCTAATGTTATATAACAATCGAAATGCCACACACTTAGGTATTGTTCGCTTTGGTAGGATATGCCACATAATTATGTCCTTAAGTGTAGCTACTCTTCATAAGGTTATCCATCCTAAATTGCATCCTAGTGGGCATGCTTAACCTTAAAATTTCAATGAGCTTTGGGCTAGTGCACCAAATAACACTTTGATAATTGAAGTTCCATCACAATCTGTTTGAGGGATACGACATTTAATTATAAGGAGATGTGTACATTATGTCATCATATGGATCCAATGAGATTTCGAGATCTTGCTTAGTTCATTGAAATATTTTAAATATTCCATGTTTCTCCCTTTGATCAACACCTTGGGAGATGATAATTGTCATACTTTTGGAACTTGTTTCAAAGGTTGTTCTTCTTTCAATGGAGGGGTAGGGAGATAACATGAATAAATGCTTCCATGCATTACTACTCTTAAAACCTACATGCATATGATGCCATCTTATTTTCTTATAGTCCCATTCATTCATTATACGTAAAGGCATTTTGATGTAGCAAATAACGTGAAAATTAGAGTATATTTATCACAAACCATTAATTCTATAAATACTCGAAGTGCAATCTTCAAATACTAATTTATTCTAAGAATTTATAGGTATTTGACATCCAAATTCGAGAATTTGGAAAAAAAAAATAGAGCAAAGACGGCTCACGAAATTCTATCAAATTCAATGAATGTCCTTTTTCATAACTCTGGGGCGTACAAATGATAGCGGACACAAAGCTATCAAAAATAAAATATAAAAACTACCAAACATAGAAACACATTAAAACTTAAGGATATGAAATAAATTAAAAGATAAATATAATATCACAAATGAAATTTAAAACAGAAATATTTATAAAAAATTATAAAGAATCTAAAACCTACTAAAAATATAAAAAAAAATTCTCATTTAAGGGTCTCAATGAAGGAATTTGCCTGAAAAATAGTGCAGCTTAATAATAAAGATATTAACTTTTTTGAATTAGTTCATTTCCTTTGAAATAAAATCTAAAAATCAAGAAATTATAATTGATTCATTTATGTCCCATTTAGTTAAGTGCATGTTTACTGGTATCTCTACCTTATCGCATTTTAAATGAAAAACTCATCAAAATTGATAAGAAGTATATGAGTAGCTCCACTTTCACGTGCTTAGAGGTGAATAAGTACGTGTAAGCGTGATAGAGGGTCCCAAGTATTTATTTTAATCATATAGGACTCAAAGCCGGAATCTTTTACATTGATCTCATTGGGATGATTAACGCTTTAGCGGTTCGTGCGAATAATATAATATAACCAGGGATTGGTACCATTTGGCTTGATTATGGAGCTGAAAGTCTCGAACTAGTCTTTAGTGCGTATGAGTCGGTTCAAACAGAAGTTGATCAAAGAGCTTATACATAGATAGTTGAGATAATTGTAAATGCATCATAATAACCTCGGTCTGTAACTTTGAAGGGGTAATTTTACCACCCCATAAAGTATGAAAATGTGCATGTAATCGAAACTATGGTAAAACCTCAAAATCATTGTTAATTAAGTATATATAGCAACGATTTTTTAGCTTTGGTAAAGTTTTGAGATATATGTTTTTTTAAATTATAAAAACATAAAAGTATAATTAAAAAGTTTAGAAAGTCTATCTATACTTAATCAATAATTTTCATATATATTTATAATTTGCCTTTAGTAGATACCTACTTGTAAATATTAGCAAGTTAAGTAGATAAATATAAATGCAGCTTCGTTCTTTTAGCAATATCTATGTCATAGGCAACAGTTCATTAACAAGAATAGATTGCTGTATCCATGGTGAATTGATCATTGTTTCCGGTCATAATCGCGTAGAATTAATTCCTTTCACATTCAAATCATTGGAGATAGGTCTTTGCTAGATTTATGCATAATTTGATGATTTTGGAGTACTAGATTCAGTATATCTGTTTCAGGGTACAGAGGAAATGTGCTTTAAAAGCTGAAGTTGCAGAAGCACCAGGGACTAACAGAAGAAAAATGTCAGAAAAGCGTTTTCTCTGCATAGTATATACTTGCAAGGAAAGACTCATTAATCTTCAATACTTTGTAGGTAAGAGAAGGAAAGGGGAGCAGCCAAAGACAGTGACTGATTACCGTTGCTGCATGGGATAAGGAGAACAAGATAGCACATAATAAGAAAATACAGCATAGCACAACCCTCTTGCACCGCCCCGTACGGAGATACATATTTTAAGGGCATCGAGAAGAATAATTTTGTTCAGTGACATTTGTAATGCTTGCTGGATGGTACCAAACTTTTAGACTTTTAGTTGTCCTATCCCTTAAAAAGGGTGTTTATCATATAATACAATCATTTCGCAAACAGAATATAATATCAAATCTTTTATCCAATTCAGTCCCTTTAATTATTCGCATCGAAAGCTACCAAAGTTTCATCTGTTAGAGATTCTATAATTTGTCAGCAACAAGAGGGCGGTTTGTTCATGATTATGCCAGCATAAGACTATGCTTTAGCATATTCCAAAAAACAAAAATGGTACACACACCGTAAAACATATTTATTATAATTTAAACCTAAGATCATAAAATATAATAAGTTCAATATATAAGACGTAGTTTAGTCTTTTTAAGATGAAGATATTTTAGCTTCACTTAACCTATTATCTCTCATTTTCTTCACTTGCACAATGAATACCAAAAAGACAAGCTCAAACATACACAAAGCGACCTAAAAGAAAGCAATAGAATCCACTTTCACTGGATAAGAGCTTTGATCGTTAACACATATATTTCTGATTATATATTCATAGGTCTAAGTGAGTTTAGTGATATATTGTTAAAATTTGGAACAAGGGGTGAGACAGAATGAGCATAGACGTGGAATCAAGCAATTTAGGGATCGTAAATCGAAGCAAGTACACAAAATATGTATAATGTATTAGAATTAACAAGTTAATTTAATCAATTTGATTTGGATTCATAGAAATTATGGTTGGCAAGCAAATTAGAGAAGGGGATTTGTGAAATAGAAAGGTACACGATCAGGTACATAAACGTATACCTTCACTGTGTTAAATGGTTTGTGCTGTAAGAGATACACGACACGATATATGGGTGTATACCTACCCATGTTGAAATATATGGTTAAGTACACGACCGTATACTTGGACATGTTGAAAAAGTTTTGTACACTGAAAGATACACGACCATTAGTACAACCGCATTCCCTCTCGTGTTCTTCTACACAACCACATGAATGGCCATGTTGTTTTAGATCACTCACACTTCAATTATATTTTGTTTTTCTACAATTCTAAACTAAGATTTATGCATGATAAAATAGTAGGGAAGGGAATTATTCAATTAGGGTATAATTAACCACTCAGTAAACTTAGATTTTGTCATAGGATAAAACTAAACTTAATCTTTGAAATTTGATGGTTTAATATCCCTTTGATAGTGATGTAAGTGCTACTATGAGACCACTCTTTTAGGTATGTGTTTACCCCATTTGCTGCTTGTGATTGTTAATGTAGTAATATAAATTAATTTAATTGGATATTGAGTTTAAATGTATGTGCTACTTGTGATTAGCTTAGCCTAGGAGCTCATAATGGTGGATTCCTAAAAAGCACCCTGTTGATTAGTATACCACATTGTTCCTAGTGAAGTCCTATATCAAAATTATTGGGTGTAGATTATGGTTAAATGAGATCTACAGTGGTAGTTCCAACGTAAGAATATATATATATATATAGTGTGACGAGGTCATAAGTATCTCTATGTTGTATGTTGGTTAAATCAAAAATAAATAATCTAATAATTGTGATATATACATCCACTGCATTTAAGTGTGTTGATACTGTTATTAATGTAGCACGTGCATATTTGTGTAGTATTTATGTACTAGACTTAAGCTCATTCCAATTATTTTTCAATTGTAAGTGGATACGACGACTACATTGACTACAACAAGAATGGGAACATAGTGTATTATTATCAAAATGAGAATAGGGGAGAGTATCAATAATATCATGATGATGAGTGAGGTGAGAGTTAATGAAGGATTCTTTATAGAACTTGAGGATGTTTGAGTAGAGAATTTGAAAATGGCTTATAAACTTTTAAATATATTATTTTATTATATGTTAATGGAAGTTTATCCCAATAATTAGATTAGAGTTTAATATATCTTTTCTTAATTAACAAAAATTGGAATGGTTCGCTTATAAATTATTTATCGATATTATTGGAGTTACATTGATATTAATGTATAGTGGAGATCAAGTTTGAAATTGAAATGAAGGTAAAGAATCTTAGCATGTTGCTATGCAATAAGAACACATGGCAAAACGCCACACAGATTCTAGGTCATTATACACACACATATATATATATATGAAAAAGAATGCCTAGGATAGCAACTATGAAGACACACACATGCTAATTGATTCAACGTATACAACTCTGGTACAGTGAGTCTAAGTCATACACACATCAACCAACAACCCAACTTTGTTGCAAGGAAAAGAAAGCAAAATTGATTTACGCCAATCCATTGACGTATGACATGCTTTACGACAAGAAATGATTCCCAATCTTAAGATGACCGACCCCTTTAACCGAGTTCATATAATGTCATTTTAGGGACCCAAAGGAAACGCTATTATAGACAAAAAAATGGAAAAGATAGCCAACTTTTGTTTCACATGGTCTTGAGACACTAACAACCACAAATGATTCAATGTATACATCAACCAACAACCCGACTTTGTTGCAAGGAAAAGAAAGCAAATTTGATTCTTTTAGGAATCCACATACACAATAGAAACGCCTAAATGAATGAGTCAATGTCGAGGACAAAGACATCCTTGAACAAATTTCACTCTTCACACATCAGTCTTAACTATGCATCAAATTCCGGTAGAATGTATACAGTAAACTTCCATATAAGCTATCAGAAGAGCCTAACTACATTGTGTAGATAATTTTTGACAAAGTAAGGAACCGTATGCAGCTTAACTTGATTCGAAGTTTCTATGTGACAACAAGCTGTTGAAACTGTATAAAACCAAACTTGCAAAAGACTCAATGGTGTCGATTTTTTATCAAGCCCTGTTTGTCCAATTGTGTGGGAGGGTAAAGATCTCTTGAAAAATTTGGATCGGAACCGGCATTGCTCCTTGTCTCACAGCTAGATAGAGGCATCGATTTGTTGTACAAATGGAAATCATCCACAAACTGCCTTTGTGCGTTATAACAAGCGTACCTATGAGCATTTTGCCTAGCCTTTGCTGACTCTGTGAATCTCATGTAGCTTGGTTTATGGAACTGAGTGTCATCTAGCCTTTCAGCCATGCCACAAAGAGAAGCAGATGTTGAAGTGGATGGTGTGCTTTCACCATAGGGGGATTCCGATATTAGATCTGAATGTGAGGGAGTAACCTGACCAGCTGTTGGAGGTCCAGCACAAACTCTAGTTGTCATATTGTTTCGCGTCACTTTGACCATGTTGTGTTCTGCAGAATTTGCAAGTGGACTGACAAAGCGATCATCGCTTTTTCTGGAATAGAAAGTCATTGCTGATTGTCTATTGTATGTCTCTTCCATTAGCCTGCTTTCCCAAGGCTTTGTAGCCATCCAGCGATCTAACCAACTGTATCCTGAGCTGTTCTCTAAACTATTATGCTTGAGAGCGTATGAAGACTTGTTTACTCTTGCAGGGCTGGAATTGGATCTTGATTGCTGAAAATTAGAAAGAAAATCAACAGGAAATGCTCAAGACATAGACAAAACAAATCTATTTGCATATTTAGTGGCTCTTGGCACAAATGAAAGGACTACTTCAAAATGTAAGCAAAGGTTCTTTTTTGTCATATTTTATTTTTGAAGAAAGCTATAAAGCCTAAACTTGATAGAATTAAGCATAACAAGAGTAAGCGCACAAATAGTAATGTGATAAATTTTTTCAATAAAGTATGTGATGTATGTTTTGAAGCTCAATGTATTGCAAAAACTTATCCTATCCCAGTTCAAAGAGGATGAACTAGTTTCTTTTCTTGGTCCTGAAATACGGTCTTCTCAAAATCGACCAAACTAGTACGACTTTCTTCCAATTTCTTATAGGTTTTGCAAGTTTATTACCTGTTGAGATAGCACATATGCCATTGCTCTTTCCCTCTTGATAATGCCTTCTTGCTTCAGTTGTAGCTTTGACCTCACTTGATCTAGAGTTCCAGGGCTATCACACCACCCTCGCTGAGATTTTGCAACAAATACATCACTTCAAATAATGCTTTCAGCGGTACCCAAACCATACATTATTAGTTAAAGAAAGTGTAGAGCATAATACCTCTGCCTGCTTAACGGGATCTGCTAGCTTTCCATTTTCACCCAACAATTTCTGTGCATCTTGTCCGGATGAAGGGAGGCATTGTGCCCTTACCCGAGCCTGAACTCGAACAAGAGCTTGCATGCACCTAAGAGTCACAGCTGCTTGCTTTCTAACTTGCCTACCGCGAAAGATAGCTTGGATTCTCACAACTGCTTTCAGAGCCCTGAAAGCACGTCTTGCCTGCAATCGTATCATCACCGGTTAATTTATTGTGAGTATCCAAAATGAAAGCCTACAAAACATAACATCCAGTGTTCATCTTCATTATCCTCTAGCAGCAGCAATAACTTTTGACATGGGAAAGGAACAAAACTTTTAGAAGCTAATGCGCATTGGATGACTAACAATTAACAAGAGGATAGAGTAAGAGCAACAAACTGCATCAAGACATTAACATGGGGCATATGGGATTCATCACTATTTCTATCCAATTATAAAGAAGTTAAAAAAACACCTTGGTATGAATGTATTCCTAAATTTAACGCAATAAGCAAGAAACAAAATTTTCAATCGTAATAAATTTTGGATGGCATCCGGTTCCTTCTCCAGCACAACTAATATTCTTTTTTTTTTTTTTCTTTTCTGGTAACTTAATATTCTAATCTAAACCATGCAGAACAAGTCCGCCAGTGATAAGGTTCAATTTTCTCATTACACATGATAGATCTAAGAAAAATTTACACTAGGATCAAACCACACGAAACTTTGTCAATTACAAGGAAGAACAGAAAATCCAGCCATGTTCCAGAAAGACAAGGTAAATCCTAACTTTTAAAGACTCTTACATATACTAATTACTAATCAACAAACTTGCATTTTTTTCCTTTTTGGCCACAGAACAAACTATCATTAAAAAGCATGCAAATTACATTTCGAATTGAAACCTAAATACCGGATTGCTACTTTATCATCTCTAGTAAAGGTATAAATTCGGTCTTTACAATTTGGTGAGAATAACAACATTAACAAATACACCCCCTCATACTAACTGAAATCCACTGCGCAAATCAATTAGTTATATACGCATCAAACAACACCATGTCCGCATAAATCCAAGATGTCTAAAGCACAATATGATTTCACATGCTCAGCCTTCTTAAGAAAAAGATTGATTTATGCAAATTAACCCCCCCCCCCCCCCCCCCGCGGACCAGATTAAGTAATTTCAATCATAGGAGGCTTTAAGACAAATTATAAAAATAGGTTGGGGGGTGGGGTTGGAAGGTTCCTTGCGAGCACTCCATATTAACTCCGAAACCTCATTATACTTATGTAGATCAGTTGCACAAATCCATTCACATTATACTACACCTACTATTCAAGATCACGTCTAAATATATTTAAAAAAAAAAAAAAAGCACATCAAATTACTCAAACTCATTACCAAGAATGCCCGAAAAGCGGCTTGGATCCGGATAGCAGCCCATTCCTGCTTAATGACCAAGAAGTTTTTCGGAGGAGCCCGAACAAGAGTGGCCATAGCAGCAGCAAAAGAAGCATCATCAAGCATATAAGATGAATATTCAGAAGGCTCCGATGCCGCCAAGTGGCTTGCTTTCGAGCCCTTGGAGGTCGTCAAGAATCCTTCGGAGGAACTCCTCCACAACCTCCATTTCTTCTTGCCCTTTTCTCCATTCTTGTCCTGGAACACAAAGAAACCAAAAAGGAACCAAGTTTAGTATCAAAACCCTCTAAAAAACAGAGGTAAACAGGGGAAGAGAGATTAAGGAGGGTACTTGATCGTTTGTTTGGGGTTTCTTATGAGAGATTAGTGATTTAAACCAATTTCCTGAAGTACCCATTTGAGGAAACTTGAGAGAAAACTATAAAGGAAGATCCTTTTTTGAGGTTAAATGCTTGACACTTCAACTTGAAACAATGAATCATGCAGATCAGAACAGTCACTGAGTGCTTAAATTTGGAGAGAGAGAGGGAGACAGAGGTGGGTTATGTTTAGTAATGGAAGTGAAGTTTGAATTTGAATTGAGGAGAAAAGGAAGATGGGAAGAGTTAACGGATAGTATGGGAATTTGATTTTTGAATGCAGATCCAAAGTCCACGCGTGATGTGGAAAAGGGCAAAAAGAAGCTTCCTTTGTGTTTCTTTTCTTACAAGATGGCATGTTACGTATCACATAAGTGGGCTTTTTTAAGAATATTGTCCAAATTTAGGCCCAACTTTGTGGTGGGCTTACCAAGCCCAATAGTTTTCTTGGAACTATTTTATTTAGCTAGTGTTAAATGGAAAAAGTCCTTTGCTATTTTTTCTATTCAATGACTAACTTTTTTAAAATAAACTCAATTACCTTCTCTATTTTATTTTGTAATAGCAGCCGCTACCTTATATTAAAACTAGCAGACACCATACACCGCAATACATGTACCTAAAAAATATATAAAATATAAATAATGTAATACCCGATAGTAATGGCATTAGCATGTTGGATAAGGAAGAAAAATAAAGAAATGGGTTTCATGGAGTTAAGGTGATTATCTTTTCATTTGATTAGATTGGGTAATTTTTTATTGAAAAATATTTCCACTACCAATTTCAAATATTTATTTTATCATATAGAAATAGAACTAATTAGGTTAAAAGCAAAATAAATATTTAAAAAGGTAAGATACCAAAGTGGTGCTCTTCTAAATTAATAATTTATACTTTAGAAGTTGAGGGACATAGAGCAAAAAACTAATTATAATTACAAAACCCATTGCTCATTAGCAAAGAAATATTTGAAAGGAAAAAACAACAACAATAACAACAGCAGCAACAACAACAACATCAAGTCAAAGGTTCTTAGAAAAAAAAAAAACATAACAAAGAATTTTATCGCCTCATTTTTTAGAGTAAAAGGATTGAGAATTTTGAAATCTAAGAAGTTAAATGGAAAAGTAACAAAACTTAAAAGGGCTAATATAATATAGGTGAATATTATATTTAGTATCTTAACTATTCTATTTTTATAATTACTTATCTAAGATTTAAAAATATCAATATACTACCTATTAATTTTTCAATATTATTTATAATACCTATACGAGATAGTTAATTATTAAAATAAGCAAAATTCAAATAGTTTATTATAAAATGAATAAAATTTAGGTAGTTAATTATAAAAAATATATAAAGTTCAGATAGTAAATTGACACTTTAAAATTTTAGGTAGTTATTTACAAAAATAGATAAAGTTTAGCACACAAAAAAGTACATTACAACACAACATCCATAAAGCACTTAGTAAATAACCTTTTAAAATATTTTTAAAAAAAAATCATTTTCATAACTTTCTAGAAGATTTCTATTTTATCTATTAAGGAGATTCTTATACTGCCTAATAGATGGTATACTTTTTTTTAATTTCATCCCATCTTTTAAGGCTCTTTAACCTTTGTCCACTAACATTAAACAAGATGCTAATTACACTCCTTCAAATAATGTGAACTAAACCTACCATAATCTACAATGCTCACCAATATCAATCCATTGGCATTATTGCAATTCTACCAACATAAATCCACCATAGATCATTTTTACTAGAGATCCAATGCTGCATCTAGTGTCTTTTAAAGATGAGATTAGTGATAGGCTTCACAAAAGTAAAAAACGGTTGGCATAATCAGACAATAATGAAGGAAATGCAACTATACTAGTTGAAACAAATGAGAAGGAGAAACCATGGAGTGGGGTAGAGAGACTATCCTTTAGAGACACAATGCTAATGAATATTTCAAGGGCATACAAAAAATACTACCTTAGGGACGACACTAGTAATACTAAGATGGAACAAGACTTGGAAATGAGTAGGGAATAAGAAAAAAAAATTAAATGAAGAGGCTGAGTCAAGGGTATACTATGTCTCCTTTTCAAAAACTAAAAGGGAGATACTATGTGCATCATGGCAAAATACACTAATAGCAAAGATCATGGGCACAAACCTTAAATATAATACAATGTGGCAGTGACTCAAAAGAATGTGGACAGGCTTGAGCTCTTTCAAACTCATACACGCTAAGTTTAGATCTTACTTAATAACCTTCAAGAGTGGAACGAACTTCCAATAAGAGATCCAACATAGACCATGGTTCATCAATTTTCAATATTTAGCACTAAAGAAGTGGGAACTAGATTTTAGGCTAGAAACAATGAATTTTAATGTAGTTGTAGTTTGGGTACAAATAGTTGGACTACAAGTAAAATACTATTCATTGATGGCAATAAGACAAATTAGTTAGAGAATCAAATTGGTGTTACAATATGATTGCTATATGGTGGGCTTGGAAAGAGGGAGGTTTGCTAGAAGATGTGTAGAAGTAAACATGAACACCCCCTCTAAAGCACACCTTGATTCTAAATAAGAATGTATGTAAATTTTAGTATGAGGTTGTTAGACCAATGTGAAAGTTATGGATGTATTAGTCACAATAAGCTAGCATGTCCAAAACAAGTGGATGCAAAGAGAGTAAAGAATGAAAACCATGAGAAAATACCAAAAAAATATGATGGAAAATGCAAAACAGAACAAGGGAGATGAAAGGGCAAAGGGAATGGAAGGTAGGGTATCTAAAAAGTCAAGCATACAGGGAGAGAATTTAGGGGGGGAAGGGTGGGTGGGTGTTGGTTTTACTGATATAAAGGCAATTAATGACCAAAAGGCATAGAATCGAAATGATGGTGAATGGATTCAGGTGTAATAACCAAAAAAAAAAACAAAGAAAGAAAGCAAACAAAAAGTGCTAAGTAAAGGCTAGAGATTATTTAAGCGAGAAAAAGGGGTAGCTCGAGTTACAAAGAAAGAAATAAATGCTAATAGAATTGTGCTAAAAAGTGTTAATGAACAAGAAGTAATTAAATAAGGTAGAGGAAAAGACATTGTTCATTCAAATGACAACTAACCAGAAGAAATAAAAGAAAATGAAGAGAGAGGAGTAGATTGTAATGCATTCACTTTTACCACTACCAAAGAAATGACTAGAGAAATACAAAAGAAGAACCTTTTCCTAAAAAAACTAGCTAGGAAAAATGGTGAACATGGTGGAGATAGAAATAGATATGAAGCTACTACGTAGAATGTCCCCCCACCCCAGTGATGAATGCGAAGTCAAAGGTGTAGGAAGTTCACATAGAGGCATATTCAATAAAAGTGTCGGTGGAGGTGATGGACATAGTCATAATGAACACAAAATGTAAGTAGGACAGATTACCAGAGATCATGTTTAAACCTAAAGCAATAGAGAGGAGGGCATATCAATTATGAAGGGGGACTATACAAATAGTGGGCAAGGGTTCAATTCTAGTCAAAATGCTAATCCAGCACTCAAAGATAGATACTTTAGAGATACTAAACAAATGCAATGGACATGCAAGAGTATAGTAGAAAACGTAATGATGAGAGCTACACTCCCAATGGAGGTGCAAAAGGTGCCATATATAATTTCATTCTTAGAGGGACAAGCCAAAGGGTTTTCAATAGTTTCCTAAGAAGTGAATATAGTGATGGCTCAAACAACATTCAAGCCATGCCAATGGGAACTATCAATTAAGAGGGTGCAATTAGACTTTTTCGAAAGAGATGTGTTATCAAATTAAAATAGGAATGATGAAACCAAAGATGGAAGACACTCTATCATCTAATATACATCTAAGGCCTTTTAAGATATTAGCATGCAATGCAAGAAGAGAGGAGGCAACCTCAAACTCCAAGAAAACAACTATAAAGGAGCTGGTATACTATAAAGTGAATGCTCACTCCTATATGCTTCATATGACCATGCAAGCATGGATTTTCAACTATGAGTTGAGCTGAATGACTATTAGAATACAATGTAACTAGAAGAGAAACAAGAATATGCAAGTCCCCGAGAAAATATGATAACCATAGCAACTGTTTGGTGGTCAAAGCCATGCTTTAATACTCTGCTTGAGCAAAAGATGTTGAGATTGTGGCTTGTTTCTTGGTTTTCCAAGAAATAAGTGAAGTACTAAGAAACATACAACGGCAAACAAGGATTTACAATAAAAACATTTTCCCCCTAATCAACATTCGAAAAACCATGTGACAACAAAGAAAAAGAAGATGTATAAAAAATCTTTTATCAAAAGACCCTTTTATATAGCAAAGAACATGAATTGCAACTTAATAATGTGTTGTTTTTGGCTTGGCAATAAATTGACTTAATTGTTACACAGTAAACGAAATGTTAGGCCCAGTAATAGTAAGATATAAAAGCCATTCAATAATTTACCTATAACATGAAGGATCGATGAGCAAGGTTCCAAAAGTATGACCAAGTCAAAGTCCTTAAGGAAAAGGAACTTTAGTTGCTTTAGTTACTATTAATCCAACATCTTGAAGTGTATCAAGAAAAAACTTCCATTAATTAAGCATAAAACCATCCTTCAAATGACACACTTCAATTACTAAAAAATATCTCACTTCCCCTAAATCTTTTGTAATGAAAGTTGTATCAATTGATTGTTTAACAATAGTAATGGTAGAAAGTGAATTACTAGTCTCCAAGACATCATTAACATGCATTAGAACAACCAAGAACTCATCCCCACGAACTCTAGTAAAAAATGAGTAATCGTTCTTTGATTGTACAAAAACATGTGAAGAGATAAATTGAGTAAACTTTTTATTCCATTGGCAAGAGGCGTATTGCAAACCATATAATGAATGCACAAACTTATACACATAACCAAAAGGCTTTGATTTATATCCATTTGGAGGTTCCATATAGATTTCTTCATCCAAATAGCCATGAAGAAATACATTATTCACATCTAATTAATGAACATGCTATTGTCTAACAACTACTACAACCAACAACATCTTAACTATAGTTAATTTGGCAACTAAAGAAAATGTATGAACTTAGTCAATTCCTCCTTTTAGATTATAACCTTTTGTTACAAGTCTAGCCTTATACCTCTCAATTAACCCATCTAATTTGTATTTTATTTTGTATACCCATTTTGACCCCATGGCCTTCTTACCCAGTGGTAAAGGAATAACTTCTCATGTATTATTAAACTCTAATGCAAACAACTCCATCCATAGCTTCTATCTATGTAGGATTATCTTTTGCTTCATAATAATTTCATGGTTCATGAATAGCTAATACGTTAGCTAGAGAAGCCCCCATACTCCTTTGGAAAATGATTAAGTGTTTTAGTGTCAAGTGGATATGGTATATGCTAAAATACACTAGAAGTCGTTGCTTGAGCTGATGAACTAGTGAAAATTTTATGAATAAAATCATTAAGCTAAGGAGGAGGCCTTCTATTACGTATTGATGTACATGTACGTGAGTGAGAAGAGGGTTATATTTGGGAATGAGAATGTGATTGTGAATGGTCTAACAATGATGGTTGTGTAATGTGAATAGGAATGTCATTTAAATCATCAAAAGGAATGATTGAAGGAAATAAAAAGGGAGAAACGTTGGATAAATTGTCAAGAGAATTTTCTTTGAAAGGAAAAACATCTTCAACAAAACTAACATCCCTACTCACAAAGAGCTTCTTTTTTGCAAGATCAAAAAGCTTATACCCTTTCTGATTTGATGGATACCCTAAAAACACACATTAGCACCCCTTTAGATCCATTTTATCATTTAATCTACCAACAACAGTTGCATAGCATAAACACTCAATAATTTTAAGTTCTGAAAAAGAAGGGATCTTATTGAATAAACTTTGATATAGTGATTTCCATTACAATTTCTTAACAAGTATCACAAACAAGAGAAGTATCAAGTGTACCACTACAATTTGGAATATTTTTCAGTTTTGAAAGTGGAATGTATCCTGACCTATTATGTAACAATTCAAAGGACAAGTAATTTGCATTTGCAAGAAAATTACAAGAAAAATGTAATATAGTAGAACTGACAGTAGTAAAAGTTGGCTTAGATTTTATTACATATAATCCAAGCTTAGCATCAATTGTAGCAACAATTTCCTTAGTGGTCTAGTCCTGAAAGAAGCAATGGTATAAAGAAAAACATGCAACAACATTAGAATTAGTAAGTATACATTATTTAAGACAATGTACTCTATTGACAAAATAGTACTGGTAATGCTTACTCGTTTTGTATTCCCATCTAGAAGTCTAACATAAATGGGATTCATTAGACTTTTTTTATGATGTAATAAGTGGATAAAAGGAGTAATGTTGTCAAAAGCTCTTGCATCAACTATCCATTATACCACTACATTATCATTTTTATAAGATGACCCTACAAAGGATACATGGTTAACAAACTCACCTACAAAGTTTACTGTCGAATGTGTCACATTCTCTTCTATTTATTCACTTCCTCTAAGCATCTTCACTACTTCATTGCAAATTCGAGATACCAATTCATTATCTCCTAAAAAGCCTTTACTCGCTCCTAACATATCAAATAAGGAATCTAGAGAAGTTTCAAATTGCTACTCAACTTACACGACTGGTTTATGATTGTTCTTTTCTTTTCAACCCTTGTAACATCATGAATATCCTATTAAGTCAAAGCAATTCTCCATTTGATGACCTATCTTCTTGTAATGAGAATAAACAATTCTCATACCCACAATCGAGCCTAAATTTCGGTTTTCCTTAATTTGATTCATATTAAACCCTATGCCTATTTAATATAAATCATCAACATAGAATTAGGGAAAGTTTTCAGTTTTTTTTTAAAACTACTTGGAGTCGCCACTTAACTGAGGTTAGGAAAAAGGGGTAAGTTACAATCGATTAGGTGGACTAATTTTAATTTAGCCACTGGCTTATAATGAAAATCTTTTGAAAAAGATTTTGAAAAACTAGAGTTTCGGATTGGCAACTAACCTATTAAAACCTAATGATTACTACATAAACCATCCAAGTTTAAATTTACTTTCCAAAAAAAAGGAAATATATATATATATATATATATATTATATATTAAATTAAGATGGACCTAATTATTATTTACAATTGAGCTCACCTCATAGGTACTTATATATCCGCTATTCGAAATCAAACCTCTTGTAATTCACTTTTTCTATCTCTTAATTTATTATGTTACATACTTTATATTTTATCATACTATTTTTTTCTTTATTTTATTATTTTATCATTTTTTAATTTAATAAATTAAAAAAAAAACTTTTAGGGAAAGGGCTTGAAAACTATTTATTTACAAATTGACTTAAAAATAATATATATATATAACAAGAAATGATTATTATATTTTAAAAGAAAATAAATAAATAAAGAAAAATAGAACTTGGATAGCAAACTCACTTGGGATTCAAACTTGGGTCAGGTTTTGATTTAAACTTGCTTTGAGTCAGATCAGATTTGGGTTAAAAAAATAATTAAAATAATAGGTAATAGAGACTTCAAATCTTCGAACGACTTCCAACACAACTTGTCATAGCACTAAAGTGCATCATAACAAGTCGATAGAGGACAATGTGGCTACTAGTGTTGTTACAATTGAAGCTTCATGATGGAGGAGTGAATCAGAGCTTTAGTCATCGGCGATAGAGTTGGCTCTAAGTGGCTTGAAGTGGTGGATGGAGCTTTGAAGGTAGTAAGAATTCCCCATATAAACAACTTCAAGCTTGATATATTGGAAGAGCTTAATTGAGCTAGAGAGAGAAACCTAAAGCCTAGAGAGAGAGACCTTCAAAGTAGCTTATGGAAGAGAGAATAAGTTATTTTATGTTGTTGTGTGTGTTGGGAATGAGGAATGAAGATCGTATTTATGCTTTCTAAGCTCAAGCTAAGCTTAGCAAGTCTTCAATGGCATGATCTATCGTAATCTATCAAGGACAAAGATGTTTGGGATATTCCTCCAATCAAAAGCAAGTAACAAGTTTTAAAGGATTCGATGAGTGGGAATGTGTCTCTGTAGCTTGAACTTGGATGCTTAAAGGAGAAGAAGCTTCAATTCTTTCCTTATCATTTCGAATTCATAATCAGCATACATCTAAGAAAAAAAATTTCTAACTTTTGAGGTTCGATTTTATGCTCCAAATGGATGATTGGGTCATGTTCTTGTGCTCGATTCACAATATCTTATGCCGATTACACAATTCCACCATAATTTTAGGTGGAATCGTGTGAAAGACACAAAAAAAATGAGCTCAAAGTGAGCTCATCACAAAGGAAACTGCACAAAAGAAGCCCAACCAAAGGTTAAAGAAGACGAAAATTATGGGTTCAATCACATTTTACACAATTTTAAAAAAAATATATACATATTGCATGAGCAAGGTTTCAATCTTAAGTCTCCCATAGGATGAGTGCCTGTCTTTTCCAAACAGGGCATTGTCTTGTGTCTCAATCATGTAATGCAAGTTATATGCATTTAAACTTTTAAGTTAGCCTAAACCAGTTTTAAATATTAAACCTGGTTTAGGCTAAACTTGACCTCAAACCATTTATTTTCTTGAGGAGGAGGATTATTATTATTATTATTATTATTATTATTATTATTATTATTATTATTATTATTATTATTATTATTATTATTATTATTATTATTATTATTATTATTATTATTATTATTATTATTATTATTATTATTATTA